>CM039685.1:44246305-46746305 GCA_022530915.1 Paspalum notatum
CGAGCACTCGGTGCT
Organism: Paspalum notatum; assembly: GCA_022530915.1. Taxonomy (NCBI): domain Eukaryota; kingdom Viridiplantae; phylum Streptophyta; class Magnoliopsida; order Poales; family Poaceae; genus Paspalum; species Paspalum notatum. Next base: position 44,246,321 of record CM039685.1, read on the forward strand.
CCTGCTGTTGTAGTTTCATTGGCTATTCAAGGTATCTTTCGTGGACTGAAAGATACAAAAACACCTCTACTTTACAGTGGTAAGTCATGAGCCTCTTAAATCTAGTGTTTTATATCTTCTAGACTGGTCTGATATCACACACTCACAATTCACCAACATTGATCCTAGATGCCACTATCTGGTACAATTACATTGATGACCTGAATCATTTATTACTTAGCAGTGCATTTCCTTTTCCACAACCACATAGATCTACGTTTTATACGTCATGTCTCATAAATGGCCTGAGTTGCTTCAGTGAAAGCTGACACAATCTCAATATTCTTTGTGGAATGCTGATAAAGTGCTACTATTTTTTCTCTTTAATCTATTAGTGTATTCTGTTTAGTTGCTGAATTTGAACATTTTCAGGTTTGGGCAACATCTCAGCTGTGGTTTTGCTTCCTTTTTTTGTGTATTCCCTGAACCTTGGATTAACCGGAGCTGCACTTGCAACTATTGGTTCACAGTACGTATGCACTGCATTTAATTATACTTATACATGCATGGACATTCACACAAGCCATAGTAACTAAATTTTATTGTACATCTGATTTATCCTTTATAATACGCTCTTTTCTCGAGATATCCAGATATCTTGGTATGGTTCTACTTCTTTGGTCTTTAAGCAAAAGAGCAGTTCTACTACCACCGAAAATCAAAGACCTAGAGTTTGTTGGGTACATAAAATCTGGTGAGTTGTAAATTGTTGCTTGCACTCTGTTAAGCAAGTTGTCACACTTTTGAGACATTACCTTTTATTGACACATGACATTATTCACACTTATAGCAGGGTTCTTTAGCATTTTGGATTCTTAGTTCAATGGTATTTGCTACTTAGATGTGGGAAGTAGTTAACGGCTTCTTATGCTCATCCATACTTTTACCAAAATATATAACATTGCTTCAAATATGTGAGCATTTATTTTGCAACTCTAGTATTGACTTACATGAATAAGTTATGTTTATCGTGTGAAGTTTCCCATTGAGCACAATCATGCTTTTCAAACTTCTATAGGTGGCATGCTGTTAGGGAGAACCCTTTCAGTTTTGATAACAATGACTCTAGGGACTGCAATGGCTGCTCGACAAGGCACTCTAGCTATGGCCGCTCATCAAATATGTCTGCAAGTTTGGCTGGCAGTATCATTACTTTCAGATGCATTGGCTGTTTCGGCCCAGGTGAAACTGTTATTAGTAATATACTAACACCGTCTATTTCCTAAAATATCACACTTCTCAGTGCACTATGTTTTTCCCAAACTTGTGCAATCTATCTTTCCCAATGGTATTGACAACCTGATGTATGGAATTTGAAGTTCTGCCGTAAGTCTCATGTAGTGGCTTAAGTATGAGCTTAAAGCTATCGTGGACTTATGAAGTGCTTCCAAACATCTTGTTTTCGATTGTTAGATTGTCCTTTTATTTAAAGAAGTGGTCGATTTGCCTCGTGCCTGCTCATTGTTTCCTGAGCTTGTTCAAGATATACATACCTCTCGAAGAGGGACCGAGTGATTGGAATTTATTTGGTACACTTGATTTCAGGCACTGATTGCAAGTTCGTTTGCTAAACTTGACTATGAAAAAGTTGAGGACGTCACATACTATGTATTAAAGGTTGTATCTTTAACTAAGTTATTGTTCTGCTAATTTGTATCAGACTATAGTATAATAATGTTGATCTTGTAGCATGTTCTGAATCAGCTTACAAATGAGTTTTATTCCCCAGGCAGGAGTACTTATTGGTATCGCCTTGGCACTTCTTCTGTTTGCCTCTTTTGGTAGACTTGGAGAAGTATTCTCCAAAGATCCCATGGTTATAAAAATTGTGGGTAGTGGTGTCTTGGTATGTATCTTTATTTGCGATGCATAAGATCTATTTGTTCTCTGTCAACATTATCATTTCTCATTGCTACTTTTTTTGTTTTCGAAGTTTGTTAGTGCTAGCCAGCCAATCAATGCCCTAGCTTTTATCTTCGATGGACTCCATTTTGGTGTATCAGACTTCTCATACTCAGCTTCCTCCATGGTATGCACATAAAATAACTTGTTTGATTATGCAACTACTGCTGCATCTTCTGTTTGCATTGCTTCCTTCCCTTTCAGCAGTGATTTAATAATATCCCTTGGATCCTCAGATGGTAGTTGGGGCACTATCCTCTTTGTTTTTGCTGTACGCTCCACAAGTTTTTGGCCTTCCTGGTGTTTGGGCTGGCCTAGCTCTTTTCATGAGTTTACGTATGACTGCTGGATTTATGAGGTAACATTTTATTTCTCATTGATTTCTCTCTACATGTTCGGGATATTGTTGGTGGAAAAAATCCTCTTAAACAAACAGTTTCATTTTTGTTTGAGAAGTATTATTGTCTCTCCTGCAGTCTGCCCTACGCTGGAAATTAGCAGGGTTTAATTCTTTATTTCTTTTGTTGACAATGCAACTGTTATCATGTAGACCCGTCAAGTTTTTAAACAGCTACAAACATGCAATTCTGATTCGTCCTAAGAATATTGTTTTCATCGATTGACTGTCTTCTGTGCTTCCTGCATTGATGCAGTGCAGCTCCAGATGATCATGACTAGTGATTAAAGTATCAGACGCTTTACTACAAAATTTGTATTTGGTCAGTTGTGACGTTTTCCTTATTAATTTACAGATTGGGATGGAGAACAGGGCCTTGGTGGTTTTTGCACCAGAAAGAATCCAGATACAAGTTAGTGAAAAATGCAGGCTCTCTCTCTCTCTCTCTCTCTCTCTCTCTCTCTGGTTCATGTGATATATATGTTTGTCATTGGTTCATGTGATAAACTGATGATTGTCAATTTATGGCGATACTTGCATATTTCGTCTACCAAATGACTCATGGTTGCTGAATGCTGAGATATAAGGTGTTCAATTGTTTTATGCAGGCTACAATCAAGACAATTTTGATCTCAGGAGCTGATTAGCCAAATGGCGTGACTAGGATGGAGAAGAGATGTTATGAAAGCACACTAGATTGTTCAAACATATTTAGTTAGCATTATGTTGCTTTCTTTGTATGTTTCAACCATTAGGTGGTTTTGGAACTTATAATTCAAGCGTAAAGGCACATCAGGCGAAATTTACTTGTAGTTGTCACATAGGTGATGATTGTTCACCGTCTCTTTTCTTTTCTGTGCTTGAATTCAAAACTGTAGATATAACGTTGCAGAATTATTTAGACAGTTCTAGGTTGAAGCATTACAGTTAAACATCAGACAAATTTTGCTTGTAGGTTTCACATAGCTGATGATAAATCTTTATCTCTCCTGCCTGAAGTTATGACTATATGCAAAACATTGTAGTATCGTTCTATAGTAGTCATAGTAGCAATAAACATTCAAAGAAAAAACCTTCCTAAGATAGCCTGTATAGCCATGGAGGTAGAAAGTCTGGCATCGCTGCTTATGAATATTCACTGACCAATATGCAACTATTTTCAAAGACCTGCATAATCCGCAGGTCCATATGGCTGGAACCATTCAGTCAGGAATCCTTTCTTCCTTTTAGGGTTGCATCCCATGTCTTGGCACAGCAAATCATTTAACCAGATGTTAATGGTACTTATGCAGGACCTGCGAAAATACTTCCCATTGTATAGATTCTTGTACTCTGTCCATTCTGCTACACTCTTTTCCATACATCTTATGCTTGGCAATTGGAAGTCACCGGCCAGAAAATGAGCTACCCAATTGGCCATCCTCTCTGAGGCATATATGTTTGTAAGGCTCTCAGAGTAACCGATTATTGCCAACTGAGGAATCCGAGGATGGATGCATTCTCTGCAATTATAGTCACTTAGATAAAATAAGATTACTGAAACAAACATACTATTGTCTTTACGACTTTACACCTAGTCTCTAGAAACACTAAAAAAAGACTACTTCAAAGCCACAGATCATGACCAAAGGGTGCATGTGTCTTAAATCACTGTGAATAGAGTGATTTCATGGATGTTGTACAATGTACATATTTGTCCGTGCATTGAACTATATGTTATATGTGGTCTTCTAGAAAGGCCTCTGTGATGTGTCTTCCTACTTTCTCACTAAACTAATATTTTATAAAAATTGTTAATTGATCAGGGGTACAGTAGTTTTGTAGAGTGGATGTTCTCTGTTGTCCCTTTCAGCTATGATATCAAATGTAGTTTTGATGGGTACTTCAAATATGCAGTAAAATTTTTGTACAAGGTGTACCTGTATAGAGGAGCTGCTGTACCCGGTGATCCTGCTACAATCTTTCTGCACCAATTTGCTGTGAAGATGTCCCTAAGCTTCTGATCTCCTCTGAATCCTGTTGCCAGAATTACAATATCACTTTTTATGCTTTCATTTCCATCTTGCAGGATGATTCCATCGTTAGAAAAGTTGAATGCCTTGGATTTCTTGAGAATAATGCTGCCTTCATCAATCCTGTCATAGAACCCTTCGGGCAGCATTGCAATCAAGCATGAAGACATAGCGAAGGAAAAGCTATAGTCAGGTACCATCCCATGCTTTTCTAAAGGGAGGCTATACTTGTAGTAAGTTTCAATTACTTTAGAGATCGCCCATCTCTGAAACAAAGAGAAACTTTCAGCTATCTAGATTCTGCAGCTTATTGTCTGAATGTACTCTTTATTTGAAAATATGATCTTATATTTACCAAGGGAGAGAGTGCAGAGGCCAAAATATAACGTAGAAATCCTTCACCAGGTTTATGAACTGGTAGCTGTGAGATTCGATTTAGGTAGAAGTAACTGAGGTCAACTCCCCATATGCTAGACTTGTGGACCAGCCAGTGCTTTGTTCTATATATGATGGTGCATGGCTGTGTTGTACCTGCATTGAAACATAATTCTTAACCATGAACATTTTACAATAATTGCTGGTAGGTAGAGAAGTTCTTTGTTCTTGACTCACCATTCACCTTGGCAACCTCTGCGGCAATGTCAAATGCTGATTTACCCGAACCAATTATTGTCACGTGCTTCCCCTTAACAAACTGAGCAACATTATCCATGTAAGAATAGTCCAGTGAGTGCAATATTTTCCCATTGAACAACTCAGGTCCATTTACTGGAAATTCTGGAATATTTGGGGTCCCACTATGCCTTCCAATGCAGAGGATGAGAAAATCCACTGTAAAAATCTGTAACAGGAAATTGCACAAAAAAGAGTTGCAGTATGAGTATCCTAGTTTATTCATATGTAGGGTAAAAATCTAGTGGTAGTGTTTCTGGATTTATGTATAGGGAATTTCATCATTGCTCTTCATATGCACCAGATCGAGATTGATACACAGGGATAGAAACAACAGTCTGAACTCTCTTTTTGAACATAGATGACCTGAAAAGAAAACACTTACCTCAGTACTTCCAACTTTCAAGTCCTGGACTGTGAGGCGCCACCCTCCATCCTTCTTTGATCCGAATGCTGTCCCATTGCCAGACCATTGCTCCCAGTTCATTATCTCTTCCTCAGTTGCACCAAGGTATTCAACACCAAGCACCTGGCTATTGAACTTGATGTACTTGAGGACGTCAAATGTACACGCATATGACCTTATATACTCCATGACCTTGCGGTGGCTTGGGTACACCTCCCTTACGCTCTCGGGCCATGCCAAGTCTGAGAACCGAAACGCTGTTGTTGGTGCCTGAAGCCTTGTCGACTCCAAGGTGTGTGCCCACACTCCGCCGATGCCTGCATCAGCCTCGAACACCACTGGACTAAACCCCTTGTCAAGCGCATGCTTGCAGGCTGCAAGGCCGCTCACACCTGCACCAACAATGCCTACCCGCTTGCTGTCCATTACCTCGCTCTGTTTCCAAGTTCTTAAATGAAAAGGGGGAAGGAGGGAGGGGGAGGCCTGTGTTTTTTTTATACAAAACGTTCGCGTTTGATTCTTAGGACAAGTTAGATTTTTTTTGAGCTGTTGGATCTTTTCAGATGGGTCCAAAAGCCAACCATCCACCACTTGCCTTGTTCTTTGGTTGCATCCTGGTTTATTATCCTTACGGAAAATCTGGCGGGTGAGCTTTGAGTGCTTGTTGTGTTGTAGGTCACTTTCAATTTTAAATAGCTTGCAAGTTTCGCTAGGACAAACTATAAAATGGCTAGGTTTTGTCCTAGTTCACCGAAAGCAAAGCCCACAACGCATAAGGGCCTGATTGGTCTCCTTCCCATTGGAGCCTAGCTCGCATCTGGTAACCAGACCCCCGCCGGCCATGCCCTGTGCATGCAGCAAGGGTCTGTTTGGTTGTCTGCTCTCTTCTAGCCTGTCCAGTAGAGAAGATGTTTGGTTACATAAAGCTGCTGCATGATTCATGAGAGAGGTCATGCGTGCTCTTGCACCGCGCCAACCAGGCTGCGAAGAAACGCAAAAAAACTTCGCATCTGGAGAGCCAGGCCCGAAACCACTTTTTGCACCCCGAGGGCCAGGCCCCAACGCTGCTGCAGGTAACCAATCGACTGGTGTTTGCATCCCGTAGGCCTGGTTGCGCTGCGTACAGCCAACCAATCAGGCCCTAAATATGTGCACATGTGCGATTTTGGCTCGTGGAGAACGTAAAGCGTGAAACTTGCGTGTTTGAGAGAGAAATAAGTTAAGTTTTTACTTGCGCCTTCCGTTTTAGTAGATCGCGATTAAAAGCGTAGGAAGATTGAACTACCATTGGTGTGACACTGACATTGCTATCAGGAGTTCAGGAGTGGGTTCACTTGAGTCTTGAGTGGTGTGCATCATCTATCTATCTAGCTGGACATCAAATACAGTCGGTCTGGTCATTTGGGTCCGTTGCCATTTTATTAGGTAGCGTCCCATTGGTTGATGCTGGTGACATTTGGTGGAAAGAGACATTTTTGTCTGGATTCAGACTTCATGCACTTGTATTTTTCAAGTTAGGTCTGAATCGTGTGTAGTGTCACCGTGTTTCTTTGAGGCATTTGTCAGGCAACACTTTAACACGAAGCGTATTGTTCATAAAAAAAAAAAACACGAAGCGTATTCTCATATTCTCTCGGATCAGGACGGCTGACACAAGGTCGCCGGATTTTGTATCATCGTCCATGGATTTTATGCTGGGTGGGACGCTTTCATTCGATACCAGCGTAGTCGACGGCGCCGTAGGGCTGGAACCACTCGGCGAGCAGCCCCTTCTTCCTCCTGGGTTGGCAGCCCATGTCGCGGCACAGCTGGTCGTTGTACCAGATGTTGACGGCGACGATGCACGAGCGGCGGAAGCTCTCCCCGTTGCTCCGCCGCATGTAGCTGCCCCACTCCGCCACGCTCTGCTCCATGCGCCGCACGCTCGGCAGCCGGAACGCGCCGTCCAGGAACCGCGCCACCCACTTGGCCATCATCTCGATGGAGTGGATGTTGGTCAGGGTCTCCGAGTAGCCGATCACCGCCATCTGTGGGATCCGAGGGTGCACGCACTCCCTGCACGCACCGACGCCCACCGACCATTTCAAAAAAAAATTTTTTTGCTTGCTTGTAATCTGAATTGAACCAAGAATAACGGTCGTGCTGCAGGCGGCTGACTGACCGGTAGAGAGGGACGGTGGTGTCGGCGGAGCCGGCGACGATGTCCTTGATCCGCGGCGACACGAACATGTCCCTGAGCTTCTGGTCGCCACGGAAGCCGGTGGCGAGTATCACCAGGTCGGCGGGGACGACGGCGTGCCGGTCATCGCCGCCGCCGTCCAGCACCAGGCCGTCCTCGCAGAAGGCCAAGGACCTCGACCGCCTGACGAAGACGCTGCCGTCCCTCAGCATGTCGTAGAACGCCTCCGGAAGCTTGCCGGTCCTGCACGACGAGAAGGACCTCGCGAACCCGAGCTCCGGCTCCAGCCCGTGCTCCCGCATCGGTAGCGCCTTCCTGTAGTAGGCTCCTGTCAGCGTCGACACCAGCCACGCCTGCACGGACATGGATCGGTGTTCATCAGGACCTCGAACGGACGGACGCACAGCAGATCAAACGGGTCTCTTGAGGTTGAGGTTCAGAATGTTCCTTAGTACAGTGATTACCAAAGGTGTCAGCAGTGTGGCGAGGAGGCTGGACGCCAGGCCGGCGCCGGGCTTGCGGACCATCAGCTCCGCGAACCTGTTCATGTAGAGGTACCCGAGGTTGAGCCCGCCCCAGAAGTTGAAGTCGTGCAGCAGCCACTGCGGGCTTCTGCAGACCATCACGCACGGCCGCTCGACGCCTGACAAACACAAGACCCAAGCAAACGTACGTGTAAGCATGCGTCGCTGACCGAGTGACCAGTTCAGGTTCAGCCCAGCCGTCAGAGAACAGATCTTGTAGATCGAGCGACAGACCGTTGGCGTCGGCGCACTCGGCCGCGATGTCGACGGCGGACTTGCCCGAGCCGACGATGGCGATGCGCTTGCCCTTCACGAGTGCGGCGGCGTCCGCGTCGTCCATGTCGGACAAGTCCATGGAGTGGAGCACCCGACCGCGGAACACGTCGGGGCCTCCGCCGGGCGGGAACGCCGGGATGTTGGGCACGCCGCTGAACCTCCCGACGCACATGATCAGGAAGTCGAACTCGTACGTCTGCCATGCCAAGATCCAATCGAACAACCGCGCGTCAAGCGTCAGACAACATCTTCGTGAAGCTCTGTACACTTGGACACGTCCTCAGAGTCAAACCGACAGCAGGGCAGCAGATCAGGTACCTGCGTGGCGTCGTAGTCGTCGGCGTGCCGCACGGTGAGGCGCCATTGCCCGGCGCCATCAGCGCCGAACGCCTCGCCGTTGCCTGCCCACTGATGCTCGTCCACGCCGTCCGGCGCGCCCGCGCCGCCGACGTACTCCGCGGCCACGACCCGGCTCCGGAACCTGATGCACTCGTGGACACCGAAGCGGCGCGCGTAGGCGGCGAGGTACTCGACCACCTGGTCGTGGCGCGGGAACGTGTCGGCGCCCTCCGGCCACGGGAAGTCGGAGAAGCGGTACCCAGCGGCGGGCGACTGCAGGCGGGTGGACGCGAGCGTGCGCGTCCACTGCCCGCCCACGGACGCGCCCGCCTCGAAGACTACCGGCCGGAAGCCCCTCGCCAGGAGGTGCTTGCACGCGGCCAGCCCGCTCGTGCCGGCGCCGACCACGGCCACCCGCTTCGCCGCCCTGCTGTGATCCATTGGTGTATGCGCGATCTCGAGGTCGGGGATGGCCACCTTTTGTATTTAATTAATGGCGCCAGCCATGCCATCTGCGATTATGCGGCATTTTTCAATGCACGGGTGTGGGTTTGGGTACCGTGCGATTCAACACTGGCTGCTGCGGAAACTGCCACTGCACACCGTGATGTGAAGCTACTGCTTGGACTTTGGAGCCGCCTTCTTGTGTCATCGCATAGGTGTCTCCCTTGAAAAATCTCAGCATTGGGTCCAAAGAAATTCTAAAAAATGTAGGTATATGCATTGCATGAATACATCTCAATTCTAAGACATTTCTATCTAACAATCTCGATGAGTAGAGTCCTTGCTCTAGGCTCAACTTATTGTTGCTACTTTCGTTTCATTTCTTGTTGGATTACTCGTTCCATCCTGAATAACCCCAAATACGCTATGTAGCTTTGTTTAAATTTTGTGGAATGACTATTCACCCTCTTCAGGCAACATCTAATAATTTTTCACTATCTATCTGTTATTACTCAAATTTGGCCCAGGAACAAATAAAAAAGTCAACTGCATCAAATATGTGGAAATTAAAGGTAGACAAAGGCCTATATGTGGAAATTGAAAAGTCAATTGTCTCAAATAAAAAAGAATGGAGCGAGCACAATAATTTGATATGATTTGATTGGATCTTCCCAATCGACCCTATCCCTTCATGTTCATAAAAAGAGAGGTCTAGACCCTTACACAACTCGAATCGTAACAAACTCACACACAAACCACGAATCCTTCTCACACTCAAGCCCACCGGAGTAGACCTGGGCATGGGTTGCCCGACCCGTCCCGATCCAAAAAGCTTGACGAACGGGCTCGGACTAAGATTTTCAACCTGGTCTGCCTGACGGGTCGGGTCTGGACCAAGAATTTTGATCTGAAACCCGAAAAAACCCGACAATTTACACAGGCCCGACCCGACCCGCCTGAACCCGACCGGTTGTTGGGTTAGGTGTGGGCTCGATTTTTTTGACCAACCATCGGGTCGGGTTCGGGGTGTCTCAAAAAACACCGGGTTTTTTTCGGTTGACCCGAGAAATGCCCAGGTCTACACCGGACTAGTCCCATGACCTACCAGACATGTCCAGCACTAATGGATTGTAAGGCCCATGACTGGACTCGTCCGGTACGCAACAACCAACCCTAGCCTGCCACTTTTGGTGCTACAACGTGTTTCATGGTTGGTTTCGATTCTTGTTCGTTCTATCACACTATCCGTAAGCAGATTGATGCATTGAAGTTTGGTGTGAACCGATAATCAAAACGAAAAACACCAATCGTTCTCATCGGTAGAATTTGTCTAGAACCGATCGGCTCCTAGTTTTTGGAAACCCAAGTTCATCAACACCAAACAAACCGAACCAACAATTGCCCACTCGTACCAGGAAAAAATACCATCGTTCCCAGGCTAGTACTTCAAATTAGTCAATCGGCAAGGGCAACTACATTATACATCTTCATCTGCAGAGCTCGAAAAAGACAGCTCAGGATCACTTTAATCGTTTGATTATACGACTTCCATGCTTGAAGATTACTTCTCGACTGTACAGGCTAACACATTCAGATTATCAGCTTTGTGCAGAGTGCTATTTAATATTACCTCTCGTCGCTAAAAGATGTCGTTCCGACATCATGCAGCAGGCTATTCCATGAGGAAATTTCTGGTCAGAACGAACTCTTTTCACAGCCAGAGGGAGTATCAGATTATCTGCTATCTTCAGTGGCTTGGGCTAGATACTCAATGAATCCCTGTTAACAAAGGCTAGAAGGCCATCTCCTGAAGAACTTTCAATGTTGTTTGATGCACCTACAATGAGAAAATATGGTCTCAAACCACGTACCAAAGGCAAGACACCAGTGAAAGAATGAATCATTAAGCAGCTCACCCATTCTAGATGTTGAGCTGTAATGCCAGATGTGTTACTTGCATATACGCCACCTAGGACCTTATAGACATGGGATAAAATGTCAGACAGTAAAAAAAACAGTGTCACACTAAGGAAAAAGTGAAAGTGTTGCATAAAAAAAATGAGAACATTACCTTGGAAACAGTCTCGAGAAACATTCCAGGGCGGACTGGCCGTGGCTTGCGGCCTGATACACTTCCCTGAAGGTCACATAAGCATGACTTAATGCGAAATATCTTCTAATTCCTGAAGATTAATGAGCCAAGTTGAACTCAAGACTCACCCTTCCAGATACTCCATTTAGATGCTCCTGTTCAGAATGTGAATCAGCGCTTGACTGTTCAATGTTATCAGCACCTTCCCCTTTGCCATTCATAACATCCTTGATCATCCTTTCCAATGCCTTCCCAGGTTTAAGAGCAACAATCTTGCTCAAAAAGTTCACCTGCCAATTTGACATGAAAGAAAACCTTGTATTCATTGACACGTGACTGAATGATAAGTCTGTAAATCTTCTATAGTTCAAGAACATTTTCTCAACAGCCACTAAGATAACTGCCTTCTTACAATGAATTTAACTTCTCTTGCCACTAGCCCACAAGTCATTAGTGCCATCTTCTGTTTTTCTGTTGCCACAGTGCCAACAGGCTTTTAACTGCAACTTTCTAGACAATAATTTTAAGACTAAAAATGCCCCTGGATGATTGATAGATCTCCCATGTGCGCACTATCGTTAAACTATCAAAAATTTGAGGCACCTGAAACATTGGAGGTGTAATATTATAGTCACTGAGATATACAGGGACAACCTAATTGATGATGTCCCTTGCTGCATAACATCTCAACATCACATATAAGTAATTGAATTATACTAATGAAGACCCTTGTAAAAGGATATTTTGCATCTAGTGACCGAATACAAATGTTTACCATGTGTGGTGGTGGTGGGTGATTGGTGGCGGGTGGGTGTTGCAAGTAGTCATGAGAGGTAGAAGGATGATGGCTAGGCCTCTGCTTCCCGGTTTAGAAGCCAGGGAGGAACAGAGATGGGACACAAGGGAGACAAAGAAGAGATGAGTGTAGAGATAATTCATCTATTGCTTGAGTTTCCCAAATTACAAATTTCATATATATAGGCCATCAAATACACCTTATCTCAATCTTAGATGAAACAAACTCCAAACATATCCCTAAGAATCCTCGAATCTAATCCCCTAACTGAAATATCTCTAAGACTCCTAACCAAAACTGAAACTGAATCAACAATCTGCAACTCCTGATCCAAATCGACTTTAGGCCTAATGCCAACACATGACATCTCCCTGGCTGGACAAACAGCTTCTCCTCAAGATGTGAAACCGAACTTCTTGCTGCATCATGAGGTCAGGCCATGTCAATGGAGTTGTCCTACTCCTCATCGGGCCACACAACCTCCATGATAAACAGTTGCTTGCAACGATGGCCCGGCCCAAACCTTTGTCACAATTAAAACAGTTGCACCCAGCACGCCATTGGGTCATCTCTGCCAGTGTCAGGCGGTCACGAGGCATTGCAGACCACACGACTGCTCAACTGGGTTTGGGCAATGAATCATAGTGCTCCGCCTAGGGCTCCTAAGGCTGAGATGTTGATCATATGCTCGTGCGAGTATGATAGCCTTGTTTAGACTTTAGAGTAGCTGGTCACCGTACGACCATATTGTCCCACCATGAAGAGCTGAAGTGCTGAACCTGTTGGCCTTCAGATAATTCGGCATCACAACACGAGAGTGAGGAACTTGTTGCCGTACTCCTCCACTGATCACATGAATTACAGCAACTTCAGCTCACTCAGGGGACTATCCGTGATTGGGGGCCCCAAGCAAGTGCATATGAGCTGGACGAATCTATGCCATACGGGTGCTCCAGAGTTGAGTTAAACATGTACTACCATAGCTTGCGCTCATCAGGTGTGTGTTGGCCACGGAAAAAAGTCCCACAAGGATTCAGCCATGGCCCATGGCAGCGGGTCTACCTTCCCATCAAATGTGGGGAACTCAATGTTGGCGCGAAGATGGAATCCATCGTCAGCACATACTTGTCATGGAACTTTCACATGCCCCATGGCTCCACCTAGCCCAAGCCAGGGGTCCTGTTGCCATGCTGCTGAGGGCGCAGAACATGTCATGCACAATGCTGCCACCACTGTGCTGGTTCGCCGTCGAAGCTGCAGATGAAGCCACACCCAGGACGCCACCATCAGCAAGCTGATCCTTGCTGGCGTCTCCAACTCTCCATCAGGTGCAACATCCTGGCCCAGAACAGCCCAGGGTCCAGATGTGCGACTGTTGCAAAGAGGGTCTTCACTTGATCTACCATGACCTTGCAAGATGGCTGCAGAGAGGTGACCGTGGCAGGAAGAGTTTGCAGGGCCTTGACTGCTGCCTACATCTCGGTAATAGAAGTGGTCATGGCGGTCATCTTTTTCACCCTACATGCTCTTGGCAAGCTCGTCAGGGGATGGTGGCCACGACATTGGATCGGCACCAGAAGTCCCTGATGCCAGTTGTGATGGTGGTGGGTGATTGGAGGATGGTGGGTGTCGCAGGAAGTAGTCGTGACTCGTGAGAGTTAGAGGAATGAGGGCCCAGGGCCTCTACATGACTACATCTCAGTTTAGAAGCCAGGGAGGAACAGAGAGGGGATGGGACAACAGGGAGGCAGAAGAGATGGGTCAGCAGGGAGATTAGAGATAATTCATCTATAGGCCATATATATAGATCATCAATTACAGCTTTTCTCAATCTTAGATGAAACAAACTCCAAACCTATCCCGAAGAATCCTAACCGAATCCAATCTCCTTACTGAGATACGTCTATGACTCCTAACCAAAACTGTGAATTAACAATCTGTAACTCCAGATCCAAACCGACTTTAGGCCTAATGCCTGCATATGACACTATGTGCCAGGAGGAATTTCATATTTTAAAGATACCTCTGACTCAGGGAGAGTAGTCAAACCACGGTCATTTCTTTCATCTAACAGGCCACCTCCCATCATGTTTCGAGCTTCTTCTCTTACTATAACTAGCCTTGCAAGCAGTTTTCGATCAGGAATAGTGTCCCTGGATTCCATAGACTGTAATAGTAACAAAATGTTAGAAGATTGATGAAAATTCTTCAACATTGAAATAATAATTATTACCTACTACAAGCACTTCTTTTGAAAACTGATTACCCTACTCTTATCATTCCATGAAGCACAGTGATATAGAGTGATATTTACCTCTAGTAGCTTGTCGCTGTTCCATTTGAGAGTTTAATAATATTTTAGACTTTGCAATTCAAACTAGATGTACTAGAATTACAAGTTTAATGATCTATTTTAAGGAGAGCTAAATAAAAAAACAAGCAGCTGTAGAATTCCATATTTGTATTTTGAAGTTTAGCACACAGTGGTAACACAGTCCCCGTGTTCTTCTACAACTAGAGGCAACTTTTAGTGTTTGATTGACCAGTAAAATGTTTTTTCCCTCCATCTAGAAATAAAAAGACTGGGCACTCAATGAATTCTGTGAGGCTGTAAGAATGAATTTCTCAAGAAAATTTATTTCTAATAATAGTACTGTGGGCATTTTCAGATGAAGTAAAATATACGTTGCATAGCATATGCATGATTTCACACAAAGCTCAGTCAACTGCTTATATTATGAATGAAACAAGTCCAAGTTTGTAACTAATGTACATCACTGCTGGACTGCTGGTAAGGAAGGTAAATCTACATCCTCTTTGGGCATGGAGGGAGAAAGGCTAAAGAGTTGGATGAGGATTCATACTTCTGCATAGAGGACAAGAAGGCACATCTATAGAGTGATAGATTCAACAACGAACCTGGAATTTTATCAAAAGTACAGGCAACTAGGGGTGCAGAAAATGAATCACATTCAGGTTATTCTTCAATGCTAATTTCTTTTATACATCAAAGATCTAAGAATTCAAAAGTTCTGAGAGGGTTATCATAAAGTGGTACTCTCCTCACCTGTACTCTTTTGTCAAAGAGATTGCGGTTAGCTTCACAAAGTTGATATGGTATGGATCTACTCTTTTATTGATACCATGTGTTCTGATACAAACCTCACAGTACCAAATCATATCAGGGCATGACATGAGGGGCATTAAATTTAAGACTGAGAAGTATCACACTAACAAGATGTTCAAAATTTGCTAGTTGAGGGCTTGGTGGTCTATGCAAAAGATCTTTATCTTTATAACTTTTGGACCACGTATGAGCCAGCTGAATTTGACTTGTTTATGCCTAAGTAATGCCAATGCTTTCGATCTTATAGTTTTCTATTTCTTGAAGAGAAAACTATAGAAGGATTCTTTTTCATGTTACAGCTCCTCTGCAAAAGAAAGCTTAACAGAGCTGAGGTGTTTGAGCCAAGAGGCATTTTTTGCTACATTACATGCTTTGAACTTCCAAAGTATGGCTAACTGCCAACCCTCAAACCACACCACATAACCTGGGCCACAAGGGCCACTGCAAAGAGGCTGGGTGATACATGTAATTTCAGGCATGCCATCATCACCAATGACAAATAATGTAGCATAGCACCTGAAGCCAATGTTCAATTCACCAACAGTACTGTTGATTCACAAATTGGAATGATAATTATGCCTTAGTCTTATTTACAAAGATTACCAGCGGGCTTGTAGCCAATGGTATCTCCACCTCTTGGGGGTGTTGAGGTCCTGGGTTCGACTCCCAATGGGAGCGAATTTAAACAGGAGGCTGTTGGCTATTGAAAAAAAATCCCCCTCGTTGGTGAAAGCCGGGGTTTGGGGGTTTTTCTCGACCGGATAAGGTTAGGCTTTTCTACCTTAATTACAATGCCATGGGGGCAGTTCTTCCCCCACCGGTCGAGTTTTTTTTTTTTTATTTACAAAGACTATGTTATTTAAATGAAGAAACAATGCTGTTCCATTGACAATAATCAGGTTATGATTATTGTGCTATTTCATAGAAGGACCAGCAGGAAAGTATACTTGTACACATGCTCTACAGGCTACAACTTACCTCCAGTAGATCATCTGCCTGGTTTGCAATGTCATTAAGATTTGCCCCAGGAATTTGGCACTTAAGACCTTTATCATTCTTAAAAACACCTCCACCGGCAGCTACACGGCGCAACAATTCATGTCTGCTCTCTTTCTTTTCAGTCTGGCAGAGGAGTCCGACAACCTGAACCTGGTTCAAAAAAATACAACAACCAGGAGTCACAGACACCACCACATCCGCATACACACAGATAACACTATGCACTTGAGACATCAATTACCTGTGGAGGACATTTTTTGGTCAGATGGTCTAGCACTGTCTGCTTAATTACCTCAAGAAGAGACTTACGCTGCATTCATAAGACAAACAAGTAAAGCATGTAGAATAAGCTAAGAAAGAAAATGAATATATCAGGACTAGTAACCAGTAAGCACTCCAGTCTGACAAGATTTTGGAGCATTAATGGATTTCATTGTTATCACTTATCAAATCGACATACAGATCAAACTAAAAAGTACTAACTTAACATATAATTATAGACAGCTTTGGATCCACTAGTAATCATGTTTGATGTCCCTGTTACAGTTGAAGAAACATTGATTCACCATCTTGGTATTAATATATTTACAATGTGGCAAAGACAAAAACACATAGCTGAATTATGATCCCCCGTACCACCCGGGAGGTGAGATAGAGTGAGCAGAGCCCTCGCCCATAAGGGGGGTATAATTATTTGAGTTTAAGATGGCGGAGCCTACCCTTACTATACGATATTTTAAGAAGATAGTTTCCTATTGTTAAGATGGTCTATAAGATACCAATATTTATCGAGGGATTTACCTCGATAAATGAAGGCATACCCTAAAATGAAGGGATACTATAATTGGAATTCCTCCCTATGGTCGGATACTAGCATCATCTTATTTTATTGGTTCCCTAAGGTATTCATAAAAATAGTGGATGTCATCCCTGCTCAACAGTAAAATGTCAGGTTATCTTATGATTGGCAGGTGAAATCATGAGATAAAGGCATTGCTCTAGAACCTAAAGTGGCTTATGGCAATGATTCTATCAGGTACCTCATCATCTGCGTCCTTCTGTGCAAGTTGTATCATGTAATCAAGTGCCATAAGAAAGCCTGACTCCATTTCATCGACCCTCTTCCCAATAACTCCCTGTGCCACCAACTCTACAGCAACCGGCTCAAATGCACCATCTATCTCCATGTCCTCCATCTACCAAAAGCAACCCAATACATGAACCATATCAAGAATACAATTGTAGGTTACAGCCGTTTAGTCAGACCAAATGAGATTAGCAAATTAAGCATTCAAGATTCCCCAACAATAGTTCCTGGACAATTTTTGTAGAAAATATAATCTAGAACAAACTAATAAACAGCACAAAGAAAATTGAGGATAAATTGACTTTTAGGTTAAGAGCCTTTGTCATTTAGTCCAAGAGGACCAAACGAAATTACATTATAGTAGTCCCATACTCCCGTCTGACCAAGATTAATACAACAGTTCATCGTTGTGGAACAGCTTAACATTTCCCTAAAATAAATAAAGACCTAATAAGATTGGAAATCCGAGAAACCATTTCCTAGAAGCATTGTGTCCATTTTCGACCTGCCATCAGCGAAGCAAGCGAAGAAACCTACCAGAGTGAGCATCTCCTGCAGCACGGAGGCGACCTGCTCCCCACCGCGGAGGAGGGCGTCGCACTCGGCCGGGTCCCACTTGCTGGGGTCCTCCCCGAGGTTGGCCGGCGAGGCTATATAGAGGGGCACCTTGGGAACTGCCCCGCATGAGAAACTCGAGCGGAATGGGAACCGTGTGAAGGGGAACCGCATGAGAAACTGGGAGGAGGGCCTCCAAGTGAAGGGGACGACGGCACAGGCAGGAGAGAGAGTATGGGAGATTATGGGTATCGCCATGGACTTGCTTGGGCAACCGATGGAAAAGAGTACGCGGCGCCGCTTGCACGCGCCGCCGAGGGGGTGGGCGGTGGCGACGACGAGGCTGGGCGGCGCCGGGGGCGGAGCGCAGTGGGGCGCGGCGAGGCGCGTCAGCGCCGGTGGACGATCGGGGTGTGGCGAGGGCGAGGCGGTGGGGAAGGGCCGGGCGTGGGGCGGCGCCGGGGGAGGAGCGGAGCGGGGTGCGGCGAGCCGGCGTCAGGGTGGAGCGGGGCGCCGGGGAAGGGACGAGCGTGTGTGGTGGCGGGAGGGCTTTACCTTTCCGGATTAAATCCCGTGGCGCCGGAAACGGAATTTGCGTGAAATTTCACAAATTTCTAAATTTCCGAAGGAGAATTTAAATTTAAAAAACGAATTCTTGATTTGGTGCTACACTTGAGCTAGCTGCTGCAGGGCGAAAGAAAGGTGAGTTAATCCTGACGAGAGGTAACATATGCGAGGAGGAGCCTGTGATATTTCTCTACTCCTAAAAAGTATATTGAGTTTGTCATCCGTCTCCCGGGGCCCCCCGTCTCCCACCGCCTCCCGCACCTGACCCCGCGTCTTGGGATTGATCATGGTTGCTGCTTGGTTGTTCTTAGTTCTAGGTATGGTGTTTAGAAATGCTTTGTTTGTGATGTACTGAAAGGTGCCTGCTTGCTCCTGTGTATATAGGTGAATAGATGGGCAGCTGCCACCACAGCACAGTAGATCCTAGCGGCCCGCGATGGGTAGCGGAGCGAGGCGGCCCTCCTCATGGCGGCAGGAAGTAGAAGAGGACATGAGGTTGACACGTGGGTTCGGGTACACGTGGCAGGCTGATGTGTCGGGTGTGTGTTTACGTCGGCGAAAACCACCGTTGGTTTCATTAGAGGATGAATTGTATCCGGTTTTACAAGTTTAAGGAACCGTGGTACCTGGTTTTGGATAATAAGGATGAAACCTTCACTCGGCCGCAAGTTGAGGGACATAGTATGGACTTTTTCCTTTTATATCCGGCCTCGGGAGTCCGGGCACAAGCCGGCCCAACCCGACGCAGAGCCGATGAGAACAGCCCCGAAGCCGGATCCGAACCGACACACATCCTTCTGTTCACCTCCCTTCCCCGTCGCTATCGAAACCCTAGCTGGTAGAGATGAGAAAATTGGTTTTTTGGGACTCCAAAGAGTGGGTTTTGTACATTTGCCACTTAGAACATTGGCTTCGCCAAATTGCCACCGAAAATATTGCCACCTTGTTTTCTTTGCCATTTGGACTCTTGTACCTCCGACCTTTCTTCAACCTCCCGCCACCCCTGTCGGCGCCTTCCCCGCGCAACGACGCCATGCCCAGCTCCGGCTTCTCTCCCTCCGTCGAGCCTCCACTTGCCTCCCCAGCCCACCGCCGCCATCCTCGCCTGCTTGCTCGTGGTCACCGCCGGCTGCCACGCGGCGGGCCCGGTCCATGGCGAGCACGAGGCATCCTCCCCACGCGCCGCAACCGCCACGCCCGGCTCCGCATCCGTCTCCCCCTCCTCGCCATCCCGCGCGCCGCCACCACGCCCGGATCTGCGTCCCTCTCCCCTCTCCTCGGTGGTGGAGGCTCAACGGAGGGAGAGAAAGCCGGAGGTGGCCATGGCGTCGTCGGTGGCGGGGGCGGCGGAGGACAGGAACGGGTGGCCCCAAGGCGAGATGAGCGAGAGGTCCAGCCGCTCGAGCGCCGGGAAGCAGAAGGACGGCCTGAGGAAGAGGAAGGTCGGGGAGCGGGGGTCCCCGCGTAGCGAGAGCGCGGCCCGCGTGGCTCGCTCCGCCGCCAGGAGCCGGTGGCACGCCAGCATGGCGCAATGCTGCGATCGCGCGTCGGCGAGGAAGCCCAGGATGTGCAGCAGCAACGGCTCCGGCAGGTCCAGCAGCGTGGAGGAGCCCGTCGCCGGCCGCCACGTCGTCCTCTGCCATGCGACGCGGCGATGAGGCCGCCGCACGGTATGGGATGGGATGCGCCGCCGCGTCCGGCAAAGTCGTCGAGCCCTTTTTTCCCTTGTGGGCAGGGGGCAGTTGGGTGGAGGTGGCGGGAGGTTGAAAAAAGGTGAGGGACACAAGAGTCCAAATGGTAAGGAACATGACAACGTTTTCGGTAGCAATTTGACGAAACCAATGTTCCGAGTGGGAAACGTGGAAAGCCCACTTTTGGAGTCCCAAAAAACCATTTTCTCGGTCGAGATACCCTTTCCTCTCCGCCGCCGTCGCTGCACCGACCGGCCGGCCATGGGCTCCTCCACCCGCTCCCTCCCCGACTGGGTCCTAATTGACCGCTACGTCTTCAAGGATTCCTTCCCCGCCGACAACCCCACCGAAGCGTCCTGCACCAACTCCAGAGGCGATGAAGTCCGCATCTGCTTCCAGCTCTGCGAGCCGCCGCGGCCTTCCCGCCTCTACCTGTCATGGCCAGCAGGACAAGATGCGCTCCACCGCTTCTTCGTCGTCGCCGCTCACCGCGATGCCGTGCTCTTCCAGATGATCTATCCCATTCCCGTGCCCCGCATGGACATCCTCTATGACATGTACGACTACTTCCTCTACACAGCCGATGAAGGTTCCCGCGGACCGTCGCTGCACTTACTCCCTTCCCTCGATGGTTCCATGGTCGAGCTCCAGAGCCTGTTTGAGATGGAGATCTTCAGATTCTCGAACCAGCGCCTTCGCAGGCTCGATGCCCTGGACCTTGGCGTCCTGCGACGCGGCGAGCACTACGCTTTGGCAGAGCTTCAGTTCAACAAGTTTGGAGAGGCCCATGTTGAGCTTCACGTGCTTTGTTCGTCAAGGTCTGATCAGTGGCAGGTCACGTATCCTGAGATCACCATACATGACAGTGGTCTCAATTTAGAGACCTTGCTGTTTGATTGGTGTGCCGACACGGTCGTGTCCATACAGAATTACTTGTGCTGGGTTGATTACTGCTTTGGTGGGATATTGCTCTGCAATGTGTTCGATGAAAGCTCTAGCCTCCAATACCTGCCGTTTCCTGCCAAAATTCCAGATCATGGTCAGATCTGTACCAGACTGTGGGTGTCAATGAGGACCATGGTGCCTTGAAGTACGTTATGGTAGTCCAAGGTGATGGCCAGATGATTGGTGAAAGATTCATGGCCGCTTCTGGTTTCAAGGTGACCTCTTGGACCTTGAAGATAACTGAAAAGAACTTTGTTTGGGTTCTTGATACTGTGCTAAAGTCTGATGACCTCTGGAAGCTTGATGCCTTTGCGAAACTCCCACACACCCCACTGCAGTTCCCTGCCGTCAGCATGGCTGATCCAAGCGTCGTATGTTTTGTGTTGAGGGAGGAAGGGAGGAAGGAGATTGGGCACAAATATGATGAGACATGGTCCGTTGCCATTGACTTGTCTAACATGGCTGTGGTGTCATCTTGGCAATATATCAATGGGAAAGATGAAAAACTTTCTTCTGAGGACCACAAGTTTATCGACTTCAGATACAGCTACTTTGACCCTTTCCTTCCTTCCGAGCTTCCTAAGTATATGAAGGTGAATGGCGCAAGGTAATTGCAGCTTATATATGCAACTTGTTTTTATCGAGTTATTTACCTATGCATGTTTTGATTGTTGCATTATAAGTCTTAGCAGCATGTCATCTAGGCTCTTGTGGGCTCCATTCGCATTTGAATGAAGATCTAAGGATGTTTTTAACACATTGCGAGAATAAAAACGAACTAAATATTCGTAGGTTCTTGAAATAAAAATGGTTGTTTTTATCTTTTTGGATACTTCTACTCTGTTTTATGTTTTCTCGTGTGCTCAAAAAAGGGATGCACAATGAGTTCATTGAAGAAGAAATCTGAGACATTGCCGGAACTTGACTTATGCCTAATCTAAACAGAGTATGTACAGAACTCGAATGTTTTAGAATGCCTAATTCCTTGTTAGCTCTACAAAAATTTCACTGCACTCGATGCCATAATCTCATATTCCCAACAACACCCTTATATTGTCTCTAATATCATGATGATATATTTTCTTTGATTAATTATTTTGCACATGTAGTTACTGCATTATTCCTATGTAGTACCATTTTAATATTTTGTTATATCATACAGTGCACTGAAGCAAGGCCAAGGGAGCTCTCGTTTTGACATCGTGT
The DNA here is from genome assembly GCA_022530915.1 of Paspalum notatum. Taxonomy (NCBI): domain Eukaryota; kingdom Viridiplantae; phylum Streptophyta; class Magnoliopsida; order Poales; family Poaceae; genus Paspalum; species Paspalum notatum. Next base: position 44,268,576 of record CM039685.1, read on the forward strand.
CACATCCACATGCTCCAAAGTGAAAATATATCTGTGCATAATACCCTGAGATGGATCTTGAATTGTTTACCAGTTAACTCTACATCGCATGGCATGTTAAAATTATGGCACATTTATATGCTCTTTGCTGATAATGTGTACTAAATTTAATTGCACTTGAGATGCAATGGTTTGTTTTGAACCCCCGTGCATGCTGTCAACTCAATTTTTTACTCTACCCCATTGCATAATTACTTGGTTGTGATGAGTGGTAAAGCAAATTTGATCCTTGCGGACGCCCTTTTTGGATCTACGAACTAGATTTAATGCCATGCGGCTATCCTAAGCATTTCAACTCTTTGATGGTTTACTGGTACGTAGCTGCTCAGTATGTATATGCAATGTAATTTGTCAATCAATCCATTATGAGATTTAAACTGGTTTCACTGGTGTGATTGAATTATGGGTTACAATCGCACTCGTCACTGTGCTCCACGCGTAGGAATTTTGCATATGTTTCAATGAGTTCTCTTATTTCTCGAGCATTACCCATTGCGGTTCAATTCCAATGGTAAACCAATCACCATGGATAGATTAAGTCAGTAAGTTTGTGGTCTATTCCATTGCATAGTGAGGTTTCATAATCAATCACAGTGGTGAAGTTACAGACCAAGCGCCCCCCCCCCCCCCCCTCCCCCCCCGCCCGAGCCACCCGACTGGAGGCCCGGCTCGCTCCGCAGTCCAGCCTCGCCCCGCGACATACATCGTGTGCGCAGCCAGAAGCGCTCACGCCGTCTCAGGGGCGAGCCGAGAGGATTGCATGCCCCCCCCCCCCCCCCCCCCCCCCGTTTAATAAATAGTAGAGATTTAGGTATCAGTTTTTTATCTGTGATGTACCTTTTATTTCGGATTGAAAAATTATCCAGTTTGATTCACTTTTATTTCATCTTCCATTTTGTGACGTGTCAATGCATTATTGGCTCAAAATCTGAATGGAACAAGAACAACGATTGAATTAAACGGACAATGTTAAAGCAAACCAGACATTGTCAAAAAAAAAAAAAAGCAAACCCGCAGAGGACTCGCATCGTCTAATGTGTTAACGTTTAATGGGCCGAAAACTTAACTTGGGCTGGGAATCGGAACTAGATTAAAAAAGAAGCAGCGGGGGAAAGAAATTCCTTCGGCAACGAAAATCGAAAACGATCGGGGGTCGCTGCAGCTCTTTCTTTCTGGCGGCGGCGACTGGGCGGGCGCTGCCACCGCCCTAGGCCAACTGTGTTCAGGTCTTTGTCGAGCATTTCCGGCGACGAGCACCCACCAGGTATGCATTCCCCCTTCTCTTCCCGCCTGATGTGCGAAACCGAGCACCAAACCCTAATGTTTCGCATCTGCGCTATGCCTTACAAGTATATACATGTATTTTGCCTACTCACTTCAAACAAGAATTATCTGGATGTACATGTGTTCACCCTTGTCCTAAACTGTGTCCGCCCTAGCTTTGGTGCTGCCGAAGTTAATTAACTTGGCTCTGGCTGTAGAATGCACATCGCACACCTTGCACTTGATTTTTTTCCCCCTGTTCACTATAGATGAAATATGAAAAAAAAAAAAAACATCTTTTTTCTATAGGTGAAAAAAAAAACAGTACAGTCAACTGAAGTTGTCTGAAAAACAGTTAGTTTGTAGTGAATTGCTTGTCAGGTATGACTATTGTTAACATAGATGGAGGGGGATTGAATCTTTAGTAAATTTACATAGATCTGACTTGTACCATGCTACTAGATGTTCCTATAAGTGTTCTATTCTGCAGCCACCTTTACAATTTTTCTGCTTGCATCACTGCTTGCAGTATTCTTATATCCTAGCCCACCAGCTAGTCATTTCTGCTGATCTGTAAGGTTTAGTATGAAATTCCTTGTCTCAAAGAAGCTATCACTTATCAGCCTATGTCCCCAGTGTGGTGTTGTGTTCTTGTTTATTCATATCTTATGCCTGAGGCATTTGTGATGTAACTGTTCAATAAAACAACATAAGGAAAGTCACACGGGTCTATTCTACTGCATCAGATGTGGCTGGAAACCACACATGGATAACATAAAAATAAAAAAATGCTTAAATGTTACTCCCTCCGTTCCAAATTGTAAGGGGATATAGACTTTGGATAGATTTATGCAATATTCTATGTATATGTGTCTAGTTTCATCAAAATCCATATAAACATGGGTGGAGAAAATGAGGACCAAGACCCCTTACAGATTGGAAAGGAGGGAGTACAATTCTTGCCTTCAACTCTCTGTTCTTGTTGGTAACTAATATCCTTATGCACTACTGATGAATAGAAATTCAATCTAGGCTGCTTTGCTGCATAGGCACCATGCCTGCTGGTGATAACCCCCACTCAATCTCAGAGAAAAAGGCAGCATTGAGGGAGTCTCCAAAACAGCCTAAGGACGTTTTTAAGGAGCAATCCAAGACTTCTCCTTTTCCTAAAGACACAGTTGCTACTACAGCTACAGTTGGCATAAAGCGACCACAACCGTATGGTCCGTTGAGTCCAACCAACCATCACACACTGGGCAATCCAGGGGCAAATGGCCATCTTGTGTATGTGCGCAGGAGGCCTGAAACTGATCAAAGCAAAGGTGGTACTTCTCTCCATGGAGAACGTGCCAGTTCTGGCTTGAAGAAAGCTGTTACAGGCAGCTCACAGTCACAAGGACTAAATCTGAAGCATCAGAATAATACGCCTCAACCCCAGTCTGCTCCCCAATTTGTATCTCCAGTTGCTGGCTCTCCTGATTTGCAGTCTGCAGTTTTGCCAGCTCACCATTCTGTTGGGAAGCAATCTCCAGGAAAGGTTGCTGCTCAGTCAGCTAATGATGCTACTAGTCTGCCACCTCATAATGGGGTGTCCTCTATTCCAGCGCTGCAAAATTCAGTAGCTGCTAATTTAAAATCAAGTAGCGTTTTGGCTACTAATGCAGCATCTTGTGGTGGTGGTGCTATATCTGCTGCCAATTTAGCATCTAGTGATCCTATATCTGCTACTACTTTAACACCTAATCGCACACATCCACCAAGATCAAGTAATCAAGATTGGAGTGATAGATTTCTTCGGCTCCAGGCATTCTTGAGAAATAAAGAACATTCAGGCCAGGAAGAATATATCAGCAGTAAGCAATTATATATTTTTTTATCTTAGTTCAATGCAATTTACTGCAATCAGGACACACAAATCTTTTGTGTTCTCTTACAAGAATTGTTGTTTACCTCAACTGTTATACTGACCTTATACATTGTTCCCTTTGGTTGAACTGTAGTGCTTCGGTCTTTATCATCTGCTGGACGAAGTAAGCATGCCATTGAGCTGGAGAAACGGGCAGCCAATCTATTGATCGAGGAAGGTACGACCTTTAACCTGATTTTTGCAGATCTAAAGCTTTATTCCATTTCCTTTGTTCTGGTATTGTCCAATTATGCCCACAAAATCTAGGAGGAACTATGTGGCATTATTATATTAAGAAGAAAATAGGCACCCAAATTCACCTCGAGGAGGACTTGAATCTGAGTGATCTAGATGTATATCCACACCAAAGCTTCAACCAATTGAGCTAGGCTCAGCTCCTTTAATGACTGAATCTCTTCATGAAAAGCATGAGCTTCTTGGCATGATAATTACTTCTTGACCTTCGGGGAAGGAGCTCCATAAGATGAAGGCTCTGAATGTACTAGGCAAGCTTGTCTCCAGTGGCCCTCCATCCTTTCCAAGACAGCCCACTTCTGTCATGCATCTGCTGTTCGCCCATTCCCAGCCTGTCGATGAAAACAGTGGAAGATTTGGTTAAGACGCTGCATAATAGGTGAAGATTGTTGTGAACTCTTGCCACCTGATTGACCTGAATGCTGCGGCATGGCCATATTGTTGTGTTGTATGTGAGAACAAGCCTTGTATATCCATCCGGAAGAGTTAGAGTAGATTGACCGGGACACTCTCATGTTGTAAGCATTAACGTGGCACATCTTTCCCACAGTTTGTTGTGCTATTGTCAGAAGTGCAACAATGAACTGCTTAGTGTAGTTCCTTCTTGCTGTCTTGTTACCTGTACGATTGTGAACTGAAAGTCTCAACCAAGCATGCTGTATGCTGGACCAACCCAATTGTACCAGGATATATTTATGTGTCCGCTTCCAATTAAGAAATGGTGAGTCGATGTCTATTCAGCAAGTTGATGTGGTGCATCAGCATTGATATAGACAGTTCCATTATATTTTTCCTGGATACTGCATCTTGTTCATGGTTCAGATTTGCTTTAGTTTGGCCTCGTCTCTCCTATTACCACTCTGTTACAGACGACTTGACCAAGGGAATGAGCGATCAGCGATGGCCTCATTGTGTAATATATCAAACTGTTATTTCTAAAAAAAAACATTAAATGTATTTTTTTAAAAGAGTATATGTAATTGAGGAATGAAGTCAGGGAAGCAATAGAATCTGGATGAGACGCAGGTTTTTCGGATTTTGGCACAAAAGGTCGATGGGAAAAACTTTCTTGCCGTCTGAATGTTGGGACATGGTGATGATTGGTTGTGTTGTTTTTTTAGAACAAGTCTTGCTCCATATATGAATCTATCCGGATGATTTAGCTTGCACTAGATCGGGTGACATGGTCTCATGGTGCAAGTGTTGCCGTGAACGGTGCTTCTTCTTCCATGCTGTTCTTGTTCAGCTGGGGATAATCTGATGTGACAATGAGCTCTAAGAAGGCTGTTTAGCGTGGTTCTCTTATAGTCTTATTCATAGCTCATGCAACGGTGGGCTCAAAAGTCTAACCAAAACTAGAAACAAAACAGTGTTGGACCAACAAACAGCTTCTTAAATGTTTATGCAACTGCTTCAAGTTAAGAAATGGTGTTCAGCATGTTGACGTGTTGCATCGATACAGACAGTAGCAGTATATTTTTGTGGATACTGCATCTTGTTTAATGGCACGGGGGCATCAACTAACCAATAAGAATGAAATCGCTGGCAATTTGACCGTCTGTGCCCAGATGCTTCATTATTGATGCTGACGACTAGCCATGTGGACATAATTTACAGAGGCTATCACCTAAACAAATTCCAGCTCCCTGCTAAGCAGCAGACTTATATATTTGTAATTGATGAGGGTTTTTACACAAAAAAAATTGATACTTAACTTAGAGAAAACTAGGTGGTTTTATAATAAAAGTCTTAAACTCTTGAACTTGAGTGAGTGATTAAATGCATGGTCACTCCGGCCACCTAACTAGTTGCAACACAATTTCCGACTATTCTCTATCTTCCAACATTACCACTTACTGTACATGAACTTGACAAGTGATTTTGATGCAATCAGGGTGGAAGCGATGCAACAAGTCAGAACCATACTTACACAGCTCCTACGCGAGCAACATGATATTAATAGTTAATTAGTCACAAAGAGCATACAGTAAGAGTAACTCAATCATGACTGAATTTCTGTATGACGATCTGAGTCACATTCATGTAAAGCCAAAAAATTAGGAATATTACACTACGGAAAGCAACAGGTGAACCGTGAGCTATTATTACACTACAGTTCACATGCATGACATGCTCCATGAAGGTAAGTGCTCCGCTATCTGGGCAATTCTGATCTTATTCTCCTTTGCCACTTCGTGAAACTCTGCACGAGTTCACTATGAGGTTCAGAGCGCTGCAGTCTCTTGGCACCAGTAATCGGACCGGTTCTTTTTTGGTCAGATACTTAATCAAGTCTATACTCTATACACAGCCTCCTCAGACTTAACGACACCATAACCAGACCGATTATTTCCTATCTTATCTTACTATTACTAATTGGAGATTCTAAAAATTACACTAATTTCAAAGCGCGTTAGAAAAAAAGATAAATTCTAACTATTACTAATTGGAGATTCTAAAAGTTGCACTAATTTCAAAGCGCGCTAGAAAAAAAGATAAATCTTAGAAATTCTCACAATAATCAGAAACATCCGACCATCAATTGAGAGATTGGAATATTAATAGCCATTAGATCTGTTTTCTAAGTAATTAACCACCTCTGCCATTACGAAAGGTTTTGAGTTCAACTCTCAACAAAAGCAAATATCCTCTTTTTTTCATTATATATATTTTGTAAATAATTACCCACCTCTGCCATTACGAAAGATCTTGAGTTCAATTCTCAACGAAAGCAAATATCTTCTCTTTTTTTTAGATTTTTTCTATTTTCAAATTTACTTTCAGTTTTTGTCCTTTTTTCCATTAAAGATGCTATAAATTTTTTTATGAAATAGATATTTTGTAGACTTTTTTTGAAATTTTCATATCAATCCTCACAAAATGCGCTAGAAAAAAAATCATAGAAATTCTCACAATAATAAAAAAAATACCCTATCATCAATTGACATGTTAGAATCTTAATAGCCATTAGATCTGTTTTTAAATTAGGTAATCACCCACCTTTGCCCTATCAAAATAATATTAAATAACCCATAAAACTACATATTAATTACCCTCTGCCAATATAAAAGAAAAATGAAATAACACCCTAAATTTATATCTAATTGCTCACATTTGCTATTTTGATAGGATAATACCAAATATCACTTTTAATTTATATTTGAATTGTTCACCTTAGTTATTATGACTGGTAATATGACGAAAGTAGTCCCTCAAAATTATATTAAAAACACCTATTTTTGCAATCGATCAAAGAATATCTAAATCAATTAAGCATACATATAAAATAGCAAGATATATGCTATTATAAAAACTTAAGTATAAAAATAGATCTATATTTGTTGTACGATTACGCATAATACATTTAAGACTCTAACCCGTGCGAAAGCACGGGTTGATTGGCACCTAGCTTTCTTGCGGGTTTGAGATAAAAAAATACACAACCTCCTCAGACTTCACGACATCAGTAATCGACACACCATCATCAAGGACTCTGAACGGAGCTTCCAAGCGCACCATTCGCTCAGGAAACATCAGGATGCAGTAACCTTCAGCGGCCATTGTTTCAGAGTTCCATCATTTTTTTTTTCCCGAAAGATCCAGAAAACCTTCTGCCGTACTTCAGAGTTCCATCATCACATCAAGCATTGGTGCCTGGTGCTGGTGGGTCTGCTCTTGGTGCACATAGCAAATTAGTCGGAATCATACCCGTCTATGAAATATGAATCCATCATCCTTGACTTGGAATATTCAAATTCCCATGGCCCGATGGAGTTCACTCTCTCAGTGCAACCTCGAGATTTCGATCTCAGATTAGTTGTCAGATTCCGAGTATCCATGATTGCGTGCCACACTGTTGCATGTCTCAATAATTAATAATATGAGCCCCTCAGATCCATCACCACCACATGTTTGCCAAGTTCCCCATCAAAATTGCTCAATACGGGCGGGGGGACAGAGCACTTGCTTGATTTTGATAGAGTTGAGGCTCCGCGCCTGCTCAGGCTCTAGCCTGTGTCTCCACAGAAGGAAAGAAGAAGAAAAAAATGTTCAACGTTGTACAAGGTTATCTGAAAAAGATGCAGTAGATGCCCACAGAGAGCAAACACTTCACGCCAGATAGTGTGTATTGCTAGAAAACAACACTCCTAATATACAATTACATGTTCCAATGCCGAACTGGATCCATGGTGGTGATGACTCCTCGTGGGCCCGGGAAATTAGGTCGCCCTCGGGCTGGGACCCACTCACAGGAGAATTTTAACAACCAAAAAAACGGTATCTGATTGGCAGGAACTAACAAAGCCTCCACATCTGGTGGAGAGGGGGTGCTGATGGTATATTGGCATGCCACTAAAGAACACACAAGCTTTCGGTCAAACAATGAGCAGGTAGCAAATAGATGTATTTGCAACAAGCTCTATGGCAGTGACCGAACCAATATATAAAAAAAAGGGAAAGCAAGCTGACAAAAGCGGGCGCTCCATTTGTTCTATTTTTGGGACGATGTCAAAAGTACCTCACAGACAAGCATTCTTGGTGCCCTGCACTTTATCATTGATGTCACTCTCCAACTAGTGTCTTCTACTCTTCATCCAATTGAGCCAAGCAATGTGCACCTCTATCCCTCTCTCTACGCATGCATCCACAAAACAAGAAGTGCAGCTTAAACAACCACAAGATGGCCTGTCACTACAAAACAAACTAGCTCAGAAGAAACATCGAAGGTAATAAAGCCGTATAACAACTTGCTTCAATGCTAGATTAAACCAGAATACTAGAAACATAGACAGGTTCAAACTAAACATCTTGGTTTGTGATTTAACCATACCAATTTCTTAAAAACAAACTCAGAATACTAGAAGCGCCTTCAGAGTTCAGAATAAAAATGTTCAAAGTTCATATTAAAGGCAGGCTTATATTACACTGCTACATTGTACTGTGCTGGTTTGTTGCATCGCCAAGAGGCATTAAGATTCCTGTACATGTCACGGAATAATGAATCAAAGCACTATTTTATCGCATTCCTCCCAGACCAGGGCGCAGAAACACGTTCACATGGGAGGAATCAAGCAAAATACGGTTAGTACAAATAGTAAGTAACATCTTGAAAATATTTAAAGCACTTCCTAAACTGGAACAGCCTTGGGAATAAAAAACTATTGCTCCATCATATGATTAACCTTTCAAATTGGACTTTGGTTTTCGGATCACATGTATCTCCACCAAATCACAATTATGTTGCTATTTTATTGATCTTTGTTCACAGGAGCCTTGGAATAACTCGTACTTTTTCACCTCCCAAGTATAGAACTGCTGAAAATAAACAGAAGTGAAGATCAGAGGCGATTAAATTAAAAGACTAGCCAATCCCAAATAGACAGGTATCTGGCCGTACACATGTAGCTTTACGAGATGCAATCCTAGAAGCATGCACAAATCATATTTAAATGGCAAGTGCTTCTCTGATCTGTAGGAATATTGTTGAGCTCATAAAGTGCCCACCGTTAAAAAAAAATTGGCGCCCCGCTACTATTGTTGTATAATGATCTATATGAAGATTTATCATTTGCCTCTTCTTGTACCAGAAGTGTCAAAGCATTATTTTTTTTTTACAATTGGAAATATGGCTCCTTTTAGTCTGAACATATTTAGAGGCAAGCCAGATGACAGTCCAAATGTAATAACCATTTGTTTCAAAGTAAAAAGAATAATCATTAATGGTGAAGATGATGCTAGCCCCTAAGTTTCAGACACTCTATTTAATTGTGTTTGTGGTATGAATTTTGCTGTTAGACAGAAATCAGACTCATGTATATGATGGCAATACAAAACCCCAACCTTTTCTGAAACAGTTGTCCCGGAATTTGTGGTTTGCCTTTCTTTGCGCAGAGAGGACAAATTTGGTTGGGCCTACACCAATATATGCTAGGATCTTCAATCAGTACACCCACACCCCTGATCCGCCTCTGGTTTGGCCTGTTGGTTGCATTTCAGTGGTCGTGCTTGTGGCACCAAAACCAGAATAGACAAATGAATGTTTTTGAAGTGTAATAGTTACTACTCCCTCCGTATTTAAATACAAGTCGCGTTTGACTTTTTTCCAAAACTTCTATCGTTTGTCTTATTCAAAAAATTTGATAATTTATTATTTATTTTGTTGTGATTTGTTTTATCACAGCATATAGTTTGAGCATGATTTGTTTCCTCGTATATTTACACAAATTTTTTTTGAATAAGACGAGTGATTGAAATTTTAAAAAAAATGTCAACCGCGATTTATATTTAAATACGGAGGGGGTACAAATACATGTAACAACTTCCTACAAAAGTGCCAAAAATTTATTTAGACTACCATGAATGATGACACATCACCCATAGAAAGTTTGGGAATCAGAGCAACAGATAATTGTTTCTATGTGAAAAAACTACCTTCCCCAGTTCCTCCCTGAGATTGCAAACCGCCCATTTTTTTTAAAAAAAAAAAGAAAATCAAAACCACCCATGGTATTCTGAGAGAGAATTTCAGACCAAGGAATCCTTCTCAAGCTGCACAATCACCCTTGCAAGTTGACTCTAAAATGGCAGCGGGTATGGTTGGATTCCTGCGTGGTGCAGCTGGGCCCCCGTGAGAGGGAAAGATTCTAAGAAATAAAGAAAAGAAAATTGCAGCGGTGGCCCCACAAGCTTTGTTGTTACGACAACACCAGAAAAACAAGGGCAAAGCCAGACCAAGCCAAGACAGGCCAGGGCAAGCAAATTTGTTGTTCTTCTTTCCGTCCTACAGCAGCAGCAGGATCCACTAGATGCCATGGTGGAGCACCGAGCCCTTTTCCGGCGGTGAGCTGACCCGAGCAGCTAAGCAGGGCAGAGCTACTTGGTGGAGGCTAGCACCAGAAGGAAGGAAGAGAGGAGAAGGAGAAGCCTTTTTGATGATAAGAAGGGAGGCATCAGGCGTGTGATTATCAGTGAGCTTCTTGCTACCTCTCTATCAATCTCTTTCATTGCTTGCTTTCTGCTGAAAAAGATGTGCTCTTGCCTAGCACCCACACCCTGGAATCCAAAGGTACTCATGGCCTCCTAATAGAAAAAATCCCCCCACCAAGATTCCCAGTTAGCTAGCCAAAGATGTGCATGGAGCCTTGCCTATTTGATCTCCATCAGGAGAGCAGTGAAGCGCTGTGGCTTGCATGCTCAAAATGTTTTTATTATTATCGTTACCAAGAAGGAATCTGTGTGGTGATTACCACTGATGCAGTGCGTTGGTGATGAACTGTGTAATCTCAGATTCTGAAGGGAGGAGCGCTACCTGCATGGACGAGGGAGGAGACCCGCAGCTGCCGAGCATCTCCGTGGCACGTACCCCATCCGAAGGCGCGGCGGCAGTCGACTTGGACCTCCTCGAGCAGCTGCTGTCCGGCGACAACGGCTGGCTAGAGGTGGTCTCGCGCTCGCCCAACTCGGTGGCGCTTCCTCCACCTGCGGCCTTCTTCTCGGCCGAAGCGACGACGGCCACCGCAGCCACAGTGACGACGGCGGCGGCGGCGCCGGCAGCAGCGAACACCAGCTGGTGGATTCAGACCTCCTCCGTGCGGGAGCGGTTCATCCAGGCGCTGTCCTACATCCGAGAGACGCAGAGCGACGGCGACGTCCTCGTGCAGCTCTGGGCGCCGGTCAACAGCCATGACGGGCAGCTGGTGCTAACCACCAGAGGGCAGCCGTTCACGCTGGACCAGCGCTCCGACAGCCTCATCCGGTTCAGGGAGGTGTCCACCAAGTACCAGTTCTCCGCTGACGTTCAGTCGGGGGACTCGCCGCCGGGCCTGCCGGGGAGGGTCTTCATCGGCAGGCTCCCCGAATGGTCGCCGGACATCAGGTACTTCACCACCTACGAGTATCCCAGGGTAAGGGATGCGCAGCACCTCGATGTCCACGGCACCATGGGGCTGCCCGTCTTCGAGAAGGGGAGCTACAACTGCCTGGGCGTCATCGAGCTCATCATGACAAGGCAGAAGCTCAACTTCACCTCGGAGCTCAACACCATCTGCAGTGCTCTCCAGGTATGAGATAGCTCAGTCTCACTTTTCACTGCCCCTGAAAGTTCAGAGTATATCGCAAGTGGGTTAGGTTAGGTTAGGAGATCAAATCGCCGGCTTAGTGCATGAGAAAGCTGCAGTTTTATTAGCCACTGATGATGTCACCTTGAAGTTCCTGCATGAGAATGATTACTGTAGAAAACGAATTGAGTGTTTCCAGGACTGGGATTTCCTGATGACAACTGTCTTTGCAGGCAGTTAATCTGAGAAGCACAGAAGTTTCAAGCATTCCACGCATAAAGGTGAGCAGAAAAAAAACTTGTATGCTCATTGTTTCACAGCTTTGAGTTTCGGAAAATATCACATTTTTTAAATTTAGAACATCAGAACCTGTCCTGTATATTCCAAATTGTATTAAATTGCAATTTAACACTTAGTGTTGGTATGATGTGTGAAGCTTACTTAAAATTGCACTTTTAAGACTTTTTTTTGCAACTTTCAATCTACTCTAGATCAAGTACAAATGTAAGAGTAGATCAAGATATTAAGATACCGGACTTCATGGCCATTATTCTTGCTGATTATCCACCAGTTCAACAGTGCTTCCTACAAGGATGCTTTGTCAGAGATACTGGAAGTCCTGAGAGCAGCCTGCCTGACCCACAAGCTTCCATTAGCTCAGACATGGGTCACATGCGCTCAACAAGGAAAACGAGGCACCCGACATTCTGATGAGAACTACCGGTACTGCATTTCTACCATTGACGAAGCATGCTTTGTCAATGAAGCCCAGATGCGGGGATTTCATGAGTCCTGTTCCGAACACCACCTGCTGCGTGGGCAGGGGGTGGCAGGGAAGGCCTTCACAACAAACCAGCCATGCTTCTTGCCGGACATTGGATCCTCGACTAAATTGGACTACCCCTTATCTCATCATGCTAAGATCTTCAATCTAAAAGGTGCGGTGGCAATCCGATTGCGGTGCACACGCACCGGGACCGCAGACTTCGTGTTGGAATTCTTTCTGCCAACAGACTGCGAATCACTGGGGGAGCAGAAGGCAGTGCTGGACTCCCTGTCAGGCACCATGCGAAGTGTTTGCCAAACCCTACGTGTGGTCACCGATAAAGAGATGGAAGACGAGGCGATGCTGGAAATGAACGAACTGAACTCAATTACTCCACAGGGGAAGAACAAAGTTGAGGAGTTGTCCTTTGGAGGCAGTTCAGCAGATCGTAGAGGAGAGGCCTCTTGGGCAAGTGTAGCAGAAATTTCACAGCAAGAATCAGAGTTAGCTGCACTGCGAATGCATGGAATGTTCTCACCTGGAGGGCAGGATCCTTCTGTATCTGGTCTTCAGGCAACTGCAGACGGCAGCAAGGCAAAAAGGCGTACAAAGGCAGAGAAGACCGTGAGCTTGCAGGTTCTTCGGCAGTACTTTGCTGGTAGCCTGAAAGATGCAGCAAGGAGCCTTGGAGGTGAGTGAAATCATCACATAAATGCAAGATTCAGCTATGAATAGTTTATTGCTTCAGTAGATACCATGTGTCATTTAATTATAGAGATACAAGTCATGCATCCAGCATGCTAATGTGATTAAGCAATAAAATAGTGTTATTTTTTCATAAGAAAGTCAACCATCACATGCATACCATAGTCAGAAGACGAACATTCTTATCACCTTCATCGTGATCTGTGTTTCAGTGTACAAATAGTATACCCACTAGGCCCCACATATGGAAAGCCCATGAACATGAAGAGACATAATGCAAGTATAGCAAAGCAGAAAAGTTGCAAGAACAGACAACAAATAATTATACTATCTACAACTGGTGAGCAGATCAGCCTTATGCTTTTTAGCTGGTCGAGCACACAGTGCACATAAATACATAGCCAAGAATTGTTCAGTCTCTGATATGGTCTACATTCATTGCTTACAGCTAAAAGGCAATTGGACAAAACAAAACACTCAACTATATGTTGAAACGTTCAATGTCACGCTCACCCTTAGGTCCCACAAACTAACTTTTCATATTAGCGATTACGGCATAGTAACACACGAAGGAAGACATACGTTCCAAAGTAAGCCCATAAACTAACTTATCATAGTGGCATGATGTGATGATTTCCAGAATTAGAATAGATGGTTATGGAGCTTCATGAGTCAACATAAGTAGAAAATTATTTCTTCGAGCCAAAAGGGGGGCACACAGAATCCTTATCATGTGTACATTGCATCTCCGGACTTGATAACATCTTTTGTGATAGCATGCTTACATATGTCGTTGATCTAGTTACAAATATTCTAACAACTTGTTTTGTCTCCCACAGTATGCCCTACGACCCTCAAAAGAATATGCAGGCAGCATGGTATAAACCGCTGGCCGTCACGAAAGATCAAGAAGGTAGACCACTCTCTAAGAAAGCTTCAACAGATCATTGATTCGGTTCATGGAGCAGAGACAACTTTCCAGCTCAACAACCTGTACAAGGATCTCACAAACACCTCAATATCGTCTGACAACAATTTGTCAGCAAGTATAAATGTTCCTACAACTTATCAGAGCAATCTAACTGACTTTGACAAGCACCAACACCACAAGGCAAGCAGCAACGTGCCATCAACTTCACACTCCCACTCTTCGAGCAGCCACAATTCTGACTCAAGCCCCTCATGTAGCGGGGGTGCAACAAAACATGCACCACAGGGTATAATTGATCTGATGAAGTCTGGAAATCCTGTAAAAGACGCTATTCAGACTCTGCAAACAGAAAACACTTCATTATATGAGCATCTCTCAGTTCGCGAGGTGCCAATAGATCTTCTACAGGATGTCACTGAAAAGGCAAATGGTGGACAGCATTCGTCTCGAAGCCCATCATCCCCTACACAGAATGCAGATGCAAATATGAGAATAAAGGCCACATTTGGCTCAGAAAAGGTGAGATTCCGGTTGAAGCCTGAGTGTGACTTTCAAGAACTGAAGCATGAGATAGCAAAACGTTTGAGTATAGTAGACACAAGATCCATGATTATAAAGTATTTGGATGATGATTCAGAGTGGGTCTTGATGACATGTGATGCAGATTTACAGGAATGTCTTCATGTATACAAACTAGCAGGTACCCAAACAATCAAAATTTCAGTTAATTTAGCTGTTAGTCCAGCTGCAAGGGTCACTACAGGTCATGCTGGTTTGTCATGACAACAGTATCTGCCTCACCAATTTACGAGGTTTAATCAGAATTCTTTCTGGATAACTTGGTTTTATACCGGTAAAACCAACAGCCCACATCTGGTAGCCTGTGCAAGGTACTATTGCCACCATGTCCCAGTTCTGCTGTTGGATCGATTAGTCTTCGCTCTGTTGCTCGGGTTAGGAACTGATGATCAAACTAGAGAACTTGACAATGGGAAAGTCAAAATTAGGAATTAGGACAGACCAAAGCATGTATGCGTTGCTTGTAAATACTCTTACTGATGCACCTAAAGCTCTGAAGGACAATGGAATTAATTGGGTTGATGAGGTGATATGGTAAAAGTATGTACAAAATAAGATTTGCTCCAACTCTCCAAGTATGTTTTGCTTCTTGGAGTACTGATGTTCAAGAATCTTTGATGGCTGCTTTCAGATAAGTGATCAGCTACAACAGTCCCTCAAGATAACATTACAGCATTTCTTCCTTGACTGAGTGACCAGCATGCTTTGTTCAATGGAAATGAAGTTCTGCTTCTGAAACCCCAATTTTCTGCTGTGAAGATTAGTTCTAGAAATTGGATGATAGGATACTTAGTTTGTTCAATTTGTTTCTCCTTACAAATTGTATGGTACATTCATGCTACATAATGGGCCTCTTTGGAAAGAATGTCTGCTACTGTAGACATTATTACAGAGTGTTTTCTTTCATTTGCTTAACAGTTTAGCATGTCAATTTTCATGTATCAATTAGAGATTTGACGATATCACCATTCTGATAACTAGCAGATGAGTGCCAAAATCACATCACAAATGCGACCGGTGTCCTGTGTCCACATATTTAATTAAAGCCAATCAGTAACCATTCATTTTCATGTTGTCCTTCCTAAATGCCACCCAGATCAAGCAAATTCTAAAGGACAGATCACAGCTGAAATATGCCTCTACTGTATGAACCAGGATAATGAAAAATGCAGAAGCAGAGGGAACATCCTGCTAACCGTACCATGCAAATCTCAAATGTAGGGACTAATAAACCGGTTTTAGAATTGAGGCATTAATCCCTGATGATGAAAGTATGAGGCAGGCAACTCATTGAGTACATATATAGCAGCAATGAGCAACTCAGAAAACCAAGATTTTAAACAGAGTTGCTAGCAAGAAGCTAATAGAAGCAAAAATGGAGTTCCTTTACAAAATCATGCAAATCAGAGCACTGAAAATATAATCACGATAACCAGTAGTGCTGAAAAGGCATTAGATTAGGTCAAAATAGACAAACAAGTAACTTCTATATTTCTTTTTCTGAATGACCATTTTGTAAACAAGCATAGTAGCCAAAGCAGGGGCATTGTTCAATCCAGCAACAATCACAGAAATAATACGGCGATGAGACGAAGCTTCTAACAAGTGTAAACTTTCAGGAAGATAGGATACAAACAATAGATGTTAATCGTGATAGATCTGTTGCGGTAACAGAAGAACACGAGCAGGATACAATGAAGCTTAATCGTCGTCCTCTCCGCTCTCGTCGCTGAAGTAGCCTTTCCTCTTCTCCTTCCTCGCCGCCTTCGCCTTCCCGCCCTCCTTCCCGGCCGCCTTCTCCTCCTCGCCCCTCGTATCCACCACGGACGCCCACCTGTCGTCCTCGAACGCCGCGGCGGCGGCGGCATCGTCGTCATCGTCGTCGTCGGAGTGCCAGGCAGCCCCTCCTCCCCCTCGACCGCCACCAGCGCCTCCGCGGCGCGACTTCTTAGACGGCGCGGGCCTCTCGCGGGGCCCGAGCTGGTTGCGGGGGCACTCGTAGGAGAGATGCCCTTCCTCGCCGCACTCGTAGCAGCGCGACTTGTCGCGGTACACGCGGCGGCGGATGAACTCGGCGGCGCGGCCGTTGTCGACGGCGATGGAGGCGGAGAGCGTGCGGCCGTTGAGCACCTTGCCGTGCATCTCGGCGGCGGCGGCGGCGGCGTCCTCGCGGCGGACGAAGAGGACGAAGGCGACGCCGCGGCTGCGGCGGGAGTCGCGGTCCTTGAGGACGGAGACGCGCGCGACGCGGCCGAAGCGGGAGAAGAGGAGGTGGAGGTCGGAGTTGGTGAGCGCGAAGTCGAGGTTGGACACGTACACCGTCGACTTGGACGGCGCGAGGCCACCGGAACCCCCGCCGCTGCCCCCACCCCGGGGCTTGCCGCCACCGCCGCCGCCTCCCGCGGAGGCGCTTGAAGAGGAGGCGGAGGAGGAGGCGGAGGGGAGCGGGTAGCGGTAGAGGAAGCTGTCGTCCTCCCCGTCGGAGTCGGAGCCTCCTCGCCGCCGGCGAGACATGTTCGCCTGCCCGCGATTTTCCTTGCCCTCTTTCTGGTCTGGCGTCAGTCAGGGCCGGCCCTGACCCAGTTCTTGCCTTCTGTTGAGACGAAACACGATTGGGCCGTGCACCAGTAGCATATGGGCCGAACTCCGCTAAGGAAGGCCTGTTGGCTGTTGTCTTGTGGTTAGAATTCAAATCTGACACGATGAAAGGAGCTATATCGTGCACAAGAAAAATGCCAGTTCTCAAAAAAAAAATGCCAGCGTTGCACGATTCTACGCCCAGTGTGCACATCAGAAAAGGAACAAGAACAACCAGTGTAAAGCTACACTATTTATTATGGATTATATATCTCAAGGCGGATGCAAAGGAGATTCAGGCACTGAGGCGCATAAGTCTCCTACCTCATTTCTACCCTGCTTCCAAAGCACACAGTCATCGACTCATGGTCTCTGTGAATTAGTAACAAGCCATCATTTTTTTATTCTTCTCAAAACAGTACATCCGTGATGACCTGATGATGTGCACCAATGGCAACACCAGGCCGTGTGAACGGTCAGGTCAATCGAGCACGGCAACTGTGGCTCCTCTGATTCACAAAACCGCATGGAACTCCGCTCCCTACCATTAACTGGCAGCTGACCAGCGAACGAAGCAACAAATGGCGCCGCGCACTCACCATTCAACACCTGATGCACCAATTTATAAGACCCTTGCCACTGCCAGCCTCTAGACTGATAGCCGCCGGCGGCGAAACTGCGTCAGAGAAAGAAGCTCAAGGCTCAACCATGGGGACGGTGAGGGGGTTCCAGCTTCTCATTCCTCTGTTGCTCCTTTTCTCATCAGTCGTGCGTGATAGACGGATTTGATTGTTCAATTCACAGGAAGGGTCCAGGCGGTTCACGCTCCAGGTTGACATGCAGTGCCACTGCATTGGCTGCGTCAGGAAGGTCGAGAAGGCCATGGCGTCCGTTGGGAGTTTCAGTGGTACAGCCTCACTGCACTGACTCTTCATCTCTGAAGATTCTGCAAATAAATCAGCATTCAGGTTTTTCCTTTTTTTTCCCCCTTTTTGTGACATAGGGATTGAAACTTCGGTGGGAGATGTTCATAGTGGTATTGTCACAGTGGTTGGGAAGGTGGATCCGACAGAGATTTGCCACTGGCTGAAGAGGAAGACAAAGAAAAACGTCAAAGTTTTGTACTCTGATCCTCCAATTGAGGATCACAGGCAGGTACATGATGTATAATAGTACTAGAGCAGAGTGAATGGCAATAGGCACTACTAATTTTCCTGATAAAATGTAACGTCCGCCAACCAGAAGGAAACTGACACAGATCAAAGCGCATTATCAGAAGTTTAAAGGTGTTAGGCTGTAGAATAAAACCATGGTTTCCTCCTCCATTCTGAACAGCTAACCGTATCAAACAGTCTGGGGTCCTCCTCCAGCATGGTTTCCATAACTCAAACTAACACCTTCTACTTGCATGCAGCAAATGATTTTGGTTCTTGGAAGCAGACCACAAGCCGGGCACACTACACCCTCTGCTCCACCATTACAAGGTGAAATGTCCTGGACGTTTGTACCATCAGGACTTCAACCGTATCATAAGAGCGTACAATTGATTGAGGAGAAGATCAGGGACCTCGAGAAGGCTAGGGATGAGCTGAAGATTAAGAAACTGGAAAACGAGCTGATTGCAGCCAAGAGTGAGCTCAAGCAGTCAAGGGAAGTGATAAACAGCAGTAAGAAGGCCATGCTGGATAGTGCTCTGAATCAGCTCAGGGCTTATAAGAACCTAGAGGCACTTAGTCACCATGTGACTAGCAAGTGAAATAGTGTATTATGACAGCCACTCTACTTGTGTGTGGGGTTTTCTAGTTGTCACCGTAGCACCATGTTTTGTGAAGGTGCTCGGTAGTTTATCTGTGCTTCGCTACAAGTAAAAGTTGTCGGTTCTTGAGTCTTACGTATCTATCAAACATGTGCACCCTTGTTTGAACTACCAAAACACCATCTGGTGTAAAATTTCCATCCCAATTCCCTATAGACAATTACTCAGATTCATATCAAAGTGGCAGATCACACAGAAGTTTCAGCAGGGATCCTGCAACACACAGGAAGCTGTTTTGTTCAGTTAACTTAGAGCTATTGAGGCAACATGAAACAACACATAAAAATCAACATACCCAACTTTTTAGTTTACTCCAATACTGTCATACACATCGAGGAGCTGGGAATGGGAACAAGCATACTGCAAAGCCAGAAAGTTCGAGGAACAAACTGTTGAACTAATGGATGTTTCAGACGTGCGGCCTGTGGTCGCCATCGTCGTCGATTCGGAGGTTGACTCCGTGGCTGCGCAGCGCGTTGAGGATGGCCCAAACCTTAGTCTGGTTCTTGAACCCTTTCTTCGCGACCTCTTTCGCCGCGTCCGCGTGTATGGGCTCCCGCGCGAGGCCGTCCACCTTGAGGCGCATGGCGAGCACCTCGCCGACGGCGGCCGCCGCCTTGGCGTTGCAGGCGCGGCCGCACTCCAGCCCGTCCCGCAGGGGCCGCTCCGCGGTCGAGGCGGTCGTCACGATCCGGCCGCTCTGCCGGTCCACCACGTTCGCCGTAACGTACTTGAGCGAGATGAAGAGGCGCAGCACGTACCGCTTCGCGACGGACATGGGCGGCGGAGGAAGCTGGAGGCGCGACTAAAGGTGGAGCGGACGTCGCAGTGGCTCCGTGGCGTTTCGTCGAGCGACTGGAGGGCGCGGCCGTGGCCGCGAACGACGGCGCGGCGAACGAGAGTGTGGGCAAGGTGACTGTGGCGCGGACGGAGCGGTGGTGAAACGGTCGAGGTCGGGGCCCGGGGAGGAAGAGAAGGAGATGGCGCGGCGGAGTTCGGTAATTGGCGCGGCGGCGCCGCAGCGAGACTCCTGTGTCCTCTCCGCCGGCTGATCATTCACATACTTTGTCTTCAAAACTCTAAAATTACAAATGCGTCCTTACCTACATGGGCTGGCCTTTCTTGGGCTGGGCTGACAAAGTAACTTTATATCATCGTACGGATACGGTGTGTGATGACTCCGTTAATCTCAAAATCTGTTAGCTCACTCATAGAGTGTTCATATGGATACGGTGTGTGTACAAGCGTCCATAGAGGTGAGCATCTGCGTTGTATTACGGAAAAAGTAATAGAAGCGTTAATTAACATTCACCATTAAAATATATTTCGTTGATTCGTTGAATAAATTCGAATAATATCTTTTACTCGCCTCTTATGTGCGGGTACATGCATTTTTTCTTTACTTTAAATTTACAACAGTGGATCGAAGGTGGAGATTACTTTGCTTAGAATAAAGTGAAAATAATAATCCTTTACATACAACGGCCAAACACAAAAGGGGTTGATCAAGCTGCCAACGTAAAGCCAAACGCAACGCAGGAAGGCCCGATCGATCTATGCTGCGTTACCTTAGTACGTATACTGATGAGATGAGAACTACAACACTAATAAAGAGGTCTACGTAGAAAATTTTGGGGAGTTGAGGTGTTCTCAGCTTGCCGGCGGACTCCAAGTCCAAGGCCAAGGCGGCAGAGTGCATCTCCGTGAGGATCCGCTTCAGCTTCATGCGCAGGTAGAGTTGTTCACAGATGCTGAGGCCACCAACGAACCAGGAAGCAAATCGCTGCAAGGATTCACAGCACGATCCAGTCCGACTCCGACCTGGTTTGCATGTGGTGGTGCACACGGTCGTCACTCCGCACCACATGCACCAGTTGGACGACGACCGCCTCTTCCGCCTGCGACTTCATCTCCCAAAAGTGCTGCGGCGGATGCTGCTGCGCCTGAGCCTGAGCCTGAGCCACCGCCATGGCGATCAGCTGCCGCCGCTTAGTTGGTTCCCTCTCTGCTCTGGATGTAGTAGTCACGCTTTTCGCTCCGTTCTGGCCTTCTTATTGTTGCCCTACATACGTCTATTTATAAGGCGCTGCGCTTCATCAGTCTGCGAATTGGAGGCTCTTGGCACATTGGCATGCATTCGGACTCGTGTTCCAAATCGAATTGGGCAGCGCCGAGCCACCGATCGAAATCGAGTCGGACAAGACAAACTCAGCCAGAGACGCAGATTTGATGATACTCTCTCTATCTGCCCTATGTACTTAGGGTGTGTTTGGTTGGTAGCCACCAATTGCCACACCTAAGCTTAGGTAGCTGCCATACTTGTGGCAAGCCACAATTTGTGGCAAGTTTGAAGTGTTTGGTTCATACTTAAAATATGGCTGCCATAAGTGTGGAAGTGTTTGGTTGATGCATGCCACAAACAGCATTTTCAAACGCCACAACAATTCAAAAAATGGCGGAAAGTAACAGCAATATTTCAAAAAATGTCAACAATCTACCGCCAAAACACACCAAACCCAGCTATTTGTCAACATTAATATAAAAACCATGGATTTGCAAACAGAGAAAAAAATGACAGCATGCATTTAACCAAGTCGCACTGCTACTGCTCCTGAACCATTTGAGCAAATTATACTACTGTTCACAAGGTTTCAAATACTATCATGCAAGCATGTAGCATACAAATACCATCACCGAGTAGACATTGTCATTTCCTACCCATAATTAAGCAAACAACCAAATATACACATTCTGACCATAACCCATTATCCTACACAGCCAAAAGGTGCACATCACCAACTAGATGTTCTAAGGCACGACACAAAAGACGTTCCATGCTCCTCTGTTGTCCAAAACACTGTAAACAAAACATTGAAATTAGGATGGAATCAATAAGTAATTTAAATAAAATAAATATACATTACAGTGTATTCATATTAATAATTGAGAACTAATCTTGCTAGAAATCAAGATATTAATAGAATAACATTGAAGTCATCCAATAACGAGTAAAGTAGGTCACTATGGCCAGTGGTAATTGACCATCGTGGAGTTTTCACCATGCCTCCTTGCAGATTTTAATGTTATCCGAGCATTTCAAGTAGGACCAAATTAGCGCTGGCAATGCACTGCCAGCGCAGATTTTAAGAACTATGTGCAGGGACCAAATATGCAAGGTTGTCAAAGCACAATGATAAGGATTATACTTATATTCATTTTAGAAATGTGTAGTAAAATTACCTTCAGACTTGGCACACTGTATTCCTCACTGCACATGAACGACCAAAATAATATGCTGCAGCTTGCATTTTATAGGATGTACCTTCTACTATACACAGTCAAAGTGATCCCAGATTTCCAAAATGAGTGGCTATTCCATTTACCTTCATAGGTTGAAGCATTCTTTCTCACACAGGAACTTAAACACCCATGCATTCAGAGTTGCATCACTTGCATTGCACAACCAGCCACGTTTACCTTTATTCTCCTTGGTAGACAAGTGCTCTCCAATAAGAACCTTCTGATCAGGTGTCAAAGGGATTGCCTCCAATCTCTGCCACAAAGCTGCATGTGGATCAGTCTGCTGCGACATTTGGGGAGGACCAATGGCAGCAATTGTATCTCGAAGTTTATTCACTGTCGAATTGAGTTTATCGGTGCTGTCTACAGCACGAGACTTTGTTTTCATTGGCTTCTTAGTTGGTGACCGGCTGCCCCTAGAATGCTTTTTAGTACTCTTGCAAGACCTATTATCAATATTTTCTTTTATGGCTGGAGATGGCAAAGTATCAGAATCATCACCGCTATGGTCCTCTGTTGGAACATAACAGTTGAGGTCAATTAACTCCTTCAAATCATCACTGTCCGAATCATTGCCATCACTTAAGCATGTGTTCTGATCCTTGGCAAAGGAACCTGTAGCACTGGAATCTGAGAACACCTCTTGCATCTCTTCGAACCACTTGATGGGCTTAGCGAACAAGCGACGTTCTCTATCCTGTCGACATTGAAAATAAGAGTTGTTGTATGCTCAGTTATATATATATACTAAGGCAAGTGTGCATACAAACTGAAGAAGTTATAAATTTGCATCTACAGAATCGCAATTATTTCTCTATGCTACAACAAATACAGTTCTGTACAATAATCAAGAGAATTCTAAGAACCAACAGTTGTCATATATTGAGATATGAAAACTTACAGAAAGATTAGCAGATTCAGAAATCTGCACCATGCGCCTTTTGTTGTCAAATGTATTTCCACTACTAGCCAATGCTCTTGTAATGAAGCCCCAGTTCTCTTTATGGTACCTGAAGTGGCGGTCCACTTGATCAATAGTCACTCCCATAGCAAATTGTTTATTCAAAGCATCAGCACACAAAGTGAGATGTGGCCTCCTGAACTTAAAATCTGCATTTTGCTTTTTCTTGTACTCAATGCACCACTCTAGCAAGAACCTTGTCTGATCCTCGTGCCAGGCGATAGTCCTCTCTCACGATGATGGAACAGCCTCAGCCATCAACTTCCGTTTGACCATGGCTGTTTTTAGTTAGTAGCCATGTCAAACTTGTTACAGCAATTCCAAAAAAGATATAAATAATGCATGCAGGAAAAATAGATGTAATAAGGACACACTGCATATAACTTATAGAAGATTGTAAACTTGAAGAGTCAGTACAATCATGTGGTGCGACATAGATGATCAAGTCACACATCATGTCTTCACACATAAAAAAACAAAGCTCATACAAGTTCCCCTACTTTATCTTCCCACATCTTATTAGTAATCTCATCTCTTATATTTGACCATGCAACATTCTCTTAATGCATGTCCGTGCAGCTCTGGGTACTTCGTGGCAATGCTTCATACCAAGCAACCTCATCGTACATATACTCGTCTGTACCATCCAGTAAAATCCAATTATGAAGGGCACAGCAAGCCATGACATTTTTGACTTGTGTTTTGAAAGGAAAAAAAGGCTGCCTTGCAAAGATCTTGACACGGTTCTTCAAGGTACTAAATGCTCGTTCAATAGTTGTCCTAAGTGATGAATGGCGCAAGTTGAATAACTCCCTTGCGTTCTCTGGTTCTCTAGTGCCTCTAAATTTTTTAAGGTGATATCTGGCACCATGGTATGGTGGTAATATGCCAGGTCTTGCTGCATACCCCGCGTCAGTTAGGAAATATTTTCCTACATCAAATTTACAATGTTAAGGTATTGGTCAATTGTTTTTTTTCTTCTGATATAGAGGTACTAGTACTATGATGTTATTCATGGCAACCATACCTTCTGGTATTTTTAGGCCACTAGGACGTGAAAGTGCATCTTGAAGCACATAGGAATTATGGGCAGAACCCTCCCATCCAGCTAGGATATATAAGAACCTTAGGTCAAAATCCACGGCTGCAAGCACATTTTGAGTGGGAATGGACTTTCGACCCCTAAATCAATGTTGCATATGGATAGGCACACATGCTGGTATGTGTGTGCCATCAAGGGCTCCTATGCATCCCTATGAAAATGTACAATTATTATATTAGGACAGTACCATGAGAGGTAGAGTTAATAAAAATATGACTATCATTTCACATTTACCTCAAAGTAAGGGTAAAATCTGCCTCGGGAACATGTTATCTTTGAGTGTGTTTGCACTGATTTGATGCATATGAGGTCACGAGCAAGGATGCAAAAGGCATCTAGAACAAGATTGAAGTACCTACTAACAGTCTCAGTTGACCTCATGAACTCAAATGCAATTGCTCTGGTTGACCAATTCTGACCAACAGCATGAATAAACATTGCAACTTGTTCCTCTATGGTGACATGAAAGGTCTCCTCTAGTAGGGCACGTGATCTAAGCTCACCACACAGTCTATGGAAGACAGCTTTCCTCATGCGTAGTTCACTGATACAATGGGCCTCAGTTCCATGGTACAAACGATTTAGACGTCTCAATCTTTCAACATCTCTATCGATCATAGGAGCATGTGTGATGCTTCTTTTCCTTTTTCTTCTACTGATCATATACCAACACACGGCTACGCACACAAGTAGAGCAGCAATTTTTATCCTCCTCAAGTACTGGTTGTACTCCAAATAATATTGTCGGCGTAATTTTCTTTGACCCATCTATAAATTTTTTGAAAAATAAATAACATAATGTGCTTAGGAGGCTAGTAAATAACAGTTATGGATCATAGAAAATGAATAGTAAAGCCAGGAGTATTGATGCACTGATGTTATGTTCCTTGCTAACAAGGACAATATAAGTGCACATACCTGATTGATAACACAAAATCGGGAATTGCATGATACTGCCCATTACATCCTATGCTATTGCTATTACGGTCAGAATCTTAAAAAAATTTAACAATCGTTATTTTATTTTTCGTCTATGCAACATTCAATACCCCTAGTGCACTTAATTAGCTTTGAGACCTTAGATTCGGTATCATGCTTGCCTGTTCTCACAATCGAATCAACTGTTAGGCTCCTGTCCCCAACATCAATGTTCTGTATCTATTGCCGCAATGACCTACTTCCATTGTTAGAGAGCAAGAAGCCTGGGCATTCGAAGGGGATTTGTACGCACCTTAGGATCTGAAGGATTGCAGAAGGGATCCTGCGTCAACGCCTTGGGAGACGGCGGTGCAGCTTGCGTCGGAGCCGGCAAGGAAGCGGAGATGTCGAGGCCGTGAGAGATTCGCGTCCAGGGATGAGGGAGGTTCTGCGGGGGGACGCGGACGGCCGCAGCGCGGTCGATGAGGGAGGTGCGCGGTGGCTGGCGCGATGGGGCGCGAGCAGCAGCGGATGCGGGGGAGGACTCGCGCGTTCGACGGGGGAGGGGGCCGCTGCGTCGCCCCGACGGGAGGGATTTGGGAGATGCGGGCCTGGGGTGGGGAATTTTTGAACCAGTTGGCGCGCCGCAGAGGTTGTTTAGACGGGCCTTTTGGCCGCCACAAGTTTGCTATGGAAATATGTGGCGAGATGGGTACGTGGCGGTGGCATGCTTAAACATACTACTGAACCAAACATCGCCTAAATGTAACGTGGCAAACCTAACCTTAGTTGTGGCGACATGTGGCCAGCAACCAAACATCCTCTTAGACTGACCCCAACGGTGGAGTAAAAGTGGTGGAGTAAAACACCGTTTGACACTGTAGCGTTATTGTAGACAGAGAGAGGGGTAGTTAAAATAGTGGATTGATGGGAATATAGGCAATCCTTTTAGTCTAGGGTTGGGGTTGGTCTTAGAGCAAGTATTATAAGGTGTTGTAGGCGGGCTGCAACAAACGCCACGTCAGATTTTTAATGACATGGAAGAAAGAGAAATGGAAAGAGAAGAAAAGCGGGCTCCTCACTTGCAGCCAGCTTCAAGTGGGCTCTTCACAGACTCCAAGACACTTTGTGAGAAGGAAAAGTGGACCAAGTATTAAATGTACAGCTTGTCTCAACAGAGAGTTATTATACAAGTGGGCTCTTAGTTAGCTCTATGTGACATGGCAACATCATAAAACCCACAGTGGCCTCTATTATTAACCTTGCTCTTAGGGCCTCTTTAGTGGAGCTTCTTCCAGCTCAGCTTCCTGCTACAGTACATCAGGAACCAGAGCCCGAAAAGCCTCTTTTCACTGGCTCCCACCGGCTTCACAGGCTTTTGTGAGAGAGGAGAGGAAGGAGAGAGAAATTTGGCTTCACCTAAGGTACGGCGGGCAGACGCTACAGTGCGCGGCCAGGGCATTGGGCAGCGAAGCCAAAGCTGTTCTGCGCGCAGCCAAATACTACGGCTATAACCATGTGTTTGGTTGAGCGGATGATTGGGGATGGGATGGGATGGGATGATCCCTCTTTACCTAGTGTTTGGTTGGGGGCTGAGGAGGATGGGATGGTCCCCTGGAAGGAATATTTCCTCCAGATGCAGGACACCCCCATTCCTCCAAATCGGCCGGACGGGGACATCCCACATTGTCCCCGTCGCGTGCCGTCTTCCTCCCGTCGTCTGGCGAGGTAGAGCCGCAGAGGCGAGGCGCCGGCGGAGAGGTGGCGCCAGCGGCGGAGCGGAGAGTGGTGGCGACCCTCGCGCGAGGGGGCATGGCGGGCGGGCGGCCCGTGCGCGACGGGGCACGACGGCCGTGCGGGCGAGGCGAGGCGAGGGCGGGTGAGCAGGACGGCACAGCGAGGGTTGGCGGCAGCCGCACGGGAGAGAGGAGAGGCCGGCGCGGGAAGGGGCGACGGCGGCCGGCGCGGGAAGGGGAAGGGCGGCGGCGGCCGGCGCGGGAAAGGCAATGGAGCGGGGAAGGGCGGCGGCGGCCGGCGCGGGAAGGGGCCATGGCGGCTGCCGCGGGACGGGGCCATAGGGAGGGAAGGTGGTGGGTCTGGTGGCCGGCGCGCGAGGGCGGAAGGGGTGGCGGCGGATGCGGCAGAGGAAGGCAGCAAACTGAGGAAGAAGATGATACGCGTAGCTGACAGTTGGGTCCCACAACATCAGGGTCTAACGGCTTCAAGACGCCGTTCATCCCATGCCTTTAATCCCTACAACCAAACAAAAAAACAGAGATGAATCCATCCCCACTAACCAAACACCAGATGGGATGGTCCCATTCCAAATATTAAGGATGAAATCATCCCATCCCACGATGTCCCTGAACCAAACACATGCTTAAAAGCCAGTTCAAGTCAGCTAACTAGCATCATTGCATCAATTTTTTTTGTCAGCCATACCTTTTTGTTTACCCACGAGCTAATTTGTTTGTCGGGAGAACGACTGAACGAGACCCGGTCGGATTCCTAATAGCCGAATATAATAAAGGATATTACAACAGAACAACATCCATACACGGAGGTAGGCCTCTTAACCTAACTATAACTGGGTCAAATCGATAAGAGCCCAACAACGATGAGCTAGCATCATGTGGCTACAAATCTTTTCATATTTGATTTGAATGAATGTTTGTGCTATCCAAGTGAACTAGCCATATGTGGTTACTTCGTTAATCCATCTGCCTTTCCAAAAGCTAGTGACACTACTACAAATCTACAATAGATCTTCTAAACATATACTCGATCTGCACATGGTTTTTATTGGTCGCTATAGGGACCAGACAGGACATGTACCCGCTCTCATACGACGGACAAACTATGGCGCACAATTTCATGCTCGTCCGCATCTGCGACACCAGTCATCATAACACCACGAACTCCTGAATGATCTATACAGACGTTTCCTCTGTGGTTTTTCTACTGCACATCAGAACCTCTGAATCTCCAGCCGCAACTCACGGCTGTCATAATCAACGCTCTACCAACAAATCCACCAAACACATCTATGCACGCTATCACCCTAAGTTACTTCGCAATTACACAACAGCATCGCAGGTGCGGCGCCAGGTCGTGCCGCTGAGGATCAACAGCGACTGGAACCCGCAACGTTGGGGATGGTGGGTTCCAGCCCAGGCCACCAGCAGGCTAATAAGGCCCTCGTCACTTGGTGCCTCATGACGGCTGTGACTTGGGCGCAATCCAAATGTCATGTCGATTCAATGGTCTCTACCCGTTATTCAATCAGCCGTATGCGTCTGCATCTGATTCACCACCAGTTGCGCTGCAGGTGGGAATGTCATTGGTCCTGAAAAAGGACAGATCCGTTTTAAAGGGTTTGCCGATTTTGAACAAAAAAATTGAGTATGAGAACTGGAACATTATGCAGACTAGTGTAATTAAGAGTGAGTCTAGCTTAGCACCTTGAACAGCACTGAATCCATTCACGGTTTGCTGCATGGCTGGGTGTCCGTGAAGGTTACTATGGTGGCCTTTCATCTCAACACCATGTTCACCTCGGTTTATTGAAATCTGTGGTATTGATCCATATTTCTCGTTTGCTAACGCTTCAGAATCAGTTCTCTGAACTGTGCTAGTAGAAGCATATGGCACAGCAGGTGGCTGAGATCCTTCCCAATGGCTTGCACGGGCAGCACAGTCCTCAGAGGCAGAAGGACCATTATTAGGTGGTTGCTCACCTGATGCTGCTGGGTTGCTTGATGGTGCCATTGCTTCTGAAAATGCAGCTAGTACAGGCGGCTGAAATGAGCTTGGCGCTTCACCATCTCCTACCCAGCCACGGCCAAACTTTGTTCCAGGAGGAAGGCCTCGTTCAATTCGTCTTGAAGCAATTTCCCAACCAACAGGGCCAAGTTTGGCAGCAAAACGTGCCAGGCTGCGCGAATAGGATTCCTGCAGCTGAACCCCAACCTGATAAAAACATTGTGTTAAAGTGTGGAAAATCATGTCTTGATATTCTCAAGTTAAGAGAAGGCTGAAATTATACTAGTATATCATTATCTACTTATATGACATAATTTGTTTTGACTGGGTTATATGACATAATTTGGATTGGCCACTCAACTGGTACTAGCAACTTCCTTGTCCCATTGTATGACGACGATACTGGCAGCTCATATATTGAACTGGATGATTGAGTCTCATAATATGTGCTTCTTCGACTATCTTCCATCAGAATTGGCTTCTTTCCCATTTTCACGGACCATGCACTACCGTAACCTGGGATAAAAGTGAGAAACCAGGGAAGATTTTTGAGAGAAACGAGTTAGCCTTTTTTTCAGTCAGTACTCATCAAATGTTAAGCCCTTCGCAAGACACTTTAAAGAGAGAGAGAAAGTAAAAACCTGAGTAATCTTCGATTCTTTCTGTTTTCCGCTCGCCAGACCAATTGTTTTCATTTCTTCGATTGGCAAAAGAAGCTCTCAGTACATCCGCAATCATTGCTTTATCCATCATTCTCCGGGATAGATCAAGATCTGAGTGTGCATGTCGTCCGCTATTTGCAACAGTAGCAAGTGTTGCACCAGAAAAGTCTGCAGTAGCACGGTCAGCTGGTGGCCTGCCAACTTTCTGTTTGGAATTGTTGTTATTTGGAGGCCTACCCCTGCGGGGTTGTGGCTTTTGTTCTTCTGGTTCTGGCTCCGGTTCTGGTTTCGGTTCCGGTTCCGGTTCTGGTTCACTGGCATCACTATCCTGCCTAAGATTCTCAAAATCCTTTTTTGCCATCTCTTGAATACCTCGTGCCTGTAATAATGCATGACATATGGATGTTAAATATACCATAAGTTATGATTTTATCCAAAGATCATAATATGTAGGCTTAATGTTTGACCTGCCGATAGTATATTGTATCTGGTGAATTGTAGCACATCGCATTTGAGCTTATCAGGAACACATCATCCTGTAAATTGAAATTTCAGTCATGTTGAATGAGCTTGATAAAGACACCAATAGTATTCTGAGGCTAGGAAATAAACAATATTTTGCAGCAGAGCTACATGTGCAAAAGGCAACACAGATTATTCGTATTTGCGAGAATGCTTTTCTAAAATAAAACATGATGTTATTCAAGCATGACAGCACAAGAAAAAGCAAGCACCGAAAACACACATGGTACAGTTTGCAGTTTTGGTTAAACGCACACCAGTACTAAACTATGAGTTGACCAGCAAATTCGTATTTTTAAGAGTTGCAAATTGCAGCATAGAGGTTCAAACATAGAAGATTATGGCATAAAAGTGGCTTATGTGTTAGTGATGTTCAAAAGCAGTCAAGTGCATGTTGAAAATGCAAATCTATGATGTTGGTAGCAGCGTGTATAGATCAGATACTTCCAAATACTAAGACGGTGGTATTGTGAGTAACTTCATTAACTAGGCAAAAAGTTGTGACAAAAGCATAAAATTCATGATTGAGCATTACAAAGATCGATTCATTTCATTTTTATCAAATGTCTACCTCTATACCTCATCTTTGAACAAGACATGATCCAACTGAGGTCCAACATAACAACAACAACAACCAAGCCTTTCAGTCCCAAGCAAGTTGGGGCACTGAGGTCCAGCATACTTTACAAAATTAATGAGTTAGCAACAGAGGTGGAGTTTGAGTAAGATTTACAAACTAAACAGACACACATAAGCCAAATGTCAATGGGTTCTAAAGTTCCGTAGAGCAAGCATATATTATTGCCTAGTATAACACCTTCCAAATTATGGCATGAATATTGCAAAAGAAAGGATGTAAGCTAGTTAGAGTGTTCCTTTTTTTCCATGTAATGAGCTTTCTTAAATTGTTCAAGTAGTATAAGCAGTCCAATACATGCATAACTGTTTTCATATTTAGGACTTCTAAAAGTGATAAGGAGTATTTTTAACTTATCACTATATATGGTATATGGTGTACTGTGGCATCTGTATCGTTTCTTGTAAAATAATAGGCGCCAATTTATCTTTATTTTCTAAAAAATAACATTCATTTCATCTTACTGCAATCAACACTGTATTTGTTCTTGGTATTTGCCTTCCTATGTATATGTACCAGAAGTCCAGAACCACAGATACTATGAGCTACCTTAGATGATACCATTCAAGTACACCTTGGCAGTCAAATGGCATATATCAGTGTTCTATAGACAAGTTTCTAATGTGTAAACTTCTGCTATTGAACACACTGCTAAGTTTACAAACATGCAGTGGCATCAGATATTAAAGGATATCATGCTAAGCCTGTCTACATCTACATGTTGATCTCAACGCTTGAACTGCAGTACAACAGATAACGGATGCAAAGAAGAATATCAAACATAGGGTTTAAAGGCATATGTAGAGCGAATCAATACTACCTCCAAATTTTTTTATATGACGCATTCTAGTGGAAATTGCACTGTCAAAAGTCATATAAAAAAATTGGAGGGAGTACAAAAAGAAAAAGATAAGTCATTGAATGCTAACACAGTCATGTCATACTTTTTGCTATTAAATCCTGTGATTGAACTAAAATAAACCTTGAGTGTAAGTTTGTTCACTGGTGTGACACTATTAGCAAACAGAACTTGATTTAGGGTTTAAAAAATTAATAAGTGAAACTATTACATGATTAAATGTATTTGTTGCAGACTTTAGATTGCCAAGAAAAATCAAGTGTAGAGTTGCTGAGCCCTGTACATATGGAACACCATTAGAGACAGTAACTAGTAGAAAAATACCCAGGTGCCCAATTAACTATTTGTAGGTTCTCCTAAAATGAGCAACCGCTGTAGAGCAACAGACTCCAAAGGCAACAGTGCAAGGAGCTTGTGACCAAGCTGGGGGACACTAAGATTTTCCAAATTAACTATAATAAGGATCTACATCATATGTACACGTAGGTAAGAAAAAAAGCATTATCACAGAAAACAGCATGGCTGCAGCGCAGGGTGATGAGATGAGTAATCTACTAATATATCAAATTAAGGTAACAAAGTTATAAGATTCAAGTTTCGGGAACATAAGGCAACAGTGTACTACTTGTTATTACCAACACCAACAGACCTAATTTTCTGACTGGTTGAAGGAAAATCCAAACCAAAAGAAAAACACATTCAACCTAAGACAAATCCTATAACCCACCTCGAATTGCTCCAAGTTGGAATATGCCCCCTTATCGAGCTTCTTCCGTATTGTAGAAAAATCCATCGGATGCTTGATAATATCATGATAGTCAGGCAGCTAACCATACATGGACATGAACAGGCAAATCAGTCAAGTTTGAAAATCAAAACAAAGAAAACCAAATATATAGCACCATCATCTGCTAATTCACAAACAAACCTCTTCGGGATCAACAGGATCTGAAAATACACCATACGTGTCCTTCCTGCAAGAAACCAGGGCAGACAAAGATGAGAGGTCCTGGAGCTGAGAACGGAGGAGCCGAAGGTCAGGAAGAACAAGCTGCGAGCACAGCAACTCACTTCTGTAGCCTATCAAGGATGAAGAGCAGCAGCTTTTTGTTCGGCAAAGGTGTTGTGGGCCCGGAATCTGACGGCTCTGTCGATTGAACAAACCCAACCCATGAGCACAGCCGAATCAGAGGCACACGCATTAATTAAAGACGAGAAAATTGGAATGCATCCAACAGTATAACAATTAAAAATGGAATCTTTGTGCACATTTGTCCAGGTGTTTTTTTTTTTCCTCCGGGAATTTGAAGAGTAAATGCTACATAGCAAGGAACACCAACCTTCACGCCCATCCGTCGCTTTCCTCGTCTTTTCTCCCTGCAGCAGCAGAAGGATAAAAGGAAAAAAAATAAAAACAGAACATCCGAAGTTAAAATTTAGAAGCATGGGGAAAACCCAGAGTGGGGGGAAAAGCAGCAGAAAAAGTAGGGCTTTCGTTTACTAGCGCCAGTTACCAAGTACAGAAATCTAACAAGGGCGCGAAACACAGCGAAATTTGGCGCGAGAAGCAGACAAAACCAAACCTGAAAAGGGCGCCTTTAAAAGCTTGGAGGCTGTGCGTTTAAAAAAATTGCGCCAATTATTGCGACACAGGCGATGCGACTATGCGAGGGTTTAGGATTATCCCGCCCCCAAATGATTGGGAGAGAGCTGCTCTCTCGCTCTCGCCCTCTCTCTCCCACTCAGAGGCTGCGCTGCGCTGAGCAGAGTGGAGTTGACCAGCGCGCCTGTCACTACGGAGATAAATAAATAAATGCGGCCTTTTCATACCCAAAATAGCAAAGAAATTTCCTCGGGCGGCGCGCGGCTGCGCAGATCCGTACGCGCCCCGAGGGCGGGGCCCCCAAATTAGGCAAATTCC
Source organism: Paspalum notatum (assembly GCA_022530915.1). Taxonomy (NCBI): domain Eukaryota; kingdom Viridiplantae; phylum Streptophyta; class Magnoliopsida; order Poales; family Poaceae; genus Paspalum; species Paspalum notatum. The sequence goes on from CM039685.1 coordinate 44,302,114, forward strand.
GCGCGGGATCGGCAGAATTGGCGCGGATTCGGCTCAGATCGGGTCCGGCGAGAGAAGTGGGGGGAAGGGGGCGCCCACCTTGGCCGATCCGTCGTGGAGTCCCATGACGAGGCGGAGCTTCTTCTCGCGGCGCCCGGCGGCGGGCCCGTCATCGTCGTCCTCGTCGGCGGAGCCGGGGTTCCGGCGGGTGCCGCGGCGCCCCTGCGGCTGCGGCTGCCGCTGCTCCTGGAGCTGCTGCTCGAGGCGGAGGCTGCGCTTCTGCAGGTCGAGGAGGGACGGGCGGCCCTTCTTCTTCCGGCGCTTCGGCGGCGGAGGCGCCGACATCGCCGCCGAGGGCCGCCGCGCCGGTGGCGCCTGCTGCTGCTTGCCCATTCCCGGCGTTCTTTTTTGCTTTTTTTTTTTCCTTTTTCTTTTGGCCCCTTGTTGTTTTTGTGTGTGCGGGGCGTCGTTGCGTTGCGTGTTGGGGGGCGTGAGCGAGCGGGGACGGGGAGGTGGGTAGACTTTTCGGTGCGTTTTCTCCTTTTCCTGGGGGCGTTTCGGGTGCGGGCACGTGAGCAGCGTGTGCGCCAGGCTTCGGCTGATGTGTAGCTGGCGCGTCTGAACCGTGTGGGCAGTGGACTGGTGGTGACTGGTGTGCCGAGGGTCGAGCAGACAGTATGGACATTGCTCGTGCCGTCGTGCGCCACAGGATGTTGTTTTGAGGACTGAGGCATGAGCATCGGTTTCTAATTTTGCCGAAGATTTGCAGCACAGCTAGAAACCAAGACACCTGAACTCTCGATTCTATCTATGCAAATATCATACGTAGTATATGACTTTAGAACACATGGTGATGTTATTCTTACGTAAATGTGTACAAGTATTATTATGTTTAAAGTTACACGATGATAAATAAGTTTATAAAACAAATAATATTTACAAAGTTTAACAACAGGAAAAATAATCAAATACCATATCCGAATAGTGGCGCCATACATATTCAGTCCTTTATTTAAACAAAGGAAGGCAAAGCATCTCCATGTGGCACGCAAGGGCGCAAAATTGAAAAAAGGGGTAAAGAGATGCCACCTGATGCCCTGAGCTTCGTGCCCATTGTTTTCTCCGAAACCTTGGTGTGAGACTGTGAGTAGCCTTCTACTCCACTGCTAACCGAGCGCAGATCTGATTTCCCACTTGTTAATCCGTCGTCGCCGACGCATGTGGATCAACGCAAATGCTCAAAAGAAGCTTGGCCGACCGCCCAAAGCCTATGGCGCAGACAAAGGCAGTAGTGACGACTGGTGACTGACGAGTATACAAGCGTTCCTCTCTTGGCAAGGCAGTCCCGGCTCACAAGTAAGGCCCTGTTTGGTAACATGGTATTTTGGTACCATGGTTTTGCAATACCATGGTTTACAGTTGCCTTTAGCACAAATACTATGGTATTGCTAAACTATGGTTTTCCCACGATTTTTCTGAAAACTGCAAGGCGTTTGATTGCATAGTATTCGGTTGAAGATGACAAGTATGAAATCACAGATTAACCAACAGCCAACCGTTCATGGCACATATTCACCATCGAATAAATTTTTTATAACTCCAGAATGACAATTATGAAGCTACAAAACTGGGCGCCTCATGGTCAGTTGGTCACCCTGCCTCTGCGGCAAGAGGTCAGCGCAGGAGCTGCCCTGCTCGGTGGAGCAGCCTCTGTGGAAGAGGGGTGGCCACGGTTGGGGTTCTCCCGGCGGGATCCGGCCGCGGAGAGGAGGCTCGGAGGGAGGAGGTGCGACGACGGGATCCGGCCGCGGAGGGAGGATGGGCGGCGGCGGGGTCTAGTCGCGGAGGGAGGAGGTGCAGCAGGGTCCAACCGCGGAGGGAGGTGGTGCGGCGGCGGCATCCGGCGGCGGAGAGAGGAGGTGCTGTGGCGGCATCTAGCCTCGGAAGGAGGAGGGGCGGCGGCGGAGTCCAGTCGCGGAGGGAGGAGGTGCGGCGGCGGCATCTGGCCTCGGAAGGAGGAGGGGCGGCGGCGGAGTCCAGTCGCGGAGGGAGGAGGTGCGGCGGCGGCATCTGGCCTCGGAAGGAGGAGGGGCGGTGGCGGAGTCCAGTCGCGGAGGGAGGAGGTGCGGCGGCGGCATCCGACGGCGGAGAGAGGAGATGCGGTGGCGGGATCTGGCCGTGGAAGGAGGAGGGGCGGCGGCGGCATCCGTCCGCGGGAGCGGCCGTGGAGGCGGGGTGGCGGGGCCATGGCCGCGGAGGGGGATCGGGAGAAGGCTGTGGGAGGTAGGACGGCGGGCGCCGACCGAGGTAAGGGAAGAGAAGGCAAAATCACGGACGGAGAGGGAAGGGAAGGCAAGAATCACATACCAAATTTTCCTTCCTTTACTGCTTTTTCCTTCACCGCTCCACGCATCTGCGTCGACGGCGGCATCGGTGGCGGCGGCGGCAGTGAAACGAGCGACAGAGAAGGGAAAATGGGGAAAGTGACGCGCGGGCGGAGAAAGAATGCGGGAGGGCAGGGAAAAGAGACGCGGGAGGGCGGGTACGCGCGCAGCAGAAAACTTCGGCATAGACTGGAGTATCCAAAACCGAAAAAATACCATGGTTTTAGATAAACCATAGTTTCTAAAACAGCATTTTGTATATGCCAACCAAACACTTTAAAATCTACAAAGCCACAATATTTGTAGAAACCATAGTTTCACATTAAAACCGTAAAAATACTATACAACCAAACAGCTTAATAAATTCAGGGGCGAAGCTGCGATGTCCACGAAAAATGGACAGTAGGCCTTCTGGGTAGAATCCGACGGTAGGCGCCGCACACCGCGATATCACGGGGAAGGGAACCACACGGTGGCAGGCAAACGGTCAAATCCCAACGAGACGCTGCGGCGCTTGTTGCTTGTTGGCTGCTTTGGCTAACCTACACCCTACAGCAGGTGCAGGTGGGCAGCGCGTGGCTGACGGACATGACGCTACAACTGTACCCGCGGCCTGTGCCCGGAGCATTGGTAGCAGGAGTACTTCAATTCGCCCAGGGATGACCATGAGGCTGTCCCCATCAAATAACTTCTCAAAAACTGTTTGGCACTGTTTGACATAAATGTTGCATTGGTTTTTCAAAACACTGTTTGGCACTATTTAATATAAATATTGCATTCTAGATAGAAAAAAAAATAATTAAAATTGTTTTGAAAAAAATGAATGAGGAGGACCATTGGAACAGCCTGACAGGTAAAACAAAAACAAGGAGCACATCTCATCTCATTAATAGTGGCTTCGGCCTATACATCATAACATGTCTATCCTTGATGAAACATATGCCTACATAAAGTGGACAGGAAATGGAAAGTGATTATACAAAATTACACTCCTGCTCTGGTCGGGGAAAATGAAAAGGCCGCGTTGAAAGAAGCGGCAGAAGCAAAGACCAACCTCAAGTCCTGTTTCGGTGCAGCAACTTTGTGACTCGTGGAAAGAAAGCTATGGACGCAGAAGCACGAAGCCGAACTTTTGGCACAGAAACTTGCTGACGCGAGAGGTCAAAAATAGCCAGGGGAGGATTCCAACCTGCACCAAGGGGCAACCACCACATCAGTACATCAGGGAATGCGAAAACAACTGCCAACTGGGTAGAAACTTTGCATACAAGCAACGTCATGTTCAAGGCCTACTAGGAATCTAGGGCAAGTTTGTGCAGCTATGTAATTTGGTTACTTCTTTCATTCATACACTTGCAAGACTAAAAGACTGTCTATACACTATACACTGTAGTAGTTGTAGCGCTACTATACACAGAAAAAAAAAATGGTTGGAATAGTGAATAGACAAGTCATATAGGCAATCTGCTGCACATAGTCGTCTAAAGGAAGTTTTAACTCCAGCTATGTAATTTGGTTACTTCTTTCATTCATGGCAGCAAGGGGTTGCTGCAAAATTATATCAACCGGACAACCGCAGCGGCCCTTAAAGTTCACATGATTAGTATTTACCACAACATGGCCGGTAGCAGCATCAATGCCTCTCCAGGAAAACATCTTTCCTGTAAACACAATTGAAAGTGTCATCTAATATGGGTTACATAAATCACAAATAGGCCAGAGACCAAGAGTAAACAAAGAAAATGAATCGTTTTCTGATGACGCAGGCAGCATACTGCACACATAATAAGGATATCCAGCTAGGAAGGATGCTGCTGCTTGACATTCCAAAAGTCAAATAGATATATTCCTGGTCTGGAAATAGATCTAGTGATGCAAATATGCAATATTGACACTTTAGATAATCACTAGGAGTGCAGAAATAAGTCGTCTTTTTTGGCTCAAAAATTAATGTATTTTCTACTGTGGTACATAAAATATATAAATCATACTTATGTCATAGCAGCAGTTGTGAAATGCATGTGGCAAATATGCTGTCTCCACATATTGGATCAGTAATTCAGTATTGTGTTCTAGCAGGAGTTGTGAAATGCATGTGACAATCTAGCAGCAGTTGTGAAATGCATGTGACAAATATGTTGTCTCCTCATGCAACTCTCACATTCAGACAGACTGAACAATATTCAACTAGACTAACATGTTGGTCGTTGGATAAACTCTATTAACAAATGAACAGACTGGTGCACCACAGAAGGTGCAAATAATGAGAAACAAACAATCACACTCTGGGAAGTGGCATTGACATACCGAAGGGCTGCAGAAGATGTCGGGGAACTGTAGTTACAGGAGTTCTCCAAAAGCACAGAATGAGCATGGCATAAATTAGTACCTGTTTGATTAAAAAGGTTAGTATTAAAGAAAGCACAGTGCATGGAAAAAAAAACAAACATAAAAGGTCTAGTAGTTCACATAGAAGCACCTTAGTAACCAACAGAAATTTTCTGTATTTGTCATATAAAGATTGCTTCCCTTTAATGTCCTGTTCCTGTACTGTGAAGCAGGTATAGCAAAAAGAAAACGTATGAGGGTTAAAATGCATCCTTGCAGCACCAATTGATTTTGCAAAAGTAACAAATAAAAATAATGCTATGGCATAGAATTATCAAGAATTTCAAAGAATTGTGGGGCCCAAGGGCCACATTCTGGGGCTGTATTACAGATCAACAACCACAGCACAAGACTATGAGAGTTCAGCCTCACTTTTTGCCAGTTCCTTCTCTTTGGCAGCAGCCAGGCGCTTGAGTTTAGCAGCTTGCGCAAATGTGGATGGCCTACCACACACAAACAGGCAAAAAAGTGAGATGAACTAAGGTGCCATCGCAAATCATTCTTAGATTAACATATTTTTTTTTGCATCAGGAACGATTATAGAATGAAATAATTAGAGTAACAGCCAAAAGGAAGGTTAATAGCCTACGTTGACAGCTGATTGGCCTCCTTCAAAAGCTGCTTGATTTCAAGCCGCATTTTGATCTGCTCATCGCTATGTGATCCATTCTGGATTATAGAGAACATAACTCATCAATGGTAGAGTAAACACTAGAGGGAAACAAATTCGACATGTACAGCAGATAGAGGACAAGAAAACTCAGCCTGCATCCCACCCACTCGCCCAAGCCCAACGGCTTAGAAGTTAGAAATTAGTCCCCAAATCCAAATTATCTAGTAGTAGAGCAACAAAAACAGTTTCCTCGGAATCAGGGTTCAATTTATCGCCGGAATAGATGGAATCGCTGGTAGGTCACTCTTTCGCCTAACCGGAATTCGGCGGAGGATCCAGGGCTCGAGACGACGAGACGGATGGGAGGGGCAAACGCGCGAGGTGGGAAGGGGTGGGCGCTGACCTTCCTGGCGAGGTCGAGGTAGCTGTCGAGCAGCTGCAGCGCTGAGACGAGGAGGAAGACGAAGCTAGCCGCCAGGGGCATGGTCGCCGGCGAAGGCGGGACGAGTCGGAGCTGGCCTGTCTCTCTCTCTCTCTCTCTCTCTCTCTCTCCTGCCTCCGGTCGAGTCGAGTAGTCGGGAGCACGTCGTTGCGACGATGGAGAATTGGAGAAGTCCGTGCGCACGGCCCATTTGGACTCTCCAAAGTCCAAACTCCATTGTCCAGCGGGCCTTTGGGCCATGTAAACCTTCACCTCCTCTAATAAGGTCCAGCCCATAACTAGTCTGACTTGATGAAAATTCGAGCCTAAGAGCATCTCCGACGTTACCCTAAACAAACACCCAATACTTGTTTTTTCGTACGGGGAAGAAATTCTCGTCTCCAACAGCTCTGTATCATAGGTCCTGATTTTTTGGCGCACCCAAAACGAAGCCTCGATGTCCTCATATTTCCGCTGCCGTTGGAGCTCCCAATCCACGAAACAACCTATCACGGATTACCCGCCGGTGCCGAGATGTGTCGTCCTCCGCTTCATCCTGACACGATTCACCTGCCGCCGCTAGCTACCCAGTCTCTTGTTGCATCCGTGCCCAACTGCTCACACTTGATTTCATTTGCGTGGCCGTCGGTCGTCCAGCATTGCCGCGTCTCTGACAAGAAGTCCGTTTTTTCTTGCCGCCGATGCAGGTTCGAGCTCCCACTTCCATCAACCACCAAGGCACCAAGCCACCAACAAGGCAACAACTAGCCTTGATCTTTTCACGAGCTTGCAGCTCAGCAACAACCGTGGCAGTCGATCGAGCAGGGGAGCTTGCTCTTGCAGTCCTGCTAGTCGAACCACCAACGGCTGCATGGAATGGTGTTTGAGAACTAAAAATAGGGTACTATTGGAGAAAGAACCTTTTTTTTTTGCGCTTAGTATTTTTTAAGGAGAGCCCAATACATATGTACCTCCTTACCCGTCAAAAAAACGCCCTCACCCGAGCGCTCTGCGCGTCGTCGCCCACCCGCCGCGTGACGCGTGCCTGTGCGTCGCTGCTCCTTCCATCTCCTGGGCGACGGCAACCGCGTGTCCGACCACCCGTTGCCGCCTCTCTCCTTCCATGCCCTCATCGCTCAGCCGCAGAAACGCGTGTGCGCCGAAGAAAACGACGGTCCGCCGTTCCTCCACGCCCGGCGGCTCCTCCTCCGCGCCATCTCCTCTCCCTCCCCGTCGCCCCGCCCTTCTCCCCGCTCCCCTGCCGCCACTGGCGCGTCCTCTCCCTCCCCGCGGAGCCTCCTCTCCCTCCTCCTCCCACCGGCGGCGCCCGTGCCCCACTCCAGATCCGCCGCGACCGCTGCCTCCTCCGCGGCCGACAAGACCAGCACGCGGCGGCCGCTCGGGACGAAGGTGGCCACGCCGTGGCGGGCCGTGTCGCGGGAGCGCCTGACAGCCTCTACCCCTCTCCTCTTCACCGTCGCCCCGCTCGCCTCCTCATCCGTCGCCGACCTCGCATCCTCCTCCCCCCGCGTCGGCGCTGCCCGTGGCGCACCGGTTCCCACGTGTGCCCGTGACACCCCGCCCCGGCCAGGCGACGTCGCGCCGTCGCGCTCCCCACCCCGCCGACGCTGACGCCTGCACCGGCCGCCTGCCTGCCATCGCCGGTGAGGTGTCCGCACATCACCGATTGGATGTGGCCCCGCGCCGCCTCACCTCGACCTTGCATCTTGCCACTCGATTTGGGGGCCTCTCCTACTGTGCCAGCCTGCCACCCCTATCCCTCGCCTCCTCCATTCCCTGCCCTTTGCTGCACCACCCCGTGCCCTGGCTACTCCACCCTGGCAGAACATCGTCCGCGAGCAACAACCTCTGCGCCAGGTTGTAATCCCCCTCTCTGACATGAAGGTGAACTAAACTTACAATGTTTCTCCTGATTACTTAGATTGTTGTCAAATCTGCGACTGTCCGTCAGCTAAGTATTGCTAAACTACTGCAGAATGTTATCGATCTATCCATGATGATTCTGCTTTCCTGTTCCAACACGGTAAATATGCAGTTAACCAAGTTTCTGTTTGTTATGTAATTGATCTCATTCGCATTAGTTTTGCTACTGCTCGATTCAGAAACTATGACACTTCATCAGCCTCGTACAGTTCATGTTCAAATACAATTTTATGTGATTTCTTAAATATGACTGTTTGCTATCTATCTTTTTCACGCTATGACAACATACTTCATTCTCAATTAGTGGTTCGACAGAATAAAAAGGCATATGCAAACATAGCAGTTTTCTATCATAGTGCTTGTGGTGCCTTCAATGCTGCTCACATTTTCTTTTCTAAGGCAGTTGTACTTCAGTTATGTTTATAGATATCCATTTTATGTTCTTGCTTTAAAAGAATTTAGAAGGGATACCGTCAACCTGTATACTAATTGGAAGCAAATATGATGTCCGTTCTACTTCATTTGAAATAATGCATTGTGCAAGAAAACAACCCAGACAAACACAGCAGCGAGCGTGGCGTTAGCGCGCCTATCGTCCTAGCCATAGCGCCATCCTTCCCTCCTCGCCTCAGGCAGAGCCAATCCCTTCATCAACCTCTCAGGTACTCCAATTCTCTCTTCTTTTCATAATTTCGCCCTATCTTTCTGGTCTTCCCTAATCCATTTGCTTTCTATTCTACGGATTGGGCTTTCATGGGCAATGCCTGAACCTATCAGGTACTTCACACCTATTTTGCTTCGTTTCCTATACTGCTATTACTTTCAAGATTGAAATTGAACTGCAATACATCTTCTTTGGTATGTGTATTTTGCATCGAAATTATCAGGCTTTCAGTATTTGATAATTACCTTGTGCCCTGCTAAAAACTGTACATGTTGCACAAAAATGTGCAAATGGAACTATATAGGTTCACACAAATTTACCTGAAGGAATGTCTAACCCCCTCTGGTCTTACTGTTATTGTGTTCTTCTTTAATCTATGGCTTTGCAGGAAGCCAATGTACCAAACTAATGACGAATCCACTTTGTTTCGAACGTTTATGCTCCAATGAACAACATTCTTTGGGTGCTCACTGATCAAATGTTGCTTTTGGGTTTATTCTTAAGGTGAAATAACAGATCACTTTTTTCTTACAAATTGTGACCTCATCCGAGTTCGCATTGGTAGGATCATGAGCCTCAGCGATGATGATATGTATTCATTCTGTGTGGTTTTGATAATTGTCGGTACTGTTTACAGCATGGTGCACCAGTTGAAGAAAATAGGTAACCTTTTTATTTCATTATTCCATTTAATAAAGTACTTACATCTTCAGTGTTAATTTGTTGTATGGAAATAAAAGGTCATATTTACCTACTATCGTAATAGAATGCCTGTGTGTTTTTGGTGCCACAAAAATGCTTGGATCTATGCACAACCTTTCTAAATACTGTAATTGGAAATTTGGAATACATCTGATTTGCAACTGTTGTGTAGGCCTACCTGCTTTTGGCGACACAAAAATGTATGGATCTAGGCATAGACTTTCTAAATACTATACTTCGAATATGTCCGATTTGCAATTATTGTGTTGTTCATGATGAAGTTCAATTGCATTCATGTTGCACTCTGTGTATGATAGTGTTATCATTATCTGTCTCCCTGCTCGAACAAGCTAAACAAACTTTAGATTATTCTGTATGTCTTTTGCTAAATTTATAGGATGAAAAAGATTTTAGTGTTTCTAATTTGGCTGTCAATTTCATTATGCCTGTTTCTAGGATTTGACAGTTTTTATTTGCTTCCAATATCCTATACTGAATCAAGATCTCTAAATTGTTTACAGTAGCCACTCCCATGCTTCTTTCGACACATTGCAACCATAAAATCAAAGATATGAGGAAGCAAGTTTAGTGCATGCTAGCAAGATGAACAGAAACTTCAGTTCCCCGCAAAGGAAGAACAGAGATACGGTGTGTGTTTTCATTTTCGTTTGTTTTGACCTCCTTAGCATTGTTTCCTACACATTAAAGTAAAGAGTAGTTATGCATCCTTGTATTCCCTTCCTACAAAATAATTGCTTAGTTTTTTAACAGTGAAACAAAGTATGATTTGATCTTACCAAAAAAAATGCACTTGCATTGCTTTTTGTAACTTTTGATCTGTATGTTTTTGTTTCCTCGCATCTTCTTTTAGGATATGTTAACCCTGTGCTTCGCTCATTTTTCCATATTAAAACTTCAAGTTAGCAGGATAACATGTTGCCCATTTGTTTGCAGACAACGAGAACCTCCCACCTAAGATGATCTGTCCATAGGTTCTTAGTGCTTTTTTCTTTCTATAGGAAATTTAGATGCTGTTGTTACAGGACGGAATTAGTAAGAGATGAAATAGGCAAAGTACATTGATCTTTCCTATACACGTGTAAAATGTCCTTAGATTTTACCTTTGCAATTTCCAGTTCGGTACTTTTCCCATTTAGCCTGTGGGACACCTGTTGTCTTTCAATTAACATTTTCGATTTTTGGTTTACTCTAATTTCACATGAACTGACATTTTGCATTTCAGTTTATTCTAATTTCACATGAACCGACAAAAAAAGCGTGTACTGCTGCACACCTAACAACCGTCGCGGGCGTGGCGTTAGCGCGCCTACATCCCTAGTTACTTTTGGGAGTGAATATACTGGGCACTCTTAGGAGACGCTCGACGTAACCCGGGGGCTGTTACAGTACATCTAGTTGGACAAAGCATTGATCCACCCACCCCCACAAATAACTTTTACAATTCAATTCATTCGTGGGCTTAATTTTTTATCGGGCCCAAATAAGTGGAGTTGATGTTCGACTCGTGGAAGCGAATCCAGGTAGCGTCACCTCCATAGCAACTAATCCATATGTTTAATCCATATATGTTCAAAACAAGATCTCACGTGGATACATTTCAAAAAATTATATTTTTAAATAATATATCTGCATATTAGTGTGATGTTCGACATATAATAAGTAAATATTCTACCATTAATGACGAAATATTATAATTTCTCAAAAAAAATTCTATCTTCACATAAAATATTCCACATCTATAATATAATAATATATTATACATCCACAAGAAAAATATTATGCCGTATGAATTGAATGTTTATCCTTTGCATGGAAAATATTCTAGCTCCATGAATACAATATTCTGTCTATCTTTCTATATAAAAATATTCTTGACTCATAAGAAAATGTTTAACATTGAATAGATACATGCCGTAGAATTGAAAAACAAATAACAAACAAAATAATACTAATTTTAACGAGCGAATGAAATAAAAAATGAAAGGGAAAACAATAGCATCACAAAAAGATGAAAACAAGAAAGAAAATTCACAAGAAAAAAGGACGGGGGCTGCTTTAGTTCGTAGGAAAAATCTACCCTGGTGTTGGAAAAAGAGAAAAAAGGGGGCTAATCATCCAACCGCGGACGGCTCAAAGAACCTACTAGAACAATAGGGAAGCGGCCACGTCACACCGACCTATCCAACCAAAATATCAGTTGGGATCAACCGGCCAATAGGATGCCACCGAGCCCCGTCAGCCCAGCACCTGCTGCCGCGGCCACAAAATTCACCGCGGGTCCACGGGGAAGCGAAACCCAGCAAAAAATTCACTTCACCCCGCGAAAACCCGGTGGCCACTCGGCCGGCGCGGTGAAAAATATCTGGCGGCGTGCTGGTGGCCTGCGCGCGGCCACATCAGCCACCCCATCCGCCCACCTCACCTCCGGCGCGCCAATGGCAACTCGGCTTAAGATTCCACGAGATAAGGACCCGATCGCCCGGCGACGCTATTTAGCCGGGCGCGCCCGCCGCGGCAACCATCACCACACGCCGCAGCAACCGATTCATCACAACTCTCGCTCGTAAACTCAGCGATGGCTGCGTCCACTATGGCGATCTCCTCCCCAGCGATGGCCGGCACCCCCATCAAGGTGGGATCCTTCGGCGAGGCCCGCATCACCATGCGCAAGACCGCGGCGAAGCCCAAGGTGGCGGCATCCGGCAGCCCCTGGTACGGCCCCGACCGCGTCAAGTACCTCGGCCCCTTCTCCGGCGAGCCCCCGAGCTACCTCACCGGCGAGTTCCCCGGCGACTACGGCTGGGACACCGCGGGGCTGTCCGCTGACCCCGAGACCTTCGCCAAGAACCGCGAGCTGGAGGTCATCCACTCCCGCTGGGCCATGCTCGGCGCGCTCGGCTGCGTCTTCCCCGAGCTGCTTGCCCGCAACGGCGTCAAGTTCGGCGAGGCCGTCTGGTTCAAGGCCGGCTCCCAGATCTTCAGCGAGGGCGGCCTCGACTACCTCGGCAACCCCAGCCTTATCCACGCGCAGAGCATCCTCGCCATCTGGGCCTGCCAGGTCGTGCTCATGGGCGCCGTCGAGGGCTACCGCATTGCCGGCGGCCCGCTCGGCGAGGTCGTCGACCCGCTCTACCCCGGCGGTAGCTTCGACCCCCTCGGCCTGGCTGACGACCCCGAGGCCTTCGCCGAGCTCAAGGTCAAGGAGCTCAAGAACGGCCGCCTCGCCATGTTCTCCATGTTCGGCTTCTTCGTCCAGGCCATCGTCACCGGCAAGGGCCCGCTCGAGAACCTCGCCGACCACCTCGCCGACCCAGTCAACAACAACGCCTGGGCCTACGCCACCAACTTCGTCCCCGGCAAATAAGCGCTCATCAATCCGCTCTGCAACTTCATTGTCTTTCGGAGGGCGTGCATGTACGTGGATTGACTGGCGCTGCAAGCTGCATGTGTGTGTCTCTGTAGTTTCACGTTGCATTTCAGGGGCGAGCCGAGATGATGAGTTGGCGTTGTACACTAAGACGAAGATGATGTTTGTGCAATAGTGGTTTTGTTTCCCTGGTGGTTAATTGTTGATTTGTCAGATTAATGGCATCATTGATTTTTTTTTCGAATACACAATACAACGGACTTTTACAAACCCCTACGAACGCACGCACGCACACCCTATTCCTATGAGCACCTCCGAAACAACGTGTAAAGAGCCAGCTATCTTGAGATTCACGAAGTCACCACAGGCGCCTCGCTGGTAACGGGAACGTCACCTACCACTGAAAGAATAAAGCCGTTAAATTCTGAAATAATTCGCTTCCACCAAAAATCGAACCCAGAAGTTCATGTGCCGCTCGAACTGCTGCAACCACTAAGCTACAGGCCATTTGGCATGGCATCACTGAATTTGTTCTCCTGCGATTCTATACTATCTAAACTCGCGGCCCTTTCCTCCCTCTCCCGGAATTTTGCTATCCAAAGGCCATCGTAAAGCAGTGCCGGCGGGTTTTGGACGGTGATGTGCACAACAATTAGATCATGGAACTAGACATACGTTTTTTAAGGTCATGGACCTAAGTGTGACCGCGGGATAAGTTTAGAAAACCGCGATGTATTTCACTCAAAAAATAAAATAAAAATACAGATATACTCTTTTTCAATCGCCTGATATTTGTCTATCCATCAGTCAATTGTTTTCTGTGTGTTTTTTTCTGTTTTGTTAAATTACTACATATATATACAAAAATTATATATATTTGAACTGTATTTTTTTATTATGTTATGTAATTTAGATACGTGATTGATGGATTTGTTTCTCATTAGGCGACTGATTTGTTGGTTGTATATCAGTCAAATTTCTGGGTCGTGTGATGGAGATCCGACGGAATGTGTTCAACCGTGTTTTTTTTTCTGATCCATCAATCAAATTTTCTAACCATTGGATACAAATCGTGTGGTTGAAAAAGGTGACTGATAAAATGTTAAATTTCAGTCAACACACCCATAAAAATAAGGTATAGCAAAAAATATAATAACCGAATATATGCAATTGTAACAAATCATACGTGATGATTGGCGGTTTCGGTATGTATGCGAGGTAATTTAATATAGGAACTCAATATACTGTGATAATTCAAATTAGAACACATGTATTCCAATCTTCTCATAATATTGCAAACAAATAAAAAATAACGAAAACTAGGTAAAAGAGAATTAGAGCACGTGCTTAGCGAAAAAACGGTTTATTTTCACTATCATTAGCACCTGTTGTTTAAAAGATGGATGAAACTTAAGTTAGCATTGGTGCTTAATGAGTGTTAAGTGGGCGGTTGAGTCTATCTAAGCACCTATTCGCATAGTAAGATTTAACTTTTCTAATGGTGCTTAATGTTGAGTCTATCTAAGCATATGTACATAAACATCTTGCATTGTACTGTACATGCCTATGTTGAGAAAAGAAAAAAAATAAAGTGGCCAAGTGGGACGGAAGGAGAAAGAATAAGAATAAAAGAAACCAAGAAAACGAAAGCAGAACAGCGAATTGGACGGAGGGACGGAAGGAAAGAATACGTGATTATCGCTAGGCCGGCTCACGTGAAGGAAAAGTCAGAAACAAAAAGGGGAACGCAGCCAGCGGCTCACAACAGAGCGTCTCGCTCATGCTTGGGCTCCAACCTGGGCCGTAAAAACGCCGAACGTGGGCCGCGAGAAAGCAATAGGAGGAAGTTCTGTTCGGGTCAGAAGGGATACGAACTTCCAAAGTGCCAACCGGAAAAAAACCTACAGAACCCTTCATCGCCCTTTCCTCCACGGCCGCCGCTGCCCCTTCCAAGACAACAGCCGCCGCCGCCGCCGCCGCCGCCCCTTAGCTCCTGTCTCCGCGGTGACCGCCACCGCCCCTTCCCGACAGCCGCGGCGGCGCTCCGGACTGGTCTGAAGCATGGAAAAGGTAAGGCCTGGAGCGCGGATACCCGTCCCTCCGCTGCTGCTGCTGCTGCTTGTGGTTTCTCTATTTCGCGGGACTGATTTGGGTATGTTTTTGTGCAGCAGCCCGGGGTGCAGGGGGCGGAGAAGGTCCCGGAGGAGAAGGTGCGTGTAGTCACTTGCCTCGCCATCTCGCGTCCGCATAGATAGTGCTAGCTTGCGTTTCTGCTTCTCACAAGTGGCGTGAGATGTATGAGCGTTATATAACCCTTCGGCCGCGAGCTCCGTCCCCCATGACTACTTTTGCTAGATCGTGTTCCCTGAAATTGTAACATATACAAACAATAGCCTCGGAATCAGCTATTTGTTTTCCGAGGTGTCTGATCAGCAGTTTTTGAGCTGTAGCATAATGCATGACCGTATATGTTAGTCGCGTCTGAAGAAATGCATGAGCAGTATGATGTAGCGATTTTTATACATTGGCAGTATAAAGTTTCAAATTCACACAGCCACATACAAAAAAGGGGCCTCAAGGGGGTGCTTGGTGCCTTTTGAGGTCTCAGCTGCATTTCTTTTTTTTTAAGTCATTTTGTTCACTTCTTTCTTTTTGATTCATGCAGCAACTTGATGAGAAAGAGTTAGAAAGGAAGCTGAAAAAAGATCAAAAGGTACCGATTTATTTCTGTCTGGCATTGCTCTTTATGTCCATTTTCCTGTTTCATTCTTTTGTTTTGGCCCAAATGGCTGATTAGTAACTGGATGGCCCAAATGCTAAATTCCCTCCATACCCGAATTTCATTACTGCCAAGCAACAAAATTACAGAGTTTTGGCATCTCCTACTACTTAAACGCACTACAAATTCTGTCATTTTTCGGCCCTCCACTGATACAAAGAAACACAAATGGCTGACAATGGCAAAAGGTGCAGAGCTCTGACCGTCCAGCAAAGCAACCAGAGTTAACCAAACTATCACAAGCAAGACAACAACCAGCGTGGTATTCTGCATTTAAATGGCCAACTGACACTGCCAAAGCCTAATAAGCACTCGTTGAAGAGCTTCAGATCAGCAGTCACGAGTTGCTATGGTTGATTGATGGTTCTTTCATAATGCCAACTCCTTTAAAGGCCAGCAAACCCACACCCCCCCCCCCCCTCCTCCTCCTCTCCAGTTGTTTCTTGCTCTCAGAACTCTGCCTATCTGCCCAATAAGGTAGAAATGAACAAATGACAATCTCAGTAGGATATTTAACCCTTTTCTTAGCAATGCACACATTATTTTGAGCTCTCTATAAAACTCAACACACAGCAGCTAGCCCAACCATGTGAACGTTTTTCCGCTTCAAACGCATGGACAGTTAGGTCCAAAAAAATTTAGTCAAAGGGCAATCAAAGAACTGGTGTTGCGCACTTTCTTTACCATTGCGGCCTAACTGGTAAATGGTAATTAGATCATACTTAGCAATGGTGTCACTGAAGTCAGAAATTAGCTTTATTATATTTTCAGCCTGTTTGTTATTTTGTATCTGAATAGTCGTTTGTGGGTTAATGTCATGCTTGCAGGCAAAAGAGAAAGAAGAGAAAAAACTTAAGGCAAAACAAAAGGAGGCGGCTAGGCTCCAGGTTCAATCATAATGCTTTTGAATCTGTGTATGGTTGCAGATGGTCCAAATATCTACTAACAGAAATGCTTGTGGGTTATGGCTTAGGCACAAGCAGCCTCAGACGGAACAAAGAAGACTCAGAAAAAACAAAGGAAGAAAGCTGTGGAGGATGAAAATCCAGAGGATTTCATTGATCCAGACACACCGAATGGGAGGAAGAAATTGCTTGCACCTCAGATGGCCAAGCAATACAGTCCAAGTGCGGTCGAGAAGTCGTAAGATGCTTGATTAGTTGTTTGCATTTGTTTACTTTATAGTTTTTAGCATTGGAAATATCTTGCTCAACTGGATGGTTTATCTTATTTGTATGCAGATGGTATGCCTGGTGGGAAACGTCCGGATATTTTGGGGCAGATTCTGCAAGCACAAAACCACCGTTTGTTATAGTAAGTGATTCTTGCGGCATGCTCTTGAAGCTTGCGCAAGATATGCTAGAAGCTGATTGAGCATACTACATCTTTTGACATCACTCAAGTGCTTTAATATTATGATATAGTGGATTAAACAAAGAGTTGAGCCATTTCTTTTCAGGTTCTGCCGCCTCCAAATGTGACTGGAGCTCTTCACATAGGCCATGCACTTACAGTGGCTATCGAGGTATTCTTTGATTTGTTTGCAGAGATCTATATGCCATGTTAATGCTAGGCATTGAATATACAATATCTTTTATCCTTGCTTCAATCAATGCAGGATGCTATGATACGGTGGCGTAGGATGTCAGGCTACAATGCTTTATGGGTACCTGGAATAGACCATGCTGGCATTGCTACACAGGTCTGCATTTAGGAATTGTTCATCTGCTTGAGTTTATATACAATGAAACATATGCTGGCATTGCTACACAGGTCTGCATTTAGGAATTGTTCGTCTGCTTGAGTTTATATACAATGAAACATACAAGTATGGATGATAGAATTTTGTTGCTGATATATTCTTGTCTGCATAAGCTGTCCAAGTTATGGAATAAACATGTAAAGGCTCACGCCAGCACTGGCAGTGTCACTTAACAATGTGCAGCAATCGGCCCTGTTTGGAACCGCTTACCCCAGCAGCACCTTAAGAATGAGTGCTTTTTTAAAATTTTAAGCTTCCTGCAGCACTGGTTTAGTCGAGAAGCCGCACAAAAAAAATCCGCTATCTGCCACTGCGCTTCTCTGGTCATGGCCACTAGCGCCTCTCCATGCTGTTGCTCCGTATAGGCTGCTGAATCGTAGCCGCTCCCTCACTCGGCCAGACCTGGGGAGCAGCGCATGGAGAGGAGGGGCACGCAGGCACATGAGGGAGACAGGCATGGGCAGCCCAGGTGGAGAGGTTGGGTGATGTGAGGGAGACAGGTGAGGGTTCTGCAGGTGGATGCGGTCAAGTGGCGCAAGGGAGACAAAGAAGCTGGAAAGCGCTCTACGCCACTTTTGGCTCTTCCACTTCCAGCATTAAGGGAAGAGAAGCGCTTAGGGCTGCTGGTGATAATTTTTGTGTTTGGTTCTGCTTCTGTTTTTTTTCAATGAGAAGCCATCCAATAAGCAGAACCAAAAGGCCACTCGGCCATTAAAATAAATCTATGAATTTCATCTTCTGTAATTTAAGTAGAACATTTAAAAATAATAATGCTTGTATTCCCTTGAACAAATGAGTATTGTATAGCCCAAATGTGATTGTTTTGTTTCTGCTTGTTTCAACTTGTACATCTGCAGTTCACATTTTTCTTGTTTGGACTTCACATTGGTGGACAATTGAGTACTTTGATGTTTTGTACTTATTTGTTATATGGCATCTACTCTCTTGTATATCAGGTTGTCGTAGAAAAGAAACTTATGCGTGAAAGGAACCTGACAAGGCATGACATAGGGCGTGAGAATTTTGTTTCTGAAGTAAGAAAACTTTCTCCACAATGCATGACTATGTTTGTTGGCCAATTTCGTATCTATTTCTATCATATTTTTATTTCTAAAATAGACTCGTCGTACTTATTGTCATATGTTCTGAAATAAAATGAAAGTTTATCTGTTTTGTTTGATTACTTAATCATACACCCTATCTTTGATATTTGATTATTCCGTTTTCTTTATCATCTTTCAAACAGGTACTCAAATGGAAAGAGCAGTATGGGGGTACCATATTGAATCAATTGCGCCGGCTTGGGGCCTCACTTGATTGGTCCCGTGAGGTAATGTTCTTATTTATTTAGTTAGGAAAAGACATGGCTTGTGCTGGAATCATGAATAGTGACTGCATTTCAAACTGGGCGCCAGGCTTTTACAATGGATGAGCAAAGATCAAAAGCTGTAACAGAAGCCTTTGTCAGGTTACACAAGGAAGGCCTGATATATAGGTCAGTTTTCTCGCCCTTTTTGTTTGATTGTTAAAATGAGAAGTGTTCATAATCAATTTAGCTGTGATTGTTTACCTACATTCCTGTTTTTAATTTATCAGCCTAGTTTTTCGCATCTTATGATTGGCTTATTCCTTTTCAGAGATTATCGCCTTGTGAATTGGGATTGCACACTTCGAACTGCAATTTCTGACATTGAGGTTGATGAAACTTTGTATTGTTTATGACTAGACATTGTGATCCTTTGTGTGCACGATTAAAATAATTTTCTTATTTGGAAAATTGATTTTTTGTCAGGTTGATCATATTGATCTTAAAGAAGAAACTATGTTGAAGGTACCCAGTTATACCAATTTTGTACAGTTTGGTGTCTTGATATCTTTTGCCTATCCTCTTGAGGAAGGATTGGGTGAAATTGTTGTAGCGACCACCAGAATAGAAACAATGCTGGGCGACACAGCAATAGCTGTCCACCCTGAGGATAAAAGGTATAAGCATCTGCATGGAAGGTATGCAGTCCATCCCTTCAACGGCCGAAAACTCAAAATAGTCTGCGATGCTGAGTTGGTGGATCCAACTTTCGGTACTGGGGCTGTCAAGGTAGGAGCTGCTTCTGTGGTTTACTAGTTTGCCCCTCACATTCTATCCCTCTTAGATGGTATTGTTTTCTGCTGGTCTTTATGCAGATTACTCCTGCCCATGATCCAAATGACTTTGAGGTTGGAAAACGGCACAATCTTGATTTCATCAATATCTTCACAGATGATGGAAAAATAAATGGCAATGGCGGTGCACAATTTGAAGGAATGCCAAGATTCACTGCTCGAGTTGCTGTTATTGAGGCTCTGAAGGAAAAGGTACTACTGGCCTAACTATCCTTTCAGAAAAGTGTCTGAAAATCACTGATTGTATGATGTAACTGCTTTGTATGGACATGTGCATTATAATATGTAGTATATGAGTTAACAGAGTGTAAATGATAATATAGTGCAATATCATAATCTTTTGTATCATAACCGTGTTATATCTATTCATGTTGTAATGTGTGGTACAAAGGAAAAAGTTCAGTATAGCAATACAGAGTAACATTAGACTATATTCTATCATAACTTGGAATTCATTATTAGTACTGGAACAGCTTATCATTTAATTTCAATAGATGTTAAAATTAACACTTGAGACAAGTTGGATTGGCTATCTGTAATTATGATTTGTAGAACTCGATGTCTTACAGATCTCCTTCATGCTGTGGATTTTTTTTGGTAGCTTCATTTTTTAGAAATGATGAATTTTTTGGTCTAACATATCTATTATATTCTTTCAATTTAGGGTTTGTATAAGGGCACAAAAAATAATGAAATGAGCTTGGGTGTTTGTTCAAGAACTAATGATGTAATAGAGCCTATGATAAAACCACAGTGGTTTGTTAATTGCAACACCATGGCCAAGGCTGGCCTTGAAGCTGTAAGGTCCAAAAAAATTGAGATTATTCCCCAGCAGTATGAACAAGACTGGTACAGGTATATCATAAGCGTCTCACCTCGCAACAATCATGCCAAATAATGAGATAAATCTGAAATAAGTGACCCATTCATTGCTGCTATCTTTGCAGATGGCTTGAAAATATACGTGATTGGTGCATTTCGAGGCAACTTTGGTGGGGACATCGTGTACCTGCATGGTACGTGACACTAGAAGATGACCAGGATAAAAATTTGGGCGCCTACGGTGACCACTGGATAGTTGCAAGAAATGAAAGCGATGCAAACCTGGAGGCACAGAAAAAGTATTCAGGAAAGAAATTCCAGATAGATCAAGACCCTGATGTGCTTGACACATGGTTTTCATCTGGTCTCTTCCCCTTAACAGTACTTGGCTGGCCATCTGATACCGCTGACCTCCGTGCTTTCTACCCTACCTCAGTACTAGAAACTGGACTCGATATTATCTTCTTTTGGGTAGCAAGGATGGTGATGATGGGAATGCAACTTGGTGGTGATGTGCCATTTCAGAAGGTATAGCACAAATCCCGTCACTGCTATTTAAACTGCATCATAGATTCTGTAACATTATAATCTGATAAGAGACCCATGCTTGAAAGAGATCATAAAGTCTGAATCAGCCACCCGCTCCGCTCGCGTCGCTCCCAGGCGACTCGGGCGGAGAACTGAGCGCCGCCCCCACTAGCCCCCCGCCAGCCCCTCCCCCGCCTCGCCGCCGCCCGAGTTCACGGCCGGGAAGCCCGCGCCGGTGCAAGGACGGCGGCGGCGGGGCTCTCTCCTCTCCTCTCGTCTTCGCGGGGGGTTTCTCCTTCCGGTCCTTGGGTCCATGGCCGCCGTGCCGTCGATTTGGGTCATTGGGAGCCAAATCCGGCGAGGCCATGGCCGGATCCGGTGAGCGCTTGGCCGGATCTGGTGAGGCCACGAAGGTGGCTGTCGTTCGCTGCCCCTAGTGGCGTGGCCCCCGTGGAGGAGGTCTCCGTCAGGCTCCCAGCTCCGTGATGTCCGTGGCATCCTAGTCCGTCACCATGTCGTGGCTGTTGGCCTGCTCACGACGCCGGGCTGTGGGTGCTGCTGCTTCAGCGACGGTGTGTCGAGGCCGCTGGAGGTTGTGGTGGAGTGGCGCCGACGATCTGCCTCAGCCTTGTGTTGATGAGTAGGTGGTCTGGCACCACTCTGCTCTGTCTGCGTGTGGCCAAGGAGCTTAGTCGGCGAGGTGGTCTGCGGCTGTGGGCGGCGGTGGCTTGCTGGGCGGTGGCGGTGGTCTCGTGTGCTGGCCTTTGGCCGCGTGCGAGGGTGCTTGCAAAGTCGTCTGGCGTCGTTGGGTGTGGCAGAAGGAATGGGCGAAAGCCTTGCATGGTTCCACCCATGCCGGCGGCGGCGACACCATTGGTGCTGTTACTTTCTTGGAAGCGTCGCCGGATTCCTCTTCTCTGCTATCGGGTGTCTCTAGGGGTATCCCTGCCTAGGCCACTAGGCGGGCAACGGTGGCGCTCGGCGTCATATCCCTTCTTGAAGGCGCTGCCTAGGAGTTTCCGACCACCTTCTTCGAGAAGCGTCACCCCCTTCATGTCGGCTGTTACCCGATGCTGTTACCTGCGCTGCGATGCGTCTCTGTCATGACGGATCCGAGTCTGCTTGGGTGCTGAGTCGGAGCTGCTCGCCACAGGGTGTGGCTTTGCTGGGCAACGATGAAGTGCTCTCTCCTCGTTCTCGTTGTGTTGGTGCGAGCTTTTGCGTAGGCTTCAGTGTTTGGTGGCCTTGGCTGTTGTTCGCCGATCTATCTATAATCCTGTGGATGTTTAATCAAGGTACCAGAAATATGTTAAATGAACTAAGGAACATGCCCATTTTAAATCATTCTCTACTGATCTGTTCTGCTCTGCTCTTTCCCTCCATAGGCCACACTTATTTCCTTCTGAATGAACTCTGTGCCTTTTTATTTACATAAATTATCACCAGACTGGCAGACCTTAGATCAGTGATGCCTGAGAAGCGTGTTGTCATGGTTGATTTGAGTCCATCCTGTATTTCTGTTATACTGAATGCATGAAGCCACAGCTTGTGCTTGTTGTTTTCTTTTGTTGATGTGGTGTTGGTGTCGTTCTCGACACTTTCATGTACTGGTTTCCTTATCTAATGCAAGCAGATATCCCCTCTCAAAAAAAAAAGCATGAAGCCACCATCTTTCCTTTTGTTTCTGGCTGCAAATATTATTATTTTTTCTTTTTTTAAACTCAAATAGCAAGCCAACCATATACTGAGGTGCTACAAAAAACGACTTATGGCAGTCTACTCGAGTACATTTCATATCTCTTCAATGATCAAATGACCATGTGGCATGTGCCATGTTCTCAGATATATTTACATCCTATGGTCCGCGATGCACATGGCCGAAAGATGTCAAAATCACTTGGTAACGTTGTTGATCCTCTTGAGGTGATAAATGGCATATCACTTGAAGGTCTTCTGAAACATTTGGAGACAGGCAATCTGGATCCAAATGAATTGAGCATTGCAATTGATGGGAAGAAGAAAGATTATCCTGATGGCATAGCTGAATGTGGTACTGATGCCCTCCGCTTCGCACTGGTTTCTTACACTTCCCAGGTAGTTATGGCACCTAGTTGAGCTTTCCTGTATTATACATGCATTTAAGCTTTCATTACAATCTCTTTTGCTTCTCAGTCTGATAGGATAAATCTTGATATCAAGAGAGTGGTTGGATACAGACAGTGGTGCAATAAACTATGGAATGCCATTCGTTTTGCGATGGGCAAACTGGGTGATAATTACATTCCACCTGCAACTGTTGATGTATCTCTGATGCCACCAATCTGCAAGTGGATACTTTCAGTGCTCAACAAGGCCATTGGGAAAACTGTTACCTCTTTAGAAGCATACAAATTCTCTGATGCGACATCTGCTATATACTCATGGTGGCAGTACCAGCTATGCGATGTATTTATTGAAGCTATAAAACCCTACTTCTTCAATGATTCTCAAGAGTTTGAATCAGCAAGATCTGCCTCACGAGATACCCTGTGGATTTGCCTGGAGACTGGTTTGCGCCTGCTCCACCCTTTTATGCCTTATGTAACAGAAGAGCTCTGGCAGCGTCTTCCACAGCCCAAAGACTCTTGTAGGAAAGATTCGATTATGATTTCAGAATACCCATCTCTTGTTGAGGTAGTACCTGTGTCCTAAATAAGATTCTTCTAGAGATTCAATAATAATTTGAGGAGATAAGCTTTAGTACTTATTACCACATGGGAAACTATTGTTCTTTCTGACAGGAATGGGCTAATGACAGACTTGAGACTGAAATGGACATTGTCTTGGATGCTGTGAACAGAATAAGGTCTCTGAAACCACCAACAGATTCAAATGAAAGGTCTGTATATTGTCAATATCTGTTTTTTCCTTTAGTAATTGCTAACTTGGTTATTCTTCTTCAACACACTTGGCTTGCAACATGGAGTAATATCGTATTGCCTATATTTTCTTCCTATTATTTACAGACGGCCTGCTTTTGCACTTTGCCGAGGCCAGGAGATTTCAGCCACTGTTCAATGCTACCAATCTCTGATTGTCTCTCTTTCTTCTGTATCAAATCTTAAGGTTATGCCTTATACTTTTGTATGATTATTTGCATTTTTTTAAATTCTGGATATACCATTTTCCTAGCATCATCTGCAATCAATTTCTCCTTTATCCATCGGAAATTGTGCGGAAACCTAGATGAACTTTTATTGCCTTAACCAACATTATTTAATGGTTCTTACCAAACATTAGCTTTCTTCTGTTTTTCACATTTATACGGTACCTATTTATGTAAAAGCTTAAAATCCACCAAAGTTGAAATGTCCTGCACAAGATCACTGACCTGCCACTCGAAATTCTTCAGATCCTGACAGAGAACGATGAAACTCCGGTAGACTGTGCAACTGCTGTTGTGAACAAAGACTTGTCTGTATACCTTCAGCTCCAAGGAGCTCTAAATGCGGATGCTGAGCGTGAGAAGCTGAGGAAGAAAAAAGATGAAATTCAAAAGTAAGTGTGGTTATCTGTCTTTTCAGCTCATTTTCGACAGTGATAATCTGCATGTCCTTCGCAGTTGTGTCGTATCAATAACATGGTCTCTTATCATACACACAGGCTACAACAGGCCCTGACACAGAAAATGGATGCCTCTGGTTATCGTGAGAAGGCTCCACAGAATGTGCAGGAAGATGACATGAGAAAGCTCACCGCTTTATTGGAACAACTAGAGGTTATCAGTGAAGCTGAGAAGAAGTTAGATGCAAAACTTTGCAAATAAAATTGATTCTGCAATCTCTCCTTTGAATATGCTCTTGTACGAGAGTTGATCCTGCTTTTTTTGTTTTTGGCAAAAAGCAAAGTTGTGTACCTGTATGCATGCTCAGGTCTATGATGTATGCTTCATATTGGAACTATACCCACATTTTCCAAGCGTGAGAATATACAGACCATCTATAAGAACCAATTTTTTGGATGTTGGATAATGTCTAATTAGAAACCTTTGATGTTGATTTGTATGTGCATTCTGTCAGTCAGAATATGTATATATAGTACTTATTGTATGGTTAACGCATCCTGTCATTTGTAGCAATTCTCTTGCGGGGAAAAAAGATCTGCAGGCTTTCGTCCGTAGGTGAGGTAGGCGAGGGTGAAGGGGAGGTCAATGGCACCGCCCCGGCGAGAAGAGGAAAGGTGGATCGGTGGTCCGTGGAGCCAAGCACTCACGCAGTGGCACAAGACCATGCATGGAAGATTGGAAGGGCTAAGCGCGCGCGCCATGAGGACGGTGATGATTGTTCGCTGGGGGTTACGCCGTGATTGGGTGGTGGCGTCATTCCAATTCGCCATTACGTCGTCTAGTCTACTACGTATCATTGGCATCCTCCGCCATGGCTGGACCGCCGGAGTGAAGAGCGCGGCGCCCGGGTTCACGTCGCGGAAGAGTCGAAGACTAGGGGGTGGAGGCGCATCGCGCCGTAGCGACGTGCGCGGGCTCGGCTACTTTTGACGAAGCGAGTACCCTTTCCGGCGGGGCATGGACGCGTGGGAAGCTCGCGGTGACTGGTTGTCGGCCGGTGTTCAGAAGCATGGCCGTCGAGCCAGCGGTGGCAGTGATGTTCGTGGCCCAGACGACGCGGCCGCGGGCGTCGGACAAGGGATGAGGCGCCGTCGCTGGTCATCAGTGTGCTCTGCATTGCTTGAAGATAGTAAAGTATATTTCTTAAACAGATTTGTCTCTCAATCTTTTTAGGCAGTTTTCCCAATTCCTCGATATATAATGTTCAATTTCCTGTGGTTTAACTTCGATTCAAGTTTGCTCAAGTATGACATGGGCCGGGCACTGTCTGGTTTTCCAAATTCCCCGAGAGGGCGCCGTTTGGACGTTGGTTAAAGGCCGTCGACGTAAAGATCAGGGCCGCGACCAGGGCCATAATGGCCCGATCAAAGTTAATTCGGCACTTATACGGCCCATGCATGTACGCTTCACGGTTGCGTACATAGAGAAGCAAGTACGCTCAGGCATATCCGCACTGACATGTAGGGCCCACCGTGAGCACATACGGTCATACGGATAGCTACCACAGAGAAATAAAGGCGTCCCTCCACCACGGATGACACGTGGGCCTGAAAACTTGGCCCAGTTTTCGCCAGGCAACGAAATGCCCGAACTGACCCTCCAAGAAGCACAGGGCGGGGCGGAAGAAAGCACACCATGAAAACTCCCGCCTCCAGCCGAAAGTAACCCGAACCCCACCCACACAAAGACTGACGGGCGGGGCCCACGGTTCCCGCACCGTCCAGCCCATCGGAGCAGCACCCGCAGGCTAGCCAGCGATCACGTACTCGTAGCCGAAGGCAGTAGCCAGCGGTCCGCCGCGCGGCCAATGGGAGGCGAGCGCCCGGATCGGTGACGTGGCGGAAAAATTTTTAGATCCCGCGCAAATGCTCGCCGCCCCCCGCCTTTAAAAGCTGCCCCCTTCGTCTCCCCCTTTCCCCTCCACTCGCATCACGCAACGCACACCTCTGCACTCGCGGCGCCCGTACACGCATCCAGACGCTCGTCGTCGCGATCCCACCCGAAGGTACTGGGGTTTCGAAATCTGGAGTCGAATCGTTGCGAATTCGGGGCTGTTGGTTGTTGCTGATGGTTTCTGGTTTTGCTGTATTTGGCGTGGGCAGGTTTCGAGATGAAGGCGAAGGCGAGGTCCGGTGGCGGTGACTCCAGGTACGATCCGATCGGCCGCTTCCTTCCCCCCATTTTCGTGGTGTTTTTGGTGGTTTGGATTCGTTTTTTGCTTGTGGTTTTGACGGCGTTTTTTGCTGTTGCTGTCGGTGCTGAAGGCTCTCGGTGAGGAAGTCCAAGGCCGAGAAGGACCCGAACAAGCCCAAGAGGCCTCCGAGCGCGTTCTTCGTGTTCATGTGAGTGCTAGATTCATTTGGCTTTTTTGTTTTCTTCTCCCGTTTTTGGGGGTGTCGTTCTCATTAATGTTTGTGGTGGATTTTTTTTTGGGCAGGGAGGAGTTCAGGAAGGACTACAAGGAGAAGCACCCCAATGTGAAGCAAGTCTCCGTAGTAAGCGTTGCTTCCCCAGTGAATTCGTCATTCGATTCGAAAGTTTGTGATGGGTTGGTTACGAAACGTGCGTTTCTGATGCTTTGTTGTTTTGCGAACCGCAGGTCGGCAAGGCTGGTGGTGACAAGTGGAAGTCCCTGTCTGATGCTGTGAGTTTGCCTGCTCACTGTGCCCATTTAACCGTTCGAGAACTGAGACTACTGATACTTACTAGTTGCGATGCGCTTTGCTGTTTGGTCGTATGAATTGTGATGAATGCTCTGGTCTAATTCGTCCGCGTCTGCGGCCCCTGTTTTGTTCGTATACCCTGTTGTTGCTTGCTGCGTTGATAGATCTGTAGAAATTCTACTGCTATTTCGAATTTGAGACGGTTTTCACCACGCCATTTAGGAATGCTAACTGTTGGCTAGGTTGTAGATGATTGTTCCTGACTTACCATTTAGATTTGTGGAGTTGCTTAGCCTTGTGCTCTTTTCCTTAGATACCTCTGGTTGGTTCAGGAGATTTGTGTGAATTGGGCACTGTTCTGTTCAATCCCTTGCTGACATTTATTTCCCCGTACTAGTAGTATTTTATTGGAGGCGCCTACTTGTTTGAATTTTAAATGGAGGCGCGGTGTTTTCTGTTCTCTGAGATTTGCTGCGTGCTCAATTGCAGGAGAAGGCTCCCTATGTGTCCAAGGCTGAGAAGCTCAAGGCCGAGTACACCAAGAAGATGGACGCCTACAACAACAAGCAGGTACGCTCCACTGCCTGCTCTTGTCGCCTGCCTGACAGTATTCGTCCTTGTTTGTACATCGAGGTGATGTTTGTCCTGTGACGTCTGGCTGCTGCAGTCTGGAGGCCCCACGGCGTCTGGCGACTCTGACAAGTCCAAGTCCGAGGTGAACGACGAGGATGAGGAGGTGAGAAGCCTCGCTCTTCCTTGTGCATCCCCACTCCTGTTTTTAACTTTACTCTGAATCCCAGCCTCACTGATCCCGTGTCGTATCTGGAACTGGGTTTGCAGGGTGACGAGTGATGGATGGAGCCCTCGCGTACCAAGTCGTTGCCGTCGTAACCGGGCGTTGCTGCTGTCGATGCTCCTTAGCTTCTGGATGCCTTCTGTCTCTCTAGATGCAGTAGTAGTAGCAGTAGTAGCAGTTGTCCCCTTCTCGAGTTGGTAGTTGCAAGTGTTGTCCCTGATGAATGAAGTGAAGGCAGTTTAGTTGTAGTGTGTTCGCTTCTTCGGCACTTGACCGTGGTTGGAATGTCAGTCTGCAGTCTGTACTTACCCCCAATCCTCCGTGCCTGTTTTAAGTCTCTCAAACCTCAATGGATGGTACTACTAATTTGCTAAACAGAATCCCGTCTCATGTTTGCTCCCTGCACCTTGTCTGCTTTTTTATGCTGATTCTTGGTTTCTCTACGCTCTAGTACCTAAGGATGTGACTATTATGTGAGATTTTTGGAGGTTTGGTCGTCGTTCGGATGAATGCTTTGCAGGCATGACTCGGTCTGCATGCCTGTCGTTATTTCCTTGTTCTATTTGCCAGTTACGAAAGAGTGCTAGTATTAGTGCTGGTTCTGCATCGATGCGGTATCTTTTCATCCTCGGTCTTCAGAAATAACCTTGGCGCTCGTTTCTGATCGACTCAGATGATCATGGAGTTTGGCATGTTGATCTTGGAGTCTGCTGGATATTCCACCTGCAGTTTTGGGGAGTTCCCATCTGATCTGCTGCCATGTGATATGTAACTAGCAGTGGTTTGGCAATCCGGTCAGTACTTTCTGCTGCATCCGCCGGCGCGATGCGTGATTGCGCGTGGCTCTGATTTGGTGCAGCGCCTACACGTGCAGCAGTGCTTGCAAATCCACGCCACTAGAAGCAGTTTCCTCGTTGGAATCTTTGACGTTGCCGGAGCGGCGAATCGTAGGCAACCTCACCAAAGGCTGATCGCCGAAAGGAGTGACGCCGTCCGCCTTTCTGCAGCTGCACATTCTCGCTGTACGTCCGTCGAGCATGGGCATGGCAGTTGGGATGTCAGTCTGAGCTCACAACTCACCAAAGTACTGGTACTACGGGAGTACTACACTACCCATCTGTCGTGCTTGACTCGGATCCCAGGTCCCCACAATATATGTCAATGCCGTTTTTTGACGTTTTTTTTACAGACTGACATTGGCGTAAGTACAGGCACGGAATGTCTACCCCGAAGTGAGCACGACGTTGCAGTTTGATCGTTGGATCGATGTGTGTTGCCGGTGTGACGTTCTTCAGCTTCGCAGGCGACACTCTACCAGCTGGTATCACTCAGCCTATCAGTAACTCGTCTACTCGACCGGCCTTGACATCGAAGACGACAGAAAAACGAATAGAAATACGATCCGATTCATTTTGGGTCTGATCCTTAAAATTTCTAGCTAAAATTTGAAGGCCCTTTACCACCCCTATGTACATTCACCCTCTGGCCCAGCTCTCCGCTCGCGCGGTACTTCTTCCTTTTGCCTACGCAACTGTGCGCACGGTAGTGATACGATTCCAAAACAGACTGTTGGATATTATTGCGCGTCACAAACAGATCGAGATTGGGCCTCCTCACTAATAAAGTGCAGAACCTGGTGACCTGGAGTCTTGGACTCGTGATATCATAATATGCTTCTCTTTTTTCTTCTCGAGCACATATGAGAGCTGCGTAGCGCTATATTAAGAAGAAAAATTGAGTTCAGACATCTCATACAATCTTTAAAGGATATAACACCAAACTAAAGCTCGCTATAGACACTGGTGCACGACCAACACCAAAAAGGGAGCATCATGGTCGTAAACTACATAACCCTTTGGCCCTTGATAGTCGACATCCATCAAAGGTTGAGCCACCTCTTTTACATTTCTCAATATGCTATCAAAACTAGGTGAGCCTCCCTAAAAACACACCATTTCTGTGTGTTCTAGATCCACTAAACCACCAAAGCTGCCAGTGGGTTAAAACCCTTGTGCAATTGCCTTATTTGTGTCAGCCTGACACCACCATTCAAAGCATGCTTAAAGTACATTGTATGGCAAACTAAATCAAAGTAAAAATAAAGTAATAATTAGGATTTTTTAAATAGGCGAAAGAGTCAAATTTAGCGCTAAAAAAGTTAAACAACTTATAATTTGAAACGGAAGGAGTACACTGTATTCCTAAATACTAGCTAATACAGCCTAGAGCCTTCATTAAGGACTGTGTAAGGCTGTACAATGCCCTATACAAGGAACCAAACATGGGTTAAGTTGCACCTCAAACGCTAATGCAGGAAAATAACACTATATCTATATACAAATACTATGTCAAATAATAGTGGATAAGAGTGCTTCTCGCAAATTGCTTCCGTAGCATAGTGGTAGTGCGTTCGCTTCGTAAGCGAAAGGTCGCGAGTTCGATCCTCGCCGGGAGCTTTGTACTTTCCTTTTATTTATTTATTTTTGTATTGAGGCCGAAGACCCCACAGCACGTTATTAGGCAAGCAAAACGGCAGACCTAAACGATGTGCTGATTTATACTCAGCATTTGGCTGTTTAAGTTTTAGTCAGGCCTGGTCAACATTGCAAAAATTCCATCCTTGCTCATGCTCATGCTGATAGTGGGCAAACGGCTTCTTGAAAACAAAACTGTTCATAAATAAGTAGTATTCCAAGTTTAAGAGCCATTTGGCTACCAGCCATTCGTCATTCTACCACCAAGCCATCAATTTTACATTTACAGTTTTACACCCAGTTTCAGCTCAGGCACCAACTGATCCAATTCGTACAGAGGTCTGCATTTCGATGTGAATTGTCCACGGCATCTACTTCCCGCAAGCCGTGTTTCGCAGAACAAGGTTCCCAGTGCTTTGCAGCAAATATCAGAATTGACTCATCTTATGGGCCCTCCATATTATGTACCCATTGCTTATTTGTTTCTGGCAGGTAACCTAAGCTGCTCCAAAGATTTAAGAGGGAGAAAAATCGGAGTTGTCAGTTTACTCTGAGAAGTTTGCTATGAAACTGTAAGGTAAAGGACTATGCGAACCTGATTACACTTTGCATTCTAGGAAAGTTACCATAAGCAGAACTGCAAAAGTTAACAGCAGTGGCAGCAGGTAACTGACCTTGGACCTTCTTGAGTTCAGTGGCACAAGATCCTTCTTATACGCAAAAGACTCGAGGTCGATCACCGGTTGCTGGGAGCTGGAGTTATTGGTGTCTCTGCGAGTCCTTGAAACCTTCGTATGCAAACAGATAACCCTATTATTATTTTTTGCTAGTTTTCTAAATGTATTTCATCAGCTTAGTCTGGGAAAAGACGCCATACTTGTTCCTTTGGTGGCTCAGACTTGACATCCAAACGATCACTGAACAAGAGCACCTTCATTTGAAGACAGTCATTAAACTAAGAGAACAGTAGCAGTAAATTACAAATATACATCCGAATAAGCAAACTACCTTTTCCGCCCATTGTTGATTCGGCTTATCAGTTGCAAGAACTTGCACACCGAGGACCATGGCACATACGTTTTCAGAAGAGCAGAAAGGACATATCACTGCCTTGTACACACATCCATCCTTTGCAGACCAAACACCAGAATGATGACAAGAATCCTGGCTGCTAAATTTGTCAAAGATATTTTGGTTGAGTGAAGAAGCACCACACTCAACTACTTGCACCTCAGTTGGTGTTGATGCTGAAAAATCATCCTCCAGGCGGCCAATAGTAGATAGTCCATGTCTCAAAAGGCATGCCAAGTATAATTTCGATGAAGAAGAACGCGAGCAAGTAACAAGAAACCCGTTTTGTTCTAACCCAAGAGCTGTTTTGCATCTAATGCAACTAATGAGAAGCTTCTTTTGTGTTGATTTCTTCGCTGAAAGCTCTTCCGGCTTGTAGTTATTTTCAAACTTAACATTTTCACACCCGGACATTCCCATATTTTTACAATGCAAATCAGAATTTCTATTCACATCCCCAGGAACAGCATTGCCAGTGCAGCAGAATGATTTGCTTGGGGAATGGTCCGTGTAAGTACAGCTCAATGGGGAGCTCAACCTTCTCTTTTTCTCGCAGTGAGAATTCACACTTCTATTGATCAAAGACTCATGACAGTCTTTTTTGGTGTTTCTTTCAGGAGTAGTTTCTGTGGACAGACAAGAAATATTTTTGTTTGTTGTTGAAATCGAAATGGGCATGTCTACAATCTGATCTCCGTTGTTGACCTGTACTGATGTGTTTATCTCAGAATAGTTGCTGGGACTAGCCGCTGCAGTCTCTGCACAAGCTTCCTCAACAAGAGTGGGTTGCTGTGACCTGTCTTCTAATGGACTTAAAATAGTGATCTGTGCATACCTGTGCATGTAAAGATACCATATTTAAAGAAAAAAACAATGATACAATACTAGGAAAAATAACGCCTGAAAGATGACAAGATTACCGAGGCTTAAAATTATCCTCCTCCAGATTTATAACTTCAGCTTTGACTTCATAGTTTGCCCCAGTATAGGCTACGCCTCCGCCTCCGATATCAGATTCAGCTTTGCAGGGAGGCAGTGGCCATGCCATTGGAAGACTTTCGGGCGTTGGA
Source organism: Paspalum notatum (assembly GCA_022530915.1). Lineage (NCBI taxonomy): Eukaryota > Viridiplantae > Streptophyta > Magnoliopsida > Poales > Poaceae > Paspalum > Paspalum notatum. The sequence goes on from CM039685.1 coordinate 44,334,326, forward strand.
GATATTTCTTTCTTTACTAAAAGAGATCTTGAAGAGATTTTAGATACTTCTGGTGAGGCATAACACCCACCCACATGTTTTTGGTCTACTGCCACACCATCAATGTTTTGAACTCTCTGACTAAGACATTCTGTCTTTACCTTCTGATTCTTTTGGGATGCTGAATGGTTCGAGGAACTCAATTCTGGCCATGGCAGCTTTCTTTTATCAATGGTAGATGGAAGTGCTTCAATATCCAACCTGATCTTGGGAAACATACCACTATCTTTGATTTTTATTTTTTCCTGAAATCACGCCATGCATTTTAGAAAGGTCCATCTGCATTCATAAAAATCAGATGTATAATAACAGCAGTACCTCAGCATTTTGAAAGAACTTTTGCAACCCATCCATTGTGTCCCGGAAGGTATCATACTTCTTAATTGCATTCCTAAGCCATTTGGAAATGTAGGCAAGATTTCTGTCTTCCTGATATCGCTCATCTGTTCACATATATGGAAATCAAAAACAAAAGCCACACACTCTATTCTATAAAACAGGAGCACTGGAGGATGCCGCTTAAGTAGTCAGATCAAATGCCAAAATTTTATGAAACAACTTTTCTGCCCAGCCATGCAAATGCTTTGGAAGAGGATAGCATACCAATCAAAATTATGCCTCCATAGTCAGATTTATGGCGAATGCATCGACCTATGATAGCCAGGGACAATAATTAGCCATTGTCAATATATTAGCTGCAGAAAATGCCTGACACGTAATTTGACAGCTAATACCTGCAGCTTGATTCAAAGCACGAAATGCCTGATGACAGTACCATTCACTGCCACTTAACAAATGCTTTGATGATTTGTATGAATCGTTATATCTCTTTTTTAGCTTTACTTGAACATCATTTCTGATCAATGTTTAATCAATGTTAGTATCTCAAGATAGACAAACACTGCATTTATTTCTAAAAAAAGGAAGGAAATAAACTTACATATTTGGAAATGGAATGCCAACAATGACCTTTATGACTGGTTAAGTAAACAGCTTAACATCAAAATCATTTACCATATTCATTCTGAACAGATGTAGTAAATAAACACATAATAATGTTTGCTAGAAGCCTAGTACCAACTATGCTACAGGTTAGTAGGGTCAAGCTTTTGATACTGAACTCTCTACATATCAGTCTAAATATCCAAGGGTAAACAAAGGATACCACAACTCTGGCATTGTCATCAGCGAAGTCAATCCCTTCAGATACCTGGAAACAAAATCAGGAACCAGCAAAGCATAAGCTTATGGTAGCTAGTGTAAGCACATCATGCCTTAAGAAATTTAAAGTAGGTTGAAATATGTACATAAATTCACATAAACACTTAGCGATAAAGTAGCACCTTCCCACGGCAAACTGCAAGAAGAGCAGCTCCTGCTTTAGCTGACTCCTGTGATGAATTCTTTGTCACCCGATTCTTCACTATTTGTTTTGCACCACCTCTGCCTTTCTTTACAGGAGCCTGACCGAGGATTGCATCATAGTACCCTTTTAAAACAGGCTCAAGTTCCTCAGTACTTCCCTTAGGCTCTGAAACGAACGAGTCTCATTTAAAAAACACAGCAAACCAAACATGACATAATCTTCCATAGTTAAGGAAATGGCATTTTAGAATGCTTCACAAAATCTTACCAACAAACACATGTTTTTGAGCATTAAGCCGTGCCCATTGACCTGTCTGAGACCAGCGCACTTGTAATTTGTCCAACAACTTATAGCTAGGAAAAAACACTAGAGCACCACCAGGCACAATGCTGCATATTTCTTCTAGTGAGGCTCCAAGCTCATCCTATGTACAACAAAGTTTTTCCTTGAGCCCTAAAAATTAAATAATATTTTCGAAATAGGGTTACTAACATATACAGAATTCAATGAAAAACTACCTGGAAAGAAGAACTATCTGCAGTTTTATAGCTGGCATTCAATCTATGTCTTGTTGGACCAGATGATAGCACAGTTGCAAAAACCTGCAATGCCAAGACAGACTGAAAAAAATGCAAGTAATACTGATCTTTCTAACCACAAAAGGACCATAACTCCGTATCCAGGCCCCAAACAAACTAAGGGTAGAAATTATCAGGCAAAAACTTTTCTATGCTGGCAGTATGAGAGAAAATCAGCCAGCCTTTAAGCTGATGAAAATGAGAATCAATTCAGTCTTTAGAGAATCTACAGAGCATAAGAACAGCAAAGCGAGTAAACCAGCTTAAGCAGAAGTATAGAATTAAAGTTGTGAGATAAAGTAGTGCATATCAAGTTCAAGCCATGCATATTATCTCAATTTTTTTAGCTCTCATGTAATTTTAAGTAGTGCATATCAAGTTTCATGGTCAAATTCGTCTACTCTAGCAGTTACAAAAAAAAAGACATACTGTAATAGTTCAAATGCACCCTAAATTTGCCTTTTTTGTAACTGCTAGAGTATATATAGATGAGGAAAGTTGAGATGTACATTCATGCTTTTTTCAGAATTTTTTGAAACTTTTTTTAGTAGGGTTACACGGTGGTTACACCAAAACTTTGATTGCACTGGATATGTTACCTTTTAAGTAATCACTTGTTTCAATTACATATTGGTACATTGGCATGCCAAATTAGGCCATCAAATAAAGACTGTAGATACAAATTACATCTCTCTTCTTTCCCTTAGGTGAGATGGAAAATCCTAACTTTTCCAAAACTGAATAGAAGCAAGCAACAGTGAGATGCAATATATTTTGCCCAGACATGGCATTGCAGAAAAATGAACCAATGTTTATTTGCAGAAGAAAATATCACATATCTAAGTTTAACCAGTTACTGTTTTTTTGTCGAAAAACATTTTGAATTTGGGAATCAAGAAAAACAGTGTTACCCAAATTCCTGTACTCAACACCAGGCTATCCCCAATGGGAATGCCCAAATGCATTGCCTATCCCTATTCATCCACTATTCCAACTACCATTCTCTCTGTCTACAGTAGTGCTACAGTATCAAACAGTAACCTCCAATTTATTACTCCTCCCATTAACAGTACAAATCCATCACATGCTGCAATGGCATGATACTGCAAAACCAACTAGAAACAGACGTACCTGAGAATCAACATTAATTACATGAGGAGCTTCCATGCAAGCCTCAAACTGGACACCAAGTTCAGATGTAAAGGAACCCATTGGTGAAAGTGTGCTGCAGATACAGGTTGTTTAAGAGCTGTAAATTACCTGTCACTGGAGAGAACTAAAATTGGCAATTTCAGAGAACCTCAAAAGTGGAATAACACAATGGTCTTTTTTTTTTTGGAAAAGGAAGCTTTATTTATTTTAGTCAACTCCATGGTGATACAAATACACTAAGATGTCTTCCATCCTCTACACAACTAGGGTGTACACAGCCAAGAGAAAAAAACAAAAAAAGGACATGACAACAACTATCATGACGCAATAAACTACACCACAAAATTTAGCCTTCAAAACCAACCACCATCAAAGTAACACTTGGCTGTGTGGAACCTAGAGTTTGAGGGTGTTGTTCCCTGTGTCCAACAGGTTAGGCGTGCTGTGGTTGAGGAGAGTACTGTGTGTGCTGGAGCTGCTGCTCTCCAAGACCTCCTCCTGCGGCGCGCTGTAGGAACCTAGAGTTTTGGTCGTTACCTTTGTGTGCGTGGCGCGCAGTGTTCTGTGTGTGGGGTTTTGGGCTTTTTTTGGACTTGTATTAGGAGTTGACAAATCTTGTCTCTCCTATGTTTTTTCTTCTTAATGAAATGACGCGCAACTTTCCTGCGTTTATTCAAAAAAAAAAAGTAACACTTGGATCCCAAAAAGGATCTCCAACAACACCTCCAAAGAGAACATGATACGCTCACGTACCGCCGTTGTGATGATCCAACCAATTAAGACCATACCCTAGGTTTTCACCATAGAGAACAAATCCTCGGATTTCAAACAATGGCTTCAACAAGACCTTCGCCAGATACAACCAACTAAGGTTGGACTCGAACCTGGAGATTTCTACCTGAATTTGAAGAAACCGATACACATGTACCTCCATTGGACCATGGGTTTACAGGGCACTAAAAAGCTTTTATACAGGGTCCATAAGTTCCAGAGCAGAAATTAGCATAGCATTAATGTGCTAATGTCAGGACTTAGAAGTTAGACATGTTTTAAAAAACTAAGGCCAGTTACTGTCAGGCACTAACTATTTGGTCCCCTTTCCTATGAAAAAAGAAAAAGAAATTTTCAGTTACACAGTTCCAATACAACTGTGCATGTCTGCACTCTGCAGGATTGCTATATTTAGATTAGCTACCATCACCATGTCTAGTTCCTCTTCTGTTATTATCTATCTTTTAAATTTCACATTGACAATTTGATCAGATATTTGCTGCTTAAAAGGACCACTTTACCAACCTATTGATAAGCTGGAAGGGACAATGCAGACTTACCCAGATGTCAGAATTACTGAAAGGGTTTGATCTGCAACTTCTTGAAAAACAACAGCAGGATTGAGACACCATAGACTCATCATGCATTTTGGAGAAATTTCATCCTTGCCTGTAAATGGTTATAAATTCATGTGATGAGATTACAGAAATGGCTCCTTGAAATTGATAATGGAATAGAAACGGTAGGATACCTAGAATATATCCAATTTCGTCAAATTAAATCTACCAACCAAGTTCTTGATTTGAAGAACAGTGCCCTTAATGGCGGAGGGGGGGAGGTGACATGAATGTTTCTAGTAAAGGATAAAAAGCTTGCTACCTTCCTTTTTAACAAAACGCTGCAAAGCAAGTTGGTAGTCACAATAATTACGCCCATTCTGTGCAAAAAAGTAACTCAATGAAGAGAATAAACCTGCAAAAGATAGCATAACATCATTAGATTATTAACTGTACTCAAGGTGAAATAAATAAAATTACCAGTCTACACTTACTCTCTAGTATCATGGCAAGGCCGCCATTTAAGCATGCTCCATCTGTTTCAGTATCTGAAGCAGCTTTAACTGCCTAAAGCAAGGTGACATCAATATGTAATTGAAACTATGAATATTCCACGGTCACATAAAAAATAGATTAATATATCCAAGAGCAACTGCACTGTGATATAAGAAGCACCTTTGTTGCACATTCTTGCAATACAGGGAAGTATGCTGGAGAAATACCAGCCAGCTGGAGTTCTTTCATAGCCTTTTCACCGGTCCAACTGATGATTACAAAAGGTTAACTAGTTAAGTCCACTGAAGGTAGAAAACATTCAGTGCTACATTACAAACATTTAGTAATTCTAATGGACTATGCAGTTGAAAGTACATTGAGATGTTTCAGAACCCAATATTTTGCTTTGTTGCAATTACCAAGGAAAACATTTTCCTTTTTAGATAATGCATTAATTAACCATGGGTAGTGATACATTTGTAGCGTCAATTTATGTTGCTAGGTAAGTGATGGATCAGCTTTTGATAACATAGTTAACTAAAAGATGGTGATCTAATAGCCATGAGCCACAACAGGTCGATTTTGTCAACTTATGTCACTACAACAAACCTAATGTAGAGACACTTTATAGATACTTTGTTATTTGTCCTAATGGATATGGCATAATATGTTGTAGAGGCACTTCTCGTGTCACTTTAGAAAATGTCTCAACTGTTGAAACACGTCTTGAAACATTGGGGTGCTGCAACTGGTGTAAACAAGGCCCCCGGGGTGCAGGGGCCGTGGGCCCGCATGGTGCTTAAAGCACCCAAAAGGCTGCATGGTGAAAAATGAGAAAAGAGGTCGTTTCTCACGGTGCAGGCTTGGTGCATTTATGCTGACGCCTTTAATGAACCATTCGCAGTTTCACCGTTCAAATTAGTTCATACTTGCACATGCACGGCTTAATCTTTGAGACAAGCATATGACTACTAGCAGTAGCAGGATCTGTTAGCCCAATCTAGGATCACACAGCAGCTTGTGCAGCTGCTACTACACTCCTAGTGCACACACAACTCACACGATTGGAGAAGGGGAGAACAGAACACAGTTCTTTTGGTGCTGCTGAACTACCTTGCTGCTTCTTCCATTTTATAGAGGCAAAGAGTATTCTAGTACATACAGAGTACACCTACTCCAACAACTACCAACTATGCTACTGTAGCTCTACTCATACCTGCTATAACTACCACCATGCTGTGTACAACAAGGTACAAGATACCACCGGCCAAGCATGGCCTTTTCAATCTACTGAGCACTAGCTCCTACTCTATGAAGCACTAGCTTCTACTAAGATACATGACCAAGGTAAGTATTGGGTGATTAAGACAACAGGACCAACCAAGTAGGACGTCCTCATTGTCGAGCAAGCACTAGCTTCAGCACGAGGCATTAGCGAAGCCAACTGTCGTAGTTTCCAATCAGACAATATTTTGTAGGCATGAGGTGCCAGAGCACCCTTAGCCTTTAGAGTAAGCCGCATCTGAGACCAATAGCGTTCATGAGATGGCCTTGATGCTGCTAGCCTATGCAGCTAGCTACACAAGGCTTTAGTTATAATATCTAATCATCAAACCAACTTCACTTTTGTATTGCAAACAAAACTAGACTAAATATTCCTTGTAATTTTGGAAAAATATTTTTTGTTGTTTCTTGGTGCACCCAACCAAATAGGGGCTCGACTAATCATGCAGCTTGCTTGTAGCCCCCATGCTGGGTGCAGTGGACCAGGTTGGGTTCATCCTGATGAGCCACCCTCGTACAAGCTATCAAACGTGCCCATTGTGAACCGTACAGACATTCATTTAAGTCACTCTACACTATGACACTTCAGAAATGCCTCTACAATTAAATTATACAGAGACAACATATAGTGTCTTTAAATATTAAAATAGTGGCTCTACAAGCCACTTAAATTGTAGTGTATTGTGCATCAAGCTATGAAATATGAATCGATTTCTCAAAATGTACTAGTTGACAATTCTTTATATTATTTATAAATCATATAAGAAACAAGAAAAGAGCCTCAAACTACATACTACGAAGCAGGATGTCCAAACTCATGATTCTGCAATCTGTTCTCTCGCTCAGAAATCCAACCAATAAGACCCTGCAATAGTACTTAAAGCTTAGTTCTAACAGTAATGTTAACACTAATTATTAACAATATACTCCCTTTTTCTGGGAACAATAGGTTCTCTTCTTGTAGGAGTACCTGAATAACATCATGCAATGGTTGGTATATCATTGCGACAGCCTCAACATTGGACAAGCCTTGCAGTTCGTCCAGCAACACTTTGCCACAGAGTGAATTAGCTTTAGCATGTGCTTTAAATTTTTAAAAGAAAGGCTTTTAGAACATGAATTTTAACTGAACAACTGTAGCATTTGACTTACAGGAAAGTGATTCTTCATTAATGTCAACACTGCCAGCATCACGTGCTATGTCTTCTATGTTGCTGAAAAAACAGGATGTGATGTGAAGAGAAATAAGTGGAATTCAGAATTCACTATTTTTGTCACAGCAAGGCTATAATCTCTATGAATATAATGAGAGTTGGTCGCATAAAAGGATGCACAAGAATTATTTTAGTTTACTTGATGAACTGTTGAAGTACAAGGAAATCAACAAGTAAGATTGTCTGAAAGAGTCAAAGAATTAGATTGTCTGAAAGAGTCAAAGAATTGAAGTCTTACTGTGCCTCATCAAGAATAATGATGGAGCCACTGATATCCATATCCATTGCTCTCCTGACAATTGGACTAATTATGTAGTTGTATGGGCAGAAAACCAATTGTGCTGCCTCTGCCATATGCTGTGCAGCAAAATATGGGCAGCCTGCCAATAACAGGTAAAGAGATAATTCAACAGGGATCAACAGTGACCAGGTCAGACTATCCTCATAAGGAAACAAGTGCAACTAAAAGAGATATATGTACCCTTCACTTTCCGGCCAACACTGACAAGATCCTCAATATCATGAACTTCATAGGTGCCACCAATCTGAAGGGATGGATGCCGACTTAGTTTCTGAGCATTCCTGGACATTTAACCCATTGCATTAAAATACAAAAAGGAAAAGACACTCTCCGGGCTAATTATGTGTTCTGACATTGAAAACGTAGGAAGGCTCACTTGAATTCGGAGCAACCTTGAACATTGTCATCTAGCAGCCGCTTGCTGACGAGGGAAAATTCAGTTAGACGTTAAGTCAGCAATGCAAGAGCTGTGAAAGAGCTGATGTGTTATGTGCAGTACCATTGCTCATCAATGTTGCCGCTTGCACAAGCAAACTTATTGATGCAGTAGTGCTTCCTTGAGGCCTGCATTGACAGCGCACTGACTCAACATTAAAGAACACAAATGGGAACATGTAGATGTTGTCGCCTGAGAACTACCATTAGTTAAAGCTAGAAAACAACATGCATCGAAAATTAAGAATATTAAAGTGATGGGTAAGAATAGCATGTGACACTGCAATCTAAAGATTAAACTATAGTCTCAATGTTGTTCGCCTCTGCTACTTTATTTGGATAATGTGTTCTCTTTCATACCAGAGAAAAAGGCAAGAAATAAATTCAGATGGAAGAAGGGGCTACCAAGATGGCCATGGGCACTCGGTACGATGTCTTGCGGTACTCCCGGACAACCTGGGTTATCTGCGCGTGCGTTCTCCTTCAGAAACACAACCAATGGATAAATTAATCAAGATAGTCCAATCCCCTCATCAATTGTAGTCAAAATGTAGAAATCTTACGTCGCGTAATAGATGGTGGGGACGTTCTTCTTCTTCTTCTTCTTGGCATTTTCCGGGATGCCTGAACAATCAAGAACCCCCCAAAAGTAAAAATGAGCAAACGACAAGCCACGGATTACCAAGAAAGAGCAGTGCTTGATCAATAACCGCCAAGCAATTGGGGGGAGGGGTGGATAGGGAGGGAGAGAGGGGCACCCGGCGTCTCCTGCGGCTGGGTATCGTCGGCGACAAATCCTCCGCCGTTGAGGTACGGGTCCGGGGCGGCGACGGGAGGGGAGCGGAGCGGGTAGTGTCGCTGCCAGGCGAGCGCCGAGCAGAGGAGGGAGAGCGACTTGCCGGTGCCGGTGGGCGACTCGAGGAGCGCGTGCGACCGCCCCTGCCGCCGCGCACGGTCGAGCGTGGCGATGACCCGGCCCATGAACGCCAGCTGCGTCCCGTAGGGCTTGTAGGGGAACTCCACCGGCACGCCGCCCACCTGGTACATGCCTCCGCCTCCTCTGTCCGCCCGCGCGCGAGAAGTGGGGGGCACCGACGACGATGGCGAGGCGAAGTCGTCGGCGTCGCCCATGGCGGCGGCGCCCGTCGTCAGGTGGCTGGCTTGAGGATTTGGGCGGGAGGAATTGGGGGGAAATGCCAAAAAAACCGCTCGAAAAGTAGCAGCGCGCCAGCGCCCCGGTTATGTACTGCTCCCTCCGTCCAAAAAAAAAAAATAAAATCCTAGTTTGTCTTAAGTCAAACCATCGCAATATTGACCAAATTTATATCAAAATATATTAAATTTTATACTACCAAATCAGTATCATTAGATTTTTATTAGAATATATTTTCATATCATACATATTTAATATCATAAATGTTGATATATTGAACTATTTCATTCTTCCGTGGACGGAGGGAGTATATCGCGAGATGGGGCTTCCATTTGTTAATAGTTAGCCCATGCTCGCTTCGCCCAATAGAATTTGGCATTTTGGCCCATTATTAAGTTAGATCAAGGGCCTGGTTTGTTTTTTTTTTGAGCTTTCATGGGCCTGATTTGTGGCCCAAGACAACTAAGCATGCGTTTGTGGTTATTTGGTTCGAGTTCAATATTTGTGGTTATTCACTTTGCAGTGGCTACGATCAAGTTTTGGCTTGGTCATCTTTAGCACCAATCCAAACAGTACTTAATAGAGCAAATAAATCCGCTGTTTAAAAATCAATCATCCCATTCGTGTGTATCAATAAATATGTTTGGGCTGCAGCTTCTGCTTCTTTGTTTGTACAGACCAACATCTTCTGCTTCTGCAGATCAGCCCAGCCGAAAATAGCCATGTGGGAACCGAGCGTAGCTCGAGTGGCAAGTCTGCCGGCGTGCAGCTTGCCCGCCCGGGTTCGATCCCTGTCTGGGACGAACCTGGGTGTCCCACCGAGGAATTTTCTCCAAAGAAGACTGAGCGTTGCGTGTGTATAAGTAGGCGTGTGTTTAGGTGTGAGTTGCTCAGTAGACGCGTTCCAGACTACTGGACAGTCTCACCTGCGTTTGAGCGTGCGGTCGGCATGAGTGCTCATTATGAGTCTTACATGAATAGCCAATGCTCTTGACATGTAGTTAAAAAAGAAAACAGCCATGTAGCTCGGCCGAACAGCCCAAGTATGTTTTGACTGCGTTTTCGATGTCCTCTGTTAATAAAAACAAAATTCGCCTAGCGCCGTCTCCCACCCATCTCCCAAATTACAGCCAAATAATTTTGCCCGGGGTGCCATAATTTACAAACGCGCTGCCGAATGATTAACACGACACAGCGAACCTGTGTTGGCCACAGGAAACAAGCACGGCGGGTTCACAAAAGTACCACACCCATCTCAACTATAACTAATCACCTTGCTGCACGGTTCGATGGAATTTTACAAATATTTACACGGCATAGCATGAATTCTTATGACAAACCAGAATTTACAAACTTCACAGCACACTCTGGCAAGCCCCAGTCGCCTGTGCGGCGATGGGCGCCATTTTATCTCTCCGTCAGGGATGAATGTCTAATGGATGTGCAAACTCTACAACATGGTGGAATTCCACTCCCTTCTCTACAAACTATACAGAACACAAACCCTTTATCCTGACTTAAACCATTTTCTGTTGTCCTACTGCTACAGGTTACGGCGTAGCTTCCTCAGCTGTTTGAGGCGCATCTGAGCGCGCTCAAGGTTGGGTCTATGGTGCGCCAAGCCATGCCAGGTCTCTGCCTGGCTTGCGCTCAGCATTTGGAGCCTCGACAGCTCATCATGGAGGGATGCGACATTCACGATGGGCACGGTGGTCGGGCGCCCATGAGCACACTGCAAGAGAGGGTTTTATTCAGCTGAGGAAGCTTCTTTCCATCACTGGACCACAGATCAACGGCAGAGATAAGGACCAAGGATTCAACATTCTTACCTGGAAACATAGAGATGTTGCTTTCAATTCTTCAATAATAAGACAGCACTCGGATGGCAGCAAGGGGTCACCAAACATGATCGCACCTACAGTAAGCCAAGAAGAAACATCAATAAGCAACATTTTATCAAAGTGAAATATGTACAAATGCTTGCATTATGGACAGCCATAGGGGGCAAATACTCTTTAGTAACCTCTGCAAGCTTTGAAGTTAAGAATATGGAGAACTGCTGGGGGGATAACTGACGATCCATCACTCTCATCAAGCTGGATGAAACAGTTAACAGGCAACATGACCAAAAGTTTAATAAGGAAATTTCCACGCACCATTTTCATGCAGAAAGACAAAGATGAAAATCTAGGGTCATTTATTCCTACAACCGTTTTTGCAAGTGAGTGAGAATATTTAAAAAAAAGAATAAGTTGCAAATAATAATTACATAAGATAGTGGCAGCTACCTGCTGAATAAATTCCATAAGATCTTTCCCTGTCAAATTGACACCCAAAATACATGGAACCTGTGTAGTATAGGAGATGTTTAGCGTATGTGACAAGATTTGATCGGGTACTTAGTTGTAATTGTAACACCATTTTGGAATCTAACTGCCCAGAAAGGAATAAGATCTGGGTCCAAGTTTTTTTTTCCTTGGAAAACATTTGGTATATGAATTTGGACAGATCTGGATTCGCCTCTCTCTCATTCTTGTCATAACTAGTCTATGCACACTTAGCGGATATAAAATTAACTTAATGGGTTTGATAACCTACTTGTTTACTAAAACATAAACATATAATAAATAGAAACCCAAACCTAATCATGCCAATTAAGGAAAACATGTAGCCATGCACATGAAGTGATAACAGAAAGAAAAGGCCACCGTGTCCAGCAGATTGAGGACAACATAATCACCAACGATTCCAAACATGTTGAATGGTACAGAGAGAAGCAAGGGTCCTTACGGCAACAAGAATAACAATACGGGCTTGTCGCCTCAGAATGTTCATGTTCCTGGAAAATACAAAGCAAATGATTAAATCATAGTCATATGTTTGATCTATATAGATGAGGCGAGTGGCTTCTGCACTTACAGAATAGTTAAGAGTGGTGGATCAAACGATCCATAGCTTAATGACGAAAAAAAAAGGAGAAGCAACAAAGGAGGAAATAGGTACTTTTCTGTTTTAGGAAGAAGATAGGAACACTTCAAGAAAAAAACACAAGTTAGTCAAGCACCGACTTTTTGAATGATTCAGAGGAATTGCTACAACTGCTGATGATCCAGCCCCATTTCTGAATCTGCTCAGCATACTTCTGCAACAGTTGAAATCCAGTCTCAGGGAGAGACTGAAAGAAAATTGGGGTAAGTAGAATATTGAAAGTGGCATTCTAGTTATTGAAATAATGCAGCAGATGCTGACTAACAAACATGACGTACTAATTCCTCCTCAGATTCCAAGTAAGTAACTCCACGGCCTCCTTCTGATAAAACCTGCATATCACATCTGACATCAGTACATGAGTATGAAAGAGTAAAACAATGTTGAAGAATTGTTCTTGTTCACTGTAATATTGAAACCTTGCGATGGAGCTCCTCCAAACGTATCCTTTCGTCAGCTGCATGCTGTATAGCAGTAAAAGAGGACATAACTTGCTCAATCTTTCGAAACAAAAAGGTAGTCCAGCACACATATATTACCATGTTCTGAATGAACATGAACATAAGAAATGTGTGTTCCACGTTTCGGTATTTTGCTTCACGGCGTATTTTAAAAACTAATTTATAGCGAGCTTAACAGTATTAAAAGATAAGTGTTTCCCTATAAATAGTTCAATTTATAGCAGTTTTAATAGAGTGCACCAAAAGGTTTCCTGGATAAAAAATATGGACTAATTCCCTCAGAGCCATTGAATGAAAATCCCACATCCTTATATGCCATCCTGTGTATGACACATGGGCACATGTCTATGACATGCAGGCCTAATAGCATATAGGGGATTGGGAAAAAAAATCCAATGGCTAAAAAGAGTAAGCAGCAGGTACACATAATGGGCATTTGCTCAAGATTTGACTGCTCCACATGCAGCAACCAATAAAGTAGTTTTTATTCCCACAACATAATTATTCTAGCAAAAAAAAAAAAGAAAGAGATAACATGCTACAATCTATTACCATGTGATAACCATAGTATCAGACCCCTAAAATGATGGTATCAACTATGAAGCTGGCCCCCGTGCGAAATGAGAAAAAAGTGAACCTGGTCAACAAGGAGGATAGTATCCCCAGATATAACAGGAATAAATTTCTTGTCCAGTTGCAACAAAACCCTTGCATCCTCAAAACAGTTCTTGTCAACACATTCAGGAACTAATGAGCTACAAGAGAGATGTAAGCTGCCAGAAGAAATGCTCAGCACATCATAGCATCCAGAAGGACCATGTGGCAAGTTCAAAGCCTAAAAAGGGAGGTAAAGCAGTAAGAAGTAAGAACATCTTAAAATGCATAGCAGAAAGGATGTATAAAAGTCCCATTATGTTAGTATCCCAAACTCAAATGCTTAACTGTGTGTTGGCCATCTCTCCATTTAGTCATTTGAGTAGCAGATTCTTCAAGCCCTTCAGAACATGCATCTCCACACATTTTCACAAATCCGCTTGATCTGGCCCAAATAAGAGAAGTACATAGTAAAAGAACAGGCATAGAGAGAGGTTTTCGAGTTTAAAGGTATTTCCAGGCAGCTAGGCAAGATGAGCATACCTAAAATTTAGGTCTGGAAGTTCACTGCTATCAGTCTCAAGAACTGGTTGGGTTGAACTCATACGTGAGATATCCACAGGTGCAGGTGCATTGTCTGCATTTGATTGGAAAAGCGTACAGTTGGCACTCATAAAAGTGTAATTCAAACAGGACCAAAGGTTGGATGTACCTTCAGGGTTATTAGTGCAGATATCTTTATCACTATCTGTGGTCGATTTGCTCAGAGGTTCATTTAGTCTAGAGAATTTCTGTTTCCCTCTATAAAATGGTGGAGCAGAATGGCTCCTAGTTCTACTACCCTCGGAAGACTTGGATCTCTGATTCAGTCCAAAGTTATGTTGATTCAGGAGATCATGGGCAAATGAGCTGCCATTTGCCATATTGGAAGAGACATTCAAATGGCAACCATCATCACTTCTTTCCCGAGAAATATCAACTGACAGTCTCGTGTCAAATTTTGATTTCCAAGTCATCAAGTCATCTTCAGAACCAAACTTATCGGTTGAACTACAATCATTACTGAAGTTATTAAGCAGATGTATTTCATTGTCACAGTAATCCAACTGTTTAGTTCCTTCACATATTATCGATGAATCATTGCTAAATCTGTCCAAATCACAGTTCCAAGAACCAAAGCTTTTATCTGACTTCCTGTGTGGTTTCAAACCAGTCCTTGCATGACTGCAAGGTGTATCAGCCAACAAGGATGGACGAGGAAAATGATGGAAACTATCTCTGATCGAGGACCTATCCATCAAGTCACTGTTCCACATAGCATGAATATCAGGGAAGTTTACCTGGCTAACAGCATAAGCCTCAAGGCCTTCAACACATCCAGTTGTAGTCCCTAACTTATTAATGGTGCTGCTCTTTTTCAAAACTCTAGATAAGTCCCTGAAGACACCAACATCCTCATTATAAAATCCATCACTGAACTGTAACATCTCTGGGTAAGAAATATCAGCGATTGTTTCCGTAGCTTCATTGAGTAGGCAGTCCCCATTTAATTTATCAAACTCAACACACAATCTATCCCAGCCTGATGTGTGTGTCTTTATGTTGGTTTGATTTTGCATGAAATCAGAGGTCATTCTGTTTGGACTATTGAGAGACCTGAAGCAAGGTTCTTGTATTTCAACTTCTGGACCAATCAACTCAGGCTCTTGTTTGCGAATTAAAAAACATTCAGTTGTTGCATCTTCCAACATTCCGAAATTACCAGGAAATGCATACTCATGAAATATATCTTCTGTCCTCTGCCTTTTCCAACAAGTTGGGTTAACACTTGAAGGATCATCCTCTAACCACCGATGATTGCCACTTTCAGAAGAATGCATTTGCTTATACCCTAACTTGTAATCAATACAGGCAACATTGTCATTCGACTGGGATGAATTAGTGATCCTTCCAGAAAAGGAGACATGCTGCATGGATGGCTCCATAACAAAAGAAAAGCAGCGTGAACCTTTTGGTTCTCCTGTGGAACTCATATCACTGTTGACATCTCTGACTGCATTCTTCTGCTGAGTGCTTTCAGCATATTCTTCCTTGTTCTGCACATTAGGATGCCTTAGGAGGCCCTTATTCGATTTCACTGCAACAGCACCGTATGAGAATAGCCCAGTATGGCAGAGAAAAAGAGAAAAAGAAATTGATGTCTATTCAACAAGTCACCAACCGTCATTTTTTCGAGGCACACGGGTGCCGCCAGCACAAGCTCCATCTGGCAATGGAGAAGGGTATAATAATAATAACACATTCACAAAAATAATTGCTGATTTCACAAAGCCATAAGCAAGGAACGCTGAGGTCTGATTATCTACCTTCTGGTGATTGCGGTGCATGCTTCTTCCAGTAGTCTGTGACAGTTCGTTCGAAGAAAAGCAAGACAGTTTGCCAATCCTAGAAGTGGGAAAAAGAAAGAGAGATAATAAAAAGTAAATTATTTAGAGATGAAATAACATAACACCGTGTATCCAAAAAGGCAGAAAGACATTTTTACTAGGAGACAGTCCCACTGGTACAGGAATAACAAGGAAACTCAAAAGCATGGATCTGTAGTGAATTACCTTGAATTCCACAATGGTTTTGGTAGGCTCAAAATGCAAATCATAGATAGATCTAGGGCAGCAAAAGTTTAGTACAAAAGCAGGGTAGATATCAGTCTTCTGCCTCTTCCTGCTTTGAACTTCAATTTCTTCATTCCTCCTGATAGAAGATTGAAAACTGGATGCCAGATTATTGAGCATATTATGAATCGGGTTTCTATTCACAAATCTTGAGTTGATGTCTTTGGAGCGTCAAGGATGTCTCCAAGAATTTGAAATACAGTAAATAAAGTATAAGGGCAAATTGGCGAGGATACACAAGTATTGGAAATCCTGAAAAGGAGAATTGTACTTTGCTGAAAAACACTTTATCAAATTTTCGCTCAAGAGATCATAGCTTCAACAATGGACTTTACCTTCGTACAAAACACATCTGCAGGTTCAGATATATGACCTGAAAGAATCCACCCTTTGTCAGAGACGGCTATCTCATGGAGACATCTGGAGATATCATCCCCAAAAATTTTTGACATAAGAGGCAGAGGGGATGATGAAGCAGCTGTGTATAGCAATTCATCTTCACTGCATTAATAAACAGACACATCAATATGTTCTCTACAAGTAAAATTGGAATAAAGGTTAAAAAAACTAGACAGCAAGCTTAGCACAACAAAGAACCTGTCAATATCAAGGAGTCTGAGTGAAATCTGTGGATGAATAAGCACAATTTGCAGGACACACTTCTTCACATTATGTAGTTCTCTCTTCTCACTGAAAAAATATGATATGGAGAAACATTGAGCAAAGATGTGAATGACAAGAGACATATAGATACAAATAGCAGTTAATAATTATCACATATACTTAGATTGCATTTGCTTCCTCCGTACTGGTTGATTGTAAAAAAGCTCCCGAACCACAACTGCAACGATGAAAGGTCTAGTAAACACCTAACATAACATAGGACGAATATAAATAACACACATGACTGGGGTCTTTAATAGACCATGCTATCTCACTCTTCACAAGTATTACGTTTATATTCACACTACTTTGTTTCAACTTTCAAGGAGAAAAAGAGAACAGTTACCTGTTGTGCCAACAACTTCCCTCTTGTCATCTATTCCCAGATGTAAACATTTAGACCCCTGTGCGATTATCAGGAAAAAAAATCAGATTCAGGAACCATGGATAAATCAAGATTATGTACAGCATTACAGAAGCTCGGTGTTCTGGTCGGGCCTTTATTATCTTGCAATATGAATTTGGTCTCCCACGAGCTTTTGTCCTGACTTCAACCACAGAGATATCAGAAAGTGATGCAAGTGCTTCTCCATTTAGTCCAAAACATTTAGGACTAAGTTCCCCATTGACCATCAAATTATGAAATTTGGATGTTGCTGTTATAGCAGAAGCGAATATATATCATTAGCACAGTTAGAACCACCTACTGCTATTGAGAGGTAATAAAGTTATTATTAACAGCAAACAAATAAAATAATCAGTTTTAACACTGATGGCAAGGGCACAGGAGTCCCTGCTTGTCAAATTAAAAAAATACTGTTTTTTAAACTAACAATATGGACGTCATTTCATTGTTATGTCCTAAGCAAATCAGCAACTCCGTATTTTAGAAAATGATTTCTTTGTCACTTGCAGCAGTTAAATTTAACATATGTAGAGAAATAAGAAAAGATAAGTAAATAAATAAATGATTTCTAGCTTACTATATTTTTCTCCCAAGAGAACCAATTCATCTCGTGTAATACCACAACCTGCAATTTGTACAGTAAGGCAAAAAAACTGAAAGGTAACCCCTCTGTATGAATGTTTTTTTTTCAGAAAGAAAAAAAGGATAAGTACATACCATCATCTTCCACTTTTACATAACAAGCTCTGATGTTTACAGCAATATCAATCTGAAATAAATACAAAGTACACGTATATTAAAGATAATGTGTGACATAGAAGATACTATATGTTGCCTATTTTTTCCTTTTTCCCATATGTAAAGAAATACCTTGCTCGCATTCGCATCAATACTATTATAGATCAACTCCTCAACAACCCTTGGCAGGTCAGACAGAATAATGCTTGAGCGCAACGAGCTATAGGCGCTCTTTGGCAAACACTTTATGGTTTGCATTTACTCAATCAGGGAAAAACATGCTGAAATAAGATTATAGGACAACAGTCAATAATGGAAGACATATGCCAGCATGACAAATCGGTAAAGTGATTTCAGAGTTTCTGTTCTTAGAGCATCTTCCATATATAGGTCACCAATATCATCCGTAGCACCAAAAAAACTGTCACTATTAGGGATGGGAGGACAAGTTTCTTGCTCCAGCAATTCCACTTTCCCATCCCCTTTACTGGTGACCACCAAAAAGAAGCACCCAACTCCCAGAAGGTAAATGGACCTCCCCCAATACCCCATCCCAATCCCAATTGCCAGATTTTTTTCCCCTCCCGCGCTTGTGCGGACTTGCCACCTGTGCCCGGCACTCCATGATTCCAACCCCCATCCCCAAGTCCTGGCCACCCCTCGCTGGCTTGCTCACTCACCCTGTCCCCGCCGCCTCGTACCCCCTGCACAGCCACCTCCGCCCGTCTCAGCCCCAGCCAGCCAGCCAATACCAGTGGAAGGGGTCTGTTAAAAAAATACCAGTGGAGAGGTGACAAGGGGAAGAAGGTGGAAGAGGACGAGGTACTACGGCGGTGGTGCGGCCGACGGTCGACGGGTGCGAGTTCCTTCGCAATGGCTGGCTCCTGCCGTCCTGCCGTCCTGCCCCTGCGGCTCCGTTTGTGAGGGGGAAGGGAACGGCTGCTTCAGCGGCGTGGCGCGCGAGCGAAAAAAGGACTGCTGGTGTTCGCCGGACTGTCCCCAGCCCAGGCGCTATCTTTCAGGTGACGTCCTCCAATTGTGGCGGACGGTGCCGTGTCCTTCCTTTGGAGGCTGAGTTTTTTTTTTTTTAATGCTAGATTTTAGAGGACATGATCCGTGGCGAGGCTCGAGCCCACGCCGTGGCGATATCGTCCACCATCGGACATCCACGGTCCACCCACCTCCCTTCCCCAATTCAGCCCAAATCGGCCCAAACAGTCCACGTGTCGCCTCCGTCTCCTCCCACATGCCTCGCCTCCTCTTCCCGAGCGCCACTGTTGCGTCTCTTCCTTCGCACTTGGCGCCTCTCTGCCCCCGCTGCTCGCTGCTGCCGCCGGGCTTCCGGTTCGGTGTTGGGGTTGAGGGGCCGGCGGTCATCTCCTCCACATCCAGCCTTAGAAGGATGGCCGGGGGCGGCTGGTCGGCCCGGCGGTGGGGGCGGCCGAGACGGTGGCTTGGACCGGCAGCGAGGGTTCCGCAAGTCGAGCCGCGGGGGATGGCGATTGGGTAGGGTAGGCGGCAGGGAGTTCTGCGGACAAACGGGGATGGCGGTCGGCGAGGGCAACGGCGGAGAAGGTTGTGGGGCGGGGCGGCACGGCGGCTAGGTCGGCGACCCGCGGGCGGGGAGATCACAACGAGGGTGCTGAGGCGGCAGTGGCCTCCGGGTGGTGGTGGCAGGAGGAGAAAGAGAATGGGTGAGTAAAATTTGGCTCGAAATAAAAGGTGGGTGGAAGGAGGACAACGGTCCAGTGGAGCCCAAGAGCCCCCACGTTGCGGTTCTGCTGGTTGTGTAGATCCAAAACGCAAATTAGCATGTAGGATTTGCATACAACTGCCACCTATGTGATCTAGTATCTATTTAATTTCCTCTTGTGCACAACATGTACTCGATCACGTAACATTAAGGTGACATGCATACATATATATATATATGTATACAGAACCATGCACTAAAACTGAGTTGAAGTCATACAGTTTGCCGATAGATTAATAGTGGCAAGGTCAAAAGATTTAGTATGCAATTGGTTTGGTACCAAGTTGGTAAACACATGTACTAAAATTTTGGGAACTCTCACATTTTTGTTTGTTGTTGCTAGAAAACCAAAGATCGCCATACATGGCGTCCATCCAATCAAATCATGGATATAGTGGTAGGTCCGCAGGACGGCACTGGTCACAAATGGCATCGAATAAAACTTTTCCAAGAGCACAGAGCATGAACTGGCTAAAACTTACACCTCACACTGTCAGAGAAAGCACAATGGTTCTGAAGATCTTAAAAACACCAACAAGCAAACTCCAGTGCAGTGTGGCACGCTGGTTCTGTGCCGACAGGTGACCTTTACAGCACAAAATCCATTGGGCAACTGGTTGCAGCACTACACCGCACTTGAGTCTTCTCAGCTAAAGGAAAGGGGTGCTGGTCAGATCACATTAACAAAGGATAACATCACATCAATATTCGGCCCTACTAACGCACACGAAGGTTAAAATCACATTAGCTCTACCCCCAGTGGAACTCTTGATACATCGGAACTCATAATACTATGAAGAAAGAAGAAGCTGAGAATCTTATGCTGCCTCCTCATCAAGCTGCGCCAAAAAAAAGTGGCTCCTGACTCCCAGCCTAGGTTACGTCAAAGTCCGTGGATATCTGCAGTCCCAGCACAAAGAGCCTTCGACCACAAGCGCACTTCAGTGTGTATACACATCTACTGGTTAGACTTTCACGTCTTGTTTATCAATTGAGCCATGGGTGCTTCAAACATTGCATAGCAGATGGCCTGTTCTCTGGAGTAAAATCTAGGATTGGCTGAAGAAAGTCAGTGAACCCTTTGGCATCAGGTTCAGTGAAATCAAACCTTTCGACAAGTATGCGATCCACGGGCCAGAACTTCAGTCTCTTGATCCTCTTTAAATCTCCATACCGATCAAAGTAATCCTTTGAACGAGTTCCTGAGGTAGCCATCTGAAAAAACAGCAAAATAGGATCAGAAGGAAATTCATATAGTAGCTGCTAAAGAGAGAGAATGAGAGAGACTGTTGTAACCTTCCGAGGCATCTTTCCAAGAGTTTCCATCATTTGAGCCAAGTGGTCCTGTAAATAGGTAACAAATAGACAGATGAATTGGGGAATAGATGATAACAAACACATACGAGGAGACTTAATAGACAGTCAACATCCAGATTTGGTTGGTTTAGGAGTAAAATTTACATAGATTATAACAAGGGTATGATGCCAAATTTGCATTAATAGAGCAACCAGGTAGGTTGAACAGAAATGTTATACACACAACTAATTATTTGCCAGTCCATCAACACTTTAATTTCTGCTAGGCATTACATCCAGCAAGCAGAATCATATTATTTTCCCGGAAAGAAAAACTCTATACAAACAGAACAGCTCACAAATTCAGGCCTATCCTTTTTGTAATCTTCACTAGAATAGTAGAATTGCAACAAAAAGTGGCTGTAATGCAGTTTATTTTACAAGATCACAATAGAATGGAATCATTATCAAAGGAAACAGAAAGGAACCCAAAAGGATATCACCACAAGAAAAAAAGAAGAGTTGGTTCAGATAGCAGCATCTCTTGGTGTGCCTCAAAATGTTGCACATCGCAGTTGGTAAGTTCATTTAAATACATCCAGGGTGGACCCATTATTTCTTATTTCAGTTCTATAAATATTTCAGCAGCTAGATTGGCAGCTGTCAGGTTGGGTACATCTTTACAGAAATGCAGTCCACAATCAGATACATATATTTATCTCAGTGTAATTATTTAAGGCTCACAAAAGTTGCAAAGAGGTGTCAGAGAGAGTTTGGTGGATGAACACACCAAATATGGTGCTGTATGCAATATGCAGATATGAATAAAATTAGGTTATCTTGTTGCCATGAAATTTGTCAACACTGAGAATACCACTCTTATACTTTGAACATGTGGAGGAACTGTTGATTCTAAGTAGTTGGTAAGAAAAATATGCTGCAAACGGACAGGAAAATTATTTTTTTCTTTACCTCATCTTCGCTGCATCCCTGACAACATTTGGGAGCAAACAACAATTCACCGGTTGCAAGCTCAAAGGCCATGCAAGCAAACGACCATATGTCAGCAGAATACGAGTACCCAGAACCGATGATTACCTCAGGAGCTCTGTACTGCCTTGTCTGTATTTCACCAGCGAGCTGCTGATCGGCCCAGCAGGCATTCCCAAAATCGACAATCTTACACTTCAAGCTGATCCCATCCAGGTTCCTCTCCTTGTCTACTTCTGCTGCAACCCCGCCAAGGGAAACCCTCCTCTGCGAAATCTTTGCTACAGCACGTCTTGCTCTCATCTTGAGCATCTTCTCGCTGAAACTGATCACCGCACCACCGTACTGGTTTCCCACAGGCCGATCAAGGATTGGTGTGAACCCAGAGCGCACCGGGTCCTTGGCCGGGTTAATTGTTGAAACCAGAAGAACATTCTCCGGTTTCAAATCCGTGTGGATGATTCCGAGCTCATTGTGCAGGTAGTCAAGACCAACTAGGACTGATCGGCAGATTTCCTTTACTCTGCTCAGTCCAATGCCCTTATTCCGGTTGTACCGTATCAGCCGGAGCAGGCTGTCGCCGAGGAACTCGGTGACCAGGCAAACATGCTGCCCGTTGGGGCCAGTGTGCTTGAAATGGTCCAACAACCGTACCACGCACTTGGAATTTGTCGGGTCTGCTTTGGCTGCAGCCGACAGCAGCTCGATTTCATGGCGAGCCGCGTGCGCGTAATCCCTCGCGCTCTTCTGGATCTTCAGGGCAACAAACCTCTGCACAATTCGCAATTGCAATATACAAAAATAGTAAATTACTATATGCATAGATGAGAGAAAGATGGAAGCTATTTTCACAAATTGGAATTGAACATGGGGCCATGGGCAGCAGTAATTGATAGTATTGTGAAGGAAAGATATAATCTTTGGATAGAAAGCACCATTTTCGACAGCAAAGTTCTTGTCGAGGGCAGAAATTAAACACAAAAGACGAGCAATGGAACATGGTTGAAAAAGGCAAAGCTGCTCTGTTTGGGATTCGCATGACAGCAAGCTTCCAAGAAAACCTCCACCAAACTTCACATAATCACAAAGCCACCGGAACAGCCGAGTAAATGCAGAAGTTTGCACAAAGAACACGGAAATGGGAAGAACATTTCTATCAAGCAACAGCAAAAGAAAAGGAATAAGGGGCGCGTACGCTTTCGAGGGTGTCATAGGCCAGCCAGACGGTGGAGAAGTTGCCCCATCCGAGCTTCCGCTGCGCGACGAACCTGCCGCCGGCGAAGCGGTCCCCGGGGCGGGCGGCGTGGTACCCGCCCTTCCGGTACCCCTCCGTGCCCTCGTCCTCGTCCTCCCCCTCCGACCCCGAGGAGAAGCTGTAGCCGCCGTTGCCGAACAGCGACGCCATCGACCGTGGAACCCCGCCGGCCTCCTGCTCCACCACCACCACCACCACCACCTGCGGGCTCCGGCGGATTCGAATTCGTGCGTGGAAAAGCGAACGAACCGCGGGGCCAGGCTGAGCTCCGTTCTTATAAAACGTATGGGGAGGGGTGCCTTTTCGCAAGTTTCACGCGTTCGTTCGGTCGGGAGAGAAGTGACCGTTCCGCCACCACCGGCAAGGAAAGGCCCTCTGCTTAATTGTGATTAGGGCGTTTTTAATGTCTGACCACCGTGCTAATTGCCTTCTCCGCGTTTCCCGTGCGTGGCTGTGGATGTTTCGAAATAGCTGTCTCGCTGACGCGTTGGGCCAGCATTTTGCGGGCCCATATGTCAGTTGCTGGCGGGTGGTGCTCGGAGTGGCATCTGTGCGGGTTGATGGGCTGTGGCTTCGGGCTGGGCCGGCCGCGCTGGGAGCAGGTGACGTGACACGGCATCGGCGCCAGGGTCAATGGTGTATAGGGCCGGCACGTGTGTGCGTGACAGTTCACGCCTCTGTGAGACCGTGAGTCCGTGACCCGGATGTAGCGGGTGCTTGATACCGGTATACATGTTCCGTGCTCATCCCATCGAACGTTTGGAAGTTAGTTGAAAGTATAATTATAAAACTAATTACACAGCCGAAGACTAAATAAGGAGATGAATTTATTAAGCCTAATTAATTTACTATTAGCAAATGTGATGCTACATTAACTGGTCATTAATTATGTATTAATTAGGTTTACTAAATTCGTCTCGCAGTTTAGTTCTGGTCTATGTAATTAGTTTTTCAATTAAACCATGTTTAATATTTTTAACTAGCATCCGAACATTCGATACGATACGGGCTAGAATTTAGTCACTGAATCTAAACACCGTCTTAGACGTCCGAGTCCAGCAGTTCAGGAGGCAAGATAAATGGACGCGTATAGCGTATAGTATAAGATATCACTATAGCAATGCTGTTTAGAAAGAATGGTAGTTAGAAGCTGTTGGATTCAGTGTCAACAACTTGTACATGAACAGACAGACGGCATTGTTTTTTTTTTTTTTGCGAGGAGACGGCATTAGTTATTTCAGAGAGAAACATAGCTGTTGGGGTAAATCCGTAAATGCAAATGTGCGACTTGTACTTTGTTTGATTTTCAAAGAAGAATATTTACTCCTCCATTTTAAATTACAACTCGTTTGATTTTTTAACACCAATTTTAATCCGCCTACGTTATTAAATTTTTCACTATGATTTCATTTACAATATAATATACATATGTATAACTTGAGGTCCCTATGGAATGCAGGATTTTTATAGAAATCGTGTACAGAAAACAGTTCAATTTCACAAGAAGACGCATGAACAAGAAAGTTTTCCCGCATTCCAAAAGAGGTGTGGATGTTTACATATTTTTATATTTGTTAATAAGATGAGAATGTCAATGTCAATCAATTTATAATTTCAAAAGAATGAATTAAACACGAATTATACGTTTCCAAGAAACAGCCCATGAGGTCGCACCCAATGACCCAAAAAAAGGGTTCTGTGCTTGTGTTTTGTCCTCGCTCCTCGCGAGGTGATTTAGCCATCCATGATCCATATAAGCACTAAGTTCTCATTTGAAATCTGTTGAATTGGAGTGGATCGGAGAGGGTTAAAGCGGTTTAAATCTACAGTAAGTCAAAGTCATCCCTAATCCCTATTAATACAACTCAACCCTTTCCAATGCATAATGCGACCTAAAAAATATATGTGTTAGTGGGTATTCATTATCCACTTCCAAACATTCTACCTTCTCCACGTCTCTGCAATGTTTAGAGCATAAGTAAGAGAAAACATTTTATCCGTATCTAGATATGGATAAAGTAATACCCATTCATATTTAAGTCTAGGTAGGATAATACTCATCCATGTTTTTTTTTCTAGATTTCTCTATCATATGTGTGCATTCATGAAAAAAGATAAAGCAACCCATATATTGATCGACCACACTAATCTGCACCGAAGTAGTTATTGGTATATTGAGTTGTTTCGAACAAACCTATGTGATTTTGTTAGAATCTTAAAGTGTGAACACGGGATTTTTAATTATAGAATCTAGCTTTGACGTGAGGCCTACATATTGGTACAATTGCTACAATACACAAAGCAGTTAGTCGACATACTGAGCCATCTTTAACAATTTTTTACCTGTGATTGCCCAGGTGCGGCGAGCATGGCAGGGCCAGGGCCGGCCACGCTCGACGCCGGATGGATCGCTGGAGCTCAGCTCAGGCTCAGGCGAGGCCCCAGTCTGGAACAAAGCCAGCCGTTGATGTTGCCGCTTGCCATTTCCTACATCTCACCACCTAGTCAACACACAACAAGGCTCGGTAGTTTCGCGTGTGACCGTTTGTTTCGCGTGTGACCGGTCAACGGTGTGGAGGACGAATATTTGCCGGGTATATATTCGCACGAAACCTGTATTAATTAGGCTTACTAAATTTGTCTCGCCGTTTAGTTCTCGTCTATATAATTAGTTTTTCAATTAAACCGTGTTTAATACTTCTAACAAGCATCCGAACATCCGATATGATACGGGCTAGAATTTAGTCACTGGATCCAAACACCGCCTTAGACGTCTGAGTCCAGCAGTCCAGGAGGCAATATAAATGGACGCGTATAGCGTATAGTATAAGATAACACTATAGCAATGCTGTTTAGAAACAATGGCAGTTAGAAGCTGTTGGATTCAGTCTCAACAACTTGTACATCGAACAGACAGACGGCATTGGTTATTTCAGAGAGAAACATAGCTGTTGGGGTAAATCCGTAAATGCAAATGTGCGACTTGTACTTTGTTTGATTTTCAAAGAAGAATATTTACTCCTCAATTTTAAATTACAACTCGTTTGATTTTTCAACACCAATTTTAATCCGATTTTAATCCGCCTACGTTATTAAATTTTTCACTATGATTTCATTTACAATATAATATACATATGTATACCTTGAGGCCCCTATGGAATGCAGGATTTTTATAGAAATCGTGTACAGAAATCAGTTCAATTTCACAAGAAGACGCATGAACAAGAAAGTTTTTCCGCATTCCAAAAGAGGTGTGGATGTTTACATATTTTTATATTTGTTAATAAGATGAGAATGTCAATGTCAATCAATTTATAATTTCAAAAGAATGAATTAAACACGAATTATACGTTTCCAAGAAACAGCCCACGAGGTCGCACCCAATGACCCAAACAAAGGGTTCTGTGCTTATGTTTTGTCCTCGCTCCTCGCGAGGTGATTTAGCCATCCATGATCCATATAAGCACTAAGTTCTCATTTGAAATCTGTTGAATTGGAGTGGATCGGAGAGGGTTAAAGCGGTTTAAATCTACAGTAAGTCAAAGTCATCCCTAATCCCTATTAATACAACTCAACCCTTTCCAATGCATAATGCGACCTAAAAAATATATGTGTTAGTGGGTATTCATTATCCACTTCCAAACATTCTACCTTCTCTACGTCTCTGCAATGTTTAGAGCATAAGTAAGAGAAAACATTTTATCCGTATCTAGATATGGATAAAGTAATACCCATTCATATTTAAGTTTAGGTAGGATAATACTCATCCATGTTTATTTTCTAGATTTCTCTATCATATGTGTGCATTCATGAAAAAAGATAAAGCAACCCATATATTGATCGACCACACTAATCTGCACCGAAGTAGTTATTGGTATATTGAGTTGTTTCGAACAAACCTATGTGATTTTGTTAGAATCTTAAAGTGTGAACACGGGATTTTTAATTATAGAATCTAGCTTTGACGTGAGGCCTACATATTGGTACAATTACAACAATACACAAAGCAGTTAGTCGACATGCTGAGCCATCTTTAACAATTTTTTACCTGTGATTGCCCAGGTGCGGCGAGCATGGCAGGGCCAGGGCCGGCCACGCTCGACGCCGGATGGATCGCTGGAGCTCAGCTCAGGCTCAGGCGAGGCCCCAGTCTGGAACAAAGCCAGCCGTTGATGTTGCCGCTTGCCATTTCCTACATCTCACCACCTAGTCAACACTCAACACACAACAAGGCTCGGTAGTTTCGCGTGCGACCGGTCAATGGTGTGGAGGACGAATGTTTGCCGAGTATATATATATTCGCACGAAACCTGCATAAAATTTTGTCAAAAGCTCGCGTGGAAGCGAAGCGGCTCCCATCAGCCATCACCCAACACCGATTCACCGCCATTGCCCAGTCGCAGCCTCTCGTTTTCACCCGGGCGGTCGCGGCTCGCGGGCCACCACCGTCAGCCAGGGCCCGGCAGCTGCTCACGCACGCTCGCGTTTCCAACCGCTCCGTCCTCTGCGCGCGTCAATGCGCCATCGTCACCACCACCGGGATCCGCCGGCCTTTCCGTGTGCGCGGCGCCATTCGGCAACCAGCACCACTACCGCTCCCGTTTCAACTCTTCTTTAAACCGCGCGAAGCCAATGGCGCCGAGTCAACTTCACTGCCGCGCCCTGCTCCCTCTTCCTCCCGAACCCACGAGGCATGGAGCGGCCGTGGCACCGCCAAGGCTCGTGGCGCCAGGACGAAGGTAAGTAGTCGCCTCAGCCCTCAAAGATCGCAATAATGGCATCTTCACGCCCTGCCCTTATGGTGCTCGACGAATTGCTCAGTCATGGGGGGCTCTGGTTCTTTGGCTTTTGGCTCTGCTCGCAGACGGTTTCGACGGGGACGAGGACGACGACGGTGTGCTGTCGGCGTTCGTCTGCCCGATCACCATGCAGGTGATGCAGGACCCGGTGGTGATCGAGACCGGCCACGCCTACGAGCGGGAGGCCATCACCCGCTGGTTCTCCGAGTGCCGCGACCTCGGCAGGGGGCCGAGCTGCCCGGTCACGATGTGCGAGGTGCACAGGGCGGACCTGAGGCCGGTCTTGGCGCTGCGGGACGCCATCGAGGAGTGGGCGGACAGGCGGAAGAGGGATGAGCTCCGCAGGGCCTGCCAGTGGCTCACGAAGGACGCCACGGAGAAAGAAGCGGTGCGAGCGTTAGGCTGCGTTGTGAGAGGGTGGAGAGGTGGGCGGGCAGCCAGGCGTGTCGTGCGTGGCGACGCAATGATACAGATGGTTGGTCGACTGCTGAGAAGCAGCAGCGCCATGGTGCGTCTCAAAGCGCTGGAAACGATTCAAGAGTTCGCCAAAGAAACCGATGAAGACAGGGTAGGTGATAGAAGGAGATGCAACAAAATTGAGTGTGTTTATGTGCTGTAACATACTAATACTGACTATGGACGATATATCTTCATCATTTACAGGAAGCTGTGTCGGAAGGGGACACAATTCGCATGCTCATCAAGTTCATCGACTGTGAGGAATGTCAGGAGAGGGAACTGGCAGCCTCTGCATTGTGCGACCTTTCAAAGTCTGAACTAGTATGCGGAAGGATTAGTGAATTAAACGGTGCGATACTTATATTGGCTAAGGTAGCAGGAAACAAATCTTACGACCCAACAGTTGCTGAGAAGGCTGAAAAGACACTTGATAATCTGGACAGGTGTGAGAAAAATGCCGTGCAGATGGCTGAAAATGGCAGGCTTGAACCTCTACTTACTCTGCTTATTGAAGGTATCATCACCTTCTTCCCTGCCACTTGTGGTTATCGAAACATATTTCGCTATAGTGCTAGACCGCTAGTTAATCAGCATGATGCTAACTTAAGTTATAGAGTATCATGTTCATGCATTATCTTGTGATTAAATTTAATTTTGACACAGTTTTGGCATAGGTGAATTAGTTTGTTTACCATGTTCAGTGGAAGGACTTTACCTGTTTCTTACGCTATGGCATATTTTCTTCTGTAAAATGATCAGGTTCTCCAGAAAAGCAGCTGCTGCTGGCATCTTCTTTAGAAAAGATTGTTTTGTCTACTGACCTAAAGATCTTAGTGGCCCGAAGGGTGGGCTCCTTATTTGCTGGTATTGTTGAAAAGGGCAGCTTGGATGCAAAAGAAGTTGCTTTCAAGGTGCTAGAGCATATATCCGCCAATGCAGAGAGCGCTATGGTTCTTATAGAGGAAAATGTCCTTCTCCCTCTTTTCCGAGTTCTCTCTATCAACCGCTCTAACCTCCTTCCTCCAAGGTTGCAGGAGGCTGCGGCGGCAGTTCTAGCTAATCTGGTTGCATCTGGTGCTGACTTTGGGACAGTACCCCTCGATGGTGACCGTACTCTGGTGTCTGAAGACATTGTACACAGCCTACTTCATTTGATCAGTAACACCTCACCTCCAATACAGTGTAAACTTCTTGAATTTTTTGATACCCTGAGCAGTTCCACAAGAACAGTACTATCCATTGTCTCAGCTATAAAATCTTCTGGAGCTATCACCAACTTGGTGCAATTTATTGAGAGTGATCATCAGGAAAGCCGCATTGCATCCATAATGCTGATATACAAAATTTCATTCCACATGGACCATGAGATAGCTCAGGTCTTCCGTGCAAGCCCAACACTGCTTGGCTGCTTAGTTAAAGTTGCATTCTTAAATGATGGGAACACAGATGAGCAAGACGCTGCACTTCAGATTCTGGCAAACCTTCCCAAAAGGGACAAGCATCTCACCAGAGAGCTAATGGAGCAAGGGGTTTTCAAGATAGTTGCTCGTAAAGTGTTAAGCATCTGTAGGAGGGATGCTGGAAGTGACATTTATGATGATGCACTGCTCGAGGGCCTTGTAAAGATCCTGGCAAGGATAACATACGTCTTGCGGGACGAGCCCCGATGCATTTTCGTTGCTCGTGAGTATAACCTTGCTGGCTTGTTCACCAGTTTGCTTCGGCTGAATGGGCTGGATGAGGTACAAGTAGTCTCTGCAAAGGCATTAATGAATCTCTCGTTAGAATCTAAGTATCTGACTAGTACGCCGAAATTTGATGACAGTGAACAGAAGCATAAGCTTGCATTATTTGGGAGGAAACCATCAAGCATTCAATTTTGTCATGTTCATTCTGGAGTATGCTCGATTAGGGACAACTTCTGTATCCTAGAAGGGAAAGCTGTGGAGCGGCTGATTCATTGTTTGAATCATTGTAACAAGAAGGTTGTCGAAGCTGCTCTGGCTGCTCTTTGCACCCTACTTGAAGATGGGGTGGAGACTTTACAAGGCGTTTTGGTGCTCCATAGGTCTAACGGAGTTGCGCCTATATTTGGCATCTTGAAGGAAAACCCGACAGGCAGCCTTCAGCACAGGGTGACGTGGGCTGTGGAGAGGATTCTGCGGGTAGAGGAGATTGCTAAAGCTTCTTCAACCGATCGCAGCCTGGGATCTGCACTTGTTCATGCTTTCCAACATGGAGATTCCAGAACACGGCGAATTGCGGAGGCAGCGTTGAAGCACGTCCAAAAGCTACCAGTTTTTTCCCAAATCATTGATAAGCGTCCTTCCATACGAGGTTCATCCATGGGAAGCATGGAGCGCTTTATCAAGTTTGATCGCTAGGTTGCCACGAAATGTAAAAGAATCGAATGGCCTGTTTATACCTTGTCGACAGTATCTCTTATTGCCTGTTAACAGTAGGAACATAGTTTATTTGGAAAAGAAAAACAGAACCATAGGTAAAGCAGTGATGCACTGATAGTCAGCTAGTCTGATAATGTCTAGATCGCATTCTTTGCATGTGTAATATTCACAGGAGGATTATCTTATGTTTAAATTCTCAATATATTCGTTTCCTTCACTCTTCGATAGCTCCAAGTGTTCGCACTTCGCAGTAATGCCACGAAGTGAAGATAAGAATTCACTTTTATGAGTACCATCTGGTCAGCCTTTTTACCTGTTACTTGTCTTTACAGAACAACGCCTGCAGAGAGCCATCCGTAGCCTTTTGAACAAAATCAGATAGATATCAATCTCATGGTAAGAGCACCATGTCAAACTTAAAGAGAGCTTGCATCTTACCTCCTCTCACTGACATGGAAATCTAGAGATGAGGATTGGACTGTTCATTTAGTAATGACCAAAATCGAGAAGAGGATAACTCAGCCAAAATGCCATCACAGTGTTCGGTAGATTGTTCCTCATTTCTCTGATACATTTCGTTCTGATTTCTCAACATTCTTTCAGAGTTTAACATGCATCCTTAAAAAAAACAGATCTCGTGCCATTGCCAGCAAAATCAGATGATTTTTTTCGATAATGGAAGCATATAATAATGCTCCTAAAAGCAAAATCAGATGATGGGCAAAATAAACAAGAGGCCTTTCTTTGCACCAGCCCCAGTCTAGTGCTTCGGTCCACTTAGGTTTGAAAAAAAAAACTACAACAGGCTTCCTTTGCACAAGCAGGAGGGGCTCAGCCCATTCGGGAAGCAGGGCCGGCGGATGGCATAGGCTGAATGCCTGAACCAAAGCGCTCTATCCTGTGCAGGTGCAGGCCCTGTGCAGAACTGCAGATGTGTCTCGCCTTCGTCGGCGCGGCGCGTCGGCCTCTTTCCTTATTTATTGCCTTGGCACGGGGAGACCCGCATCCGCGGACTCGTGGAGCAGGCGCCATTGCTGGTGGAGCTTAATTAGTCATGGAGAACGCAATCTAGATCGCACCTCTTTCAGTTCTCTGTTCCTACTTAATCCAGTAGTATGGTTGTGGGGCCTGCAATATGCCAGATAAGTCATCATCAGAGACTAGAGAGATTATTCAAACTTCAAAAAGACGAATTCGCCTCTTCAACATCATCATTGGTGATGAATGTTGTGATTATATATGTATAAGGAAAGAAATTATTAATAGCTAACCTCGATGGCTGTGTCCAGCAAGCAGGCGATCGACATGCATTTCATCTTCGTACTATCATATACTAGTCCGTATAGAAATTTATCCGCTGCATATTGAACGCGTACTGCTGACTACCATCTTAATTCAACACTCTACAAGAGACCAACGTTTTACAGATTCATCCATATATCTCCGATCTCGCGTGGATAAATTAGATGATCGTCATTGATTTGCAGAGAAACGTTGGAAAATTAATTTATGAGTCATGAATTCATGATACCATCTCGTCCATCAGTTACGTTTGACAGTTTCTGTACCTACTGCATGCATTTCTCAAATCTGCATATATATAAATGCCTTTTGCTCATCATCACCTCCATATGTGTGGATCGATCCTCGAAAGTAAAAGTCGTCGATGCATGGCGCACACCAAAGGGTGGCCGAGACAGCAAAGCTTCTCTGTAAGTCTGTATCCTCCATCCCCTTCTTCCTCAAGACTTCTAAAGATATTTTTTCCCTTCCATTCTTTAGCTTAGCTTCTTTCTTGCACCGCCTTCTTCTTTTCTGCTTTTTGTCACGCAGTGCATATCCTACATATACGTACACACAGATCAACCAAAACATGCATGCTGGCAAGTTGGTAATAAACACTGTTCTCATCGTCTCGAGAGATAAAACAAGAATCCATCTACACTGTAAAAATAAAAAAGCGAGTTTTAGAAAAAAAAATTTTACCTATGATAAGAGTGAGTTTTTAAGAAAAACTTTTTATCTGTGATGGTCCCATGCACTCCTCACATTGGTCCCACTGCGAATGTTCGCCAGGAATGATTTAATATGAATAGAGTAAACATAATTAAACGACGTAACCAATTAAATTAGTTACTTCATCATAAAAATCAATGTTATTCCATATTTTAAATTTCCTTCCAGATGCTGAATATTTGCCAATTAATTCTCATAAGTTTATAATTTCTCTTATATTTCATGTGTAAGAACTACTTTATTAATTTACCGGCCGCCGTGTGTATGTCTATAGGGGTGGTAGCGGGTCATAATCTAAATGTTTATTCACAATCCAAATGAGCAATCGATTTTTAGTTAAAAAATGAATAGAAATATGGCCCGATCTGTTTTACCCTGATTCTTAAAATGTCCAGGCAAAATTTGAGGGCCTTCACCATCCCTGTATGTGTGAGTACGTGTATCGTGTTTGCTTTAATTACACAACAAAATTCACTAGTATGATTAGCCTCATTGTTAATTGCCGAGCACATGTCAGATCCTTTGAGACATCAACGGAATTCTAACATGTTACTCCCTCGATCGACTCTTAGATGACGTTTTGGGCATATTTGATGTGCGATTAGTTAGGCTATGTCCAGTAAGGAGGACCAAATAATGGATCATTTCATCAAATTTATCAATAGAATAGAGAACGAAGATACTATATAAAATAGTTAAAATATAGAGAGTTGTAGTATATAGATATGACTTTTGAGGCGGACCAAAATGGGATGGTCTCCCTTGTTGGACACAGCCTTACACATCTCGTGCTGTGGAAAATGTCAAACTATAAAAGGTAGATAGTAATAAGAATTCTATTTTGACAAACCTAACTAGATATCTCATGCATGCAGTGATGTACTACTGCTGCTGCAGCTAGATGAGAGACGGCCGACCATGCATGCATTCATCACTCCACTCTTCTGGAAGTTGAAGAGATCAGGAGTAGGTCTCCAGTCGTCGTCGTCTAGAGAAGCAGGGGGCAATATGATCCCTGTAGCCGCCCGGCCGGCCGTGGAAAAAAAAGGCCCAAGCTTGTGAGGGCTTGGGAATCTGGAAAAGAGACAACTAATAAAGGTGGCCATCGCGATCGCCGAAAAATCGTGAGAGAGGAGGCAGCATGACTGTGTGTGTCTGCGGTCGGCCGTGTCGATCGACCCAGCTGACGCCGGCGATCGGGATTCGGGAGAGGAAAAAAACTACTTATAAGGGGCACCAGGGGGGTCGCTGGTAAAGGCATCGATCCGCAGCAGCGCCCAAAGAGGAGCGGAGCAAGCAAGGTGTCTTTGCGTTGGCCACACCCCGTGGCTAGCAAGTGTGTGCAGCTGGGATCGCCGCTAGCTGCACGCGCGGGCGCCCGCGCTCCGGCTTGCCGGCCACTGCACTGCACTGCACCCTCCTCCTGCTCCTCGGGCGGCCACCTTAATTAGCTATCAGCTCGATCGGTCACACCAACCGCCGGCCGGCCGGTGGTGGCGGCGGCGCATCGATCAGTAGTAGGTCGATCGATCACCTCCACCGAAGGAAGATATATATATATATATATATATAGAGAGAGAGAGAGAGAGAGAGAGAGACATGGCGCCGGTGGGGCTCCCGCCGGGGTTCCGGTTCCACCCCACGGACGAGGAGCTGGTGAACTACTACCTGAAGCGCAAGATCCACGGGCTCAAGATCGAGCTGGACATCATCCCCGAGGTCGACCTCTACAAGTGCGAGCCATGGGAGCTCGCAGGTACGTACTACTAGCACAGTAGCACTATAAGCGCCGGGGTTCCCGATCGACCAATCGACCATGCACGCATATATTCCTCAATCCTCATGCATGCGATCATGAACCATGGTTTGTGACGAACGATGGATAATATAATTCTTCTTCTTGCTGCATTGCAGACAAGTCGTTTCTGCCGAGCCGTGACCCGGAGTGGTACTTCTTCGGCCCGCGCGACCGCAAGTACCCCAACGGCTTCCGCACCAACCGCGCGACGCGGGCGGGGTACTGGAAGTCCACGGGCAAGGACCGCCGCGTCCTGCACCACGGCGGCCGCCCCATCGGCATGAAGAAGACGCTCGTCTACTACCGCGGCCGGGCGCCGCAGGGGGTCCGCACCGACTGGGTCATGCACGAGTACCGCCTCGACGACAAGGACGCCGAGGAGACGCTGCCCATCCAGGTTAATTATTGCTCGGTTTGTAATAATTGGTATACCTACTAATTATATACTAGCAGCTGCTGCTCGATATCATCGATTGGCTAATCTATTTGTCTTTTGCTTGTGCATGATCAATTGCATGAACTCGATCGATCATGGTCTAGTATGTGCTGTGTGTATAGATCGATATACATGCCATGGACACTCCAGTTAGCTAGCTAGCTAGCTAGGGTTATTTGAGAGAACTCGCCCGGCCCCTTTAATACACATTTTGTCCACAGAAACTTTTTCTGAATACTCCTTGCTTTCTCGTCTCTCTACGTACTACATCCTACTAGCTAGTTAGCTTAGCAGTAGTATATATGTATTAATCCTCTATAATCTCCTCTTTTTCCATATAAGATCATCAGGAGATAACACGGTGTGCGTTGGTCTGTGCACTGATCATGGCCATGAGGTATTAAAGGGGCAAAGCAAAACAACAAAGCAAACCATCTCTATCTCACCCTCTTCCCGCGCTCATGGCGGAGCAAGTCGGTGTCGCGCCCTTTCCGCTTTATTCCATGCTGAATCCATCATCAGCCTCGCACACCCCCTTCCCTTGCCTGCTTACCGTCATCTTTCTCTCGCCGCAAATCAAGTCCTCTCTTTTCTGATAGAATGCAAGAGTAGAATAGAACACACAAAAACATTATACTATATAATACTAGAAAAAGGACATGCATGCATGGTTTTGTTTGCTCAAAGGCATATATAGCAAATTAACATGTGCAGTGTACAAACATAATCATGCATCGGTGTAGCTAGCACATGAGTTAACAAACAACCAAAAAAAGACAGATCTTATTTGTTATTGTGTTAGTGACCTTTTTTCTTTTCAATTCCTGATCTGTGCTTGAATTCTCATGATCAGGACACCTATGCATTATGCCGAGTCTTCAAGAAGAACGCCATCTGTGCCGAGGTGGACGGCCTGCAAGCGCAGTGCAGCATGGCGCTGCTGGAGGGCGCCTGCCAGCAGCTGCTCACCAGCAGTAACCAGCAGGATCAAGAGTACCAGACACCATCTTCGCCAGACGTGCCCGTCGGATCCACATCCGGTGGTGCTGACGATGACGCGGACAAGGACGAATCCTGGATGCAGTTCATCTCCGACGACGCCTGGTGCTCCAGCACGGCCGACGGCGCCGAGGAGAGCACCACCTGTGTGGCTCTTGCCAGCTGAGAAGCCTTTGATTTGTTCAAGCTTCAAAGATGATACAGCTGAGAAAATTAGCCTAATAATTATTTTTCCTTTAATTTTCCCTGATCAAGATGCTGCTGCAGGCTAGCTATATTAATAACCACCACGCTCGTGTCTACAAGGTGTAAGATCATAGCAATAAGCAGGCATCCTTTGGGTTTTCAGCTTCCCATCCTATTGCTGGGGGCTGAAGGATCGTCGCTGCCTCAAGGCAATGCTGTTGGAGTCCTTCCTTGAGTTGAGTTCATAAGGAGGGTTATACTTATACTACATATAGTATATAGGAACAATCTGTTCCTTGATTTTTTTTGCTTCTTTCTTCTTTTTTGGTTGTTCATCGAATGCATTGTACTTTTTGAGTGAAGTTTTTTTTTTCTCTCTTTTATGTGAATCAGACTGGATATAGCTATGCCATTGCATAGTTTTTGTCTTGTGCCTATATGTCAGATGAAATATAATATGCATTATGAATATTGCAAATTGAAGACAATTATTATTATGAATTTAGATTACTAGTATACTATATATACCTATCCTCTCAAGTTGTGTCAAGCTCCAAATTAAATTTGGCACCCGCTTCTGCTCATCTTACTTAATTGCTTATGGATGCAGTCTGACAAATAAAATAGAAAATGAAACAAATTAAACTCAAAGATAGTTTTGGTGTACATGTTGTCATAAGATGAGATATTCGTATACATATATGACATTACTGAAAAGCTTGGAGATTCTTTACCAAAAAATATCTGACTCGTATTTTCACCAGGCATCAAATATCTATTACTATCGTTAAGAAACTGACTGTCCATTTAATCATACTAGTCTATTAACTCATGTTCTCACATAAGTTAGTCTTAGGAGGTAGATAAACATATTACATATTTTTAGTTATAAATTTTTTCATAATAGGGTTTGTTGGTAATTAAGATGCTGGTTTAGCTGTTTTTAATGTATGATTAATAATAGCATAGTGAGTAATTTAAATGTAAATCTATAAGTAAGGGGTTATTTTAGATTACCTATTATAATAGTAAAGATAGGTAATTTAGATATAAATTTAGGGGCTATTTTATATTATTTGTAGACCTAGATTTATGGGGTTACTTCATGTATTCCCATAATGGCAGAGATGTGAAATTATTTAGAAAAGGGAATTGTCTGTTAAGGTTAAGCTTACTAAATTAATGGCAGTATGTTTCTTATTATTGTGAGAATTTTTATTATTTATCTTTTTTCCTACTCCATCTTTTTTTAGCACGTCAAATGAAAATTTGCATAGATGCTCCAAAAGAAGTCTTGTAATACTTGGATAGGATGTAGGTAGAATAGAAAGGTTATATAACTTGTTCAAACAGCAGCATTTATCTTCCAATTATATCCACATATGGAAAATCCTAATAGCAGGTGTCCAACAGTTGCTATGCTTTGCCAAGCTAAAAATACTTTGGTTCACAAAGGATAAATGAAGAACGATTTCATCAGTAAGATCAGAGGTTACCACATGTAGTTGGCAGTAGCCCCTGCGGGAATAATGTCAATCAGAATCCCTTCCAGGTCAATGAGTATGAGCAGTTTGAGAACAAAGATGCTTTGACCCTCCTAACCTCGAAAATCTCGGACTGCATGTTTCAAGACGTCACAGCAAATTACTCTCCGAGAAGTGTTGTCACATGCCAAAGAACACTTTTCTGTAGTTTAGAAAAACAACAGTGTTGCATCGTATCATCTTTCGAAGCATCGAGCTAGCAAAACAAAAGTACATAAGTCTACCTTACAGGCATCTTCATCACGAAACGTTGATGCAAGCGTGTTGCCTCTGTGCAATATTCAGAGTGCCCTCTTGATGTCAACACAGTACACTGGCAGTCTGCACTACTTTTGAACTGTTCCACCATTGACAGCCATATCAACTGCGGAAGCAATTCTACATTTAGCAGCGAATTTTTTGAACTGTTCCACCATTGACAGCCATATCAACTGCGGAAGCAATTCTACATTTAGCAGCGAATTTGCTTTAGACCCACATGCAAATGGAAGGGATGCATGTCTTTTCTGTAGAGTTAAGGCTAGCTGCAGACCTGTTTACATGCATGCATGTGTCATTGTAGTGTCGGGGAAGCTGAAAAACAAAATTGGGAGTTTCCCCAACCATGGTTGCAATTCAAATACAATATCATTGTGATCATTGTATCTAAGGGCCCATTTGATTCCCTGCCCAGGTTATATAGAAATAATCGAGCTCATATCCCTACATAACCTTCAGCAGAAACAATCCGACAACTTATAACCCCAGATTACATAATTTTATAAGCTTCCCATGAGGAGCTTAATAAGCTTATAATAGACCTTTAGCATCTAAAAGCTGGGTTATATAATCTGAGTGGTAAACACACAAGCCCTAAATCTTTCACTTAAAAAAGAATGGATCTGATCCATATCTTTTTTTTTTTTTTTGCGAGGGAGCAGATCCATATCTAATTATGTACTATTACACTTGAGGAGTTTTCTATGTTAGACAGCCAAGTTTATGCATTCAGATACATATATGCTAGACTAAAAAGTAAATGATGATCCATAGTACCCTCGATTACTCCTTTATCAGAATCTAAAGCCAAAAGTTTTGTCTGATATAGATGGCTAAATAGATAGCAATGCAAACTCATTGCCACCGGAGGCCTCATGGCTGCATGGACCTTTACTTTTTCTTTTTAGGTTTTACCTTCTATAAACTTTCTGTTTGCAATGCCGATCCCGATACATAGAGACATGTTACTAGAACAACCTTGCCTTTAGTCCTCTTCTCTATGACACTTCAAAGAGACCAAGCTTCTGAGACACAAAAACAAGTTCAGTGAACAAAATAACATAACCCCACGCTGCAACAGGGCAACGCCGTGACAACTTTTGCATCCCCATACAGACCTACACCTACACAATCTCTAGCATGAATATCATAAAGGTGTGTT
This sequence comes from Paspalum notatum, assembly GCA_022530915.1. Classification (NCBI taxonomy): domain Eukaryota; kingdom Viridiplantae; phylum Streptophyta; class Magnoliopsida; order Poales; family Poaceae; genus Paspalum; species Paspalum notatum. The sequence continues at coordinate 44,373,549 of CM039685.1, forward strand.
ATCCAGAAAACAAAATAAAAGTCAGTTTTGAAAGATAAGAAAAGAAGATCCTGCAGGCTGCAGTGCTGTAAGACGTCCAGAGCTTGTGTGAGAATCCTGTAAAGGGGAACACGGCTACTTGTAGGGCAGGCTTTGAATCATTTCACGGAGGAGCTAAAGAGCACAGTTGCCGGAGACAGAAGAGAAAGACAAAGATTAAAGACAAAGAGAAAGATCAGCAAGAAAGGAGGCAGCGAGCTGGGAGGCCATGGCGCCGGCTGATCTCCCACCAGGCTTTAGGTTCCATCCAACTGATGAGGAGCTTGTGAACTATTACCTGAAGAGGAAGGTCCATGGTCTCAGCATCGAGCTCGACATAATCCCCGAAGTAGACCTCTACAAATGTGAGCCTTGGGAGCTGGCAGGTAACCGGAAATCCATGTTCATTCAGTTGGTCATCCTGAGATCTCATCACTCCTGACTGAAATTGAGTTATCTTTGTTTTGAAAGAGAAATCATTCCTGCCTAGCAGAGACCCCGAGTGGTACTTCTTTGGGCCAAGGGATAGGAAGTACCCAAATGGATGTCGCACAAACCGCGCAACCCAAGCTGGATACTGGAAATCAACAGGCAAAGATCGGCGGATCAACCACCAAAACAGAGCAATCGGCATGAAGAAGACACTGGTCTACTACAAGGGTCGAGCTCCTCAGGGGCTCAGGACCAATTGGGTGATGCATGAGTACCGCATCGAGGAAAGTGAATGCGAGAACACCATGGGGATTCAGGTAACTCATTCATATTCCTATACATAGGTATATAATCGGACCAGTTTCTCAACATTTACTATAAGGATATGCAATTCTCTTGCGTGTTCAAGAAAAAAAATATTCCTATACATCGGTATCGATTGAATCTGGCTGTTGTTTCTATTGCATTTTGCGATCTCTCAACCTGCATTCAATTGTAGCAAAAATCTAGTGGACGTTCCCAGATAAAAATATGTGTGTTCTCTGTATTATTAGTGCTGCAGGAGCCACGCCCTTAAATGCGCAAGAATTTTAATGATATCATGCTTAAAAAATTGACGATGAAATATGTAGAAAAACAAACCAGGGCATTATTAGTTCAAGGAAGCCACGTTGTTTATGCATGGAGTGCATGTAAAGCTAGGGCTCTTCTCCTCTCTCTCTCTCTCTCTCTCTCTCTCTCTCTCTCTCTCCTTCTGCGGTGGCCATAAAGTATTCCTTGCTTCCATGGACCAAACAACTTTGCAAAGTACAGCAGAAGTTTCTTTACAGTTATTTAATGTGGTGATGGTACACTTTTTCTGGTGCTCTTGATAAGACAAATTTAACATCCAATTCCTGGTTGAGGATGTGAATGATACAACATGACTGTACACGGTTTAGTAGGTAACGTCATCACCTCATGATGCATACACAATCTAGATCAGTTGCATGTGGATACCTTAAAGCTTACATCCTTCAGTGTGGGCGTGTGGCCCAGTGTACTGTCGGTGGCTTTACACTTTATTCTTCATGTCCCACTCCTAGTTTAGTAGAAAATTTAAAGCAAGAACTAATAAAATGTCTGGTCCAAATTAATATCAGACAACACATGACATTGATAAATTGAAATTAAATTAGGAAGTTATTTTGAAACCTATATGAGTTTTGTTAGAAAAGGCGTTAGTTGAAATTTATATGAACTAAACAAGAGTTGAACAAAAATCAGTGATGACCTTTCTAAGTTGACATTAGTTCCAAAGCAAGTACCATAGTAAAATATTTGCAGGTATAAGTGATTTCTAGTGTTCTAAGAGCATTTTTCAGCAGCTTGATATCAGTTGACATTTCTATGAACTAAGAAGAGTTCAACTGCAATAATTTATGAATGTCTAATTCGGTTTCAGAGCAAGTGCCACAGTAAAACTATTTGTAGATACGAGTGATTGTTTGCGTCATAAGAACATGACAGTAGTTCTGAGTCTGCACACTGTCAATTTCTTGCTGTACCTGATGCCGGATTTTCTGAGCCTGGAACTCTGCATATTATCTCTAAAGACAGATAAACATGGGATCTAATTTGAACAAAAAGACATGGAAGTATGGAACTCAGCAACAAATTTCCAGCAGAATAGAGCAGTACAGTCTAGATAGCCTTTTTAAGCATACAGCCGTATATTGTTCAGTGCAGGGATAGGAAGCTCAAAAATCAGCTTACTAGTGCTCAATTTGGCATGGCAATAAATTTTCATCCACATGGTTGAACTTGAAAGTTTCCTTGGATAGGTGCAAAACAATCCCACCTGAATTGTTAAGGGAAGTCAATTTCTGTTAACTCTTACAGTTATTTTCCAGGACTCATATGCACTGTGTCGGGTATTCAAGAAAAATGTGGCGTTCGGAGAGTTTCAGAAGCAAAAGCAAGGCGAGTGTAGCTCATCAGAAGCTAAAGGAAAACAGGAACAGTTCACAAACGCCGGGGACGCTGGACAGTCATCTGGTTCAAATGAGCATGGTAAAGACAACACATGGATGCAGTTCATTGCTGATGATCTGTGGTGCAACAAAACAAAATGAATAAATGATGACATTGACAAGACAGTTATTAACTTCACCTAACTAGAACCTTTGTTATCAGTTGCCCATCGACTTTGTAAATGTTAGATGACATCACTTCTCACATTGGAGTTTGGACAGGATGACCACCTAAACTTGGACTCTTCATGGATGTAGAGCTGTATTTTTTCCTCTTTTGGTACTGTAATAGTGTAATAGAAAAACATCCCTCTTTGGTACTTCAAGGTTCTGTTTTCCTGTATCTATTATTAAACACAGTCATTTATAGTGGAAAAAGGTATAATGCAAAGGCAGAAATTTAATATGACCATATGTTGTAACAAATATCACTTGACTGTAAATGTCACTGAAGTTGCTGATCCCATATGACCTGGAATCCCTGCTCAATAGAGTCGTTTTCCTTTGCAAATTAGCAGAACTACTGCTTAAGTTTCAAAACAAATTACCTCAGTGGTACCACAACTCACTACTCAGAATGCAGTGTGGTAAGTTCAGAAGAACCTATTGGTTTTGAACTTTCAAATTTGAATATCTGGATTAAGACTACAGTATGGATTAAGCATGATACTGAATCGACATGCTAATGTCAACATATTTCCAAGAGGCAAAATCAAATTAGTACAACAGTGGTGCTAGACTGGTAGCACATAATGGTTTCACTAGCACCACTGCATCAGCATTTTTGGATGGCAAAACTTCAACTTCAAAACCCTATACACCTATGCTCCAGGCCATTTACATTTTCCTGAGACCGAGTCCAGCGGTCCGAGTAAAAGACCGGATATAGTACAAAACGACACTGTAGCGACACTGTTTACAGAGAGGAGAGTAGTTGAAATAGTGGATAGATGGGAATATGCACTAGCTGCTGGACTCAGTCTGAGCGGTGCATAGTTTGAGTCTTACCATGGCAGGGTTGCAAATTCAGAATTCAGATTAGGCCGACGCCAGCAGGTGGGGTAAAACCCCCATCTATCCACTATTCCAACTATCTCTCTGTAAACAGTCGTTTCGTACCTTCCGTTCAATTGCTTGAAACTGCAATGCTTTTGAAATCTCATCAGTCGCCTCATGTAAAAAAATTGTTTCTGAATGCATTCACTCCATCTTAGCATTCCATGATCATGTTAGCACAATTACAGACGCTTGGTCAGGTCCTTGGGTTGAGCAAATATATCAGACTGAAACCGATTCTGTAACGCTGATGTCAAGCTCCTGATGGCCAAGGTTCAAATCAATCCAAACACAACATTGTATTCCACTTGCATTCGAAGTAGCAAAAATACCACTGACTCAATCGACAACCCAGAGAACGTCTGGTGCCCACAAATATGGAAATACCCACAAAAGTCTAGAGGGAACTAGCTGTCCTGATCCTGACGAAAACAGCCTACAGGGAACCACCAACAGAGACTGTAACCCAGGGTGTGTTTAGAGCACCAAAAGTGCTCCAAAATACACTATGCAAAAAGAAGATTTCCCATCACATCAAAAATTCCGGCACATGCATGGGATACTAAATGTAGATGAAATAAAAAACTAATTGCACAGTTTAGATGTACGTTACGAGACGAATCTTTTGAGCCTAGTTAGGCCTTGGTAGGACAATGTTTACCACAAACAAACGAAAAGTGCTACAGTGTATTTCGATTCGGAACAGTGCTTTTGGATCCAAATTGGGCCCAATTTCACCCCAAAATCGGGGTGCTGAACACGGCCCCAGAAGCACTTGTGAAATCAGCATCGATAAATCACTGAAACAAGGCCCAATAAGGACGTGCTCAGGTAGGGAATTCCGATCCAAAGGATAAGGGGGCGACAGCAGCCCAGAGCAAGGCCGCAGCGTCACAGAAAATTTCCCCATGTCCAAGGACTCGCAATAGACATGGCGGTGAACATTTCGTCGATGCCGTCGACAAGATACTACCCACCATAGGTGCTCGACGAAATCGCCGAACCGTACACTGGCACACTGCCAGACGCTTACGACAAGAATCGCGCATTCCACAAATTCGGGTCAAAATTGACAAATCTGAAGTGAATTCCAATGACGCAGGTTAGCAAATTATTTGCGGAACAGAGTACTAGCGCAATTCAATATCAATTGCGGGTTTGAATTACTTCAGCTTCCACTGATTCCAATTCGATCGAACCAGCGATTCTTACATCCCACACCACATGACATCAGAAGAACCAAGCGACAAGCGACTAGAATCACTACAGCAACTACTCAAGAACACATGTAAGGAAGCAATACTACCACAGACCGGAGCCTCCTAGACAGACAACTATCCTGACCTAATCTAGCCGCCAAAGCCGTAGAGGGTGCGGCCCTGGCGCTTGAGGGCGTACACGACGTCCATGGCGGTGACGGTCTTGCGGCGGGCATGCTCCGTGTAGGTGACGGCGTCGCGGATGACGTTCTCGAGGAAGATCTTGAGCACGCCGCGGGTCTCCTCGTAGATCAGCCCGGAGATGCGCTTCACGCCACCCCTCCTCGCCAGCCTCCGGATGGCCGGCTTCGTGATGCCCTGGATGTTGTCGCGCAGCACCTTCCGGTGACGCTTGGCGCCGCCCTTCCCGAGCCCCTTGCCGCCCTTGCCCCGGCCCGACATCTCCTCCGCCGCCGGCTGCCGCCCGCCTCCGCTTCGAAGTGGTGGGCTGGGGTTGGTGCTGGTGGTTGTTGACTGGTGCTGAGGTGGGCGACTGGGCGGTAGAAGCGTGTGGGTCTGGGTTTTATAGAGGCGGGGCTTTGGGGCAGACGGGAGGGCGCGATCCGCGCGATGCGCGTTTTGGGCCGCTGGATGCGGAATGGGTGGCGGAGAACGGAAGAGGTGGGGGTGCGCGGATCGATGACGTGGCCAGGTGGGACCGCGGGAGGTGTGTTTCTTCTGTGAGGATGTGGCGGGATTGACGCATCTCGGAGGGAACCGTAGTTTCATGGGTCGATGGCAGGTGGGCCCAGGTGTTTCTGTTTTTGAAACGCAGGTCCTGGTGTTTGTGGACGGCAGTGCGCGGGGAATTTCGTGGTCCGCGAAATTTTGGACGCGTTTTGATGGTGGGCGGTGGGCCCGTTATGTCAGGCTGCAGGGCGTGGCGGATGGCAAGTGGGCCCAGGTGCTATGCTGGGTCCTATGGACCTGCAAAATGCCGAAGTGCCAAGGAGAAGAAAAGATTGCAATAAAGTAGTTTTAGATTTGGCTTAACATGATGTGCAGGCAATGCATTGCACGGACAAATTGTAAGGCTTTATCAAAGGACCTTCCGTCCCATTTTTTTTTTTCAAATTTCACTCTCTCTACAATACATCTACATCTTTATATGCAGGCTTTTCTGATGTCAGCATATTCTCTAGTGATTCATAAAACATGACTAGTTAATCTTTCACTCAATCTTTCGAAAAAAAATCTTTCAAACACAATTCGAAACGGTGTCCCGTTCAAGCAAAATTGTGGGCAAGGCAATCACTTATGTAGAACCCAAGCAAACATACCCATTAAGACTAGTTTGGCAACCCCATTTCTCTAAGGGATTCCCATTTTTACAAGGGAAAATATTTCATTTCCCAAACTAGTCCTTATAGGAAAAAGTTACCCAAAATCATCTTGTTAACATTGGACAATCTCACGTAAACTCCCCTAAGTATTGGATAGATCGGTGTGTAAACAACCTAAAAGTGAAATGTTAATATTAGACAATCTAATATAAACTCCCCTAAGTATCGGATAATTCGATGTGTAAACAACCTAAAAGTGAAACATTGATGCTACCGTGTAGTAATTGAGTGGTGATTGTAAGGTATGCAATATCGGACTGTCATGTGTGTGGCAGTGTCTTGAATCACAAAAACACAAACCGTTAGGCCTAGTTTGGATAATTTTGGAATGAGAGGGATTGGAGTGGATTAGACGGGTTGAGAAGGATTTTGATATATCGTGGATTTAAACACATTCCAACCCCCTCAATCCAATGTTACCCAAACTAAGCCTTATGGTGGTTATGTATGATATGCATCATAGGACATTCTAGTGTTAACAGTTTCTTCTCATCTGACTAAGACCAACTGAGATTATCTAGTGTTACTCATTTCTCACCAAATCATAGTCTAATGTTAGCACTTATTCTAGACTTAGCACTTTCAGGTCTAGAAACAAACCGGTGAGTGCAAATGTACCCTCATCGGATAGCCTAGCGTTGACAAGATTCTCAAAACAAGTTCGGTGGACATGTTCAAATCTTATTGAACGTGGGCTGATTTAATTCTCACTTGAGGGTACAAAGCGGGAGAAATGAAAAGGCTAGACAACAGATTGCCGACTTGAGAGAAGGAGGCTTCCGTTGGAAGCCGCGCGGGGAGTGGAGGGCGATACGATGCAGCCTCTGGCCGGCGTCGTGACGGTAGCTGGCTGACAGCGTGGTGGCGGCGCGGCGAAAGGCGGGCACGACGGGGCAGCTAGAGGAGTCGCGCCAGCCGCTCGACGAGAGGAGCCGTGCCACGGGAGGCGTGCGCGGCTGGAGGCAGGGCCACGGGACGGGAGGCCGCGGCAGGCCACCCGACGGGAGGCCACGCGGTGGCGAGGCGCGGCGCGGAGTCGGAGGCGTGGCCACAACGGTGGCGACGGTGTTAGATCCCGCGACAGCGCGACAGAGTGGAAGGGTGTGCGGGCTACGGCGACGCCACCTGACACGGGAGGCCGCAGAATGTTGCGGCGCGCGAGCCCGGATTTGGAGATGTAGATGGCGGCTAGGGTTCGAAGTGGGAAGGAGGCGAGGGGCATGTGTAGGCAATAGAGAAAGAGATGCCTAGGTGGAACCATGGAGGGGACTGGGGAGGCACCGTCGTATCTGGCCTCCACGTCAAACGCACGTAAACGCGCGATTCACGCCAACAACGCATAGAAGCCACGCGGCAGCCGAGGACTCGGCATGGGTCGGATAGGCGCCGATTCTCCCACACATATAGAGTTAACTATGGCAGCTAAAAAATCAAAGCCACTATCATTGTTAGTCGTTAGATCAACATTGCTCGATTTGGCACATAGTAGCATAGGTGTCTCCTTGTGTCTTTCTATACCCCACTTTTTGAGACTGAAGATATAGACAAGGCAAAATCGTCAAAGTAGATAGGAAAGCCTTCTACTTTAGGCCATATTTTGTAGTACTTCACTTCATGACATCCAGCTTTTGTATCAATTCTCTCTTAGCGAAACATGTTTAGCTCTACAAACTGTGTGTGCACAAATTCCATGATTATTTTTTCTGATTATAAAAGTTTAAAAGCAAAAATGATGATTGTAGCGATGACAAATGAGACAACGTTATGTTTTGGAAAATTATCCTAGGTGGTATTGAAATTGCATTATTAGACATTGACATGTATCTTGACAAAGATACTTAAACATCATCTTATATTGTTCTCTAGTTTGTGCTAAAAATTACATGTGTGTTGCCTGGTCCTTGTGAGAACAGTTACCATCGCAAGTATTTAAAAGTATATAATCTGGACAATATATCAATATATAAACTACCAAATTAATACGCTACCAATACATTTTTAATAGTGGATGGTAATATACTAATTAATTTCATGTTATATGTGTTGGTGATTTTTTCTAAAAACAATTGAAAACAGAGTATTGACTTCAATCGAGGCCAAAATAAACTAAATTTGAGACACACGGAGTACTTGTCTCTTCTAATTCTGATTTGAGATCTGATATAGTTGTTTCTGATCAAAGGCTCATATCACGTTTACGTGGCTAAAATGTTACGTATTCATCGCCCAAGAAATAGAATATTCCCAATAAGAAGCCAATACGATCGTCGTTTGGTGCCGAAAGAAAGTAGCAATAAATCACCTCGAGCTCAGCACAAATGGCGCCAAGGGAAATGGACGATCTCTTTTGCATTAGCTGAAACGCTGAATGCATAACAGAGTATGGGAGAAGTTCCTTCCGACTTTTACATACCCACCTGTCTTCACCACCATGCATACCTCTGTATTAGTAGTACCAAACACTATCTTAAAATGCAATTTATTACACTCCCCTCAAAAAAAGGAATGCAACTTACACGTTATGATCACCGAAAGCTTACTTTCAAACAAAACTCCATGCATATCACTGCCCACACGATGCGCCAGTTGCTTGTCCCATTTGTATCCTAAAGACACAGGCCATGCCTGAGTTGCTGCCGCAGTTGTGTAGAAGCATATACGAGTGGAGATGCAAAAGGCAAGTAAAGCCTGATGCCTGCTTCTACATACGTACAGTCTCATTTGCTTTTTCGGGTGTGAGGACCGACATGTGTTTCTTTGCTTGGCAACGTTTGGCATGATGAGGTAGTGCAAGTAATTAGGGCCGAAAATTAAAGGACGTTTAGCGATCGCATTAGCGACATGATTTGCTCGGCATCTTGTCTGGGTGGCCCCGTCCGTAGAAGCACCGAAAGGTCTAATCACCTCTGCTCGCCTTCGACGACGACCTCAAATGTGACTCAGCTCGGCGCAAGGGGCAGGATCTCCAGGGGGCAGCAGGTGCACCGAGCTCGGCGGCGGGCTATCAGAACACCGTGGTCAGGCGTTTGGAGATCCAGGGGTGGAGCTCCGGTGGATGCAGAAATAGGTGAGTGCTGCTGCTCTGCTTCACTCGGCGGCTTGTCGTTTTCGGTCTGTTATACTCTGCCCCACCATGTCAGTCTCAGCTATGCTAATATGCTATGCATCGCCGCCGACACCTATCGTCGATCGATCAAGGTTACACTTACACCATTTCCGAAGAGACCGTCCTTTGATCGATGCACCTTGCGCTACCATGCATATTTTGTTGCCGCAAGCAAACACACGTTGCTTGTGCACCAATCGTCATGTTTTATTTTTTTCATACTAGCATAAATGTAGGTGCAAAATGCACATGTTGTGAGATAATCAAACAGACGATAGAAAGGAAAAAAGAAAATAGAATTAAAAGGAAAGAATCCTGATTGATTAACGTCATTCATTTCTCATTAAAACCAAAAAAAGAAAAGTAACATGTGGGTATGGGTATAAAATGAGGTGAGAAATAAAGAGAGAGGATGAAACATTTTGCATCTATGGGTTTTGGGCCTTTCCATCTCTTTACAACATTTTTCAAACTGCGCAGTGGAATCAGCGTGAGGGGTATACCTATGCCTTTGCAGGTAAAAAATATTTTTAGAAAACTCGTTCTTTCATAGCGTAGATCTGAATAATAATGGAAGCTGCGTACCACGCACCGACACACAAATAAGGCAAAAAATAATAAAAGTTTGATTCGACTGGAGCATCAGTTTGGTGAGACATGCACTTTGGTCTAACCACTGTGCAATAAGTTCATGAAACGCACGTTGACACCTAATTAATCTCACCACGATGATGTATGGTTAGAACCTGAAACGTGGTCGCGGGGCGATCTGTCCCGGCCCACCGACATGTGTAATACATAAATCGAGCATGTATGTATACACCGAGACTCAGCAAAGATGCACCACACTCGAGCCTCCATGCACAGACGGATACGGGTCATACAACAAGAAACTTTTCTTTGAAAACGATAACTGGTTACATTAACGCATTTACCATTGCTCAGGTAATCTACTCAATGGTTGTGTCGCGTTCAATGTTCCCCCACTTGTCACACGAGATTGCCAGACCACGGCGCCCACGATATTCCAGTTAACAGAAATCCAACTTTACTTGTACATCTCCACAACAACATCTGCATGTCCATATATTCATTTCATTTACGTATTAGTAGAAAAGATAACATAATCATGACGATTTAGCGGCCGAAAGCGAGAGGCACGGAGCCTAATGACACGCTGTCCCGCAAGAAAACCGGCGGCCAGCTCAGCCTCAGCTCCGCCGTCGCATCCCGTTCGCGGCGCCGACGGATCACGCACGCGGCCCCCGCCCCGCGCCAACCGGAGCGTCGACACGACGACACCCCCGAGGACCGCACGGCCGGTCACCTGCCGCCGCGCCACGCGCCCCACGCCGTTACCGGGCGCGGCGCATCCGGCGCCCCACGCCGCACATTCCGTCACGGTGCCTGACGGAATCCGCGGGCGCCAATAAAAAACCGCCCGCGCCCCCGCCTCCCTCGAACGCACGACAGGCACCACACCACCCTCGCTCGCACTGCGCCGCTCGTCTGACATCTCCCCCCGTCCCTTCGTTTCGAAGCCACGCGGATCCCGACGATGGCCGCTGCCACCGCCGTGTCGGCCGACGAGAAGCTCGAGAAGCTTCGCGCCGAGGCCGCAAAGCTCGACCAGATCAGGCGAGTACTCCCTCCACTTCCCCTCTGCGCTGGATCTCCTCGCCGGCCGATCGCTTCGCCTCCCATTTTTTGTGCTGATTTCTGAGTGTGTTTTCCGCGCAGCGAGAACGAGAAGGCCGGGTTCATCAGCCTTGTCTCACGCTACCTCAGGTCAGTAGATCCCGCAGTTTCACTTTGTATGATTGCCCAGTGGTTGTGCACATCGACTCGTCAGTTGAGTGTGGGGTTTTAATTTGTGCTGTGTCGTTTTGCAGCGGGGAGGCGGAGCAGATTGAGTGGAGCAAGATCCAGACTCCGACTGATGAGGTGGTGGTGCCGTACGACACCCTCGCGTCGCCTCCTGAAGGTATGATCGCCCGTTCCGATTTGATCCTAGTTTAGTAATTGAGGTGTGCTGGTCGTTATGAGTGGATCCAACCGGAGATGTTCTAGACTTCTAGTGACTGTGAGCACTGATCTGATCGTTTTGCTGTAACGCAGATCTCGAGGAGACGAAGAAGCTTCTGGACAAGCTCGTTGTTCTCAAGCTTAATGGAGGACTCGGGACGACCATGGGCTGCACTGGGCCTAAGTGAGTACACCTCCATTCTCATACTGCTGTTGTTTAGCTCAATTGTACCAGCTCTCAACTTATGCGTGGATCATGCATGTAGCTTTGTTCGTTAGGTTTGTGGGACTATGATGAAGAGACTACAAATTGTATCGCTCTTTAGTTTACTTGGAAATACGTGGATTGTGCCTTTGTTCATTAGATTCATGTGTTTTGAGCAACACCAGAAACTAGATGTTGATCTTCCTGCACATGGTCTTTGGTAGAGCACTAATAATATATTATTATTAATTATTATTCGAGCTGTCTGTTTCTGGTCTATTTTACTTTTCTTCGTTAGTTCTCTGGTTTTGGAAGGTGCTCTGTGGGCTGTCTTTCTAATGCACACAAATGATTAAAAAGCACCACAACAATGTTATTCTTTGGATTTTGGTGTGTGCGCACAGATGTCATGTAGTGTATCATTGGTAGTATGACTTCTTTCTATTGATGCTTTTCTTTATGGCCCTATTGTGGAGCTCTCAGTGTCTGATATGGAAATGTATAGAAAACGGTCTTACCTGTCACTTACGAATGCTCATATTGTTGTCGCTTTTACTGTGTTCTGGTTCAAATAGGTTTAGACGTCTGTCCATCCTTTAAACTAGTGAGTTGATGAATTGTTGTGCACATATATTGTTTGACATTGTTCAGCAGTCACCAATTTGCTTATCTGATGGTTCATAATGTGCTGCAGCTACCTTTATTACTTCCTTATGTAGTACTCTGAATGCCTCACTGCATTGACATGTTTGACACATTTATAATAGAATTGTTGATTAGTTATGTATCATAAATCTTCCTGGCATAGCATTATTTGTTGAGCTAGATCCATTGTTAAAACTCGTCAGTATTTTATAGACATCTTTGATTAGGTTATATGCTGTAGCCACTGTTCGCCTAAACGGTCGTTTAGCCCGTTTAAACACCGTTTAAACGTTAAACAGTGGCTGACCGTTTCCGTTTAATTGGTCATTTTCACCGTTTAAACGGCCGTTTAGCACCGAATAATGGCTAAATGGTAGGTGACTGACTGTTTACCGTTTACCGTTTAGCCTAACACTGGCTGTAGCTGCACTTAGTCATTGATGCTCTGTATTTTCTAATTAACTAATTGTTTGTACTGCTATGTATGATCCTTGAGATGTAGTGGCTCTTGCTTCATCTTCGAGATGCTATCACCTGAAGCAGTTAGCACAACTAAAATTTGTCTGCCTTGCAGGTCTGTCATTGAAGTCCGCAATGGGTTCACATTCCTGGACCTTATTGTGATTCAAATTGAGGTATTCGTTATATACCTGAACATCTTTTTACTGACTGGATATGGGAGTACTGGTATGTGCCTTATAAGTTACATGTCTCTGCAGTCTCTGAACAAGAAGTATGGGTGCAGTGTTCCGTTACTTCTGATGAACTCTTTCAACACCCATGATGACACACAGAAGGTTGTGTTTTCCCTTTGCTTCTGTCTTCATAAATTGTATGATCTCTTAGCAGTTGTACTAATATGCTTGACACTTCCTTTTCTTTCCCCTGAAGATTGTTGAGAAGTATTCCAACTCCAACATTGAAATTCACACTTTCAACCAGGTCTGTAGCCTGTTTTTCTTATACTTTTAAGAGTGAATTGCATGGTAGGTCCTTAAACTTATCCCGTGGTACCATCTAGGTCCATGAACTTTTAAAGTGATCATCTAGGTCCTTTAATTTTTCAAATGGTTCTTTCTAGTGTAAATCTAGGTCCGAAATTGGACCTCGATCTACTAAGAATGTAAAGTTGATGGACCTAAATGATCATTTTGAAAAGTTAAAGGACCCAGATGATCACTTTCAGACTTCATGGACCTAGATGGTACCGTGGAATAAGTTTAGGGACCTGGTGTGCAATTCACTCTACTTTTAACTTCATTTATTTTAGTTATGTGCCATTTTTGTGTGACGGACAGTGTTGGCTGATAGATTTGCATTATCTTCTACAGAGCCAATACCCTCGCATTGTTACTGAGGACTTCTTGCCACTTCCAAGCAAAGGGAAAACTGGGAAGGATGGCTGGTTAGTTTCCTCTCTTAAGCTATTATAAAGTCACAGTATCTTTTCAGTGACTACTCCCTATGAAATCTCAACTTGCTTCTTGAATCATTTATGCTGAAGGCTTTTAGATATGGTTTGAACTAGACACCACTATAATTTATCTGCATAAATGTAATGTTCCCATCTGATCATTGTGGTTTTTCATTTAAAGGTATCCTCCAGGCCATGGTGATGTGTTCCCCTCTTTGAGCAACAGTGGGAAACTTGACATCTTATTGGCTCAGGTACGCAAAAATTGCATTAATCTTCTCTTGGCAATTGGTAGCATAAATGGTTCAAAAACTGATTAATCTTTTCAGGGTTGGATTTCACTTAAGTTATTGTATTTTTCTTCATGAAGGGTACTGATTTGATGGAAAAAATGCTGTATTCCTTTACAATGTACTATGTTATGCTTTATTGAAAAATAATGTTCATGGCTCTTCAATGCTTTCTATGTAAGGCAAGCTTGTTTCTGAAGACAATAGAATATTTTAGACTGCTTCTCTATTCTGCCTAGGCTGAGTGCAGCAGCTCGTGCCTAACACTGATTGAGCACGGTAGATGCACTCTACACAGAGAGGAGTTTGAATGCACAACGGGAATCTAAACTGAAATAGTAATGTAACCTCTACAAACTTCTTAGGGACTAATAAATGGAACTGCAATTACATGGATAGTTGTGACTAAACCTTTGTCCTGTTTCTTTGTTAAAAAATTCTGTTGTTAATTTGTTACTTAATCCTATCTCAGGGCAAGGAGTATGTCTTTGTTGCAAACTCAGACAACTTGGGTGCTATAGTCGACATCAGTATCCAAATAGGATGATAAAACTTGTGCAATTTATTTAGTGTTTTCATACATAATATCACCAGGTGCCTTGAATAAAAAACTTTGTTCTTAACCAGCACAGAAATCCTAAACCATCTGATCAATAACCAGAACGAGTACTGCATGGAGGTATGCAAGAATAGCTCATTTATGTTTTTGTTGAGTTTGTGCAACATATAACTTGAGCACTGTATTCATTCTAGGTTACTCCAAAGACGCTGGCTGATGTTAAAGGTGGTACCCTCATCTCTTATGAAGGAAGAGTCCAGGTACACTTCCTCGACATGAATAATTTTTTTGAGTACACTGCTAGTTTATTATCATATTTGTTCTTCAATATGGATAATTTCCTGGTGCATTGCTAGTTTATTGGCACATTTATTAGTGGCTTCGACATCAAAGAGAAGTTTTGAATCTTTGATATTACTTGGAAGTTAGAACTTTGTATTAAACAGACCATCATGCTTATTTTTGGTTGATCCTATGCCTCTAGCATAAAGTGGTTCTGATTCATTATGTAATATTTATGCAGCTTTTGGAGATTGCCCAAGTACCTGATGAGCATGTATGTTGTTGTTTCTGCATAGCTTAAGTTTCATAATCTGTTCCATGATCAGCCTTTTGTAGCAACAGCTAACCCAACATTTCTACTTCTCTTTTATTTCTCTATCCAGGTGAATGAATTTAAATCAATTGAGAAGTTTAAGATATTCAACACTAACAACTTGTAAGAAAACTTACCTATCTGCCTTTGATCAATGAAAAAAAATATATCATCTAACATTTCTTCCCAATAGGTGGGTGAACCTTAAAGCTATCAAGAGACTTGTAGAAGCAGAGGCACTTAAGATGGAAATTATTCCAAACCCCAAGGTACACCACTTCTCTGAAATTTTTGTGATATGCTTTGTGCGTAGCATTTGTGTAGGAGTATAGGGGTGCATCAGTTGGATTATTTGTTTAATGCTGTTACAAATGTTGTGTTCATTACTAAGTTGCTATTTACAGGAAGTTGATGGTGTGAAGGTCCTTCAACTTGAAACTGCGGCTGGGGCAGCTATTCGAGTAAGCAAACAACTTTCGTCATATGATGTCTCAATACTAAGTTTTGTTCATTTTCCTTGAACATGAGCTCTGATGCTTTTGTTACTTTAATAGTTCTTCGACAAAGCAATTGGAATTAATGTTCCCCGCTCAAGGTTTCTCCCAGTGAAGGCTACATCTGATTTGCTGCTTGTGCAGGTATTTCTTGGTGCATCTCAATGTTTTGTTGGTGTGACATCATGATGAGACAGTTGATAAGCTCTTTTTTGTTCCCGCAGTCTGATCTTTACACCTTGGTTGATGGCTTTGTCATCCGCAACCCAGCCAGAACAAATCCAGCTAACCCTTCGATTGAGCTTGGACCTGAGTTTAAGAAGGTACAGCAGTGACGTCTCTAGGATAATGAAGATATCTTCAGCATTATAGTTCCGTCAATAGCAAAAAGAATATTCCTGTTCTTCCTTTCATAAAACAGTGTACTTGCGAAACCATTGATCAGTGAAAACTGACACTCACTTTCAACTTGTGTGACATCATTTATAGGTTTCCAATTTCCTTGCCCGGTTCAAGTCCATCCCCAGCATTGTCGAGCTTGACAGCTTGAAGGTTTCTGGTGACGTCTGGTTTGGCTCAGGAATTACTCTCAAGGTAAACTTTGTCATTGGATGATTCTTCTTTCTCCTTGGTTTCCATCTGTGATGCCCAGTTTATGTATGTGACTTTATAAACAGACTAGTTGCTTATTTTTATTGTCTTCGTCTGTCCTGATCTCGTGATGCTTATTTTTTTTACTGTGTTCCCGTCTGTCCTGATCTCTGTATCTGCCCGTTACTGTGTTCCCTTGTTGGTGTCATCCATGTTGAATTGTAATTGAAGTCATTGTTGGTGCTATCCCTAGGGCAAGGTTACCATCGCCGCCAAATCTGGAGTGAAGTTGGAGATTCCAGATGGAGTTGTGCTTGAGAACAAGGTACGTGCCTTATCACGTTGACTTCCCAGCTGCTATGTGCTTCGGTGCGTGTTATGACAAATGTCTTCTGCTCACTCCAGGATGTCAATGGCCCTGAGGATCTTTGAGCCATGCTTACGGTCACCAGTTTTTCTGAGGAAATGTCATAGAAGCCGCTCCTCTAAATACTCCAACTGAGCTTTGTCTTTTGTAATTTTCATGTGCATTCCGCTGTGAGGGGTCATGTGAGCCCATGACAGAATAATTGTAATTCTCTTTGGTGCGTCTGTACTTCTTGTTTTTGGTGCGCCAGGGACTTATATTTTGCTGAAATGATATTACCATAGATTTTCATGTGTTAGGCTATCCTCAACCGGTGGAGTAAAGTGGATGTGTATCTACTATTTTAACTATCCCTTTCTCTATCTATAGCAGCAGTGTTACAGTATCGTTTTGTATTATAGATTTTTTTTACGCATCTTATTGGGATGGTCTTAGAGGTGCTGTTAGTGTGTGATACTGTGATGTGACCTAGAAGTCTCGATGCCACCACGCTTGCAATTGGACGGTGTTCGAATTTCAGGGCATCTTGTTTGGATTGGGGGAATTTTAAAGTGTGATACTGTGATGTGACCTAGAAGTCTCGATGCCACCACGCTCGCAATTGGACGGTGTTCTCGAATTTTAGGGTTTGTTTGGATTGGGGGAAGTTTAAAGGAATCCATAAAGGTTTCAAAGTTTGGTGTTTGGAATGGAGAAAAGGTAGGTTGCGTTCGAAAGGATTCTTCTCGTGCACAAAATGGAGGAATTAAAATATCCACTAAAATTTTATGGAAAATTTTCCTACAATGTGAGCACGCATCGGACAAGCCAATAGTTCTGCTGACAAGCTAATAGTTCTGCTAATCTCCGAGTGGCCAGTAGCTTAGGCTAGAGTAGGGAACCGATTTGCTTAAACACGTACGATTCTGTACAGGACAAAGTACTTAAACAATGATGATTTTTTTCTCTATTTCTTTGACTATGTTACAGATTTATAAGAAGTGTTGTGTTATAAACTTATATAATATAATTATGGGTAAAATTTGATTCCCCTAAACGCTATCATGCTAATATAGTTTGCATATTTTTCTATTTCGTGTCATATGAGTTCATGTGTTCCAAACACTCAATTTAGATCCAATAAACGCTTTTATGATTATGATATTGTATATTTTCCATATTATGAATTTCTGCGATCCAAACAGTTCAAAGTTTCAGTTCCTCCGTTTTGAATTCCTATAGTTTTCTATTTTTCACTGACTCCATTCCTACGGTTTTTCACATATTTTTCTGTTTTAGATTCCTTTGTTCCAAAAGGTCTTATTCTGAAAATGGCACAAGTTGCCATATTCCTATAGGTGATAACGCAACCAAAGCAGGGAGACTTCTACTCTCGCGAGGCGTGGTCTGTCGAATCGTCTGGTTAGAGATTCGAAATTGCCACCTCGGTGACCCGAATACCTCAGATATTATAAAATTGGCTTCGTTTCTGAAATGGTAAAAAACACAATTTCAGCGCCCAATTTTATGTTAAAAAATCGAAATGGCACAATCATGAACGAGCAAAGCCACACCAGAATTTCAGAATTCAGCCCCAATTTGATGTTAAAAATAAAAGGCAGCTGAAATAAACTTAAGATAAGAGCTAGAAGATTTCAAATTTTCAATTGTCACAAGACAACAGCATGCAGCCGCTGACGCAGCGAACACAGCCACGGCATGGAGGATTGCTCAGTCCTACACTCGACTATGGTAGAATCCGGTCCAACATGAAAACCAAACGTAGAATCTCCTAAGGCCGATGTCACCAGAGCATGTATCTGGAGATGCAAAACACTATTTGCACTGTAGACACAGTAGAATTTGAATTATAAATGGTGGGATAGGCAGGCTAGTGACAATAGCCTAACAGGGCTAAAACAAGCTTTTGAGATACCCAAGCATTTACAGTTCCAGCACCTACTTCAAATCTGTAACTTGTTCCAATCTGCAGGCAGACAATATACAAGGCTCCAATTAACGTTCAACACCCATGATTGGCTGAACTGACAGTCAATGTTTTTGCTGCGTTGCCTTGTATCTGTTGTAAGCCAAAACCATTCCCATCAATCTCAGCAGGTTCATAACCTCTCAGCCTCACACAGCTATATGGTTATCAATATCGAAGCTTCGAAGATCTGAAGGACTGGTGCCTAACCTGCATAAAGTTGCACAAGAGAAGTTATGGTATGAACACAACCAAGATATAACAGTATGCTTCGGCTGAACTCTTCAAGATGTGGCAAGCTAATTCATATCACCATAGGAGATATGATTATTGATTACAGCCGAGTGCATGAATGCTACAACATAAAAAAACATAGGTGAGTGCTGCATAAAAATTGCAGCAAGGCATCAACAGAGCGTAATAAAAAAATGAAGAACAAGATTCTAAACAATGATCAGTTTGTACAGAAAAGAGAGGGATGTACCTTTTGTTTATAGTACAATAGTGGAATTTGATGTTACCAGACTTCACATCTTCAGTATACTGCAAGCAGTAGTAGGCATGTTTAAGGCTTTTGAATTTTGATGTTAAATTAATAAATCACAGAGCAAATGTGGGGCAGGCAGGGAGACGGGGAGGGGGAAATACCATCCTTAAGGTGACAATGATTGAAGAAAATGCTAGAGAATCGAATGGTATATCATCCAGAGCAAAAAGTGCACATTCTAATGACTCCGGTCCAGGTGAAAAGTTGGGGGTCCTCAATCTTGCTCGGAAAATAATGTAACTCTACTGCATCTCATCGTAATACGCAGGAAAATTCAACTTAGTAGCGTACAGAGTAAGCATTAAGCATAACTTTCAATGCCAATTTTCACTCACTTGTCCAATCAGAGGAATATCCAACTGAGCAAAAGGTGAGACTATTTCTACATCTGCACATGCTTCTTCTAATGTTTCTCTAGAGGCTCCTTCTGCAGCAGACTCCCCCACCTCTAAATAACCAGCAGGAAGAGTCCTGTTAATGTAAACTTGGTTAAAATGGAGGACAGACTGCTAAGTTCAACAATAAACAGGAAATATGTTCACGGTGCACGAGACTAGGAAAAAATTTGACAGAAATAAGTGGGAAATATGGTGTTGTAGTGATTGGTACTACATTAATAAAAGATAAGAAAAGCATAACCCTATCAGTTAGCAAGTTTGTGAAAACAGAAAAGAGCTATTCCTAACCTGAAGAATTGAAATAACAACAACGTACTAAAAAACTACTCCCTCTGTCCCAAATTGTAAGGGGTTCAAGGCCTCTACTAGATTTATTCATTCCTCTATGTATGCGTGTTCAATATATGTCTAGATTCATAACATCCATATGAATGTGGACAAAAAAAAAAGAGGGCTAGAACCCCTTACAATTTGGGATGGTATTATAATGTGGCCTCATATTCCAAACATTACAGAAAAAAAAGTTTTGGTTATGTATTCTGAAAATCTGCATCTGTTGTACATAAAAAAACTGTCGCATGAAAATATCAAACATAATACAGATATGCCATTAACTATTATAACAGAGTAAAATCACAACAAAATAATTGAAGAGAAAATATCAAAGGGAATTTACCAAAGACCATAAGCCGGTTCAATCTTTCTTCTGCAAAGGAGAACTTTATTATCATGCTCCACAAGGCAACCAACAACCTATCCAGATGATATAGATTATCAATGGCAGAAATTAAACTGACAAAGTTATATTCCCCTGTTTGACAAGTCAATTAAACAAATATATGAAGGAAATATGGGCTCCATGGATCAAGCAATTCAGTGTCTTGACTCTCAAATTAATCACAAATACAAATGCATGTGCATCTTTTCCTGTTTTCTTTTATTTGTTCAGCACATACCATTTTTGGGTTTTCATAGTGAACTCTTCCACAAGAAGAACAAACAGCCCTCATCTTCTCATCGCCATCAGGTACGGCCAACTTTGTTGGACTTCCACAGGCAGGGCAAAACCGAATCTTTGACTTGTGCACCTGGATGAGGAATGGATATTGCTGAGATTAAATCTTATTCTACAGCTAAATCAGTGTCTGTGTCAGGAAACAAACATTGCACAGTCATGCAGCTATACTGGGCAGGCAAGGCAGAACCAGGAACCTTTATACAAATAACTAGTATATAAATCACTTAGTAACAATTAGCAGTCAGACTAATAAACCGAATCTTTGACTTGTGCACCTGGATGAGGAATGGATATTGCTGAGATTAAACCTTATTCTACAGCTAAATCAGTGTCTGTGTCAGGAAACAAACATTGCACAGTCATGCAGCTATACTGGGCAGGCAAGGCAGAACCAGGAACCTTTATACAAATAACTAGTAGTATATAAATCACTTAGTAACAATTAGCAGTCAGACTACCATGCTGCTGTCTGGATGCTAGAATATAGATATAATAGATGACCGCAGGCTTACAGCATACAGAGCACTGTGCAATTGGAGCATAGGAAGTCAAACACGTTGGCAATTGGCTGGCACTGCCCAGATTTAAGTCAACGCCCTAACTGAGTTGCTTCACTTCAAGCACGATGCTACTACTACGATTTGCCGCCTGATTGCGGCACATCAGACAGCAGAGTGACGCGAGGAGCAACACGAGGGGGGCTGGGCTCACCACGGCAGGCGGCGGCGACGGGGCGGGGGAGCTGGCGTTGGAGCCGGAGGAGGCCGCCATGCGGATCGGCGGGTGGGACAGGGAGCGCGCGAGCGGGAGCGCGTCGCGGCGGAGGAGCAGGCGGGTGCGCGGGGAGGACAGGCGGGCGGCGCGGTGGAGGAGCGGGTGGGATCTGAGGAGGGGGAGGAGCATGGTGGTGGGTGGTGTGGCTGGGCTTTAGTAGCGGGCGGGGGTTGGTGGTGCGGTAGTAGGGTGGGGAGCGAGCGCAAATGGCGACTCGAGGTCGTCGGGGGCCGCCGGGGAAGCGGTGAGGGGTGAGGTCGCCCGCCCAACACGTTCCGCCGCGGGATTGGTGCACGAGCGGTTTTGTGGGCACGGTTGGGAGAAAGATTTGTTGAGCTGGCCTGTCAGGTTTATCCCTGATTCGTCGAATTTGTACCTACTATTAAACACAAATTAATTTTTTTCCTCCTTTGAGGAACGGCTGTAAGTGTGTTTGTACGGTGGAAGGGTCTGCTTTCTACATGTGCTATGATGCTGTGGTGTTTTTTTTTGATACGTGGGGCCAATCATTTTCATGAATTAGTGTATTAGAGTAAGTTCCAACGTCATTAAGCAGATTGTCTCAAACAGATGCTCAAAAACATTATTCCAACGTCGTAGACGAAGAAGAGTTTGAAATTTGAGAAATGAAATGAGTATGATGCTGGAGATAGCCTTATAGCTCATTGCCTCATTTGTGAGAAACAACACTAGGAGAGTTTGTACGTTGGAAGGACTATGATGTTGTTGTGTTTTTTTATGATCGCATCATCAAGATGTGTAGGCTAATTATTTTCATGAATTGGTATAGCATAATCATAAATATTTATACCTCATTTGTGGAGGATCAACAAGAGGCGCGAATCGGCGACATCAAGATCAAGATATCATATGTTGACGGGTGTTGTTTGAAACGATGTACAAGATGTGAATAAGCAACAACAGGTTATGACTTGTTGATGGACATCGGTTGAGAAGACATAAAGAGAAATAAACATCATTAGTTGATGAGCTAGTGATCAACAAGGACATACGGGGGTGTGGGAAAGTGAAAACATTGAAGATGTAGAGTATAAAAATGGCTTTATATGGAAAGACGGCGAAGGATAACCAAGGCTCTGTTACATGGACCTACACTAATGGTGCATGGCAAATAATGAGTTTGAAGATGGAGGACCAACATAATGGTTGAAAAACGAGTGATGACTTAGTGCTAATAGACCATGAGAAGCCATATGATGATGTGCAGAGCACATCTTTTACTAAGAAGATAGAGGAGTTTAACGAGTGACCGAGACCTATGACCCTAGAGATATAGAAGGGGAGCAACTGAGCAGGGGAAGGGAGGCTTCTAAGTGCCCAAAAACCCAAACAAGGAGAGGAAAAGTTGCCAACAGCAAGGCTCAGGATGACTAAAACACAACCAATACACTCGACTTCAAAAAAGGGTCGAAAGTTTCTTTGTGCAAGACAACAACTTCCTTGGATCTATGGGTGATTCAATTATACATAAATTGCATGAATATATAGGTTAAGAGAAAAAACATGGATTACATGTATCAATGATATCAAGTGGCTAAGGGAAACAAACTAAGGTTGATGGTTAAATTGTTTGCTGGAATAAAGATGCTCCGTATGTTGTTTTTTAGCACGTCTTTAATTGCATCTGCGTTGGAGAGAGATCATGGACAAGGGAGAAAGAATTGAAGAGATGGTGGATGGGACACAAGAGTTAGGATAAGGAACATACCCTTAGACCTTGTTCAATTTGAAGGGTATTGGAGAGGATTCAACCCCCTTCTAATTAAATTTAAATAGGGAGGAATTTGATCCCCTCGATCCCCTTCAACCGAACACGTCCTTACGAATTAGGGCAAGTGATAAGGCAAGGGTGATAGTCTTTTCCTATGTTCACGCCATGTTGGCAGGTTGATGCATCTTTCCACACATGAAAAGAATAGAAGAAATATAATAAATATTTTCACTGGTGCTAAATCCCCATATCTTTTTTTTTTGAGAAACCCATATCCATTTTTAGAACTGGTCTTTGTGGGAGCGATGGAATAGCCCCAAAGGCCCAAATCCAATGCAGCAAGCCGTGCACGGTGCAGGACGACCCAGCGCCGCCATCCAAATCCATCGTCACCGCCGGATATGACAAAAGCGACGCGCACCCGCGCACAAAAAGGGCGGCTCCAGGTCCCCACTGCGCCTGCCGCCGCCTCTCCTCCTCCCCAACCTCTCACCGGGTGCGAGCGATGCCCGCTGTCCCCACGGCCCCGGCGCCCAGCCCCGACCGCGTCCTCCTCCTCGCCCACCGCCACCCACTCCCCGTCTCCTGCCCATCGCCGTGCTCTAACCGCCAGCGGCTCCCGCCTGTCCTCCTTCGCCTCCCCGCTCGCCCCCGGGCCGCTCCCATGTCCGCCGAGGCGCGGGCACCCGCGCCGCCGGCGCACCCCACTTACGACCTCAAGGCCGTCATCGCGCTCGCCCTCGCCGAGGACGCCGGCGATCGAGGTACGCAGCTAGGAGTACTACACAGTAGCGACACGCTCGCGCGCTGTTCGCCCCCCTTGCGATTCGGAATCCACGAGACCACTGCCAAACTTGGGTTGTCGCTGCTCTCTATAGCACTACGGTGTTCCATGGTGTTGAGCAAAATTATTTGCTTCCTGCATTCTAGTACTGCGATCGTAACTGGACTCGCGGGTGTCATAGCAACCACTGACCAGAGGCTAGTCACTAGTGCTGCCGCGGTGTGCTCATCTCATAGTCAATGAGCACAGAGGCAGTTTGGCAGAGCTGGGGGCTTGGGGATCTTAGGAAGGAGTACTAGGCCGGTTAGTAGTAGTTTTCATCTTCTGAAATGATGCTATCCAGTCACTTTGGGCAACAATTGATTTCAATAAGTAAAAGCAAATACATAGTCAATATGCATTCTAAGACCTTTTACCGGCTATTCATGCAGACTTGCAGAGTAGCATTACACATTGAATAATCATTATACACTAAGGCAGAAAGATGGATCCATTGATAATCAATTTAATCATGTCTCTATGGTCTGCACCGCCGAGTGCCGACTTGCTGCCTTTCAGCATCGCTAGTAATTCTATTTGTTTTCTGCCATATTTGTCCCTGCTTTAATCCAGTCACACGAGGTTCATATTCTATTTTCCTAACAAATAAGTTTGCTCCCTCGGAGAATGTAGATATTGGGTATATTTACTAAATAAGTTAAATATCACTAGTCTCTCCAGCCAGAACATTCCTCAATTTGCTAGGCCGCTTGCTGTTCTTTCACATTTTTATGCAAAACTACTTGCATTTTTAATGGATGTACATCTAGTCTTACAAGATTGTGGTCACTATTTGTCAACACCATCAGGGGATGTATCCTGTTTGGCCACAATACCTTCTGACGTAGAAGCCGAAGCCACATTTATTGCTAAAGCGGATGGTGTCATTGCTGGAATAAGCCTAGCAGATATGATATTTCACCAGGTCGATCCATCTTTAAAGGTATCTATTTTGCATCTTTTCTCCCATGAGTTTTGGCAAGGATCTGATTCCCTAAGTATCACATGCAGTATTAACTGTGACGTGTTCTTTGATGACCAAAAATTCAGGTTGAATGGTTTGAAAGCGATGGAAATTGTGTCCATAAAGGATTGCAGTTTGGCAAAGTATATGGTAAAATGCATGTAAAAATGAAATCTGTGTACTTGAACAGTTGAACTTATCATTCTTTAAGTCTAAAACCCTTTTCCCAATGCTATCCTTGTATCAAGGGTGTGCCCGGAGCATCATTGTTGCTGAAAGGGTCGTGCTCAATTTCATGCAGAGGATGAGTGGCATTGCGACCCTAACAAAGGTTTTTTCTGCCCTTATTTACACAATTAAAGCTCCTCCTTTCCTGGATTAACTGAAATATTGATTCTTTTGTCCTAGACTCCTAGGACCTTCAACCTTGTCTATGATACAGTTAGAAGAAGGCACTCTCTATGCCCCTCAAAGCTTTTCTCGATACATCCAGCACTCGCATCATATTCAAATTACAGCCATTTGAATACTTCCATTCTTACAGGGTGTTTGTTTTCTGTCTTGGAGTCTAAACCTGATATTGTTGCTTTCCTGATTGCCGTAGATAGCTTTCAAATGCTTACTTCAGATTTTATGTTTCAAAATCTTCCTATTCTTTTAGATCACGTTTGATATTTCATTAAACCTTCTGTCTTTATTCTGTCCAGGCT
The DNA here is from genome assembly GCA_022530915.1 of Paspalum notatum. Classification (NCBI taxonomy): domain Eukaryota; kingdom Viridiplantae; phylum Streptophyta; class Magnoliopsida; order Poales; family Poaceae; genus Paspalum; species Paspalum notatum. The sequence continues at coordinate 44,398,892 of CM039685.1, forward strand.
ATGTCTGATGCTGCTCGTCCAGCGTGTATATTGGAAACAAGGAAAACCGCCCCAGGTTTACGCCTGGTTGACAAGTGGGCAGTAAGAATCTTTTTTCCTGGTGTTGTTGTTCATCGCTTCTGGCTGCTTTCTTAATCCTTGTGTTGCAATTTTGCTTGTTCCTTCGTGATCATGTAGGTACTGATTGGTGGTGGAAAGAATCACAGGCTTGGTTTGTTTGATATGGTTATGATTAAGGATAACCATATTTCTGTTGCCGGAGGGATTGCAAATGCAATGAAATCTGTTGATCAATTCTTGGAGAAGGAAAAACTCACAATTCCTGTTGAGGTACATACTTTTTAATATTGCGCATGTGGAAAGGACATAACTATGTGTCTATGTATTCATATTTTTGTAGTTGACCTTCTTTGTTTAGTCTGATTTGGATCCTCTGCTTGTGTACTTGTTTTATACAACTATATGTCCACATGGCCCCTTAGAAAAAATAAAGAATATCAAATCTTGACATATGCCTTTTTCTTAATAAACCAGGTTGAGACAAGGACAATTGAAGAAGTAAAAGATGTGTTGAAGTATGCTGCTGAAAACAAAACTTCATTAACCCGTATAATGTTGGACAATATGGTTGTTCCTCTTCCAAATGGGGATGTAGATGTATCAATGCTTAAAGATGCAGTTCAGTTGATAAATGGTAGATTTGAGACTGAGGTATGCAAATTCAACTTTGCGAGGCATGTATTTCTTATATGATGTGCTAGTCGCTAATGCTATTTGCTGACAGCGACAGGTTCTTTCTGTTATGGCAGATTTGGGTACTGAAGTGTAGTGACATTGTTCTTTACTGCAGGCATCTGGAAACGTGACAATTGATACAGTAAATAAAATTGGAGAAACAGGAGTTACCTATATTTCAAGGTATTTCCATAGTTCCTATTCCTACTGATTTAAATTTGTATTTAATGGGACAGCGCTTGTCTCCCGTTTAGGTGCCTGTTCTATACTTCGAAATCAATGCGCAACCCCCTGCTCAAATCATTATACAATTAGTTGAGCGACTCCTATGATTTGTTTCAGTGGAGCATTAACGCATTCTGTGAAGGCGCTTGACATCTCTCTCAAGATAGACACGGAGCTCGCTCTTCAAGTTGGAAGACGTACAAATCGTGCCTGACTCCAGCACACTATATGTATTGTACACGCCTTGCCGCATCTACAAGTAAGGCCTACCCTCCTTATATAGCTTGACTTTTATTCTCCTACTTCTCTAAGCCAGCCGTTTTGCTTGTGTCGCCAGGATGATAGAGAACCCAGCGTGGCAAATCAGCTTAAATAACGTATCAAATCCGAGCCGTTGGCATGGCGCCGTGAGCTCTGACTGCAACTATATGGAATTCATTCTTCAGTGCAGACACTATAACATGGAGCAGAATAATTTGCTGGACAGGTTGCTCCTGGCATATGTTCTAGCACCAAGTTTGGAAGCTAGAACAGGCTGCGTCCTGCGGCAGGCAGGCAGAGTAATATAGATCTTCCTGCGCTCAGCCACAGCCAGACAGGCACTAGGTTACGGCAAACGGGGTTGGTGTCGCACAGAACTTGCAACACCACAAACAAAATAACAAAAGATGAAGAATAAGATGCCTAATCTTACTGCTCCTGGCGAGAAAGAAAAAAAAAGCAACGGCCACAATTTAGATGTACAAAAAGCTACTAGTTGCAAGGTCAGCTCCGTACTTGGCATCTAGTATTGTTGCATTGCATCGTTACACCATTGCTTCGACCCTACTTGGGTAAACGTTGCATTCTCATCCCCCCTGCAATAGTCTGTATACAGTCGGCTCCCGTACTCACGCAGTCACGCTCCGGACGAAGGAAAATATTAGGTCATTTGGTCAAATTTTCCGCTGTGGTACTTCAAAATTTTCTCGGCTAGGTGTTAGTACACGCACCGGTGCCAATAGACCCGACGCCGTCCCAGGTTTTGATGCGTTCCATTCCAAAACCGGCTAGTAGTAGGCAAGTAGCCTATATAGGGGACATTGTGGTGAATCTGATCGCTATGTCTATCCGAGAAGAGGAAGGCGTGGTGGTGGGGCTCCACTGCTGGCGCAGCCCATTGTTTTGTTTGCCAATCTGTTACGTCACGCCCCCCTTGGGAATGGACAACCGAGTCGATCGAAATCAAAACAGGAGGGTGGGGGCGTGGGGCCACCGGCTCGGTCGCGTTCCATGCCGCTGGGCCGCTGGCTCGGCTAGGCTCGCTGGGTCGCCGTCGTGTGCGGCTCCTGCTCGGTGAGCCGTTTGTTTTGGCATTATTGCATCAACGGCCGCGCGCGCACCGGCGCGGGCACAAGACACCGACCGTCTTCGATTCCTTCTGTGTCAGGGCGGTCGCCCAGTACTCGTCGTCGTCGTCGTTGCTGGGTGGTGCGATCTGCGCTGCTGCTACCATTTGGGTCGTCAGTCGTGCATGCCTCGGCGTGCCGGGTCTGCTACCGTCTTTGCCTTTGTACATTCGGTCGGTCCCGATCGTTTTGGGGCTGTCAAGTGTCAAGGCTGCGTTCTGACGACCAAGCGACCAGGACCTGCGGCACAGAACGTAAGATTGGGAGCGCCGTTAGTATATTTATTTTATTCGTTCACGGGTGTGTTTAGAGCACCAAAAGTGCTCCAAAATACACTATGCAAAAAGAAGATTCCCCGTCACATCAAAAATGCCGGCACATGCATGGGATACTAAATGTAGATGAAATAAAAAACTAATTGCACAGTTTAGATGTACTTTGCGAGACGAATCTTTTGAGCCTAGTTAGGCCATAGTAAGACAATATTTACCACAAACAAACGAAACGTGCTACAGTGCTTTTCGATTCGGAACAGTGCTTTCAGCCCCAAATTGGGCCCAATTTGGACCCCAAGTTGGGGTACTAAACACACCCCACGAAAGAAAGTCGGTGAGACGAGAATCTTGGCGCCAAAAACATCAAACAGACCTGACAGATGGCAACCGAAATATTGTACTACTGCTGCAGAAGCGAGCGGTGGGAATATTCAAAGGTTACCCTTTAATAACAACGAAAGAAGAAATCCCTGAGACGTGAAGAAAGGAAAACTGCGAGCCCCCCCGCTCCGGCTGCCTCCAAGGCGCGACCGAGCTGTCAGCATCTCCCTCGTGCCAGCACTTTCCCGATGCTATATTCTCCTCTTCCTCCCCTCAGACCGGGTGAGGAAAAAAAAAACATCCGTATTTTTTTACTCTACGTACAGTGCAGTGTAAATACCCTGTCCGGTGACTCCGGTTTCATCGTTTCTCCAAGAGGCGGAGAGCTCATCGCTTCTCCAAGCGGCGGAGAGCTCAAAATACGTTCATCCCCCGGTTGTTCTCTCGGCGTCGACCGATCCAACCGCGGGTTGGCATTAAAGACATCGATCACCATTCACCACCCAACCGCAGCACTTGGAGAGGCTTTGGCATAGTGTACCGAACACGAAGCAAACGCACGCACGCACACCTAAAAGATTTTCGTGATGGGGTGGGTTCCAACGGCTCGTCAATCGGACGCTCCAGATCGGCGCCACCGTCTTCGCCTACCAAAAACCACCCAACAATCCGTGAGGAATATCACTCGCTTGGGAGTATATACGAAAACAAAGAGAGCATGTCGGAATCACATTTTCCATCGCTACAAAACACAAGATTACTGGTGGTGAGCAATTTGGGCCTAGATCTGGATGGCAGGCTAGTAGTTGGAGAACAACTGCCCAAGCAGGGGGGAGGGAGCAGGAGGGACACCAGGATCTTGTGTTCCAACTTCCTGCACATTCCACTGGCTGCCTGCCTGATTCTACAAGAACATGAACATGAAATGAAATCAAGCTAGAAGATACTTATCAAACTAACGAACGGGATAAAATTCTAAGCTACGCCGCTGCTAGTCCCCCTACTGCTCTTCACAGCGACACCTGCACACGGAAATGGGGAAACCGTATGTACAGTTACTTTTCAGTACAGCCGCCGAGGGCGGTCCGCCTTGTCGTCTCTGGACAGGTTCTGGGCTTCAGGTTCAGGTAGAGGTGGTGCGCTTCTCAGTTCTCCATGGCGACCGCCGTGTCCGGCTCCTCGCCGGCGTCGTCGTCCACGACGCATCCGTCGCGGTGGCGGTCGCGGCAGAGCTCCTCGACGGCCAGGAGCCGGCGGCGGAGGTCGGCCATGTCGCGCTCCATGAGGAAGAGGCGCTCGCGGAGGGTGAGGTTCTCCTCCTCGAGCCTGGCGGCGCGCGCCTCCTCGTCCTCGTCGTCGTCCCCGCCCAGGGCGGGCGCCGGCGCGGCGGGCAGCTGGACCATCTCGAAGCGGCTGAGGTCGTGGTCCAGGCGGCGCTCCACCTCGACGTGCTCCTCCACGTCGCTCTCGCCGGAGCCGGAGTCGTCCTCGAAGCCGGCGGCGCCCCCGGCGGCGTCGGCGCGGAGGCGGATGAGCCCCTTCATGGAGCCGTACCCGTCGACGCCCCACGCCTCCTTGGCCATCTCCACCAGCACCTCCCGCGACGGCGACAGCACCGGCGTCGGCAGCACCGCCGGCGTCACGGGGCACGGCGACACCAGCGACGCCACGCCGCCCGCCCGCTTCGCGCGGATCAGGAACGACGTCGTGTTGCGCGGGGCCGCCGCGCCGCCCCACCTCGCGCCGCCCGACGCCGCCGGGGGAGGCGCCCCCTTGCGCTTCCAGGGCGTCCGCGCCGCCCGCTTCCACGCCGGCCGCGCCGGCTTGAACCCCACCACCGGAGGCTCCATCGCCGGCGGCTGCGCCGCCGCCGCTGCCCACATCTGGTGGTACGGCAGCGGCGCCGGAGGTCGCATCATCTGCTCATTCATGGTGGTCTGGTTCGGAAAAAGGACTAAGCTAATCCTCCAGATCCGAAACCCTAACACACTAAATCACAAACACCCACAAAAAATCACACGGTTCGCCCCGAGCCCTAATCCCGGGATCGGAACGTTTTCGTTTTAATCTCTTCGATCCCGTTCACCGTGTGCTTTTAGAGATTATTTATCGAATTCGTTTGATCCGAATTTGGGGAGGAGGAAGAAGAGGTGGAGAGAGAAGGGAGAGGAGAAATGGAGCGAAAGAGAGAGAGAGAGAGAGAGACAGCGTGGTCTAAGGAAGGTGGGGGAGGAGGGGGGTGCGCGGATATATAAAGGGGCGCGGGCGGCCGGATCGGTGCCGCGGGATACGGACGGCTGAGATGGAGTCGGGATGGGCGTGTGCGGTTGCGTGTCTCTGATGGACAGCACGGCACGGGCTGTGCCGCCATGGGACGCCTTCCTTCGGGCTGGGACGGTTGTGTACGCTAGCAAGGCAACCGGCAAAAGGTGCACGGTTTCCCTTTCTTTTCTGTTTGTTCTTTATTTTCCTCGGTTTCGTTTGGAAATTGGAAGTTTGATTTGGTTGCTGAGAGGAGATGGCCCACGTCTGATGTAGAGTACGCTCAAATCTACGAGAGTTTTATATTTGGTTCACCTTATTAACAAACATTTTTATTTTTATCGGATGTCGTCTAAAAGACATTGTTTTAATTTTGTCTACTGGTACATTGCTTCAAGCCTTTAACTAAACATGACACCTCAAACAAGAAAATTAGACCACATATCGTGCTTGTTCTACTGCAGCGAGTATATTGCAATAACAATTTAATTTTTTTTTTGTGATGTACGCTCTCTCTCTTTTGTAATGAAATATATATCGTATAGTATAGTGACGATAGTGTAAAAGGACAATGTGGTTTTCTCTGTTGTCGCCGGTGTTGAGAGAATAAATCATCATCTATGCGTAAAAAGGGTAATAACAAGATTCAAATATGTTAACTTGGAAAATCTCAGTACTACACAAGACAACTAGGGCATAAAACACGACTTTAACAAAAAAAAAGTATAGTTAGAAGCACGGAACAATACTTTTTCGTGCTGTAATTAGTATACCGAGCTATTGATGCAGGCTATGAGAAAAAAACACATGTGTTTGTCTAAAAATATGGCTACCACAACTCATGAACGGTGCTTAACCTATTAATAGTACTACATGGCTCTGCAATGCTCTGATTTAGCTCGTGTATGCATATATCTTTTGGACAAAAAAAATGACTGAATTGTCAAGAAATGTCGTGATTAGTCGAGGACGTTCGTTGACCAGTTATTACAAAGAAGAATCCTCATTAGACTATTTTATAGACGCACTGCCATGGTCTAATCGCCTCATTCGCGCGCGTTCTTTTTGACTCGTGTCTAAACAACTCGCTGCCTAGTGCCTACCATTCGATGGATGCTACTGGGTAAAACGCCATGGATACTTCCGCTTGTGCGGCCGGGATCAGTGCAGGTGCAGTGAAGGCTTGAACCCTCGCCCTGCTAGTGCTCGTTGCCCGGCCCGGTACCGACCTGGCTACGGAGCAGTGTTCACGCACGCACACCTCGCGGTCGACCTGTGGACGCCGCCGCTCACGCCGGACCCACGCGCACGGCAGAGGCCGGACGAGCGCCACGCGGCAGGTGCGGGGCGCGGTGAGTGGAGTCCCGTTGGGGGTATGGCCGTTTGGCATGGGCGACGCGATTCAATATTGCAAAAATGCGATTAACGATTCTTTATTTTTTTTTCTTATATATTCCTCTCTTTCTACACGGAGTAACTGCAACTCCTTGTGGGGTATGAAAAGATGCTACAGCATTAGCATTTACTTTGGCTGAAAGCTAGCTAAGGTATCGACGGAAGAGTCTTGCCCAGGTGTATTCGCTCGTCGTTGACCACTGGCCGTGAGTGCCCCGATGCTTTGACTTGACATATGCTCAACCTTTGAATTTTACTTATAATTATTAGAAGCATGAAAGAAGATCAAAGGAAAGGAAGGTCCCTCGCTGGATGCCCTCTCATGGCCTCACCGCTCTCGTCACATTTTCTTTTTGGCTCCTGCCAGACAGTTTCTTGCGTGCCGCCGGGCCGTGCCTACCATTCCAGTCCCAGGCGGCTTGCGCGTCGGCGGCTCGGCGCGCGACCGCGTCGTCGCACCTAGCCAAACCCAGCAGCCAGCCCACGTCAGGGCAAAAGCCACCTCGCGTCCAACTAACTGCTCACCGCGACGCCACGGCCACCGACGTCCGACCCGACGAGCGGGACCCCGGGCCGTGCGCGAGCGGCGTCACGCAACGCACACGATGCCGTGCCCGCCACCACACCAACGGCTGCCAGCCGGAGGCCGTCCCGTCCACGTTCGGCGTACGTGGCGCCGCGGCCCGCGGGTGTCTCGTCCGGTTGCAACTCTGGGCCCAAGCCCAACTCGAACTCGGGCCAAATCCACTCGCGCGCCGTCCTCATCTTCTTCTTCCTGGAGGATCCAGCCGCGGCAAATCCCCGACCGGTGTGCACGGCGACGACAGCGAGCCGAGGAGGAGGAAGGGCAACAGGGGGCTCGATGGCGGAGGGGTCCAAGCCAGACGTGCCGCTGTTCCAGCTCCTCACCGACCTTCTGCAGGAGGTACGCCACGCCTCCGCGGTCCCCGATCTGTTGTCAATCGCTAGGTTCCTCCGTCGCCGCCGATGTAGGGAAGAATCGCCGTGCGCCTGCACCGGTTTCGCCGATCTGAAGCGTCACCGTGCCCCGTCGTTCGGAAGTTGTGTTTCCTGGATCCCGATTAGAGCAACGCCACGTACTTCTGCTATTGCCGAATTTTGTCCATCCAAATTAGCCTCGGAACGTTGGAGTTGCCGCATCTCAATTCTCATCTCGCCGTCTCGGGCCCTAGCAAACATAATTAGTTGTGAAAGTTGGGGTACCACCTCTAATGTATGGCTGAAGGCGCAGGATTGGCCTGCTTCGCTGCTAATATTTTCCTTGCTGGTTATTTTAACTAAAGTGGTCGGGTCAGTTTGCTGCCCATGGCAAGGATTGATATAACAAGCCGATTTTTGTATGAGTTATTTCTGCACCCACCTGAACACGCCACACAGTAGTGAAGTTACCTAACTTCTTTGTCACGTTCCTTCACTGCTAGGAGTAGATCACAATTACAAGAATACTTGATACAATCTCACATGAATTGGAGAGGAACTAGTCTAGAATAGGATGGAATCAAGGATACAAGAGCAGCAAGAGAGGTTCCTAGACAGAGCTGAAGGAGGAAGACGAGGTTTCAGGCGTTCGGTTTCTGTTCGATGCCGGTTCCCGTTGTGCACTTCCACTCTTGTACGCTGAGCCCGTACTCATCCCTCAGCCCACTGGGCTCTTGGCTCCCTGGCAGCCCAGTCCGTGACATTCTTGTATAATTCTTAAATCCCCATCTTTTCCTTTCAGTCTTTCAAATTACGCTTTTTGCTTGTGTTGTGACAAGACAAAACATGGATAATCATAATATTGTTTGTGTTGTAATAAGAAGACGAACTAGGGATAATCAGAATCATCCTTGTGCTGTTTCCCTTGTTTCCGCCAAAGGTCAGGCACAGCCAGCTGAGTTGATTTTGTCACTTTATGTCTAAAACCACCTTGGCTGAGAACAACTAGGGGCATCTGCCTTTTTAGTTTTGCCAGGTTACTCAGCAAGGAGCATAACTCTGATTCCTTTTAAAAAGAATCAGAAACATTGTTGGGATCAGTAGAAACACTGCCCCGCTTACTTTTGCATGTTAGATAACTATTTGGGTTGGCAGTTGTTATAGTAAAAATCTCACCCATGCAGCAACCATACACAAAGCAGAGAAGTGAACCCTTGGCTAGTTAAAATGTCTGAGGAAAAAGTCTATATAACCCCCTGAAGTATATATGGTGGAACACATCACCCCCTGAACTACGAAACCGGATGTTTTGCACCTTAAAGTATCAAAAATCGGTCAAATAACCCCCTAAGTAGTTTTGGTGGGTGGTTTTGATGATGTGGCATGATGATATGTTCAAATCACCCCTCCAACTATTTCAGTTGGCACATTCTACCCCTTGATAAATTTATATTTTTTGTTTTTTCGTCTACAATTTGAATATGAAGTTTAAATTTTGCAAGATGATAGTTTGGATCATAACTTGTATTAGAAAAATAAATGGTGATTTTTTGTGATTATTTTTCTTTACAATTTTATATTACCAAAGTTAATTTATTATTAAATTTCTAACTAATAAAAAATTATGATAAAATCACCATAAATATTTCTAGCATAAGTTATATTGTCTTCCATAACCTTACAAAATTAAACTCTAAAACTCAATTTGCACATGAAGAAATGAAAAATACAAATTTATCAAGGGGTGGAATATACCAACTGAAATAGTTGGAGGGGTGATTTGAACACATCATCATGCCACGTCATCAAAACCACCCACCAAAACCACTCAGGGGGTTATTTGACCGGTTTTTGATACTTTAGGGTGCAAAACATCCGGTTTCGTAGTTCAGGGGGTGATGTGTTCCACCATATTTCCCTCTGAAGTATAAGGGAAGTATATATGGTGGAACACATCACCCCCTGAACTACGAAACCGGATGTTTTGCACCCTAAAGTATCAAAAACCGGTCAAATAACCCCCTGAGTGGTTTTGGTGGGTGGTTTTGATGACGTGGCATGATGATGTGTTCAAATCACCCCTCCAACTATTTCAGTTGGTACATTCCACCCCTTGATAAATTTATATTTTTTGTTTTTTCGTCTACAATTTGAATATGAAGTTTAAATTTTGCAAGATGATAGTTTGGATCATAACTTGTATTAGAAAAATAAATGGTGATTTTTTGTGATTATTTTTCTTTACAATTTTATATTACCAAAGTTAATTTATTATTAAATTTCTAACTAATAAAAAATTATGATAAAATCACCATAAATATTTCTAGCATAAGTTATATTGTCTTCCATAACCTTACAAAATTAAACTCAATTTGCACATGAAGAAATGAAAAATACAAATTTATCAAGGGGTGGAATATACCAATTGAAATAGTTGGAGGGGTGATTTGAACACATCATCATGCTACGTCATCAAAACCACCCACCAAAACCACTCAGGGGGTTATTTGACCGGTTTTATACCAATTGAAATAGTTGGAGGGGTGATTTGAACACATCATCATGCTACGTCATCAAAACCACCCACCAAAACCACTCAGGGGGTTATTTGACCGGTTTTTGATACTTTAGGGTGTAAAATATCCGGTTTCGTAGTTCAGGGGGTGATGTGTTCCACCATATATACTTCAGAGGGTTATATAGACTTTTTCCAAATGTCTGATGGCGGTTGTGATAAATACTGAACTAGGCCTATTGCATGTTACCATCATGTTTCCTTGACATCGTGGATTGTGCTTCCGTTCATTTGCATAAGAAATAAAGAGCATCATCTTTTTGTTACTACTGAGTACTGGCATGTCATTTTTTTCCTTTCATTATCTTTCAAACTGGATCCTAGTTCTGTTTAGTTGTTTTGATTTTTGGCTTATGGTAACAGAAATACAGACTTGTCTTTCAGACACTTGTATTTGTTGGTTGATTATATTGCACAATATGTATCTGACTAAAAATTTGTAGGTAGAATCAATGAGCAACCAAGAAGAAGTAGAGTTGCGTGCTAAGATCGAAGCATTAGGATTAGAAGTCACCAAGGTACCAGAGCAGGCACCAAAGCATCTCGATGAGGTAAACACAAATGCTCTTATCATGCTCAAACTGTTCTCTTCACTATGAACCTTTATAAATTGTCTCGTCTGCTCCCCTTGGACCTTTTTAGCTAGAAATCGCTGCTGAGCTGGATAGGTTATCATCACGGCTTGATAATGTCGACAAGATGATATCATCTGCCATGGCCTCAGATCCGGAGGTGAAATCTCTTCTGAGCAGCACCGCTGATATCTGGATGCCAGTCATAACTGCGTCTGCCGATGAGAGACGGGGGTTTGCCGGGACAAGCAGCGAAGGAAGCAAGGAAGAGCAGGAGAATTCCAAACAATAGCTGGCATATGGGCCATAATTGTTTCATTTTGTTGGTTTGTATCAGGCTTATATATGTTGTATTCAAACCAGAATTTTCATTATCGAATGAAATTAAACAATAAAAGCACATGCCCTCCATGTAAGATAATTCAGGTCAATAATGAGTGTTGTGACAAATCTAAATCGTGAAACCTTCAGTTGCTCTCAAAGTAACACTTTTCAGCTTCCTGTAGCTATTTCCTCAGTTCTTCTGTTTCAGAATGTGATGAGCGTAGCCCCACAATCGCCTGGACCAAAAGGGCCAGATAGTATGATCTATGACATCGACTGCAGCACGAGCATTTCCATTTCTTTTTCCAAACCTGAAGACTTATGAGCGGATTGTGGATGGCACGAATGTCATGTCCTGCCGATGAGTTTCAAACAATTAGATTCGTGAACACGTCTGTAAATCTAGTTTGCCACGTGGACCGTTACATAATCATCCACACATTATCAGAAACCTGATGTGCTCTGCTCTGTCATTCACTGGGAACCGAACTATCTATCCAAGCTATATAAGGGACTGGTTTGGCGCCAAACCAACGGCCACATGAACACCACAGGTATGCCCGTCTCTTCTCCTCCATCCGCTCCTGCCAAATCCTTCCAAAAGTGTCACCAACCATGGTGCCGTCAATGTCCTCCCACTAGTCCAGCCATACACTTCACCGTCTCCTCCTCTACCTCACTTATCCACTCGGCAGACTTCGCATGCTTCTTAGCTTGACGAGGTTTTTTGCTACCTAGCAGCTGTGAGGTCGAGCGCTGGTGCATCGCCAATCGCCATGGCCGAGGAAGGCAAGTCCAATGACCAAATCCTCACTGAGCTCGACGCGCTCAGCCACACCCTCTACCAGTCGCACACCAAGCGCCGCACCGCGTCCCTCGCGCTCAGTCGCTCGGACGGCGGCGGCGGCAATGCCGGCGGCGCGGCGGCGCGCCCGAACTCCCGTCGCCTGTCCATGTCGCCGTTCCGATCGAGGCCCAAGGTGGAAAAGAACGCCGACGGAGATGACGACGACGAGGACGACGATGCAGGCGCGGCGCTGCCGTCCAAGAGCCAGAGCTTCACCGCCGTGCCCGCGGTGCCGGCCGTGACCGGGGCGAAGAAGGGGGTTTGGGGATGGAAGCCGATGCGCGCGCTGTCGCGCATCGGCATGCAGCGGATGGGCTGCCTCTTCTCCGTGGAGGTGGTGGCAGCGCAGGGCCTCCCGCCGTCCATGAACGGGCTGCGCCTCGCGGTGGCCGTGCGCAAGAAGGAGACGCGCGACGGCGCCGTGCAGACCATGCCGTCGCGCGTGCAGCAGGGCGCGGCCGACTTTGAGGAGACGCTTTTCGTCCGGAGCAACCTCTACTGCAGCGGCGGCGGCGCCACGGGCAAGCCGCTCAAGTTCGAGCCCCGGCCGTTCCTCATCGCGGCGGTCGCCGTGGAGGCGCCGGAGCTCGACTTCGGGCGGAGCGCCGTGGACCTGAGCCTTCTCGTGAAGGAGTCCGCGGAAAAGAGCCAGCAAGGGGAGCGCGTTCGGCAGTGGGAGATGGCGTTCCCGCTCGCCGGTAAGGCCAAGGGCGGCGAGCTCGTCGTCAAGCTGGCGTTCCAGATAATGGACGACGGAGGCGTCGGGCTGTACAGCCAACCGACCGTTGCGGGCAAGACTAGCTCGTCGTCGTCGTCCTCCTTGTTTGCTCGCAAGCAGAGCAAGTCGTCGTTCAGCATCGCGAGCCCCAAGGCGATGCGATCGGAGCCGGCGCTGATACCGCCCAAGGGTGCGCCGTCGCCGTACTTGCTGGGCATTGACGATTTCAAGCTCGACGAGCCTAGCCTGGTAGTGTCCGAGGTTAAGGAGGAGGAGAAAGAGCCGGATCGCGAGCCTGAGGACGCCAAAGCCGATGACTCGGAGTTCCCGGAGTTTGACATCGTCGACAAGGGCGTGGAGGGGCAAGAAGAGAGGGATGAACAGAAAGAAGAGGCTGACGACAAGAAAGCAGAAGCCGGGGAGGAGAGGGGGAAGGAGGATGCTTCAGATGCTCCCGGCGAAGAGGTGGTCAAGGAGGTGGTGCTCGACAGCGCGCACACGTGGCGCCTCAACGAGCTCGAGGCGATCACCAACCAGATCAAGGCCCTCGAGAACATGATGCACAGCGACGTGCCGGACGATGAGGGCGCCAAGTCGCCGGAGCGGCAGGAGGACGAGATAGTGGGGCTCGACGCCGACGAGGAGGAAGTGACTAGAGAGTTCTTGATGCTGATGGAACAAGGAGAGGACACAAACGCCAACGCCAAGTTGTCAGCTCCTCCGGTGTCTTCGCTCAAGTCCAGCGCGAAGCCTGGCTCCGGCGGCGCCGACGCCACGTGCTACATCTCCGACCTCGGCAAGGGGCTGGGCCCCGTCGTGCAGACCCGGGACGGCGGCTACCTGGCCGCCATGAACCCATTCGACGTCCCAGTGGAGCGGAAGGAGCTCCCCAAGCTCGCCATGCAGCTGTCCAAGCCGTTCATCCTCCGCGGCCAGAAGCTTCCCGGCGGCGGCGCCGAGGTGTTCCAGCGCCTGTGCGCAGGCGGGTCCGAGGCCCTGTGCGCGAAGCTGGGCGCGCTCATCTCCATGGACGACGTCGTCGGCAAGACGGCCGAGCACATCGCGTTCGAGGGCATGGCGTCCGCGATCATCAGCGCACGGAGCAAGGACCTCGTCGCGAGCTCCAGCGCGGCCCAGTCGGTTTCGTTGCTCCGGACGATGTCCGTGGCTATGAGCTATGGGCGCCAGGAGCGGATCGCCACCGGCATCTGGAACGCCCAGGAGGCGCCGGTGACCGTCGACGAGATCCTGGCCTTCGCGCTGCAGAAGATAGAGGCGATGGCCATCGAGGCGCTCAAGGTCCAGGCCGACATGACCGACGAGCAGGCCCCCTTCGAGGTATCTCCGGAGAAGACACAGGCCGGGCACGTTCTGGACACCGCCGTGCCACCGGAGGAGTGGGCGAGCGCCTGCGCCGGCGCGGACGCCATCAGTTTGCTCGTGGTGGTCCAGCTGAGGGATCCGCTACGGCGGTACGAAGCCGTCGGTGCACCGTCGCTCGTGATCATCCAGGCCGTACGGGCCGGCGGCAGCAAGGACGACGAGGACGAGCCGACGTTCAAGGTAGCAAACCTGCACCTCGGTGGCCTGCGGCTCAAGTCGGCCGACCGGCGTAACATGTGGGACGGCGAGAAGCAGCGGCTCACGGCGATGCACTGGCTTGTCGCCTACGGGCTGGGCAAGGCCGGCAGGAAGAGCAGGTCTGCGGCGGCCGGGAAGGCCGGGAATGAAGTGATGTGGAGCATGTCGTCGAGGGTGATGGCTGACATGTGGCTGAAGCCGCTGCGCAACCCGGACGTGAGGATCCCCCAGAAGTAGCTGCAGAAATCTTGTTCCCGCAGCTCATGACTGTAAATTATTTCATTCCTGCAGTGTGATGTAATAATGAAAAGGCTGTCTGGCGCCTAAGGCATCAGGTACATATATTCTGTTAGACCATCCCAGTAGACCTATCCTTATTCATCCACTGTTAGGCTGCTCTCACCAGAGGGCCCAAAAAAAGAGTCCAAAATACTGTTTTGCACTGTAGACAGAGGGAGGGATACTTAAAATAGTGGATGGACAGGATTGGATAGACACTTTGGTGAACATAGCCTTACTACCTTCTTTCTACCTACGCTACAGTATCAAATAGTGTCAAATAGTGTTACAGACATAGACAGTCTTTTACTCGTCCCCATTGGGGATAGCCTTACGGGGAATTCATACGAATTCTTGCAATAAACAATGAATATTACTGTTAGTTGCAATAAATGAGAGAAGGCTAGGCCCAAACAGTGCAAAAATACTGAAGAAGGTTATGCTGAGACAGCCGGCATTGCAGCCTAACGTGAACATACACAAGTCAAAATTAATATCTTCGATAAGACTAAGTATCAATCACGTGGCAGGGAAATAAAAACACAGAAATCCCCTTCAAAATTTTGGTCCTTCAAAAGGGTTATTTACAGTCAAAGTTGCGTGTATACATGATAGGTGTAATTTCTCATACATGAAACAATCTTACGAAATTCAGAGCATCCTGAATGCACCAGTAAAGCACCACCTGACCACAATGCTGTACCTGGAGGGGTGTGACAAGGAAAAACATGCATGCGAGGCAGTGATCTTTCATACACAGCAGCAGAAATCTTACACATGATGTATTTAGGTCAGTTGGTTGTTCCCTGAAACTACCAATCGTACTCTTCCTGTAGTAAGTAAAACCATAGACAAATACTTGTCTGTATGATACCAAAAAATGCATCGAGAGGCCTATCTGCAACTGGTCAGATTATATGTTAACTTCTTCCAGTTCACGAGGGAGCCCTCCACTTGTTGGCCTGAAATGTGCAGATTTACGGTCATACCAAAGCTAACACAGAAACCTAGTCAGGAATTCAAGCAAATGCACATGCCAGTTATAACATTCAGACGGATATCTATGTGTTTGCCTTTTCCGAATAGTGCTAGTGGTGGGCAACTGCGCCTGACTGAATATAGCTAAAAAAATTATCACAGATTTAATAAATGGAGCCTTCAGAACAATGTTAGTTTCAATGGACAATGAAAGCACCAATCAAGACAGTGTATTACCAAATCAACCGCAGGAGGCAATAGAGATCTCTTTGTTAACACTATAAATGCATCGCTAAACAAACGGGTGAAGATGGTGCTCATGTAGAGAAACCAGGCATCAGTGTACAGTTAGTAATAAGATCATTTTCATGTTCTTTAATTCAACACGTCTTCATATTTTTATCAATTAATTTAGTCCTTCATAGATACCTGCAAGGTTATACAATCTTTTCTTGTTTTCATAGTAACTAGGTCATTTTATAATTATATAGTATGACATCAAGGTTGATAGATTCCATGAGGCTTTGATTGGGTACGTGTGGATTGGAGTGGAATACACGTGGATTGGAGTGGATTAGACGGATTGAAGTGTGTTTAAATCCACAATAGTTCAAAATTTTCTCCAATCCCTCCCATTCCACACCAATGCACTTCAATCCACAGGTACCCAAACAAGCCCTGAATTAGTTTAGCATTTTAAAATTAAAATCCAGCTTGCATGCAGAGCTATGAACATTTTCAAACCATGATTATTCACTTATAAAACAGGAATGCACTTGAGCTGACTTACAATCCAGTCAGTATCTTGATTGTATCGTAGAAGAACCATTGCATGGTTATGACGGGTCCAACAAGGGTGATCCGAATGGGCAGGCTTCTAGTGAACAAATTACGAAGCCCAATACTTTTCACAGCCTGAATGTGTAATATGAGGTCATTAGATTAATGGAACGGTAACGATTAATGTAGTCCTGGAACGTAAGGTTTCCTAGGCCAGACAATTACAAATAGACTTACGTGTATGATACTTTCAGCCTTTTTGTTGTACAGGGACGAGACAATATTATCTGCGGGATTTGAAACAACGGTACCAACAGCACCAGAGATGTAACCAGCCAGACAAGTAGCACCAAGCTGCTGGATTGTTGAGCAGTCCTCCTTTTTCTTTTGAATAATGTTCTGATATAGGAAGTCCACAGTATGTTCAAATGTTGAAAACATAAGCATAGAAACTGCAAGAAGAAGGAAGGCGGTAAATAAGATATGTGTTCAAAAGAAACAGAAAAAGAAAAATGGCATCTGAAAGATAAGAAGTTTTAACATCTTGAAACCATAAGTTCCATCAATGAACCAACACAGCAGAGGAGCAAGGAAAATATTCGAACACTGCTTATAGTGGACTTTTTAAGGTGTTGGAAGAAGAGATTGCTCGCTCATGCTGATTCTAAAAGTTTCTAATTCACTAAGCAGAAACATCATGATCTCCAAAGGATAGAAGTTTTACAGTACATACAGATACTAATGCAGCAGTTTTGCTTCTCAAACTTAATAACCATGAAAGAAATGGAATTCAGTCTTACAAATAAGTGAAGATAAGAAAGTCTCTAGTCATTCTTACAAATGTATAGGAAACAACTTTTGGGAAGAAATAAATGCTAAGATCCAGTACTGATTGGATAGTCGGATTTAATGCAGCATCAAGTCACATAACTATCGCATACATTACTTTATCTGATTAAGCAGCATTTTGTGAAATGGAACATTGTATAAAACAGTGAGAGATTCAATTACATGGAAGATTCCGGCCCCAAAGAGGTAAAAGCCCCCGATAAAAGCTGCAATAGAACAAGAAATATACTTTTGTCAGGGCAGTAGATCAAGGTTTGTATCTTCAAGCATACAGAGAATGCATCAAACAGGATAAAGATGTAGATATCTCATTCATGATATCTTACCCAGACAGGCCTTCAGTTGCATAAACCCTTGGAAAGCCATCAACCAAGCCCTTTGCAAATATGGGCTGTGTCTGAACACGGACTTTTACCGATTCAAACGGGCACAGGCCAACATCAGCTATGATTTGAGCAGAGGCGCTGCTAAGGAAGTATATGGTGCTCTTGTTACTGCGTGGTAGCATGTCAGAGTACCTCTTCTTGAAATACTCATAGAGACCAAACCTGCAGCCACCCTGAACACCATAGCCCAAAAATTTCCCTCCCCAGCCTCTCCAAAGCGACGAAGGTCCCTCTTCTTTCACAAGAATGTTCAGTCCTGAAAAAATACTGTTATACTTCATGGGATTCACCTGACAAATAAAGGAAAAAAAATTATAAACCGCTTTTTTTCCGAATCAGTGCTTAGAAGTTACAGTAGAGATTCGAAAGATATGCAACTGCAAGTGATCTGTAACTACGTACAAACGCCATTTAATTATTTCAAATCTTAAATTGTTCGTATAAATGCCTTTAATTCCATCTGCATTTCAACAACCAAGCATTTTACTTCTGTTTCGACAAGTTCTAGACACTGAAACGATTCTCTCCGCAGAAACATTTCAGCAGTAAACTGTAGCGCACCCCTAGAATTTAACGGTAAAGGCTAAACCTTAAAAACTATAAAATCCCAAATCCTCATAGCATTAGGAGATTACAGCCGCAGCACAACCTACGACAACAGGCAAACAACCTCAGAGCAAGTGAGCAACCCCGTAACCGCAAGACTGCAACTCGAGCACCCGACCAACCAAGCAAGCCCTCACCTGCATGTTGACCTTGAGGACGTCGAGCGGGGTGATGGCGAGGTGGGTGGTGCCCGCCGCCAGCATCCCGCCGCCGGCGCACAGTGCGTAGTACTCCGGCGAGAACACCCTCATCCCCGCAGACGCCGGCGCCCCTCTCCTTCCCGCCCCCGCGGCGGCCTTCGGCTCGCCCATTCGCGGCGGCGGGCGTGCGGGCGGGTCGGAATCGATCGGCGCGCTCGCGTCGCCTCCGACTCCGGCGTTGTTGGAGTCTGGACTGGAAATGGACCACGTAGCGGGGCCGCGTGCCGTCCGCTTGCCTTTTCCCGGGTGCTGAGCTGACTTGTCCAATCGGAGGAGGTGGCCTTATAAACCCTAGCTGGGTGGCCCGAATGTCAGTGAGGGCAGGCGGCATAAGACGAGAGCTCCCTCTCCCTGGGCCGTCCGGCGGGTACCGGTGCTGCTTGATGGGCCGCACTGCTGAAGGAATAGGCGGGCTTTGTAGATGCCACGGGCCCACATCTTGTGCTCCCAAAAGAGGAGGGAAGCAGCAAAAAGGAGAAGATGCCAAAGCCCGCATGTTCCACACTTCCACCACTTGACAAAGTACCAGGTTCTTTGTAAAAATTCGGACCACTCTACTCAAGAAAAAAGTAAGTTCATGTTTGGATGTATGGAATTTTGTCGACAAATGAAATGTTTTGTATTAAACTCCTAAGCTCAATTAAATAAGATCTAATCGGAGGTAAACTTGCTCCTCGGGGGACGGCTTGAGCAGCGACGGAGGAATCCTCGGCTACATGTGACTTTAGGTCATTTGCCTTTTTTTTTTAGTGGATGCCTATTTCTTATAATAATTAGTCTATCCCTGATGGGAGTGTGTAAAAGTTATTTATACACTATAGCGCAAAGTAGATAGGAAGCGGCGTAGTTAAAATAGTAAAGAAATAGTGGATAGACATCCATTTTAGACATCTCATTGAGGATGGTCTTATAGTCTGAAGTTTCCTCAGCAGAGGATTGCCCTTGAACCCAACACTGGTGGATGTGGATTGGGCCGAAAGTTAGTATCCAACTGTTTGGAAGCTTAAACTTTTTTTTTTGAAGGAACGAAGCTTAAACTCTTCAAACATTGTATTTTTTGCGAGAACATACATTACATATTGCATTGGTAGTACGAGCATCTTTGCCCATTGGTTTGTGAGGGATTGACAAGAAATTCATCTGTATAATCCCTGTCATTCCATGCCAAACCATGCTAATCCCGAACAGAACAAGGCATCACGCGCGCAGCAGTCAGATACAACCAGCATGCACTTGCTTATGTGCAGCAGCGCCAATCGTCGATCTCTAGTTTACACGTACGTACACGTGCAGCCGGCCAGGAGAGGACAAGCTTCAGTGGCGGCGCCCGCCGCCGGCGAAGAAGGCGAGTGCGCCGACGAGCGGCGCGTTGGTGTAGGTGGACGGCTCGGCCTGCGCGTAGTTGTCGCGGCTGTCCGTGAACGCGTCGTTGCCGTCGGGCCCGCCGACCACGGCGCCCACCAGCACGTTGGCGTCGGGGTCCGCCGAGTGCAGGTACCGGAACCCCTCGTCGCAGCCGATGCGCGCCGGGTGGTCGCGCACCGACGGCATGGACGCGCCGCGGTGGTGCACGTGCCGCGGGTACCGCGCCCCGAACCCCACCATGTACGACACCCCCGCCGGGTTCGCGCCCAGGATGTAGTCCACCTGCCTCTTGGCGATGGCGACCAGCGCGGAGGGCGGCACCGGGGCGCCGCCGCCGCAAGAGACGCCGCCGCCGAGGGGCGTGGACGCTGACGGCGCGAGGTACTTGGCGTACGCGAGGAGGAGGAACGCGGTGGAGGTCACGTACTGCATGTTGCTGTCGCCTTCCTTGAACAGGAGGCCGCCGGGCGTGTACTGCGACTGGAAGCCGCCGGCGCTCGGCACCAGTGAGCAGACGTAGCTGTCGGCGTGGGCCTTGTAGAGCTGCAGCGCGTCCGCCCTGCCATTGCCCCGCAGCAGGAAACCCTTGGCGAGGAGGACCTTGGTGCCCACGCGCTTGTCGTCCCAGCTGAAAGTGAAGTCGTCCTGCTCCGCGCCCAGCGTGTGCCCGTTCATGTAGATGTACGACAGGTACACGTCGTCCGCCGACGCCGAGTTATTGGCGGCGGCGGCGCCCTTTGTCCCCGGCGACGCCGTCGTCGCCAGGTGCAGCCACGCCGCCGCCCACAGGAGCTCGTCCTGGATGCAAGAATTGGTCGTGGTTTAGTGTGGATCAGTAAAGTTCTATCTGCAGCGTATGCATATGATTGGGCCAACTGAATCTAAGGCGGTCCCCAGCGAGCGGACTGTGTAAAAGACGATGTCTATCACTATTTTAATTACTACTCTCTCTGTGTACAGTAGCGCTACAGTGTCGATTTGTACTATACACGCTCCCTTTATCCATTGCATTGGGCATGGTCTAACTGAACTGATAAGCTGCTGTGCCATTGGTTGCCAATGCAGGGGGCATGTGCCAATGCATGCAAATGCGATGCATATACGTCTGAATTCTGACGCTTTGCATGCATATTGCAACAGTGAAAAAGATTCTGAAACCAGCACCAGAGACAAAAAGAGTCAAAGCTACGGACAGAAAAGCTCGCGTTGCGTACGCACATGGTAGCCGGAGTAGGAGCAGTAGAATGGGCAGGCGACGGAGCTGAGCGAGTCGCTGTAGGAGCCCCGGTACCGGTCCGCGAAATCGAACACCTGCAGGCCACGACACGATCACACGAAACACGTCACGTCACGGGCGACACCGCCGCGCGCCAAGATCGAGCGGGCAGGCATGTGAGCCGAGTTCATATCTGGCGGTGGTACCTTTCGAGCTGCCTGGAGCAGCTTGGCGGAGTAGGCCGGGTCGCATGACCGGAACACGAGGGACGCCGCGGCCAGCGCGGCGGCGGTCTCTCCGGCGACGTCGGAGCCGGGGTTCTGGGGCGTCACCTTGTAGACGCTGCGCGGGGTGTCCATGTCCTCGGGCCGCTCCCAGCACCGGTGGTCCTGGTACGGGTCGGCCACCTGCACGTAGAGCGTGTCGGGCGTGGACGTGGCCGCCTTGAGCAGGTAGTCGGCGCCCCAGCGCACGGCGGCCTTGGCGCTCTCCATCTGGCCGCGCGGCATGGCGTCGCCGAACTCGACGACGCTCCACGACAGCATGGTCACGGTGAAGGCCATGGGCAGGCCAAACTTGACGTTGTCCCCGGCGTCGTAGTAGCCGCCGGTCAGGTCCACCTGCAAGTGTACGCCGCCGACGACATGCATTATACTTACACTACATTGCAAGTGCGCCGTCGCGCGTACATAGAGCAATAACGGCGGCAGCAGCCTAGCAGGAGCACGTCGTCGGTCGAGCGCTATCACGCACCTGTGCGGCGGAGCCGTCGGACAGGCCGGAGTCGGCGCGCCACGTGACGCGCTGCCCCGGCGGGAGCTTGCCGGAGCGCTGCGCCTCGAAAAAGAGCAGCGCCTTGTCGAGGGCGTCGGCGTAGTTGAACGCCGCCACGGCATTGCCGCCGGCCGTGAGGCAGAGGACGGCGGCGGCGAGGGCGAGGCACGCCGCGGCCCTGGAACCGGAAGAGCTCCTCATGGCCGCTAGCTAGGACTGCGGGTGTTGCTGTTGCAGGGCGGTATGAGTATGAGCAGTGCGCATGCTGTCAGGGTGTTAATCCGGTGCAATATATATACTGTGGCGGAGAGGAGGCGGCCATGGATAACACTCTAACAGTGAAGCAGGATCAGGTATGGTAGTTGTTCGTTGGAAGCAACCGAAAAGGTGGCGTCTGTTTACGGCCGGGGCATTTCAGTGCATGGCATATTGGCAAGGGCAGGCATCCATGTCGAGTGGTCAAACTGCTGCCGTGTAGCTAGCTTTACGTAGGGGTCAGGCGGCGTCACGGGCGCCGGCCGATCGTTGGCAGCAGCAGCCATGGACCACGAGGACGTGCTATGGCCTGTGAACCGGCCCAGAAAGGCTATAAAGAAAAACTTCAGAGTTCACAAGCAGCTAGGGAACGCTTCGCGCATGTCTGCTTGCTTGTTGCAGTCTTGCTTGCAGACATGCTGAGGAATTTGCGCCTCTATCTCCCTCTATATATAATCCATTACTCCTACTAATACTAAGCAGCAGGATTAGAGATTACTGCATTGCTAAACAATGCTCAGGTCACGACCTATCCCTATATCCTTCCCTGTCGCAGCGCGCCGGTCAGAGGCAGGTAAGTCCGGCGCTGTTACTGGCTCGCCGGCCGCCCGCTGTACGGGTGCCGGCGGTGCAAAGGCGGGTGCTCACGCACGCATCGTGGATCAGATTTCCAGCAAATTTTCCGCGCGCGCGGTGTGGTCGTCGTTAAACGCGGCGGCTTGCTTTGCTTCAGCCGCTACTCGCGGCCACGGAGTCACGGGTGCGCCGGCGACGAGCGCGCGCGGGATCCGAGGAGGCGTGAGAGAGAGAGGAGAGGGAAACGGCCCAGTAGGACAGCGGGTTGTGCAAGCAACCCAGTCAAGCTCTTTATTCTCTAGCAGAAACTTCGGCCCGGTCCATCCGCTGTAACGGGCCGTAGCCTAGGATTCAATACTGGCCCGAGAATATGCCCACGTCAGGCGGGGATATCCGACCAACAATCCATCTCCCAGGTAGGTAATTCACCCAACGGAAAGGAGAAATCGAAGCAAGCGAGCATCTGTTTATGGGTCAAGGATAGGCTGCTGCGAACCCAGGCTACCCAGCGCATAGGCTTTGCGGCAATGGGGTCAAGGATGCGTGGATGACGGTGGGTGCTGTTCATATCATGACAGCATTCCAAGTTCTACAACAGCAGGCAATTGTTATGTTTATATAAATTAGCAGGTGAAGAAAGATAAAAAAGTTCAATGGCTCAAGCGAATAAGCAATGGTGACAAGGCATGCTTGGCATTGGCAAGCATATCCCCAAACTGACACTGCTCTTTAGCTCACTTGGAAGCAGACATTCTTACAGGTAAGCAGCAACCTTGTCTCCGAGTTACTACTAGCAGTTATCTCATAAAAGCAAGTTACTCAGGCGGGCTCAAATTTGGCCACGAACTCAGAATCAGCCAGATCTAACACAATGCCGCACAACTTAGCAAGTATGACCGGGGAAGAAAAAGATCAACGGCCAAAAATAGATAACAGAGGCTATTATATATCTCAAACAAAAGAAACGATAGATATTTTAAGTTCACATAACACAATTGTACCACAAAAGCAAACATTGACTGGGCCAGATGCTGGTCAAGCCCAGACACAGGCTTCCTTATTATGCAGCAGGCACCAGGCAATCATACTAGTTCAGCCTGACACTGCTAGCTAGCCTTATTACAAGCATAATTAAGTCACCTTGAAGAGCAAACTCCAAGCACATTTGCTCTAGCAGGCAACAAGGCTTCCACCACGCTTTAGAATGGCGGTACATTTAGGTGGGAATTTCCCTGGCTGATGGGCACCATTTGAAAAGATAAGTTCGTTGCACCGTCGCTCACTTGCCCAAATTGTAGAACCTCTTCTAGGGTTTGGTCAGTGAAGAGACCAGGGACAGGGAGTGTTCTTCTGTTATTTTTGCGCCAACTATTGGTGGCTGCACCGAGGCTTCTGTTGCGGCAAGAATGGGTCATCATAGTTTCCGTCCTGCTTGGATCAAGCAAAACACTGCCCAGCACTGTTTGTGATGGGGTGCTTGAGACTTCCCACTGTAACCTCTCCATATCATCCATGTACTCTACTGGAACTGGTAGTGGCATGCTTGATGCATTTGGTTTTTCTTTCCTTGGTTCAATACTGGAGTGGGCAGTATAATTTGCATCATGATTGACAAGCCTAACATCATTGAGGCTATGCCTTTGCCTCCTGTCATCCAGCTCGTTCTTCTCTATTCTGCTGAAATGCTTCTGTGCATGACTTGCTAATTGAGTCGGGGTCCTAGAAGGGACGAAATACTTGGAAATAAATTTCCACTGACCTCGCCCGAAACACGTCATACCACATAGAAACTTCCTGTATTTGTAGATAGATTGATAAGTTACATTCTACCAGGCAATGAAGTGACAACTATGTCTTTTTTCCAAATAATATGAAGTGAAAAAAAATATGAACCCAATAAATCCAATTGTACAATTTCATGGATTTTGAACACAAGGGATTCCATCTGAGTTTCACATGGAATTTGAGTTTCTAATGGTTCACAACACATATGTCGTTTGAAAATGACGGTGCATTTGCTCGATTGACAACATAGAAATATATAAAAATAAAGGAGGACATTGAAGTAACGATGTTGCCATGTTCTTATTTGGTCTAAACAGTTACTAGACTTGCCTCAATAACCAAATCAAATTTGGATAATTTCAAGGGGATGGCTATGGTACCAACAATAGTCACAATTATTTTTTTTCACAGCTTCCAATATCCAAGAATGATGGTAGATGTTAGGATAAGTGCATGAAGTGAATGAAACTCAAAACACATCATGTATGCACTCCTTAAATGGTATTTTTAGTCATTTCCCTAATATGACATCCTTGTATGCTAGCTGTAAATATCCCACCATTAACACCCAAACAATTTAAAGTTTAAAAAGAAAGCCAATTATTTACAAGCGTGAAGCATGGCCAGATGACTTTTTTTATTAAAACATTCAATGGACCAGAGGCATAATTTCATTAATAGTATATATCTCAAATCATCTGGTATTGTTTGATCAATAATTAATGTATTGTTCTGTACACATCTTCCTAGTGAAACACAGGAATCAAATTTCCAAGATATCATATTTTGATGTACCTAAAGATAGTTGTGTTAGGTTTTTTTGGTACCCTTATATATGTATCAAAATGAATAGTTTTTCATAGATGCTTGACCCACTCTGGTGCATTTTAGTGGAACATCAATGTCATATATAATGAAATCTATAGAAATCAGTTTCTATAGTATGCATCTCTTTGTAAATTTAACATGCAAAGAACAAAGGCCACATACATAACCAAAAAAGCAGCTGAGTAAATATAAAGGAACAAGAAGTTAATAAAACTAAATTGAAAGGGGATGAAAGGACCTGTGTTCCTCAGCAGTCCAAGCTTCTCTGCTCTTCCTTGATGACTTGCTGCGTGACTTTTGTATTTCCTCCTCACCTTCTGCTGCTTCAAATACCAATTGCCTGGAAGGTTGCAACAAAGGTGTTTCCATTGATGGGCCCAAAACCGATTCATGGGTCTCTCCATGTAAAAGTTTATACCAATCATGCAAATCACTAGTTGCACCATCATCGTTTGGTTCCTCATCACTTTCGTCAAAGAGCATATCCGCAAAGACTTCAGCATATTTATCGCTCCGCTGCTGAATAGTCTTTGTAGGGAACCTCTTTGCAATAGCTTCCATCCCGTCACATGATTTTTCATTCCATAACTCAGCAACAAGTGCTTTGAGCTCTGCAGTTTCGCAGGATGTCCACTCTTGGGTACCATGTAGATCCATAGCTTCCAAGAGTTTGTGTCCCCTGTTGTAGAGCCAATAACATAAGTGTATGAAGAATCCAATCAAAGGTGAAAGTAGAGATTCGAATGGGGCAAGAAACAAGCCAAGAAAAAAAATATACTTCGGTTAGCTTTAATACATATTGCTCAACCTCAAGTAAGAATCCAGGATCAAAACATCCGAACCATCTAGCAATTTTCTATGAGTGAGGATTTAATCTTCCTACTATTGATAAACAACGAAAGCATTGGGATTTTCTTATATCAACGAGAGTCGAGCCTTGAAGGGAATATATAGGACTATCTGATTAATGACAAATAAGAATAGATGGTTTTGGGTGTCGAAACTGTGTGCCGTGATATCTAGCCGTATCGCACAAAGATTACGCATTTAATGTCTAAATTGCATTTGAGGAATATAGGCAGGGTTTAACATTTCTATGATGCATTGGTCAATAATTGAGAAAATCTTTTGCGCCTTATACATTATACATCCAATTTTATCTATACATTGTGCGGCAACATTTATAGAGAGAATGCATGTTGTTGAATATGATAATTGTGGCGGAACCGCCCAATTCAGTACGGGCTAAGTACACCTGCCACCACTGGCCCACAGTGCACTTAGACCGAACTAAACTCGGTAGTCCGTCGAGCTACCCAGAAGGGCACTCGATGAAACCATCTCCCAGGGATGCCGACATCACGCACGTTAAGCTCTCGGAAGAGCCACAACAATTACAACAACCCACCATTTCATACAGACATAATTTGATTGAGTACAAATATTTTTGCTCAAAAGGAGTACAAGGTAGTGAAATAGAACTTCAAAATAAACCTCGCAGCGGAATACATATCGTTACAGAGATGTAACGTGCAGCGGAAAGTAAACATCAAGTATGACCTCGAGCCCACCGGAGTCATCCTTGGTCGTAATTTGATATGCACCTAAAAGAAAAATATCAACAACAAACGGTGAGTTCGTGGGGAACTCGTAGGACTTACCCGTGGGCGGTCTCAGCCCGACACATTTGAGATTTATGCACGGCTTTTTGGTGGACTGACTTCTAACCCGCATAAGCTTACTAGAAGTGGGTCCTTAGCCATTGATGGTTTATTTAAAACATGTTATCATAAGATAGCAGGATTTGACAGCTGCTACCCCTTAGTTATGATTATCAACAATATCATAGGGGGAAAACTTGCAAGGAAAATAAAACATGAACGCATGCCCCGTCCCAAGATTCATAGAGTCCCCATCGAACTCTTGGGAGTAGCCGTCTCAGGAGCGATGCCCCTGTACGTCGGGTCATCTCTCCCTCGACCTCAAAGCATCTCCCAAATCCATCAACCTCCTCTCAGTGGATGGGCGGCACTATGAATAGTTGGACGGATCATACTCATCCAAGCATGTTGTATAAAACACATAAATATAAGCATAAAGTATTTCAGTTGTTACTACGTTGCCCGTGTGCGATATCTGGCATTCTCACACCTGGTGAGCATCAGCGATTCGAATCGATTTTTAATTCCCGGGAATAACTAAAAATGCCAGAGGCCCATATGCTTACTCACACGACGGCTTTCCCACATATGGTCCCCCGCCTCCACTTGTCCCATCCCAAGTTCGATTCACTCCCGCCTGACCTCCGGGTTGTGCCCCCATGACGAGCCTGCCGGCATCCCGGTCTCCCCGTCATGAGCACCAAGCTCCCCCGGACCACCTTCCTCTCAACCAGTGGGTAGGAACGTGTTTCTGTTCTTCGGATGGCACAAGTAAGGTTTCACCGGCCCCATATACCGGATAAGCACTCTAGCAATGTTATGCCAATCAGCAGGCGAACAGCGGACGGGCCTTAATCGACTCGGGCGGAGTCCACCAACACATTATCACAATCTTATCATATCAAACCATATCTCCGCCCGGTCTCAACTTATCATCAAGTCATAACAGATTTCCTTTCGATTCCAAGGTTTTGTAAAAACATTTGTAGGCCCTATCATCTCGCGAGTGAATACCTTCACTCGTCTTCTACCGTCTAAGCAGGGCTAAGCATAGACTTCGTTTTATCCTTTCTACTTTGGGCATCAAGGATTTATGCATGTGGGGTTTCATAAAATCCCTAAACGTAATGCACAAACAAGAATAGGGTGGTGAGACTCCCTAGATAGGTGAAAATGCCTAAGGGGCCTACCTTCGTTGTTGACAACTTGAACAAACTAAACTACTGTTAGTTTGCCGGGTTGTGAGGCTGTGCCCCAGGCAACCCCTTGTTACAGGGACGGCCAACTCAGCGACACGTCGTCTTCGTGCTCCGGGTTCCACTTGTCGTCTGGCTTCTCGATCAACGGTAGATCCTGCGTCGGCTCCTCGATCTCGTGGTCTATATGCATGCCAGATATGTAAATGAGTGTAAGGATGCAATGCAGGATAGAGTGCAGTAGAAAAATAACCCACGGTGGATACTTCATGTCAAAGTAAACAAGCCTTCTTATTTAAGGTCTACCCCCCGAGGAAGGCATTCATACTCTCCTAGGGAATTCTGCATGCCATCTTTTAAGGAATCGTATAAACCATCACCTAAAGCTAGCTCAACTAATCATATTAACTAAACTAGCTTACTCTTAGAGTGTAATTAGCAAAAGAGTTTACCTAATACAAAACAGTGGTTTAAACCTGCACATATATACTTTCTGAGTCCTATGTATCATGTACAAGCTACCAAAGTTCTCCTGAAATTTTCCTAGCCATTTAACCCCACTTTTTTTTTCTTATTTTCTTTCCTAGCTAGTGGCACTTTGTCCATTTCAAAACACCACTCAAACTTGACATGCACAAACTCATATTTTACCAGTGACTCTTATCAGTTATCTAGTGCATAGGAAAAATACCAGATGACTCATTCTAGCAGGTTTTGCATGGTGTTCACTTTTTAGTTAATAAAAAGGCACATTATGCAAATAAAATGGCAAAGCCTCACATAACAGCAAGCACTATGGCCATAAAGTTTGTCATAGTGTTCTCATGTGCTACAAAGCCTACTGACTCAGTTTTACCATTTTAGAAGTTCATCTAGATCACTTTTTTCTATTTATTTTCCTTTTACATACATGCACAAAACCGAGGGTAAAATGGTCATTTCACTCATCCACATCATACCCATTCGATAGATCTTTTCAAGAGGAGTCTAATGCAACTTAGTTTGTCCATTTTGGATTTTTCTGTGATTTGTTATGGATTTCTAAAGTTCACAGTTAAATTAAATGCATTTAATGGAAAACATTTGAATCTGGGGCTAGAACGTAATTTACCATAGATTTCAGGGGTCTAGAAGGAAGATAGCTTAGACTCAGTGAACAGTGTGTGGGAATACTTCTAAGCTCGGGGTTAAATCTGCAAAATGAGATGGCTCGGGTTAAATTGTGAATCACCAGTAGTTCTAGGGTCTAATCTGCAAGTTTTGCAAGACACAAGGAATAGTCAATTAATACGTAGAATCCAGAGGGGCTTAAATGCAAAAACGGGTCTCCTTTCTTCTACCTCGGGCAGGGGAGGAGGGCGCGCGCGGGGGAGGGGAAGACGGGGCTGCGCCGGCGCGAGGAGGCGCTGACTTGAAGCCGACGGGGTCGGGGAAGACGCTCCCGTCGACGGCGATCGTTTCCCCCAAGGTCTCGTCGCACTGGAGGAAGGGGACGAGCAGCGCAGCGCGGTGAACCGAAGGCGGCCACGGCGCGGCGGTGCGTGGCGGCGCGGGGTGGTTCTCGCCGGTGTGGCCTCGAATGGCGGAGCTGAAGGGCGCTGGAGCTGCGCGTGAGGACGGCCAACACGGCGGTGGCAGCCTAGTGGCTCGGGGACGGTCCGAAGAGGGCTCTCCACGGCGGTTATGGCGGTGGCTGGTGCGGCGCGTGAGGGCGCTCGGGGAAGAGGGTCGAGGAGCGCTAATGGGGAACGAAAGCTTGGGGAATCGGTGGAGCGAGCTGCGGCGAGGTTCGGGCGCGGGTCGGATGGGGCGGAGGAAGCCCGAGGGGGGCGGCGACGCGAGCTCGCCGTGGGGCTTCAATGGCGGCCGCGCCGCTGAGCTCGAGGAGAAGAGGCAGGGAGCAAGGGGGGGGAGGGTGCGAGCGAGTGAAAGGGGAGGCACTTGGACGGGGTTGCGGCCAGGTGAAGCGAGGCGCGGGCGGCGAGCCAGGGCGGCGATCCGTGGGCGCGCGGCGCTGCCCGGTCGCCGGCGGCCACGCGGTCGCCACCGGCCCAGACACGGTGGCGGCCGGGGGCCGTGGGGTCCGCCTGTCAGTGGCCACGGGAGAAAAGAAAATAGAGAAAATGAGAAATGTGTTTTCTTCCTCTCTGAATTTTGCATTTTTGATCAATTTAAAGTCCGAATTTGGAAAAACTCCAATTGAATGAAATGTTCTACTCTTTTAACTCTACAACTTTGTCAATAGGCATGATTTCAAAATCGGCATGGAAATATGAAATTTGTTTGAATTTATGCAGCAGCCATAGGTAGGGACAGGGTAGGTCATCTGCTTGGGAGGGGAAAATACCCTAGTTATAGGCCTCAACTCCACTTGCTCCTTTTGACAAATTTGTGGGGTACTTTCTAAACTATATTTCATTTCATTAGGGCAGGTCATGAAAATGGCTCTATGGGTAAGAAAATCTCAATTTACCAAACTGGACAGAGTAGGGGTGTGTTTCTGGGCTGACAAAATTTGGTTGAAAAGACCAATTTGAATTCATATTATGACCTGACTCATATTGACAAAGTTGTTTCCTAGATCATTACCTAAAACTTTGTTAATATGATCCTCCTCTAAATCACAACATATTTTGAAATACAACCCAAATCTTGTTTAGGATTTTGGTAAAACAGCAGATTTACTCTAAGTAAAGCTTTTCTTGTTTTCAACTTTTGAAGTATCAAATGAAGGCCAATCACTTCCACAATAGGTTCATTTGAAAGGTAAAAAGTTCAATTTCATTTCATAGAAAGGGAGAATGTAAAGTTGTATAGTGAATTCAAAAGTAATTTCAGAATCAACTTTGGGGATGAGTTAAAATTTCAGATTTGAGAAATTTTGACTTAGTGGTTTATCTTCCAATCCCCCATTACTCTCTTAAGCATGATTTAGTCTTAATTCATCATTAGTTTACGTATAATTGTGTGTACGGCTTCTGAGATGCCAGGGGCATCACAACCCACCCCCCTTAAAGAAATCTCGTCCCGAGATTTGGAGGAAGCGGGGTTCTACGGCTTACCGCGAAGGGTAAATGGTTTCGGCGTCGTGATTTGTGTGCTTTTGAGAGACACATTCACTTCGTTCGATAGGGACTGTGTACACATATAAGATATTAAATCCGAACATTCATCAAAGAGTAAGACGTGGGGATACATAGCACATTCTACTCATTGTTTCGGGAATGATGCCGCGGAAAGAGAATAGGACATATTCACCTAGACAAGGCGATGGTTTGTATGATTTCATAGCATTGATCAAGACTGACCAAGAGAAGTATAGGCATATGATGTGCGCTTACTAACGAAACAATAGCCAGTGTTAGTAAGCTTAACTGAAGATGATTTTCAAAGAAGAACGAGGCAACTTCTTGCAAAGGATGATATGATCAAAGCATTAGCCGAGAACAAAAAGCTTAGCGCGGCGGATGGTGCTGAAGTTCATCTTTAGAAGATAAGGTTTAATATACACCAGAAAGGAATGTAATAGGAAGCAGCGGAAACAGAGTTTGACTGTCTCCACAATTTAGAGAGGGCAAGTTGGAAAAAGAAATGGAATGACGTAGTAAGACAGTGGGAATGAGATCAAGCATTTCCACACATACAAGATGTTAACGAAGATCAGGGTGAGCGCAGAGAAATCCGAGATTTGGACCAATGGTTGTGAAGGTATCGTGTAGAATAGAATGGCTCATCCCCGTGAAGCATGACCAGCAAGGATAAACAAAGTCAGTGAAAAGATGTGGACGGGTGGAGCCATAGATTTGGCTCGTCTCATGGATCGAGAAGAACATGGTTCAACAAGGCAAGAGAAAGGTGTGAACGATAGTGGGGTTAGGGTGGATCTTTCCCCCACAGACCACGAAGGGCAAGGTGAAACAAAGCAATGAAATGATACAAGGTGGCAGTGGAATTAGAGTAAATTATCTCCACGAATGAGATGTATAGAGGTCCACAAGGGGTTAGGAGTTGGATAGGAATGTTCCACAAATGCAGCGGTGTCAGGCCTTTGCATGTCTTGATACCTGCGCGCCCCTAGTGGAACCGTGTGACGGCCGTGCACACAGGACCCTAGGTTCCGTCGCGGCACCATAGACTACTCGGGTAGACACCCCATCAAGTGCGGTATTTCCTTCCAACTTCAGGGGATATGCGAATGACACAGGATTATAGAAAGACATAAACAGGGAGTTTTACACGCCATAGCATAATGTTTTCGGAGGTATAACTCATCAGACTTATTTCAATCAGGAACGAGGTAACCACAACAAAAGTGTCATGGATTACAGGGACTGAAGTGCCTGAATGACAAAAGCGTGAAACGTGAGAACTACAAGAGTTTAGAATGCTCCATTGAAAATAGAGTTACATTAGTCATGAGGGTGGGACATATGCCGACTGCAAGGAGCTGGATACATGGGAAACTCAAGGGTTATGAGAGTCAACCTCCTCTTATTACAACAGTTTGCGATGACTGCTAGCACACCAACTAGGATCTAGCTAATACTGCCTAAATGTAAGATTGATACGTCCAGGACGAATGCCCGTTTCTTCTTTCAACCAACCTGGTGCGGTGTCGGTCTTCACGTGGGAAACGCCATGAAATAACAATCTTGACTCTCCACCGAGTATAAGAACGTCACCAGATTCGAGGTTGATCTTGGTCGCTTGGTCCTTGTCTCTCGTGTCGCCGAACATGAACTTGGCGGTGTCTCCTATGGAGATGGATATGAAAGGTAAACCTTTGGTAAGGCTACTCTCTGACTCGTCCTTGTCTTGGTGAAGTCCGAGCTTCCCGGAGTTGGTGTAGTAGTTGACGATGCATATGTCCGGGTTAATTTGAGGAAATCCACTTGCAGTAGAATTTGCAGTTTGAGCAATCATCTTGAAAGCTTCTGGTATTGCAGGGGCTCGTACTCCATCGATTGGACGGGTTGGTCCATATGAGCGTGTAGTTGGATCCCAGTTCTTTCCAAGAGACATCATCCATAAGTTCATTTTGGCACCATTCTTGTAGCTTGGTCTATAGAATCCGCCTGGGCCCATACCCAGTTGTCGACATACACGAACTATCTGGATTTGATCTTCAGGCTTGACAAATCCCTTCAATAGAACCATCCCGGGTCGCAGATGTTGAACTGAAGCTGCACTCGTGGAGGACTCTCCCGCTTTTCTCTTCTTATGACTTTGAGGTATTGTGGCTTTAGTTTTCTCTGACTCATGGTAATCCGGGCATAAGTTGAAGGGCTGCGTCAATGGTTGTGACATCTGTAGCAAGAAAATTTTAGGCTCCGGTCGATTCGGGAGTTTTGAAGGCCTATTGTGGTCATAGGGCATTTCGTACTTATGTGCTGAAGAAAATACGTCTGAGAAGTGAACTCATCACTACAATATGTGCGACTTCTATACCAAATGTTTGTAGTAAGAGAATGTGTGACATGTCTTAAACCTGAAATTTTCACAAAGGGTTGATTTTTGGGCTGAAAGATGCTTAATGTATTTGGTTTACGTTTGCTAAACCATTCCTACCTAGAGCGAGGGATACATAGAAAAGTTAACCCAAGTTATGTGTTATACCAGTTTCATATGCAAGGTTTTTGTTAATTTCACTTGCTTTTCTAATATCATTCAAAATAGTAGCAACATATGTACATTTACAATATGAATCTAGTTTCTTTTTAACCAAACACACAGCAAGACATATGAGATGAGATGGAATGATGTATGCCCGTCCTATCCGGTCTCACATCACACTTTCTAAGTATACTACTAGCGATATTCGGTGACATATATGCACGTCTCTCCTTAATGCAACTAGTCGAGTCCTAGTCGTTCTTAGTTTCGCACGTGGTTAGTGTACCTGCAGAAGAATGCATGCTCATACATTACCACATAGTGTGGCATCCACGCGTGACCGCTGCGTGGACAACGTTGGTGGGCCGCTGCACCTTTTCCTCAAAGCCTGACTTTCCACCAGTACTGGGGATTGTCGAGAAAAAGGTGGATCCCAAAAACCGAATGTAAGTGTGGTGGGTATGAAAGCCTCAACCATGCCCACCACCCTTAAAGAGCTTTTACTTATACAGCATGAATGCAGAGATTACAACTGTCCGCAAAACCCAATAGCTTCCACCAGTACTGGGGATAGCTATGGCCGAATAGTTGCTTCTCAAAGCGCCCAAAATGCATATGAATTCTATCTAGGTCAGAATGTTAGTGATGTCACCTGATATCTCCTAACATCCTTATAATGGGCATATACGCGATATCTCTCATTTTCGCAAATACTCTGAAAAGATTTGGAAAATAGGCTTTTGAAATCAAAACGAAGTTGTTATAATTGTTGCTCGTGCATGATCGGCTCTGATACCAGCTGTGGCGGAACCGCCCAATTCAGTACGGGCTAAGTACACCTGCCACCACTGGCCCACAGTGCACTTAGACCGAACTAAACTCGGTAGTCCGTCGAGCTACCCAGAAGGGCACTCGATGAAACCATCTCCCAGGGATGCCGACATCACGCACGTTAAGCTCTCGGAAGAGCCACAACAATTACAACAACCCACCATTTCATACAGACATAATTTAATTGAGTACAAATATTTTTGCTCAAAAGGAGTACAAGGTAGTGAAATAGAACTTCAAAATAAACCTCGCAGCGGAATACATATCGTTACAGAGATGTAACGTGCAGCGGAAAGTAAACATCAAGTATGACCTCGAGCCCACCGGAGTCATCCTTGGTCGTAATTTGATATGCACCTAAAAGAAAAATATCAACAACAAACGGTGAGTTCGTGGGGAACTCGTAGGACTTACCCGTGGGCGGTCTCAGCCCGACACATTTGAGATTTATGCACGGCTTTTTGGTGGACTGACTTCTAACCCGCATAAGCTTACTAGAAGTGGGTCCTTAGCCATTGATGGTTTATTTAAAACATGTTATCATAAGATAGCAGGATTTGACAGCTGCTACCCCTTAGTTATGATTATCAACAATATCATAGGGGGAAAACTTGCAAGGAAAATAAAACATGAACGCATGCCCCGTCCCAAGATTCATAGAGTCCCCATCGAACTCTTGGGAGTAGCCGTCTCAGGAGCGATGCCCCTGTACGTCGGGTCATCTCTCCCTCGACCTCAAAGCATCTCCCAAATCCATCAACCTCCTCTCAGTGGATGGGCGGCACTATGAATAGTTGGACGGATCATACTCATCCAAGCATGTTGTATAAAACACATAAATATAAGCATAAAGTATTTCAGTTGTTACTACGTTGCCCGTGTGCGATATCTGGCATTCTCACACCTGGTGAGCATCAGCGATTCGAATCGATTTTTAATTCCCGGGAATAACTAAAAATGCCAGAGGCCCATATGCTTACTCACACGACGGCTTTCCCACATATGGTCCCCCGCCTCCACTTGTCCCATCCCAAGTTCGATTCACTCCCGCCTGACCTCCGGGTTGTGCCCCCATGACGAGCCTGCCGGCATCCC
The DNA here is from genome assembly GCA_022530915.1 of Paspalum notatum. Classification (NCBI taxonomy): domain Eukaryota; kingdom Viridiplantae; phylum Streptophyta; class Magnoliopsida; order Poales; family Poaceae; genus Paspalum; species Paspalum notatum. The sequence continues at coordinate 44,434,322 of CM039685.1, forward strand.
GGTCTCCCCGTCATGAGCACCAAGCTCCCCCGGACCACCTTCCTCTCAACCAGTGGGTAGGAACGTGTTTCTGTTCTTCGGATGGCACAAGTAAGGTTTCACCGGCCCCATATACCGGATAAGCACTCTAGCAATGTTATGCCAATCAGCAGGCGAACAGCGGACGGGCCTTAATCGACTCGGGCGGAGTCCACCAACACATTATCACAATCTTATCATATCAAACCATATCTCCGCCCGGTCTCAACTTATCATCAAGTCATAACAGATTTCCTTTCGATTCCAAGGTTTTGTAAAAACATTTGTAGGCCCTATCATCTCGCGAGTGAATACCTTCACTCGTCTTCTACCGTCTAAGCAGGGCTAAGCATAGACTTCGTTTTATCCTTTCTACTTTGGGCATCAAGGATTTATGCATGTGGGGTTTCATAAAATCCCTAAACGTAATGCACAAACAAGAATAGGGTGGTGAGACTCCCTAGATAGGTGAAAATGCCTAAGGGGCCTACCTTCGTTGTTGACAACTTGAACAAACTAAACTACTGTTAGTTTGCCGGGTTGTGAGGCTGTGCCCCAGGCAACCCCTTGTTACAGGGACGGCCAACTCAGCGACACGTCGTCTTCGTGCTCCGGGTTCCACTTGTCGTCTGGCTTCTCGATCAACGGTAGATCCTGCGTCGGCTCCTCGATCTCGTGGTCTATATGCATGCCAGATATGTAAATGAGTGTAAGGATGCAATGCAGGATAGAGTGCAGTAGAAAAATAACCCACGGTGGATACTTCATGTCAAAGTAAACAAGCCTTCTTATTTAAGGTCTACCCCCCGAGGAAGGCATTCATACTCTCCTAGGGAATTCTGCATGCCATCTTTTAAGGAATCGTATAAACCATCACCTAAAGCTAGCTCAACTAATCATATTAACTAAACTAGCTTACTCTTAGAGTGTAATTAGCAAAAGAGTTTACCTAATACAAAACAGTGGTTTAAACCTGCACATATATACTTTCTGAGTCCTATGTATCATGTACAAGCTACCAAAGTTCTCCTGAAATTTTCCTAGCCATTTAACCCCACTTTTTTTTTTCTTATTTTCTTTCCTAGCTAGTGGCACTTTGTCCATTTCAAAACACCACTCAAACTTGACATGCACAAACTCATATTTTACCAGTGACTCTTATCAGTTATCTAGTGCATAGGAAAAATACCAGATGACTCATTCTAGCAGGTTTTGCATGGTGTTCACTTTTTAGTTAATAAAAAGGCACATTATGCAAATAAAATGGCAAAGCCTCACATAACAGCAAGCACTATGGCCATAAAGTTTGTCATAGTGTTCTCATGTGCTACAAAGCCTACTGACTCAGTTTTACCATTTTAGAAGTTCATCTAGATCACTTTTTTCTATTTATTTTCCTTTTACATACATGCACAAAACCGAGGGTAAAATGGTCATTTCACTCATCCACATCATACCCATTCGATAGATCTTTTCAAGAGGAGTCTAATGCAACTTAGTTTGTCCATTTTGGATTTTTCTGTGATTTGTTATGGATTTCTAAAGTTCACAGTTAAATTAAATGCATTTAATGGAAAACATTTGAATCTGGGGCTAGAACGTAATTTACCATAGATTTCAGGGGTCTAGAAGGAAGATAGCTTAGACTCAGTGAACAGTGTGTGGGAATACTTCTAAGCTCGGGGTTAAATCTGCAAAATGAGATGGCTCGGGTTAAATTGTGAATCACCAGTAGTTCTAGGGTCTAATCTGCAAGTTTTGCAAGACACAAGGAATAGTCAATTAATACGTAGAATCCAGAGGGGCTTAAATGCAAAAACGGGTCTCCTTTCTTCTACCTCGGGCAGGGGAGGAGGGCGCGCGCGGGGGAGGGGAAGACGGGGCTGCGCCGGCGCGAGGAGGCGCTGACTTGAAGCCGACGGGGTCGGGGAAGACGCTCCCGTCGACGGCGATCGTTTCCCCCAAGGTCTCGTCGCACTGGAGGAAGGGGACGAGCAGCGCAGCGCGGTGAACCGAAGGCGGCCACGGCGCGGCGGTGCGTGGCGGCGCGGGGTGGTTCTCGCCGGTGTGGCCTCGAATGGCGGAGCTGAAGGGCGCTGGAGCTGCGCGTGAGGACGGCCAACACGGCGGTGGCAGCCTAGTGGCTCGGGGACGGTCCGAAGAGGGCTCTCCACGGCGGTTATGGCGGTGGCTGGTGCGGCGCGTGAGGGCGCTCGGGGAAGAGGGTCGAGGAGCGCTAATGGGGAACGAAAGCTTGGGGAATCGGTGGAGCGAGCTGCGGCGAGGTTCGGGCGCGGGTCGGATGGGGCGGAGGAAGCCCGAGGGGGCGGCGACGCGAGCTCGCCGTGGGGCTTCAATGGCGGCCGCGCCGCTGAGCTCGAGGAGAAGAGGCAGGGAGCAAGGGGGGGGGAGGGTGCGAGCGAGTGAAAGGGGAGGCACTTGGACGGGGTTGCGGCCAGGTGAAGCGAGGCGCGGGCGGCGAGCCAGGGCGGCGATCCGTGGGCGCGCGGCGCTGCCCGGTCGCCGGCGGCCACGCGGTCGCCACCGGCCCAGACACGGTGGCGGCCGGGGGCCGTGGGGTCCGCCTGTCAGTGGCCACGGGAGAAAAGAAAATAGAGAAAATGAGAAATGTGTTTTCTTCCTCTCTGAATTTTGCATTTTTGATCAATTTAAAGTCCGAATTTGGAAAAACTCCAATTGAATGAAATGTTCTACTCTTTTAACTCTACAACTTTGTCAATAGGCATGATTTCAAAATCGGCATGGAAATATGAAATTTGTTTGAATTTATGCAGCAGCCATAGGTAGGGACAGGGTAGGTCATCTGCTTGGGAGGGGAAAATACCCTAGTTATAGGCCTCAACTCCACTTGCTCCTTTTGACAAATTTGTGGGGTACTTTCTAAACTATATTTCATTTCATTAGGGCAGGTCATGAAAATGGCTCTATGGGTAAGAAAATCTCAATTTACCAAACTGGACAGAGTAGGGGTGTGTTTCTGGGCTGACAAAATTTGGTTGAAAAGACCAATTTGAATTCATATTATGACCTGACTCATATTGACAAAGTTGTTTCCTAGATCATTACCTAAAACTTTGTTAATATGATCCTCCTCTAAATCACAACATATTTTGAAATACAACCCAAATCTTGTTTAGGATTTTGGTAAAACAGCAGATTTACTCTAAGTAAAGCTTTTCTTGTTTTCAACTTTTGAAGTATCAAATGAAGGCCAATCACTTCCACAATAGGTTCATTTGAAAGGTAAAAAGTTCAATTTCATTTCATAGAAAGGGAGAATGTAAAGTTGTATAGTGAATTCAAAAGTAATTTCAGAATCAACTTTGGGGATGAGTTAAAATTTCAGATTTGAGAAATTTTGACTTAGTGGTTTATCTTCCAATCCCCCATTACTCTCTTAAGCATGATTTAGTCTTAATTCATCATTAGTTTACGTATAATTGTGTGTACGGCTTCTGAGATGCCAGGGGCATCACAATAATGCCTTATTTTCAAAAAAAAAAAAATCATATATGCAAGCGAAACTTTAATATCAGAAATATTTGTTTAATATATCACATTAAACTTCCTTATGTCCATTTATACATGCTATTATGCCCTCTTAGAAAAAAATCCAAGAAATTATTCTTGGAGATATTGCTGACGTGTAAGTGATGAGCCGTTTGCAAGATATATACCATATGCTGACTTTACGACGACTTCCATTGATCCTTAGTAATGCATGGAATACTAGTACCTTACAATCATGTCGAGGGTCAAAACTTTAAGTGTTTTATGCAACTCTATGGAATAGGAGTAACTTTATGTGAGTTGATTAACTGCACAGACCATGGGTGAACATGAGAGGTGACAGCGTTACATGAACTCATCTCATGAACCGGCTAAGCCTTTTTTTGTAGTCAAGTAATACATCAATGGCAGAAAGAAACATTTTGTTCACTAGTGTTCTGCGGGTAGCCGTGAAGAATGTTAGTCACGTTTAATAAAATGCTACTATTGTAAGTTTATAATTGGCAAAATAAATGAGTGGTGTGCATAAGTAGAACTACTTCAAAACAAGGGCACATCCATGCTTAAGGAGTAAATCGTCCTTTTATAGTTCACAACAATTACCAAACAAACACTATTGCAAATGAGACAAAAATGGACACCAAGGCAAACATATGGACTGTAAAAGATCATTAGTGTCCAATTCAACAACAACAACCACATAATATATAGGTTAGCTACATGAAACAAATGTTTACTGACTTGTACATATGGATAAATCAGCAGTTTTTACCATTATTGTCTCCGTACCCATTCCTTTGGGATCTGATCTGGCGGACACTATGAGATTGACTTCCCTGTACAACATTCAAAACACTTGGCCAATAAGAACTTGCGACAGATGAAACACGAAGCTCGAACCAACTATACCACCACCCAAGTAGGTGACACTAAAGTTTCATGGAGCTTGTTCGAAATACAAACCCTCGACAAGACACTAATACAATAAATTTTTCAAAACAACAAAATGTACTACCGCTCACAAAAACCCATCGATAGAGTTTATTATTCAAAATACAAAGCATATTATCCTAAGTTTCAGGCTATAGTTTTAGCAATAAAAATGCATATACTGAATCCAAAACAACTTGATCAGCACCAAACCACGACCCAACCCCGTCCAGTAACAACTATGTACCTATCTCTCATACAATCCTTCTGTTGCCACATCGCTCATGGAGACATACTGCATACACAACCTACCAAAAATAGCCGCAGAAACTAAGTGACGCTACTGAAATGCCTCCCCCACCGAACCGCCAAATGAGCAAACACATCGAGTCTCAGATTGGAGTCGCGTTTAAAGGGGCGTAGATGCTATGCGACCGCCGCCTGTGCTCTGCTTCCGTCGCGCACAAGCGCAAATGTTCATGCTGCAGGTGAAGCTGCAGCATTAGCTCAGGCGTTTAGGCCTTCAGGCCTTGACCAAGTGGGCTGAACAAAACCTAAAATACCATCTAAAAGTTTAAAACATGCTTACTACACAGGGTGAGTGTGGACGGACGAAATGAATTTTAATGGTGTGTGTTCACCTAGATGCACAGGAAAAAAAACCCGATCTAATCCTGCCACGCGGCGGCCCATGCCCGGATGCCCCATCCGACGACGCGTACGGCAAGTACGAACACCATGGTGCCCTTGGGGGCAGTTGGCGTCGAGGCGCGTGCGTACTCACACTGATGTCCGTACGTGAGTACGCACACGTCACGACCTAACTTGTGCACATTGCGAATCATACTACAGCGACTGAAAATCCTATCGCACCATGCCGGCCACGATGTGATCGACGGGGCCGGCGCTCCTTCCCCTCCCCTGGATGGATTCCATTCCATCCATCTCTCAGTTCTCTAGTCTAGTACAGGGGGAAAAGGTGGCATTCTCATCCATTGACGCTCTTTTCTCAAGTGCGCTTTTTTTGTTAACCGCAATGAGCAGGTAGCAGAAACCAGAATGTTTGCGTGCACGCCGACATTTGCAAAGGGAAGAGTGCATAAACCTGCCGGTAAAGGTAAATAATCATCAAAGACCTTTACGATGTATTCACCGTGTCACAGCACAAAGATTAAAACGTCGACCACAAGCAGACGTTCCTTGATCGATCGATCTATGCACAAGAATCGCACACTGTACAGCTTCAGCAATTGCAGCGGCAGCAGGAGGAGGAAGGTGGGAGGATGAGAGCTCAGCACAGCAGAGCGCGTATGTACAAGGTGCTGGCTGGCGGGTGTCCACCGACCACGGACGCTCGCCGGCCTACGGAACCGACGTCCGGCAAGGGCCGCGCTCGACGACGACGACAGCAACGGCGACGGAGAGCTCTGGCCCCGTCGATGGCGCCTGCGCCGACGCGCGGCACGGCGGAGTGTCCTCGGGCGCCACCAGGAGGGCGCTGCGGCAGGACGGGCACGTGGAGGTGCAGAGGAGCCAGGTGTCGACGCAGCCGGCGTGGAAGGCGTGGGCGCAGGGCGGGAGCACGCGGACCTCGTCCCCGCGCGCGAACTCGGCGAGGCAGATGGCGCACTCGGGCCGCTCCTCCCCGTCCTTCTCCTCCTCCCCGAACGGCACGGTCGGCAGCTTCCGCAGCGCCTCCACCTCGATCCCTTTGCGCGCGGCCGGCATTGCCGACGACGACTCCTCGTCGCCGCCCTCGGGGTCCGCGTCCACCGAGTAGGCCGAGGGGTTGCACAGCCGCGAGCACCGCGCGACGAAGGCGAGCCCCACGACGCAGAGCAGGAAGCAGAGCACCGCCGCGAGGATGAGGAACGTGTCTGTGTGCACGCCGCCCGACGACGACGCCGGCACGGCCGCCGCCGCGGCCAGGTGCTCGACGACTGAGGCCTGCAAGAGGTGCCGCATGCTCGGTGGCCTTCTGGGTTGGCAGAGCAACTGAGCAAGAGGGTCCAGTGCCCAGTGGGGGTGGGGGTGGAGTGGAGCGTCTCTGTGTCAGCTGGTGCGGTGGATGGGAACTGAAGGAGTCTAGGGGCAGCCGCCGGGCGTTTTATAGGGGGGATGAGCAATGGAAGAGAGACGGCGATAGTAGTGCAGTGCTGGATATACACATCGATCAGTCGGAGTGGAGTGTCACTCTCGCTCTCGCACAGTTGTTCTTGGAAAATTCCTTCGTTCGCCATGGTTCATTGCTCCTCACAGTTTGCTTTATTCAGCTTTCAGTTCAGCCTCTCCTGCTACCTGCTTCAACTGGACGCAAGTCCTTTTCTAAATTAGGCGTGCAGGCAGGCATAGGCTTTGAACTGTTGAGCGGTTTCCGTCCCAGCTGCAGGTCAGGTCAGGTTCAGCCATCGTGTAGTAGCTTGGCTTGAAAGCGCAGTCCACCACGATCGAATCGACCAAAGCGCAGCCTGCCTGCCGCCGCAACTTGCCGTGGAAAACGACCTAGGAAATGAGCACGAGCATCTCTACACGAAGCCGGGCCTGAAGCTGGGGGGAAAAGGTAGCGAGCAGCGGAGCACCGAAGGATGCGATTCCACGATCAGGCGCTAAACAACAAAGAGATTGCTGACGGGGAAAAAAAGGCGTTCTCCGACCGCCGGCCTTCCTCCTCCGTCGCGCGAGGCCGATCAGACCCATGTGGCCATGTGTTATGTGTAGGGCACCCCGCCACGTCAGGTGCGTGTCAAAGCGCAAGGAAAGAGCACAGTCAGCACCGTACCAGCCTTTGAGGAAATGCGGTTACTTATCCTTGGATTGCCCATTCCGTTCCATGGCAGAACAACGGAGTTCTTCCTCATCAATTGCGCCGCAACGTGCTTAGCTTTTACTAATTAATAAACAAGAAATGGAGAACGCAAATAAAACCGGTCTAGATCCGATGTACGTACAGGTCCGCCTGCCTAAATTCTCTCCTCTCTCGGCCACAAACTGGTAGTACTACGAATTACTCCCTCCGTTCCAGAAAACAAATCGTTATAGGTTTGTTCTAAGTCAAACTTTTAACCAAATTTTTTAAAAAATATATCGTCATTTACAGAATCAAATTGATACCTAATGAAAATATATGTGATAATGAATCTAACAATACTCATTTGGTACTATAAACATTTACACTTTTTCGTAAAATTTGACTTAGAACAAACCCAGAATGACTTGTTTTTTGAGACAGGGGGAGTAGTATTTTACTACCTGAAACCTGATCCTGGACGTGCTGGATACCACCACCCACGCACAGGCGCACACGTCCGGGGCGCCCCATTGGAGGCGCACCGTATCGGGGTCAGGCAGGCAAGGCAACGCCCCGGGAGCCGGCAATGCAAAGGGTGGCACACGGCGCGGCGCGAATGGCGCGCCCACACGTGGTCGCCGCGGCCTAAAATGCTCACTAGCAAGACACGGACCGACCGGTGGTGGACGAGCAAGTGGGCGTGATCCGAAAGCAACGCCGCCGCCGCGCACTGGTCCGGCGGCCCCGGCCCCGGCACCTCGCCGAGCCGAGTGCGCGCCCGCCCGTACGACCAAAGCCAAAGCCATCGTGTTTTCCTCGTTTCCTGACGCGGGGTCGCGCGCGGATAGGCGGACTGGAGCTGGTGAGTGCGTCGCCCGGCCCCAGCCCGACGCACATCACGTTTGTGTTTGTGTGTGTCTCTGCTTTCTGTCAGCCACGGCCCCGCTATCTAGATCGCCATGTGGATTCTCCGGGGGGCAATCATGGTGGTTAGAAAAAAGCAAGGACGGGATAAAAATAAAAAGTGCACGCACGCGATTGATCCAGCACCAGCAGGACGATGGGGTGCACTTGTTCCACTCACCAGTCACCACCTTCACCTCACCTCGTCTGGAAGGATAAGGTTGAAAATTCTGCCGTTCCGGCCCCCCGCGTGGTCAACAACAGTCGCTGGGCTGTGGTTAACTGATTACGCCGGCGATTAGCCTCGTGATCGGTGACTGACGCCCTGGTTAACCAGATACGCTAAACAAAATCGGCCGTCTCTCGGCTATGACATGCAAGTGGAGAGGCAGCAGAGGGGTTCCTCGGAGAATCGCTCGAGGCCGGCGAGGGCGGAAGACGGAAAGAAGAAGTAGGTGGCGCGTCCTGCTCTCCGGCTGCCGCCGACAGCGGCCATCATTCTTCCTTTCATTTCGGGGTCGGGGGACGCTTTGGGTTGATGCGCCGATAGGGATGCCGCCGGCGCTGCTGCTGCTGCCGCGCCATCTTTTCCGCTGTCCTGCCGGCATTGGCGCCTCTTCCTGTTCCGATGAACATGACTGATGACTGTGCCCCCTGGTTGGCCCTGCCTTCTTTTTTGTTTTTCTGAATTTTAAAGAACCTCTCTTTAACCTTACCTAGCTGCCGGCGCGGCGGCCTCTCACTCTCGCCGGAGGTCGCAGCACGGGCAAACGACGTTCGTTTGTTGTTTGGTGTTTGCCATCCTCGGTCCCGTTGACCTTAGCTCCCGTACGTCTTGGCCCTTGGTGGCAGAGAAAACGCCATGTGTACGACTGGTCGGGTTCTTATTTAAAAAAATAACTGGTGTGGTCCGTGTAGGGGTGTAATCGGATCGGATACGGATGGATACTGCCAATACTATATTGTTTTCAAATTTTCCTTCGAATTCGGATCAAATACGGATATTAAGAGTTTGTGTCGGATAAGATTTAGATGGACATCGACGCCATATATATATATATATCCAACTTTAATTATTCGGATACGGATATAAATCGAATACGGATCGGATATTGAATGTCTGGATTCGGATACGGTCGGATCTCAACTCTTCTAAACAGATCCGGACTCGAATACGGACGGATAATATCAGTACTGTTTACACCCCTAGGTCAGTGGTCAGCAACTCAGCATCCCAATTCCCAGTCCCAGGCAGCTTGGGTCAGATGATTGGATCAGCTCCAGGTGACTTTTTTAAATTGATGACTCGGCAGGGGTGGAGAATAGTTTTGCTTGGGTTTTGATCCTCGGCCTGTTGCATGCAGGCAACGCCCCGCAGCCAGGCTGGGTGGAAACGCAGCGGCCGGACTTCGCTACGCAGCCAGATTGGGTGGGTGCAGGTCCTGTTTATATACGCAAACCGAGGTAGCTTTTTAATCTCATTTTTTTTATATCTTTTGATTAAAACATTTAATCACCGAACCGATTTGACAGTTGTGTTTCTTATTTTTTTTTACGGATAATACTAGACCACATTTGCCATATAATTTTTTAAAAAATATTTATTTTATTTTTAAGTTTTTCTCATCCATGTGCTGATACAGCCAACCAAACAAACTCTCTGTACAGCATAGCCCCAAAGACACAGGCGAACCAAACAAAATAGCCTTCATGCACAAATACTGGCCACGCTCAGCCGGGCTCAGGTCTCCAGCCAGGCCTAGACAGAGCCACCCAACCAATCAGGCCCTACGAGCCTATGCATTTGTACGGCCCACGTTGCACTTGCATCGCTAGTTTTCTTTCCCAGGTGGTCGCTATTGAGCAATTGAGGCCCACGAGCTCTTTCCTTTGATTTGCCAAGGCCACGGAATATTAATTTGTGCATATTGTGATGAAACCCCATGTGACCACCTAGAACTATCAGTGTAGTTTAATTTGCCCCCTCCAAGCCGATGTGGCGCCATGAATGATGGTTGACGTGGTGCCACATCAGCCACAAACGCTTAGAAATGAAAAACAACCAATTTCAAAAGATGAGGGAATAAGAAAACAATTTCCTAACGATGAGATTCACATAGCACCATAAGGTTTAGAGGGTCGTCTAATTCACTTCTCAGTTGTTAAAGACAGTTGGGTTTTAAACACCATAGACTATGCAAAACTGAGCCAGTCACCCTCTCAGTGCTTATGATGATATAGCACACATTTGACCCATATGTCGACGCCACCTCAACAAAAATGTGGTGTGGAGTCCCCTCATGTCAATTTCTCTCTGCTCATCCAACCTTTTTTTTTTGTATAATATTAATTGTTAAGTAGCTCGTTGGGTTTCATTTATAATATGAATCGTGGCTTCGAGTTTTTGACTAGCGCGCACGCATGAGCATCATTCGCTAGTTAATGCACCAACCACAGCTGAAGCCTCGTGTCTTCTTTGGATCCACCCAGCTAAACTTTTCTCACTTTTAGTCACTTTTAGCTACCTGTGGATCCAAACAGACCAGCTAAAAGGACAGACTTAAAGTTTAGCCCCTATGAAATCTTTAGCTGGCCAAGGTTAGCTAAAACCAGCTAAAAGTGGTCCAAAGTGACCACTTTCCACCCCTTACCCTCCCCACCCCGCACTCTCTCTCCTTATCCCGCAGTCTCTCTCTCCTCACCCTATCTGCACGCCCACACGCCATAGCCATCCTCGGCGTTGTCCACCACAAAGCATCACGACGCACCACCGCTGCCGCCGCTCCTCCAGCTTCGCACCGGACACGGCGAGAGCGGATGCGGTGCAGAGGACGACGACGGCGATAGGGTCCAGTAGGTTGAAGCCGTCGGCGAGGGCAGGCGCTTGGATGCGGAGCGCGTCGCTGTCCCAGCCGAGGAGCGCGGCGAGGTAGGACGTCCAGGAGCGGGCGAGCCCTGCGGCGCCGACGACGGCCTCGAGTAGGATGTTCCCCGCGGCGAGGAAGGCGGCCAGGAGCGGTTGGTGACGCGGTCCCGTAGGCGCGACGCCGTGGACCGGCGCGCGCCAGCTCCGGGAAAAAGTCAGCCTTGCTCTGACGCCGTGATCCCGTCGCGCGAGCCGGGCTGGGGAGCCACCGGCGCTGTGCCATGAGTGGGATTGAAGGGGATCCATGGGGACGAGGTGGAGGCGGCGACAGAGGACGAGATAGAGAATGAGGACGAGGTGGAGGTGGCGGCGGAGGACGAGGACGAGGACGAGGTGGCTTGGCGGCGGCGGAGAGGATACAGTAGCTCGGGAGAGGAGAAAGGGCAAAGAAAAAAAGGCATGATGTCTTTTTTATACCCATAGACTAAAGTTTAGCTGGGGATCCAAACAGTCAATGGGCTAAAGTTTAACCTCCAGCTAAAACAGAGAAATTTAGCTAGAGGCTAAAATTTAACCTATGGTATCCAAACAGGGCCTCAATCAGCATTCACAGCCCAACGGCTTGCAATCCGCACACATCGCTATACCATCCATCCTCATCAACCGACGCCCAGGCGCCCAGCGGAACTGGTGTACGCTTATGACAACATGGGAGAAATAACGAAGCAGCAGGCCGCGCCAGCGCCGCCTGCCCGGTCGGCGAATCAAGTCGATCGGCACCCCGCCCACCCCCGCGGTCCTCGCGTCCCACTGGCCAAACACGGACCGCACGGCCGGGCCAGCAGGACACGGGGAATGCCGCATGGAGATATGCGGTCGTCACGGCTGACTCCACGCGGGCAGGCGCGTACGAGTACGCGCGGTCCACGAACGCGTGCGTGCCCATGCCAGGCCCGCTGCTCGCGATCCCGCACCCACCCCCGGCAGGCCGGCACTGCAGCAACGTCGAGCGAGCGTTTTCGTCGGCTTCCGGCGAATGAAAATTCAGTTGTTTCCTGTTGTTGCATGTGCGGTGCACGGAGGGCCGACCCGACGACCGGTTGTGGCCCACGACGGCGTGCCAGTCTGCCTCCGATCTTGACCGCCGGCGTCTCGTCGTACTCGTATCCAATGACGCCCTAGATCTAGTTACCGGTGCGCGCGCGACGGCTGTTCGTGTCCAAGCGTCGATCGATGAGGATGGCCGCAGGCTACGACTTTTGCGACGCTGATCTAACCAAGTGCATGCAGATCGAGTGCAACGTGATGCATAGGCGCATGCTGGTCTGTATCGATCCTGTATGCATTACTGCCGGGACCGTGCCGACGTAGATGTGCACATACGAGCACACCACAGACGTCTCGCTGTTGACGGAGACGTCATCTATCACTGAAAGAATAAAGCCATTAATTTTTGAAATAATTCGCTTCCATCAGAAATCGAAACCAGGATCTCACGTGCTACTCGAGTTGCTGCAAACCACTAGGTTAGGGACTTTTTGGTATATATGCACGATTTTATTGTTCCTGTCACCAGAGACATGGTGCTCGATCTATATGGACCACTGTATCACTGTATGTACTATGTAGAGTTAACTAGTGCAGATCTACAGACTCCAAACAGGAATCACTGTATGTACTATATGGTGCCCCGCTCATTGTGATCCTGCCCCGCTGCACGTACGTATCCCTCTTAATTGCAGCCTTACTCAAAGAATAGTGTTGTAAAATATATAGATGGTATATAAGGATATCGTTTAAATATTTAAGAAGCTTCTAAAATACATACTGAGACCCTTAAATTTAATTGTACCACGTGAGGTTTGACTATCCGTAAGACGTGAGATAATGAGAATGTCACTGTTTTATCGTTTATTGTTTGGGTTGACACTAGGTGAAACAAATGCATATCAGTGACAAAACTTACAACATTTTACCATACCCGCCCCACAATAACCTACGCGTGATAATGTTACCCTCGCAATCGTGGTTCACCCACGGGTCCCGGACACCCACATGTACTCTTAGCGGTATAATATAAGCAATGTTAGCCTAAACGGTAAACAGTCGGTCGCCTACTGTTTAGCCATTATTCGGTGCTAATCGGCCGTTTAAACGGGTTTAAACGGTGTAAATGGCCAATTAAACGGAAACAGTGAGCCACTGTTTAGCGTTTAAACGGTGTTTAAACGGGCTAAATGACCGTTTAGGCGAACAGTGAATATAAGACAACATATCATCATGACCATATGAGAGTAAATCAATAATTTGGCGCTGAAATTGTCGGTTGAGCAACTAATACGGCGGAGCAGGCCATAGTAGAAATCGCATTTTGGGAAATGTCAGAAATAATAATTGAGAAACAAACAAAGCTCTAGACTCCAAAGGAGAGCCGGTCAGGCAGCTAACACATCTCATTATCTCATAGAGTCGCATTAGTTTAACAATACATGGAGAGGCTAAATTTAAGTAGTACTCCTTCCATTGTTTGATTTTTTTTATATCAATTATCTCTGAGAGTAGGTCATACCCCGTACATCCGTTTCGCCATCTATAATCCCAGCAGGCAATCATGGCCGAGAGCGTGGGAAGCTTTGCGAGCCTCGCACAAGTGGCACAACAGCCTCCACACGTGTTTCCCATAGTCTTTACTTTGCTCTTTTCATTTTATATTATTATCCGACTCGTCTCATCGTTGTCGCATATGCCACGCACAGTAAACGACGGCGATCAGAACCAACGAAAAAAAGGAGGCAAATACCCGAAGAAGATGCTGGAACCGACGAAAGATGAGAAAGCAGCAGCATGCAGCCGGCTGCTGCACCTCAAGGCTGAGGCCGTTTGTATGCTGGCGTAGATAACGAAACCCGATCCTAGCAAAGTCAAGCTGAAACGGATTTTCATTCGAGATCAACAAACCTTTTCTGGCTTTTAAAAAACGAAGATTATCTAAGAAATTATTTGTAACGAGTCATGGAGCCACGGATTGACGACTTTGCCTCCTACATATTCTCTCCGGTTTTAAATATAAGTCGTGTTTGATTTTTTTTTCAAAATTTTGAACATTCGTCTTATTCAAAAAATTTATTTAAATATATAAAATTACAAATCATGCTCAAACTAACCTTGGTAATAAACCAAATCACAACAATAAATGATAATTTGTAAATTTTTTTAAATAAAACGAATAGTCAAAGTTTTTTTAAAATGTCAACTGCAACTTATATTCAAGACCGGGGGGAGTATGCGACAAGTTGGTTGACGTGAAACTTGCCTGTCTGACGCTGTATTATTGCTCTGAAGATGGCTCGGAAGACGGGAGAGAAGCGTAAAACTTGCTCACCTCACAGTTGTTGACGTGAGGAAAGCTGATCAGAAGCTAGTACCGTATCATCACGCTCGAATTCTTCGCTTGACCATCCATCCCATCCCTGCTGAAACAAATTCATAAGTCAGAAGAACTGATGTCATGCATGCACGCCAATCGATCAGTTTACACGTTCAACCACGAAAGCGCTTTATTTGCTCGTCCCGAAAAAGCCCGGAACACCGATTTCATTCTCATCGCTAACAATCTCTAGAACTAGTACGTACTACGTATCGGCCACTACTGGTGTAGTACGTAACGTGGTGTCGCCGGTGATGGTCATGCCATGGCGGGTCGGGAGTCCACGAACCACGTGATTCATTTTGGTAGCGTTTGGTTTAGGAGTTGAGGTGGGATGGGACGGGACAATCCCATCCCCAGGGCTGTTTGGTTGGAAGACAGAGGGGCAAGGTCATCCCTCTTGGAGGAATATTCTCCCAAGATGCGGGACGAGCCCAACCAAAAAAAAGAGGGACGCTGAGGGACGGGGAGGGATGCAGCGCGTGGGCGGCCGACGGCTGGCAAGGCCGGCGCGGCTGCGGCTGGCAAGGCCGGCGCGGCTGCGGCCGGAGGAGGAAGAGCGCCGGCCGACGGCGGGCAAGGCCGGCGCGGCCGCGGTCGGAGGAGGAAGAGCGCCGGCCGACGGCGGGCAAGGCCGGCGCGGCCGCGGTCGGAGGAGGAAGAGCGCCGGCCGACGGCGGGCAAGGCCGGCGCGGCTAGGGGCGAGCGGGGAGGGCGCGGAAGGAGGCGGGCGCAAGGGAGGCGTAGGTGAGCGGACGGTGGGGCGGAGGCTGGAGGCGGGCGGGGTAGAGGCCGGAGACGGGCGGAGCGGAGGCCGGAGGCGAGCAGGCGGCCGCGACTGAAGCCGGTGCCGGGCGGAGGCGGGCGGGGCGGCCGCGACCTGAGCCAGAGAGGCGCCGGCCGAAGGCAAGGGGTGGAAGAAGGTAATGATAGGCGGGACCCACTAACCAAATTCATCCTATCCCATTTCTAATCCTTCCTACCAAATAAAAAATAGAGATGACTCTAACCCCACAACCAAACACACAGATGGGATGGTCCCATTCCCCAAAAATGGGTTGGAGCCATCCCATCCCACCTTGACTCCAAACCAAACTCTACCTTTGCGTCTGGCGCTGCTGGTAGTAAACCAAGTAGGATTTGTGTTCTTGGCTGGAATGGAAGCTAGTTAAAGCAGCCATGTGCGCTATTCTATTGCTGCATGGCGGCCCAATCAGACGGGTGATTAGATGGCGGCAGGCGCACGTAACAGGAAGGAAGCAGCGAAACAATCGCGATGACGTGTGCTCCTCCTCCTCCTCCATAGATTAATTGCTCCCGTCCGATTAATCAGCGGCGGCCAAGCAGTCGACGAGATTAAACTGGCGACTGCAAGAACAGAGGGACTAGGAGACAGGTAACGTGACGGCGACAGATGCAATAGCTGCCAGCCGACTGCCGCGTTGGCTCCCGGGTGGATGCGGTGCAGGCGCCATCGCCTGCCTCTTCAACCTCTCTCTACAGGCTGCTACGCTCGCGGTTGCGGCTCGCTGTCTGTGCCTTGCTCTGCTGCTTGCACGCCGTTTGAACGCGACTCCGCCTGCCTGGTGGCTGGTATATAAGCAAAGGGCTCCTCCCGGTTCGCAGGAGTAGGCGGGCGGGTAGCAAAAAACACCAAGGCGTTGCCTCATTGGCATACTGCTTGCTGCCTCCTGCCTGCCCGGCCGCGCGCGAGCGCTCCTTGTCGTCTCCTCATCCTCCGCACCGCCGATCCAGGCAGCCAGGTGAGTGAGCCTCTCTTCGTCTTGCTTGTCTGTTGCCACTTGCCTGCTGCCGCATCACATACGCACGCAGATTCTGTTTCTTGTTTCCTTCTCTTTTCTGGTATCCGAGCTTTGATGATTCGCGTGGCCGTCTCGGGTAGGCATATTCATGGGTCCACGAATCAGTTGGCAAACTGCGGGTGGTTCTGGAGATGCTTTGGGAATCATTTGGGGAAGGAGAAAAATTCAGATCTCTCCAGACTTTGGATTTGGCCAGCTCACGCTTAGGCTTAGCTTATTAGCTCAGCAGTTACTGCTGAAGTTGCTAGCACAATCGAGCTGAACACAGTAATTGCCATCTCTTGCTTCTTGAGCATCGTTTCCACCTGCCAGCTCGATTCACACGGCCCATCCACGCACACATTTCTGGAACGAGTACAGCAACCGCGCGCTTCAACCGTAGGAAGCGCACGCGAATTTGGAGGCTTCAATTCAATGGACCTGGATTTTCTGCTATTTCTCCCTATTTCCAAGGATAAATCCTGCCTTTATTTACCAGCATTCGGTTTCTTTTTGACATCGAGACATGTGTTCCAAGCAATGTGGAGTTGTCCTTTTCAAATTTCAACTAGTATGGTGGACTAGTATGCGCTAAAAACCGTTTTTTCCCTCTCCCCCTCTCTCTTCAGTCTTCATTCGGATTCTTCCAGATGTTTATTCTCTTTTTTTCTTTGGATTACCTTACCAGGGTGGACATCCTACTGCACAGGATCTGGATAGCCTCTTGCCACATATACTCAGGACTCAGGAGACGTCTAAAATTGTCCTCCGGCATCTACTAGTATATCAAACAGATCAAGAAGAGCGCAGTCCTAGAACAGAAAATAAAGGATGGGTTTCTTCTCATTCTTTCTGGTGGCTTCTATGCCAATCATCCAGGTCCTGCTCATAGGACTCATTGGAGCTTACCTGGCCTCTGGTTTCAGCAATGTTCTGACGACAAGTGCGCGGAGGGATATGAACAAGGTGAGCTCTGTGTGTCTGATGACTGCCACACAACTCGATCTACACAGTTTGATGATTTTTTTACCCAAACCTAATCTCCATGAATCTGCTGAAGGTTGTTTTTACTGTATTCACTCCGTCACTGATATTCGCTAGCCTGGCGAAGACGGTCACGCTCGAGGACGTCATTTCTTGGTGAGTAGCTAGCAGCTTCATATTTCCAGAGCTTTGAGGACGGAAATATAATAGTCACTGCAAATCTGCACTTCTTTTTGTCTGTAACTGTCCATGTGCTCTAACACAGGCCCTGTGTTGTGTGCTCCTCATTCAGGTGGTTTATGCCAGTTAATATAGCCATCATATTCATGATTGGGAGCATTCTGGGTTGGATTGCGTGTAACATCCTGAAGCCACCACAGCACTTCAGGGGATTGATCATGGCCTTCTGCTCAGCAGGTTGAGTGGACATCGACATCATCGTGTTTCTTTCCCCTTCGTATACATAATTACATGTGTAACGCTGATTCTGAGATCAACATTGGCCTGTACTGCAAAAATTCAGGAAATCTTGGAAACCTGCTATTGATAGTTGTCCCGGCTGTCTGCGATGAAGACGGGAATCCGTTTGCGAAAGAAGGCCGAAGCATTTGCCGCTCACGGGCGCTCTCCTACTCGTCCTTGTCCATGGCTGTAAGATTTTTTTTATTCCCTGCACCGTCTTGCCCCCCGAAGGGCCAGTCTATAGCTATCTTCAGTTTGAGTGACCTGTTGATATCCTGCAGCTCGGTGGCCTTTTCATCTGGACACACACGTACAGCCTCATGCAGAAGTCCGGCAAGCTGTATCACAAGATGCAGTCCAAGAGCATCCAGTGCCCAGCCGACAGCGACGAGGAGCAGTCCACGCAAGACGCCGGGCGAGCGAAAGAAGACGGCCCAGCTGCCTGCACCGACGAGGAGGCGCCTCTTCCGACGTCTGTGAAGCCTGGCGGTGAGCACAGCGAAGAGAACCGATTGGTAATAAGTTCAGACCACTCCACTGCATGTCTGCATCCGTCAGCCATGGCAATTAGTTCACGTGGGCTGGCATTTGTGCAGAGAAACTGACCTGGCATTATTGCAGGAGGCCCCTCTATTGTCCTGCGACAGCGAGGTCTCGGACAAAGGGTTCTGGAGAAATCTGAAGGATGCTGTCCACCAGTTCATCGAGGAGCTGATGGCGCCACCAACCATAGCCGCAGTACGTCCCTGCATTTTACACCTCTCGATTCATGAGTGGCGCATAACGTAATTGGGCCAAATCCGGTGTGGTGACACTACCTTCTTGGGTCAGATAATTGGGTTTGTCGTTGGCCTGGTCCCTTGGCTGAGATCCCTGGTCATCGGCGACGGAGCTCCTTTCGAAGTCGTACAGGATTCCCTCCAACTGATGGGGTAAGCAGCAGAGCACACATATTTGACGCCTACAATTTCTCTGTATATTTCAGTGTTCCTTCGGTGTCGCTCACGTACAACTTGTTTTCCTTGCAGCGATGGCACGATTCCTTGCATCACCCTCATCCTAGGTGGAAACCTGACTCAAGGTGGGTCTCCGAGGGTGCTACTGCTAACGGTGAACTACTGTTTTTTACCAGATTCTGCAGTCCAGACTCTGAATATGCCTGTGCTGCTGCTGTGCAGGGCTTCGGAAATCGGGGATCAAGCGTACGGTGATCATCGCCGTCGTCTGCATACGCTTCGTGATCCTCCCCGTGATCGGGATCGCCATCGTCCATGCCGCCTACGGCCTCGGCCTCCTGTCTCAGGACCCGCTCTACCGCTACGTCCTGATGCTGCAGTTCGCCCTGCCCCCCGCCATGAACATCGGTACGCACACGCGCTGAAGCTCCCAAACCGATGGCGTTCTTTTCTGTTCTGTGTGGCGGCTTCCGCCTCATCGGTTTCCAAGAAAGCTAACCATCCCCGAGCTTTGCGTTGCAGGGACCATGGCTCAGCTGTTCGACGTTGGCCAGGAGGAATGCTCCGTGATCTTTCTCTGGACGTACATCGTTTGCGCGGTTGCGCTGACGGCGTGGTCGACCGTCTTCATGTCCGTTCTGTCCTAAGGTTGCATTTGCGAGCCTGATGCTGCTCAACGATTCAGCTTAGCAGGATGAAGGATGAGGAGAGGGGATGGTTATGGGTCTCTGTTGAAGAGTCAGCGGCAGCAAGAGCTAATACTATATAATGCTGCTACCTCTGTTTATTTTATTTGACGTTGGGTAGTCAAAATACTACTACTTGGCGTCGAATATAAAAAGATCGGAGAGAGTATATAGGCAGTGGACAATGATCAAATGATCATCTAGGTAATGATTTGTTGTTGTATTGTGTAGTGTTGATGGCAGGCCACAGATAGGTTGGCAATTGGCATAGCTCCTTGCAGGAGGACCGAGTAGTACGTAGGAAGAAACAGGGAATCGCCTAAAAAGAAGAAAAGAAATGAAGAAGCATATGTTTATTTCATCACATAGCAATGCTTCTTTTTTTTTTTTTTTTGCTTATTAGACATACTTTTAGAAAGCCACTCGAGTTAAAATGGCAAAGTAGTGCTCCCTTCGTTCCAATTTATAGGTCGTTTGACTTTTTTGACATTAAATTCGACCAACTCATTTTATTCAAGAAATTTACGAAAATAAAGAAAAATTAAAGTCATAGTTGAAGTATATTATATGCTAAAATAAAACACAACATAAATAAATGATAATTATGAAACTTTTTTGAATAAGACAAGAAAGTCAAACATAGTGTTAAAAAAAATCAAATGACCTATGAATTAGGACGGAGAAAGTAGTATGCAATCGAAAGGGAGGAAACAAAATCCATGTGTGGCTAAGGTTTCTAAACACCTAGCTTTAGTAATAACCGGATTTACAATTTTATATTTAGTTACATCAATTTTTATGGTAAATTTTAGATTTATTCAATGAGGCTAAATTCCGTGTTTTGACCTCATTAAAGTTTACAAATCTTTCATCTGGTGCTGTACAAAAAAAAACACCCTTTTTTTTTGTTAAAAATGAAGTTGCATACGCCTTCACAAAATTTAAGTCTGAGTAGGACCAATCAGTACTTAGACCATCTTTAGTGGAGCGTCTAAAAGAACGGCCTATAGTACAAGCTATTGTAGACGATGGACGGTAGTTGGAATCTGATAGAAGAGGGTGAATAGACATCTGGTTGGAGACAAGCTTATGTGTGTTTTCCTTTTCTTTTGAAACGATAACATCTAGGGGGAAAGGACCCTAAATACATGACTTCGATTAAGCCTTATACCACACAATGTAAAGAAAAACACTTATTCTCTTGGGGTTATTATTGAAATACTGTGTAGAGAAATGATTGGTCTTAGAATTGGGACCAACTATACATAGCATACACCTCTGCACAAAGAATAATGCAATCTCAATTTATCCTATGCTAAACAAATTTAAGTTTACCCAACTTTATATAAAAAGTATTGATGCTTATTGTGCCAAATAAGAATAACCAGATTCATGGTAAAAACACATTTTTATATTTTATATATTTGGTGACATAAATCTTAATAATATTATATATAAACTTGATTAAATCTAAAAGGTTTGACTTATGACACAATAGGATCGTAATGTTTTTAGAACGGAGGTAGTATCAGAGGACCGGATGGTCACATTAAGAGTGCGTTTGGTTTGTGTCCAAAATTTTAACTAAATTTTTTCATTACCAAACTAATTTATTTTAAAATTATATTGACGATAAATAAATTTTGACCACGACCCGATCACGGCATCGGTTACCCTCCGGATCCAGCGCCAGGACAGGACTCAAAGTGGCAATGCTCCCTGCCCCGCTGTTCCGCCTCTCTCGGCACTGGATCTAGCGTCCGCGCACCGCACACGCTCACGTCACGCGCCCCGGCCCATCGGCTTGATCGGGACTCGGGAGCCCATGATCGGCCGCTCGCAGGGTCCAGCACCGTGAATCGCGCGGGCCGCAGCGCATTCCCCTCGCCGCACGCACGCATCCCCTCGGCCCGCTTCCATCTCCAACGACTCTCTGGCCGCCCGTGTCCGTCCATCCGCGCGTGGCGTGGCGTGGCGTCACCCACCCCTCGTCGCCGCGGCCGCCTCGTCCACTTTCCCCACCTCCTACTCCACCCACCCACCGCCGTCCCACACCAACAATCCCGCATCTTCTTCCCGCCCCGCCCCGGCGCGACGCGATGCTCTCTATCTCCTCCCTCGCCAAGCTACTCGCCATCCTGCTCCGGGGCATCCTCCACCACCACCTCCACGCCCCGGTCATCATCTCCTCCTCGCACCACTTCTTCTCCACCTAGCGCTGTCGCTCGGCAGCTCCGATGCTACAGAGATCTGGCAGCAATAGCCTGGCCTCTCTGCTCCGCGCCGAGCCACCGGACGAGTTCGTCCCCGGCAGCAAGCGCGCCGACCGTGATGGCCACCGCCGCCGCCGGAGCAGGAGCAGGAGCTGCCTCCGCCTGCCACTCGGCGCGGCCGGCGGGTGCCGCGTCTGCGCCTGCGAAGAGATGGACCCCGCCGCCGCGGCCCCGCGCCGGCGCGCCCCGGGGAACGACGAGGACGAGGGCGGCGCCGCGGTGCAGTGCTTCTCGTGGAAGAAGGGCGCGGCCGCCGCCTCGGGAGCTGCAGCTGCCGGGGACGCGGCTGTGGTGACGGAGGTGTCCGTGTCCGCGGCGTCCCTGGGCGTGCTCCCGGACGACGTGGTGGAGATGGTGCTGCGCCGGCTGCCGCTGGCCTCGCTCCTGGCGGCGCGCTGCGTGTGCAGGCGGTGGAGGGACCTCACCATCGCCCCACAGTTCCTGCGGGCGCGCCGCCAGGAGGAGGAGGCGCGCCGGGCGCCCTGGCTGTTCCTGTTCGGGGTGGACGGCGACGTCGGCTGGGGCGCCGCGCCCGCCCCGGCCGTGCACGCGCTCGACGTGGCCGCGCACCGGTGGTGCCGGATCGGGGCGGGCGGGCTCAAAGGGAGGTTCTTGTTCTCCGTCGCCGGCGTCGGGGACGCCCTCTACGTCGTCGGTGGCCGGTCCGGCGGCTCGGGCTCGGACGCCAGTGGCAAGGTCAAGACCCACAAGGGAGTCCTGGTGTTCAGCCCGCTCACCGCCTCGTGGCGGAAGGCGGCGCCCATGCGGGCCGCGCGGTCTCGCCCCGTGCTGGGGGTGTTTGAGATGTCCGCCACTTGCGGCATTCTCCACGCTCGCGCCGAGAGGCATGCCCGGCGCGCCAAGTCCCGGTTCGGCGGCGCCTCCGCCGTGTACGAGGACCCGCACCGGCTCTCCCTCCGGCGCCTCCGGCTCAAGGACGTGCTGAACGAGGAGGACACTACTGATGAGCCCGTCGAGCGACAGGAGAGTGATGAGCAAGGTCAACCGAGGCTTGCCATTGTCGCCGTCGGTGGGCGCGGGCAGTGGGACGAGCCGCTGGTGTCCGGGGAGATATACGATCCCTTGGTCGACAGGTGGGTCGAGATCGCCGGGTTTCCCACCGACGTCGGGCTGGCCTGCTCCGGCGTCGTCTGTGGCCGGATGTTCTACGTGTACTGCGACAACGACACGCTCGTCGCCTACCATCTGGACAAGGGCTCCTGGCTCGTCATCCAGACGTCCCTCCCGCCGCCGCGGCTCCGCGACTACGCCCCGACGCTGGTGTGCTGCGCGTCGCGGCTCTTCATGCTCTGCGTGTCGTGGTGCGACCGCCATGCGCCGGTGAACCGGAGGGAGAAGGTGGTGCGGAAGCTGTTCGAGCTCGACCTCGGCTCGCTCGAGTGGACTGAGGCGTCGGCGCACCCGGACGCGCCGATGGATCCCAACGCGGCGTTCGCCGTCGGCCAGGACAGGATCTACGCCGTCGAGATGTTCAGGATCTTCGGCAAGGTCCTCGATTTCGTGACGGCATGCCGGGTCTCGGACACCGAGCAGAAGTGGAGCCGGATTGGCCGGGAAAACGCGGCCACGGACGCCGACGCCATGTCCTGCAGGCTGAAATCCATGGCCGTGCTGCACTTGTAACTGCTTGCACAGAAGTGTTGTTTCCATGAACAGACAACAGATATGATGTTTAACCATCATAGCGGCATTGCCATTACATTATTTGTAGACATTAACAGTGACAATTCACACTCATGTTTCCCGAAATTGATTTATTGAAGGCGCCATCCTTTTCGTGTAGTACCATTCTATTCAGGTTTGTATTCTCACATCTGTACTGCAATACCAACTATTCCAATTACAGTAACAAACATTCCACGGACTGAGATTACTGGCCGCATGTAATTGATGAGCTCTAGTTCTTATTGATTGCTTTTGTAAGAGTGGAACTAACTAACTTGGCTGCACTTGTGCCCTCTTTAATTTGTGAGATGGTTGCTTAGTCCCTTTCGGCCGTATATGACGATTAGCAGCGATCTCATCTCCGTGATTATCTATCATTAATTCATCCGGTCGGTACAGATCCAGCGAGACCATGATTTAACTCACAACTAACAGTCTTTATAGACCAGTTTGCTTGGTTCGAGCACGGGCTATCCCCGACGTGTTCTAGGGGAGGCATCTGACACGTCTAAGAATTTTCCCATATTCGTCTCAGATGTTCACGGTTTAAGTTCATTTGAAATCGAAATTATACTGCTTTTGGCCTCGCAGATTGTGGGTTCATTTCTTAACAAACATGCCGGCTTTGTTTGGATGTTGTGGTATTGAAAAACTGTGGTATTATAAAACGGTAGTTTTAAAACCAAGAGATGCACAAAACCATGGTTTAAAAAAAGTCTAGAGTGGAATTTCTAAAACTCCAAAAAGACTTTAGTTTTGAAAATGCCATGATTTTCAAAACTAGAAGTTTTGTTCCATCCAAACACTTCGTAGCTCTCTAAGACCAAAGTATTTTACAAAACCATGGTATTCTTTCAAAACTCCAAAAATACTTTACACCCAAACAAGACCTAAACAGCATTGGGAAAGTGCGGCACATCTTCACTCGTGCGAAGAAGCAAATTATAAGCTAGCATAGATCTTTCTAGTAGTTCGTCCTCCCTCCCTTTTGACCATATAATTGAAAAACAGAACTTTTGACCATATAATTGAAAAACAGAACGGATTATAAAATCCCGGAACATGCTTTATCCAACAACAGAACTTTAAAAAAACAAAGCAGATCTGTTGATTTCTAAAAAGAAAGAAGAGCAAAGCAACCTCCCAAAGCATCAATATATTCCCACTAGCCGGAACCAAATCATCTAGCCATCGACTTGCAACAGCATCAAAAGAAATGTGAACCAACCAGATGGCTTCTGATCCAGATCGGCGAAGTGTTGTACTGATGTGGCCATGTGCTGGCTGTGGGCATCCTGGAGTGAATCTCGAACTCTCCACAGCCAATAGTTCTTGCGTATGTGCCGATGGCAATTGGCAACTTTTCGGCGCTTAACTGCCAAAGCACAATTACGTTAAAAAAAAACTGCCAAAGCACAACGCATGGGGGTGACCCCATGAGCACTCTGGTACATTGCTGCCATCAATTGGCAAGCGGCAAACCGTAGGCCCCCACTTAACTGATGCACTATAATGTAACACGGTGCATAATCAAGAGAAGCATGTGGCAGGTATCACGAGCCGATTAATGTGGGCACGGATCCATCCCATCTTGCAGCCGTTCAGTACAACCAACCAGTCGTTGTTCCTCAGAATGACAACTTGCAGGGCTCCCTCAGGTCCCTGGTTGTTAATTGCTGCCTTGGGTCTACTAAAAATGGACCTGGAGCCTCAAATTCTGTTACCATTTTTTTGAGAGAACTACGGCAACCATTACCATTGGTACAAGACTACAAGTACAACCAGTCTGGTCCAAAGATAGAGGGACAAGAAAAAAAATGTATGCCAGTAGACAGCCCGGTGTCTAGATTCTAGAAAAGCTAATAGTAATAGGTTAGATCATTACCTTGTTGCCAACTCAAAATGCTGTCCTGTGAACGTTGGCTGAAATCTTGTTGCCGAGCTTTAGTCTCACCAGGCGTTGTTGAAAGCTGTAGTCACCATCAAGGTCACAAGAGATGGCGACTACTGAATTTATGGGTGTAAGATGGCCAGTCGACCATCCATCTGTAGAGTTGGTTGAATGACTTGCCCCGTGAACTATGACATCTACAGAAAACAAGAAACCCAACCAGTTAGCAAGCTATATGAAGAGTTATTTACGTGGTCAACAAGGAAAAATGAAAAGGACAGAATAAGTTGTCCATTTCAGCATTTTCTACGAAAGTGGACTTATTTTATCCATGGATCTGATGAACCTGGACGCACTTTAAGAAATGTGCTTAGTCAGCATTACCTACCTTCAGGCTTCAACAGATGGTCTGCTTGACAATACATGTCATCTTAGAGTTGTGAACAAGGACATGTCATCTTAGAGTTGTGAACAAGGATCAAGGAAGCTGATTGAATGACCTCATTACCCTTCATCTATATACACTAGATACAGCTGTGAGCTGTGAGTGATAGAAATTATTTAGCAAGGGCAAGAAAGGAAAACAAGAAAACAAAAAGAATTCGACACTTGCAAACTGTAGGGTCGAGAAAAGGCCAGAAACCCTGGCTATCCAAGACGTGCCACTGATGGAGAGGACACGATTGTGGCCGTGTATCATAATGCAACCATTAGTGGACCACGTGTTTCACTGAACAAGCAGAGTGAGTTACCTTTTTTTGTGAGAATGAGGAGTTGAACTCCTGACCTGTGCGCCCAATTCTCAAGAAAGAGAGAAAAGAAGAAAAGGTGCATATAACTTCAAGGATGGCATGTATTATGTATTGGAGGAGGAATCTTGAAAAGCAATGCACCAGCCACATTCATCTTGATCTGTATAGAGCCAGACTCAGTAGGATAGCAGCATAACATATTAACATTATGAGCTTATAACTGATCCTCGAAAGAATCCCAAATTGATTCCTTCAGTCTACCACACGTATCTCTTCTGATTGCACAGCCAATAAACGCAGAGAAATCAAATGATAAGATAGCTGATCAACTGTTGCATATATGTCGCTTGAGCTCTGATGTCTAATGTCTTCCACTCCAAATTCATGGATCGTGTTGTCTACTTCAATTGAGCTAACACCCATATCTTTTCTCGTTCCCCACTCTTTCATTAGCTTCCTGAGCCTTTTCATGTCTTCCCATTGGTGAGTTTCATATAACAAGTTTGAAATTAGAACAAACAGACCTCCACTGATACCCTCCAGCTCAAGTAATTGTTTGATCACTTGCCTGCCAATCTTGACATTCCCATGGATTCTACAGGCTCCCAGCAATGCACCCCAGACCACAACATCAGGCTTCATTGGCATTTCTTTTATTAGACAAACAGCTTTTTCAAGATACCCAAGTCGGCCAAGCAGATCAACCATGCAAGCATAATGCTCAACTTGATGCTTAACATTGTAAACATGTCTCATGGCTTCAAAATAATGCTGCCCAGCTTCCAGTAGACCCCCATGACTGCATGCAGAAAGAAGGGCCACAAAGGTAATCTCATCTGGTGAGAAGTAGTCTCTTACCATTGATCTGAAGAACATGATTGTGTCCAGCGCACGGCCATGCATTGCTAGCCCTCCAATAATAACATTCCAAGAAACAGCATCTCTATTACACATTTCACTGAACAGGCTAATTGCTGTGTCAACCTGACCACATTTTGCATACATGTCCAGAAGTGAATTACTTAGAGAGATATCAGGATTACTGATATTTTCTCTAATGTAAAGGTGTATCATCTTTCCAACAGCCAAATCGCCAACTTGCCCGCAAGCAGAGAGGACAGCCACCAAAGTAACCTCATCTGGAGCAAGACCCTGGGATTGCATTTGGTTATAAAGATCCAATGCTTCACGGCATTGGCCACATTGAACATAGCAAGAGATAATGACATTCCACGAGACTATGTTCCTCTCTGGCATCTGGTCAAACCAGTCTCTTGCAGCATCAACTGAACCATGCTTTGCCTGAGCGCAAAGCATGGCCGTCCATGCAACGACATTCTTGAGGGGCATCATTTCAAAGCATCTCTGAGCCATTGGCAGATCCCCGCACTTACCGTACATGTCCATCAAAGCATTTCCAAGAATCAGATCAACCCGAGATCCAGTAACCAACATATGACGATGCACAAGACGGCCAAATTCAAGGCCTCCCTCTCGTGAGCATGCTAGAAGCAGGCCGACCAAAGTAAACTCATCTTCCAAAATCCCCTGACGCCTCATCTCCCCGAACAAGGCGCATGCCCCTCTAGTATCCCCTGCCTGCGCGTGTCCACCAATCATCGAGTTCCACGACACAACACTCCTGTGCGCCATCTCATCAAAGAGCCGCCTGGCGGCCCCCAGCGACCCAGACGACGCGTACGAGTGCAGAAGCGCGTTGGCCACAAACACCTGCCCCGCAAAGCCAAGCTTCAGAGCCACGCCGTGGACGGCCAGCGTGTGCTCCCACGCCCGCGCTCTCGTGCACGCCTTGACGACGAACGGCAGAGTGAACTCGTTGGGCAGGATCCCTCGCCTGAGCATGCCCCGGTGGAGGAACAGCGCTTCTTGCGGGCAGTCGCTGCTGCAGCACGCCCTGATGATGGCGTTGTGCGTGAACCTGTCCGGGTCAGGGATTCCGTCGAACAGGCGGCGCGCGTGCCGCAGCACGCCATGTCCGGCATCGCTGGACGAGAGCGCGCAGTAGGCGGCGACGAGATCGGGCGCGAAGGACAGGCAACCGTGGGCGACGAGGTAGGCGTGGAGCTGGTTGAGGCGCTGGACGGAGCCGCACTGGCGCAGTAGTTTCTGCAGGGAGGGGAGATGGCGGGAGGCAGCCGCGGCCGCGGGCGTGACCATGGAAGGCGGAGCAGCGGGCAGTAGGCCCGCGAGCAGTTTGCCTTTTGTGATGTGGGGAAAAGCCCAAGCCCATGGGCCGCCCTATTTATTTATTAGACAAATGGTAATGGGAACCCAACCAATTATAAGGCAATACAAGTCTCTACCATACGCTTCAAGGTGCTCAAGGAAAACAAGACAATGGCTAAGAATAACACAAGTTATACAGCCTCGCTCCTTTCCTATCCTTTGCCACGCCAAATCCTATGTCTTGTCATGGCATTGCCTAATTTCTTTGTCGGTTCATAGCCAAGCGAACTAAGCGATAAAAGAAAAAAAAGTAGCATTACATATACTTCCTCTGTCCCATAATAATCAGTGTCTTTGGATTCAATTTTTTAATTGCAGTCATAGGAGATTAATAGCCTAAGGCTGCTCTCACCAGAGTGCCTACTCCGTCCCACCCATCACTATTCCAACTACCTTTATTTCTGTTTACAGTGCAAAACAGTGTTTTTGGCACCCCAAATGGGCACTCTGGTGAGAGCAGCCTTAAGAAAAGTGATGGAGTAGGTTCATGTGCCCTTGCTTGCCTTACTAAATTGTCTGAAAATATCTAAAACATCACTTATTATTATGAGGCGGAGGGAGTAGGTTCTTGAAATAGATGATGGCCAAGTCATTTCTTACCAATGTATATGTATCTTTCCTATGATAGAAATTGCAGCCGTATTGTAGAAATTATTTTGGCATTCAAGTGGTGTCGTATGAGGGTGCCCCTTAGTAATGGCCATAGGTGGCCATGTCCTCCACTGATGTGTAGGGAAATAACGTTATTTGCCTTGCATTGTCCTTTCAAGCTCCATCGCTTGTCTCGAATCAAAATGCAATATTGGGCTAAAAATATCTTGTTGAGGGTTAATTTTTTTATATAAAGACGTCTAAATTCATAAGAAAGATATTTTAAAACATATATTGCCCATATG
Organism: Paspalum notatum; assembly: GCA_022530915.1. NCBI lineage: Eukaryota > Viridiplantae > Streptophyta > Magnoliopsida > Poales > Poaceae > Paspalum > Paspalum notatum. Next base: position 44,463,420 of record CM039685.1, read on the forward strand.
TCTAAAAGTAGTGGTTAATTGAATGGGCCAGTAATACTCTTTTTAAAACAGCTACAACTATTGTCTAGTCTCCCCATGGCAGGATACTGTGGTCGATCACCCTTTCACGGGACAATCCATGCACCACCGAATGAAAGGGCGTAGGAAAATGAGTATAACTGCAAATCTCTTGCAAAGACCTGAATAAAACTCCCTTTTTCTAAAAATATTTCTTTTTGAAAAAGACAAGTATGTAAAAAAAGACTGTATCTACACTATGGGCCGCACCGTTATTAGGCCCATTGAATGACTGTTTAGGTTGATCTGCCCACGCTCATCCTTGTCTAGGCTTCATTGCTTGGGCCGGTCGTAACGTTAAGGCCCCCCAGAAACCTCCTCTCCTTCCCCTAAAAAAAGGGAAAGTTTCTTCTCGCTAGACGCTACGCTAGTCATGGAAACATCTCCAAGAAAGAGAAAAAACCAAAGAATCTAGACATGCAACATCACTGTCTCATAATGGTACACACGGCACAATATTTTTTTAAGAATATTAATATAAGCAGGTCATACCACATGATCCGTTTCCAAGTTGCCACCAGCACGTTAACACTACTGTGTGATGTACTGATGTGTGGACAGGACACGTGAAACACGTGAAAACACGTAGAGCAACTAGAGAGCCAACAGGTATATCGCGTATCAGCTGTCCCTGACACATGTTCCCATTCTAAAAAAAAAAATGCCCCATATTTCGGCAGCGAGGAATGGAAGGAAGGCTAGCCTAGCAGCAACTTAACTCGTACTACCGCCGGTGTGCCCTACTGCCCTGCTTCTTGCGGTGATGCTGACTAGCCAAACAGGCCTTCCTGCCCCGGGCCATGCATATTTGACCATACACCATCCACAGCAATAATGCCCAGTTCCGCCCCTTTCAAAAAAAAAATGTCCAGCTCCGCCGACAGTCTGCAAGACTCTAATAATCACGCACGGCCAACAGATTTGGCATATCTGTTAGATTGCGTACTCCGGTTTCTTCCCGCAGGGAGTAGTACATCTTTGGAACAAAGAAGCACGCAAGGTTCTCTCAGTATACATCTGAATGAGCTCATACAACCCTGGTGAATGGCGCTCCACTGGAGTTTTTGGGCTAAACAAGTACGTTTAGGTCCTTTTTGGTTCACCAACTAATTTTTAGCTGCTAAAAAAATAGTTGTGAAATGTCCAAACATACCAGCTAATCATCAGTTATTTTTAGCCCACAGCCCAACTAATTTTTAGTCCATTAGCTGAAGAAACCTAGCTATTTGCAGCTAATTTTGAGAAAAAGACCCATCTACCCTCCCACCAACCTTATCCGCTCATTGTCCCTTGCCGCCTAGGCTCGAGGTCTCGCTCCGCACTCCACGGGTCGGGTGGCTCCTCGCGCCTCCGCCGTCGCTCACCTCCATCAGTGCCACGTGCCTCCATTCGCCGCTAGACCTGATCAAACGTCGGATCGGGTTGAGGTCGGGTCACGGGTCATATAAAATGGCTCGTGCCCGACCCGTGGCTAACGCCGGGTCGGGTCAGGTTGGCCCTTGCACGTTCCGTGAAGACGTCAGGTCATGTTTTTTCGGGTTTGGGTCGGATTTTGGGTCAAAAATCATGGACCGTGCCCGGCCCATCGATTGTTGCGGGTCAAAAAAATACGGCCCGTGCCCGCCCGTCGTGTTTCTCGATCAGGTCGGATTTTTTCGAGCGGGTTGGGTCAGGTGACCCATGCCCAGGTCTATTCGCCGTCGGCCGCTGTCACCCGCCTCCATCCACATCCTCACGTCGTTGCCCACCTGCATCCACCTGGAGCTCCTCCTGCGCCCACTGCATGCGCACCACCACAAGCCGCCCAGATCCGCCTCCTCCTTCCTCAACCCGCCGCCACCCATCACCCGAGCCCCACCGCCGGACGCGCGCCAGCACACGCCACCCGCACTCCGCCTTCTCTCATCTCAGCTTGCCACGCCGCCACCCACTGCCTCCTCTTATCTAAACCCGCTTGCCGCCACACTCTCCATCCGCAAACCCGAGCAACTTCTCCAATGGTGCCGCACTGCCGCGTCGTCTCCACACACGCCTAGAACTACTTCTACCTCTGCTGCTACCGGCGAGCATGTAAACAGCGAAGGATTTGGGGATCCCAACGCCCCCTGGAATCCCACTGGCGCGAACTGTTTCTTTGAGCATGTAAGCAGAGCCGTAGCTGAGAAGAGCTGTGCACGCAAAGGGCAAATCAGACTTGTCACTAAAAATTAGCTGAGATGTCCAAACATGACTAGCTGAACTTTGGCTAGCTAATAGTTAGCTGGCTAATTTTTATTTACAGCTAAAAAATAGTTTTGTTGAACCAAACAGAGCCTTACAGCTAAAAAAATAGTTTTGATGAACCAAACAAGGCCTAATAAAAAACACTTGTTTATTAGATTTCTCCGGGGTGATTTTTTTTTGACGCCTCTCGTCTGGGTACAGCTGTAGTATCTGCTTATGTAGGTACAACACACATCACTACACACGCACACCCCACTCACACCACGCCTATACTACCAGACCTACAACTACATACAGACTGGAAGACCGCGTTCTTTTAGAGATCACCAGAGTCATGCAATATAGACGACGAGGTACGTCGCAGTCCTATTGTGACTCCACGCGTGAGAGACTGTATCTAACGAAATTTATTAAGGCCAGCAGGCCGGTGAGGCACGGAGGATCGATCCCAAGGATCGAACCCGCGAGCGCCAACTTCCGCACCTGGAGAGCTGGCCAACCGAGCTATGCTCGGTCCTCGATTTCTCCGGGGTGTTGCAGAAACGGACAGATGGCCACAAAACTCTCTTAACTACTAGTACTACTGTACTAGCAATAAATTATTGGCAGCAACCAATCATATCCTAGCATATCGCGCTTGGTAAACAAGAAGATCACGCACCTCTGGGATATTCCCATTTTGCTCTACAGATATTTTTATAGTTCAATGCATCGTTAGCGGTCTGCATTTCGCTCTTTTTAATAATTTTCTTAAACGTCAGGGGCACGTTTTTCATTAAGGAGAAATAGAAATTATAACGACCAAACAACACAACGGAGAAACAGATGACCAACAACAGAGCAGATGACGGGGGAGGAAAAGAACATATATACAACGCCACCACACAGGCACAACCAGACTTAAACCTAACCTCACAGCTAGCAAAGCACTACCGAAAACATCCCCGAGCAAGGAACCTTGACACTAGAGGGCACCAGCAGCAAAGTGCCACGGCCGAGCAGTAAGGACGGAGTGGAAGTTCCAGCAAAATGATGTCTTCAAGAAGAAAACAGTACCATGCAGCCATCATCCGTCCAACCTAGAGGATCAAACACACTAATCGCACAATGACCACAACCAAAGAAAGAACTGAGTTTTCACACAGGGAGCCAGATAGGATGGGAGCAGACAACACCCCCAAGAGGGTGAACCACGCTAAGTGCAGCCGTTGTTGGCGTGAGTGACAAAGCAAGGCAGGGCTTTCGCCCATGACAACCCACTTAACCACTCGCTAGCCACAAGGAGCACGACGAGCCAACAGCATGGCCATAGAAGCTCACAGGAACCACTACCGGCAACACCAAGGCAAGGGGAGCGACCACACCAACAAGCCACGATGACCCAACGTGCACAACGAAGAAAAGTAACCTCAAGCAGAGGGACTTCACCACAAAACTAGAGCGTGAACAACATGCCACGACCACAGAGCACGAACAGAGCCAGATAGAACGGCAAGAAGCACAACCACAAGCACGACCAGGGTCAGAGCAGAACAACCTAAAGCTGGGGAAGGAAACGTCTAGCACAGTGGTGGCAATGACGACCAAAGGAGCTTTAGACGCGGATCACAAAGGACCCTAGAGCAACCCGACAGGAGAACACCGCAGACGTAGTAAGGGACCGGGTGTGGAAATGTCGTTACACATTCTGACCACGGACCCGACCACCAACACGCCTCAGGCCACCGCGAGAGGAGAGGGGGAACCAACCCATCCACCATCGTTGAGTCGTTGCGCCTTACTGTCAATGAACCAACAGAGGGAGATGTTGTCAGGGCCACACCGCCGCCGCGAGCCAAGGAAGAAGGCGAGCAACCTATCCCCACCTCCCAAAGAAACGAGCGACCCCGAGATGACAAAACCGACAAGGGGGAGTACGGTGGTGGTAGCGCGAACCAACGGAGCGCGACCGATGGTAGGGGCACCGCCAGCGGTGAGGGTGACGTCACAGAGGAAGACAAAGGCGGCGCATCTTGCGGAGGCGGCACGACCGGGCTTGACCACAAAGGCCAACCACCACCACGGCTAGAACCCAAGGTTGACATGGCACCAGTGGAGGAGTGTATCTGCCTCCCAACAACCAGATCTAGTGCCTGGACCATAGATCTGGCAAAGGAGGCCCCAGATATGGCCACCGGCTCGCCGATGCCCATGACTTTAGAGAAGAGGAGCAACCAAATGAAGAAGGGGAGGAGAGGGGGAAAGAAAGGGCCACGGAGATCGCCGGCAGGCTCCCTGTCGGCGAACTTGGGGCCGCGACGCTGCTCCCCCTAAGCCACCCCTGCATCTAGTGCAGAAGGCGGGACACGGAGGCAGCGGGCGCGGCTGACTCCCGAGGGCGGCGCGGCGGACCGCAGAGGGCCAATGTGGTGGCGCAACGATGCGGTAGCCAACTCCTGGACCCACCAGTAAGTAGGCCCTCTAGCCCCCGACGAAGGTTGGCCCGGTGGAGATCGGCGAGGAAGCAACCAAATGAGGAAGGTGGACCCCGCCGCCACTGTCCTAGGGACCCGCTCCGGCCTCCGGTGGATCCCTCCGGTGGTGGCGAGAAGGAAGGGGAGAGGTAGAGGTCCCGTATCGCCCAAGCGGGGGCGACGTGGGGGCCCAAGAACGGTGAATTTCCAGGTGACTTTCAGGAGGTTCACATCCAGAATTCAACGTCCTTTTTAATAATTAATATACACATATCGGTGTTGTGCATGGCAAAGCTCTGAGTACAAGAGTCTACCACCACCACCACGAAAAGAGTTTTCCATGAGATGATAAATGAAAACGATTAGCTCATTGAGATGGTATGTCAATCATGTTGCGTTCTGACCATAGATTTGTACACCGTCCACTGCTATGTACCGTTGTGAGTTTGTGACAGAGGCCGCCACTCTATGTTAGGCTGGACTAGTGTCGCTGGGTCTGAGAGGAGGGGGGCATCAGTGATCTCAGGTAGGCCTTTGGCAGCGCCATAAGCTTCTTTCTCTTGGGAACGTAGGCCTTCTTGGTGAAGTTGTCGTAGTCGTTGGCCTCTATCTCATCGAGGATTTGCCGGTACAGAAGCAGAGAAGCCCACACCTGAAACAGCAGTGGCAGCAGGCTGTTCATCTGAAACACTACTAATAGTGCTGTGTGTGAGAGATGCTGAAATAAACTGTCACTTGGTCAGGCAAAGATGCCGATCGAAGTGTCTCACCGGCCATCGGCTCTCCTGGTTGAGCTCGGTGGCGCCTTCCTCAGCCTGCCTGAAGAACGCCCTCGCCCTCGTGATCTGACCGCTCATGAAGCTTCTCCACTTGTCGGTGACGCGGCCGTTGAAGATGTCGGCCTCGGAGAGCCCTGCCGCCTCCAGCTCATCCTGTGGGAGGTAGATCCTTCCCCTTCTTGCACTGCACGTTGAGATGAAACGTGAGACACGTGTGTGTCAGAGTATGGGAAAGGAAGCTGACAACTAGATTAACTGCAGGCATCGTCTGAACAGTGACGACGACGTACTCCTCGCCGACGTCCCTGAGGATGTTGGTGAGCTGGTTCGCCAGGCCCAGGGCCAGCGCTCCCTTGTAGACCGTCTCGGGGGCCGCTCTGGATTCCGGCGAGATGCCCATCACCGGGACGCTCATAAGACCTACGGTGCCGGCCACGTAGTAGCAGTAGAGGTACAGCTCGTCGAAGCTCCGGTACCGGGATTTCTTCAGGTCCATGCGCATCCCCTCGATCATGTCCCTGAACGGCTGCGCACGCACGGCACAGAGATGAAGCAAAGGTGTATCATGGGCTCATGGCTTTGGAGATGATCTCAGTGGCGCCAAAAAGCTAGGTCGCTCATGGAGATGCGTCGAGTGTCGACCACGTGCCTGGATGTCGACCGGGAAGTTGGCGACGGTGTCGGACAGGGCGGCGTCGAGCATGTCGTACGGGCGGCCGGCGAAGATGCCCTCCAGCCGCGACTCCCACCGGTCCAGCGCCAGCGCCGAGATGTGGGACGCGTTGGGGCCGTCGACGAGCTCGTCCGTTCTGCTGCCCCACACTGAACACGTACGCAGAGATTATGGAGCCACGTCAGCGATCGATCACTGTCATCTCGTGGCCAATCAGGTTACCAGTTTTCTTTCGGGTTAGAAAAAAAGAAGGACGTCATCGAGGATATATAAACTAGTCTCTAGCTGACGGTGTAAAGATTCTACACTGCTGCTTAGCCATGGTCTACACGTTTCTATGGTATGAACAGGGTTCAGATGACGGACAGCATCACTGCACCAGCAGCTTCTCTTATTGCTGTTTAGAAAACTCAAGGGACCAGTGCAACCACTGTCTAGCTGCTTACCATATATTGCCCAGATTGCCCTCCTCCTCTCCGGCGTCATCAGCTGCGTCGCTGCAAATAGAACAGCAGCATCTCAGATCAGAGGATCAGACACATGCATGTGCAGTGGAATGCTTATTGATCGTCGAAGCTGACTGGCCGGTATGTGGTTATCAGAACTATTGACAAACTAGCATCGATCTCAAAGCAGGCCTCCATGATCGAGTTATTATTACTTATATGGAAAGCCATCTGACTTCATGAATATGCCGTCGTTTTTATACATTCGCTGTCATAATCAAAACACTACGATAAAAAGAAATCAAAACACTAACAGATGCAGCAGGTAAAGTAAATTACTAGTGCAAGTCGGGAGGAAATGCAAAAGGCTGAAGGCAGGTCCTGAGCAGGCATCCAACGCGTCTACCGAGAATATCACTGCAATATTCATCCATTCTAGTGTCCTTTTTTATGGTAAACAATTTTACAATTTTTTTTAAAAAAAATTGCAAGACACACACACACAGAGACTACTTGTATTGTACATGCGTGTACTTCGATCACAGCAAACCTTTCTGACAAAACGATATTCAAATCAACAACAAGAGTCGCATATATGGCAGGAAATTTTGATGTCGCTCGCTTACTTACCCAGGTAGATTGTCTTGGCGTACACCTTGCAGACCTCCCCGCAGCGGTCGAAGGCCTCCCTGAGCCCGCCGGCCATGGGCCCCCGTTCGATCCCCTCGGTCCTCGGAGCGGCGGCCGCGAGCGCCGCCTGCCTGAGCACGACCTCGTGCACCCTCTGATCTGCCGTCGCGGAGCCCGCGAGCACGTCGTCCCCGGGCAGCGCCAGCGACCCCCACGGTTGGGCCTCGAGGCAGCCAATGGTGTTGGAGCCAGAGGCGCGCACGGAGCAGCCTCCTCGTCGCCTCCCGTCCCTGGCCACGACCGACCACCGGACGCGCTCCTGTTGCTGCGACTGCCACCGGGCGGCGCGCGCCGGCGAGTGGGAGTTCACCGCGTGGGTGGCGGACATCGCGGCCGACACGCGCGCGTGAGAGGCCGAATCGAACGGTCAGTCGATCACAATGGGAAGACACGGATGGAGCTGGAGCCTGGAGCTGTAAGCTGGTAGGCAGAGGTAGCTATATAGAGTGAGACAACGCTCACCAGTTGATAAATATTAAAATGGGCGGACTGGCGAGCAACCTGATCAGAGTGAGGCCTGGAGGCGGGGCTCTCGCTCTCCTGTTAGGCTATCTTGAATGTTGAATGGAGGTGCCTAAAAGCCTGCCTATACACTGTAGCGCTACTGTAGACAGAAAAAAAAATAATTGGAATATTAGAAGAACAGTAAATAGGCAAGGTTTTTAGGCAATGGGTTGGGATTGGTCTTAGCTTTATCTGTTACCTTTCAGCTGTGATGCCCAAGACCAAGAATCAGATCAACCCGGGACCCACTAAGGCTAGTGTCACTAGAGAGTGGAAATGTATGTGAAAAACACTGTTTGCGCACTATACACAGTACGGATGCTGTTTGCACACTGTACACAGTACGGATACACTGTCCGGTGACATTAGCCTAACAATCATACGACGGTGCACAAGACGGCCAAATTCAAGGCCTCCCTCTCGTGAGCATGATAGATATAGAAGCAGGCCAACCAACGTGAACTCATCTTCCAAAAACCCCTGACGTCTCATCTCCCCGAACAAGGCGCATGCCCCTCCAGTATCCTCTGCCTGCGCGTGTCCACCGATCATCGAGCTCCATGACACAACACTCCTGTGCGCCATCCCATCAAAGAACCGCCTGGCAACCCCCAGCGACCCGGACGACGCAGTGAGAGCATGGCGCGGTGGAGGCGCAGCGCTTCTTGCGGGCAGTCGCTGCTGCAGTAGGCCCTGGTGATGGCATTGTGCGTGAACCTGTCCGGGTCAGGAATTCCGTCGAACAGGCGGCGCGCATGGTGGAGCGGGTCAGGAATTCCGTCGAACAGGCGGCGCCGCGCGTGGTGGAGCGCGCCATATTGTCCGGCGTCGTTGGCCGAGAGCGACGATGAGGTAGGCGTGGAGCTGGTAGAGGCGCTGGATGGAGGCGCACCGGCGCAGCAGTTTCTGCAGGGAGGGGAGATGGCGGGAGGCGGCCGCGGCCGCGGGCGTGAGCATGGAAGGCGGGGAGAGCAGCGGCCACTAAGCAGGCCAGCGAGCAGCTTGCCTTTTGTGACGTGGGGAAAAGCCCATCCCAGCCCATGGGCCGTGTATTATTATTACTGGACCGTGGAGGCCCGGCAAGGCAAACAACTGGCGCAGCAGCATGAGGCTGTTCGGGAAGCACGTGTTCCCGAGGCAGATCGTCCTGTTCGGCGCCGGGTAGGTGCTTTCTTTCCCCGTCGATCTTCTTCCTCAATTGCCGCCGGCCGGCCGGCGGCCGGCGGCGTTATCTCTGTTGACCTCTCTGAGGATCGCGTGCAGGCTGTTGTTCTTCGGGGCGACGACGTACGACGTGCACCGGTCCATCAAGAACAACGAGCAGCCGCCGACAAGGGAGCAGATGGAGGCGCTCCAGGACTACATCAACTCCAAGAAGCAGTGAGGCCGGTCAAGGTCCATATGCTTGATATATGAAGCTGGTTATACACTGCTAGATTTGCAATAAAGGGGTGGGGGTGAGATGGGATCGCCTTCTTCTCGTGGAGGCTGGCGAGTCGTGGGTGCGTGCTACTTGTTCGACGTTATTTCCACAAGGGCTTCTGGACCTCGATGCGTGTAAATCAGTATCCATGGCCATGAAACTGTGCAGCTTTATTTGGGTATTTTCGAGGATTCAAGCATCAGTGTCCTTTGTTTTTCTCCCCCAACGGGAAGCATGGATTTCAATAGCGCGCTATAGCGCCGCCGCTATAGCGTTTTGAGGGACATCACGCTACGCTATCGTCAATTTTACTGCTATTTGCGCTACAGCCCGTTTAGCGCTATGCCCGTTTAGCGCACTTTAGCGGCGCTAAATGGCTTAGCGTAGCGGTGCAAATAGCGGCGCTATTTCTATTTTTCTCGATGGGCCAAAATCTGAGCCATTCAGCCCACGTAGCCCACTAAAAACCCTAGGATGCTTCCTTATGCATCGATCTAGTGGCATTTAGTATTCAATGTGATGCACTTATGTTCTATATTTTGTGCTTGTGGTATTATCAATCTGTGATGGAACTTAAGTTGTCATCTATTCCCTTTAATTTTGCTTATGTTTATTGTTGATTTTCTTTTTTTTGTTGTTGTTAAAAACGCTATAGGGTATAGCGCCGCTATAGCGCCGTAGCGTTTGGAAAAATGATGCCGCTATTTGCCATAGCGCGCTATTTTAAACCACGACGGGAAGTTGCGAGCTACCAGTTACAGCAGAGTGCGCGACGTGGGGCGTTCTTGGCGGTGGCGTGATTGCGTGAAGCGGTGAGCGGACACTCGCGCTAGCACAAACAGCAAAATACATGTAGATATATCTCACTCTATAACTAAACCAGCAAATATATTAAGTATGCCAACCAAGAGCACCACTTTGTCCGTGCTACTGAACTAATTTAACTTAAAGAGACGAAAGCAAAAATTACTAAGCATTATTCATCTGCGCGCAGTCTTGGACATCCAGAATCCAACTCAAGCATGAAAAGGCTCGCCGGCGATCAATTTCCAGCAGTCTTGGACATGAACCTTTTCTTTGCCCTCAACTGAAAAGAATTAGAGGGAATACCAATCAGATGAAAGAATGAGAAAAAGACATCTGCTGCCAGTAATTGAAGTATGAGTAGTACAGATCTATTTGTTTGAACAAGCGAGTAGCATAAAGTGCAGGACGTACTATGCCGGTGCTGAAAGAGCTGAAATTAAAATACATGGACAGTTCGAGATCAACTAGATCCAAGAACATGGACAATGTAGGGCAAAAGTACGCTTCGGACGACACGAAAAACTGATCAATCCTCACAAATACATGCAAGACTCACATTACAGCGATATGCCGCCAGGCCCTGACAATTTTGAAACAAGTACTTGGATACGGTGACGATCGACTGAGCAAGCCGAAAAACATGTGGGCAAAATCTGACACAAACTACTAAAACCTAGATAAAACTAATGAACATGATCAAAGCCCTACACCTATACGTAGCAGGTAATAAACACAGCAATTGGATGACAAGGTAAGTAAAACAGCAGATCGATTCTCACCTCGTTGGTGTGCCCACACTTCTTCTTGCGGCAGTTGGTTGACCTCTGGGGAAGCCGTGCATAGCACCTGCAGGAGAAATCAAAGACGGAAGACGATGAACGATTGATCGAAGCTAGGGCAAGGGCTAGGGCAGGCATGCACCATATGAACATTGTGATCATCGTCAAGTGAGAACGAATATACTGAACGGGGCGTAATAATGAACGTACTTGCGGCAGACCATCTTGTTCTCGTTGTACTTCTGCGCGAGCTCGCGGAGGCTGGGCTCGATCCCCTTGGGGTAGCCGCCCCTGCTGCCGCCGCGGAGGCGCAGCACGAGGTGCAGCGTCGACTCCTTCTGAATGTTGTAGTCGGCCAGGGTGCGGCCGTCCTCCAGCTGCTTTCCGGCGAAGATGAGGCGCTGCTGGTCCGGCGGGATGCCCTCCTTGTCCTGGATCTTCGACTTGACGTTGTCGATGGTGTCGCTGCTCTCCACCTCCAGGGTGATCGTCTTCCCCGTCAGCGTCTTCACGAAGATCTGCATCTTGTTGCTCGCCGGCGATAGATCGTCCGATCCAACAAAGTCGTCGAACTGCGATCCTCGCCGGCAGTTGTGTTTCTCGCGTGGTACGACCGTACAAGTACGTGCGCCCCGGCCGTTTCGTTTTATTTATACTAGCAAAAAATGTCCGTGCGTTGCTACAGATATAATCTGGCCACAATGTGTGATGGTCTGATGGACATGTCTCATGCTGAGCGATGCATCGACATGTTTGTTGAATATATATGTTCAATGTGTTTTTTTAATTAGATGTACAATGGCAAATATGATTTGATCTCACAAAAAGTCATAACAGATGTTAGAACACCTACAACAAAGGTAGTATGCATCTTGGATGGGCTTTAGTCATAACACCATCCGTTTTTGTGTGGCCTTGTACTTCTGTCTGAATTAGGCTCGTGAATAAATTTGAATTTAAATCAGATTCGAATATGTCCTTAACCAAAAAATAGTTGGCAGGATAGGTGATCTGACGACCCGTGAGCAAGCATTCTAAATTATGCTAATTTTATGTGTGAAACCTAAGGGCTAATGCAAACAAATTTTATGTGTGTGAATTTATGCGTTATTGAACCTAAGGGCTAATGCAAACAAAATCACATTGTTGATCTATGTACAGCTCTAGGACTATGTTAAGTAGAGAGGACTGATTCTACAATTGTAGTTTAGAAAGTGAGCTAAAACGAAAAAACGCATAACATTAATTAAATAAAGATTTTTATTTTTATTTAACTCTAAGCCGGCCTTTCCTGGTGGGCTCACCGTGCGGCTTTTGTGGGCCAGAATGCTCTCTGGACTTTGCTTCTCGATCCCTCACTCTCGTCTTGTGGAGTATCCAATCCCACGAGCTAGCTTCGCCTCAGGCTCACACACACGCGGAGGCAGCCGCCGCCGAGACCATCCCCCGAGACCATCCCCCTGACTGCTGCTGCTGCTCTTCCCCCTGTCTCAGGCCGGGCTCGGGCGGTCGGGGCTGTGCGCGTGCGGCTGCTCCAGGGCTGGAGAGCACGGCTCCTACTGCCCCGGAACCCAGTCGACCGGCGCCGCCCCATCTGCGGGGACTGGTGCCTATTGCTGCTGTCTTACCCGTCCCTCGCCTCCATCGGTTTGATTGTCCCCTGGTTTTGTTTCTTTGCACACTTTTCCACATCTTGCTGTGATAAACGTGCTTGGCCATGATTTATGAATAAGACAATTCGGCGTTCCATGAACAGTTTGGGATTATTACCATGAGCGTTCTATGAACAATTTAAGATTATTACCATGAGAACCTATTGTTGGGCCGTTAAAGATTGGGTTATGGGCCCTTTTTTTAATCGGTTTCTGTTCTAGGCAGAGGGGGGCGCCCGGCGCCGCGGGTGGGGCAAACGAAGCGGACGATGCGAAGAGGTCGGGCGCTGGCCAGGTGGGCCCGTCTGTCAGGTGACGGACCGTTGGACCATGAAACCTTATTTGCTTTAATATTAGGTATAGATATAGATATAGATAGGGAGGGGAGGAGGTGGCTTGGCCGCCGCGAAACCTACAGCGAACGGAACGAACGTGGCCCCTACGAACACGAGAGTACGTGATCCCTACGAAACGGGGCTACCCCAGGGCCCAGGCCCAGGGAAGGAAAGGGGCCGGGGATATTGTGGCCGGCGGTTTCTCCCACGTTCTCTCCCAGGGGATTCAGGGCCTAGCTGCCGTTTGGAATTCCAGGCCCATTGAACGAACTGTTTTGGTGGACCTGCCCACGCTCATCCTTGTCTCTGGGCTCAACTGCTTGGGCCGGTCGTAACGTTAACGGCCCCCAAGAAACTTTCTTCTCGGCCTGTCATGGAAACATTTCCAACAAAGAAAAAAACCGAAAGAATCTAGACATGGAAACTCACTGCCTCAGAAATGGCCTGCTACTGCCGACTGGTACACGACACGAGGCACTTTTGTAGTAATAACAATTCTAATAGAAGCAGCTCATACCACATGGTCCGTTCCCAGTCGCCACATTGCCACCGGCCTTGACACTGTCACTGTGGGATGTGTTGACGCACGAAGACACTAGAGCTAGGCCTGCGCAAAAAGAACCGGAACCGAGGAACCGAACCGAAAGAACCGGAACCGAAACCGAAAGAACCGGAACCGAAATAACCGTTATTTAGTTCGGTTCCAACTTTCAGATAACCGAAAGAACTGAGTTATTTTCGGTTCTAGGTTCTAAAGAACCGAATAAACCGAAAGAACCGATATTGATAAAGCCCAACAAAAAAAATCGGTCTGGCCCATCAATAACCCAAGCCCATTCCTTTCCTTTCTCTCCTGCTCCCAGGCAATGGCCGCCCTTTCAGCCTTTCCCCTCCCGCTCCCAGGCGACAGGCGACGGCCGCCACCCAGATCCGCTCCCCTGGACCCTGGTCTCCGCCTCCCCTCCCGGCTCCCGCACGACCACGGCGCGGCACCGCGGCGGTGACCTTGCCCCACGGCGCGGCGGCCTCCTCCCCCCACCGTGCGACGGCCTCCTCCCCCACGGCGCGGTGGCCTCCTCCCCCACCCCCACGGCACGACGACCTCCTTCCCCACGGCGCGGCGACCTCTTCCCCCAGGCCCACGGGCCACGGCGCGGTGACATTTTCCCCCACCCTCATGCGCGGCGGCGAGCCGGCGACCCTCACCACGGCGTGGCGGCGACGCTCAAAAAGCAGAGCTCTTCCGGGAGCTCCTAGAACAGCCAAAGCTCCAGCGCCAGGAGCCAGCCTCGCGGCCAGCGCCGTCGACGACGCTAAGCCCCCGGTGAGTCTCGTCCTCCCTTCCATGCTCCCATGCTGACTCGCTGTGGTGGTGGTGTGAGTTTGCCCGGTTGTGCGACGCGGCGACGCCGAGGTTCGGTTAGTTCGGTTCGGAACCGGAACCGAACCGAACTAACCGAGAACCGAAAGGCTCGGTTCCTGTTTCTTCCTAAGGCTATTTCGGTTCTCATTTTTAGATAACCGAAATTTGGAAATAACCGAGGAACCGGACCGAACCGAACCGAAGAACCGAACGCCCAGGGCTAACCAGAGCAGCTAGACTATCATCAAGAGCCAAGAGGTATATTGCGTATCAGCCGTCCCTTCCACGGGTTATTCCCCTTCTAAAAAAAAACTGCCCCGTTTTTCGGCAGCGAGAAATGGAAGGCTAGCAGCAACTCGTACTACCGGCGCCCGTAGTGACGATGCTGATCATACCAAACAGACCGCTGCTGCTTCCCGGGCCGTGCACATATTCCTTTGACCATAGACTAACAATAATGTCCAGCTCCGCCGACGACTCTGATTAATAATCACGCTGCACGGCCAACAGATTTGGCATATTTGCTGCTGCTACTAGCTTGTTAGATAACGTATAAAATAAAGCGTGGAAAGGACGTGGAGAAGATCTCGTTTCCTTCCACGTACGCCACACAGTGACACAAGCATAAAGAATCTCCCCGGTTTGTTCCCGCGGGGAGATCGGAGAAGTGCAGTTGCTTCGATCATCGTCCGTCCAGGCATCTAGCAGTTGGCATCAATCTCTGTCCCTACTGAATAAACTACGGATGCAGGAGTACATCTTTGGGACAAAGAAGCACGCAAGGTTCTCTCAGGATCCATCTGATAATAACGAGCTCATATGCAAACCCTTGCAAGGTGGCGCTTCACTAGAATTTATGGGCTAATTAAACAAAGTACGCATAGATTTATCGTCATAAAAAAATGTATACACGCCTAGAGATGGCCACAGAACTCGATCTCTTGCTACTAGTAATTTGCGCCTGCTGACAGCGCAAGCATGGCTGTCGTCCCTTTGGGAGAACCCCGGCCAGCATATATGAACTGAATTTTGTAATGAGGTGCAAGATTTCGGTGACCTCATACTATGATCCTTCACAGTGGCAAGCGATGCCGTGTACTCCTCAAGCCACCACCATGGGTTTAGTTTTTTTGTTTTTGTGGGTTACCGAACCTTACAGCTATGCTACTAAAGATGGTACCTGCTAGAGTAGTATTTTGTACAGTTATTCGTTCTGAAATGAACTGTCTGGAGAGCCACATATATTATATTGGTAAAGAAAAAAATCAGCCAAGACTGAGCAATACAGCAGCATCAACAGAGACACCAAGACGAGACTGCTGCAGGAAGCTAGCTATCAACTAAAGTGCCAACAATATGGAGCCAAATCTACCAACGAGAAGCAACACAAATTAAACCACCTCTCAACAAGAAAGTAGTGTTAACTAAGAGGCAACGGCATCCTCCCCTAAACCACACAAGGTCAAGAAGGCACAACCTTTCGAACGCACGAGTGACTTGAGAAGGCCTTATGACAATCTGCATAGTATTGAATTGAACCCTCATCATTCAAAATAACGTCCATGTCCTAAGTTTTCGTATGAGCCCAGCTTACTTCATAGTACGCACTAACGGAATACTCCTTCCATTCTTTTTTATTTATTATCGCATTTCAGTTCAAAAATGAACTAGTTGGCAACAAATATTCGAGAACGGAGATATATTTGGGAGCTGGGCTTCCGCTGACCAATACTTACTTGCTATATAACGAACTATATATAGTATCAAATCGTCGTCACCATTATTATTTTGGTAGTTAGGTTAAGGATCTAAAGTATAATTTAGCACAAGGCCCATAGATTTTGCGTGGTAGGCAACCAATCGTATCCTAGTTTTTTTTTTTTTTTTGAATGGCTAGGGGGGAGAGCTTCCCCACCTGATATATTTCATTCATTTGGCCCCAACAACGGCCTGTCAAGAGTTACAGCATACCTTCCACAGAGGTGGGAAGGGGACAACTGCCTGATATATCCTAGCGTATTGCGCTTGGTAAGCAAGAAGATCACGCACCTCTATCTTATTTCAATTTTGCTCGATCTAAAGATAATTTTTAATAGAGTTAAATGCATTAGCCGTCTGCATTTAACTCTTTTTAATAATTAATATACACATATCGGTGCTGTACATGTCAAAACTCTGAGTGCAAGAGTCTACATGCCAATCATTATCATGTGTTCTGACCAGAAATTTGTACACCATTAACTGCTATGTACCGTTGTGGCGTTGTGACAGAGGCCACTCTATGTTAGGCTGGAGTAGTGTCTCTGGCTTTGGGTCTGAGAGGAGGGGGGCATCAGTGATCTCAGGTAGGCCTTTGGCAGCGCCATGAGCTTCTTCGTCTTGGGAACGTAGGCCCTCTTGGTGAAGTTGTCGTAGTCGTTGGCCTCAATCTCGTCGAGGATTTGCCGGTACAGAAGCAGAGAAGCCCACACCTGAAACAGCAGTGGCAGCAGCAGGCTGTTCATCTGAAAACGCTAGTGCGATGAGAATGCTGAAGAAATTGTCACTTGGTCAGGCAAAGATGCCGATCGAAGTGTCTCACCGGCCATCGGCTCTCCTGGTTGAGCTCGGTGGCGCCTTCCTCGGCCTGCCTGAAGAATGCCCTCGCCCTCGTGATCTGACCGCTCATGAAGCTTCTCCACTCGTCAGTGACGCGGCCATTGAAGATGTCGGCCTCGGAGAGCCCTGCCGCCTCCAGCTCGTCCTGTGGGAGGTAGATCCTTCCCCTTCTTGCACTGTAATACGTTGAGATGGAACGTGAGACACACACGTGCATGTCAGATCGAGTATGGGTGAGCAAGCTGACAGCTAGATTAATCGCAGGCATCGTGGACGACGTACTCCTCGCCGACGTCCCTGAGGATGTTGGTGAGCTGGTTGGCCAGGCCCAGGGCCAGCGCCCCCTTGTAGACCGTCTCGGTGGCCGCCCTGGAGTCCGGCGAGATGCCCATCACCGGGACGCTCATAAGACCCACGGTGCCGGCCACGTAGTAGCAGTAGAGGTACAGCTCGTCGAAGCTCCGGTACCGGGACTTCTTCAGGTCCATGCGCATCCCCTCGATCATGTCCCTGAACGGCTGCACACGTAGATGATCTCAGTGCCAAAAGCTAGGTCGTCGCTCATGGAGATGCGTCGATCGAGTGTCGACCACGTGCCTGGATGTCGACGGGGAAGTTGGCGACGGTGTCGGACAGGGCGGCGTCGAGCATGTCGTACGGGCGGCCGGCGAAGATGTCCTCCAGCCGCGACTCCCACCGGTCCAGCGCCAGCGCCGAGATGTGGGACGCGTTGGGGCCGTCGACGAGCTCGTCCGTTCTCCTGCACCACACTGAACACGAACGCAGAAATGATGTTGGAGCCACGTCAGCGATCGATCACTGTCATCCTTGATGAATCAAGCAATCAGTTTTGTTTCAGGTTAAAAAAAGGGGAAGTCATCGAGCATATATAAACTAGTCTAGCTTGACAGTGTAAAGATTCTACACTACTGCTTAGCCATGGTTTGCACGTTTCTATGGTATGAACAGGGTTCGATCAGATGACAGACAGCATCACTGCATCAGCATCCAGCAAGTATTGTTTCATCTTCTCTTGCCGTTTAGAAAACTCAAGGAACCAACCAGTGCAACGACTGTCAACTGCGAATAGTACCAGAAACAAGGACATGTGGGGGTTTGGTCTAGCTGCTTACCGTATATTGCCCAGATCGCCCTCCTCCTCTCCGGCGTCATCAGCTGCGTCGCTGCAAACAGAACAGCAGCATCTCAGATTCTCTGATCGGACACATGCATGTGCAGTGGAATGCTTATTGACCGTCGAAGCTGACTGGCCGGTATGTGGTCAGAACTAATGACAAACTAGCATGGTCTCTGCTGCATGATTAACATCCATCTCAAAGGCCTCCATGATGGAGTTATTGTTACTCATCATATGGAACCATCTTACTTATTGAATATGCTGTTTGCTGTCGTTTTTATACACTCGCTGTCATAATGAAACACTAAATGACGCGGCAGGTAAAGTAAACTACTAGCGCAAGTTTGGAGCAAATGCAAAAGGGAGGTGCTGAGCAGATGCCGAACGTACGCGTCTACCGAGAATATGACTGCAATTTCCATCCATTCTTGTGTCCTTTTTAAGGTAAACAATTTTACAGTACATTTTTGTTAAAAAAATTGCAAAACACACACACATACAGACACACTACTTGTAGGCATGTACTGATGGTCTGATGTACCTCGATCACAGCAAAGTGTATACGTATCAAAGCCTTCTGACAAAACGATATTCAAATGAACAACAAGGGTCGCATGGCAGGAAATTTTGATGTCACTCGCTTACCCAGGTAGAATGTCTTGGCGTACTCCTTGCAGACCTCCCCGCAGCGGTCGAAGGCCTCCCTGAGCTCGCCGGCGGCCATGGGGCCCGGCTCGATCCCCGCGGTCCTCGGCGTAGCGGCCGCGAGCGCCGCCTGCCTGAGCACGACCTCGTGCACCCTCTGCTCGGCCGGCGCGGCGCCCGCGAGCGCGTCGTCCCCGGGCGCCGGCGCCGGCGCCGCCACCTGTAGCCCCGGCAGCGCCAGCGACCCCCACGGCTGGGCCTCGAGGCAGTCAATGGTGTTGGAGCCCGCGGCGTGCACGGAGCAGCCTCCTCGCCGCCTCCCGTCCCAGCTGGCCAAGAACGACCACCGGCCGCGCTGCTGCTGCCGGCACCGCGCGGCGCGCACCGGGGAGTGCGAGCTCACCGCGGGGGTGGTGGCGGACATCGTTGCCGACACGCGCGCGTGAGAGGCCGATCGCAATGGTAAGACAGGGGTGGAGCTGGAGCTGAAAGCTGGTGGGCAGAGCTCGCTATATAGAGCGATGGAGAGAGCAGAGTGGGGGTGGCAGAGTGAGGCCTGGAGACGGGGCTCTCGCTCTGCCGTTCCGTTAGCTTTGCTTGTTTCCTTTCAGCCTTGACGGCCTGAGCGCCTGAGTAAAAAAAAAAAAAAAACAGAAAAGAAAACTAGCGCGCTCTCTCGGCGTCTCCCCTACGGGCTACGGCAGGTGACCGGCCAGGCGGCCACTGGTTTCAAGAAGCTCCAAATCGCAAGTTCCGACGCGGGCTTGCTCGTGGCAAACACTCGTGGCCGCGCCCGCGCGTGGAAGGAGGGCAACCCCACGAGTGTGCGGCTACTGGCTACGCGAGAGGCGAGAGGAGCACCCGTGCCCGTTCAGCAGACCACCACAGCACACAGACACGGCCACACAGCTGCATGCAGCACACACACACCACTGGAAGCTCCGTGGCATGGCGGGCGTTTTGTAATGCGGAGAGCCGGAGCCGGGGAGGCCAGGTGGCGGGCGTTGGCAGGGGGTGATTCTGTCCAGGAGGAGGAGGCGGCTCTGGCAGTGGCAGGGCACCCCAGACGATGGGCGAACGGATGGGCTCTGGGCTCTGGCTCTCCCTCTCCCTCCGTGAATGAAAGGGGCAGGTGAGGAGGCATCTGCATTTCGACGGCACCGGCACGCCGAGCCTAGCCGAGGGCGCTCGGCTCCATTTGCAACCAGACAAAACGGCGCCCGTGGAAAAGTTGTTTGTCCTGGCGGCGATGGCAGCAAATCCAACCGTCGTCCTAAAAACAAACCCCAACTGGTCGGACATCGGTACATGTACGGTGTTAAACATGGCGCCGCGGGTTACCCCCTCTTCCTCTCTGGTCTAGTCAACGCCTCAACGGTGGTGGATTCGATTGTCCCTCCCGCCGACCACCGGGGACCACGCACCCGGCGGATCGGACCCGCCTGTCACCGCCGACCCACGTCGTCCGGGCGGGGCCACGCGACCCATGGCCGTGGCCGGGTCGGTACCCGCCGCGCGATCGGCGCACATGGCGACGAGAGACCGGTACCGGTAGTACCTAGGCAGCGCGCCGGAGGAACACGTGGTGGGGCGCGCGCGCGATCGTGGCCTGGCCTCGCCCTCGCCCGCCCGCGGCATGTGGGAACGGCGCGAGAGACACGAGCCTGGTGGGGCCTCCTCGTGCACCCCTACTCTTCTTTGTTCTTCCCACCTGGTGATGGTGCCCCGTGGCCGTCGCCGTCGCCGTTGCTGCGTTCAGCGTTCCGCTCCGCCCAATCCAGCCAGTCCGGCTGCTGGTGCTCGTGCGTGCTGGCGTCGGGGCACCCACCGCCGCCCGGCCCCCGGGCCGCGGGCGCGTGTCCGGCCGCCGACGCCGACGCCGCGCGGGTGCGCCTCGCACCCCGCGCGCGCACGGCAATGCGTGTGCCGCCTCGCTGCCTCTGCCTGTGCGTGCGTGGGCATAGCCTAGAGGGGGGGCAGGCCAGTGGGCGAGCCAGTCTTCAGTTGGTATGGTAGGGCGCGCGCTTTTCCACGTACCCGTCGGCGTTCTCCACTTGGACGGCGACCTGACCCGGGGGCCGGCGGGGCGCGGTCGGCGTCGGCGTCGTCGCCTCCTCGGTCACGGTCGGCGCTGCTCGCCAGACGCACGGCAGTGGGACTCCACAGCGGGCGACAGGATCACGGGATAACGTCGCGAGTGCGACCGCAACTTTGCACGGCGGACAGGCAGGGGTGGCAAGCGCCTGCTGTGGTGCTCCTTGGTCGGTCATACGCGGCATGGATGCCTTGGTGGGTGGACCACGAGACCGTATGCAAAAGGGGCAGTTCCACTAGTTCTCTGGCAGGGCAGAGGGATTTTTCAATTCCAATGGCGACCTGACGTTTACCGGAGAGAGGCGCACGCGTCGAGGCCGTATTGGTGCTCGGCGTTGCAGTGCGCCAGTCGGGCGTTTCACTCACGTGACATTGGTCTACATAAATCGCTTGCCACTGTGCTGTCACTAGCGACAGAGCAGTGTGACACTGCCCCTGCCGGAGCCGGATACGCCGATTGAATTTTCTATCGAGGCCACGAAAATACACAGATGAAGGTTGGCGCAAGGGACACGTTACCGGATACACGAACTGCATGTTGGTTAGATTCACGGCCGGCGAGGTGCCGAGCTGGGATGGGGCAGGAGTGTTTGGGTTTGGAGGTTAAACATATCACATCGTATGTTTGGAGATTAGTTAAAAGTATTAAACATAGCGTAGTTATAAAACTAATTATATATACAAGGACTAAACGCTAAGACGAATTCATTAAACCTAATTAATCGATGATTTATGAATGATTACCGTAGCATCACATTTGCTAATCATAAATTAATTAGTCTTAATAAATTCGTTTCGCCGTTTAGCCTTTATCTGTGTAATTAATTTTGTAATTAGACATTATTTAATATTTTTAACTAGCATCCAAATATCCGATGTAACGGAACTAAAAAATTAGCGGGTAGAATCCGGTCGGAGGCACCCTATATGAATGAAATATACTCAATTAATACTAGCAATCAGCCAGCAACAGCTCCGAGAAGCGATGGCACGCGGCCACCGGACTTCCTTCGTAGCTATCGCTTGCTCGAAGCCGAGCGAGCGATCCGCTGCAGAGCGAACCGCTCCCACACCGAGTGAGCTGGGTCCAGGTGATGGCGTGGGGCACTATCCCCTACACGTCTAGTTGAGTTTTTTTTTTTCATTCGTTTTTTACTCTCTTTCTTTCTTCGTTATCTCTTCCAATTTTCGTTTTTCCTTTTTATGTGTACCAAAAAAATTATGATCAAAAGATATCATTCTAACTTTCTTTCACTTCTATCTAAAATTATGATCAAAAGTTATGATCCTAATTTTTTTCCACGTCTATCTAAAATTATGATCCTAAATTTATTCTTTTATTATTATTTTTCCAAAATCAAAATTTTATTTTTTTTATGATAACTTTACGTAAAATAACTTATCAGGATAACTTTACACAACCATAATTTATTACGATAACCTTATGTAAATATAACTTTATCATGAATATTTTTTATGTAACCATAATTTATCACGATAACTTTATGTAAACATAATTTTATCATGATTTTATGCAACCAGAACTTATCACGATAATTTTATGTAAACATAACTTTATCACGAATGTTTTATACAACCATAAATTTTTTTCTTTCTTTTTTTCTTTTACGCAGTCATAATTTTATCACGATAACTTTATGTAAGCATAACTTTATCATGAATATTTTATGCAACCATAATTTATCACGATAATTTTATGTAGGCATAACTTTATTACGAATATTTTATGCAACCATAACTTATCACGATAATTTTATGTAAGTATAATTTTATCACGAATATTTTATGCAACCATAAATTATCACGATAAGTTTATGTAAGCATATATTTATCACGAATATTTTATGCAACCATAAATTATCACGTATATAAATGTGGTCTTATTTTATTTATAAAAATAAGAGGATCAGAAATATAAAATCGGTTTAGTCAGTGGATATCTTAATTAGAAGCTATATAGAAGAAAAAACGAAGTTAAAAATAGTGTGTTTCCATGCATGCAAATGATGCAAAGTTTGACCAATTGAGTGGAGGAGCCGAGGGGCCCATGATAGCGACGTGAGCAAGGGAAGCAGCAGCATACGCTTGCATGGGTAGAGCTGGGGCGTTGACAGCCACGTGAGGGAAAAGTGCTAGAGGCCACGTGCATACCGGTCTGATCGCTCGCTCCATTCGCTTCTGACGAGCGCTCGCGAAATAGACGGGTCCCGTGGCCACGCACCAGAGTCCTAGAACCACTTGAGGCGTGAGTGCGTGACACAGACAAGTTTCCTTTTGCCTGCAGGCGTATCTTGGGCACTCGGCAACATCCATGACCCTCTGTTGCTTACTCGGATTTTCAGTACAGCAAGGCAATGAATGGAATGAACCTGGCAGGAGTTGGTACCGTCCAGATCAAGAAGGCGAGTGGCACTTGACTACTTGATCTCCTAAGCTGTCCACTCCAAGAAGTATTATACTTCAAAAGTTCCCCTTCATACCCAAAAAAAGAAAAAAAAAAGGAGAGGGTGCTGTTGTCTGCTCACATTTGCCTCTAGCTCACGGAAACACCCAAAACTTCCAAATCTCGGTACGCATACACCGACTTCATCATTCATCAGAACCACGATAAAATCATATATTATCCAGCAATGATGAACTTGAAGTCCTCTGTCCAACTAAACGGAATAACAGACCTACGGAGTTCCATTAGGCTATACACTGTGGGACTCTCAAAAGGGTTCTCTAAAACACTGTTTGACATAAATATTGTACTGAGTTAGAATAGTGATAGGGAGATAGGGAGTGGGATTTGAAGAAACCCACAGCGGATAGCCTTAGCATTCATCAGATTCACGTCATAAAAGCCGTGAACCAAATGTAAGCCCAACTGAGACAAGAAACAGTAGCTTCTACGCAATGAATAATATCTCTTTGACCTTCTGTTGTACCACTTTTCCTTTCATGATACTTCCTACATGAAGTTTCAAATTATTGGACAACTTTGATTGAGCAACGTGAAATGAATAAACTTAACCAAGATATTATTGAAACATGACGGGTAGATGATATTGATTGAAACATAAAAAAGGGGAAGGGTCCAATTTGGGCCCGCATTTGTGGAAGCTCAACTACTCAATTGGAAATAAGGAGCACGGCCATGAGAGTTTGTTCATGTACAGACCACCCTAATCGGAGAAGGAAATATCTAGCGCTTATCAATGGAATTAATCAAACATACTTCACGTTCAGGTACAGCTGAGCAGCTGTCCTAGCTTGGGTACATCAGCCGTATGAAGAAAGCCTTCTCCCATACTTCTAGTGGTGTATATACAGAAATGGCTACAGTTTGCAGCTTTGAAAAAACAGGCATCAAAACTTCAACAGTGCTGCCAACAACCATCTATTTACGACTTTCAAGACTGAAAACAAAATCACTTCGTGTATCGTGGGAAGGCTCCATACCAGAGTGCTTTGCAACACCTGAGATTTTGAAGCATACAGCTCCTACCATCTGAAGAAGCAATTTTTTTTTTGCCAATATCTATTGTTATATCCAATTACTATTTCTCCATTTTAGTTCTGCCAACAAGTACACCCTCATCCCAAACTTCAATCCACCTGTAATCATAATCAATGATAAAGTTAAGTCCCTCTTTTCATTCAAAAGATGAAAACAATATGCAGGCCTGCTCCTGTTGGAACACATTAGACACGAAATAGACAAAGCAACCTTGATCCATGTGCATCTACCAAAAGGCTCTCCCCATGACGCCATCCATTTTGGAAATGGCCAAAGAAGATACTCCCATCCTTGGCATAAAATCGACCCTCGCCATTGGCCTTCCCTTTCCAAAAATTTGCAAACCAGCGATCACCACTGTGAAAATAGTACCAGCCCTACATGAAGTGGGGGAACACAGTAAATCACGTGGATTGTCAACAGTGCTACATTGGTCAGCTTGATATAAAAATACATGTTTGGGATTTGCTGCTTTAATTAGTTAAGGTGCTTGGATATTATAAGTAGTTTATAACCAAGATTTCAAGAGAAATAGCCTTTATATAAAAGATGTCAAATCGATAAATCCTGATGTAATAGCCGTAAACACATGGTAGTCACGGCACTGCGCATATAGGTTAACTGCCAACTGTTATGTTTCCATTCCATACTGCAACATACATGATGAAAACTATAACATACTGCCATACCTTTCCATGAATAAGGTCATCCCTCCATGTTCCGTGATATACATCACCATTACTGCAAAAGAGAGTCCCCAAACCAGATCTCTTACCATACCTCCAGAGTCCATCATAAAAGCTCCCATCACTGAATGTTAGGCGCCCCTGTAATGGTTAACAAGGTTAGATAATTTTGGATCAAATAAATTAGAAAGAGCATGTAATCATGATTTCACCTTTCCTTCAGGGACGCCTTCTTGGCATCTACCTCTGTAAGTCCCCCCTCCATACCATATTTCAACTATGGGGCTCCATGTCTTTTCTGGTTCTCTTTCTGCATCCTACAAGGAAAATAATGAATTAAGGATGCTAAGGCTCTTAGGATATGCAGGGTCATAGCAAAAGACACAAGTGTTCTCCAAATTCTGGCTGAAATGAAAAGTTTTTCCTCCAGAAAAGTAGAAAAGAAAACAGCACTAAAGACAAGACAAACATTGAGCTGACTCTGTTTGTGTTGACGTCATGTCAGGATTTAATCACACAAAAAAGGAGTCAAGGATGTTTAACAACATAATAGAAAATCTAAGTAGTACCATAAATGCCCTAAATGCACAAATGTAACATTGGTGACTGAATGGAAACCCTCTTTAATAACACAAGAACAGGGAACTACTGAGCTAGCAACGCCCATGGAAATACTGAGGGAGGCTGCAAAACATGGTGAGTAACTGGAGCAGAAACTAGAAGGATGGTTTTGGTGCACAATTATCCAATTTTAGATTAATAAACCTGGCTGACAGTTTCATCAAAACATTATGTCAATATGGTCTGATGAAATCCAAATTAAACCACACTAAGTTTCCTTATCTTTGAATGCAATAAACAAAATATGTTGCTTTTCCAAGTTGATTTGATCTGGTCTGGTCATGGCAACTATTTCCCCTTTCTGTTCAAACAAGGGATGTAGTTTATAACAAACTATCTCAGCATGACATCCAAAATAAGTATGCAGGAGAGAGAAACTAACAAGCATCAGTGCAGCTCGGCTGGATATTGAGTTCGAGCCATGCTTTCGAGACCTATCCGTTCTACCCCTCAGAAATGTGACCGCAGAACTACACATGTCCATTACTTTCTCCAAACGAACATCAGAAAATGGTATTCCAAAGGCCAAATATCCAGTAGCTACAGTTGTGCCAGCATCAGGAGTTTCAGATGGCGTATTTGGACAATTCTTGGGCTGAACTTCGCTAGATTTTACACCAACAGGAAGAGTGATGATATCAAACTCATCATTTTTACTTCTTCCACTTGTTATTGAATGCTCTTTAGCCCACAACTGTGCAATGCCAAAACCAGGGGAGTTGCTCAAGAAACTATGATCTTGCTGTGAACCTAAATGCTCTGTCAATGAAGCTTAAGTTAGAAAAGCACACGGCAAACAAAGCTGAGAATGTGGGTGTGTAAACAATTTTACCTCTATTGTCATCTTTGCCCATTTCTTCATCAACTAAAAAATTATCTTCTATAGATTCTAGTTCTATTCTCCCATTCCTGTCATTACTCTCTCTAAGAGAATTGCAAATAGCATGTTTAGCCATAATAACAGAATATAATTATTTTTAAAAAAGTAAATGACTTTCCTGGAACAGAAGGAAAGAAGCCAAGTCTGTATGTTACCTCTCAGATTCCAAATCCTCAATTTCTTCAGAAAATAATTTGGAAACACTAGTATCAGATGTATCATTAGAAACTCGTGAGAATTCTCGTTCAACAGAATTTGATCCACTGTCAGACAGTCGATTAAATGAATGCTGCAGCCTATTATATTTTTGCTCAGGGATATCTCCTCCCATAAGAGAGGAGATAAAAGGAAAACGTGAGGTCAAACTTGAAAGAAAACCCTCCTGTACTGTGGCAACAGTTTCATCATAATGATTTCTGTAAACAAATATTATAGCACATTATCAATCACTAATATCAACAATATCACCAATGGGTGAGCAAAGCAAAACCGCATCAGTATAAGTTGTATTGCAATTTAATTTTCTCACATAACACTTAACAATATGTATCATGACCTAGATAAAATTGAAATCCACTCCCACCATTTCAATTATAGACCTAGATCACATGTTCAGATTTTCATTCATATATCAACCAGATAGTTGACACATGCCGTACAATTCAAACATTCAACCATAGCTACTTAACAAAATATATTTGTCTTTTACCTCAAAAAAATATATTTGTCTTGAAAGTTACTTTAAAAAATACAAAACGATAGAAAGTAAATTAAAGCCATGGAACTATGGTTAGAAATGATTAATAATAAAGGCCATTCAAAGGCATATCAATCTTTTAAAAAATTGCATAAGGTGCTACTTGATGACTTACCGGATAGTTAGAAGAGAAACTACTATCAGTTTTGGCTCTAAATCAGGTTCAGAATTTCTAGAAAATATAATATCTTTGGTGAACCCAGTAACTCGACGAAAGATATGCAGAATGGAGATCATGTCATTTTCAGATAATACCCAAGCAGTTGTAAGGGACAGGAAAACCACATTGTTCAAGTCCTACAAAAAAACATTAACAAACCAGTTCAGTCAGAACATAACGGAGCTGCACAGACATTTCAGGGCTGTAAATTTCCTTGGACATAGTGATATACAATCTTTTGTATTGATGCGAATATAGAGTAGATTCTGGCTTTTTTTTCTCTTTTTGGCATAGGTTCGCTTGAAGTTAGGATGAAAAAATTATAAGCAGATTGCCTTTTTCCTTTTAATATTTCTTATGAAGATAGAATAAACTCACTAAAAGTTAAAAAGGGACAATCATTCTACCTTTATGCCACTACGAAGAAATGGACAGTGGAAGACAGCCTGCTTAATAGCTGCCTGGATGTTATAACCAGCACCAAAGCCAACTCTAGCTTCCCCATAGCTTCTAAGTACCTGTTACAGCTATAGACTGTAAGAGTCATTTAAGAAAATCCCATGTCTAGATGATAGAATTTAGTGGCAAAGAAATATCTTATACTACCTTGGCTACTTCATCAGGATCAACTTCCTTAATTTGCGCATTAAGGGAACTCCAGAACATCTTATTATAACCCTGATATTTTCAAGAAAAATGGGATTAGAACAGTAGAGTGAAATATTTCATGTTATAAACTGCATAGAAGGATTTAAAACTCACAGACATCATGATAGATATCATGCTAATAGTTGACAGGACAGCGTTATTAGCACTTTCCAAAGCTTCAGCAAGAGTTTCCACTTCCGTCTCAAGCAATGAATCAGCTTCAATAACTGTGACAGTAGAGATGAAACTGCAACTCTTGAGACTACGAGACATTGTTCTTGGTTGTGGCTAATTGCATTAATAATTTGATATTTATGGTTTTAATATTTCATGGAGAAGAAAATCAAGAAATAGGACTACTACCTCCGTCCCAAAAAGAATGCAATCCTAAGTCAAACTTAAAAAGTGTTAGATATACTTGTATTATACTTGTATTTCCTCTGTATTCTAGGGGGTTATGTGTATATTTCCTTTCATGTACTGGTGTATATATATCGGCTTTAGTGCCTCATAATGAATACAAGTGCTATTCATAACATGGTATACAGAGCCAAAATTAGGGTTATGTTTTCTCTCATTCTCTAATCCCTAGTCCTGGTGTTGCACTTGCACCTCCCTTCCCTCGATCGGTCTGTGCTTCGTCGTTGCACCGTCGATCCTGTGTCGCTGCCAGGGAGTTCATCGCACCGTCGGCTCGTTCGTCGCCGGCTCTTGCCCTCCAGCGCTGTCTGCTTCTCGCCGGCTCGACCTTGCCAACAAGGCTCTGGCGCGCGTTGATTCGTCGCCGCCGTACGTCGATTCGCCGCCGGCACGGCTCGATTCGCCGCCGCCGCGGCTCGATTCGACGCCCCCCCCGCGTCGATTAGCCGTCGGCTCGTTCGCCGTCGACCCGCCGTTTCCGTCCGCCGCGCCGCTCCTCTTGGATTTGCCGCGCCGCGGCTCTTCTCCGCGGCACCGCGGCTCTGCAGTGCCTGCCGCCGCCGGCTCCGTCCCACAGCCGCCGGCTTCGTCCTCGTCGTCGCGCGCCGCCGGGCGCCCTCGTCACGGCCGCCAGTCCGTCGTCCCTGGATTGGTTGGCCGCCTGCTCGTCCTGCCTCCGCGTCTCGCGTCGGGTTTGGTCTTCTGACCTGGTCTCAGGTCTCGTTTGACCGAGCCAGTTCCACACACACAAAAAAAAAAGGTCTGTTCCTCCAATGGTGGTGTTCCTGTCCTTCGCTGTCCGCTGCTCTTTGATGGGACTAACTACCGTGTCTGGGTTCCTCGTATGTGCTGGCACATGCGTGGTTTGCGCCTCTGGGAGTTTCTTACCGGAGAGCTTCCATGTCCGCCTTGTCCTGAGGCTCCGGCGAGTCCAGTGGTTCCCGAGAAGGCGACTGATGATGAGAAACAGAAGATTCTTGATGATTTTGCTGCTCTTGAGAAATCATATGAGGCTCAGTTCAGTGCTTATCGGTTGTGGTTGGATGAGGATGCTCGTGCTGGTTCTATTGTTGTTGCTAGTATGCAGGATCAGTTTGCTGAGGAGGTTGTTGATTTTCAGTGGTCTCATCAGATGTGGTATTTTCTTCGTGATCGCTATGAGCCCACCGGTCAGTCTGCTTATTTTGCTGCCATTCGTCGGGAGTAATTGATATGTCATGGTGACCTTACTGTTGATGAGCTCTACACACAGTTGTCTGCTGTTTGGCGTCAGATTGATTCCCTGCGTCATCCTCTGTCTCCGAGTACTTGTGAGTTCTGTCAGGGCCAGCAGTCGGATATTGAGCTTCAGCGTACATATGCCTTTTTGACCCGTCTCAGGGATGAGTACGAGCCTCTTCGTGCGCAGCTTCTCGCTCGTCATCCGTTTGTCTCCTTGATTGATGCTCTTATTGATGTTCGTAATGAGGAGACTCGGCTTCGTTCTGCTGGATTGTTACCATCTGTGCCTGCTTTGGCTGCTCATTCTGCGCCCTCACGGCCGGCTGTTGCTTCACCTTCTTTGCCCTCGTCAGCTACTGCGCCCTCTCCTTCTGCTCGTGGGGGTGGTGGTGGTGGTCTTCATTGTGATTATTGTAGGAAGGATGGACATGTTGAGGCTTTTTGTTACAGGAAGAAGGCACAACGCTCTCAGACTCGTCTGGCTTCACAGCCTTCACTGGCTTCACAGCCTTCTGCTAGTACTAGTGCTGGAGTGTCTCAGAGGAGTTCTACAGATCCAGTTACCCAGGAGATGCTGATGCTTCTTCGTCGCCTTGCTGCCTCTTCACCGTCTGGGACTGCTAGTATTGCAACTCTACCGAGTGGTTCATCAGGTTCTGCTGCTGCTTCTCAGTCTTCTGCTCAGGGACCACCAGGTAATAATACATGGATTCTTGATTCCGGTGCCTCTTTTCATATGACTCCTGATCGCACTTTTCTTTCATCTATTCATTCTCCATCTCGTTCTCTTACTGTTCATACTGCCGATGGGTCCTCTCTTCCCGTAGCCGGAGAGGGCACTCTTCTATCTACCTCTTTTCATGTTCCTAATGTATCCTATGTTCCTGATCTAACCATGCAGCTTATGTCCGCTGGTCAGCTCACTGATCATGGTTGTCGTGTTATCCTTGATTCTGACTTTTGCTATGTTCAGGATCGTCACACGGGTCACCTGGTTGGTACTGGCCCTCGTCGTCGTGACTCTCAGCGTCTTTGGGAGCTTGACTGGCTTCGACTTTCTTCCGCTGCGTCTGCCAGTTCTGACGGCTCCGCTTTAGCTGCTTCGTCCACTTCGTCTTTTGCTCAGTGGCATCATCGGTTGGGTCACCTTTGTGGCTCCCGTTGTCTACTCTGATTCGTCGTGGTCTTTTAGGTTCGGTTTCAGGTCATGAGTCTTTAGCTCAGTGTCAGGGTTGTCGTCTGGGAAAGCAGATTCAGCTTCCCTATAATTCTAGTGAGTCTGTGTTTGAGCGTCCTTTTGATCTTGTCCACTCAGATGTATGGGGTCCTGCTCCCTTTGTTTCAAAAGGGGGTCACAGATATTATATAATTTTTATAGATGATTTTTCTCGCCACACATGGATTTACTTTATGAAAAATCGCAGTGAGGCTTTATCTATCTATAAGAATTTCTCTGCTATGGTTCGCACTCATTTCGACACTTCTATTCGTGTTTTTCGTGCTGACTCTGCAGGTGAATACCTTTCTGCTGCTCTTCGTCAGGTCCTTTCTGAGCAAGGTACTCTTGCTCAATTTTCTGCCCTGGTGCTCATGCGCAGAATGGTGTTGCTGAACGCAAGCATCGCCATCTTCTTGAGACGGCTCGTGCTCTTATGCCTGCTTCTTCTGTTCCCCCTCATTTTTGGGCTGAGGCTGTTTCTACTGCCACATATTTGATTAATATTCAGCCTTCTTCCGCTCTTCGTGGGGGCATTCCACTTGAGCCTCTTTCTGGCAAGGCGCCTGATTATTCTGATCTTCAGCTTTTTGGTTGTGTTTGCTGTGCTTTTTGCACCTCGTGAACGCACCAAGTTGACCGCCCAGTCAGTTGAGTGTGTTTTTTTGGGATATAGTGCTGAACATAAGGGATATCGTTGTTGGGATCCGGTAGGTCGACGCATTAGGATTTCTCGGGATGTTGTCTTTGACGAGTCTCGTCCTTTCTATCCTCGTCCTTCCTCGGATGCTTCATTAGCATCTTTAGTTGATCCTCTCTCTTTTCTGTTTATTCCTGATATTGCTATTGCACATAGACCTTCTCTTTTGATACCCTCTTCTACTGTGTCTTCTTCAGGAATTGTGCCTCCTTCTGTAGTGTCACCTGTAGAGTCTCCTTCAGAGTCTTATTCTTTGACTCCTGACTACACTACAAAGCCTCCTGTGACACAGGTTTACACACGCCGTAGTGCTCCGACTCCTCCTGAGCCTACTTCTGATGAGCCATCACCTGCTGCTTCTTCTCCTGAGCAGCTTCTTCGTCGTGGTCATCGGTCTCGTCAGCCCGTTGATCGGTATGGTTTTGGACCTGTCACTTGGCAAGGTTTTGCCGGTACCGTCCTTTCTGAGCCGCTTTCCTATCGTGATGCTATTCTTCATCCAGAATGGCAGCTTGCGATGGCTGAAGAGATCGCTGCACTTGAGCGCACGGGCACGTGGGATCTTGTTCCGACTCCCTCTCATGTTCGTCCTATTACCTGTAAGTGGGTCTATAAGGTTAAGACTCGCTCTGATGGATCTCTTGAGCGCTATAAGGCTCGTCTTGTTGCCCGTGGTTTTCAGCAGGAACATGGTCGTGATTATGATGAGACCTTTGCTCCTGTTGCTCATATGACCACTGTTCGTGCTCTTCTTGCTGTGGCCTCTGTTCGTGAGTGGTCCATCTCTCAGCTTGATGTAAAGAATGCCTTTCTTAATGGTGAGTTGCGTGAGGAGGTGTATATGCAGCCACCGCCTGGGTATTCTGTTCCTGAGGGTATGGTTTGTCGTCTTCGTCGCTCTCTCTATGATCTTAAGCAGGCTCCTCGGGCTTGGTTTCAGCGCTTTGCTTCTGTGGTCACAGCTGCTGGTTTTTCTGCCAGTCCTCATGATCCTGCTTTGTTTGTTCATACATCATCTCGTGGTCGTACTCTTCTTCTCCTCTATGTTGATGATATGATTATCACTGGAGATGATCCTCAGTTTATTGCTTTTGTCAAGGCACGTCTGAGTGAGCAGTTTCTTATGTCTGATCTTGACCCTCTTCGTTATTTTCTTGGGATTGAGGTTTCTTCTGCACCTGAGGGATTTTATCTGTCTCAAAAAAAATATATTCAGGGCCTTCTTGATCGTGCTTCCCTTACTGATCACAAGACTGAGGAGACTCCTATAGAGCTCAATCTTCACCTCTCTGCCACTGATGGTGAGCCTCTTGATGATCCTACTCGTTATCGTCACATCGTAGGTAGTCTTGTTTATCTTGGTGTTACTCGTCCTGGCATTTCTTATTCTGTGCATATTCTGAGTCAGTTTGTTTCTGCTCCCACTCAGCTCCACTATAGTCACCTTCTTCGTGTCTTACGTTATCTTCGTGGGACTATGTCCCGTCGTTTGTTCTTTCCACGCTCTAGCTCTTTACAGCTTCAGGCTTACTGTGATGCTACTTGGGCTAGTGATTCCTCTGATCGTCGATCTCTTTCTGCTTATTGTGTTTTTCTTGGTGGTTCTCTTATTGCTTGGAAGACTAAGAAGCAGACAGCAGTTTCTCGTTCGAGTACAGAGGCTG
Organism: Paspalum notatum; assembly: GCA_022530915.1. Lineage (NCBI taxonomy): Eukaryota > Viridiplantae > Streptophyta > Magnoliopsida > Poales > Poaceae > Paspalum > Paspalum notatum. The sequence continues at coordinate 44,496,575 of CM039685.1, forward strand.
AGTTGCGTACTATGGCTCTTGTGACGGCAGAGGTGACTTGGTTACGGTGGTTGCTTGCAGATTTTGGTGTTTCTGTGTCTATACCGACTCCTCTTTTGACTGACAGTATTGGTGCTATTAGTATTGCTCGTGATCCGGTGAAACATGAGCTTACTAAGCATATTGGTGTTGATGCATATTACACGCGTGCACAGGTTCAGGACGGTGTTGTTACTCTTCGCTATGTGCCTTCGGAGTTGCAGTTGGCTGATTTCTTGACGAAGGCACAGACCAGAGATCAGCATCGGTTTTATCTCTCCAAACTCAGTGTGTTTGATCCACCTTGAGTTTGAGGGGGGGTGTTAGATATACTTGTATTATACTTGTATTTCCTCTGTATTCTAGGGGGTTATGTGTATATTTCCCTTCATGTACTGGTGTATATATATCGGCCTTAGTGCCTCATAATGAATACAAGTGCTATTCATAACAAAAAGTTTGAACAAGTTTATAGAGAATATTATCAACATCTATGTCACCAAACATATATAATACGAAAATATGTTTCATGATGAATTGAATTATACTTATTTGGCACCATAAGCATTGATTTTTTATGTAAACCTGGTCAAACTTAAATTTGTTTGATTAATTAAGGACAAAACTAGTATTGCATTCTTTTTGGGGACAGAGTTAGTGCACCCTCAAGATTATAGAACGAATCGATAAATTGAATATAGAAATCATCCATGTCCACACCAAAAACAAGCAACTGAACCCACAGAAAAATCACTTAGCTTGTTATAACTAGTGAATAGTTTCATCATCTCATTGTAATCTTAATCCTTAAGATTAGCATGTCAAGCAGCATCCAGTTTCTTCCTATTATGTATTATCATTTCAACCTTTTGTGGGATGGTCTGGGCATTAGGGTCGAAAACTTAGAACCCAGTAATCAGGAGCATAAGGCATAACTAGTGCTACATCGAAGTCCTTAGGTCCATAATGAAGCAAGCAATGTAAAGCCTGAATAGAACAAGGTGAGGAAAAAACTTTTGTGTCGTAATATTACTTTTCTCATGCCATAGTGCAAAACATTAATGCATTATGTAAAAAGGTAGGGTAGAAATGGGCTACCAATGTGAAAGTTTGAGCATGTTTGAAGTCTGCCAATCAAATCAGCTGCCTGAAGGTGACACAAATTAACAAAAAAATATTAGAGCATATGTATCCTATAATCAACCTGCACCCACAAAGTTCAGTGTTAATGGGAAAAGGAAAAGAAAAAGAAAATCAGTACAGATTACATAATTTTTTTACCTCTACTTGCCGTCTTTGTCCCTCAAAACAGAAGGGCTTCAAAAATATTGATGCAGCCAGATTACCAGCAGATTTGACAGCACTAAGAAGCTCCATTGCAGTTATATGATCAGTATCCTGTCCTGCACTTGAAACCTAAATTTAAGAAAGAAAAATTATAGTAAGATAGGTGAGATCTGTCTATTTTAACAAATATCAATAGTAGCCAATGTTTGCCTACAGCCCTACACAGTTGTTTAATCCATTTAAACACTACGAAGTGACCATCTGTGTCATTTTAATCACTCGTTTACCCCGTTTAATGGGCCATTTAGCCTGAAAATACGATAAATGTTAAGTGGCCAATTGTTTAAAGTTTAACGTGTAGGTGAACACTGATAGTAACATGTGTTTATATGAACATTACCCAAAAAAGTAGTAAGGGATATGGCATGATATCTACAAAGCAACTATTAGATGCACTAAATGTCCTAATGTCAAACAATATGAAAACAACAAATGGTGCAACAAAGAAGATGAGAAGTGTACAAACAAGAATAACCGCAGGTGGACAGGGATGAAGAAATAAGGGAGGATCCAGGTCCCTGGACACTGCATCTGAAAAACAGAGAGATGTGAACTTCATGCTAGACAGTACATAGAGAATGAACACCAGAAAAACATGTAGACTTCAATATGTTGAATCAACTCAAGAAGTTGAGACCAGGAAAGATACAGTACCAGTTCCATGACTTCTTTGTTTTAACTGTACTCTTGAATTTTCCGTCACATGTACTGTCCTGAAATAAAATGCAGAGACAGTTCAAATTTTAGAGAAGAACATGAAGGTGAAGGCAAAAAACTACTGGAAGAATAGCCAATTAAAAAACAAACATTTTACTTAAAAAAATCTTTCATGCCAAGCTTATATTCAACAAAATAAAGTACAGGGTCTGTCTTAGCAGATACTTCATAAGTAGCTCGGGTGATATCATAACTATCTGATCGAGATATAATGATAATATGATATATTAACAAAGAGTAACTGCAATGTTCGCATTGAATTTATTGTGAAAAAAGATACAATTCCTTAAAAGCCAATTGTTCAATCACTGTGCTAAAAGATATTAAGGGCATGTTTGGAACACAGAAAATTTTCTTCGATCCTGCATTTTTCCTATGAAATTGAACTATTTCCTGTACGATTCCTATGAAATTCCTGCATTCCATTCCTGTACGATTACTATGAAATTCCTGCATTCCAAACGGGCCCTAATTTAAGGGCAATCACATAGAACTCTTTTATACCATTCTTTACGCTAGTAGGAAATGCAAGTACGACAAGCTATTCGGTACAAGATGAAGGGATTTAGCTCACAAACTAATACGTTAGTATTTGAATGTTTCAATCTTCATGTTAAAACTTTAGAAGTACTTGCACACTGGAGACTACTCTAACTAATACTGCTAAATTTTTTAAGGAGCCAATGTGCCACCAGAGTAGCGTGTATTTGCCAAAAAAAAAGAATGCTAAGTAGTTTGTAATACAATCAATCAATTCAATATCATAGACAACTATAAGCTCTTCCAGAATATTAATCTGGTATACATAAAATCTTGAAATTCACAGGTATGTACACAATATACTTGGCAAAGTAGCAAAATCACCATCATCGACCACAGTCATATTTTGCCGCTCCATCTGGATGGAAGCACTACAGGAAGGCAAATCACAAACGACTACCCTCCAAAGTTGCAGCATCATGGAGAAAAACGCATAACTGATTCCACGTTTAAATTGAACTAGTGAAAAACACAGTCGGACACTATATTAACTTCGTCAGTTGACCGATTCTTCCATAGGGGGTTCAAATTCTACAAATCACGAATCCCCCTGACCTACATTGCGCACAGCAAGGCGGGTCTGAAGGCCAAACGATCTCTGCGTCGCGCACAAAAACTCCATATGCAGTGCTCGAGTTAGGAATTCGGTATCGGTACCGTACCAGAAGCGGATGGGGGTGGAGGACAGCGTGCGTGAGCCCAGGCAGAAGTCGATGACGGCGTCCTTCCGGCTGCCGACGCCCACCACCTCCACGGGCTCCGTCGCCCGCGAAGCACCCTCCGCCGCCTCCGTCCGAACTCCGGGTGCAAGACGCCGGCTGCAGCTGCTGCGGCCCCGCGTGGATGGGGCAAGGCGCCGCGGGGACGCGTGGGAGTAGGCGAGGGGCAACGGGGGCGGGAGGCCCCGGATGGGAGCCGCCATTGGCGACGAGGATGCGTGGGTGGCAGTGACTGACTGAACCCGACAGAGGGAGAGGGAGCCGCAGTTTAACGGCACATCGCCGTCAAATGCCGGTGGCGAAAAGCCGCCGCCGTGCAGGTGCTGGGGCGACTTGTAGTTATATTGGGCCTACATCAGAGCCCAACGTGAAGCCCAAACAAATACTTCAATTTGGGCCGGAATTCCATTTGGGTCTCGTACGGCTCGGCTCAAATACTGGCCTTATGCCAGTGGAAAAGATTCATATTGCCTCCTCAAGAAATATCATTCAAGCAAGATTAGTAAATGTTGATTAGCAGCACGAGCCTTAAGTTAGGACCTTATAGCACCCCTCATGCATTCTGTATCTATACCAGAGGACGGAAGCATAAATCGTCCATAGCCAATGATGTTAAACATGAATTTTGACAATTACAACCTCCGTTCTCAAATATTTGTCGACACTTGACAACTAGTTTATTTTAACTAAAAAAGGTCAAATAAAAAGGAATGGACTGAGTAAAAGAGTACAATTGCCAGCGTAATCACCAAAGCAAACGAAACAACACTTTTTTGACAAATCTTAAGCAACTCTATATAGAGTTATTTTCCTCATTGCCTCTAGAAATTCATCGATTCCTTCATTGCCATCAAAATTTTTCAGTTTTATTCACTGTCATTATAATAGATTCTACGTTCCTTGATTGCCATTCCGTCTATTTGATAAGTTTAACTCAATGACAAATGGACCAATAAACCGCTCCACGGGACGCGCGCGGCGCGGTGGCCTAGGCATGCGGCCTCGGTGACACGGTGGCGCAGCAGCCTCGCAGTGCGGTTGCCTAGGCGCGGTTGCCTAGGCACGGCAGCCTCGCGGGCACGTGGCCTCGCTGGGGCGGGGCAGTGGTATGGGCATGCCACCAGGTGGGGGTGCGGTGCGGCGGCATGGCGGGCACACTGCCGGGCGGGGAGACCGCGGGCGGAGCTCGGCGACCGGCAATATGGACTATGGCATCGCACATGGCGTGGTTGACACAGAGTGCAAAGACAACGCCGCTGGAGTACTTGAGTCTTGTACATCGGACAGTAGTTGGTCCATCCACGGGAACGGTGCCCTCAACCCAGTCGTCGTGACGGGTGCACCCGCGAGGCCGTGCCCCCACACGGACGCATGCCTGCGAGGCCGTTTATGGGCTCTACTCATCATTGAGTTAAACTTAACACTAAGTAGATGGAATGGCAAACAAAGAACATAAAATTTATTACAATGGCAAAGGGATTTTGAAAATTTGAGGCAATAAACAAATCGATGAAATTTCTAGTGGCAATGAGAAAATTAACTCTTCTATATACCCAAGCCACTCCAGGCGCCTTGATTTGTGTACACGATATAAGTCAACAAGTTAAAGAAACATGATAGAGAATCAGAGAGCGTAACTTTGAGTGCTCAAATGGTGCTGTAAAAAAAATGCAAAGGAAAAAAAAGTATAGAGAGAGAGAGAACCAGCAGGCAGACCTCTAAAACCAGTGACCTGGTTCTTTTACTCCATTTGAGCTAGGGCACCGACTCCATCATATTTCTAATACTGAAATTTACAATTAAAGGGGGCCGAATTTGGGCCATAGCTGTGCAATGTTGCAAATGTACAAAAACCATCACAGAACAACTAAGGCCCTGTTTGGATCCAAAGGGCTAAACATTAGCTGCCCCATTTTAGCTACTTTTAGCTCTTTGAGGATCTAAACATGGTAGCTAATGTGGCAAGCTAAAAATTAGCTCCTTTAAAATCCGCTAGCTGGCCAAGGTGGGATAATTGGAGCTAAAAGTGGTCCTGGTACCCGTTTTCCACCGCCTGCCCCTCCCCACCCCCGCACTCTCTCTCTCATCCCCACCCGCACTCTCCCTCCCCACCCGCACCTCGCCGGCCCCTCCCCGCACCTCGCGCGCCGGCCCTTCCCCTCGCCTCGCCGGCGGCCCCTCCTCCGCGCGGGCTGGCCACACCGCCCGTCTCCTCCATGGCGCATCGGCCGCCGATGGGCAGATCCACCTCCATGGCGCGAGGCTGGCGGGGTGCGAACAGCGGCGGTGGCGCGGCACGGCGAGGCGAGGCCGGCGGGGAGTGAGCGGCGGCGGTAGCCCTCCTCCTCCTCCTAGCCCTCCTCCGTGTCCGCGGCCGACGCCCGTGGCACGTCGCCCAAGCCCCAGCCGCCCGAGGCGCCGTCACCCAAGCCCGTGTTGAAGCGGAGGACGAGGTGGAGGCGCGGCCGGAGCTCCATGGCGGTGGGCGAGGGACGGAGGGAGCCGCGGCCAGAGAGCAAAGGGAGAGAAGGACGGAGAGATGGAGGGAGTGGCGGCCGGAGAGCGGCGGCTGGAACTGTAGAAGGAAAGGGTGAGGGGCACCATTATTAGGGGTACGGATGTCTTTTTTACACCAATGGAATAATCTTTAGCAGGGGATCCAAACAGTCCATGGACTAAATTTTAGCCCCCAGCTAGAGAGAGCTAAACTTTAGCTGGGGGCTAAAATTTATCATGGTCTGAATCCGGTCCTTCGGTTCGGTGCGGTCAGCTCGCCAGGTGTGCGAGCGGCCGGGCGTGGGTTAGATCCAACCCTGGATCGACCCACGTCCCTCGCCAGGGCGGTAGTCGCTTCATAAATTTCGCAGGTGAAGCCTCTCTCCACGTGAAGCCACAAAGGGATCGTGATGTGCCCGCCGTCTACGGAGTCGACTCCGGTAATCTCTCTAAGGACACGGTCTTCTATCTGAGTGTAACTATAAGTTTGTTCGAGTACTCGTGATGTGAGTGTGTGTGGGGAGTACCCGCTGGATTGTCAGGTTCAGCCGTTCCGGAGGGCGGAGGGGCTAGTGCCAGGTGGGAGGAGAGAGGTCAGGAGGCAGGAACTGACCTGGTGGAGTAGTAGCTCGGACAAGAAGGGGCCGACGGGTCGGGGCCGAATAGGTCGGTCGAGGAGAGGCCGGCTGACTAGTGACTACAGTGCAGTGCTAGTATAGTACTCCCTCCGGTTTTAAATATAAGTCGTGGTTGACTTTTTTTTTTTAACTTTGACCATTCGTCTTATTCAAGAAACTTTACAGGTTATCATTTATTTTGTTGTGATTTGGTTTATTACTAAGGTTAGTTTGAGCATGATTTGTAAGTTTATGTATTTGAACAAATTTTTTAAATAACACGAATGATCAAAGTTTTAAAAAAAACTCAACCGGAGGAAGTACTACTCCACTGCTATATATAGGGAGACAACGGTTGGAAATAGCTAGTCACGCCTACCACTTGACATGAGATCAGTCCCATGGCATCCTAGAACCAGCCAAACTACCGGTCCCAGGCAAAAGAAAGGAATAGCTACAGAAACCGAAACTATACTGTCTTGGGCTCTTGGCACTTGGTACTTTCAGAGATCTGGCCACCGTGAGAACTGACAGAGCAACTAACCTGATTGAGGGTATGAAATGAAGCTCACTTCATTTGAAGAGCTAGAAATGGATGCAACAGAGGTTCGGTGCCTAACATCGCATAGATGTATGGATATTTTACCAGCAGTACAGGAGTTAGAAGCAGTGCAGCAAAACCAAATTCAGAAGCATTCGGTATATATCCATATAACAAACCCAACCAGTACCCATTATCTGCGGGGGCTTGATTCATGTTTGACGATGTATTATTGTCAAAGTTTAACCGCTCGCCCCCTCATTATTATCTCCAATCGTTCATCAACTCCAGCTGAGCAATCACGGTGAAACGAAAAAAAGAAAGTAAAAGGTAAAAAATCAAAATGGTATATGAGAAATCTAGCAACTGGCGAGGCGGGCGCACACCCTGCGCTGGATGGGAGTCCTGCACGAAGGGCATTCCTTCATCCCTTGCTTCTCATGGAGGTCGCTGCATTTGGCGCAGACGACCTGGTGGGCGCAAGGGAGGAACACCACGGACATCTCCTCACTCAAGCACATGACGCACTCCCGGTCGCGCTGTATATCATCAAAATCGAGATCCTGGGGTACTGCTATGTTGGACAAAATTTGTGCGTTGCTGTTCTTTCTCCCTTCAGAAAGATGCGACGCGTAGGTTTTATTGTCGGCTCCCCACCTGGGGGCAGCAACCTTTGAAGAGTCCAAGGACACCTTCAGCTGCGCAATCTGCTGCTCAAGAGCACGGATCTCACTCTTGTATCTTTGTGTATCATTTGCTGCTTTAAGCCGCAGCAAATTCTCTTCTGACCTTGCTGACGTCTCAATTTGATCCCTCTCCTTCCTCTCTGAGGTTACAAGGGCAACTGCCTCAAGCTTTCCAGCCTCTTCTTGTTTCCACCTAGCCTGCAAGTATTCAAGTACAGAGAAAATATCAAAGATGTGATGGTGCATGAGAGATCTGTGAAGAGTAAAGGTCATAAAGTAGGGAGTGAGGTTGAGAGAATTGAACTAAACTGAGCGTGCAGATATAGCAAGTAGCAACCTCAAATAACACTAACAAGACTTCATACAAGCAGTAACCACAGGATTAATCATCAGCCAACTCCATTTTCGGAAAACATGGCAATCGCAATTAACTCAGAATCAATTTGGAAAGATAAATCCATAAAGCTAACAAAAAGTAGATTGCAGCACACAAGGCCTGTTTCCTTAAAGCCTCTAGATAGAATTAACAATATTGGCCAATAATGAACCTTTTCTTCTCCAGGAAAGGGATAGAACACCTCAAGGTAGATTTTCTAGCAGTCTGTGCTAAGCCATCTTCTCTAGTATTTATCAATGCCTTGACTTGCTTATCTAAAAAGATATCTACTATTTATCACTGTCTTGACTTGCTTAACCAAAAAGTATCAAGATATGTTTTTCCGTGTCTTCCTAATTTACATCCCAATATATCAAAGATACATGATATAAGGAAGGTTTTCATCATATGATATACTCAACAAATGGTTGAGCAAACCACAGGTGCTATTGAAGCAACAGCATTGTTTCATCAGTTTAAACTTCAAACCATGGAACTTACCAGATATCATCTACAAATAGGCAATCATGTCTCAACTTTATCCAACGGTAAACATTTGGCAAATAGCTAGTATTTAAATGCAAGAAATAATATAATGCCATATAAAGCTCCAAGCTTCTTCCAGAAACTTCTGAATGCAAAAGCTTGCAGCCTACTCAGGAAATGCTAAGTGTGCTTAGAGCAGTCACAATAAGAACACCCAATTTAGCTACCATTTTTCTGTAAACTTCCGAATGCCCCCAGTCCCCTTTAGTGTGAGGACAAACAAAAAAAAAGGTGTGAAATGAAACCTTCCAGCACAATCACAATATTTACATGCTGAACAAGCCACAAAACACCATTACCTATTACAGAATATACCGGAGCAAAGAGTACAAAATAGAACCACATCACACAACAAATAGTGAGATGTTTTTCGTATATTACGAGTTTCTCATTGATCCTTATATCATATATATATTTATAAAATTTACCATTTATGTCTAAGAAAAAGAACTGGCAGCCCAGTGAAGAAATTTCCACGAACCATGTGAATCAAAACAATGAACATAAGTCGTATGATTATATTATTTAGGTTCCAACCAAAATAAAGTTACAACAAGGTAAACAAAAGCAGCGAGTACCTGCACTTTATCCTTTTTCTCTTTAGCATGATGAAGCTGTTCTTGAACCCGAGATAACCTGCTCTTTTGGGTTGCAAGCTCTTCTTGCAACAGGGCTCTGTCAGATTCCCAACGCTGAGATCTTTTACGACTGCTTTCATCCTTCTTTAAAAGCTCCGAAATATTTGTGGCAGACTCTGCTGCATGCCGCCTTGCAGCTTCCATCTGCAGCATAAGCTGTGCATTCTCAACCTCACGTCTACGAGCAGAAGCATTTGCCTTCTCCAGTTGAGCATTTGCCCTAGAAATTGCAGACTCCATCTCTAGAAGCTTCTTCCGAGTACTCTCCTCCAAATGGTGCCTCTCTTCTTGTTGGCGGTCTGCCTCATCCTTCTCTTTCCTAAGCGACTGAAGTTCCTCCTTCTCTTTTGCAAGTCGGTGTGCGACCTGCATCACTTTCTGCTGAGCCCAGTCTGTCCAGTCACGCATATGTCCTTGCAATTCTTTCTGCCTCTGGACAAGAATCAAAACAATTTCATCCTTTTTATCTCGTGGGATCCAGACCTTCTGTTCATCATCATATGAAAACTTAATTTTTCTACTAGAGCCAATACCCTCAGTAGTGGAATCATTATTCAAACATGGAGCAAAACTATCACTTGGGGAGGGCAATGACAAAGAAAGGTCTGTGCTAGCAGCAGGTGCTGGGTTTGAGTTGCTAACCACCTTGGAATCAAATGGAGTAGAGGAAACGGTACCAGTAAAGGAAAGGTCAACTGATACTCCTGATCCTGTTATGCTTGCAGCAAACCCTTTTCCAACTTTTGATGAGGCCTTCAAGTTGCTGGTAGTAGAATCTGAAAAGGACCTGCACTTCCTGTCCAATACTGCACTGCCCGAATAGCTATGCTTGCCAGACCTAAGAGATCCTTTAGAACCCAGTGCCCGGGAGCTCTTATCAAGGCCTGTCAGCTTCTGCCGATGCAAGGAGTCCCTCTTAGAGGTTCCCCTCTTGCTAGGGGATGGCTTGTCATTTTTCACAGATTGTGTCGCGGCAGCAACAAATGGTTGGTCCTCTGAATGATTGTGTGCAGGAACAGGGTGTTCTTTTGGATCAATATTTGAGATCACACACTGCGTCTTGCCTGATACAGAGGGTTTGCTATTTGATACATTCAGGTTTGCTGGTGCCATGGGTGACTCAGCTTTTACAGCTCCGTAAGAGGTGGGTGTGGGTGGCACTGGGGTAAGTTTTCCACGGAAGGTAACACCAGTCTGCGGATTGGTAATAGAAACTGATAAATCGGAACCTGAGCTAGGTTCATAGTTTCCTGCAACTGGTTGGGCAATAACTTGAGCACCCACTGCTGGGAGGGAAGCAGTACCGTAGTCCATGGCACAGGCATTTGCCACATTCATGTCCGCCATAAGCAAGCAAAACATTACATCGCCCGTCGTGTAGAACGGCTGAGCCTCATTTACCACCGCAACCATGCTACCAAGCACAGCCTGCTCAATCTTCCTCATGTCTTCAATGGAGGCACCCTCCCTTGGCAACATGTCCCCCTCAGTCTTGAGAACCTCAACTGCAGACCCCCCAAACCCAGCAAGGCTCTCCCTCCAGTTGTACTGAGCAGCTGCCCGCACAACAGCAGCCCGTGCGGCTGCCTCAGAGTAGCCCATTGTGGTGATCAGACTCACAGCATTGTCAAAAGTGGTGTCGAGGCTCTTGAGTAGGATCTCCTCCAGCTGTGTCTCATTTGGGTCACTCCAATTCACATATCGCTGGCACTCCAGTAGCTCCTCCGCGGTAGGGTGGATATCCTTGCAGTTTTCACACGTGGCTGGGATGAGATCGAGGCTAACGCCCTCAGCGGCGGCTACGGCCGCTGCCAGGGCAGCCTTATCGGGCGACATAAACTCAAATCCTACGCAGTCCGCCGTCAGTGGGTACTCCAACCCGAATGGGCCCAACTCCGCGGATGGCGGTTCTGCACGGTACTTGCGCTTATTCCGGCTGGCAGCCTTCTCCTGCGCTGCCGAAGGCGGCGGCGGGGTCGCTATAGTGGACATCACGAAAGCTGATCTTTTTTCCCCAAACGAACAGAGAATCCTTTGGAGAAAGGATACGAGGCAAAGGAAAATAAAGAAAAATTCTCCGCAGGCGGATTGGACTGACCAGGTCCCTGCCCGCCGAATCAAGGAAAAAACCTGGAATTCAGAAAAAGATATTGTGAGAATCGAGAAGCTTCGAAGAATCAATAACCAAGGAAAAAAAATCATACGCGCCGAGTCGTAGGATCAGATGGTCGCGAGGTCTTGATCCGATCTGGTATAGCCGGAAGGGAGAATCGGGTGATGGATCGAGGCGCGTACCGGATTGGATCGGCGGGGTCGGGGCGGAGGCGGAGGCGGCTGGGTGATCAGAGGAGTGAAGAAGTGTATGGGCGAGATGGGCGAGGAAGGGGGCGGAGGAGGAAGGGGGTGAGGAGAGGGAAGGAGATGACTGATGAGAGGGGGGAGAAGGCGTGCGTGCCTCGCGCTGATGGCCTCGCCGTTCGCCCGAGTACGACGCCCAACAGACCTGGAAGAAACTGGGCTGGGTTCGGCAAAATCTGTTCATTTCGGGCCCCAGTTGCCTGCCCAAGCTCAGCCTCAGCCCGGTAAAGATGCCGTATCTGGCATTTTTCAGTTTATCCCTAGCTCTACGATGAATTCTATCCCTATGATCGATCACTATCCGGCCATTGTGTCGTCTCAAATTTTCTTATAAAACCTGTTAAGCTAAATTTAGTACTAGAACGTACGTATAGATGTGCATATGCGTCCCTGTGATTGATCGCTGTACAATCATTGTGTCATCTCAAATTTTCTTATGAAACTTGTTAAGCTAAGTTTAACAGAGGAATGCGTACATATAGATGTGCAAATGCATTTTGGACATTCGATTAAATGACACAATAGAGCATGCACATGCATATTAGAGAGAGCATGCGAAACGCAGAGACTGAGAATTGCATTTAGTCCTAACCATCAACCAACCTCACTAACCAATTGAGTCTCACAAACTTCAATTCAAAAGGTAGCATTTACAAAAAAAAACTTACTAAAACATATGAAAAACCTTTTGAAAAACTTTCTCAACAATCACTTTTACCATTTTATGGAATAAAAAACTATCCAAAAGTAAATGGCAAGGCCTTTCAACAAAATGGCATGTGAAAAATCTAGAGACACCTTTTATTTTTTTAGTATGTTTCAAACAAAAAATTGGAAAGAAAAAACTCACAGATAATCGTTGTGTTGGCTCTTGTTGGTATGTTGTCGCTTTAGGGTCTTGGCTTTCTACCTCGCCAAGATCCCACCGCATCGTTGCATCAAGCTCCAAGCTCGTCACTGCTGTTTTAGGCCCTCGGACTACCACCTCACCAAGATCATTCTTTGGCACCTTGCCGAGATCATAGCTCATCGTTGTTGGGCACTCTGCTTGTTGCCTCACCGAAATCCCTCCATATCACTATTGTCGGGCTCTTTGGTTTTCCATCTCACCAAGAACCCTCCCTACTGCCTTGTCAAGATCCTAGATCATCATCATCGACGGTTTAGGCTCTTGGACTACTGCCTTGCTGAGATCCCAACCCATCAACTAGTACTCTAGGCTCTCGTTTTACTACCTCACCGAGATTCCTCTCTGCTACCTTGCAAAGATTCATTCTATCTTACCGCAACCACTTCTGGCTCTTGATTTGCTACCTCGTCGAGATCCCATCACAATGTCGTTGCTTTAGGCTCTTAGCTTGTTGCCTCATCGAGATACCATATTACAACCTCTAGCTTTAGCTTGGGATTCATATAGCCCACAACACCCCATCTTAAGATCTCAATGTTCTCAGCACCCCCTTAATAATCTCCAAATCTTCTATATATGCCCCTCGCACTAAATCTCAAGATCACAAAAGATATGCTAGGAAAGAAAGTTCACAAGAGAAAAGGCGTGGAGAAGAAAAGGTAGCATATAAAACAGTGAGGGGTATGTCCTTAGCCTTGCCTCCCTATGACTATAAATGCAACAATATCACACATTATCATGTGCGAGCATGCCTCCTAATGTGCCCCTCCCCAAAAAGGAATCTTCCACGTCATCCTCAGAAACCTCCAACCAAACCCCACTGTGTGCTACCCGTGCATTAATTTCTCTCAGAGTGAAGGTTGTTTATCATCTTTTGTATTATATGATGAAGAACAAGTTTGGATCCCAAAAATCTCTTCCTCTTCAAACTGGGGTTAATTGAGATTGTGTGTGCACAAACGACCACAAATTTTAGCTCACAAATAAACTTAATTACAAGCCAAAATTTTCAAATGTGCAATTAATCATTGAACATATTTGATCGTATTTTTTGAGTTGTCGCTGTTTTTTTAGGGATGACATTGAACAACAATTTTGCAATCGCTTGATCATACATCACATATTATTTAGAGCTCGTTTGATTTAAAGGGATTGAGGGGGATTAATCCCTTGTAAGCCAAAAATGTCCCTCAATCTCAATCATTTTAGAAGTGGGCTAACCGACAAAATCGCTTAATAACCACGGGGACAAAAATCACGTTACACAAGACAAAAGGCAGTGACATTCAATAATGCTACGAGCAGGACCGAATGAAAATGAACATCATATCGAAGTGTATTATACTGCTTGTTCAGTTAATTGGTCGATCGAGCTAAAAAGTTCATTGGTTGAAACCAAAATTAAAGGCATCCAAAGAAGTCTACTCACGATTTCCTCCATTAATAGGCATTTTCTCCGTCGTCTGTTTCGTCCATTCATATTCTGGGGCAGAAAGCTCATGATGTTGATTGTTGATGTCATCTTTTTTACACAGGGACACTAACACTCGAGTACTAAATGGAAGAACACATCCTAAGTCTAGCAGCTAGATCGGGTCAAGCCCGTTAATTGGGTGCATGGCCCGTAACTGCCCATCAATGAGTCCAGCAGACTGAGAGAGGCCCAATAAATTTGAAAATGAAATAACTTGGGCCAGAAACTACTCCGATCCACCAGAGTTGAGGCCCATTTGTCGTTTTAGTACTAGTATATATCTTCCAACCGTTCTCAATATAAATCTCTCTTTATTACCCGCAAAAGAGAGAGGGGGGAGAGAGAGAAGGAAAAACATATGGGCCAGCAAGAATCAATTTGAGATGAAGCCATCCTAGTACACCAATCAATCAATCTATGCATCGCCCCAGCCGGCGGGACAGCGCGGTAGACTAATTAAGCTAGAGTAGCTTGCCGCGCCTCAGCGCCTGTATGCGAGTCTGGATCAGGCGAGGACGAGAGCGAGCGCAGGCCACGCGACCTACTACGCTAGCGCATGGCCAGAGCGTGTACCGTCTAATGCCTCCCGGTGCAAGCTGCCAACGACGCCGGGCCAACGCCAAAGACAAGAAAAAGCCTCTCGCTCTTCTATTGGCCATGCAATGCAAGCTAGCACCCCATGTGGAAGTGGAACCAGTGAATCAGATCGACGATCAGAATTATCACGAGTTCACGACACACCCTACCGAGAGCGTGCCTGCCTGCATGTACTCTACCTAGCCGGCCACCGCGAGCTGCCGATGCAACAGTGTACGCGGCGGCGATCAGGGATCAGGACGACGTACTTGATTGGGGTGTGTGGATCGATGGTACGTGACTGTACGTGTGTGACACAGCTAGCACGGCTACTACGGAAATTCCCATTCCCTGGAGCATGGCACGCGGACAAGGCATGTTATTCTTCCGGTGAATCGATGGATGGACGACGGACGTGTGTGTGTGTGTGCAGAAGGTGGGGATCCCGGGCGGCCGGAGATTCCGATTGGACGGCAAGCCGCCAAGCCGGCCGTGACGCACGATCGCCGGCCCGGCCCGCCGGCCGGCCAATAATGTCGCCGCCGTACTTGGTTTTTGTCCCAGGGCTTTCAACAAGGCATCGGCTGCAGCGGCAGCGGACAGAGAGAGAGAGAGAGGACGGACGTGCATGTGTGCAGTGCAGAGAGCACATCGATGATCGATCTCTTTCCCGAGCCTTTTGCTTATGCATGCAAAGGCTGCAGATCGGCGCAGCAGGAGCAGGGGGGTCAAGGAGAAAGTTTGGCAGCAGAAAGACACGTGGGGATGCTTCATCGCGCACAGAGAGATCGATCTCTCTACGTCGACGACTCGACGGCCGATAGATATGTATCTTTGCTTGCCTTTTATTGGTATAAAACTGTCTGCAAGGCTGCAGAAGGGGGCCGGCCAGCAGACCACCAAACGTGACTCGTGATTCGTGACATACACAGTCTGTGTTTAGATCCGCTTAAATTGGGACTGAAATGCACTGTAGCGCTGAAAAATACACTGTAGCACTTTTCGTTTTTTTGTGGTAAATATTGTCCTACTATGGCCTAACTAGGCTCAAAAGATTCGTCTCGCAAAGTACATCTAATCTGTGCAATTAATTTTTTATTTCATCTACATTTAGTACTCCATGTATGTGCCGGCATTTTGATGTGATGGAAAATCTTCTTTTTACATAGTGGAATTTGGGAGAAAAGTTTGGATCTAAACGGGGCATACATGCACACTGCACTGCAGGTAGAAGAAGCAGGTCAACAGTTGCATCTGATGCGGCAGCACCCATGCATGCAGCGAACTCCTACTACAGTCCTACTACGGCCGGCCGGCTGGGAACCCTTTTATCCATCCATATGATGATCCATGCACGGCCATACATACGTGCAGATGCAGCAGTGTCCTCGATCGGGGCAGCTATATATGTCGCGTGTAACTGTGTGAGAATCCAGGAACAGTACTAGAAAAACTCCACAGGGACGAGCTAAAGCTGCTGCATCATGTATCGTCTTCGTCGCCGCGCTGGCCAAACAAGCAGGCGCGGAGACGCGTCGGCTAGCGCTTCGCCCGCGGCCGCGCTGATCGCTGGTCCTCCGCCGTCGTCGCAGCTGCGTCGGGCAAGGCAGGCGGCCTGCTGGGTGCCGGCTGCCGCTCTGGCCCGCAGCCCGCTGCTCGCCTGCTTGCTCGGCAGGGGCTTTATTTCCCCGAATCGATCGGGGCGGACACTACAACAGCTAGCCCGGCAGCGCGGCAGGGCAACAGCCAAGCCGTGTCCAAACACCAAACTTTGGCAACAGGACGAAGTGGTAGGTCGCCGCTCGATCGATGGATCGGTATGTACGCGCGCGCCACCAGCGTGATTCGGCGACTTGTCTTCGTTCAACGGCGGCGTTGCGCGCGGGTGGTTGTCAGCAGACGCCGTACCGGCCACACGACACGGCATGTCGGATTTTGATTCAGAAATTCGGCAGAGAAAATACCTATATATGTGTACGTGCAACCATCAGCAACTCTCACACGATAAGGGAACGCGTGACCCCTCGCCGCTGCCGCTCGCCACTGCGTTCCACCTGAGGCAGCTGGCCGGTGGTGGAGGTGGACGCCAGGCAGCGGAGCGGAGGCAGCGGTTGGTTGTTATCAGACACGACACGCCGGATTTTGATTCAGAAAATCAGCAGATAAAATACCTATATACATACTTCCTGTGCAACTATATATGTTCTGCAAAGAGTACGCTTCGTTAAGCCACATAACCTTAACTTTAGCGAACTTTATACAAAGAATGCTAGGAATGTTATTTATTACGTCAAATAAATATCACTATTGCATCCATCACGAAATGCATTTTTATAACATATCTATTTAGTATCATAAATGTTATACTCATATGAAGATGGCCAAAATTAAAATAATTTGGCAAATCATTAGATACACTCTTTGTGTATGTGCTTGTCAAAATGATTCGGTTTGATGAGGCCATCTCTCAATATAAAAAAGAGGATATCTTCCCTACAAAAATATTGATCGTAGTTTAAACTTTTTTCATTCGCAGTTCTGAATAATTAAAGCAAAGGCCATAGCAGTCTAGCAACTCTTGTTTTTTCTTGCCACTTTCGCCCCCCTACGCTACTTACTACCGCAACTCACCGCTCTGCTAATATCACTCCACCAGGCTACCAATGTGACACCACCCCTAGTCCCAAGTCCCAACTCCACCCACCGGATCTCCTCCAGTGGACCGATGCCTCTCACCTTGCCACTTCGCGCTCAGACCCACTGCTCGGATAGGCCTGCCGCCCTTGGCCTTCCCTCTAGGGCCGCAGTACGCTATCGATGAGCTCCTAAGACTATCCGCAGTGAGGGACTGTAAAGTCCCCCTAAAGCGTTTAGAGTCGACCCGACCGCCGCAGCGGTCGACTCTACACGCTACCCTATCCAAGGGGAGAGGTTCGGCAGCTCCAAAACCAGGGTCGTACGGCCCCCCACCCTATCTCCTCTCTCTCCTCCGTCCGCCGCAACGGCCACCGTTGGCGCGCCCCCTCGGACTTGGAGGCGGAGGACGACGAGCGGCGCGCCGGTCGCGGTGGAGGAGTAGCGCCGCGTGAAGGAGAGGACGAAGCCCATGGCGAGCGAGGATGAGGCAGCCCGTGACGAACGAGAACGACGACGAGGCGGCATGGCTGGCGGCGGTCGCGCGGAGGACCCAGCGGTGGGGTGGATCTGGCCCCCTGGCCGGCCGCATGGCGGGGAAGAGGACAGGCGACGGCAAGGAGGGGGGGAGGCGGACCGCGGCCGTCGCACGCCGGCGTAGATCCGGTGCCGCCATCGGCGCCTCCTCGCTGGAAAAGGGGAGGCGTGGGCCGAAGTCGAGGTGGCGGCGGCGGATCTTGCCGCGCGCGGAGGGGAAGGCGCCGCCGGGCGCGGAAGAGGCCAAGCGAGCCTCTGCTCCACCGGCGGGGATGAGGACACGGAGCCGGCGGGAAGGAGGCGCGGTGGCCCTCGTGGAGGAGCTCTAGTGGTGTGCCGGCGGCGAGGAGAAGAGGTGCGGGGAGAGGCCGAGAGGGAAAGGGAGAAGGAGCGGAGGGCGATGTGGTTGAGCGGGTCGTCGGCATCGGTCGCAGGAGAACAGGGCGGCGGTCGCCACGCCCTGACGGCAGATCCAGAGGAGGACGCCGGCGTGGGGTGTGGGGAGCGGGTCCGGCGGCGGTAGAGGCGAATACGGTCGCCGGCACGCGGGTGGAGTGGAGGAGAGAAGGCTTTCAGTGGCGGCGGCCATGGAGGTGGGCGGAACCGGAGGGGAAGATGCGAGGCCGGACGAGGCGCGGCGGCCAGTGCCCAGGGTGGCGAGCAGCACGGCGGCCGGATGGCCAGGGAACGGGGTGCGGCAGCCAGCGCTTGGGTGGTAGGGGCGCGGGCAGCCGGACGAGGAGCGAGGGGTGCGGGCGCGGAGAGGCCGAGAGGAGGAAGGAGTGGTGGGCGGTGTGTGGGCCCGATAGGATGGTGAGGATCGTAGAAATTGTAAAAAAATGTGTTGGTTGGTATAGGGTTGGGATATAGGGTAGAGATGAGTGCAGAAGATTGCAGTATAGGGTAAAGAATCTCGCTGACCAGGCTAGAATATTCCTTTTAAGGTAGGGAAATAGGGTTGAATGAGTGCGGATAGCCTAACTGGTGTAGCAAAATGCGCTAGGCAATTGATGGGCTCTGCATGGTGCCTAGTTAATTATTTGTAGTTTCTATATGAACAGTTAGAGTAACGACATGATAAATAAAGGAAATTCAGCATACTGATATGAAGGATTGACATTATCATAGTTTAGTGAGAAATATGGATTGTCGTTCATATTTTTCAATTTTCAATTTGCATTATTCTAATGCATACAGCACAATCATTCCTACAGGGAAAAAAGAATAGACAAAATGCCTAGGCGCTAGGCGAGCTGTTGTACCTGCACATACAATGCCTAGCTAGACTAAACTAGCTCATAACCCTGAAAACCAAAACCCTAATCTCGATCCTAGATCGCACTTAGTTGCAAGAGCTAAGAAATAGAACAATAATGGAGAAGAAACCAAGCATGCGAAGGAGGCTAAAATAACCGAGTGTTATTTATATTTCCTAGAATAGATGAGCTTTGCAGAGCGTTAGTTATTTCTGATTGGCTCAAAGTAGAATCTAAAAAGCATCCTAGTGTCCAGTTCAATAAAGATTTGCTTTTTTATGTGTGACAAAAACATGATTTAAAAGCGAACCAATCCTTGGCCTGATGTCTGTTATGTGACGCAAGCGACTACAGAAAAGGGATCCCCCCCACCCACCTTTCTCTAGGCCCTTCTTCCTAGGGTTTCTAGTCTATATATTGTCTGTTAACTTGTATACATCTCGTGCTGGAAACTTTAGAACTCTTTGATACAGAAGTTAGCGGGGAATGCAGACTTTAGGCAAACGTCCAAATATACAGGGTATATTAAATACTGTATTATTTCCATGTACCCAACAATACTCCGAAATACTCCCAAGCATTGACAGCTAGATTTATATTCGAATACTACTCTCTTATACCACCCCCTTTTTAATTTCTTTCAATCCTTAAAGTTTTCATCCCGTTGAAATAATTCTTGCCTGCTGTTGCGGACGTGAAATAGCGCACTGAGCTGGCGACTTCCCAACAGTTTCGTCTATATTTATAGTGATCAAAGTATATAATTATAGCGATACCCATGTAAAGGCCACGCACAGTTGACAGTTACCTGTACTGGCTTGTACTACTGTAGCTCCATGTACAGCGAACAACGTGGTAGGAGTACAATAATATTGTACCGTGCCCGTGCATATTCATACCCAATTGCCACAAACATTTCCCCGACTCCTCCCTGTATGTAGAGGAAACCACCCTGTGGATAATTAACAGTATGTAGCACACAGGACAGGGACGCAGACCTGGTTAGTCCTGCACAGACTTTTGGCATACTCTTTCTTTCTCTCTTCACGTGGAGTCATGCATGGACAATCCTTCAGGCCTTCACCCTTTGTTCTGTAGCATTTAGCTACTTCCAAATGTTCCCTAGCAACCATTCGACGTGCCTGCTGTTACATATATGTCTATATATGTAAATCCTTCCCTTATACTACTAGTATATATGTGTGTGTGAGTGCATGATGAGAGAGAGAGAGAGAGAGAGCCCGCTGTGTGTGCAGTGAGGCCTGCAGTGACAGCAAAGTCAAGCAGTACCTAGCCAAGCTGCGACCATACTACGTATTAGCTAGGATAGGCACCGGGATGCGTGCTTTGGTCGATCTGCTTGTCGTGGCTAAAAATTCCTGCGCCGCCCAGATCGAGCTAGCATTAGCAACCAAAGACCACATTTAATGCCGACTCCGCCGGGGCCCCCTTTCAATTTTGAAAGCAGCGCGACCCAGAGAAGAAACCAACAACATGAAATATAAACCACCACATCACCACGCTTGCAGCGAGAATTGAACATCATATCCAGAAGAGCACGAGACAACAAGCAGTAAACATCCAAAACATTCTGCTTTGATTCTGGTCTTGGTCCGGCAGGGCCGGCCCCGGCCCCGACATGACGAACTTAAACATCAGGGGGCCGGGGAGACCACCAGTCTCGAATCCAAAATTAAGCACACTCGAGGAAAAAAAACACAGCGGAATTGTACCAAAGCAACAAAATTTAGGTTGCAGTACCATTGAATGCATGAACACGAAAATTAAAACGGAAACAAAACTAGATTCAGTTTACTCGGTCTCCCAGATCGGCCCCTCTCACTTAGCTTACCTCCCAATCTCCCATGCATGCGAAAGCCGGGTTTCACTTGCATGGTGTTCTGTTTATTGGCTTCTGTTGCATCTTCTTCTTGTTTAATTTCGTTTGCTGCTGCTGCTGTTCATTCCCTGATCCACCATCATATCGATGCATGGATCACTTCATCTGGGCCGGGTCCAGTGCGCCAATGTAGAGCCCGGGCGGCGCCATGGCGCCCCTTCCGACGCCGAGGAAGTCTCTAGTGCTCAGCTTGCCGTCGTCCACGCCCCCGAACCTCGCGGCGGCGCCGGAGAAGCCGCCGCCGCCGCCGCCGCCCGCTAGGGAGTTCATGATGAGGTCATGGAAGTGTGCCTCGTGAGACGTCGTCGACCCTTCTCCTGCAGCGCCCTGCTGCTGGCCGCTGGCGGCGTCGCTGAAGCCGGCTGCACGAAGCAGCGCGCTGGGCCCGTTGCGGGTGCTCGACGTCGAGCCCATCTGGGCGGCCTTCATCAGGAGCGCCGTCGCCGAGTTCTGGGGCAGGCCGCCGCCGGCCGATGGTGACGAGTTGTACAGGGAAGGGAAGCTCCCGCTGAGGTGGCTGCCCAGGGACGCGATCACGCTGCCTGCATGCTCGGCGTTGCCGCCGCCACCTGCGCTGCTGCCGTTGAACAATTGGTCTTGGATGACAAGGCGCGCGTCCTGGCCGCTGCTGTTGCCGGAGAAGAACCCAAGGTTGAGGAGGTTGCTGTTGTTGTTGGCGTTGCTGCTGCCCGGTTGCTGATGCTGCTCAGGGAGTTGCACCAGGCCTTGGAAGGGCGCCTTGCCGTGGAGCAGAGCGCCCTGGCTGCCTTGGGAGTGGTCACCGTCCTCGGAGAAGTCCTGAGCGGGTGGAGGAGCGCCGCCGCCGAGGAAGAACGACGAGGTGGACGCGGACGTCTGAGAGCGGAACATGGAGGAGCCCGAGGACGATGGCATGATGTGGTCGAACTGCGCGGCTGCCGCTGCCGAAGAGGACTGGGCCTGGTCGGCGAACCCATGCATCTGGGCAGCAGTGCCGGAGAGCCCGAGGCTCATGCTGCCGGAGCCGACGTAGAGGCCGGCGGCCAAGGGCGCCATCTGGGCGCTTTCACGAGCCAGCGCGTCGCAGAAAGCGCGGTGGGTGATGAAGCTGTCCCTCCTGAACGCGAACGAGAAAGAGAGTGATCAAAATCCAAAAATATTATGACGACGAACGAATAAGAGACTACAGTTTGAACTTACCAAACTTTGCAATGCCATCTTAATAAATTTAACAAAAAAAATTTACTTGGACAAAAAAAGAGATGTTGTTTTATCTGGGTTTATAAACACATGTTGTCTTTATCTAGGCAAGTAGCGGACTAGCGGCAACATTACAAATTTTGGGTTTCACAAAGTACAACCATGTCGATTGCTTATTGGCATGATAATTGCATATGCGTAGGTATACAATTAACCGGGAAAATCATGCAAAAAGCAAAACAGGATACTGATATTCTCTTTATTCTATATATGCATGAAGCTAAAATAAATAACTATTTCAGAGCATCATATATACCACAGTACTATGAGTAAATCTCAAGAACCTACAGCCGTCGTTGTGATTTGTGTATAAGTATTATCCTAAATTTTTCAAAATATACTTCCATTTTGACATATGCAATAAAAAATACAACTTTGTAACCACATGACAGTACCAACACACATGTCAGCCTCACAGTCAAAACACAGTTGTAAGGTTTTAAAATTTACACATTAAATATTGCATAAAAAATCCTGAATGTGTAAAAATAAGCCACTTATTATACTGTATATGAAACGATATCAATATATAGGCACTCATTTAAAATCCTTTTTTCCTAGCAGGAAGTCTACTTATTTATGGAGTGACATTTTTACAACTGGCAGGAAGCTACTTATTTAGAGAGCATGATAAATCTCAACAACCTACAGCCATTGTGATCTGTGTATAAGTATTATATCTTATATTTTTTCAAAATATACATCCATTTTGGCATATGCACTAAAAATTTAAACTTTGTACAGAGTACGGACACACATGTCAGCCTCACGGCGGTATAAGGCTATAGGTTTTTGAGACTACGTGTCAAAATGGTTGTCATTTCTTTTAAACAGGCCACAAACTGTAGTTTGATTACACATGTCAAAACACAGTTGTAAGGTTTTAAAATTTACACAATAAATATTGCATTAAAAATCCTGAATGTTTAAAAATAAGCCACTTATATGAAATGATATAAATATCTAGGCAATAATTAAATACCTTTTTCCTGGCAGGAAGTCTACTTATTTATGGAGTGACATTCTTACAACTGGCAGGAAGCTACTTATTTACAGAGAGCATGCATGATACAATACTACTATATAGTGCGTGTGCCACTACATTTAATTACTGAATCAAATGATATACAGTACTACACGTTTGTGCCTGCATGCAGGACTGCAATCAAATTTTATTGAGTAATGAAAAAAAATATGTGCTGCTACATTTAATCATTGGAGCAGGCAGGGATGCATGTACAATTAGCACACATTAAACCTTGCCAATAAACATTTTGACTGGCCTAGTTATATTACAAGCTGTACTAGGCCGTGCAAACCAAACATTCGACACAAATGAATCAAGAAAGCAGCCTGAGATTTCCTGGAGAATTATTTACCGCATAAATATATAAGCCCCAAGTCACCATGCGCTAGCTCTCATAAGCACCGCAGCTGGCTATGCGCCAGTACATACCAAGCGAAACGGGATGAAGATGTACACAAAAAATTCTACAGGCTTGCGTCATGTACTCTAGCGAGATTAATTATGGAAACGGTTAAGTGTTAACCGGAGCCAGAGAGGGGTCAAAGCCAGCCGGCATCGCAGCAGAGCGCGTGCGAGCCCAGTTCTGGCGAGTTGCCATTCATCACATGAAAAGCAAGGAAGAAGCCCTGGTAGACCGCGTGTGGCTGCTTGCATTGCAAGAGGGCAATGCCAACACGTGAACAGGTGGGGGTGCAGTGCAGGCTCGCAGGGGCTCTGAGAGACACAGATGACGATAGATAGAGAGCCGCGGGGCGTGGATTCCGAGGTGCAAAAAAAAGGAGAAACTGAATGACCGTGTCAGCAAAGTGTGCTGCGCGCATATCTCCAGTCCCGTCCCGACAAGAGCAACTCACGTGGGAGCAGCCCCTCCGGTGTGTTTAGATGGTTGAAAAAACACTGTTTCGAATTGAAAAGCACTGTAGAACCACTGTAGCACTTTTCGTTTGTTTGTGGTAAATATTGTCCTACTATGGCCTAACTAGGCTCAAAAGATTCGTCTCGCAAAGTACATCTAAACTGTGCAATTATTTTTTTATTTCATCTACATTTAGTATTCCATGCATGTGCCGATATTTTGATGTAACGGGGAATCTTCTTTTCGCATAGTGAATTTTGGGAGAAAATTTGGGTACTAAACACACCCCTTCTCCCTCCCTCCTCGATTTCTCTATCTCCACTTCTCCAGCAGAAGGCTGCAGGCAGGAATCCTATAGCGCAAAAGCTACATACTCATCACCACATCTTTGCTACTGACAGCCCTAACCCTAACGCACTACTCCCATCACATCGCACCTCTCGTCAACCAGTTCATCATGACACAATCATGCACATAAAGAAATGGAAGAAGAAGCGGCAGTCAAAAGCGGAAAAAAAAAATCCATCCATCATCCCAAGCGCATGCGGCGTCGTCGTACGAGAAACTGCTCCTTTTAATTTGAATGGTATATTCCAATGCAAGCTAGAGATCGATCGATCGATTGCGAGAAATTAATCGTCGTCAAATTAAAGCAAGCGAGGGCCGGCCGGGAATGGAGACGATGGAGGAAATGGTACGGTGGCCTGACGGACCTGGAGAAGAGGGTGCCACAGTCGCAGCGGTACTCGCGCGTGCCGCAGGTCTTGGAGTGCGCCTTCCAGTCGGACTGCACGGCGTAGCGCTTGTTGCACTTGTCGCACTTCCACTTCTTCTCGCCGTGCTTGCGGCAGTAGTGCTTCTTGATGCCGGTGAGGTCGCCCAGCGCCCGGGACGGGTCGTGGTGCACGCATGTTGTCTCCGGGCACAGGTACACCCGCCGCCGGGCCTCCTTGGGGTTCTTCTGCTTCAGCTTCCACGGCAGGTTGTGGCCGCGCCGGTGCAGCTGCAGGTTCTGCTCCCGCTGGAACCCCTTGTTGCACACCTCGCACACGAACCGGTTCGTCGCCAGCAGCGTCCGCGGAGACAGCGCTATTACCTCCGCGTCAGGATCTGCAATATCATCATCATCATCAACATACAGACAGATGCAGTTGTGTATTTGTACATACATATTATACAACATGGGATATGATGATGGGAAATCATCATCAATAAATCGACTGTATATATGCATGCTAGAGCTGATAGGGGACTTGCTTGGATTGCCTGGCTGGTTCCTCTTCTTCTTGGGCGGCGCCGCGGCGCCGGGAGCGGCGGCGGCTGTGGAGCCAGCTTGCTGCAAAGAGGAACCCTGTGGCTGCATCTGTGCGTCGCCGAGCGCAAAGAAGGGCGCGGAAGAGGCGGCCGCCATCGGAATCGGATTGGAAGAAAACAACAACAGCACGTATGGGGATAGACGACAGGCGCACACAGCTTCTTGCTTGATGACCCTTTGTTGGCTCACTTCAGCAGCAGGTTGTGCGAGACTGGCAGGTAGCTACGACCTCCCTTGTTGGACTCTACTACTCTCACCATCGTCAGTCTCAGGTGAGCGAGCAGTAGTCCAAGTCACAGAGAGGCGACATGGCAGGCGCTGTGTGTGTATCTATCTGCTGCCTCGCTCCGCTCCCGGCGTCTTCTGACTTCTGAGAGATCCGATCTAAAGGACAAAGAGGCCGGAGAGGAGCAAGAAAAGAAAACAAAACACAGAGAGCCGTGTGAGAACAAATACGAGGAAGAGATTTAGGTAGCGGTAATACGAATAACAAGCTTGCAAAGGACCAAATAATTAAACCCCTTTCCCTTCCTGGGCAAACGAACAAAGGAGGAGGGAGAGATAGATGACAACAAACTGGTCGCACGCACACGCACACGCAAGGAACCAAGAAACCAAGACCCTTGCCGTTCCCACAAGCTCAGATGGAGAGAAGGGGCCGCCGCCGAAGAGAATTGGACGGCCGGGGGAAAGAAAGAAAGAAAGAAAAGGCAACTGGCAGCTCTTGGAACCGATCGGATGGTTCTAGCTCCGGCCACGAACCAACAAACAAGCGCTCGAAAACAACTAACAAAACGCACGGCACAGGGGAGGGGAGAAGGGGATCGATCGATTAAAATAGCAAAGCGCAAGAGGATGAACCGAGCTAGAAGACGCCGAGGAATTTGCGCGAGGGAGGATTGGAAGCGCGAGCTAGCAAACAGGGAAAGGGAAGCGACGAGCTAGGCGATGAGCGCGCCGCGAGCCCTACCGGCCGCTTGTTGCTTTCCCCTCCGCGCGCGGCTGCTGCTGCTGCCCGGGGCAATACTTTTTGTGGGAGTGGTTGCCTGATGACGAGCCTCTGGCCAGTCGCCAATATATGCCGCGCCGGGGAGAGAGAGGCCACACGCGACCTACTACGCTAGCGCATTGGCCAGAGCGTGTAGTGTACCGACTAATGCCTCCCGGTGCAAGCTGCCAACGGCGCCGGGCCAACGCCAAAGACAAGAAGCATGCATGCCTCTCGCGCTCTAGCTTCTCGGTCATGCAAATGCAAGCACCCCATCCCCATGTGGAACCGAACCACCAGTGAATCAGATCGACGATAGATCATGCATGCGAATGCGAGCGCTCGTATCAGAATTATCATACGAGTTCACGACGCACACCGCCCCACCGAGAGCGTGCCTGCCTGCACGTACTCTAGCTAGCCGGCCGCCGAGCTGCTGATGGGGGTTATAGTTATAGCAGCAGTGTACGCGGCGGCGATCAGGGATCACAGGACGCGAACAAGCATAGCACGCATGTTCTCCTGTGAATCGATGGATGGACGAACGACGGGTGTGCAGAAGGCGGTGGGGATCCCGGGCGGCCGGGAGATTCCGATTGGACGGCAAGCCGCCAAGCCGGCCGTGACGAGCGAGAGGCAAGATCGCCGGCCCGCCGGCCGGCCAATAATGTCGCTCAGAAAGCAGCTAAGCTAGCGCGCCGTACTTGGGTTTTGTCCCAGGGCTTTGAACAAGGCATCGGCTGCAGAGGCAGCTGAGACCTGAGAGAGAGGACGGACGTGCATATGTGTCATGTGTGCAGTACGTGCAGAGACCGCAGCGCAGAGCGAGCGCATCGATCGATCTCTTTCCCGAGCCTTTTGCTTATGCATGCCAAGGCTGCAGATCGGCGCGCACAGAGAGAGAGAGAGAGAGAGAGAGAGAGAGAGAGAGAGAGAGAGAGAGAGAGAGAGAGAGAGAGATCTTTGTACGTCGACGACGACACTCGACGGCCGATAAATGATGTATCTTTCCTTGCCTTTTATTGGCATAAAACTATCTGCAAAAGATACATGCACCCTGCAGGTAGAAGAAGGTCAACAGTTTCATCTGATGCAGCAGTACCCATGCAGCGAAGAACTCCTACTACAGTCCTACTACGGCCGGCCGGGCGGGAACCCTTTTATCCATCCATGATGATCCATGCGCGGCCTCCTCGATCGATCGATCGATCGGGGCAGCTATATGTGTCGCGTGTAACTGTGTGAGAATCCAGGAACAGTACTAGAAAACTCCACAGGGACGGGAGCTAAAGCTGCAGCCTCTGCGACCGCGGCCGCGCTCATCGATTCGCCGGTCGTCCACCGTCGTCGCAGGCTCGCAGCCAGTGCTAGCGGCGCGGCTGCGTCGGGCAAGGCAGGCGGGGCCTGCTGAGTGCTTTGGCTGCTGCCGCTGCCCGCTGCTCGCCTGCTTGCTCGGCACCGGCAGGGGCTTTATTTCCACGACTAGCTCGATCGGGGCGGACACAACAGTAATTTTGAAAAGGACACGTACAGCCCGGCAGCGGCTGCGGCTGCGGCTGCGGCTGCGGCAACAACAGCCAAGCCGTGTCCAAACTAGATCTCGCATCAGAACGAAGTGGTAGGTCGTCGCTCGATCGGTATGTAGTGATGCGGCGACTTGTCTTCGTACGTTCAACGGCGGCGTTGCACGCGGTGGTTGTCAGCAGACACGACACGTCGGATTTTGATTCACAAAATCAGCAGAGAAAATACCTATATGCTCACTGTGTGCTACATGTTCCACAAAGAGTGTACACTTTATATAAAAAAATGCTTGGATTCTCACACAGTTAAATAACCTTAAATTTAACAAACTTTATATAAAAAAATGCTTGGAGTATTATTTGGTACGTCAAATAAATATAGATTCATAATGAAATGTATTTTCAAATAAATATAATATTTTTCATAACATACTCATCTCTATGAACATGGCTTCAAACAACAAGAAATTATTAGAGACGCTCTTTGCATGAGGGAAGAGCATGTGCTTGTCAAAACGATTCGTTTTGATGAGGCTGTATCTCCTACATAAGGTATTTTTAGGGACGGTTGGGGGACCATTTTCAGGCACGGGTACGTGAACCGTTCTTGTGCACAAGTCGCTGAAAAGAGGTGTTATTGGACCGCCCCTGAAAATTGATTTTTAGGGGCGGTTGGTAAAATCCACCACCCTTTAAAATATTTCCAAGAAAATAAAAACTAAAAATAAAAACTAAAAAAATATAGGAAGGAACACCTACACACAAACAAGGTATTTGCACTTTATTTCCACATATAATACCACAATAGCAATCTTGAAGAATCAAACCCTCAACCTCTCATGCCTCGCGCACTCCACTAGACCACACCATCACATGTCACTACTACATAACAAGGTTTCAGTAACACCAACTTGTGATACTGTACCTCAATTAAAGTGTTACTAGTTATTTTGGTAACACATATTGTTTGTGTTATCATTGCCTATGTTACTATTGAACTAATGTTCTAGAACACAAGACATGTGTTCCTTTATATCCAAAAAAGTGTTACCACATTGTGTTACTACTTCGTACACATTTTTGTTGAAAATGAAAAAATTGCATGCCTTTGCTAGGAATTGAACTCACAACCTCACGTTTGCTCTAAGACTTCCACTCCACCACACTACACAAGCATTTGTGTATAAAAAAAGGATGTTTTCTTTTTCTATACATTATGATGAATTTTATATTGTATATTTGAACCCTTAAATAATATTAGATGAAAAATCTCTCAACTACAAAGTTTTAAATCTCGTCAAATACTACATCTTTGGTATAGCTACATATCCATACAAGGTTATTCAATGAATTATATGAAAAATATATTGGAATTTATAGGGGCAATAAATGATCTCAAATGGAAAATTTATCAATTATGAAATTGTTGACCTCATCAAATACTATAACATTGGTATTGTATTTTGATGTAATTTTATATAAATACTTATGATGTTTTCACTATAAAAGAACTATTTCTACATGCAGACAGTAATACGGTCTGCCTCTAAAAACCATTTTCATAGGTCTATGTTATAGATCACCTCTAGAGCATTTTTAGATGTGCTTCGTAGTATGTTCAGCGTACAGAAATGAGTATTTTGGGTGACAATGTATGTTATAGATCATGTTTGTAAACAAGGGCTATTTCTAGTGGTGGCCTGTAGTATGGACGACCTCCAAAAACTAATTCCAAGAAAGATATTTTAGGTGGAGCCCTTGCTAGTAAGAGCATACTTGGCTCATATTTTAGTTGTCACTAAAAAAATAAAAAGAGGATGTGTGCACAAAAACCAATTTTGTAGTACTGAATTGTATCATATATGTTTCTTTAGAACATTTTGTAGGTAACATTACCTTGTGTTACCGTATGTTATGTTTTTCATCATATTATACGTGTTCCATCTATGTGTTACAATATCTACAATCTTTGTAATACTTTAGGAGTAACATAACCTTTTTGTGCTACTAAATTCATTATTTGTAACACATTTTTGCAGAACAAATACTATGTGTTACTGTCTTCCATTGTAACATATAGTTTGTGTTACTATAAAAGGCTTTCGTAACACATTGCTACATGTGTTACAGAAGTGTGTTACAATAACTATGTTTTGTAGTAGTGTGTTCCTAAGAAAGCAACGCCAACCTTTATACTTACGTATTACGTTAAATCGATTTCTAGAAGCGATTGGTAAGGTGCACCGGGCAGTTGGTAAGGTGCCTCGCCTCTAAAAATGTACCATTTTGAAAGGACGATTGGTAAAGTGCACCGCCATTGAAAATCGATTTTTAGAGGCGGTTAGTAAAGTGCACCGCCTCTGAAAATCTATTTTTAAGGACGGTTGGTAAGGTGCACCCTCTCAAAAAATGGACTGTTTTTTAGAGACGGTTCGTAAGGTGCACCGCCTTTGAAAATTGATTTTTAGGGGTGGTTGGTAAGATGCACCGCTTCTAAAAAGGATTTTTAGAGACGGTTATTAATAATAGCCCTGCATTGATTTCTAGAAACGGCTTAAATTTCTAACCGCTTCTAAAAATAAAAGAGGGCGTCTTGAAAGATCAATTTTGCAGTAGTGTAAAAAGAGGATATTTTCGCTTGCAAAAACATTGATTGTAGTTTTCAACTTTAATTTTTTTTCATACACCATTTTGAATAATTAAAACAAAGACCACAATAGTGTTTAACAACTGTTTTTCTCTTGCCACATTCTCTCACCCCCTACGTTGCTCACTACCACAATTCACTGCTTTGCCAATCCCGCTCCACTAGGGCTGCCAATGCGACACTACCGGTCCCAACACCACGGACCGGATCTTCTTCAGTAGACCACTGCCTCACCTTGCCACTTCGCGCTTGCCATCACAGCTGGGGCATGCCTTCCGCTCCTTGCCTTCCCTCTAGGGGAGCAGTATTGACGCTAGGTAGCGGTGGATGGGCTCTACCTATAGCTAGTGCCTAGTCGTATGTAATTTATGTGGATGGTTACAGTAATACATGATAAATAAAGAAAAATCCAGCATACTGATATTAAAGATCAATATTATCATGCATTAGTGAGTCGTAGTACATTTTTTCAATTTGCATTATTCCAATACACACATGGAGCTCAATCACCTCCATTGGGGGGGGGGGGGGGTAGGCTGGACGAAACGGCTAGGTGCTAGGTGAGGCATTGAACTTCTACCGTCACAATGCCTAGCTAGGCGAAACTAGGCATCACGTTTTAAAACATAGCTCAAGCCTAAAAAAACAGAACCTTAATCTCTTGATCCTAAAATCACACTTTGTTGGCAGAGCCAAGAAATAAATCAATAAAGGAGAAGAAAATTGTGGCGTTTATTAGTTGGTGAAAAAAATTGTGGGTTCAAGGAGGCTAAAATAGCCGAGAGTTATTTATCTTTCCTAAAATAGATGAACTTGTGCAGAGCGTTGGTTATTTCTGCTATGATCAAAGCAGAATCTTAAAAACATCCCTATAGCTAGTGTCCAGGTCAAAAAAAGATTTACTTTTTTGTGTGACAAAAACATGACTTAAAAGCGAACCAACCCTTGACCTCTCTGTTATGTGACGCAACTGAAAAGGGATCCCCACGCACCTTTCTCTAGACGATCCTTCCTAGGGTTTCTAGGCTATATATTGTTTGTCAATTTGTAGGCATCTCATGCTGAAATTTTTAGAACTCTTTGATACTGCAAGATTCAGGGCAATGCAGACTTAGGAAAATGTCCAAAATATTCAGGGTGTATATATAAGAAAATGTATTATTTACATGTACCCAACAATACTCCCTTCATTAAAAATGCATGACGTTTTTTATAGAAAACTCAAAGTTTGTATGGAAACATAAGCATTGACAACTAGGTTTATATTTCGAATACTACTCCCTTCGACCGTCCCAGATATAATAAGGCAATCTAATTTTCTCAGAAATATACCAAATTAAATATAAGTTCATTATTATAACTTCACTACAACGTTTTGCTCTACTTTGACTCTAGCGATGATCGATGAGCAATGATAGTCATTTTGTATGTATTGTTAAATTATACCAATTTATAGGAATCGATGGTCAAAAGTCGAAATGTTTGACTTATTGAACAAACCTAGGGCAACAACATTCCCAAAACGGAGGGAGTATTTGAGATGAGAGAGTATGTTTTTATGTGAAACCAAAGATCAAAAGTGTAGCTTTTGAAGTCGACTACATGTACGTATTCTTGAATGGATTTATCATTGCTTTTAGAGAAGGAAAAAAAAAATCAAATCAGCAGGAGTGAAAAAATAGATCAAATCAGCAGGAGTGAAAAAATACGAACAAGTCAGGGAGAAATACAATATATACCACCACTAAACAATGTTATTCCTAAACTAAACAATATATTAAGTTTTCATCTCATTGAAATAATTATTGGTTTGCTGACGTGGAATAACGCACTGACCTGGCAACTTCCCAACAGTTTCGTCTATATAACCAGCAAGATGGCCCACGCAAATAACGCGGGTAGCTAGCGTGTTTAACATTTTCATTTTACTTGAATTCAATATTTTTAACTATTTTTCTATCAATCTAAACAGTGCATGTTTTTTTGTTTTTATTATCATTACTACAATTATTATTAGAACATATTTCTATAAATTTACATATTCAAATATATAGTTGTTTTTAATTTGTATTTTATAGAGGGGCCATCAATCTCTAGCGTGGCTTGGATTTCCATCAAACTTTGGATCTGAGTAGACGTAAAAATTTCTATGTGTTTTCAAAACAATAAAAACCTTTCTATAGGAACTTTTACATTTAATCCTCCTACCCAAAAAGCATATGACATTAGCAAAACTTAAGATGACCAATCTTTTGAAGTTCCTTCAAAACTACATTTTTCTAAATGATGCATTATCTCATATCCAAAGCATCCTTTTTTCTGACATGTTTGTCACATCTATGTGCCTCCCTTCTTTCTCTTATGTTCAATAATCGCCCAACATTCTACATGACATTATTTGAGCTAGTGTTTGTTGGCTCTACATGTCCTATCGCTAGATTGATCTCCAAGAGGGTTGATTGAGTAGCATTTGTTCTTCTTATCATTGTATCTTTCATGAAACACATGCTGGATCATAGAGTATGATGGCCACGCATAGGCGACGACATATAGATGGATAAGTCTTTGCAAGTCAAAGGTTCCATGACTCTAGGTTTGTGCGCTACCCATGCCGATGTTGATGAGCTTCATTTAAAAGAAATTATAATCTTTCTTACCATGTTTTGGACATAGTGGGCGTAGGTTTGGTTAATTTGTTGGAGAAACAACACATGTAACATATTTGACATGCTAGTTGATTGATGCAAACTTGATGCACTAATTGGTCTAAGGTGTCTAGACCCTTAAGATTTAGTTAAATGCTTGATGATACTATCGATGGATCCTGCTAAGAAAAAAAAATCCAATAACCTAGTTATAAGACGGGTATGGTTTGTTTTGTCCATGAAAAAACATATGGAGAGACATATTTTGTTGTACCAATTGCGTTGGCATTATATTTATTGGATCTAAGAGTATTTCTGTTAAATTCAGGCTTCCACTAAGTCTTTTTTTAGTTTTATATGCAGAACCTATGATTTATTAGCGACTTGTGCTAATAAATAGTATATGTATTCCTTCTAGATAACACATGGAGAATTATTTGTGATACATTCGGTCTCTTTTTTGCAGTTCAATTGAAAACTCATGATTGCTTACCTAGCACTGCCAAAATATTGTGTCAGAATATATATCTAAGGTACATATACGTTCATATTTTTAAAAAAATATGACAAATAAAGTTTCACATTATTAATTTTGAACCCACTATATCAACCACTTAAATCCTCTATTTTATCGATTAACTTGGTAATTTTAAAGATTTGTTAGAGACTGCACAGTGCAACAATAGAGAATTTATCAAGTCCTTTTGTGAAATTAGCCTTTTTTTTACTTGCGGGTAAAATAGATCATTTAGATTTGTTTGATTATTATAATCAGTAATGTAGATATTTTTATCTATATTTGTTATAAAATCTGTAAATATATCATGATATGTAATTACAATCTAGCAGCGTAGGTTTCTTTTTTTTTTTTAAATTAAGGTGATAACTTCTAGATTCGATCCCTTGACGAAAATAGTGTCATATTTTAACACTCTCCTATTAAGATAAATGGTGGGTATCTTTGCTTTTTTAAATCGAATATTGCATTACTTATTTGACATAAAACATTTATGTTAATTTAGACCATAACCATAACAATCGTTCCCATCTTTCATCCTTTCTAGTATTATTTGATATAAAGTATTTGATTTATTATGGGACGCCAGATGTTGATAAAATCTTGTGTGGTGTAGACTTCTTTATTTTCTTTATAATTGATGTGGTAATTTTGAGGCCCTATCAGTGAACATGTTAGCTTTTTTAAACACTTACTTAATAAGATAATAAATAATTATTAATTTAGTTATTATGGATTACTTATATTTAATCCAGATAATTAGAAATCATAATATTTTTAAAGTTTTTATAAACACTCTCGGTGGATGCGGTGGCTTATTTAGCACTCCACCACTCCCTAATAAAAATGATAGTAATAGGATCTAGACCGATGGTTGTTCATAAGAATTAAATATTTTTATTTATATTATTAGTTGTATTATAAGCTCTTCTAGTAGTATATAACACTATAACGTAGATAGCTCTTTTATTTTTTATGAACATGATAATCTCTACTCTTCACTGACTTGGTCTCTCAAGGTTCTCATAGGAGTAGGGTGTGTATGTGTACACAGGATGATTGTATATGTGTTTATGAGCATGTGTCATATTGTGTAATTCTAAATAAAACTATTTTTGTTTTTTAAGGCCACTAATGACATCGTGTAGAATTGCCAATTTAATTACATATATTATATAATATAGACTCTTTACATTTTTTTGGAACGTGGCATATTGCTCTTGTCTCTCTTCATCAGTTGGCTGAATTACTGAGTGAGAGTGAGCTAATGATATGAAGATGCTCGCGTTGGAAAGTAGTATTTTGGGATGCAGAAGAGACAACAGATAGACCGCAGGCTATGTAACAAATTATAAACCGCAACGTATCGCACCACCACTACATACAATATATACTAACTGATAATAAAAAAAGGAGCAATTCGTGGTCAAAGTCCTAACCACTTGCTTGGTAGCTTGACCCTTGTCTACGACGCAGCCCTAGAGAGAGCCAGGAGAGAGGACGACAATGCTACTCCGAGTTCGATCTGAAGGTATATGCGCTGATCGATCCAGCTTCCGAAACCATTCTGCCTCCGATCCAGGACTGGAGACCAAAACTTGGGAGTATTATACTGCTCCTGAGTCCTGGCTCTTTAATATAGTATATCTTTGTTTTTTAGGATACCATATACACAAAACTATATACGTATGATATAGACTATGTAATTAAGTTGTATTCAATTTAGACCATTAGATCTTCATAAAATCCAACGGTTGAGGGTTTTTTTTTTCCGATTAACGTGGGAATTTTTGGCCCTCTCGGCGAATGTATTTAATTTAGACCGTTAGATCTTCATAAAATTCAACGGTGAAGAACTTTTTTTTTTATTAACTTGAGAATGTTTTGGTCCTCTCGCCGGAGGTGGTGGCCTCTTTAGTGATATCCATGTACTACATGCCAGGCACAGTTTGACGGTTACCCGTACTGGCTTATACTATATAGCTAGCTTCATGTACAGCGAACAACGTAGTAGGAGTACCATATTATTGTACCGTGCATATACTCTTCATACCGAATTGCACAAACATTTCCCTGACTCCTCCCTGTATAGGAGGAAGGTCCACCCTGTGGA
Source organism: Paspalum notatum (assembly GCA_022530915.1). Lineage (NCBI taxonomy): Eukaryota > Viridiplantae > Streptophyta > Magnoliopsida > Poales > Poaceae > Paspalum > Paspalum notatum. The sequence continues at coordinate 44,532,331 of CM039685.1, forward strand.
TACCAGTAGTAGCACAGGACGCTGGCCTGGGCTAGTCCTCCTGCACAGACTTTTGCATGCTCTCTCTTTCTCTCTTCACGTGGAGTCATTCATGGACAATCATTCAGGCCTTCACCCTTTGTTCCGTAGCATTTAGCTACTTCCAAATGTTCCCTAGCAACCATTCGACGTGCCTGCTGTTACATATATGTATATATGTAAATCCTTCCCTTATTATAGTATGCGTGCGTGCGTGCATGATGAGTGCAGTGACAGCAAAGTCAAGCAGTAGCTAGGCAAGCTGCGACCATATTAGCTAGGCACCGCCGGGATGCGTGCTTTGGTCGATCTGCCTGTCGTCGCTGAAAATTCCTGCTCTGCCCTGATCGAGGTAGCATTAGCAACCAAAGGCCACATATCCGCCGCGGCGGCCCCCTTTCAATTTTGAAAGCAGCGCGACCCAGAGAAGAAACCAACGACATGAAATATAACCACCCATTCAGCGAGAATTGAACAGCATATCCAGAAGAGCACGAGAGAACAAGCAGTAAACGTCCAAAACATTCTGCTTAGATTCTGGTCCTTGTCCGGCAGGGCCGGCCCCCACATGATGAACTTAAACATCAGGGGGGAGACCAATAAGACCACCAATCTTGAATCCAAAATTAAGCAACATTTGAGGGGAAAAAACAGAACGGAATTGTACCAAAGCAACAAAATTTAGGTTGCAGTACCATTGAATGCATGAACACGGAAATTAACGGAAACAAAACTAGATTAAGTTTACTCTGTCTCCCCGGCCGATCGATCCCTCTCACTTAGCTTACCTCCCATGTATGCGAAAGCCGGCTTTCATGCATGGTGTTGTTTATTGGTTTCTTGCATCTTCTCGATCACTTTTCACTTCATCTGGGCCGGCTCCAGTGCGCCGATGTGGAGCCCGGGCGGATCCATGGCGCCCCTGCCGACGCCGAGGAAGTCTCTCGTGCTCAGCTTGCCGTCGTCCACGCCCCCGAAGCCCGCGGCGCCGGAGAAGCCGCCGCCGCCGCCTCCCGCCAGGGAGTTCATGATGAGGTCATGGAAGTGCGCCTCGTGAGACGTCGTCGACCCTTCTCCTGCGGACCTGCCACCGCCCTGCTGCTGGCCGCTGGCGGCGGCGTCGCTGAAGCCGGCCGCACGGAGCAACGCGCTGGGCCCGTTGCGGGTGCTCGACATCGAGCCCATCTGGGCCGCCTTCATCAGGAGCGCCGTCGCCGAGTTCTGGGGCAGGCCGCCGCCGGCCGATGGAGATGAGTTGTACATGGAAGGGAAGCTCCCGCTGAGGTGCGGGCTGCCCATGGACGCGATCACGCTGCCTGCTTGCTCGGCGTTGCTGCCGCCGCCGATGTTGCTGTTGAATAATTGGTCTTGGATGACAAGGCGCGCGTCTTGGCCGCCGGACGAGCCACCGCTGTTGCCGGAGAAGAACCCAAGGTTGAGGAGGTTGCTGTTGTTGTTGGCGTTGCTGCTGCCCGGCTGCTGGTGCTGCTCGGGGAGTTGCACCAGGCCGTGGAAGGGCGCCTTGCCGTGGAGCAGAGCGCCCTGGCTGCCTTGGGAGTGGTCACCGCCGTCCTCGGAGAAGTTCTGAGCGGGTGGAGGAGCGCCGCCGCCGCCGAGGAAGAACGACGAAGTGGACGCTGACGTCTGAGAACGGAACATGGACGAGCCCGAGGACGATGGCATGATGGCGTCGAACTGCGCGGCTGCCGCCGCCGCCGAGGACTGGGCTTGGTCTGCGAAACCATTCATCTGGGCAGCAGTGCCGGAGAGCCCGAGGCTCATGCTGCCGGAGCCGACGTAGAGGCCGACGGCCAAGGGCGCCATCTGCGCGCTTTCACGAGCCAGCGCGTCGCAGAAAGCGCGGTGGGTGATGAAGCTGTCCCTCCTGAACATGTACTAGAAGTGATCAAAATCTAAAAATATCATGTCGAACACATATAACAAACTACAGCTGAACTTACTATAAACTACAGCTGGACATTTCAAATATTCTCGCGTAGGTTACGAATAAACATTTCACGACTCTCAAGTCTCAATGCAACAATGGACACAAAACCAAATCCCAAGATAAACTCGCTCATATCAAAATGAGATGTTGTTTTATCTGGGTTTAAAACACAAGTAGCGGCAATATTGCATTGTGTGGTTCAAAAGTACAGCCATGTTGATTGCTTATTGGCGGTGAGAATTGCATATGTGTAGGTATACAATTAGCCAGAAAAATCATGCAAAAGCTAAACAAGATACTAATATTCTCTTTATTCTATATATATATATATATGCATGAAGCTAAAATAAATACTAGTTCATGGCTCCATAAACCGCAGAACACTGTAGACACAGTACATAGTAGCAATAAGCAATTTACCATAACTATGAGTAAATCTCAACAACCTCCGGCCATTGTGACTTGTGTATAAGTATTATCCTTATATGCTTCAAAATATACATCCATTTTGACATATGCACTAAAAACTACAATTTTGTAACCACATGACAGTACGAACACACATGTCAGCCTCACCGCAGCATAAGGCTGTAGGTTATTGAGACTACGACGCATCAAAATGGTTGCCATTTCTTTTAAACATGCCACAAGCTGTATTTTCCGTTACACATGTCAAAACACAGCTGTAAGGTTTTAAAATTTACGCATTAAATATTGCATAAAAAATCCTGAATGTTTAAAAATAAGCCACTTATTATACTGTATATGGAATGATATTATTATCTAGGCAATCATTTAAATACAAATTTTACGGTGGTTGAAAAAATTAAAAACCGTCCATTGGATGATATCTAACGGCTTAAAAATAGACGATGCTACGGTACCGGTACCAGACGGTACCAAATAGGAAGGTCCAGTACCAAAAATAGTGGGACCGGTACCCACATTTTTTTATTTTATAATTTCACAAAGGGCATTAAGGCCTTTAAAAATTAAAAAAAAAATAGTGGTTGACATCTTCTATCTTCTATATCTAAATAGGAGGCACCCACTGCCTATTTCTCTCAACATGCAGCCATGCCACATCACCATTCACTAAGTCATCTGTTTATATCTTTCAACGATTTTCTGTGACCTTATGCATGCAATACTTTTTTTAGCTTACACGCAAGGTGTACCTCAAATTCCCGCAGCAACGCGCGGAGAATTCATCTAGTTCCAAAGTTTTGCCCACCTAGGTGTCTTCTATATCTAAATAGAGGCACTCATTACTTATTTCTCTCAACATGTAGCCATGCCACATCACCATCCACTAAGTCATCTGTTTATATCTTCCAACGATTTTTTGTGACCTTATGCATGTAATGCGTTTTTGTGGCTTACACGCAGGGTGTACCTCAAATTTCCGCGGCAACGCACGGGGAATTAATCTTGTTTTCACAATTGGCAGGAAGTTACTCATTTACAGACCATGATATAATACTACTATATAGTACGTGAGCCATTACATTTAATACTGAATCAAATGATATATACGTTTGTGCCTGCAGGACTGTAACCAAATTATTCAGTAATAAAAAACTAAATTTGACACACGAATGAATCAAGAAAGCAGCCTGAGATTTCCTGGATAATTGTTATACGCACAAATAAGCCCAAATGACACCATGCGCTCTCATAAACACCGCAGCTGGCTATGCCCCAGTACATACGAAGAGAAACGGAAGATGTACTCTAGCGTGTTGGAAACGGCCGTTTTTAAACCGGAGCCAGCAGAGAGAGAGAGAGAGAGAGAGAGAGAGAGAGAGAGAGATAGAGAGAGAGAGAGAGAGGTCAAAGGCAGCTGGCATGGCGGCAGAACGCGTGCGCGCCCAGTTCGCCAGCGAGAGTTGCCATGCATCATCACATGAGAAGCAAGGAAGAAGCCTGCTACTGCTGGGCCGCGTGTGCCTGCTTGCATTGCAAGAGGGCAACGCCAGCACGTGAACAGGTGGGGGTGCAGGCTCGCAGGGGCTCTGAGAGACAGAGATGATGATAGAGCCGCAGGCGTGGATTCCGAGGAGAGAAAAAAGAGAAACTGCCTCACAAATGACCGTGTCAGCAAGTGTGCTGCGCGCATATCTCCAGCCCCGTCCCGACAAGAGCAACTCACGTGGGAGCAGCCCCTCTTCTCCCTCCCTCCTCGCACCTCTCTTTCTCTCTCTTTATCTCTCCTCGATTTCTCCATCTCTACTTCTGCAGCAGAAGGCTGCAGGCTGGAATCCTATAACGCAAAAGCTATATACTCATCACGATATCTTTGCTACTGACGGCCCTAACCCTTAACGCACTACTCCCATCACATCACACCTCTCATCAACCGGTTCATCATGACACAATCATGCACATAAAGAAAGAGATGGAAGAAGAAGCGCGCGGCAGTCAAAAGCTACTAGAATATGCATCCATCCATCATCACATGCGCAGCATGCGTCGTCGTATCGATGTCGTTAAATACCGATGCATGCTAGAGATCGATCGATTGAGGAACTAATCGTTAAATTAAAGAAAAAATCAAGCGAGGGCCGGCTGGGAATGGAGACGATGGAGGAAATGGTGGCCTGACGGACGGACGGACCTGGAGAAGAGGGTGCCGCACTCGCAGCGGTACTCGCGCGTGCCGCAGGTCTTGGAGTGCGCCTTCCAGTCGGACTGCACGGCGTAGCGCTTGTTGCACTTGTCGCACTTCCACTTCTTCTCGCCGTGCTTGCGGCAGTAGTGTTTCTTGACCCCCGTGAGGTCCCCCAGCGCCCGGGACGGGTCGTGGTGCACGCACGTCGGCTCCGGGCACAGGTACACCCGCCGCCGGGCCTCCTTGGGGTTCCTCTGCTTCAGCTTCCACGGCAAGTTGTGTCCGCGCCGGTGCAGCTGCAGGTTCTGCTCCCGCTGGAACCCCTTGTTGCACACCTCGCACACAAAACGGTTCGTCGCCAGCAGCGTCCGAGGGGACAGCGCGATCACCTCCGCGTCAGGATCTGCAATATAATCATCAACATATAGACAGATGCAGTTATGTATATGTACATGCATATCATACAACATGGGATGATGGATGGGAAATCATCATCAACATATAGACAGATGCAGTTATGTATATGTACATGCATATCATACAACATGGGATGATGGATGGGAAATCATCATCGATATATAATTTAGTGTATATATGCTAGGGATGGATGATAGGGGACTTGCTTGGATTGCCTGGCTGGTTCCTCTTCTTCTTGGGCGGCGCCGCGGTGCCGGGAGCGGCGGCGGCGGCGGCGGCAGCTGTGGAGCTTGCTTGCTGCAGAGAGAAACCCTGTGGCTGCATCTGCGCGTCGCCGAGCGCAAAGAAGGGCGCGGAAGAGGCGGCCGCCATCGGAATCGGATCGGATTGGAAGAAAACAACAACACGTATGGCCGCCGCCACACAGCAGCTTACCCGGTCTTCACAGCTTACTCCAGCAGCAGGTTGTGCGTGCGAGACTGGCAGCTAGCTATGACGACCTCCCCCTTGTTGGACTCTACTACTCTCATCATCATCAGTCTCAGGTGACCGAGCAGTCCAAGTCACGGAGAGGCGACATGGCAGGCGCTGTGTGTGTATCTATCCGCTGTTGCTGCCTCGCTCCCGGTGTCTTCTGAGCTACAGATCCGAACCCGACCGATCTAACGGACAAAGAGGAGCAAGGAAAGGAAACAAAGCACAGAGAGCCGTGTGAGAACAAATACGACCAAGAGATTCAGCTAGCGGTAATACTAATAAGCTTGCAAAAAAAAAAAGGACCAAATAACTAAACCCCTTTCCCTTCCTGGCCCCTGTGTGCAAACGAACAAAGGAGGAAGGGGAGATAGATGACAACAAACAGGTCGCACGCATATGCACAAGCAAGGAACCAAGAAATCAAGACCCTTGTCGTGCCCCCAAGCTCAGGTAGAGAGAAGGGGTCGTCGCTTGAGAGAATTGCCTGGCCGGGCCTGGGAAAGGAAAAAGGCAACCGGCAGCTCTTGGTACCGATCGACAGGATGGGTTCTCCGGCCGCGAACCAACAAACAAGCGCTCGAAAACAACAAAACGCACGACAGGGGAGGAGGGGGTAAGATCGATCGATTAAAATAGTTAAGCGCAAGAGGATGAACCGAGCTAGAAGACACCGAGGAATTTACGCGAGGGGGAGGATTGGAAGCGAGCTGAGCTAGCAAACAGGGAAAGGGAAGCGGCGAGCTAGGCGATGAGCTAGGGATTTACGGGCCGCTTGTTGCTTTCTCCTCCGCCTCTTCCCTCCGCGGCTGCCTGGGGCAATAGTAGATTAGTAGTAGTAGTGGGAGTGGTTGCCTGACGAGCGAGCGAGCGAGCGAGCGATGACGCCTCTCGCCAGTCGCCAATATATGCCACGCCGGGGAGAGAGACATGGGCTACGGGATAGCGACTGGCAGGTGAAGGGGAAGTAAGGCCCACGCGGCGCGTGGGGGCCACGGTGGGCCCAGGGGTCTCTCTTGCGAAAGGAAACAGCCAGAGGGAAAAAATATTTCCTGTGTGTGCCTATTGTGATCAGGGCCATAGCTTGTGGATCTGGATCTGACGGCTGCCGTTGCGTCGGCATACGTGGAGGGAATAATAGGGGGGTGTGCGAAAATGGCTAGCTAGTTGGCACCTTCTGGCCTGCCTCCCTCACGATATCGGAACATTGATTGTCGCTCTATGCTGCTGGCAACGGTGTGGCACATGTTACTGGATGCGTTGTGCATGCAACGGTATGGTAGAGAAGAGACACATGAGTCGTCGTCACGGTCTTGGCTGGATCCTTCTGTGCACATCTGGAGTCGCATGGAAGCCAGTTGATACTGTGCTGGAGCCTATTGGAAGAAAAAATTCCATCGAAATCCTACGATCGACGAAGCTCTATGGAACTAAGCCTATATAGGTCCTTGTTGTGTTTGAAGTTTGGACGAAGGGCACGATGGTAAACAAACAATCATTTAACCCAAAGGAGGGATCGATATGAGAAAAATGAGGAAGATGATGATTTTATCTTCATGTTGTGTGTACTCATGAGGTGAATCGAGATTTCTTACCAACACTTTCTCATGTCAGCGAGACGAACATTATTGGGTATAAGTACATTGATGATCACCGTGCTGTTAATGATGTGGCATATGTTACCGCATGCATCGGTAGCAACAGATGGGTCGCCACTGGCCTTAGTTGGATGCATGGAGTACATTGATTAATATTGTGCTAGAAGTAATTGCCCTTAGGATCGTATAGTGATATTGCAAAACTAATCGTATTGGCCTTGCGGCCTTTGAAGTTTGGAAGAACATATGGAGGTCATGATCAACCATTTAACTGAAATGATACGAGAAAATTGGGGAGGGGCTCACTTGTTCTTTGTGATGTGTAGTTGTGAGGTAGGATCATATATGTCTTAGTGACACCTTCTTGTGTAAACAACTAAAAATATTTTTGGTGTCTACAAATTGCAAAATTGTACTCCTAGCTATTCTTTTGGAGCATAAGGGATTTGCATGGCACACAGGTGGTGGATTTGGCATTGCATATGCTTTTTGGATGCAGTCATGCAGGCATGCATGAGTCAAACTGAATCTCTTGGCTGGATATTACGAAATATATGAGTCATAGTTTGGCTAGATCGTAACAGGCTGGGTGAGTCATTGATCTTTGCTGTTTTATTTTGGTATGTTGGTAGTAGCATGCGGGACAATGATACTAATTCACAGGCAAATTAATTCCTCCACCGCACCCATGGAACGCCGAGTCGGTACGGTTAACCCCACGGTTATGGATGAAACCACGAAACTAACCATACACCATGGAAGTGGCTATCGAGGTTTAGAAGACGGTATGTGGTGGTGATATGGAATTATTATCGATGTCTAGGATGTTTGAGTAGGAACATGATTTCCCCCTTTAAGGGCATGTACTCTCATATTGTCATACATATCAGTATATCATCATAATGCACACTAAGATTTGTGCATACTACAAGATAGAATTACTCTCTTGTAGTGCACAAATCTCAATGCAAATCCCATGGATTTAAGCATAAGAACATGCACCTTCATAAGGTAATAGCAACCTTGTGTGCCATAATTCAGCAATAAAGACTCCCATAAAAGAAAACGGGACAATACTTTGATGTATTTGTTGTAATGCGTATATTGTAGGGGTTTGAGATGTCCATTCACTTGTATGATCGTATACCGACTACGTGTGGTTACCAAAGGCCCCACTTTTGTTATCATCAATTTCGGTAAGACAACAAAATGGTTAAATATCATGTTGTAGTTTTCCCCTTTTCAAGATAGAGATCAACTCCTTGTAGCATAAGGGAATTGCTCTAATATGGATGAATTTTACCAATGTATTAAGTGTATCTCTTACAGTTATTTTTTTAGATAAAGGAAAAAAAATCCAGCCTCTTCACTCGAACATGAGTGAATCTAGCCAACTCTTACAATTATTTATGAGCATTGTAGATGTAGCCTAGTGAGGCCGTGCATCCATATCCTCTCTAGACACTATCCTTTTTATGCTCATGGAAAATCCTCTAAAATAAATATCTAGATTAGTTAATTAGCAGTGTTGCAATTCAGAGCTGCCACTTAATAGCTAAACAAATGTAGATATTTGTTTCACTCATATGTCTGATTTATTAGCACTGAGAGTGATCCCTAGCTAGTGGCATTTGGCAATATATATAGCCGCTTTACAAATTTTGTCACGCATTTTGCCACGTCGTTCCAGTAGGTACATGTCATGGTAGATTAATATACACACTGTAGTGTGCGTAGGTACACTCAAAAACAGGCAACGACACATTCCTTTGCATATTCTATCCGAGCGAGACATTCTTTTGTCTTGGAGTACCTTTGTCATGTGCTAGCCTTGGACGACCATGGAACTTTTAACATGTTACCTTGTAAATTCCTTTGACATCAACACTTTGTCACGCATGCCAAAATATATAGGAGTATACATCCATGCATGTGACACATGCATCTCGATCAGGGCCCGAGAGCAATAGCTTAATTAAGAGCAAAGGTGACACATGCGTCCAAGTGATATAATCTCTGACCTAATTTCCTCTCCCTATGCATGCATGAACTTTTGTATTTTGTGCAGAGGTATACAGAAGAAATCGTCGTCTATAGCTGGAAATGGGACAATGCAGAGGAGTTGGATATACCACCGGTTCCCCGTCACGAGCAAACAGTACGGAACAGTGGCCACACTGCCCCATGCATGGCATCTCCTCGTGAAAGGCCAAACGAAGTGAACAACAAGCACTGCCTGCACTGCAGCACTGCACTGCAAATGGCATGCAGCAGCTTTTTGTTTGGAAATGCGTGCATGCGTACCTGTGACATGTGGAGTACTACATGGCAGAGCAGAATAGGCAAGCGCGGACACGCCGCCAGGGATGAGCAGATTAGTCGTCCCAAACTCCAAATGGATTTAGGCTCCTTTGAATAAAAATAGAGGCATTTTGCAGGATGCACATGGAGTAGTTTTTAGAGGAATTTTAACATAAAGTAGTCTAATCATTTGGAAACTTTCCTTTGTATCTTTTTTCCTAATGCATGCGGTTTTCTATATTTTATTTATATATCCAAACGTTTTATTATAATTCTTTCTTCGTTTTCAATATAATTTATGTAGGATTGCAAGTGCCATGCAACTCTATTTCTAAGTTTTTTCTATTTCTATATTTTAAAAATCACGCATTAATTCCAAAGGTCCTTACTTACCGGTATTTTAAATTTGACCAGAGGTATACGAATTGTGATAACTTGTGCATGCATTCAGAGAAGAAAGACGGGTGACGCAATTGGAATGTTCGCTTTAACAAGACTGAAAACCCAACTGCTCCCTTACGCTTTGTGTGAACAATAAGTTTCGCCCAATTCGTGCTTGAACACAGGCTAGTAAAGTTAACAAACATAAACTTCATAAAACTATTATATAGCCAAGATTTTATGGCCCATATAGTTATCAAAAGCTGGTCCCTCCCTCTTTAATGTGTGAAAACAATTCGTTTGGCTCTGTGCTCGGTGAATCATTTATGCTACGGATGGGAGTGTGCATAACATGATAAATCCTTCGCTTTCAGTAGATGCGTCCATTAACTGAATGATATTGATTGGTTCCAGAATGAATCTGTGTGGATATCCATGTCCAAAAGTCTAAGATATTGGGCTGGACTTTCCTTGATATCTTACGTTGCCATAGCAGCGTACTAGTCGTCTTCGTATATATTCTAAATCAATTGGGTTATTAATTAGCTATGAAGAAACCGGCGGGGCCCTGCTGGTCAACCTGCAGCTATCTGTTCATGGGTCGGTTCATATATATATCGGGTGGGTGAATTCTCAGATGGAAGCAACCCTACACACGTTGCGCTGCTTTGGTAGGCTCGAGAGACGGTCTCAGGTGGGCACATCTCAACCGTTCCAGTTGCCCGGCCCGGACGGCTGGTGGCCCGAGTGCCAGGCGCAGGCTCGCGGATTGCGCGATGCCAGCAGACGCTACTGGGGCCGGCGCGCCGCAGCACTGGATCATGCTGTCACGAGCGCGGTGCGGCGGTTCTCGGAGGAGTCCAAAAAGACACCGCCGGACGCGACGACGACGACGACGGTGACCCGGCACCGCCTTTTTCCGTCGAGCACTGCGCTGCCGCACGCGTCGCGGTCTCGCGCGGACGCGGACGCACAAACCGCCAGCCGCTCCGCGCCCTGCCGCCTGCTGCTTGGCGCGGCAGCCGGGCAGCGGGTGGTAGGCATGCAGCGACGACGACGCAGGCGCGCGCGCGCGAACCAGTGGGTGTCTGGGTGGCGATGACCGACCGAAACGAAAGCATTGGGGGCTTGGGGCCTTATTAACTTGCAGCATGCCTATCGGTGACGATCGATTGGCCGTACGTGCAGTGTGCAGCTTCCAAACGGAAAGGGCCAAGCACAATTAATCAGGCACGTACGCGCGCCCGGGCCTGTACTGTACTGTGTACGCACGCTGGCAACACTGTGAGATCGAGAGGGAGGACGAGTCCGACCAGATGGGAATATCATCAGATGCGCGCGGATCTATCGATCGCCCCCATCCATCGATCTGCCGGCCGGGCCAATTAGGCTCGCTGTTCATCTGGCATTCAGGCACGTACCGACGTACGGCGTGCACGTTTAAAGGCCGGCCCTGCCGCAGCACGCCCGGCGGCTGTTGGACATTCGCGTGCCGTGCCGATCTCGACGCCGATTGATGTCCACCACGCACAAGTGCTGCACGTAATACCGGTTGCGGCTGTTTGGCACACACGTAGTACGTGCAGTACAAATAATATAGCCGACATGCGACGTCTTGTCTTGTCTCTGCCCGGCCTGCTGGACGGGTGAATATTCGGGCGCACAGAGCCGACGCACGCATGATGTTGGCGATCGACATATATATTCCGTGATGGATCGGACGAAAGCAGCCTGGAAATAATTAAAGGGGTCCGGCACGGCACCGGCAGAGGGGATCTCGGAGGTCAAGTAGAAGCGACACGGCGCCGCATGCCTGCATGCGTGGGCTACTGCTAGTACATCGATCGATTGATCGATCGCTAATTGCCAGCCGCAGGTAGGTGCACAGAAGCTAGAGCTAGCTACGCTATAGATTGACTCTGCAACAACGTGCGTGTTGGCTGCTAGCTAGCTTGCATTGTGTACATTGTACGCACGCACTGCACACACGCGGCAGGTCGGTCGATACATCGATCGTGTAGATGCACGCACGCACGCATGTGGTTGCTGACGTCGTCTGTTCTTGTTTTTACCACACTATTCAGTTTCATGCACATTCTCCAGTGTCTGCTCTCTCCACCAGTCCACTGACCGCATATGTTTGCGTAAATGGAACTGAAAATGTAGTATGTCTGGTACTGGGGACTAAGAACAAAGTAGTATGTTGCAACTTGCAATACATTTAACCTCACTCACTAGTGGGGTGTATCCTCAGAAGAATGAGAGCTAGCAGGATGTGACGACGATTCGCGGTCATTCCGTGTAAGAGTCCCGTGCTGGCCGCCCGGCATTGCCGATCCCCCTAACGTGCAGGGCGCCTACCTGCATTGCGGGTGTGCTGGTAGCTACCCATTCGGTGCGGAGGGGATAAAAACTATAGCCCAGAGTACAGGGCACGTGGTATATTTAGGGTCTGTTTGGATCCATGGAAAACATGTAAACTGGCTAAAATTTTAGCTTTTTAGGGGCTAAAGTTCCAAACAGGGGCTAAAATGTTTTAGCCCATTAGTTTCCAAGGAGAAGCTAAAATGGGGCTAAAGAGCCCCTTTCCCACCCTACCCCCGGTCCCCACTCTCTCTCTTCCCTCTCTCTCCCTATCTTTTCTCTTGCCGACGCCCGGCTCACCGCCGCGCAGGGAGAGCCCGAGGGACCGCCGTCCGCCACGCAGGGAGAGGGAGGGGCGAGCACCGCTGCTGCCGCGCACGGGAGAGAAAGGGGCTGGCGCCGTCGGCGCGCAGGAGAGGGAGGCACCGAGCTCGGCCGCTGGCACGCGGAAGAGGGAGCGGCTGAGCGCCGCCGCCGCGGCTGTGCGCGCGGTAGAGGGAGAGGGCAAGTTCCGCCGCCGCCGCGCGGCACAGGGAGGGGCTGAGCGCCGCCGCTACCGCCGCCGTGCGCGCGGGAGAGGGAGGGGCCAAGCTCCGCCGCCGCGGCCGCCGTGCGCGCGGGAGTGGGATGGAGCGCCGTCGGGGTTGGGAGCTAGGGACGGGGGTTGGGAGCTAGGAGTTGGGGACAGAGAGGCAGCAAGGGAGGGAGAAGGGGCCTTTTAGTCTTTATTCACAACAATAAACCCTTTGACCCTACTTTAGTCACTGGATCCAAACGTAGGTGGCTAAAATTTTAGTCCCTTGTTTTAGCCCCTACAATCCAAACATGGCCGACTTTGGCATTGATATATAAGGGATTACTGCAGCAGACAAAGATTTGGTTGTATATCTAGAATGGCTCCTGTTTGTGGATGCAATGGATTTAAATTTAGAGAGATTCTTGAAGATGGTCTTAGCTAAGTTAAATTATTCTAGTACACCAAAAAAAAAACCTCTTTAGCTGCAGATAATATTAAAATATTAACTCAGGTAAATGAAATGATTTAGATTTTATATTTTCAGCGTGTTTGTGTGGTGCAATTTTTACTTTATTTTATTTTCATTAGAATATTTTTTGTAAAAATCTATTAAGTTTTTGAGATCATGGGAGGTCCTTTCAAGACATAATGTTCCGTATATGTTCTTTTTTTTTCATGTTTCGGAGCTAGATATTCTAGGAGACGTCGATATAGTCTAGGGTCGTCGTTAAGCATCTACTATGACCTACTAGTAGTGCTTAATTATATATACAGTACGTGCATTTGTTCTGATTCTTGATCAGTTGGTTGTATGCAAGTCAGCTAGCAATGAGTGAATGGAGAACCTAGACAAAACACAGGACACACACAGCAGGGCAAGCAATGGAGAGCAAGCTAAAAGCGATGCCCCTTTTCTTGCGCTCAAAAGTTGCAAAGGGTCCATGGATCGGGGTCATCGGACAGGGATGTTCTTCGATCGATCTCTTGCGTTGCTGTCTGGTTTGGACTGAACCGCTTGGGCTCACCTGCTCCGCTCCCTCAGCTCAGCTCATCTGCGGGCCAGGCCTTTCCCTAGCTCCTTTATCACTTCCTTTTCCCAGCAGCAGCACATATATCGCCAACTCCTGCACCTGCAATGCCGCATGCATGCAGTGCACACGGCAGCACGGGCCCACGCGCCTTGTCCTGACCCACCTATCCCCACGCGCCAACGTGGATTATTCGCGTCCACGTGGCCGGCCGCGCCGTCTCGATCTTCACTGCCAACAGTATCGGGTCAGATGGAGATGGAGTGCCCAAAAGACGATAACCTTTCCGTCGAAAAGTTGCGGACCATCGATGGTCATCGCATACTGTACTTTGTGGTTTTAGGGCACGTACAGAGATAGTGATCTTTTTCTAAAAAAAGAAATAGAATGATATATGCGGGCTGTAAGCCTGTAAGACTGGGGTCACAAGTAGACCCAAAGAGAACACCTATACATGTATAGTGAATGAACGGAGTGGGGTGAACGGGCCAGCGAACGTATTCTAACAGGTATCACAAATATGAAAGAGAGGAGAGAAAAAAATGTGGGCTACTAACTTGGAACGAGTTTAACACAAGCTCTAAAAAAATTGTGAGAAAAAGAAATGGACCAAATAATGTATAGCTTATGGTAACGACAAATCATTGTATAAGTGCGTTTTTTACTGGTTGCATACGACATGTCACTTGTGTAAAGCTAATAGCAGACTAACTTATATATTAGCCTTGCTCTTACGTGATGGAGTTCGTGCGCCGTCAAAATCTACTAAGGGCAATCCATCTACTGTTTCTACGTTAATTAATTTTGGTGAAAGCGCTAGACTTTAATCATCAACTCTAAATTACCTACGTCAACCATTATAAAAACATAAACTAACCCCTTATTTTTTTTAAATTATCCATATATGTCGCTCTAAAAATGCTAATATAAAGCAATTACGTAATTTGGATTTGAATTGGTCACATTCATCATCATTTAAAACAATATGGAGTTATATACATATAGTTAAAAGGGAGATTGGTGTTTATACCCATACTGACAACTCTAATTGTGTTTTTATCCTCGTTTTTAAAACTTTGTGATTTTACCCCTGCGATTTCAAAATGAAGACTCTGTTTACCCCTATTAGATGCAACTGGACTAAAACATTTAAAACAAATATAAAAACCTTTTGAAATAGGGGAAATAGACTAGAATGCCCCTTATCCTTTCACCAACAACCCACTTGAGTCCCACCGGTGAAAACCTGAGCGCGGCGTGGCCTAGGCATGATGCGGCATGGGGTGAACTGGCGGCGGCAATACAGTTCCCTAGGCACGACCCGTCAGCGATGGCGTGAATAAGGGTATTATCCCAATCCGATAAAAAAATAGAGACAAAATCATATGGGCGTAATGGTCTTTTGGCATCAGAATTGATATAGTTAAGAAAAATTAACTAAACATGGGGTATATTCTATTTTCGTTTTGAAAACATAAGGGTAAATTCATAAAGTTAAAAAAATGAGAGTAAAATCACTATTAGACTCCAAAGTGATGGTATAAACGCCAAAGCTCCTAGGAAAAACATAGGAATTAAGGTGGTGTGTTCACGGAAATTAAGCATCCCCTTGAGTATATATACTACGTGAATGCAATCATAACTTATTCCGATTTTCTGTATACTACAAAAAAAAATAGCATCCCCTTGAGTGAAGAACGGCCCCCACGGCATTGTAATGAGATACACAACTTCATTCATTCAAGATAAAATTCCTTGGGTGCCACTAGTACAGTTTTTCGCTAATGAGGGAGATTTTTTTTTTTCAAAAACCAACAACCTCCTGTTTAAATCCGCTTCCACAGGGAGTCGAAGTCATGTATTGTTACTTTATGTTCATATAGAAAATCATGAACACTTTTCAAGTACGTCAACATTGAAATCAGACAAGCACTGTGAGTCTGTGACACGGTTTCTTCAAATTTGGTACATTATCCAAACTAATATGACTACACCGAACAACAAGCAGGGTATTATTGCAATAGAGTGTGAACAGATAATCAGTTGAGTGACTGCTAAACTGAAGAAACAAATAACAGAACAGCAGCACCTGAAGAAAAAAGCATCGCCAAACAGAAGCACAATAAAAACATGACAAAAATCTTTTGGACCATGGCAGGAATCAGGTCTGGACTACAACAAATAATTTATCTTCTTCTGATCTTCTCTATAGTACAAATATGTTTTTTTACATGATAGACGAATCTGCTAACAATAGACCACACCAAGCTTACACTAAAGTGAATGTAACGTCTAGTTAATATTGGAATTCCAGATGGGCAAGCAATGATCTTTTGCTGGAAAAGATCTGCATAGCTATAGCTATAGCTATAGCCATAAACTGAAGAAAGATGATAAGCCCCATTTCCATGAGCCCGGAGAACACAGGTAAAACATCAACCGTACACATACACAAGCCACCAACATCTCAACAGGGTCCCTTGCATCATCACAGGATGCTAAGCAGATAAGGGTTACACGAAACATTTAAATATAAGAAAGTATCACCATAGTGTCATAAAAATGCCACAATTCAATAACTGATGATACAATTAATCTCCGAAATCCAATAAAAGAAAAGGCACGAAAAGTGCAAAGGAACTTTATCCCTCAGCTCATGCTAGTGACACAGACGTTCCTCTTTGACATAATCCTTGCGCCACTCATTCAGCATAAGCTTTTTCTCGCGCTTCTCAATCTTGCGCATCTTATTCTGGTGTGCCCGCTCCCGGATGTTCTCTATCCTTTTCTTCTTTTCCTCCTGCTTGTCCACAGTCTTCTGCTTGTGACAGGATACTACTGTTGCCGCGTCTCCTCCTCCTTCAAGCTCTCCTTAATCAGCTTGGGGTTATCATGCAAGATTTCCGGCTTTCATGCTCAAAAAAAAAAAAAAATTCCCGCTTCTCCTCAGCCCCCTTCTTGGGCTTCTTCCCGTCTTGGGCTCCTAGCCACCCACATCTTCAGTACCATCATCGCCCATTCTTCCCCTTTGCTTTCTTGCCCAAATTTAATCACTTAACGAGCACCAAATATTTCTAAACTTTGATAACACTACAGAATGAGAGGCAAGGGTTCTATATTGATCACACGCACATGATCAATTGTTGAAGTTTAAAAATTGTTTGTGTTAGAATATTTTGAAGTGGTTAGAATTTTTCAGGTTACTAAATAAATTAGAAATTTTATTCAACTTTTAACTAACACTCTTAAGTAGATGTAAGAACAAACCATAAAGATTCCATTTTGCTAATATGCATGAATTTATCACATCTCTCTCTCTCTCTCTCTCTCTATATATATATATATATATATGAATTTATTAATTCCCGAAATATAAAGCGACATACTTAAACTGATACGAAGGAGACATACAAAGTATTTGTCTCTTTATCAGACGACATACAAAGCGAGCGTGGATATATTAATTCCCGACATACAAAGTGACATACTTTAGTCTCTTTCGTATGGTACCACACAGTATTTTAGTCAGTTTACGAGTGAGGCAGTCCAGATATATGGTCGGGTACAGTACAAAACGACACTGTTGACAGAAAAAATGGTAGTTAGAACAGTGAATAGATGGATTTTTACCTAGCTGTTGGCCTTAGCCTAAAGCAGTTATGCACGTGGGCACATCTCGCGATCCTTGGGCTGCCTCTGATAAACTGAGACGCTGTGAGCTCGCAACAAGTTCAGAATCAACTTTTTGATAGACGAAGCAAAGTTGGTAAATACACAACTTCCCAAAGTACAACTTTGTTTCTCCTGGTTTCAGCTGAAGTATAAGCTCATAGGATTACATAGTCGGCTTAGGTTAAAACAAAAAGCTCAGTATCAGCTATGCTACTGCTGCTAAAACTTCTCGCGGACTTGTGCTCCAGGTCTTTGATGTCTGACTATCTGTACTGTTCAGGAAGCCGATAACCTGTCATGACAATCTTATCTGCAAACATCTTGCCAGTCTTTGGCATAATGTGCCAGTGCATCGTCAAGTTGAATTCCTTGCCCTTTAGATTGCTTCCCTGTAGATAAAAAGTTAGTCATTAATCAACCATTCAATGCAATCTATGAAGAATCGTATGTTGAAGTTATTGTACAAAATAACTGGGCAGAGTTGTGATGCACAGTGTTACACATTGAAGGCATCTAGAACTCATAATACAATACAGCTATCAAAAAAAATAAACAAAGGAAACTGGCATCACCAAAAGATTGGATGTGCAGTACACCAGCAAGGGTCAATCTGTACTGATATAGCTATCCAACATTAATGTCAAACTGAAGGATGATCAGATGGATAAGGGTGAGGGTTCATCAGTCATGACCAGCAACAGTTCTACTAGAATTTACACAGATCCAGAATTTCTGTTGAGCACAGGCTAATAGCCATGTAAAAACATAAAATGGTCCAGGTACCCTATCTCAAATACATGTGCAGAAAAGGGAAAAGGTCCTCATTCACACAAATTTCAGAATAACCATACCAAAATATATCACAAGTCACAATGATAAAATTTCATAGACTACACTAAATTAGCACTAAATATATGTAATTTGCTTGCCTGGTCAATAAATCTGTACTTGTTTGTGGTATGGATCAAAAACTTGGCATGCTCCTTGGCAGGTATAATTCCATCCCAAAGGGAAACCTGCCACACATAATCCAAATACAATCATTTACATTATAATTATAAGAGGAAAAAGTTTGAAATATGACAGAATCTCAGCAGGCAACAAAAAATGATTCAATAGAGTATGAATGAACATCATACTGGTACAGGTATCCATGAAGTTATAAGATTATATCACACGAACATATATGAGGCATAATCAAGCTAACATCCAGTACACTGTCTATCTGGATCTAATATGCTAATTTGGGCCAATCGACATCCTAGATCTTATTTTTATCAATTATTGATGTTCGCTTTGAAGTTTGAACATATTAAGCTCAAAGCATTAACTAACCTAACAGGCTTGGGTTTCTTCCAAATATATACTTCAACTGTAGTTCATTTATATTTACATATTCTGGTGAAAAAAAAAAACCATCAACAACACATGGAAAGTCAAACAGAATAGTTAGAATGAAGAATCTGCAAGCAAAAATCTGTGAACGAGCCAAATGGCAGCAGATAATGCCTCAGACAGTATAATATCCCTGTATCCAGCGCTACCCTGCTAATATGGGATACTAGAGGTCTCTGTGTGGCAAAAAGACAGATCTGCCCCAAGAATCATTCACGCAGTCCAACACTAGAGAAGAGGTAGGAGGAAGGGCATTGTGGGAACAACTGAGAATGAGTTCATTACTGCAGCACCAAAAATCTAACAGTCCAAAACACATAGGATACTGAATATCTACTATCTGGATTCTGCGAGTATCTAGATTCAAATAATCTCTATCCCGTACAAACGGGGCCTCAGTTTCCAAAAGCACTATATGCATCAGCCACAAGTCCCGATGTATGTTGAAGACCAGACTATGAAAAAAAAAGTTATATGACACCAATGACGGAATCATGGAAACCACAAGCAAATGTCAATTGCATTGCATGAGGTTGCACTATTGTCCCCAATAGAAAATTCATGGCTTTATGGACAGCTGTTCAGGGCTCTAGGATAATACTCCCTCCAGTCATTGATATATGACGTTAGCCATTAGGATATGCAAAATAGTACAAGATTGCATTGGTGTTCTTGTCCTAGCGTCATATATAATTGATAATAATATGAACATAATCACCCACATCATAGGATCACAAGTATCAACTCGACAAGCATCATCAATGAACTTACTTGATTCAAAGCATTCTGTGGAGTCTCATACTCAGCCGCCACAAAAACAAACACCTATAATTAGACAACAATAGTAAAGTTATTAAGAAGACATAAGCAAGAAACCCTTCTACAGTTTTCTTTGGACAGCACTAATAGATCAGGTAAATTAGAACTTCAACAACAGTACAACACAGACGTATCATGATACACTGAAATTTTCTGATTGCAAATTTCCATTATATTTCTCACATTGTGAGTTTGTGACAACTGAGAACCACTATAAATTGCAGTAACCCAAAACTTTGAGACTCAAATCCTCATGTCGTCTCAAGAGAGAATAAGAGATAGTACTTCCTGTCCAGTTTCTTTTCAGTTGTTTTCCCAGTACATCTATGTTTCACTACTTCAATGGGAAATGGATAAACCATGACCAAGTAACTCAAGCTAAAACCATACTTTATAGTAGAATAAAACATACTCCGTAGTAATGATGCAGAAAACTGGAAACAGTGAACAACAAGGGAGAAGGGATGAAGCGATCAGAAATACACACTACCTGTTTTGTGTTCCACGTGAAAAGAGACGAAAGGTCGGCCGAAATGTTCAGCGTCATGCTAACCTGAACCAACAACCGGCAAACCAATTGTTTACAAATTCGTGGCATATCTCTGACGAAGTAACCTCACGATGGTTATGGTTTTTGATCGATACTGTAGCACAAAAAACATACGGAAGTCAGTTACCTCGTCGTTGCCGTTGGCCTCCTTCTGGAACCAATTAATGTTCAAGATCTGCGTAATTCAAACGACGAGGACCGCGTTAGCATAACAGACGATGATTCCACGGGCAGATCGAGCCGCCCACGCTCAAGGTCACAGATTTTAAGCCAGACACAGCAGGCGGAGACGGGACGCAGGGCATGCAGGCTTGACGGAATCGAGAGAGACGGGGAGAGGGGCAGGGGGGGAGAGGGAGAGGGGTGTGGCACCTTGACGGAGGCGGTGGGAGTCGGGGTGTTGAAGTTGTCGGAGAAGGAGGCGGCGAAGCACATCGCGGCCAGTATGGTGACCGCGAACGTCGCCACCGCGTTGGCGCGGTGCCCGAACGAGTGCATCCTGCCGCGCCCCCCCCCGCTTCCTCCCCTCGCCGCGCAGGCCGCCGAGATCGCCGGGCTTCGCTGACACTGCTGCTGCTGCTGTCGCGGCGGCGCCGGCGACTTAACTGCAGTTTCCTCTCTCTTTCCTCCGCGCTGTTTTACGAGAGAGGAGGACGAGAAAAGGCCTCGCGGATTCCCGTGACGGGCGGGGCCCGTGCGTCGGTGAGAGCTGCGGGGCTGACATGGCGCGCGCTGATTGGTCGGCGCACGTCACAGAGAGGGGCTCGGCCAGTCAAGTGCCAGCGTGCTCGTGGGCCAAAATGGGCCTCTTCCGGCCCATTTGTTGCGCGAGTCGAGGAAGGCGAGCTCCCAGTTGTCAAATGGGCTGCCCGACCGGCCTGGCCCGGTGGCGAAACAGAGAGTGAACGCGACCCACCCAGCTACCCAGGCGGGGAAACCCTAACCTAATCCTCCGGCGGCGGCGGTGGTTTAGCGCGCGCTTAGCTTTGATCAGGTTAGGCGATGGCGCGGGACGGCAGGAGGGGAAGACCAAAGAAGCAAAGACCCCGTTTTGGCAATGTCGCAATCGGCCGTCCGGCGCCAACCACCGTCCACCGTTGTTGCTTCCACACACCACACGCGCCGTATCGGCCGGCTGGCGGCGCCTGCGTCCTCGCTGTCACCACACGCGCCCGCCGGCCGGACGCCGACGCCGACCAGGGCCCCGTATACCCGCAGCCGCTCCCGCAAACCAGCCAGCCAACCACCCAACCGCACACGCTAACCAAAAAAGATTAGCAGCAGCGATGGTGCGGCACGGCCCGACCGTTCCTTTTTCCTCTCTCTTTAGCACCTGCTTCACGCGAGCACTTCGCCCTCGCTACCGGAAAGAAAAAGATTAGGCCAGCAGCTTACGGCAAGCGACAGAATATTGCCACTGTACTGCGTCGCGGTTCATTTCGGCCCTTTGCTTGAGCGGTCTCGCAGTTTGTTCGTTTATTCCGTTCCACGCATCCCAACGAGTCGTCGTCAATTACTTCGCAGCGGCACGCACGAGAGAGAGGGAGAGAGCGGCAGAGAGATTCCCTGTTCCGACCGCGTCTTCGTTGCCTTGTTGGTTCCCGTGCTGTCCTTGGCTAGCTTTGACTTGGGTAGTTGGGTTTCCTCTTCCTCCTCCAGCCCTGCTGGGGATTTGTTTGCTTCTTCTTGGGTTTTGCGACGAGCGGCGGCGGCGAGTTCCTGCTTTGAATTCGTCCGTTTCGGGAGGGTTTCTGTCGAATTCGCCCTCGGCTCTGTCGAATTCGGGAGTTTCCTGAGAGTTGGAGGCGGAAAGGAGGAGCCTTTTTTTCTGTTGTAGATTTGTTGCCGGGCCGGAGATGGGCAAGCCGTCGCTGAAGAAGAAGAGGGCCTCCGGCGGCGGCGACGGCAGGTCCGGCGAGCATGGGGGCAAGCCGGCGTCGCTGGAGCGGTCCGGCTCCAAGGTCCTCGACGGCGACGAGACCCTCTTCACGGAAATAGCGCAGGAGCACAAGGAGGAGGGCAACAAGCTGTTCCAGCGCCGGGACTACGACCGCGCGCTGCTCAACTACGACAAGGCCATCAAGCTGCTGCCCCGAGCGCACCCCGACATCGCCTACCTCCACAGCAACATCGCGGCCTGCTACATGCAGATGAGCCCGCCCGACTACTACCGCGCCATCAACGAGTGCAACGTCGCGCTCGAGGCCTCGCCCAAGTACACCAAGGCGCTGCTCAAGCGGGCGCGCTGCTTCGAGGCGCTGGGGAGGCTCGACCTCGCCTGCAGAGACGTCAACAAGGTGCTCGCGCTGGAGCCCAACAACCTCACCGCGCTGGATGTGGCCGACAGGGTTAAGAAGGCCATGGAGGAGAAGGGGATTGTGTTGGACGACAAGGAGGTCATGCCCACGCCGGAGGAGGTGGTTGCCGATGCCCCCAAGCACAAGCCACGCAAGAAGAGGGGAGGGCGGAAGGCCGCCGCCAAGGCTGCAGCGGCGGCTGTGGAGGAGGTCCAGGAACAGAAGATAGCAGAAGCTGTCAAGGAGGAGGAGGTGCAGGAGGCGCCCAGGCAGGTGAAACTTGTGTTCGGGGAGGACATAAGGTGGGCTCAGGTGCCGGCGAGCTGCAACATGGCACAGCTGCGCGAGGCGGTCCGGAGCAAGTTTCCTGGGCTGAAGGCTGTTCTTATCAAGTACAAGGACAAGGAGGGCGATCTTGTGACAATCACCAACCAGGATGAACTGAAATGGGCTGAGGAGTTGGCTGAGCCTGGGAGCTCACTTCGGCTGTATGTTACCGAGGCCAATCCGGAGCATGAACCTTATGTTGACGATGCCAATAGTGGGCCATTGGAGAGAAATGTGAATGGCACTTCGGACAATGGAAGTACCAGAAGCAATAGGCAGGATGAAGACAGGAGCACTGTGACTTGCATTGACGATTGGATTGTGCAATTCGCTCGGCTTTTCAAGAATCATGTTGGAATTAGCTCCGATGAGTATCTGGACCTTCATGAGCTTAGTATGAAGCTCTACACCGAGGCAATTGAGGACACTATTACTACTGAGGAAGCGCAGGAGGTGTTTCAACTTGCTGAGGGAAACTTCCAGGAGATGGCAGCACTTGCATTTTTCCACTGGGGTAATGTTCATATGTCCCGGGCCAGGAAGAGGCTGTTATTATCAGGAGACTCCCCAAGAGAACTTGTGCTTGAGCAAGTGAAGGAGGCATATGAATGGGCAAGGGAAGAGTACAATAAGGCTGGAAACAGATATGAAGAAGCCGTGAAGTCCAAGCCAGACTTTTTTGAAGGTTTCCTTGCACTTGCACATCAGCAGTTTGAGCAAGCAAAACTCTCATGGTACTATGCAATTGGTAGTAACGTGGACTTGGACACATGTTCTTCTGAAATATTGGAGCTCTTCAATAAAGCTGAGGATAACATCGAGAAGGGTATAGAGATGTGGGAGGAAATGGAAGAACAGCGTCTTAAGAATCGATCTAAACCTAGCCAAGAAAATGTTGTGCTAGAGAAGATGGGCTTGGAGGAGTATATCAAGGATGTATCCACTGATGAAGCAGCTGAACAAGCTTCCAATTTGAGGTCTCAGATAAACATTTTATGGGGTATGCTCCTTTATGAGCGTTCAGTTGTGGAATTTAAATTAGGTCTTCCAATGTGGGAGGACTGCCTGATGGCTGCTATTGAAAAGTTTAAACTTGGGGGAGCTTCGGCTACAGATATTGCTGTGTTAGTGAAGAACCACTGCGCCAATGAAACTGCCCAAGATGGTAAGAGAAATTTACTCTCTTTTTTAGGTTTATTTTTGCCATGAGAAGTACACCGTTGATTTTGCTGGACAATATGCTAGTGAAGGGATTATGCAAAGTGTTCTTTTAAATTATTCGGATTCATTTGCCCTGTGAACACATAGTACTTGCACCGAGTCTGACTTCTGGGAGCGCACCTATTATCATTGCTTAAACGATTATTAAGTAGCACATTCATTAAGTTTTGCATCGCTAGAGCAATTATTAGCTGTTTGTGGTTGAGCCTGGCAGTAGAACTGTGAGGCTGTTATCTACAATGCTGAGACATGCATTGTATGCTATGCTGAATGTTTCCAAATGCCATACTTATCCTTGACATTCAAAAACAGTGAGGAGGTTGTTTCTAAGATTTTCTGATTTTCTTTATAGGTTTGGGCTTCAAGATTGATGAAATCGTTCAAGCCTGGAATGAAATGTATGACATTAAACGGTGGCTGCGTGGTATTCCATCTTTCCGCCTTGAGCCACTATTTAGGCGGAGAGTTCCACAATTGCATACTGCACTGGAACATATATAGTACTCATGGTGTTGCTCTACAGCATATTGAATTTCAAGGCTTTTTTTTATCAGTGCCGACTTTCTCTTTCTGGTGAGTATAATTACCCTATGTTTATTTCATATGCACTTATAATATTCATTGTTCTTTTCCTTGCACATACTGGCATTAAATTTTTGTGGTTTGGACAGTTGGTGTACTTTGCTTAGGAGATAGCTGACTTAGTTGTAGGTGTGACACAGGCTTGTTGTGTTCTTTTCCATCTTGAGATTTCTTAACAGTCAAGCACTAGGATTCTTGAATCCCAAGCACAAGCTCGGTGCTATTTGCACTTTAACCATCAATAATGGTAGCACTTACTGATAAATCCACATCTTTTTAGTTTTGATATATGATTGTGCATTAAATGAAGGGTCAAAATTAATTATCAATCCCACCCATTAAATGTTTGGATTGACAGGGTTGCTGCTATGTGCTATTTAATATAATTTTGTGGCGAAATGATACCAGTTTGTACCTTTTTTTCATGGTCTTTTTAGGAATTTCAACCTAGGTAGGACCTAGTAATTTAAGCGCCATTTATATAAAGCAGCTCAGATTGTCCTCAAATATTGTGGTTTATGAAGTTTTATATGCAAGTTTAGTGCTCTTGGCACAGTGCTTTTACTGTTTTAGTACCAGAGCACAAGTTATTGTTTGCGCCATGTGCTCATGATCTTTGTGATTCATGGCAGATGATATGTATGCTGTTATGAAAATTTTTAAATTTCTATTTTCATCAAATCATGAGCGCATTTCAATATTGCTTTGAGTTCTCTACATTCAAATTTGCCAGTTCATCTTGACTACAACTTTTGTTTATAAGTTACCATATTTAATGGTTTGGCCAAACTTGTGTAATTTTTATCCTCCAATGATGTCCTTGCTGAATTTTCGTCTTGATGTCATTGCAGGTCCATTTATGCATGGGACACATTGCATGGATTTGTTCTGTTGTATTTTTTATACTTGGAAGAGTCTGCTTCCCGGTTGTGAAGCTATTCATACAAGCCTATTCTTTTCACAAGGCTGGTCACCCTCTGCGACTTGCATACCCCAGTTACCGTTTTTTAGTTTGGTTTGCCTTGTAAGGTGCAGGAAGCTGTGCTTGTCGTTGCATGTCTGTGACATGGTAGTCCATGGAGGATGGGATTGGAACCATCCTCCTTTTCTTGTATTTTGCAATTTTTGCAATTTGTAAACTCAGATAGGTTGCACTATCGTTACAATTAGGATGTGTCGTTATTGAAGTTTGAAAGAAAGGGAAAAAAAAGAATAGCATTCTAACTGTTCTGTTGCTCTGCTTTTCCTTCGAACGTTTGGATTATTCCATTAGGATCACATGAGCCATGAGGACAGGGTTTTTTTTCAGACCAAAGGCTTATGAGAACAGAATATTCGAGAGGATATACGTATGTACGGGTACAGCACTACAGCTACTGTGGCCTGGACGAGGTTCAAATTGAATGGGTGCCGTACCGTGTCTTCTTGCTGTTGTTCTTATTATTTTGAGTGGGGACATGCACTACTACTAAAACAATTTTAGGCACCAGGCATCGTCATGCGGCAAGAAGGCACACGAGATTCAATCAAAGATACAACCTCGCCGTGTATTTTAGGCTCGCAAAGCGCATGGTAGCCCAACTGTAGCTATATTGGGTAGTGGCTAGACGGTGTGTATGTAGTGTGTGCCAAGTGGCATGGATGAATCCAAGGGATAGTCCCTGGACTTGGCCCAAAAAATTTCTGTAGTTCGCATGAGATGGCTCAAATGGCCTAGTTTGTCTTCCTCTCTGATTTCCCTTGATCTACACCTCACAAGCCACAATAGATGATACAACCTCGGCTCCTCATGAGTGGCGAAGCTAGATCAAACTGGAGAGGGGTGCACAACCTTATGGGTGCATATAGACTTGTGACATTGGAGGTGTATATATGGTAAAAAAAAAATCTAATTTTTATAACTAGATTTCCATTTTTCCGTGGGTGCATCTGCACCCGCTAGCTACTATGTAGCTCCGCCCCATGTCGCCTGGCGTTTTCCCTGCGAGGTTGCGACCCTACCTCGCTTGAGTGAGAGGTTATGAAAGTGCTTGTGAGATTCAAATCCATTTGCTGAACACTTATTTTCTTTGTCAAGCTGGTGGATTCATGTTTGTTACTCTTGGAGCTTCAAGCTCCTACACGGCTAGGCTCGATGGAGATCCGATGCAATGGCTAGTTGCACTACAACTTAAGCACTGCACGCAGTCTTGGCCGTCCGTTTTTTTCGACAGACGCTTCACATCCAAATATCCAATGCTACGGCGATGTACAATGCAACACAGTAACCTGATGAACGGTGTTGAACAGTGATTGTACTAGCCACTGCACGGGATCCGCGTCCGGCTAGGCTAGACATTGCTTACTGAAGCCTTAGTTCTTCTGGGTGCTCTAAAATGCTTGTATCTCCCCAACATTTAACTAAGTGAACCCTAGCAATAGCAGAAAGATCCCCCATTCAACTACCTCCTCTATTTTTTTCCCTTCAATTTGCTGCTTATTTTGGCCCAATCAGGCCCGACTCAGTGGAACACTGCATTTAATCTCGGCCTTGGCCTCGAGTGTTGCACATTGCCATCATAGGGTTAGTGTTAGGGCTTTGGGGTTTTAAGGTGACCTTGTCCTTGTCCACTTATTCCCATAAAAGGGGATGGCTAGGGCAGAGGCGACGACGATTCACACACCCTCCATTAACATTGTTGGCATGATGCTCCCTTGCCCATCCCTCCCCACCGTCACCCTCCCTCAGCTTGCCGGTGGCACTCTGTGACCCGGCCAAACCGTTGGACGATTTATTGGTGGGCTAGACGGTGAGTTCCTTTTCCATTTTATTTTCCAAAAATATAAGTACATGGGGAGTTTTCTTATAAATAGCAAAGCAGTAGTTGACAACAGAAATAGAAAAATAACCCTATAAAAAGGACACAGATGGAAATGGTACAAGTGCGTTTTGAGGCCTGAACGAGTACGAGGATAGCACACCCTACCAATAGCAGAAACATCCCCTACGAGGACAGACAGGCCCGACGTGAAGCCCATCTGCGGACTGCGGCCGAATCCGTAGACAGAAACAGCCAAGCCCAGTAGAGACCTCCACCTTCACGAATCACGAGTCCAATCGATCGGGATCGGATCGCATCGCACCTCAAGCGTCACGTCTTTTCGAATTCCCCCCATCTACTGGAGCAGCCACCTCCTCCAGGGCCCACCCGCCAGTGACCCGCCCGACGCCAGCACCAAAACCCTAGCACGCGCTCACACGGCGGCACCCGACCCCACACCCCCACCCGACACCGAGCGCAAAACCCTAACCCCATCTCGGCCGCTATTAAAGTCTTCGCCGAAGAAGCCCGCTGCGGCAAGGGGGCGACCGCATCCGCATCTCCAACTCGTACTCGCAGATCGCGCACAGGCCGAAGGCAGCTATGGCGACGGCCACGGCAGTTGTTGGACCCGACAGCGCTGCTGTTGCGGCCTCGCCGGCGGCGGCCGTGCTTACCGTCGCCGTTGCCCCCCAGAGGTTGCTAGGCCTGCTCGTTCTCGCGGTGAGTATTCCCCTTGTTTTTTCCCCAGTGCGACCTGTGTTATTTCTGTCTGATTGCTGGGTTGGGTAGACAAGCCTAGCGACCTCGGTGATCTTGTGATTCTGCCGCCTTCACGAATCTGGGCTTTACCCTCATTACACTGGGATTCGACCGCTAGCAGAGCTAATTCTTAGTTAGACAAGGCGTATTTTGCGTTTTATTGAAAATTTCGAAGTATTGGATTGTGCAGATCTTGTGCCATGTACTCGTGCCCATTGCTGTTTAGGGCGATGTTGGATTTTGCCATGTGCGATTTTAGCCTGCGGCAGTAGAGTTCTCTTGAATAGATCTAAGCAGATCTGGGCAGTTGAATTTTGGAAATTTTAGTTTGAATGCGCGATTGGAACCAGATCAGCGATTACTCCATACTGTGAATGGCATTAGTCCTGACACTATTGTTTATACTACTAGTTTGTTTGTTAGCATGTACTGATTGGTATTGTGCGGGCACAAATTCAAGTCCATATGCACACATGGAGCTGATCTGATCACAAACATTGGTATGATTAGAGGAGTGCTTTCAGAAGCTCTCCTAAAACACATGTTTTAAGGGAATTCTAACCCAGAGCTCTGATTTGAGAAGCCTCGATAATTATGCTGCCTGGCGCCCTTGCTCTGGTAATGTGTGATTAGGTGCTATGTTTCACCTTGGAAAAAAATTAAAACCATGGTTCCTTCGCCTTTTGCTAGTGGATTTTTAGTGATCAAAATCATGATAATTCTTGCCATACTGTTGAAAATAAGCTGTATATAGACCACTCATCTGATACTTTATCTGTATTTTTCGCTGTTGCCCACTCATTTTACGGAGCATCTGGTGAATGACACTGGTTATTTGATATTTTTCTGTTATCCTTTGCTGATGTGGCTGCATTGTTTCTTAGATCCAAGCTGTAAACAGTGGATCGGATATGTTTACTGAAGACCAGCGTGCAATTTACAAGTAAATTCTTATCTCCTTTTTTGAAAGGTCATCTCTGTGACTTGGTTTAGGAAAAAATGTTCCATGTGGTTGACTTGTTTGTTGATCTACTTTTCGAAGGCTACTTGGCAGAATCAAGTCTGAAACTGTTCCTGAAAACAAAGATGGATCAGATGACGACGATGACGACGATGATGAAGATGAGGATGATGAGGGTGGTGATGACGATGATGATGCTGAGGAGGATTTCTCTGGGGATGAAGGGGGTGAGGATGACGATGAGGATGATGATCCTGAGGCTAATGGTGAAGGGGGCAGTGACGACGATGGTGATGACGATGACGACGATGGTGATGACGATGGTGAGGAAGATGATGATGATGATGACGAGGATGAGGACGAGGATGAAGATGAGGACCAGCCACCTTCCAAGAAGAAGAAGTGATCTGGCTTTTACATCATGTGTCCACCTTGGCTGTTTCATGCTGCTAGTCGTGTTGTTTAGATGGTGGAACAGATTTGGGGCCAATGTAGCTTGTGGCTTGTTGTCAGGGTCTCAATAGTGTAGGAAATTTGACATCTGATGTTAAATTGTTATCTTGTTTCCCCTTTGTGCATGTAGTCTTGTTCTAGTGGGGTCATTACTATTGTTGGGGCTGTGATTCTGTGATTGTCATCATTCAAATTCATTCTGGTACTGAGGCATGAGGGCCTGAAGTCTATTCCTAACATAGATGCTGGAAGAATCTTGCGCTGTTCTTTTTCTTGACATGTAATGGTGGAACATGGAAGCATCATGCAGCTTCAGCTTTCCTACTGTGAGATCGGGACTCATTTATCCAAAATCCGTGGTTTATGTCCACTGGTAACTTGAACACAATTTCCAACCATTAATTTACAGCATTGAGTCTTCCGAAAACTTTGCTGCTGTGCGACTGAAAAGGCTTGCTTTCCACTTATTCCAACAAGCTGAATGCTTTTTCAGTTGCACACCAGACAAGTTACCTGAAGGCTTCCTGCAACAAAGCAAAGGGGCTTCGTTCAGACAGCACCAACAATGGGGAAGCACTCGTAAAAAACCACTGGGGAAGCACTATGGGTACGAGTACGACAAACAAACGACCACGGTATAGTAGGCAAATTAATCTGTTGTAGGCTGATAAATACTCAAATCAAATCCAGTCGAAGCGAATACTGGGGTCTGGGGCAGGGAGAGAGAATCCTCCACCTGGATTTCACGTCAGGGGCGTTCATCAGGCCATAAGACTACACATGGTTTTCAGAGTTTTTAGGCTAAAAAACAACTGAATTGTTGAAGAAATGTATGTTACGTTACGTTGAAGACAAAATTAGGCACCAGGCGTCCTGCCACTGCCATAGGCTGTTGGGCAGGCCATCCGCAACTCCAGAGGCGAGCGTCGCATCGTATTTGCAACTCGTCAGCTGCCGAGGTAGACGGCGCAAGGGACATAGACATAGGCACATAGCGTTCTTTTTTGGTGTTTCCAGAGGTGCCAGCCAGCGGCAGTGTAGTTGGCTATTGCCTTAGCCTCACAAAAATAAATTGTAATGTTTTGCTTTTCAAAAAAACAAAGAGTTGTATTCTTCTAACAAAAAATGTTCTTCGTAAATTCAGCGGTTAGGTTTCTTGTGGTGGAACCTATCCATCCGAGTTCAAATCCTCGACTTCACAGGTGTTCACATGGTTTAACGGTTTTGTTTTTTCGGTGGTAAGCGACGTTTCTGTTGACAGTGAGGCGTCAGCTGGTTAGGTTCCTTGTGGTGGAACCTATCCACACGATTTTAAGTCCTCGACTTCATAGGTGTTCGCACGATTTAACGGCTTTGTTTTTTCGGTGGTAAGCGACGTTTCTGTTGACAATGAGGCGCTTGTAGTAACTTTGATTTAACGGTTTTGTTCTTTCGGTGGTAAGCGATGTTTCTGTTGGCAGTGAAACGCTTGTGGTGACTTCGATTTAACGGCTTTGTTCTTTCGGTGATAAGCGATGTTTCCGTTGACAGTGAGACGCTTGTGATGACTTCGTGAATCTCGAGATGTCGGTCCAACTCAGTTCCACGGAGATGCTCATAGAAATAGGGTATACGCGTTGTACTTTGTTTCTAAAAAAAAATATCTTTTGACACAATGTTACTGCTGATGCGAACATAACTCTCCATACGAACGGCATTCCTCTTTCCCTTCCAAAATCGTGTCTAAATGTCAAAAGTAACTGGAGAAGTCATATATATACAATGGCTATACGAATTTACAACAAACTGACTGACAAAGAAGCATAAGCATCTATTTGCTGCCCAAGAACTCCATACATTTACCTAGACTAAAGATGAAATTTCCTTTAAAAACTAATCCCTGTGTGCAAAGTGGACCCTATATGTCATGATTCCCGTTCTGACTTGGAAAAATCCTGCGGCTCACTACTAGCAAATGCTAACCATACAGCAGTACCAGTTATGTAAAAGAAGATAGAAGGAGCAAAGAGTGATACCTGCACAGAAAACGGTACCAATATGGTGATTAGAGTGATTCGTTAATGCAATAGGAATGGATTATGAAGATGGGTTGAAGGCATACACTCCAAGAATGAGTTGAATCAAGAAGATAGCCTGTCAGTGCGACGCCAATAATTCCAGGCACAGCACCTACAGTGTTCGTGATTCCCTGGAGCACAAAGGTAAACAGATCAATAAAATTCACTAATGATGGAACATTGGAACCTAAAGAGTACAGGCCTACAGGTATGCAACTAGCATCGACTGCAAACTGTCAGTCAATCATCCTCCTAAGAGCCTAAGCAGAAGAATGCTACTAGTACTTTTCTATTTCTTTTCAAGAAGATAAAGAAAGAAAATACGAGAAGACAGAACCTTAATGACTTACAAGGAGAATGCTTGCATATTCACGGGAGATATCTTGATGCGTGCAATAAAGCCCTGTGTACCAAACAAAATATTTAGGTTTGAACCTTGGAACCATGTAAGAAACGGAAATTTGATTGCAGTCTTAGCACTGTGACCTGACAATGCGAAGCTGGAGAGTGCTAGACCACTCGTAAGAAAAGCAACGATTTCCCAGGGAGGCAGTCCAAGATCCACAGAGGAAAGTATCATGAAAGTCGCAGGTGACACGAAGGAAATTGTTTGGCATATTTTTCGTACCTACAGAATTTAATTAACAGATACATTTTTCAGTTATTCTACAACTTTTTTTTCTATAAGCTAACTGAAAATGCTATTATGAGTTATAACACAGCATATATTATATGTTCACTCCTTGAGAATTGCCAGGTTTATACAACCTATATATTGGACTTCTAGTAGAGGAAGTCAAGTAGAAGCAATTGGGGAGTCCAGGGAGTGTTGAGTTTGCTGCAAGCAGCAAGGGCCGCAACATAGGAGTCGTAGTCATATAGGATAAGAAAAGAGGCAACTTTTCTATGAATTAACCCTTGATCTTGGGATGTAATATGCACTGTACTAGTAATCTTAACGAAGTTTAAGAGTCCAGGTCTAGTGCGGTGCTAGTCAATCGGTTGTATTAGTGTTCAGCACAAGCCTACTTTATCAGATCAAGTCAGTGCACCTTGCCGTCGACGCTGTAATCCATTTTGGAACAACTTTCTTCCTAATACAAGAAGCAAAGATCTCATGCATATTCTCAAGGGGGGAAATCAAAATATCAACCAACTTCCTTCCGAGTTCCGATTGCTATTGCCAATCCCTCTTGTTTTCAGTTTTTGTTACCACCTACCACCAGTCTCGCTGATACTGTTCTCTAAATAGTAAATATCAACCATCAAACCTACACACCAGAGGTTCCTACAGCTGTACACCCGAGGTTTAACACTCTGCAACAAAGGCATGCACGACAACCTCAAGGGGAGGTTAAGTGTGCTAGAATGATTGGATTAGATTATTCTCAACCCTAAAAGGGTGCTGATATAGTCTAGACTCTAAAGTACATGGACCTCATACATGGGCCGGATACATGGGCTAACATACACATACTGCAACACCCCCCGCAGTCTGAACTTCTGGCGTAGTGGAGTTTAAGGCTGGACAAGAAAGAAAGCACACACACAAGGCTAATACCCCCCGCAGACTCAACTCTAGCCACTACTGATGTTGAGGCTGGAACGGAACTCGGAGAAAGTCGCAGAGGGTAGACCCTTGGTGAAGATATCGGCAAACTAGGAGGTGGTCGGGACGTGCAGAACCCGAATATCGCCGATGGCGACCCGGTCGCGGACGAAGTGCAAGTCGATCTCCACGTGCTTGGTCCGCTGGTGCTGACAACCGGGTTGGTGGAGAGGTACACACGCTGACGTTGTCGCAGTAGACGAGAGTGCTCTTGGCGATTGGGCTGTGAAGCTCAGCCAAGAGCTGCCGAAGCTAGGAAGCCTCCACAAAGCCGTTGGCGACAGCCCGGTACTCGGCCTCAGCACTGGAGCGAGAGACAACCGGCTGCCGCTTGGACAACCAGGAGACAAGGTTGCCGCCTAGGAAGACAGCGTAGCCGGAAGTGGACCGGCGAGTGTCCGGACACCCGGCCCAGTCAACGTCAGTGTAGACGACGAGCTCAGCGGAGGAAGACCGGTAGAGAAGTAGGCCGTAGTCAACAGTGCCACAGAGGTAGCAGAGGAGACGCTTCAGAGAAGTGAGATGTGGCTCCCGAGGATCATACATATGAAGACAGACCTGCTGAACTGCATATGTGATGTCCGCCCTGGTGAAGGTGAGATACTGCAGAGCACCGGCAAGACTCCAGTAGGCAGTAAGATCAGCAACTGAAGCACCCGCATCCTCTGACAGTTTGGCCTGGGTGTCAACAGGAGGGGAACAGGGGTTGCAGTTAGTCATTCCCTCCCGCTCCAGGATATCGAGAGTATACTGCCGCTGATGGAGGAGAAGGCCAGAAGGACGGGGCTCAACAGTGACACCCAAGAAGTGGTGGAGCACACCCAGGTCCATCATAGCAAACTCCTGCTGCAAAGAGGCAACGATGCACTGAAGCAAGTACTGGCTGGAGGTTGTGAGAACAATGTCATCAACATGGAGCATCACATATGCAGTCTCATCCCCCCGGCGGTAGACGAACAGAGACGTGTCTGACTTGGCCTCAATGAACCCCAAAGTAAGCAGGAACGTGGCAAACCGAGAGTACCAAACCCAAGGAGCCTGCTTCAAACCGTAGAGGGACTTGTTGAGCCGGCAGACCATCTTTGGACGAGCAAGATCCACAAAACCCGCTGGCTGGCTGCAGTAGACTGTCTCAGTCAGAGTGCCATGAAGAAACGCATTCTTCACGTTCAGCTGGTGCACAGGCCAGGAGCGGGAGAGAGCCAGTGAGAGAACTATACGCACTGTAGCAGGCTTCACCACTAGGCTGAAAAGTCTCATCATAGTCCACGCCGGGGCGCTGGGTGAAGCCCCGGAGGACCCAGTGAGCCTTGTAGCGATCCAAGGTACCATCAGCCTAGTGAGCCTTGTAGCGATCCAAGGTACCATCAGCTCGCCGCTTATGCGTTCAGATCTACTTGCCAGTGACCACATTGCAACCAGACGGACGCGGTACCAGGTCCCACGTCTGGTTGGCAAGGAGCGCCGTGTACTCCTCTTCCATCGCACGACGCCAGTGAGGATCCGCCAAGGCGTCGCGAACGGAAGAGGGTACATGAGAGACCCGCGGCTCAGTGGCGGCAGCCGAGAGGACCCTCGGCCGAAGAACACCAGCCGCCCGCCACGTCACCATGGGGTGAACGTGACTCGGATCCCGGTGGAAGACGTGCGGGTGGTACACCGGCGTCGCGGGTCGAGAGCGGGTCGATGCACGGACAAGTAGCTCCGATGAAAATGGCATCGCCGGCGATGTTGGTGTCGACGGCGGCGCCGGAGGGCGCTGGTATACGCACACAGGTTGCGCGTAGCGCGCGGGAAGCGCCGGGGACGACGTGCCTGTGGCGAGACCGGCACCGAAGACGTCGGAGGCGGTGGCGCCGGCGCCGGAGGTAGCACCAAGCGGCGCTGGTAGACGCGCACATCCGCACAGGTTGGGCGTAGAGTGCGGGGGGTGCTTAAGACGGCGCCACCGGGTCCGCACAGGGCGCAGCGGGGGACGTCGGTGTCGCACATGGCGCAGCAGGAGGCAGCGGCGCTGCACGTGCCACAGCAGAGACCGCCGAAAGCGGTGCCAGCGCATCAGGGAGAGACGCCGGTGGGGAACCTGCAGGACACTCAGACAAAGGTGGGTGAACCACCGGATCAGTCGGAAACAAGGTCTTCAACTTGTGGTCAGAGGCTGGGGTGGAGGTGGTGGAGAAAGGGAAATCTGACTCGTCAAACACAACGTGTTGGGAGATCAGAACCCGGCGAGACGTGAGGTCAAAGCAGCGGTACTCCTTATGGTCTGGGGAGTAACCAAGAAACACGCACCGAGTCGAACGGGGCGCTAGCTTGTGAGGAGCAGTGGCGGAGGTGTTAGGGTAACACGCACACCTGAAGACACGGAGTTGATCGTAGCGAGGAAGGGTACCGAACAGAACGTGGTGTGGAGTGGGGGCAGGACAAGCAGCGGAGGGTAGGCGGTTGAGCAAGTAGGTGGCGGTGTGGAGGCTCTCTGCCCAAAAGCGAGCAGGAAGGGAGGTCTGGAATAGAAGGATGCGCATGACATCGTTCGTGGTGCGAATCATCCGCTTAGCCTTGCCGTTCTAGGGGGAGGTATATGGACAAGACATGCGTAGCTGGACACCACGAGTGAGGAAGGAGTGGAGGCGTTGTTATCGAACTCACGCCCGTTGTCACACTGGACGGCCTTAATGGTGAGGCCAAACTGAGTGGACACCCAGACAAAGGAGTGTGAGATCGTGGAGAACGCCTTAGATTTGGAGCGCAAAGGAAAAGTCCAAGAATAGTGAGAGAAATCATCCAACACCATCAGATAGTACTTATAGCTAGAAATGCTGAGTACAGGAGAAGTCCACAGATCACAGTGTGCAAGATCAAAAATTTGATCCGCATGCGAAGAGGAAGTAAGAAAAGGGAGTCTAACATGACGACCCAACTGGCACGCATGACAAAGATGCTCATCAGGAGCCCTAGTACAAGGAACATTTGCACTACGACTAAGATGAGCCAAAATGTTACGGCCAGGGTGACCAAGGTGGCGGTGCCAAGTAGTAGACGAAGGAGTGATGGTGAAGGCAGCTGACGCAGAGGGTGAAGGAGAAGTCTAAGGCGGTGTAGCGGAAGTGGGAAGCCGAAGGGTATAAAGGGACTCCGAGCTGTCACATCGGAGAAGAGGATGCCGGAAAGCCGAATCCTTCACAGTAAGACCAAAAAAGTCAAATTCGACGGAACAGGAATTGTCAGTTGTGAATTGGCGAATAGAAAAAAGATTATGAACCATATTGGGAACAACAAGAATATTGGGAAGACGAAAGGGACCATGAGTACCCGCAGAACCTACAGAGGTGACAGGAAGACAAGAACCATTTCCGACCATGGTGGAAGAAGGGCAAGAGGGATGAGGAGGTCGGATAGAAGAAAGAATACCGGCATCTGGTGTAGTGTGGAACGAGGCGCCCGAGTCAGCGATCCAATCGGTACTGACTGGTGGTGTCAGCCCCATGGTGCTGAAGGACTGAGCCAGCGCAACCTGGTCCCATCCCACAGGCCAGGTAGCAGGAGGAAGACGAGGCTGTGCAGGGGGAACCCAGGTCGGCGCGGCAAACTGAGTGGCTCCATCAAACATAGTGTCATGTTCAAACAAGTATACACCAGACGCCATAGGGCCCGTGACGTGCGCCGAGCCAAGGAACGCGCTGCTGCACGCATGGCAAGCACGCAGGGCACGGCCTCCAGCAGTGGCTAGGAGAGAAAGTAGGAGATCTTTTACCTGTTTTGGTTAATCCTTAATTAGTGGAGTTTGTTACTCCTTTTGGTTGAGCCAGAGGCTATAGATATGCTGTAATCAAACACTTGGCAATCAAGGAAGTTATTACCATCCAATCCTCTCTCTTCTTCTACCTAAGTCGGCGGCAGGGGGAATAACCCACCGACGAAGAACGGCGGCAAGGGGGTATAACCCGGCCGGCCATCACGGACAGCGGCTACGATCTACGTAGCCGTGGTCCTCCTACCCTCGGGCTCAAGGCCCTTGACAACCTGGTATCTCAGTCTCGTCGATCCTCTCCCACCACCTCCACCCAATCCTCCACCGCAGCCTCACCACCATTCCAGCCGCACCCCCCATCTCTTTCCTCGTCGTCCACCGCAACGTCCGCACCGCCAACCATGACCGATGGTGATCAACCCACCATGGCCGATGTGATGAAGATGCTCCAGTCCTTGACCACAGACATGTCGAAGATGCAGACCGACATGGCCGGCATGAAGGAGAAGGTCAGCTCGTCGACCGACTCCAGCGGCCACCACGACGGCCAGCACCACACGGATCGCCCCCCGCGATTCCAGAAGATGGATTTTCCGCGCTTCGACGGCAAGTCCGACCCACTGATTTTCATCAATCGGTGCGAGTCGTATTTCCGCCAGCAATGCACCATGCCGGAGGAGAAGGTGTGGATGGCGTCGTACAACCTGGAGGATGTGGCTCAACTGTGGTTCGTCCAGCTCCAGGAGGACGAGGGCACGCCGCCATGGGGGCGCTTCAAGGAACTCCTGAACCTGCGTTTCGGCCCGGCGCTGCGGTCCGCCCCACTGTTCGAGCTCACCGAGTGCCGCCGCACGGGGACGGTCGAGGAGTACTCCAACCGCTTCCAGGCGCTTCTCCCTCGCGCTGGCCGGCTCCTGGAACACCAGCGGGTGCAGCTCTACACCGGCGGGTTGCTGCCACCGCTCAGCCACCAGGTGCGCATCCACGCGCCGGAGACCCTCGCGGCGGCCATGAGTCTGGCACGGGTGTTGGAACTGGTCGAGCTGGACCGTCTCAACTCCGCCCCCGGCAAGGCTGTGCCGCGCGCGCTCGGCCCACCGCCCGCGCCGCGTCCGGGCGTCTTGGCGGCCCTCCCTGCGCCCGTCCCGCAGGCGCCGGCGGTCCAAGCACTGCCAGCACCCCAGGCGCCGCCCCTGGCACTACCGGCACCACCACCACCACGCGGAGGGGGCAAGCGCCTCTCGACGGAGGAGCAGGCGGAACGGCGCCGCCTCGGCCTCTGCTATAACTGCAACGAGCCATACACCCGCGGGCACAACCGCGTCTGCCGCCGCATCTTCTACATCGACGGCGTCGAGCTGGCTGAGGACGAGCCTGCTGAGGAGGCACCCGTCTACTCTCTCCACGCCGTCGCCGGCGTTCCAGTGTGCGGTACCCTACAACTCGAGGTGCAGGTGGGCGCGGCCACGTTGATCGCCCTCGTCGACACGGGCTCCACCCACTGCTTCATCGGTGAGGCGGCAGCACAGCGGGCCGGCCTGCCCGTCACGCCTCGGCCTCGGCTGACTGCGACCGTGGCAAACGGTGAACGGATCGCCTGCCCGGGCGTTCTGCGCCAGGCGGCCATCGTCATCGACAGCCGACCATTCGAGGTCGACTTGTACATCATGCCCCTGGCCGGCTATGACCTGGTGCTAGGCACTCAATGGCTGGCTACCTTGGGTGATATTGTCTGGAACGTGGCTGCCGGGACCATGGAATTCACGGTGGCGGACCAGCAGGTCTGCTGGCGCAGCGTCGCCCCACCGACACCGCCGCACCTCCACTCTGCCTCGGTGACGGAGCCTCTCCTCGACGAGCTGCTTGCATCCTTCGCCGACGTGTTCGCCGAGCCGAAGGGCCTGCCTCCCGCACGTGGCCGAGCGCACCGCATCATCCTCAAGCCGGGCACCGCGCCGGTGGCAGTGCGGCCCTACAGATATCCGGCCGCCCACAAGACGGAGCTGGAGAAGCAGTGCGAGACCATGATCGCGAACGGCATCATCCGGCGCAGCGATTCCGCATTCTCCTCGCCGGTCCTTCTCGTCAAGAAGCCAGACGGCTCGTGGAGATTCTGCGTCGACTACCGCGCTCTCAATGCGGTGACGGTCAAGGACGCGTTCCCGATCCCCGTCGTCGACGAGCTCTTGGATGAGCTCCATGGCGCCAAGTACTTCACCAAACTCGACTTGCGCTCGGGGTATCACCAAGTGCGCATGCGGCCGGAGAATGTTCACAAGACGGCGTTCCGTACACACGACGGCCTCTATGAATTCCTGGTGATGCCGTTCGGACTCTGCAACGCCCCGGCCACATTTCAGGCGCTCATGAACGACGTCTTGCGCCCGTTTCTTCGCCGGTTTGTACTTGTTTTCTTTGACGACATCTTGATCTACAGCACGTCATGGGCCGACCACCTGCGCCACCTCCGCGCTGTCCTGTGCGAGCTCCGTCGGCACACCCTCTTCGTCAAGCGCTCCAAGTGTGCGTTCGGGGTCGTCTCCGTCGCCTACCTCGGCCACACGATCTCGGAGGCGGGGGTGGCCATGGACTCCGCCAAGGTGCAGGCCATTCACGACTGGCCGAAACTTCGCTCAGCGCGGGCGGTGCGCGGCTTCCTGGGGCTCGCGGGATACTACCGCAAGTTCATCCACAACTACGGCTCCATCGCCGCACCGCTCTCCGCGCTACTCAAGAAGGAGGGCTTCGCGTGGGGTCCTGAGGCTGCCTCGGCCTTCCTCGCCCTCAAGAAGGCGGTCACCTCGGCCCCGGTGCTCGCTATGCCGAACTTCGACAAGCCCTTCATCGTCGAGTGCGACGCGTCGTCCCACGGGTTTGGTGCGGTCCTCATCCAGGAGGGGCATCCGATCGCCTTCTTCAGCCGGCCGGTGGCCCCTCGACATCAGGCCCTGGCAGCCTACGAGCGTGAGCTCATTGGCTTGGTCCAGGCAGTGCGCCACTGGCGGCCATACCTCTGGGGGCGCCGTTTCACCGTCAAGACGGATCACTACAGCTTGAAGTTCCTGCTCGACCAGCGCTTGGCCACCATTCCGCAGCACCACTGGGTTGGCAAGCTGCTGGGCTTCGACTTCTCCGTCGAGTACAAGCCGGGCGCGACGAACGCCGTCGCCGACGCGCTGTCCAGGCGCGACACCGTGGAGGGGGAGCTCCTTGCCCTCTCTGCTCCGCGCTTCGACTTCATTGACAAGCTCCGGCAGGCCCAGCTGGACCACCCGGCCCTGGTCGCTCTCCGTGGCGAGATCACAGCGGGCACCCGGCTTGCCCCCTGGGCGCTGGTGGACGGCCTGGTGCAATTTTCTGGGCGCCTGTACATCCCGGTCGACTCCCCGCTGCTCCAAGAGATCGTGGGGGCCATACATGAGGACGGACACGAAGGCGTACAGCGGACGCTCCACAGGCTGCGCCGTGACTTCCGTTTTCCTAACATGAAGCAAGTTGTGCAGGAACGGGTGCGTACGTGTGAAGTCTGCCAACGCTACAAGTCCGAGCACCAGCACCCGGCGGGTCTCCTTCTTCCACTACCGGTTCCCCAGGGCGTGTG
This sequence comes from Paspalum notatum, assembly GCA_022530915.1. Classification (NCBI taxonomy): domain Eukaryota; kingdom Viridiplantae; phylum Streptophyta; class Magnoliopsida; order Poales; family Poaceae; genus Paspalum; species Paspalum notatum. The sequence continues at coordinate 44,572,846 of CM039685.1, forward strand.
GACTGATGTCGCGCTAGACTTTGTGGAGGCGCTGCCACGGGTCCGCGGCAAGTCGGTGATCCTCACTGTGGTGGATAGGTTCAGCAAGTACTGCCATTTCATCCCATTGGCACACCCGTACTCCGCTGAATCCGTCGCCCAGGCTTTCTTCAACGACATTGTCCGCCTCCACGGCGTTCCACAGTCCATGGTCTCCGACCGGGACACGGTGTTCACGTCGACGTTCTGGCAGGAGCTGATGAGGCTGATGGGGACCAAGCTGCAGATGACCACGGCGTTTCACCCCCAGTCCGACGGGCAGTCCGAGTCGGCCAACCGCGTCATCCTCATGTACCTGCGGTGCTTGGCAGGAGACAGGCCGCGCGAGTGGCTCCGGTGGCTCCCATGGGCGGAGTTCCTCTTCAACACGGCGTACCAAACGTCCCTGCGGGACACCCCCTTCCGCGTGGTCTACGGGCGTGATCCTCCCTCCATCCGGTCTTATGAACCCGGGGAAAACAGGGTGCCGGCCGTCGCTAAGAGCATGGAGGAGCGCGCGGAGTTCCTTGCGGACGTCCGCTACCGCCTGGAGCAGGCACAGGCGTACCAGAAGCGCCACTACGACCGCGCGCACCGCGACGTCACCTATCAGGTCGGTGATTGGGCGCTGCTTCGACTACGTCAGCGCGCGGCGTCGTCTCTTCCTCAGGCTGTGGGCGGCAAACTGAAGCCGCGCTTCTTCGGGCCATACCGCGTCGTCGAACTCATCAACGAGGTCGCCGTCCGGCTGGAGCTTCCTCCCCGCGCCCGCATCCACAATGTGTTCCATGTGGGGTTGCTCAAGAAGTACCAGGGGCCGCCACCAACAGAGCCTCCACCATTGCCGCTCCTGCATCATGGCGCCATTAGCCCAGAACCAGAGCGCGCGGTGAGGTACCGCCTGGCTCGCGGCGTCCATCAGGTGCTCATCCAGTGGAAGGGCACGTCGGCAGCGTCCGCAACCTGGGAAGACGTCGCGCCGTTCCGCACCAGGTTCCCCCAATTCCAGCTCGAGGACGAGCTGGCTCTCGACGGGGAGGGAGATGTCATGTTCAAACAAGTATACACCAAACGCCATAGGGCCCGTGACGTGCGCCGAGCCAAGGAACGCGCTGCTGCACGCATGGCAAGCACGCAGGGCACGGCCTCCAGCAGTGGCTAGGAGAGAAAGTAGGAGATCTTTTACCTATTTTGGTTAATCCTTAATTAGTGGAGTTTGTTACTCCTTTTGGTTGAGCCGGAGGCTATAGATATGCTGTAATCAAACACTTGGCAATCAAGGAAGTTATTACCATCCAATCCTCTCTCTTCTTCTACCTAAGTCGGCGGCAGGGGGAATAACCCACCGACGAAGAACGGCGGCAAGGGGGTATAACCCGGCCGGCCATCACGGACAGCGGCTACGATCTACGTAGCCGTGGTCCTCCTACCCTCGGGCTCAAGGCCCTTGACACATAGCCACCGACTGGTGCTGAGAGCGAGGACCGCCTCCCCCCCCCCCACCCCCACCCTCGGGGCCTGGAATGGCCACATCGAGATGCGCCCTGACCATGGGTTACGGAAGGATGGCCAAGGCGCACCAGCAGCAACAGGGGGAGGTGGTGTCGGTGTACTCCCATGACCAGCACCACCGCGCCTACCCCGCCGACGATGTCCGCCGCGTCCCCCTCCACTACCGCTTGGCCCGGGGGAGAAGCGACGAGAAGAGAAGGTACCGGAGGAGCGGCAGGCGGGGCGGAGGAGCTCAGTGGAGCGGCGACGAGGGCCGTGGAGGAGGAGGACCCCGTCGAGTAGCCCTTGGTGATCTCCTCAAGCACGAGGTCATCCCGAACCTGGAGGAAGGAAGGGAAGGGCCGCTGCTTCGCGATCCATGTCCGCAGGTGGCCGTAGTTGTCGTTGAGGCCCCGCAGGACATTGAGAACCAAGATCCGGTCCTCCACCGGCCAGTCGAGGTCACGAAGAGCATCAGCCATGCCCTTCATCCGCCGGCAGTACTCACCAACGGAGAGGTCCCCCTGTGCGAAGTTGCGGAAAACCGAATCGAGCTGGAGAGCCTAGGCCTCGGCGTTGCCAAGGAACTGGCCCTCGAGAGCCAGTCAAGCCTGGCGCACGGTGCCCCCGGGAGCTTGGACGATGTCCTGGAGATCTAGGGAGAGGGTCCCAAAGATCCAGGACAGGGCAACGCTATCGAGACGCTGCCACGCCGGTTCCCGTGCCGCGACCGGCGTGTCGAGGAGGACGTGGTCATCGAGGGCGTAACGGCGGAGAGTGAGGAGGACCAAGTCCCGCCAGCGCCAGTAGGAGGAAGACGCGGGGTCGACGACGACGGGAACCAGGGCCCAAATGTTCTAGACACCCGCGGCCTGGAGGTAGAGCTGGGAGACCACCAGATCAACGGCCGGGTGCACGTCGTGGTGGACGGAGCCTGGTGGGAGGAGCTGGAGCCACCCTCAGCGTTGTCCAGGAGTAGCTGCAGGTCGGGGGAGACGACGCGGCGAACGAGGGCATCAGCCGCAGTGCGCTCACGGTCCCAAGCTAGGGCGACCGCGCGCACACGCTCCTAAGCCGCCGCAGCCTCAGTCTTGGCGGCGAGGAGGGCGGCGCCGGGGGACGGCTCGTAGAAGGCGTGGCCCCCGGGAGGGAGGAATGCACCCCTTCCCCCGGAAAACCATCTGTGGTAGAGGGCAGCACCCCATCCCCAGCAGAGCCACTGGTGACCGGTAGAGGGGCGGTGCCAGGCCACCGGAGAAAGGCGGAGCGGGGCCTGGGGCTGGGCCTAGGCCACACCGTCGGTCGGCGGAGGATCAGTGGCCGGCGGCGGGTCCCCGATGGCGACGAGAACGGGAGACAAAGTGACGCTGGCACTGGCCACCGGGCCGAGGAAGCCCCAGCCCAGGCGCCGGCCAGGGGAGCAGGCGCGCTCTGGGGAGCGGGCACGCTCCACCATGGGCGGCGCCCGCCGCAGCCAGCTGCGGCGGCGGCCGCGGCGTCGATGGCCGGCGGGTGGGAGTGAGAGGGAGCGACGGCGCTTGGCACGGGAGCCCCGCTGCCGGCGGGTCGGATGGCCGCGGCAGAGGAGGAGAGGGAAGGAAAGAAGGAGGAGGTGGGGGACGGCGCACGGCGGCGGTAGCCGGCTGCCGGCCATGGCGCGGCGACGGCTGGTAGGGAGGGAGGAAGGGAGAGAAGAGGTGGAAAGGAAACCCTAGGCAAATAATACCATGCTAGAATGATTGGATTATATTATTCCCAACCCTAGAAGGGTGGTGATATAGTCTAGAGTACATGGGCCTCATACGTGGGCCGGATACATGGGCTAACATACACATACTCCAACAAAGTGAATGCTTTACCCTAGTGGTTTCAACTCCAATTGATATCAAGTTGTCTGCAAAAGATGCGGCAATAGATGTGATGACCATTGAACCCAAAGGAGGAAGAACTGACACCTACAGGGAAAAAAAGGTAAATTCGAAAGCACTATGTGAGGCTGGAGCAAGAGGTGATATCAATAAAAAAATAGAGGTCCAGATCTCCTAGTGACGGTGGGGATTTCAATAGATGGATCCTATTATAATTTAAGAAAGAAAGCATGCACATACCCATGCTGCTTCTGTCAAGTTCAGGTCCAGCTCCTCACTGTGTAACATGAGTTGGGAAAAAATCACAATAAGAATCTATTGCTGCATATGTAGGCCAAAATGCAATGAAAAAATAGCAACACATTTAATAGAACACTTCCCTACATTTCTGGATCATAGGGGAACAGGATGTGCTATAAACTGACGTACAACAGCATATGTAGCTATGAAGATGAAATAAATATAACAATGTGCTGTTAATTTATGGTATCTGATTTACTATAGTTTTATATTCTTTGGTCCTATATAACTTGATAAGAAACTTGCAAGGTGCCAAACCTAAAGAATGTTGGTAGCCAGGACAAGCACGTATAATGCCCCCAACTTCCGCAAAAGTGCGCATATATCATTGCCCACACTGCCTTGCTTTTGAAAAATGCTCCCCAAGGCACATCCTACAAAACAAGTAATGAGTCTGCGATACTAGCGCCATGCGCTAAACAGAAGCAATCTTTATACAGAAAACTATGTGTCCATTCCCTAAGATAGTTACATTGGATCACATGATTTCATGATAGTGAGAAACTTCATCAGCATGTAACTGAATTAGAAATTTCGCTTATCAGACTCTGAAAGCTGTTCACCTAATTGCAGGTACAGTGTGTTGATGCCAACTGGTTAGGAAGAAGTCAATATGTCTTGCAGATGCGATGCCAATGGGCAACAAACTAGACATTAGATTTCATCAGTTGTTCTTTTGATTATGAAACTCATCTTTTTAAGATTTCATCAATGTTAGAACTTGATAAATGATACTCCCCTATCCCAAATTGTAAGGGGTTTGGGGTTTCAAATAGATTCATGCACATCAGTCTATGTATGTGTTTTGTATACATGTCTAGATTCATCAACATCCCTATGAACATAGACAGAGGGAGGGAGGGCCAAAACGCCTTATAATTTGGGATGGAGGGAGTAACAGTTTTGTGACTTGATCCCTGAACATATACTCCAAGAAGAGTTTAAGGCAGCACGATCTCAGTTGCTAAAAAACTACCTTTAGTGAATTTTGAAGATCTTCCAATGACAATTGTGATGATTCTGAAGACACAGCTGATGAAACAAGACCATCGGATCCAGTAGAACTTTGTCCTAAATCTTCACAGTAATGTTTCAATTGATTATATGAGAGAACCATAAGATGACAAGCATGAGGTGATAGTTGGGGGAAAAAAAACTTTTAGCTAAACAGTGTAGGCATGCTGAAAAAGTAGTAAACAATGGTCATATTGAAACCTTCTAGTAAAAACGAAACAGACGAATATAATACAAACAAGGTTAGGTGTAATCATGCAAACCACCTTGGTTAGTGCATAACAGTATTCCTTCATGTAATGGCCCAAGAGTAGAAGTTTTTAGTCCAAACATGACTCAGTTTCATAAGAAACGTATAGAATTTTCCAAAACGCTGAGAAAAGATATGCATAAAGGTACTAACTACTAGTGATTTATAAGGGAATGTTTATATCATGACAGATCACCATAAAGATAGACCAACACTTACGTAATACATCTTCATTGTCATCCAACTGTTGCTCTTTAAGAGATTCAAACCCTAAACACCTGTGTACAAAACAGGAAACAAAGCTCAGTCACAATAAATTATCTGTTACCTACTTCTTAGAAATTTCTGCTTACCAAATAATCCCAAGAAGGCCAAATATGTAAAAGACGGACTCCCAGCCAAGGTTCTGAATGATGGGAGGGGCAAACAGAAGTCTGCATTGTGATAAAATAGGGGATACATTAACTATAAAGTTCTTCTCTACTTCAAGCTGCACAGCCAACCCTTATGAATGCAATGATAAGTAGTTCTCATGGGTGTTTAAGAGGGGGGAAACTGCATAGTCATACAGACAAATGTAGGGAAGATTGTTCTAATAAATAAGAAAAAAAGGTTAAGATCTGATTATTAAGGTCTTGTGCGGCTATCAAGATTTGAGATAATGAAGAAAGCAACCAAGTATTGCACCATGCTTAGAATGCCAAAATCCGTACCTCATCAATGTGGATCGAAGAATGAAGCAAATGAAAGCAGCAGAACAGTTACAAGCAGTTCACAATAAAAAAAATTTGCCATTTAATCTTCTAAATAAATATCTCATTTCATTCTTATACGATTACAACCAATTGCATGATAAGTTAGATGACCATAATTTAAACCAGCATACTTTTAAATTCTTTACTTACAGGACAAAATGGGAAAATACCGAATTATTGGCAGGGATTTCTGGTAAAAGCACAATACAGCAATGGCTTAAAATAGTAGTCCTATCGATTACTACAGAAAACATGTAAGCCACAACTTAGATCCATAGCGTATGGAAAATATAATTTAGTCTGAATTCAGCATTCACATGCATATGCAGATACATGCAAGTATGTAAAATGTTGCATGAAAGATCATGAACATATTAGGCTACCATATATCTTATTACACATACCCTAAGACACTTCCAAAGCTCAAGCCACCAAAAACAACAGCGACTGCTCTTGATCGTTCTTGCAGGGGAATGGACCTGCATGTGAGTGCCAATGAAAGCTTGAAGTTCCAAACTATTCTTGCAAAATACCAAAATGCATGTCATATGAACCATTACGAATTATAATTGCATTTAAAGGAAGATCGACAAATGTTGCCACCACCTGTGATTCTGCACAGGTGGCCATGGAAAATATCATCCTCTAAATATTAAAAAAAACATGGAAAAAATTGCCAATATATGAGCTGCCTAATAGTGCTATAATTTAGAAACCACAAGATACATCGCGACATAGAAAACAATTTTTTCACATCCTGTATTGACTAAGGTAAGTCCCAAAAATAGATGTCAAGAGTTCAAGACAGGGAACCAAACTGAAATATGGAAAACAACCTTACCTAGCAATTAAATCTGTAGCAGCTGATGGTGAGACACCTTCTCCAATGCCTACCTAGCAGAGAACACAATTAAGAAAGGAATAAAATAAAGATAGTAATATGTTTTTGTTCAAGCTAAAACATCCACAGTACAGGGTTACGTCAATGAGTAGAATTTGTACTCAAATGTGAATGCTCCAGAATTTTTGTTTGGAATTTGGATAGCAACATATCACAGTTCTTCTCCATGGTAATGTATTACTTCACAATCTCTTTTTAATACTTAGTTCTGGGAGTTCTAACACTATTGGAAATTTCGTCTGTTAAATAATATATGCACCCATATGCACGAAAGACCCTACTTTCTCCTAAATCACATCAACGGACTGCTTGTGCTCAATATCTATCAGTGTCGACTATGTTACTCAATACAACCTCCATTCTCTCTTATCGACCGACTCCAGCAGGCACTGTGTATGGGTATCGCAGCCAAACCAGACGTGAAAATGGGAGGCAGAGAGAGGACGGGGTGGGGGTGGGGGTGGGGGTGGGGGTGGGGGTGGTAGGATGAGCATTCCTATCCTATCAATTCTCTCTCTTCTGCATACTAAGACCCCCCCCCCCCCCCCCCCCCAATTTGCACGTGCTGCTGGAGGGATATGCATTTTGGTTGCCCAGATTGGCTGGCAAAACCTTAATGCATACTCCCATCTATACATTGTTGCTGGAGACGGGACACTTCCGCAAAGAAATAGTGAACTAGACTATGAAATATGCCACAAAAATTCTAATGAATACAAGAACAGAATAAATTAGCACAAATTTCAGATCAACAATTCTCTAGGAGAAAATTTTAGTGAGTAGGTTACCAGAATCCTTGACAACACAAGTCCTGGCATAAACCCTGCTACAACAGGAATTATAGCAGTGGCCAAAGACCATGTCACAACACCGACCCCAAGAACTTTCCTACAATCAGGATAAAATAAATAAATACACATTATATGTATTGTAGGAGTAAAATAGGCTGATGAGAAAGAATATGGGATCCAACTATAGGAAACTAGAAAATGCCTGTGAGTAGAATCCAACTCTTTTTAGTTATAATGGCAATATATGGTGCTTTCAGCATAATTGTAATGTACGGTACTTTCAGCCTGGAAAAGGCTAAGACAAATAAAGATTTGTTCAGCTTATGAATCATACAGTAGCAGTTGGCATTGGCAAATGTCAATTTCTACATCATAGTAGGGTTTTGCAAGTTTCCTAATTAGTAAACAATAATGGATCGATGTTTTCACAAGCATAGATGTTTTGCATCCGTACATATTCAAGATGATTTTGTTACTCTAGACAAACCTTCCGCCAAACAATTTTGCCATCCATCCTCCTGGTAGTTGACTCAACGCATAACCCCAAAAGAATGAGGACTGAACTAAGCCAGCAGTTGATGAGTTCCAACCAAACTGATGTGACATTGGAATAATTGCGACACTCAAGTTAACCTGCAAAACTAGAATATTCAAATTAACAGAAGTTCCTCTCAGGAGAGGATGGACCGACCATCCATAAAAACTGTTATATAGTTAAATAACATGTCACATGTATAAGCGTGCATTAATCTGTAAGCAGTAACTTCATTACTTTAAAAATTGCATGCTTATATGAAGATGTTTTTAAAAAAAACTCGGTTGGCCTACAGCAAAGGTTATATGTTTGTACTAGTGATGCAAATGAAAGCCAAAATGAGCACTGGAAAATGTGACAAGTTAGATACGGCCTGTATTGTTAAGCAAGCACAAAGAACATTGCAACAGTGCAACAGTGACCTTCAGCTAAAGTCTCTCACGCTAATCTCTTTGTTATGCTAAAGGAAAAGAGAAAACCTTCAGCTAAAGTCTCTCAAGCTAATCTCTTTGTTATGACAAAGGAAAAAGGGAAACGGTGATAACATCACGTAGACTCACTCATTTTGCCACCAAAACTCCAGACAAACATAAGGTAAACGTCATTTGTAACACTTGCTAATAAATCCTAAACCATAGCATCATCCGCTTTAGTAGTTTCACATGAGCAAAACTATAGGAAGTCAACAGCTCGCATGCATGTTGCATACAATCATACTAATTCTACCAACTCTAAAATAGCATTTAGGCCTCATCGCAACAGTGCAATTGGTCGGCTATAAGCCTGTAATCCTGCCAAGGATGGGTCCAGATGAGACACAAAGGATGGGGTCACCTTGTCCATGTTGCAGATGACGAAGGCGAGGGAGGTAGCGCCGATGAGCTTGTACCGCTCGGCTAATCCCTCCCACGGCGGCCACTTCAGCTCCAAAGCGCTGGCCACTTTCCCCTCCAGCTCCTCCTCTCCTCTCGCTCCCTGATCCTCACCGACCGCCCCCGTAACCGAATGCTTCTCTACGGCGCTCGCGGCCCCGCCCCTGCCGTCGCCGGAGGACACCCTCACGACCCGCGGCCAGCGGCGGCGCGGGTGCGTGAGCGCGCGTGGCGGGAGCATGTAGAGGAGGGGCCGGTGGCGTCCGCCGCCGGCGGCAAGGAGGAGATGGCGCTCGTGCTGCAGAGCGGAGGCCGCCATGTCTTATCTGTGGAGCTCGCGGCAAGCGGAGGCGTGGGGTTCGAATTTTGGCGAGTAGTAGAACATCGAGCGGCGGCCGGCGGCCACGAGACGAGGCGAGGAGAAAATGTGCTCGCAACTGCTGAGCTTTGAACTGAGTTGCGCGGCGGAGAGGAGGGCACGAGGCCGAGGAGCGTGTGGTTGCCGTGGGACGTGGGGCCACCGCGGCGCAGTGCCTGGACCCACGTGTTGGTCTACCTGTAGCTCCCTAGTATCGACACATGGCTGCTGCCAACCTCGTTGGCGCCAGTAAGCAAATGAAAACAGAACATAAAACATACAGTACACGAAAAATAAGCAAAACTCTTATGTTTCTGGTTTGAATCAAATCGTATTATTACAAAAATGCTATGCAATAGTAAACCTGTAGTCAGTGACTCAGTGTCATGAATGCGCATATTACTACTTTACTGACCCTCATGAGTTCATAACTAATGTAGCTGTCAAGAGAGTACACGACAAGAGTGCGCAAGTAATCTGGTTCCTCAGAAACTCCGTTGATCTCTTCATCACAGATTCACAGAACCAGCAGAAGATTGCAAATCCACCAAGACACGAAAAGTGGTTTGTATGCGGGTCGCACAAAACTTCCTGTAACGATCAAGTCTTCACACCCGCACCTTCCTCCTCAGAAATAGGCAGAGATGGTCTCCAAGTCGTTCCGTCAGGGCCATCCATGAGGGCGATTCCAACAGCAGCCAACTCCTTTCGAATTTCGTCAGATTTTTCATACTGCTTTGCCTTCCTTGCAGCAGTCCTCTCTTCGATCTTCAGCAGAACATGCTCCTCGGTGATGGAAGCTCTTCTCAGTGCTTTCTCCCGCAGTTGTTGCAGAGCCTGGGAACAGAAGGTTGTTAGTGGCGTCAAGGAGAAGTTTCATGTCAGTGAAAGACACCAGTGAAAACTGCAGCTTAGCTGAAGGATAGTGCCAGACTTGGATCAAATTGCTGCACCACAATTCAAATTAATCTTAAAAAGTTTCTAAAGTACACTTGCTTTATCTGCATATGCAGTAGTCACTAATAAGTTTCTGTACTTTATCCACATTCATTCATCAAGGAGACACAAGCTATAAGAGCCTCTGGAACTTGCTGTTCAACTTAGCATGAGTTATACGTAGGCCCCTATCATCATATTTTAACTGTGACAAACTCAGCTTTTTCTAAATTCTAATACCAGGAGTTATACACAGTTGAGTCCGCAACAAGTAGGCTCGCCAATAATGTGTATATTGAAAGTTTGAAACTCGCTCACCTCATGACAACTTGAAGGCAGCAATCCTAGAACAGAGAGCACCACTCTTATTTTCTCTGCTAAAGCAGAAAGTGATTCCAATCGTTTTTCCTGCTTCTTCCCCTTTTCAAACATGAGAAGGTCAAAACAAGTTGGATAAATTTTACCGTCTCAATGAATATGGTAACAGTTTGCATGGAAGCGATATGATTTGCAGTCTGAATGCTAGTAAACTGTATCTCCATAAGTTCATTAGTTAAATTTACCTTACGAGTGTGCAACAAATCATTCATGATTTTCAGTGGCTCAGAAATAGCAGCCAGTGCCACTGAAGTGTGAAGATCATCTGACATTGAAGTTTCAAATTCATCATGAAGTTTCAGGATACAACTTGAGGTATTAGCAGGCAATGAGTCTCCAGAGTTGCTTTGTTGCTGCTGACAAATCTCTTCACAATCATGTAGTGTCTGTGAATATGAATCAGTTCATGTGAGCCCTCTACTTACAGCAATGAAACGGCGAGTTAAAAAAAACATAAAAACGGTGAAATAAAACTTTCAATGCCATAATAAAATGAAAGAACTTAAGAGTTTTCATGCAAACAGAAGCAACTTCTCAACCACCAGGCATGAATCAGAAGCTATGTGTTGTCAAAACTCAAATTTTAGAAAGAAACTGGCAGGGGTGCTTGAAATAGAGAACCCATGAGCCTTAGGCTATTGGAAGCTAGAAATAGTTATCTACTCTGGTGTGCTTGAAACAGAGAACCCATGAGTCTTATGCTCTTGGAAGACAAAAATAGCTGTAAGTAGTTGGACCGCTGTCCATATGTATGGGACAGCATCAGTGTAGTGAACACCACAAACAGGGAGTTCATACACACAGTGCTCTACCAGAATAAGAACTAGCACGATCAAATAGATATATAGCACATACCTGATATGTGTAGTATAATCTATCTGATGCAACATTAAGCTGTTCTATTGTGTAGTTGATTGGGGACCTGTAGTGTGTGCCAAGTAAGAATATTCTCAAAGCAAGCGGGTGGTACATCTCTATGACCTGAGAAAAGTGGCAATCTTTGAACATGTACAGCAGTACAGCTACGGTTATTACTAAATAGGGAAATATTGTGATGTTTCTTTACCTTGCGTATGGTGATGAAGTTGCCGAGTGATTTAGACATTTTTTGACTATTTACATTGACAAAACCGTTGTGTATCCAGTAATTTATGCTGCTGTCACAACATGCTGCACGGCTCTGAGCAATCTCATTCTCATGGTGTGGGAAGATGAGGTCCTCCCCACCTCCATGTATGTCAAAAGAATGACCCAGGTAATGTGCGCTCATGGCACTGCATTCTATGTGCCATCCTGGCCTTCCAGGGCCCCAAGGGCTGTCCCACCATGGCTCCCCATCTTTTGCAGCCTGCACGAATCCGAAGCTGTACTAAAGCATCTCCACAGAGAACAGAATACAGAAGACAAGCACTGCACATTGGGTCATCGCTTACCTTCCATAGGGCAAAATCAGCTGGATTCCTCTTCCTCTCATCAACTGCAACTCTTTCACCAGCTCTATTGTCATCCAATTTTCGACCAGACAACTCCCCATATTCAGGAAAACTGTCAACAGAGAAATAAACATCTCCACCCACTACATATGCGCAACTGTTATCAAGGATCTGCTTGAAGAAAAGTTGCAATAAACAAGGAAGCCAAGCTGTGTGGTGCAAAAACCATTATACCAAAAGAACAATAATTCAACAATCATGATGTTATCACTTTGAACAGCTGTTGTAGGAATGCAACCAAATCAAAACGTCGGTCCCCAGGCAAAGTATTAGAGCATGAAAGTTAAACTAATAATTATTAAAAGTGGATATCAACATCATAAGACGATACAATATGTAATCCCTATGTCCACAGGTGCATATATATGCATGATCACATTGAACATTGCCATACAATATGAACAGAACAGTGTGCAGCTTCATCAACTTTTAAGATGCCACTGAATCGCATCGTGAATTCCCAAGCCGACCTATCAATGCTTAAAAAGCACATCCCATTATGAATTGTGAGATCAAAACCACACAAAAGCAGCATGTTATATATTTTTCAACTTAATAACACATGGTGATCCTTTTCAATCTGGACTATAGTTGCAAAACAAGGAATTTCCAACCAATCTAAGATTAAACCCCCTACTGAACCTATTATAGAAATAAGTAGTATTTCCCACAAGAGAACAGATACAGGAATTGCATATGTATCACCACAAAAACTAAATAATGCACACAGAACACCAAGGAGACACAAAAAGAAGTGGATCTTATGTGCACCTGTTTAATCATGGTTATGATATGGTCAATGTGATCTGAAACACGGGGCTCCACAGATGGTGGTAAACACTGAAGATTGGCCATGTCTGACAGGAAATCATCAGAGAACCTTTTGCTTAAGCAAAAAGGATCTTCCCCTAGTTGATTTGCTCTTGCAATAATCTACAGAATTCCATAAGTGCAACTCAGGTTTCCTGTGCAGATTAGCAAATTGCATTTAAACATTTGTTCTAGGTTTCATGTAAAATAGCTTAATAAAATTTAAGCAGAAAATAGAGTTAACAAAGATATATCGTTAAATTCAGGTATATATCTGAAATAAACGTGACATTGTCAATAATGCACAAGCATTCAAATAAGATCTGTCATCTCTACATTAATTCAGGTCAATGCAAATTTTGTACGCAATAACTTGTAAGCAGGTATGATGTAATAAATAGTAATGCAACTTCAAGTATGGAGTTATGATTGTTATTAGAAGCTGGTAACTTAGCATCACGTATCTGCAAAAGAAAGGCTGAAAAATCACCTTGTCATCAATGTCAGTAAAGTTTCGAACATAACGAACTTCATAGCCCAAATAGCGCAAGTACCTATCATGGTATACAGTAAGTATATACAGTCAGAGAAAAATATAGAAGGAGCAGTATAATGGAAACAAATAAGGCGACCAGATAACAGACTAGAGGTTTTGAGATGTTTTGGCATACATAATCTTCTGAAATCCATATCAATTTTGAGATGCTATGGCATTCATAGTCTTTTAAAATCTAAGTATGTATGCAACTCCAAGTCCAAGGTCAGATAATACATGCTGATCCAATTTACAAGGGCTTTTACCATTGTAGCCAAGCCTCTACATTGTTTATTCAAACCAAGCTAGTTTAATCGCAAAAATGTCAAATGTGCAGTGACAATCCAACTTTTCCAGAGACGGAGCAACAACCCAGTTATAGCATTGCACTACAAATGAATATCATTCCATTTAAAATTACATGTAAAATCGTAGCAACATGTTTCCATCGGTTTGCTCGTTAAGTGAATCAGGTTGCCATGAATGTAACACTGCACTAGAACTATAAATCTACGATACCTCCAATGAGCGAATAGAGCATGCAGTAAACATCATCAGAACTCTCAAATCTACAAACTAGACCGGATCAGACACACTAATGGAGCGAGAGGGGGAACCTGTAGAGGACGTCGAAGGCAACGTAGGCGCGGGCATGGCCGATGTGGCTGTCGTCGTAGGGCGTGACACCGCACACGTACATGCCGACCTCCCCCTCAGGAGCTCGCGGGCGAAAATGCTCCTTCTTCCGCGACTTCGTGTTGTACAGGTGTAGCTCCCGGGTTCTCTCCACGGCGGCACCATTCGAGGCGGAGGCGGAGGCGGAGGCGGAGGCGGAGGCGGAGGAAGTGGAGAAAGGCATGGCGGCGTGAGAGAGGAACCGATAGGAACGAGGCGGAGGAATCATGGATAACGCCCTACGGAGGGGTATGCGAACACCGGACGGCGAGGAGAGGAGAGGAAGAAGGCCAGCGGCACGCCTTGCCGCCGCCGCCGCCGCCGCCATCTGCACGGGTCGTGACGGCGGAGGGGCTGTGGATAGGCTTCTGATTTGTGCATAGTGAATTCACAGGGGAACTTTTATATAACGCGGTTTAGAAAAAATGAGTCAATTCTTTATGAGCCATTATAAAAGTTGTAATCCTCTATAGGACACTGCAAACATGGTTGTCCCCTTCCATACACCTCAGCGTCACTCCCGTTAGGTGGCCTGACTTGTGGGCCCTGCACGTCGGCCACTCATGCCCAGTCTTCTTGCACTGGCCACGCTCCTCGTCTCGTCTCCTCTCTAGGGGCCATAGCCACACACCCACGCGTCGCGTCGCCCACGGCCGCCACGCTCCTCTTGCTGCCTCGCACCACGCCACCGGCCGCTGCCCCTCGCCGCTCGCGCGCCGTGTTGCTGCGGAGCTAGGTCATCGCCGCCTCGTCCCCTCCTCCGCCCGCTCTCCCAGGCTACGTCGAGCAGAGCACGGCGCTAGCTGGAGGAGTCCACCGCGCACTCCCACGCGGATTGCTCAGAGGCTCGGACGGGCAGCCCGTGCGCACCTTCCCACGGAGGCACCGGGAGGCGGCGGGACAGCGAGCGAATCACGCTCTTGCTGTGCGGACGGAGACGCACCCTGCTCGTTTGTCGGGAGAAGCACCACACGCCCTGCCATCCCCGCGCGGAATACCCGGAACGAGCGTAGCCTGAGTGGTTGGGCGTGCGCGCGGCCTGCAGGCTGTGCACGCAGCGCGCGACGGACGGATGGACGGGCAGGTTGCTCTGGTCTCGGTCGCACGCAACCTTTGACAAGCATTTGACGGACGGACGGACGCACGCACGGACGGACGGACGGACGGAGTGGCTGGCAGTGTTGTCCCTGTCAACTCGGCTGCAGGGCAGGGGACAAGCCACGACATCAGCCGGCCGGCCGCCTGTGTGCGACGCGCGCGGTGGCAGCAGCCAGCCAGGATGCCTTCTTCCGTACCCGTGAGTCTAGACCATAGTCTTTAACGAAAATCGTGTCGCGTGCTATATTTTTATGGTTGTGTTTTAGTTAATGAATTTAGATTAATGAATTTATCTAGATACACGTTTGTAGATATTTAAATCCAAAAGATGAAGAAGAAGAGCCGAAGAAAAAGCCTGAAGGGACACTCCAACGATCTATGAAGACCGGACTAACTTCCGTACCAAGCTTTCTGAAAGAGTAAAGGAATAGAAGCGTGGCAAGTTACAAAGACCGAATGGTACGGTCTATGAAGATTGGACCATGTTTCTCGAGAAGGCTGAGAAGTGAAGGTTTTGAAAGATACACAGACCGGAAGATACGGTCTAGAATGCCGGCTTATAGCATAAAAAACTCAAAAGGTACCATCATTATGTTAAGCAATCTCAGATTGGAGGCTTTTGTGCTGTGTGGTGCATTAGGATGTAGGATCCTAGTGCCTACAACATGAAGTACATTCACGTTAATGTAGAATCACAGTGCCAATATTTGTTTTCTTCTCTGTTTAATCCTAAATCCGTAAGGTAAAGCATTAATTTTGTAAAGGAAAACAAAAAAAAATTATCAAGATTATGTGAACACATCCGAATTCATATAAGGTTTAACTAAATGATCAGCCATGAACCATATGAAGCTGACATTCTGTTAGCAATGCCAAATTTAAGTTTTAAACATAAGGATAAAAAGTAAGAAATTCTCTGTGAACACTTTTTACAGGGTTTTTCAGGTGGCTTGCAGTGTGAAGGCGTCTCTAGATTGCATATGTCGACACCATGTTTGGTTGCAAGGGCACACCTATTGCCTTCTTTATGACCAAAAACAGGCTATCCCTTCACCAATTTCTGCTTCACTAAGAAATTCTTGTCGAATGATCTAAGGCTCTGTTCTCTTGTGCGTTATGAATCTGCAACGCAAGACAAACAGTAACAAGGAAACTTTTGGACCTTCCTTCACCCCTAACGGACGGCACTGGCACCCGCTTGCTACTGTACCGGTGCGTTGTGGCACCGATTCTGCAGAACTGAACACAATCTAAGGCCGAGTCCAGCGGTGCCCCTAAAATGGGGAGGGGCACCATTAGAGGGTGACAAGTGACATACGGTGTGGGAGCCATCCCAGGCTTAATATAAATAGTTATTTCTTTTTCTGGATTTCACTCTTTGTGTTACCAACAACATCTGTTATGCAAAATCTGTGTATCACTACAAGTAGAATTTGTTATTGAGTCATTGTTACTTGCGTTACCTTCAAGGTTGTCACAACTACTATTTGATTATACCTTTTGATTGCAAACAACCATGAATTCATTTTGTTTGGCTGTTTTTTTGGGACGAATTGATCTCTGTTGGTTTTTAATAGTACATTTAAAGCAAAACTGATATGCATGTAGAAAAAGTATTTGTACTGTGTGAGTGTGACATCTACAAAATTTATATCTGTATTCACAATTGTTGTTCCGTGGCGAAACATGGGCATATAGTTAATGCACCCATAAGGCTATCCACTATGGGTTTCTTCAAATCCCACTCTCTATTACTATTTTAACTATTTTTCTCTGTGTACAATGCAACATTTATATCCAATAGTGTTTAACAGTGTTTTAGAAAACTCCTCACAGTGGATAGCCTAAGACACATGTTCACCCCGTCAAATTTGCTATAGTTCGCCACTGTGCATGCACTCTTCCAGTGCTACACGGCTCGGTAAAAACTTGCGAGGCCGATTGGCACTTGCCAGAATGAAGCCAGTAGGCCACTGATTTGGGTTCCGGGCTGCCCTTGCGGCGCAGGGGTGCTGTCGTCCTGTCGCGTCACGCGCTCTCGCACCGGGCCGTTGCACCCCAGCCACGGTGCCAAGCGAAGCGAGACCCACCGGACTTGTACAGTTGTACCCACCAATCACCTCATCATTTGAGCACATGGATCTCCGTCAGGCAACTGGCCTATCAAACGGAGCATGAGTGCGTGGCGCTGTGGGCTGTGGCAGAACGATGGAGCCCCCTGCCATGCCAGGACGACGCGACGGGCAGTCACGGGCTATTGTGGGCAGCATGTCACTACTGGTGGGACCTGCGCACCTGCACTTGACCGGGTCCTAGAGGACACTTGGCCCGAACGCTTCTACGCCTCGAACTGTTTACCAGGCCCCACTCGTCGTCCTCGTGCGGTCGTGCCATGGCTTGAGGCCATCCGCAATGGGAAAGGAAATAGACCGTGTATAACATTGCACTGTAGCGTCAGAGAAAGGTAGTTGTAAGAGGAGATGAATAGTGTTTTAAGCAAAATTTTTAGACAACGGTTGAAGATGGTCTTAGGCGCTGTTTGGATGATCGTTTTTTACACTGCAATCAATCACTGCATTATCCGAAGACATTCCTTCGTGTTTGGTTGGATCAGGTCGAAACCGGTAGCGACGGGACTGGATATGGGCCTGTCCAATATCATCCGTGCGGGTTATTCGCTCCTGCTGCCTCCTCATCTTCTTGCTAGCACTCGGACCACTCATCAGTCGCGAATCTCATGAGCTCCAAGGTCTCCGCCGTCCGCGTCCTTGACTTCTTCGCCTCAAGGTAGCCGCTCCCGCCTTCCTCATGGCCGCGGACGCCGTGCTCAACCTGCCCTGCGCGACAGTCGTCGTGGGGGGCGGCGCCGTTCGCGTGGACACCGCCTTCCTCGACGCAGTCCCGTCGCTCCGCTTCGTCTTTAGCATCGGCGCCGGCGCCACGAGTGCGCGCGACGCGGTGTCGCCATCGCCAACTCCGACAAAACAGCGCAAGCTCTCTGGCCGGCGACGGCCACTTTCAGCGCGGACATGCCGGAAGCGGTTACAGAGACGAACCAAACAAAACGCGTTTTTCATTGCAGCGGAAGGGGTGGCACCTGGACCTCATTCCATTCCCGTTACCACGTTGTGTCCCGAACCAAACAACACTTTAGAGCAAGGCTAATAATAAGAGCTCACCATAAGCTCTAAGTTGTTGCTATGTCACTTAGAGCCATCTCATACAATAAGGTGGGCTTTAAGCTTGGCTCTTGACTCAACATCCTCCCTTTCATCTTGTCTATGAGGCCGTATAGAGCTGGCTCTTGAATAAGAGCCCACCTCTTCTCTTTTTTCATCTCTCTCACATCCACATAAGCAAAAAGTACCACGTAGACGGAATATAAACCCCATATTATTATACTTGCTCTTAGCATCAAAACGACGGGGTCGCGCTGCACTGGGTCTCCATGAACCCAAGCAGCACGAAAAAGAGACGCTTGGCAATTTACGCCACCCATCAGTTCCGCCGCGACGCATTTTACAGCGTCGGAGCCCTGAAAGCCAGGACCCAGGAGGGGCAAGAGCAGAGCAGAGCGCTGCGCGTTATCATCATCATTGAAACGAAAGGAGACAGCGGGAATCAATCAGTGCTTCGCACCGCTGACACCGCGGTCGGCCGTTGCGCCGCAGCGCGCCACCGGCGGCGACTCTTCTCTCCAGTGGACGAGGTCCAGGGAGACACTGGCCTGAGCGAACCTGACACGACAAGGCAATCAAAAGCGGGGCGGACCACCAAAGCGCCACCCCCACGCCGCTGCAGTGCGGCACTGTTCCTGCACCCCATTTTACTCCACGTCCCCACCCCCTGCCCACGCCAGCAATCCCACCGCAGTTCCGCTCGCGAAATCACTTTTCAGTTTTCACCTCTCATCCCGTCACCCCTCGCTGCGGTTGCCACTTCATCATCCAGCCACAGCATAACCAACCACCGACTCCCTCCGACCGAGCCACGCCGAGGCGCCGCGCGATGGACGGCGCGTCGTGGCCCGCGCGGTGGCCTCCTCCGCCGCCGCCCCCCGCAGCGCCGCCGCTGCCGAGCCAGGTACAAGCCCCGTGCGCATCTCGGTGGGGGATTTCCGGTTCCAATCATCATTGTGGGCGCGGAATGCGGGGGGTTTAGGAGAGGTTTTTTTCGTGAAAAAATTTCGGGGAGGCGCTCCCGCGCGGGGCTGCCTGGCTTCCTCTCACCGCTGCCGCTCCGTGCGTGTGCAGATGGACGGCGTCACCCTTCGCCACCTGCTGCGCCCCTTCGCCGCGCAGGAGGCCGTGGCGGGCGCCCGGGCGACGGCGGCGCCGGAGCAGCTGGTCACAAACCCTTTGACCGCGCAGCCCGGCCAGCCCGTGAGAGCGGGGCCGAGCAACGAGCTGCTGGCTCAGATTATTCCGGGGAGCTATTCCACTTTCGGCCTTGCGACGGACCTTACCCGGGCAAGTGCGAGCAATGCTGCTGATATCATTGATCTTACCCGTGCTTCTCCGCTCCACAGCGCCGCTGCGACTCTGCCCAACTACCCGAGACACGGATTGCCAGGTAGCAGTGGCAATGAGCAGTCCTCCATTGGAGGGCTTTTTCTGAGTAAAAGTGCTAGTGGAATGGTTACTTTTACCGGGGAAGGCTCAACTGACGAAGGTACGGTTCTAGCGAGGTTGGGGGCAATGTTTTACAATGTCCACTATAGCTTTCCTGTGATCTGACTGCTTGTGGCAATTTGCAACCTGCAGGAATTTCAAACCGCGGTGTACAGTTCCCAGACTCAAGTGCACATGCACTGCAGAAATCGCCATTCAAATCGACAACTCATCAGCATCCTACGCTGCTGGGCGATCGGATCCGGGTTGCCTGTCTGAATGTTGGTGGGTTTAACTTGCAACGTTTGTACTACCTGTTTTGACTGCACATTGTCGCTGTGGAGGTAGTCTTTAAAATGGATAGAAAGTTACTGTAAGCATTTTTTCCACATCCATATCTGAATTGGTCTTGGTAAAAAGACACCCATTTAACATGATGAGTAGTGTCAAGTGTGCATTCGAAGCATACACACCCGACCATTGGATGACATTCCTTCCTTTTGCATTTGGACTACAGTTTGTTTTGGTGAAAGTGAGCAAAGTTGAGCTTGATTACTTGTTGGATACTTATAGCAATCAATTGCTGCTGTTGCGCAAATATATTGTCCTCACTTAACATACATCACTGAAGTTCTTCTGACATGCCCTTGGCATTCGAATAGGTGGAGAGTTCTTTGTGGGTGAAGCTGGGCGTTTTGGAGTCATTTGCTTGTGTCATCGGTTGAGGATGTCTGTAGCTAAATTCTGTGAGGTAGTAAAGGACTATCCTAACTACTAGTATTCTGTATATTCTGGTAAACAGTCTGTCATTTTTTTTCTGCTGGCAAAGAGTTATTTATTTGATGTCTGAAAAATTGAAGCTATGTACTTGTCTATATTTGTTACAGCACGCTGGAGGAACTCCAGAAAAAGCTGGTGAAATTGTCCGCATGGAAAATGGCATGAGTATCACACAGTGGTTCAAATTCTGCATAGGGGTGAGTGTTGCTGTATTAGATCCAGTTGTGGCCCCATCTGCTGTTTTTTTTATCGAACATGCAGGAAAGCTTGTTTAGTTCGTCCAAGTTACTCCCTTTATCGGCTGAAAAAAGTTACTCCCTCCGATTCCAAATGTAGGTTTCTTTTAGTACTCAACTTTTCTCTAGATGTGGGTCATTTTAGGACTTCTATGTATCTTTTATCCTTTTCTTCCTTCCTTGCCTATACTTAATAAATGTTATCATTCTCACAAATGAATGGCTCGTTTTTCGCAGTACATCATGAATGAAGGGCACTAAGATTGCTTATTCTACTTCCTTAATCCTTGTGTAGAAGTCACGACCTGCTTTTGGAATCTCTGAGGGAGTACATATTATACTAGAACTAAGGGTGTTTTGGGATGCAAATTGCTTGCGACACTTACACAATGCAAGATAGTGACTACAGCCACTAATTAGTTGTAGCACTTCTTTACGGTGTAAAAGAGTGGCTGCAACTTTATCTCTGGAAGGACAAAACAAAGCTTAGGGCCATGCTTCTTCACATATGGAGCTCCAGCATGCCCAATCATATTTATATGCAAGTTATCAACGCCCTTTTTTCTTTCGGAGTTCAAACATTTATGCAGAGCTGCCATTACATTATTTTCCCTTTTGCATGTATCTAGGTGGGAGGATCTATTGCTAACACCAGGTGGGATTGGCCAGAATGGGCATCTATGAAAAGTCCTCCAGAAGAATATGTGTTGAAAAGTCTTGCTTCAAGAAACAGCGATACAGGAAAAGTAGGGTTATTGGGTAGATATGGAAAAGTCACTGGACCTATAAACAAACCAGCTTATTCAAGTGATCTATACATTGAGGGTGGAGGATGTACTAATGTTGATAAGCTAGTGAATAGGTCAGATGAAGCAAATTACAGAATGCATGTTGATGCGCGTGAAGCTGTTACAAAGAACTCTGCTTTGCTACAGAGTTCCACAATAATGAATTCAGGGCTTACTAAAAAACATATGGGTCATGCATTTGACCTGAACCCTCTTAGCAGGCCTAGTGGGAGCCTAGATGTCGAAGCAAGCATGGGAAGACATCACAACCGAAATCATTTGGGACATAGTTGTGGTATCCTTTTGGAAAAAAACTTTGATGGCTCTTTTCGTAATCCTGGACCACATTCTACAAGAGTTCCGAATCATGGTAGTAGGGCATGCAGACTTGATTTTCCCCACAAACTGCAGGACACTTTGAGCAATGCTTCAAACACTGAATTAAAGCTTGGACAATCTTCTTATCATCAATCTATGACCACTCTATTTCCATCAGGGCAGTCAACGGTAATTGAATTTGACAAACCACAGTCACATAGGCCATTAATAAAGCAAAGTGAGTTCGCCTCTGTGTTCTTATTTGATTATTTTCTTTGTGCATCGTCATTCAAAGGTAGAACATTAAAAATTGACTATGATGGTGACCGATAAAGCATATTTAGTTTTGTGAATGCCTAGCCATGCCAACTTGCCAAGACTACAAGACATAGGGGGTGTTTTGGTTCCCACGGTATTCCATTATCTGGGGATGTATCTGGACATACACCCCCGGATAATGGGTGAACCAAACACCCCAGCCTTGGTGCATGAGCTTTCGCTGCGCAGGGTCCCGGGAAGGGTCGGATCCATTTTGGGGTCTATTCTATGCAACCTTTCCCTGTATTTTTGCAAGAGGTTGTTTCCATGACTTGAACCTGTGACCTCCTAGTCACAAGGCAGCAGCTTCACAAGACATAAGATTTATAAGAAACTGTTAAATACTCCCTCCGTTCACAAAAGAATGAAATCCTAGCTTTGTCCTAGGTCAAACCATCGCAACTTTGACCAAATTTATATCAAAATATATTAAATTTTATACTACCAAATCAGTATCATTAGATTTTTGTTGGAATATATTTTCATATCATACATATTTGATATCATAAATGTTGATACATTTTTATATAAACTTGGTCAAACTTACGATCATTTGACTGAGGACAAAGCCAGGATTTCATTATTTTGTGGACGGAGGGAGTATTGTTTATTGATAGATATGAACTATTAGAATGATTTAAAGCACGTAGCGGAAACATCTGATTTGATCCATGATTATATATGCACTTCCTTTGAGAACAGTTTCTACTTGCCGTACACATATAACACCATGATCATGTGGTGCAGATCCTTGTCCAAAGCAAGCAACAAAGGTCAACAAAAGTCTAGCCGAACATAATGAACCATCCATTAGTACTGGGAATAAGAAACAACCACTTGAAGCTGCTAATGGCACAAAACATTCTGAAGGTGATGAGCCTACGGATGATGCATCCAAGAATTCATTTATCTCATTATTTCTTTCACACCTTGAGAGGAACAGTGCACCTGAACCCATTGACGATATTCTCAACAGTAATGAGCATTATTTTCCTAAGGCCTTGGATGTTGCATGTGGTTCTGATCATCCAAAAATTGCCAGCAGACAGATTGAGACAAGGGTTAATGATAATCATTCATGGTTGGCCCCGTCCATTATACATATGGAAAGGAGATTAGAGGACATTTCTCTTTCAGCGGCTTCTGGTGGATATAATACTCAAGATGCATCCCATGCTAATAGTCTTGAACATTTGTTTCATGGTGATTACCCATCACATTTGCTTCCTAGTCAACATAATGTCGGAAGCTCAAAAGTCTGTGCAAGAGTTTCATGTCCTGCAAATTGCATGAGCTGCTCTCATGTGGGTAATAAATCCAATCAGATTGCACATGGTGAGACTGGGGTTCACTGTTTCTATGATAAAATGGTAAGTTGATCTTGCTCTTGCACATAACAGAAGCAACAAAAAAGCACAACCATTGTTGTTCTTTTTACTTTTCTATAATACAAGCATTTTGTGCAGGCCAGGGGCCATGGTACTTTTGAGCGACCTGATGACTTCTGCACACATAGAGGTTTGAGAGGTTTTGCAAAAATCAACTGCGAGAATGGGAAATCTTGTTGCTGTTCTCGGGAATATATACCTAGCTTTTGCCAAAATGATCAGTCGACACTAGGAAAATCGATTTATGGATGCTGTTGCAAAATTCAGGAAGATGTTTCCAAGCTTGGTTTTATACCTGGTCGCTTGTGTAGAGCTCACTTTTCTAGTGAGCTTGGTCCAGTTCTAGACAGTAAGCCTACTCTTGAAGGTTGGTTTCTTCATCTTGGAAGGTTATATTATGATAGATAGTTGACTAGTTGTTGAAATTCTGATATTTCTTACTTCGTCGCAACACCCTTTCGTTACAGGGCTAGATGGACATTGTGCCTGCTCGAGTTTTACACAAAAATCATTATTATGTTCTCGAGAACACACCTTGCAGTCTTCTTGTCATGCATGCCCCATCAACGGATTGCACTACAGAAGGTAAACTGATTTATTTAATCCTTTTGTTCTCCTTGTTCCTATTCTGGTTGATTATTGCCATCACATTATAAACCTTTGGTTTTCTTTCTCAGTTTCTCACTGTATATGTTAATCTATGTTTTAACACCATGACTGTCTCCGAGATGCACTATAATTATTATGCCATCAAATTTCTACCTTATTCTGGTTATTTGTTTTAGCAGTTTATATACTACAGTATAATTTAAATTATTTGGGACAGTTTCATAGTTGAAGAATTTAGAATCACCCTGACAGTTAAGGGATCTGACAAACTTTTTTGCATCCTTTAATTCAGCCTTTCTTAGCTGTGATTATAATTTACGAGCACTTCATCTAACCCCAAATATAATTCCATTTAGGATTGTAGTCACTTGTCAGTCAAACCTGTTAGCTGTACCCATCAATATCTGAAGCACGATATAGATTGACAGAATGAAATCAATGTTATTTGTTTCATAACAGAAACTGCTTCATAATATATATCTATTTATTTTTAAAACTGATCTCCATATGAACTGCTAATCAAAGTGAAATATTGGGGACTGTCTCTGTCCTAATGGGCTGTAATATTTTGGGTCGTTTGGCGACATCATTCTCTCAGTATTTCTATTTTGATTTTACTCTCACTGCACTTGTTTCTTTTACCCAAGCCACCTTGCATCATATTGTTAGGAATAATAGAGGATGAATGGATTAATGTATTGAGGCCCAGTGGGGACTACTATATAGTACATGAGGGATAAGAGGGGGGAAACCCTAGACTAGGAGATTACACTAATACCCTTGACTATTATACCCTTAACATGTTAGGAATAATAGAGGACGAATGGATTAATGTATTGAGGCCCAATGTGGACTATATATAGAGTACATAAGGAACAAGAGGGGGAAGCCCTAGACTAGGAGATTACACTAATACCCTTGACTATTATACCCTTAACACATATTTAGACTTCATGAATGGGCTTTTATACCTATCTCCATGCTTCTTTTCATGTACTTCTATTTATTGCAGTTCTATGGGACATGCAGCAGATAGCTTGACTAAGCACTCTCTGTTTGATGCACTTAATACAAAAGAACGAGGTCCTTGTTGCAATGGAAGATGCTGCTACTCTGTAGTCCCAACATATTTGTCTGGCTGCAGCTTTACAAAGCACTGTGATGTCAGACTTGATCAAAATGACCATAGTGCACCTAAGGGTAAACACCAGCTGCAACTGCCTACCAGATGCTGCACATTAGGGGAGAATGAGAATTTGACATGCCAATGCTTGAGCAATAAAATTGTTGGAGGAAGCTTCTCCCAAACTTCTCATTGTAAAGATGTCTCTGATAAAGTAATGAAGCAGCCTTCTATTGCTATAACGGAGAGACTGAAGAATGTGTCTGAAACTTCAGTGGCTGATGACAGTTCGTCCAAAGCTGCAACAGAGAAAAAGGGCGTTTCTAGAGATTCTGCAGTATCTAAAAGACAACCTAAGTTTGGTCTTTCTTCTGGATCCTCTAGCATTGTGGTGACAAAGTTTCAGATGTCACCTGAATTTAACAATTTATCCTCTACTTCTAAACAGAGCAAACACAAAAATCTATGTGATGAAGGATCAAGAATCGAAAAATGTTCAGCATCCAGCTATGTGCCTACCAGTACAGGATGTGAAGAAGCCCCAAATAGTCTCCCCAGATCTCAGTTGGGTCCATCCAGAGTGAAGCGCAAATGTAGCCAGATTTCTGATGGAAGTAGACTAGAGGCAAAGGACACTGAGGGGCTTTGCTTTGGACTGCCAAAAAAAACTAGAATGTTGAGGTGCTCTGGTAAAAGTTCCGAATCAGATACTAGAGCTAGTTCTCAGTCGTCCCAAAAGGGGGGTTGTAAACCACAAAATGAGGTCAACTCATCTTCTTGCAGGGTGTTGAGAACTAAGCAAAAACATCCTACAATGCATCTGGATAAGCCTGTGAAACGGCTTCACAACCAGAACAAGGTTTTCAAAGGTGATCATGATCTGCCAGATGCGAAGAGCAATTTTTCTGGTGGATTAAATTCCTCCGATAGGAAACAAGATATGCCCACTCAGGATAGAACAGAACATCGCCAGGGAGGGAGTCGAGTATTTGTCCGGAAATTGCCTAAATATGTGTCTCTGAACTGCATTGTTAATGAACCAAACAGTGAAGATGCTTGCAGTGGGAGTGTTGGAATTGATTCTAGTTTTATTGCCACTGGGATAGCAAATGATAACCGAAAATCTCCCAAAATTGTTCCACTTAATCTAGTTCTTAAAAGGGCGAAGAGATGCCATGCTGTTAACCTCCTTTGTAAGACAGAAAGCAGCACCCACTTGTATGAGGAAAAAAGCTCAGATTGTTCTGCGGACAACTCAGAATGTTCTATAGATAAGTACTCTGTTGATGATGAAAATTGCAGTCAACTAGAGGAATATGAAATGCATGGTTCCAAAAGGAGTAGGTATTCATCTAATGGTTTGAAGTCACATATTGCATCTCACCGCAAAACATCATCTTGTGGTATAGCTCAAAACCTTCCATTTCAGTTACTTTTGAGCATATAGCTTGCAGTGATTTTCTTTTAGAAAACTAGAAATATGAAAGGACCTCTTATTTCAGTTGGAGAAGATGACCCTCTTGGTCTAACAGATGTTGAAACAAATCAGCTGTCAACAACATCATCAAGAAGTAATTGTAAGAGAAGAGTACCATAGTATGTTTGGTTGTGTATTACAGAAATCGGTTATATTCTGTAAGATGGATGATGTTTATCTATACACCTTGTAGTTAGCACTTTGTATTATTTTTAGAAACTCTGAAGCTATTTCAGAAAAAAAAAGATTTGATTGTGATTCAATTCACCATGTGATTTGAAGTAAATGATTTTTTCTTTGGCATAGGGAACTGTGAACAAACCCATATTTTCCTCGAAACAGCATGGCACATCCATAAATCAATCATGTGCCACATAACTGCTGCTCCATTGTTTTCCCAAGTGGCAACATTCCCCAGATTATGTATTTACTATTAACACGAGCAACGATTGTTTATTTTGCATGAAAAGTGTATTGAGGGTGCACTAGTAAACTGCACTTATGTTTATCTAATGCTGTATTCCAAACATATACAGGGACTAAGAATCGGAGAGCAAGTGTATCCCTTACTAGGATCAAGAGGCATAAGAAATTTGCAAGCAGATCGGCATGCTATTCCAGCAGTGACAAAGACAATGCCGTGCTAGCTCATGAAGTGAATGTTAGGAGGTTGTGGTTCCAGTACATGCATCTTGTAGATTTATTTGCCATTAAAGGAATACCTGTTGGGAGCATACTCTATTGTTTATGTAAATTTATTTCATCACTGATCATTTTTAGATGAAATTTCATTACTAACTGATCTGACAAACCTCAGCTTAATATGTGTACAGATACAGTGGAGGGCTCAGCTCTGATGCTCCATGCTGTGTTTGTGGAATCTCAGGCCTGGAGCCTTGCAATCAACTGATAGAGTGCAGCAACTGCTATGTCAAAGTATTTCATACTATTGCTTACCTGCTCTTTAGTACTACCTGCATATTCACACATGCCTGTATTTTGTGTAGGTGCACCAAGCTTGCTATGGTGTTCTAAAAGTCCCTAGAGGTCAATGGTTCTGTAGACCCTGCAAAACTAATACCCTGAACGCAGTAAGCAAAATCATTTTCAGAAAGTAATTTATTTGAGCATTTAATATCACGAGGTAGCTTAGTACATGCACCCTTATTGTGATTTACTTAGCATGATATATCATATTCTTTTTTCTCAAACACACAGGAGAACTGTATCATTGTATTAATAGGTAGAAAATGATCTGGTTACATACTGAATCCACGGCTTGTGTTAGTTTTCAGTACATTCTCACAACACACTCAGCGAAGCAGTTCAGCCAAGGCCTTAGTGCCAGGCTGCCAGCCATTGCCCATGTCAAGCAGGGTGTGCGGCAACGGCTTTCTGCACAGTCGAGCTTAGGGTTAAAGCGGTGTGTGTGAGCGAGCGCGTGGAGGCACTGGCGAGCACCATGGGAGTGTGACTGCTCGTGTGGCAAGCGTGGGGAGGCGCCGGCAAGTTGCACGGGGTGGTGAGCGCGTGGAGCTGGTGAGCTTTGCGTCTCACCTCTCGCCACTGGCAGCGCCGGTGAGGTCTGGAGAGAGAAGAGAGGGAAAGAGATACCTGTATGGCTGCTACTGTGCTACTCATGCCCACGTGGCTGTTCAACGTGGCAAAACCGCCCCAGGTGGTTATTTATCCGGTTTGCAAAGATCATTGTGTCAAACATCCAGTTTTGTAGGTTGGAGGGTGAAGTAAACTACACTCCAATCGTTGGTGGTGGTGGTGGTGGGTGGGTGGGTGGGGGGGGGGTGTAATGTAGACTTGTTCCGTTTCTTTTTAATCGAAGTGGTTGCATCCTATTCGCTACTCCATTGCCAAAGTTTATTTTATATCAACCTTGGTTCTGTTTAAGTGCCTATCTTGCTGATCTGGACTCTGGATCCGACCACAATAACTATACTCTGCAAGTGTCTTCTAGTGGTAGGCTGCTGACATAGTCACTGTACTTTAGGGAAAATATTTGCTCATCATACAGCGTAGCTTTGGTTTTTCCTAAAATCCATCAAAATAGAGATTAATCATTTCTAGGGGACAGAAACTTTATGTTGCCTATCAGTCCCTCAGTGCATCTGTTTTCAGGTTTGTGTACTTTGTGGTTATGGAGGTGGAGCTATGACAAGGGCACTGAAGACCAAGAACATCTTGAAAAGTTTGCTCAAAGGTCTGGCGACTACATCAAGATCAGAAAAATATGTATATTCATTAGGAAACGCAAGCAGTGAGTGTACAAGTAAGTGCTTAGATGGAGAACACGTCAAGCATAATTTATTTTGTGCTTCCAAATCAACAAGCCTTGAACAATTTATCTGCAATAGGCCTGCAAAATCCATTAGGCAATGCACATGGGGACAGCATTATGAATGTGGCGAACATTACCAGCAATTTCTGGACCTCTACTAATCACTATTCCAGTTTACTTCGACCAAGAACAATGCAGTGGGTTCACATGGTTTGTGGGCTGTGGACACCTGGCACAAAATGCCCAAATGCCGCCACAATGAGTGCTTTTGATGTTTCGGGTGCTTCACCTGCCAAGAGAAATACTGTGAGTTCCATACATGCATATTCTTATCATAATTTAATAGAGTGACCTTTCTGCACTTGACCACAGAATTCCTCAGATGTTTAGTAATGAGGCCATCCAATAATATTACAATCCTAAATTCAGCAATTTTTAAAGAACTTTTTCCTGACCTTTGCTGTCGCAATTCTTTTTGTCATCAGGCGTGTTCAATATGTAACAGATCTGGCGGCTCATTTATCAAGTGCCGAGATGTAAATTGTTCGGTGCTCTTTCATCCTTGGTGTGCACATCAGAAGGTATGGTGCTTGAACATACAATAAGTTTTTCCTAACTGCATGCTCATTGGAAATAGTTTGAAGCTTTGCTTACAGCTCATTGTTTTTTATACTATGTAAACCTGAGATGACATAGAGAATGCCCGAATGCTACTATTAATTTACATGGAGCTTGGTTCTTTAGGATGATATGAGTCATGTGCTGCTTTTCAATAATAACAAAGAGATTTCATTTCCTTTTCATTGCCGGTCTACTATTTTCCTTTATTTGTTTGAAAAAAAGTATCTGGTCAATGATTACATTTAATAATAACATCGAGATTTCCTTTTATTGAATTTCATGCTTGCCAGAAAAACGAGAGAAAAATGTCTCTGGTCAATTTACATTTAATATTCCGTTCATGGAGCTTATATATTCCATGTCCATGTTTTTCTTGTGATATCTCAACAGGGTTTGCTGCAAAGTGAGCCCGAAGGTGAGTGCAACCAAAATGTTGGCTTTTATGGGCGATGCGTGGATCATGCTATTGACTTTTCTAGTCATGTTAATCCTAAGAAGGAATGCTTAAGAAGCAACAATTGGACATGCGCACGTACAGAGGTAATGCTTTTGTAACCTTTCTATTGCCTGGAAAGCAAATGTGTATAGGTATTTGTTGTTTGAAACAGGGTTTTAAAGGTCGAAAGGGAGAAGGTTGTCCTTGTACTAGCCACAAAAAAACTGAAGGGTACAATGCTGAGTTCAGTGTTTCCCAAGAACAGATAAATGCATGGTTACGCATAAATGGTTCAAAACCTTGTGGAAGAGGACAGGTATCTTCTTTCATTATAGTGCATACCAACGTATATTGAGACATCATAGCTTGATGCATCATATAACAAACTCCTACCGGGACAAATCCCTAAACAATCTCAGGCATGTTTTTATTTTTCATTTCAGAAGGAATACATCCATTACAAGCAGTTAAAAGGATGGAAGCATTTGGTAGTGTATAAATCTGGCATACATGGACTTGGTCTCTACACATCAGTCTTTATTCCACGTGGTTCTATGGTAATTCATCACTTCTGTATTTTCTCTATCTATACTGATCTAGAAATTTAACAAATATAATCTTTCTGAAGTTTTGCATCAAAATATTTCAGGTTGTAGAGTATGTAGGTGAAATTGTTGGGCAGCGGGTTGCTGACAAAAGAGAGAAAGAATACCAGTCTGGGAAACGACAACAATATAAGAGTGCATGTTATTTTTTTAAGATTGACAGGGAACATATTGTTGATGCCACACGCAAAGGTGGGATTGCAAGATTTGTCAACCATTCATGCCAGGTAATAACCTGTGCTTGAACGTGTCTTTGGCCTGCACTTGGAAGTTGGAACATGTGACTTTTTTTTCTTTCAGATTCTAGTGGGGATTGGACCTGTGGCTTTTATATTAATTCAATTCTTTCATTCTTTGTTGGATCAGCCAAACTGCGTTGCAAAGATTATATCGGTCAGGAATGAGAAGAAGGTACCCCCTTTTGCTTTTGTATGTATATTTTTTCCTTACAAAATTTATGTTTTTGCATTGTAATAAAAGTGCAAATACTGGGGATAGAAAGCTTTGTCAGACAACTAATAGTTCTTGGTACTCTCTGCCAGTACCATTTTAAAAACACTAGAGTAAATGAATATAACATTTGAGCTACAACTACAAGGCTTGGTGTTAACAAAGTATGAAATTTGTTAGCAACTACTTTAGAAGTTTCAGGCTCGGATTCTCCCCAGGGCGATTCTAGAACCTTACCGGGGTCAGCTGACCCCTATGAAATTCTACAGATTCTCAACAAAATCATATTGTTTAATATAGCTGACGCCAATGACATTCCCTACTAGATTCGCCCTCCAATCGTGGTCAATTTGACTGCACTATTGCTCTGTCCAGGTAATGTTCTTTGCAGAACGCCACATAAACCCAGGGGAGGAAATTACTTACGATTACCACTTCAACCGGGAAGATGAAGGCCAGAGGATCCCTTGCTTTTGTAGATCAAGATGCTGCAGGCGGTATCTCAATTAGTTTCTGGTGTCCCATATTTTGTGTAACATGTCTAATTGTCTATATAGCCTTTATTTTCATCTTTTAAGGACTGCAAGTGCATGTCTGAGAATAATGAACTGCCTGCTGTATATACACCGCAAGGACCATCTGGCAGTGCCAATTAGGTTTAGTGGAAACAAGTGGACAATCATTCAGCTGTATGTAGGACAGGGCTTTCTTCTGGCGCTAAAACATCACGTCCGGTGTCACCGGGAAAGAAAATTTTGTGCATTCTTTTATAATTTCGAAGGATAAATGATTAACCAACAGAACTTCAAGCTCCCATCGTACTTCTTACAACATAAACAACCACCCTGGTCCAATAACAATTGAACCGCAAGTACAAAACAGGCAACCAACTTATCAAAAAAAAAAAAAAAAAAAAAAAAAAAAAAAAAAAACGGGAACCAAAATATAAACGAACGCAACAAACCCAAACACCATTCGCTTGCTGCATGATTGATCAGTTGTAGTTTGTATCCAAGAACGGGTTCTTCACACTGTAGAAGGGGTTTGTGAAGCTGTTAGTGAGGCTTTCATTGACTTTCTTCCCCTTAACCACTGAGTCTGACTGATGCTGAGAGGAGGCCCTGGGGTTGAAGTTGTCATCAAGGTCGTCGTCCTCAAAGGTCGCCCAGCCCTTACAGCCAGTGATGTCCGTGTCCCTACGCTTCTCCATCTCCACTACATGCTCCTTAAACTCTTTCTTCGCGACAATGATCACACCATCCCCATGCTGATCACACCATGCCCTGCAAAAAGTAAACAGTGTCGCAATCTCAGCTGTGCGGCTTGAGGTCAGACTTGTGTCTGATCAAAATGGTGGATGATCTAGTTATTTACTTTGGGAAGAAGGGCTTGAGGTCAGCCTTGTCCACCGGAAGCTTCGTTGAGATGGCCTCGATCTGCTTATCCCTACAAACCCAATAGCCATATCTTTCAACACTGAACAAGAGAAAAGATGATCGAAATAAATCACATCCTTGAAACAAAGCCAATTACGACTTACGAGAAGCTCAAGTTCGGATTTGTAGACGACAGCTCAGCCTGAATCCTTGAGAGTTCTTTCTTTGTGTTCTCCACCAGAACCTTCAGTAATTAATTCCAGATAAAAACTCAAAATTGCCTACCACTGCTCTTCGAAACAAAACTTAAACATGATGGGAGTCAGAGGAGTCGCCAATCGACAGTACCTTATCACGCAGCAACTCGGAAACAGAGCCATCACCCGTCGCCGTGTGCGTCTTGGCTCTCTTGGCATCCGGGCCAGAGGCAGCAGCCACGGGGCTCGCCTCGAGCCGGCACTCGTTGTACGACGAGCGCGGAGGAGCACGCTCCAGCTGCTCAACGGTGATCGCCGCCTCGCTGCTGCTACAGCCGCCTGCTTTCTTCCACTTCTTGATCCCATCGAACCCCCACGAGCTCTTCTTCTTGCCTTTTAATGTCTCTTTCTGGTCCGCCCCTTCCTCCCCTGCAGCGGGCTCCTTGTTCTCGGCGCCGTTGCCGCCGCCGCCGTGAAACATGGCCGTCAGATGCCTCCTCTTCCCCTTGTCGGGCTTCCCGACGCGTTCTGATGGCGAGCTCTCGGCCACCATGAGGACCGACGCGTTCTGGTCCACGGGGCCCAGCGGCGGCCTTGGCGCGCTGCTCGCGTCCTGGTCCTTCTTGGATCTGCTCTTCCATGGCGTGATGAAGGCGGCCTTGTGCTTCGGCTTGTCGGCGGCCGCCGCAGCGGTGGGGGGAGGCGTCGGGTCACGGAGGTCGATCTCCGACCACTCCTCGGCCGAGACCTCCGCGTCGGGGCAGTCGACGACGACGCCGAGCGCGGCGAGGCGCTGCACGAGGGGCGCCTTGGAGGCGTTGTACTCCGCCGCGGAGACGCACTTGGCGTAGAGGAGCTCCTGGAGGAAGAGCAGCTTGTCGCGGAGCACGGCGGGCTGCTCGGGGTGGTGCTGCGGCGGCGCAACGAGGGCGGCGAGCATGGGGCCGCGGAAGGCGGCGACGTCGGAGGCCGGGACGATGCCCTCGCGGTGGAGCGCGGCGAGGTGGAGGATGCGGTGGAAGGACTCCTGCTGCCACTTGAGCTGCTCGGCGTGGCGGCGCGAGGCGGCCTGGTCGGCGGTGACGCGCCGGCCCACGCGGAAGGATGGCAGGATGGACTTGCAGAGCGACGCGATGGTGTCCTGCAGGCCCGAGTAGTACGTCGGCGTGTAGGTGTACCCCATCGTCTTGCTGCCGGCGCCGCTCTCGTCTCGAGAGGGGAGGGAGTGAGCAGAGGAAGCGAGAGCGTCAAGACACAACTGAGTCACAGAAGAGGTGTGATTTGGTGAGAGGGAGCTGAGCCCCGATCCCCCTTGGTTTTGTTTGGTGTTTGTCCCAACGGTTGGGGGCGGAACTAGCCGTTGAGTGGGAGGGTTGAATCTGCAGGTGGACCATGCTCGTCAGTGAGGTCATAGGTACCTACCTGTCCCCTGCCTGATGAGTCTGCAGCCGGACTCTCTGCCAAGTGGGCCCATCTTACGTGGGCCTCACACGGCAGTGACAGCGAGTCCCGCTGCAGCTTCCGTCTGTCCACACCCCTCTACCTACCTGGCAGGTTCCTTGGCTCCTTGCCATATGTGACTGTTGGATCAGGGTCAATTCATGGCTTCATGTGCTTCGGCTCAGACCGCTTAATCCAACGGTTAAGTTCCTTTGACACTGGACTATCAGAATTTAGAAGAGCAGATTACTCTAGCACGCACGTAGCAACTCCTTGGGAATTTAAAAATAGCATATTTTTGGTATTGCAAAAAAATCAATCCAGGGAGATTTTAAATGAAACACAACTGAGGACAATATTTATCACAAACAAATGATAGTACAGCAGGAAGAACATCAATTTCCCTGAGCGCTGAGATATTTAAACAGATAGATGGGACTTCTTTAGCACAAGTGTAGCCGCACGGTAGAGGGGAGGTGAATTGATTCACAGGGACTGCAGGAGACAATCACCAATTGTCCATTCCCAGTTCAGGGAGTAGCATGATTGGAAACCATGTTTACATGGGCAGGCTGTCTGCAAATTGGAAGAGGGTTCAGAGATTTAGGCGCGCCACTTAAAGATTAGTACAACTTGTTGTTGATACATAGTTAACAATTTCAAATAGAAAACATGTCATCAGGTGCATTGCTGTATCAAATTCCTCATTCCAATGATGAAAAGTTCCCAGAGAGTGGCAACACAGAAACACATTGCCGGCGGACTTCTAGTCGCGGGGTGATACAAATTCACTACAACAACATAACCACAGTAACCTACTGAAAACTACCCTGATTGGCCATGAGAAAATGGCTGTATATCGTTTGACAACCTTGTTGGACCCCATGTGCGCCATTTTGTTTCAGAAACTAAACTACACATGCTAGAGGTTCAAACCAATAACAAACATACTTGAATTTACAAAACATGAGCTGACTGCAGGTATAGTTGTATCAACAAAGGTACTGACACACATTTTCATTTTCTCTCTTAAGTCCTAGTATTATTCAACAAGACATGGAGAGAACGAAATATCTAGGCCTTTCATGTCTCCAAATGCCAAACATTTCTCTGATGACTACCAGACAGCTGCTAGTTCGATTCACTTTGCTCATCATCATCTCCCCACCTTGACTATACAGAAACCCATCATCTTCTTTAATAGGCATTTCGCTCTTATTTGTGACAAGACACCGCTGTCATGGTATCTCAACCTTTTCCAACAATGTGACCTTCAAATTTAATTTAAGTCAATTCTACTCGGGCTCAGAGTACTAAGCTGACCTACAGGCTACAGTCAGTCAAGGAGGCCCAGATGTTTTTCTAGATGTCGGGAAATAAGTTCCAGCCTCATCACTCAAACAAAGAACGAATGCAGCGACAAGGAGAAATCCAAATGACCCATATTACCTGTCGTTGTACATCTTCATCCTACTTTTCAATGAATGTTTCGATGGTCTTCAACCACCGGAGCAGCTCCATCTTCTCCTTGTTCGCCATATAGCCGTGCAAGAATTCAGCAAGCTCATAGTCCACCTCCCTCTCCTTCAAGAACTCCGTCACTGCTTCCCTCTCGGCAGCCCCCAATTTCCTGTGAACCAGATCAGGGAAACATCAGGAAACAAAGAACCAAAATTCAGACCACAAAGCTAACTGCACCGCACAGTAATCCCAATGCATACTCGAAATTGCGTCCACCACGACCGCCACCACTGCTGGTGCCGCCGCCGCCGCCAGCTCTGGTGGTGAGCACGTGGCGGATGACGAGGTCGTCGGGCCAGGCGGAGCAGATGAAGCCAAGGACACGGTCGGCTCGGGTGACCTCGACGATGAGGCTGAGGTGGAGGCGTGGCCCGCGCTCGAGCGACTCGACGCGGCGGAAGAGGGGCGCGTCATCGGGGAGCGGCTCGGTGGCGCCATCGAACATGGTGGCCTCGACCTTCACCTCCTCTCCGGCTCCGGCTCCGGAGCCGGCGCGGAGGCGCACCCACTGCTCCCCCGGGCGGTCCTCCACGGCGAACGACTTGAAGCTGCTTGGCGGCTGCACGAGGAGGAGGAAGCCGTGAGACGGGAATCGTGCGCGGGGAAGGGAAATGGGGAGGGGGAAGGGGGGATGTTACCGGGTAGGGAGGTCGGCGCTCGGCGAGGTATGTGATCTCGGAGCGGAGGAGGCGGAGAAGGCGGTCGTCGAAGGGTGAGCGCAGCGGCGCGATCGCGGGCGAGGAGGACGTGGAGGCGAAGGCGGCGGCGGCCCCGGGGCTCGCGTGGGAGCCGGCGCTGGCGAGGGAGAGCGCGCGGCGGAGGACGGCGCGCGCCATGTGTTCGACGCTTGGCCTTTGCCCTCTGCAGACCGCAGTGCAGGGCAGGTGCGGTCTCTGATAAATGTGACGGGCCGGCGTTTCGTCCTTGGGCTAGCCGCTAGCCCAGCAATACAGTACTTCTCATCACACACCGATCAACATAATTACGGAAACAAGTGCATTGTGGTGAGCAAAGGTACAAGCAATTTAAACTCTCATGGCATCGTTGGTTGATCACACACA
The DNA here is from genome assembly GCA_022530915.1 of Paspalum notatum. Classification (NCBI taxonomy): domain Eukaryota; kingdom Viridiplantae; phylum Streptophyta; class Magnoliopsida; order Poales; family Poaceae; genus Paspalum; species Paspalum notatum. The sequence continues at coordinate 44,609,571 of CM039685.1, forward strand.
CACACACACACACACACATATATATATATATTTGATATTACTATATGGCATGATGTATAGTACTACTTGGTTACAGAAGAAACACAATGAGCTCCTGCATGCCCAACTGCAACCCAGCGATCTTGCATGGTCGTCCCAAACCTCCCGTATACACAGAACGATCCGTTTTTATTCCTGTTACATTACGGAGTAGGAGCACACATATAAGTACTGCGCACCACAGCACGCTTTTCTTTTGCAATGCTACTACCCTAAGATCTTGTCGGTTAGAGAAGGATTGAAGGGGGATTGAAGAGAATTAAATCTACCACTATTCAAATTTGACTAGAAAAAAAAAATAATATTCCTCCATCCCTTCCGATCCTCTCCAACCAAACAATGCCTAAATTGCAGTAACACCAACATATATGGCTGTGGCGGCCAGGTTGAACGCCATGGTCGTCATCAGTGGTAGGGAACAAGTCTTCGGGAACAACGCAGTTTCACCGAACCAGAAGCAGACTACAAGAGCGGTAGCCATGATAAGAATCCCCCCACGTGCAATGAAGCACCCTTTCGCCATTGATTCGGCAGGTACCTGCAGCTAAAGATTATCGAGTGCAAGCTTGTGAGCGGGAGCAGAGAAAGAGGGGAGAGAGAGAGAGAGGAAACAAGATGCGCGTATATAACTGTATATATAGAGACATGGAGCAGGTATAGACGTATAGTCCTGGAAAGAAATGAATTAAGATTTCGTTTCGACATTGACCTTGGTGCCGCGGGCGAAGCGTGTGTCTACGTTACTTGTATATTATTAGGCTACTGGTCAATCAACCCGTGTGTAACCGTACAACATATAAAAATCTATTTTTATACTTAGATTTTTATAATAACATATCTTGCTATTTTATATGTATGCTTAATTGATTTAGATAATCTTTGATCGATTGCAAAAATAGATGATTTTAATATAATTTTAAAAGGTTACTTTCATCGTATTATCAGTCATAATAACTAAAGTGAACAATTCAAATATAAATTAAAGGGGATATTTGGTATTATCCTATCAAAATAGCAAATGTGAGCAATTATATATAAATTTAGGGTGTTATTTCATATTTTCCTTTATATTGGCAGTATGGGTAATTAATATGTAGTTTTAGGGATTATTTAATATTATTTTGATAATGGCAAAGGTGGGTGATTACATAATTAGAAAACAGATCTAATGGCTATTAAGATTCCAACATGCTAATTAATGATAGGGTATTTTTTATTATTGTGAGAATTTCTATAATTTTATTTTTGTTCTAGCGCATCTTGTGACGATTGACATAGAAATTTCAAAAAATCTACAAAATATCTGTTTCATGGAAAGGTTTCTAGCATCTTTAATGGAAAAAAGACAAAAACTGAAGGTAAATTTAAAAATAAGAAAAATCTAAAAAAAAGATATTTGTTTTCGCTGAGAATTGAACTCAGATCTTTCGTAATGGCAGAGGTGGGTAATTACTTAGAAAATATATATAATAAAAAAAGAGGATATTTGTTTTTATTGAGAGTTGAACTCAAGACCTTTCATAATGGCAGAGGTGGATAATTATTTAGAAAACAGATCTAATGGCTATTAATATTCTAATCTGCCAATTGATGGTCAGATGTTTCTGATTATTGTGAGAATTTTTTGGATTTATCTTTTTTTCTAGCGCGCTTTGAAATTGGTGCAACTTTTAGAACCTCCAATTAGTAATAATAATTATTTAGAAAACAGATCTAATGGCTATTAATATTCCAATCTGCCAATTGAAGGTCAGATGTTTCTGATTATTGTGAGAATTTCTTAGATTTATCTTTTTTTCTAGCGCGTTTTGATATTGGTGCAACTTTTAAAACCTCCAATTAGTAATAGTAAGATAAGATTGAAGGTTTTATATTTGTATTTTTAATGTGTCAAGTAAGAAAAAAATGGATTGAATTTGTGGTTGGAACAACCCCTCACATGGTACCAATTCAATGTTGCAAAAAATCAGACCTTCGTACCAATTCAATGTTGTAAAATGGATTTTTCCCTAAAAAGAATTTACGTTGTCACATGGTAAAAATAAGTGGCTGTCATTTCACCATTTTGATTGCCTTGTCACTAATTACTTTTCCCCGTATCCTAACTCCTCTGCCTAGTAGCTCCATATGCCACCAGTGTGTTTCATATCTCCGGCTCAGCCTATTATTAGCAGTTCAAGTCTGCATCAGCTACGAGCGAGTATAGATGGCTATAGCTGCAGCTAAGATATTTGACGGTTTTGGTTTAAAAACGGCATCAATTGGTAATTGATAATTAGTTTACATGCCCATCGCTTCATCAGCGTTCCAAAGCATTTCCATCAGGATGTTACATGCTAACACCAACAGACCAATAAAAGTAGGAGATCATGGATCGACCAATTTATGCATCAAGCAATTTGCCACAAGGTCGGTCAATCATCCCCCTCCCCCTGTTAGAAAAACACGATACAAACACTTTATATTTAATCAAGTGCCTATGCCCTCTACAATTAAGTACCGCCCTTTGCACAAATTATGCATCATTTAGGCACTTTGGTATCCTCTCTACAAATAATTAAACGTTCACCTATAACATCCAGATCTTTGCACGCGTGTTGGCACTACATGGACGTAGCAGCACAACTATAACATCCATATCAATTTTATTTTCCTAGGCAGCCGATGACAATATGGTTTCCTGCTATTATCCTACACGAACTTACCACTTAACCCACGGATATATCATACAGAACTATTTCTCTTTTTGCATGATTAATTTATCATCCGACTAGAATAATTACAGCTACTATTCCAGACTGCACTCAAGCTTGACAGTTCCTGCGTGAAGACATCGCCATGGCAGAAAAATGCATCACTATCAGCCAAAATAATCCAGGAGCAAAGGTCTTGGTATTATTTGTACTAGAACCATAGCCACACCCACACTAAAGTAGGGAGCTGAAAGCAGGAAAACATCTGATGCCTTAAAGCCCAAACAAACAAACTTCATGAAGCTCCTAGCTTTGTTCGCCTGCTAAGCCTCCTGTTCGCCATCATTGATGATAGCTGACGATAATCTTCCGATCTGAAATTCTACATTTGCATGCGTTCTACATACTGTGCCATTGTATTATGTGACCTCCTAAACTAGTGTCCTGTTTTGGCCATGAACCAAGTGGTATTAGTGAACCATACAATGTTGTGCTGTGTTGCTTCCTAAACTAGGACATTCTTTGGGATGTAAACCCCTAGGTATTAGCGAACCATCGGGTTTTAGGAACCTAGCACACCACGCGCGAATGGGCGCTCTCCAGTCACTAGCATTGTTTATTTTGTTCTGACATGGACCTTGGTGCCTTGGCCGCAACGTTAATCACTGTTTGTACATAATTGTTCCTTCTGTCCTCGCCCTTAGGTTTTCTCAAAACACGCCATGTTAATGTATTCTCCAAGATATAAATGGGCCGCTCCGTGTTTACATGTCATAGTCATTTCTTGTACACATTGTTCCTTTCGCTTTTCTCAACAAACACGCCCTCGATGTGTTCTCTCCATGACACATGAGCCGCCTCTGCATTTATATGTCATTGTCATTGCTTGTTGACATTGTTATTTTCGCCCTCGCCTTAGCACTTAGGCTTCTCAATAAGGCACGCCCTGTTGATGTATTCTCTAACATGCATCGGCTGGTCCGCTGCTTTTTATCGGCTTTATCATAATATTTTTAATTGGAATTTGAGACCTCTCATAGCACAAGCAGATTTAGAGTCACCGCTAGCTATTACGGTATTGTTATTATTAATTAATGAATGAAACAACCTCATGGACATGTCAACCGGCCGGCTACACAAGATTGTACAAGTCAAAATCCATGGAGTAAACAGACTACGGCGGGGCAGGCGCAGCAGCTGCTGGCGCCCCCGATGGTGGTCCCTGCAAAGATGAGCTTCTCCGCGGCGCTCACCATCTTGCCGGCAGCGCACCAGCTGCCCCGCGACAAAGTCGACGAACTCGCCCTCGAGCATGCGGCACGTGTTCATGATGAAGCCGGCGTTGGATGGGATCGTCTCCGCGCAGGCGTGGACGCTTGGACGGGTGGTCATCGAGGCAGCAACAGGGACAATCCGTCGAGGTTCGGGTCGAGGCCGGACGCCGCGGTGCACTGGAGCGCGAACCCCTCCCCTTGGGCAGCCGCGCTGCCTCCTGGGCCGCGAAGGCGTTGATGAGGACGTACACGACGAGTCGACGACGACGACGCGGCGCACGGTAGGAAGCAGAGAGCCCGCGGAGGAGCGAGGATGAAGATGACGAGGAACTCGACGCGGCGGGCGGCGGAGGGCGTCGTCGCCCCAGCTGTGCACATGGGCATAGGCCTGGCGGACATGCTCCGCGCGCGGGCGCCGCGTACTGCACAGGTAGCCCCCCGCGAGGCGAACTGCAGCATCAGCTCGTTCAGTGGCCTTGCCGTGCCAGTTTTGGCACCAGTTCAGCAACAAAGGAGCCATCTCATCTTGACCGTTCTTTGTTTGTTGGGCGTCTCAGATGCAGCCACTGCTTAAGTTGCAGTGATAATGGTCACTGCACAGGGGAGCGAGAGTGGTGGCCTTGGCCACACAAAAGTGGTGGTATATATATAGGAGACGATTCGGGCTCGGGCCTGGGGTGGGACGATTCGGGCTCGGGCCTGGGGAAGGAGACGATTCGGGCCTGGGGTGGGATCCAGGCCAATGTTGTTGGTTGTTCGTTTGTTCGACCAGACTAAAGCATACTTACACCTCTCAAAAAAAATAAAGACTAAAGCAGACTACAATAAATTTATGTTTGGTTGGCTGTATAGACTTAAAATAAAACCTTGCTTCTTTGTACGTTCTATCGAATCCTCGAGGTGTTCATCTTGTTATTCACGGCAATTCGCGTCGCCTATCGGTCGGTTTGATTGATGTCCTTGCTGCCTAGGGCCGCCGGCAGCGTTCATCGATCTCTTCTGGACTGCCTCTCCCTCCCCATCTATCTAGAAGATCGATCGATGGTAATAAGGAACTAGCTAGCTGCAGCTGTTGCTCCTTTAATTTTGTTCCTGATCACCTTCACCTCATTATTATGGCTTCTCAAACTAGCGCGGAAATGTGTTTCTGTTCATGCCGTTCTTTGTTACTAGTATTTGTTTCTCCGTATTTACGTCATGAAATCAGCTCAAATAATATAATCTTCGCGAAACTGAGTGAGTTTATATAGGATGCGTGTAGTCTTGCTTCAGATGGAATTAAAAGTGGAAGCCTGGAATTAATCGGATTTAATTAGGAAAACTTGAAAGAATCCTGAATTGAGGAAGCGGAGCTGTCGAATTCTACTACTTCCCTATATTAGAGCGTCGAATATGTACCGACGATCGATACCCTTCATCGGCGCGCTCGTTGCAGCAGGCTAGCAGCGCACACGGGTTCCAGAAATGAACTTTGTGGCACCAGTACTCTGTCCCTTCTATCCTTACCTCTATGTCTATGTTCGAAGTCCCTCAATTTGTAGCAGAATCTGGGTTTTATCCATGTGATCGAAAAACGGGTGAGACGGATCTCTGGACTTGTGATACCGGTCACGATTGGTCCTTGAGCTAAACCGACCGTGATTTCAGCCGACGTGGACACCAGGTCGTGCCATGTAAGCGTGCCTATGTGTACTAGGCCCACATGTCAGCGATGGATGCATGGATCTCGTCCATGGCAGCGTTGAACTGCTTGCATGGCGCCCCCGAGACGTCGGGGCGGGCTGCTTGCCGGCGTCGGCGTGGATGGAGCTCTCCAGCTCGCGGAAGATGGCGGCGGCAGAGTCGCCAGGGCGGGACCGGAGTTGTTCTTGTGGTCCGAGGATGGCTCGTCGGCGAACAGGAAGGCCTCGACGACCAAGGACGCGTCGCGGATGGCCTCGTACATGGCCCGGAGCCGTTCCACGGTCTCCGGTGGGTAGGGCGGCGCGGCCGCGGAGGACTCCTCGGCATCCGCCGACGCCGGGGGCGGCGGCAGCACGCACCGGTCGGGCTCATGCTGCGCGCCCTGCTCCCCGCCGCGACCTACCACCGCCTTGGGACTCTTCCTCGAGAAACGCCATGGCCCGGTGCAGCACGGCGGTGACGCGGTGCATGGCCGCGTTGTGCTTGCCGCCGCCGCCGCCGCCCTCGGGGGCCTTGCCGAGCGCCGATGCTAGCACTGCGGTGCACGTGATCGCCGCCCGCAGCGCCGACGGCTCGCCGCTAGCCTCCGCCGCCTACCAGTCGTCCACCCCTCGGACCGCGCGATCAGCAGCTCGACCGCGGACGCGAACTTCTCCAGCGTTGCCTCCGTGACGGTCACGGGGGCGTCCCCGTCCTGCCGCCTTGCGACAAACGCGTCGATCTCCACCGACAACGCTACAAGATCTGGCACGCCACTGCACTCCCAACCACCGGATCTGGAGGGCCGCCGCCACCCGACGGAGCTCAAGCGCCGCCGCCGCCTTTGCTCCTCGCGGCCCGCTGAGGCAAGGTGGGCGGCGTGCGGAGGGAAGGCGGGCGGCGCCGGCGCGCGGAGGCGAGGTGGGCGGCGCTGGAGTGCAGAGGCGAGGGGGCGGTGTACGCGGCGACAAGCAGGGGTGGAGATGGAAGAGGGTGAATCAACTGGTTAGGCTGACGTGTGGGTCTGGGTACACGTGGGCATGCTGACGTGGCGGGGTGTGTATCCACATCAGCGAAAACCATGGTTGGTTTCACCCAAGGATGAAACGTGACCGGTTTCACAAGTTTAGGGACCCACTTTAACTGGTTTTTGACTATAGTGACGGAACTCAGATTTTGCTAGAACCTCAGGGACCCTGGATGGACTTTTTCCTTTCATCAACTCCAGCCCAGTGAAAAGCGAATTGGGCTTCTATGTTCGCTGGACCCTTTAGCCTTCCCGCTCCTCTAAGACTGAATTAACGCCGTCAGGAGCAGCAGGCCCTCGCCTTCTTGATGCAGAAGACTGGTAAGACTTTTGACCCATGTGGGATTCAAAAAGATAATTTTGAAGAATTGGATTGGCTCGAGCATCGAGGATATTGAGACTTACACTGTGCAAGCTTATGATTGTCAGTCTATCCTGTACGTAGGCTAAGGTTGTGTTCAACACGAGGACCATAGTACGGACTAAAATAGAATCTGCACTGTAGCGACACTGTGCAAAGAGTAGAGTTTGAAATGGAAAAATGGAATGATCCTTCTGCTGGACTTAGGAGCATTCTTACACTAGACAGGGACGCTGCAGTAAGTTAGTATGCATCTGGTATGTTGTCCCATTTTTTAGCTCATGGTATCACCAAATGGTAGGCGCAAGGGGTTCAACAGGAAGCAGCAGGTGCAACAAAAGACATCTTTTGCTATTTTGTACAACGAAGACAACACCAGCAGGTGCAAAGAGCTCTTCTGCTTCTTACAGTTATCGATTTTTTTTGTGAGTTTGATAACCTTAAAATACTCGTTTGAAAATGGTATGCATCCATGAAAACTACTAAGAATGTGAGTTTTCTGTGAAGTTGTATGGACACTATGTGCTTTTCTATTATAACAGCTGACTAGCGGCCTAGCGCTATGTTTGAGCTAGAGGAAGATGCATACCAGTCTTAATGTGATGGGCACAAAAGAAAGATCAGGAGCATTTGAGCTAAAACGTAAAGTTTTGATAACCTTTCACTAGTGACTGACAGGGTATGTACATCTTCCTCTAGCTCAACTAGCAGCGACAACTATTCCCTTAACGAAGGGAGTAGATTTTACCTGAAAGTATTTCCATGTATCAATTTTCAGGTGAAAAGAACAGCTAAGGGTATGTACAATGCACCAATGCTAATTTACAATTGGACCACCGGTATTGCAAGTACTTAATTTAGTTGGTAGACCTTAGATTTCGTTTAAGCTTTTTTCTTTCTACAATGCACAAGTGCTTCCCATAAACCCCATCCATATCCGACCATACATGCATGCCGTTGAATGGCACAGATAATCCTAGCAACAGCATATGCGGAAGGCTTGCGGATAAAAAATGGCAGCAACTAACTAGTACTATCTCATTTTAATTTTTTTTTCAAAACTTAAATTGTTCGTCTTATTTAACTTGTCAACTACTATTCAACTTGTCAACTTAATGAGGTTTTCTTGACAGAGAAGTGTCCAACCATGTAGGAGCGAACCCCCACACCGTGATAACCAGAGCCAAGATCTTGAACCCGCTCATGGGGTCATGGAACCAGATCACGGCGGCGACGCTCGTCAGGGAACCCTGACGGCGTTCAGCACGCCCGCGAGGACGATGGACGCCAGGAACAGCACGCCGGTGCCGCCGAGGACGCCCAGCTGGAACGTGACCGCCGTCCACACCATCACGTGGAAGGTGAGGAGTTCGAGAGATTGAGGTTGAAGAACAACTACCAAATGTGAAAATACAGTAAGGGTGCTATGAATTTGTGCTCTCGCAGTAGCACTTACCCTTTAAATGTAATCGAATAACAAGCCATGCTCACGCACATTTCTAAATGTATTTGTTCTATTGAGACATCACCTGATTTTAGAGGTGTTCAAGATTTAGACTTCTATTATATCAGGTTCGCATGTAATATGTTCATTTTTTCGTTTTACAATATGTACATTGAGCATGGATACATGAGACAAAGTGTGTCTTCAATACTATATGTCGTTACAAGTTTTTATATGATAAAAGATCTATGTATATGTGAAAAATTTGTTATCTCCGTAGAAAAGCACGGACATAAACCCAGTTTATTTATAATTGTGGTTGTATCGCAGCCGTTCAGGGTCCCGGACCGGCAAAATATAAGGGATGGAAGCAGATTCCTCGCTGCAGCGGTGTCCTGGAAATGGCCCTGTAATTTTCGGGATGCCCGGTGCTTTCCTCCAAATCTCCAGGGAGAAGCTGTCTCCCGCATCTTCTCTCTCCTCAAGGTGCGTGTGGGCTGGCGGAGTGGCGGCCGCGGTGGGCAGCGGCCACCGCGCGTGGGACGGCGGCAGGCACCGCACGACGGCGCGAGCTCCTGCGGCGGCAGGCACCCCGCGCGAGGTCTGGCGGCGGCTGTCTCGCCGCGCACGAGGTTGGGAGCGGGCGCCGCGCGAGACGGCGAGTCCCGCGCGAGGTCTGGCGGCGGCAGGGGGCGTCGCGCGTGACGTCCGGCGCCGGCGAGCGCGCGAGGGCCGCAGCGCAGGAGATCCTTGCGTTCATCGCTACAGGCCGGCACAGCGCCTCGGCCGGCGACGGTGCGCTCCTCCTCCGAATCAGCTCGTCGGGGCCTGTGGGCAGCGCGTACGCACTACGCCTTGCCGCGTGTCAGCATGAGGCGGCGCACGGCGCTCATGCGGCGGCGGCGGCGGCGTGCGCAGGCGGTGGCGGCTGGGCGCGTGCAGTAGCCGCGGAGGCACACGCGGCGACGAGGCGGCGGCGCGGCAACGCGGGCAGGCAGCGGTGGACGGCGCCGGCGTGCAGCGGCTGCGGAGTCGCGCACGGGTCGGCGGCCGGCGCGCAAACAGCGGTGTTCCAGCTGGCGCAGCGGCGCGCGCGGCAGCCGGCCTCGTGCGGGCGGCGCGGCTGGGGATGCCGGTGATGGCGCGAGCAGCAAGGCGACGCGATTGCCAGCGACGACACGATCCATAGGGAGGTGGCGGGCGACCGGTGCGAACGCGGCCGTCCATGGCGGCGTGCGGATGGCCGGAGCGGACGCGGCGGCTGCTGCGGCGTGCAAGCGGCAGTGGCAGAGTGGCGAGCGGAAGATGGAGCGGAGGGCTCCGGAGAGGGTCGTGGGTCCCCCAGAAGACGAGGATACGGGGGCTATTTAACAAATTGCCATCCTTAGAGCATCTCCAACAGTTTCTAATATTTGTACTCCCAGTACCTTTACATTGGGCTCTCCCAAAAGTCTTAAGGCCCAAAAAAAACTTTTCCATCTCCAACAGCTCCCAATTTTATCCTAAAAGCAACTCCCCTGGGCATTGGCCGGAGGTGCCGATGGCCGCTGCTGCATCCTGGTTCGGTACGGGACGGCGACGCAGCAGCAGCTGGGGACGTCGGCGACCAGGATTAGGGCGCTTCCGGAGTGGGGGAGGGAGGCCGGCGATGGCGTGCGTCCGGAGTGGGGAAGGGAGAGCGGGGAAGGGAGGCCACCAGCGGCGCGTGTCCGGAGCGAGGAAGGGAGGCCACCGGCGGCGCACGTCTGGAGAGGCCGCACAGCAGGAGCGTCCGGAGGGGGAGATTTCCGATGGCCGGTGGCGTGCGGCAGGAGGGATTTTGGCGCGATATGGCTGCTCGACGCGGGAAAAGAGAAAAAAAAGAGTGACCTGGCTGCGATATGGCTGCTCGGCGCGGGAAAAGAGAAAAAAAAAAAGAGCGATTGGGGCTGCGGTTGCTCTGCGGAAAGTTGTGCCGCGGACGTCTTTTTTCGAAAGACCCAATAGATTGGGAGAACCGATGGGGAACTGTTGGAGAGGGTTTTTTCTCCTTTGTTCCTAAAATAGAGTTTTGGGAGTACACATTGGGAGCTGTTGGAGATGCCCTTACGGATGGTCAGCCACGGTTTGCCATCGTTAGAATGGCAATAACATATTTGCCATCCATGCATAAAAGTTGCTAATTATTTGTCATTTTTGCTTACGTGGCAGGCCACAGAGGCGTTTCACGGTGGCAAAGGCAGAGAAAAAGTCTAGAATGTCCCTGGTTATCTCCCTCTCTGCCCCTTTATCCCTCTGACCTGTGGGACCCCTCGCCTCCTCCACTGACCTCTCGGCCGCGGCAATGGAAGCCGCTTTCTCCGCCTTCCACGCCGCCGTCGACACCGTCCTCCAAGGCAGCGCTCCGGCTCAACCCCGCAGCCATGCTCCTCTGCCGCGTGCCGACCCCGACCCCCACCGCGACGACCCCCGTCACCGCGACGACCCCCGTCACCGCGTCGGCCTCCTCCCCCGCGCGGCCCGGCGGCGCGGTCGTCCACCCGCTCGCGGCCTTCCTCTCCTTCCTCAACCCCTGGGGCGACGGCGACGGTCTCCTGCTCCTCGCCTTGGCCTCAGCGCCGGTGCGCGCGGTGCCGGGATCGACGCAGGCGGCAAGGAGATCCTCCCTGTCGTCCCATAGGCGCGGCTTGAGCGCCGGCCTAGGCTGGGTCCGGGCGCGGCGAGGGAGCCGCAGCGGGAGGTGGGGGCGCCGCCGCCTCCGTGCGGGATGGGCGGCAACGACGGTAGGCGCGGGCGCGCGGGACGGCCTGCGGCGCGGGCGCGCACGAGGGAGGGGGCGCGGCGTGCGGCTACGCCCCGCCTCTTCTCCTTCCCCGCGCTCGCCCATTTGAGAGGAAGAAGAAGGTCCTGCACCTAGACCCCACACGTCAGTGGGTGAAGAGAAGGAGGGCAGGGTGGTCTTTTCCGCATGCTTCGTGTACGCTGGACTGCCTATGTGTCTCGCCACGTAGGCAAAAGTGGCAAATAGTTTGTACTTTGCTTTATCAAATGGCAAAAATGTTATTGCCATTCTAAAGATAACAAAGCATTGCTCGCCATCCGTAAGAATGGCTATCAGTTAAATAGCCCAGGATACGGTGTACAGGATATCGCTGCGGACAAAATTTATTTAGGGGAAGAAATCTCTTGGAGGATACTCGTTTGGAGGATGAAATAAACAGGATATCGTAGCGCATAGCCTGAAGGACATGGATGAGCAGAATTCTGGCGGCAAGCGGGTAGCCTGATCCATCGCCGCTGGGTGCTGAGTGCTGACTGCTGACTGGAGCCGCAACTCAGTAATGCCGCCGCCCTTGGTCACCGGCAATGCCCTCACTGTATCGTCATCCCGCTCACCTACCGGCGTTGCTGCCCCAGCAAGAACCAGACGCTCCATCGCCGTCCGTCGCTCATCCTTTCTAAGCCGCTGCCGCCGTGGCCGTGGCAAGAAACCCAACCCCGGACCCACCGCACCACTGTTGCCCTTGCTCCCGGAGAGCTCCCTCCCGCAGTGGTTGGTGTGGTGCCTCCGCGGGCTCGCCGCAGCCGCGCTCGCGCTCTCGCTGTCTCCCCCGCCGCCGCTTCTCCAGGTTGCCCACGCCGCGTCCATCGGTGGGCGTTCACCACTGGAAGCCACCGCCTATGCTTGCGAAGATGCCAGGAGTTACTACGCGGGCTTGGACGGCCTCACCGGTGACAAGCTGAGGACGAAGCTCGCCGCCGTCGTGTCGCCTCACGCCGCCCTGCGCTATAAAGATGTCGGTTTGCTCGTAGCCTGGCTACCAATTAGCCTTCGTGCTTCTTGATTTGGTGCAAATTTTTTATCAAATTAAAAAGGAAAAATGTGACGAAACGCGACATTCGTATCTTTTCTTTTCTTTGGCCTTTTCTTTTGTAGGTGTGGGGGGCGCTCAAGATTCTCGATGCAGCTGATGCAGAGCACCCTGAGGCATCCTCTGAAGTGTACGATGCAGAACAACCTGAGCCATCCTTTGAACACGCTCTGTACAAAATTATGGGTACAACTGTTTTTGGCTTATGCAGCCTTTGATACTTGGTTTCTGTATTGTGTGTTGATCTTTTTTGTAGGATTGAGATATACTCACAGAGAGCTGTGCCGAAGTCCTTAGCAGGAAAACCAGATGGGTGGAACAGTAAGTTATGCTCGTGAAATTAAAGCTAACTCACATCAGTACATGACCGGAAAAGAATGGATGCTCACTTTTCTTCGGGTTCCCTTTCACAACAATGTTGTGCATTTTATGGGCAGGGGAACACCTCTGGCCTCGATCGTATGGCCTAACTTATGGTCCAGCACTAACTGATCTTCACAACATACGTCCTGCAGATGTTAATGGTCAGTTAATTTTTGGTAAATGGTACAAGTACTTCTCAGTGGCCATGTGTTTCTGTGGTTCATGAGTGGAATACATGTTTTACTTATCTATAAAAAATTGGCCACTTGGCATAGTTATGGAAACTACACAACATTAGGTTTGTATTTGTTTCAAGTGAGACATTTACTGGCTTTCGTAATTTTTGGTCTAATATTTTCATAGAAAGGAACTGTAATGCTGTCTGTTTACATTTAATGGAGTCACATAGCATAGAATTTGATTATATTGTTTAAAGGTACAAATCATGCTTTCAGTAAATTCTTCACGGGGAAACAAATATTATGGAGAATGTACTGCCACATCAAAAAGATGTGTGAGGCCAGCAAATCATGAAGCAGCACCTGACACTGAGACAGACGGTGAAAAATGGGCACCTCCTTTTCAGGTTCAGAAGCCATTTACTTGATGTTAAGGATGTCTTATTCTTGATGTTATTGGAAAAAGACATTACACATGCAGTTTTTTTATCTGTAGACTAAATAAAATCTACTGTTGAATAGCATGCTAATATTTGAATTGGATCTGTACAGGAACTAAATATTGTTTAATCTTGAGAGACATATTCTTTTTCCTCATATCGTATCAAATAGTAATTTTCTACTCAGCACAGATAAAGATACATGGTATCAGGTGTATATGGATATGCCGATACAGCATTTTCCTAAAACAACCCCTGATACATTTTAATTTTTTAGTAAGTAAATAGTAACATATATTAAGATTATAAAAGAGTTAGCTAGCAATTACAGTTACCTTGCATGGCCCTTGCCTCCTTCAGGCTTCAACTACTATCCAGTATCCATTTCTCCAACAGTCCAACTCCAAGTTCATACTTGCATCCAAAATAATATGAATGTATAAGTCTTAATTTCTTATACTCTTGTTCTTGTAAGGCTGCTCTCACCAGTGGCGCCCATTTGGGTGTCCAAAACACTGGTTTGCACTGTACGTGCACTATAGACAGAGAGGAGTTTGAAATATGGGCGATGGAATGGGCGGACTGGTGAGAATAGCCTAATAGAAAAAAAAACTCAACTTGCGAGGGGTAGGTCTTGGGTTCGACTCCCCGTGGGAGCAAATTTCAGGCTCTGGTTAAGAGAATTGCCTAATAGAATTATAGAAATGGAGGATTCAAGTATATATCACCTTTACTTTTAGCCTTTTAATAAATCAGCCAAATCTGTTCAGAAGCAATCAACTAGTCCAGACTCCAGAACACATATATAAATAATAAATATACACACATAGAGTTGTAGCCTCACACATATGGAAGACATTAGACAAGTCTCAAGTCTCAAATAATAAGTCTGAAATAATTCCACAACATTACAATATAACATAGAAGTTCACATCTTCACATTCAAATGTTTGATTACAACACAAACATAGCATGAATCTTGATAGAAAATTAGCAATAAGAGTCTCCAATTAATTCAAACTTCTTCCCATCCATTCTCCTCCACACTACCAACCTCATTGAGTAAGAGATTACCAAGTCCAAAAGATACAGCTTGCAATTTAGGTCAACGGAGAGATTAGCCACTTCAAGAAGACCCACACTACCTAAGAGAAGCCTAGAAATCTCGTGAAACATCCCACATCCTTTTATCTTTTATTGTTAAGGCAATGATTCCTTCTAGATTTAATTTGCTGACCTTTTAGCACTAAAATATTTTCCATTCTGTTGCCTTCAGGCACGCGGAGATATAGCTAGGTCCCTGATGTACATGGTAGTAAGCTATGGATCTGACCAGAAGGATGACACTCTACATTTGCAACTTTCTGATTCACCAAATATTCGTAAGTTTTTTTTTTTTCTTAAAAAGGAGATGTATCCATGATATATTTTTTTTTAGATTTTAACTAATTGACACTAAATTCTACTAAGGATGGCACTCAATTCTAGTAATTGTTAGACACCTATTGTAAAATATAGTGCTTTATTATCTTAAAGTAACAGTGTTTCTTCAAAAACTACCCTCAGTTGCTTGCATGTTCACACCTTAATTATACTATGCTCAAAGAAAAATGTATTTTTTCTCTGTTAATTATATAACCTTTTCTGCTTCTTGTTTAAGAACAAAGAAAGATGGGCCTCCTATCAGCTATTCTACAGTGGAATGAACTTGATCCTCCATCAAGGTCTGAGCAGCTTAGGAATGACAGGGTTTGCAGCCTTTACCAGCATAATCGAAATCCTTTTGTCGATCATCCAGAATATGTAAATCTTATATGGAGGAACCGCCTAACCAAATGTTCAACTTTCATTGGGAAATCACAGAAGTTTAGGGTCAATGAGTTCTATGAAAACAAAGGAAAATATGAGAATGAGGTATAAGTCTACAAATCACCATATTTTCTCTAGTGTTCAACTCTGCTTTGCTTACCTAGCAATTAACTTGCATGCACTAGTTACATTTTACACAGTTTCAGGAGCCTATCATTATATGATGCCATACCACTGTATGGGTAATATTATAAGAAAATATGATCACATAACCGGCCTATATTGAAAGTTCCAGGTGGTTCAATTGGTCAAGTTGATCACAATGCCACTGCGGCTGTGTTTAGGAGTTGATCTCTGCAGGCTATGCGTGTGTTGACTCTTGACAGAAGCCAATGACCTATACTAAACCAATTGACAAAGCCCAGATCATGACGAACGACTAGCTGACCTTCAATGCAATTATCTTTGGATGCTTTCATCTTTCTGTAATTATCAGCTGCTATATTTTTTGCACCTGAAAACATGCTCCAGTGTTTTAGAAACTTCCAGTAAAATTTACTGGTTCCAAAATTTCATTCTATACAACCTGAAACTTAAATGCGCTTCCTATTTCTGCAGTTTGTTGGGTTGTGGTACACAAGATGCAGAAGATCATGCTCCTACTGTATAGTGGAGCAAATGGGCCAATGTATCGTTCTCTTAATCTAGTCTAGCAGACTCAGAAGCCTTCAAGAGATGAACTTCAGCATTCTTCATGCATGAGACTTCTACCACATGGAGGCGCTAGGGATATACAGAAGTTTGAGTTCCAATTTCTTTGTAAAGAAACAAAAGGCTCAAAACTTTTCTCAACAGATTGGTCGATGGTGAGGATAGGAACAGGGTTGGAAGCGAAAGAATCGGTTGGTTTCTGATTGGCACCTTGTTTATTATTCAAAACCTTTTGGGTTGGTTTCATGGATGTATCCAGTTTCTATATCCAGAACGAATCGATGCCAGCTTGTCTGATAAAGTCTTCAGTTTCTATATCTGATATCCCAGTGTCATGTTTGAATCTGTATCCAGAAAGTAGAAATATATTACCTCCATCTCTAGAAAAATACAATTCTATATGTACATAACTTATTCAGATGCATAGCTTTTTCTAGGGACGAAGCCAGTCGTAGTGCTTCAGGCTTTTCATCATACGTCTCCCCATATGTAAAACTTTTTTTTTTTGAAAATCCCCATATGTAAAACATGGCGAATGAACATCAGAGTTACCGAGGGGTGAGTGTATATGTATGTGTGAGCATTTGTATTTGTACCATGTTATAAAAAGAAGTTGTGAAAGAACATAAGGGACCCTCTCCTTTTTGCCCCCTCTTATTCGGTGCAACACCACCACAATGATAATGTACGTAGGACAGGTGCCCTCAATATGTTTGAAACATGGCTGTACAACCCTAAATTTGGTTTATACACTAAAAACAATGCAGCCGGTGTCCCAGCGAGGTTGACCTTCCGCTGGGTCGAGCTTCAATTGCCGCTTTCCCGCGTAGAAGGTCGGCCCTCCGAAGATCATCAGGCATCCCTCCATCGCAGGAAACTGGTCAGGGCCGGGCTCGGCAGCGGCGGCAGGTGCCGCATCCCTGACCGGCGCCTCCAGTTGGTGTCGTGCAAGGAAGCGCTTGGTGATCTCGCAGTCAGCGAACTTGTGCCGCACCGGGTAGCCATGGTGCGGGCATGGCTCGTCCATGAGCTTCTCGAACGCCCGCCTTCGGGTCTGGGAGCCCAGTTTCCCTGTTCGCGCGGAGCGCGAGGCGGCCTATATTGCCGTGGCGACCGGTCGATGGCCGCGACTTCTTCGTCGGCTCCGCGATAGGGGCGATTGTCATGGCGTCTGCCGTCTCGGCGCCGTTTGCCTCCCTCGCGGAGGGACCTAGTTCTTCTTTGTCGTTGTTGGACCTCCGGGGCCCTTTCCCGCGGTCGTCGAAGATGGCTCCCACTGCGTCCTCCCCAGAGGCGTGGTCGCTGGCAATTTCCATCAGTTTACCGATGGTTTTGGGTTTCGAGCAGCCCAGCTTATGGACCAAGTCCTTGTCGTTGGTCCTGTTTATAAAGGACCCTACAACGTCGCATCGCTGATGTCAGGGGCTCGGGCATGTTGCGCATCATCACGACGTCGGCCGCGAAGTTCTGGCTAGCCTTGGGGAAGAAACGTGGGCCGCCATTGGCGCCAATTTTGTCGTCGCTGAATCCCCCGACGGCAGCCGCACGCCGCTCTTCCATCTGCTGGCGGAGCTCTTTGAGGTGGGCCGCGTCGTCGCCCGCCTTCTTTGCCTCGAGCTCTTCGCGCCGCCGCTGTGCCTACTCGGCGCGGGCGCGTTGATAGTCTTCCTCCTGTGCTGGGGTCGGATGGTCCCCTCCCGCCAGTGGCGGCGGCGTACTTGCGCTCGCCGGATCCATGACGGCGTTGCAGACCCGGTGAACGGGCGCGCTCGTGACATCGCCGTGTTCGGAGGAGGAGCTGTCACTAGAATCTCCTTCCATTAAATCGTGGAAGGACGCGGGGAGGATCCCTGCCATCGCGACCATCATTGTGACTCGTAGCCCCCCACGGGTGCCCCATAGAGCTCCATGGCCTGCTCATCTGGGTCCGCGGGTGGCGTACCCATCAATTGGGCAAAGACGTCGCAGAGCACCTCGAGCGTCAGGCGCGCCTCCCCATGGGAAGGGCGCGGTCCTAGATGGACTCGGATTCGCCAGACGAGGATGTCATCGTCGAGATCCGGAACAGCCCGGGGCATGCTCGCGACTGGCGCAGTGGAGTTGCCAGGCGCGAAGGTTGCTCGCAGGG
The DNA here is from genome assembly GCA_022530915.1 of Paspalum notatum. Lineage (NCBI taxonomy): Eukaryota > Viridiplantae > Streptophyta > Magnoliopsida > Poales > Poaceae > Paspalum > Paspalum notatum. The sequence goes on from CM039685.1 coordinate 44,627,552, forward strand.
AACACCGAAGGGTTTGTCATTTAGTGGATCAAAAAATTTAAAATAAAATTAGAAATTACCAAGCAATATTGGATGGGCCATCTTACACGAAGTCCTTTATATGACGACGACAAACTCTACATCAAAATTTTAGTGATTTGTGAGATATACAACTTTGTAGCTGATAACTGTTTTCATTTAGGATGGTCTAGAGTGCCAAATATGCAATATAAAGCTCGAAGATATGAATTTAAAATAACATCATCCGTCACAAGTTCTTTGTATGTGAGATAGCAACTATGTTATACAAACGATGCTTCAAGTGGTGTTGCCAAACAAAGAAATAGGCATTCACTCATAGTTATGTTATCTTATGTTTACAATGAATCTTCTTAAGTTTCTGGATAACAAATCCCTTGCTAAATTACTTTTAAATCGAATGATTTTATTGTTTCTCGAAAGGCTTTTGGATGTGTGTGCTGTGTGCCCTATCATGACTCTTACAACGAAATAATCAGAAGTCTCATGAGTTATAGGTTGAGGGCGGCAATATACCCAAGATGGAGTGAAAACCCGATCCAGTTGTCTTTTAAGAAGAGGCGATTCTTGGATGTTGGACCATGTGAATTTTCTCCCCTGTAGTTGGCGTTGTTCGTTTCGACAGGTATTAAAGAGGATGAGCGGGATTAGCGTCATTATTTAAATTTGACTAGCAAGAGATTGGAGGAGATCCAATCCCCTCCAATACAAAGACGGAGCTGATGGCTTCATTGAACAAAGCGTGCCATTTATGTTACCACCAGGCTTGTCTCTATCCTCCATTTTTCTCAGAAGATTAAAATCTTCCACTATCAACCAGTTAACAAACTATGGGTCAGGCAGGAAGCTAGGAGTTGTCTGGTGCCCGGCTGGAGGTGTAATCTGAACTCTGAACGATTAGTTCTGGTTCAGATGATGTGATGTTCAACGGTTTTCCTTTCTCTCCTAGGATGTTCAATGTTTTTCGTTAGTCTACTGCTGTTGTGTAATACTCCGTATGTGTTTTCCAGTTTCTTCTCTTCCCCTCCAGTGTAGTATGCGCTAGTTGTTCGGACTGTGGCTCGTTCCATATATTCCTGTATATTATATGCATATTCAGGTCCTCCTGGCTGGTGTAGTGGTGGTGTTCTTCACCCAGCCCTTTGGTACAATGGTTGTCAATAGCTGTTCTGATTTGTTTTGACGAACTATGAAACCTTTTTTGCACATCGAGCCTGAAACAAATTTTCCAAGAAGCACACAAGGCATGATATCAACTTGATGAGGTTTTCTTGACAGAGGAGTGTCCGACCATGTAGGACGCGAACCCCCACACCGTGATGACAAGAGCCAAGATCTTGAACCCGCTCATGGGGTCATGGAACCAGATCACGGCGGCGACGCTCGTCAGGGGCACCCTGACGGCGTTCAGCACGCCCGCGAGGACGGTGGACGCCAGGAACAGCACGCCGGTGCCGCCGAGGACGCCCAGCTGGAACGTGACCGCCGTCCACACCATCACGTTCGCGTACGCGGCCTCGCCGCCGTGCGCGAACCGTGCCGCCTCGCGGCGCATCGCCGGGAAGCCCTCGGCGACGGCGAGCCCGGCGGAGGTGAAGGCGAACGCGCAGAGCGACACGGCCGCCTGCTGCTCCAGCACCACGTGGAACGAGCGCCGGCCGAGGACTTTGGCGAAGACGAGCTCCGAGAGCGCGAATATGAGGCCGTGGAGCGCCGACCCCAGCACGTCCAGGACGAACCCGAGCGCGTACTGCCTCGCCGTGACGCCGGGCGGCCTGTCGGACCCGGAGTCCAACGCCACGATCACCACGCCGGCCGTGATCACGACCACGGCGTTCAGGGAGGACAGGCTCAGCCTGTTCTTGGCGATGGCGCGGCCGAAGAGCGCGGAGAAAGCGAGCGACGACGCGGCGACGAGCGAGGCCGTGGACGCCGGGAGGTACGCGTAGGCCCACGCGTACATGAGGTTGTCGGCGGCGCTGAGGAAGCCCAGGAGGACGTACCAGAAGCACAGCGTCAGGGACAGCGGTGTCGGCGACGCCTTGCCGAGGAGGTACATCAGGAGCAGGGGCAGCGCGGACAGGGGCCAGCCGGCGACGGCTGCCCACGACAGGATCCACTTGCTCTGCCCGCCGTCGTTGTAGTAGAGCCGGGACAGGAGGCTCGAGGCCGGGAATGCCGTGAGCATGGCCCCGCTGCTCAGGAGCAGAAGTAGCCAGAAGGAGAAGGGCTTGCTCCGGTAGGTCTCTAGCGACGCGGCGATCACCTCGGCGGCTCTCTGTTGCAGCGACGGAGAGTGATTTGGGTCCGAGGCCTCCTCGTCCATTGCAACATCTGTTATCAAGCAAGGAGATCAGAAATTCAGATACGTTGTTAACACTGAACGGCATGAATGCATTCAAGCAAGGAGATCAAAAAAGGAGATCAGAAACTATGCAAGATGAAAAGAAAATGAATGTGGAGATTTTCTAGTAACCGTTGAGACGTTGACTAGTACTGAATTAGTAAGATTTAAACTGCTCTATGTGGTCTGATAAGGAAAGAACATTTGGAGTGAAAATTTTGTCAGTTGAGACTTTTTGTGGCACTGGCACATGGGGAATGTTTGGCTGGTGGTCAAAATCTTGCCCACATTTTAGCCATGACCAAAATAGTTTATTTTTGTACTACTACATTGGCCATGGCCAAATTTTGGCCTTAACTTTGGCCGTCAACCAAACAAACCGATGGAGCCAACAGATGATGTTTTTTCACCTTTTGGAAAAAAGTGAAAAAGAGCTTACGTCTGGAATGAAAAATGTAATCTACTAGTACATGGTTTGGAGCATTCTAGAAATAAAGATGTAAGAGAATTTTCCAAGAAAATGTGCTAATACCGACCGATCGAGCTGGCTGCACTCGTCCAACAAGATATTATCCAAATCCTAGAGGCGAACACCCTGTAAATACCTACTAGTAGTGGTTAGTGCCGGATCCCGGATCTGCTCTTGTTCTGCAGACTTCGGCTGTGTAGGGTTTCTTCTAGTTTGCTTTCTTTTTCATTCTAGTTCTTGCTTCGTTTCTTTCAAGTACTCCTATATTTGTAAACTCCACTCTAATGTAATGCAGCGGCAGAGCGTCTGTGATTTCCTGTTCAAAAAAGGAGCTTACATATTGCGAGAATAAATGGTGGGCATGCGCATTGGATGCATGGTAGAATCCCTACCGGCGAATTGAGATAATTAGGTGCGGACAGTTGCCCAAAAATAAGGCCTGACCCTGGATTTCATAAACAAACACAATTTGGATTCTGAAAAAAAAAAAGAGTAGTATCATATCTTTCCACAAATGAGTATTTTGACGTGGTCTTTTTGAGAAAAAAAAGGCAAAGTGCCAAACCACGTCCAATCATTCATATAGGGCCGACCAGTTAATTGTTTTGCTGAACAGCGTGTTTTGCAGGGTCTATAATTGGTAGTATTATATATGGTAGTATTAAATAAACCAAAACTTATGATTGTGCTTGCTTCCAGCTTCCTGTTATTAGTGTCGGTAGAGTGCTCGCTACTTCATTATCAAAGCTCCACTGAGAGGGACGAGGTAATAGCTATGATAGCATCACCATCTGCTTACTGGGTTTCAAAAGGGAAATCAAATCAAAATGGCAAAAGAAAAACTAGTGCCGGGTGTGCGCTCAAAACGAAATTCTCATGTCGCTGGAAAGAACAGCCAGTAGTTCTAGATCAGAGCACGCATCAATACTCAGAGAATCCAAGATTAAGGAGGGCACAGGGCTGCACTGCAACGACTCAACAGCAAAGGGAGTTGGAGTCGAGCAGGGAAACGGCAAAAGGGTGGGAAGAGAAGAGGATCTTAGAACTAGAAGAGAGGGGAACTGGCTGAAATTTGCCGCCCTGGGACTGGGGATTGGGATTGGGATCAGACCTGGGGATGGGACTCGGATGATGGTGTGGTGGACGCCGATGTCTCCTTCCTTTTCCATTCTCCTTTCGCTGCCTGCAACTGCGACTGCCTGCCAGGCTTGGAGGCCGGAGCAGAGAGGGACGACTCGAGAGAGGTCCACCGGCTGCAACAGCAACGCCACACACACTCTTGGTTCCTGCGGAAGATGACGGCGACCCTCGACAAGCGCTGAAGCGCACCTGCGAAAAATCCGGCATTTTTCTAGTTGGAATTTGTAGCGGGGCCAGTTGGTGCGCGTACGGGGCTGTTGCGGATCTCCTCCACGTACGTCTGTCTCCCGGGAGTACCGGACGAAATAGAGTGATAGCATTACAGTCATACAGTCGTACAGTATATATAAATGTATTAATACTCTTTTTTTCAGAGGATAAATGTACTAATACTCCGTGTTTTGTTGGGACTCTCCGAAGAGTCTTCGTTGACCGCTCCGGCGCGTTTGGTTGGGGCTTGGGGCCGTGTTGGGGGGCAGATCAGCGGCCGACAGAGGGGAGGGGAGGGGAGGGTGGCGCCTGGCCGCCGGCGGCAAGATGTGCCTGCGTGATCCACGCCACGCTGCGCTGACCAACAGAGAGGCCGGGCCGGCTCGGGTTGGACCGAGGCCCACCAACCGTCGGAAACCTGTTTGGACAGAACAGAACAGCGGCTCTTGCCGAAGCCCGTTTCCAGGTGGAAAACCGGAGCTCCTGCTGTTCTGCTGCTCCGGCTCAAAAGCACAGGAGCCAGCGGAGCAGCTCCGGCAGTCAACACGGTAGGAGAAACTCGCAGGCTCGCACCGCGTAGGCAAACTGGCGGAATGTTGTGAAACTCGCAAAGAATCGACGCAGTCATCTCCGCGTCTGTGGCACGAAAAAGGCGCACACAGCTGACAAACACTTAAAAGCCTAGCATGCGATCAGGTTGTGTCCAGCAAATCCTCAGTTTGTTTCAAACTTCACTCTGTCTAAATGTAGATATAGTGTTGAATTGTGCTATAGATATCTTTTTCACATGATCTGCTGGATACAGTCTGAGCAAACACATAATGGCAGTGCTCCAATGCTTTTCCGTGTTCCAAGCATATGGAGAAGAATGGCGTACTTCAAGTATACTCCTTTCACATCCCACGGGCCACGGGTGAGCAAAAACAATCAGCCTATACATCATTTTTTTTTTTTTTGCCTGGTCTCAGGATCAACAAAACCAAAACCGACTTCTCAATGGGTATGATACAGAACTCATGGCATTCTCTATTGAAATTTGAAAAATACAGGGCACAAATATTGCTGTGGATTCAAAATGAGCACCTCAGCTAATTCTGTTTCTCTATAAATCAGGATATTAAAAAGAATCGCTACGATGTGGCAAATTTTACCTGTCTATTGTCAAAATGTACACTATACAATGTAAACAGTGATGCATGAAGTCATGACAGAGTTTGAACATCTTGTTTAGCCTTGAACAATTATGCTGTCGTGAAACAATCATGAGAACTTCAGATCATACTCCTCTTCTGAAGCAGAAAATTGCCATTCCCGTGGACCTCATCATCAATAGAAGAAAATATAGTGTATTTGTACCTGGCAGATTGATCTACATCATCTATTGAGAGGTTCAAGCTGCACCTCCATTACGCCAGAAGCACTAGATTCTGAATTCCTGGCAGTACCGTCAGGATGCAAAAGATCAACTGAATCCTCCTCCTCGGTGTTGCCTAATACCCAGTGCCCACTGACGCTTCTGTGACCGCTCCTCCGTTTGACCTCCTTATATTCCAGACACAGCACAATAACTATAACTGAAAGCACCCACAGCATTAAGGCCCAAGTGAGTTCCTCTACGTTCTCACTGTCATACCTATGGCCTAGATGCTTCATTCCCGTGAAAAGTGCTACAACTCCTATGATGATTGCGGACCTGCCTGTGATAACATGCAGGTACTCCCACAGGACTCGGTTGCGAGATGGAACCTCCCCATTAGCCGGTTTACTAGGCCGGAATTTAGCATTTAGTGGCTGCAAAACTGCCAATAATAGGGCCAGCACACCAAACTTAACATGCACCGAACTGATGAAGAAGCCACGGAGCTCTGCTGCAGCGAAAAGGACACCGAGAAACATTATAGCAATTCCTGAATACTGCAGATAGACATGTATCTGGTACCACCCATCACCTTTCAAGCTCTTCAAATACCGGGCAGCCATTATCCCACCAGGAAGCAAGATGCCCCAGGCAACAAACATCATAAACCCATGGACGGCCAGAACCGGGCGTAAATCCTGTTCTGCTTCAGCTGAACCTCTCAACAGCAAAACACGTATAGGCCGACTGCTTGTGACTGAATGCATGTTACTGTCTGTCAGATCATCCTCCGACCAGCTTGCACCCATGGCCCAAACAACCTTAAGGGGTGTGGTTGGATCAATGATGTTCTTGCATTCGATGGCCTTCTCGCTACAAGAAGGCTTAAGGGGGCGAGTAAATTCAAATGTAATAATGCCATTTTCTGACTTACAGCGGACAAATGTGATGTTCTCAGATGTTGGGTGGATGCCAGCTGCACTCTTTCCATCAATCCAATAAGTTTTTACTCGACCAACCCCATCATTGCCAACCCAAGCAACATAGGTAAAGCTATTCACCATCCCACTCCCAAACCCGATAGCAAGGTATCCACTTTTCTTCTCGCCTCGAGCTGCTATAGATATAGAATTAGAATCCGCAGACAGAGTCCAAAACAAGGTAACCTGTTGATCATCCAAAAACACACTGTTATTATACATGTCACTAAGGCCTCCATCAACCACCTGAACCTTCCATCCCATCTTCTGCTCGTACAGTGACTGGTAATACACTAGATCAGGTGTGTTCCGATCAGGCAGCCAAACAAGCTCCTTTGGGGTTGCTAGTACACCATGAGCATCAGGCCCACCAGCATATATGACCTCAGTCTTATTCCGCAATGTCGCATTCCCTCCAATCGGATCTGAAGTGATATAGAGTGCCACATCATGCCCAGCCTGCACTGAGAACTTCACTGGCACACCCCTCTCAACCTGCAGCAGCGGTGCCTCCTTCTTGTCAATGTAAATCACCTTGTTAGGGTTTGGCGGGTTTGGGTAGCGCACCGCTGGAGCAGATGTTACCACAAGTGGTGTCTTCCGATCTGCGATGATCCTTTCCTGATCCTCCTTATTGTCCGCATCCAATGGACCAAGGCAATTGTCGACTGCCTCAGACAAATTCAACCGGGCAAATCCATAAGTCATGTCCTTTGGCCCCCCATGGTTCTGTGGGAGATAGTGTGGCCGCAGCGTGTCCGGTGGCCGCAGCTTCCCCATGGCCCAAACCACGGCCATCTCCTCCGTGGCACCCACCGGCACGTCGTACTTGGCATCCTCGGTGTCAAGCTTCCTCGCATACCTCACGAAGGACACCCCGTCCCGGCGGTGCCCGTACACCAGGCTCGAGTGGTTCTTCCCGTCGTCATAGACCTTGTCCGGGCAGACCCCAGACACCGGCGAGTCATCCTTCCCCAGCGTGCACTCGGTGTAGTCGCTTATGTAGTAGTCCTCGGCAAATGGCGTACCTTCCTCTGTGAAGCCGGCAACAACCACATCAGCGTGGATCATGGCGGGGGAGTCGGCCTTGGGATCCGCCCACCCGAACGCCATGTAGTACTCGGAGCCCACGGCCGCCTCGAGGCCGATCTCGACGGTGCCGGCGGAAGCGTTGAGCGTCCAGCGGAGGCGGTAGGTCTCCTTCTCGGAGAGGGGGATGCAGTTGTCGAACATGGTGGGCGCCGGCCGGGCGGCGTCGAGGTCGGAGCTGGTGCCGTTGGGGAGGAAGACGTGGCCGAAGTCGGAGGAGGTGTCGGGGTCGTAGAGCGCGAGGAGGCGCGGGAGCGGGCCGTCGAAGGGGAGCTCGAGGGAGGCGTTCTTGAAGGTGGCGTTGAGCGGGAGCGTCGAGAAGGCGCTGCCGGCGGCGAGGTCGGCCATGGCGGGGCCGTCGGCGGCCCAGAAGCGGGCGGAGGGGGAGGCGGCGAGGAGGTCGAAGCGGGTGAGCTGGAGCGCGCAGGTGCCGTTGGCGGCCAGGCGCACGGTGCCGCGGAGCTGGTGCTGCAGCATGGTGAGGTCGGCGGAGAAGCCGGCCGTCAGGTTGGTGTGCGGGCACGAGGCGGCCCCCGCGGCCGAGGCGAGCGCCGCCGCGGCTAGAAACGCGCACGCGAGGAGCGCGAGTAGGGGATCGGCCGCCATGGCCGCGGCGGCGGCGGTGGATCGGGATCTGGGGCGGCAGGTGGCGGAGGGATCTGGAATCGGAAGGAGGGGTTGGGGTGGGTTTCTTGGAGGGGAGGAGGCGCGGCGCGGCGATGTGGTGGGGTGGCGCGGTGCGAGTGCGACCCGTCGGACGGCGGGCGGATTATTCGCGGTCGCAGGGGGTGGTCCGGTCGCAGGAGGTGGGCGGACGGCTCGCTGGCGCTGGCCCTGGCTGGCCGAGATCCACTTCGGCTTTGGGTCAGCCGTGGTGCGGCGGTGGCGGCGACTGGTGCGGGTGCGTCCGAAGGTGCGATGCCTTGCCGGTAAGCAAGCACAAGCAACCGCAACCGCTCTGGCTCTGCCTATGCGAGTGGTGCCATGCTAGAAATTTCTGCGTTCACTGCAAACCGTTCAGTGCCAGTGCCTCCGGAGACACTGCGCTCACGCGTCGTGGCCGTGGGGCCCACGCGGTGGCAGTGATCGGGATTCGGGAGACGCGGCGTGCGTTTCAAACGCGCACGCTAAGACCGGGTCATCATGAGGGAAAAAAAAAAGTGCATTTGTATTGTATCCGTACTTTTTCGCTCTGTATACAGTGCGCAAAAAGTGTTTTGCATCTCCATATGTTCTGTCTGGTGACTCCGGTCTAAGCATTGTGCAGTACCTCTCGACAGGTATCGTGGCATCTTACGATCCAGGCTAAACGATAAGTATCATACATAAAATCCTTTTTATATCTAATATCTAATTATGATCATGATACGTATTAATATACGATCCCATGCGACTCTAAGCGGCAAGTTTATACCTTTGTGCATTAATCGTGGAGCTTAGCATATGGCCTGCCAAGACACTCCTGACAAAGCATAGTGTCATTTGGTTATTATCTCGTGGGGCTAGTACGTGGTCTTTCAAATCATCGTCGGCAGAGTAGTCAACGATCCAAAATTTTTGAATAAGACAAAAGATCGAAGTTTTGAAAAAAAAGTCTATCACGGCTTATATTTAAATACAAATCTTTATTTTATGATATAATATGATTTATCTTTTTTAAAAAAAGAAAAGGAGCAACCATGCCAATATAAACGGAACTAAAATTATTTTGGAAAAAAAAAAGGATCTCATAGTATCCAATACTACGATCCAATCCTACGATTGGATATTGTTCGGACAAAAAGGTTATTCCGATACTAACAATCTTGTTCAGTAGACTGCTTTCTACATTTGTCGTGTTTAAAACAAATCTAAGTGAGTACTTAGAAAGATGCTGAGAAGCAAAGGCATTCCTTGCTTGACCCCAGAGGAAAGAAGGGCTTCTAGAGGATTGGCCCTTGTACTTCTGCTCTCTTTTTCTTATGAGCAGCCGATAAGATTACTTCCAACAATTCTTTTTTTCTCCTTCTGTCATAATCAGTGAGTGGATATTTGTTAAGCATAATTTGTGATCGATATCAAGCCGGCTATAATCGGCCATCTCTAGCTACATTGTTGAGCTAGAACTAGAGCTGTGCCAAATATAATCAGCCATCTCTACATTGTTGACCGATAGTGTTTAGATAGAATGTGTTATCTTCCACTTTTTTCCTCGTATTATGTGAATCCTTCCGCAATACAAGCATGGCAAAATTGGCATGCAATGTTGAGATAAGATTCAACCCTTTTATGCTGAGTAGGAAATTTGCTCGGACTAGCTAACATTTGGACATTGAAATAGCCCTACAATGTAAAGAAAACCCCAAACATCTAAGGAGGGGCTGTTCTAATTGATGTCAGTAGTGCTGGCAATGTTGCCATCTAGGGGTCGGTTTGGAACATAGGGATTTTATAAGAAATACGTATAAATTTTACAGAAAACAGTTCAATTTCACATAGAAAATGTAGGAATAGAGAATTTATTTGCATATTCTAAAAGGACCCTAACATGAAGCTGATATCTTGTGTGGTCTTGTCAAAATAGTTGATACCTTTGCTTCTTTTTCATTGCTCTCTTTTGGTTGGACGATGCAGCTCGGGCCCATACTTGTTTCCCCACACTTCCTTCCCCTTTACTGCAGCGATGGCATGCTACCTTCAAGCTCCCTATTGAGGATGCCCTAAGTGCCCCGTAGGCTCCAAGGAAACAGGATTAGAGAGCTAAACGACTTTGGAAACACACCTTAACCTGATGCAGGGTCGTTCCTTGCACGGTTTAAAGGATCGAGAATATAGTTTTCGAACTTGATAGTGGGTTCAGACTCAAAAGACAAAACAGAGAGTAAAATAAACTTCACTCCTAAAAAACTGAAAAGCAAAAATTAAGAAAAAACACACTACACATATTAATAAAATACGCTCATATGTATTACTCATATATTCTAATGGTGTATATTATATATTATTATCTCTCGCTTGAGGGAGTAGGACGTGGTGTAGTATACAATATTTAAAGAATATTGCTTCATCCTTCCTGTTTTTATATTGTAATATGTATTATTTTTTTAGGATTGAGAGAGTAAGATATATCTTTGATTCAAAGCTAAACAAATCATCATCTTGTATTGAAGATTGAGAGTACTTCATCTATCCCAAATCGTAGGAGATTTCACGCCTCTACTTAATTCATTCGTTGCTCTGTATGTATGTCTCAACGTCTATATGAACATAGACGGATAAAAAAAAAATGCTAGAACCCCTGTGATTTAGAACGGAGGGAGTATTATTTCATCTTTTCTATTTTAAACTACAAACACCATATGTAAGTATTAATATCAAACGGAGGAGCTTGTAATAATAATTTAGTTTAGTTTAGCAACACAACATTTTCAAGCATCACACGAGTAGTAACATCAAATTACCAGCCCATGTACCGGGCTACCGGCGTACACGTCCTGCCAAGCAGCACCATCGCCGGGTCAAACAAGCACCACGCCGTCCGGCCGTCGCACGTGCCACGACACACGAGGTCAAACTCGAACCGAGCTAACCGACACCATACGAGCAATTAAACCTTGCACCGGGGGCCTAAGTGTAAAAGTTATTTATCGATAAAACCCCGGGAAGATCCACCCGTCGCCCGAAGCTTCCCCCTGGCAGCGCGCCGCGCGTCGTCGTCTCCACCCACCCGACCTCGCGCGCCACGCCGAGCCTGCGAGGTGCGAGAGTCATCGCCCGCCCACCGCCTCGCCTCGCAGATCTCCGGAGCCTGATCCCCTCGGGAGGTGACTCTCCCGCCTCCTCACCGATGCGGGCGCCGGCGATGCTCCGGTGGGCCGCGGCGCTCGCGGTCCTGCTCGCCGTCGCCGCGCCTGCCGCGGGGTTCTACCTGCCCGGCGTCGCCCCGACCGACTTCGCTAAGGTTAGTTGGGTCCCAGCGGCTTGCCCTTGCCCCCTCCCCTTTCGTGCACCTAGGAATGGCTGTGTAATTGTGCTCGTGCTCGGAGCTGGATCTGGTCAACGGGGTGCCGGCCCCGGGGCTGGAATCCGCAGATCCAACTCGATGGTTCGTGTGTGGTGTGCACCCTTTCTCGGTTCATTTATCCGGTTCAATTAGTTTCGTTTCATGGCTGGGCTTGGGATTCACATGTTGCGCCTCATTTCGCGCGCTTTTGTAGCCTTTCAACTGTGTCATGTTGTTTGTTAAGTACTTATTTTTGTCCCGATCTGAAATATATCCGCTAGATTTTGGTGTGATCAGAAGTTGTGGCCTGCGTGGAAAAAGTCAACACATGCCATCGTCTATCTGTTGTTCTGTACACTAACATAACTTGAAGTTGTCTTCTTGGTGATGGTCCTTGATCCGACAGTCAAGTAGAAGCTTAGACTTTGTCTTTCAAAAAAAAGTACTAGAAGCTTAGACTTGGTGTACTTTCTGCTTCACTACAGTATAGTTGAATTTAGTATCGACTTCAAAATCCTAATGAGGTTCCACATCATGTAATAAGGTATCTTGTAGAGGATCATTAAGGAGTGGCATTCGCTGTGCTAAATCTCCTGTAACGAATTAGTATCAGTTTATGATTACAATATCATGGCATTTTGTTCTGCTATGGTTTCCCTAAACTGTTCTTCTAATTTACCCTCAGGGTGATCAACTCCAAGTGAAGGTGAATAAGTTGACATCTACCAAGACACAGCTTCCCTATACATATTACTCTCTTCCATTCTGTAAGCCAGCAACCATAGTCGACAGTGCTGAAAATCTTGGTGAGGTTCTTCGCGGCGATCGCATTGAGAATTCTCCTTATGTGGTTAGTAACATATAACATAACATATTAATTGAGGTTTGTGTCCTTGGGTAATGTGCCTAATTTAGAATCATTTTCATTCTGCTTGTTATTTTGGGATATATAGTTCCAAATGAGAGAGCCCAAGATGTGCCAGATTGTCTGCAGAATAACCATCAATGAAAAAGAAGCCAAGGAGCTCAAGGAAAAGATAGAGGATGATTACCGTGTGAACATGTAATTACTACAAAACCATGTGACAGTGTTGCACTTCAGTTAATGCAGTAGTTTTCTAAGCTATATAAGTTGCTTTACAGGATTCTGGACAACCTCCCACTAGTTGTTCCTTTTACAAGGCAAGATAAGATCAGTATTGCATATCAAGGTGGATATCATGTTGGTGTGAAAGGCCAGTACCCTGGAGTAAGTCGATATGCTCGGTTAATGCTTGCCTTTTCTCAATGCTTGTGATATATTTTTTTTTTTTTTTTGGCGGACTCCTTTGTCTGTTCTAAGAAATTCTTGTATGCAAATGTTTGTTTTTCAGAGTAAGGAGGATAAATACTTTATCCACAACCATTTGTCATTCACAGTAAAGTATCACAAAGATGAAGATTCAGAACTTTCTAGAATAGTGGGATTTGAGGTCAACCCATACAGGTTTTCCTTTAACCTTTGGTGGCGTTTATTTGTCTTGTGCTTCATGAAATGGACCTAAGGTATTTTGGTACATATTTTTCCAGTGTCAAGCATCAATACGACGGTAAATGGAACGATGCAGAGACTCGCTTGAGCACTTGTGATCCTCATGCGAGCAAATTTGTAAAAAGTTCTGAGTTTCCTCAGGAGGTTGAAACTGGCAAGGAAATCATATTCACATATGACGTTCGTTTTGAGGTACTAAACTGGGATTCAGGAGTTGCTTTAGCATACGCAGTTTCTTACAAGGTACTCTTTGAATGTTTATCTGTGATGATTTTTAATTGAACCTTCCATTACTTATGCAGGATAGTGAGATCAAGTGGGCCTCCCGTTGGGACACCTACCTGTTGATGACTGATGATCAGATTCACTGGTTTTCTATCGTGAACTCTCTCATGATTGTGCTTTTCCTATCTGGTATGGTGGCCATGATAATGCTCCGCACTCTCTACAGAGATATCTCGAGATACAATCAGCTTGAAACTCAAGAAGAAGCACAAGAGGAAACAGGCTGGAAGCTTGTTCATGGAGATGTGTTCCGTCCTCCAACCAAATCTGACTTACTCTGCGTTTATGTTGGCACTGGCGTCCAATTCTTTGGCATGCTGCTAGTTACAATGATCTTTGCTGTGTTGGGTTTCCTTTCTCCATCAAACCGGGGGGGACTGATGACTGCTATGCTACTAGTCTGGGTTTTGATGGGTCTGCTTGCTGGCTATTCTTCTTCACGCCTCTACAAGATGTTTAAAGGTTCAGAGTGGAAGAAGATTACCCTGCAAACGGCTTTCCTGTTTCCAGGGGTTGCATTCGTTATTTTCTTCATCTTGAATGCTCTTATATGGGGGGAGAAGTCATCTGGTGCTGTTCCTTTCACCACAATGTTTGCATTGGTCCTCCTCTGGTTTGGCATCTCAGTACCCCTTGTCTTTGTTGGGAGCTATCTTGGGTTCAAGAAGCCTGCCATGGAACCTCCAGTCAAGACAAACAAGATTCCACGACAGATCCCTGAGCAGGCTTGGTACATGAATCCAATCTTCACTATTCTTATTGGTGGCATTCTCCCATTCGGAGCAGTTTTCATCGAACTCTTCTTCATCCTCACCTCCATCTGGCTGCACCAGTTCTACTACATCTTTGGCTTCCTCTTCCTCGTGTTTGTCATCCTCATCATCACCTGTGCTGAGATCACAATCGTGCTCTGCTATTTCCAGCTCTGCAGTGAGGACTACATGTGGTGGTGGAGGTCTTACCTCACCTCAGGATCATCAGCACTGTATCTCTTCCTGTATGCTGCATTCTACTTCTCCACGAAGCTGCAGATTACAAAGCTGGTGTCTGGCATCTTGTACTTCGGGTACATGCTTCTCGCCTCCTATGCCTTCTTTGTGCTCACCGGCACAATCGGTTTCTGTGCCTGCTTCTGGTTCACTAGGTTGATTTACTCATCGGTGAAGATTGATTAGGCGCCAAAGCGGCAGGCAGAGAATAGCAAATGTTTCAGTGACCGAGTCGAGAGAACTGTATGATTATGTGAAGTGGGGAATTATGCCCCCTTTTTGCTCAGGTTTTCAGGAAAAGTGGCTTTTTAGGATTTAGTTTATGAGTGGTTATATGTTTTGTTGTTGTCAGATGATACACATTAGTGATTTGAAGCTGAAAGATACGAGGATAAACACATTGTAATGGAGTTATACCTTTTGACAATTTTGTTTGGGATCACAGCCACTCTATAAATTCAATTCATTATGCCCGGTTTGATTGAACTGGTTGAATTACTAGCGAGGGTCCAGCACCGGTATGGAATACCTAGATGTCAAAGAATGTAATCTCTAGCATTGCACATTTGTTATTTTGTTGTGCTGTACCTTTTTCGTTCACAAATGTATGGTTGATTTTTTTTTCACAGACTCTAATTACTCGTCTGTTATATATCTGATGCTGCCATTCTGTAAGTCGAATTTTGTCACCAAGTCGTTATTCTACCTCCCAAAGTTTGCATGAAGCACCGGTAAATTCATTATGATTTCTACCTGTATGTGTTGCTATATTTGCTGCCGATCCAGGGCAGGATCACAGGACCATAAGATGGAGAAATGTTTGGCGGCTGCCTGCTGCATTCCTCTCTTTGCGGTGATCGGAAGCGCCCGTGCTTCGTCACATGATTCCACATTTTCACTACTCTAGCGCTCTGGCCTCTGGCAATGGGGCCTCGGCTCGGCTGGCCGTCTCGGAGCCAGCAGTGCGCGCGCAAGGGGTTTCATTCCCGCCAAATCTGACGAAATCCGAAGCGTCCCGGCAAAAAGTGGACCACAATCCGCGGCGAAATCATGCAACTTAGGCGGATATCATTGGTGCAGCAGCAGCTGCGGTCTCCTTCCCTCCGCGCACATCAGACCATCCCTGATCCCGCTTCTCTTCACTCTTTCTTCTGTTCCACTTAACCATGGCCATCTCCCTGAAGTTGAGCTCGCCCACGGCGGCAATGTCGTGGCTCCTGGCCGTCGCGGTGCTCGCCGGCTTTGCGGTTGGTCCGGCGGCGGCGACGGACCACATCGTGGGCGCCAACCACGGGTGGAACCCGAACATCAACTACTCCCTCTGGTCGGGCAACCAGACCTTCTACGTCGGCGATCTCATCTGTAAGTGCCCTCCCCCGCCCAAACACCAAGCTCCTCTTCGCCGCCCCCGCCCTGCCGGATTAGATCCACCTCTCTTATTTTTTCATATAACGAGCAAGCATAATGATTTCGCTACCATGTCGTCGTGTCGTGTAGCGTTCCGGTACCAGAAGGGGACGCACAACGTGTTCGAGGTGAACGAGACGGGGTACGACAACTGCACCATGGCCGGGGTCGCCGGCAACTGGACCTCCGGCAAGGACTTCATCCCGCTCCCAGAGGCCCGCCGCTACTACTTCATCTGCGGCAACGGCTTCTGCCTGCAGGGCATGAAGGTCGCCATCACCGTCCACCCGTCCCCGCACAATGCCTCCTCCGAGGGCTCCGGCCGCCGCGGCAGTACCGGCAGCGCAGGGGAAGAGGCGGCCGCGGCGGAGCTCGGGACCAAGAGCGCGGCGTGGCTGGGAGCACTGGCAGTCGCCGCAGCTGCACTTGCTTTCTGCTAGGAGCTACAGTATCCAGGCGTTCTCTGAACATTGATTTGTTTTTGTGTTTTGCCTTGCGCCCGCATTTCATTTGTGTTTGCTAGCAAATGCTCCTGCCTTGAGAAAGAATTTTGATGAGAGCTACTAGAGATTCAGCAAAAGATGACTCGGGGCAATCTGGTGCGGTGGTGCACTGGTGCCGCCGCTAAGCGATTTTGAGAAGCTACCTACCATCCTGACAACTCATCCATTCATTTCACAAAAAACCCAGTTTAAGAACCAACACCCCATGTGTTACAGGTTGCTACGACTCTGAACACTAAACGGAACAAACCCTATAAGAGATTGTCGAATAGAATCCCTTTTCTTATATACACCCGCTCACTATCATTTTGCTGTCTATCATCCACCTGTTAGAGCTCCACTGCCACTTTCGCCTACTTTGGAGGGACTTCTGGACCATTCACATTGCTGTTCACAAAGGGAAGGGCTCAAATTCTGAAAGAGGAACTTGAGGTTTTACAACGCTGAGATTTCATCACTGGCAGTAATGCTTACTTCGGCCGCATCTCTTCTGCAGTGGTTGCAGGCTGCTCGGCGCTAGAAGTAGCAACTGACGAAGATGGCTTCTTAAACTGCACCACGATAACAGTCATGTTATCACATCCTTCACCACCAGATGTAGGTGCCACACAATGGTTGAGCAACTTCTCGCACACGCTGGATAGCTTATCCTCCTGTAAAATTTTCACACAGATGATGGAAAATATTTGAAGCGTAATGGAATCAAAGACATTAATATGCTAACTTACAGTCTTTAAGTGTGCATGTACAAAATCAACTACGCCCTGACTTGACATGCAATCCCTGTCATAAGAAAAATTGAGCTCAACTCAATATCAATGACAATACAATAAACAGAGTAGACAACACTAAGTGATAATGTCAAAATTATCACTGGCAGGAAGCATGGATATATCAGTTTACATCCTCAAGATCAGCGATTCCGCTTCTCTGTAATGTAGCATGCTAGCTATATTGTGTGGAACCAGCAATGTCTTATGCAGTCAACTGCAATGGAGCTATGGTATCATCAATCTGCTTTTTTGGGGGGTCTAACACCACCTGCCAAATGCACAATATTTGACCATTGGTGAAATCTAGAGATGCTTGTTTTTTTTTTCACATGCCGGTATAATTATTACTGATCTAGCAATCTAGCTAATGTAGGTAAAACAAAAGTTCAGCCTAATCGGTTGTGCTTCTTCTCACTGTGCTGCTGCTACAGCAACACAGTGTGCAACAGGCAGCTATAGCTGCAGCTGCAGCTGCAGCTGCAACTGCAAAGAATCACAACCAATGAGGGAAGAATGCCCAAATTAGAATTTCAGTAATAGCGCACGATATGGATACATACTTATCCATCTAAAACTCAGAAGTATGCTACAAAACTGATGTTACATTACACATCAGCAACTGCAAACCCTGGTGCAATCTACAACCAGTGGATTAATTAGCTCACATTTGAATTAGATGGATGGCATTGTCATACCCTATGGGTCTGTCCCGCAGGCATCATAAATGCAGACTAAATAGATATGATATTACTTATTTGACAGCTGAGTTGCTGTGACTGCTCTACTCCATAGGTTCCAAATTATAGGTAGCTTTGTCCCAAGTCAAACTCCTCTAACTTTGAACAGGTTTTAGTAAAAAATAATAATAATAGTATCAAATGCACTATCAAAACATATTTCATGGTGGGTTTAATAGAACTAATTTGATGTTATAGATGTTGGTGCTCTTTTCTATAAAGTTGATCAAAGTTCGACTTAGTTAAGAGTTAAAGTGAACTATAATTTGGAATGGAACAATTAGTTACGCCTAATGCACTAGACTTCAGTTCTGTTTAACTTTCAGAACTCAGTGGTATTTGGTTGAAGTAAATACACATTTCAAGGTAATAGGTTCATGGTTGATAAGATACTTTTGCCAAATAACATTAGGCACCATTGGCTAGTGAATGATTCTGTATTCTGGGTTTTGCACAAAGTGTTGGATGATAAGCTAGGAACGATTCCTGTGATGATGATTGCAATATGTAGCACTCCAAACAAAGCCATGGCAAAAGAGTTATTTTACAATATTTTTCTCTGGAGTAAGAATAGAATGAAAACCGAGGAAGTCAATTGTGGCCATTCTATTCAGCAATTCTCCTCTCAACCAGACGGAAAACAGTTGGATACTTTAGTATTCCCTCTGTTCCGAAATGTAGGTTATTTTGTTTTCGTCCAAACTCCAAAGGCAACTTTGGCCAAATTTATAGAAAACCGCATTAACATCTACGGTACCAAATAAATGCATTATCAAACATATTCCATTGTCGATTTAATAATAAAACTAATTTGATGTTGTAAACGTTGGTACATTTTATTTATTAAAGTTGGTTGAAGTTAAGACTTAAAAAAAAAAAACTAAAACAACATACGATCTCGAACGGAAGGGGTATGGCACAATAAAATGAATGCAAAGGTATATAAGAAAGCAATGCAGTTATAGCACAAGTTTACATTCAGCAAGAAGCCAAGAAATATAAATCATACCAAATGCCATCGCATGCTAAAACAATGAACTCATCATCTTCCGAAAGTTGGACCTGACCAGAAGCCAAAGCAACCCTGAGCAAATTCTGTTCAAGATTTCAAAGAAAGGAAATACTGATAGAAAGGGGCTGCCAAGACCCACTGTTTTCAGTTCAGGTTCAGCTGTCACAATCTGCCTCTCAGCTGGCAGATGCTCATTTTGCTTCAGTTCCATATCACCTAGAGGAGAACCCAAAAAAATAAAGAAGATTGCATGTAATAACACAATAGTTCCCAACGAGAATGAGAAGAGATACCTATTGCTCTAGATAAGTTCAAACTTCCATTGACTCGCCCAGCAACAACAAATCCACCGGCACTCAAAATCCTCTCCTTCTCTCCCTCAAGATCTGGTTTGTGATCTGTTGACAAATCGTAAGCCTGCACAAGAGATTAGTAAGCAATTTTGGTATTTATACTATGCTTGATAATTATAACTAAAACCAAGTTATAGAAATTTAAAGTACCTGACCCTTCCTTGAGATAACACACCGGGAATCCCCAGCATTTGCAACAATTAGTTGGTCATTTCTTATGACAGCCACACAAGCTGTGCTTCCAGATGTTGGTCCAGGAAAGTTCGAATTTGGACCCTGACATAGTGATTTTGTTAAAAGTTCATATACACTCCAGGTTTACTACTCCCACCGTTTTCCAATAGGTGACTTTAGATTTGTCCTAAGTCAGCCTTATCTAACTTAAAACCATGTTTATAGAAAGAAGCACCAACATCTACAACATCAAATTAGTTTCAATAGTACACCATGAAATATGTGTTCACAGCGCATTTATATTTGGTATCGCAGATATTGGTTTATTTTTCTAAAAACTTGATTACAAAGCTAAAGTGACCTATGATTTAAAATGGAGAGCTAAAGAAAGAAAAGAGTACACAAAAGCTACCCACACTAGAACAACATTTCCATTTTGATTACAACAAATAAACGCTGGATGGGGCATTTGATACTGTAGATTGTCAGTCTTGAAACAATGGTACAAATCTTGATGTACTACATTGTATTTGTACAAATGCAGTATCAAATGCAATCTTGAAACAATGGTACAAAATGTACTACATTGTAATTATCAGTCTGTCACCAATGGCCTAGCTCATTAGATGTGTTCAGCACTTTAGCCCCTGACCAGATTAGAGCCATATCTACTGATGTCTACTTGGATTTGATAAGCAAGAACCTTCAACAATGACTTGATTCGTTTTGCCTGTATTGTTTTTGAGATATATAATAAGGTTTACTAGGAAGTTATACGTCTAAGCTGATTTCAAAATAAGTGCTCTGTTAATAAGAATAGGAGGACCTTTTAAACCATGAAACGTGTATTCCAAGGGCTACTTCAGAGCTTCCAAGTTTTGGTGTTAGGTAATGATTGGAATTTCACACAGCAGAAGTAACGTTTCACGATGAAAAAAAAAGTCATCTTACCTCCTCAGTACCCCAATCTTCCCCTGGCTTATCTGAATCACCACCCTTGGGGGACCATATTATGCCCTCTAGCATACCTGATATCTTGTTCCCCTTATCTCCGATCTCAGTCAGTTCTCTCCACCCCCTCTGCCCTTTCATCATCTCATCCATTCTGAAAGATTAAAATGCTGTTAAGGTTCACCAAACCAACAAAAATATATAAATTTTACAAAACTGGAATAATTTTAAAATGAGAAGCATGAGAGTTACCTTAAGAAAGCTTTATAGAGAGAAGCTGGTAAATCACCCGATGAGTTAGCATCATTTATGAGTACTTGCTTATGCAAATGCCTCGCACAGAATTTAGATACAGCTTTTCCTGAAGTAAAAATGGGTATTGTGTCATTCTACCAGAGAAAAACAATTGCTTATATTTAGTATAACTACACGATAAAGTATGCAACAATTCCCCACAAAAAGGGGCACATGTGTGTCCATGGACAACTGATATTTACAATGTGTATACTTCTTAAAGATACAGCGAGTCATTAAAACAGAAATGTACATTTGACCTGTTATTTCCATGTTAGGAGCTTAGTTCAAACTTCAGAATAGCACCAAATCAGTGCTAAGTTGTCGACCAAGTCCAATTGAGATTACTCCTACCGTGAATATTGCCATTAATATTTAGTATTGTTAAAGAAAACAATCGGGTGCTCATCAATGAACTTAATTAACCATGCAAAGAAATTTCTTCTGTGGGGTACCAGTGTTTTGACAAAGAGGTGGATGCAAGGTATGCAGGACTAGCACAGAATCACCAATCAGGCAGGTTAGGCGCAACTAGGAAGCATCTAGGCAGGCAAATTCTGAAACATTATGTGTGCAATGGTCTGCTCCCCTCGATCATTTTTACATTATACTACCTCAGTTTTTTAATAGATGACGTTTCGGACAGCATTTTTGTACTGCGCACAGGCAAAATCTGGTTGTCGGAATGTCAAGTAAAAAAACGGAGGGAGTATGACTTAATGGTCAAAATGGAGCAATCCTTTGTGAGACCAAGACTTCAAACAGGACAAACAACGATAACTTAGAATAGGTGCATCCAAGAAGAATGAACATAACACTTCGCCACCAGACATAGATGTATTCGTTTAATACTGGATGATTGCGTAAGCATTATTACCATATACACAAAAAAATTTGGCATGCCCCATGGCACACAATAATGTTACTGTGGATTCTCACAACCCATCAATTTGACACATGGAAGCAATACTGAATTTACCATGCTTCAATCACACAAAGACATTATAGGAAGCATCAATATATCTAACTTTTAGTTGATTAGCTGAGAAAACATATATGGTTCAAATCCAGCAGACACTCCTCAGGAAGATCAAAACAATTCGGATTCACACAATAGTCGGTGCAGCTAAACACAACATCATAACATGAATAGGAAGCAATCAAAACTTACCTCCATGGCCATCGTAAACGCCAAAAAAGGATGTGCAACCATCGAGGTCTGGCAAAGCAGCATGCTGCAACAATACACAGTGGATCAGCTTTTAGAGCAGAGAGGAGCGGAGTGGACATGGTTATGTTGATGAATTCCAAAGTGATGTAAACAAATATTTCTTATTGCAAGCAAGCTAACGTGTGGCAGCTTTCGTCATAATACATCAGAGAATCAATTTATCAGAACTAGTGAGCTCTCAATGCGAGTATGAGAAACCGACAAACCGCTATCTCGAGCCTTTTGCTTTCAGAGACACCACTGGTTCATTGGTCGATCGAATCACGACAGGATTGATTCCACGCTGTCAGGTACCCAGACGATGGGAGACAACAATTGGGCACTTAATTTATCATGGAAATCTAACACAATAGCAGGATCGTGGTTTGAGTTCTCAGCAGTTGCAATTTGCAAATTTCCACAGGCACAGATGCATCCCACCGCCAAAAACACCCTCAGCCCAGTTGTGCCAGCACGGAACCGAACGGAACAGCAGGAGGAAAAAATAATCAGACCCAATCGGGAACCGTGAGGATCGGAGGGGGGAAGCGGAGGCAACTCACCGCGTCCTCCATGGTGGTCCGCCACCCCTGCATGGAGGAGAGGCCGAACCGGACGCGGCCGTTCTCTCCATCGGCGGAGAGCTTGTCGGTCTTGGGCGTGCTGAGGTACACCCCCATCCGCTCCTCGCGTCCGACCGGGGCACCCTGCACCGCAGCAAACCACGCGGGCCCGTCGTCAGTCGACACATCCCGGCGTGTGCGGCAGGCATTCCGCCGCGATGCCGCGGGATTGATCCGCGAACCCCCCCGAACCCAACCGCCCGGACTGACGCCGCGCGGGACCACGGGGGCACCGAGCGGCGGCAGCGATTCGGAGGAAGGGGGGACGCGGTTGGAGGGCGGGGCCGAGAGCAACTTACGAGGATGACGGAGCGTCGGCGGTGGCGCGAGACGACGGCGGCGACGAGGAAGCCGAGCGGCGCGGCGCGGCGATGCGAGAAAGAGACGATCGAGGTGGGGCGGGTCGCGTATTTGTAAGCGGTGGTGTGGGGGATGGGGGGAGGAGATGCGTCTCGGTGGGGGCGGGCGATGAGGGAGAGTGTGTGTGGGTCGGGATGGGGTGGGGGTGGGGGATTCGGGGAAGATTGCGTATCTCGTTTTTCAATTCACCGCCAGCTCCCAACTCATCTCCCTGCTCCCTCCTCCCTCCCTCACCCCCCCCCCCCCCCCCCCCCCCCCATTCCACCCGAGGCAATGGCCATTTGGGCTGTTGATCTCTCAGTCTCCTATACTCTTTTTCAGATGATTTCAGAGGTTTTGGATGTTGTATCTAGCCTGTTGTAGCATCGGGTCGGATCGGGTTAGATCAAAATTGGATCACGAGTTGCTTAACAAGATCCGCACCTGACTCCATAGACGTGTTGTGTCGAGTTTTTTCAAGTTAAGTCAGTTTTTTTTTTCTTTGAGTCGAGTTCTAAGTTGAAAACCGGCCCATAGATTGTTGCATGTCAAAAAATACATCCATGCCACCCGATGTGTGGCTCATAACGGTTTATTTTCGGACAGATCATGTCGGATCAAAATCGGGTCAAGATCAAATCAAGCATTGTGTAGGATAGTCTGCACCTGACCTACATCTAACGCCGAGCACTCTCTACAAACACATCAAATCAGGTTTTTTTGGATTGAAGATTTTTCTTCTTTTTGTCGGATTCTATGTCCAAAATTATGGCATGCCCCGGCCCACTAATTGTTACGAGCCAAAAATTGCATCCACGCCCTTTTATTCTTTTAATTTAATCCAAAATTGCATTCAAAAGAAATTCATTAGTTTAAGGAAAGAAATATTCCTAATAAATCTAACTACCTCGTTTTGCTGTAACTACCTTGTGTTGAACGTAACAATTATTGAAAGCAACAACTATCTAATTATTTTTCAACAACAATTTATAACGTGCCAACTGCACTTATTTCAACGTACTACATCATCTATTGCACCTTTGTTGAATGTCTAATACTCTAATTAGAATTTAGATCTAATATGCATATCTACCCTAAGGTCACGTGTCTTATAACGTGTTTTTCAACGTGACATCTTTTTCCTCTAACCCCTAACGTGGCAGGATTTTTTTAACGTGACATTGGTGTGCGATATAGTGAGTTAATATTTTTTTCCTTACGTGATAGCATGCCACAAACTCACAATACGCTGCATATTCCCTGGAGGTCCACAATTAATGACACAATATAATTGATTTCATGAACATTGTTTAACACCACCGCGTGTTATAACAGCGGATCGATGCATGCAACTAACGCCGGCATGCAACTACCTAAAAATAATTGAAATTTTATTTATTAAATTTTAATATAAAAACAACAACGATAATGACAATAGTTAACCACAGCTAACTCCGGCATGCACAGACGTGGTTGATCTGATCCAATGGAACGTGACCGATCAATCTCTTCCGATTATCATGCACTCCTTTTTTCTGATTTATTCTTTTCTCCCATTTAATCTGTTATAATAATTATTTCATTTTTTCTGAGTTTATTGGACCAGATCTATTTGAAGTCTTACCTCCTAAGAGGTAACTGTGTACCGTAGCACAGCCCATTCAAAATATATACTGATGCTTGATGTATGTGTTTTGTGTATATATTTAGATTCATCAGTGGTTATATAAAACATTTGAAGTGGTTTCACAAAATCCTAACGGTGCGTATCTAAGTAGTAGAAGTCATTTCGTGGCCGTCCCAATTCAAAAGCTGGGTTCCTTCGCACGGGTGAGTTGGCGATTTTAGATTGGAATGTCCAGATAAAACTGCGGCGACGTGAGTTGCAGCTCCAAACCGAGTTCCCACCGATAATCTTAAAAGGGCACACGACAAGTGAAGCAAGAAGAACCGCGGCGGTTATTTCAGTGGACAGTGGGGTCGGTGTACAGCAAAGATCTCGTGTCCTCCTCAGATCGACGGCGTTGGTGGTACTTCTGATTGGGACTCCACCACTGCACTTCTGGTGTGGGTTTAACATCGCTTATCGTGCAAATCTGGACCGCCGGGAACTCGCAAAAAACCCTCGGCCTCATGACAGTAAAATCCACGGTCCTCCACAGAGACACCAGTAACAGATTATTTCCTTGACTGGCAAGTGGGAAGCAGCAGCAACCTGGCTGCAGCTCCTTCCTCTCGCACAGTGATGAAACGGAGAGACAGGCCAACGGCACCGGGCAAGTCCTCCTCACGGTGGTGGTGGTATCTTTTTGCTCCGTTGCTCCGTCGTCCGCAGCATGGCGAGGAGGGGGGAAAAGGCGAGGAATGGGCTAAGCGTCGTCCGGAGTTGGTGGACACTGCTGGACAGAGCGACGGGGCGCTCAACACCCGGCAGCTGGCAGCGGCGCGCCATGATGTGGACGGCACCGGTCGTGCACTTGTGGTACCACGACTGCGAGTGCCGATCTCTGATGACGCCAATAAAGCCGGCATCCGGTGTACTTAACTCGCCTAGATGTAATTAAAAAGATGGGAAGAAAGTTGTTAGGACATAGGATGGGGGGCACGTCAGCTAATCCCCCCACCAGTATTCTATGTTGCGTTGAACGAGGAAAGCAGGTGTATTATGCACTCGATCTCTGCAGACACGGCGTACCAGGGGTGGTTCGTTTGGAGTTCATCAGAACCCATCAGCATCAGCATCTTTTGGGTTTGGGGGCGCTTGCTGGATCGGAGCGAGCTTTTCTTCGAGACGATTGATTATACGCCGCGGCCTCGCGGATTCGAATCCTTCTCCCAGCTCCTCCCTCCCTTTTATCTCCTAGCAAATCTTTGAGCGCTCTCGAGGCATGTGTGTTTGTGATGCGAGCTCGGATCCTGCATGGGGACTTTGTTGGGATGCCATGTGTGCGCCACTCGGGAGATCACCCTGTGCTGTATTTGCGCGATCACGCGGATCGCATCCCCTGCCGGCCGGGCTAAAATACGGCGCCCACGCCACGCGAACGCGGCCAGATCAAGATCCGGCGCGGACATCCGATGGTCCCTCCCTCTGCCCCCCAGACGTAATCCGTTCTACTGTATTTTAGAATGTAGCTTCACGGTCGTTGACCAACAAGTACAGTACAGTACTGTGCAAGGTATAGTAGTAATGTGTTTGGACTTTTTTTTACTAGGGAAAATGTCGATGTTTCCAACAACAAATTTGAGCCGCAAATAAACCTGCTAATTTGAGCCGCTCGGCCACGCTGCTCCCAGATTACGCTGGATTGGCCTTGCCAAATCTGGTAACTTGCGCCACCGGCATGCCGGACTAGTTTAATCAGGGCTTTGACAGGCTAGGATGGTCCCAGGCGCAGCCTCCCAAGTCTTTCCTGGTGATCCGGAATGCGGGCTTCTTGTACCACGGATTTTCAGCAGAATCCCCCGGAGAGGCAGGCAGTGGGAGGCGGTAATAAACTTTTCCTTTCTCTGCAGCATGCTGCGTGCCTCGTGTGCACAAGTTCACAAGTACTACTAGCAAGTTGCTGTTAAGAAAATGGACCAGTGACATAGGGAGAATCCGTACGCGATCAGGTACAAAGGTGCACCTACGTAGAATACTCGTGCTCGTGTGCAGGCATTGCATTTTTTTTTCAAAGATGTGGTGAGTGGCTGAGTGCGAGTGCTAGTGCTACTCCTCCACCATTCCCGTTACCGGTGTGAAAGATTTACTGATTCACCTTTCCTTTCTAATCACGTCATAACACTTCTCTTCATCGGATGACAACATCACCGTACCGTGCGCAATAACGTGTTCGTTCTTCAGTCATTTAGCATAAATCTTGCTCGAACTGCTCTGGCAAAGAATAAGGTGGCAAAGAAAAAATGGCTTAAGACGGAGGAAAGCACCGGACATTGGGTGATTGTACGTTCTCCTGTATGTATGATTCTTTTCAAGCACTATTTTTTGTCCTGCCAGTATATTTTCCGTTCCACTGGTCGATTCAAACCTCCCTTCATAATTTGGTCTGCATGATTTGTTACAGCTATAAATTTTTTTGTTCGCCTTGTACATTTTTTGGTCTACCGGTCGACTAAAACCACAGATCATCACATGGTTTATGAGTTGTAGAAATTTTTGTTCTGTCCTTAGAATGTTAGTTTCATCAACTAGCGCGGAAACATCAATGTACTAATACATTTGAGTTTCTCGTGCAGTATCTGCCAAATGAAGTAGTCAAAACGACCTCACCTCCAATTATCGGATGTCTCCTAAGAGACCACTTCCAACACAAACATCACGCACACTTTTTTTTTTAGGGAAAACATCACGCACACATGAGAAAAATATGACATATATCCATCCTGCCAGCCCAATAAAAAGAATTCGGCCCAAAGTAGCCTGCTGCGAAGCGCAACGCTGACGAAACCGCTTTTGGCTGCGTTCGTTTTGGGGGGCTGGGAGTGGGATTTTTTCACCCCAAACCCTGATGCACGGCAGCAAACCAATCAAACTACTGCGGCGATATATCAGCGCCCCCGTTCGTCTTCTTCCTCGGGCAGCCTCTAATTGTCCCCGCCCAACGCTTTGCTGCCAACAGAGCCATGGCCGGCAGAGGGTAATTCGTATCACGAAGCAGCGGATTCGTGGCGGCTGGCAGGTGGCAGCGCGAGCGCCGGACTGTACTGTACCATTGGGGCATTGACCTGCCTCGGGGTCGCCGATTAGTACAAACACATGTCAGAATCCTGCGCCTAGCTAACACGACTGGCTGCAATTTTTTAGTCGTTTAACGACGACAAACCCGGCAGTTTGATCCGGTGTTAGCAACGAGGCATATCTCCTCAACGATCTCCGCTACATATAACTAAATAAAAACTATGTATGTCACCGATGACACCACGAGTACGATTAAACAGCACCACGATTTTCGCAAAAAAAAAAAAAAGAAGACAACAGTCTGAAACCGTGGTGTTAAAAAGCAAAAGAGAATCAGATGTGAAGATATTGTTCAGAATGCACACACACTGCCAGACCACCTGAATCATCCAGCATATCACTGTACCAGATTATCAGTACGGGCGATCAGGCTCAACTGGGCAGGCGAAGGGTCAGGGCCAGGAGCATCCTCTCCACTCCGTACAGCAGCGCAGACAGGATCCATGCAATCCGAAGCGTGATTAAACAAAGCTTCCGGAGCAGCTGCGCACAATCTACACAGGTGCTCGCGATCTAGCAGAATCGCTGGGCTGCACATGGCCACGAACATCCAGCACAGGGAACGAAGCATTCTGCCACACACACTACAGTATTTTAACTGCCTGTACATTCAACCATCGTCGACATGGAGGTGTGAGGTCTGAGGGGTCGTTCACAGAGCCCGGATCACATTCACAGTAGACAGCTCGGTTGCCGAATCAAAGTTGTTTGCCACGGCCTACGGTGTCAGCAACAAGATATGATCTGTCGAAACAAGGCATTACTTAGGTCTTGTTCGGTCATCACGTCATGTGTGACTGAGAGAGATTTTAATTCGCTAGGAATTCAATAGTCCTCAAATCTCAATTCCACTCAAACTGAACAAACTAAATGTATATGCGCAGAAATATATGCGCAGAATCAAGTGGCTCTGAGCAACAGATAAATCCGAATTTTCTACACAGTACATGCGCTAGTATATCTTGTTTTGCGAAGGGGAGAGTTCAGAGAACATGTGCTACCTTTGAAGTGGAATGGATGTTCACCTGTTTTGGAGGAAAGTACACGAAGAAAATAAACATGAATGTGCACAGGCAATAAGTTTGCCCTCTGCCGTCCCATATTCCTGTTCAAGCATCTAATTGCTTAATGTACATACAGGCTATGATACATCGTCACAGCTGATACAGTGATACTGACACTAGCTAAATGTACATACAGGCAGTTGCCTATAATGAAAACAGTGCCCAAAGGTTGCCAGGCCTAAACTGTGCAGACAGATGCAAGGCCCCCATTTCTTATTGATGGCGATTAGGCTGAAAAATAACGTTAATTTTGAATGGCTCACGATGCAGAACATATCAACCCAACAAATGAAAAGAAAAGATAAACTGTTACATCAGTGAACAATTAGGGAAGATTGCAACGTATCATAGCACGGCAGCACCAATCACCCTTGCTCTCAGAAGTACAGGATTACAGATACATCTTATTTCTTGTGTCACCATTACAGAATGGATAGACTGCACCACAGATACATCTTATTTCTTGTGTCAACATGAAAATACTGACTCAACTCAACTGTGCAACTAAAGCTTTAAGGCACGACAGAACCAAGTGGGCTAAGCAAGGGTATAGTATTCCCTCTCGTCCCGGTCAGAGTCGAGAGCAACAAGGACATAGATGGCGTAGATGATTCCAGGGACGTAGCCAAGGATTGTGAGCAGCAAGCAGATGCAGAACTCCATCTGTTACACAAGAAAGGTTGCCGTCAGTAACAGGGCACCAGGGATAGGCAATATCAATCGCGTCATCGTGAGATAAAAACAGAGATCCTTATATCACCGCCCTTTGTTCCAACGAGTTCCAGATTCAGGTTAACCTAGTTAGTTTTTTTTTTCTCAATTAGTTAATTATAGGTGCTGGACTTGGATCTACTCATCCTCCCTCCCATTAGGAGTAATGCTGCAGTGAGATGAAAATGCCATTGACTTGGCTTAGAACAGACCATATAACATTGTAACAGCAATGTGATAGACTGATGATTGATGACGACTATGGAATTCAGACCCAAGCACCGTCCCAATAGTAGGCAATAGTAGCTACCCGAATCGTAAAATTCGCGCACCAAAACTAGCTCCAAGCTACGCGGGCAAAGGGGCGGTCAACGGATCGACAAACCACGCAGCTAGAAATCGATGAGCACCGGTTCCTGGGGGTTAGGGGAAAGGGGGCTGGGAGGAGGGCTTACTCTGCAGCAGCCGAATCGGAGGAAGACGCCGAGCGGCGGGAGGATGATGGCGAGGAGGATCTCCAGGAACGTGCAGCAGCGGCCGTCCGCCATCGGGATCTCGGGTGCCGAGGCCGCTGGTGGGATCGGAGATTCGGAGCCGGGACGAATCGGGGCGGAGCCTGGCCTGGAGATCTCTCCTCCCCTCCCCCCGTCCTGCTCGTGCAGCCTCCTGCGTGCAAACGCGTTCCGCGAGTGGGGATGCTGTTTCGTTTCGTCTGCGTTTCCTTGGTCGGGCAGAGCCGCCGAGGGGAGGCGATGTGGGGTCGTGCCGCGGAAGTCTCCAGTGGCCGTGGGCGCCGACACGTGTCCCTCGCTCGCCGGCCGGTGGCGCGGGCATGTGGGCCACCGCAGGTGGGCTCTGCGCCGTCACGGCCCGCCCAGCAATTCAGCCCATTGGGCGCCTCAGCACCCAAATCCCCTGGGCGATCCCCTGGTATCTCGGCCTGGGCTGGACTGTTTATACCCAACTTATTAAAAGTCTGTCCTGTCCCGTAAAAACGTCCAGATCCCATCCTCTCCCTGCGTTGCCTAGATCAATTCGTCATGGAGGGTTATTACTGGGGAAGTACGACGGCGACGGCGATGAGTTTCAGTTCACGCGGGCGGCAGGCGCAGGCGGTCGTCGATTGCGGCATGGATGGGTTTGGAGTTTGACGGCCACGGTCAGCAGCAGTTAGGCACGCGCAGGCCAGATGTTGCCGGATGCCCCGGGTCAGAACACAGACAAGCAGTTTTTGAGTTGGTTACTATGTACTTCGCAGAAAATGGAGAGCGCGCCGTGGCCTGCCTGCCGGCTCGTGGGCGTTGGCCGCGTAGACACGGTCATCGCGTCATGAACCGCTGACCCTACACGACTCATCATTGGACCATTCTCAATGGAGCGTCCAAAAAGATTATCTACGATACAAAACGACACTGCATTACTAAATAATTAAAACAGTGATAGGTAAAACTAGAGATAGACAAAATTAAATAGACATTCCGCTCGAAACAACCTTAGCCGAGCATCCAACTCTCCATCATGCTGCCCTCGCTCGCACTATCGCGTCCGGTGACAGTATTTCCGTACGGAGAGAAATGCTGAATTATGCGAACAGAGTGCAGCTACTGCTAAAGGGAGGTCAGGATCAATTATCCTCGAAGCTTTCGTCATCGGGATCAGGAGGACCTTGATTTGGGCTGGACGACGTCTCCTTTGGTCGCCCATACTATACAGTCTCGGCAGCGCCAGCGAGCGTGGGTGTGAGTCACTGCCACTCGATCGACCTTCCTCATCCTATCCCTACCTACAAGCTCAGCTGTCAGCACTGAACTGGGTGCCATAGGCCCTGTTTAGTACCCAAAAAGAGCCCAAAATTCACTATGCAAAAAGAAGATTCCCTGTCACATCAAAAATGCCGACACATGCATGGAATACTAAATGTAGATGAAATAAAAAAATAATTGCACAGTTGAGATGTCCTTGACGCGACGAATCTTTTGAGCCTACTTAGGCCATCGTAGGACAATATTTACCACAAACAAACGAAACGTGCTACAGTGCTTTTCGATTCGGAACAGTGCTTTCAGCCCCAAATTGGACCAAAATTCGGCCCAAAGTTTGGGCACTAAACAGCCCCATAATCTCCAAGGAACAATAGGCCCTTTCTGTCAGGGCAATGGCTGCTAACCGTACATCCACCCCACATGCTGTAGCTGTAGTGCTGTACCCCTACATGAACAAAACACCCGCGTCTTTGTAGAGTGCTCCGGTAGCGTTCTTTTTGCCCCTTACAACACTATGGACAGTGGGATGGATAAAGTGATTCCTTGTACAATATAGTCACACACACTGTACACAGAGTGAAATAGTTGAAACAGTGGATACGCAATGCATTTATATATCCGGTATGGCTAGTTTAGAAATTCCATTTTCTACGGGATTGAAGAAGAATTAAAGAAAAAAAGAAATGTTTTCTCTCGGTCTCCTCTGTTCCTCTCGACTCCCATCAGAAAATAGTAGCGGAAACGTGGACAAGCAGTATACATGTTCATGTCGGCAAGGAAGGCGGGCCTGTAATCTTGGCTCTCACGGCCTGTCCAGGCCACGTTCCTGAATCCTGAATGCCGGTTGAAGCGGACAAGTTTGTTCCAGCACCGCAATCGGTGGCGGCAGGCGGCCGTTGGTTGCCGTCCCAGCTGGTCAACAGCCGCGCCGCTGCCCGCTGCGCTGCGCTGCCACCAACCGCGGGGCAAGTGGAAACCGAAAGCGAGGTGGGGCGGCCCGGCCGGCGCGGCGTGGGCGGAGACGGGCGACGGATCATGGAGGTCGCTACCACCAACCGCTGAACCCGCGGGCGCGCCTGCCCGCTGCCGCGGCCGCTGCCGCTGCCTCTGCCTGCCGTGGAAAACGAGGCCACCCGCGCCGCGCCCGGGCTCCCTTCCCGTCCCCCGCACGCGGTGGGCTCCACGCCTCCCACTGACTTTCCTCTCCACCCAGCCAGCGCCCAGCGGTACCGTCCACCGCGCTGCCGGCCGGCGGGCCTAGCTAGCCTAGCCGCCGCTGCGCGCTGATTCGCGCGAGACGGGTTCCTCCCTCCCTCCCGTGATCTCTCTCTCTCTCCCCCTCCCCACTCCGCGCCGCGGACGCGTCCGTCTCCCTTCCACTTCCCGGCCCACGCGGCGGGGATCGGGTCAGCTGTGGCGTCACGCCCCACTCCGCCCCGCCCTGCCCCGCCCGGCCCGGCGCCTCCTCCTGTCCTGCCTAACCTAAACGCAATGCGGTCCGACGCGCGCCTCCACTGTCTCCACCCCCGCTCCTCGAACAGGCAAAGGCAGCGCCCGGTCCACCGCGCCCGCCTCGCTGACGCGCGGGGCCACGGGCGCCCCCAGCTGGCGCGCGCCGGGCGCACGCGGGCGGCGGGGGCGGGAAGAGGACTGGACGACGACGGGCCGGGGCCCCGGCCTCGTCACGGTTCCGGTCTGCCACTTTCCGCGCCGCGGCACGGCACCCCACCACGCGCTCTCTCCCTCCCACCCTTTCTTCTGCGCCGCGACCGCGAGCCCGATTCCTACCGAGCCGCGGAGGGAGGCAGCGAAGACGAGCGCTTTTTTCCTCTCCCGGGAATCCGAATTCTGCCTGCGCCCCCTCCTTCTGTTCTGTGCATTTGGGAGCTCAGCTCAGATCCCTGCTCGGCCGCCTCTCCTCCGCTCTTCCTCGCCGCGTTCCGCTGGCTTGCGGGCTCTCTTTCCCTTCCGCGGAGTCTTTGCCGTGGACAGGCCTCTCCGTGTTCCGAGCAATTCCTGCTCCAGCACGCCATCTCTCTTGCCGCGTATACACTGCCCATGCGTGCAAGCGCCTGCCTGGCCTTTCTGGTGAAAGCAAGCTTCTCGCCTCCAGAAATTTGCTTCCTTTTTTTGGTCAACTTCCCTGTTCTACTCTTGTTCCAGCACCTTTCCTACTATACCATCCTTCCTGTCTGATCACTGCAGTTTATGCTTCATGCGCCAGTAGCTTGCTTCAGCTAAGATCCCCGCGTGCCACAATCAACTCCTTCGGAGCCGTCGGCCATGGCACAGCTATAGCGCTAGCTGCTCCGGTTGCGGCCTTGTCTGAGCTCTCGGGTTCCTCCCTTTTCGGCTTCCGCCCGCGCCATGGACGGCCTCCCCGACGCCGACGCGGCGCCGTTGGCGGCTGCAGCGCCGCCGCAGAAGCGCGACGAGTGGAGCGAGAGCGGCATCGTGCGCCTGCTCGAGGCCTACGAGGCCAAGTGGCTGCTGCGCAACCGCGCCAAGCTCAAGTGGAGCGACTGGGTCGACATCGCCCGCGAGGTGTCCGCGCATTGCGCCGACGACGCCGCCGCCGCGGGCAAGCCCCCCGGCGGCGGTGGCGGCAACAGCGCCAAGACCCCCAACCAGTGCAAGAACAAGATCGAGTCCATGAAGAAACGGTACCGGGCGGAGTCCGCCGCGGCCGCGCGCGCGGGCCCCGCCGCCGCCGGCCCGTCCTGGCGCTTCTTTGCCCGCATGGACGGGCTGCTCAAAGGCCCGGCGGCCGCCTGCTCTGGCCAGGTGCTGCAGCAGCCGGAGTTGGGTAACAGCATAGACTTGGGAGCTCCGGCGAAGCCAGAGGCCGCCGAGGTGGAGGCTGATTTTGCCACGCAGTTGCGGGACGTGGTTCCAGGTGCATTCACTGATCTCATGAACATTGTTGACACGAATGGCGCTGTCCCTGATAAAGCGGAGAAGGTAGACAACAGCGTGCAGAAGGAGAGCAGGGCTGCTGACAGCGATGCCAACGTGAGCTCTCCGCGGAGTAAACTGCTGGCCAACGAGGACGTCGAGGAGGTGGACAAGGTCTGGGACCGGCCCAAGAAGAGAAAGAGCACGGAGTTTGATATAGCCAAGAGCATCGAGCTGCTGGCCAGCTCCTTCTTGAAGATCGAGCACGCCAGGTTGGAGATGTACAGGGAGACAGAGAGGATGAGGGTTGAAGCTGAGATTAAGAAGGGGGAGATGGAGCTCAAGAGAACAGAAATCATGGCAAAAACGCACTTGCAGATTGCTAGGCTTTTTGCAAAGAAATTGAAGCAGAGCAGTGGCAAGACTGGTGGCAGTTCGTCAGTAGCACCTGGAGTGGACACCCTTAAAAAGAAAGGCGAGAATGGTTAGTGTCAACACAACATCCTGATAAAATGGTTATATTTTTGCAAAAATGTTCCTATTAATTGGCTATATGGATAGTAAACAGCCTTTTCTCTGTCTGTGCCTCTGTCTGTTCCTGAACTTGCGAATATAGAATCGAAAGTTTCAGACTAAATTAACTATAACAATTCGCTCTGTCAGGAGTTGATTATTACTGTTTGTAAAATTTTAGGACACTTTGGCAGTTTGTGTAGTGGTAGGACTGTAACATTTCAATTTCGCCGTTGTTGTCTGCTTTTCATTATTCTCTGCTAACTGTTGGCAATTTGTGGTCGTGGATCATCGTTTTCTCCATTTAAGACACAGGACTGTCTGTATGAAATATGTTCTGCCTGGGTACTAAAAGAGTTGGACAGGGCCATCTGTAACTTGTATAAAGTCTTAACTGTGATTGTTAGTCAAGATATTTTCATAGTAAATGGAAATATATGCTGGTTTTGATATCGTTCATGGATCATATTTTGTAGTAGAAGGGATTGATCGCAGACTGATTTTACATAGTGCAGGATTTTGTTTCAGTCTATAGATATTGCTGTAGTGCATGAAACAGAATACAATTTTACTTCTTTCACAACAAAAATGAACACTTTTGCCTGAATGAAATGACCTTACATGTTCCAAGCACACGGCTCCTGAATTTAGCATATGCATGTACATATTTATGTTCCGGAGAAATGAAGTGTAACCGAGAAATAAATCCATATGCATGCTTAGAACTCTTGATTACTAATGATATGTATTCTAGTGCGATCCTGAAACTTTGTACATCCCCAAAAGTAGAAACTGAAAGAGCGGTCCCATCATTCACATACTATGCATATGATTGTATTCTGACTACATGTTGGCGCTATCAATAGACTGAGCTTACATGTGTAAACACTAGGAACATAGAAGACATTGCTATGTAATAGTAATAATAGGTTGAAAATATTGATTGTAGGATTGCTTCTTGCGTCCTATAACAACTTAAAACATTGGTCGTGGATCATCATTTTCTCCATTTAAGGCTCAGGACTGTCTGTATTGAAATTTCTGTAGGAGAAAGTCTGTGTCATATATTTATGAACGGAGACAGTATTGTTTTGCTGCGACCATTTCTCTTCTCAGTTCTCAACCCCTTGGGCTTGTGAATTTCAGGTTCCGGGTGAGGTGCCATGCCCAACAGCTGATTCTATCCCTCTGCAGATCTTTGGTCGTCCATTATATCTAATTGTATGGGTCTGACTGATGCATCTACGTCGTGAATGGAGTAATAGTTAGCTGCAAAATTACAGATGCAATAATGGGAGCGACGATTTTGATTGTTTCGCCCGTAGCAGCATTACAGAAGCAATTTTTGAATCAGTGACTACTGCTACGAATTTACCGCGTCCTGTCATGAAGTAATTTACTGACAACCATCATTTGTATAAGCCCATCTCCATGTTGTGAAAAAAACGAAGCAGCAGTCGCCAATGCTGGATAAACCGTGTCTCGCAGAGTTTGACCACGCGGATCCGATTCAAAGTATAAAAAGGTATAAACTGATATAGGAGTATGTTATTTTGTGAAAGCAAAAAGCTAAGGAACAACTGCGATGTTCTAGCCTCTGTCCGCGCGTGATTTTACGCCGTCGGATGGCTCCTGTTGCTTCTATCCATCCGATCACATCACACCTATATTCTGTTGTGTTTTATTAGAAAGATCGATTGCAATATATGAGTTGTTCCTTTTCGAGTCGGTCATCTGAATTTCTGCTGACGTCGTTTCTACGTGATTATGACATTTCTAAAAATATAATCAGGATGGTTTCAATGCCATTGATTAGGCTGCTATGTAAGTTGGATGATGCCATGATGGTTTGAAGGTAGAGTTAAAAAACAAAGGGAAGGTAATAACTTCTGAGGGAAGAATTAGAGAAATGGAATAGGGCCGTGAAAGGAGAGGGGTGGGAGGGATTGGATGTGAATTTATTCGGAGAAAAACGCTGGGCTAGTTTGGCTATTTGAAGAAATGGAGGAAAAATTAGTTTATTTTTCATTCTATTCTTCTAAACCTCAGAAAATGGAGTTGCCAAACTAACCCTGGATAAAGACTGAGATAAGAAAATCCTATCCTATTCTTCCATCAATTTTCTATACCACTCTTTACATACTCACGTATATTTTTCTATCTCATAATCCAAACATATCATAAAACTTATCACGCTTTGCATTTCCCTATCCTACTCTACATTTTCTTGTCTCTGTCCCAATCAAACATCCCCTAAGGTTTTAGTTTAGGTAATTTTGAATTGAGCATGGAGTAGGCCATGCATCCGACCGCCCCTTCTCCCGACTGTTCCACTTTGCCCTCCGATCCCGGTCATGCCTCCGCACTGCCTTTGCTCCGCTTGCTCCATCCCCAATGGCGGCGCCAGCCTTGTCTCGACCCGCGGTGCCGAAGCAACTTCTTCGTGAATGGTGGCGCAACAACTCGAGAGTCCTCGCCGGCCCCGGCTCGCCGCCCGCACAGTGATGCCCGACGCCGTGGAAGTGGGATGGCTGTGTCCGCTCAAATTTAGGGTAACGACCGAACAAATATTCGCTCGTTGGGATGGTCCTGTCCCCCTGCTCCGGAACCAAACACGGGCCGTGACCGCTCCGTCTCAGCCGGCTCCCGAACCAAACAGCCGGATGTATAGTACGCGAACAGCGAACTGGCAGTCACCACTTGGTCCACCCTCCCCTCTGGCTAAAGAACAGCAAAAGGATCGCCTTTTCCCCCTGTCTCCGTTCTTCTGCTCGAGTTCTTCCTTTCTTCGTAATCGTCAAACTGAGCAACTCGAGTTTGCCATGGTGCTGATTTGGAACCGGAAGCGCTGCCCCCGCACTCTGATCCCCTGACTGGCCTCGCTCCAGTTCGGCGCGAGATTTGGACGGGTGGAGGGGTGGGAGAGCAGAGGCGGCCAGCATGTTTGGGTCTAGGGTCCAGGATGAGGTGGAGATGCAGCGGAGGCCTAACAACAGGTGCGCATCTCGATTCCGTACGTCATCCATTTTCCTCTGTGCCATATTGTTTGACCTTGTGGATCGCCTATTGGGGGTCAATGAGTAGCTGCTAGTTTTGCTGAATTTGGTTGGCTTCCGGTTGCTGTATTGGCCTATTGTGGAGCGAGAGTATGGAGGCGGGGAGATTTGGGTTCGATTCCAGTCGAGAGGAGATAAAAGTGATGTACTATAGCTTGCCCGATAGGTTCTTCACTACCTCGAGGACCAATTTGAAGCTTTGATCCGGTTTGAGCCTGAATTCTAGTTGTTTTGCTGAAGGGAGGGGGTGAGTCTAGGA
This sequence comes from Paspalum notatum, assembly GCA_022530915.1. Classification (NCBI taxonomy): domain Eukaryota; kingdom Viridiplantae; phylum Streptophyta; class Magnoliopsida; order Poales; family Poaceae; genus Paspalum; species Paspalum notatum. The sequence goes on from CM039685.1 coordinate 44,665,324, forward strand.
TTGAGACTGACCGATTTTTTGGATACCAACCCGTCAAGTCCCAAAGAGAAGGAAGCCTTTTTGGGTGACCTCTGCATAGTGGAATGCACACATCCTAGAAGAACAAAGAGACAACCTGACACATTAATGAAGTAATGGTAAAGACAATTAATCTTAAGCCTAGACCGCCACTGATGCGCCTAGGTACAAAAAAGAAAACTTGGCCACCCGCGCCAAGGGTTGCAATGCCACAACCAGATCCCATGAAGTTGGCCATTGTAAGATAGCTCATGAACAGAGCCAATGAACAACCGTGACGATAACCTGCAAAGGAGAGAAGTCCTATTTTTATCGAAAACCAAATTATTTTTGCAAAGCCATAGAGACCAGCACATAGGATAGCAGTCGCCCCTAGCAGAATCAATTGCTCGAGAAGTGTTGCGCTTGTAAATAGCCCAAAATTTCAGAGATTTATCTGTTGATGAAGGCTGGTTGTGTATGCAACTAAAATAACATTTTCTGGTTCTTGCTTCTCTAGAAAGAACTATTGCTTGGCTCCGCTCCCAGGTGCATTACCTTAAACAGGGGCAGATCAAGTGGTGAGTCTGCCGGGGCTCTAGCCCCCACTACTGCCGCTGAATCCTTGGAGCCCATCCTAAGTACCCTTTAAAAATTTCATCATAGATACACTTGAGAAGGGGCTGACAAGTGTTCTAAGATTGAAGGAGCCCCTGCTAGAACTTTATTTTGGAGCATCCATGTTAATCCTCGTGAGACGCACTAGAAAGAGATAAATTGGATGACTTCTCACAAGAAATATAAACACCGGGTCATCAATTTGGTATAATATAACCATCATTGACAATAATAGCAATTAGATCTCTTTTTTTTAAAAATTATCCACACTTTCTATAATGGAAATTAGATTACCCATCTATGACATTATGAAAAACAACGTAAAGTAACACCTAAACACCGAAATTTTCATCTAAATTACCCACCTATGTCCTTATGGAAATTAATCTAAGGTAACCCCCTAAATTTGCATCTAATTACCCCCTCCACCATCATTAAAAACATTCATATGGGAATGTCTTGCCCTGAAGGGAATGAAGCATAAGCACCAACCAGTTATCTATGGAATATGGATATTTATAGCCTATGTGGGTGAAGATGTTTTGTGGAATGCTATGTTCAGATGCTTCTTCTGCAGTTACTTTATTTGAAAGCACACTATTTTCACCCAAGTTTATTGGTCTTGATGTGCTGATCATATTTGGACACTTCAACTAATTCTTCTAACTAAGTTTTTGCTCTACCTTTAGGATCTTTCCTGACGAGAGACAGAATCAATCTAAGCCATTATATCAGGCTGCAAGGGCTGACAGATTTGGTGCAAATAGAATAGATGTGAAGAATCCCGAGAAGCTTAAGGTGTTAAATGAAAACAACAAACCATGGCACCAGCGGATTCTAGATCCTGGGAGTAATATTGTACTGAGATGGAACAGGGTGTACCTTGTGGCTTGTTTGTTTGCTCTTTTTATCGATCCTTTTTTCTATTACCTTCCATTGGTTAGACAAGACGACAATGGATATTCATGTGTTGCCAAGGACCAGGGATTGAACATAAGAATCACCGTACTACGGTCACTTGCCGACTTGTTTTATATGTTAAACATAGCAATCAAGTTCCGAACTGCATATGTGGATCCAAAGTCCCGAGTCCTTGGAAAGGGAGAACTTGTCATGGATATTAAGAAGATTCAACAGAGATATGTAAGAACTGATTTCTTTGTAGACATACTTGCAGCTGTGCCCCTTCCACAGGTAAAGACTTCACAAAATTAAGTTGCTGCAGCTCTTGTTGCATAATTTAATTGCTTATATTGCATTTTCTTATTTTGCCATTCTAGTGGTATTACAATCAGCTGCGTTATATGTTCAATAGCAATAACATATGCATATTCTTTTGCATTAAATTGATTCATTAGCGTCTATGTGGCACAACTTGGTAAGATTCTCTTGGTAGGCCTTTGGGTTGAACCCTTGCCATTATTTCGCATGATTTATCGTTATTGGCCAGTGCTCCCTGGTCTTAGCTATTTGTTGCCATTCACCATAAAACTGTAACAGCCAGGTTGCGGCTTAAATAAGGTGAACCCAGCTAGCGTTCTACCTGGTAGAGCCAAAAAAATGTTTGCTTTGATTTTTTTAGAACTCAGATATATTACTACCATATAGCATCTGAATCTGATTGAAATCTGCTTTAGATCATAAGAAAGCATTCGAAATTAATAGCTTTTAATCAGATATATATACCCTTTTTGTTGGTGGTTCATGTTGGGTTTGACCAATTTTCTTTGGACTAAAAGGCTTTATTGTTGTAATTATAATCAGGTAGCTTAAACGGATTCTTGTAGCTTAATTTGTTGAACGATGATTATCACAAATACTGAATACATGTTACTTGGCTTGTTAGTGCAGAACTTCTATTGATGACTTGAATCTTTATGGAATGTCTTTGGTTTGCAGGTTACTGTGTGGTTAATTATGCCTGCGATAAAAAGCCCAGATTATAACATTCGGAATACTACATTTGCTCTCATAATTGTGATTCAGTATGTGATAAGAATGTATCTCATCGTCCCTTTAAGCCATCAGATTATCAAAGCTGTTGGAGTAGTTGCAAAATCAGCTTGGGGAGGAGCAGCATACAATCTTCTGCTTTACATGCTTGCAAGCCATGTATGATCATCCACTTTCAGTTTCATTTATAAAATTCATAGGGATGCTAATTTGAATTAAGCTTTATTGCAGCTTATGTTTGTCCTAAGGGGCATGATTTATTTGCCATTGAAAATAAATTCTTGTCTTCTCTTCTGTGGAACCTAAAATGGGTTTTACAGTCTTTCTTTTCCTGATACGACAAATATATCCATTATACTGGAATGTACTAGGGTAGGCTTCAGTCTTGCGATCCACACAAAGAAACAGTACCTTTTCAAGTAGACATGCATGTGAGATCAATTGTGAGAAATAACAATGTCACTATCATCTTGCATTTTTTTCTTACACTTTTGTATGTTTGATACTTCAAAAATGTTATTTGTGACCTGTGTCCATTACCACAGATTACTGGTGCAATCTATTATCTTCTCTCAATCGAACGTCAGATTACATGTTGGGATCAGCAGTGCCAGCGCAATGATACATCTTGCAACCTTAGATTTATAAGTTGTGAGAATAAAGGTTCTGATGGTTATTCTGACTGGCTAAATAAAACACATATATTTAACAACTGTGACCCAAATAATAATGATATATCATTCCAGTATGGGATGTTTTCTAGTGCACTGAGTAAAGGCGCTGTCTCATCTCCATTCCTTGAGAAGTACTTCTTTTGTCTATGGTGGGGCTTGCTGCAGCTTAGGTAGTGATCTACCGCGATATTCTCTTGCCTGGATCTTTTACTTGTCTCCAATACAATTACTTATGCTAATGTTGTTATGTGTCTGCTGTCACCTTTTCAGTTCAAGTGGAAATCCTCTTCAGACAAGTGCATTTATTGTAGAGAACATATTTGCGATAGCAATTGGTGCTATCAGCCTCATACTCTTTGCTCAGTTGATTGGCAATATGCAGGTAGTGTCATAAATTATCGCTTCTGAACTGCAATAAGAAGTTTCAGAGCTAGTAGTTCATACTTCTTATGCTTGGTTTACCTAATTAATCGTAGGATTAACTTAGCATGAGTAACTGCACTATGTGATATATTTGTAAGCAACTATTAAAATCGAACTAGTTTGGCAAAATTGCAATGCTATCAGGTATATTTTGTATAATACTCCCTCCACCCCCAACAAATAAGGCGCATAATACTTTGAATATAATATCAAAAAACAAGGCACATGATGTTCATGGCATAGTCTTGACAATTGCCCCTAACAACATGCATGGTTGAGTCCTTGCCAGCCCCTAGGCAACTGCTTGCATGCAGATGTTGCCGATTCCTTTCCATCTGCCAGTCCCTCATTGTGAATTTCACAGATGAGCCTTTCCTTCCGATGGGGAACACTGCCATGTAAGCCGTGCTTTTCATTCTTTCATGCAACCGCTCCCTCCACTAATGGCACTGATAAGGGTAATGGTGGAATTATTTGGCGTATGCCTTTGCGTTAAGCTTCATGCATAATTTTATGCGCCTAATTTACTGGGATGGAGTATGTGTTAGGCTATTGTAACTTTCTAATTTTCGTTCGATGGATGCATCAATGAAGCATATAAAGTATGAAGTTCCTTTTCATGGTTTGACATTTCTGATAATAAGCCATTACCATTGCTGTGTTCCGTAAGCCATTTTCCAAATTGATAGCCAACTTGATGTCTGATTTGGAGATATCTTCCTATTCTTCTTTTAGACATACCTGCAGTCTATCAGTAAAAGGCTTGAAGAGTGGAGGCTGAGGCAAAGGGACATGGATGAGTGGATGAGACATCATCAACTCCCAGATCATCTTCAAGAACGTGTCCGGCGGTTTGTTCAAGTTAAATGGCTTGCAACACGAGGAGTAGAAGAAGAGTCCATCTTGCAAGCTTTGCCAGCTGACATACGGCGGGATGTGCAGCGCCATCTTTGTTTGGACCTTGTTCGACGGGTATGGTTATACTCATTTCAGAGTTGAATAAGTAGAATTTCTAGTTTTTGAAAGCTTCTTGATAGAGTATTTACATTATTTGGTTGGAAAGAAACAGGACGACATTCTGTTGGTAATTGCCACTGCTAGGTGAAACTTCATACGCATTCCATTGTCAGCTTTTGATTCCATTCTGCAATGCAGGTCCCTTTTTTTTCTGAGATGGATGACCAACTTCTTGATGCCATCTGTGAGCGGCTAGTATCTTTCCTGTGCCCTGAGAATACATACATCTCCCGCGAGGGTGATCCTGTGAATGAGATGCTTTTTATTATACGTGGCAAACTAGAGAGTTCGACAACCAATGGCGGCCGCAGCAACTTCTTCAACTCTATCATCCTGCGCCCTGGTGATTTCGCAGGTGAAGAGCTACTCACATGGGCTCTGCTTCCAAAGACCAATGTCCACTTCCCACTTTCAACAAGGACCGTACGGAGCCTTACAGAGGTGGAAGCATTCGCTCTGCGAGCTGAGGACCTGAAGTTTGTTGCAAACCAGTTCCGAAGGCTTCACAGCAAGAAGCTCCAGCACACATTCCGGTTCTACTCCCACCACTGGAGGACATGGGCTGCCTGTTTCATCCAGGCTGCGTGGCGGCAGCACCAGAGAAGGAAGCTGGCTGAGAGCCTGAGCCGATGGGAGTCATACTCATGGTGGTCAGAGGATCAACCACCTGCTGATAAACCCAGACAGGACGGCACCTCAAGTGGCGGCACAAGGACGATTGCCGAAGGTGCCATTGCCCATATGCATAAGCTTGCATCTGCTTCCAGAAGGTTCCGCACTGAGGACACCGCCATTCGCAGGCTGCAGAAGCCTGATGAGCCTGACTTCTCCGCAGACCATTTCGATTGAATATGATGGTTTGCAGCTGGAAATACATGTTGTACAATTGCAACCGTAGTATCCTACTGTAATTTTTAGGTGTTGTGAACTGTGATAGAAAAGTTGAATCATGTAATCCTGAACTCCATCATCTACCCTGATAATGTATAGACTTCGTCTTTGCAAGTGCATATATATGTACTCGAGTTTTGAAGCCTCATATATTCGGTTCAGAGACGCTAAAAATCTGGACGCTACTCTAATCTTGACTTGCTGGAAAGCACTGAGTGACTAATGGTTTAGCTCAAGCACCGTCCAATGTGCATCGAGATTCGTGATACCTGCAGGTCTCCGTCGTGCTATTTGGCTGCGCTCTCGGGGTGCCTCCGTCTTGCTCACCTCCCCTATCCGCCGCGAGCCTCACCTGCGTCGGCGTGTTCATCGCTTGCCTTCACCGTGGTAAGTGATTGGAAGTGAGCTTACAATCGCTACTAATTCCATCCCTTCCTCGTTCGATTCCGATTTCTTTTGCGTTTTTTTTTCTCTTGGAAAAGCTATGCTTCGATTACTGAACTCTATACTGTTCTTGATGGATATTTCACTCCCAATCCAGCAGTGGCATGAGGGCGGGGCGGCCCAAGATCGGCGACCTAGCGACTAGCGACGTGGTTGTGCGGCTGCGGACGCCGGAGGGCCGCGACGAGTGGCTCTACTGCCACTCCGCAGTCCTCGCCGCTGGCAGCACCTACTTCGCCGACCGCCTCTCCGACGCCTGGCCGACGTGCCAGATCCTCGGCTCGCGCTACTGTGTCGAGGTCTATTGCCAGGAGCTCGATCTCAGCTCCCATGTCACCGCGCTCCGGCTGCTATACGCAGCCGAGCCCTGCTCCCGTTTCGGAGTCCGCGGGGCGCTCGGTGTCCTCCAGGCAGCCGTGCACCTTGGCATCAACCAAATCGCCGCCGCCTGTGCCGGCTACATCGAGTCCGCGCCCTGGGACGAGGCCGACGAGGAGGAGATTCTGAGGACCGTCCCCTGCCTCGGCCCGCAGTACGAATGCATCCTTGCTCGTCTCCGGCCGATCGATCCGGCTCCGGTGACCAGCATCTTCCTTTCGGCGTTCCGGTACGCGACGCGCTCGACGGCAGCTGGGCCGGCGCGGGAGCTCAAGTCTGCAGCTCAGGAGCAGCTGGAGTATATGCTCACCGAAGATGACGACTCACCATTGATAGCCCTTGACAACGACAATGTCAAGTCTCAAGTCAAGGATTGTGTCATTGGTTTACTGAGCAGGCTCAGAGATTTCATGAGTTCTATTCTGAAGAAACTAAAGGAGGCGCCTCTTGGCAGTGACAGCGGCGCTCTTCAGCAAGAGCTAGAGTCTTTTGTTTGTGATGTCTCCTGGGCCTGTCAGATCTTGGGCAAGCTTGAGATGATGAAGTGCATTGTTCTCTACTGGGTTGGAGTGTCCTCTGATGTGGTTGAAGCTGTTGACGCATTATGCGCTGGGCATGACTGTCTGAAGGCCAGATTGAAGGTGGTAGAGGTGTCTGCAAAGGTCCTGGAGGCTGTTGCATTTGGCAATATTATTCTTCCAACTGAGGAACGTTGCCATATGGTGAATGTCTGGATTGGCTTTGCAAGGACAACGAAGGCTTTGATTGTTCAGGTCGATGATGACGAAGGAGACACAGAGACAAATCTGGACAATGAGGTCTGGCAGGGGCTGGAGTCAGCAATTGTTTCGATTGTGCTGACACTGCCATCAAATAACCAAGCTGAGATTTTATCAGAGTGGCTTCAGTCGAAGCATGTTAAATATCCTGACTTGACAGAGGCATTTGAAGCCTGGTGTTACAGATCAAAGGTTGCTAAAAGAAGGCTCTCTTTCTTGAGCCACATTGACCGGGTATCTTGATTCTTGACTGTGTTCAAGGCTTCTTGAGTCTGGGAAGATGGCTTTTGTTCATCTTCCTGTCATGTAAAGTTTTTCGTTTTTAGGAGCGAGCCGGTAAAGTTGGAGCTTGACTGCTAGAGAGGACTCTTAAGACTTGCAAACATAGGATTGATTTTTCACTGAAAACAATCATCATGGAGTTCCATTATTTCGATTCCAACTTCACCCAGTTTTGTTGTGGGTTAAGCTGTGCTTGGGGACCTCCTTATGATTTATGAACTTACATTGAGCATACCTGATGGGAATGCAGAGCAGCACACACCATTACAGAGATGAAGTAATTGGCATAACATCCTGGTTAGTCATGATCTATGGAGATATGTGATTGAAATTTGAACAGACGCTGCTGCAACTGACAAATGGTGAAAGCAAACCAGAGATACCTGAACTGAACAAGTTCATATGCTCTCCCATTTTTGTTAGAAGATGTACTGGCATGTTGATGCTCCCTTTTCTGGGGTAATTCGGTAATTTATCATCAGGTTTTGTAGCCAACAGTGTAAATGCAGAAAAAGGGCATGTGTTAACTTCTGGCTCTGGAAGTGACAATACCAACTGTAGCTCGGTGACTTAATCACCATAAGCATCAGGCGCCGGGCCCTGGAGGAGTAAGACGGCAGCAATATTAACAGTAGATTAGCGGCAATCCTATTATCGGTGCTGTAGCAGCCTGATTAAAAGGGTGTCATTGACTGTTCGTGAAAAGGAGTGTACGATCAGTTAATGTTGCCTTTTAGAAAGAAGCCAAGGATCGTAATCTGGCTGTGTCAATCATGTACAAGTGACGTGCACTCATGTGCGTGTCCCCCTTTGTTCGTGAGGGTTTTGATGTACCAGCCACGCTCCAAGCAGTCAGGCTGGCAGTAGATAATTATTAAAAATTATTGAGCCTCTCGTCCAGCAACAGCGCCCATGGCCTAATGGATAAGGCGTCTGACTTCTAATCAGGCGATTGTGGGTTCGAGTCCCACTGGGCGTGATGTTTATCGTTTTTAAACTTCTTTTTTTTTTTTTTTTTGCGCTTTGGCCGTCAGGCCCAACAGATTCTCGGGCTTAGGCTTAGGCCCAACCCAACAAAGTTGTATACTGAGGCTGATTTGAACTTGCTGGTGACTAATGGGCCTGTACGGCCGGCGGACTGCCGCTGGGCGCTGCCTGTGGCTGTGGGGCAGCTGCGACGACAGCAGAGAAAAGCAAATAACTGACCCAATGTTAGAGGTGGCCACATCAATTAAATTAAAATAGATGGATTTTTCTCGCATTGCTGTGGAAAATTGATTTATACTTATTTGTATGTTACATAAAAACACTTTATGTATAAAGCTATAGAAAATCGATAGATTACATAAAATAGATATCTTAGTGGATGATAACGTGACATGGAATTTAGTGGCCCTCCTAAGATGACGTGGCTTCACGTATGACGCATGTCAAAAAAAAAAATAGTAGAGGATAGCTATTTAGATATTAGACGTTGTATCAATGTGCTTTCACTCAATGTATGTGCCAACTGCCAATGCTCCGAAATCACCCAACAGTAAATCGGCTACTGACGACCTGCCTCTGTCAACATAGAGGCGTCCGTTTAATCTGCTGCCTCACCTGGCCCTGGCCCTAAGACTATGGTCGTCAGCTAGTGGAAATAGAAATGGAAAACACTGTTTGCACACTGTATACAGAGTAGAAAAGTAATAACTGCGCACTGTACACAATACGGATATATTTTTTGGTGACCCTGGTCTAACAAGATGTGTGTGCTCCGATCCCTGGCCAATCATCTGAACCCCGCTTTGCCACCACCGTACGAACCGAGGGATCAATGCCGCGGATTGGCAGCAGATGACAATGCAAGATGCTTATTACGTACGCTACCAGCTGTAAGGAGACACCGTACCTACAGATGTTCACTCATCAGATGCATGCATATCAGCGTATGTAGATCTTGCTGTCCAGCATATTTGACCTTTCAAACCAACAATAAGTTGCGTGCATATATGCGTATGCACTACGCGTATAAATACTTAATTAGCTTCAGGATGTGAACGTACGTACATTGTTGGGGGTGATTTCAACGGCATAGTTAAGCAGCAGGATAAGCAATTTGATCAACGTACGATCATCCATCGGCTTATGTAAAATTGACATGTCTTTTGCTTCTGATAACTTGCTCGGGATGCATTTATTATGCAACTTATTAATTGCACATGCCAATTCTTTGCTATTGCCAAATGCATGATCCTTGGGTTTAATATTTGAGTAGGTCCGATGGAGTGCCTTTTCTACTTATAGTGATGTTGTTAAGTTGTTATTACAGGTGGAATGCAACCTTGACTACTTATTTAATATCTCGTGAAGGACGTGCGGGGAGTGATCATGACCATTGCCAGAGAAGAAGCGTAGCCAGACATGAACACTCCATGTATGTTGGATATATGTACATGATTAAACTATTTCGTCGTGCTACTCTTAGGTTGAGATTGAAAGGGAAATAAACTAATTTTTTTTTCTCAAACCCCTCCATTTCCCTCCGATTCTGATCGGAAACGGTTGATTTATAAACGCCTTTAATATTGTGATGAACTTTAACTATGGCTGGTATGACTTGGACCTAATGGTGTGGTCAAACTTCATATTAGATTGTTATTTTATTTGTGCGTTAGAGGTGTACTTTGGGGCATCTCGATAATAGTCCCTTCGTCCTAATTTATGTGCATCAAATTTGGCTTACTCGTTTCATTAAAAAATCATAATAATTATTTATTATTTATTTTGATTTAATTTAGCATATGATATATTTTAACTATGACTTGATTTTTTATATTTTACAAATTTTTAAAATAAAATGAGTTAATTAAATTTGGTATCAGAAATGTCAAACATCATATAAATTGGGAGGGAGGGTACTTCCTCCGTCCCAAATTGTAAATGATTTTAGTTTCGAATGTATTCCTGTATTATCTGGGACGGAGGGGGTGCTAGTGTTAATTGGGTTAAGTTGGCCAACCACACAACTGAATTTAGTCAGATTATTAACTTGGCTGGCTCCCACAATATAAGGATGATTAGTCAATTGTGTTCCAGCTCACGTCCACGTAGTGTCACCCTAGTTAGAGAGATGATCTGAGCAAACAATGTTCGATCTGCGATTAAAGTAATTGCTACCACTAATCCTCGAAAGACCAAGCAGCAGTTATCAGTCAATCATCTATCCGATGACAACATGTGATGAGTTGATTGATCGTTTCCTTTTACTGATCAAACCACTGACCGGATGCTATATATACCATCGACGGATTCATATGGACACACCGTGCGTGACGTGAGCTGGCTGAACTGAGAAGAGGAGGCTGAGCACGGCAAAGCTCACGAGTGCGTGTCCCACTGCGCTTCTCGGTTGTCCGTATATACCCTCATCTGGCTCCAACACGATGTGCTCCCTGAGATTTACAACCCCTGAACCTGAACACATCTATCGCCTCCCCACCAAACCGTACGTGCCGATGCAGAAATCGATCAATGACAAGATGTTTGCCTGAACTTGTGCTAGGGTGTGTTTAGAACCCAAAAAATTCTCTCAAATTCCACTATGCAAAAAAAAGATTTTCCGTCACATCAAAATGTCGGCATATGCATGGAGTACTAAATGTAGATGAAATAAAAAAATAATTGCACAGTTTAGATGTACTTTGCGAGACGAATCTTTTGAGCCTAGTTAGGCCATAATAGGACAATATTTACCACAAACAAACGAAACGTGCTACGGTGCTTTTCAGTTCGGAACAGTACCAATTTCAGGGTTCTAAACACACCCCTACACGAGCCACCATCAAGAGCTAGCAAGCTCATGTCTCACTGAAGCATGCTAGTATACATAGGCTTAGTATATAGGCAGTAGCCTATAGTAGCCTCCACAAGCGAAGCGCCGCCGCCCTTTATTGACTTCTATTATATTATTTCCAGCCATCAGTAATCTGACTACAGCTCTATATATACGTATGCTTCGTCGATCAGGATGTGAAAACGTACGTCGCACATGTGTGCTAGAGCTCTCAGATAACAGCTACATAACATAACCATGACTATTATTAGCAGGCAATTAAACATGCGTCATGCTGCCAGCAAGTCTTGAGACGACCAATCAGTTAAGCGGCGGCAGATTTAGACTCTTGCTCTGAAGCTACCGACCGATGATGACTTTAGCAGGTAGAATCTTCAGGGCTAGCTGTGGTTTATTTTCTTCTTCTGTTTGTGCTAGTCACATGCATTAGGATGGTGATTGTTCATCACCAGGCCAGGAAAAAAGCAAGATTATTAGTAGGGACAGCAGCTGGCCCACTAATAACACTTGCCATTGTCGCCATCTTGAGTAAACAATATATCTACGCATGCAGCTACCAGTTGGCTATATACTCCGACGTACGTGCATTGATTAAGCCTTGCTTTTTCCGTGCTAGCTATATTGGGGGCAGTTGTCAGTTGCTTGCATGCATGCATATATAGGTTAATTTGCACCGGCGTACGCATGGTACCAGCTAGGCTATTAAAAAAACACTATTTTGAGAGATTCACTCTCTCGGTCTCTCCTTGGTTATAATAACCGGCATGAACGCTGTATCTGATTGACGATATAGATGCGTAAACTGAATAAATTGAGTGCTTCTAATTATTGTCGCTCATTATTATAGTATTACTTTATGAACACCAGCCATGCATAAAAGATTAGCTTGGTGCGATGCTAACGTCTAGTTTCCTAATTGGGCTCTACAAGGACTTCATGTGAGGCTACTTGCTTGCTAACCACTCAAGACTCAAGAAACAGATAGCAGCTCCTCCTGGTCGATGGATTACTGCTTTTTCTTCGTATATAATGCATGGATCGCAGTTAGCTTGAACTTACCATCATCACTGCCATGAGCAACATAGAACTCTCTTATATATTGCGAGTAGTAGCTATAATAACTTCATTGCTCAGCGACGACAAGGCCACATGTTAACCTTGTTGTCTGTAAACGTCAAGTTTCCACTGTTATTGTTGTCCCCCGGCCCAAAGTGGCAGGTGTTCGAATATGGCTAATCACCCTGGATGCGTGCAGGATGAGAACTTGTGCACAACTAGTAAGCTAGCGTTCTGTGTTGAGAACATGCATTCATGCATGCATATAAGTTTAGAGATAAGCTAGTTTACTATGTGCATACTCCATGCATATATATATGCAACTATGCTAGTTGTTGTCTGTTTAGTAAACATCTAATCAATTGGCCCACGTGGCAGCGCCTAGTGCGTCCAGCACTATATTGCAGCGATCGCCGATCGAGTGATCTGGTCTTCTACTCAAGAGTTTTCCATTGATCGATCCTGCACAGGGCAGTAGGGCACAGCAAGACGAGACCCACAGCGTTTTCCATTCAGAGTTGGGGAGCTAGCAAAAGACCCTTGCAGTCTGGCAAAGCAAGTTCCGAGAAGAAACCTAGTTAGCCACGCTACTTTACCATAGACCCAAGCAAAAGCCAAGAACGAACAGCACCTCAACAGCAGCGGCAACATCACCGCGCCGGTGAGACTTATTTAATTTGCTAGCTTATTGATAGGCCTTTTGAATATTCAAATAAAATTTAGCTGTTCAACCTTTTTTAAAGGCAGCATGCATAAATTCGAGATTTTTACTGGACACATCACAAGTTCAATAATTAAACTCAATACTTTTTTTACAAATCTTCCCCTAATGCCTCCATTTTATTTGAATGAAGCTCACTAGTTCATTTTCAGCTAGATAACGTCAAACAAAAAAAGTTCAGAGGGAGTATATGGCTAGCGAGAGCATATATAATATATATGGTAGCTCATCAACGAATTCTCTTACACACGAGACGTCGAGCATAAATTGCATGGCGTCCATGCATGATAGATATAGATAGAATATATAAGACCATACATATATGGGGTGGCCTAACTATATATAGTTCTAGGATTATTAGTTGGTTACTGCATGAGCTATATATATACCCACTAGCTGATGATGTACATACGTACTTACTAGTCAAAGCTTAAAGCATCTGATGATCGAAGAGTAGGCTAGCAACAATTAGCTAATAAGGCAACAACTTGCACCGATCGGCCTGAGAGGTAGAGATAGATGGTTTGGATCGATGTACGCCAGACGCAACAACTAATCAAGCATCTCGATCATCAGAGCTTGAGCGACAAGTCGATCTCCTCCCCGTTCCGGCCGTTGGCGCTGCCGAGGCCGAGGCGGCCACAGCCGGCGTCAGCGGCGGCCGCGTCAACCCCCCAGCCCATCAGTGGCGCCGCGGGGTCGTCGTCCTCCCCCGTGGACGACCGGGCGGCGCCCGCGCCGTACGACGTTGTCGCCGGCAAGAAGTCGGCCCTGCCGCCGCCTCCGCCCGGCGGCGTGGCATAGAAGACGGCGGCGGCGGCGGGCGGCGCGGCGGCGAGGATGTCCCGGCTGCGCTTGGCGAGGGTGCGCTCGAGCTTGTGCGCGTTCTGGTGCCCGCCCAGCGCCTGGGAGCTGTAGAACTTGCGGTGGCAGTAGTTGCAGGCGAAGGCCTCCCCCGCCGGGCGCTGGTCGACGACGACGACGGGCGGTGCCGCGGGCCGGCGGCGGGGAGACGGAGCGTCCAGGCGCAGGTCGAGGCTGACGCCGCCGTGCCCGTGAGCGCGCGGCGTCGGCTCGTTCTCCATCGATCGAGGGAAAAAAGGGAACTTTTTTGTTGCGAGTGTGAGGAGCTGAGTGCCGATCGACGGAGAAGCGAGAGAGTAGTGCGTGAGTGAGGGTGGTAGAAGGCAAGAGGGGAAGAACGCGGTGGCCTGAGGCGGGTATATTTTTCATATATAAAGCGAGAGGAGTGCGGCCGGGGTGGCCAGGATGTGCGTGTGGTGCGCGTGTGCAAGACTTGAGGCTTCAGCATCGGGAATCCGGAACACGCAAGTCTTCGTTCCGCGGTAATAATTGGACGTTGGACGGGTGGCGTGGCCAGCAGCCGTCATAGGGCCCGAACTTGTGCAGTTGTGCAATGAGCAAAATGCAGAGCCAGTGCTGAAGCTGAAGCGCATCATCCCGCCAGCCGCGTACACGGAACATGTGGAAGTGACGCGGCGATGGGAGGGGTGAGTCTGCAGTGTGCTCGGCTGCTTGCTCTCTGGATCAACGACCTGACGGGAGGGCGCGTGGAGAAGGCGACGAGGACCGACCGAGAGAGGGGGTGGACGCCGTGGACGCAATCGGCGCCTGCACGGGAGCCGGGTAGCGAACGATAGATAGATCCGATGAGCAGCGGCAAGAACGCGCATGTGCGTGAACACGCGATCCGTGGACGCGCCAGTGCGTGGGCTCTCGACACAGCATGCGGCATCGTCGGTCCCAATCTCTCGCTCTCTCTCAGATATTCACTCAGGTGCGTGGGGCCACCTGTGTCTCCCCGCCGTTGAGCAGAAAAGAAAGACTACGGGTGCCTGGAGCTTCCAGTAGGCAGCTAGCTAGGCTAGCTAGTACAGTACAATACCTATCTTGTCCCATCAGTTCGCTGCACACGCCACACCGCGTGTACTGGAGGTAGTAGCAGAGCAAGCACAGCACTGCGCTGCCCCTGCAGATTTGGCTGCATCCATGTCCATGCAGCAGCAGCAGACAGCAGAGACTAGGGCGGCAGCGGCTGTTGAAAGAGCGGCACGCCACGATCGAACTAGCCTCCATTCCGGTTGCATTGCATATTTTGCATCCACGCATCGGTGCTGTGCTGTGGCCCGTGGGCGCTGGCCCTGGCCCCGGCTTCACTTCACGTCGCTCGGCGGCGCGAGCGGGAGCGTGCAGGACTGCAGGGGTAAAACGTAGGGCGCCTTCTGTCTGCCGCGTCCGCCTACTAGTACTAGTGTGTACAAGGGCAGAGGGCAGGCAGAGGCATGTTCAGTTGTTGCCGTCGATGCATCTCCAAGAGGCATGATCAGCGCCGGTGGTCGATCGGGTGCTGCTCTAGCTCTATGCGCTCGGCTGGGCTCCGGCCAGTTTAGCCGACAAGCGCGCGCATGTACCATGTACCAAACCAGAGTCGATCTCTACTCTCATTCATCAGCTCGCTCGGTACAAGCGAATCAACGGGTTGTCAGGTGAGTTCACTGCTCACGGAATAGCCTCTGCATCTGTCTGAATGGACGCATCAAACTGCGCTTGATCTGTGTCAGGCGAGTTCACCGCTCACGGAAAACCAGTTCCGTCCCCATCCACCTGAGAGCTATACTAGTAGCACCTCACAGCCTGACTTTAGCTACGCGGCCAACAGACGAAGCAACTTTTTTCAGGCAGTTTTTCGGCTCCACAACCGTTCCAAGTTCACACTTCCACACCTAAAACCCGGGATGAAAAACAGTACATCAACACAAGTGCCCAGATAGACAATTCAACAGTGATGACGTCTCAAGGCAGCAAGTGACAAGCGAATGGCTGTTTTATTCAGGCTTAGAATCGAAATCACTGTTGTGATTTCCAGAATAAATAGTACTAGCTCGCTACAGTCCTGTACATGACAAATAAGCATCTCTGCTATGCTTCATATTGACCTGAAAACCCTATCACTAGTATATATTTCTCACTGAACAGATCATGTATATTTCCTACTGAACAGATCCCAGTGGGCGCTTCAAGTGTTTTGCTAGCTTCCTGCAGGGCTCTTTTGTATTTGTGGGGAGACTCTCAACTACGGACAGGTTTCACCTTGTGTTGATACGTCACCAAACATCTCTCAAGTATCTCCCTTCCATCTGCAGGCTCTTCACATAGCTTTCTGTCTTGGAGTTGTCCAAAGACCCCTGGGGGAAAACATTCAGGGTAGAATTCAACGAATAAAAAACTATTAGAATAATGTTCTGTGCCTGTTGTAAATCACTAACAAAGATTTACCAAGGTGTTGCACCACAAAATCCAAGCAAGCACATGTTCAGGCCCAATAAGGGAACCCAGCAGTTACACTAAACTAAATGACGCTAGGAGGGCTGAACTAAATGATCATTAGTCAGGCTGTTAGCAACTGGGTTGGCACCAGTCAAAGCCAGTGAAACTACAATTTTGTACAAGATTTGATTACCCTTGTTTCAATGTTACTGTCAAGAAAGGCATGTGAACAACAGGAAATCATCAAAAAATCTGTATGGAAGACATTAAGTGGAAGCCAATAGATCATACAGCCATATGGGGTTTATTTAGTCTAATAAAACAAGATAGTTACTCAGTAGACCTAAACACAGAAAAAATCTGATATTAATAGGCTCACAGTAGTTGGCAATACTTTGTGAGATGCCAACTTGCCAAGATTAATACTGATATTTGGCTGCAGTTTCAAAAGGTCGAGTATTTGAAAGGCCATCCACTTCTTAGGTCATTGGTAATGCAAACCGAGAAAGCAACAAGGGACAGTGAAACAATGACAAACTTTGGAAACTAGTCATACACTCATACCTGCTCCTGGACAATGGTATGTAGTGTCCGGTGGACATCTCTAGCCATGCCCTTTGCATCACCACAAACATAAATATAACCACCTTGAGAAATGATGCTCCAAAGTTCTGCAGCCTGTGAAGGTTACGTAGGAATGGTGAGAAAAGGGGCTCTAGGTCTTTCCAACAAAACATGATTGAACAATGATAATCAGTTTACCTTATGAGCCATTTTGTGCTGAACATACTCTTTTGTAGGACCCTCCCGAGAAAAGGCTACAATCAACTCAGAAAGGGCACCGGTATCAACAAAGTTATTAAGCTCATCCTCATATATGAAGTCCTGAACAAAGAAAATACTAATTAGTAAAATTTTGAAGAGGCTAGGAAGTATATACAACAACCTGTACAATCATTTACTGTCTTCTGTGTGTAAACAGCAATGTGGAAAATTTCTTGACAGAGAAATAATCACATGGAACTATGGCAGATAGGTATTTTCTATGTAAGAAGAATAATGACTGAAAGATTTAGGCAGTTATGAACTTCTGTATGCTAACTGTAGATAAAGATGAAAAAATGTTGAAACATAAGCCATTACCATCTTCCTGTTTCTGCACCCAAAGAAGAGGATAGCATGGCCTAGCTCCACCCCTGCCTCTTTTAAAGCTAGCCGTTCCTGCCAGTGTGAAATACATCAGATACACACAAGAAAAAAAAACTTAAAGGGAGAGAAAGATAGAAGAACAACGAACAATGCCAATTAAGGCAAAAGACAAACCTGCAAGAAGCCCCTGAAAGGTGCCAGGCCAGTCCCAGGGCCAATCATTATAATGGGCACAGTAGGATCAGCAGGCAGTTTGAAGTTTGACTGCCTAACAAAAATTGGAGCCCAGCTACATTCTTGGCTTTCTTCCAAGGGAGTCGAATGCTGTAAGTAGGATGATCATACTAAAATGTTTATTGGATGCCATAATGAGCGATACGAATAATTTGAAAGGATTACATACTTTTTTACCCATGTACATCTATAGAATTATATTTATTAAAGGCAGTGTATCCCCATTTCAATGTTCATCTCAGAATAAAGAGAAGAAAATGGCTTCTAAAAGGGAAAGAATAGGCAACAATGTACCTTCATCCAAGTGGAACAAACGCCTTTGTGAATTCTTCCAGTAGGGGTTGGCCCATATACTAGTGCACATGTCACATGAATCCTTGTTGGTGCCATTCTGCAGCAATATAACAGCATCAGACCTAACTGAATGATGAATTTGCGCAGATTAAATGAGGTATCATTTGAACGCCATGGGCACCTCGGTGACGAAGATATTGAGTAGTATCTTGGCTGCAGGCGAGGGGAAATAGCTGCAAAGAAGACACCAAGTGGAGGTTTTGCTGATGGGAACTCCGACATAACTTCCAAGAGACTTCTTTGGCTCGTTATTATCCATTGTGAATACTCCTTCTGCCAATGAAATTCGCATGAGAAACTAAAATACAACACACCATCAGAAAGTATATTGATCTATTTTACCAACCCACCTTTCCAGCAGGAGATGCGAGATATCTAAGCCGCTCAGCCTCTTTGGAATCAGATGCATGAGTAGCCAGAGCGAGTAAAGCACTCTGCAGCAACCATTGTGGAAATAACATCAACGTGAATAAAAACATCAGTAACAAATGAATGAGAAGAAGAAAAAAACACAGCTCCACCTTCTTAGGCGAATTCAACAGATCTGCATATCTGGTAAGTGCAGTCCTCACTGTGCAGGGGCATGGGAAAGGAGGCGGCAAAGAACCCCCACAGAGTGGGGTACCATCCTCTTGGTCAGCATAAATTGAGAATAAGGTATCTGGTGAATAACCTAGCATCTTTTCTGCCTCTTCAACAGTTTCGATACAGTTTTCAGCATAGACACCAACATGATCTCCAGCCTCATATCTAGAAAGGTAAAAGAAGAACCATCAGCAATTTGAAGACCAATTTAACAATAATCAATAATGTATGTCTACTCTTATTAACAAATCCAGTTTTGAATATACTTACTTTAGGCCAGTTCCAGCAATATCAAACTCTAAATGAATGCAAGATCGGTCAGAAGCTGATGTGTGAAGCTCTCGCCGAACAGCCACATTTGCCCTGCAATAAAAGATTGATCTGCATCAGCTCATATGGTCATACCACAGGGCACAGGCACAGCCAATTTCTAGGCACATAAAAGTTTAAAAAATCCATACCTGCAAGGATGCTGAATGTCATACACAGCATGACCATTGCTGAGACTAAAGGACTTGTTGATGTATGTGGCATCCTCTGGTTTGACAAACATAACTCTATATTCTGGAATAGCAGCTGTGTAAGGAGTTGGTCCAACTGAAGAATCATCTTCCTCGCGGAGCAATTTATCCAATTCTGGCCATAGAAGTTCCTTCCTTTAATGAGAGGAACCGACAAAAAGCATCAGCTTTGGTGTACAAAGTGTCCAAGCATACGAATCATAGTGTACTACCTCCGTTCTTGAATGTTTGTCGCCGGCTAGTTCATTTTTGAACTAAAAGACGTCAAACATAAAAAATCGGATGGAGTACTGTTTAGATAAAAAAAGACTATGTTATATCCACAAACAAAAGCATCATACAAGATAAGGCAGATGAATAATCAGGAAATAAATCCATGCCTCAGTTCAAAGTTGAGGCCACAATTAAGTTAACTGCAATTCATACCAGGCATTAAAGTCATCCTCAATGCATTGATCGTCATCCCCAAGACCAACAGGAACGATACGTTTGCCACCTAGGAGAGATGTGAATGGACAGGAGTTAATCACAGCTGGATGTTCAAGAACAAGAGATGGAAAATGCATGTAACACACAATACATGATGCAAAACACCCACAGTTTATCTCACTGAAGAATTGTTACATTGGGAAACAGTTGGTAGGTCCTTCCGGGAAAATAACAGTTGATTTTGGCTTATTAAGTTGCACTAGCCGCAGCCAAAAAAACAGATAACACTCAAACTCTTTAATAAGCATTTAAACATTATGGCCAAATAGCACTTATAAAAATGCAATTAATGATCCAGACATATGTAAATAAGGCATGGTGTACGCTTAATAGACATTCTAAAAGAAATTCCGCCTATGAACAAAAGAAGGAACATGCACGGACATAGAAACTGCGGTATGCAAGAATGAATGATGTGGCCAGAGATCTAGTTACCTTGTTCCTCGAGGAGCTGATCAACCACCTTTCCAACCTTCAGACAATAACAAATTGGCAACAGAAATAGCATAAGTACCAATCAGAATCCATACAAGCATCCAATCAAGGTAGACGCGCCAACAAACCTTGTTAAAGTGCTCGTACTGTCTATTTCCAAGGCCAAACACCCCAAACCGAAGATTACTCAACCACTCGCCTCTCTCATTCCCCTGCAGCTCAACAAAAACAAGAGGCAATCAATACAAAGCATACAAAGGACCCGTGCACAAAAGCATCCATAAAAGCACATTGTGCATTCGAACCTCTGAGAACCATTTATAAAACCTCGCCGCGTTGTCAGTTGGCTCCCCGTCGCCATAGCTGCAAAGACAGCAACAAGACATGTGGGCAATTAACCGAAAACGAACTTCATACTTTCTCCAGGCTTGATTTGCTTACTTAAGTAACGTACAGCCAAGCTCTTACGTTGCCAGGAAGAACAATGCGATGCTCTCCTTCTTAAGCTTCTCCTCATATTCCGCATCCTCAGCGGCGTAATCATCCTGAAACCCGGTGGAGTACATATAAATCGTAACATGTGAGCCTGCCAGAAGCGAGAAATTTCGAGCAGCACTGCAGTAGCATAAGGAATTAATGACTTCAGTCTCTGCAACATACCAGATCGACCACCTTGAAGACAGCCCTGTCGTACCTCGCCTTGGCCTCTTCCACGAGCGCCTACAAATCCACGCGAGAAGCGGTCATCAATTCCAATCTAATCAATCATCCATAACGCGAGCGAGAGCAGAGCGCCGGGCTCTTGCCGTAGAAGCAACAAAAAAAACACGGGAGCAGAGTTGAGGTGTACTGTAGGAACCTTGGCGAAGCCCTCGGCGGTGCCTGTCTGCGTGCCGAAGAAGACGGTGACCCTGGGCCTTCCGTCGTCGGGGTCCGGCTCGTCCCTGGTCGTCTTCGCGGCGAGCGGGCGCGACGGCGGCTGCGGCTGGGCGGCGGAGGCGCGGGGCGCGGAGGCGCGGCGGACGAGCAGGGCGACGGCGCAGCCGACGAGCAGGGCGAGCGAGGTGGTGAGCAGCACGAGGAGGTGGCGGTTCTCGGCGAGCGACGACGCCCAGCGCGCCCCGCCCTCGCCCGTCAGCAGCGCCGCCAGCAGGTCCAGCGCCGAGGGCTTGAGCGCCGCCGACGCCGAGTCCATCGGGCCGGGCGGCGTGGGGAAGTGGTGAGTGGGGAGTGGGGACGCGGCTCGCGTGTGCGTGTGTCTGTTTCGATGGGGCCGAGGCGGGGACGCCCCCCCGTTTTCGTGGACGCGAATTTTTATGTGGAGCAGGCTGCGGCCGCGAGCCCGGGACGGCGGGACGAGTGACCGAGCCGGGTGCCGCGCCGCGCGATGGCGGCCAAAAACGTGGGGAGCTGGTAGGTGGCGAGTGGCGGCCGCGCACCACGGCGCTGGTGCGTTGGTTGGCCTTGGCCTGCCGGGGCTTGCGGCTGTCGTCAGGCCACCAGTCTCTGTGGAGCCGGACGGTGACACGTTGGGTCCGGTGTGGGGTTGTGGTGTGGCACACGTTCATTGCGGCCGTCAAAATTGGTTTGAGGCCCCCACGCTACTTCTTCTAGCGGTGTCCTGCATGCACATCCCGGTTGCTTTCGCCTTCTCGCTACCTCTCCGTCCGCGATGACGACGGTCGACGGCGCTGGAAGCGTCTAGGCACGCAGCACGAACGGTCTTTGAGCATCGCCACCGGGGCACTCAATTCTAACATGCTACGTTTTCTCTGAAGCGAGGCCTGCCATGCTTGGTAGTAGTGGCGGAATTGGCAAACGGTGCATCAACCAAGCCGATCGCATTCTCATCGCGGATGTGGGGCGGAGGATTCAAGAAAGGAAGATGAAGGTGGGTGGTGGAGTGGAGGACGGCCAATCGGCCATGCTCGGTGTTCGAGTTGCAGATGCACGTCTATTTCAACCCACGCACGAGGGATGGGGCGGCGATCGAGTTTCTGACTTTTGATGCATGCATGCGTGGTCATATTCGGTCGTAAGTGCATCCATGCTCGTGGTTTGTCGATTCTTGTTGTCACTCATGGTTCATGGATGCTTCCTTCATCGTTGATGAAGAAGAAACAGTGATGAATGCTACGATGCAAGCGTTGGTTTGGAGTTAGTCCAGCAGACATTGCGTTGGCACTTGGCAGTTGCCTCGACTAGGAGCCTGGGAGGAGGCAGATGGGATGATGGGCTGCATGCATGTAGTGCTGACGTGGCTCCCCCCAAGCCGCTCCTTGTGGTACATTCCGTAGACAGGAAGATGTGTGGCCCTGTTCACCTTTCAGCCACTCCCGGTAATGGCTACTTTGTCGATCATTTATTGTATCCCCTGTCATAACCTTACTGCCCTATGCCACATCATATCATTGCCTCGCCGCATGCAGTACCATCATCTCATCGCTGTTGTCGGAGCACAATGGCACGTTGCACTGTCGCGCGCTCGCCGTCTCAAATTGTAGCCCCATCGTTGCATCGCCACATCATGCCACCCATAGTTGAATGTGTCATCACACTGTGGCTCAGCGCTGCTGTTGCATGTGCTCTGTTGCCACATAGCTCCACCAACAATGGTAAGCGCGTTGCCAAGGGCTAAGGCCACGGAGCTCCACCGCCACCAGCCCGCATCGCTACACCAACAATGGTGGTGCTGGCAGAGAACTCTGTGGCTTTGGTGAAAGGAGTCACCGGGCCTAACCCTTTGATGCATCTATGATCTATTGTTGTGGCATGAGCACCGTGGGGGCAGGTCCATCCACATGGCCGCCCATCTACATCATGCATGGGCAAGCTTAGCAAGGGCAATTGCATAGGAACTACGCAAATTTTGGGGGAAGAGGCAATTAAATTTGTTGAACACGCAGGAGAGCTGCGCATCTTTGTTAAAAGGAGAATTAAATGGATTCATACAAGAAACCACGGGCTCTCAGTCCCGGACCCGAAACGGACTACTCAAGGATGGTGCAACCCAAAGCTCCGAGAGCACTCGCCCCGGCTCTCACCCACTCACTAGCTGTGCTAACAATAACGGATACAACAGAGTCGACCGAGGCGACGTCGCCTCTAAAGCACCTAGCATTGCGCTCTTTCCACACCGTCCACACCACTAGTGTGAAAAGAGAATCTCCGCCTTTCCTGACGCTCGACGGCCATTGGGCTCTCACACGTTGCCACCAGTCCAGGACGGAGCCACAATCCTCTGCACTCGGCCGGGTCAACCCAAGCAGAGCAAGCACTCGATCCCAAACCTGCTGCACGAAACTGCACTCAAACAAGAGATGGTTGCAAGTTTCCTCCGCCGCGTCGCACGGGTAGCAGGACTCCCTAGCATCAAGCCCATGTCGCCGGCGGCAGTCGCCAGTGCAGATCCTCCTTCGCCATGATAACCAAAGGAATATCTTCACTCTGAGCGGAGCCCATGTCTTCCAAATGATCATCACCTCAGGCATGTGGAGAGAGCCTTCGTGTAGTAGCCGATATGCCGAGCGTACGCTGAAGCATCCGTCTGACGACCACCGCCACACCAATTTGTCCATGGTCGATGGCGTCAACCGGATGCTTTGTACCAAGCCCCAAAGCCTCAGATACTGGACAATCGCCGGCACCGTGAGCCCGCCTCTGATCTCTCTGATCCACTGGCCACCATTCAGAGCCTCGGCGACGGTTTGCTTCAACCTCGTTCGCTTGGACACGAACCAAAGCAGAGCCGGCGCCACATCCTCCACAGACCTGCCGTCGATCCAGTTGTCTTGCCAGAAGAGCACCCGCAGCCCGTCTCCGACAACAAAGTACACCGAGTTCCTAAACAGACTCTGCACCTCAGGCGCGATCTTCAGGGGCAGCTCGACCCAAGCACGATGACACTCATCTGGATTCCGTTGAAGCCATAGCCATCGGACTTGCAACGCCAAGCACATCAGACGCACGTCTAGCACTCCGAGGCCACCAAACTCATATGGTCTCGCTACGACGGTCCATGCCACTGCACATTTGCCCTGGGCCGGCGCGTCTGCACCTGCCCAAAAGAAGCGCCTGCAGCAAGCTTCTATCTCCTCGCACGCCCAGGCCGGGAGCCCGTTAGCCATCATCACGTAGATAGGCACCGCTATCATAACGGACTTGATCCACACCAGGCGACCGCTCCGAGCCATCAAAACGCCTCGCCATGCTGGAAGCCTCGCCGCCACCTTGTCCACAAGGCCGTGTACACAGCTCTTAGGGATAGTCTTCGAGTGCAACGGCAGGCCGAGATATTTGATAGGTAATTCCGCAACCTGGCAGCCCAGCATGCTAACCACATCAGAGAATTCAGGTTCGTGGCCTGAGAGCGGCGACAGCGAGCACTTGTTGAGGTTTATCGTCAGGCCGGCCGCATCTCCAAACAGCTGCAGCAGGGCCTTGATGGCCTCAGCCTCTCTGGTGACGGGGTCCATGAACACGATTACATCGTCAGCATACATACTGCACCTGGATCTGACAGCCGCTGGTCCAAGCGATCCAAGCACCCCGGCCTCTGCTGCCTTGCGAAACAACCTGCTCAGCACCTCCATGGCAATGACGAAGAGCAGCGGAGAGAGTGAATCACCCTGGCGTACACCCCTCCGATGCTGGATCGCAGCCCCCGGCGTGCCATTGAGCAGGATTCTAGACGACGCCGAGTAGAGCAGCGTGGAGATCCAATTGCACCATCGAACGCTGAATCCCAACCCTCGCAGTACCTCCAACAGGAAGCTCCAGGCCAACGAGTCGAACGCCTTGGAGATATCCAACTTCAACAGCAACTTGGGGATCTTCTTTCTGCGGTAGACGGCGGCGGCGGTCTGAACATACTTGTAGCTGTCCAGGATAGATCTCCCTCTGACATAGGTGGTCTGGTTTGAGGAGATGAGGCGCTGCATGAATGGAGCTAGCCGCAGTGCCAGGATCTTGGAGATCAGCTTACCAAAGCTGTGGATCATCGCTATGGGCCTGTAGTCACCGGGGCTCGCCGCATCTGACCTCTTCGGTAGCAACACGATCAGTCCATTGTTCAGTTTCTCAAACCCCCGTCCACGACCCGCATGGAAGACATTCAGTGCCGCAAGAATATCCATCTTGATTATACTCCACCCGGCCTTGTAGAACGCTCCTGTGAACCCGTCCGGGCCGGGTGCACGGTCAGCAGGCATCGCGCGGATGGCCTCCAGGACCTCCTCCTCGGAGAAAGGCTCGTCGAGGGCGGATAGATCCAAGGGGTCAAGGCCCAGCGCTGCCAAGTCGATCGCCCGCTCGCGGTTCGCTACGACGCCAAAAATTTGGCCGAAATACTGCTGTACCAACTGAGACATGTCGTCGGTGGATACCGCAGTGTGGTCCTCAGACCGCAGCTCTTGGATGAACAATTTCTTCTTCCTCCCTCTGGCCATCGCATGAAAATACCTAGTGTTCGCGTCGCCATCGGCCAGCTGGCGCACCCGAGAGCGCAACCGCGCAATGGTTCTATCTAGAGATGACAGGCCCAGGCACTTAAGCTTGACGTCCGCGCGGAGCACGCGCTCGTCGGCAGAAAGCTGGCGCGAGTCCTGAGCCCGATCCAACCGCAGGATCACCTCCCGCGCCACGAGCAACTGGTCTCTGATGCAGCCCACCTTCTTGGTCGACCAACTCTGTAGGACGCGCACCAGATTGCGGAATAGTTGATCAAGCCTATTGTAAGGATCAGCGCTGGGGTCACTACACTGCCACCCGCGCCGCAGCGCGTCCTCAAAACCCTCAAGCTTGGGCCAGAACGACTTGAAATGGAACCGGGGTTTGCCCCTGCGAGCAACGTCCCTGCATGTGTGTAGCAGCAGCGGACAATGGTCTGAGCAGTCCGATGAGAGAGCCTGGAGGTAGCAATTGGGAAACCGCTCCTCCCACTCTAGCGAAACCAAGGCTCTGTCCAGGCGCACCAACGTGGGCGTCTCCCTCTCATTACTCCAGGTGAATGATCTCCCATGCAAATGCAAGTCCAGCAACTCGAGATCGGCAACGCAACGTCTGAACTCCCGCATGGCGCGGCGGCGCACGTTGCCGTTGCTCTTGTCAGCTTCATCGAGCACGAGGTTGAAATCTCCTACAACGGCCCATGGTCCCTCGCATACGTCCCGCGCCGCTACGATCTCGTCCAGGAACAGCTCCTTCTCGGCGTCGTCTTGGGGCCCGTAGACCGAAGTAAGCCACCACGGCTCACCGATCTTAGGACCAGAGAGCCGGACGTTGATAGAGTAGCAGCTGGCATGCACTTCCGCAATGGAGATGTCAGGTCCGCGGACCGCGACGAGCAACCCACCCCTGGTGCCATTAGCGGGGACGGAGGCGTAATCCGAAAAGCGGTACCCTAGCATTGAGATTACAACGTCCCTTGGGACAGTACAGAGTTTAGCCTCCTGGATACACACGACATCCGCTACAACGTCGTCCACCAGCGTGCGAACCGCGTCACGCCTTGCTCGGGCGCCTAGCCCGCGCACGTTCCAGCACAGAATTTTCAGATTATCCATGCGGGCGAGCAACCACTGTGGGCAGGCGAGGCCTACATCGCGTCCTCCGGCGCCCCATCCTCGGAGCGGGCGTCGACGACGTCCTCGGGCGGACCACCCAGGCTAAGTCTCGTAGCAGGAAACAGCTCACGAATGGCACGGACGTGCTCGGCCTTGAGTTCGAACTGGAATAGGTCTTCATACTGGTCCTTGGCCTCTGTGGTCACCGGTGCACCTTCCTTGAGGATGCCGAACCGCTGCATGAGAAGAATCTCGCCTCGCTTGGAGACCGGCACGCCAGCCAGGCGCTGCGAGGCAAGGCGTCTGCTCCTGTGCGGGGGGCCAGTCTGCCCCGGTGCAGCAGCTGACGTAGCCGCCGCGACCGTCGAGGGCGGTGCCGCAAGCAGCGGGCACGGCGTAGACTGAACCGACTCTATGAACGCTTGCAGCCCACCATCCGGAGCAGGCGCGGCGTCCAGGACCGCAGGGCTGGGCGACCCTAGGCACCCAGGCACACCGACGTCCAGGGGCGCGGCGGTAGCGGTAGCATCTGCCATGGGCTCCTCAGCGGGAACCAGCATACTGACGGCGGCGTCTACGCTCGTGTCTAAACACGGCTCGCACGAGAGAGCTAACGGCTCCTCGGAAGAAGACAACTCTGGGGCCTCCCCCCCGACAGGCACGACGCTCCCTCCGCGACAACCGACCGCCTGCGCGGTCACGAGCCCCAGCTCTGCCTCAAACAGCATGGGGTCCGAGGGCAGCCTTGTCCCAGAGCTCCGCGGAGGCACGTCGGAAGAGGAAGGCGAGCCCAAACTTTCGAGGAACTCGACCTCCCACGAGTCACCAGAATGGAAAGTTGAACCCCCGAAGACCGGCGAGGCCACTACGCCCGAAGCAGCCAGGGTGACAGCCTTTGACCCTGCTCCTGCCAGCGTAGCAGGCACGCGCGCCTCACGCGCCTCGCCAGCGCCAGCGCCGCCGCCGGCCGACGGACCGCCACCGCCGGGAGCAGGCCCTCCGTCGGGCTCCCCACGGCAGCAGGGGAACCGCCACAGCCGCGAACTCCATCCCCGCGACGAACCGAACCGCCGGCCGTAGCTCTCTCCAGGCCCCCCGTCATCATCGGAGCTGGGCGGAGATGGCGACGAGGACGACGGAATGGAGCTCGGAGTGAGATCTTCCACCTCTCGCAGATGAACCACAACCCCGTACTTGAGCGTGACCTTCTTCCTCAGGTAGGGCGGCAGGTGATCGAAGATGCGATGCAGGACCTCGTCCGAGTGCACCACACGCAGCTCGTTCTCTGCGATGAGCAGGGAAACGGTACGCGGAATGGCACTAGGGTTGTCCGTCCAGGCCGTGACGCCGAAGTAGGAGAGGTCCGCCTTGCTGGCCGACGTCGCTTCCACCTTCTCGATCCAACACGCCGGCGCCAGGATCTTGGATGCCGTGTCGCGCGACCAAGCGTGGGGGGGAACCCCCACGATCTCTAGCTTCACCTTGAACGGCAGCTCGACGCGGGCAGCGTGCGCAAGAAGCGTCCACGGATGGAGTGTTAGGGCAGCGCCATCCACCACCGCAGGGCGAGAATCAAGCAGCAGGTCGCGGACGGCAGCCGACACGGGGAGGAGGAGGAAGTTGTCGGGGTGGGACGGCTTGAGCTCGAAGTCGCCCACACGCACCCCGGGAAGCGCCAAGAATGCCCGCCGCGCAGCCTCCACCGGGATGTCCCTCCGCCCGTTCCCTGCACGCACCAACAGAGAGATGGTCAGGGCGTCTTCCTCAGCTGAGATTTCGTCGCTGCGGTCGATGATGCACAACGCCTCGGAGGGCCGCAGCAGATGATGGCCGGGCAGCAAACCCACGGCCGCGTCGTCCGCAACCGCGCGCGGTGGTAGCTCCGGCGACGAAGGAGGGGTGGGACCTTGTGCGCTGGAGCCACAAGGAGTAGAGGAGCCCTCCCGGCGAGCACGAACGAACCTCCGCGACGCCCCACCTCCCGAGTGCCCAGCGGCGGCGCCGGCCGCCCGACGCGGTCTCTTGCAGTCCCGCGCCAGATGACGGAACCCGCGGCAACGGAGGCAGCGAGGCGGCAGCCGGCAGGTGGCAACCCGGTGGGAGAATGAGAGGCAGTTCAGGCACTGGTCCCTGAGGCACTCCAGCGGACGCGCTGGCTTCCTAGCTGCGGAGGAGGAGCCGCTCTGCCAAGCCGGAGAGGAACGACGCTGCTGAGGCAGCACACGCCGCCACCCATCTTGGTCGGGAGGGGAGACCTGGGGGCGGCGAAAGCTTCGACGGGGCTCACGAAGGGCGGCGGCACGCGGACGGCTCCGCCCCCGACGCGAGCGTGAACGCGGCCGGCTACTCCCACGAGCAGGTTGGACGATGATGGAACGGAGCCTCGGCGCAGCGACAGGGGAAGAGGGAGGACCCGGCGCCGCGGATGTCCCGGCCTCCCAGTCGTTCTTGGCGGGGACGCGAAGCACGGTGTCGCGGTACGAAGCGGGGGATCTCAGGGGCGAGACAGCCTCCTCCTCCTCCACCGCGTCACCCCACCACAGCGGCTCGGAGCGCCCGGAGAGACCGACCCGAGCAGGGAAGAAGGGAGCCGCGGCGTGGGAGAGGGAGGAGCGGGACTTACCGGGGGAGGGCTGCGGCTGAAGGGTGGCCGCTGGTGCCGGAGCGGCGGCCGGCGGGCTGGCGTGGTGGCTGGTGGTAGGGTGGGCGCTAGCGCTGGGAGCCATCTCGCACTGTCCCCGATAGGCAATTAAATTAGAAACCCTCTATAATCTATATGGAGAGGTACAACGGAATAATGCGTGGATTTGCAATGGTAATCTGACAGAGAATAACGTGGAGCATGGTAATGAGAAGGCCCAAGGATGAGGCTAGAGCCAACAATAGTACTGCCTCGGGGAGTCAATATCTGCCGGAGGATGTAGGGTGAGGAAACAAGATGAACAGGATTGCTTAGACAAGTTTAGACCAATGCATACGTACCGTATGTCATGTGCGGTCTAGGCTGCAAAGAGTTTTGATTCCTTTAATTTGCACAATTCATGCATGCCCCCTTGTACACTCAAGGAAAGGCATGGCTTCCTAGGTACGACGTTCGTCGTTTGTTAAAGCACAGGTGGTGGAATGTCACTGCCACCACTACTATGTATACTTCGATATTCAAATTGTCCACTTCAATCGGGTCCACGTTCCTGCGCCTCCTTGTTCGTCAATGGCCTCCAGGCAATGTATCGATTTTTTTTAAAAACTTGAATCATTTGTTTTATAAAAGAATTCATTTGTCATTTATTTTGTTGTAATTTTTTTATTATTAAATGTAATTTGAATTTAAGTTGTGTTTTATGTGTTTGGATAAAATTTTTGAATAAATATAGAAGAATGGTTTAATATGCCATATATTTATGAATGGTTGCTACAGACACATAGTTTTCTTTCGTCACGTAGATAAGTGTGCATGGCCTACATGATGCCTGCTATTTCTATCGTTGTGATTCGATCTTGGGACGGATCGGAGACAACTTTTTTTTACTGTCAACGGAGAGGATCTCCACTTGATTTCATTCTCTTTCCTAACCTTTAGGCCTTTTTGGAATGGAGAAATTTTTTTCTATTTCTATGTTTTTCCTATAAAATTAAACTATTTTTTTTGAAATTTCTGCAGAATTCCTGTAAAAATCCTACGTTTCAAAGGAGACCCCGCCAAGGTTACAAAACAGTATAGTCCGAACGATAGTCAATCAACTAAATAAAAAAAAATTGTCTGATACGAAAGCATGCACGACCGATGCATAATAAAGGAATACAGCGCTGCCCCGCGATGATATTGCTGTCATGACTCACAACACGAGACCTCCGGCATGCCTGACTCAAATCCCTCCACGAGGTTGGTGAAGTGGTTTCTCGACACAAGGATGAGTCTGCAGAGCTTCTCCCTGTACTCCTCGAACTTGTCGGCGGCGGCCTCAGAGTCAGTGGTGTAGGCGAATTCCTTCAGTTGGGCCCTCTCCCGCTCGGCGCAGCCGTGCAGCCGCTCCACCGACGCCTCGGCCTCGCCCTGGAGGTACTCGCAGAAGCACCTGAGCTTGTCGCGCTCCTGGTCCAGGTAGTAGACGTACGCGTACGTCCACCGCAGCACCCGCCGGGCCGCGATGATCTGCTCGTACGCCTCCTTGAGGAAGTCCAGCTCCGTCGACTTCACGACCTCGCCGTCACCAATTTCTCCGGCGAGTTCGTCAAGCCCGCCCTTCTCCAGGCCGTCCAGCTCCTGCCGCGCCTTCTTCAGCGACGCGCCGTGCGCGGTCCAGCGCTCGTAGTAGTGCAGGTACCGCTCCAGCGACGCCTTGGCCTGCTCCCGCCGCGTCTCCTCCGCGCTGAACTCGGACCGGTGCTCCTGCGAGTAGCGGTTGCACCAGTAGTAGTCGCCCGAGTGCTTCTTCCAGGGGCCGAGGCACATCCAGCAGAACTCGTGGCGGCAGGGGGCGCCGCACGTCATGTGGTTGCAGCCCTGGTTCTTCTCGATGGCGCGCCGGCACACGGGGCAGTTCTTCGTGTTGGCCAGCACCCAGTTGGAGGTCTCCCCGTCGGACCGGATCTTGGCCTCCCACTCGCGCAGCGTCTCGCACGACGCCGGCCGGTGCGCCTCGCCGCCGCACCGGAAGCAGAACACGTGCCGGCACGCGCACGCCACCTCGTACAGCCGGAAGCCCGGCCGGGACTGCACCGCCAGCGTGCACCCGGGCCCGGGGCACCACAGGATGCACTTGCTCCGCCCCTCCTCCACGTACGACCGGACCACGAACCTCTCGTACCGCGCCATGGTGTCGTCGTCGTCGCCGGCCACCTGCTCCACCAGCTCCCGCGCCACGGGCGCCGCGCACCCGGGGTCCGGGCACCGCAGCACCAGGCACCGCGCGCCGTCGCCCACCGCCGCGCCCACGTAGCCGCCCCAGCACTCGCGGCAGTAGTAGTGCGAGCACCCCGCCGAGACCGTCTCGCCGGGGGCGTACACGTCGAAGCAGATGGCGCAGGTGACCGGGCCGTCGCCGAGCGCCGTGGGAGCGCCCGACGACGTCAGGCCGACGGCTTCGCGCACGCGGCTCTCGTCGCAGAACCACTCGTTCTCCAGCCGCTCGGCGTCCCACCCGCAGTGTCGCAGCAAGACGGCGGCGATGCCCCGCGGGACGGACAGGAGCTCCGAGATCTTGGCCGTGTCCTCGTCTTGGCGCTTGCGCACGTCGGCCTCGGTCTCGAAATCGTATTCCTTCTCCCGCTCCTCAGGCTTCGGGCACGCCTCGTCGTCGTCCTCCTCCTCCTGGGAGCTGTCGTGATCCTCACCGTCGCTGCTGCCGTCATCCTGCAGGGGCATGTCGTCGCAGTCGCTGCCGTCGTCCCGCAGGGACATGTCGCCGTCCGTGTCATAGTATTCCTCGCTGTCGCTGGATGCCATGGCGTCCATCGCTGCGTGCCGAGACGAGCTCCCGGGCGATGCTATTATAGGCACGGCCATGATTTAGGGTTCTCTAGCCGGAACAGAGCCGGCCCTCTGTTCCGATCGGACTCGAGACTCGAGTCGGTCCGCGGTTTAACCTTTTCTCCCTGTACTTCTCTATTTCTCTTCTCTTCTCTACTATTATATATATATATAGACACACACACGAATAAAATTAGGTGGAGCCGTGGAGGACGTCTCCATACCGGCGCGCGTGCAGACCAGACATCGTCTTCGTTGAAACCTGATCGCGTGGCCATCGGTGAATCGGCTCTTCATCGTGCATCGCCGTTCTCGTGGCTCCTCCTCGCATGCATATGGCTTTAGCACGTCGTCCTCCGGAGATGATTATGCATATGCGATGTCATGTCTTTGATATATCCGCATGGTCTGAAGACTGGAGTCTGGACCCGACGCAACTAAACCCTACGTGGCCACCTCCGTGAAGCCTCCTGGCCTGCTTGCGGCCGCACGCCCATGGACGACGCAGTGCGCCATGGCCGCAGGAGGCTGATGGTTAGATGATTCAGAAGTTGCATTACGGTGTCCTCCCATCTAATATGGACCATATGGTTCATTTTTAATCTGAGTATCTGACCATGTCATAGCCGGGCATCGCGGTTACTTCCTACACATGAGGACGACATGGTCGCTAGTGTTCATGGAAAGCAGGCATCGCCACTTTTTTTTTTTTCATCTGTGCAATGCGCACATATTGCACAGAACGCTAAGTCATCACCATATTTCAGATTCTTTTTACTTCACCACATGAACCTGACATTGTTTTGAAATTATGAATATATATATGATCCACTCAGTTGCTAGCATCTGCACTTACGTGCTTCAATGCACATGGGCCATGACGGAGACAGGTTTCTAAATTTCTTGTTCTCTGCACACTTTAATTGTTTATTATCTTTCTTACTCACATTTAGAACTTGGAAATATTTAGTCTAGTACAATAGTTTTTTTAATAAATCATAACCTTTGAATCCTTATTTGGGAACAATCTCAAAACCTTATTTCAAAACATCCACTGTTTCCCAACACATCATACATTTTGCATAGATGCTTTGATTCTGTCTACATCAACATTTTTCTATACTATTATTCATCAGAATAGAACATCATGCTCATGAATTGTACCGTTGTCGCTTTATGAACTGGCTCAGCGCGGTTGGTTCCATTGTTAGATGCTCCCCCTAGCCAAGTCTTTTGAAGCTTTTGTATGTCTAGTTTTTTTTTTCCATTCCTGACTGATATATGATGAAGCAAACTAATTTGCTTACCTGCAAAAACAATTTGGAGTTACCAGTGTAATTATAGGATCTTATTTTGTAATGACCAGTCACTGAGAAACTAAATACACGATTATTACCTGTCATAATCAAGATTGTGCCAAGTCAAATTCAAGTAGCAGATAAAGCCAGGCCAGCCATGATTCTGAGTCATGAACCAATAAATCTCTGCTCAGCTTGTAGACCGAGTTCAGCAGTCCGGGTAAAAGACCGGGTATAGTACAAAATGACACTGTAACGACACTGTTTACAGAGTTGGAATAGTGGATAGATAGGGATATGCACTACCTGCTGGACTCAGTCTTAGCATATAACTGCAAGGTCATAGCAATCTCAACGTAAACGAACTTAAGTACATGCTGATCTCAACGGTTGAGCCTTGTTGGCTTGTAGCTATTGGGAACAGGACGCACGACGCACGCAGCCGTGGGATGTTCAGGTCATCCACACGGCAACCATCGCCGATGCTAGGTCTCCCCACGCGGCAACCATCGCCGTGGTTTTCGAAGGTGAAATTTTACCAGTGAGTTATACTCAGCATGGACTGCATGTATAAAAATTTACAAGTTAAAAACCCCCAAGTTTGCCAGGACATCTATTTCCCATATCTTAATCCTATGTGAATTTAAGATGTACAAATGAACAGTATAAATAGCCCTCTAGAATATATCATCTGGACTCTATGCATCAACATTAAGCTACCAAATTTTCCAGAGAATTTCCCTAGCCATTTATGACCACTTTTTCTAATTATCATTTTCAACATGTATCATTTTGTCATTTTCAAATCACCAATTAAACTTTATATGCACAACTTTATATTTCACCAGTTGGCTACTTATACTACCCAAAGTATATGAAAAATGCTAGAAAGTTAATTTGAGTACATTCCATGTAGCCTCCCATTTATAAGCTGAATAAATGCACATAACACATGTATAATGGTAAAAGGGTAAATAAACAGTAAGTGCTAGGGCTACAAAAATTCATACAGTGCTACAATGCCACAAGAAAGCTACTGTCCAAGTTTCATAGCATTTGGAGTTCATTTAGTCCCCCTTTGACATTTATATTAATTTATCATGCATGCAACCAACCAAGGGCAAAACAGATATTTCACACTTCTACATCATACTCATCATGTAGATCTACTCAAGAGGAGTCTAACGCAACTGAGTTTGTCCATTTTGGATTTTTCTGTGATTTTATACGATTTTCCAAAGTTCACCGCTCAATTAAACGCATTTAAATGAAAAACATTAGATCTAAGGGCTATAACGTAATTAATCATAGACTCTAGGGGCCTGTACAGAAGATTTGAGTGACTCAGTGAATAGTAAAGGAATCAGAGTGCGTGAAAATGAAACTTTGCAGGGGGATTTATGCAAATCTACCCTTCTTCTTCTTCCTTCGGACGGGGGGAGGGGCGACGGCGCGCGACGGGGAAAAACGGTGCGGCTGCGCCGGCGGCAGTGGGGCCTGTCTTGGAGCCAAGCGGGGCCGAGGAGGCGTTCCCGGCCGCGGCGAATCCGGTGAGGTAGACGTCGTCGCTTGGAGTGGAGCGCGCGGGGCGGCGCGGGGTGAATCCGGCCGTGGGGGTGGCGGGTTGAGAGTGGTGAGGGGCGCCCGAGATGCGCGCGAGGACGGCGACTCTGGGGGTGGTGGTCTGGTGGTGTGGGGACGGCTCGGCGGTGGGTCTCCACGGTGAGGTGAGTGGCGGCCGGTGCGGCGTGTGACGGCGCGCGCGGAAGAGGGTCGAGGAGGCGACGGCGGTGGACGAGAGTTCGGGGGAGAGCTGGAGGACGGCGAGGCGAGCGTGGGGCGCGAGGTGGACAGAGGGGAGGCAGCCCGAGGGAACCGGCGTAGCGAGCTCGCCGCGGCTAGACCATGGTGAGTGCCCACGGCGTGCACGCACGCGGAGCGGCTAGGGGTGACGGGGCGAGGCCGAGAATCAGCGGGGAAGGTGGAGGAGCTCGAGGCGACAACAATGGGGTGGTGGCTGGGCAAGCGGCGGTCTGCAGGAGCGGCGGTGCGAGCTCACTGAGCTTCGGCCATGGCGGCACGCTCCGCTCGGCGTGCTAGGCAGAGGCAGAGAGATGGCAAGGCGAGTGAGGGAGTGAGTGGCCGAGTGGAGGAGGCTGGGGTTCCGCCTAGGTTCAAGCCGAGGGCGCGCTGGGGGCTCGATCCGCGGCGTCGTGCGGTGCTCGGTCGCCGGCGTCCACGCGGCGTTCAAGGCCTGGGGAGCGCGGCCGGTACCGACAGCCCGGGCCCACACGTCAGCGACTCAGGGAAAGGAAAAGGGAAAATGTGTTTTCTTCTTTACTGTAATTCACCTATTTGACCTATTTAGAGACTGATTTTGACAAAACCCCAATTGGATGAAATGTTCTACACTTCAAGCTCTACAAGTTTCTAAAAAGGCCAATTGCCAGATTCTAAGTGGAAATATGATTTATACATGAATCTATATAGCAGCCTTTAATTAGGACAGGGAATCTTTATTAATTGGGAAATTCAAAACTCATATTTCTGGGCATTATCTCCCAAAGTGCCTTTTGACAACATTGCTTATAATTTCATAACCTACAACTTATTAAATTTTATCTTAGCATGAAAATGGCTGTAGGGCATAGAAACATTGAGTTTACTAAACAGTTTAGATTTGGACTGGTTTTCTGTGTTGGTACAAAATGACCCTAAACTCCTTTTAAATATCAATGTATGATCAAACTCTAGTTACCAAAGTTGTTATCCAGTATTTTATCTACAAGTTTGGTAATATGACTTTGGTCTGAAACCCAACAGATTTTGAATTATAGACACAATTATGTTTCAAAGTTTATTAAAACAGAAATTTCACTTTGTGTAGAGACTTTCTTGTTTCAAACTTTTGGAGTATCAAATAAAGTTCAATCACTTCCACAATAGGTGTATTTGAAAGGTGATAAGTTTAATTCCACTTCATAGAAAGGAAGATTTTGAAGTTGTATAGTGAAATCAAAAGTAATTTCAGAATCAACTTAGGGAAAAGCTGAAAATCCATACTTGGAAAATTTCTAAATGTGGGTTGATCTAGTTGTTTCCATGAGATATTTGGGTGAAATTTTGAGTGAGTAGACGATAGTTTTGATCCATGCTCAGTGTAGCAAAAGGATAGTCCATAACATGTACAACAAGTTTGTCAACGGAGTTGAGCTCGGGTACTTAATGAATTTGAAAGCTTTATTAGGGCTCAAGTTTGCTCACGATCACAACTGGCACTTATCAAGAAACTTTGGGTTGGATCTTTTAAACCTCCTGTCTTTGGATTTTTGAACATTGTCCAACAGAAAGGTCTAGGGCTACTTTTCTTATCCGAGGTTTGGCATTTGGAGTTGAGGTCAAAACCATGTGAGTGTTGACTTATTTAACCACGAAATGTGTGGTCTTGTATCTTGTGTAGAAAATTTTGATTTAGTGGCTACTCCACATATTTCTTGTTACTCTCTAAGCATGATTAAGTCTTAATCCATCGTTAGTTTGTCTCTAACTACGTGTTAGGGCTCTGGAGATGCCGGGGGCATCACATATGTGCTAGGTGGTGGTTTGGGTGCTGAGTGGTGGGAGAATGGGCCACATTGGAATGCCGAACCATAGAGAAAAGAGAAGTCACCAGTTGGATATGACTGGGGAGAAGATCTGATTACCTTGCCAACGAATTCAAGAACTTATTAGAAAAAATCATCCTATGATACATTGCGTCAACTATAGCTTCGAGTTGCAAACGAATTCAAGGCCTTAGAAAAATCATCCTACAATAAGCCATAGGAAAAGAAGTCATCAAAATCATGTTACGTCGTCTGAAACTTTTTTATTCCTTTATATGGATGGATCAACTGTAGGTTTGTAGGTTTGAGTTTTGCCAAGATAACATAGCTAAGACTAGAGAGAGAGAGAAAGCGGAGTCTCCACACAAATGGATAAAACCCTCACGGCCACATTAAATTTGGTGACCCATAATGCAAAGCCCGCTATGCTGAGTCGAGCATTAGCAACGACACTTGTACAACATTGACTTAAAATAACAAAATAAAACAGAAAATATTGTAATCGACATAGTTTTACAAACAACAAATTATTTCCACATGTTATTTCCAATTTCATTATTTATTAAAATTACCTGAGAACAAGGTCTATTCCTTCTGTCTAGAATATAGCAATTTTAGGTTTCTGCTAAAGCAGTCCTTTAAAACTTTAAAGGTGAATCCCAAAAATAGTTTATAAAAATTGACAAAATAAAAAAATCAATATATTGATAGTTAAAGTAACTATCGAAGCATATAATTTTATTATTGAAAATAAATTATTTTTAGTGATATTGTTCTCTAATATGAAAAAGGTTTGTCTTTGGACAATCTAATAACAACCACATTGTTGACGATGGATTAAATAGAAAATATATTTGTATGACTTGCACCTGTAGCCGCGCACGGGCATTTTTCCTAGTATCTCTTAAATCATTAATTTGCTCGGTCGCTAATGGTACTGCAAACAATTTGTCAAATCAAATGTGACAGAAAAACTAGGGTGGGTGTCACTGACGCGTGGGTGAGACCCATGAGACGGACGGTGAACTCGAATTCACAACTACCTTTATTATTATTGAGCGAGGCAAATTGCTCGGTAAAACAGCTCTATCTAATCTCTATCGTTGGAAGACACGATCCGGATTTCGAACGCAGGTGCACCGGCAGCCGTCGTGCGATTCCTTGCATTGCCTCAGGTACGCGCTCCACATCATGCACCGGTAGTCACTGGGCGTCCTGCTTATGAAGCTGATCCCGGCGACGTGCAGCCCCTGCATCTCCAGCTTCACCGCGCCATCCTTCCTCTGCAGGGACGTCTCGATGAGCCCGATCATGGGGTCGCCGATGGCGCCGTACTTTTCGTTTGGATCCCGCGCCTGCATCAGTACCACATGGACAAGGACAATGCAGTCCTTGCTGATCGCCTCGTCCCGCCTCCGGTCCGCGGTGGCAGCGGCGGCGACCGCGCCGGGTTCAGTCTCCGGCGAGGCCATCTGGATCTTCAGGCCTTCCAGGGCCAAAGACTCCAGCTTGTCCATCGCTTTGAAGACGAGAGCTTCCGCCAGGCCGTCCCCGGAGCTCAGCCTTGCTGTCCGTACAGGCTCGCCGGGGTTCTGCCGACCGGCGATGTCCTTCAGCGGCATCGTTTGAACCAGCGACTTCAATAGGTCCTCCGCCCTCATTGCTGTCATCTTGTCAAGAACCTGGCGGAGACGACACCGCTTGTCAGGCGACCAAGGTCGATAGATCATATGTACAATTCACAGGGTTAAACGAAGAACGAACTCACCTCAGAAGCGCTCGCCGCGTCCTCGGGGACGACGGGCCGCGACACCTGCACGGCCAGCCGCTCCCACGGCCGCCCAACCCGCCTGACCTCGCGCATGTAGCTCCCGTCCTCCAGTCTCACCATCTCCTGCACACCTCCGGCGCCGTGACCGACGCGGACACACCTCTTGGCGTCGGCGGTACCCGTGCCCGTGCTCGCGCGGCCGCCCTCCTGCCTGATGACCTTGACGCCGCCGTTCCCGACGACGCACTCGGTGGCTGCGCCGGCGCTGTCTCCCTCCTTGTTGGTGCGACACCTGACGACGCCATCGGTATCGGTGGCGGCTGGTGGCGCCGGCCTCTCCTCGTGGCCCAGCCACATGCTCAGCCTCCTGATCTCCTCCTCCAGGAGCTGCACCCTCTTCCAGTACTTCTCCGCGGTCTCGGCCGCGCCCCCGGTGTCGTCTGCGCCGTTTCTCCGCGGCAGCGCGTCGTCGTCGGCCCTCGGCGCCGGCTGCTGCGGGCCGCGCCGGTGGCGTGAGAGGCAGGACATGAGGCTGGAGCAGCCGGTGGAGACCACGGCCGGCGCCTGCGGCTTCTTGCGGGACATGGATCGCCGCCGATGCGCGCACTGGTGGCCACGGATTCTTGGTGCACTCGCACTCCGCTACTACAGTAGCTTTTAGTCGTTTATTACTACTGCGGTTCTTGTAGGGGCGGCGGTTCAACGGCGGCTGGTGGAGTGGGAGCCGTTGGGGTTAGTTGCGATTCGTGAGGGAGCAGGCAGTTCGAACTTCGAATTCGAACTTGAACTCGAACTAGAAGAACTGAAAAGAAGAGGCCGTCGAGCTTTGCGGCGACAAGTGTACTTGCAGAGCTTGACGCGGTGACGCCGGCCGTGGCGTGCGGTGAGCCGATGATGGGGCGCATGCGCATGTGCATCGGATCGTGTGGTATGGTACTGCTGATACGAATTGCAATAACTTCGGGCTCAAGACTAGAGATGCAGTGCTACTGCTACCTGCTAACGAGCCTGTGACGTTGCAATCTGAATTTATATCTGCAATCTGCTGAATCTCTCGATTGTACTGGTTCGAACAAATGAACAATACTGCGTGCAAATGGTGCAATGACACCTGAGAACCAGAAGTTGTAGGGGTAACAATAATTTACTAATTTTAGAAAGTTCATTAACTACCGAAACAAACCCATTGGAACGGCAGCTTCTCGTTTTCCAAACTTGCGCGCCTCATTATTCGCTACGTTCCAAAAATTGACAAAGGGCATGCGAAAATAATCGGCCAATGCTTCAAGTGTCAAATCAGTGCTGGTGCTTAATTTTGAGTTTGAGCCGAGGAAGATCCATGACATAAAAATAAAGATCATGTGTATTCCTGCTCATCCGCGAGTAATTTGGATTCCATTTTCTCATTTGTTTATTCAACAAGTATAGGAGAGGTCGTTGGTGCATCAACTCCACAAAAATTCCCTAAGCATCGATACGTGCAGTGGCAAAATCGTTGCTTACCAATGCTTCATTCTTCTCTTTCCTTTTTTTCAAGCATCGGTTCTACACTACACTGTTGCATACTCTTAGCTGTAGTTGTGCAAAACTTTATATTCGCACGCTAGACAAAATGTAGGTGTAGTTTAAAATATAAAGAGTGGGGTAGATGAAGCGATGAGCTTAGCCTTGCAAAAATGAATCAGTACTGTTTGGGACAAATAATTTCATAGAAATTATACAAAAATATCACATGAATACAACAATAAAAAAAAATCTTAGAGGACCAGTTTGGCAACTTCATTAAAAATAAAAGGGAATTGAATGAATAATGAACTTTTTTTCTCTAGATTTTTCTATTTCTTTGTTCTTTTCCGATTCCTATCAGAAATGAGATTGCCAAATTAGCGGATCATTTCAGATTCAGGCCGCTTCAATTCAAACTTCTGCAGTTAAAATTTTTGGATTCCGGACTTGGCCCCACCGTCTTGTTGAGCGCCACTGCGCAAGAGTATGTGACTTCGACGGTCCCACATGTCAATATAAGCCACAGACAGAAACTGGCGGTGCGCCGGTGCCGCCCGACCCCGAAGATCCCCGGTCACCTTCCGATTCGAGGACGCCTCCCCTCAAGTGCTCCGGCGATGGACCCGGCGGCGGCGGCGGCGGGGGCGTTAGGGGTTGCACCCTCCGCTGGCGCGCCAGCCCCTGGCTCTGCCCCAGGGGAGCAGCAGGCAGCTCCTCGGGCCGAGCGGCTCAGCGCGGGGGTGCAGCAGCAGCTGAACCTGGAGGGCATGCGCGCGCGCGCGGTGGGGCTGTACAAGGCCATCGCCCGCATCCTCGAAGACTTCGAAATCATCGCCCGCACCAACCCCACCGCCTCCCCCAAGTGGTAATTTCACCCCCAGCTCTGCCCCCTCATCTCGGCTCCCGATTGATGGCCGCAGCGTATTCTTCTAGGGTTTAATTTGGATGCTCTACTGGCGCGGTGTTGCCTCGAGATTTCTGAATTGTATGGTGTTGCCGCCTCGGGGTGAATTGCAGGCAGGACGTGCTTGGGCAGTTCTCGATGGTGAGCATGGAGCTCTTCAACATCGTGGAGGACATTAAGAAAGTATCCAAGGTGTTTGTCGTGTACCCCCGGAACGTCAATGCAGAGACTGCTACAAGTATGTCATTCTGAGTTTTCTTTTAATTTACCCCCTTTATAGTTAGGCAAATGCCTGGTTGTCTCTGTGTCCACTTAGTTATCACAATAATGCGATACATTTTTTTAGAAATCATAATCAGCACATAGTATTCTCTAAGATAGGTGAGTTTTTCATCTGTTGGTTATGTTCTAGTTGCATCTCAACTTCTCAAGGTTTACTGATTCAGTTATGCAATGGAGTCAGCTCTCAGTTCAGTGATGCCAATTTCAAGAGACACCTTAAGAGTTCATTATCCTTGTCTATAAAATTTTAGTTGGCCCAATTAAGAACTGAATGGCAACCTTTTAATGGAAGCACATAATTTGAGAAGAAGTTACCTAATATCGAATTTCTGCTTGGAGCCTCGGTTTACGCCTTAACTTAAAGCTATTGACTTCAATGAGTTTTGTTTGGCAAGTTGGTAACCAACTACAGAGTTCAAAGGGGCCCATCAAACAATATCTCTCTTATTTGACTAAATACCAAGTGAAGGGGAGCCTTGGCTCAGCGGTAAAGCTTCTCCCTTGCGACCTAGGTCACTGGTTCTGTGCAAGTCGTGAAACGGCCTTTTTGCAGAAAATTTTGGTTCATTAGCAATGCCTATAAATTTTAGTTGGACCAATTAAGAACTGAACAACAACCTTTGAGAAAATTATAAATCGAAGCACACAATTTGAGAAGAAATTATCTAATATGAATTTTTGTTATTTACATTGTTAACTTAAAATATTGACTTCAATGTTTGGTAAGTTGGTAACCAACTACAATGTCCAAAGGGGCCTGTCAAACCCTGATGAAATCCATGAAAACGTATGGAATTTCATGGTACAGTATTGCTCAACACCTGATGATATTACGATTCATCTCCCATACATTTTAAGAAGGATAAAGTATGATATTTGTTACTGAAGCAAGGACTAAGGATGAATGAGATCTAGAAGACTAGAAGTATTGCTGGAGCTAATACTGTTAGTTTTTGCTGTGTGGTTTCTTTGGGTGCTTCTCACAAGTTGTATTACACATGGAGAGTCAATCTAGAATTTTCTCACTGTCAACCTATGTGTATTTCCATTGGACCTGAGACTTTTGAAGTTTTGTGCTAGTCATGGCTTTAATTTCACAGTAACTTATTCCGAGATAATTAAGTGCAATGCAAACTGCCCACATTTTTTTTTTTTTGAAATGACGCTCGAACTGGTCAGGATGCATTGCAATTTAGTGTTCCCATTTTGCATAATGTCAGTACCCAGTTTGTACAGCTATTTGCTACTAGTGTTGCAGCATATTAATCCTTATTTGATATGTATGAATACTGCAGTACTACCTGTAATGCTGTCTTCAAAACTGTTGCCTGAGATGGAAGCTGAGGAAACTACAAAGAGAGAGCAATTATTGTCTGGAATATCAAATCTACCGGTGCCTACACAGATTGAAAAGATAAAGGTGACCAAAGCAGTATGAAGAATGCAATGTATAGCATGCCATACTTGATTTATATATTGTCTATCTTTTAAGTAGAATGGACTGGATATTGTTCCTTTCAGGTTAGAATAGACATGATTGGGAGTGCCTGTGAAACTGCTGAGAAAGTAATTGCTGATTACCGTAAGAGCTATGGGTTAGGAACTCGTCAGGGGGCAAATCTTGGTCCTACATTGGACAAAGCACAAGCTGCAAAGATACAGGAACAAGAAAACCTACTTAGAGCTGCAGTAAATTATGGTGAAGGTGAAAGGCATAATTCTTTATCTATGTTAATTAAAAAATAAAATTGGACTTTCAAAATAAATGGTCAGTTTACTTCTGTTTGTGTTACAGTTTCAGTACTTATAACCCTGCTGAAAGTATTTGATTTTTTAGGGTTACGGGTACCTGGAGACCAACGCCAGCCACAATCTCTTCCTAGCCATTTGGTGGAAGTACTTCCTTTGGGTGATGGGGCACAAAATTTCAGTGATAATTCTGGTACGTGGATCTTGTTGTGTATCTAAAATGTCTTAGTGGTCGTCTACCTGTTTTGGGTTATGGCAT
Organism: Paspalum notatum; assembly: GCA_022530915.1. Taxonomy (NCBI): domain Eukaryota; kingdom Viridiplantae; phylum Streptophyta; class Magnoliopsida; order Poales; family Poaceae; genus Paspalum; species Paspalum notatum. Next base: position 44,708,857 of record CM039685.1, read on the forward strand.
TTATGGGTTGTCTCATTTTCACATGCTATTGAAGGGACCTGTATCATGCTCGGATTTGTGTTTGTCCTCAATCGCTAAAATCATGACCATTTGCATTCGAGATGTGTGCTGTAAAAGTTCCTCGTACAGTCATACTTATACATTTGCCTCTTTGCCATTTAATTGGAGATGTGTGCCATAAAGGTTCCTTGTATGCTTAACTGTTTGGCATTTGCATTGGGGATGTGTGCTGTAAAAGTTCTTCACATGTTTGGTTCTTTGCCATTTAATTGGATATTTGTGCTAGAAAAGTTCCTTGTATGGTTAACATTTGCATTGAAATAGCGCTTCAATACCAGCATCTAATTGCTATTTGTATTTGCAGGTGGTTATCCCAAAAATACGTCAACATTTGCACCTAATGGTGTAAATACACAGGGAAATCCGATTCAGGTTTCTGTTCTATAATTATAACTGTTTTCTCATTATGACATTAGAAGAGGTTCATCTTATTCTTTGGTTGAAAACTTATTGAAAAAGAGTCTGGTTGAACGGTGTGATTCATTCTGTTTTGCATGACATCAATCATCTCCCCATGGTGTTAAGATAGTTTTATAGTTCATAGGGGGCAACGATAAGGAAGCTCAGGTAAATTTTTTATCTTTCTGTCTCAGTTTCAAGTTTGTTGCTTTCATGCTACTTGCAGGCATCTGGAGGACAGTTACTTGGAAGACCTGCTCCATCACCTGGAACCACAGGGACACCTAATTTTGAGAACGTGTCTACTCCTCCAATGCCATATGCTAACTCCCCTAGGTCGGGCACCAACATGATGAATACCCCTTCACCCCAGCAGCATCTAACACCACAACAGCAGAGGCAAAAGTTGATGCAAGCATCTCAGCAGCAGCAACAACTGCATGCTCAACAGCAGATGAGGCCATCAGCTTCTGGGATGCTAGCACAGGTAAATACACGTTTACATTTCAGGCTTTGGACGTGCTTTATAATTTATTTTTAGAGTCCATTCCATACATGCCATTAAAAAATTGGCAATCCCATATGTGTCATCAAAAAAGTTTTGTTCCTTCTCAGCCATCGCCTCAAAGTTTTTTGGACACTGGAGCCACTCCCGTCACCTCCGTCCATTAACTGACAGATTGGACCCACTAACAGTGAAAAATGCATGGCGAAATGTCCATTGTACCCAATCCATCCTCCATCCCCTTCCACAGAGAAATCCATACGGGCTGGCGGCAACGGGCACGATGGCAGGGGCATCACGTGGCAGCGAGGCGCGGCAGCGGGCAGCCGGGCACGATGGCAGGGGCGTCACGCGGCAGCGGCAGCGCCCGAGCCATCGCGGGCCTCCCGCGCGCTCGCCCGCGCCTTTCCGCCCGCGTCGGCGCTCGCCTGCGCCCTTCCGCCGGCGCTCAGCTGTGCCCCGCACGCCATGCCACCACGCCTCCGCTGCGCGGCCTGAGCGCCGCCGAGCGAGCGCTGCCGCCGGGCCGGCGCCGCCGCCGCGAGCTGGTCGCTCGCCTCGGCCGTGCGCTGCCCGCGCGCCGCCGCCGCGCACTGCGGCGTCGCCGGGCACCTAAGCCGTGCAGCCTGGGCGCCGGCCGCCGCGAGCTGGCCGTGCGCCGCCGCTGCGCTGCGCGGCCTGGGCGCCGCCTGGTGCTGCCTGAGCGCCGCCGCGCGCTACCGGCCGAGGAGAGGAGGCGAGGAGCTGCGCGCCGGGTTGGGGAAGAATAGGAAGAAGGGCAAAATGGACATTTCGCCTCTCTGTTAGCTCCCGTTACACTTTAAAGAGACGGTAGTGGCACTGGAGTCCAGAGAAAAGTTAACTAGGGGTATAGATGGCGCAAAACTTTTCTAGTGGCACATGTGGGATTGCAATCTTTTTTAATGGCACACATGGAATGGACTCTTATTTTTATAGATTTTATTTAGTATGTGTTTTCCTTCTTTACTGTGTATATTCATTCTCTATGCAGTTCCTTTTCATGTGCTTACTGAATCCAAACTTTTCATGTAGAACACACTTCCTCAGCTACAAGATTTACAGGGGCAGGCTCAACAAAAATTACAGGCAATTCTAGCACTGCTTGCTCGCTTCTCTTTTCTGCTGAAATAATTGTTTCCACCTGAAAACTTACATTTCTGAAAACTTTTTGTAGGTCCCTGGTCAACAACAAATGCAGTACAACCAAGCTTTGACACAACAGTTTCATAACAGACAGATGCAGCCTGGACGCATGCAGCCAGGCATGGCTCAGAGTCAATTGAACCAAGGAACTCAGCTAAGAAGTCATTTGGGCCAGTTCACTGGAGCTGCAAATAGTGCAATGTTCACTGCTGCACAGGCATCTTCAAACTCACAAATGGTTAGACATACCTTCTCTTAATATGCTATTACGAAAAATAGACTGTTTGTTTTCCAATGGATATTTGTGCTTTATAGGTAAGCATTTGTAAGCTCATGAAATGAGCCAACACCTATGTGTAGTGGCAACTCCCCGGGTGTGGGAGCTACTACGGTGCCACCCAGGGTTCAAAACTTCAAATCCTGGTGGCACCGAAAAATCCCCTAGCTGTCTCCTTGGGGATCTGGCTGAGACTCGGCCTATTTACGGGCCTTATGGTACCCGGTCATGGTCGTTGGCAGGTGTTTCTGGCCTAGGGCTGGCGAATTTACAACTCTGAGCCCTTTAAGCCCATAGGGATTGTGTGCACCTTGAGTGCCAACCTGGGCATAAAGCCGCTGGGGCGGTCTTTCCCCATCGGGTCTGAGTTTTGAGCTCATGAAATGAACTAGTGAAAACATATTCTTAGTTTGCTCACGCACTATCTGATCTGTTTTGGTACATGGTTTGCTAAGCTTTCCTGGTTTCTGTTTGCATTTTAGATGGCAAATATACCTGGAACAATGCAATCACAGTCGCTTATGCCACAAATGCAGGTCAGTAACTTTATCTTGTTTCACTATGTCCAGGTTTCATCATAAACGGTTTTCTGCATCCATTCAAACAAAAGAATTCTCTGCATATGGTATAATTGACCATCACAGACTCACAGTTACTGCCTTACTGGGCAATAATAGCCTATATTTCCCTTGTTAGTGCATTGTATACAGGAATTTGCTGTTGGGTTATAGCTTATATAAGTCTATTATTTGCATAATTGCATAATTCGTATTATCAACTACAGAGCTGGTTTGTCCCAAACAAGCTCAGCGCATTCCTCTTTAATCGATGGACTGGGGCAGCATTTTAAGTGTTTTTGGGCAGTTGGCTTCTCTTGCAACTGATATTTATGTTCCTCTTATGCTAACAATGCCTTGTCCTAACATGACTTCCTTATTAATGAAGGGTTGCCCTTTTTGTTTTGTCTTGTTTCATTGTTCTGTCTTCACATATAACTTCTTATATTTATTTTATTGTTTTTATGACTATATATTGCTCAGTATGGTATGGCTGGTGGACATCAACAGAGGAGTCATCCGTCCCAAATGCTTTCTGACCAAAGTATGTGCTGCTTCCGTCCTGTTTTAAGATTTTATAACTTATCACTATCAAGTGGATAAACATGTTATGGGGCCATGAATTCGAGACATACGATATACTCTATCAACTGTTCTGGTAGTATTACTATCATATATGTAAGGGAAAGGTAGGAAGTCATTCACAAACATCAAGAATAGAGTACAAAGGACAAGTGGGAGCACTGCCGTCTTTAATATTTTTAGGACACTGAGTTCGACTAAAATGTTTCATCTCTTGAGATGCCCTTGTCTAGTACCAGTACTAGGTAGCTGCCTCCCCACCATAGTGTTGGAATTTGGAAGCAGTGGCAGGGGAAAAGCTTTTAATTGCCCTTGATTTTGAGTCATTGTTGGTGCTCGCGCCCACACTCGTTTGGAAGTCTCTTTTACTCTGCGACGAAATGTCTCAAATTTGAGATTCTTGTGAACAATTCTCCGTATTATTTTTTCTGCTGCAGTGTTCGGTATGGGAGCCACAAATAGCAGCATGATGGGGATGCAGCAGCAGCAGCAAGGGGTATATGGGAACATGCAGGCAGGTGCTCAGAACATGCAACAGGGTATGGTGGGCCTTCAGAATCAGGGGCAGAACCCCAACTTCCCTCAGCAGCGGCAACAAAATCAGCAGTGATTCAATAGCTAACGTCATCTTGCAAGAACACCGAGCCATAGTTTTGCTGTAAATTGATTGTAGATGTATGAGGTTTAGCGACAGGCAACTCTAGCTTGATATTCCACCATGCGTTTGTTTTGTTGGAATCGTGTAACAGTAGCACTCGTTCATTCTTATCAAAGTGAGCCTGTTTATTAAGCTGCACAGCAAGACCTGTTGAGCTGCATAGGCGCCAATGAGCCTCAAGCAATTCCTTCTTCAGGATGTGCTCAGTGCTCCCTTGCCTCCTACTACTACACCAAAATCCTCGAGGCCTGGCCGGGCTGGGAGTCGCCGCAGCCTGGGCCTGTGCGTCTAATTGATCTATTGGCGTTTGCCTGGGCGCGGCGGGCGGGCGGCTCATTCAGACGAACTAGGCAGCGCGTGAATAATGTGTTTTCGTGGACGCTCCGAGCCAGGCACCAACTGATTACTGATACGTGCATACGTGGTGCAGGCAACCGAGCAGCCTCACCGGGCGCGGCGCCGGCAGCGATAACGTCACGTCAGGTCAGGTGGTGGTGGTGAGCACAAATCCGGCAACTCGACGTGTCGGCGTACACCGATCAGTCCAAGTGGCGGAAATAACGCTTCGCGCGCCGGGGGCGCGGGATAGCGAGGGAAGGGAGGCGGAAGACCGGAAACTGTAGCGTCGGGCGCTGCGCTGACTTGGTTTCCATGATCAAGCTTGATCATCAACTACGCCGTGTCCCTTGAGAACATTTAAGAAACACGACAGATAAGCCGCCACGTAACTTGACTCGAATCGGCTCTGAAACCTGAACGAAAATGCACGTACGTCCAGTATAGTCGTAGCGTGTGTATACAAATTCCTGGCCTCATAATTAGCGCGCGTGGACAAATAAGTACTTACAGTACAGATCATGTACACAGTAGTAGGCACGCACGATCGAAAGAGATCGGTATATATACACGTACGAACTAACAGTGGTAATCATATAAGCAAGGGCATGCAGTGAGTATAGACGACGACGACGACGTATATAAGTTGGTTCAGCTGTGCGGTATCGGCGCGGCCCCTCCGCGGCGGTGCGTGTCCGGGGGCGGGTCCACGTTGCCGTAGTCCTGTTCCGCCGCCGCCGCAGCGCCGAGGCCGAGCAGGTCCCGCCCTCCGCGCACGGCCGCCGCCGCCGCGTCGCCGGCGGCAACGTCGTACTCCTCCTCCACCTCGGTCGCGCTCACCAGCGCGTCGACGCCGAGCACCGGCGAGGCCGACGGCGGCCGCGGACGTTGCCCATGCGCGACGCCGCCGCTGCCGGCCGTGCACACGCCAACCGCCAGCAGGCAGCAGGCGCCCGCCACCGCCGCCGCCGCCGTTAGCAGCAGCAGGCGCCGCGACGGCGACGGCGACCGCATGGTTCTCTACTAGCTAGCTTAGTTAACAACGGCCGGCGCCTGGATCGTCGTCATAGACCGCGGCAGCCGCGCCGGCAGCAGGGGGCTTATATTAGCTGCTCCCACACAGCCGCATGCAGGCCGTGCTGCTGGCCTAGCTTATATATACTAGCAGCCACAGAGCTCCTATGCGCTATCTAATATCATCTTGTGATTAGCAAGAAATTAGAAATCATTGCTTTAGAAATTTCCAATGGAGGGTGGAAACATTTTTTCCGTTTGTCTTAGTCCCATAGGCTATTTAAAAGGCTTTCATGTTGCTTGTTTATTTCACAAACTCTGTAATTTTGGGCTGCGTACTTCCACGGTTGTAGAGGCCGGATTTTATTATCCATTATCTAAAAAAAAATCTAATATCATCTATATACGCGCGACGGCGGCGCGATCGATGGAGCACAAGAGATGAGAGGAGGCGGCCGGCGAGGCGACTGGTGGTTTGGTTTGGTTGGCGTCATGGGAATGGCGTGGCGCATCTAATCAGCGACGCGCGGAGACTTGGTGAAGGAAGGCCGAACGGTGCGTGCCGGGGTGGTGTTGCCTGACCCCGGCAAATACGGCCGGTGCTCCAGCCATTTGGTTTGCTCTGCTGCAACGACGCAGACTTCAGGAGCCATCGAGGCGCCGGACGATGCGTCACCCACTCACCCGGCTGGGTTAATTTTTGTGCTCCATGTCGTCGCTGACCTCTACGCTTATTGGCATTGGCATTGGCATAGTCAGCCGCGCCCTCGAGCGAGGTCCATGCATGTATACATCACGTACGTACGTGAAGCTGAGTCGCCGATCGACTCGCCGTCCAACCAGGAATACAATACTACTAGAGTAGGTCGTACACGATCCACGTCGTATGGCTGCTATTTTTCGTGGGAGTTTAATGAGTTTTGCCAGACGTCAACAATGATCACTTGATCAGTACAGGGGCACTGCGGCTGACGATGTAGATTAATAGAGTTCGGTTTTGGGTCTGGGCCGTCATCAAGGGCCTCACGTTTTCTCTTGTCTCGCCAAACTCAGCACGGTACTGCGTGTGTTTTCTCTTTGGCGGGTGCTACAGTACGGCACCTCTCTGTTATGTATCCAAGTTCAAAAACAGAATTAAACGGAAATCTAAAGCTCCGTTTTTTCCCCATAGGATGTGGAATATCAAGATTTGAAAAAGGTCGAGTTTCTTAAGCAGGTTTCCCAGTAATCTGCCAAAGCATACGAGTTGCATCGATAGATCAGTAAATTATTTCACTGATGAGTACAATACTCATTCTATTCTTTGAAACATATGATACTCCTATTTTTGTAAGAGGAATCGTATTGACGGTCAAACGATCATTATGCAAAACCTTGTAGATCCAGATCCAGATACTAAAATACTACATCTTAGAAAAAGAACCTATTTATCGTTAACATATTTAGAGTATACTGTGCAGGCGTGCCATTAATTTGCGGAGCTGTGTCATATAGGTCCATCAGTTTCCAAAAGCGTATTTCTTAGACCCAAGATTTATAAAAAGTAAGCCTTTTTATTTGTGTGAGACCCAAGACTTGTTTTTTTTTTTTTTTTGAAGAAGGCAGCGTTATATTAAAATTAACTTGACCGGTCATTACAAAGAATGGTTTGAATGAGTTCTGGAGCCTCATCAAACCAAACACGACCATTGCATCGGCCAACAGATCTAGCAATAACATGAGCTGCCTGATTGCATCCTCTAGGAACATGAGAAAAAGAAAAAGGAATACCAGATACACAGTTTTTTATATCCTGAATAATGACTCCAACATGAGATCTATCCTTCTCTGAAGATTGTAACTTCTTAACCAGGTTTAGACAATCTGAGGCCACCAGCGCTGGATGGAAATTATTCTCCTTTGCGAAAAAGACACCATGACGAACCGCCAAAGCTTCAGCCATCTCAGCATCAACAATTCTTTCAATTTTATGGCAGCAAGCAGCTAAGAAAGCACCTGAATAGTCTCTAATCACAATGCCAATGCCCATCTGTGGCGGATCATTAAAGGTGGCAGCATCCACATTGACCATTACCCATCCACTCGGCGGTGGAACCCATTTTGCTATGGACGAAGTAGGTTCACACCTGTGAGATATAGATGGTTTAAACATATGTAAATACACCATCTCTGCATACGATTTAACCTTCTCAGCAATGCAACGTGGATGAACCCAAGTTTCTCCATTTCGAACCGCATTTCTTGCCTCCCAAATGTGCCAAACTGTTATAGCAAAAATAGTCATATTCTCATGTGACTCATTAGTAAGAAAATCAAAGAACCATTGCTTGATTGATGTAAAAGATTTGATTTTTCTTTTAAGCTCATAGGTCATTTTTATCTCGCGCCATATTTCAGCGGCATATTGGCACATCAGAAGAACATGCTCAACAGTTTCCTCACGGCCACAAAAGTAACACATAGATGGTCCTGGAATATGTCTATATTTGAGCTGCATTCCGGTCGGCAAACAATCATGAACCATTCTCCAAAGCACTATCTTCATCTTTGCCGGAACCTTGATTGCCCAAAGCCGTTTCCACATCTTTTCCATTGCAGACATGTCTGAACTTTCACCTTTACCATTTGCACTTAAGAATTTGTGAAATCTTTCCATTCTTGCTAGATTATAAGCTGATTTGACAGAGTAGGTACCTGCCTTAGTATAAGGCCAAGCTGGGAAGTCTTCACAAGAGTTATAACAGAGCGGGAGCTGTAGAATTTGCTCAGCATCTCCTGAGTTAAAGCACTCTCTGACTCGAATTTCATTCCATGCCCCCGTAGTATCATCAATGAGATGGCTCACTGTTATGTCCTCCGGTAAATCAATAATAGGCTTAAGCACTCCTAAGCCTTCGATCCAACAATCTTTTGTTAGATGTATTGTCTTCCCATCACCGACTCTCCACAAGACACCCTTCTTTAGTAGTTCCCTCCCAAACATCAGACTGCGCCAAGTGTAAGAGCAATTTCTTGATTTTATTACATTCATGAAATTATTATGAGGAAAGTACCTACCCTTAAGCACCCTAGCACATAAAGAGTCTGGAACAGTCAGAATCCTCCAGCACTGCCTTGCAAGCATTGCTTGGTTAAATAACTCCATGTCTCGGAAGCCCAATCCACCCATTGATTTTGGTACAGTTAGATATTCCCAGGAGCGCCAATGCATTTTCTTCCTACCATCCTGAAAACCCCACCAATGATTACAAATTATAGATCTCAGTTTGGCACATATTCCGGCTGGAAGATGAAAACAACTCATTACATATGTTGGAATTGCTTGAGCTACAGATTTAAGCATTACTTCTTTCCCAGCCCTTGATAGTGGCCGATCACTCCATCCTCTCATCACCTTCCATATTCGATCTGGTAGGAAATTAAAGGTGTTCAAGGCTGATCTCCCCACCCAAGATGGCATGCCAAGATAGGTAGACTGGAGCGCTTCATTATGAATGTTAAGCCCATTCTTCACATTATTCTTGATTTCTTCTGGACATCGATCGGAAAAGAAAACGGATGACTTACTGAAATTTATGCATTGGCCGGAACCATTACTATACTTCTGCAGTGCATCTTTTAAGGCTTGTACACACTTCACATCACCTCTTGTGAAGAAGATGCTGTCATCTGCAAAAAGAAGATGAGATATTGAAGGACCAGCAATTCCATTCCTTACCCCCCTTAATTGCCCATCGCTTTCCTTTTTCTTAATTAAACTAGAAAGGCCTTCTGTAGCTAAGAGAAACAGGTAGGGACTGATGGGATCACCTTGGCGCAAACCGCGCGATGGAGAGAATGACTTAGATAGCTGTCCATTAACTTTTACTGCATATTTCACATTTGTCACACACCTCATTACTGTAGTAATCCACTGTTGAGAAAAGCCAAGTTTGGCCATTACACCAGCTAGATAACTCCACTCCACTCTGTCAAAAGCTTTCATCATGTCTACCTTCAAAGAAAAAAAGGAGTTTTAGCTTTTTGCTTCTTAATTGTATGCATGCATTCATATGCAATTAAAACATTATCAGTTATCAAGCGGCTCGGGACAAAAGCGCTTTGCTCCTCTGAAATTATATCTTTTAAGAAGATTTTTAGTCTATTTGCTAAAACCTTTGAAGCAATTTTGTAGAGAACATTGCATAAGCTAATTGGACGAAAATTTACCAAGAGTTCTGCCCTTGATATCTTAGGGATCAGCACAATTGTAGTGTCACAAAGTCCCTCCGGAATGCTTTGGCCTTGAAGGAAACTTCTAACCGCCATGCAAATATCATGCTTGAAGAAATCCCAATGGCGCTGATAAAATAATGCTGGGAAGCCATCTGGACCAGGCGCCTTTGTTGGGCCCATTTGAAATAAGGCAGCCTGAATTTCCTCATCTGTATATGGCTTGCATAGTTCTTCATTGATGTTATGATTTACCTTTTGTGGGATTGCCTCCAAAATCTTGTTTATATCCTCACATGGTTCAGATTTAAATAAATTCTTATAAAAATCATGAGCCATACATTGGAGTTCTTCTTGATTTGTACATTTTGTGCCATCCTCCCTAATAAGATATTTGATCCTGTTTGTGTTTCTTCTGGCAGTGGCCCGAGCATGGAAAAAAGATGTGTTTCTATCTCCTTCTTTTAGCCAGTCAATTCTCGATCGTTGTCTTGCCATGATCTCCTCACATTCTAAAAGTTCACAAAGTTCTTTTTCTATTGCTTTTTCCTCATCAGAATACTCCTGTGTGGCACATGAGGAACGAAGTATAGACATCTTCCTTTCAAGCTTTTGAATCTTTTTTCGGATTGACCCAAAGGTTTTAGAACCCCACTGCTTTAGTTGTCCAGCCATTTTATTAATATTTAACCAAACAGACTGCAGGTCCCTAGGACCATTAAATCCTTCAGTCCAGTTCTTCTCCACTACTTCCTTATAGTCAGCAGCCCTTGCCCACATGGCTTCATATCTGAAGTTTTGTGTAATGGGCCTATACTCCTTCCCGTCCTCTCCTCTTCCAACTGATAGCAAAATAGTGTAGTGATCCGAAGAGGAAGTAATAATATTATCCACGTTGCAATCATCAAATAGCTGCAGAAATTGACCATTTGCCACTGCTCGATCAAGTCGCACTCTTACATTATCATCACCCTTCTGTCTGTTGTTCCATGTAAATTTGGGCCCTGAGAATCCCAGGTCCATGAGGCCACAGTCCTCTAGACATTCCCTAAAAAGATTCATTTGTGCTTCGCCTCTTCGTACTCTTCCCAAATGTTCATCACTGCTTAGGACTTCATTAAAATCACCTGCACATACCCATGGACCGGACCATTGTGCTCTAATAAAGCGAAGGAGATCCCAGAATTGGTAGCGTAAATCTGTTTTAGGCTCTCCGTAAACAAAAGTTGATTTCCACACACTCCCATTTTCTGAATTTATTAGCACATCAATAATATTTGCTGAATAATGTTTAAGTGATACTACACACTCCTTACCCCAAAACAAAGCAAGACCACCACTTCTGCCCTCACTGCTAACAGCGAAACAATTTGAAAAGCCAAGAGACCACATCAAATTCTTCACTTTAGAATCCCTCATTTTGGTTTCGGATAGGAACAGGAGGGAGGGACGGTAACGCTTCACCATATGACGAAGCTCGCCAACTGTCGAGTCCATCCCCAATCCTCGACAGTTCCAGCACAAAAGATTCATGGCTCCCGGCGGGGCTGGAGACCAGCCACCGCCGATGCATCTGGTGTCATATCTTTTTCCTTCCTCTGCTTCTTATGTAGGCCCGTCTCTTTTTCATCAGATTCCATAACAGCAACATCTCTCCAATTAGTTTTAGGTGATTGAACCACAACCAAAGCCATATCTATGGGAGCCTCTTCTTTATTGTTCTCAAAAGATATGGCACTCACTGAGTCTTGCTGCGAGTTTCTAGGTTGCTTCCTTTTCTTGTTTTGATCTGATGCGTTGCGAGGTATGTCATTGACTGACTCTTTCCCTGCAGAACTGAACCCTTTTGCTATCATTATATTAGTCTGGGCCTGTGCATGCTTGTTTATATCTTTCTTCAAGAAAATAGCTTCCTCCTCTTCATCCTCCATTGAACCAGGACTCTGACGTCCAAGATTGTTTGTGCCTTTAACCTGATTACTTGATGTTCTTGGATCAGATTCTGTAGACAAAGATTCGTTTCCACCTGCAATACCGCGATTCTTCACAGCTGGAGTGGAGTTTTGACCGATCTCAGTGGGTTTCTTCTTTCGATCATCAGGAACTCTTAAGTCACCACTATAAGGGAGTAAACCTTCTGAATCACGCTCAGCAGGTGTAGGGCACTCAACTGAAGAGTGTCCAATAATTCCACATGAATAGCAATAATTTGGCAATTTCTCGTAACGCACTTCAAACCAATCTTTTGCTTTCCGTTTGGCTGAAAAAATAGACACAACCCTCCGCAGTGGCTTTGTTATGTCAATCTGCACTTTTGCTCTTAGGAAAGCTCCCCAAGCACAATCATGATCATCCACATCTAATTTATCAACAGGCCCTACCTTCTTCGCTAATTCATATCCCCATTTTGCATTCATAAGGCCAAAAGGAATATTGTGAATTCTCACCCAGATGGACATATGGTTAAATTTAATATCTGATGGCTTCATAGAGGCATCAAAATCCTGAACTAAAACAGCCCGCCTACCAATATTCCATGGAGACCCATCCAAAACTCTGTCTTTGTCCTGCTTGGATCCAAAATCTGCGATGAACATGTTATCCCCTATTGTTCTCATCCTCAAACCCCTAGGATTCCCCCAAGCAGGTTTAAGTACTGAAGTAATTGTTTGGATGTGCAAGACTCCTTGGGAAATAACTTTACCAACAATGGCGCAATCTGATGTAGCCAATCCTTCGTCAATATCATCTGCCACCTCGACAGCATCACTCTCCTCCGAAGTGAGGTGTAATCGACCAAACATCTCGGCCATATTATCTTCCGAATGTGGAATTCCAACCTCCTCTTGACTTACCGCTTGTCTTGGCATCTCCAAAGACAGTTGTTTTGCCTCCGTCATGGACTGCTCAGCCTCCTCCTTTCTTTCCCGTTCCGCGAATCCCAGGCAAGCTCAAGAACCCCCGCAAGCGCAAGCCAAGGGTGGGCAGTGAAGCTAGGTTCACCCCTTAGTCACCCCGAGCCGCGGCGGATGGAAGCAAGAGCATCAGGGAGAGCAAAACAAGTGAGAAACTGGAAAGGAGGCGCAGAGAAAGTGCATCGCGACCGTATCACGATCACAGAGATGATCTCACAACCCCGAATCTCGATCTGTGACAGACGGATTTTGGGGAGGGAGAAAATCGCCGCTCTCTACTGTTCACAGAACACTCGAGAAGGCAGTAGTGGCTCTGCTGGCTTGTGCTTCAGAGCACCCAAGACTTGTTGATGGTGTACCAACTCACACCAATAAATCCAACGAAAAAAAAAGCACCACTTCCTCTTTATGGGACTGAAAAAATATCACGATTCTTGAGGTTCTAGATGTAAAACTACCAATGTAAAGAGTGGGCCGCCTGCAGTCAGTCAGTCGTCGCCGTCGTCGCCCGCCCATCGATACGTTCCCGGGGAGTGGGAGGGAGCCGCCGCGCTCGTCACGCCGCCGCCGGCTCCGACGAGGTAGCCTCACCCACGAATCCGTCCTTTCTTTCTCTCCCCACGTCTCTCTAGCCTCTCCCCCATTCCATTCATGCCCCGCGGTCGCTGCTCCTATCCTGCTTGCTAGATTGGCGGGTCCGCTGATCCCATCCGCCCCTCGTCCGCTCCGCGGATTGCAGTTCTCGATTTGGTTTCTCGCTCCCTGGTATGGGATTGCTGTGGCTATCGGGTTCTTTGCCAGTAAGTGATCAGTTTAGGGGGTGATTGGTGATTTGGTAATGGGAGTCTACGGTGCAATTTTATTCCCCGATTCGGTGATGCAGGTTTCTATTTTCGTGTCCCTTGCGAGGTACACACGCTGTCAGTCGACCAGCAGTTTGTGTTTGTTCCCAGTTCGTAATAGGCTATTTGGAAGTTAATTTGGTCCACATTGTTGCCCTGTTTTTTTGGGAACACATCTTCTCTAGAGGATAAAAATTTGAACATCGTGAAGCAATCTTTTCTTTTGTTGGACTGTGCAAAGAATTTTGGCGCCTTTGCACAGCGGATTGAAAATTCTTAGTTAACCAATATGTTCCTTGCGTAGTTGTTACAATTCAGATGCGCGTGGTTGTTTCCCTTATGTGCAAAATTCGTTTTTTTTTAACTGATGGTGTCCTATATATTTTTTCGATACTGGTAATAGTATCCGGATTTTTAGGTTGATATGCGATCAGAATATCTGGCACTGGGCTAGTTTGGCAACCCTATTTCCCCAAGGGATTCCCATTTTCATAAGGGAAAATGAACTCATTTTCCCCTCAATTCCTCAAAATCTTTTGGGAAATTGGGGTTGCCAAACTAGCTCTAAATATCGGATGCTATGCAGCTATACAAAGTTCCATTCCATGTTTGAATCAAAACATCGCCATTGGTTTAGACTATGGAGTTCGGTATTCACCAGTGAACAGGAAAACTGTAGCCCTTAGTTATTTATCAAAGCTTAGTTCATATCTCGCATCCCGACTTGATATACTGTCCTAGTGCATGACAGTAAAATTTGGATCAATCAATCTGTTTTTCATTTCTCTTTTCCCATTTCAGATGGAGGATGGTGTATCTACTTATACTGTGGATGAGGCACTTGTATACATGGGATTTGGGAAATTCCACGCATTCGTGCTTGCATACTCCGGGATGGCTAAAATCTCTGAAGCAATGGAGATGATGCTTCTGTCATTTGTTGGGCAGTCAGTTCAAGCTGAGTGGGAGCTTTCTGCACAGGCAGAAAGTCTCATAACAAGTGTTGTCTTCGTGGGGATGCTTGTAGGAGCATATGCTTGGGGCATAGTTTCGGATAACTATGGAAGAAGGCAGGTTCTTCCTTACTTGTTCCATTGACTATTGGGAATTTGGGATCTTATCATGTGTTCTAACCTTAACAAAGCGTAATCTGTTATAGACATTAATGGAGTGTTGCACACTGTTCCATGCTAGTAAGAAGCTTAAGCTAGGCACTTTACTGTTCGTGGTTAAGTCTTTGGGTTTAGTTATAATCCTTGAATGCAGGGGTGTACCCAGGACTTGAGCAATGGGCATTCAAATTTGAAACATAACATAAAAATTAGACAAAATCAATGTTGTAGCACTATTTCTCGAGCTGTTTTGAATATGTTTCATTTGATCCATGCTTTGCTAATGCCAAATACTTTGTTCTCACATCTTCTGGGCCACATATATTTAACATTTATCCTACTTTTTAGATGTATTCATAATATAGTTTCATTGTAATGAATGTTTTCCTAAAAAAATTGGGCATTCGGTTGAATACCCTTGAATCAAAGTGGGTCCACCCCTGCTTGAATGTCCTGTTTGTTTCCCATATCTGCATTGTATTCAGTGATAGTATCCCATTTCCCAACATGCAAGTATTTCTGCTCATTCTGGACCCTTCGTATCTCTATACAGGGTTGGGTTCAACTTCACAGCAATTGTAACTGGTGGAGCTGGTCTTCTTAGTGCTTTTGCTCCAAATTACTTATCTTTGATTGTACTGAGATTTATGGTTGGTGTTGGATTGGGCGGTGGACCAGTTCTAGGTTCTTGGTTCCTAGAGTTCATCCCTGCTCCTAACCGAGGAACTTGGATGGTTATGTTCTCAGCATTTTGGACCGTTGGCACAATAATGGAAGCTTCTCTTGCTTGGGTAAGTCCAAGTAACACCCATATTTCTGAGTTGCCTTATATACAGTATATAGCTGTTTGAGAGAATTTTAGTTGGCTCAGAAAGTAATATCAGATTGTGCCCAAATACTAGTGTCATGTGTAAGATGCTACAGGGGATGTTGCATTCTGGTTATTAACAAGGCTTGCCATCTTCAACTGCTCAGTGCAGAAGTTCTCCTTTTTCTAATCTCTAGCATGCATGAGAACTGCATGTCATTCCATTATGCTAGGTTAGGAATAGAACCGATCCAAGTATAGGATCTGAGAGAGGACTGGAGGGGAAGGGAGGAGAGGGTCCCTGAGTCAGATAAACAGATGCACCGCAAACAAATGAAGGCACTAATTAGGCTTGTAGGTGTGTCAGTCCTTGTTGACACTTGACTGAACATCACAGCTCCGTGTGCAGATGTTCTTCTGTTGTCCTTATTGCCACTCATGCAAGTCAATATTGGGATATACCGTTGAATCTTTTGGGACAACAAAGCTTCTTATGTATTTTCATAATTTCAGCGAGGCTAATCAGCACATGGGCCTTGTTGTGTAATTAATCAGATCTCCTTGCTCTGTTTTTGTGCTCGTACATAGTTTTAATGAAGTCATCATTGGCATACATAGTATTGCATATATTGTATATGATTATTAGAGAAGTCAAGCTTCTCTTGTAATAATATAATAAGACCATGTTGGCATAAGTGGTCAAATGACACCATGGTCACTGCAATCCATTATCATTATTTATGAAATCCCCATGTAATTTGGTCAAATGACACCATGGTCACTGTAATCCATTATCGTTATTTATGAAATCCCCATGTAATTGCCTTTATTGCTCAATTGCAGGCCGTTATGCCAAATTTTGGCTGGAGGTGGCTGCTGGCACTCTCATCATTGCCATCGTTTGCTCTACTACTCTTTTACCCAGTGACACTGGAGTCACCAAGATATCTGTGCATGAAGGGTAGAATAGCTGAAGCAGTACATGTTTTGGAAACAATGGCACGAGTGAACTGTGTTTCTCTCCCCTCTGGTCGACTTGTCTCTGGCCATCGGACAGAACTTCACGAGATTGGAGATTGCTCAGAAACGTCACACTTGGTGACATCTAAGAAAAATAACACTGGTGATCATGGTAGCAAATCTGAGATTGGAGGCCTCAATGCCATCTTAAAGCTCCTATCTCCAAATTTAATCAGATCAAGTCTTCTACTTTGGACTGTCTTTCTTGGTCATGCCTTTTTGTATTATGGTCTTGTTCTGCTAACATCAGAATTAAATCATGGAAATAGGATCTGTGGATCAGAGGCGGGAGCAGAAGTGGCAACAACTGCCCACATAAATGATGAAAATCTCTATAGAAATGTATTTATAACCAGCTTTGGAGGTACGTTTGTTTTGCCATATGGTCCACCAAACAAATTCAGAAACCATATCTTGGAAATTCTTGATAGGTCAACAATGATGCAGAGGTTCCTGGCCTTCTCCTGTCTGCTGCCATTGTGGACAAGTTTGGACGCAAGCTCTCAATGTCTTCCATGCTTTACATCAGTTGCCTGTGCATAGCTCCACTTATGTTCACTCAGACAGAAGCTTTGACAACTGTCTTTCTATTTGGTGCCCGTGTTTGCATCTCTGCAAGCTTCACTGTCCTGCACATCTATGCCCCTGAGGTTTGGTCCCTCCAATAGCCTATGTTGCCCTTTTTTGTATGGAGACAATGAACATTGATTCCTTCTTATGTTGTGTTCCTTGCAGATATACCCAACTGCAGTTAGGGCCACGGGTGTTGGTTTTGCAAGCTCGATTGCTCGCTTTGGTGGGATCTTGTGCCCTCTTGTTGCCGTCGGTCTGGTCCACTCGTGCCACCAAACGGCGGCAATCCTGATATTCATCACGGTGATGCTAGTCTCAGGCATTGCCGTGTCGTACTTTCCCCTGGAAACAAGCGGGCGGAAGCTGAGTGACCACATTGCCGCATAAGAGCTGATGAGGATTTTTTTTTTTTTCATACTTGGGAGGGAATACATCATATAGAATCAAGGCCCCAGGGGCCATTCATTGTTTAATTGGTAGGGGATGCAAAAAGAGTGAAGGAATCATGAGCTGGTTAACTGATTACATAACTGATTACATTGCATTCAATAGAGATGTACACTGATTTGGGAGTTGGGACGTTTTCTTTGTTCTCTGAAGACGCTATTAGTCTGAATCTTAAGCGTCTCAAAATCATCTAGAAATACACTTAAATATGTAACATGTTTCATGTAAAAGAATGATGCAAAAAAGTTCTCTGAAGACGCTATTAGTCTGAATCTTAAGCGTCTCAAAATCATCTAGAAATACACTTAAATATGTAACATGTTTCATGTAAAAGAATGATGCAAAAAAAATAAAATAAAAAAATTCCGTTGCCGGGACTCGAACCCGGGTCTCTCGGGTGAGAGCCGAGTATCCTAACCAGCTAGACTACAACGGATCTTGATAGGTACTAGCTTACTATATTATATAACTGAGAAGTTGAGCTGTCGGCCAGGCCACAGCCATTCAAAGCAGTGGCTTCGCGCCAGTCTCGCTGCTCCAATGGCTGCGGCCTTATTCCATTTTCTGTTCCTCCTCAGCCTCCTAATTTTAGAAAGGCCATTCTTTCCTGCGGCGAGACCTGTGTCCCATGACTCCATGAGGGAGAGGCGGAGGAGATCAGGCGACGCGCGTGGGGATCTCCTGCACGCTCCCAGCTGAGACGCGCCGTGCTCACCTTGGCGCGCAATGGCTCGACGACGGCAGCCCATGCTGTCACCGCTCGTCGGGTTGGCCGTTCTCCTCTATGTTGTGGCGCCGGCGGTGGCCAAGACCGACCATTCTGACGGTGAGGGTTTCCCAGTCCCAGCTCCCTATCTCCTCTCTCTCTCTCTCTCTCTCTGTTATATATGCGTCGACCATGGTTTCTGAACATCGTGTATCCTGCTATATATCAGTTACTGCGCTTAATGTGATGTTCGATAGTATGAACAAACCATCTCAATTGTCTGGTTGGAAGTCAAGCGGTGGCGATCCCTGCGGCGACGATAAAGAATGGAAAGGGATAGAATGCAGCGGCTCATCTGTCAAAGAAATGTAAGCAAATGCCTTCAGCATGAACTTGTTTTTCAAAACTGGGCCAAAGGAGACAGGGTGCATTTTTTTGTAGCTATGCAATATATTTACCTCCGTTTGTTTCTAATCATGTTGCATAGAGCAGTAACTTATCGGGGCTTGGACTAAGCGGCTCACTAGGCTATCAGCTGTCCAGCTTGAAATCAGTAACGAAATTGTGAGTTGCCCAGTGATTTCCTGCACTGACCAGTGTAGTTATGCAACTTAGTTGAATTTTCCTTGTTGTGCGTAGTACAGTGATGTCAGCAATAACAATCTCAACGGCGATCTTCCATACCAGCTCCCACCAAATGTGGTACAATTGTGAGTTTCCGGTTCTCATCCATATTCAACTTTTCGCCTGGGTTCACTCTCTAATGTTGTTTTTATCGATGCAGAAACCTTTACGGAAATTCTTTCACTGGAGGAGTTCCTTATTCAATATCTCAGATGGGTGATCTGGAAACACTGTACGAATTTGAATACCGATCCGCATTGCATTCTATTTAATTGTTTGCTTTATGTAATCTTCACATGGTCATAATTATTGTTTGCATTAATCACTATAATTCCTATTTGATTGAACTGCAGAAATGCGGGCAAGAACCACCTTAGTGGGCAGTTGACAGATATGTTTTCACAGCTTCCAAAGCTCTCAGCACTGTAAGTTAAGCAGCAAACTCACAAGTTTTTGGTGACTATGAAAGGAAACTATTTTTTACTAGATCCTAAAATTTTATTGTAACTGTATAACTAACCTCATTTAGCTCATCAGGGATCTCTCATTCAACCGCTTCACTGGTAGCCTGCCCCAGAGTTTTCAGCACCTTAGAGACCTCAAGACACTGTAAGAAACTGAAATTTACACATCGTATAATTCATCCACACACTTTCAGATATATAATGGCTGTCATTCTTTTTGAAAATTTGTCCAGGAATGTGGAGAGCAACCAATTCAGTGGTCATATAGATGTTTTGGCCAAACTTCCTCTCGAGGATCTGTAAGTATATCTCAAAGTAAATACTTGATTTAAATCAATTTTGTGAAATGCCAACAACCGTTACCAGTATTGCTAGTAATGGATAAACTGTAGCCTATAATGATCTCCCCTTTGTGCTCAAGGAATCTGCAGAACAATAAGTTTACCGGGTGGATCCCAAGTAAACTAAAAGACATTAGCAATCTACAGTAAGTAGTAATTTCCAGTCAATATTACTGGATGGATCCTATTGGTTGTACTTTGTGAATTCTAACAGTCCCTGGCACATTCTGAAGGATTGGGGGGAACCAGTGGTCATCTGGGTCAGCTCCCCCTGGTATGGAGAAGGGCTCTGCAGTGGGAAGTTCTTCAGGTGGTGGAGGGAGTGCCAGTGGAATAAACGGTTTTGTTATCGGAGCGTTGGTGATAGCAGTGCTTCTTGCAGCGCTGATTCTCATGTCTGTGTTGAAGAGGAACAATTCTTCTCCTGTCTCATCTCATTACCTCATGGACGAGTCAGGTCACAACCGATCATTTACCCCGCTAGTTGATGATGACAGAGGTATTTATGCACACAATGTTTTAAAATTTAAAAATGAATTATATGCTCATGTGTTGTGCATTCCTCATTAAACCATGCTGAGTCAAGAAAGGCCTCCTTACCAAATGATTTATGTGGCATCTCCAGGATGAGGACTTATAAGATTCACAGTAAGAGTTCATATTTCTTTCCCTTTTTTTACAGGCCACAAAGCATCTTCAGCGATCAACATGAAGCCACTGGAGCATTCCTCGTCAATAAGCAGCAGGACACCATCTGCAGTGCCTCGCAAGTCGATTAGTGACAATGAGTTCGAGAACAAACTAAACTATTCGAGGCGGAGCACTGATCCAATCAACCTTGTGACTTATTCATCATCAGACCTGCAAGCAGCCACTGGCAGCTTCCATAGTAGCAGGCTACTAGGTCAGGGGACAATCAGCGCCGTTTATAAGGCAAAGTATGCTGATGGAAGGGTAGGATCTTACCATTGCCTTCTCAAACCCATTCAATTGGAACTTGTTTGAAGATAAATCTTCAGCATTTTTCTGCATCTAAAGTTTAAATATTTATATGCTATGTCCAAAGAAGTGCTAAGCTACCCATGAACTATTTTGAGCATTACTAGCAGTATCATATAGTTGAACTAAACTTGACTATCAATCTTTAACAGTCGCCATAGAATATTTTATGTGGTAAGATCTTGACTTAGCACTTCACTCTCAGGTGCTGGTCGTTAAGAAGTTTGATCCATTGAGCTTCTCTGGAAGCAGCGACTTCATGGATCTCGTGAACAGCATTTCTAAGCTGAGGCATCCAAACATCTCTGAGCTTGTTGGTTACTGCTCAGAGCCTGGGCACTACATGCTAGTCTATGATTACCACACGAATGGATCCCTCTATGACTTCCTACACTTGTCTGACGACTACAGCAGGCCACTGACCTGGGACACCCGAGTGCGGATCGCTGTCGGTACAGCTTGTGCTCTGGAGTAAGTTTGACAAGTAATTTTTTGTATAATCTTCAGGCACAGAGGGGCTATGATGTTTGGAGATCATAAGAAAAGTGTTCACATTTCTTTTTTATTCAGGTACCTACATGATGCCTGCTCACCTTCAGTGATCCACAAGAACATAAAAGCATCCAATGTTTTGCTTGACGCTGACCTCAACCCTCACCTCACTGACTGTGGCCTTGCCTACTTCTATGAGGTTTGAAGGATTTCTCTTCTGCCATTTGATGAACAAAGCATGAATGTAAGGCAAATAGGTAATGTGGTATCAACTATCTGCAGGATACAAGCGAGAGCCTGGGACCAGGGTACAATCCGCCAGAGTGCACAAGGTCATCAGGTTACGTGATGAAGAGCGATGTCTACTGCTTCGGCGTCGTCATGCTTCAGCTATTGACCGGTCGGAAGCCATATGACAGGTAATTGAAGAGCAAAAAACAGGCAAAGCTTGCCTGTGGGACGTCGTGTTTGTCAGCAATGTTCAGGAACATGAGTCATGACTGCAGTTCATATTTTGATGTCCTCTGTGATTCCAGCTCAAAGCCTAAAACGGAGCAGTCCTTGGTCAAGTTTGTGACACCTCAGCTTCATGACATCGACGCCTTGGGAGCTTTGGCAGATCCAGCTCTGCGTGGCTTGTATCCACCAAAAGCACTGTCCCATTTCGCTGATGTCCTCGCTCGCTGTATTCAGGTGAACTGATCGAAATACTCAGATGAGCCTCCAGTGAAGAATTCTTTTGCCTACAATACTGAAAGCCATCAATCACAACTTTAAATTACTCGAACATTGATTTCTGGTGGTGTTGCAGTCAGATCCAGAATTCCGGCCATCCATGTCAGAGGTTGCACAATCACTCCTCCAATGCGTCCAGCGTACCACTAGCACGAGGAGGATGGGCGGACACCGTAGTGTCTCACAGCGAAGCGAGGACTCTGATTGGTGATGCTGCATCCAACTTGTTGTCGTCCTGATGCTGAAACTATAAAACAGAACCCTAGGTGTGCTGCTCTTGCCATGCATTGCACAAAAGAGAAGGCTTACCACATAATGTGAATGCTCAAACAGTGTGACAACAAACAAGTCGGTCAATTTAGAGAATGTAAAAACAGAGTGGGTATTCTAGCGAGCAGTGACATTGTAGTTGTACTGAATTATGCTGCCCTTTGTTTTTATTGTATGGAAAGCACGCAGATCTGATGCTGTGGAGTATGGACAAAGTGGAATGCAGGCACCAGAGCACTTTCTAGGTGACAGATGATTCAGAAACGTCTGTACGCCTCGCTTGCACATAAAGCACAGTTCACAAGCTCATAGTCATGACAACTAGCAGGACTTACAGTACAGATCCAAAACACATGTTTTCAACTAGGAAACTATCGACTGCTATGCAGAAATCTTCTAGTCTTTCACACGCTAATTAAACAGATCATAAAAAACCACAAAGGTTGTAGAGCTATAAGAAAAGAAGTTGGGCTCAGTAAAGCACTAATTTCGGGGCCTGAGCATGCACTAGATTACATCATCACGAGAAATATTTCACATTGCAGTGGCCATGATAGCTTCATTTCCTCTGCACACTCTGGTTGAAATTTTCCTGCAAAAGCAGAATGGGTGTGTCAGTAATGCAAGAAGTCCATATTAAGTAGCAGAACTGATGAGATAATTGGTAACAGAAGTCCAGAGTAAGTAGCAGAACCGATGGCAATCGGTGACATTGATTACCTGCATGGGCCAACCTCAAAAGCTTTGGTTAGTTTAAATGAAAGCTGTGCGATGGCAATCCTCATGGTTGGTTCCGTGGATCCACTTGTTGCAGCTTCCTCCAATGCCGAAAGAAACTCCTTTTGTGTTCTTACAGATGCAAAAAGCTGACTTGGCTTATAAATCGTACTTAAATCTGCTAACTGCAGCAACACATGCAAATCAAAGTTGTAATGAGTGTTGCAACAGCTTTTATTAGACTGGAGCATTACTGTAAAACAAGTTCTAGTGAACATACCTGTTGAAGCCAAGGCAGTGCCAAGTCAAAAAACTTCTTATTAAGAAACTGGCCAGCTATAACTCTCAAAAGTTCATCTGCTGTCTCACATGACAACTTCTGAAGAACTGGTCCAGTTCTATCCATTAGGTCAATGAGATCATCATAATCACCACAGTTCAGGGCTTCCATGTATGCAGGCTCCATGCCATCAGTATCTTGAAACTCACCATTCTGATTAGAGGCACACAATGCATTTTGCATCTCAGGTTGCTCACAGGAATTGGTAAATGAAACTGGAAATGTACCCTTAACCCTTGATGCTCGACTTCTCACTGTGCTTGGAACATATCTTCCCAAGTTACTCTCTGTGCACACAGGCTCGGGCTTCCTAACTCTGTTGTGAGCACGATCCTTTGGAAATTCAGTTCCATCTTTAATGCAAATGTTTGAGACCCGAGATTGTAGATCATGCATCTGTTTCTTCCCATGTTTCAACTGTGAAATTGGTGGTGGCTTATAGTTAGCATCCACAGATGATCTAGGTGTAGAAGTCGAAAGCCTGGGCGAAGAAGAGAAACTTTGGTTCTTAAAAAATTTGGAACCAGGAAGATGATACCGGCTTTCACTCTGAGTAATTGTATACACAGTTTTGTCTACAGCATTCTCCAAATTATGCACCTTCGAATTTAGCACTGACATGTTCTCTGCTGAGTTCGACATGAATTCCTACAATGAACTCAGGGGAAGTGAGCGTGTGGGAAAATATATTAATTCACTTCTTTACGTTTTTGCCATTTTACTTAAATTCATAAATTGGCAAGTGCAGTTTGCAGAAAGCAAAATGTCAAAACAAGACGGCAGACTCACAATTCAAGGGTGCCAATGTCCAACAAAATCATAAATAAGAAACTGAACAACATTTTAGGCTAGTATAATAACATAAATGTACAGTGCAAGTGCATAACTGCAATTAATTTTAATGATATTATACATATGGTAACTGGAATCATTAGCCTTGCACTATAACTTACACTGTTAATACATTGATCAATACTCCATATTAGGTAAGTATAGACACAAATCAAATTAATAAGATCTTCACTACTCAGAACATGACAATTACCTGCAACAAATCAAAAATATGTGCTTGCCTCCTCTCCATCTCTTGAAGTTGCTTCCTAACTAGGGCCAATTCATTCATGGTATTCAGACAACAACTATGTGTGCCATGCGCAGTAACATCCGTAATTGTTGAGTCTATGCTCTTACTCTCTCGAACCCTAGGACACTGTTCTGGAACTTGTGTGGAATAACAATCTTCAGCGCATTCCTGAGCAGTAGTGATATGCTTTGTCTCACAACTCCTGCTGGCTACTTCAGACATAGAGGAGCATTCTTGTTTATCGTCCATGATGTCGTAGTCAAGCTTACTGTCTTCATCAATGATTTCATATACATTTCTCTTTGTATGTTTTAGGATGCAGACTTTACTGGACCCCTTCTCATCAGTATCAACCAGTGGCATCGTATTCTGCTTTGGAACTGACACCTCAACACGCCAATCGCCAGATTTCAATCGTTGCAAATTTGCAGCATTATTTAGGGCCATTTTGTTGATAGACAAAGGAGACCTCCTCTTTGCTGAATTGATAGAATTGCCACTGATAACAGATACAGAAGGTCCATTATCTGTTCTCCTAAAAGAAGTATCTCTTGACCCACCATCATGAATACTTCTGGCATCATGATGGTCACCAAAAAAGTTCTCTGTGAGAAGGAATTGATAGGCAACAAAAAAATAAGCTGATTGTGTGAATTTGGTTAATGATGGATGGAAGCTAGAAGTAATCAAGTAATTAAGAGGGCATGTGAAAAAATAATTTAGCAGAAGGATAGCAGCATTATGCATTCATCACAAACCATAAGAAGTATATAACATGGCATTAAAATATTCTTAGCCATTTAAACTCACAACGAATTTGAATAATGCTCCCTCAGTCCCAAATTATTCGTTATGTTAACAAATATGTAAATGTATTGTTTTGTTATGGTTTGATTTATTTGCGATATTTTTTTTTTATTTTTGAATAATAAGAATGGCCAAACATTGTATTGTATCTAAAAGTCAATGAGGACCTACAGTTCGGAACGGAGGGAGTAGAACTCACAAAGAAAAGGTTAGCATCCATAGGTTGTGTACTACTTCCTCAGTCACAAGTTATAAGAGGTTTTGGCCATTTCTCCCTCCGTCCATGTTTAGATAGATGTTGATGAATCTAGACATACATACAAAACACATACATGAGATGACGCATGAATCTATTATGAACCCAAAACCTCTTATAATTTGGGACATTGGAAATATTGGCCATTGCAAGGAAGAGCATAGCATCGTGCCTTGGCACCTGGAGAATTTTTTAGTTATTTGATTCTTTGGTTGAATATTCAAGAGTTAAGATGCATAATCCTGGAATAGTTGACATATGAGAATAGAGGTGCTTATGTATAGCAACATGCCAACATCATGTGAGTTCTGATTAGCCTGTTTATTTTGGTAACAAAACAACTTTCTTAATGAGGTGAACAGACAGGAAAGATATATGTAAGCTAACCTTTGGTATAAACAAGATATTAATTAATGGATTTGTTAGAAATAAAAGAAATTAGACAGTGTTATAAGTTTTACAAAATATCGACTGTTACATGCAATTTAGAGGAACATCATTTGTACCTTTTGTTGATGATCCAGCTTCAGATGGTTCAGGAGTAGACCCTGGAATAGCTTTCCACAGCTGAATGGCATGCATAATGGCATCACGTACTGGTTTTACCTATCATAGGAGGCATGAAGCAAATCATAAAAAGAATGCTAGGGCATAAATTCCACAGGTACAAGGGAACAAAAGGATAAAATACCTTGTCAAATTTACTGCGCTCAAGGGAGCGAAGGCAGGAAGTTCTGAAAGAGGCAACCAAATAGCCACAACTGACAGCAATACTTGAAAGAGCTAAAGAGGCAGCCTTCCTCGTATTCCAGTCACTACTCTTCAGTGCATCAATAATACTTGTTAGGGCTGATGATAATGCCTGCTCTGTAGAAGCACCTTCAGCCTGAAAAAGGGGAGCACAGAAACAATATAAGATCTCACTGGTATTTAAAAGCTGTAGTTGAAAGTTGAAAGAATTAAGAGAATTAAGAAGCGTTGCTGAATTTACACCATATATAGTCTATAGACCAATTAGCCTACTAGAAATCTGACGCATGAATCTAGACTAGAAGAAGAAAGGCATTTCACTTAGTAGGAAGATTTCAGTATTTTCTGTGGCAAACTGACTGAACAGCAACTAAAAAAAGAGCAACCACTGTTACACAGAAGGATGCTTCTTTCTGATGATACTAATTACAAGGTCAGATGGACAAGCCAAGTAATCAGTATAACATGAAAAGCATGTCGTGAAGAAGTTTTAGTGGAATGCCATTGCTTACACAAAAGCAAGAATGCAAACCTGAATAATGCTTCTTATCAATTCAATTGCAGCGGGCTTTGCCATGAAATGGGGATTCTTGAGCAGCTTAACAACACGGACAAGCATCTGCGGGAGAACAGGCCCAGGGAAGTAATTGCTCTCATCTATAACCTTGGCCAGGCACATTGCTGCCCCAGCCTGAACATATCTATTCTGTTCACCCAATGATTCAAATAAGGGCCGCACTAATGCCACCAATGCTCCACCACCATCCCCATAAGTTCTGGCACACATTGCAAGGGTGCCGCAAGTGTCAACGCATGCATCTCTAACAACTGAGTCCGTGTCCTTCAGGCGCTTAACTATACTGGACACCATTTTCGCCATGTGTGGTGCCAATAGGTTCCCATGTAAGCGTGCCAGTGTGCCAATCGCTTTGATGCACTCCTTCCGCACTGCGCTCTTCTGCTCGGCATCAGTGTCAATCACACATGACAAGAAGGGGCCGATCATGTCAGGGGCCAGGGTATCCGCCATCTTCTCGAGCTCATCCAATCCAATCTGGTAAGTGTCCCTGTCAGCAATCTTGTTAACAGATTGGACCACCCTGTGCTTCAGCTCAAATACAGCCTTGCCTTTCGAAGTAACCGCACTGGACTTCATCTTGGCAATCTTATACTCTTGCAGATATGGCTCTGAGAACAATTTAGCAGAGAGCTCTACGAGCGGAGGGACAGTGCCTTCTCCCCCTGGGGAATGGAGGCCGAGTTTCTGGTAGCTTCCATACTTACCTACCTGATCAGTAGAAACAAAAGGAAAGTGAACTCTAACGCGAAATCATATATACGCAAGCCATTATGCAAATTTCGAGAATTCAGGAAGAGAAACGGTCTAATTCAAAACCAGGGAAAACAGCACTAGTTCAGTTCGTTCAGAACCGGAACGGGACAGAAATGAACTAATTCAAAACAAGGCAAAACAAAACCAAATGATCGATGGAACTTGAGCCAAGCAAGCATACGCCCGTTAATCACGCCTACACTTGTCGCACTGCACGAGCACCTCAACATCTGAACAGTTAAGCACTTAGAACCCAGAGATCAGAGAGCAACTAGCGCTCCTCGCGGCCGAGACAAAAAAAAAATCGCATCACATGAACACGAAAAGCAGCCTAAAGGACTAAACAATAAACATAATATTGGCATCAACCATTGGGGGGAGAAAATTGGAACCGGGCGCTTCCATCCCCACTCCCGCATCTCACGCCCAGGGAGAGAGAAAAAAAATCACGCAGCGAAACCATTGCTTTGACACGCAGGTTGAGGAGGAACCGTACACTGAGAGCAGCGGGGGTGCTCGGAGATCTCTCCGCGGCCGCGAGTGCGAGAGCCCGCCCGGAGGAGCACCGCGCGGCTTGGCTTGGAGTGGAAGCCTCGCCGGTCTTCGGGTACTAGTAGAGATTTGAATTCCAAATTTACCATGCGGTAAATTCGTCCGGAGGCCTTTTTCACTTTCTCTCTCTCTACACCTTCCTTTTCTCTCTCTATCTCCCCCCGCGTGCTCGAGCCCCCACACCGTCGCCGAGGACCGAGGAGGGAGAAGCCGGAGAGCGGAGAGCGCCAACTCCTAGGACCAGTAGTCTTCTCCCTCCGCTGACCTCTCTGTCTCGCCCACGCCGTCTCGAGCTGACACGACGGGCCCAGGAGCGGTGGAGCCCACATGTCATCGAGTGGGCGCGCGAGGGCCGTGGTGAGTGGAGCAAATGGAGGCGGTCGAGGTGGCGAGTCCGCCGCAGCTTTCGCGCTTTTGGGTGCCGGGATTCGAATTTCAGCGTGGCTTCGGCTCCTGACGTGTGGGCCATAGGATTGTGGGCCCATGATTCAGTGACAGAGTCCGGAGATTCGCTCGCTTGTTTGAATCGTGCCACTACAGGACAGATGGGGGAGCGCATGCGGGGCGTCCTCTGGTGGTGGTGTGACGACAGGTGCTCGGGCCCACAGGCAAGAGACACATTTCGAACTGAAGTCCATCCCAAGAGGGTAGTTGGGGGTAGATACCAACGGGCTCGACAAAGGGTGGCGTGGGCCCATGCCATCATATCTTTGGTCACATGCCGGCCCATCCGAGCGCGGCCCCAGATTCAAATTTTCCATCGCAGCAGCACAATCTGCCGCTGAATTTGAACAGATTTAATTAACTCTTTAGGGCAGCCACAACAATATAGCCAACAAGTTAGCTATTTCATCTCCACGTCAGTTCTAGAGACAACACACAAATTTACCCATCCAATGGTTCACACTTCCCAATAAACATAGATGGCACTGTTAAAATTTTTTATTGCTCCATTCTCTCCCCTGGTTGGATGGTGGTAGCTTGGTGCGCCATGCGTTCTTGGGAAACACAAATAGACTACTGCTTGTCTCGTCGCTAGCGTGGATGTTTTTTGGTTCCTTCTCTCCTCCACGTCTGCAGATTTCCACCTCAGCTAGCTCGGAGATACCCCACTGAGGACGCCCTTAGATTACCCCCATGATTTTTAGATGTCATCAACTGTGCACGATGTTTTAGCCATTTGATTATGGTTGTCGGTTATCTTGGTTCCTCAAAGTTCCCACACTCAGTCCCTTTTGCACATTTTCCGGAGGTGTTGTTTAAATTCAAATCGCAGTAGATAGCAGCAATTTATTAGATCACAAAAATCTTTCTACTCGTTTTGTATAGGCAGCCATATGCTTAGGAAAGCCTAAAAATATTTTTACTTTTCTATAAAAGAAAGTACCCACATCCGTAGTGCATCGATGTACATACCTTTTGTCCCAACAATTGAGATATACGCAGCATAGAAAAGAAATAGGTCAAACCTGACAAATTTCAGATGACTACATACTTGATGTGGTGGTGGTTTGGAGCCCGCCTAGGAGCAGGAGAGGCAGAGGCAAGAGGTGTGGGAAAGGATGCAATGAGGCAAAAACCGCAAAAAGGATTCTGGGCATGTTTGGTTAGCCGACCATTCTTTGGCCAATCTAGGTTAGGGCCAACTTCAACTTGTTTGGTTGCTTGTCCAGAGCAATTTATCTAGGTTTACCTAAGCCAACTGTTTTGTCCAAAGCCGGGCTATCCTTTAGCTCACCGAATTAGTGAGCTAGAGTTAGGCAGGCTTATTGTGAAACTAGGGAACCAAACATATCATATGCTTTGAGGGGACGAACTCACGGAGGCTTTTTTTTTTACTAGGATGAGGCTATCCCTATCTTCATATAAATATTCTTCACGGGAGATAATTACATCCTTGTCCCTACTATCTCAAATCAAACATTTTAAAAGTGGTATCGTATTGTCTCGTTTCACGAACCAAACGGTACCTCAGATAATAAGGTGCATATGATAAGATAAATTTATCTCACAGTGTACATACACCTTAATTTTGTTAATTTGATGTAATTATTATAAAACAAATTCTCATACAAACTTTTATACTTATGTGCTTGTTTCGATTTTGTTTTAAATTATAAAAAACTTTTTAGAGGTCCTTTTACTTTCCATCGTTACCTACTTACCTTCGTATTGTGGTTTTTCTTTTGAGAGAATTCCTTCCTTGGCCCTAAAAAAAACGTTGGTTCCTTTCTCGACCCAAAAATTTTTTTCATTCCTTCTTTGACCTAAAAATTTTACCCGATTCCCTACTTGACATTTCCGTCCATTCCGTTAATTTTTCCATCCAAGACCAGAGGAAAAAGACAATTTTACCCCTGGTCCCACCTGTCAGCCGCACCCCTTTCCCCTCTCTTTTCTCCAAGCGCTTCTCCTTCCCTCCACCGGCGCGGACGACGCTGCTGCTGCTCTTCCTCTGTCTCCCTCGGCAGGGGAGGCAGCCGGCCCTCAGCGACGCCGCGAAGGCCGAGCAGCAGGTGCCCAAGCGGTGTCGAGGATGATGGGGCAGCGGAAGTCCTGCGGCCCAGGTCGACGATGGGCAGGAGGTCGACTGCGGACGGCGCGACGGAGGAGAGGAGGGCGGCGGTGCCCAGGCAGCGTGCGGGCGGTGAACTCGGCTCGGCCCGCGCGGGGGACGATGCCTGGACGGGGCGGCGGCTCCCCACGGCGACGGAGCGGCGACGGCGGCGGCGCGTGAGGACGGGGAGGGCGCGGCGACGGTCGGCGGCGCGTGAGGACGGCGAGGGCGCGGCGACTCCGCACGGCGACGGCGGCTCCTCACGGCAACTGCCCACGGCGAGGGCGACGGCGAGGGCTCGTCAGCGCGGGCGGCGCGGCGGAGGAGAGGAGGGCGGCACGGGCGGCGGTGCCCAGGCAGCGCGCGGGCGGTGAACTCGGCTCGGCCCGCTCGGGGGACGACGCTTGGACGGGGCGGCGGCTCCCCACGACGACGGCAGCGGCGTGTGAGGACGGGGAGGGCGCGGCGACGGTCGGCGGCGCGTGAGGACGGGACGGCGCGAGGGTGCCCAGGCAGCGCACGGGCCTAGGGAAGGAGAGAGAGGAAGAGAGGTGCGGCTGACAGGTGGGACCAGGGGTAAAATTGTCTTTTCGCTTTAGTCTTGGATGGAAAAACTAACGGAATGGATGGAAATGTCAAGTAGAGAATCGGATAAAATTTTGAAGCCAAGGAAGAAACGAAAAAATTTTTTAGTCCAAGAAAAGAACCAGCATTTTTTTAGGGCCAAGAAAGGAATTCTCTCTTTTCTTTTCTCTCATGCCAAATTTGCGGTGGATAATGCACGCGGGAACGGTTCAAGTGTGCGGGGGCCGGAGAGCGGGCGATTCGCTCCGCCCTCACCCCACTCGTTCCCCTCCGCCGTCCGCCGTGGCCATGGCCACCGCAGCCCCTGTACCGCTCCTCCATCCTCCCCGCCCCAGACCTGCGACCCCACCACTGCACGCTCTCCCACCTCCCTCCCAACGCCACCCCATAGCGCACCCTCATCCTCTCCGTACCCTCTTCCTCCTCCCGCGCCGCCGCAGCCGCAACCGCGGCCCCGTCGCCGCCTTCCCCACCGCCACACCCCCGTCCACTTCCGCCCACGCCTCACCCCCCTACGATGCCAGCGAGGCAGAAGCCGCCGTGGCGGAGCTTCTCCGCGAGAGCGGCGCCTCCCCGGCCGACGCCGCCGCCATCGCCGCGCGGGCGCCGGCATACGCGGCCATGCTTGCCGACGGCGTCCGCGAGCTGGACGAGCTCGACCTCTGGGCTTCGTGGAGCTCCGGTGCCGGGGCCCGGGTGGGCCGCGGCGGGGCTGTCGAGATGGAGATTGGGAGGCTCGGGTTCCGGAGGAAGGTCTACCTCATGGGGCGGAGCAGGCACGACCACGGCGTGGTGCCGCTCCTAGAGAGCGTCGGGGTGCGGCTCTCCTCCGCCAAGCTCATCGCACCCTACGTCGCGGCCGCGGGTCTCCCTGTGCTGATTGATAGGGTGAGAGTTACAGCAATTTGGGCTCAATTTGCTTGCATTTCACGAGTTTTATTTGTGCCGAAATACACTTCACGTTTGCATTGTGTTGCAATTTCCAGCAAGAGGCAATTGGCAACAATATGTGGTAGAGCTGTCTGTGTGGAAACTGCAGGGCTACTTTGTATTTTCGATTTTATAAAATATGGCATTGGTTCCTCTGATGAAACTCAATCAGCACTTGAAACAGGGCTTAGTCCAATCTAATCGGTGACCTTGTATTGGGCTTACGTTAGACTTAAACAGGCAGCACTTGAACTAATATGAACCCCAAGGAATTATTGTCCTTTGCTGCAAACTTCTAGTCCTGCCCAAAGCATGTGCTCAATTAATTAATGTGCCCAAAATGTACGTAGCAAAAAATTCATCAACAGTAGTTCATCGTGAAGATGTATCTCTAGGATCAGAGATGCTATTATGATAGTGGTAAATATGTTTCCTTAACAGTTGTGGTTGTGCTTGGCACTACAATATTTTCGCTAGGTCATAGCACTCATTTCTTATGGTTTATTCACATATAGGTTAAGTTTTTGAAGGAAATGTTATTTTCAAGCAGTGATTATGCAACATTGATAGGAAGGAACGCTAAGCGCATGATGACACACTTATCAATACCTGCAGATGATGCACTCCAAAGCACTTTATCATTTTTTGAAAAAGTAAGTTTTCATAGTCCCTTCTATTGTTTTTCATTCCAATATCATTAGACTTAGTATCATCAGAAACTGCATTTTTATCAAGGCCTGTTTTTGCAGATGGAGGCTAGGCATGGTGGTGTTAGCATGTTGGGATATGGAGATGTGTCATTTCCATATCTCATCGAATCATTTCCCATGCTGCTTCTCTGCTCAGAGGATAGTCATCTCAAGCCATTAGTTGCTTTTCTTGAGTACATTGGAATTCCAATCCCAAGGATCGCATCAGTTCTGCTGTTATTTCCTCCTATCATTCTTTCTGACATTGAAAATGGTATCAAGCCGAGGATTCATGAATGGGAGAAGGTATTATGTTCATTGTATCTATTGGAACCTGCTAGGTTTTCGTGAACTTGGATATAACACAAAAATACTAATTATCCCATTTGTAAATTTTCTAGGCTGGCATTGAACAAGAACATATTGGTAAGATGTTGTTGAAGTATCCATGGATTCTTTCAACAGGTGTGGTAGATAACTACAGGCAGATCCTTTTGTTCTTCAAACGAAAAAAGGTAACTGCAAAAAATGATTTTCTTACTGTGCTATGTCTGAATTCATTATTTATTTATTTGTCGTGTGCTGCCTTCTGTTTGCTATTGCCAGGAGTAGTAAATCAATTGTTTTGCTTTCAGATTTCCAGTACAGTTCTTGGTATTGCTGTGAAAAGTTGGCCTCATATTCTTGGATGTTCAACAAAAAGAATGATTTCAATTCTGGAGCTGTTTGATGATCTCAGCATCAGTAAGAAAATGGTGGTTCCAGTTATTACATCAAGTCCACAATTGCTGATGAGAAAACCTAATGAGTTCCTTCAGGTGAGTAACGCTTATGTAATTTCATTTACAAACTACATGTTTAAACTCCATTTGGTAAAGGAAAAACTTTCTTTTGGTTGCTTATAATAATAATTTTCTTAGCAAACTGGAGCCAATATTCAGTAAAAGGAATGCTTTGTTTCACCACCATCACATGCTGTCCTTCAAGTTGACATGGATGACGGCTTCATAAATTTACTTGAGTTTTACAGATTAACTCTTTTCCAATCAGCCACAATGAAATTATCTAGTATCTAGATTTAAAGGGCATGCGTTTGAGGAAAAAAAAAGTGGTGTTCGATAATTCAACATCAGTGTTTTAGCCTTGCTGTCTATCTGTAACTTTATCCAAAGCTGGCACATTTATATCCAAAATTGGGGATAATCTTGTGTCTTTAATCTTGACTCTTGAGTTGCTGCTCTTATTCCACTTCGATCCTTCATACTCCAGTAACTGCCATTTTAGTACTAACCATTCTACCTTGTGTTTCAGATCGTTTTCTTTTTCAAGGAAATGGGCTTTGATAAGGAAACAGTCGGAAAGATTTTGTGCCGTTCTCCTGAAATTTTTGCTTCAAATGTGGAAAGCACCCTCAAGAAGAAAATTAACTTTCTTGTTGACTTTGGTGTTCCCAAACGTCATCTTCCACGCATCATTAGGAAGTATCCGGAGATTTTATTGTTGGACGTAAATCATACCCTGCTCCCCAGGTATGACTGCAAGTTTATGTGATAGAAAATTCAGAACAGATAGACATTGGGTATTGTAATACTTAGGCTCTTGTTGAACTGTTTCCTGTGAAATTCCTGCACGATTCTTGTGAAAATCCTGCGTTTCAAAGGGGGCCTTAGCATACCACTGCGCCATGGTCTATTTTTGAGTTTTCTGCAAGCTGCAAGCTTTTGGTGCCATTATGCCAACATTGTTGTTTCCCTACATGGATGGCTGTGCCTTTTAATAATACCTAGTTTTGCAATCTTGAGATGCTCTTTAGTCATTGTGATCAATAGAATGATCCACTTGTACACTCTGTTTCTTACTCCTGGAGTCCTGATACTTAATTTCTGGTTCAACCATTGCTGTACGTTTGTCTTGTCCTGAAGTTTAGTCATGTGAGTTTTAGTCGTGAAGATATTTTCACAATTGTTTGATACATGTAACTTTATTCCAATTTTTACAGAATGAACTACCTATTGGAGGTGGGTTTGTCGAAGAAAGATGTGTGCTCAATGATCTTTAGATTTTCCCCACTTTTGGGTTACAGTATCAAGCTTGTTATGAAACCAAAGCTTGATTTTCTGTTAAGAACTATGAAGAAGCCACTTAAATCAGTTGTAGAATATCCAAGGTACTTCAGTTATTCACTGGAAGGGAAGATAAAGCCTCGGTTTCAGGTACTGCAGAGTAGAAACATAGACTGCAGTCTGATAGACATGTTTGCAAGAAATGATGAACTTTTTGCTGAAGAGTACTTGGGAATAGGAGGATTACTTCAGGAACCTCTACAATCAAGAAAAGGCGGTTGATTTCTGGTCTAAAATGAAGGGTTTACCATGCAATGCACCATGCCTGAACTGTACAGTATGCTTCCACCGAGGAGGCGAGGAGGTTGTTTTTCATGTTGGAATCCACTTATCCAATGCTCGGTATTAAGAAGGCAATACGCTACACATGAAGTTACCTTGTCAAAGCTAACAGCTACGCATTGGGTCAGCGGGTGCTTTAGCCAACTCCTTGCGATGTTAATTTGTGCTGTCATGTTGTTCTTTCAGGTTCAATGCTTTTGGCAAACAAGGGAAACTTACAAATAATGCTGTTTCAGCTAGGAGCAAAAGGAAAAATGATGCTGTACAGTCTACGACTTTGTAGTTTGAATCGCTACAGAAATCAATGCAGGCCATAATCCTCAAGGAGTTATCAGTCATGCAGTCCGTAGTCCGCACCATCTCTCATAGAATTGAAGCCATCCTGCATCTATGCTGATCTGGGCTGAGGGAATAGGGATGTCCCAAAGTTGGTCGGCACTACATTGACCGGACACAGCAGGACGTCGGTGTTCCATTTCCTGACCACAGTTGAGATGCCAAATGGTGATGCTGTGCTCTTCCTTGAAACAACCAGCCTGTAGTTTCGTTTTCAGCAGTGGAAAAATGTATAGGGAATTATTAGACAGGTTGGCCTGCGGTTAGGAGTAGATTGTCAAATCATGATGTACTATACTTATCAAATGAATGAATCAGAGTCAGAGCTTGGTCTCTAGTAAGAAACATTAGTGCATGTTGATGTTTTCTTTTCATATGATTACCTTGCAAATTTTAACGCCTGGTAATACGTGGTGATAATGCGATATGCGATGCTATCCTCACCTCTGGCCTTGAGACAATGCCAAAGCTTTGTCCATTCTTCCTCACATGGACTGGACAGTGGACACACCGGTGGCGGACACGTAGCTGAAAGAACAATGTGACAAACATTACGTTGTGTGTTGGGTCCGTGTTGGGTCACCTTCCATTGTGTGTTCTACCAGAATTGCAGCACATTACATGAAGCTAAGCGTTGCAGCGCTTCTTCCAGAATTGATTGCTGAGTATAAATTTTTGACAAAGATGGTAAAGCAGATGCTAGTCGGAACGATCCATTCACAACCACTTGCCAATGAAAAATGATCGAAGGCAATAATGCAAAGAAGAAATATTGCTGACAAATTGGATGCCTCCTGTTTTCGGTCATTTTTTTACTCGTGCTTTATTTTTCCCTCCAACTGTAGTACAAACATACATGCAAATTTGCCACTATTCTTAACCTCCTATTTGTTTATTTCTATGAATAAGTAGGAAAGGATAAAGGAGACAAAAGGAATTTTTTTATGCCAACGTGCAATTAACCATTTGGCTAATATTGCCAAGATTTCATTAGTTACTCTGGGAAAATCTTTTTCCCATACGATATCAGTGGTCAGACTGATGCAAAATCATACTAGCTGACAACGGCAGTCGACCAGCTTCCGTTTAGCATTTAATCGGACTACACAAGTGATTAAACGGCCTGAAAAACGGATTAAACGGGATTATATGGATTAAACAGTCTACACGGCCTACACAATTCCCTACTATGTAGTGTTTACATGGCCTACACAATTCCCTACTATGTAGTGTTTACATGGCCTGTAAACGGTCCACACGACCGTGTAAGCTAACAGTGCAATGCATAGATCATGTTTTGCGATAAATAGAAACACCCCCGCATGCTAGTCTAAATATGCTAACTTGAAAAATGTAGGGCTGGTGCACATGGCAGGAACCTCATCTGGTGTTTCCCGAACTAGATCATGCTATGTTCCAAAACCACCAGAGCAGGGTTTAGGCCATACGTCAAGGAGAAAGTAGTGTTTCATGTTCACAAACGTATCAAATCACATCTCAACTAGATTCAACTCTGAAACGAACTGAAGGCACAACATCATCAATCCATCACACATACAAGAAGGAACCTTCAACATTAAGTGTGCAAAGGCTAACATGCCATGTCTACAATACACAGCATCAAACCCCTCAAGTAAATTCATCAGAGGCTTATGAATCACCAGCTTATTTGAGTTCAACAGGCACTGGTCGCGTAACATGTTTGAGAGAAACAAAAAGAGTCAAGAAATTACATGACGCATTCCAGAATATGCTCATAACACTTCTTCCAGTTTTATCGCTGAGCAGGCAAAAGAAAGGTGCCCTCGCTCCATGCTAGTTGCAAGCTCTTCAGTACTCCTTCTTGCCAAAGTTTTTGCACCACAGTTGCGATGGGATTGGCCGGACTGGGTGATGCGGGCGTTGCTGCATAAAAGCAGTACATTTGTCAGCAATGTAATTTTCACAATCTATTTTATAACAAAATGATAGGCAGATTAAGTTGTATGCTCTGAACAATTAGTAACCGGGAACAGGGAACTATACCACGCTCCTCGTTCCAGGAACGTTCGTTTCGTCCGGGAACGCGGGAACAATATCGTACCCACTACCCAGTGTTAAAATCCTTGTTTAGTGGCGTACCACGTACGATGTTCCCGTTCCTTGACCCCGTCGACCTGGGAACTTGGTTAACAAACAAGGCCAAGCTCTGGAACCCAAACCATATTACACAAAGAGCAGCTCCTGATTGCTTGTATTATACAGGTAGCTGATTTCAATCAAGCAGATATTCAGTTTAGCATGTATTCATGCTACTAGTATGCTTTACATAAAATTAATAATGGAACAATTTTAGATTGCTCCATGAACCAAAAATAATACATTTTTTATGTTTTGAGCTGAAAAAAGAAACCATTTAATGACCATATAAAAAAATATCTCACAGGTAACCTTGTAGCATGCTTGACAGGTGTCAACTCAACAATAATTTGCACAAAAACATCACATTTTCCAGGGGAGCAACTCAGCTTAGTTTCTCATACCACAGAATATATGCTCTAACAGGTACACATTATGCCGTTGAAGACATGAGTGAAGCATCAACATAAATAATAATGTCAAACCAAATGATCCATGATTTAACTGTTCACTTAGCTTCAGTCACATCATTTGCACCTTTGCATACTCTTTAAGTTCCCCTGTATCATTTGCTTTAGAACAGAAAATGAATATTCCTATGTTGGTTGTTTCCGTTCTATGAAAGATACCATAAGACATAACAAAGCCTATCATACATCTCCAAAACTCTTTCTAGAATTAAGTAAATTATGGACCCTGCTTCCACTAGATTACCTACATGCGGAAGGAGAGCCACTCCCATGCCTATTATAATATCCTATCATACATCTCAGAATTGCTTGACTTGTAATGATGTTTCCGTGATACTTTAAGGTCAATATTCTAATAATTTTTCAGTGTTCTAAAAGCATGGGCGCTAGGTGGGAATTGGGATGGTGCACAGTTGAGAATTAGAGATTTAGAGATAAGTGAAGAGTTTCAGCCATGAGCTTAGACAAATTACAAAAAACACTCGGTGCAGGATGGTCAGTCCTCCATGTTCTAGAAATGGCTTAAATTCTGAATGTATATTGTGTATATATATTAATTACACCAGGACGACCTATATGCTTTCCCTCCCTGACAAGTGAATTTTGCATGAAATAAAAGCCCGCCCGCTTAGGTACACAAGTGGCAACTGGTAACCTCAAATTGTAGCATATATGTACTCCTATCCACTTTCCACTCCAGCATATGTATTCCTTAGCTATCTAGAGAGCATGCATCAAGGCCATCACGAATTTCGGTGAAATTAAGATGCTATTTGATCCATCAGCATATGTATTCCTTAGCTATCTAGAGAGCATGCACCAAGTAAGTTGTCAATGAAAACAAGCACATCCATCACAATTTTACTACGGGTCGTTTCAGTATAGCCAGAAAATAGTACTAGTAGTTAAAGAAACAGCATTCTAGCCAGCCGACTCCAATGAGCTCATATCATATTCTGAAACCTCATTGCACAGCAACACTAAAGCAAGGATTCAAGGACACTTCCAACAGGATCACAAGGATTGGTGGTCATATGTCACGAGTTTTACAGCTAAATGAAGAGTAAAATGTCCTATATTAACGAAATGGTCATCACATCCACATTCGACTGGTGTGCTATACAGAACAGGCAAGCGATTCCTAGTTCCAACGACGAGAAGCCTCACGAACTCCGTAAATATTCGTTCGCCACAGATCTAATATCTACAACAGACTAAGGGCTACCTCAAATCCTTAAGACCTTGTACGCCGCGGAGGGGATTCGCGTGGGTTAGAGCCTCGGCGCAGGGGGGACGCATGCGTACCTCGAGCTCGGCGGACTTCATAGCGATAGGGATGCAGATGAGGAAGACGCCGAACATGGCGATGGCGGTGTTGCGGCGCCAGTGGACAGGGCGGCAGTAGGGCCCACCCGTCATGCTCCAAACCTTCTGCCGGAAGTCGCCGCCGGCGTGCCCGCCGCCATGGTCGCCGCCCATCGCCGCCGCTCCTTCGATTCAATCAGATCGGGGGATGAAGGATTGAGTTAGGAGTGAGCCTGACCGTGCGGAGCAGTGACTCTGCGGATGGGGAATTGTGTTGGGGACGGCTTTTTGCACAAGAGACCCTGATGGTTCACTAATTTACTACCATTATGGGAAATTCTGAGTATAGTATGGTAGGAGTTCCTACTTTGGATACACAGCTACTCAGTACTTCGCAAGTTTGCAAAGACCCACCCAATCCTAGGGCATCTAATTTTCTGTCACTTTCACAGATGGCTCTTAATCATGTTTTACTGTAGCATGAGTCAGGAGTGGCAACACCACCCACCTCTCTAGAGTGGCAACAGGTTAAATATTCCCCCAATCCTCAAGGGAATCGAAGGGTAGAAGATTGAATGAATACTAAAAAATGAATTCATTTTCTTTGAATTTGGTAGATTATATCGTTTCAGATATGAAATACTCATCAGCTGTACCTAACCTACCACATTCTACGATTCTAGTAAAATCAAGTTTCAACTTTTAAATTGGTTACAATTTGAATCCATATTAAACATGAATAACATAAGCCTTTGCACTTAATGAGAATACAAGAAAGAAACAAAATCGTTACAATTTGGAACTATATTAAACATGAAGTACATGATGTTTCAACAACAAAAGCTAAGGATTATTCAGAAGGCAACGATCAGTGTATATCCCAGAAAAAATGTAGCTGTCCATGTCCAGCCTTATAATATTTAGTGGTATCATTTGCTCCAACTAGACTTTTGCACACAGGACTGCAGGAGAAACAGGTCTCACATTTGAGCAATGAAGTTTTCCCTTGGTTAGGTCAACTTCTTCAGGGAAACAAAACCGTAAATTTGCATATATATCACAATAATTTTGACTCGAAAAACAAGGCATAATGAGATTAGCCACTGTGGTTTCTACTCCTGTGAGACCTAATAAGCTCTTTGGCTCTTCCATGATTACATGTGTAGATACACCAGTACAATGACAGGGGGGCAGTGGGGGGGGGGGGGGGGGGGGTACCATAAGAAAGATGCATCAAATCAGCTTATGTGTCCAATCGATTATTATCCAATGCTAGAATCTAGGAGGACTTGTCGGGATTCTTGCAGCCCCTTGCATAAGATTTGTACGCCGTTTCCGGTAATATACAAACGGGCCACTTACTAGCAACATCCCAGCCATGATTACCTGCAAAAGAACATAATTTTGTGATTCCTGCTTTGATAAACAGAGGTAAATTAGTCTTGAATTCTCAAGTATAAATGAATATTGCACATGCTTCACATTTTTAGGGTACACAACTAAGGGCGTGTTTGAATACAAGGAACTAAAGTTTAGTCCATTTACATCCAAACAGGGCAGCTAATGAGCAGGCTAAAATTTAGCTAACCCTTTGGGCTAACCATTAGTACAAAAAGTGAGCTAAAGTGGACTAATGCCAATTCCTAATGTAATTAATGGAACAACTAACAATTAGTCCATACTATTCAAACACCCTATGACTAATGGCTAGTGAGCTAAACTTTAGCCCGAGCTAAACTTTAGGTCTAAAGTATTCAAACACAGCCTAAACAGGCTGTCCTTTCACCTGGATGCTACAATTTCGCTAGTATTTAGAATTTATCAAACCACATGTTCAGAACACAAAGCTCTATATATCTACCATTGCAACTGAGAAGAAAAGGTCTGCTTGCATGTTCTTGTCTAGGAGCAGGACTCAGAACCCAGATTTGCAAAAAAGCCAGATCTGTTTCTCAATTTCTTACTAGTTTTTTCTGCTTTTTTTCTTCCATTGTTATTTCACACTATCTGTTTTTTGCTCTCTAAGGCATTAATTTTAGCAAAAAGAAGTTACGCTAGAGCAAATAAAGAACACATAACAGAAGTTCAACATCTATGATAGTGAAATAGAAAAGTTTTGCGATTTTAATACCTCAAAACCAAGAACAGATAACTTCTCTTCACCCTCCAACGGCACACAACTTCTGTAAGTAGTATAATGCTTTGGACCACCTGGCGTGGATTTTGTGCCACCTGATGTGGATGCATCATCCAATATCTTCCTCTGCTTGCTCTTGTTTCCTTCTTTTGTAACATTTTGCGCCTGTACACAATTCAAGGGCAGGCGATAGCCAGTTTCACTGCAGCTGTACTTTTCATCATTCTGGAAAAAAGATGTTATTGTCAGGATGGCAGGAGCAGTAGACAGGAAACAAATACACAACCATGCCATTTCAGTCACTAGGACCTGTTTGGAAGGCTGGTT
Organism: Paspalum notatum; assembly: GCA_022530915.1. Taxonomy (NCBI): domain Eukaryota; kingdom Viridiplantae; phylum Streptophyta; class Magnoliopsida; order Poales; family Poaceae; genus Paspalum; species Paspalum notatum. Next base: position 44,750,667 of record CM039685.1, read on the forward strand.
TTAGGGGGCCAAAACCAGTGTAAAATAAGGTTCCAGAAAATTTACAGGACACGCTAAAAAAATCTAGTTGTAAATCTAATAATTTTACACCTGTATTTGAGCTTTCCAACCCAAAATATATAATCATCAGTGGACCACACTAATTTTCCAACTGAAGTCAGGCTCACTTAATTTGTCCTTTCAAGTGACCTCTCACTCACTTTGCGACTCTCTCAAACATCAAACGTGGCTACTGGCAGTGAGCCCGCCAGCCATAACCCCCATTGTAGCAACAGGCTTGGCCACGAGTTTTTCAGCTCGAGGCGGCAAGCTCAGACTGTGACTGCGAGACCCAGGTTGAGGGCTTGAGGCTCAAGCTTTTCATGGCTGCAAGCCTGCCTGGTGTGATGGTCAGCCGATGTCAGGTGGCCGGTGTCAGGTGGCAAGGGCATCAGGGCAACAAGTCCATGCAGTGGTGAGTCTGTGGCCCCGTTCGGTTTGGCATTGTGCCAGCATCCGGCACATGAAAACAGGAAAATATGTTGATTGGCAGAGCGGGTGCTACAGAATGTGTTCGGCTGCTGCAGCGAAAACGCCGCAATGAACGGTCCCCCTGTGTAGAGGTAGCAAGGCCACGTGGTGGTGATCTCCAATCCTCACCCATTCCTCAAAGGATCTGCCACTACAAGCTCCCACCTCCCACCGCTTTAGTCTGCTTCCTTTTTTCTATTGTTTTTCTTCACGCTTTACTGCACCATGTTGAGGTTGCCAGGAATTCCATCACTTACTCAAACAGCTTTTTTACAAGGGCATGAGTTTTCTTTTGCAGTTAAAATTACACTCGGAAGCCATTTACATGTGTTAAAAAATATTATAAACCCTCCAAATAGGGCCTAAATGGTCTTACATGTCAACTCAATTAAGTAACCACCAAAAAAAGCAGCAGCTGACCGTAGATAGATCTGCTGTTTTTGCTTGTGGGCCAAGCAAGGAGATTCTGACTGTCTACCACGTGTATTTGCAATACTACCATCCCACTTAAATTTCCTAGTATGCTCATACGCATATATGCTGAGTAGACCCCAACATTGGTAGTGCTTACTGAACATTGGAAATTCATCCTACCTCCTTTTGGAAAATGTTATAAGATAACATTGTCTCAATCTGAGATAAAGCAAGACGTTCAAGATTATAAGATAAAATTGTCTCAGTCCGTAATCTTTTTTTTCTAAAAATTGAACGAAAAGGTTATTTTGGCAATCAATCAAACAAAATCTTTTACATGAGGCAGTAGGAGTCATGTAATCCTAGTGGTCTTGAAATAGTTTATAAAAGCATAAGGTTCAACCTTCATATCCAACAGAATACTCCGCATTTCTATGCACACACACAACTTATACGGCATCAAGATGCACACTTCAGTGCTATCTTCAATAAAAGGTAAGGCACAAAGAAACCTTTAGAGAAACTTAAAACGTAGAAATTGTCTACTTGCTAAAAATGATCTCCATGCCCCTCGATCCACAATATCCCCCTTCTTTTCGAACATACACTAAGTACAATATCACACATTTTGACACACATGTTGTAACCAAAAAAATCAGGATATGCAGGCACCAGACGATGTACTGTAATTGACAAATCAAAGAAATACGAAAGGCTCCTACTTCACCAACCAAGAAATACATTTTACAGTCTCATGAAGACTGTTATACTAGCTTGAAAAAATAGTACTCCCTCCGTCCCAAATTATAGTTCCTTTTAGGCTTCGAATAGATATATTCAGTTTTTCATTAATGTGTTTTGTATATATATATATATCTAGATTCATCAACATCCATCCAAACATAGAAGGAAGGAGTATTGTAAATAATTATACCAACAGAGCATAATTAGCAACAATAGTATTATACTTATACCCATCCACCTCTCTCAGCCACCCAGAAGAGAAGTTGTACATTAAAAGTCAACTAAATTGGTTAACCACTTAACCTAGCTGTCATTGTGTAAATCATTCGATGGCTAATGAGATTATTATGAGAATAACTAACCAGCTAATTCCTACTGCTTTATGCTATGCTACCTTAGTTTTGGTTCATCTTCATGAATGGTACGACAATGTCAATCATATCAAAACAATGAACACGAATAGTGTGAGACACTCTGCAATTAAATTAAATTGTACCCTAACTTTGACCTGATCTTAATCACTGCCTGAAAACAAATTTACTAGGTAACCAAATCGAAGTACCCAGAAAAAGAACATTTGCAATAAATAGGACTCGTCTTTTCCAGTTAACTTTAACCAAGATCTGAACTTTCCATGATAAACTTCACCACCCTAACCTCGGAATTAATCACAGAAGCTACAGCAGAAAGGCAGAAAATGGAGAAATCACGCGATCCCCAGGTCCTGTTAGAAAGACGGAACCTAACACAACCTTCGCGGCTTCGCGTGTCACCTTACCAAGATCGATTTTTTTCTCCACTCGAAATCTCATAAAATGTGTTCATAAAATCACAGTAGAGGAGAGCATCGCACAACCTTCTCAGAGTACTGGCAGGGGACGCAAGGCCCGGAAGGCGTGCACTGGTAGGAGGCGTTCCCCTGCGCCTCCACGAAGCCGAGCAGCGACCTCCGCGCTCCATTGGCCGTCGATGCGGCGGCGGCGGCCGCCGCCGCAGCGATCGCCGGGGGAATCCAGCATAGGGCGGCCACGGCGACGAGAAGTAGCAGCAGAAGCCGCCACCGCCACGAGGTCGCCGCCGTCGCCTTGTTCGCCATGGCTTCCGTGGCTGGTGCTCTCGAGTCTCGCCGACCTCCCTTGGTGCGGTGGCAATGGGAGGTTGGACGCGCCCGTTAACCTGATAGTTCAAACGGGCACGTGGAAATTTAACGGGTTCAAACCCGCATACCCGATTTCGTACTAGGTTCGTGTCCTCCGCGTCGTCCTCTCTCGCAGGCCAAACAAACGCGCCGCCGCCGCCGCCGGCAATGTTCCGCCGCCTCCTCCCCCACTGCCGTCGCTTCTCCACCTCGGCCGCCTCGAACACCAACCCAATCCTCTACTCGAAAGGAACAAACCCATTCTCCCTCCTCTCGTGGGGCCGTGGCGCGTCCGGCCAGCTCGGCGGCGGCAAGGAGGAGCGCCGCCTCTACCCGTCCCCCGTTGCCCGCCTCCTTCTCCCCGACTCAGACCCGCGGCTCGCGCCCACACCCGGACGCCTCCCCTCCGCGGGAGAGACGCCTGGCTTAGAGGTTGGGATCTCCTGCGGGCTCTTCCACTCCTCGCTCCTCGTCGAAGGAGGCGCCTGGGTGTGGGGCAAGGGAGACGGCGGGCGCCTCGGCTTCGGTGACGAATCGTCCGCCTTCGTCCCCCGCCCCAACCCCAACCTCCGCGACCTCCGCCTCCTCGCGTTAGGCGGCATCCACTCCGCCGCTCTGACCACCTCCGGCGACGTCCTCACCTGGTGAGGAAACTGCCACATTGCTGATTTGAAAACTGCTATTGGAAAGTTTAGTGCGTACACTTCATGCAATTAGATGGACAATTAGTAATCTCTTATTACTCTATGAATGATTTTTTGCAAAGAACGCATTGCATTTTGATGGATGTGGGCATGTGGCTGCTGCATCACTCAGTTTACTGTAGTCTGCAGGGGTTATGGTGGATTTGGAGCTCTGGGGCACTACGTCTACCATAGGGAGCTTTTGCCAAGGAAAGTGAATGGCCCTTGGGTAGGGAAGATAACACACATTGCTACTAGTGGAGCGCATACTGCCGCAATCACAAATTCAGGTTGGTCTGATTCACACTCAATGCTATACTGTAATTTTTTATCATCTTTCCTTTGTAATCGAATAGTGATACTGTGATGTTAGTCACACAATATTTGCTTCTTCCTGCAATTGGAAGTTTGAAACTCTTCACCTCTGATCATTGCACTTTGCTAACAGGTGACCTTTACACTTGGGGTCGTGATGAAGGCGATGGTAGGCTGGGGCTTGGGAGTGGAGGTGGTCCAGGTGAAGCTGGCTCCCTCAGTGTTCCTTCCAAGGTGAACGCATTGCCTGTTCCAGTTGCTGCTGTAGCTTGTGGTGGCTTCTTCACAATGGCACTCACTTCGGATGGACAATTATGGAGTTGGGGAGGTTAGACTGTGACTACTAAACATCAAGCAACAACTCATACTGTTACTGCCATAGACATTTATTGATAGTTAGTGTTCTCCTCTGGATGGCAAGCAGATATTTCATTTCTGACATAGATTATATTCTCAAACACAGTTAACTGCTTCAATCTAGGTGGAACAGAATTCCTGTCATGCCTTATTATTTTTTACTTTCAATAAATTGATCCATTGAATTACCAAAGCTAATATGAGCATTGACAAAAACATATCTGAGTTGATGTGCATCCATTCCTTCTCCAATTGTCATGATGCTGGAATCTGCTACTGGAAAATACTGTTTCTTCCTTTAGCTGGTTGTCCATAATTGCTCATCAGCTCGCCCAGTGAGGATTTCCACACCCTGAACACTGTCCTTCTGTGATCAAGAAGAAACAATCAGACAATTGACCGCCTACCTGCTGGCTATGTATTTGCAAGACGGTTCTCGTTGTCCTCCAATCCTCCTATAGTACTTTGTCCTACATTCTTTGGCACCTTTGCCTACAGAACAATACTTCAAGGAATGGTGAGGCTGCTAGTGGCCTATGCAGCAGGGTGTCAATTCCCTTGTCATTCTTGGTGCTTGGACTCTTTGGAAGCACCAAACAGGTGTGTGTTTGATGGAGCTACGCCGAGCTTGGCAGACACCTTGCTGCTTGCAGAAGAGGAGGGGCCGATCTGGTGTTTGGCTGGGGCTTGGGGGGCTGTTCTTGTTAGCTGCCTTAGAGACGGGTGATAAGTTCTTTAGGCCATGGTTGTTTCCAATTTGTTTCAGGTGTGCATGTATTCTGAGAAATAAGGGTGTGAGGTCTGCATGTTTTTCTACCCTTCTTTCTTATTTAATATAATGATCTGTAGCTCTCCTGTGTGTTCGAGAAAAAAAATGCCAGAATCTGCACCCATTTTATTTTTTCCTTTTAAGTTAGATGGAAACAGAATGCATCCCTTCACTTTGGCTTTCTGCTATAGGAGAATTAAGTTCTGGTCGCACTCTAATTTAATTACTTATCAGCTTCAATTTTTCTATGCCTGTTGTGATGTTCTCACCTTACTGATGTGCTGAATAATTACATTTTGTGTACATTTCCAGCAAATTCAAACTTCGAACTAGGTAGAGGAAGCAATTTCAGTGATTGGAAGCCACAGCTTATCCCTAGTCTGAAAAATATCCGTGTAATCCAAGTAGCATGTGGTGGATATCATTCTTTAGCTTTGACTGGTAAGTTATTCGAACCTGCAGATTCTGATCTTTCATGATCTTTTTTTTTTAGAAATTACAGGGACCACTGTATTTGCAAAGAGAGTTTTGTTTCACTGGATTAACTATTAGTTTCAAACTACATTTGCAGCGAGCACCTTACATTCTAGTTGTTGCACCATAGCATTGTATGGAATGTCTCACTACAGTTAACCTGTATACAGATGAAGGTGAAGTTCTCTCTTGGGGTCATGGTGGGCATGGACAACTTGGACATCCCACCCTTCAAAATCATAGAATCCCACTTGCCATCAAAGCTTTATCTGAGGAGCGAATTGTCTATATTGCCTGTGGGGGATCAACTTCGGCTGCTATATCAGGTGAAATTGAGGGCGCTTATTTTATTTGCTCTATACCCATTGATCTACCAGTCACTCTTTGACATGTTGTTCTTGGTTTCACTTCTTTGTGGCATAAGATTGATCTACTTTGTGGATATTGTTTTGCATTGCTTTTTTATAGTTCTAGGTTATGGTGCCTAGTAGCTAAATGGAGACGATCAAATTTCCTCACTGTAAGCAACTCACCTTAACTAGCTTTCTATTTAATTGTATCGGCAGACAAAGGTGACTTGTACATGTGGGGAAATGCAAGAGATTGCCAGTTAGGCGTCCCTGGCCTGCCAGAAGTTCAGCCACTCCCAGTCAAAGTGAATTTCCTCAGAGACAGCGATGAAGATTTGGGTCCTCCTCGTGTCATCTCTGTTGCAATAGGAGCCTCCCATTCCATGTGCTTGGTCTCCACGCAACAAACCGAGAAATAGTGCCTTCAGGGTTTCTGCTTTGTAAAGGCACTCATGTTTTAACATTCTTGCATCTGAGTTCATTCTAGAGAGGTTCTTTTTCTCTTCTGGTTTGATCCTGCTGTCCCTGTTGGTGGGAACGGGAAAGTCCTGCTCGGTTAAGTTGAACATCTGCAAGAAACAATAAAAGCCTGCCCCATGATGATAAAAGCCCAGGAAAAGCCGTGTGGTTGGCTTCCGGGTAACCACAGATGTAGACTGTAGGGGATCGAAATTCTTAATTCTTGTAGCACTGTGACAGGGATGAAACTACAAGAAGCACGAATAGACAGCATCCGCCGTTGTCTTTTTTTTTTTTTTTTTCCGAACGCGATTCAAGCTGCGCCTTTGCATTAAGAAATAGCAAATTACAACTATAGGGAGCCTTTGCATTAAGAAATAGCAAATTACAACTACAGGGAACCGACAGGCATCTGCCGTTGTACCAAAGATTTGTACATTATTTCTCAAAAAAAAAAAAGATTTGTAGATTATTATTGTCGTTGTGATGGCCAGAATTAGTAGTAGCCTGCTGGATTTTATTGTGACTCTGGCAGGATGCCTGATTACAGTTGCTGTTCAAAAACACCTAACAATATGTTGTGCCTTTGCTTGTCATTATTTACCTTAGCAATTCTGAGTTGTTGCCTTAAGTATCATCATCCGTGCAATATTATTTCAAAGCAGAACCACCCTTGAAGGCAGCTGCGCATGTAATCCGAGGAAAAATTTTCATCATACAGTTGTTTTGCACAGAAACATATACAGTTTCCAATGCACGAGTAGTAGAATACAAAACCAAAAAAACAATGCCCATGGCAATGTGCGCCCGTGACATCATGGCCATCCAAACGATTTGATGCCGAGGGATGAAACTGCAAGGCGCCGTTGATTCCTCGTCGGGTCGAGTGTGAAAAGGCCCTCCTGACGAACAAGAACGGGTGGACGCCGCTGAAGGTGCCGCCTTTGTGGTTGTGGTCTGGTTCATCGCCTTGTCTCGTCTCAGCCGCCGCCGTCTCTGTCCAGCGCCCAGGAGGAGGACGGCGGAAGGTTTTCCCATCTTCCCTTCTCACCTCCCTCGGGCTTGCAGGGTACAGCGGCGGCGCCTTGGCCTTGGGTTCAGATTCTCCTCTCGCTCCGTTGTTGTCTGGTCAGCGGAAGGTACACTTGAGCTTTTGCATTCTGTCATCCCCCTCTTCGTGCGAATCAATCCTTTTCGTTTGCATCTAGGTTCGAGTCGCCCCGATTCCCAAGGTTCAGGAAGTTGGTTTCTTGCAATTGCAGCCTGACGATTCTGTTGCTCTGTACCGTCATCCTTTCCTTGCTTTCGGCAATCGAGGTGTTCCTGGCTTGCCCCTGCTGCTATGATCGCTACCTGGCGGTGTCTTCAGATTGCACGCCTGCCCAAGCAGGCAAATTCAGGAGATACGCCTTGCGCGCGCGTCGCAGCCGCCGCCCCTTCCATCCTCGCTGTCAGTAAGCGACCTCCCCGTTCTGGTTGCTGTTTGGTTCACAGAGCATCCTTCAGCTCCCAACACAACCGATTCACAAGGAACGCTGCGGGTTAGTAAGACCAGAGCTTCTCTAGTTCTGCTGATTTCCTCTGCACATTTTCGGCCGCCTCGAACATCTTGAACAAAATGGTACTCCTTGTGCCACTTGACTGAATTTGCATTGTCTTTCTATATAGGTCCACTTATGGCTGAAAGGGAGTTGGTTGGCAAGGATAAGCTTGTACTTAGAGGTTTGCAGTTCCATGGTTTCCATGGAGTGAAACAGGAAGAGAAAACTCTGGGCCAGAAGTTTGTCGTCGACGTCGATGCTTGGATGGATCTGACCACCGCTGGCCAAACCGACAGCATATCTGATACGGTTAGCTACACCGATATTTACAGGTAACATATGTTCTTTTATGTACGGGTATGATCAATGGACTGGAGCTTTTATTTTATTGGCCATATTATCTTTCCTGACCCGTACATCCTTATGCTCTGCAGAATAGTCAAGGATGTGGTCGAAGGCCCATCTCAGAATCTTTTGGAGTCAGTGGCTCACCGGATTGCAACTGCCACTTTGCTCAAGTTCCCTCAAGTATCTGCTGTCCGGGTTGAAGTTAAGAAACCTCATGTTGCTGTACAGGGAATTGTTGACTATTTAGGTGTTGAGATAGTTAGGTATAGAAAGGACATGGCAGTAAGCTCACCAGTTCCACCGCACTAACAAACAGAGAATGGCATGTCGTTCTCAATCTGTAAATTCCGTCTCTGACGGCTCAACGTTGTGTTTCTGCTGGTGTATGCACTGCAGCAAATCGTACTCAGTGTCGCTCTCAGAAGCTACGGTGGAGATGGAATTCTAGCATTGGATGTTTGTAATGGGAACGGTTGATATTTTGCATGTTGCTCCTTCCTTACCTGGTGTCTGATTTGTGGTTTTGTAAATTCTGTCTCTCTTTTGTTCCTGCTATTATGAGTAAATTGGAGCTATCATGTGGCTCCCATGTAATATTCTCAAATTTATTTACTCGGTTTTTGATAAACTCATCTGAAAAAAAAAACAGCAATATCAATGAAACTTTCTTGTTTCTATGATACCTCCATGGAAATTCTCGCACTTTGATATTTCCTTGAAACATCCGTACAACTGGCAGTCGTGTTGGCGGTGAAACCTATGAAGTACCTCCAACAATATTCCCTTGGCTAATTTATCTCTTTCAGTGAATACAGATACACAGACTGAGCTAATAATATACTGGGTCCGGTTTCGTCTTAATACAAAGATACGCAGCTCTTCTGCGTATTCGCCAAAAAAATAATATACTGGGCAAACCATCAAAGTCTTCAGAAGCAGGAGGAAAGTGACGTGAACGGTTGGGTTAGGTGATCCTTGCCTTTCTGGCTTGGCAGATGTTCTCAAAGACAGGTTGTTTCTCTATCCTTTCAGTTCCTTGCTTCTTCACTACTCCTACACCTGATTAACGCCTTGTCTCCTTTTTGTACTCTCCTGCTGAAGCTTTTCTGAAAATCAGCACAGCACAGCACCATTTGTTTCTGTCTAACATTTTGGGGGCATTAAAGCTCTCCCAGCTTCCAGTATTGGAGTCTTCGTCAAGGCCCTTTCTTCACCGGGGATAGCAATGACGCCGGCGAATAGTGATGCGGCCGGACCAAGCTCCAGCCAGGATGTCCCGGCAGCCACCATGAAGAAGCGCAACAAGCCTCAATGTAATCTCTCCTCACATAACGATGCAGAATTCTGTATTTCTTTCTCCAGCCTGAATTGTTCTTGTTCGCGGACTGGAATGTTTGCTCCCATTAATAGACTGTAGAAGCCTACCTTGTTTTGTTACAGATTATCAATATACTCCCTCGGATGTTTTTTTTGTATGACGCTAGCTAGCACATTTTTGGCTTGTTGGGCGTCATACAAACAAAAACAGAGGTAATATATGACTTGATGTGCCACAAATATAAAAACAACTTTTCTCTTTCCCAGACTAAAGGGGTGTGAGCCATAAAAGTAGGATAGCCTAAAGTAATTTATTTGTTGGGATCCTGTGGTTTAATCTGAAACAAGTACTTACTGCCATATATTCTGATGATTTTTTAAGACCATCCATTTACTCAGCAAGAGCTTCCAGCATGCAAGCCTATACTTGCTCCACAAACAGTAAGTTCAACTGTCTCTTGTTTGTACCTAATTATTTAGTTCTGTCTCAAAACGAGTGTGGTTTTGAAATCCAGTTTGAGATGACTCTCTGCAACAATGGTCGATCAGGTTATTCCTGTATTTTTGTTTGTGGGCATAATTTTTATTCCGCTTGGCCTTGCTTGCATCGCAGCTTCAAATAAGGTAAGTCTGAGTTCCATGTTCATTACTATATATCTGTACTCAATAGTCATAACCAACTTCTTAAAATCCAAGTTTGGAGTAACTCCGTGTTTTCGAATAGGTTGTTGAGGTGGTCTATCAATATGAAACTCGATGTGTACCAAAATACATGCTTGGAAACAAAGTTGCCTATATCCAAAATTCTTTGATAAACAAGGCCTGCACAAGGATTCTCAAGGTAAACAGTTCTCTTCTGGAAGTAAATAGACGCGAAACATTTTGTATCTGTTCTCAGGCTGCGCTCGGTTGGGAGGTGACTTGCATCTCGGTGCGGTAATCAACAGTGGCGCAGGTGGAAACAGAAGCCGCGCACAGTACCCGCGTCGCGCCGCGCTTCCCTCCCGCAAACGAGCGCTCCCTCAGTTGAAGGAGAAAGCTTTTGTAAGATAAAATGAGAGATTATTCTTCTCTTTGTAGATTCCTAAGGATATGAAGCGGCCAATCTACATATATTATCAACTTGACAAGTTCTACCAGAACCATAGAAGGTAAAAAACTATCGTGACTTCTATTTTCATTGACAAATTTCCTTTGAAGCTAAACTGCTCTGAATTCTGATCCAGAGAACATGTATTTGGAAGCGCAGGTACGTGAAGAGCCGCAACGATATGCAGCTCAGAAATCCAAAGGAGGTCAACAACACGCAATATTGCAAACCTGAAGCTACTGAACATGGAAGCCCCATTGTCCCCTGTGGACTCGTAGCTTGGAGCCTGTTCAACGACACGTACAGCTTCGCTCGTGGCAACGAGGCGCTAATTGTTAACAAGCGAGGCATTTCATGGAGGAGCGAAAGGGAGGTCATTTTTGGGAATCAGGTGTTTCCGAAGAATTTTCAGAATGGCCCTCTGATTGGTGGTGGGACGCTTGATCCAAACATACCTGTAAGTTTGTGTGGAGCTTGTTACTGGAACTCAGGGCTACTCTCTCTTTATATGGTCCGAAGGTGTAGGTTCAGTAATTTATTTTGAGTTTGATGTCTAACTTCCAGTATTCAAAAGTTGCGATGCATATTTTTGTGGAGAGTTGCAATTACCTTTATTTGCATCTCGAATTCCACAGCTGAGTGAGCATGAAGATCTGATGGTGTGGATGCGAACAGCGGCGCTCCCGACGTTCCGGAAACTGTATGGTAGGATCGATGTGGATCTCCAGGCTGACGCGCAGATAATGGTGACGATTCAGAACAACTACAACACGTACAGCTTCGGTGGGAAGAAGGCATTGGTGCTGTCCACGGCCGGCGTGCTAGGAGGTAAGAACAGCTTCCTCGGGCGCGGATATGTGGTCGTCGGCCTGGCATGCCTCCTTCTGGCGCTTCTCCTCACACTGCTCTGCCTCGTCTTCCCACTGTGAGTGGCCCCAACTGCTGCAAAGTGCAGCACCTTTGATTTGTACTCACAAAAATTGTTGTTCAGTGGCTCCTCTCTGATCAATTATTCATGCGACGAGATTGCAATGCACCATTGTGTGCATATATGTCTGCGTTTGTATTGATCGAAATGGGGTTTTGGTTGCAGGAAAGAGGAACATCTTGCGCTACGGTACCCTTTGTCCCAGCCTGCACAATGACCATGCATATGCCTAGATTGCTAGATCGTGTACAGATTGAAACCTTTTTTTTTTTCAGACTTGGATTTGATTGGTGATTCCTTGATAGGAACAGGTATAGATCGAGCTGCACCTTGTATACACATTCAACAAATTATATTGCTACATTTACTTATACATGTTATAAAGGTTAAAGATACTATGCCATCAAACTGCCTCCCAAGTCCCAACTAGTCAGAAGGAACTGGGATGGATCTAAGCTGTGTAAATTGTGCAAATGGAAAAGGATAGCCTGATGATCATTTGCTCTTTCAATGCCTAGCGGTAAATATTATGGTGTTTGGTGAGATCATCAAGGTTGGCAATCCGGTTTATGTCTAGTTAGGAAGAGCATTTGAAGGCAAACGAAGGACCATCAAGGTTGGCAATCCGGTTTATGTTGGAATTTGGATGCAGTCATCCTCTACTCCTGATAAAGTATCAGCCTAAGTCCTGGCTATTTACGATGTAACATCAAACAACTGCTTTCTTTTTACTGTCATATTGTGCATTGAAGGTACTACCAAGTAGGACCAAGTAGACGGATGCTTCTTGTTAGAAACAGCTACTTTTCGAATAGAGGCCACATCCCACAGCGAAGCACATGTGTGCAGCTGTCTCCTGTCTGGCCAAAGTTCAGACATGCTGGCAGCTTATAGAAATTCGGAAATTCTGCCGTATGCATTGAACGAGCTCACGGCATCAAATCACGAACTGAGGACAAATATTTTTGTCAACTTAATGGAATATAGCAATTAGGATCTGATGCCAGCGCAAACTTAAAATTATCAAGTAAAAAGAGAAGATAAAAGTCATTCTATTAGCTTCCGTTACCACAAATGTTAAAAAAAAAAACTCGACCGGTGGGGGAAGAACCGCCCCCACGGCATTGTAATTAAGCTAGATCAACAACCAACAGCCTCGGTTTAAATTCGCTCCCACGAGGAGTCAAATCCAGGACCTCAACACCCCCAAAGAGGTGGAGTACCATTGGACTACAAGCCCGCTGGTCACAAATGTTAAACATGGAATGGAGGTGATGCAACATCTAGTAACGATCATAAAATCTTTCTTATCATCGAACCAAAAGTTATTCCTCTGCTTGTGTCGTCAGTTTTTTTTTCACTTTTCTATATGTGCATTACATAGTACACATCAGTACACATCAGTAACTGCCTGCTTTTCAGATTAGGCTTCTGTTCTAGCTGCTGCAAGTGTAGGTGTCATTCGGCCGCTGACGATGTCCTGTCCCTCCCCGCCTCCCCATCCGACAAAGCAAACCTGAAACTGTAGTGGAACTTGCCACTGGAACTCTAGTCTATCCTATCTTTGATAGTCTGCCAGAAAACAGATGCCCAGATTATGATTTTCAGCCCTGCTTTTTAGCATGGCAAAGGCTTTTCTGCATGTTTATGTATCCACCCACTTGAACAGCTAGTTGAGTAAGCAGAATAGTCGGGTTAGATTCTCCTGACCCTCCAGAGGTTGCATCGAAGGGCTGATAGGTGATAACATATAACAAGTTAACAGCTCAATGTGTTGACATTGCTCTGCGGTGCTGTCTGAGACTCATAGTACTGCTAACTTCACCAAATGGCACGGTATATATGCAGATTGGTAATTTCCTTTCCAGCTTCCCAGATTCTCTGAAGGACAGGTTGTCCCAATATCCTTTCATAGTTCCTTGCTTCATCTCTACTGTGATGCCTGCTTGACGCTTTCATTCCTTTTGTACTCCCCTAGCGAAGCTTTTCTGCAGCTACAATACTACATAACCATTTGTTTAGGCCTAACATTTTGGGGGGGTTGGATTCAGCACTTCAAGCTTGCAGGACTGGTTCAGCGAGGCACTTTCTTCACCAAGGACAACAATGCTGCCAGTGAATGACAATGATGCAGCCGGATCAAGCTCCTCCCAGCAGCAGGCTGGTCCATCATCAGTCACTTCGAATAAGCGCAACAAGCCTCAGTGTAATTGCTCTTCAGATAAAGAAGCAAAATTCTGTATTTCTTTCTCCACCTTAAATTGTTCTGATTAACATCATCTGCAGCATTTTTATTGTAGAATTGTATATGATATTTCGGTTATACCTTTGCAGTTTTTTTTTTGTTTGCAAAGGCTTGCAGAATTTGTGAGAACATCTTAGTTCAATGCTTCTACCGCTAGGATGACTAGCTTAGCAGACTGCAATGTTTGCTCCCATAGTCCCCTTAACAGACTTTAGAAGCCTGGTACCTAGTTCTGTTATAGATTACCAATATATTATAATATAAAATTTGACTTGATCTGCTGCAAATTAAATAAAAAAGTAGGTTTCCTTTTCCCAAATTAGAGGAGTGTGTGATTCATAAAGCTAGAAGTAACCTAAAGTAATCTATTTAATGGGATACATTGGGTTACCTTTGTGGTTTATTACATTAAAAAAAAACCTTTGTGGTTTAAATTTTGAATAAGTACTTATTGCTATCTTCTATTGATGTTGAAGTTAAGGATACTAGGTTTATTCAGCAGCAGCTTCCAGCGTGCAAGCTTACAATTACGCCTGGGATTGTAAGTTCAAATTCTTATTGATATTCCATCACAACACGAGTATGGTTTAGGAATTCAATATGTGATGACTGTCTATCTGAAACTTGTGACTCTGACTGACCAGGCTATCGCTGTAACGGTGTTTATGGGCATAGTATTTATTCTGATAGGTGTTGCTTGCATCGCAGACTCAAAGAAGGTATGTTTGTGCCGTGATCTGCATTATATAACTATCCCAGTTCTTGAAATCCAAGTTTGGAGTGACTTTCTGCTTTGAACTAAACTAGGTTGTTGAAGTGGCGGATCAATATGAGACCGCGTGCGTACCTCTGGACATGCGTAGCAATAAAGTTGCTTATATCCAAAATCCTTCAAACGATAAGTCCTGCACCAGGTGGCTGAAGGTAAAACAGTAGCGGAACAGAAGTAGAAAAGACAAAAGTCACCTTTCTTCTGTTTTCAATTGACAGTATTGAAAGTTTTCACAAGATTATTCAGTTTTATACACTTCTCCTTGCAGGTTCCTAAGGATATGAAGAAGCCAATTTACATATATTACCAACTTCACAAGTTCTACCAGAACCATAGGAGGTAGCAATCGAAGCCGATCATCGCTGTCAGCCTGCCTGTCACTAGACTCACTACTTCTGCTGACGAATTTCCACACACTAGAGACGGTGCTAAACGACGGCCGGCTAGCTTTTCACAGGTATGCTAGGAGCCGTAGCATCCGGCAGCTGAGCGACCCCAAGCAGGCGACGGACACCAGCCACTGCAAACCTGAAGCCACGACGGCGAACGGAGGAGGCCCCATCGTCCCCTGCGGCCTCGTGGCCTGGAGCCTGTTCAACGACACCTACCGCTTTGCTCGTGGCAACGAGACGCTGCCGGTGAACAGGCAGGGCATCTCGTGGAGGAGCGACAGAGGGCGCCTGTTCGGCCACCAGGTGTACCCACGCAACTTTCAGACTAGGGCTTTGGTTGGCGGCGGGACGCTCGATCCAAGAAAACCTGTAAAAGTTTCTCCTTTTTTTTTTCTTCTTCTCGCAAGATTACTGTAGTAGCAGATAGATATATGGTCTATGGTATTCTTCCGGTTGATTGATTACAGTTCTTGCTTACCATATATATACCATGGGCAATATTAATGCAAGAATTGAACAGCTGAGCGAGCAGGAGGACCTGATGGTGTGGATGCGGACGGCGGCGCTGCCGAGGTTCCGGAAGCTGTACGGGCGGATAGAGGCGGACCTCCACGCCGGCGAGCGGGTCACGGTGACGGTGCAGAACAACTACAACACCTACAGCTTCGGCGGGAAGAAGGCGCTGGTGCTGGCCACCGCCGGCGTGCTGGGCGGCAAGGGCCGCTTCCTCGGCCGCGCGTACATAAGCGGCGGCGCCGCCTTCCTCGGCCTGGCGCTGCTCCTCGCGCTGCTCTGCTTCGTCCCCGCAAACCGAGAAGAAGCTGCGCCCCAGCGGTAGGTACCACGTACGTCGTCTGTTCAGTTGTTGTGGTTGTTCTGTGCACGTTTGCTCGATCACAAGTTGAGATTTTTCTTGGGGCTGCTCATCTGCCTGACGAGGCTGATTCATGCGGTGTTTCGGTTGGTTTAATTTGCTCGCAGAAATTAAAAAGATAATTCGCCTTCGTCCGGGGCCTGCGAGCGAGCAACGGTGACGATCCCAATCCAGTCGTGTGTATGTATGTGCTACACTGCATGAACCTGATGATGACTTGTTGTTTGGGAGCCCTGCTGATTCATATACCTGATAAATTACATCACGGTAATAATACAGTGTATACCCCATCATATAAGGGTGCTCGGAGAAATTCAGAGACAGTCGATTGGATTTTTAGCGGCCCAGATGTTGCATAATTCAGCCTAGCCCCGTGTCCATGGCTCCTATTTTTAGCTTCGGTTTGTTTTGGTTATGAGCCTGATCCATGAAACCAGGAAGTACGTCTGATCTGATGTGCGTTTGACGTTCTCGCGGGAACCATTCGTGGCTACGTACCGAGTCGCGCGCCACGTTCTACAGCTAGGGATGGTGCAGCTCATGCCTCGCGCGTCATGGCTCTGTGGCCACTGCATGTTCGCACTTCCCAGCCTATAAAAAATGGGGAAAGCAGTGACATTGGCTGCACCAAATTCCAGTTGTCCTTGGTGTTCATGTCGCATAGCTTTCACTGAGTGGTGATGATCGAGGATAGATGAGCCGACGATGGGGAGTGGGGGGCGATAGCATGGAAATCGCGGAAGCAATGAGTGGTGGCCCTGCCAAACGGCCACAACTCCACCACTGCTCAGGATGGAAAACATGTCCATGATCACCCTCAGCAAAAAAGAAATCCAGTACTTCACGATCGCGGTAAGCATATTAGCACCAAATTTCATTACATTCGTGAATGCATGGATAGCGGGACAATGTGCTTGGCATTCACAAGCACTGATCAGGAGGTCCAAGTTCCTAGAGCACCGGGAGATGATCGGTATCACCTT
The DNA here is from genome assembly GCA_022530915.1 of Paspalum notatum. Classification (NCBI taxonomy): domain Eukaryota; kingdom Viridiplantae; phylum Streptophyta; class Magnoliopsida; order Poales; family Poaceae; genus Paspalum; species Paspalum notatum. The sequence continues at coordinate 44,767,370 of CM039685.1, forward strand.
GCTGAAGTGAACAACGCCAGATTTAGGGTGAGAATATATTGCTTAATTTAAGCATGTTCATGGCTCCTATTTTTAGCTAGTTAGTTAGTTTGTCTTCCCATTTGTTTTTGTTATGAGCCTGATGCATGAGACCCGGGTGCGTCTGTTGTGGCTTAACGTGTGCTTGTTCACCCGGAAACCTTTCGTGGCTACCGAGTTGCACTGCACATTCTGGAGCTAGGGGATGGCACATAGCTCAAAGCTGAAAAGAGCATGGTGTGCACCTCCTGCACCGTGGCCTTGTAGTCACCGCATGTTTTCTTCTGATTCAAGGAATAGACAGGATAGAGTCTAACAAAGTTGTGATTTTGCCAAATTTCAATTGTCATGGACACAAAGAACAATAGGAATTTGGTGTGCCAAAAAAAGCACCGCTTTGATGGGATCTATCTTGTCTATTTTTGGAATGGGAGCAACAAACATGCAATGGCCACAAAACCACGCCGTGAGAGGCGCACACGCATCCTCTGCCATGAGTTGTGCCATCTCCTAGCTCTAGAACATGCCGTCTGACTCGGTATCCACGAAAGGTTCCCGCGTGAACGAGCACGCGTCGAAGGCACAATAGACATGAGTGATCTCATGCATTAGGTTAATGACAAAAACAAACAAGAAGACTAACTAGCTAGCTAAAAACAGGAGCCATGGACACACCTTAATTATGCAACAATCTCCCTCTAAATCTGGGGTTGCTCACTTCAACTTGGTGGAACCAATCAGCTCGTAGCACATGGGCCTCCCAGGTGATTTTGTCAAGAGATATCTGCGAGCTGCTCCTAAGTGCTTGCGAATGACCCACTATCCATGCATCCGCGAATATAATGAAATTTGGTGTCAATGTGCTTGCTGCGATCGTGAAATATTGTATTTTTGCTAAGGGCGATTGCGGACATGTTGTCCATCTTGAGCAGTGGTGGAGTTAGCTTGGCTCTAAGAACGTCAACAAATAGGTGCCAAAGCCCATCACATGTGGACACGGCTCCGACGATGTACTCTGCCTCGCATGAAGAGGCAACCATTCGCTGCTACTTCTGTGATTGCTAGACACCAGTTTTTTTTTTTTTTTAATGTGCTAGTCACCAGGTTGCCATCGAGGAAGTAGATAACTCCAGGTGTCATTGATATGTTGCTTGCCATGTTGCTATAGCACATGAGGTGTTTCATATACCTGATAGATTACATCACAATATATAATAATATAATGTACTTGTCGAAAACTAAGATATTGTATGATATAGGTTGCTGCGAGAAATTCAAGCAGACAATTGCATCTTATCTTTTTAGCGGCCCAAATAGATGATCAACAACCACCTGCGCGTCATCCATTTTCTGTACCAATGTATAAGCTGTAAAGCCTGTAACATGATCGGTGTAATGTGAGCTCCAGTTGTTTGGCTTGAAATCAAATAAATATGTTTGCTGGTGTACATATCGGTCACTACACATTTCAAGAACCGGCCTTGCGCGGGTTATCTGTTCGATATTTTGATGTGAACTGCCTCATCTAACTGATTGACTGGCGCCGCAACCAGTAATGTTGCGGTTGTGGCACACCATCAATCTCGATAAACTAGACTTAATTTTCTAAACTAAAAACGGATCGGGATCAGACAAGATACTGGCAAATAGTAATTTTGAATTGTACTCTCCGGTCATTTAATATATGACGTTTTTAGTTAAAATGAGTGGATGGAGTAGGACAAAGAGCAAGATGGAAGTGAAAACAAAATATCTCGTTTACCAGGCTTGTTCCAGAAAAAGGAATATAGACCGTTTTTTCATCACCGTATCATGAATAGTAGTAGATGTTTCGGACCAGATAATAAAAGAGTACAATGTCAGCTGTGTACGAAAAATTTTCATCCGATTTCGTCCGGGCCTGAGCTCACCTGTTCTGTTTTTGTGTGCTCCACACCATCCACTACAGTCCACAACCGCATTTGCCTGCAGCTGCACAACTCTGCTGCGCGCCTGCCACGCGGCCCAATGGATTCGGCCGCCTCATTCCTCTCCTCGCTCTTCGGCGGCGGCGGCTCCGGGGCGCCGGCGGCGACGGTGAAGGCCATCCTCGTGTACCCCATCAAGTCCTGCAGGGGCATCTCCGTGCCCCAGGCCCCCGTCACCGCCACTGGTACCTTGCTCCAGCTGCTAGCTGCTGCCGCTGCATCCATCGCACTCTCTTCCTTCACCCACTCGAAAAGATGCCTGCTTTCTCTCGCTCGTATTGATCTTGGCGGGCAGGGTTCAGGTGGGATCGCCAGTGGATGCTCGTCAACTCCAAAGGGAGAGCCATCACCCAGAGGGTGGAGCCCAAGCTTGCTTTGGTTGAGGTCGAGATGCCGCCGGAGGCCTTCGCCGAGGATTGGCAGCCCACGCCCGATGACCACATGGGTACTGTTCGATTACTGCTCATTTCTATGATTCTCTCCACAAGACTGCAATTGCCGGTACAGTACAACAGTACTTGTTGATTTGCTGTAGTGGAATGCAACTGCACATTTCCTGCCAACATCAACAAATAGATAAAAATGAAAAAATCCACTGAACAAAATTTTGTAGAGCAGTAGAGCTATGTACAACCTTACTGCCAGAAATTGGAATGTTGTATAGGAAAAAGAAAAGAAAAGAGAGGACTGAGAGGCTGCTCTTTACCCACGGCGTGGGATGGAGGGCTACGGCCCAGCGGGAGCGCAGCGCTGTAACCCCAAAACGAACGGGACCTGAAGCTACCACTAGTTTTACTTGTGACATGTCCTGTTACTTTTCTAGCATTTCAAGTATTCATCTTGTTGACAGGTGAATAGGTGATTAGTTTTTGGTCAATCTGTGTGAACCATTTTATTTCCATTTTCCAGAGAGAACAGTCCTAAAGTTGCCTTTTTAATTCAACCCCCTTCATGCTGCAGTTATCAGAGCACCTGGAATGAAACCACTGAGTATCCCTCTTGCTGCGAAATGCGCCACAATCGATGTTGTCTCTGTGTGGGAGTGGTCTGGCTCTGCTTATGACGAAGGAACTGAAGCAGCAGAATGGCTTTCCACTTACCTTGGGAACCCAACTCGACTGGTGCGCTTTAAGGAAGGTGTGCAAATCTTTGTTTCTTAAAAACCTTTCCATTTACCTGTAATAGTTTGCTAGATGAGATCTTCTATGTTACTTAGAGACAACTTTGATTTTACTGTAATTTTAACAGAGTCAGAAACTAGACTGACCGACCCTGACTATGCACGAGGTTATGAAGTCATGTTTTCTGATGGCTTCCCTTTTCTGATAATCTCCCAGGTGTATGCTCAGTATTCTGTGATTTCCTGATAAACGCTATCTGCAAATGTTGCTAAATAAAATGATTTACCTGACAATGCGCATTTATTTTCAGGGTTCACTGGATGCGCTAAATGAGATGCTCAAAGAGCCTGTACCAATCAACCGCTTCAGACCAAAGTGAGCTGCACCTGTATTTTTTAGATGACTTCTTTTGGGTTAATCGGTGTGGTAGATAACCATTACAGTTGCTTAGTAGAGCATTCACCTATCAGTTATATAATTGTTGTGTTTACTTTAGTTCTTACAAAAAAATATTTTGACAGTATTTTAGTGGAGGGATGCCAACCATATGCAGAGGATCTTTGGAAAACAGTAAAGATAAACAAGCTAACATTTCTTGGTGTGAAGTTATGTGGCCGTTGCAAGGTAAAAAATATAATCTATAATACTACCTCCGATCGTTTTTATTTGTCGCTCACCAAGTCAAAAGTGAACTAGCTGGCGTCATTTTAAAAAAAACGGAGGGAGTACTATGGTTATCACTTATCAGCATCCTATCTGTGAAGTTCATTACGCAATGAATATGTGAAAGGAAACATGGTAAATGATGGGAATTCAGTGTCTCAACAAGCTTGTTGTGATCCGAGTTCTACTGAATTATAACTCTGTATTACATCCAAATTATCTCTCTTTTATTTTTCTTATTTTATTTTCCCCTGTGCGGTTAGATCATCAGTTGAGTTATTTGATAATGCAAGTAAGTTGATAATTGCTTAAAGTTAGTTGACTTAGTTCTGCTCTTCTGAGGCAATTATCATAAAATTGACATATAAATAATAAATTATTGTGACTATAATCACCAGGAACATATAAATCAATAAATTTGTAATATGTTGTGCACCATATAGTTTGGCAATAGATAAAACTCTAATTTTTGCACTTTGTGCTGGCTGATTCAGGTGCCTACAATTAATCAAGACAATGGAATACCTAGCCCTACTGAACCAACTAAAACTCTGCAGACATATCGGTCTGGTGAAGTGTTGCTTCCAAGCCACAAAAATAAACGGCAGGTGATTGTCACATGCATCTTATCTTGACATTTGCTAATACAACATGCTCATCAAATAAATTCATTCTAAATATTTGAAAAATCATGGTTTCTATCGAATTTTGTAGGTGTACTTTGGGCAAAATGCAGTCTGCAAGGAATCTCTGTCAGCAAATGGAAAAGGAAAGATCGTCAAGATTGGTGATCCAGTTTATGTTATGCGGTCATTCTCTTCATCTAATGAAGTGCCAGTCTGAGTGACTGAATCAGGGCCATGCAACAGGCACTTCTGCTATGTTGTGTGCACAGCAGGAGCTGGTGGAGCAATTATTGTTAGCAGAAGCTGTATATGTCGAGCATGGATCATTTCACCATACTGCTGTACCTATGTGTCGTTCCCCAAACAAAGCTTGCATGAATTAAGTTCAGACATGCCAGTCGCTCAAAGAAATTCAGATACTCTGCTGAACCAGTTCAGATGATATAAACTTTTTTTATGGAGTCAGCAAAGCACGAGAACCAGTTCAGAGCATGACGAGATCCAGGTAGTCAGTTGCATTCACAGAAACCTGCCGCTCCTTTTGCTGTCACTCCCAGGTAGCAATAGTCTTCTTGAGAAGCTGGTGTCGATGCTTGCCGTGAACCTTGAATCTGACACCACCACTGGAGGTTGGGCACAATCTTGTCTGTTAATAGAATTTCACCCTCCCGGGAGGCGGGTCTGTTTGGTTCAAGAGTGAGTGGGAGCGGAGCCATCCCATCCCTCGTTGGTTAAGAACCTAGGATTGGGTGGGAGCGGAGCCATCCCAGAAAAGGGAATTTTCTCTGTTTATTCGGGATGAATCCGCTCTCCCAAAAACACCGGACGCGCTCGCTTCCGCTCACGCCGTCTCCCTCTCACGTCGTCTCCACCGCCCGCTGCCGGAGTTTGAGCGCCGCCGTTGCTCCCCTCGGTCGCCTCTCCTGGCTGACCGCCGGATCTGGAGGGCCACCGGCACCTCCGCTCGTCGCCCCCACCCAACGGAGCTCGAGCGAGGCGGGCGTGGCCGGATCTTGGAGGTGTAAGCGCGCGGGAGCCGCCACGGGAGGTGTAGGCGCGGCTGAGCGAGGCAGGCGCCTCCGCGGGAGGGGGAGGCGTGGCCGGGTGCGGCCGAGGCGCAGCAGGAAGAAGACGATGGCTCCACTGACAGGCGGGGCCCAGGGAACGATGGCTAACGGAAGCAGTTATCCTATCCCTTCAACCAAACACAGAGACATAGCCATTCTATCCTACAACCAAACACAGGATGGAGCCGCTGCATCCTACCTCGCTCTCCAACCAAACGGATCCATCTCCATGTTCTTTACTAGGGATCTGATCTTGAAGCAATCAGTACCCTTCGGATCTTGATCTTGAGTTCAGGGATAACTGGATAAGTGACAGACAATTCTTTAACGAGGACATGTTCAACAGCTAATTGATTCGATACTTAATCAGTCATCTGTTGATCCAAATTATTTATCACTAGAGATTTAGGTAGATTGAGACCTTTTTGCGCAACTTTCAGCAAGTCTTGGTAAAATTTATCCCTGCAACAAAAGGCAGCAATCCATTCGCTTTTCTCTAGTATCCCTGATCTGCCTTTCTTTCCACGGTAATACTTTGCGCCTGTGGAAACTGGAGCCTAGATGTCGAGGTGAAGTGGTGTTTTTTTAGACCAGAGACCACTCTGTGCTGCTTATATTGGAGGCTTCCAACACAGAAACCTCTGCTAAAGGACAGCACCAGCGAGTGAACCACAGCTGAACTACTCCCTTCGTTCTAATTTACAGAAACATCAAATTTGACCATCTTATCTTATCCAAAAAAATTTGTGAAAATATAAAAAAGATAAAATTATAGTTAAAATGTATTATATGCTAAACTAGATCACAATGATAATAAATGATAATTATAAAATTTTTTATGAAAGAGTTCTTTTGAATAAGACAAACAAGCCAAATTTTATGTAAAAAAATCAAACCGCGTATAAATTGAGATATGAGAGATCAAGCAAAAAAACGCCATGTGTACTGCGGGTGAGCCTCATCCGACCTGTGCGTATCAGGAAACACGACAAATGGGTTCCCATGTGGCATGTGGTGCTCCCGTTCCCGTCCCTTGTCGAGTGACGGAGGAAAGATGTGGACGCGCCAGGCACGGTGCAAGCGGCAGGGAATGTCTTCTTCTACTCCTCCGTTTTTGGGCCACATGGGCGGCCGCTACGCTGCCAAGAATCTGCTCCGTGACTCCGTCTCCCCCGGCAGCTGATAGCCTGAAGGCACGGCAGCCGCTTCTGCTCCCGTCAGCGGCTCTCCGGCAGCACGGTCACGGGACGAGGTGCAAGCCATGGCCATGGAGAAGGCCACCTCCTTCCTCTCGTCCCTCCTCGGCGGCGGCGGCGCTGGAGACGGGGAGCCGGCGGCGACGGTGAAGTCCATCATCATATACCCCGTCAAGTCCGCCAGGGGCCTCGAAGTGCCACAGGCGCCCATCACCGCCACGGGTACTACTGTCCCTCATCACCTGCCACATCCCCATCCATCATCGCCTTGTGTTCCTCCCCGTCCCTGAGATAGCTGCGGTGGTGTTGGTCCGGCACGGCAGGGTTCCGGTGGGATCGGCAGTGGCTGGTGGTGAACGCCAAAGGGCGGGCCTACACGCAGAGGGTGGAGCCCAAGCTCGCGCTCGTCCAGGTGGAGTTGCCGCCGGAGGCCTTCGCCGAGGACTGGCAGCCCACCTCCGACGACCACATGGGTATTCCTGCATTCACTTGTCTCCTCTCTCTCCCCGCATGTAGAATGACTCAATTGCTACTTGCTAGCCGTAATGGAACTAATTCAATTGATGCAAAAAGGGGAGTGCAGAAAACTGCAGCTAGTTGAGTAATTGCTAGCACCGATGCAAATATTACATGTGTGCCGAAAGTCCGTCAGTTCATGGCCCGACAAGCTCAGTCTCAGGATGTGTACTACTTGCTGCCTGGTTTCCATGTTTTCCTTTTCAGACGAGACTCCTAAAGACAATTTTCATCCACATTTCTCAAAGTCTTGCAGTTATCAGAGCGCCAGGAATGGACCCATTGAAGATCCCTCTAGCAGAGGAACACACCACAATTGATGAAGTCTCTCTGTGGGAGTGGTCTGGCTCTGCGTATGATGAAGGAGCTGAAGCTGCTGAATGGTTCTCTGCTTACTTTGGGAAGCCAAGTCGACTTGTGCGCTTCAAACAAGGTACAGAGCTTTACACTTCCCTGGAATAGGTTTCCTCAGGCAGATGATCTTCTGTATTACTTAGAATGTTCACCTAAACGGTTGTTTAGCCTGATTCAACTGCCATTTTGCTGACAATTGGCTAAACGGTGCTTGAACGATTGCTTAGCGTTTAGATCAACACTGGTTACTTATGGCCAACACTTGTTTTGCTATATTTTTTACAGTGTCGGAAACTAGGCCGACCAATCCTGATTATGCCCAAGGTTACAAGATCATGTTTACAGATTGTTTCCCTTTCCTGATAGCCTCTCAGGTACAATTCATACTTCTATTCAGTTTCGAGATAGATAAATGCCCTAGAAGGATGTTGCCAAACACAAAACTTGCAGATCATAGTGCATGCTTAACTCAATTGCAGGGCTCATTGGATGCACTAAATGAGGTTCTTAAAGAACCTGTACCGATGAACCGCTTCAGACCAAAGTGAGCATCATCCATGTACACTTGTAATTATGTTTTCTGAGTAGATATTTTTCTTGGGTTATTCTATTGCAGTTGATAGCTTGCTGCTTACTAATCTTGTGCTAACCTCCTTACTAAGCTGATATATTTTTGGCAGTATTTTAGTGGATGGATGCTACCCATATTCAGAGGACCTGTGGAAAACCATAAAGATAAACAGCCTAACATTCCTAGGCGTGAAGTTGTGCAACCGTTGCAAGGTGAGATACCCCCACGTATACTGTCGTTGTTGTTCAGTTGCTCTTGCTCTCCTAGCTTTTAAGGTGATTATGCAGTTTATGCCTTAAAGGGAATGTGATAACCGATGAAATAATTCAGTGGTTCAACAAGCTAGCTGTATGGTCTGATGTTGAACTACTTAATTATATCATAATCTAACACTAATACTTTTTATGTCTCATGCGTTATCTATTAAGTTCTTATTCTGAGTCCATTTATCCTGGCTGTAGATTTTAGTATTGTTAGTCGATTTATTTGTGGACTTAAAGTAACCATTGTAAAAATGAGAAATGTGGTTTTCCTGGAACAGTGAAATTGACATATTGGATACAATGGTGTGTGCCTTTACTTCAGCAAACCAATTATGTATAAAAGTATCGATTGCTTAGTTATTGTGTTGACTAATTCAGGTGCCGACCATTAATCAAGACAATGGAATACCTGGCACCGAACCAACTGAAACTCTACTGACATTTCGGTCAGATGAAGTGCTGCGTCCAAGCCACAAAAATAATCGACAGGTATTTGTCTTATGCAGCTTTATCTGCGTCTTATTATCTGCTTAGATTCTGAAGGAGTTTTGTGTTGCCTTGTAAGCTACTACTTCAAGATCGTCAGGATCACTGACAACTGAAAATTCTAATTGATTTGTGTAGGTGTACTTTGGACAGAATTTAGTCTGCAAGGATTCTCTATCAGGAAAGGACAAAGGAAAGATCATCAAGGTTGGCGATCCAGTTTATGTTCTGCAGGCATTTGCTTCTTCTAATGAAGCCCCAGCCTGATTCAGGGCTAAAATTAGTGACTGTTTTTCAGTTTCATGTGTGTGCTAGAGAAGTGTGTTTTTCATGTGCCCTGCATAAATAAAATCAATACTGTCGGATGGAGCAATAAAAAATTTCCAACTGTGCAGTAGCTATAAATTATGTGTGCCTTCATCATGGACTTATTTACCACTATGATATTCATAGCTTATTTAGAATAATACAAAACAATAAGTACCAAAATAAAGGAAGGAAAAAGAGTTAGAAGACCGTCTAAATAGGATGGAATCTTTTACTCTATACAAAATCAGTGATCGAGTGCAGGTTCCTTCAGTAACAGTCAAACATTCAGACCAGCATGTACGTCTGGTTCTTCTGATCTTCAGAAAATGTTGTATCCTACTTCCAAAGTTTTTCAGGGCTTAAAGAAATTGTCAGGGGGAGCACATCACATGAAAATGTAGCGGCATCCATCAAAGCCTGAAAAATGAGAAGGCATACGTGATACGTGGTTAGATTACATGCAGATGCAGTGATCTGAACTCTGAACAAACTGTAACTGAGTTCAGAGAAGGAGATGGCTTACTTGGGTCCTTGGTGATGAGCATGGCGGTGCCACCAAAGTCGCAGGTGGCGCCGCTGGCCTTGGTGCGCTGCCAGTAGCTGTTGAAGGCGAAGGAGGCGTGCGCCAGCATGGTGTCCGGGTGGAAGCAGGGGCCCGAGGGCTGGATGGAGTCGCAGTCCGCCCCCGAGCCGCAGGCGTAGTCCATGGCCTGCTGCACGATGGGGCCAGGCACCGACGCCTTCGCCACGCACCACTCGGAGCCCGTCGTCCCCGGCGACGGCGTCGCGAATGGGGGCGGGAACACCACCGGCGGCATGAAGCCACCGCCCCCCGGGGACGGGACGGCCCCCGGCGGCTCCGGCGCGTTCTCCGGCGGGCCTGGCACGATCCCCGGTGGGTACGGCGCGTAGATCGGCGGGCTCGGGACGAACCCAGGTGGCTCCGGCGCGTACTCCGGCGGGCTCGGGACGGACCCTGGTGGCTCCGGCGCGTACTCCGGCGGGTACGGCGCGTAGGTTGGCGGGCTCGGCACGTAGGTTGGTGGCTCCGGTGCGTACTCCGGTGGGCTCGGCACAATGCTCGGTGGCGTCGGCTCGTAGCTAGGTGGGCTCGGCGAGATCTCCGGTGGGCTCGGTGAGATTTCTGGTGGGCTCGGCGATATCTCCGGTGGGCTCGGTGAGATTTCTGGTGGGCTCGGCGAGATTTCCGGTGGGCTCGGTGAGATCTCCGGTGGGCTCGGGCTCGGGTACGGTGCGATTTCTGGTGGGCTTGGCGACACTTCCGGCGGGCTCGGGCTGGGGTACGGCGCGACCTCTGGTGGGCTGGGAGTGACTTCTGGTGGGCTGGGCGTGACTTCCGGTGGGCTTGGGTAAACGACAGGCGGGAGCGGCGTAACGGTGGGCGGTGGGCTGGGCGCGATCTCTGGTGGGCTCGGGCTGATGTACGGGGGAGGGTAGTAGTACTCCATCTCGGGCGGCGGCGGGGACGAGTAGACGAACGCCGGCGCCCCCGGGACGGTGGTCGGCGGCGGCGGCGCGTCCGGAGTGAGGCCGCAGTTGGGAGCCCCCGGCGGAGGCGGCGGGTTTGGTGGCGCGAAGACGTCGCCGTAGGGAGGCATCACCGGCGTGCTGCTGTCGTGGTGGTGGTGGTCAAGCAGCAGCTCCTCCTGTCTCAACACTCTTGCACCTGTCCCATCAATCAAATCGACAGCAAGGGGGGTCAGTGGAGCGAACAGGTGTCAAGAGAAAGAAACGTACGTATGGTGAGAAATGCATGATACTTGTAGAATGAAGGAATCTCTTGACAGTAGTCAGGTCAGATAAGTACTAGAAAACAAGTTAGGTTAGCTGATGACAGGCTTGGTTTGCTGGAACAGATGATCCAGAATTCTCGTACACAAAACCCAAATGCAATGTAGTTAACGAGCAGCTAGCATGTGTACCGCATTGCACGAAGAAGGCGAGCGCGGCGAAGAAGACGAAGAGCGGACGCGACGGGCGCAGGTACGCGGTGCTCTCCGCCATGGCGTGCCTGGGGCTCTCGACGGATGGACGTATGGCGACCGTGCGGGCCGTAGCTCCAGGGTTGTTATAGCGGCCATGCCCCGGTTAACACTACGGCAACGGCAACGGCAACAAAAGCGCATAAAGCTGAGCAAGAGGCGAGGGCGAGCAGTGAAAGAGCGAGCGAGTGTCAGGCTTTGCATGTGTGATGTGTGAGCTTTTCTGGCAAGGGGGCAGGGTGAAAGCGTTCGCCCGATAGGGAATATGAGCGAAGCGGCATGGAAATGATTGGATTCGTTGGTGATTTTGAGGTTTTGGATTCGCCTGCCGGCCGCCCTTTTCTCCTTTGGCAATCTTGGCACAGATGCTTGCTTCGTGCGTAGAGAACTGCAGATTGGGAGGTCTTGCTCCCACCCTTTTCATTTGCTTAGGATTCACTCAACATAGGTCCCACCCAGAAATCAAAATTGTGCGCTACTTCCTACCAGTCAATGTATACATGTTTTCCGAGTCTATCTAAGATGCCACTTGCAACATTCTCACAAGAGGCCTGGAACCATTGCATCACCAGCATACGCCACTCAAAAAGCAATCAATTCCGCCAGCTTTAAAGTAGAACGGACGAAAAACGACATCAGCGGGAGGAAATTCCAGCTTCCTCGATATTATAGGAACCAAACAAAAATTTCGGGTTTGCTTTCCTAACAATGCGCACCATCGGGCAACAATAGATACGAACATATCATCATGCTACAATCAGGCAGAAATTGCCACAGTTCATTAGATTCCCAGTGTGCTGACAAAGGGACCAAAATAGCTTCTACAGACTAACACATGATTTTCTCGCCCAGCTGGAATGATAGGAAGAGCAAACTCTTAAACACTCTCCACAAGTCAGAAAACAACAAATTCTTTTATAACTGCAGTAACTCCATTTGCTAACTAAACGGATAACACAACCGACTGCAGCACAGCCATACACGCACAGGTGAGTCCGTCAAGTGAACAGCAAGGTGCACTCTACCAAAGCAAGGCCCAGCTTCTTCATAGGGCCATGCGTCCTGCTAACCGACTTTCCGATATTCTTCGATCAATTGCTGCGTCGACAGAGTTCATCTGTTCATACAAATCGTGAAACAACAAACTCATGTTAGATATGGTCGGGACCTCAGGAACAAAGATTCAGGCATCATCTCAGACTCACTGGCCAAATGAAAGCTGACCTGAAGCAAAACTCTTGCCACATTCTCGACCAAAATTAAGCTACAAAATATGCTACCGTATTGGCAGAACCTCAGCCGCCTAGTTTTTGCTACAAACCCATATTTGCATGCAGTGAATTCGGCAATGAATAAAAATAATGCTTCAATTGAAATTAAATACATACATATTTGCCAACTGTCCGGGGCTTGGTCGATAACCCTCAGGTCATTAGCATAGCACCACGAGATTTGTCAGATTATAGAAAACTTACTAGTAGGAAGAACGATGTAAATACCTACTTGGAACTCCTGATGTGCGAAATCAGCAGGATATAGTTGATCAATCAAATAAACACAACAGAGACATGTGAAATGTAACAAGGTATCATAGAATATGAATCATCTGACTCACATATGCTATGACTGGATGAACCTACTCATTCCCCACAAAATATTCGAGAATTGCATGCCCTTGTGTCTGAGTTCACAATTTCCTATGTTGTGCATGTGCCAAAATTTTAATTGAAAATGACAACGGCAGTTGTATATACAGAATAAAAAAATTGGAAGTGATTGTAAACTGAGGTACTATTTTAATTTCACATTTAAGTAAAAGGCCCAGAAGAACTGTTTGCATTACCCAAAAGCATTGGTTATGTTCACAGTAGATACCACGAAAAACAAACAGACAAATCCATATATCACAAAGTTAAGATTGGTGAAACCTACCAAGATGTTCACTCACTCATCATGCACAAATATCAGATGCAAAACATATGGCATATAATGTAACTCAATGCAATAAACTGAGGTAGCCACCACCACCATAACACAATCTATTGTGCCAACCAAGTTGGGCACACAGAACAAATGGGAACACTCAAAGCGAAATTTCAGGATAGCAGAAACACCTTTGAATGCTGCAACAGCTTATACAACTTTATCATACTACACTACTATTGCCCTACCTAAATGAGCACAGCACCAAAGAAGATACAATTACCATGCATATACTTTTAAGTAAGAATTGGTTGGAAGCATCAAAACAATCTATTGCTATCACTCAGTTCAATACTGCAGACTGCAGATTGAGCAATCCAGCCTTCTGTTTGAGAAATCATAATAACAGTAGAAACATAAAAACATGACTTACCTGGCTAGTTTCATCATGCACCTGATATTTGGGCAACGACAACCTTCTTTCCTCCTACAGAAGTCAACAAATATTTGAGATTATCAGCATCTCAAGTTACATGGTTATAATGCACCAAAAGCACAAGTAACATTTTAACATAAAAGAACACGAGATAAAAGGTAGAAGCATACCATTGACATTGCTTCATCATCCCACACCAGATAGACCTCATTTGTAGCTGGTTGGGCACCGGATGCTTTATTATTATTGGGTATTGCGGGTGAAGATCCAACTGCTGGACCTCCAGTGCCTGGAACAAATGGATGCACATAAGTTCATTGAGTATACTTCGCACCATGGGAAAAAAACACGTACCAGATAGATGAGCATCATCCACCTAAAGTCCCCATCATGACAATATTGAAGTTATAGAAATAACAAGGACAACATATAGAACATTTGCTATCGAACTAATATTTCTTTCAGGACAAGAGAAATCATTAAATTAAGGCATATTAAGATGTAATAATAACATTTAATTCTCTACACATGGCTTTGATTTCTTCTTCTGCACAAAATTCAACAATGCATCTGCTTAAGTCACCCATATTTGCCCATAAGAAATAAATATATATCACCTTGCACCACTTAAGACATAGGAAGGGTTCTAAGATCAACATACCTTGGTTATGGGCTCCATATGCAACTCCTGCAGTACCGACTGCAGCTGGAGAGCTTGCCAGGATGGTTCCAGGTGCAACAGAAGCTACAAATGGGGAACTTGCAGCTCCATTGACAACAGAAGTGTTAACAGGAAACAAAGGCTGGGAAACCTGAGGGGTAACAGGTGAAGGTACTCCTGGAGGGGCCATAGGAAAAGATGTCTGAAGTACATTATGAGGTGCCGAAGTCATAGGAGTAGGCACATTCTGAATAGGAAACAATGGTTGCTGTGGTGGCAGCCCAGTAACTACTGGAGCAACTGAGGCTGCTGGTTGCTGTGGATACGCTGCTTGCTGTGGATACCAAGGTTGTGCTGGTGGAGTAGGCCAAATGGGAGGCCGGGCCATCAAAGGATTCAGTGCAGGATTATAGCTGCCAGCAAATGCAAACGATTAAGAAAAACTCCAAAGTGAGTGCTCACAATAATTACATGCAGAATTGGGAGCACAAATATTAAATTGTTGTAAGTAGACAGGAGGAAGTAGAGAACATACATTGGAGGTGCTACACCATAAGCTGGCCGTGGAGGAAATGCCATGCCTAGTGAATTAGGCATAATAACAGGCCTTACCTGTGGCACTTCTACTTTGGCTACCTTTGTTGACGGATCTTCCTCTGCACATGAAACTAATGTCAGATAAAGGGGGAAATATACCACTCCTCGAAAAAAAAAATAGAAACTTCAGCTCTTAGATCAATTTTTCCTGTGCGTGCATGATTTCACTATGTTTTATTCAGGTTCCTTTCATTTATGTGTGCATGATTGACCACAGTTTTCAGTACTCTCCGGTCATCCAGAAAACATAAGGAGACATTAAAATAGAAAAATCGCCATACCTTCTCCATAGTGAGCAGCCAATACATGTGCAGGAATTCCCTGCATTCCAAAGATCTCAATCTCTGTTGACTCCCTATCAGGCTTCGCATTAGGAACCCTGCAGCCAAAAAAAAAATGGTTTAACAAACCCATAAGTAGCAGGTTGGACATGTTACCAGTGTGAATGGTTGTAAATGAAATAAAAAAACACGGTTGTGGGAGTAACAATAAAGGCTAATAAACTCACATATCGAGGCTAACATCTTTGTAAATACAACAAGGTTGAATCACTCAAGACATTAATTGATAATAAAACAGGCAGAGCATGAAGCTAACAACCTATGCTCATGAGAACCCAATCATGAAGCAGCATATCATCCAGAACTGTATTCTAGCTCTGTTGGCAAGTAGCTCTAGCTCCTCAGACCATAATAAAAGGGATATCCGACAAACATTTATAATTTCATAATACTAGAAATTTATGGATGCACAGACGTAAACAGTTATTTTCGAAACATTCAGCCCAGTCAGTCGGGCGCACGTGCTGACGGACATCGACCGGATCAAATCAAGCGGCACAGCGCCGTTTTGGGGGGCGCAGTAATTAGCTGGGACATCTACCAAATCTAGTAAGCCGCCGGATCGAGGCGGGCGCAGATCGAGGAGGGGAGGAGCTCGAGAGGGGAACGGGGAGGCAGTTCTCACTTAGTGACGGACTCCTTGTGGACCTGGAGGACGTGTATGGCCATGCCGGAGGCGGTGGAGAGCTTCTTGTGGCAGACGTGGCACTTGAAGTGTTTGGCCTTCTGGTGCTGGACGAGGATCTTCTCGTCGTCGAACTCGCGGTCGCAGTAGTAGCAGAAGACCTTCTCGACGCGCTTCTTCTTCTTCCCCATCGGCAACCGCCCTTTGATCTGTGTGTGCGCCTGCCTCTCTCTCTCTCTCTCTCTATCCCCCCCTTGGACCTAGGGTGGGTTAGGGTTTCGGCGAGGTCGCGGGCGGCGAGGGGAGGGGAGCCTGGGGGGAGGAAGAGGGCGGGGCGTCACGGGCTCTCGGCTCGTGCGGGCTTGGTGGGAACGGAGGGGCTTGGCCGGTCGGTGAGCAATTTGGAGGGGGCTCTTTGCAAATATACTGCGGACAGTGGGGCCCTGATCGGTCTCGGAAGCTGACGTATGGGTGAACCGTGGACTTTTCCCTTCTCTTTCCACGCGCTCTCGTTGGGCTGCGTTCGTTTGGTATGTTGGGCTTTTCTTAATGGATCGTTAACTGGGCATGGATCGTTAACTGGGCCGACCTGCATTGTGTTTGTGGATGGAGAAGCTTGGCCCATCTAGGTCCTTCCTTTCACCTCAAAAAAAAAAAAAATCTAGGTCCTTCTGGGATTTGAACGAAATTCTAGCTGCAGTATCGTCATGACTCATGCGCCATGACCATGAGATAAAACAGGCTTTGTTGATTCAAGGCACTTACTTAGGCAATGCTTGGAAAGCAAGAACCGCACAGAAATTTCACATAAAACGGTTCAACTTTACAGAAAAAACGCATAAACATGATTTTTTTTCTTCCACTCCAAACAAAAACTTAGAGCCCGTTTGGTGGGGCTCTCGCCAAGCTCTAGCTCCGGCTCCAAGAAGCCACATCGCAAAGGCTTCGGATGGTTCTTCCTAAGCTGTGAGAGGGAAATGAGAGCAGAGAGAAAAAGGGCTCTGCTACACTATTCGGGCAGCCCTGCTACAGTGCTCGGGGGAGGTGAAGCCGAAACCGTTTTGTCGGAAGCCAAACAGGCCCTGAGCTCTGGAGAGAGCACCATGCATCCTTTTAGTGAAAGCCTTGCGATGGTTGGCCACTTGGCTTCATGAAATGTCGCTCTAGTTATTTTACCTAACTAGTAGAAGTAGAACTAAACTTGGGGCCGAGTTGAATCTAAATACTATACGTAGGCAAACTAGGAAACCTTCAGGATTTGTAGTTTGTATGTACAACAAAATTTGACCAAAGATTAGTAGGAGCATTGCAGGATTGGACAAAATGTATACTCTCTTTAATTTCTTGAGGGTTATTAGCATAAGTCATATCTCTGGCCAATTGGCCACATTGAGAAAGAAAAAAAGGTGGGATAAAGTAATGCTCTTTCTTCGGAGAAGATACAGCAATGCTCGTTGGTACAAAAACACTCAGCCAAATGATCATAAATCTGCGACTGTTTCAAGAGCAAAGAGCCAATTGCATGTCCTCTTCAATCCCATAGTGTGATTCATAGTACGGAATAGTCTGGAAAGGAACTGGAAATATATCATACGTATTACATCAAAAATAAGTAAACAACTAACTCATCCGCAGAGGTTTCTCTCTGACTTATATTTAGGTCAGAGGACCAGAATCCAGAAGCAGTCGAGGCACCTGTCTCGAATGTTAGCACTTTCACTTGCATGGCAGCTCAGTGCTTACAGATGCAATTGTACCATCTGCTTACAGGACCCATCTTGTAAATGATGCTTGATCAGCTGCTGCTCCCAGTGATTTCTTTGTAGGTGCTCTTGATTTTGCAGATCAGAGCTTCCCTGTAATCCATCAGTGCACAGAATTTGATCAGAATATGAAAATGTGCCAAACTATAGGTAGCTCCTCTTTGATTTAATGTAAATCATAGCATCAATAATATTTTTTTAATTTATAGATACACTGGAAAAGGAGGTATCTATGTCTGTATTAAGAAGATAATTTGGTTAGACACAAGTTTATAACAAACCAATTAGTACAATAAGATGGTCTCTTTGCAACAATAAATGAAGCATAGATCATTACTGTTCTGTGTCATGACATAACGCAAAGCCATATTTGCTCCAGTGCAAGACATATCTTGCGTGCTTTAAAAGTGTACTAATTCAGAAAATAAGCTATTTCATACTTTCTCCAATCAGAAATATGACACAGTCTACAAAGGTGACACTTTGACTAAAAATATCTATAAAAATGTACTATCTTACATGGAAAGAGTTATATATCGTAAAGGTATTTTTATAATGAATACAGTAATGCCAATTTTGTGTTGTCAATCTATATAATAATTAGATATTCATAGTCAAACATAAAAAAATAACATAGAACAAACCTAAATGGACATATGGACTTCTATTTCTTATAAGAGGAAGTAGGTCATAGAAAGAACCCAATAATCCCACAGTTTACTTCTTAGTTGTGATTTTTACGTTTCTTTCTTGGAAAAATGGGACAATATGATATTGGTACAATAAGAAAGATAAGGATTACATGATTGCAAGGACAGTGTGTCTCACCTGTCTGGCTGGAAGATGAGGTTGCGGTATGTGAACCACTGCAGCAACACATTCCGGGTGTTCATAAGAGAAGTTCATCGGTACGTAGCACAGAAGAGAATAATCAATACAACTAGAAATACTTCAAAAATCAGAACTTACCCCTGTATATCCAATTCCAACAATCTCAAGAATACCAGGTAGGAGAGGAAGCTTGTCGATGGCCTGAATGCGGAAAGGAAAAAAAAAGTGAGGAACAAGGTACTCCTGTAGTCTGTAGTAACTATAACCTACTACGTGCTACATCAGCTTGACGACGTTGCTCCTGTACCTTGATGGCCCCTACGGCCGTCCAGAGGGCGACGATGGCGGCGACGCCGATGGTGGCCACGGCGTACTTATCCTCAACTTTGTCCCACTGCCTAGAAACAACACTCAGGTAACAAACATTGCGCGGCAAATCGACAGCAGCAAGGGAATTTAAAGATGAGGAAATGCGGGGAGCGTAGGGATGCTGACCGCTTCCTGCGCCGCCTTGACGATCTCCGGCACCTCCTCCGTGGCGCCCTCGCCGCCGGACGTCGCTCTGACGGCGACGCATCTCGAGATCTTGGAGCCTTGACCGAGTTAGTAATAAGAAGGTGTTAGCCGGCCATTCAGCAGCCTATCCAACAGGAGAAAGGAGCGAAGATGGATACGCAGCGAGCGAGCGATCGAGCGGCCAGACGGCGGCGGAGAAAGGGGCGTGCTCTCACCGCATTGAACGACGGACACGACGCCGGCGGAGGCGCGGCCGCGGGGCAGCGGGGCGAGGCCGAGCGGCGCGGAGAAGCGGCAGGCGGAGGCGGTTGCCATGGTAGAGCAGAGAAGAGGCACGCTCGCGCGGTGGGCGGCGGCTCGATCGTGTGCCTCGTGTGGTGGTGGACGGTGGTGGTGCCTCGTGTGGCGGCAGGGGGAGTGGATTTTGGGCGGGGCGCGTACCACACGTTGCGGGGTCGGGAATCGGCCTACGGATAGCGTCAACAGTTTCCGGCGAGAAGAAACACACGAGTACACGTTACACGATTACATTGAGTGGATAACGGCTAGATAGCTCAGTAAGGCTGTCCGCGATGGAAATCCCTAAAAGGTTTTCTAAAACACTGTTTTGCATTGTTTGACATAAATGCTGTACTGTAGACAGAGAGTAAGATAGTTAGAATAGTGATAGTGAATGGGATTTGAGGAATGTTGTTGGACAGCACTCCTCAAATCCCATTCCCTATCACTATTCTAACTACCTCTCTCTCTGTCTACGGTGCAGCATTTATGTCAAACAGTACCAAACAGTGTTTTGAGGAATCACTTTACCAATTCCTATTGGAGACAGCCTAATACACTTGTGCCGAGGGTCGTTTGGCAGAGCTTCTAAGGCTCTACTCCTAATCTGTTTAGAAGCCCAGTAATAAGACCAAAACCACTGTAAAACACCGGTCTGCAAATTTTTACAGGCCAGATACAAAAATGTTGTTTGCATGACCGGTGAGCGCGGTGAGTCCACTAAATACACAACCGGATTGGGCCAAAACCGGCAGAAAAAACAATAGTGTATCTGATACGGAAAAAAAATACGACACACATCGGGTTAGTGCCCGTCGCTCGCCTGCCTCGCAAAGCTCATGGCCGCCGCCCGCCCGCCTCTCTCTTGCCCGGCGGCGCCCTACCACATCTATTGGCCTCTCTGTCGCCAGCGTCTCCCGGCCGCCGCCACCCGCCTCTCCCTCGCCGCAGACGCTTGACCGCTACTGCTCATCTCTCCCTTGCTTGGTGACATGCGCAACTTGGCGGCGGCCGCCGGCGGTGCCGACTGTGGTCGAGGATGACTGGGAACTTTTTCAACCCGATGATGGTGACCTGGGGGAAGAGCAGATCCGGCCCCGGTGGCGGTGGGCGGGCGGAGCCGCCGGTGGCAAGAATGCGGCGCGGCAGGGAGGTAAAGGGGAGAGGAAGGAAGCGAGCAAGAGGATGCACGTGGATCGGTCATCGCGGGGGGTGGTGGTGGCGCGCGCCAGCAGGGGCAGTGGGGGCGGGCGTGGTGGTGCGGGGTGGAAGGTAGAGTGGGTCCGAGAAGGAGGAGCAGGAGGTGGTGGCGTGGGGAATGGTATGGTCTCTAGATGCACGAAGAAGAAGAAGAAGAAGGGGGTGTATTTTCAGAGAATAAAATTCCAATTGTATTTTTGTGCACAAGAATTTCCATACGGAAACTAATTATAAATGAATAAATATACAAAATATCCAAACATGGCCTTAGCCTATGCTCACAAATGGGTCCATTTTATATGTCTAAAACTGTTTTGCACCATAGGTAGAGAGGAGTTTGAAATATGGGTGTTAGATGAGTGCATCAGTGAGAATGGTCTTAGGCATAACTTTGAGCTACTTTCTCTATTTTTTTGACGCGTTTTAATAATTTGATAATAAAGTTAGTAGTAAATTTTCATGTATATGCTGATAGAGAAGTGATGTAAACATAGTTGTCTCGTCCGTCTTTGCACAGTTTAGATGTTGAATAGCGGCG
Source organism: Paspalum notatum (assembly GCA_022530915.1). Lineage (NCBI taxonomy): Eukaryota > Viridiplantae > Streptophyta > Magnoliopsida > Poales > Poaceae > Paspalum > Paspalum notatum. The sequence continues at coordinate 44,788,240 of CM039685.1, forward strand.
TCATGACAGTTTAATTGGCTATTCATCCTATTTAATGGGGCGATTAGCCTGCTAAAATGGCCGTGATTATATAGCAATTTAAAAAAAATATCGGGTAAACATGTATGGCGTACGGGGACCCTAAATGTATCACAAAACCACATGCCATGTGAGTGGTTTGATTTTTTTTGACACTAAATTTAACTGGCTCATGTTATTAAATAATCCACAATTATTATTTATTTTTGTTGTAATTTAGTTTAGCATATAATATACTTGAACTATGAATTGAATTTCTACATTTTCACAAAGGACCTGTAAATTGAAACAAAGGAGTAGCACATAACTTGAAGTCATGTTCGCAATCAAGCACTATCACATACCATCAATCTTACGACTTACAGCAGACGAGCACGATCACAGGCTCCTACGGCAATTTATGCATTTTTGGCTCAATTAAGAGAAACATATTGCTTCTGCCTTTCTCCAAGGGACCATCCAAATTCTACCACAGCTTCTCATCATGTTACAAAATGCTACCGTTCAAAAATTGAACTGCTATTCTGTCATGCATGGGGACTGGAGAAATGCACAATTTCACCCCCAAAAAAGAATACAGCTACCGCTTTTCAGATTTTATCGGTACGCCCTTGTACATGTTTGCACGTTGCCTGAGGTCGTCCACGCGTGGCCTTGCAACCTTGTTGTTGGGATCAAAGAGGAGGACCTCTTCAAAGGCCTTGAGGGCCGATTTCAGGTCCTTCTTCTGTTCATAAGCGTCACCTAGGTTGTTCCAAGCTGTCACATAGCCAGGCTGGAGCTCCACGGCCTTCTCAAACTGCTGGATTGCCTTGTCAAGTTTGTTCTCGCGCTTGTAGCTGACCCCCAGGGCATTGTACACCTGACCAACAGAAACGGTGTCTGAGAAACAGTGTGGCACACAAGATAGTTCCTGAACATCCTACTGCTTTGAATTCATAAGTATAATTAAGGTGTGTACAAGGTAAATTTCAATTCAGGTTACAATATCAGGACCTGTAGTTTGGTTTCAACATGAAGCTTAATCAGACTCCACAGGAGCTGTATATTCCATATAAATGATTATTTAGTGTACTTCATAGAAGACTATTGTAATAATACACTCGGCTTTGACCACAGCACGTGTGTGTTTTCATAACAGTATCGGACTGTATATATTATTCAATGCTTCTTAGCTTATCTTTTTAAACAAGTAACAAGAAAAAAAAAACGGCTATTACATAGCATTGCTTCTTGGGTGGCATAATTCTTCAGCTTATATAGTGATTAACTCAACAAGACAAAACAAAGTATCAAGAAAACAAACATATCTGTTATGATGCCTATCAAAATGCACGCATGCCATTGGCTAGACCCCAAAATAAAGAAATATATCAGAGTGGTCAAGGATAGCTAACCTGTGCAAGATCTTGCTCATCTCTATCCCATTTTGCAATTGCTTGCTGCAGATATTTGATAGCCGCTGGATAAAATTTCCTCCTTAGCATGACTGCTCCAAGCTCAAAATACTCTGTAGCACTTGCATCACCGCTTCTCACTTGTTCCTAGTAAATTGGGAGCTTCAGAAAATAATACGAGTAATTGAGGTGTAAATTTGAAATTTTGAGGTCGATATATGGAAATTGGTAAACAATTTCAATTGTTCTTGTAAAATATCATCCACTAGAAGGCACTTCTGCCAGCATGAGTACCGAATGTTTGTTAGTATGACATGAGGATTTGGTACATACTCCATTTGTCTCAAATTGTAAGGGTATGGGGTTTCAAATAGATTCATACATTATTCCATGTATGTGTTTTTTATATGTGTAAGGGAGGGCCAAAATCCCTTATTATTTGGGACGGAGAGAGTGTACAATGCAAGTAACTATTTTCTCAGACAAGAAACTAGAAGTTGCAAAGCCTGGCTCTGACAAATGTGTATTAAAGTCCAGATTGGGGAGAAAACTCAACCACTGGGAAAAGTCTGGCCTTATCTGAAGAGAGATACCCAAACGGCCTGAGAGAACCCAGTGCACAGAAGAGGTATTTTTGGAAGAACCTTATTTTACCACAATTTTGAGGAACAGGTCTACTCTATTCTCTGAATCTTATAGTTTTTATACTTGCAATGTTAATATTTCCCATGTGCCACTTCCTTGACGCCTAACCAAGGTCCTCCCTTTATCTTTTGATTATAAGTATGCTGTCACTATATGTACAGTATTCAGCATGGACATTAAACAATTTTTTTTACACTCTAGTGTCATAGTCATTTTAGTAGTGTTTGTAATATAATATAATATAAGATTGATCGCTTGTAACAAACCATAAACAAAAGTTTACGAGTGACTTACTTGCAACTCTTTGGCAGAAAGGTCAAGCTCCCTACGAACAAGAACCTGACGGATAACGAAAAATGTACCAGCTCCAAGCAGACCAAGTAGAATGAGCAGATAAGACAGCTGAATTCCCAGCTCAAACAGCTCTCCAACCTCATAAACCATATTTAACTTTGCTCCTACACTAGACTGTGCTGATTGTGCAGTACTCAACCATGCCATGGTACAACATGGAAGTGCCCCGAATTCGAGAACCAAATTCTTTGTTCCCTTTTTATCCTCATCAGAAGGGTGATTGGAAATTTCTGGTATGTAAAGGCACACCATACAACATATATCAGGGAAACAATTGTACAACAGTGATTCCTAGCTTGAAACACTACGATATTATATAACACCCCATACATTTCTATTCAATTCAGCACATGAAAGATGGTATATTTTAAGAAAAATGTATTAAAGATGGTAAATTGCATTTAGAACAGCTTGCATTATTCTAACTTAGGACGACTTAGGTAGAGAACCAAGGGCAAAGGGAGACTAGCTATGCTATCCTTTACGTGGAAGTATAATTTTATATGTGACATGTTAAATTTCCTTTTGCTGGTGGTTTATGTTGTTGGGCTTGAATTCTAGCCTACCCAAATTGCTTGTGACTAAAATGCTTTGTTGCTGCTGCATTTGCCAATTTTCTCTCTTTCCCTCATATGATTGATGGCAGGTAGCAAGTATGACTTTTTCTTTTTCTTGAGGAAACAAGCCAGGAGCGGTGCCTCCCATTAAGGAGTGAATATGTCGTTAAATAGCCAAGTAGGTAGCCAACATCAACAAGACAGGAATAGAATGGATGGCATGGCTGCTCTCGTTAAAAGAGGAACAATTTCAAAAGGCTTAATATGCTTGTCATATGAAATAAATATATGATGAGTGCCATTGTAGGGAAGAAATTTCTTCATGGGAGCACACGAACATTATTTGATATAAAAATGGACTTACCTTCTTCGTTTTTCGAAGCAAAGACAACGCATCCTCCCTTTGGTGACAGGCCTTCCTTAGCAACAAACGAACGGAGTCCAAATGAGAATGTATTTGAAGCCAAAAGATATATGGTTTGCATGGAATGGTAGTTCTAGGACTCTAGGTGATGAAGAAAGGAAATACGAAGAAGTATCAACTGTGCTGTGCGTGTTAAGAGCACCGTAAAGTTTGATAGCACGCATTGCTTAGTTAAGACTTGGGCAAACAAGCAGGGTGTAGTGCGATTACAGAAGTCGGTCTAATTTCTCTTCGTAAAAGAGTCAGCAGGCATCGTGGACGTACGCAAGCTACTGGTTCGAGCACGACCGCACGACATCGGAGAAGAAAGAGCGACTTACGAAGAAGAAACGCCTCGCCGGTCCAGCAAAGGGTCGGCGGGCAAGAACTGGTGGGAGAGAAGAGCCCGGGGCGACGACGTGACCGTGGCTCGGCGGGAGGAGGAAGCCCAGAGGCGCTCTCGGGAACCCGGACGATGGTGACGCGAGCTGCTATGGTGGTGCGCGCAGCGCGGGGCCTGGACACCAGCGGCGGAGCCGCTGGGTGGAGGAGGAGACGGCCGGGATCGCCGCACGCTTGGGACGGGAAGAGGAGCAGGCGCGCCATGGCGAGACGAGGATGGGGGTGTTCACGAGCTGAAGGCCTGGAGCCGGAGGAGATAGGATTCCCGTCATCCCGTGGCGCAGATCTCGGCCGTCCGTTCGGGATCCAATCGCCATGCCGTCCTGAGACCTGACTGACCTCACCTCCTGTCCTTCCATCCGTTTTGCCACATGACTACATGAGCTTTTTTTTTTTTTTTTTACCTTTTGGCTTCCGGTCGATCTGAGAGATATCACGTGCATTTTACATTCTTGTAAGATTTTTTTTCAATTAGAATTCATTTACCCTTTGAATTAACGAAAAAAAATATTTTGGTATTAGTCCCACCTCCTCTTGGTACTTATCTTACTAATTAGTACTCCCTCCCCCTCCGTATTTAAATATAAATCGCGATTGATTTTTTTACAAAACTTCAATAGTTCATCTTATTCTAAAAATTATAATTTATTATTTATTTTGTTGTGATTTGTTGGATCACTATAGAAAGTTTAAGTATAACTATTTTTTTATATATTTACGTAACTTTTTTAAATAAGACGAAATATAAAAGTTTTGAAAAAAAATCATCCGCTATTTGTATTTAAATACGGAGGGAGTAGTACTTTATATAAACAATTAAATCTTATGGAATGGAAGGCTCACATTAATGTCAACCATTGTAAAACTTGTATAACTTAAAACCCAATGCATTTTTAGATAAAAGCAAACCCAATGCATTTTTAGATAAAAGCCAATACATAATCAATTGCATTAGCGTCCATCCCTAATTCAGCACATGGATTATTCGCCTGCCTTGCAGCTACAAGGTACAAGCGCAAGCGCCTGCTACTACTACATTGAAACTACGTAGCCACATCATGAATCATGATTCCCTTGTATGTATGTACATCAGGAAAGCTAGCAGTCTAGCACCCAAGAAGGTGCATGACAATGAGATCGACGTGTGCAGAAGCCCTATGCACTGTTCTGTGACGCTCTTTGTTCCTCAATCTGGTCCATAATCCTTTCCGCATGCTCCAACCATTCAGCATCAGCATCCTCATAACCCTTTCCTTCCTGTGCATACATGGATCAGTATCCTAGCACGATTCGGCAATTCAAGACCAGCACAAGCAAGAACAGAGACTACAAACCAAGATAGATAGGCCAGGAGCAGTATCGATGCTGTCAGCATATTTCACTGCTTCTTCCCACCAATCAGGATCCTCATCGATCTCCATAAGAGATTTACCGTCAGTCAAATACCCGCTCTTGTTGCCGTTTTCGATGTTGATTTCTACGACAGCGCTCTGATATTCTGTTTGAGCTGACTCCACTACTGAGCTGAGTTCAGGCATCACATCCCAGGGTACAGGACGCAATGGAGAACGATAACCTACCCCAAAGCATGGATCATTGATGCTATGACTGAAAGAATAATCTGTGAACTGATACTGCAATAATGGTCTTTGCTTACCTTGACAATCAGGGTCATAACACTTTTGGTAGTATGCTGCTCTTTGGAAATCAACAATGTACATTACTGATGCATTTGACATAATTAGTGATAGGGTGATGTGAACAAGAAATAGTACAGTATGAGACAGCTGATGCTCTTGTTACCATGATTGCTCTTATGCTCTCTTCCAATATGTTCACAGTACCTGCTCCTTGACATACTATAGATCATCAAACCATACTGTGAAAACCAGTACCAGGATCGAATTTTTCCTGCAGCGCAACAAATGCAAAAAAAATGCTTCAGATAATAATATATATCCAACCATCACGATAATTAAACAATACAATATGCACATCCTGCAACATTATATTAAGAAAATAATAGTACATAAACAATATAATTCACTTTACATTAACCTTTTTAGATTACTTGAAATGCCAATAATGTGCTGCCGTTTAGCAAATAATTTCACTGTTGATGTCAGAGCCCTGGGTATAGACAATGAGGTTGTGGATAACAAGGCAGATCTAGGCAAACGTCGTCTTGTGGAGTGAACACAAACACTTAGTGAAACTAATGTTTATCAGAACAAATAGAAAGTCAGGTAATCATGAAGACAAACAACCTGAAACATTTCCAAAAGAAGCGATGGATTCAACAAAGCCATCCAAAGCTGGGAAAGGAGATTTTCCATAAGTATATTCATGAGGAAAATCACTTCGGTAAGTAGCAATGGGGTCCTTGTAGCTCCTTCCTTGAATCTGGCCCTGGGAAAATACAAAAATACATACACTTAGCCTATACTTAAATTAAGATACAAAATTCAATTTTCTCAGAGAAAGAAAGGCAGACAAGCACTCTCAATATTACCTCTCAAGGACTGATAAAAGCTAAACTGCGTAACATCATTTAGGCGCTAGCATTTTCAAATTTCCAAACTAGAATATGCAAGTTTCGATCTGCTATTAAGGCTAGCAGTGTATTCTAACAGCACTAATTATTCACTTTAACTTTTATACAACTCAGGTAGATGGACAAAACACACCTCAATATCTGAAAACTACCCTGTTTCCAATCCACACCAATTGTGTTACTGCCTTTTGAATGATCTTCAAAAACGCTATGGCTGTTTATTTAGCAGAATTTGAGGCTACCTTTGGGAGTTATTCTATTTTCTGTATAGATCTAATCCCTAAATATAATTGCATTTATTATACATGAGCAACGTGATCATGGATCCTTCTTTTTTTTATAATTAGTGGATCCTTCTTTTTTTTATAATTAATCTAGATTTTTTTTCTTTGTATATAGATGAATCTACAAATATGGCAGATAGGCCAGTATCTGGCTAAGTGGCTAGACTTAGACCTAGTTTGCTTTGGACCTAAAATCGCTGCCCAGGACCAGCCCTCAAATCCATATTCCACTGCCTACTTGCAATGTTTTGGTCCAGGTAATTTGGGTGGACAACTTGTCCAAGCACGGTCCTGATGCAGTGAACAGGCCTGTCTAGGGCTCTAGGCAGGCCAAAACCAAGTCAGGCCAGGGCGCCAAGCTTGGAATTTTTTTTTATTTATTATTGCTTTGGATCTACGGACCACACAAAATGCAGGGGTGATGCCATGGTACCAAGGCACCAGGATGAAAAGAATAAACTGCTACTCATATCGCCATACATTTTCACACAAGATTATATGTTCCTTGAGCAAGGGAACAGGGTCAATTTAGAGTTAGCTTCGCCCCTGGTAACATGTACATCGCCTTTTTCTCTTGATTAATGACATCATTTCTGTTTCTGCTGATAAATTAGAGCTTTTCTAGCACTCAGATCAAGAGGGGTGCCTTAGATCTCATCTTAAAATTTGTATAGATGTTAGTAAAGCTATACAAAATATTTACATTATGATTTATATAAGTTAATGGGAAACTACAAAAAAAAACATTAGCAATCCTACTTGCAAGTACCCACAAGTTCAATAGTTGCATGTAGCACCTTGCATTTTTAACCCATTGCAAACTCACATCTCAAGAGTTATAGTAAATGACATCACAAGTCTAGACTTTTCTTCCACGCAGGATGCCTCCATGGAATGTTTTACTGCCAAGTAGGCCCACCACGATAGATCTGCCAGTTTAAACTTTCCACACAAACGAAGGGAGAGAAAGCCTAAGTGGCAGAGGCGCCTGTGGTTACTAGCACAATGAATTCAGGTGATTGGTAGCATAGAGACAGAATCCGCTGGCAAGCCTGAAAAGGAGAGGCCACACATTTACACCAGAGAGGTGAGCTTTCTCCATTAGTTAGTTGTGAGGTTTAGGTAGTTTGTATTCGTTTGGTTAGCTTAAATGCCCCACCTACTGAATGCAACTTATATAGCAACAAGACAGCTCAGGGATCTCAGGCCACCACGCTCATGATGCATGCAGCTTACATGTCCAAGCCAAATCGCTAGGGGGCTACTGAGAAAGATTAAGAAAATGCATCAATGTTGCTACTTCAAGTTAAAGATCTACAATCTCTGGAAGTCTGGTACTCTGGATCATACTAACTAAAAGAAGCAGAGTGAAGTGTAACAATTGTCATTTTAACAAGAACCCTAATTTGTTCACAATGCAGAGTGACTTGTAATACTCCCTCTGTTTCTTTTTACAGGGCATATTATTGGATTTCAAAAGTATCGATAGATCCGTAGTTCAGAAATCTTTTAATATGGCATTGATTTTGTAGCAGTTGATGTCATATTGAAAGAGAAATTGATGTCAAAACACACCTTTCCCAAATACTAATACATATTATAAAAAGAAACGGGGGGTATGAAAGCAAGAAAACGTACAAAATTTCAGATAGTCTTTAGCAATGTCCATTAGCAGGAAAAATGCAATACTGTCATCCAAATTGCAAATACTTACTTGTGCCATGTTGAATTCAGAATCAAAATGCAATGTTTTCTTGCATTCCAAGTCCAGTTTGCATATCAAAAGTCTATCACAGTTATCATCTAGTCTACAAATAAGGGACTCCATAAAGACATCTTTATCATTCTGTAACAATTAAATATGACGTCAGATGAATAGTGATATCAATATCAAAATCTCGTAAGTTTTTCAATAGAATGGCATATATAGATCAATAGATGAGTATTTAATGATGTCATTCCAGAGATAACATGACAGAAACAGGAGATCAGATATCATATATAGTATCTACTGGGAAGATTTCACATTCCTGCAGGCAGTAGAAACAGAAGTGCAGACTTCTACTTAAATTGTCAACTATATTGCAGACTTAAGATAGCATGTCTCCCAAAAGCATTTAGAACAATATGATACAATATTATTGCAAATCAATCAGAAGTGAACTGCTTTTGAAAAGGATGAATCAGCCTTGACATTAAAAAAATATGTTCACATAGTATAAAAAAATAGATCTTTTTGATCAAGGGCTCACCATTTCCTGACATTTGAAACGCTTGGTAGGCACAAGAAATGATTTCTTCCCAGACTTCGATGAGAAAGCTAAACGGAAGCAGCGATTACGAGAGTAAACTGCAGTGTCCATAAAGAGCTGCTCAACAGGACCTGTAGAGCTGCTATCTTTTGTAATATACAGTTTACCAAGGTTAGGATTGGATGCACGCTGGGCTGCAATTTGTGAACAGACCTGTGGGGAAGAATAAACTTCATTTTGGAAAACAAAAAAAAATACCCTCTGTTTTTATGTCAATATAATATAGCATATATTTAAACACAGTAAGTCCAGAAGTGCGGTAAAAACTAGGATAATTTACTTGCAATTTTGATATGGACAGTAGATATGAGAAACACAAATATTATTGCAGAACTGATAGTCCCCCCCCCCCCCACCCCCAAAAAAAAAAAGCTCTTTAAACACTGATATTAAATGAATCCTACTATTAACGGCTCAACAACATGGCAGACAAGTTAGGAGTCATTCTTGATTCTTTTTCAAGACAAGGAAAAACTAGCAATGCCAGAAGAAAAGAAAAATGGATGGTTTTATGATATGGTTATTTTAGTGAGTCAAGCAATTACCCTAAAGAAGCACAGTAGTTGTATCCAGTATCTCCCAACAGTATAGACAGCAGTAATGTGTGCAGCAGGCACCAGGTCATCAGTGCAAATAAATTTCAGGTTTTCATGAGCGGTATGGAATAATCTAAACTCTAGACGCCTTCCATTTTGAATCATTTCTCCAAGATTGGGAATGTGCACACAAGTTGTCTTTTAAAGGTCAGAAGAAAAGAAGTGGCAAGATTTTTTGTACCCTGCATTGACCAAAAGATGGGGCAATGGAGAACAAGTTCATCTTCATTGGTGGATGAAGACAGCGTAGAGAATAGAGATTATGGAAATTACTATTTATTGTTTATGTTATCATATTATTTTATTTCTAAGATGTGGTCATATTGCACTATGCACCTATGATATCCTATTCTGTCTATGGATTAAGTGCATATAGTTTCCACAATAAAACATCTTACTTCCATGCTGTTAAATGTTGCTACACCCTGTTCAAAATGTTTCTTATAAATAAATGTTAAAAATTTAGCACATTTGACCCAAATGTTAAAATAGCAGCAAGCAAAACCAAGTAACAAACAAATTTACTGACAACAGTAAAAAATGAAGACCAAGATTGAATAATACCTCAGAGACAAATGCACCAACATGGGAGTTGTCTTTAAATGCAGTCTTGGGTATACGAATGGTTAGATGACGTGAAAACTTCTCTACGAATAGAAAAATGATAATAGTTGTCATGTGACTGGCATTAATAAGTATAGAATGTCATTGCAGCAAATGACTAGCATATAACGTAAAATAGTATGGAGGTGACAATAATAGAAACACGTTTTATAATGGAATGTTTTTCTACTGTCCCCTTCCCTTTTGAAATGTATTCACTTTCCAAATTCTTTATTTTTAATATGAATGCCAGATGGATGAAAAAAGTGTGAAGTGCATAAAAAAACTTTGGTTTTGAATAATACTGACATCCTAGCAAATAAGTTCAATCAGCTTAGTTTTACTGCTATAATTTTACTAAAACTATTTTGCTATAACTGAATCTCAGCATGTTGTATACAATTAATAACAGTGAATTCGCATGGCTTCTACTAATATATCTCAAAGGCTGAAACTAGAAACCAATAACAGGCTGAAGCTCACGGACCGCTGTATCTCCAATCTATTGTTCCTGGTAAAAAGGAAAGTGAGCTTAGCTCAGCTGGCAGTGCCCTCGCCACAGAGGTGGGTAGGCCAGCCATGGATCAAACCCCAGTCTCCATGCGTCCAGGTGTCCCCCTATTATCTCAAAAAGTGGCACAAGGTTACATCCCTATTAACAGGTATGGTTCCATGAAAACGTGCAAGACCATTACTAAAAATTATAGATATAAATCACTTCAACCAGGTAGAATCAACAAAATATGTCACATATTGTCAAATATGCTTATAGTTTTAGGACAATTTTGTTAGAAGAGAATCAGACTCAATTATTTGAAACAAGCGAATAAAGAATTGAGCCACCTTGAGTGGATGAATCTAACTCTGTGATCCACTCTTCGTGTCCTTCAATAGAATATTTATCATGTAAGGCACTGAATACAACGGCAACCAGTATATCCACCATTTCATCAGCATCTCTCTTCTTGTTCAATCTTGTATCAAACTCAAGATCAAAGTAAATGTGGCAAGGTGAACCCTGTAGCAGCAATCGAGATGTTATGTTGGGCATTGCAGTGTAGCCAACTTGCCATTGTGAAAATATTCAATGGCATGAGTAATGAGTAAACTGACTCATATAACTATAAATAGTAAATACATTTTGCAAAACTAAAGATTTAAGGGACTATATAAGAACAGTGAGATTTAGCAAATATTTATAGGAAAATTACTGAGCAAATCACTTGGGGGCACATGGCACACCACATGAACAGACAGCCTGGTCTGGTAAGCCAAGGGGCAAGATGTCCCAGGCAGTCCATTTATTGAAAATGGAGAGCTCTTAAATATGTAGGTTTACGAGAAAATAATGCTAAATATGTTGTTTTCTAACGAGACAGCCTAAATGTGTACAGCAAAAAAGGGGAAATCTATGGCTCTGGTAAAATTCCATAAACTTGTGGTTTTGGAATAGTTTGGTCAAATCATTGTCCGTTTTGCAAAATATACTGTCTTACAAAAGAAATTATAAATTATAAATTTTTTTGAATAAAACGAGCGATTGAAATTTTGAAAAAAAAAGTCAACCGCGACTTATTTTAAATACGGAGGGAGTATATAACATATTTATGACTGTTCCAGCACAGAACGAACAAATGGTGGCTTACCTCCCGGATAACTTCATAGTGATGGCGAATCTTGGAATCCATATCACTGTACCTGAAAGAATACAGCAATAAGGAGTGGTGACTAAGCATAGGTTGTTCAAATGGTTGGCCATTTAGGGAAAAGAAATAAAACTTAGAATTAGCCACACAGTGACAGAGAGACAGACCATTTAGTAATAGGATGGTTATACACACACACACAACGAAGTACTTCGAAATGCAAGAGATGCAGTTTACTAAGGACTCAACCTCCTCCAGAACTCGTCGTATGTAGACACGAGGAACCTTCTTGTCCCAGTCATATGATCTTGATAGCTAAAGACATTGGCATGTGTGTATGCCTTAGAGAACCTGATCGCCTCGTCTTGCCTAGGAAATGTAGCCCAGACAACATTCCTGCATAGCTGACAACAGACCACTCAGACCAAAACGAGCATTATCAATTATGTGCTATCAACCAAAGCGGAGATAACACAATGCGGAATGGACTAAATTCCACACCTGGGAATCAAGTCGGTTTGCTTCTCCAGATCAATGCGGATTTCCCGCAGCAGCCTTAACAGGCTCAGCGGCTTTTTTACTGGGACACCTTGCGGGGAACCGTAGAACACGATTGGGGACATCTGCTTCCGGTTGCGGCCTGTAAATTTGATCGCCGCTACCGAAGGCCCACCATGCTACAAACACGATGGTTGGCATGAAATTAACTTGGTTTTCCTTTGGTCTGGAAATTAGGAAGAGAGAAATGCCTCAGCCTCACCTTGTCCACCGCGGCAACCGGTGTGGGAGCACAAGAGGAGCTCCCGCCACCACTACCGGTGACCCCTTTGGCGGGCGAGAGCCGCGACTTTTTGCCCCGCCGGAGTGGCCTCTCTCTGAACGCTGACTCTGGAAGCCATCGAACAAGCGGAGGACTCGTCGACAATCAGAATCCGGGGACATTGCAATGTGAAAGAAAACTAGTAGCATCAGAATTTGGGGAGGAGCGTACGGGGAGGGGAGACGCCGCATTTGAAGCAGGCGAAGAGGCGGTCGACGTCATCCTTGGGGTCGTACGCCGCCATTGCCGTCGAGCCTACTCGGCTTTTGCCGCTTCAGTTTCTCTCGATCGCCCGCGTTGATGAGATCTGTCTAGGGTTTGCTCGCTTTGGGTTTATCTGACGAAGTGCGAGTGCGCGTCAGCGGGAAGCCTGGAATCGGGTTTTTCCCTCGCGCTGGGAGCGGGAACGGTTATTTACCATTGTTGGGTATTCGTAGGCTGTTAGGCACTGACAGTGTTGTCTTGGAGGAATTTTGATTTGGGAGTGTACCGGGGTCACCAGGAGGGGAAAAAAAATATCCGTATTGTATCTGTACTTTTCTACTCTATGTACAGTGCGCAAACAGTCTTTAAGAGTGTTTTGTACTCCCATATGTCCTGTCTGGTGATCTCGGTCTAACAAAGCTAGTGAGATTTTTAGCGTCCGCTGCTTTTGAGAGAAATTTGATGCCTTTCAAAGAAAGATGCACTTTAGATCATTTGTCACAAAAATATAGAACAGTAACATGCCATTCTTTACGAAAAGTAGGCTCTCCATTGCCTATACGGCTATAGGTCATCTGTAAAGAGTTTTTTCACATGTCACATCCTCTATCCATTTTTATGTTTTAGACAACAAATTAATCATACAAATGACATTTAAGATTATAAAAAAGTGTATGTAAACAAACGGTCAAAAACATGTTACTATACGGGTTGTTAACATAGAGGATGATACAATGTAGGGGAGAGCTGATATAGTTTTTGACATAGAGGATGACATGTATATATTTAAATCATGATCATGATGAAGCAGTGGTAAGACAGAGATAGATTGATACTTTAAAAATTGGAAACTTCAGACCCAAAGGACGGAAAAAATAAATAAATGGGGCTAGTTAGAAATAAGATGTTTAAGTTAATGGCAGGACATAGATACATATCTATAAATGTTCACTATCTCTGAGAGCCTGAGAGGGAACAGTGGCGAAGGAAGAGAGGTGCATTTATTATTGCCCTCAACATTGTTGCATTCCCCTAACTCGTTTACGTTATGTTTTCCAAGTAAGGCTTCGCTTAGAATATATTGGATTGGAGTGAATTAGATGGGTTGAGATGTATTTAAATCCTTTATAAATCAAAATCATTCTTAATCCTCCTAATCCAACTCAACATCTTTTAATCAAATATAAATACCAATGCAAGGTCTAAGGTATACTACTCATCTATAAGGTATAGCTCATATATTATACTGGACATTAGTATGTCCATTTGTGCGCGCGCATGTGGTGCGTCGAATACAGAAACGGTGTTAATCTCGTAGAACCGTTCGTCTCAGGACTCGGGAGTGTTTTTCCAAGCTGCGCAGTCGCCGAGACACAGATTTTTCAACTTGCCACTGAGAAATTGTGAGACACACAAAAAAATTCCTTGCCTTCTCGCAACAAGCTTCTGCGAGTATCACGGTTATAAGACACAGAAACAAAAAGACCTGAAGATGGGGAACGCATTTCAACATCCACCTCGCATTGGTACAACTTTTGGTATTTTGGAATACAAGAACTTCACATGCACCTCGCAAAAAAAAAAAGTTACTTCACATACAAGGGGGAAATGGAATTTACAAACAAAAAAAATGCAAGAGCTCAATTGCAGTAGGAATCATAAGAGTACCTTTTCTTTTTCCTTTCAAATGGAAGGGTGGTTTTAACCATCAATTGCTATCATCCTTTCCTCTAGAACTACTAGAAGGGGGGGGAAAACAAATGTTAACAAGATCCTGTGGATCTTTGATTCTTACAACTACTATACAAAGAATCGGCATGTGTGTTTCTGTACAAAAAGATTAACAGATTTCTGCACAAAAATCACAGTCTACAGGTGAGACGGCACTATGTCATATAATACGCTGCTGCTCGCCATCATAATTAGACAATTGCATCAGAGCTTGTGGGGAACTCAAGGCCTTGAAGCGCAGGGATGTTGTGCAGATCCTCCATAGAGTATAAGGGAACCAACCAGAGCAACTTGTTGGTGCCAAAGACCTGCGGTAACCTGTATTACATACAGGAGGAGTGATATGAAGATCATAAAAATGAATATACCATAAAGATTACCTGCTCCAAGTTCCTTCTCCATCCTAGGTCATATTTCCATGAAACAGACTTCTTTCGCTCATAGATCTGGAACAAGTTTGACCCAATGCAACCATATTGTAATGTTTTGGGAATGCCATCAAGGGAACAAGCTATTAATATACTGGGATGTAGTGCTAAATTACTGAATTGGAGAGCAAGAGAGGAACGACCAAAATCTGAATCACAATGGTTGGACAGTTTCGAAATCTTTTGTGTGCATGCACTACACATGACCCTTTGATCAATACTGAATTTTGATCATGCAGCGCATGATGGCCACATTTGGTCCAGTATCTAAATTAACAGTTAATCAGGTAGATGAAATTTTATATTTCATTTAGGCATTTCTTTTATTTATGAACTCTGCAAGCAATTAAAGCAAGAGGACTAATGTCCACGGAATTACCTCTATGGAAGTTGTATTACTAGTAACAAGTGACGCATGCATGCCAATGAAACATAGGAGGCTCAGCGCAAATGCTAAATTGAGAACTGCAATAAAGATCAATTGTTAAGTCAAGATCAATTGTTAAGTAAATTTCACAACCTTGCGGTAACTTTGGTGCTTCCAAGTTCCAAGGGGAGAAAAAGGTTTACCAAAAGCAATAAATAGAACAGCGATATCCCCAGGAGAGCTGGAACGCCTACTCTCATCTTGAAAGAACTCAATAAAGTTTGGAAGTAGTACCAAAGTATCCAGCACTGTCTCAGCAAATGCGTACACCTATATAAGATGGAAAAATGAACACAGGAATTTCACAGGAATCATGTAGAAATCAATTTCACAGGAAAAACGCAGGAATAGGGAGATTTTCCTACATTTCAAACAGGGACTTAAAAAAACAAATAGCAACAAATAACTGAATAAGGTATCTAAACAGGCAAACATAAAACATTATAGGAGAGGTAATAAATATAGAACACAATCATGTCTCTCTTGTTCTAAGTACACATGCCTTGGCTTTCACTTATAGGGCTGTTTTTTAAGGCAACATATCGAGTGCAATCAAAGTTTTGGTGCGACCACCGTGCAACCCTACTAAAAAAAAAGTGTAAAAAAATTCTGGAAAAAAATCATGAATGTACATCTCACCTTACCTCATCTATATATAAAATTTTATGATCAAATTCATCCTACTCTAGCAGCTACAAAAAAAGACAAATTTGGGGTGCATTTGAACTATTACTGTTTGTCAGAAAATTTGTCTTTTTTGTAATTGCTAGAGTAGGACGAATTTGACCCTGAAATTTTATATATAGATGGGGTAGGCTGAGATGTACATTCATGATTATTTTTTTCAGAATTTTTTGACACTTTTTTAGTAGAGTTGCACCGTGGTTGCACCAAAACTTTGATTGCACTTGATATGTTACCGTTTTTTAATGGTTGACAAACTTACCTAGTAGCAGAAAGAAGAGTTCACACACGTGCATGCTATAAACTGGTAACTAATTGTTGGTAGGCCAGCATGTCAAGTGGGAAATAGAAGTATTACCAAGTATTTATTGTATATTTGCAATTAACAACCCAATCACGAAAGTATTGACAAGTATTTCTTATATATCTACAAGAATAACCAAACCATAAAAACAATACCCAAGCATATATTACATTAAATGTTTGCAAGAACAACCAAGCCAATACAATGTTTTTTTAGAACAAGCAGGAGAGCCGTGTATAATTATATTATATTTTAGTAGATTATAACTGCGCCTGTGAACAAATAAAAAGGATGACCACGGAACTAGCATCTAGTAACTAGGGTCCAGGGCTGTGAACAAATAAAGAGGAAAGCTCTCACGCCCCAGCCAACACCCAAAGCTGCAAGTGCAATGGTTGAGCTTAAGGAAATATTTAAGGCCTTGGTTAGCATTTACAGGCTCAATGTTCAGCAGTCATCCACATTTATAAAGAATAAAATCAGTTTTAAGAATGTGCATGAACATACGAAATAATAAAATTTCAACAACAGAACAACCACTAGCCACAGGAATATGTAATAATAGCGAATAGGTAACAAGCCAATGATTTTGTATATACAAATGTGTAGAATAAGCATAGACAGGGTAGACATGTGAAGCGTTTCGATTATACCAGAAAAAGAAGAAAATACTTGTAGTTCCTTGCTCCAACACAATTCACTACCCAAATGCAGTGATGGTCCATTTTAAGCACACATCTGTTACCTGCATAATCAAAAGAAAAGGTTAAAACAAGAACTGGGAGGACTGATGGGTGATGACATCCAACCTATCCATCCTATATTTAACAGAAACAATAGAAATGAGATGGTTTTTTTTTATAAAAAAAAAGGTGGGCAAGATGGCAGATCCTCGGCCAAGCTAATAAAACCAAAAGAAATCAAATGTTTTCTTGGCAACTGATGTAGATCTGGTAGATTTACTATATAAGGCCTGGTTAATATTCAATGGCACAACATTTTGTCCTTGGTTGGGGTGAGCAGAGTGGCACAAAGATGCAATGATCGTGATTTTGCTGATTGGTGGAGGAAGGCAAGCAAGAGGGTTGATGGGTGCCTAGCTTGGTGATCTTGGGTGCGCGGACCTTATTTATTAAAAGGAACAGGTGTGTTTTTTATGGTGACTCTCCCTCTCTCCCTAGGGCTACACATTTTTTATCCGAGGAGATGAGGCTTTGGAGCTTGCCTGGAGGCAAAATGCTCCAGAAGCTGTGGTTAGGCCTTAGCTTGGGCTGAGTTTTTAAGTCAGGGTGGTTGCCTTCTGTTTCACACACATAGGGTGGGCTGCTTCCCTCTCTCTAATACAAAGGTTCAATTACAATTTTCAGACAGTGGTCAAAATTTGAAATATTAGTTGCCATCAACAGGAAACGTGACTTACAGACAGAACAATGATGACAGCGGGGAGGTTTGCCATTTTGACAACGAAAACAATATTTAGGAGCACTTCCTTGCTCCTCCAAAGAGGAAAATGCAGGATCCCCACTATCTTCTGCATCATGTCTCCAGTTTTCAGGTACAGCACCAGGATCAGTGAAAACAACCATAAAATAGCACCATAAAATCATTGCAAGCTGCAGAAGAAACAAGATCCCTGAAGAAGTTTAAGCAAGACACAATAAAATATAATCATGAATCGTATTTCTCATTTTGAAGTCCATCTTAAAAGTAAAACTATAATAATTCAAAACTACCAAGCATAAATGAAATGTTCTTGCAGTCTAGCTGGAACATGGAAAAATCAAAGTCTTTTTTCCCATATGAAATCTAGGAGTTGGAATATCCTATTTATGGAAGAAATTAAAAATTCTAAAGCAAAAGAAGGTGAATCACACAAATAAGATCTCAAAAACATTAGGATAGCTTGATTTCTCAGTGACCAGACTGTTTTTAACAAAAAACAATATGAAAAACCCAACAATGGAAATGATTTTTATGTTGATGGCATTGGCATACAAGAAAAACTGTACCAACAAAAGGAAAAAAGAGCCATACAGTAAGGGTAGAACTAAAAGCAGCTAAACCAAAGAAGATAACCAAGAAGAAGATGACAGTTCCAGAGGCTCTTTTATTCTATGTAGGGCAGCCTGGTGCATGTGCTCCCGCTTCCGCGGGGTTTGGAATGAGTCAGACCCACTTGGGGTCCATAGTACGCAACTTTTCCCCACATTTCTGCAAGAGATTGTACCCACGACTCGAACCCGTGACCTTCTGGAAGCAGATTTACCATTGCACCAAGATTCCCCTTCCCCACTTTTATTCCTTCTAATTTAAGTAAAATTTCTCATAAAGCCTGCCTTCCAGCCATGGAAGCAAGGAGGCTATAAGATGTATGATGAGAGCGACCAAAAATAAATTACAAATACATAATATTTACAAGATTATTTGACTATCATTATCAAATCCAATTTCGGCACATTTCAAAATGGTTTTATTATATTTGCAAACTTGACAATAGAAAGTGTCATAGAGTGACAGATGGGGTCACAGCAAGTTCCCCTTTAGGTTCAGAGGGGAGTTGGTGTACTCGTGACTATGGCTAGCACTGGTGAGGTGAGAACCTCGATCACACAAATGCATGCAAGCTCGACCAAACAGGTGCTAGCTTCATCCAACCGGCCTGCTTGCTCAAATTCAGGCATCCAATCAGGCACTTAGTGTCCAACAACACCTCAATCTGGGCAACCTTTCCTTTCTTAGGGTCAACCATGATTAATCGTCACCCACTGTACCCAACAGAACTGTTGCAATAATAACTGAGTTGCTTCACGAGTCAAATATATTTTCGTGTTGGCGCAACATTACAGGTCTGAACAGCAAATAACATCAGCAATGCGTTGTGCGCACGCATCATAATTCTAACACCCGGTGTACTTGACTCAGAGTCTCAAATGCGCATTTGACAAACAAAGCTTAACTAGAGCTAGGACAGGGAAATCAAATCTCTACTTTTCAGAACATTACCAATAATAGACAGTTTTGCCCGAACTTCGATCGAAATCACATCTCCCGTACTCTACGGGCTTATACAAGTATCCCTATACTGCAAAAATTTTACGCAGCGCTGTTTCTAAAAATAGATCTTAACGCCTAACAGACGGGGCACATTGGAGAGGAGAGAGATAGAGCGTAGGAGCTTACGAGTATGTGGAAGGCGGCGAGCACGGCGGCAGCACCTGCCGCGGCGGCGCCATCGCTGAGGAGCATGGGGCCCCAGGCGTAGACGACGACGGCGTAGTAGGAGACGGCCACGATGGCGGCGACGAGCGCCACCATGAGGTAACCGAGCCCGCGCAGCCCCGCGCAGACGCGGAACGGGTTGACGTGCCGGCAGCAGTCCATCCCCTCCCTCGACGTGGGACTTGCCTCGCCTCGGGAAGGAGGCAAAGCAACGCGGCGGCGAGGGGACGGGGGGAGGATGGCGGGTGGGAACAGGGCTGCGGCCTGCGCTGCGTGTCGGTGGCGGCGCGCGCTTGCTGTTGCTGGCTGGGCTTAGTGCGTCACTGACTAGACGGGCCCAGTGGTGGTGTCAGTCTGTCGCAACCCGCGGGGCCCACCAATCCGTTGCCCTTGCGCCAGAGGAGTAGCGACTAGCGAGCGACAGGGGAACCGCTTTCGTTGAGTGCGATCATATTCCTAATCCATGACAACACGGCATTTGAAAAAAAAAATGCAAAATCTTAAGCAAAACAAATACAACGGCGGACGAGGATAGAGATTCGGAGCAACTGGCTCTTGCTCTGCCTAAACCAAAGCTAAAGTTTAGCTATATAAGGCTGAGTCCAACGGGACTCCTTATTCTCACTTTCTAAACACTATTCTAACTACTTTTTTCTCTGTGTACAGTGCAGCATTTATGTCAAACAGTGTTTAGAGAATATATATAGAAAGTCCCATTGAACTCAGCCTAACTATCAATTCACTAGGGCTGAATTGATCAAGACTTTTAATGTAATACCCTCTCACTTTTTTTTTACTCTCACTTGTTCTTCCATCCTTTTTCATGTTTTCTCCTTCCGCATCGCCATCACATCTCGCGCTTTTTCTGTCCCCCTACAAGGTGCCATTCCTACTGTATTATCAATGAGTGTGGGTGGAGACGTCATACTTGCTATGTTGAATGGGCAAAAGAGGTGAGAATGCGAAATGTCTCATACCACAAGATAGTCAGCAAAAAGGTGTGACGGTGTGGGGAGGCAAAGGTACATGCCATCACTCACTTGTTAGACTACTCTACTAGATTACGTCGAGCCACTTGACCTCATGAATGTGCATGGTCCGGCAACCGATGTGCCCAAAGCCTTCTAGCGAGTGTGCCTACAATGACTATCTATGGCAACTGGCAAATGCCTCTAAGCTCAGGTTAGCTAATTAACAACGAACGATACGACACCAATTGGCTAGCTAGACGGACAAACTTTAAGAGAAATGCAAAGTGCCTAACTAAAGCAATCGAGCATTTGCTCGGCCTACCGTCTCCTTTTTTCTCTATGCCTTTTAACTCTTCACGTGATCCATATAAACTCTTGAATATTCATAATGAGACACGATTCACGATCACGGCATACTTACCGCACATACTTCTACCTCCGCTGTCTATACTGAATTAGGTGTAGACAACGTACGCCACAGTGGACGCTAGTCACATATACTGAACTAGGGTAGACAGCGCCACAGGCCTGAGCGGACACCAGCACGGTGGACTCATGACGAGCCGGTGAACACACGGCGCGCGGCGAATTGTGTGTTTGCCACCGTACAAGTTCGGCAAGAGGCGGCTAGCAGGTGATGAGGTGGGCCGGGGGCAGTACGCCACCACTTCGTTCAATTCGTTCTGTCATCACACAGACACACACTCCCCGTGCTCACGCCAGGCGCGCCTTCGTGCAGGGCCGCTAGCCCATCCATGCACGCATGGTCCGTGGATGTGGATCTCGCTCGCGCGCGGCGCCTCCCTAGCTCGGCTCGGCAACCGCGCAAGACTACACGCGCGTGGTCGGCGGGCGGACGTCGTCACCCCGACCGCGCCCGCGCGCGCGGCAGCAGCGGGATCACGCGTCCGTGGCGCGGCCGTGGCGTGTCGCGCGCCGTTTGGTTTGCTTCACTTCGCCGCGACGCGCGCCTCTGTCGCCGGCGCCTGGTGCTGTCGTGTGCACGCACAACAGAGAGCCCAACACGGCACGGGACGTGCCGTGCAAGGCCCTGTGGAGATCATGAGGCGAGTAGCGCCAGCGCGGGGTGCGCGGGCAGGAAAGGCAGGCGCGGGTCGCGTTGATCCGTCTGTTGTTTCCACTCCGATCCGATCATACCGGCCTATTAGTTTTGCGTGTTGGCAAGACGACCTACGCCTGATCAGCGCCGCACTACCTCATCAGTCCTCAGCTGCAGGTTACTCGATAGGGAGAAGCACTTCGCGGCTCTTGTGTTAATTCTTGTTGCTTCCTGACCCACATCACACCATAACATTTGGATGGCGATGGTGATGGTGGGGTCGATCGATCCATCAAACGTGCAATCTTTCGGGGAATCGTCGATCGCGATATGCGACTCATTTTCGGTGCCCAACGTCTCGGTCGCGGATCTTCAACGTCCGCTCTGATATAGACAACAAGGTGAAGGAAGGCGGCGAAGGGATCGACCAAGGCGGAGTGGAGCGGTGCGGTGGCCGTGCTGCTGCTGCTGCTGCTGCTCGACGCACCGCGCGCCACCGCGTATGATGCATTGCACCCACGTGGACGCGCGAGCCGCGCCGCAACTGTACCCATCGATCTTATTCGACCCAAATTAAAATTAAGCACCCCCATGACAGGAAACTAGCAATGATATGTGCGCATGTGCGTAGGCACAAAGTTGGGCCAAGTTTAGCTCGATTGCCAAACGAACCAAGGATTATATTTGTAGTAGAACCCGCGGAAACATGCATCCAGCGGTGACAGGATTGCGCTGGCCTTATAGGCAGTTAGGCTGTCGATGTGATTTCTTTCTGGACTGGACTTTGGAGATGCCACACGGAAACTAAAAATCGATCGAGCTAATAAGATGTCTGATATTCGATTTTTTTTTTCAAAAATACAGTACGGATCGGAGGAGCTCACAACCATTCTGATCCTTTTTCTTTTCTCGCATGTAGTATATTGCTTCATAGTACAGAGGATCGCAAGAAGAAGAAGAAGCGCACGACGCGTTTGACGAAGGCATGGCAGCAAATATTTAAGATAAAACCGTGAGCAAGAGCAATTAAGCATGCATGAATCAAACCAAATGATTGGAACCCAAGGCTAGCTGGCCTGCCTGCAGTACGTTCTTTTTGTTGCACGCATCACTGGGACCGGACGCCACATGGTTGTGTCCGGTACAACCGGGCGAATGGATGGACCGAATGATCATAAGGACATGCCCTCATCGGCTCGTCGAGCTGGATAGACCCTCATGATTGATCGATCGATGAAGCTAGACAGCTAGTGGTCGATCTGTATCTGTATGCCACCTTTTCGCAAGCAGTCCTCTCTCCGCACAAGAGCTGGAAAGAGTAGCGTAGGCGTACTGGCATAGTAGCAGTATCCACCTCCCTCCCTGCCGGCTGGATCATCCGTATAGCAACTACTGCGACTCCGTAGAAAATACGGTGTCGCCGACAATTTCCTTTTTTGGTTCCACACCCCCACAATACTACTGCTGGTGTCGTGCGTTCACGGGCGAGGACGAAACGAATCTTTTACCACCTTTTGACCCTATCTTGCTGCCTGCGCACGCCGCTGACAAAGACACACACACACACCTCGCGGCGCGCACCTGCAGCAACAGCAGGAGGTGGTAAAAAAATCACCCTATCCGGCAGAGCACGTACGTACGCGTGAAGCGTCAGTCAGCCACTGACGCCGCGGGGCCCGCATTACCCGGCCCACCTGTCAGGTAAAGTGGGCCGCGCGCTAGCCGAGCCTCCCAGGCCCCAGCCGCTGCTGGCCTGCTGCTGTTCCGATGGGGGATCCACCGGTGGAGGCGCGTCGGCGGTCGCTTTCGGCCGACCGACGCACCGCAGCGGAGCGGAGCGGCGGGGCCAGGGCTCGACGCGACCACGCAGCGCGACGCCTGCCCGCCGACCCGCGCTGTCGCTGACGTGGTGGGGACGGCCGGCCGCGGGCCGCGTCGGCCTCGAGCGGGGTGGCCCAACAGACCGCTTTGGAGCCTAGTAGTCCGGACGCGCCAAAACAGAGCCACGTTTTACCGGCAGAGCTTTAAAAAAAAAACGCTTGATGATATTTCCTGTTTTCGCCCAAGTTACGCCTATGCCCTTGCCGTTTACTCCCTTTGCCCCATGCGGTTTACCCCTCAACAAATTTCTATTTTCGCCGTGATTTTATTTTTTATTTTCGTATTCTTCCTATGATGTATGATAAGCGTACTTTGATTCACGTCATGAAAGAAGGAGATGAAGGCATATAAACATGGTAGTGGAAACTAGTCGATGCAAAGAAAACACGTATAATGCTCATGGATCGCTGGACAACCACTTCACGCAACAAACACAAATAAAGGGTTTTCTTTATGCATGTCACACCTACGAAAGAATGCTTGTCACATCCACGTCGTGGTTTGCTCTTTTTTGAGAAAAAAGGTTATACCGTACTTTTTGAACCGATTATCACTTCATGTGCTATCTTTTATTTTCATTATCATTTGAACCTTTTATGGATTTAGGATATGTATTTCCATGCAAAAAATGCCTCTATCTATCCCAAATTTGATTATTTTCTTTCTAAGTTTTCATTAAGTATATAGTTGTTTGGTTTTTATTGCATCGACTGACCGGCCAACCTCAAAAGTGGACCCTTCTATACTAATAAATGCACAATTCAATAAATTCCAAAACGATATATAGAACTAAAATAATGTGAAAATAAAACTAAATTGTAACTTCTCAAAGAAATAAAACTAAACTTTATATATATATATATTGATAGCTACATACTATGATTTGTTTGTGAAGAGATACCTAAGCACTTAGAACACATGTGTTTTTGAAGTTTGTTTACGGATATACATCATGATACGCTGATGCTACTATGCTACTCGCCTCTTGTACCAGTGAAAAAACACAGTCCTCGCTTTTAGACCAAGTCCAGTAAATCGTATATATGGTTGTCTGTGGTACGAAGATGACACTGTAGCTCTATTGGATTTAGCCGATTAAGCTTTTCTCCATTTTTGTTGCGGCTTTGATCATTGGTGAGCCTACTGTGAGAGCAATTCCGGAAAAAAAAAATCAGAACCCACGTCAGTGAAGATGGAAAATACAAAAGCCAAGGGACAAAAGCGTCATTCCACGTTCAATCATCCTCGTATTTCCCCATTTTTGGACCCGAAAAATCACTTGAGAAATGCATCCTCCCCCTGCCTCCCTCTCCGAGTCCGCTCGCCCTCCAATGCCGTTGCCTCTCTCCTCCACCTGATCCTCCTCATAAACGCCTCCGGCCTCCGGGACCCAAACCCTAGCCACGTCGAGCTCGCCGGAACCCGCCCAACCCGAGCCCAATTCCGCTCGGGTCCCGGCCGATCCGGCAGCTCCGCACCCGCACAATCCGGGGCCGTGTACCCCCGCGGATGCTAGCCTGATCGCGCCCGCTCGGTCCATGGGTTCGCCGGGGTCCGCCAATGGCAGACGCGGCGAGTACGTGAGAATCCCCGAGGACGTGGAGGTGGCGGAAAAGGGGGAGTGCGGCGCCGCGACGGCCGTCAAGGCGGCCGCGGCGGCGGAGTGTCCGAGGGTGCTGCGGTGGCGCGCGATCCTCTGGTGGGCCAAGGTCGCCGTGCTCGGGATCTTCCTCGCGGGGGGCGCAGCTGCCGCCGTCGTCTTCCTCGGCCCGCTCGTCATTAAGAAGGTGCGAGCGCTCTTCGTCCCGTCCCGTCCCGTCCCGTCCCCTCCGCTGCCGCCGCCTTTGAGGGGATTGCTTGCATCGCGGATCGTTCCGAAATTCGTCTCGGACGCGAGATCTTCCCTCTCTTTCTCTTCTAGTTTTGCTCATCTTGTGTCCGTCGAATCGTCGGTTGCGACGCGCGATTTGTGCAGGAATGCTCGGATATTTATTGATGTTTTTTTTTTCTGTCTATGATTGAAACATCTGCCTTGTTTTATTCAGAATTCAGATTGTTGTGGTGTTTTTTTTCCTTGGCTAGCTCATGAGAACAGGGGACACAACTTTCTTTTCTTTTGCCAATATCGACCCAGCCGGAGGATGCGGCGGTTGTGCGTTTAATATCTCAATCTGAAGCAGAACTTAGAATACCACTAGATTTCGTTGAGATTTCAGTTTTGGATATTACTGGAATCCGATGGTGATGTCGTTGTTCAATTAGCCTATTTAGCATTATTCCCAACTGAATACGGGAGAAGGAGAAATGCCTTGCCAATTCACGAAGTTTTGGCATCGGCCAATGCCTATCACTGGTATCTAGCGGCCCAATATGTGGGGTCAATGCGCCTGGTGCTCCGGTAGTGTATGTGCTCTGTCACTAAAAGGTGGATGGGTAGCAATAGTCCCCCAATCCAGCTGGTTCTTGATTTTTTTGGGCTGTACTGTGAATCTTATTGTGAGGGGCATCATGATTAAAATTATTTTCTGGCGTTTTAATTAAATGAATCTACTTTGATTGAGAAAATCATATTCACATCAAGCAACGGCACATGCAAGTTATACCTTGGACAAGTACAGCCTGTCCTGCCATTTGGGCTCTGGACTCACTTGATTGATGGTCTTGCTTCAAAAAAAAACCCTGGTGTCAAAACTATTCCTCAGGAGGAATACATTGGAAGTATTTTTTGGCTATATGTTTTGGTTGGATGTTGAGGTTGGTGTAGTTGGCGATAGGTTATATTTTGCTGGCTTATTTTTATTGAAGTTTGTTCAAGGTTCTTATAATCTATAATTGACAAAGGATAGTAATATATCCTTTTGCAGGTCAATTTTTTTGGGCCGGACTCGTATTTGATGAGAATGTGATGTTAATGAAAATAGAGAAGAGTGGACTTAAAACTGTGATAGTGTGCTACAACTCTTGAAAAAAAAAATCTGCACAAATGAGTCATACCTTTATGTTAATGCTAGTCCTTGCCTGTATTGCATTTTATATTTGAGATATGAACTGATACTCAGTTAATGCCTGTGCTTGCATGCAACATAAGTTGACTGGAATGGTCTGATAATGCTGCTTGTGATATCTTTTGTTATAAAAAGAAGTGTTGTGAAATTCATCTTTACAATTCTACCCACAACTGGTAATTAGAAGTTTAGAACTTATCACCTCCTAGAGGTTTACAATATCATGTCTGATCAGACACTTATGTACAATTGTTGATAGCACATACAAGGAGCAGTCATAATTTGAGGTCATGTGCTTGTCGACACTTCTTATTTGCGTCACTTCGAAGTAAATTATATGGAATAGAATTATCCTAGGGAGTTGGTGATCACAGTCATTATGCTAAAGGTTTGGGCATCTTCAATTTAGCAGACCAAGAGAAATAACAGTTTCATTCTGTTGAATCAAGTGAATAGCTGGCTGTATCATCTATTTATCTTCACACCAATTTAGTATGACCACTTATAGTCCACATGAATAAACTGGTTGGCTTTCTCCAGTGACTTTTGATGTCTGGATATCTCTGGTATTGTGCTATTAGTTTCTTGCTGACCTTGATTTCATTGTTTTCATTGACAGGTTATTGCACCTATTCTTCAATGGGAATCAACAACTTTCAGCAGACCAGCTGTTGCTTTAATATGTTTTGGTGCAATTGCCTTATTCCCAAGTGTTTTATTACCTTCTTCACCCTTCATGTGGCTTGCGGGGATGACTTTTGGATACCTATATGGCTTTTTGATAATCACAGCGGGGATGAGCATAGGCATGTCATTGCCATATTTTATAGGCTCAGCATTTCACTGTAAGATACATGTGAGTCTCTTAGTGCATCTCTTCTTCCTTGTGTTTATTCATATAGATTAGGAAACTGGTTAGCAAATTACTTGGTTATGAAAATTTGGTCGATGATTGTTCTGCAGCGATGGTTGGAGAAGTGGCCAAAGAAAGCAGCTTTTGTAAGGCTTGCTGGCGAAGGAGATTGGCACCACCAATTTAAGGCTGTTGCTTTACTCAGAATTTCTCCATTTCCATATATAGTTTTTAACTATGCTTCTGTGGCTACAAATGTCAAATATTGCCCATACATAGCTGGTTCGATGACTGGAACCATACATGAAACTTTCCTTGCAATATACAGGTTTGTACTTTCATTTTTTGATGGTGATTGCTATTTTATTTTTACCTTTCTGTGGATCATGACTGGTACCCATCGTGGCTAATTTGTGTTGTTAATTGTTATTAAATCAATAGATGGAATACTTCGGATGAAACCTTTAATTTGTTATTTCTAATTTACCTTTTTTTAATTGCATGAATCTATTCAAAGCCTAGAACAATTTTGGACAGAGGGAGTATGTTTAGTGTACATATATATTTTTAAATTTGAAGCTTACATGCATGTACCTGGACTCCTGGAGTCATGATGTCACCCTAATCCATGCTATTTTGGTATGAGCAGTTGAGCATAAAAGCTATGTAATTCAAACATCATATCTGAGCTTCTGTAAGATTATTTTCTCTTTACCTTGCATGTATCAGGAGAAACTAACTTCTGTTGATTTTTGCACACAGTGGGAAACTTCTTCAAAGCTTGGCTGTAGCAACTAGCGAAGGGTCCTTCTTGTCGGTGGATCAGATCATTTACAATGGAATTGGCTTCACAGTTGCCGCAGCTTCCACTGCTGCGATCACTATTTATGCCAAGAAAGCGCTTCAAAAGCTCCAAGCAGATGATGAGATATTCTGAGTGCAGGAGCCATGAGGTCTGAGCTCGGGATCAAACTCTTAAAGGCACTTTGAGGTGTACTATATATAAACAGTTGCCACTAATCTGGTTTCCTGCATCGACTACCTGACTACAACAATCTGAGGGGGAGGGTGCTGCTGCAGCAATTGTAAAGAAAATAGAGACCCAAAAAACACTTACATTTTCTGTTCTTTTTTCTTGTTTTGTTTTCTGTAGAGAGAACTACCAACTTCATCAGTGTACCTTCTCATGAAGCTGCTTCTAAATATAACAAGATGGCATTGCTGGATGCTCTGACAGAATCGATATCAGATGCCTAGTTTGATAGCCTTGGACTGAGAGGGTTTGGAAGTCTTGGATTGAGAGGGATATGAGTGGATTGGAAAGGATTGAGCGGGATTTTGAATTTGTGATCTTATTGTTGATTTAAAGTTTTAAAAACATCCTGCTCCAATCTTCTCAGTCCACTTCAATCCAAGAGTTATCAAATCAGCCCTGATGTGTGACGAAATCCGCTGGGTGTTCTAAAACTGTAGGGATGTCAGAAGAAAGGAAAGAGTTGGGAGAGAAAAAAAAGCTTTTGCTGGGTTTGCTGCTCCTTTCCATTACTTTTGATTTGGGACAGAGTAGTTTTTAAGTTTTGTCTAAAAAAGTAATGCAATTCTAGGTACTGTCTGGCACATTAATTACCTCAGCTAACAACACAACATTGTAGCACTCATCTGTCCTTTTCAGGACGGGAGTTTGCGGGTGTAGTGCATTATGCATTCTACTGCTATAGAAAATTTGGCAAGTCCATTCCTCTTGTTCCAGAAGGCATTTTGTGCCAGGAAAATTCGTTAAAATTTTAAATCTTAAGAAATTCTGGGGGAAAAAATCCATGTATTTTGAATGTGCCCTTCTAAATTCGGTTTGAACAATTCTGTGCACGCGCATAATCTCTTGATGCTGAAACTGGAGCGACGCTGCTGACCCGCTCCCTGCAACATTTGGGAAATGCAACTGCGTGTTTCTTGCTTGCAGAACTCTCTTAAGGCTTTGTTCGGTTTAAGTGGTTTTGAAGAGGATTGAGGGGATTATCCCATCAATCCCCTCCAATACCACCCAAAAGGCCTAACCGAATTCATGTTAGAACGCTTCGTTTAACTTGAGCCCTCAAATTGAATGCTACATCAATCTCATGCAAGGACAATTGATTTTGGAACCAGGCGTCACCATCTCAATAAAGGAACAAGTACCAGGTACAGAAATAAATCTCCAATGTTCCATTAAAATTGTACGGTCCCCCAAATTAAGCACGTGTTCAAGCTTCAATTTGACAGTAACAGGCAACAAACCATGCATAAGCTTAGAATATCTCATAGTAACAGGCACCATCACAGATCTCAATGCAACATGCCGATTTGCAGCTGAGAAAGCTTGCCTTGTGCCTGGCCCAGGCACCAACGCCAGGCCTTGGATTTCCAGCGCCTGGAACAAGGCTTCAGCCAAACAAGACCTCCAGTAACTAGCATGCCACAACAGAATCCCACTGCCAGCCCACCAACGACAAGCAAAACTGAAACCCAAACGGGTGTACTTTCCCAGTTTGGGTTGATCTCCAGACAGACAATCAGCCACGCATCTTTGGCCTAGGATCATCAGAACATACACACTGGCTAATTTTGAAACCTGAAAACTACTGCATAATCATTGAACAGAATCACAACACGTCGATGAGGTAACTGTATCTTCAGAAGGCATAAAATTATGGACCTTGGCCTACTATCATCAGACCATGCACCTGAAAACCACTCTATATTCACAGAACAGAATCACTGCACATTGATGAGGTAACTGAATCTTCACAAGGGATAAAATTATGGACCTTCCACCTGTTATACAACTGACGAATCGTCCAATTGTGCACAGGCCAATAAAGGTGAACATTAAAAAGCACAGTATCCAAGTCTCACAGGTTCTTCCATCGGCTTCTTGGGTCACAATGCGATATTGTCAGTTCAGGGAGGATTTATAAGATCATGCCGCATCGCCTACCTGAAGGCCGAAGGCACGCCAAAGCTAAAGAAAACTATACACCTACGAGTGAAATTTTCAGTGACAGCTAAGGGAAGTTCTTGCGGCTTCCTCCCAGACACTGTGCTTGCTTAATGAGGTTATAGCTAAGACCACACTACAGTCTTGGGGATTACATGCAATAAGAAGCGGCGCTAGTTACCAGCGCTGTTATGCTCTTTCTGCGACTACTAATGCTGCATCAATTATGTAGACTGCACAGCAGCTGGTGCTGCCACTGCAAGCTTCTTGTTACTTGGGCTCTTGTCATCAGCCTTCTTGGCACCTTCGGTCGCCTTGCCAGTGGTGGATTTCGACCCTGACGCAGAATCAGGCTCATCATCCTCAACAACAAGCTGTACAGGACGCTTGCGACCACGATGCATATGACGTTCACAGTATTTCTCATTTGGGATAGTACTTCTCCAGCATCGCCACTTTTTACCATCTGTTCGCCGACACCTCCCTGGTTCTGGCTCTGGGTTCTTCCCGAAGTCCAAGCAGAGTGTTGCTAAGCCCATCACTGTACAATCCAGTTACCAAGATCTGTTAGAATGCCTAGAACAGCTAATATATAAAGAATTTCAAACTTCATGTATTTAATAAGATTCCCAAAGCCTAATCCAGCCAGGTTCCTGCACTATCCCTTAGTGAGTAACTGCATCAAAAGAACCTTGATTTGCTAACAGTATAACTAACTTAACCAATATAATAGTATAAAAAGAGCGACAAACACAACTGTTGATTGTTATCTAAAAAAATTATAATTTATAAATCAAACAATTATCATGAATATCTGGTGTCTACCAAAAATTCAACAGATTTTCAAAGAGGGGCATTTGTATGATGAGATAGATTAGAAGGCATACAAGTAGGGTACTTCTGGGCGCCTTCAGAGGATGCACCGGTCACACTCTTCCATATGGGGAAGACAAGGTGGGTAGGCACAGGTACTCTGGCAGCCATGTACTGATAGACCCTGGACTGCTGCTCAAGCTCCTGAAGTTGCATAGCTGTGAATGATGCACCAGCACCATCAGGGATAGATGCCACGAGTGCTTTCATTTCTTCCTGAAGTACTGCGGTTGCTGCGGCTGTAACCGAACAGAAGAAAAATCTCAGGGTTCCTCAGCCAAGAACTACGAGCAAACCCTCAACTCATAGATGCATGCATGTGTACTTATTGAACAGAGCAAAAAAAAAAAAAAAAAAAAAAAGGCAGAAGAAAAGGTTGTATAACTTTAGCAAGCCTCAAATTCATGTTTACTGTATCAGGGAAAAGTAGCACCCAACAAAGCCTTGAAAGGAGGCCTTCTGTTTATTGCATGACTACAAGTCAAAATGAACCTAATAAAAAAGTTGGAACAAAACAAACTATACTTTTCTGAAGCCTTCAACCTTTGAGTCATTAAGATAATTAATAGATTTGTATGGTGTCTGTTTGTTTGTACTCTGAGCAACAGAACGAAACCCCCCAGTCCATAGCAGCAAAAAGGCGTTCCTAAATCAGTAAACGAACAATGGATATACAGTGGACAAATAAAATCTACTTTTCAAGTTGAAATACCGCTGTACAGTTAATTGGCAAGTAAAGTTAACAGCACCCAAAAAAAGAATATCTTTTTTATTTTTTTCTGTTTCTCAGCAACTGTTCGGTAGGCAAAACACGTCAAAGAACCAGCACTACTGTATCCGTGTATCTGACAGCTGAAACTACTAGCACCAACAGCGGCAACTACTACTAGAGCCATGGCCGGAAAGATACTCAGCGAGGACGGGCACCGTACCTTGCTCCGGATCCTCGACGGCGACCACCTCCGGATCCTCGACCAGGACCAGATCTTTGCACGCGCCGTCGTTCTTCTCCCCAGCGCCGCCCTCCCCCTCTCGATCCGTCTTCTCCCCCTCCGGTTCTTGCCCCTTCCCCTGCCCACCGGCCTCCTGTACCGCTTCCCCCTGCTCCGGCGCCGGTGCCGGCGCCGCCGGCACCGCCTCCTGCGGGTTATCCCCTCCGCCGCCTCCGCCCGACGGGTTCTTGGCCTCCCCCTCCGCCGCCATGGTCGCAGCAAAACGGCGGCGCGAGGAAGAGGGGAAAGCTGGTATCTTTAGGCGCGGATCGGGGGCGGCTGTTAAGGGAAAGGACGGTGATGCAGCGCTCTCGATTTGCCGGGCGGGGGTCGGGTGGGGGAGAAGAGAGGGAGGAGGGCAGGGAGGGAAAAAAAAAGGGGTGGGGCAGTGGTGTTATCAGGTGCGGCGTCCGTGGGGAGGGGAGGGGAAGGGAAGGGAAGGGAAGCTCGCGAGCCCAAATTGCTAGGTGCACCCGGATGGTGGGGTCAGAGTATGGCTCTGCTGGATTTTGGGCATTCAATGGTGGGTGCATTGCGGCATTGACATGGGAATGGTAAGGTTTTAAAAAGACATCCTTTCTATTTCGGGAGGTACTGTGTGTGAGCATCTGTTTCGTTTTAGTAGGGTTGTAAGTGGCGTGGATAATTATCCGACCCAATCTGATCCGAATTCTAATTATGCGGATATGGAGGAGGAGTTATTATATCTATGCGGATATGGATAATCTGAATCCTATTTATACATGAATGCGGAGTAGGATATGGTATCACCAAAATCCGATGGATACGGAATATCCGATATTTGAACGTGGATTATCTAATGTTTATAATAGGATAATCCGATTAGTTTGACAAGTACATAAAAGTCAACGATGATTGATTTCTGCCAAAAATACCGTCACTATTATTTTTTTCATTACTGCTATGTAAACTATGATGTGAACAATTATACTTTAGTTTATAACTTATTTTTCATAGTAAAAAAAGCTATATGTAAGCATATATTATCCATATTTTTAAATCCGTTTCCATTCCGACACCGATCCAATTCCGCTCCATTTCCGATATCTAAAAAATCCGTATCCATATCCGTAACAGAGTAATATCCGCTTCGCTCCGAATCCGACAAAAAAAATAGAATTAGGATATGGAAAAAGCATTATCCGTTCCGATCCGATCCGTTTGCATCCCTACGTTTTAGTACAGTACTCCTATCTTTTTTTTTTTGGCTACTGCAACCTGTCAAATTGCATTATATACTGTGTATTATTTGGTTGAGCACCTGCATAGTTTTCTTCGTTAATTGTGCTCCATAAATATCTGTGATTCTTATTATTACTAGCTAAATAGAAGTTGGGAGGCTAGCTACTAACTATGAAAAATACGGTCATACCTCCTT
This sequence comes from Paspalum notatum, assembly GCA_022530915.1. NCBI lineage: Eukaryota > Viridiplantae > Streptophyta > Magnoliopsida > Poales > Poaceae > Paspalum > Paspalum notatum. Next base: position 44,821,836 of record CM039685.1, read on the forward strand.
TTTAATAATAAACTGTTTGACTTTTTCACATCATTTTTTACCACTCATATTATTAGAAATATATCATTATTATATTTTCACCATGATTTAGTTTATTACCTTGACTTGAACGTTTTTCATATTTTCATGTTTTTTTTAAAATAGGATAGGTAGTAAAATTAGTGTCAAACAACATAAACAATAATTTGAAATGGAGGGAGTATATAACATTGTTGACTTTTGACATGATGTTTGACTATTCAAATATTTTGTACAAATCTAAAAATAAAAATCATGCTTAATGAAAACAGCATAATAAAATAAATAAAACTTACATATATTCTTTTATAAGATGAATAGTCAATCACCACATTAAAAGTCAACTATGTTATATGTGAAAAATAGAGGTATATAATGTTTGTCGGCACATTCTGCAGCATGTGCCATATCCATACAAGTTTGTATTTGTTGGACATTTTCTGTGACGTGCTTTGCACTGACTCCATAATAATATAAGCTTATTGGTCGCTTTTTTAACCATATTTAGCATTAGTTTTATATTCCTATGATGGCATTTGTATCCACAAACATGACACATGAGAGAAAAAAAAATAGCCTAGTGTATCTTCAACATTTCACAGGCATGCAGATCGCAGCTTCTAAAGCTAGTTAGTTTAAATTGAACCAACATCTTCGTTGTAAATTTTGGACTAATTTAATTTTGTCCTAAGTCAAAATTATCCACATTTGAGCAAGTTTATTAATAAATATATTGACATCAATAATATGAAAAACTACAATACCAAACATATCTCTCAGTGGATTTATTGAAACTACATTTTATTTTAAGGTGGTTGTGTATTTTTTCTATAAATTGGTCAAAAGTTGGACATCTTTGAGGAGTGCAAAATTTTTAACTAAATTTACTTTAAGAACCACAATGACCTCTATAATTCTTATTGGTTAAACTTATGCTTATACTTCTCCCTTTGGATTTAGTTGTATCCTTTATCCAAATACTACACATGAAACCATTTCTACCTAGCAAATGTATTAGCTACTATGTAATGTTCTACCAGATATGGACCATGCAGAACATACACATAGAACAATTCAGCATGCAAGATGCGGATATATGCATCAATGTTATAATGCGTGGACATATTTGTTGGCGACTCATAAGCTCACAAATACTTATATTGCAAACATGCTATACCATTGCATCATTTATCTAAGACAAGTGTTTCAATCTTTATCAAATATGTGGATCATCAACTCTTGCATTGAGCACAAATTGGACATGTAGAAAAGGCTAAGCAAGAAGATAAAGAGTTTTTCATAAGAATATCGTACGATTATTAATGATCATCGTCTAAGCACACGGTGATAACATCTGTTTTATTAAGACTAACTATAATTATACTAACAAAAAACTAAAGAAATTCCAAAAGGCACACCACCTTTGTAAAGGCTTTCTAATTTTTAGGAAATGCTAACACTAGGATAGTCATTGATCTTGGTGGTGGTCATGAGATGAGTCCTTGCTGGGATCTATCAATAATTACTATGCGTTAGCCACATAAATGGTGACTAATCAATAGTTAGTAGATCCAGTTTTTAATTATGTGGCGAAGAAGGCATCTATTAGGTTCGATTTAGTCAGACTTGTAGGTGGATCGCTGAGATTAGCGTGCTAGGTGTGCCACTATGTGCGCTTTTTGCGTCCATGGGGTTGATCATGTAAGAAAACCTCCCCCTATTTGGTGCACCCATATAGTCGACAGCCGGTAGCCTGGTCTCAATAGATTCTCGAAAAAAAGTAGTCCCTCCATCTAAATTTATAGATCATTTGACTTACTCATTTTATTAAATTTTTTTCCATAACCATCATTTCATTTTGATATAATTTAGTATACAATATATTTTAATTTTTTGAATAAGACGAGTTGATTAAATTTAGCATTGAATAAATCAAATGGCAAATTGAGACCGGGGTGAAGCTACATATAAAATGCAAATTTTTACCATATATGCACCACAGCAGCTAATATTTATGCAACCACAAGACAGTTGCACCCCCTCTAGTTTGCTGTAACTTCGCCACTGGACGGAGAGAATACAAAGGTACGGCGCATTCCAAAGACCGGAGGGAATAGCTCGATACATATTGGATATATATAGTCTAGCATTTGACTAGATTTGGATATGCCCTATTAGCCCACTTTGGAACGCATAGACACACACAGACAAAGAGTATTTTGGCGTGCAGTGCGCGCAGCCGGGTGAGCCGTGAGCGACTTCCACCGGTGAGCGGGGGACTCGGTCGCGGCCTCGGGGGCCTAGACAGGCTGGCCGGTTGGCTGTCCCGTCCGTCTCGCTGCCAGGCGCACCCAACGAGTCAGGCAGGCAGCAGACAAGCAGAGGCGCCCGTGACCTGACCAGTGACCACCCACTCCGACTCAGCTGCTCACGCTTTCTTCGTTTCCGTCTTGGTTGCCCGCCTGGTCCTTCGGTTGGACACCACCACGGGGTACGGTGGGCGCCCGCGTACGTGACGATCATCAAGCTGGACCGAAGACGAAGGGGGTACGTCGGCGGCGTCCGGCGTTCCTGGTGCCTCACTGGCCGAGAAAGCGAGGGCCCAACTTTTTATGGCCAGTGCCCGTACGTACTGTACATCGGTACAGCAGTACGCCGGCTCAACAGGGGGGAAAAAACTCGTCTTTTTTGTTGCTCTTGATCGCAAACATCATCGCCAACTTATGTGCGACCACGGCTTTGCCGCTGCACGGCTACACCGTGACACGATCATTATTTTTTCATTCTGTGTACAGTATGTAAACAGTGTTTTTGTTTTCCATTCTTATTTTCGCTCACTCGTGACACTAGTCTAACGCAAGGCAGATTATATTGGCAGTTGTTTCTTCTCTGTCTATGGCTCTGCCCTATACTAGTACAATGGGATACGAATGGCTCCGCGGATTAACAAAGTCATATAATAAAGGAACAAGTCCAAGTTACCCCCCTCATCTTTTGTTGTAGTCCATTTTTCAACCTCAAACTCTAAAACCGGTCACCGGAGGTCCCCCAACTCCTCAAACCGGTCACCGGAAGCCCCCGCGCCCCCTTCAGGGCGGTTTTGGCCTGGGCGGAGGGCCGCCGCTGCGCCCACACCGGCCGTGACCTGCGGCGGTGCGCGGGCGGGGCACACCTGTGCTGAGGACTGCGGGAAGTAGGCGCTGAAGGAGCGCTCGAGCACCGATGCCTTGGCCATGGCGCGGAGAGCGGCGCGGCCGCGTGAGGTGCGGCCACGACGCAGAGGCCGGAAGAAGCAACGGCGAGCGGCCAAGGCGCAGAGGCCGGAGCGCACGACGGCTAGCAGGCTCCCTCGCCGGCGCATTCCCAAAAAAAGTAACAGCTGACGAGGAGGAGTGAGGCGTTTAGGTGCCACGGCCGGCTCCCTCGCGTGCGGCGGCTAGCAGGCCGCGGTCGCAGCAGAGCAACCTGGCCAGCGCGGCGGCGGCCCTCCCCCCAGGCCAAAACCGCCATGAAGGGGGCGCGGGGGTCTCCGGCGACCGGTTTGAGGAGTTGAGGGACCTCCGGTGACCGGTTTTAGAGTTTGGAGTTGAAAAATGAACTACAACAAAAAAAAAAATGAAGGGGGTAACTTGGAGTTGTTCCTATAATAAATACCCGATTGTATCTTAGAGCATTGCCAGAATCTTGGTTTGTTCAGTCCGGCAATCCAGCGTCGACTTTCCTTCACAGGGCCAAAAATCTAGGTCCCTGATCTCATGTGCCTTTCGTGTAGGCATTCCACCCGCTATGTCTACATGAGGCACCCGTTGATTTATTTTTCTCTGAATTGAGGGATACTTTGGACAAATCAGTTTTGTCTACACAAGTCTATGGACTTTTGGGGTATCTTTTTTAATAATTCTAGAGAAGGGTAAATCGAGGAGGGTTCAATATACCTATGACAAAATATTTCTCACCCCTCATCGAACACAAAGTTGGCCATTCAAAACAGGTTATCAGTTCCTAAACAAGTTAATTTTTATAATAACTAAAAATGGCAATTTTGAATACTAGGACACATGAATAGACTAAAGGGACCTTTTATCATTTTTTTTACACGTTTCACGTTTTTTATTTTTTTAAAAAAGAAACAAAGCAACTCTACTAAAAAACATGGCGGTTTATCTTTTCTCCCAATAGGTAAATCAGCATCAAATGACGAATCTTGGCGATTTTTATGGACCTTTTAGGCTCGAACCAGAACTATGGCCTATGGATTTTGAATCCGCAAATACATTGCTTCACAAGAAGTTGCATTTCTCAAGCTAGATGAATGAATCTTCTCAAACAGCTCAGAAGCAACAACAAAGTTTAATAAAAAGAAAAACCTCACGACTTGTATACACACAAAAACCGACAAAGAAAGTTTGGTGTAGCACAGACAGTAGCAGCAGCTCCATCCATCTGGCCACCCACGGGAACGGGGCATGGCATGTGCTCGCCACACACCCCAAATCCTCACCACACGAGCCTACCCCCGACGTGGCGGCTGACGGGTGGGTGGCGACTCGAACAGTTGAAGTACCCAGCCGGCCAGAGGCGGATCGTGGTCTCCCCTCGCCGTCGACTCCTCCCACCAACCAAGCCAATCCAGCCCAGCCAAGAAGAGCCATGGCGTCCCCGTTCTGCGCCGCTGCTGCCGCGTGCCGCCTCGCCGTCCCCGCCCCGGCCGCCGCGCGGGCGCCCACGAGGCCCCGGCGCGGCATGGTGGCGGTGCGCGCGGAGGCGGGGGCGGGCGGCGGGATAAACCCGGCCATCCGTAAGGAGGAGGACAAGGTGGTCGACACCGTCGTCACCGGCGAGCTCGCCAAGCCGCTCACCGCCTACTGCCGGTACGGCTAGCTCTGACACCAGGTTTCCCCCCTTTTATTTTCCTGCATGTCATGTCCGATGCGTGTCGCGCTTTCTTGACGCCGATCGAGAGTGGCTGGGAAGGGCACGAACAGAGGATCGTGTAGTGCTGATTCTCTAGATGGACAAGTAATTCAATTTAACCGCGTTCTGATGGCCCGGTGGAATTCCTACTTTTGTTTGGGGATGCACCATGTGCAATTCTGCACTCCTGTTCTTTGCAAATGTACTGTTTCTTTTTTGGTTGATAGAATTGCTCAACCTTATTTATATCGATACAACGTGTTCAACTCAACCTTCAACTAATGTGTTTCCATGGTGATTCTAAGAAGTCAATAGCCTGGGCCAAGAGTATTCTTCTTGCTATTATATAAACAGACATACCGTTTTCTACTGTACGTGTTATTATGGATAAAGTCTTTATATGGTTATTGCACAATGCTTAAAACAACTGGAATTTGACTCTCTTTGAATCTAAAAGTGTGTTGTGGGTCCTAATAGCGGCCTACATATTTCGTTCTCTGTAGTCTTGAGAGGAGCTTAAAGAAATCTAACTTTCAGAACGAGTACATAACAAACTTCTATCCATCATGCTTCTGAATTTTTTTATATTAGTTCAATGACTTTTCCAAAATATTTAGTTCAATGTGACACCAGTTACATTTTATAAATAATATTCTACCGTCGATGCAAGAAAGAACCAACCTAAAGGCACTACTTTCCCTGTGATCGGGTAATATTCGGTACTTTTTTGTGCTGTGATTAGTGGTCCTCAGATCTCTCTGGTATTGTTGTGCTAACATCAGAGATGCCGAGTCACAGAGCACAGTACACATTGTATCCCATTCCCCTCGCATACTTAAATGATCACAATTGTAGCAGTACGAATGATCTACTGTGTCATACTATATGCAGTTATAGCTTGACAGCGTGGAACTTGCACTGAAATCACATTGCAATTCCAAATGTTAGCCAATGAGAATATTTGCCAACAGAAAGCTGTATTACTCGTAATACTGAACAGAGTGAACTCTTTCTACTCCCTGGTCTGCACACAACGACCATGCCTTGTCCGCTTAAAATTTGTGTCAATTGAACCCAGTTCATCATGAATATTTCTACGCAATGATTGACTGAATTTATACGGCAGAGTACAAAAGCTAGCATGTGCATGATTCCGAATGTTTTTAGCAACTAGACTACATACTTCATCATTCCAATATTTGCAATTTACTCACCATTTCACTATCCTGACCTTGATTACTTTGTGATTGTGATAAGGTGCTGGAGATCAGGAACATTCCCACTGTGCGATGGAGCCCATGCGAAGCACAACAAAGCAACTGGTGATAACGTGGGCCCCCTGCTGGTGAAGAAGTAGATCGAGTTTCTTTTGTCTTAGCATTTTGTTGGGCGTTGAGCTGAACACTATCTTTATGCCGTGATGTATGATATTTCTTTTTTCAAGTGTACGACAATAACATCCTATAACGATTGAGTTTGATCCTTCAATCAGAATAAAAGTGAGATGCTCATATTTAGAGACTCACCTTCAGGTGTGTAGCAAGCGTGGATGACAATTATCGGAGGACAGAACTCTGCAGCGGGAATCAATGTAGACCCCAGACGCCCTTTTTAGGTTCGGACATAGGGTGTGCTAGGTTTGAGCTCTCCCCTCCGACCTTTGTTGCATATGGCGAGAGAGGATGAAAAGATCACATGAGGGTGTAGGGAGGTTCGGAACACTGAGAAGCATAACAGCCTATGTCCCCGAGGCCCTAGGAACTTTTTTACACGTTGTCGTGCCACACCCTTATACACTTAAGATCTTGTCCAGCAGATCGTATAAAAGGTCGTTTATAGTACAATTTCGATACTGTAGCTGCACTTAGTGGAATTTGAAATAGACGACGGGGATAGACGATCTTCTGGACGCGAGAGGCGCTATGGAAAACTCACCCTTCGTTCCCAAGTGCCCTAGTCCCTATGGACTTGCAGGTTAACACCTCGCCAGAACACTCATGCCGAGCTAGTGCATCCATGTTGAGTTTGCGGGCCCACCTCGCCGCATGACACCCTGCCAATGCGCTCCAAGTTCATAGGACCCTAGTCCTTGATCACCAGTTGAGGCTATTGTCACTAGAGAGGAAAAAAAGAATGTCCACAAAACACTGTAGATGCAATGAGTGGAGTTTGCAATAAAATGTGTGCTAGAAGGTTCGATAGAAGGTTCGGTGATGATAGCCTGACGCATGATGTATGCAGTTCGGAGAGATGGATAATCAATCGAAATATGTAACTCACGGTGATGGACAGTGAAGTTATGAACTTATGGTTTGCCGTTGTCCTTTAGCTGTCTTGTGGTTCTTTTGTAACGAAGTTATGATTCATTGACACATGCTCTTGATCATTGCATTGCGTTTTTTAAGACCCAGGAACATATATATAACTGCATGTCTGGATATTCTGGAAGTGCCGGTACGACAATTGTACAGCTTGTAGCTAAGCTGTCCTGGGATTTTGTTACGGCAGTTAATGGCCAAAGGCCCAAAGTTAATAACTTAATATGTGTATGTGTTCATACACTCCTATGTGGTTCTATAAACTTTATTGAAGTTAGAGAATTATTACGATCCATGACAAAACTGAATAAAACTTTAATTTGGAAAAACAATGAGAGTACCGTTTACACTTTGAGCAAGGCCCTATGCTGGAGTCAAAATTTACAGACTAAATTAAAGTAGCCTCTGAGCTAGCGATGACCAACTTAATATCCAAAGAAGCGAAGGATTACATGAACGATTTATAAACTATTTTAGTCCCTGAACTATAAAATCGAAGTTCTATTTTTTTTAAGAAAGAGTTCTAGATTTTTGATGGGTTATTCCAGTTCAAAAGGACAAAACCAAACACACAAACAATTTGGCGACCATGCAATGACTAAAACTCTATGTGTAGAGCCAACATGTCATTTCTTTCTTAGGCTGAGTGCAACCGTTTGTTTATTATACTTTCTACTCTTTCCGGTTTTAAATATAAGTCGTGGTTGATTTTTTTTCAAAACTTTGACCATTCGTCTTATTCAAAAAATTTGTTCAAATACATAAAATTACAAATCATGTTCAAACTAACCTTGATAATAAACCAAATCATAACAAAATGAATGATAACTTGTAAATTTTTTCGAATAAGACGAATGGTCAAAGTTTTTAAAAAAATCAACCACGACTTATATTTAAAACCGGAGGGAGTATTTTACACGGCCTGTATTTTGTTTCATTTTTTTAGAATGGACTGTATCTTGTTTCCGAGCGCCCTAACAATGTACGCATCTAGATTTATTGCATTGCCTAGTCAATCATTCAAAATGTATACACATATAACCATTTAGACCGTCTCTAACGGCGCATTTCAAATTGAGGATTTTGACAATATTTTGCACTATTTTATATTGTAGATGACATGACACATAGTGGAGTGAGATTAAAAAAATAAGGATGAGGCTGCACAATCACCGTGCAACATATCCAGTACAATCAAAGGGTTGGTACAATCACCATGCAATTTTACTAAAAAACAATGTTAAAATTTTTTGAAAAAAATCATGAATATACATATCAACTTACATTATATATATATAAAATTTTATAATCAAATTCATTCTACTCTAGTAGTTACAAAAAAGACAAATTTTCTAACAAAAGTAATAATTCAAATACACTCCAAATTTGTTTTTTTTAACTGATAGAGTAGGAAGAATTTGAGTCTGAAATTTTATATATATATGAGGTATGCTGAGATGTACATTCGTGATTTTTTTAATATTTTTTTAGTAAAATTGCACGGTGATTATATGAAACTTTTGATTGCATTGGATATGTACCGCTAATGTGGGAGGGGGGGGGGGACATCATAATGGCATCATGTCTGCCTTTTCAAGCGCTGTTATTACTACTCGTACCTCCTTTATACGGTATGCAATTTTTTTTAAAAAAAAAATTCAGAGATTGAGCGAATGTGTAAGGCTGTGGTCACCAGGAAATGCATTTTTATTGTCTACAGTACGCAATCATTGCTTTTTTATTCTGTGTACAGTGCACAAACAATGTTTTTCACACCTTTTTCCACCCCTGGTGACCATGGTCTATATAAATGTGGTTTGGGTCCGTATACGCGCATGGAAACAATTGTACGAGGAGCCATAAACCGTGGCACTGCCACATCTTCAGCGGTTGGCGTGAGGTGTGGTGGCAGTACAGTACACTGCTGCTCCCTGCAGCGGCCGTGCACTAGCTCGCTTCGTTGCAGCGTAGCGTACGGTAGATCTGATACGCTCTGGGCGCCCGTGTTTCTCCACACCACTATTCGCTCGTGTGTTTGTCCTGTCCACAGTATCTGTTTGTTCCATCGTCTTTATGGGCTTTTATTTTGATAAATTGCCTGTATGGGCTTGGCTGTAGGCCTCCAAGTTCATTTATCGGAGCCCAGACCATGACAGAGATCACAGCCCAAACCTGACCACATTGAGCCCAAGTCCGCCAAGGCAAAGGCATACTCCGCCGGCCCGGCCCGGCCCCGCACTGCGGTCCTCGTCTCCCACAGCTCAGGCCAGGCTCGCTGTCGCCTAGCCGCCCACAGCGCCGGCGCGCTCCGCTCCGCTCCCGCCACGCCCCCCATTGGTCCTCGGCCCTCGGGCAACTTCCCGCAATCTCCTCCTCGATATTCGATAAGGAACCCCGGGACGAGCTCGCAGCCCTCGGGGGACCTCGCGCGATGCATCTCACTCTCGAATTCGGGTAACCCTTCTTCCTGCACTTCTCACCCCTCCTCCCTCCGGGCTCCTGATGAGCAAGGCTGGTTTGGGGTTGCAGGGGCGGGCTGGAGCTGCTCCTCGAGAACTCCACCAAGGTGCACAAGGTTGAGGTCCCGCCCAGGGATGACGGCCAGGCCACTGTGACGATGAGGGGGTTGCTCACCTGGGTCAAGGACAGTCTCATCAAGGAGCGCCCGGAGATGTTCGTCAAGGGCGATTCAGTGTATGCGTTGTTTTGTGCCCCGTACACCCCTCCTCCTCCTTGTCTCCCTTCCTCGACTTGTGTAGGTAGTATGATGTGAGCAGTGAGCCAAACGCTTCGGTCGCTGCCGTTTCTCTTCTGAATGGCAATTTCCTGATGGATAACTAGTATGGATCCTTGGGGGATGATGTGCCTACTCGATACTCTAAATGCCAGTTAAACTGTAGCCCGTTCGACTGCAATTGACTGCGAGTTTTGAATTGATAAATCCAAACTATTCTGAACTCTTCTCTGGTTTAATTCGACTACATAAAAAATCAACACCAATTAAAAGTGCTACAGGTGATCTGGGGGCTTTGGCTACAGCAGGATGTTAGATTCAGGACTTACCATTAACAAAATCAAATAAGAACTCTTCTCATTGACTGCAGCTGGTGCAAAATACGACTTGAGCTATAGGCTCTGCTAGCTGTTCTTGTTTCTTTCCTGCTGCTTATTTTGAGAGGAGTAACCCTAAGAGTGCCATTTTCAACCCCTAAGCGAGATCATTCATGTCTCTCGTGGTGTAAGTTTTAACTTATCTACGTGTTTCTTCTTTAGTTCTTTATAGTACAAATGATGTACAGTCCTCCCATGTATTGGAGGAAACCCATTGGACTTAGTTAACTTAAAAGTTTAGCATTTACACAATGTTCATCTAGTTGCTAGGCGCAAGAGAAACCACAGCCCACTAGTGTCCAGGCAGTCAAGATGATAATTAGAGATGGTGTAGACGTTTTTCTGTGCAGCAACAAAACTGCAAACAGACAAATTCCATACTTCATTTCAAGTGAGTTTGGGGCATAGCTGTAAAGGCAGAAATTCATCAAACAACTGGCAGACATGGTAAGAAACAATACATGGTGGCAAAAATTGGCGCAAGCCACACCTATAAAGCTGTAGAGCATTAGAGCTATCTACCTAGCACAGCCAGTTGTTCAATTGGGAGCACAATCACAAGGAATACGCAGCTGCAAAATCAAAATTAAGAGCACACAATCTTGTGCCTAGTAGTAACACTAGCGTGTAGAGTATTAGAGGGCAATAGAGCATGTACTAAGGCACAAGCCAGCACAAAAGCCATTCTGATGGCTGGTAGCAGCACCGGCTGGAGACAGAGGGCTAGACATGCTGCGATGTTGAAACTGTTCATGATCAAATTTAACTTTGACCATCTAGGTGATCTAGCTATCCAGTTTTATGTTTAGCCCCTAAAATTGTTTACTGATCCTAGTTGTCGTCTAGACATACATGACCATCCTGCTGAACACTGCATTTAACTTACCTCATCCACTAGTTCATTTTCCTAGGCAAACAAAAGTAAACAGAATATATATATATATATATATATATATATATATATGTATATTTTTTCGCCTTTTCAATTTATTATTTTTTATTGCCAATGCTTTTGTAGAAATATTTAGGTTTTTTGTATTTGCTGTCTAGAGGTGTGTAATGCTTTGTGCACTAGTGTTAGAGAGCATTCAACTATTTCAAAACGTAACAAGATAGGGACTGAGAGTTTCTTCTTTTATGAGGTCAGATTCAGCCAATTAATTTGTTCACATGTTTTTTTCCCACTTCCCTTCATGCATGCAGGAGGCCTGGGGTTCTTGTCCTTATCAATGACTGTGATTGGGAGCTGTGCGGTGGTCTTGATGCAGAGTTGGAAGAGAAGGATGTGGTGGTTTTCATCTCTACTTTACATGGTGGTTAGTTTAATAGTTATCGGGATGATACTGTCTTATGATACGGATTGCTCCGAGTTCTGTAACTTTCTGAGATCCCAATTGCAAATTGTGGAACTAAACCTGTTGATATCATATCATCAAACTATATATCCGTGGTGGAACTAAACCTGTTGTCTTGTTGATATCATATCATCAAACTATATGTCCGTGGTCTGTTATGAGTGTCACGGCCCAAGTCGGGTTCCAAGACCCTTTAACCAAACCAACAGTCTGGGCCTAGTTTTTTTTTTTTTTGGTTTTGTTTCGGATGATTCAATATGGCTGCTTGGGCCTCTAATGTCTAAGAAAATAAGTGTTCTGCGCGTAATGTATCAACTTAAGAAAATGGCACGCCGGATATTGTTAAAATGGAGAAACGCCGCCACGCCGGTCGAAGGACAGCAGCAGGACTGCAGGAGGGAGGGATACCCAGCCCTGCTATCCCCAGCAAGAATCCGTCGGCGTTCACCAGACTGATTGGATACCTGCATATCAGTGAGCCAGGTTGGTTGGATGCAGGAAGAGTTTGTTTGGTTGGTTCTACTTGCATCTAGGCATCAGCTTGTTGGTGTTTGGTTGTCCGCTGGATGATGCTCACTCGCACGGTGGGAAGCATAATCAAGTGACGAGCCAGGCCCGCCGGAAACGATTTCCATTCTCGTTTTTGCGGAGCCTGGCTCACGGGCCCTTGTCTCGCGCGTGCAGGGTGACCTCGGAAGAGAATTAGAGAAACCAATCGCGCCCCAGGTGATTCGCCTCGGCGAGGGCCGAGGGCGCGCCGCAGGAGGAACGAGCCGCCCAGCACCATGTACGTGGCGGCGTAGACGCGGAGGCGCCATGCGACGTTGCCGCGGGGACGCTGGCGACCACCATCGTCAGGGTCGCGACCCCTGTCACCGGCCGGAGCCGGTGCACGGTTGTTGAGTTGGCGGCAACGGAGACCGTGGACAGCGGCTATGGCAAGCTGCTTCGTGTAGTTAATCTGCGATGCTACAATAATGCAAACTAACAGTGTGCTGCTGTATATAGAGCCCGTGCTCTGACCCCCGAGCGAGGTATACATTACTCCAGCTATGCCACATAACTATGCTGCCCTGGCTGCCAGCACTGCATGATAAAAAGGTATCTGTATACAGTATAAAAAGAGCAGTAGTATTTATACGTAGCTGCATCCAATACAGAAACAAGCTGCAGCGATCAGGCCCTATTAAAGCAAGGGTTTTTTTTTTTCACGAGAAATACCCTAACTAGCAATGCAACTACATATTCGTTCATGGTATCCAATCACGCACCAGCTAACTAACGATGGTCAATGTTTAACAATCGAGCTAACAATTCGCCATGGCTAAAAATAGTTTAGCCCATCCGAACATCCTACAATACATATGTTCCCAAGAATTGATCATCCAAACTCTCTAAGAACCTTTGTTTCTTGAGATCGAGCAGCTTTTACTGTGAGTGTACCACATGCGGACATGCCTCTTCTTGGATGCAATAAAACAATCTTAAGTAGTAGATAAGAAAAAGGCACTTCTTGGATACATATACCTCTACTATCACTATGACCAAGGCTCCCTAAGATTGGTCTCGTGCACCAAATTCACTACTGCTACCAGCCGCTCTATGATCCTTATTTGAGAATTGGGTAGCGGCAGCTCGAGCCCCGGCGATAGCTGCAGTAACACTTGTGGATTTTTGCAGAGTGGACTTGGAGGCATCAAACTTAAGAGATCCTGGCTTCAAAGAGAAGGGGTCTCTAGGATTCGGAAGAGGAAACTTGATGGGTAGTGGACCTTGAACAGGTGAAAGGCCCCTGACAGCCCCATCATAGATCTGCAGAACAAAGAGCTACTGTCATGGGTGTGCAAGCAAACAAGAGGTAGGTGGAAGCAGAAATAGGAGGCACTGCTTATGCCAAACAGAAGCGAGCTCACCCTTCTTTCTAGATTGTAGACACCCTGGTAACCACGCATCTCGAACGGAACCACCAACTTCTGCATGAATCCATATATATAATGTCACATCAGGTCACAAGTCGAATGCGAATAGTCGGTTACGAATATTTTCTTCGGATACCTAGAAAACACATCATTCTTTCCTATCACACTTATCGTAATCATTCTGACACTCCGCAAGCCCAAATTTTAAATATATTGTGTTTAAATAAGTAAATTGAAATTAGATAGGAGCTTAATAGCATATTAACATGATTCAATTCATGATCATAGCCCATTTGCGCCTGCAGCTTTACCCAAACAAGAGATTTTATACTTGATAGGGACATGGAGAAATTAAGGTAGAACATAGAACAACAACATTCTTGTTTTTCCTGAATTGCAGTCGTGCATTAAGCAGCAGCCTAGCACTAGCAGCAGCAATTTTTTTTGAAAGACTAGCAGCAGCGTTTCATTTGCATGGTGCAGCTAACAGTCAAGGATGAGCCGACTGGGCCTTGATGGGCCACATCAACATGAAGTCCCACGGCAAACTAGTAGCAGCGCACGCAACGCGAAGTCATAGGATGCCAGCAAGTTTAGTCCCACCCCGCCGAGGCACGAAGCAGCACCATGGTGCTATTGCTATATAACCTGAGGGTGCGCCCATCGCAGGGCACTGCTGCAGCTTCGCTGAAATTAAATTTGCAAGCAGTGAGTGATTTCTTACTGCATACATCAAATATTTGCTTCGGATATTATTTGGATTGAAATGTCGGATATTCAAAATCCATCGGATAATTGCAATATTGTGTGTGTATCCGACATCCGGCCAAAGTACCGAATTTGTATTCGAAATCCAAAAAAAATGTTCGGATAGCCAAGAAAATACATCTGAATCATTATACGAGTCGGTCGGCCAATCGGATAGTTAGATAATATCCTATCCGATTACACCCCCAATTATGGTGATAGTAGTAGAAGCTAGGAGTGAGAGGCACATAGGGCAGTGTGTCGAATCGAACTGACCTGTGGATTTTCGCAGAGCCAACAAAAATCAGTGAGCCCTTCAAGCCTGACCTGCAATTGTTGTGTTGCATGACGATGAGGTAACTAGCTATTGTGGAGCAAAGGAAAAGAAATGAGGAGTGAGTGCCAGAACATACCGACTCAGGCACATCCTCCCAGCAGACAAGCTCTTCGGACCTGAGACAGCCTACCACTTCAACACAGCCTGTTGGTGGGGAATAGCATATAATCACAGAATTGATGGTACTCTGTACGACGATGAGTGGTGTGATAGCTATTAGCGGCTTTACCAAGGAGGCGTGAGACGGGGTAATGGTCAGGGAACTTGATGTCAGTGATCCCGTTGACGGCATAAATCTCCCTGTAGAAATCCTCCATGGCTTTGATGGTGTCGGGGTCCGGAACCTTGGACGCTGCGTGAATCCACAGGCGGCCTGGGATGGTGATGGGATCAACATCAGGTTGGAAGCGAATCATCCCCATCCAAATACTACTGAGTAGGAGTAGTTACCTGTGATAGGGGATGGCCAAGAGCGGCCCTCGACGCGCTTGATGCCGTGCACCAGCAGCGACGCCCACGGCTGGTGCATCGTCAGGCAAGGGTTTCGGTAGTATCCCCTGCCATCTCTGCTGCTGGTGCTGCTATGCAGGCCGCCGCCGCCGCCGCCGCGGCGCATGCTGCCGGACTGACGGTGTCGGGTCGATCGGAACGGAACGCTACCTTCTATCTCTTCGCCCTCGGCTGGGGCGAGGACAATGCGGGATCCGGGGGAGGCGGCGCCGAAGGCAGCGGAGGAAGAGGCGACGGGGCACCGGGCGGAGGGAGAGGAGCGGGCGGTGGACGGAGCGGAGCGGAGGAGGAGGCGGGCGCCGGATGGCCGGCCTAGGTTGCCTCCCCGCCGGTCGTCGTGGGCGAGCCGGAGGAGGCGGCGGGGCCGACAGGGAGGAGAGGGAGGAAGCGGGCGCGGAGGAGGCGCTCCAGCGGCGGGTGCCCGGGGAGGCGGCTCGCGCCCGAGGCCGACGGGGAGGAGGCGCGCAGAGGCCCGAGCGGTGGGAGGAGGAGGCCGTCGCAGGGAAGAAGAGAGGCGGCGGCCGGAGGAAGGAGGAGGCGGGCGAGCTGGTGAAGGCGGAGCGGGAGGGCGGCGCGGGCGGGGAGGATGGCGGAGCGGGTGCCTGCTGAGTCACTGCGTGTGGGGCTCGTGTGGCAGTGACCCAAAACCGATCTCAGGGGATCATGGCTCGTGTGGAATAGTACGAGTGTAGATAGACTAAACGGTATGTATATTTTGCATTGGATTTTACGAATGTGGTAGAATCCCACAATCCCTCCTAAGATTGATATTTGGAGATGCTGGAGCAAATGGTGCAGTGAACTAGACAGAGCAGGTAAAAAGGTTTCTCTGTTCTACCTCCTGTGCGGCTGTGCGTTATGCAAGCAAAGAATTCTGGCAACCAAACATTTTAAAAAATCTGTTTAGAACGCAGAAATTTATAGAAATTATACAGAAATTTTACGAGAATCAGTTCAATTTTAAAAAAAATGTAGCAACAGAAAAATTTCCCACGTTCCGAATAGAATCTAAAAATTTAATACTACTGTTCATTCTTCACGAAATCTGGATTCTACGGCTACCGAACGCCGCCCTGGTGGAAGCTTAAATGTATGACATGTCCACCTCACTACCCTTTGTAATGATGATGTGGCCTGCTGTGACAAGATTAGACACATCCGGCCTTAGTAAAATGTATAAAACCTTTTGCTGTGATGTGACAACTCGCCTTCGCCTTGCATCAGGATATGCGCAGCAGCAGGAGCAAATGACAGTGCATAGGACGAAATTTTCATTGTAGCAACATTGTATGTAAAATAGAGTTTGAATATTAGACGATGGGGTGAACGGTCTATTAGAACCGGTCTAACAATCGCTATCCCGAGCGCTTTAGCTTTACTGTTCCCCCGCCTCCTCCGCCAGCGGTTTGCATGCTGCTCACTGCCTTTTCTACGGTTGGCAGACATGGATCACCCAATAACCCTCCTTTACTAACCCCCATAGCACCTTAAAGCCATAAGACCGTCTTCAACGGGATGTCTATCCACCTTTACCTATTACTATTCCAATCACCTTTCACTCTGTCCACAGTAGCGCCACATTGTTATTTTGTACTATAAACAATCCATTTATCCATCTCACTGAAGATGGTCTAACATTTTTGGAATCTTTGATCAATTTAGAACCATCCCTTTTTGTACTCTTTTTCTTTGAACGAACGTAACCGTCTCTCTTACCTCATGGTTTCCTTTTTAGACCCCTCGAAATATGGAAAATTTTATCAAATTCTAAGTTTTTTCTAATATTTTTAAACTGTTTAATGTGAAATTTTTGTACAAATTCATATGAAAATCTTGCATTTTAAAGGGGCCTTTTAACGTCTTTGGGCATAATTCAACCCGAGATGTAGGAATCCTTTTCGCTCTAGCAATTCTTCCGCTGCGTCCGTTTGGTCATGCGCGTGACGCGCGGCGGAGGCTGACTCATCAACACGTAACGTAGGTAGTAGCAAAGATGTCGTTGGCTCGTGCAGTCGTGCCTATCCACGGTCCAATAGTTAATGGACTCCTCCCTAAATCTATGGGTCATAGATTCCAGTCTCGTTTTATCCGTTGGTTGAAGAAGAGTCATGCTAGTACATAACAACAAACTACAGATAGAATGTTGTTAAAAAAAGACTCCAGATATAGAATAATCATATAACAGACTCTGCATGTTTTTTCGGTAAGTCAAACTCTGCATGTTTGGTCCCTATATAAACAAATGCCTCAAACCTAGACCAGCCAAAACAAACCCTCATCGATCGCACCATCCACCACCATGGCGCCAAAGTGCATCTCGATGCTGCTCCTCGCTATCCTCGTCGCGGCGGCGACCGTCGTCGTCAACGCCGACGCAGCACCGTCGTCCCGGCCATCGTACAGGCGCCCGCTCCCACCGCTCCCCTGCATCCCGGGCCGGCAACGTCCGTCGTGGATGCCGCCCTGCTCGCCGCCGCCGGCGCAGCCAGCCGAGTGCTACACGTCCCTGTCGGGGCTGGCGACGCCGTGCTCCGACTTCCTCACCAACCCCGACGTGGCGGCGCCCGCGGCCGCGTGCTGCGACGGCCTCGCGTCGCTCGTCGGCGACGCGCCCATCTGCCTGTGCCACGTCGTCAACGGCGACCTCAACAAGCTCCTGCCGGCGCCCATGCTGCGCCTCCGCTTGCCGCAGCTCCGCCGCATGTGCGCCGTCGGCTTCCCGCGAACCACACTTCGAGAGTGCATCCGTAAGGCGTTGACAGTTTTCTTTGTTTGTTTCTCGTTTTGTATGGTTGTTGCATGGATATTCAACTAATCTGTTGGGGCTCTATATTTGTACAGGGGGACAAGTGCCGCCGATGAACCCTCCACCGTCGACGTCGCCGCCGACACCTGAGCCAACCCCAGCGGCACCGCCACCGGAGCCGTCGACCCCACCCGCTGCATCGCCACCGGAATCGACACCGACTCCACCAGCTGCGTCACCACCGGAATCTGATGCATCGCCGCCGGAATCGCCATCGACTCCACCGCCAGAGTCACCCTCGACTCCACCGCCGACGCCAGCAGCAACACCTCCAGAATCACCATCGACGCCATCTGCATCACCACAGTCGGCATCCCCATCACCTTATTAATCATGGTACTACCCCCAATCCCATCACTCTTTATTTTCTATTCATCTCTTCATCCGGCATGGCATAATGTACCAGTAACGTTCTTATATCGCTGACGTTGTTCTTTTCTTTTGTTTTGCAGCCAAAAATAACACCGTTTGGCAGCGCGGTTGAAGAATTCTAGGAGTAGTAGTCAGATTAGATGCGTGCGTTTTAGGTTCTATATATCTACTAGCTAGGCGTCCGGTGTTGCTAGTCGTAGCGTTGTGTTAGTGATGAGTTGCATACCTTGTTTACACTGCAAGTCAAGCATAATAAGTTTAGAAGTATCTGTGTGTGTGAACATGTTTCGGATCTGTCATCAATGCAATGTATGCAGCTTGGGATAATAAAATGCATTGTTCTCTTCTGGTCGATTACCCTTCATCAGGCATTTGATTTATCAGATATTGTTACTCCAGACATTTGATTTACTGGTGGAATGTGTATCGATAAATTTCCAAGAGATATAAATCTGTATAGGCCTTGCCTTTGCCGTTAAAAGTAACAAACACATTGTAAGAACCTCAGTAAAAATAAACCAATAGATTAATGATTTCTGAAAAGTATATCATCGCCCTATTCTGTTTTCAGAGCTGTATCAATGTACGGAGCAGTACTGCGCTGATTCTGTTTGCTTGACTGAAAAAAAGAGCCTTTTAAGGAAACGTCCAAGATGAGATCAGTGCTAGACAGTTACCTCAATGAGGAACAAATTAAAACAACTTGTGTACTAAAAAGAACAGTTACCTCAATGAGGAACAAATTAAAACAACTTGTGTACTAAAAAGAGAACCAACTGAGAAAAACGTTGAGCTGAAAATAGTCAAGGAGGCAATCGAACCCCAATGAGGAACAAATTTAAACAACTTGTGTTAAGAAGAGAGAACCACCTGTGAAAAATGGAGAACTGAAAAATAGTCAAGGAGGAAATCGCTGAAAAATAGTCAACGAAGAAATCGCTGAAAAATAGTACTTACTAGTACTAGTCATGGAGGGAATCGAAGAATAGTTGGCAAAACAATAGATGCTTCATCTTCTTTCGCATTTTTTTTCCGAGATAATCTCATTTGGCAGTTGAAATAAGATTTCCCAATGATCACGTGGTGGCCGGTGGGTATTTGGATCTCTCTAAATTTGTTAGTCCATGTAGATCGACAGGTTTGTTGCTCATGAGATAAACCACGGCGTATACAATACACAACACAGAGGAATCTTGTCGGTGCAATATTCCATTGGAAACCCTCCGGATAAATTCCATCTGAAGTACGATAACTGCATTACCGGCCGTTTAAATTCTCTATTAAATCTCAACTAACACCATACCTAGGCATCGTCCTATAAATAATCCCCTCTGCGGAAACAAAACCTCGGCATCCATCCAATCCAATCCAAGAAAACAAAAGAGAAGATGGCGGCGGCGACGTCCAAGTGCATGCTGATCGCCTTCGTCCTCGCCTTCATCGCGGCGCCGTCGGCGGCGGCCAGAGTCCAGGCGGCAGATCAAGACGGCTCTTCATCACTTCCACCGGCGTGGCGCCCCCGCCGGCCGCTTCCTTGCATCCCAGGCCTGCCGCGGCTCCCGTGGCTGCCCCACTGCAACGCCTCATCAGGCGAGGCGGTGCCGCCGCCGCCGCCGCAGCCATCAGAGTGCCGCACGTCCCTGTCGGGGCTGACGCCGTGCGCGGAGTTCCTCACCAACACCACCGGCGTTCCGGCGCCCCCCGCGGCCGCGTGCTGCGACGGGCTCAGGTCGCTGGCCAAGGACGCGCCCGTCTGCCTCTGCCACGTCGTGAACGGCGACGTCGGCAAGCTCCTGCTGGCGCCCGTGAGACGCCTGCGCGTGGCGGCGCTCCCCCGCGCGTGCCGCGTCGCCATGCCGTTTGGCACGCTTCGCCAGTGCATCAGTAAGTCGTCGCACTACTACGCGTACTCGATCTGCGTGCAATTTTGACGTCGATCGGCAGCTGATCCGTTGTGATTGAACTGGACAGGGGGACCTGTGCCGCCGATGGACGCGCCGACGCCGTCGTGATCATATCACCACCGGCAGCAGCACAGCATCTAGGAGTACCATCCTGATCCTATCTTCAGTTTTCATCACTTACTTTTCAGTACATTGGTATGATCGAGTTCGTGTCACATATGTTCTTACCAACATGCATGCTTGTATCTGTTATCGTTTTGCAGTGGGAGTAGGATGATGATCGAGGCGCAGAAATTAAAGCGGACGGAGTTGGAAACTACTTGGAATATATAGTTTCTCCTTCTCCAGGAGCTACGTCCTTATAGATGTTTAAATTAGATAGGTTATTATTATAAGATGAGATGTGCATGTGGTTAGCAGAAAGTTAGTTAGGGATATATATTTCATAAATTAATTTGGTAGTATAAATACAATCATCCTATTCTCTCCCAGTTTGAGCTTTTGGGATCAGGCCGTTTTCAATTACAGTTTCAGATTTTTGTTATTGGTCGCCACAGAAATTTCAGCGAAAAAAAAAAAATAACATCCCTGCTAGGGCTGGGTGCTGGGTACGTGTGCTTTGGGATTTAATTGTATATTTTTCTCTTTGAAATTATATGATATTTGTACATATAGATAGTGCCTATGCGAATTGGCAGCATGCACATATTGGTCCAATACACAAGATCCGTGTGCTTTAGAAGCTCTCAACACATATGGCGGCTTTGATTTCACGGTTGTTGTTTAGCTTTTCTCGTCTAATAGGTACTGCAGGTCTGTCGCACAACTAGTGGAAAGATGCAGCAGCAGCCACAAGCCCACAACCCTTTGAAATAAACCATCTGAACACGTCCATTTCTTTTTCTCCACCACCGACCTCACTTCGTCCGCACATGTTTCCTTTTCTCCAATAAGACCAGCATACTGTCTATAGTACAAAACAATATTATAGCACTATTGTAGATAGAAAGAAGTTTGAAAAAGGCAAACCTTTAAGGCGCCGCCACTAGCTTGGCTGCCTTGTCGCTTTGCCTCGCTGGCTCTGTGGAGCCCACAACCTCCAACCCCGAACCTTGCTAACCTGCTGGAAAATCTTGGTGGAGTTGAGAAGAGAAGGTTGGAGGAGAAAGGGAAAAACTGGTAGAGCTCAAAGAAAACTTTTCTCAAATCAAATGATATATGGTGAGATGCTAGACACGGAGGTTTACGTTGGAATGCTCCACTCATCCATCGTACTTTAGTATTGTATATGTAAGTATTAAACCTCGATAATCCACGGATCAAGGGCAAGATTGGCTTGTGACGTGGCCACTCTGTACTGAGTTTTTTTATGCGGCGATCCTAGCAGGTATATATACTAGAGAGACTTCGATCGCCTCAGTCGTCCCGTCAAGTAGAGGAGAGTCAAAACAAGGATTTTCAAGTGCTCTCCACACAGAAATCACCTCGCTTTGTAAAGTAGCGCATGCTATGACGTACCACGACCACCAGACGTCGCCAACAGAGAATAATGGCCGCAGATACTGGATCTAGTATATGCGGCGATCCTACGATGCCTGGCGCGCATGCATGCACATGCCTGCCTAAGAATCAAAGAAATTGTTCGCTTGAAACCTACACAAATACCTGGAAATAAATATATATATACATATACTAGTTTATATACAGCAGTAGTACTAACATGTAAGCAGCATACAAATACAAGAAACATGCATGTAATATGCAGTACCATTACCATGCATATACTACGCTCTTGCAAATCTGTAGGAGATATGCTGAGAGGCGATCATATGTATGTGATGTCTGCCGGCAGGGACACCCGGGCGACGGTTCGATCGGTGCGCATGCGTGTAGCTTCTTCTGCCTGATATGCTACTACAGAGAAAGTTCAGTGAGTGTAGTCGTGGCTAGGTACAGAAACGCTGCAAGCGCAAGCTCCTCGAGCTCAGCGTGCGCGACGCCGGCGACCACCGCAGGGAAGCGGGCGGCGACGAAGGAGAGCTGCAGGAGCACTGCCCCGGACACCCACAAAAGGAAACCCACGAGGCGGCGGTCGTGGTCGTGGTCGTGGACGCCGGCGGTGGTGGCGGCGAGCAGTGACACTGAGGCGCCCAGCGCCATGTACGCGGCCGAGCACACGCGTAGCCGCCGCGCCACCACATGGCGGCGACCGGCGGGGTCAAGGTCGTCGTCGTCGTCGCCTTGCGGGGCCGGATCACGGCGGTAGTAGTAGTTGACAACGGCGGCGGTAAAGGCGGCGAGAAGCCGATCGATAACCGCATCCATCTCTTGTTGCTGCTATCACTAACAAACCACGTCTCACCACTCTCAGTCTCTCACTGCCCTCTGGAGCTCGATACTGGTACGTCATTTATATTCGCTTGAATCGTGTGGGTCCAGTTTGGCACTAGCAACATCCATATCGGATATACTCCCTCCGTCCAAATTTATAATTTGTTTGACTTTTTGGTATCCGGTCAAACCAGTTCGTCTTATTCAAAATATTTGCAGAAATAAAGAAAAATTTAATTCATAGTTAAAATATATTATATGCTAAACTAAACCACAATAAAAATAAATAATAATTGTAGATTTTTTTTTGAATAAGACGAGCCGGATCGAATGCTAAAAAAAAATCAAACAAGACGGAGGGAGTACATATGTGGCTAGTTAATAAATTACTACAATATGACTAATGAATTAAATTAGTTGAATTTTAATTATTTGATGTCACTTTGTAAAAATTATATCACAGCAGTTCGCCGACCAGCGTGCTATTAGTTTTAGGTCAAAAAATAATGAAAAACAAATTACTTTTGGTATTGCCAGTTTATAACTAGCAAATAATAACATGATGAGTTTCTGTTTTGCTTTATTTTCTCGGTGCATTACATTCAGCGCTGATTCAATACCTAAAGGTGACGGGCTGGAGAAGTAAATATAGTATATAATGGAGGACGTAGCCAAGCATATGGGAGACAAAAGTCTAAAGTCTATATGAGCATACCAGTCTTGGTGGGATTCCTTTTATGCGGCAACTATACGTTGCTGGTGTCCTGAGCAATTCGAATGGATGTTTTCTTCTTATTGTTTTTACAAAAAGGTGCACTTGGCACCTATAAAAGCTGGAATAATGCACATTATAAAACATATAGCATTGTATTAGGTAAGCACAAAAGACATCTTATTTATGAGTACTTTGAGTCCCTCGGTGAATAAAATTTTATTTCGGTACTCTACAACGGAGGATTAGAAGCATGTTTGCAATGCGTATCAAGCTTTAGATGTCAACTGAGTGGAGATTGTTGCCAGTCATGGTTGGTGATTTAGCAATAAGATCACAGTAAAAGTGAACTTCTCATGTTATTAAGCATCATTTGTTCTTTTGCGGAAAATTAATTTTGCTTTCGCTGCAGCTGTAGCGATTATAATAAGCATTGGCGAAAAGCAACCTTGATGTAGAGGATGAGATGTTGTTTTATTCCATCATCTAACAATGATATAACATATAAATCTCATTGTTAGCCTAAACACTAAACAGTAAACAATCGGTCACATATCGTTTAGACATTATTCAGTGCTAAGCGGCCGTTTAAACGGGTTTAAACTATGTAAATGGCCAATTAAATGGAAACGGTAAGCCATCGTTTAATGTTTAAACGGGCTAAACGACTGTTTAGACGAGCAGTGATAAATCTGCACCACTGATATCATCACTGCTTGGATTTCCCTTTGAGCATTAAGAACTTAATACAATGGAAATACCTCATCTTACAACTGTGTACGTGGAAATTAAGGTTTTGAAAGTGTCTTAGTTGAAAGTACATTTCTCAGGAGTTCAGGTTCGGGTACGGTACATAAAAAAATGTGCCCCGTGGGGAACAGGCGTCTCCTGGGATTTCATTAAGAGGATTATACCTCAACGGGGCTCGGAAAAACCCCCGAACCCTAGCTTTGCAGTGAAATGCATATACCCATATCTTATTTTACTATTACTAATTAGAGGTTCTAAAAGTTACACCAATTTCAAAGTGCGCTAGAAAAAAGATAAATTCTAGAAATTCTCACAATAATCAAAAAGATCCGACCATCAATTGTCAGATTGGAATATTAATAGCCATTAGATCTGTTTTCTAAGTAATTACCCACCTCTGACATTATGAAAGGTCTTGAGTTTAACTGTCAACGAAAGCAAATATCTTCTTTTTTTTATTATATATATTTTCTAAGTAATTACCCACCTCTGTCATTATGAAAGATCTTGAGTTCAATTCTCAATGAAAGCAAATATTTTTTTCTCTTTTTTTAGATTTTTTCCATTTTCAAATTTACCTTTAGTTTTTGTCTTTTTTTCTATTAAAGATGCTAGAAACATTTCCATAAAACAGATATTTTGTAGACTCTTTTTGAAATTTTCACGTCAATCCTCACAAGATGTGCTAGAAAAAAATCATAGAAATTCTCACAATAATAAAAAATACCCTATCATCAATTGACAGGTTAGAATCTTAATAGCCATTAGATCTAAATAACCCCTAAAACTACATATTAATTACCCACTCTGCCAATATAAAAGAAAATATGAAATGACACCATAAATTTATATCTAATTGCTCACATTTGCTATTTTGATAGGGTAATACCAAGTATCCCCTTTAATTTATATTTGAATTGTTCCTCACCTTAGTTATTATGACTGTTAATATGATGAAAATAACCCCTCAAAATTATATTAAAATCACCTATTTTTGCAATCGATCAAAGATCATCTAAATCAATTAAGCATACATATAAAGTAGCAAGATATGCTATTATAAAAAACCTAAGTAAAAAAATAGATCTATATATGTTATTGGTTACGCATAATACATTTAAGACTCTAACCCTTGCGAAAGCACGGGTTGATTGACTAGTGTATATAAGCCCAAAGTCGATTGTTAAATCAGATTCTTAACGTTTTAACATATATATTCTCAGATTGGTATATTTTGAATGTATATTTGTATATGAACTATGAGGACGATTTGGTTTTCAACAAAATTGTTTCATTCTCTTCAATTGAAGTAATATAATTATTTAATAACTGAAATAAAATTAGTGCTACAAAACAATATATGTGCAAGTAAGCTGTGCGCATGTGTAGTTTTTTTGACAGTTTTTTATAAAGGTTGTACGATGTCAAAATTCTGTATCAGCTACCATTCACTCTAACCAATTAGTTATCCCATTAAAAGTAAATGATCTTTTGTAATATTGCCAATGTTTCGTGACAGAATGAAAGTGAGGTCCGTCATGAGACAGCGAGATGCGGCTCTATAGTGAGGCAAAGAGGCCATTATGAACAAAGTTGTATCCACTATCCTCATCGATCAGCAGTAAGTTTTTACCTCTGGAGAATGTTCAATTCTGCTGTGACCTGGCGCTGGGCCAATGCTTATGTCCATGGTTTGAAATAAGAGCCTCATCGAAAGAGTATAAGTGGCATGCCTTTTTGCTTTTCTAGCATCACATATATAGGGCTACAATAGTTTCCTAGATACAAAAGTCTGAATTGTGACCTCACAAAACCAGAGGCAGGTGGATGGAGCACTCTAAGATGTTTTTAAAATTTTCACTTTCATTTTGTTTAGGGGAAAGAGCCTGGGTTATTGTCATTTGTGAGTTGCTTGATAAAAGTGAATAGATATGATAACTGCGATGCGGATCAATACCTTCCATCAGAGGACCATGTCCAATAATACGTTGAACATTAACAATAATTACTGTTTCAAGCAAGAGCCATCGAAGGCTAGAATGAATTATTTTCCGTGACATAGAAATAGCTAAGAGTCATCTTGGCATGCTGCTCCATGGCATCATGATACCGTTATCAGTGCAGTCATTGATAACAGAGGACAGTCATTCTCAATGAGAGTTCCATTTTTATAAAATGAAGAATGACATCAGTGATCTTGATAATGTGGTAAGGAATTAACGAAGACATATGAAACAAAAAAAAATGAAATAGTGCATTGTGAGGAGCTATTGCAAATTAAATCATTGTTTGCTTATATAGTATACTGGAAACAGAGATATGAAATCGTCCCTTGAGTATGGCCTCAGAAAGAAAATGCCCTTTCAGTTAGCTACAGTTAGGCGGTTCATCGTTTTGAATCTACTGACCAATAAAGACTAGGGGAGTAGACTTTTTATCTGAACATGGATGGTCCAGATAAGATAGCTTGAGTGCGATAAAAAAATCAAGTGCATAATAATGATTATTCTGATTTATAAGTCATAGGAAAATAGTAAGTTAATAACCCCTTTTAGCAGTTCAGCCACTGCCCACTGTCATTATGAATCACAAAAGTTTACAAATAGGCAAATATTGTATCTCTAAATCTTGATTCTAGATACCGGCGAAGATACTCCTTTCCTCTTACCTATCTGTCCCAGTTGTATACTTTTATGACTATAAATGTTTTATTAGTCCAATAAGATACAACTGATCTATGAGTGTTCTCAACAATTTATCTCCGTTAAGTACTGAACTTCTGTTGGCAAGTGGCCAATGCTTCATGGTGGAAGGATAGAGACGTCCATCATCAAAAGAGCATGATGCAGTTGGACGATTGTTCTGCAAATATATGTTATCCTAATAAAAACTGTCTCTGATACCATCACCAATTAGCAATAAGCTCAGACACGGGATGGCGATGTTGGGTTATGCGGTGACCAGCCGATGGGCTGGTTCTTATGTAAAATGCTATGAAAATCAAACAACGAAAGGGTACAAGTGGGCATGACTTTCTTTTTGCTATCTCCAAACATAGTGAATTATGGCAGTTTCTTGGATGACAGGTTTCAGATGTGACCTTTTTTGATACAAGTGCAAGAAGCATTATATATGATTCCTTTTTTATTTATTAGCCTTCTATGGTTCAGAAAAATAAGTTCTCCACTTGTGGCCATTTGTGAGTTACCTTGATGAAAAGCGTTTATTGGATACTACGAAATAATTTTGTGGTGCTTCATCAATTGTGGTCCATGTAACTCAGCTTGTCCAGAATGTAGGTTTTTGGAAAAAAAGGTCAATGGTCAACAGGTGAACCTGAGCCAATGAATTGCCGAAAACTATCTATAGAAAGCAAGGTTCTAAATAGCCTTATGTTGTAATATTCTACTATATAGTAAGTCTGTTTACATATATTGCAAAAAAGCAGATACAGCCATTATGCTGCAATATTCTACTATATAGTAAGTACTACTTATATGACGTCCTCGCCATTATCCAAGTCAACTAAGTCAACTAGGAACTCTCGGAGTAGATGATAAGTTGAGGCATGAGTGGAAGCAGCATGTTATGGTTATGCGGTGAACATCCACCGGGTGCATACGTGATGAATTCCTCCAAAAGAAATGCATAGAAAGAAAATTCTGAAGATCAAATTGGTGTCATGGCCTTTTGCCTTTTTTGCTTTGCTAAAGGACAAATGTAACGTAATTTCTTGGAAACGGAGGTTTGCAATGAGATATGTGAAAATTCTTTCATAGAAGGTAAGAGTGAAAGATACGTGCAATTGTAGGTGTATTGCGCAGTTTAGAATAGAATCTACAAATAATCAGTCTCATTGTGGGTCCCTTCAAAATTTTCAAAACGCTGCTGTTGCGGATTAGATCAATACGAGAAGATGCAGCGCCCAGGCAAGAGGTGTAGGCTGACCAGGGCGCCAGAGTAATGGTGTGTGCATGTTTGGTAGTATTACTGAAGGTTTTATTTCCTCATGGCTTCACCGCTGGAAAGACAGGAGCAGCATTTTCTTGCTTTGTAGATAAAAAATATGTTTTGCTTTAAGAAAACAAAGCACTAAGTTTAGAATGAGTGAGTGGAAGGCTCCTATGCAACATAAGGGTGTATTTGTTTGCTTTGTAGGTAAATATGTTTGGAAGTTACCACTACGGACAAAGGACACTCACAATCCAATTCTTTTTTATTGCCTCCTTTTACACACCCCTAACGCATGGAGTGCTAAATGCTCTGGCTACAAAGTTTCCCTAGCAAATTGTCAACTTGCAGTCCCAGTAACTAATTCTGTTATATATGTTTGCATCTTAACTTTTTACTGACCAATCTTCTGGTCGAAGCAATATACCTTTTCGTTCAAATGTCATGACGATGCTGGCGAAGACCTGCAGTGACTTATCCTTCCTGTCCCTACAATACAGAGGATAGGATTTCTTTTTTTTTTTATCGAACGTGATACAAGCCGCGTCTTTGCACTAAGAAAGTAGCAAATTACAACTACAGGGAGTAAGCCGCGGTTTACGAACCATGAAAAAAGAAAAAAACAAAAAGAGATACCTCTCAACGCACCAACGCTTGCCACAACCAAACCCACTACAAGCCGATGACAAAAAGCCTAAACTACTCGGCGGCTCAAGCTTAACTACAGAGAGAACATGATGGCGCCTTCAAGAAGGGAACGACGCTCCGAGCGCCGCCACCACCAGGCCAAAGCTTTCGCGAGACAAGAGGTTGGGTGGCAAAGATAACGCCCTCAACAGGATTGCTACGCCTAAGACGAAGCCGCTATCAACGGAGCTTTCGCTCGCCAAACCCAAATTCTCCAACCCTGCAGCCACGCCAAGCGACGAGCAGCCTAGGCGAATCCTTGAAGCACAACGGGACTGAAGTAGGGGCTCCGCCTCCGCACGGCCACAACAATAACGAAAACAACGCAACGGGGAGCAAAGCTTCGATCCGAGCAAAGACGCATTGGGGAGCAAAGCTACAACCCAAGCAACAACCTGAGCAAGGGAAGCCAAACCTCGACCCACGAAGGGGAGGTGGCTTCGATCCTGAGCATAGACGGCGGACACTGAAGGATAGCAACGCCGACACCCGGCAAGAATGCCGGCGTGGCGACACCGCACTGGCCGGCACTGGCCGTAGACGGGCGCGGCAACCCGGCCCGGCAGGGCCAGACAGGGACCGGCGACTGCAGCCGGCGGAGCCAGGCAGGCACTGGCGGCCCGCGGGTCACCACGGCCTCACCGGCGCCGGATCCGGCAGAGTAGGGGCGCCGGCGACGACCCCCGAGAGCGGGGAAGGCGGATCCGGCCCGGCGACGGCGGCGGAGACCACATCCGAGCTAGGCCCGGCGACGACGACGGCGGGCGCGCAGCGGGAGCGCTGGGCACGCCCCGGCGGCGACGTCAGCGGCAGCGGGCCCCGGCGGGCTGGTTCGGCGCGGCGCGCCCAGTCGGCGGAGGGCGCGGCCCCACGTGGCGGCGGCGGGGTAGAGCGGCCGGCACCCAGCGGATCCGGCCAGCGAAGGGCGGATCCGGCTGGCGTAGGCCGGAGAAGGCCGACGGGAGGCAACCAAACGGCGGCGAAGTCGCGGAGAGGGAGGAGGCAGGGGAGAGAACAGGGAGGGAGAAGGGAGCCGCGACGGGAGCGCTTGGGCGCCGCCGCCGGCCGCCGGCGGCGGCGGCCGAGCAGGGCCACCGGAAGCTAGGGTTTGGGAGGGAGGCGGGATCGCCCCCGTGTCGCCTCCGAGGAGACGACGCGGGGGGAGTGACTCCCTACTATCCTCGCACGGTAACTCTACCGAGGATAGGATTTCATTAGACAGATCAAAAATAATCACTGGTAGTGATCACATGATAATTATCCATCAATGTCTTCAGCAGAATTGTGAATTGATGCCAAAGGAAACTTAGGTTTCCATATCATGCTCGATGCACCCCTTTCTGCAGCCTTTTGGTAATGTTCATGGTCACAAAAGCACCATAAGGAAAGGCTTAGGGATCTCTTCAGTGCCATACAGATAAAAAAAGTTTGCACATGCAGTGAGAATATTATGTAAGCATCAAGGCTAAGGCTATTTATATTGAGATAGATCAAGATAACAACGCATGCACTGTTCTGCATAAGCAAATGACATAACAGCATCCTGCTCTCGTGTATCTACACCGTAAAAGAGCGGGTTTTCTAAAAATCATTTTTTACCCTTTATGCTGATCCCACTGCGCAGTTTGGAAAAAGTTGAAAAGGGGTGGAAAGGTCCAAAACACATAGAAGCAAAATATTTCATCCACTTTCTCTTTTTATTTCTCACCTCATTTTATATCCATACTCACGTGTTACTTTCCTTTTATTGGTTTCAATGAGAAACGAATGATGCTAATCAATCAGGACTCTTTTCTTTTAATTTTATTTTTTTTTCTTTCCTATTATCTGTTTGATTATCTCACAACACGCACATGTTGTACGTACATCTATGCTAGTATTAAGTAAAACCGAGAGTTAGCTTGGAAGATCCAATGTTTGCTGGATACACATGCTGACTGCGGTCCTGCGGAGTGCTAATAAGACAAGTTCAGAGTGTCCCATGCTTTGGTAACCGAACAAAACCACCCAATTATTGTAGAGTAAGAATCAAGAAAGTTGGGTTATCTTGGTGTCGGATATCGGTCAAGATTAGTGAGGTTGCTCATAGGAACCAATTCATGCATCTTTACTGATTCGAAGAGGATGGAGAGTAAGATAAGCAGAACTTAGGGCCAACAGAAGGCAATTGATCAACATTTGCGCAATCGAAGAAAGTGGATGCAGTGAAATTACCGCTTGGGATTCAGGAGCTTGGGGAATCCTGTTGGAAGGAAGGCTGCAGAGAAGACTGGCCATGCCTGCCTCATCGGCACCAAGAACTTCCTCCACTCTAATGTACTTCTTGAACAACCGAACCCACTGATAGCTTGTCTTTCAGGCCAATGGTAATTGGTAATCAGCGCCTTGTCACCACGCTTTGGCACCTGGGGACGACAACTTCAAGAGGCCATCCTCCGTTCTCCTTGTGATGTATAGGAGGTTATGGTGAAACCGGCAGAGGAGGGGGAGCGCGTCATCGGGGCTATAACTGCTCCATCATGCTTCTCGGGGTCGATGGGATGCTCGGCGAGCACGGAGGCGCGGAATTGAAGGTAGCACCCGTGGAGGTGGCGGACCTCAGCTGTCAGCTCCCCAAGGTCCTCGCGGAAGGACTCGGGGTCGTCCCTGCGGAAGACGAGGATTGGATTATCCAGGGTTTCGGGGCTGTAAGGCCAAACAGCGGCAAGCAAGGCAACCAAGCAAGCATAAACGATATGCAAGGAACTGAAGGACTCCCATCGGCGAGTATTTGCATATACGACTATACGAGGACGTTGTTGTGAGTATGTGACTGCCCTCACTCGAGTGTTCCCATGAACTGTACATTGCTGGAAAGGTGGTGTTCTGAATCTTCGGATCTTGGCAACATGGGTACTCAGGATAGTGCTGGTAGGTGGTATTTGAAAGCTTAGTTATATCAACGTCGTTGAGAATCCAAATGCCAGGTGTTTCTCTGGTATGGTGCATCAACACTGGCAAAATTTTGCTATAAGAACATCAATAGGAGAGGATCAACACTGCCGCCCGCTTCGCCACCACGCCGCCGCGCCACGAGCCGCGGCCATGGCTGTCCTAGGGCGTCCTCGAGTACAGCGGCGGCGTGTCCGCGGCCGGGGAGCTGCTGCACGCGCTACAGGCCATCAAGTGGGGCACCGACTGCTTCGTCAAGGCGCACACGGCGCCTCCCGAGCTGTGGGCGCAGGTGGGCGACGGCGACTGCGACCACTATTGCTACTATTGCTGGCAGCGGCTCGAGGACATGACCATGTCGCGCCATGCCTACAAGGTGGACGCGCGGAACCCCGGGTCCGAGGTCGCCGCCGAGACGGCGGCAGTCATGGCCGCCGCGTCCGCCGTGTTCCACCGCGCCGGCGACGCACAGTACGCGCCACTGGCTCCTTTGGTGGCAGTACGCGCGGTACCTCGACTACGTCCTCGCTAACACCGACGACTTCGGCGGCACCGGTTGGACCGTCTCCGAGTTTAGCTGGGACATCAAGTACGCCGGCCTCCTGGTCCTCGCTTTGCCACCACGTCGTTGCACCACCGACGGGCACTCGTGCCGCCACTACGTCATCGCGCCACGAGCCGCGGCCATGGCGGTGGCGGGGCATTCGCGCGGCGGTCGCGGTGGTGGCGACGGGAGCGCACGGCGGCGCGAGGCGGACGGGTGCGAACGCGCGATGTTGGTGCGAGGCGGTCGCGGTGGAGCTTGGTGGTGGCGTCGGGGAGGGACGGTGCGGGCAGGGAGCACTGGAACGACGCTGGGCGATGGGGACGAGTCCAGGCACTGACAAGCGGGCCCAAGCCACGATGGACAGCTTTGGTTGCCCAGTTAGCAAATTCGGTGTCCACGTCATCAAATTAGGCTTCAAAACCACCCAAGGGGGTGATCTACCCGGTATTTGATAGTTTAGGGTGTATTTCATAACTTTTCTTTTATTTGAGGGGTTTTGTATCAAGGGGGTGAAGTTGAGAGGATTATCTATGCTTTTTCCAGCAATGTAAGGATGTCAGACAAAAAGAAGAAGAAAGAGTACACCAATAAGTGAGCTATTGCAATACTGTTTACTCGTAACAACTCATAAAACTCATACGCCAATTATGGGTGTGTGCGCGCTGCAAGTCTGACATAATCTCATACAGACTTACATAAGCAGAAGAAACAAGCAATCCCTTGTTTTTTTTTTTTTGACAAGGAAGATGTATTAAATTTCAAGAGCAATACAACGAGGTGAAGCAACGTCTTCAAAGATAAGAACTTTCGGTTTCTGTTTAACAAGAAACACCCAGCCGAACAACAGAAAATATACTAAACATCAAATCCCCTCCAGTGGCAATCAATTCTAAGACTAGACCGCCACCCATATGCCCGGGAGAAGATATCCGTAGCCACTTGTGCCAACAGACGTGAAGCCTCTATAGCCATGTCCTGTGAATCCGCTCTCTGGAGGATAACCCACGAACGCACCCAATAGACTGCTGCAAAGATAACCTGCAAAGGAGAACAACCGTTTTTCTTTTCAAATACTAAGTCATTTCTACAAAGCCAAATAGACCAATACAAAGCTGCCGCCCTAAGGACGATTTGTTGCCAAGTGCTAGGTAAGCCTCGCAGCCATGAACCAAACATGTGGGGAGTATTGTTGGGTTTGGTAAGATTAGAGACGCATTGAAAGAAAGTCCAAACTGTTCTAGCGAAATGACACTCAAGTGCTCTATCGTCTCGTCATTGTGGCAAAAAACACAAGATTTGTTACCTTGCCAATTAAGCTTGTAGTCATGGATTCTGACATAATTTTGAGGCCACAAGTCACAGGCTCACAGGAAGCCATACAACCGATTGCTTCAAGATGGCAACCAGTGAACCACCCCTGAAGTTCAGAGGTAGTGTCACTCCATCAGGTGCAAGATGGCCTGAGGGACAGTTGAGTATGGATACATTTCTTTAAAGAACATAGTACATTACAGCAATATTGATCAGATGTGCAACGAACAAATGCAAAGGACAATGAAATCAAAGGATAGCTGACCAAAAAGGATCCCATCAATTAGTATTGTGGCGATTACTTGTCCAAGGATCCACTGCTACCAGTCTCTGGAGATTGAGGGGGACAGCGAGCCATCACAAGGAGGCCATCCACCTCTTGACTCAGCCAGCACACCACCAGTGCGCAGCAGCGGTGGAGGACGTTAGCAATGCAGGCATGGCTGCTCGTGGCTAGAGTGAGATCAGCAGAGTGATGACTGGTTTTGTTCCCAAAAAAGAAGAATTAAGAACATCAGTTATCACTGGTTGGACCGACTATTTTGTAGCCGAAAAGCTGATTAGATTAGGTTAGCTTGTCACCTGTAGACTTAAATGTACAGTTCTTAAGTTGAAGGACTTTAATTTGCACTTCTCAAGTTCGAAGACCTATAGAATTTGTACAAAAGCTTAGACACATTGGGTGCACTTCACTCCAAGCAAAATAGTGTAGCTATCCTGTTCGTATGTGCCTTATATCTAGATCTGTGGGTTGTGTCTGGTTCCCTCTGCATCTGCGCCATATATCATGATTGGTAAAGTGTTTACAAGACCAGTGTAAAGGGTTTGCTTTCATTTAAAGAACTTTAAAAAGCAGTAATTTCCAAGCCATCTTTCATGACTGAGAAAAGGGTTGGGAACACAACCAAGGACTCCATAAATAGTTCCGAGCTACCTTTACTTCCCCTTAGTTTTTGCAAAACCACAGTACTTATATAGTTCTACACACCATTCTCCCTTGAGCTTTTCTATTTATACCATTTTATCTAGTTGTTATCTTCACAATATAATGTTCTAGACAATGCATAGCGTGTGCCAAAAGCCCAAAACATATACCAATGAAGTGCAAATGCCACAAAGAAAGAGAACTCTGCTGTGAAAAGCTTGTATGTTCTTTTGACCTCCCCCCTGGAGTTATTTTCTGCATAATTATAAAAAGGAAATGAAACCGTTGGTCTTGTGAACCAGGAAGATATTTAGGAATAGCTATCATTGGAAAAATCCAAGCTTCAGTGTGCTCTTGTGAACCAGGTAGGTGTTTGGGAATAGGTGGCATTGGGAAAATCCAAGCTTCATTGCAAACCAACGATGTATGAAGCTCAAAAAGGCGTTGTTATTCATTTTAGTAAAAAATGAACTATAGAATGCTTGTCAGCTTGCTGAGTCCAACCAGGTAGTAATTATCTTTCTGGTCTGGGAGAAGGGAAGTATCATGAGGCTCTTGTGTGTATTCAGTCATAGCCATCAAGATTATGATAACTAGCTGAGCAAGTTGCCTTGAGACTGATCCGCAATCCAAATGAACTGTAAGTGGAGAACAATCACTCAGCAGATTAACAATTACTCCTTGAACAATGCTCTTTGACCAGCCACTGGTAATCATGAGTAACTGGCTGAATAAAACCATTTTTAAGGGCTAGTTTGGCAACCTCATTTCCAGTTAGTTTTCCCCTAAATTCCTCTCAATCCCTTCCAATCCCCATGGGAAATAAGGTTGCCAAACTAGCCCTAAAGGGGAATATATACACTGACAAATGACCCAGTAATTCATCGAATAGTTCTTGTGTAAGGTTCATTGAACAGTTGGGATCTACCTAATCTTGGACTGGACAATTAGATAAGTACTTACATCTCCATTTTCTTGTAGCTAATATTGAACAATTAGGATCTGTACTAACACATACATTTCCTCAGGCGCAATTGGAACATTGGACTCCAACCCCCCAACCAAAAAAGAAGAAGAAGAAGAGGGATGGTTACCAGCAACGGAACAACAGCATCTGGACAACAAAAATGGGTCAACTACAACTAGTCTTGGTGCCGACGTCGGTGCCAGCTCCGGCGAAGTCCCAGGGCGGGGAGCACGTACAGCCACGCCAAGGAGGTGCAGAGCATAGCCGCGGCGGCGATCTCGGCCGGCGCCGGCCGGTCGGTGAGGACGACCCCGCCGGCGCGCCACCGGCGGACAAGGATGTAGATGGAGGCGGCCGCCAACGCCCTGAACACACGGTCGGAGTGGCTGCCCGCCGCCGAGGACGAGGCGAGGTCAGAGCCGGCGAGGTGGGTGTGGGTCGCGCGCATGGCGACTGGCGAGCGGGGTTGGGGAAGGGCGGGGCGAGGAGATCAGCAGAATTGACTGCCGCAGGTCAAAGGTCGCTCGATTTGATCAGGGTGTGTTTAGATGGTTGAAAAAACACTGTTTCGAACTGAAAAACATTGTAGAATCATTGTAGCATTTTTCGTTTGTTTGTGGTAAATATTGTCCTACTATGGTTTAATTAGGCTTAAAAGATTCGTCTCACAAAGTACATCTAAACTGTGCAATTATTTTTTTATTTCATCTACATTTAGTATTCCATGCATTTGTTTCGCCAAAAAGGAAACGTCTCCTGGGATGGAGTTATTCCTAATGCGTAACTAATAATTAAACATGCGCGGGCGTGCCAGTATACGTGAAAGTATACAAAAATAAATGACAAAGAGACAATAAAATTTAGGGAACTCGGGTCTTTATTAATTCTTTGGAGAATTACAAAGTACACATTCCCACTTGGTTTACATGACATTGCGCCTAATACATCTGACTAATAAGCAGGCGATCTGATTGCAGAGTTCTTGGTTCCCGTGGCCTCGTGAGGCCGCCGGTTAATTACTTCCGTGGCGTTGGACCACAGAAAACCTCCGATTAAGCTGTGATTGATGGTCGTTTCTCCAAGTCTTGAATAAAGCGGTCTCCAAATATATGTGAACACAACAGAATAACAGTAAAAATGTCAACGCCTTGTCGGCCATGGGGTTTGAACAAAGTTGATGATAATGTTCGGCCTCGTCGGTCACGAACAAATTAACGTCCAGCCTCGTCGGTCAGGACAAAATATTTCCGGCCTCGTCGGTCGCGGAAAGTGATGGTGATAATAGTCTCCTAGCCTCGTCGGTCAAGGAGTGTGATTGTGATTTTCTGTAAACCCGGCGACATGGTTGACTGTCACTTATACTCGGTTGTGAACATATACGAAGACTCACATTTGATCTGGCCTAAGCGGCAGCACCTTGCTGTACATCCTAGTATTGAGCTATGTTCCTTCCCGCTAAAGTGCCCACTAGACAATATCAGCCCCTCTTGACGCCAACCAAATCAACTCAAAAAAAACTCATACGGTCAGCAAATATATATTGACGCGGTGCTAGTCCGATACATGTCTGTTGAGGATTGAATGCACGGTACATGCTGGTTATCTTCTTTAATGAACGTGAAGCGCAAAATTGCTGCATGACTATTTTAACTATGCCTGCTAATGATCTACTCTGAAACTCGGAGCTTCACAAAAATTCTTATACCAGCTCTGTAAGACTGTAACAACGATCAAGCTTATATCAATTGAATAGCTGCACCCATGTGCCAGGGATATTATTTTACACAAGATCTCTCTAATATAACCTCACGATTGACTATGATGATTGCAATTTTCAGAGCCAACTAGCTGTTCTAACCAGCGCCACACTAAGGATGAGATTCTCTCTTCTTCTCTGAAATTCTGTCACAGCAAGGCGAACACATCTTGCCTGAACGAATTAAGTGATCTCTTATCAAGGAACACTCTCAGCTTTGGAAACTAACTAAACAACTCTCTTTTTTTATACCATACTGCCCTGCTCTCCTCTTCAGTAATATGTGCCCTGCTCTCCTCTTCAATAATATGTCTGATGAACATGTGCAGTACTAATTAACACACTGAGCCAAGCCTCCACTAACTCTGTGCTTATCTGAATTTTGATATAGTCCTATTGACCTTTAAATACAGTACAAGTTAACTGAACATTTGGGTCTTCACGTGACAAATCTTGCACACCAAAATTAAGAATTTATTCAGTGTCTCTGCCCAGAACTGCACGACTGAAATTTGGAGCTTGCCATTTTCAGTGCTAAGCCTATTTTCTTTCTACTGCTGAAACAACTAATCTACTACTGCTAACACCACCACTTCTCTCATCTGAACTTTTCCATCTGAATTTGCATATCTGAAATGCTTGCAACCTCTTTGAAAACCTCCTTTACTGATCACCTCTGCTATCTATGTAGAATTGCACCTTCCTTCTTTCATCTGACTAACTACCTACAAACAACACATTACAGCAAGCTCTTTGTTTTTTTTTTTCTCTGAATTTCTGCACACTAATCTAAGACTGGACATGTTGCTCTTTTCTTTTCTAAATCTTCGGTAGCAACTCTACCACTTCTTCATAATAGGGCCTCTTTGCATACACTGCCACTGGCCGCTGCATCTTATCTGACAACACACCTCCCTCCATTGCTGCAAGTATTTCTAATCTACTATTTGTAGGCATCTACGATTTTCTGATCTGGACTTTCTTCTCCTACTGCAAAAACCAGCAGATCATTTGCCTTGCATCTATGTATCTATGTATACTGCAAAAAAAAAAAATCAGCAGCCCTGAAACTGCATCTACTAACTGAATGAGGCTTCTTTTCTTGACTTCTCAAGGCTGTATTATGAAAATGGATCTATGTATTTCTCTGCCTCTTTCTCTCAAACACATCCTGCAACTCTCTCATCTAAAACTTCACAAAAATATTGCACTGGACATCTATACACTATAACTCACTAGCTTCTTGATCTGTCTCTAGCACCATTAGGACACAAACCACTGATCACACTTGCACAAATACAAAACTAATACATGCAAGGCCCTTTCTCTTCATCTTCTACTTTTCCCACTAAACTGAACCTCTTGCATCTCCTAAACTAATGCACCATGGCCGGATCTTCTACTTTCCTGCTCTGCATGCACCTTCTCATCGGCTAGAGAACATCACACACCTAGCAACACAAGATCTGGAAACCACCGAAGTGGAGCTCACCATTAGCAGCGGCCATGTCGACGTCCGGCAGCGTGGCGACGTCTTCTTCTCGGTGTGGATCAGCGGCGGCAGCGAGGTGGTGGACGTGGCAGAGATAGGAGGCGAACAGCCCAGCGGCTCTAGATGGATTCTTCTCTGTGTGTATGGCGTCGGCGAGGAACTGCGGCCTGGCGGCTGTGTGTGTGTTTCTCCCTCTCGAATGGCAGCAGCAGCTCCTTTTATAGGCAAGAGCTAGGGTTGACAGCCGAAGGTTCTGGAGTCCGACGCTCCATCCCACCGGCGAGCGAACCGAACGGCGAGCGGGACGCTCAGCTTCATTTGAATTTGAAACTCGATCTTATCTCCAGCCCTGTATGTACTGCAAGAGACCGGGACGAGCGAGAGATTCCGGGAATTAGTTCAGCTCTTCGCTTGGCATCCGCATGCAGGATAACCATGCTGCATTGGTGACTGAACGGCTGCAGACGTTGCATTTGAGTTTTGAAAATCAGAATCAAGCTTATCTTCTCGATGCTTCTCGTGTGCTCAGAGCCACACGCTAATAACTGAACTCCCATGCACGTATCCATCCTTAGGAACCACGCTTGCACTCTGGCCGGAAAATACGGCCGCGTATACGTATTTTATACGTGCATACAATAGATTGTTGGGCTAAGGATCAACCATTTGGATAGATTGCTACTGGGCCGTGAGAAATGTTGGGCCCTCTTGATCATACATGTTGTACGCATGTACTTGCTAATTCACCATTCATAGCCCAATTAATTTATTCCAAAGAATATTGATATTTGGCATAGTTTTTTGCAAACATAAATATTAAAGTTGTGCATTATTGAGAAAAAATCTCATCGAACAAATCCCCCTCGCCAAGTTAAGCGTGCGTGCGAAGCATCGTGGGCTTGACTTGGCGAAAACTCCCCTAGTTATCTGCTGTGTCATGAACATACCCTAGTGAAAGTTCATACTAAGAAATGAGTCGTATTGCAATAAGCATCCATACTGCAACTTGCGAATAATTAAAGTGTAGCGAAAGTCCATGCTACTACTAAAACTTTTGAGGCGAATGTCCGTGCCGTCACTTGATAATATTGCATTGTAGCGAAAGGCCATGCTACTTACTGAAACATTGCGGCGAATGTCCATGCCACAGAAATGATATATATTTTTTCTCTACAACTGAACATGCGTAGAAATAGAAGCCACAGCGAAAGACCATGCCGTGAACTAACTACCACTGATCTCCATTGCGACCGCCTTGCCAGCTGCGGAGCCAACCAATGAAGCTATATCAGTGATCTTCTTCGATTTGTGGCGAAAGTCCATACCACATCTCAAAGGAATTTTATCAATTCTATTGCGACCGTACAGCTGCCACGGTGCCAGCCAATAGGATTGAAGGGTTTCACAGATCCATACACTCCCGCACTGGGGTACTTCACTGCTCCCAAAGTGTATCAATGCAGTGGAAAGCTGCAAAGATAAATGATAAAGCAACACGATGCCGAAAAAAACTTTTTGGGTGTAAATATATATATATATTTTTTTAATGTGGGCTTTTCATTTGCTGCCGAGCTATAAAATGGCTTAAATTATGACTGCAAGAGACTTGACGTTCAGAGATCGGTGAATGACAGTAAGAACTGTGTTTAGGTTCTTTGCTTCCCGGTGTCTGTGTATAGAGGTCATATGTCCCACGAATGCTCTTGAGATGCTGAAACCTCCCAGTATTGTCTCCTTGGCTAAAGCACATTGATAAACCGGCATACTTCAGCGGGAGTGGTTGACGTTGAGATTGTTTGGATGGGCAGAAATAGCTATGTAGGAAATTGCCTCAATTTTCTTGCGAGGGTGGTGAAAGGTGATCCCTCTCTGGCACGCTGAGCTTTCATTGCTTGACTTGGAATTGATTTGTGGCCATCTTTTTTTTCACTCTTTTTTTTTTGACTTTTTTTTTTTGCTTGAACTCTTGGCCTTTGGGGATCTTGAAACTTGCTTGAAAAACACTTTGCGCCTTTGAGATCTCACCTTTCACGCTATGTGGATCTAAACCTCGCGGGCAACACATTTTTTTTTGACCCTTGTTTCTACCATGCCGGGGTGGCAAGAAGCTGCACACTAGGCTTCAACTTGTGTTGAGTAGGTAGCCCTCTCTTGCTCTTCATCCTATAGTCTTCCCCGATGGCTTTTATTTCTGCTGAAAGAAGTGCAGTTGTACAATGGCTTGTTGCCTTGGATCCAAATTAGGTCAGCTTCAACATTCAATCGCAGACGAGTTCCATATGCTTCAGGTGCAATGTGTAAACTGTTGTCTGTTATTGTTGCTTATAGCCATTCGCTCTTCTCTATTGACAAGGTCTCAGGCAGCCATACTCGAAACTATGAACTGGAAGCATAATAGAAAAGCCCTTAGTATTATTGTCGGGTGAATCAACACCCTTTATTTTTTTAAAAAAAAAAAATTGATAAAACATTTTGAAAGCTAAAGTGTTCTTCCTTTTCAATGTTAATCCAAGGAGAACACCTAAAGGAGGGGAGGGGATTTTACAAGAAATACTTCTTGAGAAACCGGCCATTGGTTGGGGGCATTGGACGAACGCCCTCCTGATTAATAAGCTGATAAGCGCCTCCGTCGTAGACTTGTTCTACTACATAGGGACCTTCCCATTTAGGCTCAAATTTCCCTTTACCCTTGCTGGAGAGAATAATGGGACGCCTCATAGCGAGTACCAAGTCGCCCTTTCTGAACACCCGGGGCCTCACAAGTTTATCATAGGCCCTGACCATGTTTTGTCGGTAGTACTGCAAATTTTGCAGGGCAGCTAGGCGCCCTTCCTCAAGAGCATCTAATTCTTGGAAACGAAGGTGAACTTGCTTATCTTCTGTAAGTTGATCATGTACAGCTACTCGAAGTGCTGGAAGCTCTATTTCTAGTGGGAGAACAGCTTCGGTACCGTAGACAAGGGAGTAAGGTGTTGACTGAGTGGGCGTGCGTACAGTAACACGATATGCCCATAATGCTTCGAAGAGACGGTCATGCCAATCTCTTTTGTGCCTTGCGACTGTTTTCTTCAGGATTTTCGCAAGTGTTTTATTGAATGCCTCGGCCAAACCATTAGCCTGAGGATAGTACCCTGTAGAGTAGTTCCACTTGATCTTATATTTCTCAGCAAACTTGATAACCTTGGTTGATCTAAAAGCAGGCCCATTGTCTGATGTTATGCGATGAGGTATCCCAAAGCGATAAATGATGTTATGCTCAAGGAAATTAATTACATTGTCGGCTTTGACTTCTCTTAACGGAACAGCTTCAGCCCACCTAGAAAAATAATCTGTGGCTGCTAGGATAAATTGCTGCCCTTTGGAAGAGGGTGGCTCAATGGACCCTATGACGTCAATTCCCCATGCATCAAATGGCCATGAAGGTACTGTGGGGTGGAGGGGTACCGGTGGTCGGTGCTTGAAATCTCCATGTATTTGGCAGTCATGGCAAGCTCGAGCTATCCTAATACAATCAGTCATCATACCAGGCCAATAACCCCCTGACAATTTAATACTATGATACATTTTTGGCCCGCTCTGGTGACCACCGCAAACTCCAGAATGTACTTCCTCTAGGGCTTTATCAGCCTCACTTCTAGACAGGCAGCGGAGAGGTAATTCATGGCCATGTGTCCGTCGATATAATACCCCAGCCTTGAACACATAAGAAGGGAGTCGCCTCTGTAGTTGGCGCCTCTCGACAGGATCATCTGGTAAACTACCATGTTTGAAGTAATCTAAAAAGGGCTTGCGCCAATCCTGATTATTAGCTTCTCCGGTCACAACCATATTAACTTCACAATTTTCTGGAATGAGTTCAAGAACTGCTGGTAAGAGCCACCTCTCCTCAACTCTGACATTTGCCTCACCATCAGGCAAGGAGAGGGCTGCAGCTAATTTTGCCAGTGCATCTGCTGATGCATTTTTGCTTCTAGGAACGTGATCTATTTGTATGTGTTCAAATCTTTCCATGAGCTTGTGAGCAGCTTCCCAATATGATATTAGCTTGGGCTTGCGTACTTCATATATCCCATTAATTTGTCTCACAATTAGCTGAGAGTCCCCATAGGCGTGCAGGTTTTGAATTCCCATAGAAAGTGCGAGCAACAGTCCAAAAATTAAAGACTCATATTCAGCTTCATTATTTGAGCATTCCTCCTTGAGCAATGAGAAGGAATGGTAGATAGTTTCTCCATGAGGACTCCTAAATACTATGCCTGCACCAGCCCTTCTTCGAGGAGTTCCATCGGGGTCCGACTCTGAGCGGGACGCACCGTCAAAATACAACTCCCATGGGGCTTCCGTGTTGATAGTAAATACTTCCTCATCAGGCAAATCCGTAATGAGAGGAGAGTCGTCTGGCACAGGATGCGCTGCTAAGAAATCAGCTAATGCTTGACCTTTCACGGCCTTCTGTGGAACATATGTAATGTCATACTCCATCATAAGTAGCGCCCATTTCCCAATTCTGCCTATGAGCGCTGGCTGACTGAGCACGTACTTAACAGGGTCAGCTCTTGCAATAAGTTGGACCTCATGTGCGAGCAAATAATGTCGGAGTTTCTTGAGTGCAAATATTAATGCCAGACATAGCTTTTCAATGGGGGAATAATTACATTCCGCGCCAACCATAGTGCGACTGAGGTAATAACACGCTACCTCTTTTCCTTCATCATTTATTTGACCTAAGAGTGCACCCACAGAATTGGGTTGGGTGGCGATGTAAAGAATAAGAGGCCGCCCTTTGACAGGGGCCATTAGGACAGGAGGGTTGAGTAAATATTGCTTGATACTCTCAAAAGCAATCTGACATTGTTCATCCCATACAAATGGTGCACCCTTCTTCATCAGCCTAGAGAAGGGTTGTATACGACCTGAGAGGTTGGAAATGAAACGCCTTATGTATGCTAGCTTTCCTTGCAAAGACTTCAGCTCTTTCAAGTTTTTAGGCGGTGGCATTTTGAGGATCGCCTTTATGTTCTTTGGCTGGATCTCAATGCCCCG
Organism: Paspalum notatum; assembly: GCA_022530915.1. Taxonomy (NCBI): domain Eukaryota; kingdom Viridiplantae; phylum Streptophyta; class Magnoliopsida; order Poales; family Poaceae; genus Paspalum; species Paspalum notatum. Next base: position 44,865,550 of record CM039685.1, read on the forward strand.
ATGACGAACTACGAAGCCTAAAAATACGCCAGATTGTACTGCAAATGCGCACTTGAGCGGGTTCATCCTCAGTTTGTACTTGCGTAGCCTCTCGAACACTACACGGAGATCTTCCTGGTGATGTCTCCGATCTCGGGTTTTAACAACTAAGTCATCAATATAACATTCTATGGACTGATGAATGAGGTCACCAAATATGACCGTCATGGCTCGCTGATATGTAGCACCAGCATTTTTTAGCCCAAAGGGCATCACTGTATAATAGAAGTTTCCTCTTGGTGTTCGGAAAGCTGTATCGATTGCATCGTTTTCATCCATTTTGATCTGATTATACCCTGAAAACCCATCCATAAATGAGAGGGTTTCATAACCTGTAGTAGCATCAATCACCATTTCTGTTATTGGGATAGGAAAATCATCTTTTGGACAAGTGCGGTTTAGATCACGAAAATCTACACACACTCGTACTTTCCCAGTCTTTTCTTTAATTACAGGAACAATATTGGCGAGCCATCGTGGATACTGTACCTCTTTTATGAACCCCACTTTAATCAACTTATCTACTTCAGCAATAATATCATCCTGCAACTCAGGACGAAAACGACGTGGAGCTTGCTTGACAGGACGATATTGTGGATCTATTGCTAATTTGTGTGTGGCTACATCAGGATCAAGCCCTGGCATTTCTTTGTATGACCATGCAAAACAATCTCTATATTCCATTAGAAAATTTCTATAATCTTCACGCTCCTCAGGCGTGAGTGTGGCACTTACAAATGTTGGGCGAGGGTCATCCTCACTCCCTAAATTTATTTCTACAAGCTCATCGATAGTTGGCTGCCCGCCATCTTCCAACTGAGGTGGCGCAGGGGCAGCATTAAGCACTTCTCCATGGTGGACTGGCATGGCTTCATGCATTCTGGAGAGGAGGTATTGATCATCTCTCAAGCCTTGTCGCGCACCGGCAGCAGCATTGACTGAGCGAGGGAAATAAGGGGCTTCATAAATTGGAACCAAGCCCTCTTCATCGGAGATTGACTCGTCATCATCATCCTGCCCCCAGTCGTGGCCTACAAGAATTACATTACAAGACACATATTCAAAATCTCCTTCCTCTTCTTCCTTATCATTATTAGATGAGTCAGTAATACGATAACCAAGGCCATACCTGGTGCGTATTTGACAACCTTTCTTTACAAGGCATTCCGATTGATTCCACCACTCTTCGCATATGCTCGGTGGAGCAGGTAGTCGCTGATTTTTCCTCAGCTTAATTCCAGCCTTTTCTAGCAAGGGAACCATGCGTGGTTCAACCTTCGATGTTGCCAAGGCTTCTTCTTCATTCGTCTCACTATCTGAAAAATTCAACAACACATCACAAGGGTGAGTTTGTGGAACTTTATAAAGGAGCGTCGGGCAATAACATCCCTGGGAGTCAGGAATGGCCCAGACCTCTAAAGGCACAGTGACAGAAGTATATAATGATGCAGGCTGGAAGACATGAGAAGCTGAGGACACCTTTTCTAACTTTGCCACCATCTTCTTTACTCGCCCCTCCCCTTGAATAGGTCTTGTGGAGTCATCTTCTTTATTAGCGGTCGACTCTTCTTGCGGCACGGCTGGATTGGGGCCAGTGTGGCCCTCATGCGCTACTGTGAAAAGCTTGCTAGAATTAGCATTACAATCAGAGACCATTTGTGATGGCACATCTACTGCTTCAATAAGAGATGCCTCTATCAAAGACTTAGTTTCTAACCTCTTGCTGGCCGCCAATGATGATGACGACTCAGTGTTTGCTGGTATTAATGGCTGTACTGATGGGGGAGGAACAAGGTTCCAACTCCATAATACTTCTGCATTATCTACCCTCATTGATTCTCGGGTCATGGGTGCATACGACCGTGGCCTGCCCCTATCTCTTCCTCCACGGAGACGTGGGAATGATCCCCTTCTAGCATGGCTTGAAGCTGGTGCAACTAAAAATTCCATTTCTGAAGTAATAGACGATGAAGCCGGGTGTCGTGTGATCAACACATCCATGGCTGGGGTAGAGCGACCTAACTGACCCTCTTCACCTCTATCGGGGAAGAAATACTTAGCATCTGCGTGGTGTACTTCTTGAATTGTGTATGGAGAGAGATTCCCAATTACTCGTTGTTGCTCTCCTTTACCGTCAACAAACTTGAAGCATTGGTGAAGTGTGGACGGAATCACTTGATATTTGTGTATCCACGGCCTCCCCAATAATGCTGAATAAGATGTGACAAACTCAATCACAAAAAACTTCACTTTGAAAATGAAAGTCGACATCTGAAGCTTCAATGTAATTGCCCCCAGCGCTTGGCTGCCATTGCTATCATACCCACATATCACCACGCTAGTAGGCTCCAGGTCATCCATTGTGTAACCTGCTCGAGTCAAACTACGAATTGGGAGGAGATTTACAGCCGAGCCGGGGTCTATGAGGACCCTCCTAAGATGTGCACTTCCAATATTCCCCTCAATGTATAATGGGCGATTATGATTAATACTCTCCACCATCTTGTCTTCTTCTGAGAATGCAATCTCATTAACCTTAGAAAAACAAGTGAGCAATCTATGCTTGGCCATGGCTGTTTCATACAATTGAGGGCTTTGCAATGCTTTGATCAAAGCCTCTCGGAGTTCAGGCATTAACATCAGCGCATCATACACACTGAGCAAAGCTGGGATGCGCTTCAAGTGAGCAATAATATTATACTCAACATCATCATCTTTCATGTGTTTATTCGATGCTGCTAAAAATGGGTCTTGATTGGGAGTTTCGGGTCGTTGTGCAGCCTTAGCCTTATCTGCTGCAAGCAATCGAGACTTAAGTGGCTCAGGTAGGTTCTTTCCCCCTCGCAAATTCATGTTCACTTCTTCTATTTCAATTGTTTCAGCTACAGCAGCAGCAGCAGCACCTTCTTTTGTGGCTGCATGTTCTTCGGGTGTGACTGCGATATCTGATTCTGCCTTCTCTTCCTCCTCATCTGTGACTACAACATTGCACGTCTCAATATTTGACAGTGGTGTCACTTCATGTGCTGACTTCTCATCATCTAATACATCCAAGCGAGCCTTAGAGAAATATTCTCCTAATGTGGGGAGAATACGTGGCACTCGAGGGAAAGATTCATTCCCTTCAGATTTTGGGACAAATCGAGGAGGCATGCGTCTTTGCCCTGTGTGGTGTCTTCTTGTTGGTATAGGAGCTGATTGTGGGAGTGGTCGATACACACAGCGACTTCTTGTGGAACGCTTTTGCTGTACTTGTCTCCATGGCCCCAAACCAACATCTCGTTGCACGGGTGTAAGATGGAGCTTTTCTAGCTGCTGCTCTACTTGCGAAAATGGCACCCAATATTCTTCCTCTTCATTTATATGGGTCTGCGAGCCATCCTTTTGCTGTACAAATACCATATTTGTTGTATGGTAATTAGGATTCAAAGCTTCAGGTTTGAGGGCCAATTTATTTTCATCAACGGCCCTTTGCAACCAATCCTTAAAGGCAATACAATCCTCAATTTTATGGCCGACATATCTATGGTACGGGCAGTACAATGGATTATCAGTCATTGCAACTTGATCAGGTCTGGTCGGGTTGGGGAGGTTCAGAAGTTTCTGCTCATTCATCTGCTGAAAAAGGCTCTTCACGAGGTCCCGACGAAAAACGTATTGCTTGTTTAGAAGCTCCCTGATATTCGGACGACCCAATGGTCTCGGGTGCTCATTCCTAGGGCCCAGAACAGGCATAGTGTTGGTAGTGTTTGACTCAACAGGCAATTTAGCTTTGCCCCCATTATTATTACTTGGCCTATTGGAAGGATTGAATCTTCTCATATTGTCATTAAAACCGGCATTTTTATACATCTCCATGATGTGCGGCACCTTCTCAAATTCTAGCTTAGTGGCTGCAACAGCATCTCCCAACGCACTGAAGGTCTTGGGGTCACGTCTTGACACGCCAACTAGCCAGTGTTGATGCATGCCATGAATACACATCTGTATGGCATCCTCTGGGTGCATTTCCCTCGCAAGACGTACATAATTATTTCTAAAGCGGATGATATAATCTTCTATCTTCTCATCTCTCCTCTGATGAATTTGTGACAACTCTAAGATAGATATATCTTTCCTCATGGTGATGAAGTGTGACTTGAAAAGCTCTTTCATTGCTGCCCAGCTAGACACAGACCCTGCTGGTATACGGCTGTACCAATGAAAGGCAGCACCAGTCAAAGAAGCAGAAAACTGACGAAGTAACAGGGATGGGTTGTTTGCTGTGTCGCCGCATACTGATTCAAAATACACGAGATGTTCTGTCGCATCACCAGTACCATCAAATTGGCGGAACTTTGGTGGGTGCCACCCAGCTGGGAATGGGACCTTGTCGTGCCATGACTCATACGGCTTCTGAAGCTCATCTTCTTGTAACATAGGACTGTGTTCAACCGCTATTTGCCTCATCTTCCTATTAATAATATCCTCTGCAATATCATGGTAATCTTTGAGTGTTGCAACTAGCGGTCTGTTTGCATCAAGTACAGGAGGAACCTTTACAACATTCACTGTGCCTCCTTTCGGGGTATCTGGCTCCATATATGGGAAGCGTGGGATTACATATGGTGCTCCTTCTAACTCTGCTATTTGTGGGTCTTCTTGTGGTGGTGGATTTTGAGGTGGTGCTTGAAATTGACCTGCTGTCAACTTGGCCATCATTGACATAAGCTGATTCATTTGTCCTTTCAATTCATCAATCTCTCTGTCTCGCGCTTTCTCGCGTTCAGCAGGTGTTTGTGATGTTGATGCATTTTCATTTATGTTACCATGTGAAAACTGGATTTGAGGAGTGCTACCAGGATTGACCAATTGTTTTTCATTAGTTTTGCCATCACTCCGCTTATCTTCGTTGGTCATGTTCACTGGAGCAACATCAATGCCTATCTGTTCATCCTCTTCTCCTGACAAAAGGGAGTGTGCCAAAATGGAGTACTGAGGAGAGTTGGAACGAGCCTCCAGAGAGCTCGAAGATTCAGAACCTGAGCTACAATGCCCTTCTTCCTCTGCTGCATCAAGTTGTTTCTCCACCCGCCGTCGAGTACTCATCTTTAGGCGAGTATCCGCGCCGGGGCGTGTTGCCACTGTTTGCAACTGATCTTCGTTTGCAGGAAGATGTGAAGGAATACTCCTATATACTCTGGGACGGTCATATGGTGTAGCTCTCCCGGTCCTGAATTTGCCACTCACAGGGAAACAGGGTGCTACTACGGCTCCCTGAACTTGGTCTCCTCTTTGTAAAACTGATCGTGGCACAAAGCATGCCTTAGGATTTGGCACAATTTCATCCTCCGAAGAATACGTCAACTCTTGAGTAACCACTGGTGGCTCCCAGTCAGAATCTGACTCTGAATTTAGGGAGACCTCTATGGTCCCGCACATTACAACGTCTTCTCCTAACGACTTCTTTTCTGACCCTTCAGATGTAGTCTCATATTCTGTGGAAGTGCTGGCATTATGCTCAACAGAAACTTGAGGAATACTAGTGGCTGGTGCTTTTGCAGTGTGCTCAGATGTTGTAGGCTTGCCATCTCCTACGACCTTCTCATTTTCTTTGTTATGAATGGTGACAGCAGGCGTTGCTTGTGCCTGAGGAGCTGTGGTTGGCCCATTTGCAGTTGTAGGATTGGTGGGCTCAACTTGACGTGGCCTAGGGGCCAATTGCTCAACAAGGAAATTGTACCTTGGGTTTTGTTCGAGTGCTGGTGCCACACGAACAGTAACTCTCTCATTATCTGGGTAAATCCGACCATCAGCTCGGACTCGGACTTGTACATATCTAAGAACAAGGTCCTGTAGCTCTTGGTATATTGCACAACGGGCGCGTCTCCTTCGCTCACGCCTCCTCTGGTTTTCATTGAACATATACTGGGCTCTTGGCCGCATGCCTATGGTTGATGCCGATGGTGGAGCTTGGTGGCGCACTGGCGGTGCTTGTGTCGGCTGGTGGGTCGTGTGCTCTGGTAATTGACGCACCGGATGATGAGGTGGCTGATGCGCTGAACGCTGAGGTGAGACTGTTTCTTGCTGTGGCACTCGGGGGCGCCATTGAGGGACACTAGTTCTCCTCTGATGCTGCTGAAACCTTTGGTGGTTATTCCATCGGTTCCACTGTGTCGGTTGCGGTGTTTGTCTTGGTCGGAATTGAGGTACAAATGACCTGTGTTGCTGAGGGGCCCAAGTCTGTCGGTTTTGTTGAGGCCGCCAATTTGCAACAGGAGGTCTAAACCTTCCTTCTCTGTGTGAATTTTCAGGAGCTTCACGGCCTTGGATCTGCCTCTCGAGACCACTCATTTGAGCTTGGAGTCTTTGTAACTGCTGCTGCAACTCATCAGGGCGAGGTGCTGGCACTTCATTTGGGAGGACAGCAAACTGATTATTGGCACTGGACGAGGTAGGACCATTTGTAACTCCTGTGTGCAAGCAAGGTGCATAGAAGTTCACATGGGCATTGCTTGGGTTTGAGGGTCGAAACCTCTTCCCCAAACGCTGCATCAAAAATTCTTGTACAATAGCCTCTCGAGCTGGCAGTCTGGTGCTAGCCGGATGGAACACCACTTCACGAGGTGCCTTCTTTTGAGCGGGCTTCACAGAGGTATCTTCTGCCTTGTCACATGTATATTCTGGACAAAATGCTTCTTCTGAGTTACTAGGTGAAGCAATATGTGATGCCACCCGTTGCTTGAGCTTCTTTGCTTGCATGAACTTTCTACGACAATTGCGGAGTGCGTGACGACTGCCAGCTTGGCGAGCGACGGTCATGCTCTGGCGCATGTTCTCACACGACGCACTCAAAGCTGCTAGTAACAGCGGTCCATCTTTCCTGCCTTGCATCTTAGGATTCTTCAGTAGAGTGCTAGCCTCCACTACAAGGCTGCGGCGTTCACTATCAACTTCAGCAAACGATCTTTTCTGGGCTTTCTTTGAGTGATCTGGCTGAGTCAACTCCTGGTGTAGCTGGTGTGCATAAATCTTGCCATCATACTGGCAAACAGCTACGGGAGTTTGGGTCCCAAACTGGAACACCCATGTTGTGGCAGCAGGAACGATCTCACCTACAGGGAGAAATACCGCTCATCAGTCATTTGCCCTTTTTTTTTTTTATACTCAGTATGCCATGGAGAACTCAAAGACCATTGAAACGACCATCAGAGCACAGCGAAGATGGGAGGAGAACCATGTCCCACCGGGCGTGCCAATTTGTTTCGCCAAAAAGGAAACGTCTCCTGGGATGGAGTTATTCCTAATGCGTAACTAATAATTAAACATGCGCGGGCGTGCCAGTATACGTGAAAGTATACAAAAATAAATGACAAAGAGACAATAAAATTTAGGGAACTCGGGTCTTTATTAATTCTTTGGAGAATTACAAAGTACACATTCCCACTTGGTTTACATGACATTGCGCCTAATACATCTGACTAATAAGCAGGCGATCTGATTGCAGAGTTCTTGGTTCCCGTGGCCTCGTGAGGCCGCCGGTTAATTACTTCCGTGGCGTTGGACCACAGAAAACCTCCGATTAAGCTGTGATTGATGGTCGTTTCTCCAAGTCTTGAATAAAGCGGTCTCCAAATATATGTGAACACAACAGAATAACAGTAAAAATGTCAACGCCTTGTCGGCCATGGGGTTTGAACAAAGTTGATGATAATGTTCGGCCTCGTCGGTCACGAACAAATTAACGTCCAGCCTCGTCGGTCAGGACAAAATATTTCCGGCCTCGTCGGTCGCGGAAAGTGATGGTGATAATAGTCTCCTAGCCTCGTCGGTCAAGGAGTGTGATTGTGATTTTCTGTAAACCCGGCGACATGGTTGACTGTCACTTATACTCGGTTGTGAACATATACGAAGACTCACATTTGATCTGGCCTAAGCGGCAGCACCTTGCTGTACATCCTAGTATTGAGCTATGTTCCTTCCCGCTAAAGTGCCCACTAGACAATATCAGCCCCTCTTGACGCCAACCAAATCAACTCAAAAAAAACTCATACGGTCAGCAAATATATATTGACGCGGTGCTAGTCCGATACATGTCTGTTGAGGATTGAATGCACGGTACATGCTGGTTATCTTCTTTAATGAACGTGAAGCGCAAAATTGCTGCATGACTATTTTAACTATGCCTGCTAATGATCTACTCTGAAACTCGGAGCTTCACAAAAATTCTTATACCAGCTCTGTAAGACTGTAACAACGATCAAGCTTATATCAATTGAATAGCTGCACCCATGTGCCAGGGATATTATTTTACACAAGATCTCTCTAATATAACCTCACGATTGACTATGATGATTGCAATTTTCAGAGCCAACTAGCTGTTCTAACCAGCGCCACACTAAGGATGAGATTCTCTCTTCTTCTCTGAAATTCTGTCACAGCAAGGCGAACACATCTTGCCTGAACGAATTAAGTGATCTCTTATCAAGGAACACTCTCAGCTTTGGAAACTAACTAAACAACTCTCTTTTTTTATACCATACTGCCCTGCTCTCCTCTTCAGTAATATGTGCCCTGCTCTCCTCTTCAATAATATGTCTGATGAACATGTGCAGTACTAATTAACACACTGAGCCAAGCCTCCACTAACTCTGTGCTTATCTGAATTTTGATATAGTCCTATTGACCTTTAAATACAGTACAAGTTAACTGAACATTTGGGTCTTCACGTGACAAATCTTGCACACCAAAATTAAGAATTTATTCAGTGTCTCTGCCCAGAACTGCACGACTGAAATTTGGAGCTTGCCATTTTCAGTGCTAAGCCTATTTTCTTTCTACTGCTGAAACAACTAATCTACTACTGCTAACACCACCACTTCTCTCATCTGAACTTTTCCATCTGAATTTGCATATCTGAAATGCTTGCAACCTCTTTGAAAACCTCCTTTACTGATCACCTCTGCTATCTATGTAGAATTGCACCTTCCTTCTTTCATCTGACTAACTACCTACAAACAACACATTACAGCAAGCTCTTTGTTTTTTTTTTTCTCTGAATTTCTGCACACTAATCTAAGACTGGACATGTTGCTCTTTTCTTTTCTAAATCTTCGGTAGCAACTCTACCACTTCTTCATAATAGGGCCTCTTTGCATACACTGCCACTGGCCGCTGCATCTTATCTGACAACACACCTCCCTCCATTGCTGCAAGTATTTCTAATCTACTATTTGTAGGCATCTACGATTTTCTGATCTGGACTTTCTTCTCCTACTGCAAAAACCAGCAGATCATTTGCCTTGCATCTATGTATCTATGTATACTGCAAAAAAAAAAAATCAGCAGCCCTGAAACTGCATCTACTAACTGAATGAGGCTTCTTTTCTTGACTTCTCAAGGCTGTATTATGAAAATGGATCTATGTATTTCTCTGCCTCTTTCTCTCAAACACATCCTGCAACTCTCTCATCTAAAACTTCACAAAAATATTGCACTGGACATCTATACACTATAACTCACTAGCTTCTTGATCTGTCTCTAGCACCATTAGGACACAAACCACTGATCACACTTGCACAAATACAAAACTAATACATGCAAGGCCCTTTCTCTTCATCTTCTACTTTTCCCACTAAACTGAACCTCTTGCATCTCCTAAACTAATGCACCATGGCCGGATCTTCTACTTTCCTGCTCTGCATGCACCTTCTCATCGGCTAGAGAACATCACACACCTAGCAACACAAGATCTGGAAACCACCGAAGTGGAGCTCACCATTAGCAGCGGCCATGTCGACGTCCGGCAGCGTGGCGACGTCTTCTTCTCGGTGTGGATCAGCGGCGGCAGCGAGGTGGTGGACGTGGCAGAGATAGGAGGCGAACAGCCCAGCGGCTCTAGATGGATTCTTCTCTGTGTGTATGGCGTCGGCGAGGAACTGCGGCCTGGCGGCTGTGTGTGTGTTTCTCCCTCTCGAATGGCAGCAGCAGCTCCTTTTATAGGCAAGAGCTAGGGTTGACAGCCGAAGGTTCTGGAGTCCGACGCTCCAATCCACACCGAGAAGAAGACGTCGCCACGCTGCCGGACGTCGACATGGCCGCTGCTAATGGTGAGCTCCACTTCGGTGGTTTCCAGATCTTGTGTTGCTAGGTGTGTGATGTTCTCTAGCCGATGAGAAGGTGCATGCAGAGCAGGAAAGTAGAAGATCCGGCCATGGTGCATTAGTTTAGGAGTTCAGCAGAAATAAAAGCCATCGGGGAAGACTATAGGATGAAGAGTAAGAGAGGGCTACCTACTCAACACAAGTTGAAGCCTAGTGTGCAGCTTCTTGCCACCCCGGCATGGTAGAAACAAGGGTCAAAAAAAAATGTGTTGCCCGCGAGGTTTAGATCCACATAGCGTGAAAGGTGAGATCTCAAAGGCGCAAAGTGTTTTTCAAGCAAGTTTCAAGATCCCCAAAGGCCAAGAGTTCAAGCAAAAAAAAAAAAAGTCAAAAAAAAAAGAGTGAAAAAAAAGATGGCCACAAATCAATTCCAAGTCAAGCAATGAAAGCTCAGCGTGCCAGAGAGGGATCACCTTTCACCACCCTCGCAAGAAAATTGAGGCAATTTCCTACATAGCTATTTCTGCCCATCCAAACAATCTCAACGTCAACCACTCCCGCTGAAGTATGCCGGTTTATCAATGTGCTTTAGCCAAGGAGACAATACTGGGAGGTTTCAGCATCTCAAGAGCATTCGTGGGACATATGACCTCTATACACAGACACCGGGAAGCAAAGAACCTAAACACAGTTCTTACTGTCATTCACCGATCTCTGAACGTCAAGTCTCTTGCAGTCATAATTTAAGCCATTTTATAGCTCGGCAGCAAATGAAAAGCCCACATTAAAAAAATATATATATATATTTACACCCAAAAAGTTTTTTTCGGCATCGTGTTGCTTTATCATTTATCTTTGCAGCTTTCCACTGCATTGATACACTTTGGGAGCAGTGAAGTACCCCAGTGCGGGAGTGTATGGATCTGTGAAACCCTTCAATCCTATTGGCTGGCACCGTGGCAGCTGTACGGTCGCAATAGAATTGATAAAATTCCTTTGAGATGTGGTATGGACTTTCGCCACAAATCGAAGAAGATCACTGATATAGCTTCATTGGTTGGCTCCGCAGCTGGCAAGGCGGTCGCAATGGAGATCAGTGGTAGTTAGTTCACGGCATGGTCTTTCGCTGTGGCTTCTATTTCTACGCATGTTCAGTTGTAGAGAAAAAATATATATCATTTCTGTGGCATGGACATTCGCCGCAATGTTTCAGTAAGTAGCATGGCCTTTCGCTACAATGCAATATTATCAAGTGACGGCACGGACATTCGCCTCAAAAGTTTTAGTAGTAGCATGGACTTTCGCTACACTTTAATTATTCGCAAGTTGCAGTATGGATGCTTATTGCAATACGACTCATTTCTTAGTATGAACTTTCACTAGGGTATGTTCATGACACAGCAGATAACTAGGGGAGTTTTCGCCAAGTCAAGCCCACGATGCTTCGCACGCACGCTTAACTTGGCGAGGGGGATTTGTTCGATGAGATTTTTTCTCAATAATGCACAACTTTAATATTTATGTTTGCAAAAAACTATGCCAAATATCAATATTCTTTGGAATAAATTAATTGGGCTATGAATGGTGAATTAGCAAGTACATGCGTACAACATGTATGATCAAGAGGGCCCAACATTTCTCACGGCCCAGTAGCAATCTATCCAAATGGTTGATCCTTAGCCCAACAATCTATTGTATGCACGTATAAAATACGTATACGCGGCCGTATTTTCCGGCCAGAGTGCAAGCGTGGTTCCTAAGGATGGATACGTGCATGGGAGTTCAGTTATTAGCGTGTGGCTCTGAGCACACGAGAAGCATCGAGAAGATAAGCTTGATTCTGATTTTCAAAACTCAAATGCAACGTCTGCAGCCGTTCAGTCACCAATGCAGCATGGTTATCCTGCATGCGGATGCCAAGCGAAGAGCTGAACTAATTCCCGGAATCTCTCGCTCGTCCCGGTCTCTTGCAGTACATACAGGGCTGGAGATAAGATCGAGTTTCAAATTCAAATGAAGCTGAGCGTCCCGCTCGCCGTTCGGTTCGCTCGCCGGTGGGATGGAGCGTCGGACTCCAGAACCTTCGGCTGTCAACCCTAGCTCTTGCCTATAAAAGGAGCTGCTGCTGCCATTCGAGAGGGAGAAGCACACACACAGCCGCCAGGCCGCAGTTCCTCGCCGACGCCATACACACAGAGAAGAATCCATCTAGAGCCGCTGGGCTGTTCGCCTCCTATCTCTGCCACGTCCACCACCTCGCTGCCGCCGCTGATCCACACCGAGAAGAAGACGTCGCCACGCTGCCGGACGTCGACATGGCCGCTGCTAATGGTGAGCTCCACTTCGGTGGTTTCCAGATCTTGTGTTGCTAGGTGTGTGATGTTCTCTAGCCGATGAGAAGGTGCATGCAGAGCAGGAAAGTAGAAGATCCGGCCATGGTGCATTAGTTTAGGAGATGCAAGAGTTTCAGTTTAGTGGGAAAAGTAGAAGATGAAGAGAAAGGGCCTTGCATGTATTAGTTTTGTATTTGTGCAAGTGTGATCAGTGGTTTGTGTCCTAATGGTGCTAGAGACAGATCAAGAAGCTAGTGAGTTATAGTGTATAGATGTCCAGTGCAATATTTTTGTGAAGTTTTAGATGAGAGAGTTGCAGGATGTGTTTGAGAGAAAGAGGCAGAGAAATACATAGATCCATTTTCATAATACAGCCTTGAGAAGTCAAGAAAAGAAGCCTCATTCAGTTAGTAGATGCAGTTTCAGGGCTGCTGATTTTTTTTTTTTGCAGTATACATAGATACATAGATGCAAGGCAAATGATCTGCTGGTTTTTGCAGTAGGAGAAGAAAGTCCAGATCAGAAAATCGTAGATGCCTACAAATAGTAGATTAGAAATACTTGCAGCAATGGAGGGAGGTGTGTTGTCAGATAAGATGCAGCGGCCAGTGGCAGTGTATGCAAAGAGGCCCTATTATGAAGAAGTGGTAGAGTTGCTACCGAAGATTTAGAAAAGAAAAGAGCAACATGTCCAGTCTTAGATTAGTGTGCAGAAATTCAGAGAAAAAAAAAAAACAAAGAGCTTGCTGTAATGTGTTGTTTGTAGGTAGTTAGTCAGATGAAAGAAGGAAGGTGCAATTCTACATAGATAGCAGAGGTGATCAGTAAAGGAGGTTTCCAAAGAGGTTGCAAGCATTTCAGATATGCAAATTCAGATGGAAAAGTTCAGATGAGAGAAGTGGTGGTGTTAGCAGTAGTAGATTAGTTGTTTCAGCAGTAGAAAGAAAATAGGCTTAGCACTGAAAATGGCAAGCTCCAAATTTCAGTCGTGCAGTTCTGGGCAGAGACACTGAATAAATTCTTAATTTTGGTGTGCAAGATTTGTCACGTGAAGACCCAAATGTTCAGTTAACTTGTACTGTATTTAAAGGTCAATAGGACTATATCAAAATTCAGATAAGCACAGAGTTAGTGGAGGCTTGGCTCAGTGTGTTAATTAGTACTGCACATGTTCATCAGACATATTATTGAAGAGGAGAGCAGGGCACATATTACTGAAGAGGAGAGCAGGGCAGTATGGTATAAAAAAAGAGAGTTGTTTAGTTAGTTTCCAAAGCTGAGAGTGTTCCTTGATAAGAGATCACTTAATTCGTTCAGGCAAGATGTGTTCGCCTTGCTGTGACAGAATTTCAGAGAAGAAGAGAGAATCTCATCCTTAGTGTGGCGCTGGTTAGAACAGCTAGTTGGCTCTGAAAATTGCAATCATCATAGTCAATCGTGAGGTTATATTAGAGAGATCTTGTGTAAAATAATATCCCTGGCACATGGGTGCAGCTATTCAATTGATATAAGCTTGATCGTTGTTACAGTCTTACAGAGCTGGTATAAGAATTTTTGTGAAGCTCCGAGTTTCAGAGTAGATCATTAGCAGGCATAGTTAAAATAGTCATGCAGCAATTTTGCGCTTCACGTTCATTAAAGAAGATAACCAGCATGTACCGTGCATTCAATCCTCAACAGACATGTATCGGACTAGCACCGCGTCAATATATATTTGCTGACCGTATGAGTTTTTTTTGAGTTGATTTGGTTGGCGTCAAGAGGGGCTGATATTGTCTAGTGGGCACTTTAGCGGGAAGGAACATAGCTCAATACTAGGATGTACAGCAAGGTGCTGCCGCTTAGGCCAGATCAAATGTGAGTCTTCGTATATGTTCACAACCGAGTATAAGTGACAGTCAACCATGTCGCCGGGTTTACAGAAAATCACAATCACACTCCTTGACCGACGAGGCTAGGAGACTATTATCACCATCACTTTCCGCGACCGACGAGGCCGGAAATATTTTGTCCTGACCGACGAGGCTGGACGTTAATTTGTTCGTGACCGACGAGGCCGAACATTATCATCAACTTTGTTCAAACCCCATGGCCGACAAGGCGTTGACATTTTTACTGTTATTCTGTTGTGTTCACATATATTTGGAGACCGCTTTATTCAAGACTTGGAGAAACGACCATCAATCACAGCTTAATCGGAGGTTTTCTGTGGTCCAACGCCACGGAAGTAATTAACCGGCGGCCTCACGAGGCCACGGGAACCAAGAACTCTGCAATCAGATCGCCTGCTTATTAGTCAGATGTATTAGGCGCAATGTCATGTAAACCAAGTGGGAATGTGTACTTTGTAATTCTCCAAAGAATTAATAAAGACCCGAGTTCCCTAAATTTTATTGTCTCTTTGTCATTTATTTTTGTATACTTTCACGTATACTGGCACGCCCGCGCATGTTTAATTATTAGTTACGCATTAGGAATAACTCCATCCCAGGAGACGTTTCCTTTTTGGCGAAACAAATTGGCACGCCCGGTGGGACATGGTTCTCCTCCCATCTTCGCTGTGCTCTGATGGTCGTTTCAATGGTCTTTGAGTTCTCCATGGCATACTGAGTATAAAAAAAAAAAAGGGCAAATGACTGATGAGCGGTATTTCTCCCTGTAGGTGAGATCGTTCCTGCTGCCACAACATGGGTGTTCCAGTTTGGGACCCAAACTCCCGTAGCTGTTTGCCAGTATGATGGCAAGATTTATGCACACCAGCTACACCAGGAGTTGACTCAGCCAGATCACTCAAAGAAAGCCCAGAAAAGATCGTTTGCTGAAGTTGATAGTGAACGCCGCAGCCTTGTAGTGGAGGCTAGCACTCTACTGAAGAATCCTAAGATGCAAGGCAGGAAAGATGGACCGCTGTTACTAGCAGCTTTGAGTGCGTCGTGTGAGAACATGCGCCAGAGCATGACCGTCGCTCGCCAAGCTGGCAGTCGTCACGCACTCCGCAATTGTCGTAGAAAGTTCATGCAAGCAAAGAAGCTCAAGCAACGGGTGGCATCACATATTGCTTCACCTAGTAACTCAGAAGAAGCATTTTGTCCAGAATATACATGTGACAAGGCAGAAGATACCTCTGTGAAGCCCGCTCAAAAGAAGGCACCTCGTGAAGTGGTGTTCCATCCGGCTAGCACCAGACTGCCAGCTCGAGAGGCTATTGTACAAGAATTTTTGATGCAGCGTTTGGGGAAGAGGTTTCGACCCTCAAACCCAAGCAATGCCCATGTGAACTTCTATGCACCTTGCTTGCACACAGGAGTTACAAATGGTCCTACCTCGTCCAGTGCCAATAATCAGTTTGCTGTCCTCCCAAATGAAGTGCCAGCACCTCGCCCTGATGAGTTGCAGCAGCAGTTACAAAGACTCCAAGCTCAAATGAGTGGTCTCGAGAGGCAGATCCAAGGCCGTGAAGCTCCTGAAAATTCACACAGAGAAGGAAGGTTTAGACCTCCTGTTGCAAATTGGCGGCCTCAACAAAACCGACAGACTTGGGCCCCTCAGCAACACAGGTCATTTGTACCTCAATTCCGACCAAGACAAACACCGCAACCGACACAGTGGAACCGATGGAATAACCACCAAAGGTTTCAGCAGCATCAGAGGAGAACTAGTGTCCCTCAATGGCGCCCCCGAGTGCCACAGCAAGAAACAGTCTCACCTCAGCGTTCAGCGCATCAGCCACCTCATCATCCGGTGCGTCAATTACCAGAGCACACGACCCACCAGCCGACACAAGCACCGCCAGTGCGCCACCAAGCTCCACCATCGGCATCAACCATAGGCATGCGGCCAAGAGCCCAGTATATGTTCAATGAAAACCAGAGGAGGCGTGAGCGAAGGAGACGCGCCCGTTGTGCAATATACCAAGAGCTACAGGACCTTGTTCTTAGATATGTACAAGTCCGAGTCCGAGCTGATGGTCGGATTTACCCAGATAATGAGAGAGTTACTGTTCGTGTGGCACCAGCACTCGAACAAAACCCAAGGTACAATTTCCTTGTTGAGCAATTGGCCCCTAGGCCACGTCAAGTTGAGCCCACCAATCCTACAACTGCAAATGGGCCAACCACAGCTCCTCAGGCACAAGCAACGCCTGCTGTCACCATTCATAACAAAGAAAATGAGAAGGTCGTAGGAGATGGCAAGCCTACAACATCTGAGCACACTGCAAAAGCACCAGCCACTAGTATTCCTCAAGTTTCTGTTGAGCATAATGCCAGCACTTCCACAGAATATGAGACTACATCTGAAGGGTCAGAAAAGAAGTCGTTAGGAGAAGACGTTGTAATGTGCGGGACCATAGAGGTCTCCCTAAATTCAGAGTCAGATTCTGACTGGGAGCCACCAGTGGTTACTCAAGAGTTGACGTATTCTTCGGAGGATGAAATTGTGCCAAATCCTAAGGCATGCTTTGTGCCACGATCAGTTTTACAAAGAGGAGACCAAGTTCAGGGAGCCGTAGTAGCACCCTGTTTCCCTGTGAGTGGCAAATTCAGGACCGGGAGAGCTACACCATATGACCGTCCCAGAGTATATAGGAGTATTCCTTCACATCTTCCTGCAAACGAAGATCAGTTGCAAACAGTGGCAACACGCCCCGGCGCGGATACTCGCCTAAAGATGAGTGCTCGACGGCGGGTGGAGAAACAACTTGATGCAGCAGAGGAAGAAGGGCATTGTAGCTCAGGTTCTGAATCTTCGAGCTCTCTGGAGGCTCGTTCCAACTCTCCTCAGTACTCCATTTTGGCACACTCCCTTTTGTCAGGAGAAGAGGATGAACAGATAGGCATTGATGTTGCTCCAGTGAACATGACCAACGAAGATAAGCGGAGTGATGGCAAAACTAATGAAAAACAATTGGTCAATCCTGGTAGCACTCCTCAAATCCAGTTTTCACATGGTAACATAAATGAAAATGCATCAACATAACAAACACCTGCTGAACGCGAGAAAGCTCAAGACAGAGAGATTGATGAATTGAAAGGACAAATGAATCAGCTTATGTCAATGATGGCCAAGTTGACAGCAGGTCAATTTCAAGCACCACCTCAAAATCCACCACCACAAGTAGACCCACAAATAGCAGAGTTAGAAGGAGCACCATATGTAATCCCACGCTTCCCATATATGGAGCCAGATACCCCGAAAGGAGGCACAGTGAATGTTGTAAAGGTTCCTCCTGTACTTGATGCAAACAGACCGCTAGTTGCAACACTCAAAGATTACCATGATATTGCAGAGGATATTATTAATAGGAAGATGAGGCAAATAGCGGTTGAACACAGTCCTATGTTACAAGAAGATGAGCTTCAGAAGCCGTATGAGTCATGGCACGACAAGGTCCCATTCCCAGCTGGGTGGCACCCACCAAAGTTCCGCCAATTTGATGGTACTGGTGATGCGACAGAACATCTCGTGTATTTTGAATCAGTATGCGGCGACACAGCAAACAACCCATCCCTGTTACTTCGTCAGTTTTCTGCTTCTTTGACTGGTGCTGCCTTTCATTGGTACAGCCGTATACCAGCAGGGTCTGTGTCTAGCTGGGCAGCAATGAAAGAGCTTTTCAAGTCACACTTCATCACCATGAGGAAAGATATATCTATCTTAGAGTTGTCACAAATTCATCAGAGGAGAGATGAGAAGATAGAAGATTATATCATCCGCTTTAGAAATAATTATGTACGTCTTGCGAGGGAAATGCACCCAGAGGATGCCATACAGATGTGTATTCATGGCATGCATCAACACTGGCTAGTTGGCGTGTCAAGACGTGACCCCAAGACCTTCAGTGCGTTGGGAGATGCTGTTGCAGCCACTAAGCTAGAATTTGAGAAGGTGCCGCACATCATGGAGATGTATAAAAATGCCGGTTTTAATGACAATATGAGAAGATTCAATCCTTCCAATAGGCCAAGTAATAATAATGGGGGCAAAGCTAAATTGCCTGTTGAGTCAAACACTACCAACACTATGCCTATTCTGGGCCCTAGGAATGAGCACCCGAGACCATTGGGTCGTCCGAATATCAGGGAGCTTCTAAACAAGCAATACGTTTTTCGTCGGGACCTCGTGAAGAGCCTTTTTCAGCAGATGAATGAGCAGAAACTTCTGAACCTCCCCAACCCGACCAGACCTGATCAAGTTGCAATGACTGATAATCCATTGTACTGCCCGTACCATAGATATGTCGGCCATAAAATTGAGGATTGTATTGCCTTTAAGGATTGGTTGCAAAGGGCCGTTGATGAAAATAAATTGGCCCTCAAACCTGAAGCTTTGAATCCTAATTACCATACAACAAATATGGTATTTGTACAGCAAAAGGATGGCTCGCAGACCCATATAAATGAAGAGGAAGAATATTGGGTGCCATTTTCGCAAGTAGAGCAGCAGCTAGAAAAGCTCCATCTTACACCCGTGCAACGAGATGTTGGTTTGGGGCCATGGAGACAAGTACAGCAAAAGCGTTCCACAAGAAGTCGCTGTGTGTATCGACCACTCCCACAATCAGCTCCTATACCAACAAGAAGACACCACACAGGGCAAAGACGCATGCCTCCTCGATTTGTCCCAAAATCTGAAGGGAATGAATCTTTCCCTCGAGTGCCACGTATTCTCCCCACATTAGGAGAATATTTCTCTAAGGCTCGCTTGGATGTATTAGATGATGAGAAGTCAGCACATGAAGTGACACCACTGTCAAATATTGAGACGTGCAATGTTGTAGTCACAGATGAGGAGGAAGAGAAGGCAGAATCAGATATCGCAGTCACACCCGAAGAACATGCAGCCACAAAAGAAGGTGCTGCTGCTGCTGCTGTAGCTGAAACAATTGAAATAGAAGAAGTGAACATGAATTTGCGAGGGGGAAAGAACCTACCTGAGCCACTTAAGTCTCGATTGCTTGCAGCAGATAAGGCTAAGGCTGCACAACGACCCGAAACTCCCAATCAAGACCCATTTTTAGCAGCATCGAATAAACACATGAAAGATGATGATGTTGAGTATAATATTATTGCTCACTTGAAGCGCATCCCAGCTTTGCTCAGTGTGTATGATGCGCTGATGTTAATGCCTGAACTCCGAGAGGCTTTGATCAAAGCATTGCAAAGCCCTCAATTGTATGAAACAGCCATGGCCAAGCATAGATTGCTCACTTGTTTTTCTAAGGTTAATGAGATTGCATTCTCAGAAGAAGACAAGATGGTGGAGAGTATTAATCATAATCGCCCATTATACATTGAGGGGAATATTGGAAGTGCACATCTTAGGAGGGTCCTCATAGACCCCGGCTCGGCTGTAAATCTCCTCCCAATTCGTAGTTTGACTCGAGCAGGTTACACAATGGATGACCTGGAGCCTACTAGCGTGGTGATATGTGGGTATGATAGCAATGGCAGCCAAGCGCTGGGGGCAATTACATTGAAGCTTCAGATGTCGACTTTCATTTTCAAAGTGAAGTTTTTTGTGATTGAGTTTGTCACATCTTATTCAGCATTATTGGGGAGGCCGTGGATACACAAATATCAAGTGATTCCGTCCACACTTCACCAATGCTTCAAGTTTGTTGACGGTAAAGGAGAGCAACAACGAGTAATTGGGAATCTCTCTCCATACACAATTCAAGAAGTACACCACGCAGATGCTAAGTATTTCTTCCCCGATAGAGGTGAAGAGGGTCAGTTAGGTCGCTCTACCCCAGCCATGGATGTGTTGATCACACGACACCCGGCTTCATCGTCTATTACTTCAGAAATGGAATTTTTAGTTGCACCAGCTTCAAGCCATGCTAGAAGGGGATCATTCCCACGTCTCCGTGGAGGAAGAGATAGGGGCAGGCCACGGTCGTATGCACCCATGACCCGAGAATCAATGAGGGTAGATAATGCAGAAGTATTATGGAGTTGGAACCTTGTTCCTCCCCCATCAGTACAGCCATTAATACCAGCAAACACTGAGTCGTCATCATCATTGGCGGCCAGCAAGAGGTTAGAAACTAAGTCTTTGATAGAGGCATCTCTTATTGAAGCAGTAGATGTGCCATCACAAATGGTCTCTGATTGTAATGCTAATTCTAGCAAGCTTTTCACAGTAGCGCATGAGGGCCACACTGGCCCCAATCCAGCCGTGCCGCAAGAAGAGTCGACCGCTAATAAAGAAGATGACTCCACAAGACCTATTCAAGGGGAGGGGCGAGTAAAGAAGATGGTGGCAAAGTTAGAAAAGGTGTCCTCAGCTTCTCATGTCTTCCAGCCTGCATCATTATATACTTCTGTCACTGTGCCTTTAGAGGTCTGGGCCATTCCTGACTCCCAGGGATGTTATTGCCCGACGCTCCTTTATAAAGTTCCACAAACTCACCCTTGTGATGTGTTGTTGAATTTTTCAGATAGTGAGACGAATGAAGAAGAAGCCTTGGCAACATCGAAGGTTGAACCACGCATGGTTCCCTTGCTAGAAAAGGCTGGAATTAAGCTGAGGAAAAATCAGCGACTACCTGCTCCACCGAGCATATGCGAAGAGTGGTGGAATCAATCGGAATGCCTTGTAAAGAAAGGTTGTCAAATACGCACCAGGTATGGCCTTGGTTATCGTATTACTGACTCATCTAATAATGATAAGGAAGAAGAGGAAGGAGATTTTGAATATGTGTCTTGTAATGTAATTCTTGTAGGCCACGACTGGGGGCAGGATGATGATGACGAGTCAATCTCCGATGAAGAGGGCTTGGTTCCAATTTATGAAGCCCCTTATTTCCCTCGCTCAGTCAATGCTGCTGCCGGTGCGCGACAAGGCTTGAGAGATGATCAATACCTCCTCTCCAGAATGCATGAAGCCATGCCAGTCCACCATGGAGAAGTGCTTAATGCTGCCCCTGCGCCACCTCAGTTGGAAGATGGCGGGCAGCCAACTATCGATGAGCTTGTAGAAATAAATTTAGGGAGTGAGGATGACCCTCGCCCAACATTTGTAAGTGCCACACTCACGCCTGAGGAGCGTGAAGATTATAGAAATTTTCTAATGGAATATAGAGATTGTTTTGCATGGTCATACAAAGAAATGCCAGGGCTTGATCCTGATGTAGCCACACACAAATTAGC
The DNA here is from genome assembly GCA_022530915.1 of Paspalum notatum. NCBI lineage: Eukaryota > Viridiplantae > Streptophyta > Magnoliopsida > Poales > Poaceae > Paspalum > Paspalum notatum. Next base: position 44,887,156 of record CM039685.1, read on the forward strand.
AATAGATCCACAATATCGTCCTGTCAAGCAAGCTCCACGTCGTTTTCGTCCTGAGTTGCAGGATGATATTATTGCTGAAGTAGATAAGTTGATTAAAGTGGGGTTCATAAAAGAGGTACAGTATCCACGATGGCTCGCCAATATTGTTCCTGTAATTAAAGAAAAGACTGGGAAAGTACGAGTGTGTGTAGATTTTCGTGATCTAAACCGCACTTGTCCAAAAGATGATTTTCCTATCCCAATAACAGAAATGGTGATTGATGCTACTACAGGTTATGAAACCCTCTCATTTATGGATGGGTTTTCAGGGTATAATCAGATCAAAATGGATGAAAACGATGCAATCGATACAGCTTTCCGAACACCAAGAGGAAACTTCTATTATACAGTGATGCCCTTTGGGCTAAAAAATGCTGGTGCTACATATCAGCGAGCCATGACGGTCATATTTGGTGACCTCATTCATCAGTCCATAGAATGTTATATTGATGACTTAGTTGTTAAAACCCGAGATCGGAGACATCACCAGGAAGATCTCCGTGTAGTGTTCGAGAGGCTACGCAAGTACAAACTGAGGATGAACCCGCTCAAGTGCGCATTTGCAGTACAATCTGGCGTATTTTTAGGCTTCGTAGTTCGTCATCGGGGCATTGAGATCCAGCCAAAGAACATAAAGGCGATCCTCAAAATGCCACCGCCTAAAAACTTGAAAGAGCTGAAGTCTTTGCAAGGAAAGCTAGCATACATAAGGCGTTTCATTTCCAACCTCTCAGGTCGTATACAACCCTTCTCTAGGCTGATGAAGAAGGGTGCACCATTTGTATGGGATGAACAATGTCAGATTGCTTTTGAGAGTATCAAGCAATATTTACTCAACCCTCCTGTCCTAATGGCCCCTGTCAAAGGGCGGCCTCTTATTCTTTACATCGCCACCCAACCCAATTCTGTGGGTGCACTCTTAGGTCAAATAAATGATGAAGGAAAAGAGGTAGCGTGTTATTACCTCAGTCGCACTATGGTTGGCGCGGAATGTAATTATTCCCCCATTGAAAAGCTATGTCTGGCATTAATATTTGCACTCAAGAAACTCCGACATTATTTGCTCGCACATGAGGTCCAACTTATTGCAAGAGCTGACCCTGTTAAGTACGTGCTCAGTCAGCCAGCGCTCATAGGCAGAATTGGGAAATGGGCGCTACTTATGATGGAGTATGACATTACATATGTTCCACAGAAGGCCGTGAAAGGTCAAGCATTAGCTGATTTCTTAGCAGCGCATCCTGTGCCAGACGACTCTCCTCTCATTACGGATTTGCCTGATGAGGAAGTATTTACTATCAACACGGAAGCCCCATGGGAGTTGTATTTTGACGGTGCGTCCCGCTCAGAGTCGGACCCCGATGGAACTCCTCGAAGAAGGGCTGGTGCAGGCATAGTATTTAGGAGTCCTCATGGAGAAACTATCTACCATTCCTTCTCATTGCTCAAGGAGGAATGCTCAAATAATGAAGCTGAATATGAGTCTTTAATTTTTGGACTGTTGCTCGCACTTTCTATGGGAATTCAAAACCTGCACGCCTATGGGGACTCTCAGCTAATTGTGAGACAAATTAATGGGATATATGAAGTACGCAAGCCCAAGCTAATATCATATTGGGAAGCTGCTCACAAGCTCATGGAAAGATTTGAACACATACAAATAGATCACGTTCCTAGAAGCAAAAATGCATCAGCAGATGCACTGGCAAAATTAGCTGCAGCCCTCTCCTTGCCTGATGGTGAGGCAAATGTCAGAGTTGAGGAGAGGTGGCTCTTACCAGCAGTTCTTGAACTCATTCCAGAAAATTGTGAAGTTAATATGGTTGTGACCGGAGAAGCTAATAATCAGGATTGGCGCAAGCCCTTTTTAGATTACTTCAAACATGGTAGTTTACCAGATGATCCTGTCGAGAGGCGCCAACTACAGAGGCGACTCCCTTCTTATGTGTTCAAGGCTGGGGTATTATATCGACGGACACATGGCCATGAATTACCTCTCCGCTGCCTGTCTAGAAGTGAGGCTGATAAAGCCCTAGAGGAAGTACATTCTGGAGTTTGCGGTGGTCACCAGAGCGGGCCAAAAATGTATCATAGTATTAAATTGTCAGGGGGTTATTGGCCTGGTATGATGACTGATTGTATTAGGATAGCTCGAGCTTGCCATGACTGCCAAATACATGGAGATTTCAAGCACCGACCACCGGTACCCCTCCACCCCACAGTACCTTCATGGCCATTTGATGCATGGGGAATTGACGTCATAGGGTCCATTGAGCCACCCTCTTCCAAAGGGCAGCAATTTATCCTAGCAGCCACAGATTATTTTTCTAGGTGGGCTGAAGCTGTTCCGTTAAGAGAAGTCAAAGCCGACAATGTAATTAATTTCCTTGAGCATAACATCATTTATCGCTTTGGGATACCTCATCGCATAACATCAGACAATGGGCCTGCTTTTAGATCAACCAAGGTTATCAAGTTTGCTGAGAAATATAAGATCAAGTGGAACTACTCTACAGGGTACTATCCTCAGGCTAATGGTTTGGCCGAGGCATTCAATAAAACACTTGCGAAAATCCTGAAGAAAACAGTCGCAAGGCACAAAAGAGATTGGCATGACCGTCTCTTCGAAGCATTATGGGCATATCGTGTTACTGTACGCACGCCCACTCAGTCAACACCTTACTCCCTTGTCTACGGTACCGAAGCTGTTCTCCCACTAGAAATAGAGCTTCCAGCACTTCGAGTAGCTGTACATGATCAACTTACAGAAGATAAGCAAGTTCACCTTCGTTTCCAAGAATTATATGCTCTTGAGGAAGGGCGCCTAGCTGCCCTGCAAAATTTGCAGTACTACCGACAAAACATGGTCAGGGCCTATGATAAACTTGTGAGGCCCCGGGTGTTCAGAAAGGGCGACTTGGTACTCGCTATGAGGCGTCCCATTATTCTCTCCAGCAAGGGTAAAGGGAAATTTGAGCCTAAATGGGAAGGTCCCTATGTAGTAGAACAAGTCTACGACGGAGGCGCTTATCAGCTTATTAATCAGGAGGGCGTTCGTCCAATGCCCCCAACCAATGGCCGGTTTCTCAAGAAGTATTTCTTGTAAAATCCCCTCCCCTCCTTTAGGTGTTCTCCTTGGATTAACATTGAAAAGGAAGAACACTTTAGCTTTCAAAATGTTTTATCAATTTTTTTTTTTAAAAAAATAAAGGGTGTTGATTCACCCGACAATAATACTAAGGGCTTTTCTATTATGCTTCCAGTTCATAGTTTCGAGTATGGCTGCCTGAGACCTTGTCAATAGAGAAGAGCGAATGGCTATAAGCAACAATAACAGACAACAGTTTACACATTGCACCTGAAGCATATGGAACTCGTCTGCGATTGAATGTTGAAGCTGACCTAATTTGGATCCAAGGCAACAAGCCATTGTACAACTGCACTTCTTTCAGCAGAAATAAAAGCCATCGGGGAAGACTATAGGATGAAGAGTAAGAGAGGGCTACCTACTCAACACAAGTTGAAGCCTAGTGTGCAGCTTCTTGCCACCCCGGCATGGTAGAAACAAGGGTCAAAAAAAAATGTGTTGCCCGCGAGGTTTAGATCCACATAGCGTGAAAGGTGAGATCTCAAAGGCGCAAAGTGTTTTTCAAGCAAGTTTCAAGATCCCCAAAGGCCAAGAGTTCAAGCAAAAAAAAAAAGTCAAAAAAAAAAGAGTGAAAAAAAAGATGGCCACAAATCAATTCCAAGTCAAGCAATGAAAGCTCAGCGTGCCAGAGAGGGATCACCTTTCACCACCCTCGCAAGAAAATTGAGGCAATTTCCTACATAGCTATTTCTGCCCATCCAAACAATCTCAACGTCAACCACTCCCGCTGAAGTATGCCGGTTTATCAATGTGCTTTAGCCAAGGAGACAATACTGGGAGGTTTCAGCATCTCAAGAGCATTCGTGGGACATATGACCTCTATACACAGACACCGGGAAGCAAAGAACCTAAACACAGTTCTTACTGTCATTCACCGATCTCTGAACGTCAAGTCTCTTGCAGTCATAATTTAAGCCATTTTATAGCTCGGCAGCAAATGAAAAGCCCACATTAAAAAAATATATATATATATTTACACCCAAAAAGTTTTTTTCGGCATCGTGTTGCTTTATCATTTATCTTTGCAGCTTTCCACTGCATTGATACACTTTGGGAGCAGTGAAGTACCCCAGTGCGGGAGTGTATGGATCTGTGAAACCCTTCAATCCTATTGGCTGGCACCGTGGCAGCTGTACGGTCGCAATAGAATTGATAAAATTCCTTTGAGATGTGGTATGGACTTTCGCCACAAATCGAAGAAGATCACTGATATAGCTTCATTGGTTGGCTCCGCAGCTGGCAAGGCGGTCGCAATGGAGATCAGTGGTAGTTAGTTCACGGCATGGTCTTTCGCTGTGGCTTCTATTTCTACGCATGTTCAGTTGTAGAGAAAAAATATATATCATTTCTGTGGCATGGACATTCGCCGCAATGTTTCAGTAAGTAGCATGGCCTTTCGCTACAATGCAATATTATCAAGTGACGGCACGGACATTCGCCTCAAAAGTTTTAGTAGTAGCATGGACTTTCGCTACACTTTAATTATTCGCAAGTTGCAGTATGGATGCTTATTGCAATACGACTCATTTCTTAGTATGAACTTTCACTAGGGTATGTTCATGACACAGCAGATAACTAGGGGAGTTTTCGCCAAGTCAAGCCCACGATGCTTCGCACGCACGCTTAACTTGGCGAGGGGGATTTGTTCGATGAGATTTTTTCTCAATAATGCACAACTTTAATATTTATGTTTGCAAAAAACTATGCCAAATATCAATATTCTTTGGAATAAATTAATTGGGCTATGAATGGTGAATTAGCAAGTACATGCGTACAACATGTATGATCAAGAGGGCCCAACATTTCTCACGGCCCAGTAGCAATCTATCCAAATGGTTGATCCTTAGCCCAACAATCTATTGTATGCACGTATAAAATACGTATACGCGGCCGTATTTTCCGGCCAGAGTGCAAGCGTGGTTCCTAAGGATGGATACGTGCATGGGAGTTCAGTTATTAGCGTGTGGCTCTGAGCACACGAGAAGCATCGAGAAGATAAGCTTGATTCTGATTTTCAAAACTCAAATGCAACGTCTGCAGCCGTTCAGTCACCAATGCAGCATGGTTATCCTGCATGCGGATGCCAAGCGAAGAGCTGAACTAATTCCCGGAATCTCTCGCTCGTCCCGGTCTCTTGCAGTACATACAGGGCTGGAGATAAGATCGAGTTTCAAATTCAAATGAAGCTGAGCGTCCCGCTCGCCGTTCGGTTCGCTCGCCGGTGGGATGGAGCGTCGGACTCCAGAACCTTCGGCTGTCAACCCTAGCTCTTGCCTATAAAAGGAGCTGCTGCTGCCATTCGAGAGGGAGAAGCACACACACAGCCGCCAGGCCGCAGTTCCTCGCCGACGCCATACACACAGAGAAGAATCCATCTAGAGCCGCTGGGCTGTTCGCCTCCTATCTCTGCCACGTCCACCACCTCGCTGTCGCCGCTGATCCACACCGAGAAGAAGACGTCGCCACGCTGCCGGACGTCGACATGGCCGCTGCTAATGGTGAGCTCCACTTCGGTGGTTTCCAGATCTTGTGTTGCTAGGTGTGTGATGTTCTCTAGCCGATGAGAAGGTGCATGCAGAGCAGGAAAGTAGAAGATCCGGCCATGGTGCATTAGTTTAGGAGATGCAAGAGTTTCAGTTTAGTGGGAAAAGTAGAAGATGAAGAGAAAGGGCCTTGCATGTATTAGTTTTGTATTTGTGCAAGTGTGATCAGTGGTTTGTGTCCTAATGGTGCTAGAGACAGATCAAGAAGCTAGTGAGTTATAGTGTATAGATGTCCAGTGCAATATTTTTGTGAAGTTTTAGATGAGAGAGTTGCAGGATGTGTTTGAGAGAAAGAGGCAGAGAAATACATAGATCCATTTTCATAATACAGCCTTGAGAAGTCAAGAAAAGAAGCCTCATTCAGTTAGTAGATGCAGTTTCAGGGCTGCTGATTTTTTTTTTTTGCAGTATACATAGATACATAGATGCAAGGCAAATGATCTGCTGGTTTTTGCAGTAGGAGAAGAAAGTCCAGATCAGAAAATCGTAGATGCCTACAAATAGTAGATTAGAAATACTTGCAGCAATGGAGGGAGGTGTGTTGTCAGATAAGATGCAGCGGCCAGTGGCAGTGTATGCAAAGAGGCCCTATTATGAAGAAGTGGTAGAGTTGCTACCGAAGATTTAGAAAAGAAAAGAGCAACATGTCCAGTCTTAGATTAGTGTGCAGAAATTCAGAGAAAAAAAAAAACAAAGAGCTTGCTGTAATGTGTTGTTTGTAGGTAGTTAGTCAGATGAAAGAAGGAAGGTGCAATTCTACATAGATAGCAGAGGTGATCAGTAAAGGAGGTTTTCAAAGAGGTTGCAAGCATTTCAGATATGCAAATTCAGATGGAAAAGTTCAGATGAGAGAAGTGGTGGTGTTAGCAGTAGTAGATTAGTTGTTTCAGCAGTAGAAAGAAAATAGGCTTAGCACTGAAAATGGCAAGCTCCAAATTTCAGTCGTGCAGTTCTGGGCAGAGACACTGAATAAATTCTTAATTTTGGTGTGCAAGATTTGTCACGTGAAGACCCAAATGTTCAGTTAACTTGTACTGTATTTAAAGGTCAATAGGACTATATCAAAATTCAGATAAGCACAGAGTTAGTGGAGGCTTGGCTCAGTGTGTTAATTAGTACTGCACATGTTCATCAGACATATTATTGAAGAGGAGAGCAGGGCACATATTACTGAAGAGGAGAGCAGGGCAGTATGGTATAAAAAAAGAGAGTTGTTTAGTTAGTTTCCAAAGCTGAGAGTGTTCCTTGATAAGAGATCACTTAATTCGTTCAGGCAAGATGTGTTCGCCTTGCTGTGACAGAATTTCAGAGAAGAAGAGAGAATCTCATCCTTAGTGTGGCGCTGGTTAGAACAGCTAGTTGGCTCTGAAAATTGCAATCATCATAGTCAATCGTGAGGTTATATTAGAGAGATCTTGTGTAAAATAATATCCCTGGCACATGGGTGCAGCTATTCAATTGATATAAGCTTGATCGTTGTTACAGTCTTACAGAGCTGGTATAAGAATTTTTGTGAAGCTCCGAGTTTCAGAGTAGATCATTAGCAGGCATAGTTAAAATAGTCATGCAGCAATTTTGCGCTTCACGTTCATTAAAGAAGATAACCAGCATGTACCGTGCATTCAATCCTCAACAGACATGTATCGGACTAGCACCGCGTCAATATATATTTGCTGACCGTATGAGTTTTTTTTGAGTTGATTTGGTTGGCGTCAAGAGGGGCTGATATTGTCTAGTGGGCACTTTAGCGGGAAGGAACATAGCTCAATACTAGGATGTACAGCAAGGTGCTGCCGCTTAGGCCAGATCAAATGTGAGTCTTCGTATATGTTCACAACCGAGTATAAGTGACAGTCAACCATGTCGCCGGGTTTACAGAAAATCACAATCACACTCCTTGACCGACGAGGCTAGGAGACTATTATCACCATCACTTTCCGCGACCGACGAGGCCGGAAATATTTTGTCCTGACCGACGAGGCTGGACGTTAATTTGTTCGTGACCGACGAGGCCGAACATTATCATCAACTTTGTTCAAACCCCATGGCCGACAAGGCGTTGACATTTTTACTGTTATTCTGTTGTGTTCACATATATTTGGAGACCGCTTTATTCAAGACTTGGAGAAACGACCATCAATCACAGCTTAATCGGAGGTTTTCTGTGGTCCAACGCCACGGAAGTAATTAACCGGCGGCCTCACGAGGCCACGGGAACCAAGAACTCTGCAATCAGATCGCCTGCTTATTAGTCAGATGTATTAGGCGCAATGTCATGTAAACCAAGTGGGAATGTGTACTTTGTAATTCTCCAAAGAATTAATAAAGACCCGAGTTCCCTAAATTTTATTGTCTCTTTGTCATTTATTTTTGTATACTTTCACGTATACTGGCACGCCCGCGCATGTTTAATTATTAGTTACGCATTAGGAATAACTCCATCCCAGGAGACGTTTCCTTTTTGGCGAAACAAATTTAGCGGGACGCTCAGCTTCATTTGAATTTGAAACTCGATCTTATCTCCAGCCCTGTATGTACTGCAAGAGACCGGGACGAGCGAGAGATTCCGGGAATTAGTTCAGCTCTTCGCTTGGCATCCGCATGCAGGATAACCATGCTGCATTGGTGACTGAACGGCTGCAGACGTTGCATTTGAGTTTTGAAAATCAGAATCAAGCTTATCTTCTCGATGCTTCTCGTGTGCTCAGAGCCACACGCTAATAACTGAACTCCCATGCACGTATCCATCCTTAGGAACCACGCTTGCACTCTGGCCGGAAAATACGGCCGCGTATACGTATTTTATACGTGCATACAATAGATTGTTGGGCTAAGGATCAACCATTTGGATAGATTGCTACTGGGCCGTGAGAAATGTTGGGCCCTCTTGATCATACATGTTGTACGCATGTACTTGCTAATTCACCATTCATAGCCCAATTAATTTATTCCAAAGAATATTGATATTTGGCATAGTTTTTTGCAAACATAAATATTAAAGTTGTGCATTATTGAGAAAAAATCTCATCGAACAGCATGTGCCGGCATTTTGATGTGATGGGGAATCTTTTTTTTGCATAGTAAATTTTGGGAGAAAATTTAGGTACTAAACATGGTTGGAACTTGGGAGTAGTTGCTCTGCAATCAATTTTACTGTCAGGCCGTCAGTGACCGGCAGAAGTTTCGTTTTTTCAAATCCCACGAACTCTCCACTCGTTTGGTTGCAAGATACCGATGGGAGAAAATGAAGATTTTAAAATATAAGCATAAAAATATTTTATTTAAGGGTGTTTGATACACCCAGCTAGTTATATTAGTTGTTAAAAATTAGCTATTTTTTATCAAACAAGTATAGAGAATGAGGCAGCTAATAGGTGTGCAATCTATTATCACCCATTAGCTGGTTGGTTGTTTGTGACTAACATTAGTTGAAATTAGTTGATGCAAACATGGTTTTATGTGGTGGAAAGAATAATTCTAGCGAGCGAAGGTAAATTGCGATGAGTAATTTCGGAATTACTTCCCAAATCGAGGGATGGACAGTTTACTCATGCATAAGATCCAATCAACTCCAAAAAAGATAATAAATTAGATCTAAATAATTTTAAAGGTATACAACTAGTCGTGTATTTTTCTGGTTTAATATGAATCAATTATGATTTTTGAGAGATTAAATTAATTTATATCCAGTTTTTATAGTTTTATGCTCAAATATATCCGGTTTTAGAAGTTCGCACGGCAATTTGATAGTTAAAAACAGTTTTTTTAATAAATAAATGTACCAAATCTAGAGAAGTTTTCACACAGCCAAAACGCCCAAAACTGCTTCGCCGAGTGGTGCTCGTCGACTGGTGACTGGTGGCCGCGGCCCGCGCTGTACACCTGCTCGGCTGCTCCACGGCTCCACTCCACCACGCGCGCGAGGCGCGAACGGGAGCCACGAACGCCGCGCCATGGCCTCCACCGCAGCAGCATCTGTAGCAATACGTCTCCGGCCTCCGCCTCCGCGATGCGCCTCGTCTCGCGCCGGCGCCTCCCGCGCAGCGCGTGTCTGGGGGGCCCCGCGGCCCCAGCTTCGCCGCCGCTGGGCCCCGACGCTCGCGGCGCCGTCGGTAGCGGCCGCGGAAGCTTACACGGAACCCGAGCTGGCGTTGATTGAGGCGCTCCTCGGCCTCCAGGGCCGTGGCCGCGCCGTCGCGCCGCGCCAGCTCCAGGCAAGTGACCTTCTAGGCTTCTAGTTATAGGCCTGAGAGCCTCTGCCGCGCGCACTGGTCACGTGCTTCTGAAATGCAGGTGGGCGTGTCGCTGACACCATTTCGTGGTGGTTGCAGGAAGTGGAGAGGGCCGTGCAGGCCCTCGAGGACCTGGGAGGCGTGCCTGATCCGGTGTGATTTCTGTAGGCTCTGAATTATTACCTAGTCAGCTTGCCTGGGGCTTAGTGGTTAATTAGTGAAGTAATTTGTCAAATACGAATTATTCAGATGCCGATTAGCAAACAGGTTAACTAAAATCCTTTTTAGTTAAGTTGAAGCCGAAAGAACATAGAACTTCTGTTAGGGGTTTGAACTAGCAGGTTTACCGCCTTACAGTGATAATATGCTGAGCTGATGAAGCCTCCTAATTAGGAGATTGTTTACAGCTTGTATGGTATATACATCATGTAATTTAGTTATCTAGATTACAAACCCCAGAAGCTTGCTTAACTAGAATGCCACTATTGTTTATTTTCGTATAATTTGATTGAGGTGACAATGAAGAATATCTGGAACAGCTAAGCTCTATTTTATTTATTTCTTTGGTGAAGTGTTGCAGTGATTTAAAATTCAAAATAAGTGACTTGGAGAATTTTTTTAGGAAAAGGCAAAGTAGAAACACTTTTACCATGTGTCAATAAAGCTAAAAATGTTTTACTACAAATGAGAGGAAAGCTCGACTTCTTAGCCTTTATGGTTTCTCTGTAGACAAGTTCAAGTTTAATCGAAGGAAGCTGGCAGCTCATCTTCACTACGAGACCAGGGACAGCGTCCCCCATTCAGGTAGCTTTAGCTTACGTTTGAAAATACACGTTTCATCTACTGCTTATATCTGTATTCTTTCAACTTTGGATTGTTAAGACTCTAGACATATGACTAAACCTATTGTCAGTTCACATTTCATACAGAGGACGTTTGTTGGAGTTGACTCCTTCAGGATCTTCCAGGAAGTTTATCTTCGAACAGATGATCCAAGGGTGGTCAATGTTGTCAAGTTTTCTGAATCAGTTGGTGATCTGAAAGTAGAGGTAATTTCGGTGTCAATATCACCAGACTTTCAACTATAACATCTTTATAAATCTGCTTCTTTCCTATTCTGTCCTTAATTTGCTAGTGCTTTCTGCATCCCTCGTCCTTCCATTTCGTTTATTATTACGTTTCATGTCTAGTTATGCATTTTGGTGCTCGTGTAACTGAATTATCAATGTATCTACTTTCTGTAAGGTTTTTGTGTCATGTTCAAAGGTAGAGTGTGTATACTTTAACTTTACTCCCATATAAACGGTTAAATATTACACTACAGTGAATCAGCCAATCATTTTTATTCAGTTGTTGCCAATTTGTTATATTAAACTTATAAACTTAACAAAGGGAGTGACTACTTGTTATATTTTAGTTGGTATCCAATGCAAATTATCCATCATGTGTGAAGTGTTATGTGTAAATAGTGATGATGCATGCTTCTACGTTATTGCTAAGTGCTACTTTAAGTTGCTTTTATAACACTTCAACATGGCTTTACAAGGAGGCACTTTCTGGAAATAAAACCAGGCAGAAGCAACTATTAATGATGGAAAGCGCATACTTTTCCGTTTTGACCGAGCAGCATTCGCCTTCAAGTTCCTGCCATTTAAAGTTCCATACCCAGTGCCGTTTAAGCTCCTTGGAGATGAAGCGAAGGGTTGGCTTGACACAACATACTTATCCCACACTGGGAACATACGCATTTCAAGGGGAAACAAGGTATAGTTACATAATTTTATTGTAGTGCCTCGATAACTTTGGAGTGTTCATTGCAGACAGCAGCCTTGAGGCCACGAATTGAAGGTTCTGATTTGTGTAATTCTCCTGATAAATCTACAGTGCACATATAGGAAAGTGTTGCCTTTGCCTATACCTGCTTGTTTTTTATAATCTTTCGAAAACAAACTGTAGTGCAGGGTACCACATTTGTCCTCCAGAAGAGCGCAGATCCTAGACAAATCTTGTTGTCAGCTATATCTGCAAGGACAGGAGTAGAAGAGGTGTGTCATCACAGATTGCATCACTCATTGTCGGCATTAAAATGGAGAAATCTATCTGTACGGTATTTATATTCTTTTTGCTAGACAGGTCATAGATGATTTTACTAGAAGCCAAAATGGAGCCAAAACTGATCTGAACATTCTGGTGGGAGAATGGCAACTGCTGTGGGGCTCACAGGTTAACCAGGATGCTTACTCAAATAGAATGAGTACTACTCATTTTCGTACATTTACGAGTTGTGAAGGTATTAACCTTTCTTTGGATGCAGACTGAAGGTGAAAGTTGGTCAGCTGTTGCATCTGCTGGTCTCAAGGGCTTTCAGGTTAGTTTCAGAACAAATTCAATCCTTGCAAAATGAATAGTGATAGTGCAATACTTAATGTTTATATTGGCTCTGGGCACCTCACATGACTTAACTGTAAAATGGACTTTCCATTTAGGTTATAAAAGAAGACGGTCAGTTGAAAAATTCAGTGAGACCCTTTCCAGGTGTCAGCCTTAATGCAAGAGGCAACATACGGTAAGCCTGCATAGATTAATGTTTATGTGTGCTTCCTGTCGGGGATAGTTTGCATCTGTCCAAGGGCAATAAGAAATGTTCAGTATGGGTGATATTTAACTGTTAAAGCAGTTTGTCTTCTGTACTGAGAAAACGCTAGTCAGCTATACTTACTGCAGAAATTTGCCAGCAAGTGTGAACACGTAAAATAAGCTGTGCGCATGGAGGGGGGGGGGGGGGGGGTGATTATTGTTTTCAGTAGGAAAGGGTATGCCAGAATGTAGAAATTATTACACAAAGTGCACTTTTAGTTTGTGCACTTTGGTTTTCAGTTGACTCACTGCTTTGCATTGCATTGCACTTGCAGCAAAACAGGGAATAGCAATACCTTTAGCGTGTCCATGAATGAAGGAGCTGTCCAAGTTGGTGGTGTACCATTTCCCTTGGATACTCGAGGAGAATTTGTCATGGAAATCTTGTAAGTCAATCACAAGTCCAAAGATGCAAATTATACATAGAAAAAGTTTGGTCACTGGTGACTTAACAGTCAACATGGAACATAACTAATGCTTGTTCTGAATGAGTTTTTTACTTGCAGGTATGTCGACAGCAAGATAAGGATATCCAGGCTTAACCAGCACATGCTAGTCCATTTACGCATCGCATATATAACACCGAAATGATGTGTGGATATATTTCTTGACTTCATTGTTTAGCACACCTGATATCAAATGTGACTATAGTTCAAATGACAGAATTTAACATTATTTTGGTCGTTAATTGTTGTATAGCCCAAAACTCAGTTTCATGCATGGTTTTCATTTACTCAACCTGTTTTCTCAAAAATATGGAACCACAGTTGAGCACTTTCAGGGACGATGTTCTGTAAAGGTCTGTTTGAAACTAGATTTCTAAAGGAATTTCTTGTGTGACCTAAGATTGAATGTTTCTGTTCCTCTAAAATTCCTAGAGAAGTCCTTCATTCCAACCAAACCTCTTCATTTTACTGATGGGTTTGAAAGTTCACTCAGCCCCTATTCATTCTGCCTGATTTCTGTTTTCAGGTTTCAACAGTCTGAAACAGCTTGTCATTGTCATCAACAAATATTGTCTGAACTATATGAGATTGCGAAATTATAAATAGAAACCCATAAATAAAACTCCAAGCTATATCCAGAGCTGAGCACAGGAAATATCAACAGCACAAGGTTATGAAGAGCTGGATGGGAGGCAAACGTTGCCAACATCAGGTGCTGAATTTTGCAGCAATAACTGTGACAATGCAATCAACTGTTATGCTATGAGCCTGTGAAAACATTGGAACCTAAATTGGGGTATGGTAACTCAGCCAAGACAATTATGATTGCCATAAACAATGTCTTCCTATCTCTAAATTACAACAGTGACCCGCGAGGGGGAAAACACGGTACAGTAGTATTATTCGATCAACTTTGGATGGACTCTTGGTATTGTGAGCAGCTCTTTAGGATTTGCAGTGACAAAGTTTCAAAGGACAGTGCAGGACCAATATTCACTGAAAATTGATTATGCAGTAGCCAAACTATCACATAAGGTCTTGTATGCTGCACTGCAATGCTTAAATTTCTCCTCTGCCGTAACCTGTCCATTGAATAAAACCCATACGCTTCATTACTAGCAAGAATAACAACAATTAAGTACTTATAGTAATTAAAAAAGCTGATCACCTAAACAGCCATGTAGTTTGTTACTTTGTTTAAACTCTATTGAACGCAGCACGGTCGCCAGCCATTTCCATGTAATTGACAGTTTATCCCATTTAATGGGTTGTCTAGCCCGTTTAAATGACCATTTAGCTTGAAAACGCTAACGGCTAACAGGTAGATGACCGGCTGTTTAGTGTTTAGGTGAACACTGATTAAAAGGGAAACATCCTTACACATTAAAGTATTAAACTAGAAAACACAGCCTGCCTCATTGATAAAACATAGTGAAGATGTATTAATATGTATAGGCCTTATATGTGCATTATCATGAAAGGACGTAGATGCATTCTGAAAGAAATTGAATTGAACAAAAAACATAATCCTCAATGTCTAATATTTATGGCTACAATCATATCTCAGTTTCTCAGTTTGATGTTCAGTTCAATCCTATCTCACAGTGGCACTTCATGTGCGCTCAGGACATATGCCAAAGAATACCAGCAGCTTATACACAGAAAAGATCAATAAGACATAATTTTGCACAGTGAGTAAAAGTCAAACTTTGGTTGTAGCAAAAATTACCTTAGATGACCCATTGTGGCGATCTGGATGCCATCTAAGTGCACATGCTCGGTATCTGGTATCAAGAGAAAAAGAATAAGAAAATGATAAAATAATAATGATAAAATAAACATGGAAAAATTTGAAAAGGAAAAGGTAAGTATACACTATCTGGCACAATCTCTACCAAAATGGTAAAGGGCTCAAAGCCAAGAAAACGCTTATAATTCTTACGCGCTTTTAACATCTTCAAGTTTTAGCGGGCCAGAAGCACTCAATCCAAGAGCTTGTCGTGCCAAAGATACCTCTGACACTTCGTCCTCGTTGTCTGTTTCAGAACTCCAATTTCTGTATTTTTTTGAGTGAGCACGTCTGGAGTTCCTACTCTGAAAACTATCAGATGAAAAAGACCAATAGTATGTCTGCTGGTGTCGAAAAGCATTACGAAACAAAATCTCTGGTTCATCCTCATCACTAGCGCAAAACTCAAATCCTCCTGTTGCACAAGAAACAACTAAAATTTACACTTTCACAACGTTTGCGCTGACTAATAAAAAGCATTGATATCATTCAAAGATTTATATCTTTCATAATGGAAAGCCAGCGGAAGTTGACAATCCAGAACAAAGTTAATATTTATATAGAGAGGAATTATCCAAATATCAATATTAAATAGGAAACAAAAACTACTTTACCTCTGCTTCTGAAATTTCCATAATAAAAATCATGTGTACGGAAACCACTGTTATTTGAATCCCTAACCCAACGATGTCCTCTAAACCATGAAGGACCACTAGATGCATCATTTTTTTCATCTTCATCACGCCAACACTAAACTCAAGAAAAATATAACAAAATAAATGCATCAGAACATTATATACCTGCATTGAGCATTTGAGAGAAATTTTCTATAGAAAGCCGCAATCAACGATGTAGCAAGTACAAAAATGAACATAAAAAGGTTTGTGGGAACAGAACAGAGAAGGGTAAGGTAAAATATGGCGGTTCTTTTTATATTGCTCCAATTTTACACAAAGAAACGAAGGCAAATTTTCATCATCACTATTGAGTACTACACTCCTTATAGACATGAAAAGCTCCAAGTTTAAAGCATCAAACCTACCAAGTGGCTCCAGTAATCTAAACAACAGCTGAACCACTAATGTATTCCAAAATATTGGAGGGATTCAATTGGCATTCTAGGGCCCAATGTGGAATTGTTGTGCTGAAAGCCACCAAACCATCATTGGACTCTTTCCTCTATTATACAAAAGAATATGGAGAAAAAGTACTTTCTCCAGTTTTTTTATTTGTTGTTGGGCAGTGCAAGATTAACTATGGGGGTCAAATATAAAAAAGTGCAGGTAGTAATAAGTAATTGGTTGATATAGTTTTGGTAAATACAAGGTCAGCAGACTTACAGGATTTGTGGGATGTAATACTAGATTACTAGTGTACCTACTCCAATGTTGCCAACATAATAACTACAAAATAATTGATCAAAACAGAAATAACGAGAAGACGCAAGACATTCCATTACACTGACCTGGAAGAGGTGCTCTGCGTATTCTGACACATTCCGGAGCATTGACCTTTTATTTTCTCTATTCTTCCTGCGTTTTGTGTAATAGTTGAATCTCTGCACAAGCAAAAGACGAATTGCATCGGTCCTTTTCTCCATTCAAAGCACAAACTATTTTGAAATATGAAACCACATATCTTTTGAATCATCAGTAAGCACAAACTTCTAGCCAGATACGTACAATGCTATGTAGTATAAAAACCTTAAGTAGGCAGAACAGAGAAACCGGCTGAACAAAGCACTGTTAACAAAGTATCACTTGCAGTTACAGTAACATCAAGAAGGGTTAAAATAATCATCTGGAAAATCAAGCCACAATTTTACTACAGTCAGGCACTAAGCAATCTGATGAAATTTAGTTGCCAGGTTCCAAATGTAGCATCAAGCACGAAATATGAGCAATGCAGAAGTATCCCAAACTTCTTCTGCATCTATGACCCTGTACAGAGCAGCATATATAACTCCCAAATCCACCCGATTCCACGCAGTTGCATAGTTTTATAATGTGGAATTGATCCAAAATGGATCCAAAATGGTCGAGAACGCAACGCTGAGGCGCAGATCCTTCCCCGATGGCCCCATTGATCACCAAGTACGTCAATGGTGATGCAGACCTGGCTCCATAGAGGCATTTCGTCAAACAGATTCCCGGCCCAGATACGAACCACCCTCGGATAAAAAAGGAGACATTTTTTTCATCAAAGGAAACGAGGGCATGCTAATGATAAATCAGAGGGAAGGAGATACGGAGGGAGGCCGGATTACGTTGTGCCACTGCGTCTTGCGCTTCCGCTGCAGGACGGGGGTGGAGTGGAACGACGCGGCGCCCCCGAGCTGCTGCTGCGGGGCAGCCGCCGCGGCAGCGGCCGCCGCGAGGGGGTGCGGGCGGTGGCCGGAGAGGAAAGCGGACTTGATGGGGTTCATCGTGGCAGGGTACGACGAACGATGATGGCGGCGGCGGCGGCGAAGCTGGTGTAACACAAGGTCGCCGACGACCGGGCCCGCCGGAGCCCGGAGGTGTTGCCGTGGCGCTCCGCAAAAGGGGCGAGTGGCTGATAGCTGGTCCGGCCCATTAGAGGCCCAAAATCGATATTACCTGTCAGAATACAAGAATTTTAGCATTCAATTTTTTTATACTCCCTCGCTATTTAAATATAAATTGTGGCCGACTTTTTTACAAAACTAACATAGATGTACGTGCAACACGCAGGTGTTGTGAGATGATGAAGAAATAGGAAAGAGAAAAAGAAAATAGAATTAAAGGAAGAAGACCTGATTGATTGACGTCGTTCCTTTCTCGTCAAAACTAAGAGAAGGAAAGTAACATGTGGGTATGAGTATAAAATAAGGTGAGAAATTAAAAAAGAAAATGGATGAAATATTTTGCATCTATGGGTTATGGGTTTTTCCATCCCTTTTCAACCTTTTTTTAAACTGCGCAGTGGGGCCAGCGTGAGGGGAATACCTTTGCTTTTCTAGGTAAAAAGATTTTTAAAAAACTCGCTTTTTTATATTTACAAAACTTTAATAGCTCATCTTATTAAAAAATTATAGTATACATTTTTTGTGATTTATTTTATCATTGTAACCAATTGTCTTATTAAAATAATTTATAATCTTAGCATTCAATATTTTATACTCCATCAATATTTAAATATAAGTTGTGGTTGATATTTTTACAGGACTTCAATCGCTCATCTTTTAAAAATTATAATTTATAGTTATATTTTGTTGTAGTTTATTTTATCACTGTAGAAAGTTTGAGCATTATTTGCTTCTTTATATATTGATAAAATGTTTTTGAATAAGATGAATGATTGAAATTTTGGAAAAAAAATCAATCACAGATTATATTTAAATACGGAGGGAGTAAAAAATATACATCTAGTTTTAGTTCTCATGTGGTGTTTGATAATGGGATGAAAAAAGGGGAACACGAATATGGATAAGGGTAAAAAAAATATGAGAAGATAGAATAGGGATAATCTCTATCCCACCCCTCCTATTCTAATATCCAAATGGCCCATCATAGTCTTTTTTTGCATCATGTACCGCCCGTATTCGGACGTTTCAGGTCTTCCTCCTCTGCGGTGCAGGTAAAAATTTACAAGACACCAAAGCCGTGCACACGTCGAATTGAGTGTTACTCGGTTGATTAGGTTCCTTATACTAGAATTTGTCCACGTGAGTTTTAAGTCTTCAATTTAACATGGCGTGCTCATATTTCTAAATTATTTCCAGGATTTAACGTTGTTGTGCTTTTTCTAGTGATAAATGACAAGACATCAATTGCGAATTCTCCAATTTCAGATTCAACAGCTCAACCTTTGTGCGCCACCGATAACCACATATTTCTTATCAGTATCTACTTATATGTATCTATCGATCTACATATATATTCTATTTAACAGCATATCTGATCTTACAACATATAGCCAGAGGAGGGAGCAATTATAACAATACACGCTGCGAAGGTTAGTTATCTAAGATGAATGCTGTGATGGATACCCTGCTTTATCTGGACATAAAATTAGACTTAGGCTATCTTCAATTGAATGTGTAAAGTGATGTCTATACACTGTAGTGCTATTGTAGACTGAGAGTGGGGTAGTTAGAATAGTGGATAGACAAACCTTTTAGGCATTGGGTTGAGGGTGCCTTATGCGTAAAATTTCGTTTTGAACCAAAGGCTTAAACCATTTGTGTCTTATGCTCACCGGTAGCATGCACGGAGTAACGATAGATGTACCGGTAACACGTGGTAATACTAACGTGGCAATAAAACAATACTTCAAATGATATTTTGTCGGGTTATGCTTGATAGTTGAGCATCAAATGCTATCTCTAATAGCCCGTTATTATATGGTTATGATTATGTATTTTGTGGTGCCAAATAATTGATATAGAAAGATGCACGTATAGAGAATGGCTTATTAAATGCTCCTATATTTATCCCAACAGTTGCACGCCCATTGTCTGTCTGTCTGGCTGGTTGGCTAGTGGCTACCGCTCCGGTGTCGATCGTTGCCTCGCCGCCGCCGCTATCTTCCTCGTGCTCGCCAATCCCATCCATCCCCCTTTGACTCTCAAACAGACCACGCCCGCTTCGAGAAGCCTCCTCCCTCCTCCCCCTTCGGCCCTTCCCCGCGAAGCAACCCCCGGCCCGGCCAGATCCGGCCCCCACTGCTCCCCTGAGCAAGCCCTAGCATGCCCCGCCGCCGACGAAGCCGATGAGGTCGCTCCGCCGGGTCCTCCTCCCGCTCGTCCTCCTCGCGGGGCTCGCTTCCCGCGTGGACGACGGCGGCGCCGCGCTCCTCCCGCGGGACTCCCCGCCCCCGCCCCCCGCGCTGCCGGCGCCCCCGCCCCGCCTCGCGCTCCCCGGAGGAGCCCGTCCGGAGGAGGGTGGGGAAGCGGCGGCGCACTCCACCGAGATCATCGCGGCGGCGCCGCCCAAGAAGCAGAGCTTCCGGGAGCTCCTAGTCCTGCCGGAGGTCCAGCGCCAGCAGCCGGCCTTCGCGGTCAGCGCCGACGGCGACGCTAAGCCCCGGTGAGTCTCGTGGTCGACTGGTCCTCCCTTCCATGTTCCCGTCGCTGTGGTGGTATGAGTTTGCCCGGTTGCTGCTTCTTGGCGGAAGGGCGACTCTGCGCTTGAGCGTTTGAGCCGTAGCGCGAACGAAATGGAGATGATAGCAATGACGTTGCTTGTTGTGAAGGGGAACTTTCTTGGCTTGTCTATCAGAAGTTGAAGATTTTAGGGGTGCTGCTCTTGTTTCGTGCTGCCATGGAGCACGGAAGGGAAGTCATGCTGACTAGGCATAGCAGTTAGCCACTAGCCTTGCTGATAGGTCTGATGGATTGACTCTGAAATCACTTTCGTTGTCTCTGTGGACAGCTCTGTTCTTCAGTTCTACGATAACGGCACAATTCAGCTTGTGGACCAGCAATCACATTCCCCTCTGTGGGAGATCTCCACCGGGCCTCCACTCTCAGATCATATTACTACCGCTGAGTCTGGTCTGAATTACCTCATATATCCTTTGAATGGGAACGTGGAAGAGAGCATGAGCGGGAATGGGACTGAACTTTGGGAGGTTTATAATGGGGAGAATATGGTATGCTTTTTTTTTTTCTCAGGCACAGTGTTTCTCTGAAATCTTCCTAGTACGGTCATTTCTCATTTGTTTCTCACCCCTGTCCCTATTCCTGCAGATGCTTCCTTGGAAATTGGAGGAATTTGTAGCCAGAAGTCCATACATACGGGATTCCGTTGTTACTGTTGGATCTAAAGCTTCAACTGTTTTCGTAGTTGATGCTGATAGTGGTGAGATTATTTACAAGCGCGGCATTCCAGCTGCCCTGAATGAATTGGAAGGGCCAGGGGTAGAAGGAGCACCATCCAAGTTAAATGCTCGTACTAGCGATGATAGTGACAATCTCATAGTGGTTGTGAGGACTGATTATTCTCTCAGTGCATCAGATCTTGGAAAGCATTTGTTTAACTGGACGAGAACTTCTTTCACAGCAAATTACTATGTGAAATACAACCACCCTGACATGCTTGATCAATCATCCTGCCTGCGAGGAGATATTCCATGCATTAGGACTAAGGGCTTGCCACTTGCTTTACCTGATTCAGGTTTGGCTAATGCAATTGCCTTGAGACATGACACCCCATTTATCTCCAGGGATGGCATTGATGCTCGGAAACCACATCAAACCTCAAGGGAACTACCAAAAACTTCTGGCAAGTCAAAGGTTGTCTTGGATGGCGATCAGAACCAAACTTATGATGGTGCTCGATCTCATTACATCTCTGCTGATCCTGAAGCTACAAACAAGTCCACTAGGGACACTTATATATGGCTATCCCCTGTGATTCTCATATTGTTTGTCATAGGTTATCTGTTGAGCTTGACATCTGCAAGCAAGTCATGCAGGCAATATGTGATTCAGCTTATGAAGCCATTCACACATGACAAGAAACCAGTCAACACTAGAGGCAGCTCAGATGGAACTCCTAGTAAGAGAAGAAAAACTCGGAAGAAAGGAGTTCTCAGTAGCCCTGAGACCTTGACAACATCTGACAAGGAGAGCAGTGACACTGGTGGGTCAACTGAGGCATCAATTAGGGAAAACTCTGTGCTAACAAATAAAGCGATCACAGATAATCTTGGTGGTCGTCAGATTGGTAAACTCTATGTCTCCAATAAAGAAATCGGTAGAGGGAGCAATGGCACAGTTGTTTTCGAAGGATCTTATGATGGTCGTCAAGTTGCTGTGAAACGTATGCTGCGTTCGCACAATGACATAGCTGAAAAGGAGACTCAGAATCTAATTATATCTGATTGTGATCCTAATATTGTTAGACTCTATGGTTGTGACCATGACAATGATTTTGTTTATATGTCCCTTGAGAGATGCCAGTGCAGCTTAGCTGATCTAATTCAAAAACACTCATGTTTGTCTTGTGGAGAGTCTATTGCTAACGACGAAGGTAGTATCGGCATCAAGTCAAAGATTTCAAATATTAAGGGAATAGATGAGGAATTGTGGACTCAGGATGGGCTTCCTTCGGCACAACTCCTGAAGCTGATGAGGTATGTGAATGTTCTCCTTTTATGCTTTCCTCTAGAGATGTTGATTAGGTTTGATGTTTTGTTGTGTCCTTATGTTTAGGGCCTGTTTGATAGTGTTGTTTTTTAAGAACCATGGTTTTAGAATACCATACTTTGAATTGGCCATGACATAAATACCATGGTTTTATCCAACTCTATTGAAACTATATTATTTCTTAGAACTACCAAATGTTTGGACACCACAACACAAGCCATGGTAGTTTAGTAGAAATAGGCAACTAGCTAACCAAAGCCAAGAAAACTTTGGGTTGGAGTGGAGTTTCAAGTAACCCAAAAGTACCACGCTATCTAGCAAACTATAGTTTTTAATACAGTGTTTTGGGCAAGGGATCCAAACATCTCATGGTATAAAATACTACGGTATTCTTATAAACCATGGTATTGCCTAGAAGCCATAAAAATACTACGCTTCCAAACACACCCTTAACATTTTCTGCACCATTTCCTTGATTCCTTATCCAATCTCCGTGTTTAGTACCTATATCTAATAATGGAATCTATATTCTTTAATGAATTGTTCTCGTTTTTCCATAAGATTTTGTGGTTCCAGCTGTAGTAGAGTTGGCACACTTTGTATTTTTGTGCTGTTTGCTGATCTTACTGTGTAATCTAGTTAAGTTTTTTTTTACCAAGTGTAGTACATTTTTTTTGGCTTTGGCGAGACAGACACTGTAGTCAGTTAGAGGATAGAATGCCCTCTTCATGATTATCAATATAAAACTCAAGGCTCTCATTACAAGCTGCCACAATGCCAACATGTGGACTTATCTGCATATTGCGCAATAATGCTTCCGGCATATTCTATTTGGAACGTCCTTAACCTGTCAAGATCATTTTCTAGTGGCAACGAGGATCCAAAACCAAAAGGTTTTTCTGGGCAACAAAAAACAAATAATAAGGTTTTGGAATAATCTGAATTGAACTATCCGAAAGAAATTCCAATTATTTATTATGAATAAATAAATATTATTTAATCTGAATGAATAATTCGGATTAATTAATAAATGTACTTTTATGTGTTGAATTTATCGGTAAAATTCTTATACTCATTGTTATGTTATGTTGGGTGGGGCATCTCTATTGCGTACATGTAATACTGTGGCCGCTCTGATTTTTGTGAATATTCTTATGCAGAGATGTGGTTACTGCTCTTGTGCATTTGCATAACTTGGGAATTATACATCGTGATTTGAAGCCTCAGAATGTCTTAATAAGCGCAGAAGGACCTATCAGAGCAAAGCTTTCTGATATGGGTATCAGTAAGCGCTTGCAAGATGAAATGACTTCTGTTAGCTATCATGGCACAGGTAAGGAGGTTTTCCCCTGGAGAGTTGCGCTATTTAGGAAATACATTCTGTGTGTTGTTTATCACACTGCTTAAGCACATTTCTTAGCTAGCAGTTTAATCCTTGATAGTGTACTGCAGGAATTGGAAGCTCTGGCTGGCAAGCACCTGAACAACTTCGTAATGGTCGTCAAACTCGTGCAATCGATCTGTTTAGTTTGGGCTGCCTTATTTTCTATTGTATCACTAAAGGAAAGCATCCGTTTGGTGAGTACTATGAACGGGATATGAACATTGTAAACAATCGTTTTGATCTCTTTGTGGTGGACTACATACCAGAAGCAGTACATCTTATTTCTCAATTGTTACAACCAAACCCAGAAATGAGGTAAGAACTAAGGTTCTGTGCAGCTCAAGTTCCCTGATTTTCATAGGTCACATATGTCTTCTATCTTCTTGCTTTTACTGCACTGATTTTTATAATGTTAACAGACCAACAGCAGTATATGTGATGCATCATCCACTCTTCTGGAGTCCTGAATTGCGCCTTTCGTTTCTAAGGGATACCAGTGACAGAATTGAGAAAACCAGTGAAACTGACCTTATAAATGCACTGGAAAGCATAGGACCTGTGGCGTTCGGTGGGAAATGGGGGGAGAAATTGGATGCTGCTTTGGTAACAGACATGGGCCGTTATAGAAAATATAACTTCGAGTCCATTCGTGATCTTCTGAGGTATATCAGAAATAAATCAGGTCATTACAGAGAACTTTCAGATGATCTTAAGGTTCGTTGCACTACTCTTGTTATTGTGTTTGATTCTCTTTTGTTGTATGAGTGCAGTTGAATTGTTGATTAATTGCTGGTCTAATTAGCCTGTGTGCATTACCTCTTACCTGGTAGTTTTGGCAGATTTTCACCATCTCGATCACATGCCTAAGAACACTATAGGCAGGAGAGTGTGGTAAATGATCACATGATAAAATTAGTATAATGAAGGATAGATAAAGTGATAAACTATAACTGAACAAACTCTGGTGAATTAGTTTTTGATATGTCATTTTTCCAAACATTTGTGCATTTTTTATTTCTCGCCTGCCAATCTATACCCTATGGCAAGAAATTCTTTGCTTATATAAGTGAATGTATAAAAGGGCGGTGCGTTCACTTGGAAATTACAAAATCTAGATTTAGTTGGCAGTTGTATTGGAGTTTGCAGAAGGAACCACAATTACATGAGAGCTAAAGCCATGTTTAGTACATGCAAAGTTGAACCTGATTAATTACATAATCATTTTCTGTAGTATTTTATACTTTTTCTTAGGGGTGGGCGTTCAGTTTATTTTTGTTGGAGATTTCGATTTTTTTTTTTTGCGAATACACAATACAACACAGACACTCACAAACACGCACGTACACTCACCCCTATGAACGCACGCACGCACGCACGCACACCCTACTCCTATGAGCACCTCCGAAGTACCGTGTAAAGAGCCGCCTATCTCGAGATTCATGAAGTCACCACAGGCGCCTCGCTGTTGACGGAGACGTCAACTACCACTGAAAGAATAAAGCCGTTAAATTCTGAAATAATTCGCTTCCACCAGGAGTCGAATCCAGGACCTCATGTGCCGCTCGAGCTGCTGCAACCACTAGGCTACAGACCCTTTGGCAATTTCGATGTTAACATTTGGGAACTGAACGAAGCAAACAAATTGCAGTTTGTGGAATTTACAAACCGAAATATTTCAGTGTGGTTTCTTGGTTTCTCAAAAAATTCAAAGAACGGAGCAAGTGAATACAAATCCCCTGCAAATCAACCTGGAAGTCAACTCCACTGGATCTGGAGCTGGTCAGTCTTGTTTGGCTGGCTTCAATCGTGCAGCACCTCCTTTGATGTCGGTTGCTAGTAAATCTGAGACAGAGATGGACCAGACTAGGAGAGGGCAAGCTGGCAACTGCACTAGAGATGGTGATAAATTAAGAGGGAAGAATGGAGGGGGGAATTGATTTTCTTCATCACCAGATTGGTGGATCCTCATCTCAATGGCACTGGCCTGCATTTCTTCTCGACTTCCAGAGTGTGTGTGCGCGCTTGAGGGAGGGAGGGAGGGAGGGAGGTCAGAATTTATGGGAGAGAGATGGGGCAGTGAGGCCAACTGGCAATATTGGGGCATTGATCTGGGTGGCATGGGATCCTTGATTGCCTTGGTAGGATTTTTTGGGGAATTGGTTTTGCAGAGCTCTAAACCGATCAAAACACTAAAGGCAGAACACAACTGTACCGAAGATCAAAACACTGAAGGCAGAACACAACTGTACCGAAAACCAAACGAGAAAACCGAAATAATTGCCAAGCTTTGTACTTTTGTTGGTTCAGTTCATCTTCAACAGTGTCTTTTTTTGCCCCACCCTTACATGGCATTGCACTTAGCTATGAAGTAGCTTGTCACAGGTGGCAATATGTTTGGCTACCGTCATTCTGATTATAAAAGGGCGCTTCTTTCAGGATTTTTGTTGGAACTAGTACATTTACACCTTTTTCCTTCCCTCATGTTTTTTGTAGAAAGTTGAATATAACCTTTTTTTCCTATGGAAGTTTTTAGTGGTTAAATTATGCTTTATGTTACTACACATGTGCTCTGTTTGGCAGTCAAGTCAAGCTTTGTATTGTTCTCATAAGTTGGATATGTATTCCAGGCGATACTTGGGTCACTGCCCGAAGGATTTGACCGGTATTTTGCAAGCCGTTTCCCGAAGCTGCTAATTGAGGTGTACAAGGTCATGTGGGAGCACTGCAAGGGCGAGGAAGCTTTCAGTAAATATTTCAACGGAAGCTCGGTATAGCTCGGGAGGAATTGCCCTTTCCCAACTGTACAAACTAAGGCTGCGCTCGTTTTAGCGTCCACGTCGCTGGAAACGCAACCCGGCAGAGGCAGGAAGCTTCTGGGCCTTCTACTGCTAGAATCCAACGGCAAGAGCGAGCTGACGTCACTGTAGATTTCCGGTGCGGTGAAAAGACCGCTGAAGCGAGCACTCTCTAACCATGATGTAACTGTAGCTGTATGTACATGCGATATGTATATACCATATTATTTTTCATAGAATAAACAGAGATCGATCTGTACATTATTTAGTATAAAGAACTCCGTTGCTGTTCATAGTGACCCCTTGGTAACACTAGTTGCCATTCGTAGGACAGTGATACTAAAAGACACAGATTAATGCTTACGCCGGAAATTTTCTAACTGGGAGCAAATTTTGCTTGACAAATCATTAGACCCTGTCATTCGAGAAAGGATCGCAGGACCCGTGTTTGCAGTGGGTGTTCCTGCAAGCAATCAGACTCGGAATAGGAGTGTTTAAGTTCAAGGCTTACTTCAGTGGCGGTCTCATTTTGAGGCTCACTCCAGTGGTTGTTTTATTTTGAGGAATCTGGTACTGGTGATCTCATCTTGAGAAATTTGCTGTTGAAGATAGCTTAACAATCTATACGACTGATTTCCAGACGGCTTGCTAGATGTCGTTTTAGAATTTCGGTATTGTAGTAGCTCTCCGTAAATGGTTGTCAAAATTGGAGGGATAAATTATAAATAAAACCAGAAATGCCAGTACAATAACGGGCATCTAAAATCTAAATCCTCCAACAAATGAACATGTCGCGACTTCCCGTAACCGCTGTCTTGAAGGCGTAAACCGCAGCTGCTAGCCTACCGCGCAGGGCCAGGGCGGGAACCCAAGGCGGCCGCCGCCGATGGAGACGCTCCTCCGGTGGGCGGCCAAGCTGGGCGTCTCCGACTCGCCGCATCCGCCGTTCCCTTCCTCTCCCTCCTTCTCCTCCTCCCCCTCTCGCTCCTCTTCGCCGTCCTCCTGCCTTGGCGGCTCCCTCGTCCTCGCCGACTTCCCCGACGCCGGCGGGTAAACCCCACCCTTGTCCGCTCCGGATTATTCATCCCCCAGCGCTCGCCTCACCCTCACCCCCATTCTCCGTCGTTCTGTTGCAGGAGGGGCCTCGCGGCAGCGCGCGACTTGCGGCGCGGCGAGCTGGTGCTGCGCGTGCCCCGCGCTGCGCTGCTCACGAGCGGTCGCGTCATGGGCGACGACCCCTGGCTCGCCTCCTGCATTAACGACCACCGCCCTCGCCTCTCCTCCGTGCAGGTAAGCATGGTTTCCTCTTGTTAACATATGGAGTGGAAGTGGAAGAAGTGGAGCTGTCCTTGATGTTACCAGGGACTGGGGATAATTGATTAATATGATTGGGGAGCACATTATTGTTATAGCGTAATGGTATTTGTACAACCATTGATTTGGGGAAATTTGGATACAAGTTGTGTTTGTACTGCTATGCAGTTTGTTACTGTGGACACATTTGTTATGCTCAACTTTGCAACATATGTGGTGGATTATATATGCCATAAAATTATTTGCAACATTTGGGGACACTTATCCAAACATCATAAGTAACCAGATTGTTTTGCAACACTCCAAATATTCCGATGAACCATTAGAAAACTATTAATCCAACTAGCGCTGTCACCTGTTGCTACATCGATAAAATCCCAACATAAACACCCAAAGAGTGAGGGCGGCTGGGAAACGTCGACGCGCCTAGACTCTCGTCAAGGCAGCCGCACTTGACCGCGAGCTTGGAGAAGCCGAGGAAGCGCACAAGGAGGCTGGAGGATGGCAGAGTGAGCGAGACCTCAGATGGAGCTCGACGCCCCACCATAGATCTCACCAGCAACGGAACAGGAGGGGAAGACACCGGGGAGCAGTAGCAGGTGCACACTGCACATGCAACGCAGATGCTCCAGATCTCCGCCGGCAGTTGTGGCACTAGCCGAGGGTGAGGTGGAGTAGGAACTTGGTGGCATCTATTGGTTTGTGTGGATAGGAGAATAGGAGGCCACATTGAGAACGCGAGATAAGGTTGGGTGAGACTCAGAAATGGCAACAGGAGGAAATAGCTCCGGCGTCTGACGCCCATATCTGAGCTTTCCTGTTTTCCTTACGTAATCAAACTAACAACTACAAATTGTTAGAGGGAGGGAGGTCTTCTGGTTTTGTCACTAGCAAATTTCAGTCATCCTGACTGGTATAGCATACTTGTGTTTCTTTCTTTTGCTTTCAAAGTGCCGGTATAGTTCATCCCCCTCTTGCCGCGCCTTCTTTTTTTTTTTTTGGTGGTGGTGTGGGTGGGTGGGTAGGGTAAATATTCTGGTTTTATCACTAGCAAATTGCAGTCATCCTTACTGGTATAACAATCTTGTGTTTTTATTTTTGCTTTCAAAGTGCCAGATCATTCTTTTCCCTCTTGCCACACCTTCTTTGAGCATTTCCTTTAATGCTTACTGACCTTATCTTTTGAACTCTACTACAGACATTGATTGTGTGCTTATTAGCTGAAGTTGGGGAAGGGAGGAATTCCATCTGGTACCCCTATCTGTCTCAGCTACCCAGCTACTACACTATCTTGGCTACCTTCAATGATTTTGAAGTGGAAGCTCTCCAAGTATAGATCTGTCAACAAATTACCCATTATCTTTTGCTCTACACTTCAGAAGCATCCAGTGATTATCTTTGTTATCAGGTCGATGAAGCTATCTGGGTTGCGCAAAAGGCTAACAGGGCCATAAAATCAGACTGGGAAGATGCGATGCCCCTGATGAAAAAATTGGAATTTAAACCTAAACTTTTGATGTTCAAATCCTGGCTCTGGGCATTTGCCACGGTATGGTTATGGTTATTTTTATTCTTAGTTTGTGTCAGTTCCTCTAATTTTATATATGTGGTTTAGCCCTAATTTTTTTCTATGTTGTACTGTACATGCTTGTTTTCTAAAGTTCCAATTTTGATGCATTAAGGTGTCTTCACGTACATTACATATTGCATGGGATGAAGCTGGTTGTCTATGCCCTGTGGGTGATTTGTTCAATTATGCTGCCCCTGATGATGATACTTCATTGTTGGAAGACGATACAGCTGAACTTACAAATTCTCAACAGAAGAATGAGGTACCCGATTCATCTGAGAGATTAACAGATGGTGGATATGAAGATTCTAATGCATACTGTTTGTATGCCAGAAAAAATTATAGAAAAGGAGAGCAGGTTTGTTCTTATTTTTTCCCAACACATGACATTATCTTGTTTCTTTTGATGTCTATTTTCTATACACTCATGCCATTTACATACAGGTCCTCCTTGGTTACGGGGTATACACAAACTTGGAGCTTCTTGAACACTATGGTTTTATCTTGGCTGATAATCCTAATGAGAAAACTTTCCTCGAATTAGATTTGGATATCTGCTCAATTGGATCTTGGCCACAAGATTTGCTGTATATTCATCCAAATGGACACCCCTCATTTGCATTGCTGTGTGCATTAAGGCTATGGGCAACTCCTACAGACCGTAGAAAGGCTGTCAGTCACTTGGTTTACTCTGGCTCAATGCTGTCGACTGAAAACGAGATTTATATCATGAAGTGGCTAATCAGCAAATGTGAAGGAACCTTGCAACAATTACCTACGACTGCTGAGTTCGATGAAAGTCTGCTTGTCTTCTTACGCAAGATACAGAACAGCACCAACTGCAGGACAGATATAAAGCAGTCAGGTTTTGAGCAGGAGTTTGCCGTGTTCCTCCGGTATCATCGATTCGACCTGGATTCTTCTGGTAACACTCAACTGCCGTTACGGCTTCTGAGATCTCTGGAGAGATGGGAACTAGCCGTGCAGTGGAGATGCAGCTACAAGAAGACGCTAAAGAAATGTGTTTTGTACTGCGAGAGTCTAGTTCATGAGCTCCCCTTGCAACTGAACGAAAAATGATCACGGAGTCTGAGTCACGTAGTTTCTTCTTCTTTTATCTGGCTCCTTTCTTTAGATGCTGTAACAGAGTACCTGTCTTTCTCAGCTGGCAGCTTGCTTTTTTTGACACCACGCGTCATCCATTGGGATGATCTTGGATCGATACACCATGTACTGCTAAACGGACAGTAGTTGGCTGTTTTAGGTTTGCATCTTCATGGACTTGTAGGCTTTTTAGGTCAGCAAAATGTGTCTTGTTATCTGTGATGAATCCTAGGGCGGTGAAATGTCAAGCTCGCAGTTGCATCTGTGCTCAGAATTGGCTACATTGAATCGTGGATCGCTCGTCTTAATAACAAAAGAAAAACGAGCGGCAACTTAATAGGAAAATGAACCGGATGAATTGATTCTGCAGTGCCAACAAAAAGAAAAAGCTCCCCACGTACAAGGGCTGAGGGAGATGAAACGAAAAGCTGCACCCACACGCACAGGCACAGCTGCGAGGGAACGGCTGCCGCGCGCACTCTAGTGCACGATCCCCCGAGTACCGACCGAGAGCGGAGCAACCAGGAAGGAGGCAGCATCCAATCACGGATGGAATGCCAGGAGCCCAGGAGTAGTCGCGTCGCGTGGGTAATGCAGTGCAGTGTTGGTTCAAACGCCTCCGCGGTCAGCAATCTGCGGACAGCGGCGTATCTGCTTTTGCATGACCGACGACTGACCGGCGATTGGCTATTCTGACGTGATCCGACCGCCGCGGCTACCTGCCCAGCCGTGCCACCGGACTGCGCACTCGAGGTGCCACCGGCGTCGGTCATCGCCGTCCGCCACCCCACGGCAACACCAACAGCCCAACCCCCTGGAGCCTGGAGGCGCGGCCACCGGCGGCCCCACGTCACTTTTAAACTTCCACGATTACAATTCGTAAAAAAAGCAGGAGCTCTCTACACTTCAAGCCTTCCAGCAACGGTGGGAGTGGTACGGTACCCACATTGTCCGTGGAGGTAGGCGGCTAGGGCTAGGGTATGGGCTTGCAAAGGTTCCCTAATCCCTAGAAAATACTCCATTTTTTTATCTATCACATATTAGTTCAAAAATGAACTGGCAGACGACAAATATTTGAGAACGGAGGTAACGTAACCTTTCTCTCTCTCTTTTTTTTTCATTCTCTCTCTCTTTTAGATTTACCCGAGCTATGCTATTTGTTATCATTGTGCGGAGACTAGAACAAATTTATTCACCAAACATACACATCGCAACATGGGGGAAAGTTCCTCGTACACCCCTGGCCTAATAAACATGTCCAACCATATACCTAGCCTTCGTACTCTCACAATCCCTTGCCGCCCCATTCACATTTCCAATCTAATTAGAGAAGAACGACTTCATATGTGGCAGAAAACAACGCATCATTATTGGGCAAAATAGTTTATTAAATTTGAAAAAAAATGATTGAGAACGCACATGAATAAAATACCAAGCCCAAAATTTTAACTTAACTTGGTCCCTCCAAAGTTTGCCCCGGCCCAAAATAGGCACAGTTTGGGCCGTCTAACTCCCCCCGCATGGGTCGAAATCAAAAAGTTGTAAGGGATCATGGTCCAAAAGCCCTTTTCACAATGCAACCAAAGCCCTCATTTGTGTTTGGCCCAATCCTTTGAATTGGTAGGCGGAATTTATGCGCCCTTCGTGGTCAAATCCTACTTACATGTGAAACGATCGTCACAACTGTATATGACAGCAAAGATCTACTTACATCATTATGTACCAGCAAATATTTATCTGCGTCGTGGATATGCCATCTAGGATCTCTCTGTCACAAAATGGGCCCAAGATCTCTTGGTAGTCATTAAAAATACGCGGCAGTGCTCGCGTGGACAGTTGTACATATCACGCGCCTCTCACAAAAGAACGCGGATCGGATCGTATCTCTTCTCCAGCATTATATGCAAATTATGAATAGCAATTATTTACTGACACCATAAAACAACTGACCGAATCTCGTGGATATGTAAAACAACCTGGATCACCCTGGATGTCCATTGTGCAGTGATCTATCAAAACCAGCTTCGAAACAGAGAATATGTGATCAATCCACAGATCGAAAACAGCTGGTGCGACGTCTATGTTAACTTGTAGGAATATTGTACTCGTTAGTAGGAAATGAATCCCTACCCCCGGTTTTTAATATATGACATAACCGACGTTGAATGTTTGTTTGCTATTCGTCTTATTTTTTTATAAAAAAAAATCAACATAATAATCGTTTTTTGTTTTGCTATGGCATGTTTTATCTTAAATTTTCTTCAAAAAGCATGACAACATAATACTTGTTCTGTGACCTAGTACAACGTTATATGCCAGCCACGACCACTTTGCACTTTGCTAGAAAAAAGGCGGCTTTGCTCACATCCGACTCATCGCCCCAACGGCTGGGGTGTTTCGCACGTCGAGTTGGACACTTGGACCGATGAGAGGGAACGGCTGCCACGCGCCCACTCCAGTGCACGATCCAGCAGCCCGAGTAGAGCACCACACCATGTCAGCATCCCCCGAGTACCGACCGAGAGCGGAGCAAACAGGAAGGATCCAGCAGCAGGAGCATCAACGGATGGATAGCCGCGTCGTGTGGGTAGTGCAGTGCTGCCAGTGCAGTACGCCTCCGCTGTCAGCAATCTGCTTTTGCTTTTGCATGAGCGACGGCGACGATCGACCGACGATTGCCTTTTCTGACGTGAGCCGACCGCCGCGGCTACCTGCCCAGCTGGCCGTGCCACTGCCACCGGACTGCGCACCCAGAGGTGCCACCCCACGGCAACAACCCAAACCCCTGAAGCCCGGAGGCGCGGCCCCACATCACTTTTAAACTTCGGGTGTGTTTAGAACCCTGAAATTGGTACTGTTTCGAACTGAAAAGCACTGTAGCACGTTTCGTTTGTTTGTGGTAAATATTGTCCTATCATGACCTAACTAGGCTCAAAAGATTCGTCTCGCAAAGTACATCTAAACTGTGCAATTATTTTTTTATTTCATCTACATTTAGTACTCCATGCATATGCCAACATTTTGATGTGACGGGGAATTTTCTTTTTGCATAGTGGAATTTGGGAGAACTTTTTGGGTTCTAAACACACCCCACAATTCGTAAAAAAAAAGGAGCTCTCTACACTAAGTCTTCCACTGACTGACATTGTCTGTGGAGGTGGCTAGGGCATGGGCTAGGGGACTAGGGGGCTAGGGCTTACAAAGGTTTTCTAAGACCGAGTCCAGCAGATCGTCTATTCTTGTTGTCTATTTCGAATTTTACTCTGTCTACAATTTAGCTATAATGTCGAAATTGTACCGTTGACTATTTTTTACACGATTTGCTGGATGCAGTCTAATCTCTAAGAAAAGAGTATAACCCTTCTCTCTTTCTTTTTTGGATTTACCCAATGAGCTACGCTATTCGTTATCATTGTGTGGAGACTAGAATAAATTTATTCACCAAATATACCCATACATTGCAACATGGGGGAAAATTCCCCACACAACCCTGGCCTAATAAACATGTCCACCCACATACCTAGCCTTCACAGTCTCACAATCCCTTTGCTGCCCTCAACCACATCTCCAATGTAATTAGAGAAGAACAACTTCATTTGTGGCAGGAAAAAAATGCATCATTATTGGGCAAAATAGTTTCTTAAATTGAAAACATGGTTGAAAATGCATGAATAAAATATTAAGCACAAAATTTTAAGTTTACTTGCCCCTTCAGAGTTTGCCCTGGCCCAACATAGGCACAATTTGGCCCATCTAACTCCCACGCAAGGGGCAAAATAAAAAACTTGTGACGGATCATGGTCCAAAAGCCCTTTCTCATAATGCAACCAAAGCCCTCATTTGTTTTTAACTTGCAAAAACATATAAGAAATTGATCCAGCCCATTTTGGCCCAATCCTTTGAGGTAGGCGGAATTGATGAGCCCTTCGTTATCCCTACTTACATGTGAAATGATCCTCACAACTGTATATGACAACAAAGATTTACTTGCATCATTATGTACCAGCAAATATTTATCTACGTCGCTATATGCCATCCAAGAGCTCTTGGTAGTCATTAAAAATACGCGGCAGTGCTCACACGGACAGTTGTCCATATCACGCGCCTTCCACAAAGAACGCGGATCGGATCGTATCTCTTCTCTAGCATTACATGCAAATTAGGAATAGCAATTATTTACTAACACCACAAAACAACTGGCTGAATCTCATGGATATGTCCAGCAACCTGGATTGCTATGGATTTCCATTGTGCAGTGATCTATCAAAACTGGCCTCGAAACAGGTCATGTGATCACCCCACAGACCGAAAACAGCTGGCGCGATGTCTATTTTAACTTGTAGCAGTAGTGCACTCGTTAGTAGGAAATGAATCCCTACCCTCCGGTTTTCAATATATGACATAACCGACATTGAATGCTTGTTTGGCTATCCATCTTATTTTTTTTAAAAAAAATCAACATAATAATCGTTTTTTGTTTTGCTATGGCAGGTTTTATCTTAAATTTTCTTCAAAAAGCATGACAAAATAATACTTCTTGTCTTGTGACCTAGCACAACGTTATCTGCCAGCCATGATCTCTTTTGCACTTTATTACAGAAAAAAAGAGGCGGCTTTGCTCACATCCAACCAATCACCCCAACGGCTGTAGGACAAGCATCTACCAGACGGGCAAGGAGTAATACCCATTACCTCAAGGGACCACAATGTAAAACTCGCACGCAGAACGCGGATCGGATCGTATCTCTTCTCCACCATTACATGCAAATTAGGAATAGCAATTATTTACCGACACCATAAAACAACTGGCCGAATCTCGTGGATATGTCCAACAACCTGGATCGCCCTGGATGTTCATTGTGCAGTGATCTATCAAAACCAGCCTCGAAACAGGTCATGTGATCAACCCACAGACCGAAAACAGCTGGCACGACGCCTATGTTAACTTGTAGGAGTATTGCACTCGTTAGTAGGAAATGAATCCCTACCCTCCGGTTTTCAATATATGACATAACGGACGACGTTGAATGCTTGTTTGGCCATCCATATTATTTAAAAAAAACAACATAATAATCGTTTTTTGTTTTGCTATGGCAGGTTTTTATCTTAAATTTTCTTCAAAAAGCATGACAACATAATACTTCTTGTCCTATGACCTAGCACAACGTTATCTGCCATGATCTCTTTTGCACTTTACTGCAGAAAAATGAGGCGGCTTTGCTCACATCCAACCTATCACCCCAACGGCTGTAGGACGAGCATCTACCAGATGGGCAAGGAGTAATACCCGTTACCTCGAGGGACCACAATGTAAAACTCGCACGCAGAACGCGGATCGGATCGTATCTCTTCTCCAGCATTACATGCAAATTAGGAATAGCATATATTTACTGACACCATAAAACAACTGGCCGAATCTCGTGGATATGTCCAACAACCTGGATCGTCCTGGATGTCCATTGTGCAGTGATCAATCAAAACTAGCTTCGAAACAGGTCATGTGATCAACCCAAACAGTTGGCGCGACGTCTATGTTAACTTGTATTGTACTCGTTAGTAGGAAATGAATCCCTACCCTCCGGTTTTCAATATATGACATAACCAACGTTGGATGCTTGTTTGGCTATTCGTCTTTTTTAAAAAAAATCAACATAATAATCGTTTTTTGTTTTGCTATGGCATGTTTTATCTTAAATTTTCTTCAAAAAACATGACAACGTAATCTTTGTCCTGTGACCTAGCACAACGTTATATGCCAGCCATGATCTCTTTGCACTTTGCTACAGAAAAAAAAGACGCTTTGCTCACATCTGACTCATCACCCCAACGGCCGTAGGACGAGCATCTACCAGACGGGCAAGGAGTAATACCCGTTACCTCGGGGACCATAGAGTAAAACTCGCACAGCACGAATCTCAAACCAACCTAGGCCGTCCATCGAGCAACGCAAAGCAGAGGCCGAATTCGAGCCGCGTGGGGCCGCCCTCCACTTCCACTGAAACGGCCTGGTGGGGCCCGACGCGACGACTCCTCGCATTCCTCCCTGCGGCCCCGCCTCTATATATTGGCCCCCCTCCCGCTCCCTCCGAGTCTTTCGTTTCGCAGGCCTTCCGCTCGCAGTGCTTCGGGAGCCACGCGACAAGAAGGAAGGCGCGCGGGCGGCGGGGCAGCAGGACAGGCTGCGGCGGCGGCTCTCCCTCCTCCGGCGGCCATTTCAATCGGGCCTCCTCGCCGGCCGTCCTCGACGCACAAAGGTTAAACACACCGTCCGCCGTATACTCGTCTCGCCATCGTCGTCGTCGTCGTTGGTTTTCTCCTCGTACGTCTCGTCGTCGTCTCGCCGTCCGGTGGTGCTCGGATCTGCGACGTACGTACATACGTCTCGATCTCGTGACTTTCTTGGATCTTTTCTCCCTTGTTCGAGCCGAGTAAACGTCAAGGTCGTCGCGCGCCGTCGCCGTCGTGGATCTGCCGGGCAACAACCTGGGGTTCCGGGGCGACCTCTCGTCTTCCTCACCTTCCATCCGGGGTGCGGGGCGGTTTTACG
This sequence comes from Paspalum notatum, assembly GCA_022530915.1. Taxonomy (NCBI): domain Eukaryota; kingdom Viridiplantae; phylum Streptophyta; class Magnoliopsida; order Poales; family Poaceae; genus Paspalum; species Paspalum notatum. The sequence continues at coordinate 44,923,815 of CM039685.1, forward strand.
AAGGAGGCGCCTTTTGCCCCCGGCTGTTTCTTGGGGTTTTCTCGTTGACTCGCGCGGTGACTTCGCGACGATGATGCCTCGGCTTCTCTTGGTTGGCGTGTTTCTTTGACAAGGGCGTGGGCGCTTGGGTGGAACTGGGACTGGGGACACGCGGTTTCCCTGATTCTGTTTGGTTCTTGGGAGGGCATGTGTGCGTCAGAAGCTTTTTCAAGTCCTTTTTTAATGGATCTTTGTGTTTCGAAAAGGACTGTGTTTTCTTTGACACGTAAGAAAGGACTGGTCTCCCATGGTCTTCGTTGATTCCTATGACGAACGTTTTCCGTTGGGGTTTTCGATCACTCAGACTAGTAAGCTCAGACTAGCAGCGCTTTTCTTTTCCAACTGCCACTATGTGTCTGTCGCACGTTAATCTGCACCTCGTACTACATTAATAATGTCCGCCTGCTTTTTTATTGGCTGGGACGTGGTCGAATTTGATCCCAGATTTCATTTGAGTAGCGACCTGTTGCCAAAGCACTCGAAACAGTCGCATTCCGTTTTTGTTTCTGAGATTCCGAGCCTAATCGTTTCTGGAATGCTGTACCCATTTTTTCACACTTCGGTAAAATGCGATTTCTTTCTCACCATCCTTTCCAATTCCAATGATTCCATCCCTGTTTCGTTATTTACTTCCTCCCGCCCCCTTCCTTTCTCTACACACTGCTATTTTGGTGTAACAAATCACGTGCGCTTGTTCTGCCGCAGGGAGCGTGAGTAGCCGTCATGGCGAGCCACCACCGCGGGGGAGGTCGGGCTGGTGGAGGCGGCGGCCGGGGCTACGGCGGCAGCGGCGGCGGCGGGCAGTACTACGGCGACGACAGCGGTGGCTATGGTGGTGGACGTGGTGGCGGCAGGGGCGGTGATCGTGGCTACGGCGGCGGCTGCCAGGAAGGCCGCGGCGGGGGCTGGGGTGGCGGCGGCTACCACGAAGGCCGCGGCGGGGGCCGAGGAGGTGGCGGCTACTGCGAAGGGCGCGGCGGAGGCCGAGGAGGGGGCGGTTACCAAGAAGGCCGTGGAGGTGGCGGTTACCATGAAGGCCGCGGCGGAGGCCGTGGAGGCGGTGGGTACCAGGAAGGCCGCGGCGGAGGGCGAGGATGTGGCGGCTACCAGGAAGGCCGTGGTGGAGGGCGAGGTGGCGGCGGCTACCATGAAGGCCGTGGAGGAGGCCGAGGTGGTCGCGGCTACCAGGGACGCGGCGGATACGGCCGCGAGCGCGAGCAAGGCGGCCAGCAAACCCAGCTACCCGATCTGCGCCAAGCTGGGCCGCCGCTCGCGGATCGCTACAAGGAAGCGGCGGCCGCGCTTCGGGAGAAGTTCGGGGCGATGGACATCCACCGCGACGCGCCCATGTTTCCAGCGCGCCCTGGCTTCGGTGCCGCGGGGATGCAGTGCGTCGTCAGGGCCAACCACTTCTTCGCCGGCCTCGTCGACAAGGGCCTGCACCACTATGATGTGAGTCCGCTCGACACTCTGCCTTGTCAACATCCATCTTGGCTTCCGTCTGACCGCCATTGCCATGGCTGTGGTGTGTTTAATTTCTCCAGGTTACCATCTCACCGGAGACGACGCAGAAGGGTATATACAGGAAGGTCATGTCAGAGCTGGTGTCCAAGAACCAGCAGACTGAGCTTGGCGGTCGCCTCCCGGCTTACGACGGCCGGAAGTCCCTGTTCACCGCCGGCGAGCTGCCGTTCAAAACCAAGGAGTTCGAGGTCACCTTGTCTGGCAGAGCGGAGAGGAAGTACAAGGTGGTTATCAAGCATGCCACGGTGGTCAGCCTGGACCAGCTAATGATGCTCATGTCAGGCTATTCCACGGACATCCCAGGGCAGGCATTGCAGGTGCTGGACATTGTATTGCATGACATTGTGCTTAACGAGCTTAACGAACGTAGCGACATGGGGTAAGCACTTGCGTTTGGTGTTTACCATCTCTCAGCGTTCTTGATTTGAGATGACCAAAAGACTTTTCCCTTGACAATGCACAGGTATGTTGCGGTTGGCCGATCCTTCTTCTCGAAGGGGATAATGGAACCTAGGAATCTCGGCTTCGGGGTCGAGGGATGGAAAGGTTTTTACCAGAGCGTCAGGCCGACACAGAACGGCTTGTCTGTGATCGTAGGTCAGAATCAAATGTCGCTTATACCTCTGAACTCTTATTATCTTCGAAGTTATCTGCTGTATCTTTAGAAAACTTTTGTGGGGTCCCTCTATCCCCTGGGTGCTGAACTCAAAATGAAAAAGAAAGCACGGCTCGGATGCTTGGATGGTAGAAATGGATACAATGTACTGAAGTGCAAAATTGATTTGACATTGCTGGTTGATAGTGGGATCGATTGGAAGTTCTGAACTTGTGTGTTTCAATTGCAAGTAGTTTGATATTCCAGTTCAGATTTTTGTATATTTTTAAATGTAAGTGCTGCATATTTTCCATTGTAGATATGTCAGCAACAGCTTTTGTTCAACCCCTGCCACTGGTTGACTTTGTGATGGAAATTCTGAACAAAGATATGAGGACCTTTAGAACTGTGACTTCCATGGACTATGTCAAGGTAGGCATCTTTTCACTGCCTGGATGCAAAGTGCATTGTGCAAAGTAGCATTTGAGATGCATGCAGTTTTTCTTTTGAATTTGCAGCTCAAGAAGGCCCTTAGGGGTGTGAGAATTGAAGTCACACATCGAGGAGATGCACGCCAGAAGTACCGTATTGTCAACTTGATAAATAGCCGTCCTTCTGTATTGGAGTAGGACTTCACCCCATTTCCCCATGTTGAACGGGACATCCTAGTCTCCCTAGTTCAGAAATTTCGGTATCAAAGTCCACATTTATCATTTATTTTAATATTTTCCTTGATATAACAGCTTCGAATCATCTGCTGGAGTTCGCAAGACTGTCACAGGTTACTTCAGAGAGGCATACAAATTGGAACTAAAGTATGATTTTCTCCCAGTTCTCCAAGTTGGCAGTGATCAGAGGCCGATCTACCTCCCTATGGAGGTTGCTTACTCTGAACTTGAACTTCAATAGGATGGTCTATGCTTCTGTACTCTTTTGCCTGCATGTTTTCTGCACCTGTTTCTGAATTTTCACTTGGGCTTCAGGTTTGCAAGATAGTTTCTGGACAGCAATACCGGAAGAAGCTGGAAAGCCAACAGGTATCTAAGCTAATGGACTTAACCTGCCAGCGTCCATCTGACCGTGAGCGCAGCATCTGTCAGGTTCTTACAATTACTTCACTTTCTGTTTTATCAGATTTAACTGTTGAGAACACAAGCTTAAGTTTTCTCTAATTTACTTTTGTTTAGGTTGTTAGCAACAATAACTATAATGTAACCCAGCGTGCCATAGAATTTGGCATAGAGGTTGACTCTAGCCCTACTGCAGTTCATGCTAGAGTTCTGCCGGCTCCCACTGTAATCCTTCTCTCATGTTCATGCAGTTTTGTTCTATAAACTTATTGCATTTTTTGTGATTATATCATGTACTATTTTCTTTTCTGTAGCTTAAATATCATGGTACTGGACCTGAAAGTTTTTGCTGCCCAGAGGATGGACAGTGGAACATGATAAAAAAGGTATGTCATGAGCAGCTGAACAGCCACTAACATTATAGCTACAGAGGATGGCTGTTTGAAGAACCTTATCCAATCCAATGTGCAAGGAACATAGTATTATGCTCTTTAGTCCTTCACATGATAAATTAATCATAGCCTATAATAGAAGCTTGCTCTTTAGCCCTTCACATGATAAACTGATCATAGCCTACAATAGAAGCTTTGTCTGGTTGCTTGAGTTTTGTTCTGTCTATACCATGGTTCTCTTCTGCCATTACCCTGATAGCCTAGCTACATACTTAAATGGTCCTATTACTTTGTACCAGAATTGAATGGCAGATATATGTTTCTTGTTTTGATTGTCTAAATATTTTATTGTTATTTGCAGAAAGTAGTAGAAGGTGGAAGGGTCAGCAACTGGGCCTGCATTAACTTCTGTCATGATTTGAACATGGATGGTGTTCGTAAATTCTGCTTTGATCTGGCTGAATGGTCTCGTAAGACAGGAGTGGTAATCTACTTCTCTCTTCTATTTGTCTTAAAATCCAAAATATTCTTGCATGACCCCTTACCATTTCACTCTTGTTTTAGGACATGGATAACTCAAGGCCTCCAATAATATACACAGCTCGCCCTGATCAAGTTGAAGCTGAACTTCATAGGTGCCATCAGGATGCACTTCGCAAACTGAGAGTTCAAAAGATTGACCTTCTGCTTGCTGTACTGCCAGAGAAAAATGGTAGCTTATATGGTAATATTTCTTATATCAAACTTAGCTTCTTGATTGTTTATGATGTATATGTCATGCCTGATACTACTCTGAACAACAGGTAACGTCAAAAGGATCTGCGAGACAGAGATTGGTATCATGTCACAGTGTTGTCTTGGGAAATTTGTCACACGTGCAAATCCTTCATACTTTGCAAATGTTGCTATTAAGATCAATGCCAAGGTTAACCTCAACTAGTTCTCTTCAATTGTTGTTTCACAAAGTTTCTTCTGCAACACAATACTGATATATTCACTATTCAGGTTGGAGGAAGGAACACGGAATTTGCTAATCCTCAAGAAAGTTTACCGGTTATTTCGAGCAAACCAACGATTATATTTGGCGCTGATGTCACTCACCCTGCTGCTCTTGATGATACTGCCTCTTCCATTGCTTCTGTAAGATTTTCTTTTTGGTAGAATAGTATCGTGTATCGTCTCATTACAATAACACTTTCTGCCTGGTATTCCACGTAGGTTGTTGCCAACCAAGACTGGCCCAATGTGGCAAAGTATAATGGTGTTGTCCGTGCGCAAGGTCACCGTAAAGAGCTCATTGATGGTCTGGAAGACATTGTCAAGTACGATCTCGATGAATTGCATCTTTGAAAGTTGGAATGATACCTATTTGAGAAGTTCCTTAATTTAGGAAAATATCTGCAGGGAACTCCTATGGGCATTCGAAGAAGGGTCTAAGCAAAGACCCAAGCAGCTGATATTCTACAGGTGTATATTTGAGTTGCACTTCTGGTCGTCATGCCAAGGGAATTAACAACTTGTTTACCCTTATTTGACTTCTAGGGATGGCGTAAGTGAGGGCCAATTCAAACAAGTGTTGGAACAAGAAATCCCAGAGATAGAGAAGGTAAATAAATTTTGAGGGAAAATTACACGCAAGTGTTCCCTCAATTACAACATTCATATTTTGTACTCACCATTTTTCCTTCAGGCATGGAAAGCTCTTTACAATGAGAAGCCACAGATGACATTCATAGTGGTGCAGAAGAGGCACCACACAAGGCTCTTCCCCAACAATCACAATGATCGCCGCTGTATGGACAAGAGTGGAAATATTAAAGCTGGTTAGGAACGATGGTCTATTTGCAACCGTTTCAGTGCCGTGCTTTGACATTGAATTTGCTCACATGTTTCTGAAAACTGCAGGCACCGTAGTTGATAAGAATATATGCCACCCAACAGAATTTGATTTCTTCCTGTGCAGCCATGCTGGGATCAAGGTATGTGCCAACTGCCTAGTGTGTCACAGCTAATTTAGACATTCTTACAAATTGCGCCTGAAGATTAGCTGCTCGTGAAAATGCAGGGAACAAGCCGTCCTACGCATTACCATGTTCTGCGAGATGACAACAAGTTCACTGCAGATGGTCTGCAGTCTCTCACATATAACTTGTGCTACATGTAAGCTGCTGCTTCCCTGCTATGTTGTTGCTTGCCCCATATAATTGTCTGAAGGTTTTTCATGTATTTCCCTTTTAGGTATTCAAGCTGCACTCGCTCTGTGTCAATCGGTATGTCCTCACTTATCATCAAGAATTTACGTTACACGGGCAAAACTTAGCTATGGATCTTTGTATTTCACAAAACTGTTCTGGTCAAATCGAGAACCTAAATCCATTTATGAGTGGAGAAGCTAAAAGATATTCCAGTGTCATAGAAAGTGACTTTCAGCTTCTTGAATTGGCAGCTCCTCCTGCATACTATGCCCACAAGCTTGCATTCCGGGCCCGCTTCTACGTCAACCAAGGCTCCGACGCAGCAACAAGTGTCAGCGCCAGCAGTTCAGCTGCCCCTGATGCTGCTGCTCCAACGCCACTTCCAGAGATCAAGGGTGAACTCAAAAGGCTCATGTTCTACTGCTAGTCCTTGACGAGTGAACCTCCTGAACAGAGTTCTGCTCTACTGAAGTTATTTGAATGTGCACTGAAGGAGGCCTGGAGAATAACGTCTGCAATGGCTACTTTTCCGTTTTCACTTTGCAGTTCCTTTTCAGTATTACTATTTTCTGTTAACTTTAACCGTGGTATGTGTTTTGGATAAACATTTTGCCAAATTTGTTACTACTGTTAGTCTGTGCCAAGTTTGTTACTATATCCACCTGTTCACAATGCCTGCAGTGTGTATTCAGTGTGCACGTACCGATTTAGCTTGCAGTGCTCTAAAATTTCATGGAAGTAGTTGCATGAATTAGTCATGACTTTTATTTAACGGCTGAGAGTAATCAAATAACAATGATGGGTATTAATACGAACCATCTATTAGTATGGCTGGAATACACGTTTTCTAAGAAATAAATGTTAGAATGCCAGTGCAGTTTGATTCGCAATTTATCTCATCAAATGCAAAGCACATTCACAGCCATTTCAAAATGTTCACTAGGATGAGAATTTTTTGATATGCAGTGGAGTTTATGGTACTCCAAAAATATAGTATTGAAAACAAATTCTTGTAAAAAGAAACCAAATACTATTTGGGCTAGAATAAAATAGTATATCCTCATTGCGATGGTATTGCATTGAGACAAAAAAAATTTGCTTACAATATAACTACAACTTGTTTCAATTATAGATCTTAAAGTATCATTACACATGCACAGAAAAACGGACAATCAGCAGTATAATTTTGCTTGCTTTAGAAACATCACACTATCTAACGTCAGGTCACAGACATATACAACCTGTAATAATGAGGTGATGGTTCCTCAGTACCCGGCGTTCTACCATCCTTCTTCTAATCTGATCTGAATAGTTTGCAGTACCTGGTGTTCTAACCTACCAAATTCCTTCAAATCTAATCTGAATAGAAAAGTACAAATTCCATCCTCAGACAAGTCGAATATCCAAAAAATAGCTCGAGTACTCTAAACATGCATGACTTATAGAAGCATATGTACTATAGCTTAGTAGACATGCATGGCCTCTTTGGCAACTAGCTCCGGCTCCCACTACAGTGGCAGAGCAGGAACACTTAAAAGCTAGCCCCTGCAAAAGAGGCCCTAGCGAGTTTGGTTCACAAGCACAGCCAGAAGCGTATGTACTACTCCCTCCGGTTTTAAATATAAGTCGCGGTTGATTTTTTTCAAAACTTTGACTATTCGTCTTATTCAAAAAATTTATTCAAATATATAAAATTACAAATCATGCTCAAACTAACCTCGGTAATAAACCAAATCACAACAAAATAAATGATAATTTGTAAATTTTTTTGAATAAGACGAATGGTCAAAGTTTTAAAAAAAAATCAACCGCGATTTATATTTAAAACCGAGATGGATGTTCGTTGAGAGGATGTCATATCCACTCTCTGGTGACCATAGCCTAAGTCGAGATGGGTGTTCGCTGAGAGGATGCCACGCAAATGATGATCGACGGATAGATACGGACGCGAAGTACAAAGGTACGGTGGTGATCAAGCCTGCTGCAGCTGAGGTTGCTCTTGGCGGCCGGGATACATTTGCGTGCGCGCGACCAGGATGTTGAGATTTGAGACTGTCGAAACGGGTTGAGTTCACCGCAGCATGCAGGTTCCTTTACAACGGCCGTCGGTCGGGGTGCAGTGCAGCCCCGCAGGACGGCAGGAGCGAGGCAGCTGGGCTGGGAAGGCTTGGATCCTAGCTGCCGCCAAGGCGTTGGGTAGTGTTACGGTGGGCTGTTGTCTCGGGTTTTCAACGGCGTGCGAGTGTTTTTTTTTTAAACTAACCTAGGCTGTGGATTCGGCGTGTATTTGTTTTGCACCCTCTATCTTGTAATACGATGACGCGTTAGCTCTCAAGCAAGTTTGAGAAAAAAAAAGGTATCCTTTGCAAATAAATGGAAGTAAATCACATTACAAATAAAACAGATGATTATGAGGAGATAACGCTTCTGCATTCTGAACTTTAGTCAATCTTGACTTTTTCCCCAGCTCAACTTCATGGAGCTTTGGCTGATGAGGAGCAATCTCTTTTCACCTTAAAATGGTAAAACTTTAGGCCTCCTTTGGAACGCAAGACTTTCATAGAAAATCGTGCGGAAATTTCACGTAAAAAGTTCAATTTCATAGAAAAATGCAGGAATGAGATTTTTTCTCCGTTCTAAAGGGGTCCTTAGTGTTATAGTAACTCAAGCTCATTTCCAGACCTGATCTGAGGGGATAGTTTTATATAGGACGAATCGGAACTTGAGGAATCTCTCTCATATAGTGATTCGTCAACTATTTGCCACTTGTTTCTCTAAACCTATGGAGCAAAAACCTCTACCACATGACCTGTTGTTGTTACCCATTGTTCACCACCGGCGATGGATGACACTAGTAGCCGGCTTATCAGTGTATTTCTGGGGGTCCTATGGCTGCTCCCCCCTTCAATCCTCACCGTGCTGACCCATTGGTGGGCACATGGGGTGGAAAGAGTCAGTAGAATGCTGTAACACCTCGAAAATTAACGCCGGAATTTTTTTTCTAATCTCCCTTTAATTCAAAATTGATTTTCGAAAACCTTGTTTGTTTGTTTGTTGTGTGTAATGTGAGCTCAACAAAATCTTCAAAATATTCTCCACAAAAGTTTCCCACAAATTCTTCCCAAAACATTCCTCTTCAAATTCAAATCCAAAATCAGAAAAGGGGAAAAACTCATTTTCTTCCCAGGCCGAATCCGGCCCAAACCCCTCTTCCCTCCCTCCCTCACTTGGCCTGCCACCGCGGCCCATCCACCGCCTGCCTGCCCTCACTCTCACCGCCACTGGGGTCCCACCTATCGGCGCCTCTACCCTCGGCCTTACGCAACGCGTGCAAGATGCCGCACGCTGCGCGCATCGCGCCCGGCCCCGCTACGCCATCGCCCGGCCCCGCCCCACTCTTGGCACCGCACGCCGCGCCAAGCTCCCTAGCCCCGCACCCCGCCGTTGCACCGCGCTGCCACCTGGCTGCCGCACCTCCCCGCCACGCTCATAGCGCGCCGCCGTGCCACGACGTTGCCCAATCCCCGCCTTCTCCGGCTATAAATAGCCCCCGCCGCCGCTCACCTCTCCTCGCCATCCCCACCTCTACCCACACTGCATGCCGCGACCGGGCCCCGAACCAATCGGGCGTCGCTAGCCGCATACACAACACCTTCCCCATTCTAGAGCTCGCCGCGGTGAGCTCCCTCACCGCCGAACCGCCTCCCAAATTCCACCTCCACCAGGCACTAGAGCTCGATTAACCCGGTGCCGAGCTCCGCCCCACCGCCGTCCACCAGCCAACCACCTCCCCGCCGCCTTTCCACCTCCCACCAGAGCCGCCGGCGCGCGAGCCGTTCCTCACCGCCGTGCACTCCTCCGCCACTGCCGTGGGCACCCCACTTCCCACCACCAAACACCGCCACCAACCCCATCACCAGGTTCGCCACCTCGCGCCGGAGCTTCCGCCGGTGATCTAGTCGCTAGAACCAGACGGACGGCGAAGAATCGCCGCCGCCCGCCGCCCGCCGCCGGCATTCCGGTCGCAACGCGCCGGTTCACCTGAGCCGACCGCCGTCACCTCTCCCCGACGCCGTTGGCCCCCCTTCCGTCGCTGGCGTGTGGGCCCTACGCCAACGGCGTCGACGCGCCGTCGCGCCCCCCCTCACCCGCGCGTGTGGGCCGGCCCACTAGGCTGCGCCGTGCGTGTCTGGGCCCGAACAAGGCCAGATCCTACCCCCAGCCCAAGTTTCTTTCCCCTCGGGCCAAATCACCAAATAAGGTCCATTTCTACCCTCCAACTATCCATAAAGTCTATATCTACCCCCTAGACACTATATACTCCATATCTTCTCCGTCTCAACTCCGATTTAGGCGATTCTTGCGCCTAAATTCATCTAAATTCAAGCCCTACCTATCCATACACTCCACATAATCTTTTCTCCTGGCCGAAAGACACCGTCATGCCATCCTGACGCCGTCCTACGCCCAGTCAGTGCTTCACACCGGTCCCACACAAGTTTGTGTGCCTGGTGTGATGCCGTTGACCCCCTATTCTCGATCAAAAGAACCCTGTCTTGATCCTTCCAGTCCCACTTCAGATGATGACGATACCGAAAATCATCTGAATATTGATTCTGTTTCATAAAAACCTTCTCCACCCCTATCATCATCATGCGACCGCCTCCTCTTCGGCGTCGCCACCCTCGCATCATCGTCCCACCACCCCTACCATGGCGTCTCCGTAACTGTCGTTACCGAGCCCGCCAGCTCGCCTGAAAGCTCGCTACACCCCAACCACTTGCAATGATACCGCCAGTAAGGACCCCGGATAATCCTTGTCTTCTCCATCCAAACCCACTCACCAAATACTCGTTGAGCTCATATTGTACCTCATGTGTTATGTGCTTTGTTGTTTGTGTGCGTAGGAGAGTTCGATCGTCCCGGTTCCCGAAACATCTAACCCGGCAACCATAGAACTCACGATGCCCGAATATCAACCGCTTCATGTTCAAGTTGAAAGGCAAGCCCACTGGAATCCCTACTTGATGCATAAAATTTCTATGTTTTACAACCACAACCCTTGGCCTGATAATCACGTAAAAACTTGCATGTTTTGCTTGCTAAGGTAACCCCACAAATATACAGCCACCTAAGCCTATTTTAGATATAGTGCGCATAGGTGGGATCGATCGCTCAATTATATTTACCATAATCTTGATGTTAAATTGGGATTATGGTTGTGAAAATTGATGGGTTTGGGGAGAACCCCGGCAAACGACCCACGGGTCGGTATACGCCATTTAAGGGCAGGGTATGAATTGTAACTTAGCAACCCGCGGTTACCCAGGTCCCGGTCTTTGTGGAGATGACCGGGTAGGTAGATGCTTGTGGTGTCAAGCAATGTAAGGTGTTGGGAATGGTTCTACCTGAGCTCTATAAGGACCGCATTGATTTTCATCTTGCCTAACTCTTTAGTACAACCACTCGCTCTGTATGAGGCATTGGCTAGGTCCGAGCCAGAGTGGATAGCCTAGTAGTTTCTGTGTTGGCGCACAAGGGGCAAGGGAAAGGGTTGTGTGCCGAGGGGGTGTCGAGGGACACCAGGGTGTGGCTTGGTGGCCCGAACCTCTAAAGTATTGCTAGGTGATGAAATAAAGACAACAGATTAGTTTGGAATTCGGACGCTTATTTAGCGGTAAGCAGTCGCTGAGTTCAACTTGTGGGCATTAGTACAACTCTGGCCAGTAGTAAAATCTATTCAAATAGTCCGAGTCCACTGATATGGATGAGTTACGGCTTGGTTCTTCAATTAGCACTTTTTATAAACTAAAAATGGTGGGAATTGGTTTGGTTCTCGGGTTGGGAACAAAGTGGTTTTCGGGTGGATGCTAAGCTACGGGGATAGAACCCTGTGAAAAGTGTGATGGCTGAAAAGTCATTGGCCATGTGGACCGGCAAGTCCAATGGCACCCCTTTTGAGAAAAACCCTGTTTTCTGAATGACTAAAACTTGTTGAACAAGCTCAAACCCTGCATACAAAATGCTTTTGTGCAAAACTTCCTGAGCTCCAGATATGACTTGCATGTAGATATAGCTATACCCCTACTCCTTATGGAGGAAGGTGGGCTTGTTGAGTACGTACGTACTCATCATTGCTTTGTTGTTGGTTTACAGAGATGGAGAAACCATCGTGTACCTACTAGATTAGATTGAGGGCTATGACCTACTTCCCAATTGTGACGTGTGGAAGCTTGGGCCTACGTTTTATATTCCGCTGCTTAGATTCAGGGCTACGCCCTTTTGCTGTCCTACCCGTTAGGGCGGATCTGTATCACTCTGATGTAAGAATGTGATTACCAAACCCTGGAATGGTAATAAAGCACATTTTAGTCCCATTATAGAAATTGGGGCGTTTCAAATGCCTTTGGCGACTGCTGGTGGGTGCGGCGGTGGACGGATCCAAGGGTGTTGCACCACATTGGTCGGATTACGAGAAAGGGGGACGAGGGAGGGACTACAGGAGCCATTAGTGGACGCAAGGAAAGGAGCAATGGGGCGGGAAGACGAGACACTGAGGGCAACTCTCCATTTCCACCATTTTTCCACAAAATCCCATGGAAATAGAGGTTGCCAAACTAACCCTTAGTATTGTTAAAATTTTAACAGGACTACACTTGCCATGCTTTTTTCATGTTTAGTTGTATTGTATTGTTCATTTTTTTTAAATCATGGTGGCATTATAGAATATAAGTAAGTATTATTCGAATCCAAACGTAACAAGACACGAATGGCCCCAAAGTAGATTTTGTCTAAAGAGTTCTGGGGAAGCCGCAACCGCAGGTCGGGATAATAATAGGAGAAATTACACGAACACATGAAGCAAACTTGCGAGTGGGGGATGACATTGGAACAAGGATGAAAAGAAGTTACTAGTAGTAGTTATTATTGTGACGTGCATCACCGGCTTAAGCGAAGAATGGAAGCCAAATAGAATCTTTATACAAAAAAGTAAAGTAAAAACAGAAATTACATTAGTACAAGTACGGTACATGCATTTGAAAATCACCGTGGTTTTAACTTTTACCGACTCGAGCTTTATATAAGCCGGTGATGCACCCGGTGGGGAACTACTTGCTTCCTCCACTGTAATACCCCAGAAATTTACCCTAATAAATCACCCTCTAGTCTCGCCCTTAATTCAAAATGAATTTCGAAAGCTTGTTGTTTGAGTGCAAGTGTACCTCTTTGAGCTCAACAAGAATCGTCTCAAGTTCCTCAAATATTTCCCAAAACATTCCCCACAAAATCCTTCCACAAAATCCTTTCAAATTCCATTGTCCAAATTCAAATTCAGAAAAAAAAGAGAAAATCCTCTCTCTTTCTCGCTCGGGCCGAAACCCACTTCTCTCCCTCTCTCGGCCAGCCTCCCCGCGGCCCAACTCCCACTCCCTCTCCCCCTTCTCGCGTGGGCCTCGCCACCCCCCTCGGCCCGTTTCCCATCCTCCTTCGCCCTGGCCCAAGACGAGAGCCGGCCCAGCCGCTCACCTTCCTCCTCTCCTTCTACGCAGCACCTCGCCGCGCGCCGCGACGCGCTGCGCCGCACGCCACGCGCGCGCGCCAGCTGCTCACCGCTCCCTGTCGCCGGGCCCCGGGCCCCGGACGACGCCACGACCCCGCATCACCACCGCGCCGCGCTCCGCGATGCCACGCGCGCCTCGCGCGTGCACACTTCTCTCCCCCCCGGTGACCGGCCCCTACTACCCGACGCCCCGTCGCCACCTCTATCCTCCCCCTTCCGCCCTGCTCCGTGCCCATAAAGACGAGCCCCGGCGAGCCATTCCCCCGCTTCTCCCTCTTCCTCCCCACTCCCATCTTGCGCCGCCCGCGCCGCTCGCCCGCGTGACGAGCCGCGCCGACGTCGCCGCTTGCTCTCCACCCCGTGCCGCTCCTCCTCCCTGCTCCCACTGGTGCCGCCCGCGCCGCTCGTCTCGACGAGCCGCGCCGACGCTGCCTCCTCCATGACCGTCTCCCTCGCTCTGTTCTTCACCGTGGCCAAGGGAACGACGAAATACTCCCTCCACCGTCCACCACAGATCGATTCCCCGGACATACACCACCACACCACCCTCCTCTACCTCCGCCCCACCTCCTCCCGTCCTTCCGTCGCACGAGCGGACCTCCCCACGAGCACCCGAGGCCGGCGGCCATGGCGTCCGTGGCCGTCCCTCGTCCGCGCAGCACCTCCTGCCCGGAACACCCGGAACGGAACCCCCTCGTCGTCCTCTTCGCGCTGGTGCCCTTGGAGTCGCGAACGGAGGTCGGGAACCCCCGTTCCGGCGAGCTCCAGAGTGCCCCGGCCATGGCGGACGCCGGCCGAGCGCTCTGCGCGAGCGAGCGCTCGCCCGGGCGTGCCTGCTCGCCCCTGCCTGCCTGCCCTGCCACATGGGCCGGCCCGTTGGCCTCCCCTGTGTGCGAGTGGGCCAAGGAGAGAGGCCGGGCCGAAGTGGAAAAAGGAAGAAAAAGAAAGGCCTCGTGGGCCGAAAGCTATCCCAGGCCCAAGTTGCTTTCCCTTCGGGCCAGATCACCAAAGTTGCCCAAGAAAAGTCTATTTCGACCCCCTGAGCTATCCAGGAAGCTCCAATCTACCCCCTGCCACTAAATCTTTCATATCTCTTCCGTTCTAGCTCCGATTTACGTAATTCTTATACCGAATTACTCTGTAAATCGAGCTCTATCTATTCACGTACTTTTCATAATATCCTCACATACTCCGCCGACCACGACACTTGAAGATCCACGGTCTACGTCGTCTTTGGGTCGATCTGCGACGACGGGACTAGGGCACCTGTGGCAAGCCACTTGTGCACTAGTTCCGCCCTCGCCGATCGGTTCACTGAAGACCCGGTTTGGTTGAACCGAACCGGACGGTTGTCAAACTCTACCCCTGTCCCCGTAATGCGGACGACAGGTGGGGATGGTTGGCACCGCCCGAGTTCGTCGTTCTCTCCCTCACCGCGATGTAAGCCCATCGCGCTGCGGGAGTAGACCGAGCCCAACCGGAAGGAAGAGTTGGACCGCACGCGTCGGGGTTTGGCCCGTGTCGTCTCTCTCTTCTTCCAAATTAATCTTTATTGCCGACATGCTGCCCTCATGCTGCCGGAAAATCCGTTTCGTGAGCTCGGCATGGATGGCACTAAAGATCAAACTCTTGATATCTAAAAGGGATGCCAAACGCGCCAGTTATCCGTTTGACTCTCGTTCTGATCACATGGAAAACCATAAGGATATCTTTAGCTCCACAAAGCCCATATCTTGATGAGCTCAGAGCGTACCTTGATTTGGTGTGTTTTGCGTGTCTGTACGTGTAGGCTTTCTCGGAGAGCCGTTCGGTTCCGTCTCTGAAATGGTTGACTCAGAGACCAGAACAGGAGTCCAATGGTGTAACGACCGTCGTACCGGCTACCTCGGCGAATGAAGGCAAGTCCACTGGAATCCTCACTTGATGCATAAATTACCCATGTTTTTATATACACATCCTATTGCCTTGTAAAACAAGAAAACTTGCATGTTTTGCTGGCTAAGGTAAAACATAGTAGGATATAGCCTCCCGAGCCACTTTAGATGTAGTGCGCTTAGGTGGATCGCTCACTCAATTATATACATTAATCTTGATGAAAATGATGGGAATATGATGGTGGGTATGTGCGGTTGTTTTTCAGTAAAACATAGGGTAAGACCCTGGCAGACGACTTCGGTTGTTGAAGCCATTTACGGGGTGGAAACCTGGTCCTTGTTGTGAGGACTGGGCTGGTGTTGCTCATGCGTGAGCATTGTGGGAGTTCCACCCTGAAGGACCGAGTTGACGTTTCATCTTGCCTAACTCATCTAGCGCAACCACTCGAGGTTGTATGCGGCAACCCTCGGTTAGAACCCGCTTTGGACGAACCAGGCGTAAGCCGGTGTGCTGGGATGCATGAGAGATTGGGTGGATGGGCGCGGTTGCATGGCTGCGGTCAGGGGTCAACAGTCGCGTGGCTGCGGGTCTGAGCGACAGGTGGGCCCGTACTCTCTCATGGCTGAAGTCTGGGGAGCGCCTTGCGGGGGAAAAACCGGCGAGCGGAAAGGGGCTCACTGATCATGAGTGCCTGGACCAAACTTGTGGGTAAAGTGTGCACCTCTGGCCAGAGTATAACTAAATCTATCATGATAGTCCGCTGTCCACTGGTATGGACAAACGAGTTACGGCTTGGTTTCTGAACTAGCTTCTTATAAAAATATGGTTTTGGGATGGGATCAAAATGATGGTTTTGAGGCAGCTGCGGTTGCCGAGGAGGTGTGTGTGTGGAAAATGTGATGGCATGCGTGCCACGAGCCGCGATGGACCGGCAAGTCCAGTGGCAACCTCTTTTGGGATAAAGATGTTTTCTCAATTAAAACTGAGAACTAAGGGACCCTGCATATCAAATGTTTTACTGCAAATTTACCTTCAGCTCCAGATATATCTTACATGTAATGATAGCTTATATTCCCCTTCCTATGGAAGAAGGTGGACTTGCGGAGTACGTATGTACTCACCCTTGCTTTGTTGTTGGTTTACAGAGCAAAGAAGATCATGGACGTGTGAGGGTTACGGCCTGCTTCCCAACTGTGTGTTGTGGGAAAGTATGGGTCGCGCTTTAAAGTTTTCCGCTGCAGTGTTTTCGGGCTGCGCCCCGTTTGGTCTGTCCCGTTAGGGCGGATCTGAATACATCTGATGTACAAATGTGATTACCATAACTCCTGGGAATGGTAATAATACACATTTTTGTCCTGCTTAAGGGCTGGGACGCTTCAGGTGGTATCAGAGCCGTAAGTTGGCCGTAGGACGTAACCCTAGGTTGGAAAAATGTTTTTGGGTCCAAATTCAGTTGAAAAACACCTCTACTCCTTATCTTACTCAGTTTCAAAAGAATTTATCTGCTCTTCTCCCCTTCCTCAGTCAAGTGTTCCGCTTCGAAGACCGTGTTCAACCTGTCTGCAACAAAAGGTGTGCACACCCTATGTAAGTCAAAAGTGGCACCCTACCCTATGGATGACCGTGACGTGCACCGGAAAACAAGGAAGTGACCCTCCTTGTGTTTCCCGCCTCCCTTGGCTGGAAAGGCCTTGCAGTGCAGCACAGTGGACAAGGGACCGTGCATGCAGAGCCTCTCTGAATCAGTGCAACACAGTGAGCGGTGCCTAACGCCGTGTCTGCTGTCTGGAAAGGACACCAGGATTCAGCCCCAGACACGCCGACAAGGTGTTTAAAAGCCCACCAGAAGGCCAGAAGAACTCAAGAACTGCCCCAATACAAGCAGCCATGGCCGAGCAACCTCCAACGCTCATAGGCATCCCCACGCCTATAAAGAAGAGAAAGGTCGGAGACCTCATCAATGGAGTTCCGATCCTAGAAGGCATACCAGTTGAGGAGAGTGAGCCAGATCACCCAGAACCCTCCCCAGTTCCTTCACCAGAGCTAGCAGAAACCCTAGAAGCTGCACCAACCTCCCCGTTGTCAGTAGAAAGCCCAAGAGCTCCGCCACCAAGTCCTGTTTTACTCAGTGAGCTGCCTTGGGAAGAGCTGTTGAGGACGCGAGCTGCGTCTCCTCTTGTGGAGTCTACCCCAGAACCATCCAGCTCTGCCTCGTCCCGCCAGGAAGAAGACTCAGTAGTCTGGCCCCCGTCGTTGCAAGAGGTCAACAGCAGATCCAGGGAGTCATCCCCGGATGAAGTCACCAATGCCCTCCGGGAGTGAAGCCGTGTGGTCCGCAGTTAGTTGTACCCAGTTCCCCTCTTACATGTGGGTAGTGGAATTTTTGTTCCACTTAGGTTAGCACCCTCTGTAAGAGTGAATCGTTTAGTTCGCGTGTGTTTCTTGCAGTGTTGTTGTAGTCGTCTGTGTTGTAGCTTTTGTCCTCTGTTGCGCTAGTGGTAAGCCGAGTCCGGCCTGTTTTGCTCAGATGGAATCTGCCGAGTATGTCAGCTGCTGCCGGGAAGAAAGTGGCTTTCCCGAGCTGCTAAGAGATACCATGCGATACCTCAGTATTCCAGGATACCCGGAGTACTGCGGGTTAGCATTCCCCGAAAGGGAAGAACGAGGATGGACCGTCACACTTCATATCAGAGAGAACCTCAATCTCAACGGTTGGTACTGCAGAGCCATCGGCAACGGATTCTTAGAAGCCTGCCACATTGCCGCTCGTGGGGCAATAAAAAGGTTATGCTCGACCTACCATGGGGCAGTACAAAGCAGCCCTATGAGGTTCTTTCCACCAGTGAACCAACGTGCTAGTACTTGGATTAAGAGGACAGCAATCTTGACAGAGATCAAGAAGTCCAGAGATCCTACCCTAGCCTACCTGGTCCAGTATCTGCTCGCCTTGGACGACAAGTATGAAAAACTGAGCCGCCTGCATGACAGGTTGGTAGACCGACACCAAGACACAGAAAGAGAGTTGGTCAAGTATAAGAGGGCGTGGATGCATCCAGGATCAGTAACAGACTCCCCTCTCAGTCATGGAGTAAGGGTAAGGGCCATGTCCGGTCCTCGCCACCCACCTCAAGGAGAAATACAGAACCCCATGATGGCAGGAAGTTCAAACCCTCCTAACCAACCAATACTGAGTCATCCTGGAAATTTTCAGGCCCTCCTGCTCAATCACATGCAGACCAGTGATAAGAACCCAGAAGACCTCAACAGACGAGAAGATAAAGCAAGCATGGGCGCCTTTTTGTCGCTCTCGCTCACAGGAGAAGGATCCAGTGGTCAGCCACCAGTGCAAGACCGAGCCTCCAAGCAGCAGAAGCTGAAAGGAGTCCTGCGTGAGTAGTCGCGTTAGTGTGTTCGTTTTTGTGT
Organism: Paspalum notatum; assembly: GCA_022530915.1. NCBI lineage: Eukaryota > Viridiplantae > Streptophyta > Magnoliopsida > Poales > Poaceae > Paspalum > Paspalum notatum. The sequence continues at coordinate 44,942,489 of CM039685.1, forward strand.
TTGCAGTTTTGTTTGTGGAGTTTTTGCTAATAAAGAACACATCATTTGTAGACCTAACTCTCATCCCTGCTTCCCCTTCTTACCTTTAAAAAAAAACGTCTGTTAAAAGGAAGCAAAACGCCTACAAGAAGCCTTGTTCAAACCAGTCAGTCAGCATGCAACAACAGTGTGTCCAAGAAAGCACAGTACCAGCAGCAGAAAACGAGGAGATAAAGTGTACACAGTGAAAGGAAATAGTGCCCTGGGAAAAAGGAAAAGACCGGATGAGACACTGCATACTACAATCCCTAAGCGAATTGTGTACGCCACAGTTCCCCGCCGCTCTCGTCTTCCCACCGCCCTCACCTCCCCGCCTTATCAGCTGCCGCTCCTGTCTTTTCGCCGCACCCACTGCGCGTGCCCCGCCACCCACTTGCCTTTGCCGCCGTGCAGGCATGCATGTGCCCCGCTCACCGCTTTAGCAGTGCACCCCCGCGCTGCTGCCGACCGAAACCGGCCCCTACACCATCGCATGCAGGCCGCCGCATGCATCCGCTCGTACCCTGCCTGCCGCTTTTGCAGCACACCTCCGCGCCGCTGTCAACCGCAACCCGGTCCCCACTGCCCTTGTTCCCTGCATGATCGCCGCGTGTACCAACACCACCTCCACCGCTCATGTCCCTTCGATGCACAAGCCACCGCACCGTAAACACCACTCTCCCGGGCGTCCATAAAAGCACCCCCCCCGGACATCGCTCTTCATCCACCCCGCCGAGCAAGCTCATAACACTCTCCCTCCACCAGCTAAATCAAAATAATCCTTCCCCAGATGTTCGTTGATTCTCTGATCGAACAAGTCCTCTTTGGTTTCTACGCTCTTGCTTTTCTCATTCTCATCATGTACCTCCTTTTTTTGTGGGAAGATTCATCAAACCCTCCCTTGAGAGCAAAACAAGAGAGATAAGCCCACACCACCCAGAATCGATGAGTTTGGGAACCCTCTTTGCCCTTCTCGTCCGATTGATCGTCCTAATCAACATAATCAAAGTCTCCTTCCGGATAGCCATCCTTTTGTTCTCCACCCCCCAAAGAGACAATCGTCTGTGAGATTGTCTACTTAGACTAAGCCTTGCTACCCACACCCTCCACCGAATCCACTCGGGTTATGAACCCAGAAACCAGAGCTTGCCTTCCACTTCGCTACATAGTCTTTGCTGAGATCTTCGTTCTATGCCTCCTAATCCTCCTCCGGTTAGTCACTCTCTCACGGGCAGAAAAGAAGCAAGAAGAAGCTCCCTGCTAATAAAGCGGCCCCCAGATGAAGAAGCTCCAAGAAGTAAGCAAGGAATCAAGACAACAAGCAGGCAATAAGTTATGCTTGGGATAAAGAGAAAAGTAACCAGAAGCGCTTGGGATAAAAAGAAAAGTAACATGAAGAAATTTATCCCAAATGACCGCTTCTTCCCCGGCAACTCCCCGCTTCCAGAAGGGATATTAATCCACTTAAAGGGTACTCTAATCCTTTTAAGTGGGGTAGTCTCTCTTCTGCTAGTTCTGATGAAGGGAAACCTAGAAATTGAGGCATGCAAATTTCTGGAGGATACATGAGTTGCCGGTACATGCCACCAAGGAAATCGGCCAATAAAGGAAGAGAAAGTGCCTTGCTGATTTCCTACCGCTACCGCCCAGAGCAACCTTCCAAGTGCATGAGGTGAAAGAGATAGAAAAATCTCTTTTGCATGTGGAAGATTTGCACGGCAAAAAATTCCGGAATGAAGAAAAGAGAAATGAAAAAGAGGATCAAGTCCAAGCAAGAGCTTTTTGTTATAGAAGTTCCATCTCCCGTTCGTGCAAGCTTAAGTTTCAGTTATAAGCAGAAGTTGTTTAGCTGAAGTAAAGCTATCCCTGTAAACCCTTCTACCCTAATCTCGGGGACGAGATTTCTTTTAAGTGGGGTAGGTTTGTAATACCCCAGAAATTTACCCTAATAAATCACCATCTAGTCTCGCCCTTAATTCAAAATGAATTTCGAAAGCTTGTTGTTTGAGTGCAAGTGTACCTCTTTGAGCTCAACAAGAATCGTCTCAAGTTCCTCAAATATTTCCCAAAACATTCCCCACAAAATCCTTCCACAAAATCCTTTCAAATTCCATTGTCCAAATTCAAATTCAGAAAAAAAAAAGAGAAAATCCTCTCTCTTTCTCGCTCGGGCCGAAACCCACTTCTCTCCCTCTCTCGGCCAGCCTCCCCGCGGCCCAACTCCCACTCCCTCTCCCCCTTCTCGCGTGGGCCTCGCCACCCCCCTCGGCCCGTTTCCCATCCTCCTTCGCCCTGGCCCAAGACGAGAGCCGGCCCAGCCGCTCACCTTCCTCCTCTCCTTCTACGCAGCACCTCGCCGCGCGCCGCGACGCGCTGCGCCGCACGCCACGCGCGCGCGCCAGCTGCTCACCGCTCCCTGTCGCCGGGCCCCGGGCCCCGGACGACGCCACGACCCCGCATCACCACCGCGCCGCGCTCCGCGATGCCACGCGCGCCTCGCGCGTGCACACTTCTCTCCCCCCCCGGTGACCGGCCCCTACTACCCGATGCCCCGTCGCCACCTCTATCCTCCCCCTTCCGCCCTGCTCCGTGCCCATAAAGACGAGCCCCGGCGAGCCATTCCCCCACTTCTCCCTCTTCCTCCCCACTCCCATCTTGCGCCGCCCGCGCCGCTCGCCCGCGTGACGAGCCGCGCCGACGTCGCCGCTTGCTCTCCACCCCGTGCCGCTCCTCCTCCCTGCTCCCACTGGTGCCGCCCGCGCCGCTCGTCTCGACGAGCCGCGCCGACGCTGCCTCCTCCATGACCGTCTCCCTCGCTCTGTTCTTCACCGTGGCCAAGGGAACGACGAAATACTCCCTCCACCGTCCACCACAGATCGATTCCCCGGACATACACCACCACACCACCCTCCTCTACCTCCGCCCCACCTCCTCCCGTCCTTCCGTCGCACGAGCGGACCTCCCCACGAGCACCCGAGGCCGGCGGCCATGGCGTCCGTGGCCGTCCCTCGTCCGCGCAGCACCTCCTGCCCGGAACACCCGGAACGGAACCCCCTCGTCGTCCTCTTCGCGCTGGTGCCCTTGGAGTCGCGAACGGAGGTCGGGAACCCCCGTTCCGGCGAGCTCCAGAGTGCCCCGGCCATGGCGGACGCCGGCCGAGCGCTCTGCGCGAGCGAGCGCTCGCCCGGGCGTGCCTGCTCGCCCCTGCCTGCCTGCCCTGCCACATGGGCCGGCCCGTTGGCCTCCCCTGTGTGCGAGTGGGCCAAGGAGAGAGGCCGGGCCGAAGTGGAAAAAGGAAGAAAAAGAAAGGCCTCGTGGGCCGAAAGCTATCCCAGGCCCAAGTTGCTTTCCCTTCGGGCCAGATCACCAAAGTTGCCCAAGAAAAGTCTATTTCGACCCCCTGAGCTATCCAGAAAGCTCCAATCTACCCCCTGCCACTAAATCTTTCATATCTCTTCCGTTCTAGCTCCGATTTACGTAATTCTTATACCGAATTACTCTGTAAATCGAGCTCTATCTATTCACGTACTTTTCATAATATCCTCACATACTCCGCCGACCACGACACTTGAAGATCCACGGTCTACGTCGTCTTTGGGTCGATCTGCGACGACGGGACTAGGGCACCTGTGGCAAGCCACTTGTGCACTAGTTCCGCCCTCGCCGATCGGTTCACTGAAGACCCGGTTTGGTTGAACCGAACCGGACGGTTGTCAAACTCTACCCCTGTCCCCGTAATGCGGACGACAGGTGGGGATGGTTGGCACCGCCCGAGTTCGTCGTTCTCTCCCTCACCGCGATGTAAGCCCATCGCGCTGCGGGAGTAGACCGAGCCCAACCGGAAGGAAGAGTTGGACCGCACGCGTCGGGGTTTGGCCCGTGTCGTCTCTCTCTTCTTCCAAATTAATCTTTATTGCCGACATGCTGCCCTCATGCTGCCGGAAAATCCGTTTCGTGAGCTCGGCATGGATGGCACTAAAGATCAAACTCTTGATATCTAAAAGGGATGCCAAACGCGCCAGTTATCCGTTTGACTCTCGTTCTGATCACATGGAAAACCATAAGGATATCTTTAGCTCCACAAAGCCCATATCTTGATGAGCTCAGAGCGTACCTTGATTTGGTGTGTTTTGCGTGTCTGTACGTGTAGGCTTTCTCGGAGAGCCGTTCGGTTCCGTCTCTGAAATGGTTGACTCAGAGACCAGAACAGGAGTCCAATGGTGTAACGACCGTCGTACCGGCTACCTCGGCGAATGAAGGCAAGTCCACTGGAATCCTCACTTGATGCATAAATTACCCATGTTTTTATATACACATCCTATTGCCTTGTAAAACAAGAAAACTTGCATGTTTTGCTGGCTAAGGTAAAACATAGTAGGATATAGCCTCCCGAGCCACTTTAGATGTAGTGCGCTTAGGTGGATCGCTCACTCAATTATATACATTAATCTTGATGAAAATGATGGGAATATGATGGTGGGTATGTGCGGTTGTTTTTCAGTAAAACATAGGGTAAGACCCTGGCAGACGACTTCGGTTGTTGAAGCCATTTACGGGGTGGAAACCTGGTCCTTGTTGTGAGGACTGGGCTGGTGTTGCTCATGCGTGAGCATTGTGGGAGTTCCACCCTGAAGGACCGAGTTGACGTTTCATCTTGCCTAACTCATCTAGCGCAACCACTCGAGGTTGTATGCGGCAACCCTCGGTTAGAACCCGCTTTGGACGAACCAGGCGTAAGCCGGTGTGCTGGGATGCATGAGAGATTGGGTGGATGGGCGCGGTTGCATGGCTGCGGTCAGGGGTCAACAGTCGCGTGGCTGCGGGTCTGAGCGACAGGTGGGCCCGTACTCTCTCATGGCTGAAGTCTGGGGAGCGCCTTGCGGGGGAAAAACCGGCGAGCGGAAAGGGGCTCACTGATCATGAGTGCCTGGACCAAACTTGTGGGTAAAGTGTGCACCTCTGGCCAGAGTATAACTAAATCTATCATGATAGTCCGCTGTCCACTGGTATGGACAAACGAGTTACGGCTTGGTTTCTGAACTAGCTTCTTATAAAAATATGGTTTTGGGATGGGATCAAAATGATGGTTTTGAGGCAGCTGCGGTTGCCGAGGAGGTGTGTGTGTGGAAAATGTGATGGCATGCGTGCCACGAGCCGCGATGGACCGGCAAGTCCAGTGGCAACCTCTTTTGGGATAAAGATGTTTTCTCAATTAAAACTGAGAACTAAGGGACCCTGCATATCAAATGTTTCACTGCAAATTTACCTTCAGCTCCAGATATATCTTACATGTAATGATAGCTTATATTCCCCTTCCTATGGAAGAAGGTGGACTTGCGGAGTACGTATGTACTCACCCTTGCTTTGTTGTTGGTTTACAGAGCAAAGAAGATCATGGACGTGTGAGGGTTACGGCCTGCTTCCCAACTATGTGTTGTGGGAAAGTATGGGTCGCGCTTTAAAGTTTTCCGCTGCAGTGTTTTCGGGCTGCGCCCCGTTTGGTCTGTCCCGTTAGGGCGGATCTGAATACATCTGATGTACAAATGTGATTACCATAACTCCTGGGAATGGTAATAATACACATTTTTGTCCTGCTTAAGGGCTGGGACGCTTCATCCACCTTCCCTTCTCTTTTATTAATTCCTGCTCCTGCGTAACAGAATACGTGCATGCTCAGGGGCGCGTAGCGGCGTAGGCAGCAAGTCCTGAGCATGCCCTGAGCATGGCCATGGCGATCCATCACCATGGCGGAGAGCGCGAGGCCAACCCATCGGTCGATCAGGCGCAGCACCCCAGCGGCCGCGAGCGGAACGCGGCAGGGAACCGCAGCGGGAGCCACTACGACAACCGCAGCGAGGGCGGCCTTCCTGGCGATGGAGGCGGCCGCTACGAACTGTGCTGTAACGGGGGCGGCAACCACCATGAGGGCGGCGCGGCCGCGGACTACTTCGGCGACGACCGCGGGCGCGTCGACCAGAGCCGACCCGCCGAGGAGGCCGCCGCGCTGCTGCGGAAGGAGTTCGAGGCGCTCGGCATCCACGTCCGCGGCGCCAAGCCCGTGTTCCATCCGCGCCCCGGCTACGGAGAAGAGGGGAAGCCGTGCGTCGTCAGGACCAACCGCTTCCTCATCCGCCTCGTCGACGAGGGAGTGCACCAGTACGACGTAAGTGCCCACGCGCTCTCTCTCACTCTCGCTCTCCTCCACTCTCCGTTGTTGGTTTCGATCTGATATAATCTAACCGATCGCCATTTCCGTTTGTTGCCGGGCTTTTGGTGGTTCGTTCCGTTGCAGGTGACGATTTCTCCGGAGCCGACGCGGAAGAGCGTGTACAGCGAGGTCATGTCGAAGCTGGTGTCCGAGAACCTGTACAACAAGCTTTGCTTCTGCTTCCCCGCCTACGACGGCCGCGACTCGCTCTTCACCGCGGGCACTCTGCCGTTGGACACCATGGAGTTCGACGTCACCCTCTCTGCTGGCGACGACGAAAGGTACGTCAAACTCTGCTTCTCGCGTACCCTACCATGTCGGTCGCTGCGGAGATGCGATTATGATGCAATCTAAATGCTCGGCGAATTGTGCAGGACGGGCAGGACGTACAAGGTGGTGATCAAGCATGCCGCAGCGATCAGCCTGCTGGAGCTAAGAATGCTCTTGGCGGGCTATCCCATGAACATCCCCGCGTAGGCGCGGCAGGTCCTCGACATCATGCTGCGTGAGGTCATCTTGAAGGAACACGATGACATGGAGTACGTAATTGACGAAACATTCACTGTCTCTGATTATCTCACCGTGTTCATGATTTGGGATGATAGATGCTCTTCATCTGGACTATGTGCAGATATTTCAAGCCCTGCTTCCCTCGGAATTTAGAAAGAATGGAGAATCGCTCACTGAGTGTTGAGGAATGGAATGGGCTCTATCTGAACATCATGCCAGCCCAGAACGGCTTCTCCCTGACTGTAGGTCAGATATCACTTCCCCTCTGAACTTGGATTTACTTTTTTCAGTCATGTTCAGCAGAACACATAGATAGTATGCTTAGATGGTAGAATTGACCAGCAGAGGAAATCATGATACAGCGTAATACACTAATGCCCGTGTAAATCCATTTTCATGTGCCCGGTAGAAATCATATCTAGTTCAAATCAAGTGGATGATGTGGTCTCATGTGATTGCTTTAAAGAAAATTCTGTGATTGCAATTCTACGTGGCTAGTAACATGGCATTTCAGATCTTGTCTCTTTGCCAGTTTTAATGAAGTTCTGCATCTTTTTCATTCCAGACGTGTCCTCACCAGTTTTCATTCAGCCCTTACTACTGATTGAATTCGTTCAGAAGATTCTAAATATAGATATTCTGGATAGGAACTTGACTAAACCTGAGTGTTCCAAGGTGTTGGGCTCTGCCCAGCAGATTTAGAGCGAAGGCTCTGCCTTCGCTCAGGAGATGATGACAAAGATTAGGAAATAGGCGAAGGGCAAAGAAACAAAGGCTTACGGACGAAGGTTAAACTGGTAACTGGCTCTTCACCATTCCATTATCACGTGCCCCCAAACCCTAGCCTCAGTGCCATATATATAGGGGGTGGTTGTTTACATATCTACTCCTAGAGAACTCTAGAATTACAGAAAGGTCCCTGTTACACATGGGCCGGCCATTTATTGGGCCGGGCCTTCTAGAGGCTAGGCTGCTTCCCCCAACAGTAGCCCCTCAGCTACTTTGTTGGGATTACATCACGACGAATTAGCTGAAAATGGAAGAGGCCTAGCCCATATTCTGACCTAGGTCAAGAGGAACAACCTCTGAACTGACCCGTGCATACGCCTCGCTAAAAACTCCATCCCCAAAACACAGTGGGAAAATGAGATGGAGAAAAGAGCACATACGCATCTCGGGTCTAAACAAATACATTAATCACATCCGATGACGAGGGGAATGGCCTTCGCTTGAGAAGATGAAGTGGATCCTTCGCTTTTTGATCTTCTGTTCTATCTTCTTTGCTTCAATAGTGCGAGTCCTCACTCGAGCCTTCATGCTTGAAAGTAGTCGAGGTAGCCGAAGTAGAGGTAGCAGCGGTTGCCGAAGGCCTCCCACGATCCCTTGAAGTCCAAGTCCTGTCTGACAAAGCCCTCGAGCCGAAGCTGTCCGGAGTGGAGGAGGTCGACGGAGGTTCCGAGTCCGAGCATAGTCGCGTGGGCGAAGCCGTAGAAGTCGACGGAGCCCCTAAGCCGTAGATGATCGCTGGAAGAGAAGGTACCGGCGAAGCCCCCAAGCCGCAGACGATCGTTGGAGGCAAAGGTGTCGGCGGAGCCCCTAAGCCACAGACGACCGTTGAAGGCGAAGGTGTCGGCGGAGCCCCCAAAGCCGTAGACGATAATTGAAGGCGAAGGTGTCGGCGAAATCCCGAGGGCGAAGCCGATGCAGTGTTGTCAAAGCTCGCTTTTTTGCCTTTGCTGCCTCGCCTGCGGGCACCAGGCAACAATCATCCTTGGGACGGGTTGGTTCACTAACATGTCCCTCCCCAGCCCCTTTTGGCTGGTGCTCGTAGGCGGCCATTGTATGACACAAAATGTTAGTGGACAATGAAGTATAAAAGCCAATAAACAATGGCATATGTTCTCAACGAAGGTTAGAAAAACATGTTCCAAAACACGTGTTGCAGCAAAGCGAACGTCACAGTATATAAGAATGATAAATATTTGGGAATACGAGATAAACACTGCAATTGACGAAGCATAAAAGATGACAATATATGAACAAAAGTAGCTAGCGAAGGCTGGGCAAAAATTCATCGGCGCTTTGGCCGAAAAAAAAGAGTTCCTGCGGAGCCCCAAGCCACTTTCGGCAGGGCATGAGTTTATCGGCTCCTTGGCCGGTAAAGATGGCTCCAGCGGAGCCTCAAACCACTTTTGTCTTGCGGTGAGTTCATCAGCCCTTTGGCCGGTAAAATGGCTCCAGCGGAGCCCCAAGCCACGTTCGGCTTGCGGTGAGTTCATTAGCCCTTTGGCCGGTAAAATGGCTCCAGCGGAGCCCCAAGCCACTTTCGGCTTGCGGTGAGTTCAGCAGCCCTTTGGCCGGTAAAATGGCTCTAGCGGAGCCCCAAGTCACTTCCGGCTTGCCCGTGGGAGCATTGGACAATGGGAAGCGTAGCCTTCGCATTGTCTTACATTCCTTTTCGATACTGACGCAGTGTTTCGAAAATTAATGGATTAGCAATGTTATAAACAAAAGAACACAGTATATGCTTACAAATATGATAAATAGTTAGCGTACAGTAACAAACGCAGAGTGGGTTAGCGAAGCATTAAAGTTAGTGGGTTAGCGAAGGTCAAAAGCTATAGAGCTAGTGAAGGTTAGAAGTTGATAAAGCCCAATATCCAGTTGAGGATCCACAGCGAAGGCCATAGAATGGAGAACCAATGGGACCAATAATAGCTGAAGGTCCAATTATAGATGAAAACCAAGAAATCCAAATTATCCAGTTGAGGATCCACATTATTACGAAGCCCAATACAACCAATATGTAATGAATTCCTCAAGTCACTAGAAACCAAGAATGCCGAAGACCAATATGTATGAAGACCATAGGAAAGAGGAAAGAGGAGACCTACATGAAAATGCGAGCATTTTGCAAGTATAATATTGCATAAGAGGTATGAAGAGTTTTCTATAAGAAACCTGCACATGACATATAATAGAATAAATAAATATATAAAAAATGCATTGACTTGCTTAGAGCCACACGGGCGAAGCATAAATTGGCAACACAAGTTGCAACTTGCAAAGAGCACTCAGCTCATGCCAAAACTTTGGCGCTCACGAAGGTTAGTTGAAAGAACCATAATAAATATGGTAAAAATAAAATGGTTAGTAACCAAAGTGGAGTGAACAATATTCACAAAATATGCGAAGATTGTGACATGTTAGTCAAGCCGACTTAGAATATAAGAGGTGAATAAAATTTAACAACTTGCCACTTGGGCGGAGCACCTGAAAAGGCACAAAGCACGAAGAGCTAGCTCGGCTCATATGAGTATACTGTAAATAGAGAGGTAATAAAATGTGAATCGTAAATAACTGAGAACATGAAATATTATTCATGATTGACGAAGCATGCAAAAGAGGAGAATAGTATTTATAAATTAGCCGAAGCAAACGAGATGGCAACACAAGTGAGTAACTTGCGGAGGTCAACGTGTAGACACGAAATATTATTTATGAAAGGCAATAATATATTATGGAGAAAGAAATATGATTGGATACCATTATAGATTGACGAAGGTTGGCAACGGAGGTTATTAAGACATTTGTATACCACTATGCTGCCGGAAGCGAAGGTGGTATCATATAAATTGTAATATTTGGAAACATAAGATATGATCTGCAAGGCGTCAGCCATTTTGGTGCAGCTAAGCGAAGGGTGGGTGAGCAGTATTTATTTAACAGCAAAACGAAGCCAAAAGAGATTGGTTCGCGAAGCGAAAACATTAAGGAATAAATGTGACCTGTGGGACCATTAGCGTTATTCTTTCAACTGGAAGCCAGGAAAACAGAATCTGCCGAAGGCCTATGAAAGCGCTATGTTGATCCGAAGCCCAACAACGCAGCTCAATAAATTTGAAGCCCAATTAAATGCTGGTGAAAGCCATTGACCGATTAACATCGGAGGTCCGATTATTGGGAACTAGAAAACCTTCGGCTGAAAAGAATAGGCCAGCTAAACATGAAGATAAAACGAAGCCCATGGCTTGTGATGTAAACATGCAGAGCCCATTTGACCGATGAGTGCATAACCAAACTTATTATCCACTTAGCCTTCGGTTATAAGGCACACGGGACAGAGAGACTATGCAAACAAACTTGATATCTGGTGGTTTATATTCTGTTGTTCTTGGTGCGAGGTCTCGGGTTTCAACCTCCTCACCACCCAATCGAAATATTTTTTGACTTCGCTACTGCCATCCTGACTCTGACTGGGCTGCGAAGGTGACAGGCGCGCGGAGCCCCTTGGGCCTTGGCGCTGGAACATGGCCTGACGATCGGAGACTTGTTGAGCACAAATGCATACGTGGTGCAGCGGTCGAAGGAGCTCCAACCAACTTGGAGGGTGGGGGTTCTAATCCTCTTAACAGCATTATTATAATACATATATTTTTTTTTAGTCGAAACCAGCCAAGGAAGCATGATCTGCCGAAGGCCCATGAACGCCGAAGGCTGAACGGAGCTCAATTGGAAGCCCAATATTATTATATCCTCCGGAGCCCAATTAATAAAGGAAGAGTAATATTTTATAATTCACTCAGTAGACGAAGCATATGAGATAGCAACAAAAGTGCATGAATAACTTGCAAAGGTAAAAGTGTAGACACAAAACTCTGAAGAAGATGGCAGCTGCGGAGGTAAAAACTTAAACACATAATATTTGTTGTGCTAGACGAAGGTATATTGAAAAATGAAACGTGATTAAAAATCACTATACAACGACAAAGTTTTGCCCCAGAGGTTACAACACGCATGCACGTGTTACTACTTTACTATATAGCAGCACAAATGCATAAGTAATTTGCGGAGGTTGAAAAATAGGCACAAAAAAATTAATTATGATAGCCAATAAAATACATGGAGAAAGAAATACGAATGGAAATTTCTGCAAGCGGTAGAAATTCACAACGAAGGTAGTAATATACGTATAACATTTGTATACTGCAACACGACGAAGGTGACAGCATATGAACCGTAGTACTTGGAAACATAATATTAAGATGCAAAAATGATAACTATTTTGGCCGACTTGGCGAAGATTAAGTAACTTAGCAAGGAGATAATGTTTAAAATATTTTTATGGAACAATGAAACGAAGCTAAGCAGATGATGCATATAAGGATATAATATACTTATCGGACACCGAAGTTGGACTGCTGAATACCAGTTAAGAAGAGGCAGGACCCATAGTGACACAAACTCTTCCGCAGTGGAATGGTGGACACTATTGTTGCTCCATCACAAGGGCGGGAGGTTCGAATCCCCACACTGCAAGCTCCAAAAGGAAAATGAACTGCATCTATGCAACAAACGTTAAAGGGCACTGGTGGTAAGCGGTATAATCTGCGCCCCGCGAAGGCATTTTTTGCGGAAATATACAACTGAGCCGCGAAGGTTCCGCTAAACGGAGGCGATGGCCGGCGAAGCCGCCTCGGCGGGAAGGCCGCCGAAACCGCCTCGGCCCACTGCAGGGACGGGAAGGCCGCCGAAGCTGGGCCGCGGAGCCGCCTCAACGGTCGCGCGGAGGTCTTGGAGCCGGCCCACGGAGGCGTTTGCTGCACGGGGACGGCTGTTTTGGGCCGCGCTTCAGCCTGGGCCGCGGAGGTGAAGAATTAGCCTGCGATGGTGCGCCAATTTTCTGTTGGTCGTGACGATTGAGGCCGGCGCTCGCACTGGCCTGTCGGTGCGACGGCGTTGGACCATAAGCAGCAGCTTTGGCCCACGTAGCGGAGACCATCGCCGCGGAGGCCCTGGCAAGCGAAGGTTGGCTGGGCCCCGAAGCTGCCTTGGCCCGCGGAGGTTGGGACCGGCCTTGCTACTTGTGGAGGCTGCGATGGCGGAACCCTTGGTCCGCATGGTCCGCGGAGCATCTGGTGTGTGAGGTAGCGATGGGCTGCGGAGCCCCTGTTCGACACCTAGTCACGGAGGTTCCTTCTCCCGCGAAGCTGGTGCCCGCAATGCCGGAGCTTGGGGTCTCACTCGAGCGTCGTGAGGCGCCGGCTAAACCAGACGAAGCCCCGGGCGGAGCTTCGCTCTTCTTCCGTCTTCCATCACCGAAGCTTGACGGGATTGTTTGGGACGTGCAAAAACGGTGGGCGCCAGCTGTTGGGCTGAGCCCAGCAGATTTAGGTCAGGAAATGATGACAAAGATTAGAAAATAGGCAAAGAGCAAAGAAACAAAGGCTTACGGACGAAGGTTAAACTGGTAACTGACTCTTTACCATTCCATTATCACGTGTCTCCAAACCCTAGCCTCAGTGCCATATATACAGGGGGTAGTTGTTTACGTATCTTCCCTAGGGAACTCTAGAATTACAGAAAGTTTCCATGTTACACATGGGCCAGCTATTTATTGAGCCGGGCCTTCTAGAGGCTAAGCTGTTTCTCCCAACACAAGGTATGCAAAGTTTTCTCCTGCCTGGATACAGAATGCATTGCATTGTGCAAATTCGAAATTCACTACTTCCGATGTATGTTGTATGTTGCTATTTTCTGAATTTCAGCTGTTGAAGGCCCTCAGGGGTGTGAGGATTGAGGTCACACACGGCACACCAAGGAGATAAACGTCGTAAGTTCAGAATTGCTGGCTTGTCAGTAAAGCCTGCTAATGATTTAAGGTAGAATTGCTCCCCTTTGCATGCTCGATAAAATATTATAGCCTCTCTAGTTCAGAAATATATGGTGCCATCAAATTCTGTCATCAGACAGTCTTCTAACAAAATGTTTCTTGGATCCTTAAAATACCAGTTTTCTTTTTTTCTCGAACACGCAGAAGAGCCGCGCATCTTTTTATATATAAGAGAAAAGAGGGGGAAAAGAGCCCCGTACAAAACAACCACTCTAATACCAGTTTTCAAACACCAAGTGGAGCTATGAAGACTGTCACTGATTACTTCAGAGAGAGATACAATCTGGAATTGAAGTACAAATTTCTCCCATGCCTCAATGTTGGTAATGAGCAGAATCCAACCTATCTTCCTATAGAGGTTGGCAATTATGGATTTCTCAACTTCAACATGATGTATTATGCTATATACTCCTTATCCTTTTATATTTTCTGCTGCTATTTCTGAATGTCAATTTGAACTTCAGGTTTGCAAGATAGTTCCCAGACAGCGTTACCAGACGAAGCTGGAAGGTAGTCAGGTTTCTACTCCATGGAGGACAATCATCCGGTTCAACCCTGAACCGGAGCGATCCATTCGTCAGGTTCATGATCTCCACTGCACTGTGCAATATCGTGTCAGGTGTAAACTGTGATAAAACATATATTTAAGTTTTCTCTTACCCAACTTTTTCTTTCCTTCGGTTGTTGACCATAACCAGGATAACAGCACCAAACGAGCAAGAGAATTTGTCCAAGCTTATGACTATGTTACAACGGTTGATGCTAGAGTTCTGCTTCCTCCAACTGTACTACTACTTCCATGATTTCTGATGTAGTATTTGTAGGTCTAAAGCAATTTGTGATTTTCTTATATGCTCTACTTTTGTTGCTGTAGCTTAAGTACCATAATTCTGGATCTCACAAAACGTTGCTTCCAATGGATGGGAGATGGAACATGAAAGACAAGGTATGTCAGGACTCAGGAGCTGCTAAGCCAGTCTTAATGTTAGAGCTTCAATGAGGATCCATTTTAGGAACCTTTTCCCGTAGTGTCATTTATTATGTTCTTTAGTGAAGTAATACATCTAGAAAAAAATGCTTTAATATTCCACGGTTTTTTATTGGGCAAGAACCATTGTTTGAAGATATTCATTTGGATTGTTTGCAGAAAGTAGTAAATGGTGCCAAGATCATCAACTGGGCATGTGTTAATTTTTGTGGAGATTTATCCAAGAATGCTGTTGAGCAGTTCTGCTTTAGGTTGGCTGAAATGTCTCGTATTACTGGAGTGGTAATATACCTTCTCATCATCATCCTTTTTTTACTGTCTCCTGATCCAAAGTTCAAACTGTCTAAACACTACTCCCATCTTACCATTTTCACTTTCAGGACTTGGCCGTTTTGAAGCTCCCAATATTCACTGCACGTCCAGATCATGTTGAAGATGATATTCGTATATGCTATCAGGAAGCACAGAACGAGCTGAGGTTTCAGAAGATTGACCTACTGCTTGCTATATTGCCAGATGAAAATGGAGCCTTATATGGTAATGTTTGTGATGTGAGACATAGTTTCCTGGCTTCTGTTATGCCTGATGTTACTTCTAAAAACAGGAAATGTTAAAAGGATCTGCGAGACAGATATTGGTATCATGTCACAGTGTTGTCGAAGGTCAAAGGTATTCACAAAAAATAATCAGATACTGGCAAATATCGCTATTAAGATCAATGCCAAGGTAAAACCTCAGCTTTTATTCGTCATGTGTTGTTTCGAAAAGATGTCTGATCAACATGACATGATACATTCATCATCTTAACAGGCTGGAGGAAGGAACTCAGTATTTGCTAATGTACAAAATAGTTTACCAGTTGTTTCGAACAAGCCAACTATTATATTTGGTGCTCATATTGCTCATCCTTCTGCTGTCGATGATTCTGTGCCTTCAATTGCTTCTGTAAGATTTCCTTTTGTTTAGAAAACGGGACTGTACTTTCTCTAGTTTCTTCTCACTAAACTAGTAAAATGCTGCCTGGGGTTCTGTTTAGGTCGTTGCGTCCCAAGACTGGCATGAGGTGGCCAAGTATAACAGTGTTGTTGTTGCACAAGATTACCGTGAGGAGCTCATTAGTGGCCTTGAAGACAAGTAAGACCTTTACTAAACTATTTGAGACATACATGCCACCAAATTGAGTTGCATTTTAATCATGGAAGTTTTGAAGGGAGCTCCTCCATGCATTTGAAAAGGAATCCAACAAGAAGCCCCAGCAGCTGATATTCTACAGGTTCACATCTTTCAACTATTCTGTGGTGTGCTCTTTTGATCATCTGACAGTTGACTGTTTCTCTCTCTCTCTCTCTCTCTCTCTCTCTCTCCCTCTCTCTCTATGTTCTTTTGTTTCATATTTGGTTGCTAGGGATGGCATAAGTGAGGGACAGTTCAAACAAGTTTTAGAGAAAGAAATCCCAAAGATAGAAAAGGTAAAGATATTTGAGAGAGAATAATGCTTGCCAATATCATATTTGATTGGAACATTCAGTAACTGCTTTTTCAGGCTTGGAAAGCGCTATATGATAAGGACAAGCCACAAATCACCTTCATTGTAGTCCAGAAGAGGCATAGCCTAAAGCTGTTCCCCAGTGCCAAGAAGTATCAGCGCTATGCTAAGAGGATAAATGTTGAGCCTGGTTACAACTTTAGGACCACGATCTTAATCTCCACAGTTATTTATGGTATCCTGTTTCATAAGCCATCTTGATCACATCTTTCTGAAAAAAAAATGTAGGCACGGTGGTTGATCATGAGATCTGTCACCCAGCAGAATTTGGTTTCTTCCTTTGCAGCCATGCTGAGATTAAAATAAGATGTCTACAACATCACAGATAACTTGAACTGTGTTCTTGCCAATTGTATCCTAGATAATAAAGTCTGGCTAATTATGGCAATGCGCAGGGGCCAAGCCGTCCTGTGCAGTACCTTGTGCTGCGAGATGACAACAACTCCACCGCAGATGAACTGCAGGCTCTAACGTATAACCTGTGCTACACGTAAGCATGCTCTTACTTGCCTGTTTCCTTTTTTCTGTTTCTGCTGTCCAGGTGTATGATAGTTTCATGTTTTCTCTCTTGTCAGCAATGCAAGCGGCACTCAGTCGGTGTCGATTGGTATGTCATTCTTATCTGTATCCATTTATAGCTCAAACAAAGTTGCCTCATATTTTTACTGCTTAAGCACGGTGTCTAGTACTGAAAACAACATTCAGGCTCGAGTTGTATGCTTCATAGAAACTGAGAAATATAATTCTGGTTGAATCCATAATCTAGAACCATGCACAGAAGGAGAAACACAACTGCACAAGTACATCTGTATCAGTTTGTGCACGGTGCATGGGAGAAAATGCTAACTGACGCTTTGGTGATTGTTTGTACTGGCAGCTCCTCCTTTACACTATGCCAACAAGCTCGCACAGCGTGCCCGCGTCTACCTCGCCCGAGGCTCCGACACGACGACGCCGGCAAGCTCCAGTGGTGCAGCTGCTCCTGCTGGTGGTCCGAAGCAACTTCCAGAGATAAAGGATGAGCTCAAGAGATCCATGTTCTACTGCTAGTCCTTCGCCTCTTGAATAGACGATGCTCTGCTCAAGTGAAACAATTGAGTGTGCTCTGAGCGACGTCCGCGGAAAGATGGCATCCGCAATAGTTTTTTATCTTCTTTTAAGTAGACTTCAAATGGATGGATGTTTTTTGTATGATGGAGGATGATGGTATGCCGAGCCTAGCAAAGCAACTTGTGAATTCAAACCCACAGTTCCAGTGACACGAGTCTAAATTTGAAAAATCATCATCCTCTGCTTTGCTCTTCGCTCTCTAGTTTTTGAATGGACCTCGCCTAGAGTTCCTGGTTCTGCCCCTGTCATTAATTCCTTGTTGCCGGTCTGCCTGAACTGGGGTTCAGAGTCAGAGAGAATGGGAGTATTGCTTGCATTATTGTCGGTTGTGGAGACAGAAGGGCTCCATCAGCGTCTTTTCCTATATATTGCTGTTGGTTTGTTTTCCCTTCTTGACGAGCAAGAAAGGGGGGGAAAGATTTTCGTGATTCATCCTTTTCCTGCTTTGGAGTCAATTATTCCTTCATGTGCTACCTTCTTTTGTCTGATTTCCGATTTGTCCCTGCCTTGAGAAAGGAACGCCATGCATGGTCTTATCTTTTGCAAGCTTGTACGCTACTGCCTTTTATTTTAGGACAATTTGCTTGTGTGCCGTTGTGAACGTTGCTCTCAGCATATACTACCACTAGTATGCATTGATTGATTGGATCTATTTGTGTTGCTCGGATTTTGTCGGAGTTGATATCGCACATAGTACTCAGCTGTGACTTGTTTTTGGTTTAAAAAAACAATGATTTTTACATAAATCAAGTAGAATCCATATATAGGCTTCAATCCAACCAGGGCCTGATTTGTTCGTCCTCCGATCCAATCATAGCAGTTGTCAGAACCTGTCGTGGTCGTGGGCCTGCTCTCACAGAAACCAAGTTTTTGAAAGCAAGAGATGAAAGTAGAAAAACGCATAGGGAAGTGTTTCAGCTCGAGTTCGGTGTTGTATCCATCGGATCAACTCATCCATTTTATCTGGTGGTACTTTGCCCACTCACCTAGTTATTATCCGGTGATAGCTGTGTGCAGTGTGTGTCTGTTTCGCTCGTTCAAAACATACCATCTGCAAATGATTGGCGGCCACAGTAGTGGTTTGAGGAGCATTGACAAATGAGGTGGGTCAGCTGATGGGTTAATTCATTAGTTTTTCCTTTTAAAATACTGGATTAGTGCCGGATGAGGTAGGGTAATAAAGGCATTCTTGCATTGTCAGTGCCAAGTATCCCTCCTGTGCGATTGGATTTCGAGGGAAAAGCTACGATTCATCTAAATAAATATTTAACTACCATAAAGGTAGCAATTATGGCCTAATTATTTGGGTCTTTTTGGAGATCGGAAGTTTACACTAAAGCAAGTTTTCCCTTTTCGCAATGCCAAAGTATGCTTATATGCGCGCGTCACCTGCACCGATTGAAGCAAACTCTTGTCCATGAATCTTACAAAAGCGCATACTCTTCCTCCATCCAAACGTCTTCCATTTTTAATCACGTCAAAAAAAGGAACACTCTCCCAAATTGTTCCTTAAATATTTCTTCTTTGTGAAGATGCTCAAACAAAAATTAGAGCGAAATATGTGACCAGTCTTTAAACTTGTCATAGTGTATGGTTTCGGTGCATGAACTTTAAACTATGTACCCAAGTTGAAATGTGACAGTAAGACGTGGAGATTTGATATTCACAAGTCAAAACTACAGGGATATTTTGGGCATTTTGAAACTTCATAGATATTTTAACAAGTTTATGCACCCCAAACTATAGTTTCAAAGTTTATAGACATGAATGACTCTCTTAGTCCCTTATAAGTTTAGGGATTGCCCATGCATTTCATTTTATTAAGGTAGCTTCTGTAATTCACTAGCTCTAAAGGAAAAAGATTCCTCGACTCAAAAAAAGGAATCCAAACTATGGTAGAAAAGATGATATGCTTCACCGCATTTAACAGAATCCATAACTGATAGGAGTAGGTTGGTATGGAAAATCCATTCATATATAGATTGACTGACTAATTGAGCACCTGGATTACTTTTATGACTGGTATTATCACTTCATTAGGCTCTTTCTTTATTTTTGCATATTTAAACTAAAATTTGAATATGATGAAAGATCAAGCGTCATGTTCAAAGTCAACGGTGTAAAATATAAATTGTAAGGACTTTTGAATATATTCACATATTATTCCATGAATGTATTTTTATTTGTGTCTATATTGATCAACGTCTGCATGAACATACAGAAGGAGGGAGGGCCAAAATCCTTTACAATTTTGGAGCAGAGGGAGTATTGATTCCAAGAGTTTGGAAACCGAGTAGGGTAGGAGTAGGATGCATCCTATACTTCAGAAAAGAATAGGTACTTTTGCATTAAGCATGCAAGAGGAGGCATTCTTGTATTTTCTTTTCTTTTTTCTAAGGTGATTGATGTGAAAGAATGATTTAGGAATTGAAAAATAGAATAAATTCTGCCCCAGAGGTGACTGATGCAGTGCATAGCCAAATTTTCTTTAACAAAAGAGACGCAATTGTAAAGAGAACTAATTCCAATTCCATCGATTTGTCTAATCACATATTGTTATATGAGGCTATGCATCGCCAATATACGATTATCTATGCATCTAGCTGGACAGCACATAAGTGTTCTGTAAAATTGCAATAGATATGATGAACTCGCATCTAGTTATCTAGTAAAAAGTGAACTCATGCTTAAACTAAATAAAGCTATACTACATATGTGGACAATCCGTCAGAATGAGTTGCACCTTTGATCTGATTGAGATACACATGATAAGGCAATAAACCAGATATAAACACTAATAACAGGCTAGTACATACCCCTTCTGTTCCTTTTAACCTAACTATATACGTACTAGTCAATCAACCCGTGCAAAATTCTTAAATGTATTATGTGTTACCGTACAACATATATGGATCTATTTTTATACTTAGTTTTTTATAATAGCATATCTTGCTACTTTATATGTATGCTTAATTGATTTAGATAATCTTTGATCAATTGCAAAAGTATGTGATTTTAATATAATTTTCAGGGGTTACTTTCATTATATTATTAGTCATAATAACTAAGGTGAACAATTTAAATATAAATTAAAGGGGATATTTGGTATTATCCATCAAAATAGCAAATGTGAGCAATTAGGTATAAATTTAGGGTGCTATTTCATATTTTCTTTTATATTGGCGGAGTGGGTAATTAATATGTAGTTTAGGAGTTATTTAATATTGTTTTGATAATGGCAAATGTGGGTGATTACTTAGAAAATAAATCTAATGGCTATTAAGATTCTTACCTGTCAATTGATGATCGGGTGTTTTTGATTATTGTGAGAATTTCTATGGTTTTTTTTACGCATCCTGTGAGGATTGGTGTGGAAATTTCAAAAAGGGTCTACAAAATATCTGTTTTGTGGAAAGGTTTCTAGCATCTTTAATGGAAGAAAAGACAAAAACTGAAGGTAAATTTGAAAATTGAAAACATCTAAAAAAAGAAGAAGATATTTGCTTTCGTTGAGAATTGAACTCAAGACCTTTCGTAATGGCAGAGGTGGGTAATTACTTAGAAAATAGATCTAATGAAAAAAAGAGGATATTTGCTTTCGTTTCATAATGGCAGAGATGGGTAATTACTTAGAAAATAGATCTAATGACTATTAATATTTCAATCTGCCAATTGATGGTTGGATGTTTCTGATTATTGTGAGAATTTCTAGGATTTATCTTTTTTCTAGCGCATTTTAAAATTAGTGATTTTTTTGAACCTTCAATTAGTAATAGCAAGATACTTTGTTGAACAACCTCTTGTTGTTTTTCTGCATCTTAATTTTGCTTTGTTTCTCTATTTTTTATCTAATAGTTATGCAACTCAAGTGTTTTAAATCTTTTCAGAAGAGACATCATCTAATCTAATAAATTATAGTAACCAATACCATATATATAGATATAAAGTAAACATCGTGCTGCCAGTGGGGGTTGACTTGTTGGTTACTTATTTGGTAGCTAACGAGTGCACTGCAATGCGGATTAACTCGATAACACCACTGAATGAGGTCAAGACTAATAGCTAAGCAGATTGTGGTCATGATGGTTTCTACCTGTCGATACCATATAGCGTTAGAGAGCCCATTAAGTTTGACACATTGAATTGACCCGGCCGACCCCTCAATTAGTGTGGTTTGAAGGAATTTAAAAGACATCTGCTTTTAATCACAACGGCGTGTCGTACATAGTTGGAATTAGTTTAGGAATGTGATGCCATGCACGCAGCATTATCTTCTAGCAAAAAAAGTTGGCTAATGGAGGGGCCTTCTTGTTGTCATAATATTATATATACTGATGCTCTTTGTTTTTCATACCACAAAAGTAGGATTGTGTTGGGCACGGGGGACTTCTTATATTTGGATTGGAGGAGCTTAAATAAGGAGAGGAAAGGTTGTGTCGAGAAAGGGCGGCTTCCCCGCCATTTGTTTAACGAAAAGCAAACTGTAGAGTGAGATTGTTCTCCTTCTTACAACATTCGTTCAATCCTTTTGGTTATGGAATGTCTTTCGTATACCTAATTAAAGGTGTCTGTACATTTCTATTAGTATCTAGGGATAGATCAGTTTCCAATGTTGATTGTCATTAATTAATTACTACGCGCACACACATATGTTTTTTTACTTAAAAACAGCATGGATGCATCAATGCATGCCTCATACTCCTGGCCTGCTATACTGGCCTGCTTCTTGTATGGAAAATAAATGCTAAAACAGGTGAGCTCAATGAGTCTTATTTACAGATCAATGAACCCTACAACCTTTTAGGCATTGAAGAAAAGTTGGAAATGTATATGCTAGGACCAATTAATAGCATATGGTTGATGGATCCCCCTTTTCACTATATAAATTAGATGTACATAAATATTTACGAGCACATACATAGCTAGAGTCAGTCCCACTCTAGCCAAGCCAGCACTCACCTAATATAAACTTAATCTAACACACCTTTCATAGGACGAATTAATATTGAAATGTGAGGTGAGGAAGCCAAACAAGACATGCATGATCCTAAAAGCAGGCACGCATACGTAACAAAGCGCCCAGCCTCATAGCGACAGGTGAGTATTGTTGTGGTTCAGGACTCAGAATAATTGGAGGGAATGAAGAATTAATTGGCGTGAGGCGGTGGTTAACGATGGGCAGAAAGCAATCAGCAATGTTATACGAAGAGCTAGAGAAGAGGAGAGCAAGCTAAGGGCGGAGGAGAAAAAAAAATAAAGGAGATGGAGAGACTTAATTAATTAGCTTGTTGCAAAGTGGTGAAGGCTGAAAAAGCATGCTCAAGTGGAGAGAGACGATGTCACACACGATTGTCCAAGGTGCTAAGACTGAAGGCCTGCTGCTGGGGTGGTGTGTGGGGAGCCACCACCACTCCCCATCACAACCACCAACTACATCTGGTCGTCTAGCCTTAAGCGATGCCAAGCTTTTAGCAACGCTGAGCTGCTGGGGGAGGAAATAATTATTCAAGGCCTGGGGGAGTGAACGAATGCAGCAACTTAAACTCATGAAAGTCTATCTATCTCTTTGCATTGGGAGGAGGCCTCATGCACGCTGAAATTCTTATCCAATTCAAGTGTTGACAAAACTGCGATGATGATTAGCTAGTGCTGAGGGATTACTACTAGTGTTTTTATAAGTTTCGCCACCATCGCGCTTTGCAAACCTAACCGCCATGATTGGGGCAAAAGGAATGTTCTTGGATATCTGTCTGGGGGGGTGGGGGGAGAAGGTACGCACGAGCTAATTGGTGTTATATGCATGCACTGCAATTGGAGATGGATGGGAACAAAAGAGCCATCGGATCGGAGTCCAGATCTCACTGGAACTCATGATCACAAAAGGCAACAGCTGCGACAGAGCATGCGTGCATGTTAACCAGTCAACTAACACTCAAGCGCATAGGCAGAACGATTTAGTTCGTTTGTATGGCTAGGATCACTATAGTCAGTAAGCTATAGCTAGACCAACAAGCATGCATGTCCCCATATCTTTTGCCTTTATTTGGAGGTCAATTTGGCAGTAGGAAATTAAGCTGGCTGCTCCTCAGCCGTTGCAGTTTTTTCAATGGAAGAACAGTGGTGGATTCAGGCCATATCTTGAGCAAAATCTGAGAGTTTATTGTGGCAGTGGTAGTCTTCGATTTCTTCTTCAGGTCTTTCTTTTTCTGTGGGAGTAGTATGTGATCTAGTAGTTGAGTTACCTCAGTTCTCAAACACTAGTTGGAAAGACGTACGGTACCTACTAACTTTTTTTTTGCTCAACAGGCAGAAAAGAAAAGAAAATTGGAATCAAAGGCATTACTACTGTCTCCCCCTTTAGAAAAAGAAATTTGTCCGGGCCGGGTGAGAATCCACCTGATGGCACAATCAATTTTCGGACCCGATCATTCTTTAGTTTCTTCAGTCGGGTGCAAAGGAAGGATAGATAGGAAAGCAATACGAGACGAGACTAACATCTACAACTAATTGAAAATTTTGCAGGCTAGCTGCATGCAGATATACTACATAAGTAATATATATACCTAAATGCTAGGTAAGAAGTTCCGTTCAGCTACATATAATATATGCTACTTCTTTTAGTTTGACAGTGATCTTGATTGGACTAAACACAGTGATGATTTTGACCCATTTCAGATCGCTTCAGCTCATACATTCTGTCCTACATACGTCTACATGCATATGCATTGGCTAACATATACTGCAATTATTAATATAATGTCTGCCTATATAATCAGATCGGCCGAGCAGTTGACAGACGACACCTCACCCTTTGGCGCGTCCGGTCCTCGTCGCCCGGCGGGCAGGCCCGGCCGGTAAAATCGCCGTGAAAGGACGGCTGTGTCGCGCGTGCGCCCCGCCACCGCGCAGACATGTCCAGTCGAGCTGTTGCCACGGTCGGCCGGGCCTGCAGGTGAGGTCGATCTCTGCAGCTGTTGCCAAAGTTCGTCCAGCCTCCCCTCCCCTGGCCCCTATGCCCTAGCAGATCGTGGTCTCGGGGCGTCAGGTATGAATGGAATGAACGGCTGTGATCTCCGCACTCATCGCACGTGCTCTTTGCATTGTCTCGATTTTATAATATACTTCCTTTTTATTTGAAGCGCTTGTTTTTCTATAAAAAAATTTAGTCAATTCGTCTTATTCAAAAATAAAGTCCCATGCATGTTATATAAGACCTTAATCTATGTGGTGCGTGGCCTTAACAATGTAAGTTTATTTCGAACCTTTTAAAAAACTTTGTTTCATATCATTTCTTCCTATTACAACTATGGACGGTAATGAGTCATGATCTAAATGTTTCTTTGCAATCTAAATGTACTCTTGATGGTTTTTAAATAAATAGGAAACTGACACAGCCCTTTTTAGACAGATCTTTAAAATTTTTAGGCAAAATTTGAGGGCCCTTTACCACCCCTAATTACAACCCACGGATAACCCAGTCATAAAAAAATTCAATAATACTTCCGTGCTCGACCTAAATAATGGCATAGTTAGATAGTAACCCTAGCATTCCAAAACATATGTTTTTAGTTTTTTTCCTAGGTTAAATGTCTCTAACTATTGATCAAACTTATTGAAAAAATATATTAACAATTACAATATTATTATTGCTAATTAGAGATGGGATACATTAGTAAAAGAACTAAACCATAAAAAACCTCAAAAAATTATATAGCCATCAGTTCGGTAGGCTCTAATAATCATTAGTGGTAATATATAGCCATTTGATTTGGTCTTTTCTATGTACTTACTCACCTTTGTATTTATAAAAAAAAAGAAAATAACTTTGTAAAAGATAATTTAAAATAACATGTACATTTGCACCTAGATTAAATGCCTTTTTTACCACATCTATCGGATGAAAAATAATATAAAATTACCAACACATGCTATTATGAAAAAAATCTAACCATAAAGTATGCACACACACATACACGCGTGTGTGTTTCTAAGCTATTTCCAACTTCTACCGTTATTAGTATATAAGATACTTTTTCTCAGATTACACATATACGAGTACGATATATGGCACCATGCAAGCCAAGCACGTATGCATGCATGCATAAGCGATAAGTATACATTTTTCTTGGTTTAGTAACACATGAATACATGTGCGCCGCTCATCAACAATAGGGAGGTTGATTTCTCAAAAAAAAAAAAATAGGGAGGTTGACAAGCCCTAGCTGATCGAGAAGCTCCACCACTATCACACGTACCCTCACGTGTGGTTTCAGCGGTGGCTGCTGCTTCGCCTTATGCCAACAGTGAGGAACTGTGACAAGATTCCAAGCGATTTGCCATGCTGCTGCTGCTGTGGTTGGTGATTTTGACGTAGCTGGCTGGCCAGCCCAGGCTGCTAGGGCAGGCCGATGTGGGTGCTGTGGTCCTCCACGACGATCGAATTCCATGGCGATCGCGCGTGTGGGCGTGTGGCTGATGGCGATGTACTGATGCACGCCACTACAAGGGAACAAATTTGACAACAGCACATGCACGCACGCTCATCAGCTGGACGACCTAGCAAAGCATTGGTGACGGCCGGCAGGAACGCTGCTCTCTAATAATCTGATCGACCGGTAGGTGGTGCAAATATGCAGAATCTAGCTGGCCCACCAAACGTCTGCTTCTGCTAGAGATATATAGTTTCAGCAAGAATTCATCGTTCATGCATGCATGGGTTACTAACAATTGCAAAAGTTTGTTTGTGTTGCTCTCCATTTAAGTATACTCAGTTGCAACAATATATGAACATATACATATACTCCCTCCGGTAAAAAAATTATGACGGTATTTTTCTTCCACAACTTTGCTCACTTTCTTGCTCAAAATTTTTGTGAAAAAAATGTAAAAATAAAATACAAAACATGTTCAAACTACCTTTAATAATAAAGCAAATCACGATAAATTAATTATAACTTATATTTTTTTAAAAATAGGATGAATGGTCAGAGACATGCCAAAAGTCAGTGCCATCGTAAATATATATGTAGTATGATTGGAGGGAGTATACCTAATATGGTCGTATTTGATTTTAGACATATATATATGGCACATAACTGTATTATGTAGATTGTGCAATAAAGTCAAACTCAAGGAATAATGTCCCTATTGACATTGTCACTGAGGTGTGGGGCTAGGCCCACACGTCAGTGAAGGTGGGCGACGTTAGAGGATCAAAGGAAGTCTCAAGGCCCAAGTTGACTTTGAGAAGTATACCTCGCATAGAAAAAGGTAAATTAACATGTGTATTTTCCTATTAATAACGATCACATTTAGTCAAATTTTTGCGACATGCTCGATCTGTCTAGGATATTTTGAGAGCCTCGCTGTTGGTGTTGGCATACAGAGTGCGATCGTACTTGAGTGTGCGTAAAGACTAATCTTGGATGGTAGTAGTGAATAATGCCAGATCTAAAGTATTTCTCCTTTGCCGCAGAATTCAAGCCCACACACAGACTGCAGCAGCAGCAGCAGCAGCAGCTGTGGTCGCTTTCGGAGCACATCGTTTGCTCCTTTGACATTCTTCTGTGGTACGGTCTTGCATGCACATCCCCTTCAATTCCAGTCCAAATCACATCCATATCAACCAGACTTTTAAGCTGCCAAGATACACCAACACCATATCTTGTACACACATCTGTGCCATTTCATTCCATCATTGACACATGTATATGATATTTTTAGATGATAGGATAAAAATTGACACTAATTAAGTCAACCCACCAACTTAGTGCAAACCTGCAGACCTCACTATAGGTTGACTATTAAGCCTTCATGAAATAAAAGAGAGGCTGCTTACTTATTATATTGCCTAAATAAGCATATGCAATCAAGAAGTTTTTTTTGAGAAGAATGCATTAAATGAGGTATGAGCCTACTATATGTCATTTGCTTAATTACCAGTCAGGTAGCAATAATATCAGGTGCTTTATGTTTTTTCTCACCAAAAAATGACTTTGCGAAATTTTGAGTTATAATATAATAATTGACAACCACGGACCTGACTTGACACTTGACACCGATACTAGCGGGTGACACAAATGAATGGGAGAGCGAAGGAGGAGGAATGCAGCTTTACAAGACTTACTCGAAAACGCGTCTGAAATTATTGGGGAACATGATGGCAAGCAATAGATTTCAAGGTTGAAAACCCTTGTTAAGGTTGAAGTTTCCACTTGAGCCACCACCACAACAAGCATGCTTCAACTCTTGCCTTTTTCCCTCCCACTGCACCTTTCATGCTCCACTAGGAGTTGAGCCCCACAGGTGGTGGTCAAAATTTATTAGGTAAAGATTCAAATTTTGAATAATAACTGGGTTTTCCATAACCCGAATAAATCCAAATCTGAATGACTATCATGCCTGGTGATGTGGACCACCAGCAATTGTTTTGACATGGTAAAGGGGAAATTAACTAAAAAGATTAGATATGCTGACTAGCTAGCTGCTAAGGACAGATATTCACATGTTGATGTGGACCAAAGATAACTCTCAGACAGGCCATGATTGGCTTCAGGAACAACTTGTGCACTCTACTCCTCTAGTGCACACAGTTACAGAGCGAGAACTCAGCAAGACTCCAAACTTGGCATGTAGTGTAACATTGTTTTTGTTCTTGATTTTGCTGGTAGTCCCTTTTGTTGTGTAATCCCAGATGCATGCATGTGTGTAGCATAATATCGGCATGGTTGGTTAAAAAAAAAATACTGTCTTAGGTTGGCAGTCATGGCTTCCTGCAGCAGCAATGGGCATGATGATTAGGAAGAAAATATGCAACAGCCAACAGGTAGAGGTAGCGCAGCACCAGAAAGGGCAGAATCACCAGTGATTTCTGTGCGAGATAGGGTAAACTAGCCACTTTTTCTGTGTCTCCCTCTTTCTACATGAGCATCACTTTCATTGTAGAAAAGCTTAGTATACAAGCTTTTTGCTGGTACCCACCAATTATTATGGACCATGGACCTATAAATATTTTTTATCAAACCGATTGGTAAACTCAGTTAGGAATTAGTTGTGGGGTCCTAATCTCTTAGTGGTAATGATTTTTTATAAGCAAAATTAACAAAATGCATGCATGTTTTCCTTTTTGGTGCGGGGATGTTGAGACCATTGTTTTCGAGACGCAATGATCATTTTAGTAAACATCCTGAAGGTACAATTATGAGACGCAATGATACAGTAGATTTGGATTATGAAATTCGTTGGAAGAAGAGTTGCGACAAAGAAAAAGATAAGTATGAATAAGAAAGGGAAATTAACCCAACTATAGGCATGTCACTCAACCTTAGGGATGGAAGGGTGTTGAGAGGGAAATGAGCTAATTTTTTTCTCAACCTCATCGTTCCCTCCAATCCCCAATGGGGAATGAAATATTTAAACTAGCTCTACGACATTCTTTTCACGGGGAAATTAACCCCATGTTAATTATTGCCTCTAGCCAATCAATATATGACGCTAGAACAAATGATAGTTAATGACAGTAGGAGGGAGTAACAAAAGAATTAATAAGCTTTCATGGCGAACTTTCATTGAGACCTTGTGATCCAAATGCCGTAGTTTAATAACTTAATAAGCCTTAGCCAGTTATCAGAACCTAGCTAATAAGGTAGCTATATATATTGCTTCGTTCGTGCAGACAGGTACATATGCATGCACACCACCGTTTACTGCAATGATGCCACAAATCTGCAGGATCCCGCAGCAGTGTGTGAGAATTCCTGAGTTCATGGTAGGGTCAGATGTGATAGAGAATCCAGTGATAACGATCGAGGGCATGCTCTGAATCATAATCTGAAGGGGCATCCTATGCATGTTCAGTTGTACTACCTCTTACTTCATCACTGAGTGTTTCATCTGAGCTCTTTCTTGTCCACCACTTACACTGCAATAGGGATGCCCTCGCATGGTGGAACCCATCACTGATCGAGTGTTTCATCACTGACTGGGGTTCCGATCCACTAAACTCGACTTGAACCCTAAAAAGGACTATATATATCCACGGTATTTAACATGAACATGTTAAGAACGGAGAACCCTCGCATGGGTTAGAAAGACGACCAACGGATTCGATTGTATAGTAGGAGAGGCAACCTAATTAATACGACGATTAGCGACAAAGTACGTAGCACCACGTACTTAAGAGACAAGCTGATGAAGCAGGGATCAGAGTGACACTGTGTTAGTTGCTTGGCTTAATTGTCTTTAGCTTGCTGCCAATGGAGTCAGCTAGCCCCTGGCCGAAAAGGATAGACATGTCCAAAGCCGATCGATCGACAGGGACACTGACGTCACCACAGCGTAGCCATCCACCTCTCCTTTAAAAAGCTCACTCACTCGTCTCTCTCACCCCACAACCTCTTCTCTTCTCTCCTACCTAGCTCACTCACTCCCATCCACACAGGGCCAATTTCATTCTCCTCTCTCTCTCTCTCTCTCTCTCTCTCTCTCTCTCTCTCTCTCTCTCTCTCTCTCTCTCTCTCGATCGGAGCTCAGCTCATCAGGCAGCCTGCATCATCCCTGCGCCACGCACACCGTCAGTCAGGCGTCAGGTCGATCTCGCGTGCCGGCCGTGTGCATGCAGTGCATGGCTCAGGAGGGCTCGGAGGCCTCCGTCGCCAGCTCTCCGCCGCCTCCGCCGCCGTCGGCCTCCTCCTCCACGTCCTCCGCCGCTGCAGCCGCGGCCACCTGGTGGCGCGACATGCACCACCCTTCAGCCGCAGCTACCTACGGCGCCGCCTGGCCGCCCCCACCCGCCGCGGCGGCACGGTGGCCCCCGATGGCCGCCCACCACCACCAGCAGCACGGCCGGACGACGACGTCCTCCGGCACCGGCGGCGCCGACGACGACCACCTCTCGGCCTCCAACGCCACCTTGACGTCCTTCACCACCAACACAGCCTCCACCACCAACCACTCCGGCCTGAGCATGGACTCCGGAGCTGAGGCCGCCGCCGTCGCCGCCGAGAGCCACCTCTGGAACCAAGTCCTCATGTGAGTTGCTACTTGCTACTACGTGAGCACGACACGTACGCAGACCAACGTACGTCTATACGATCCGTACGCATGCACACTTGCATCATATATATGCAGTCGATCAGTATACGACCACCATCGAGACCACACAAAGATTTGCATATGTCAAGATCAAATAATTATTCTACTACTACACCTGCAAAGATTTGCATGCATATTCGATTCGGAGGGCGATGCATGAAAAGATGGCACGCGTCCACTACCCTTTGTCCGATCGATCGAATGCCTCCAAAGCCGCCTCGCTTTTCTTTAATTTGCCTAGCTAGATTCTAGCATCTCATTTCCCGGCCGGCCCCGAATATCGATCTTTAATTTGCTCATGTCTACTAGTTAGTGACACCGATTATTTCCATCTAATTAATCTTGCTAATTATATTCAGAGAGCTACCAATTAGCTGCTAGACTATAGACAGAACAAGAATATGTGCGTGCTGCTAGCTGCAAATTAAAGCAAGTATATATGTTTGGGGTAGCTTTCTAGTGGCAGGCTAGCCCAGCAGGGGAAAGAAAAAAAATTAAAGCACAAGGATCAGGAACTAAAGCAAAGGGAGAAATTAAAGGGGCTTTCCGATTTCGAATATAGCGGCTTCTGGCCGGGTTACATGTCTACAGAAGCATCCACATAAATATTTCTATGCTTGTGATTCTTTGGCTGCAAGGTTCTTTGCTTTGTAGGCTAAGCTCTAGCTAGGTTTCTTGCTGTAAAGTGGTAACAAGACTTGCATATATGTATGTAAGTCCACTGGAATTAGAATTAGCATATGTGTATATATATTTATATGGCTGATAAGTGAGATTGCTTGGAATAGAATTTCTTCTTTGAAGGGATAGATTATTATATATAATACATGTTCAAGTTATTGCTACTTACCTAGCTAGGGTTGGGTACAAGTAGAACCTAGCTAGATAACAATGCCAAACTATAGTTACATAGCCACTCATTGTTTTTGTGAAGACGCAACCAAGATCGGTTCGGTACGGATCACAAAAAAAGTGGAACCATATCAAGCATCCATGTCCCCCTTCTTATTAGTAGTACTTTAATCCAATTCCCAAAGCTGATCCATCTCTCTTTGCTGGTTACATTCCCACGCATGCATGTACTTCATTTTTGGAACAAAGTTTTTGCCTATATACTTTAATCGATTGCTCAATGATAGAGATTTAGATCACTGCCAAATCAGTGCTAATAACAAGCAAGCTTTACTTTCATATGTAATCAAACAAAACTTTCCAGCGTTTTGTTTCTCTCTCCCCTTCTGTTTCACCCTTTTGTTCGTTCTCTTTCTCTCTCCCTGCCTCTGCAGGGGCACCGGCGGCGAGGTTGCAAGGAGCATGCAGTCGGTGCACGACGCCCACGACGACAGCGAGAACTTCCTCGAGCTGCTCAACTCGAGGACGCTCGCGCCGGAGCTCTTCGCCGAGCCGCCGGCCTGCGACTACCTCAAGAAGATGGAGTACGGCAGCAGCCACGGCGGCGGCGGCGGCGGGTGGCCGGAGCACCAGTTCACGGCGGCCGCGCTGGAGAAGCACCTGAGCTCTGGCTACGGCGGCGCGCTCGCGCACCAGCACCAGCACCACGCGGCGCCGGAGCGGCTCACCGCGCACCTGTCGGACCTGGTGAGCAACTGGTCCATCGCGCCGCCCAACCCGTGCCTCGGCGACGCCCACCACCGCGCCGGCGCCGGCGCCTCGGCATGCGATAACGCCGCGGTGGCCGCCATGGACCACGGCGCCAAGGCCGGCTTGTTCCTGGCCGACTCGGCGGGCGGCGTCTGCAAGCACGAGATGGGCGGCCACGGCGCGATGCTGCAGGAGGCAGCCGGGGGCAGCGGCGGCGCCGGAGCCCAGGATTTCCTCCGGCCCACGGGGTTAGGGGGGTACAGCTCCATGCTCGGGCTCAGCAGCAGCAACAGGATGTACAGTGGCAGTGGCGGCAGCCCCGCCATGGACGTGCCGTGGGGCAACAATGCCGGCGCGGCTAGGAGCCTGTCGGACCTGATATCTTTTGGTGGACCGCCGCTGGGAAAGCAAGAGCAGCCGGCAACCACGGTGACGAAGGCGCAGGCGGCGGAGTACAAGAAGCAAGGGCAGGAGATCTCGTCTCCGGTACGTCGTAATAACGGATACAATATGCTTGTGGATCCTTCTTGCGAAGACGATGATGGATGTGAGCGTTTCTTCAGGCGAAGACGAGTAGCGGCGGCGGCAGTAAGGGAAGCTCGGAGGGGAAGAAGAAGAGATCGGAGGATCAGCAAGGCTCGGAGGGGAACACCAAGAAGTCCAAGAATGAGGCCTCCTCGCCAACGTCGTCTCTCAAGGTACGGACCCACGCAGGTGCACCCATGAAATGCAATGCAACCATTTAATTTACACGTAGACATATGCATTCCTATTAGTACATGCATTTTGGTGGGTTTCCGGAATTTGACTCTGACCCACGGATTGATATATCATATATGAACATATACAAATATTTTTGGACAACACAAACTCAAATTTTTTCTAAGCATCTCCACTAATATAATGACTCCTAAACTAGAGCCCCTACTTAATATTTCCGGGCTGCATCCCTCAGCCACCACCCTTACTAGATGTCATGCGAGCAAATTCCATATCAGAATTTCTATACATCATATTTCCCACCCTCTCATCTTCTACCTTTTCATCTCCTTTGTATTTTCATTTGAGATGGAGGAGATAGTCAAATACCGGTGAGGCTGAGCGAGAAAAAAGATGAAGGGAGGAAAGTGAAAGATGTAGATAGAAAAAAAAAAAATCTTCCGAGACATGAATAGTCACTCCCTTCCATATTTCCTCTACCAAGAGTCGTCGGCACCTGATTTTTCAAATTATCGACAAAGCTTTGAGCCTCCTACGTACCAAAGAGTCAATGTGCTAAATTGAACTACGAAGTTAATTGGGCTGATGTTGAACTACATTGACCAATTTGCATTGTATACAACAACATATGAAAGTACGTCTTTTTTAGACTACTATGTTGCAGCAACCCTAGCCCTAGATTTGCACCTGCGAATAGGGCTAGACAACCTAGCTAAACAACCTAAACAACCTAGCTAACGAACCAAAAGAATTATACATACCAACCATACATGATTTCTAGACAAATTGGCATACCTTATCAATTCTGACTCTACATGAGTTCTACAAATTTTATTCTTCATATGAATATTTTTGTTTTTTTCGATTTGCTTGATCGTGATACTAATTGACACATTTTCCTAACAACGTTCGATATCTAGTGGCTCTTATCTATATTTATTATTGAAGTTAGATTTGAGTGTCTTGTGAATCTAATTTGTAGTTTTAAGTGTACATTTTTTTTATCGGTTTGCGAGCCAAACAAGATAACTCGAGCTCACAAATGAGCCAAGCTAAGCCATTGTTTCTCTAACTTGTTACCTTAACGAGCCGAGCCGAGCCAACATGAGCTGGACCGAGCTGAGCCGAGCTGGCTCGACATCCACCCTGCCTGCAAGCAACCATTCTCAGAAAGTTCGATCTTCACCATGCACCACCACTACCTTCTTTCAACGGTTCAACTTCACTCAGCTTCTCCACAGCCTCGGCCCGGTCCTACCCTCCTTCCTCATCTTCCACAGCTAGCTCCTTCCATCAAATTTGTCCCCTCACTAACCCGTCAACCACATCGCCCCTCTCTAACCCTGCCTACCAGCCTTCGTCCTTCATCATCATAGCTAAAGGCATCACCGCCGACTTGCCCCATGTCTGATCCACTGCCCCTGGTCGTGTGGCCTCCCCTCTAGGCTTGCATCTATCCTGCCAAACTCCCCATCCAAAATCCCCAAACTTTAACCTTGTAGAGAGAGTCATTAATGTTGAAATGTGAGTGAAATATATATGCATATAATTGCGCTTTCAATTCGAGCAGTAGCAACACTGCTTAAATTGGTTGGCACCGTGGCTGCTTATTGCTTTCAAAGGATTCCTGGTTTGCTATTTTTAGACAACGACTACTATATATATATGGTGTAAAGTGTAAACACGCTATAAAAGTAGCTCACATTAAACGTTGTTTAAGCGAGTTACACACAATTATATACTCAGTATATATACAGTATATATTGGTCGAGATGTTGATGTTTCCTAGTTTAACAGGCATCGCAGTTGCCAAAAGTGAAGTTAGGAGACAAGATCACTGCACTGCAACAGATCGTTTCGCCATTTGGAAAGGTACGCCCATAGCGTACTGAATTTGTTAGTAATTATTTTGGACTAATCTTTTTGTGAGGCTATATTCATTTGCTACTATTACGTCCTCTTACACGTGTGTGTATGTTTCTTAGACGGATACCGCATCAGTTCTGTACGAGGCGATAAATTACATCAAGTGGTTGCATGAACAAGTGCAGGTAATAACTTTTGACCACTGCATTAATATTGCTCTTATAAAATTTCAGATAGCGGATTCTCTAATGTTTTTAAATTTTAATATAATAATCCCTGAAAGTTAGCCTAGTCTTTTGGTAGTATACCTTTTTATATGTGTGTATATGATGCTTAAAAACTTCAACCACTGAGGAGTGTGGAAGCTTTCTATCATTGGTGTGGGAGGACTTCTTTAAATCCTTTTAAGGCTTCCATAATGTATATAACCAGTGCAATAATAATTATTGTTTTGGCAAAAGGATGCTTTGGAAAAAGGCTCTGGTATTTCCAGAGAAAAGCCTCTTCTTAAGATCAAGGGTTTGGAATAATGATACGATGCAACACGACCAACCACCGGGAGACACGTGTCCTACCTCCAAAGCCTATGTCGACTCATACCCTTCAAAGAGGGCCCCAACAGAGCTCCCCTTTGTTTGTATTTTGCACAACATGGAGATGTTAGTGCTGCTGCTTTTGTGTAATGGAATGCATGGTCATGTTCCCCTTAGAACCCCTTTGGCAGTTTGGCTCTTCCAATTCATGATATAAAACGTGGAATACTTTCTCTGGATGTCATTGTGCTTTTTGGGAGTTTTATTTGAACTGACCCCCCTTTTCTGGTTTGTTGTGCAGTTGCTGAGTGATCCATACATGAAGACAAGTAGTAGCAAGGTAAATCTGCCTACCCCTTTTCCACAATATTTTTTTAGGGGAACAATTCCTGGCAGTAGCCAGTAGGCATCGGATGACATAGGATCACTCTGGCGAGCGAGCACAGAGGTGCCCACTTCTATATCATCGAATGAGTTACTGTCCTGTAACTCTATGTCAAAGGAACCTCATTCATCTTTGAAGTATATATAGCAACAAATTCAGCAATAAATCACCTTAAAATGGGGGGATACAAGTAAATAAGTGATAAAAGTAGTGTGAATGGCATAGCAACATCTGAAGAATGGTATGGCAGTCATCTTGTTTCATTTGGAACATAGAAATTTCACGGCAAATTACATTGTTAACTTGTGTATCTTCTAACAGGTAGCCTTATTATTTTGTCAGGACTACAACACATGGGGAGGATTGGATAGGAAGGAGAAGTCAGAGGTTGAGATTGACCTACGAAGTAGAGGACTATGCTTGGTGCCCGTCTCATGCACGCCTCAAGCATACAGGGATAACAACGGACCAGATTACTGGACGCCCCCATATAGAAGCTGCTTATACCGCTGAATTTGTCCGTAGCTATTGTTTGATTTGTTATCTTACCGTGTGATAATAATTTGTGGTGAATATATATATTATTAAAGAAGACAAATCATGCTTAGTCATATAAGTTAGAGCTCAATTATTTGTGTATGACAATGAGTTAATTTGAATTAAAACCTGATGTAAGTTGGTTCTTAATTAGATGTTTCATGAAATTAATTTCATCAACATCAACATTGATGTAGCGTTTCACTTTATCTCCAAGTCGGAGATATGCTATCAGACTCGGTATGATTTATTTTTGGTTAGGCTCACGTTATGAGGTAAGATGAGAAAGAAGGCTATGTCAAGATCACAAGTGTTATGTCCAAATGGGCCAGCTCGGAGCCCTATCATTTTGACCTGAACTCGAGCATGTTATTGGCTGGGACACTGTGGCTATATATCTACCAATAATGTAAACACATAAAATTCCATCCTAGCGTCGTCCATCCCTAAACCCAATTCATGTCACTCCAATCCCATTGCCTCCCCTGTATCCCCCCTCACCATGAACCTAATTAACCATCACATTGATCTCCTACACCCAGTCCAGTCCCCTCTGATGCGCACCCCACATGTTGCTCCCACCAGCTACGTTGTGCACGGCTCCACCATTGCACATCGTTCCCCTTCTCCTCCTATGCCACGCGCTCCCTTCCACAACTCCACCATTGTGTCATTCCCATTCCTATTAGTGCCATTGTGCCTCCACCCTATTTCACTACTCTTGATGTCTATAACGCTAGTGTTCATGAAACTAGTCCATCAACACATGCTCTCGCATGGGTTAAAGTTTTAGAAAGTATATGTACAAAATTGGTAGATAATTTTAGTAGTAGCAGCAATTAATAATTTAGAAACACATATATATGTCCATTTTTGTTATTTATTTTTTTATGACAACATATGTTGGTTGTTTAGAGTTTAGATGGAATTTTATTTTTTCTTTAGTATATTAAAGGTGATTATTCCAATTCTTATTTTATAATAGTATCGTGGATAATTTATATGCAAATTTAGGTTGTTATTTCAATTCATCTTTCATAATGGTATGTGGGTAATTTTTTAGAAAATATGATAGATCTAATGGCTATTATTATTAGAGCTACATGTTACTGAATATTGTGAGAATTTATAGGATTTATCTTTTTTTCTCTCTAGTGCGTCTGAGGAGGATTAATGCGGGGGCTACAAAAGAAGCTTCCAATTAGTAAGATAAATAAATAAATTCATATACTTCTTTCAAAAAAAACAAAAAGTAAATATTTTCTTAAAGACTTTATTAAAACATAAATAAGGAATGTGAAATGAGTTGCAAACAAGGTGTTCTGAAAATGACCTACCTTCCCTCTAGAGTTGAAAGAGTTACATTGTTATTTGAGTTTTGAGTAGTATCTCTTATTCGTTCTATTCTGTTATTGTTATGCGCAAAATATACATGTTTATTCAGGATGGCAATTGTGCTGCTTCCATTCTCCAAAATGAACACCACAGATGACATAAGTGGCCTGTCATTGGGGTTATCCTGCACACATAAGACTATAAGAGGCCTATGGGGATGCAAATCAAAGCTTCAGCAGGTATGCAGCTCTCTAATATACCTGAATGAGTGCCAAATCCTTTGCTTGCCCTTCCTTCCACAGGTTCCATGCCTGAATAAACCAAAACTATAACTGAGGCTGTGGAACTCTAGAAAGTTCAATGTCTACTGCTTGCAAGATTCAGGAAAGCTTATACTCACATAGACTATAGGATTTTCGAAGTCTGCTATGTGATCAGTAGAGCTTATCTTCACGCCACTTACAACTTCTATACTCAACACACCGAATCTGTACACATCAGACTTTATATAAAATATGCCTCTCATTGCATATTCAGGAGCCATGTAGCCACTGCAGGAACAATCATATGTATTTTTCTGTGACCTAGGTTAAATTTATAGTAATTTAAGAAGAAGAAGAAGAAGAAGAAGAAGAAGAAGAAGAAAACACTCGTTATGTTCCAACAACTCGCTTTGTGTTTGCATCGTGTTGGTTGTCACCAAACATCCTTGCCACACCAAAGTCTGCTATCTTGGGTGTGATCTCTTCATCCAGCAAAACGTTGCTTGCTTTGAGATCTCTGTGAATTATCTTCAGCCTTGAATCTTGATGGAGGTATAGAAGCCCTTTA
Source organism: Paspalum notatum (assembly GCA_022530915.1). Lineage (NCBI taxonomy): Eukaryota > Viridiplantae > Streptophyta > Magnoliopsida > Poales > Poaceae > Paspalum > Paspalum notatum. Next base: position 44,980,443 of record CM039685.1, read on the forward strand.
GCAACTCCTTTGATTATGTTTAACCGTGTTGGCCAGTCCAGCTCTAATTTTCGTGTACTGCCTACAGATAAAGGCAATGGTGTCCCATGAGTAATGGCCAATTGGTGTTGTTGAATTGTGAAGAAAGTGTATTGTGCTATTTAGACCATACTGAAAAGGAGAGCATCTAAGCTTTTGTTAGGCATGTACTCAAAGGCTAGCAGCTTTTCATCTTCCTCAATGCAGCTACTGATAAATCTAACCAAATTTTTGTGCTCTAGCTTGGCCAATGCAGCTTTTCATCTTCATTTCTGAATTCTGCTATTCCTTGCTCGGAGTCCCTGTTGAGCCTTTTGATGGAAACTTCTCGGCCACCTAAATTTGCCTTGTAAATCGAAATGATAAATGAATAAGACTGGGATCTAATATTATTAGTGCTGCAACCATAGTTCTCAAGGGTGAAGACTAAAATAGGTAAGTACTACCTTGTAAACTTTGCCAAAGCCTCCTTGTCCTATCATACATGATCTGTCGAAGTTATTTGTCGCAGCTGTGATATCTTGAAGTCTTACGATTGGAATTTCAAAGCCTCCAGTGGGATTTCCTTCTCCAGAGTACTCAAAAGTATTGAGCCGGTTTCCCACGAGGCCACGACCAACGTCTTGTGCTTTCCCCTTTTGTTGGTACCTGCTTCCAAAATACCATGCAAGGGAAGTGCCTGTTTTTTTTAGATAATGGAAAGAATTCCGGCTTTCGGCTTTCTCAAAGAAAAAGCCTCAGACCACTTATTACAGACTCGAAGTGTAGACGAACAAAAGAAAACTGAGTTTCAACTTAACAAGACAAACGAAATGCATAAGGCCATCCACGAGACGCAAAAAAGTACAATGCTTGTGACTCCAGTTGTTGGCAAGCTTTAACCAGAAAGTTCCTTTGGTCATCCATTCGCTGCAACCGGGCCCAAAACCGTAGCCAGTGTGTCCCCCTAAATAAGACCTGCAAGTAAGATTTTGGTTTTCTCTTGTCAAAAACATAGTCGTTCCTTGTGAGCCAAAGTGCCCAACAAAAGGATGCTGCTCCAGTTATCAACAGCAGTTTTTTCTTGCGCCCCCCCAATATTAGACCAACCCTCAAGTAAGTGATCAAAACTCATGGGTTGAGGGATACCAAAAACAATATGAACAGCCCACCAAAGAAATTTAGCGTAGTGACATTCAAAGAATAAGTGTTGAATAGTTTCCGGCCTACTACAAAAATCGCAAGCCTTACTACCCTTCCAATTCCTTTTAGCTAAATTATCTTTAGTTAAAATTACTCCCCTTTTCAAATACCATAAAAAAATTTTAATTTTTAGAGGAACTCTTACACGCCAAATTTCCTGCGGAACTTTCACACCGTTATTTACAAGAAAATTATACATCGATTTCACAGTAAAAGAGCCACTTTTGTGCAACCCCCACTCAAAAGAATCCAAACCCTCGCTTGTATTAATATTTGACACTCTCGCCACAAGATGGTTCCATTCTCTTAGCTTAATCCCCTCCAATGACCTCCAAAAAGATACATTTAGTGGGGTAGCATTGAGCATCTCTGCCACTGTAGCGTGTTTGTGCCTAACAATATTAAACAAATTTGGATACTGGAAACTTAACTTATGGTTACCTAACCATTTGTCCTCCCAGAACCGGATTTGGTTCCCACTGACTAGTTTGAACTTTCCTAAGTTTAGGAATTGCTCTTTTACTCCCATTAAACTTTTTCAAAACTGAGAATCACTAGGTTTCATGGATACTTGGCTCAAAGTTTTGTTACTAAGATACTTGTTTCTTAGTAGACTTTGCCAAATTCCATCCTCGTTGCAAAGTTTGAAAAGCCATTTGCTCAAAAGGCACTTATTTTGGATGTATAGATTTTGAACTCCCAATCCACTCTGTTCTTTTAGTTGACATAACAAAGGCAAGGGAAGTGCCTGTGAGTATCAGAATGACACTTAGCAGAGAATTGCAGGAACAATGCGACTTGAAGGCAGGGGAGGATGCAACAAAGATAACGAAGGATCAAAGTTCAGTCTCGAGATACATATAGATGGAGGAAGAGGAGATGAGATCAACGGCAGACCAGCATCCAATACTGCAGTCCGGAGGTACAGCGTGTCCCTGCCAACCGAATCACCCACCTTCTCTGAATCAGTCAGCTGCCCGGCCCACACCAAGCACCTCGTCCCGTACCTGCTGGCGCTGCTGCTGCTGCTGCTCAAGTTGGCTTAGGCGTACAGCGTACGCTACGCAGGAGCAGTTCTTGGCGCACTCCATGGCACACTCCTCGGAGGTTCGGTTCTCCACGAGCACGAACTTATCTGACGTTTTCACCAACGGCAAGGCCACGAAACTGTCGCTGTCGCCGCTATCGCACGGCAGAGACTCCTTTCGTCGTCGCACCGCTGCTCCAGTCCTCCGAGCTCGTTGGTTCGAAGCCCGTCGAGGCACTTGCACCGCCACCGCGTCCGGAGAGGTTGGTCGTCCAGAGAACACGGCCGCTGGCGTCGGACAGGATGAGGTTGGAGGTATTGGTCTGCAGGGTCAGCGTTGGTGTCGGTGCGGAGGAGGTGGCCGGGGTTCCTCTGTTGGCGACCCACACGGGGGTGTCGTTGTACCATATGCCCAGGTACAGTTTCGCAGAAGTGGAATTGGTGAGGGAGAAGAAGCCCAACGCGAAGCCGCCCGCCGCTGTCTGAGACGATGGTGGTGCCGGTCGTCGGATGCACCCCGCGGCAGCAGGACAAGGAGGATGGCGATGCCGGAGGTCACAGCTAACCAATCCATCGGTGAGTCCAATTCTGAAGAAGCATGCGTTGATTGCCTGAGGTGATGCTACTGTACTTACTGCTTTGAGCCTTGATACATATATACAACCAGCGATGTCCATGTTTCTGTACCTTCGAATCTTCGACGGACGGACACGGTTGTTCTTTAGCTTTTCTCTTCTTTAGCTTTTCTCTAATAGAACCCGTATGATTCCGAAAGGAAAGGAATAATAACAAGTATAATCCCTGAAGTCATATGATGCAAACTTAGCTTTGATCAATATTTTCTTTGGAAATACAACTGAACGTACTGACAAATACAAATCAGATGCCAACTGTCAAGCACTGAGTTAACAAGTACAGTACACACAATCTTTCCATTCTATCCACCTCTGTATATTGAAGCGAACCTGGTCTACTTCCTATCACCAGGCATGTTAGCTTCAGTTTCAGAAGCTACAGTTAAAATCAACCTTTCCTGTGAACTATAAAGTATAAAGTAATCCTATATATTTGGTACATATCATTTCTTGGGCTAACTGAACTGCAACATGTTTTTTTCAGTCTCTATATAAGTAACCAGTGCATTATGTGAAGGCATACTAAGTAGCTCATTGTTTCTGTATCCAATGAAACCATTTGTCTTCAGGCCTTCTGATGCTCCAGGTTTCCCATAACAGGTGGTCAAACGGATGCAAGTAGATGTGTCTGGCTTGAGCCCTAGATCATGCATCCGCATGAACAAACTAAAAGCTTTTTCCACCTTCCCACAGGAAGCATAGACCTTGAAGCAAACATTATATGCGCACGCATCAATTGTCCACTGAGACCTTAACAACTGCTCGCAAATATCTAATGCAGCAGCATGCATACCAACCATGGAGAACAAGAATGCAACAACAGCTTGCTTGGCAGACTTCTTGCCGTCATTATATGCTGATTCTAGCAGTAAAACTTCTTTTGCTGAAACATGCCCATTTTTCAGTAGAGAAAATATCATGCCATATGTTGAGGCGTCTGGTGGGATGTCAGCTACCACCATTTGGTGCACTAACTCTGCACAATCTCTAAGGTCGCCCTTGGCCACATAACAAGCCATAACAGAATTGTATGAAGCACAGTCAGATGGTAAACCTGAGTTCTGTAATTCGTGCGCAATCTTAATGGACTCACTAAGCAAGCCCATGCTCTTGTAGAGGTTTACCATGGTAGAGTATGAAACACCATCAGCGCAACTATTTCTTGTCAGGCTGTCAAAGATTTCTTTTGCCTCAGTGACCATCTCAAGTTTTGCATATAGGTTTAGCATGGCATTGGATGCGATGATATCAGGGCCGCCACCCATGTCCTTCATCCTTGAATACAAATCCTGCGCTTCCTTCCAGGAATTGAATTTGCTGTAGGCTTTTATAAGAGAAGTTAGAATAACCTGGTTTGGAGACATTCCAGATTGTTCCAACAAGTTACTATAGTGCAGTGCTTCCTTAACATTTCCTGTCTCTGCAAACATGTCAATCAGCACTCCATAAACAACAATATTTGGCTCAACGCCTGAGGCTTGCATTTCATTGAAGAGATCTATGGCCTCTGGTACCAAGCAGTGGCGAGAATAACTTCTAATCACAGCAGAGTATGTCTCACATTTCGGTTCAAAACCGGCATCTTTCATTTTATTTAACAGCTTCTTAGCTCTGTGTGGGAATCCACCAACGGAAAACATCTGAATCAAAGAATTATATGTGCATGCATCTGATGAAACACGAGATTCCTCCATGCTCTCAAGCAGAGAAGAGACTCTATCATACTGTTTTGCCCGACCATAAGCCTTTACCATCACATTATATTCCACTATGTCCTTCTTATTCCCAACTTCTCTTTCAGAGCAGAAGATATGCTCTGCTTCTTTCCACAGACCCTTCTCTGCAAAAGCATTCATGATTGCAGCAAAGTTCTTGGATGAAACCCCTTTTCCCCGACAATGCCTCTCAAAGAATGCATTTGCCTCATTGAGCAATCCTATATCAACGTACATCTTCATGATGACAGGCATGGACTGCTCAGGAACAAAACTGCCTGAATCCAGAATCGCTTGGATCACGTCTTCTGCTTCGCGCGCCATCTTCCTCTCACATAGCGCCTGCAGCACAATCCTATGGCTCACAGCATCCGCATATAAGCCTGCCTTTCCAATTTGACAGTAGTACTTCAGAATACCCTCTAAATCCCCAATCGATGCAAAGACAGTCATCATCGCGTTGAATGTCTTGGTGTCAGGGTTGATGCCCCTAACCACCATGTTAGCGAACAGCACTTCTGCCTGCTCTGTATTGCCACATAACCCAAGTATGTTGATTAGTGTATTGCATGTATACGTATCTGGCATAACCCCGTTAGCTGGCATATCGACAAACATATCCAGCGCATTCTTCAGCTTCCCAGCCTTCCCATAGAGATCAATCAATGTGGTGTATGTCGCCACAAGCTTCGGCTTCCTAGGACCCTCCTGTCCCTGCTCAAGGGCTGGTGCACCAGCGGCAGCGGGAGCGGCAAATTTGTCGTCACAGATGTCAGCAAGCAAGAACTGCATCGGACCGTCCGGATCAACCGCGACGCAGTCAAGATCAAGGAAATCGACCCCGAACCTGCCGTCGCACCAATTGTGGAAGAAAGCGAGGGCGTCGGTGTAGCGGCCCTCGTCCTTGAGGATGCGGACGAAGGTGTTCATGGACACTTCGTCGGGCGCGACGCCCCGGGCGCGCATGTGGAAGAGAAGCAGCAGTGCTCCCCGCGCCGACCCGGCCTTGGCGAGCGCGTCGGCGAGGGCCGCGTAGGCCGAGTTGGAGGGCGGTAGGGCCATCCCGGTCCAGGCGCAACGGAGCTCGGGCCAGCGGCGCGCGCGGGCGAGGTGGCGCAGGAGGACGGCGTAGTGGACGGGGTTGGGGGCGTACCCGGGTAGCGCACGCAGGCGGTTGAAGAGGTCCCATGCGCGGCGCCAGCAGCGCTGCCGCGAGAGGAGGGACGTATGCTCCCTCGGGGTCATGGAGGAGAGGGCCTCGTCGTCGGAGGGGTGGAGGGCGGAGGGGGCGGGGTTAGTGGGGGTGCTGGAGGAGGAGAGGGAAGGTGGCGGGGGTAGGCGGGGGAAGTGGATACGGGAGGCTGCAGGAGGAGGAGCGAAGGAACTGGAGCGGGCACCCGAGGTCGGGGGCGCGACGGCACCGGTGACGGCGGCGCCGCCGCCCGTGGGGCACGGGGGAGTGGGGGTCATGGCTTCGCCGCTTTGGGGAAGGAGACAAGTGACGAGAGGTTTTAAGGCAAGTGGGGCCACTGCTCAGAGGGAGAAAGCCTGCTCACTGCTGAGCATAGAGCATAGTAAAAAACCATACCGGTTCAGGGGTTGAACAAGAAAAACATTGTACCAGTCGTCTCACTAGTTCGGGTCAAACAAAAGACCATCTTGCAATTGAATGAGTTGGGCTATTTTCAGCATCTTCTTGGTCCCATTCTTCAAATTAAAAATCCACTCTGTATACGTAGAACTATGCTAAGCAGTGCCAAAGTCTTTAAAATAAGGCAACCGTTAAAGTTGGTCATGCACTGAATTTTGTATGAGTGAATTGTTAGGTTCGTGAAGTCTGAAAGTGATCATCTAAGCCATTTAACTTTTCAAATTAATTATCTACATCCATCAACTTTACGGTCTGATTGAGATCCAGTTGTGAATTTGATTTACACTAGAAAGAACAATTTAAAAAGTTAAAGGACCTAGATAATTATTTTCGAACTTCATGAACATAGGTGGTACGGATAAGTTTAGGGACCTAGTATGCGATTCATTCTCTTTGTATCGAACCATCTGTATGTTTGTGATGAACCAGTGAACCGATGCATTGATTTTGTTTTTAATTAAACAAGTATGTCAGTATTTAGAAACTAACCAAAACTCAGTGTTTTTTTCTAATTGCACTTATCAAAAATGACAAAAAAAAAATACCAGCCTGCTTGCGTAAAGGGGGTTGGGCAAAGTTTGTACACAGATTTACGGGCTAAAAATGACAGAGTGAGAGCTTAGCTGAATTGTAAGAGTAAAACCATGATCCATTACCATCCATAGCAACGCAAGCACTGACACAAGGTGTCAAACAGGTACAGCACAATGACGCAACTAATCGCAAAGGCAAACCTTCCACACAACAAACCGAAATGAAACCTTGAACCACGACAATGTCAAGCTGCCTGTACCCTTGGAAGCAAGCAGCCATGGCAAGTAAACTTCAAACACACTTCATAAACTAGTAGGTACTTGGCGGGCGGACTGATACAAAATTGACAGTCCTCAAGGTATTCACAGATTTATCTCGGGGGAAAAACAAAAACGAATCCACAATTGGATCTACTAAAAGAACCATATCTACTTCGTTTCAAAAAAAAAAAAGAACCATATCTACCCATTTTACAGCGAAGTGATAAGGCTAATGCTGCATTTTTTCCCTGCAAATCCAGACTATACAGATCCAACATAGTGTCTAGTCCCTTCAAAGCATTAAGAACTCGTCTTCCTTCCCAGTGATTACTCAGCAAGAACTCGCCTCATACGACATTGCCTTGCTATTGTGCTGCTGAAGAAGCTCCATCTGATGCTCGGGCTGCTGTCATTTTTTGAAGAAACTAAAAACTGCATTTGCCGAGGATGATATGATACCAGTGCCAGAATCACCTGTTCCAACAAGTAATCAGAGGAAAGTAATTACATGTTTTACGACCACTGCACTGCACAGTGTGTTGGTGGAGCTATGAGTTGAATTTCTATCCTAAATATCAGTTCAGCTATAATCCTAATCCTAATGTATCCAATTGTTATCCGTATTTTATTCAGTTTTATTTGTCTGTTACTGTTGTTGCTATTCCTTACCATGCATATGCTCAGGTACAGCTACAGCTAGGATATTTTTCATAGTGTTCATTTTATATTACTGTTCTGTTTTGCTATTCCTGATACGTACGCTAATGATTGTCAAATGCCTTGTCAAAGACAGAACTATAGGCACTTCAAACCTACTGCAGCTTCGAAGAACCTTTTTTTATTTTCCCTGCTTATTTTGCCATTGGTTAGGAGAGATTTCAATATTTGACACTCAATACGCAATCGTCACTGAATTTGACACTCAGTTTGCAAGCATTTCGATATTTGACACTGTACAAGCGAACTTCTTCGTTTCGAGGGAGAGGGACTCTCGCTGTTTCATGAACTACCTTAATTCATATTAGCAAGAATCAAATCGGCAGATCTATTTAGTTAGATGCAGGTGAAAGATCCTAATCAATAAGATTTACCATTTGTTGAACTTCCAATACTTGGCTGAGAACTTATATCAGATACAGAAGGATCAGCATGACTCGTAGAACCTTCATGAGCTTCGTCATGGCCAACCATGGACTGCTCCCTTATCTCAGAGGCTTCTTTCTCCCCAAGTTCACTTTGTTCCACAGAACTCAAACTAGGTGCGTCAACCTCACTGGAAGAAGCCTCCATTCTTGATGGTGAACCCCCTTGTTCGATTGCTTGAGCATGAAGAGTGCGAGCATGACCTGCAACTTTAATTCTGTACTTTAGAAAAAGAATGACAATGCTATGTCACAATTAGAACTGGTCAATCCATTACAGTCTTTACTTACCGTCTTGCATGACGGCCTCATCAATCACTAAACCAATAGGGGCAGGTCTCTCACTTCCTGAAGGACTTGAATCGTAAACAGGATCAGGAATGTTGGTATCATCAATAGCCGCCACTTCCTCAGCTATAAAGTAGGAAAACACTTATAAGATGCACATCACTAGATGAAAAATAATTCACTACACACATCACTAGCTGAAAAAGGATATTACTCTCTTGGATTACCTGGTAATTCAATGCAATTCACTTCAAAAGGATCATCGGTGGTTTCGGTTGATGACGACGTCAACTCAAGATCAGCTGCATGTGGGGACATCTGATGCAATCCATTGCTTGGCATATATATTTCTTGATGTTGTTGCATAATAACACTAGGGTCCTCTAATAACATGTTTTGTGGAAAACTGAAATTTTCACTTTGTTGTGCTTCTTCCCAGTCTTTTATATGTTCACCGGACAGTGATATGTCATCATCAGAGGAATCACTAATTAGTACAGGTGGTTCGATGTCAAGGGCAAGAGAAACCTCCCTTACATGCCGAGTTATAGGTTCATGTTCCTCTGTTTGACTGAATGAAGACTGTTGTCCTTGGTTTGAGCAATCGCCCAAAACATCCTTCTGGCTTTCTTGATCAGCAACTGAAGCAGTACTATCGGAATCTTGAATAGAACTGGTCTTGGAGTTGCTCTTTTCACTAGTTTCTCCTTCAAGAACTGGATTTGCCATTTCCTCATTAGCCATTGTTTCTGTAACAAAGTATGGTCTGAACCTGGAAGGCCGTGTATCTTGCCAAAATTCAGTGAGGAATGGTGCTCCTTCGGTGAAGCTTTCATGCCTCCTTAACAGTGCACTCCTTTGTAAATGAGATGATACAGGAATAGGTTCCTCATGGCTTGAGATCGGTCCTCCAGAGGAGCTGCTCTCATTTGCTTGCTCGCTTGGTAGATCGAACGGGTTTCCCATTTCCAATGGCGCAGATGGAGCAGAATCTGGGAAGTTATCTTCATTGTAAGGAAGGTCAAAAGGATTTTTCCTAGGAGCAAAAATAGAAGGAATTTGAACGTTGAACTTTGATAGTTCTTCAATAGTTGGTAAGGAATCACTGCTACCAAACTCCAAGTTCTTGTCTGTGTATTTTCTTGCCCGACGCCTGGCAATTAAGGTCTCCAACCTTTGGTTACGCTCAATCTCCAAGCACCCTATTTTCAGTATGTTTTTCTGGTCATCAGCCGTCCATGCGACAGCTTTACCATGTTGTTTCCCATCACGTAGGTTGCCTCCATTGCCCTGTTGGTTCTCCGATCCATCTTCGATGCTGCTGTCATTAGAATCGCCATCTTGAGAGGACTGTGATGAGTTGCTGCCCGACCTAAGATGACGAAATGCATGGAGCATTGGAATGGTATCAGTATCTGAGCCACCTGATTCACTTGATCCTGGTTCAGAAGAAGCAACACCATGAGATCTCTTCCTGATTTTCTTATCTCTGTTTTTGTGCTTGACCACTCTCTCTTCGCTAGTTGAAACTCTCGGATAAGGTACACCCCTAACTGATTCGCCGCTATCATGGGCATTTGGACACGGAGTTTTCTCGATTTTCTTGTAGACATGATCTTTTTCAGGATTGTTCGGCTCACCGTAAGCAAGGATGATTCCAAGAAAGACGGCGGCGATTAGGAAGATAGGTGATGTGGTCACAAGGAGGGTGAACCAGCCGAAGAAGTACTTGTACAAGATAAGTAGAAAAATCAGCAAGCAGAGAGCCGAAGGATGGCGTCGAAAGAATCTGGCCGCAGTCCTCAGCGGTGCCATTTCCTTCAGAACAACTTTCCATTTCATTATCGAGTATTCCACGCTCTGCCATATGTAAGAAAGGTGTCGGCTTCAATGTTAGCATCAGACAAGATTTAGAAAGCGCAACAAGAAGGGGTAATTATTTTGTGATTGTGAATCCCAGATTTTGCACAAGGAAACTACTTGTAGTAATAAATAATCACATTATTTATGTGAATCATTGCTTGGCCATCACATTTGGTGGGGGAAAGTTTCTACTGACGGAACACGTTTCCCGGATCACCTTATTACGAGTAAAAAATTTTGATGCCTCTAAGCAGGCACGCAATTGACGTGAATTGGAACCCTAAATTCTAGAAATGCGAACCACGAGGCATCAGACAAATCCGCTACAAGTTGGGCGGGTCAGAGAGAAACAAAGACCTCGGAATCGATCTCGAGGGCTGACGCCTGGACGGCAAAGGAAAAAAAAACTATCTGTAGAATAAAACGAGCATTTCCAGCCGAGCTTCCTTACCAACAAGAGAAGAAATCGAGCAGCAGGGTGGATCTGCGCTCCACGGCAGCGGCGTCCGCGAGGTTGGGGCGATCGAGGACGACGAGTGCGGACTGCGGAGTGCGCCTACGGCCTACGGGAGGGAGGAGGAAGAAGAGCGGCGAGGCGGGTTCGGCGCGGAAGGCGATTCGGTGAACGCGGTTGGATTCAACCGAGTACGGACAGAGCCTCTTTGGTTGCATGCATGCTCTAGCCTGCCTAGTCAGAGTGCATGCATGCAATGGTGCTTTGATTTGTTTTTGTTTGCATACGATCTTACTACTATTATTATTAATTGGAGGTTCCAAAAGAAACATCCACCTTAATCCTCACACGTTAGAAAAAAATGAATCTTATAAACTTTCACAAAAATTAGAAACATTCGTCCATTCATTATGTAGCTAAATCTACTATATTTAAAAAAAATACAATTCATGTCATTATAAAATGTAATAAAATAACTTCATATCTATATAAAAATTACTCACCATACGATTATAAAATATGAACTAAATAAACCTTTAAATTTGCAATAAATTACTCACCATGCCATTATAAAATATGAATTAAAACAAGTCCTAAATCTACATATAAATTACCCAATATGCCATCATGAAAAAAAATACAAAAGTTACTAAATTTGTATATAAAAAATACTCACCGCTAATCTTACTAAGGGTTAAATCTATATCTCCTAACCCGTGCGAGAGCACGGTTTGATGGACTAGTGTTCCAAAAGAGAGATTGTTTGGCTGTCTCCTCAAATGCTTGTTGCGCTAAGATAAAAATAGAGGAGAATGGTAATTCTCCCTTGTTTTAATTATAGACCATTTTAATTTTGATCTAAGTCAAAAAAAATTCTAACTTTGAACGATTTAGAAAAATAACATTTAAAATAGCAACTAATTACATTGTTGGATTATCTTAGACTAATTTGATATTGCATATCTTATTTTCTTTTTTCATAAACTTAATCAAAATTAGAGAGTTCGACTTATGCTAAACTACATTGAACTGTTAATTGGATGGAGTGTGTCATTACTAATCGCCGGTAAATACCAATGAGGCCATGAGTATGCTCAAAACACTGTTTTTCACACTGTAGACATAGTGGAGTTTGAAATTTAAGGAATGTATACGGTTGAAGATGGCCTAACCTCGACGGTGATGGTGGTGCTCCATCGACTATGGGTTCTTCCCCTTTTGCCCTGGATTCCACAGTATTGAATTTTCTAAATAGAGAATTGCCACTACGTAGCTAGCTGGCTGTTGACACTAATTATCCACATTTTCAATTTTGAATTCAAATGGTACATGGAGAAATAAAAAGGACAAATTTGATTAAGGGTAGAGTGGATCAATTAAAAATAATTGAAGTGGTAAAATTAAACACAACCAGTCTAGGGAGCCATCCGGACAAAACATCCATCTGTGGATGGTGTAAAATTGGACCTTTAAGTTAGTCCCATAATTGTATGATTATTTCATGGAAACGGGTGGGGGTAAGCCCCTACTCGTTATATAGTGATGTTATAAAGAAAAAGGCTTTGCAAAGGTCGTAAAGAAAAATTCTATACAAGTGTGTCTAGCCAATCAAGACTTAATTTGGAGAAAGTATTCTCGTTTGGCAAAATGGATAGCCAGTGCAAACCATGCTTAAATTTCTTTGCAGTTTTGCACTTTGATTGAAGATGATTTTATTTCTAGTTGTCCAAATGCTCTATCTCGCCATAATTATATGTTTTTTTGCTGTTCAATGAACATATTAGAGCAAAAGTTGTAATCAAAGCTACCTTTTAGGATTATGCCAAATGTCATACATGTAGAGTACAAAAATATATGTACATTGTATCGCCCCCATTGAAACCTTCCTGTAAGTATACCATTTAACACCCAATATTACGTGTCACACAACAAGATGGACCAGGAAGGACAAGCAAATGCTCAAGCGCAAGCTACAGCTCTGACGTCTGTGAATAAGATAAAATGTTTGAGAAATTGAGTACCAATGTAGACTTGTAGTTCGAACGCATCAAGTGAGAAATTCTGTCTATATAATTGTTCACTGCAAAATGAACATCAAAGAATAGTTTTATACAACACCTGTTCCACTTTGTACAAACAAGTTTCAAAACATGGAATTAAACAAAAATGTCAGCCCCCCTGCTCACATAAATGGCGATCCGTGTTAGACATCATGCCAACATCTTCTTTGGCTGAGCAAATGCCAGCCATAAAACAAGAGAGTAATGCCGTGACTGGTCAGAGTATAGTTCTGCCTTTCTGGCGCAACCACCATAACAGGAACAATCTTCTGCTACTAAATATGCACATAAATTTCTGAAGATATTTCTGTATTTACCCACTAAAATGTCCCAAAGAATGCTATGTAGTTCTGAATGTTGTCAATCTGTGAGCATTAATACAATTGTTCCAGGGTATGTATGAGAAATATATACCTCCATGTAAATTCTGTGGGCAAATACAAAACTTTTTACAGTTAGCAGGAATAGAGATATACAAAAGTGCCAGCTGGTACCTGCCAAGTCCTCAATCTCGAGGAATGTTGGCCCTGGATAAGTAGTCATTATCCTCAGCAATCAAATCAATAGTGGAAACCTAATGCAAAAGAATGTGCCTCTCCACAACAAACAGATACCCAAGCTGGGAAAAAATAGGTATTCGGTCAGCACTGGCATCTGATGTATCACCGATGTCTTCCGATTTGCACTTTACTCATGCTACTCTCCAACCTCTGTATACTGGCAGCAACCCGACCAATGTTTGGTTTTGTATCAACACTGTTATCATCACTGCTGGCGACACTTTCAGTGGTAGTCTGCACATCTGTGTTATTGGCATCGCTGTTTGCAACAATCCCAGTGTTAGATTTTACATTAGAACCGATGGCATCAATGCTCTTAACACTTGCAGTGTTGGTTTTGATCTGTTTTACTTCCATAAACTTCGCATCATCAGCACTGGCTGCAACACTTCTAGTACTAGGCTTTGTATCTGAGATCCTGGCATCACTGTTGGCAATGCTTCCAGTGTTGCACTTCGCATCAAAGTTCTTGATATAAGAATTGACAACACTCCTGATGCTGTGCTTCGCATCCCTGTTGGTAACAACACTAGTGGTGTCCACATTACTGCTCTTGTCATCTCTGCGGGAGATGCTACCGGTGTTGGGCTTCGTATCAATAGCTTTGGCATTTCTATTGGCTGTGTTACCTGTGTCCAGCTTTACACTGGAGTTTTTGGCATCGCTGTTGGCGATGTTTCCAATGTGGGGCTTTGTATCAGAATTCTTGGCATCTTTGTTAGTGATGGATCCAATGTTCAGATTTACATCAGCATCTTTGGCAAGTTTGTTGGCAATGCTTCCAATATTGGGCTGTACATCAGTATTTGTAGAAGTATTGTTGACAATATTTCTAGTGTTGTATTTTGCATCAGCAGTCTTGGCACAATTTCCAGTGAGGCCCCCGTTTTTGCACGTCATATCTGCATTTCTAAAGTCACCGCTGGTGGCACTCCCGGTGCTTTGCGCCAGATCAATGTTCTTGACATCATTATTCTTAAGAGGCCCACAGGTTTTATCCTCGTCATACTGAAGCCATGGATGCTTTAGGCATTCTGTAGCTGTTGGTCTCTTCTCTGGTGCAAAGTCAAGCAAAGGGCACAGAAAATTGGCAAATTCTCGGGCATCAGATTCAGAAATTTTGTACTTGTCAACAAGTATGCGTTCAATAGATGACAATTTCAGTCTTCTTATGCGCTTCAGATCTCCATGGCGATCAAAATACTCCTTGGATCGTGTTCCCATGGTGGCAATCTGAAAGCATTTAAATAATCATACAGGTCAGTTTCAAGTTTCAGAAACAAAAGGAAAGGATTGAGTATGGCCATACCTTTTTTGGCATCTTGCCAAGTAGTTCCATCATTAAAGCCAAGTGGTCCTGCAATGGCAAACCTTTGGTCCTCAATCGAGTAACTTAAGGGTCACAAACTTATAAAAAAATGCAAGGTTTAGGGATCATGTTCCTAGTACTTATGGTAATGCTAGGATGACAAATGCAACAAAAGTTTCATTGTGTGTATTGGAATTGACATCTCAGAATATCACGGATTACTCTAATTTTCAAAGTTGAGACCATTAGTTTGAAAGGAGAACTGCTCCCCTGATATTTTTTAGTGGACATATCATTTGTTGGAACTATTCAGTGTAAAAAGGATAGAATTTTTTGCTGAGTTCAAAATTCTTATGCCAAGCATACTCCCGCTGACTGACTATTTCCTGATGTTAAACATACTCGTCTTATGGATGACATCATGTGTGTCCAAGTCTATGCTTACTTTCTCACTTCATTAAATTGGATACGTCTCTGATTGGAATGCAATGCATAATTGAACATAATAGCTAGGCTGAGTCTCACGAGGAATGTGGTGCATACCTCATCTTCACTGTATCCATGGCCTTCCTTGGGTGTAAATAGCATTTCTCCCGTTGCAAGCTCAAAAGCGATGCACGCAAACGACCACATGTCAACAGAAAACGAGTATCCTGCACCTAGAATGATCTCTGGCGCCCGATACTGCCTTGTTTGAATAAAATCTGTAAATTGCTTGTCGGCCCAACAAGCATTCCCAAAGTCCACAATCTTGCATCTAAGATCAATCCCATCCAAGCTCCTTTCTGAGCGTGAAGATTCCGCAACAGATTTTCTTTTCTCGGCAAGCTTTGCAAGCACCCTCCTTGCTCTCATCTTTAATTTCTTCTCGATCGGGTTAAGACCAACTTCTCCATTAGGATTCCCCTCAGGCCTCTCAAGGTTAGGTTTAAGCCCAGAGCGAATGGGGTCTTTTGAGGGATCAATTGTTGACACGAGGAGAATGTTCTCAAGCTTCAAGTCGGAATGGATGATACCAAGCTCACTGTGCAAGTAATCAAGGCCTACCAACATCGACTTGCATATTCGCCTCACCCTGTCAAACCCGATGCCTTTGTACCTGTTGTACTGCACCAGCTTCAGCAAGCTATCGCCGAGGAACTCAAAGACTAGGCAGATATGCTGCCCATTTGGCCCCGTGTGCTTAAAGTGATCTATCAGTTGAATGATGCATTTGCAGTTCGACGGGTCCCTCTTGGTGATCTCCGAGAGGAACTCGATTTCATGAAGAGCAGCCTGCGCAAACTCAGGTGCGCTCTTTTGGATCTTCAAGGCCACGTATCTCTGCAGAAAGGAGAGCACAGCATGTGACAACAATGCCTAAATCTTTTTTTTTTTTTTTTGCTCAAGTCCACAACTCTTGTCAACGAGACCACCCTATCCAGAATAGGTCTATTAATTACAAACATACTTAGTGGTGGTTAAATGTAAGCCACATTTTCAGAAAAAGAGCGGCATTAAAAGAGTCGCCCTGCGGTACTAGAAACCGAATTTCCTTTTTGCATTGTACTAGAAAATTAATGGAAGCTTCGATTTGGCATGATCTCGCTCCAGCGTGTAATACCTGAACCAACCTGATTGCTTTTTCCCCCAATGGGGATGAAACAGACTCCCTCCCAAATGGGGAAACGGACAAACTGAATCCCTACCCTGCGGTCTAGTAGTGAAACGAAGCAGGCCAGCCTATAAAATCCGAGAACCCGTCGCAATCTCAAGAGCCCCCATTCATTCCCCTCGCGTGGGGCCCAAGTGCAGGGCGCGCGCCCCAACCGCGCGAGGCCCCAGCGGCCCTCGCGATCCGATCAAGAGACCGATCAGTGCCCCGCTAATCGACAAGGCGCGAGATCTAGGCGGGCGATCGCACTACGAAGCGGAGGGGGAGAGGGATCGCGGCGAGAGGCAGGATCGCCGGGGAGAGGCGGGCGGATCACCGGGGAGAGGGGGGCGGATCACGGGTGGGGGCGAGACGAGAGGCCGGGCGGCGCCTACCTGCGATTGGACGTCGAAGGCGAGCCAGACGGTGGAGAAGTTGCCCCAGCCGAGCTTGCGCTGGGCGACGTAGCGTCCGGCGGCGAACTGGTCGCCGGGGCGGACGGCGTGGTACCCGCCCTTGCGGTACCCGTCGACGCCCTCGTCCTCCTCTTCCTCCTCCACCTCCATCTCGTCGCCCGACAAGGACGGCGACAGCGACGCCACGCGCGACATCCTCGGCTCCTCCTCCAACGCGGCGTGTGCCGGGGGGTTCCAGTTCAGGGCCACCCGCGCAGGTGCCCGGCGATCCCACCGGCGGCGCGCGCCTGCCTCTGTTCCTTTCCTCCGGGCTAATTGGGTCGGGAGGGAATCGCGGAGGCAGGTGGTGGTGGGTTTGGTTGGTCTACTTCTTTTCTTTCGTTCGTTCGTTCAGGTGGACGGGGAGCGGAGCATGCCCCGAGGGGAGAGAGAGAGAGAGAGAAAGGAGGGAAAGGGAAGGAGAGGAGAGGAGAGGAGAGGAGGACGCGGGGAGCATTCCCACGTCGCTCCTCCTATCTTGGATGTATTGCACGTTCGCCCTCGACGACAGCTTCGACTTGGAGCTGGAGCTTCCCCCTCTCTGTCTCTTCTCGCTTTGCTGTTTGCTCCATTGCCCATCAGCAGTTGAGCACATGTTGTTCGAGCTTTTCCCTTTTCCATTTGAGAAACAATCAGCAGATCTCGAATAAAAAAAAAAACAATCAGCAGATCGCAGGGTAAAGGGGGTGACAGAGGTCAGAGGGACACCACGTGAGTCTCTTTGCTGGAAAAGCATGAGTGCGAATGCATTTACATTTGCGCTCTTTTTCCTAGTCATTCCCCCCTCATTATTATATGTGTATAGTTCATATGCTGCATGTGGACATTTGAGTATTTGACAATGGGGAGGAGGACACGAGGCATCAGATATCAATATATCATCAGTCTGTGAATTGTGAAAGTTTGTTCGGTATATCGAAACATCGAATTTGAATGTGCCTTTGGCTATAATTAAAAGTTCAGAATTACTAATCAACAATAGATGTTCCTCATGACAGCATATTCTACGGCTAACAAATACAGGCTGCCGGTATTAATTGACGACCAGGTGAAAAAAAAAGATTGTACGAACTACGATGTTTCCTCACTTTTTTTTTTTTGCTAGAATAATGCATCTCACCTTTTTGGCACTTTTCATGAGACGACGGTGCCTTCAATGAAAAGCAAAACTAATCATAGTTCATCCAGATCAGCGTTGGAGTAATCCGTGATAATTAGGAAGTATGAGATGCCATTTGTGAACTGTGATAGACAGGAAGAGTTGTCGGAATTTAGGACAGGTTGGTACCGTGCGCACTGCAGCTAGCGCACCTTTGCCCAGTCATATGCGTCGACCAGGGTCGTGGGTTTGGTGCATTCTCCACGGCTGTGCGAGCAGTAGCAAGCAGCAGGGAGTCCATCATTTGCTGCGTCGTACTCGTATCATATTATTGCTCAACATTCAACCACACTGCTCTTGGTTCTCACATATTGGTGAATGGTGAACGATATTCTCCCTATTTTCTTTCAAGCACTTCCATTCCAGTTAAAATCAATAAGTTGAGATTTGGTTTCCATTATATTTTTCCTTCTGGCGAGTGTAGGGCTTATAAATTTTCAACCCATATTTTAATTGCAACATATATTCAGATTAACGCAAAGTTACTATATATAGACATCCATAGATCCATTGTTGACAAATATATCATCCACAAACCATTACTACAAATAGTCATATCAATGACACATGGTGTACAAGTCAAATCGGCTGCAAGGTTTCGCACTGTAGGCGGCCTGCATCAACAGTGCTGCCTAGACTGCAACTTGAGGCACTAGCTGTAGCAACAGCGGTGGTGCAGGGCAGCCGAACAGTCTGAAAGTTTCATATGTAGAAGATAGAACCACCTTCACTTATCAATCAAGCTACCAAGAGAAAAAAAATACTGACTAAATTGATTGGACAGAGCATGCATTGCTAGCAGATCCACTGGAATCACTTTTTTCAAAACATTATTGGAAAAAAAGTAAAAAATACTCCCCATGTATGTAGGCTACTAGGGTAATATCTTAAACTAATTTTGTCTAATTTTTGTGTTTAATCTACACCATTCCTTTAGTAGGACTAGGGGCAGAGCTACTTGGAACCAAGTGGGTGCAGCTGCACCCCACGCAAAAATAAAAATCCAATTATAAGGATTAGATTTTCACCATATATGCACCCTAGTGACACAAGTGTGTGCGCCCACAAGTTACGTGTGTCCCCTCCAGTGCACTCTAGCTTTGCCACTGACTAGGACGATGATACGTTGAGCTAGGGTGGACCAATGCACTAGGGTAAGTTAGAAATTATCCACGAACTATACTTATTTTCACATTATTTATGGCCACCATGCTAAATTTGCATCGACTTGGTCTTTGTCTTTAACATTTTTTTCCTCCATTTACAAGTTAAGTTTTAAAGATTCATCAAGTGATGCGTACATCATAGTTTATGCTAGAAAATATACTAGTATGATTTTTCATCAATGATAGGTTAGGTATTAATCTTGCTGCTATGTAAAACATATATTTTCTATAATAAGTTATGTGTTGGTTACGATTCTACAAAAAATAAATTTAAATCTTAACTTGTACATGCACAAAATAGAAAAAAACCCTGCTAGAGGTGAACTGAAATAATTGAGAGTAAACCGGACACAAATCCAAGTTTTTTTTCAAATATTATTACTGGCTGATGGAGAATCCGTTGACTTTTAGTCTTGAAGCTGCTTCGCCAAATAGACTCTTGATACTTTGAAGTTGACCTCGGGATTCACCTCCATTCCCGAGTACTCCTTGGGGCCACCTGTCAGCCAACGTGGCAGGGCCCCGATCCAGCTCCTCGCCTCGAGCCCGCGAGGCCGCGATCCAGCTCTTCGTCTCTCCTCGCCACCGACGGCGACCGCCCCCACCTCTCTCCTCTCCTCCCCCCTTCGGCTTCGCCTTCACTGGGGCGTGAGGCCGCCCGAGATCCGGGCTTCCTTTGATAATCCGCCTCGCTTCAATTCGACGCAAACCCTCCCCGTCCAACCCCCTCCGCCGGAGCAGATTCGGATCCGGCTTGGCGAGATGGATCCCGGGGAGAGCACCCCGCCGGCACCGAGCCAAGGGGATGCGGAGACGGCTCCGCCGCTGGTGGAAGAAGAGCTGGCGCCACCGGCGCTGGAAGTGGTGGCGGCGGAGGGCAGCCTGGCCATCGACGAAGAGGCGGCGGGGCGGGCCCACGAGGAGAAGGAGGAGCTCGCGCGGGAGGTCATGGAGCTCGGCCTCCAGAACGAGTACCTCAAGTCCCAGATTGCCGGCGCCCAGCCGGCGGGCGACGCGGACGAGGGCTCGGAGCTCGTTAGGGGCTTGAGGGAGCAGGTGGAGAGGCTGTCCAAGGAGGTGCGGGAGCAGCGGCTGACGCGGGAGGCCACGGAGAAGGCCCTGGAGCACGTCAACGTGGCCTACGCCGAGGCCGACGGCAAAGTGCAGGCGCTCACCGCCAAGCTCGCCCAAGGTTAGCCGCTACTGCCCCAGAGCCCCCGCCGATGAAGTGTACCTGGGCATCGACCATTGGTGAACTTAGATCGACCCCATTACTTTTGCAGCATATGTCTGTCCCTAATTTCCTTGCCAGTTCGCCACATTGCATGTAACAAGGGTTTGCATTATGAACTATACTGCCAGTGGAAGCATACACTAATAAGTCACTCTTCACAAAAACACTCAATGAAGCGAATACCCCAACGCATACCTCTTTGGCAGAATACGTGGTGGAAAAGGTTAAATATGAAGTTATGAACTATATCTAAGGAGGACAAATACTCTCTCCGCTATACCCAGAAATTGGTCATCACTAGATTGGGCATGCAGTACGCACCATACTAGAACAGTCTGTACTGAATTGAACCGACCACATAGTTTGTTCTTATAAAATTAAGATTCTTGTTTTTTACTTTTCATGGAAATTCAATGCCCCCCAACCCCAACTTGCTTGGAACTTCTTGTTGTTGTTATGGATACCCAGCTTCTCTCAAATGTCAAAAAGGCGCTCAGGACACTCATCATTTGTTGGTTGGCAATGACCTGAAGTAACTGACTCGGGTTTTAAATGTTACTTTTACCTTTTTAGATTAGAATACAATCAATAATGTCTTTAATATCTCTGGCGATTATAATGATTGCCATGGCACAATGGATTAAGGATTAAGCATCTGTACTATGACTCATGGGCTATGTGCCTATGTTTGTAGTATCATTTTAGTCCTGAGCCAATCACATGCTAATGTGTGTGAGATAGAGAAGAGGGAGCCCTATGGGCATATACATTCAAATAAAAGGTGGTCATGTTCCGTAGTTGATCACAACTCTTCACTCTTCAGCGCGCTAGTGGCTGGCTATTTGACAGTTCAAACCGAGAAACTTTGCAGTTTTCTTGTGCTGTTATAGTGTCATTCTACCTGGATCAGCCAATGTATAGTGGCACTGGCACAATGCAGTCACTGCTATAGTCCCTTTTGAATCTTGTATAGGATAGACATCTATGAACCATTTAGGTTCAAATTACAACCACTTTTATACATTTTCTGAATTATGATTCTGAAACTTCTATGTCTTAGCTTGATCAGAGTGCACTGTTATATCATTGCAATATGTTTTACAACGTTGTCCTTTCTCATTTCTGCTATGTTTTTTTGGGGTTTCAGAATCTAATTCATCATTAGCTCCATGCATGTAGCTGAACAAAAAATGCAAAAGGAACTAAAAGAACGTGACGACAAATATGTTGATCTGGATACCAAGTTCCAGAGGCTTCACAAGCGTGCAAAACAGCGCATACAAGATATACAAAAGGTAAAAAGTAACCAATTTTCTTTAGCTGCTTTATCTGCACATTAGCTTGAGAATAATAGATCTTTTACTTTGCTGCCTTGGTCTAGCCTTAAACATGGAAATATTCAGCTGTCCTATCCACACATCTATTGCTATTCGATTCAACAATTGTTGTGGTGTAATGGACTCTTTGCTGCCTGTTTCTCATGTTTCATGAATGTCACATATCATTGTATTTTCTCATATACTAAATTATTAGATCCTGTGAAACAAGAAGCAATTGATTTCTTTAGTGTTCCGCAACACATTTATAGGAAAAAGATGACCTGGAAGCTCGGTTTAATGAGGTTAATCAGAAGGCTGAGCAGGCTGCCTCTCTGCAATTAGCAGCACAGCAGGAACTAGAACGTGCTCGTCAGCAGGCTAGTGAGGCCTTACGATCAATGGATGCTGAAAGGCAGCAGCTGCGGACGGTGAACAGCAAGTGAGTGATGTTATTAATCTTGTTGTACAATGCACATGCCATCTTTTAACATTGTGCAGATATAGCACTAACCTTTCATTTCTCTCCTTTCTTGGGGTTGGTGGAACTGAATGGTACAGTTATAGGAATTCTGACTATGTTGAACTGCAGCTCCTTCATTATAAGCATAGTCCTATGTCTATATCCGTAGCTCCTCCATTGCTGACACAAATCATGTCTGCAGTCCTTCCCTGAAGACTCCACACATGACTTGGTTAATTTAACACATAGTACATCTTATAAGTGAACGCAAACCATGTGCAGGTTGAGAGCTAACCTCGATGAGACACGTGTTGCCTTGGAGGCTAGAAACAATTCTCTTGAGAAACTGCAACAGTCGGTGCTTGAGAAAGAGCAGGTATGTAAACATAATGGTTCTTGTCTTTTCTTTGTTTGATGATCTTTATAGTAGAAATGCACATAGTTGAAATCCTAAAAGTCTGTTATGGCTTTAGGCGAGGTCCAAGACCTTTTACTTTCTGGTGCTTATATGGAGGGAGGAAGGGGGGAGATAGGTCTAGCACCTATGATAGGATGACATTGACTGAGTGAATGCAGTTACTTAATTCTTAGATATTTGTTTAGATATCTATATCTCTAAGCTGAAACAACTCAATAAGCAAGTAAAACCGTTAAGAGATCCCAGCACATTTCCATAGTGCAATGTTGTTGCATTATAGAAAAGAGAACAATACATGAGGCTAGTTCAAAAAACACTCACCACGACACATGACAGTCAGAATGAGTGCACCGGAAGAAACAGCCTGCAAGAGGGGGGAAGGCGGAATCTATGAACAGAAAATCAACATATACGTTGCTTGTATGACATGATATTGATGTATTTAGTCAGAGCTAGCAAGTATCTGTTCTTCGAACTAAGCTGGTTTAATCTTTATTCAAATCTACAGAATTGTTAATATAATATGATTCTCTTATTTTGTTTGTGCAAGTATGCAATAAGGACACACGTGACTAATGTAATTCTTGTAAAGTTGCTAGAGAAAGTTCAAGGATCCCTTCAATCTGCTGAAGATAAGAGGGCAGCAATAATTTCAGAGCTCACTGCTAAGCATCAGAAGGTAAGTAAAAAGTATAGGAATGAAATTCTGAAACCATGATTTCATAAAAAGGATTAAGATGATCTAACCTAGCTTATTTTTTGTCCTCAGCAATTAGAAAGCCTTCAGTCACAACTAGCTGAAGTTTCTGCAGAAAGGATGAAGGCATCTGAAACCATACAGTCTCTACAGGTATTGAACCCAGTAAATAGCATCATAATATATCATAAAACTATAATTTCCATTTAGTATTTAGCTGTGTTACTCTATCAGCTAAATGCCTTTTTATATTATATTTTATGCTTTACTGTTGGCAAAGAAGCAAGTAGCTGAACATGATTGGTCTTAGTATGCTGGGAATTAATGTTGAATTAGAGTAAACAATCATAGTTAGTTGGAACGCTTGCATATAATTATACTTTCACAGGCGGTGTTAACAGAGAAAGACTCAGAAATAGCTGAAATCGAAGCAGCATCAACAGGCGAAGCTGCCCGGCTTAGAGCTGTTCTGGAGGAGGTTAAGGGGGAGCTTGCTCACCTAAAGGATGAACATGTATGTTTCTCTATTTTGCACTGATACATACCATCATTGTTCAAACTTCAAAGTTGAGCATACCTTCATAGATGCTCAATTAAATCTTCATATATTTCAGTAATAAGAACGTATTAGCCTTCTATTTTACCATTTCATCTCTAGAATTAAACTGAGACAACTGTTTGAACAGCTCTGCCTTCTGTTTGGCCAGAAGATCACTTAAATGTCATGTTGGAACTAAGTAGAATTCGTCTAACTTCGAAAATTGCTCAGGAAAAAGAAAGGCAAAGCTGGGAGGCTACTTGTGAAACTCTTAAGTCAAAGCTGGAAGCATCAGAAAATGCACGCCTTAGGTCTGAAACAGAATCAGCCAAAGTTAAAAGTAAGTTTTCCGATATAACTGTTTTGTTTTTGGTGCAATGCAACAAGGATACATCTACAAACCCGTTTGGATGTTCTGCAGGTCAATTGGAGTTGGAGTTGTCAACGCAACATCAATTGTTACAGACCAAAGATTCTGATCTAATGGCAGCAAAACAAGAGGTATATTAGCATGCTGAGCTAAAGCTCAGTGAACTTGCCCTGGCATTTTATTCTCAGTTTTGCATTACTCATATATGCCTAGGCCCTGCATAGCTAGAAAAGTTCATGTTGTTCAATCCTAGGCCACTTAATAACTTTTCATTCCCTGCTTGTTGTGCATAATATCAAGTTGAGATAGGAAAAACCGTCCATTCCTTGTATTGTAGTCACTGTCTCCCGGGTAGAAGTTTGTACTGGGCAGCGAAAGTACACATTATTTAGGTCCTGTTTGGCAGAGCTCCAGCTCCAATAAATTTGTGGAGCTGGAGCTGTGGGTACAGATGAGTTATTTGGTTGAACTAGTTTCTTTCTATCTTAGACAAAAATATAGTCTTAGGGTTCTTGATTTTCATATGCAAACTCCAGATCTGAGATGTCTGAAGGAGCTGGAACTGTGTCAAACAGGCGGTCTTACTCTATTACACTATCATCGTGTATTTATTAACAACTATAGTTGGGAACTCACTTGTGAGAGCCTGGTTTGGCACAAAGATGATTATTTTTAACCCCACGAAATACATTCAAACAGTCTTGAATCAGTTCATAGGGGCACAAAGAGGACTGGCTTTCATTGACATTTTCAAATGGAAATAACACTTGTGCTGCAACTGATAGTTGTATGATAATATTCAAATTAAGCCTTTTGAACTTTACAGATTAGTCGATTGGAAAGCGAATTTTCTGCATACAAGGTCCGGGCGCATGCACTTTTGCAAAAGAAGGATGCTGAGCTTACTGCAGCTAAAAGTTCAGATTTGATTAAAGCACATGAAGAGGCAATAAGGGTATGGCATCCTTTTTTATATCAATGTCTAATGTAACCAAAGAGTTTTGATTGATTTCTATTGCTTTTAATCAAGGAAGCTGAAAAGGAGGTGGCAGCTGCTTTAGAAGAACGAGACAAAGCAATGGATGACCTTCAAAAAGCTCAATCCAGACATGGTGATGAGATTGAGGCAAGGTAAGTGCACTTGATTTTCTGCTCAGTAAAATCAAAGGCGATAAGTGCTTAAATGAAATTGTAATCTCTAGCTTAGTTTGCCAAATATGATATCTTGGTAGATGCAGTTAATTTAACTTACTATTTCTTAGAGGTCACTGGCAAAGCAGTATGCATGATATCAGGCCAGCAGCACTACTAGGCATGTTATTGTTGTTGTACTCTGGTTGTTAACTTGATGTTTGTTACAGCACAACTCCTGTTAGTTGCTGCATTATATGTTACTCCATCATTTTCCATGTGTGATCTTATTATTTGCCGATTATTCACTCTTCACTTTTCATTCAGAGATATGGCTCTTGCTGATGCTGATAAGAAGCTAAAGGATGTAATGAAGAAGTTAGATTCTGTTACTTCTAATTTCATCTCAGAAAAAGAATCATGGGAGAAAAACTTGGCAAATGTAGAGGAAAGCTGGAGATGTAAGATGCTGTATCTATTTACTTAAAAAATCTATCCTTTCTTTTGATGGGAACTGACAGCAAAAATTATAAATGCTGATGGTGCAGTGAAATGCGAGTCTTTGAAGGCTCAGAGCAATGGCCATGTTGATGACGAACTTCAAAAGAATTTTGGAGACCTGAAACTAAAATATGAGCAACTGAAGGTTTTTTTCCTGGATATTGCTCATGTTATCTGTGTGCCTTTATTATGGCTTCGATCCAGTATTTTAATACATGCATGGTTTTTTAGGAAGAGCATCAATCATTCCGTGATATTGCTGATAGAATGATTGAAGACAAGGAAAGAGAGATATCTAAACTCCTCAAGGAAAACAGGGATCTTCACCAGTCTTTAGAGGCTAAATCAGTAGTAAGTCATTTTGCTTAGCTTAGCCCACTCATTGCTACCTTTATTACCAATAATGAGGTAGGGGCTGAAGCTCCATGGCGGGGGACTGTTGATGTCCAGATGATAGTGAAAAGCAGGCCTGTTTGAATGCTGTATCTTAGTTCATAAAAAAACAGTAACAAGAAACTACATATTAGAAAGCAGAGAGCCAGAGATACAGTACCATGTTTAGAAAAAAAAATAGGTCACTGATCCCTTTTCTAAATTACAAAGTAATACTATGTTTTTTTTAAAAAAAGCTGAAAGTTCTTTTGCATCGGAGCACATTCTAGTTTTCAAAAAATAATCTATTCTTTAGAACTGTTCTATTTTTCAAAAAACCAAAAAACATCTTTGCATCAAATAAGGCCTTGCTAATTACATTCACCGATCACCGTTCTTTTGCAGAATTATTTTCCTCTGTGATACTTTGTACTAAAATAAGACATTATTTTGAGATTGTGTTGATGATATTATTCATTGATGTCACAGGTTAGCAATAATGGTTATCAGAGCCAAGGTAATTTGTTATATCAGTATCGTGTTTCATTCTTCAATCTCTCTTGTATTCTAACTCTCAGTCTCAGTTAAATGGCTCAATTTTTTTCACTGATTATCACTGGGTTGCATTTGCAGGACCTGTTAAGGAGACAAGTGTTGAATTGGCTGAGCAGCAAATTCTGGTACTTTGCCACCCCCCCTGAAAGCGAAGTAGGAAATGCATATAAATCATTGGAATTAATTGATATTGTAGCTATTGTGTTAGTTGAATTGGGACTTTTATCCTGTATTTTGCACTCTTCTACGGCTGATTTGGTTGAGATAGTGCTTTTGATGTTGAATGAAATTTCCATCTTTCATTCAAACTATACACTTTTGATGTTGACTTTTACACTTTGTTGCTTAGTGGTATGCTGACGGAATGAATTTACTTAGATCAGAAAGTTTATCAACTTATACTGCATGCCTATATTTTCAGCTTCTCGCACGGCAACAAGCACAACGAGAAGAGGAATTGGCTCAGTCACAGAGACATATCTTAGCACTTCAAGTAAGTTACCAGCTTAGCAGGCATTTGGATTCATTCCAGTTTTTGGTGTCAAATGCATAAGCTTTAAGTTTCCTTTGTTTTCTTCAGCAAGAAATTGAGGAGCTTGAGCGTGAAAACCGTCTTCATGACCAACAGGTGGGTCATTTGAGATTTTGAGTTTTCGACACTTTTTGTTTGTTTCATAACTCTGATTAGGTGTTTGGAGTGATCTGGCTTTTCTGCATCTGATCTTTCTAGTTATGGATGTCAACTAGGATTAAATTTTATTTATCTTTCTACCAAGTATCAAGTATTCTTCAACTGAGAATCATACTGTGTAAAGAGTATCTGTATTAACTGATAACTTATAATTCCTGTGATTATTCCTAGAACCTGAAGTAGCTTTGCCGTGCTTTATTGGGCATTGTGGTTACTGCTGAAACTGAAGTCATGTTTTCACCCTTTGTAAACTATTTGGGTAGTTTGCCTTGTTGCTACTGCTGTGAGAGGAAAATGTGTTAAAGTGCTTATAAGAAGTTGGAACACAGCACTGGGATCTAGTGATCTACTAGTGGCTCAATCCTTAGGCCATAAGCTCTGGAATATCCCTGGTTTTCTGGATTTCCAGAGTTTTGCATGAGGCAATGTACATGTAAAGTAAGCATTGCAGATTAGGGTGCACCCATTTATTATCGAAGGGGTAGTTTCTAAACCTTGTTTAAACCAATAAGCATGTAGTGCTTTCAATTATTTGCCACTTTAAAAATAACAGATAAGAATTTGTAGAATCCAGTTGAGATGTTGATTTGTCCCCCTTATTTCACTGTAGGTCTTTCTAAAAGGTAAAAACAATGCCTTTCTGTGTAATTCCAGTTTGTTTTGGTCTTGTATTTTTTTGAGTTTCTCTGATGAGGGCATGAGGCAATTAAAAAGAGACTTGAGATGATGGAATATACCCAGAGACCAGAGTATTGGCCTTGGATAGGTGTGGATGAAAAGCTGCTATTCACATGCCTAAGCCATGAATAGTTTTATTTTAGTTGTTCTTTCCCTTTTTGATACTTCTTGTTGGGTTTCACCTGTAGCCTACCCTAACTTGTTTGGGACTAAAAGCTTCGTTGTTGTTGGTGGCCATGACGATGTTAATCTTTTTTTCACCTGTAGTGTTTCTGCTATTTGTAATCCTGTACACTTAAAATATATCATGTTTCATGCCGTGATGGAAGAACTAGTAAATGTTATTGGTTCATTGATTTGACATCTTGTTTTTGATAAGAGGGCTCAAGTGTTCATGTTTTAATCTTTTTCTAATCCTTTATTGTAGGAAGCAATGCTGAAAACCGAGCTTCGAAATATGGAGAGATCACAAAAGAGAGAAGGAATAGACATGACGTATCTCAAAAATGTGATTCTAAAGCTTCTTGAAACTGGTAATTTAAAATTAACCTCTATATTTGCTACAGAATGACAGATGGTATGAGAAACCAACTTGATTATTTTTTGGCACAGGCGAAGTGGGGGCATTGTTGCCTGTGGTAGCAACATTACTACAATTCAGTCCTGACGAGGTAAACTTGGTATTTTCTCGTGGAAGTTTATTATTGCTGCTGATGCTTGCTTTTCTGCAGCTTTTGAATTTTGTTGTTTTTACATGATAATACCATTTAAATGTTCTATATTCATTAAATGTTTGATTAAGTTAACTCAGATATAGTAAGTTTTATAAAAGAAATTTTATATTCATGACTGAAATGAAATCACGGAACATGATTCCATAACATATCACAATATCATGTTAAATATTCGTTCAATAACTGCAACATTTTTCTTTCTAATTAAAGAGCATCTTTGGTTTCATTTACTGCAAAGAATGATGTGTTTAATCGGTCCCACCTGCTTGCTGAGTGATTATGGGTAGAAAGCTAGAGATCCAGCCACTATAGTTGATTGGCTGGTTTAATTCACGAGCTGCAAGTCTTTATTTGTGAACCTGAACCTACTCTGACAGTCTGACATTGAACTTATAGAGCTTCATAGTGGTTTTAGAGTATTAAAATGATAGGCTAGACCTTAATCTCACATTTTTTTATGGCTTTGATCGAACCAAGCATAGTTTGCTGTTGATTTTAAGACTTTTTATTGTAATCTAAGTCATTTACTTCGTCTGATTGTAAATACAAGTCCATGCAGATTTGTGCTAAGTCGAAATTTTCACTTTGACTGTCAATACCTGAACTTTTAGGTAGCGTTTGGTTGGGGGGCGAAGTAGGATGGGATGGACCTATCCCCGGTTTCTGGGATGGGACGGTCCTATCTATATGTTTGGTTAAAGGGGCAGAGTAATCCCATTTTTTTGTTTGGTTCGAGGGATTGCAAAGGATGGGGATGGATGTCCATTTAACACCGTCTGCAACGCTGCCAGTGGGCCCCACTTGTCATTGATACGTGGATGCTTCTTCTTCCCCGCCGGTGGTAGAAGAAGCAGCTCCTCTCCTCGCACAACCCCGCTCCCCCTCCTTTTCGCTGCCGCCGCCGGCGAGCGGCCCCACTCCTCTTCTACGCTGCCGGCGAGCGGCCCCGCTCCTCCTCTTCTCCGCCGCCGGCGCGCGGCCTCATCTCCGCCGCCGCCGCGCGGCCCCGCTCCTCTTCTTTGTCGCCGCGCGGCCCCAGGCGAGCTTGCCGGCGGGCGGGCGAGAGCGAGAGGGGATGGGATGGGGCGGACGACGAAGGGGCGGGCGAGCTTGCCGGCGGGGCGAGGCGGAGACGGAAGCCGCGGACAGAAGAGAGACCGTGAGAGAGGGATGGCCGCGTCCCACCTTTTTTCGGGGACGGGTTCGCCTCGAATATTGGGGTATATTCCCTACGCAGGGACGTCCCCGTCCCTCGTGTCCCCGAACCAAACACCCAAAAAAGTGGGCTGGTCCCGTCCCGTCCCATCCCGCCCCCCAAACCAAACACTACATTATATTGATTTATAACAATAGATCTACATTACTAGATTCATTATCATAGTATATAACTCTTTTCATCTAAGATATTTGACGTTGGCCGATTCAAATTTGGGTTATTTAGATTCATGCCATTACAATTATTTTTATAGATATTGCTGGTCAAATTAAAGTCGGACTTGAAATCTAGATGGACTTAGATTTGTGATAGGAGGAAATATGGGAACCTAACCTTGGAATGATGGAAGCCAAGTGCTTTTCCATGATGTTAGGAAATGCACAATAATCACCAATTGCATCATTTTGAATGATAGTTTGACGTTTCTTGTTTGAAATTTGGCAGCTCAAGAAGTGCCAACAAGGTGTCCTTTCAAGTGTGGCTTCTTCGCAAGCTGCTGCAGTGTCAGATGGCACAAGCACACCGAATTCCTTCTTTTCAAGATTCTCATTCTAGAGGAGATATAAGCATTGCTCTAGAAGATCCACAATCTAGCTGGGGGAGAGGATGTCCTGAGCCTTCAGATTCACAGTTTTGCTGATTGTAGAGGATGCTTATTCATTTATTATTTACAGGCCTCCTCGCCCCCTATCTCCTTTTGTAAAAGTAGTGTATATAGGGGTATAACTACCTGTTCCACAGCGAGTGAAGACAGAAGAAATGTAATGAAGGATAGATTATGCTACTGGCATATAGAGCAGCCCGTGTATATGCTGTTGAGGCCTGAGGGGAGTGGCTATGGCTTATAGATTGACTGTTGTACTTGCAATTTTTATTGAACAATCTGAGGATTCAGGGATCAATTTAACCTTGGACTGTTTAGTTTTGTCGTTTTGGCCTCACTGCAAT
The DNA here is from genome assembly GCA_022530915.1 of Paspalum notatum. Lineage (NCBI taxonomy): Eukaryota > Viridiplantae > Streptophyta > Magnoliopsida > Poales > Poaceae > Paspalum > Paspalum notatum. The sequence continues at coordinate 45,011,416 of CM039685.1, forward strand.
TTGTGCTTATTTGTTGCTTCTTACAGGGTGCTTTCAAAATGGCCTTCATATGCTTTGAGCTTATGAAAATATGTACACGATTGAGAAGAAGTCCCCACGGGCGTTTTTACTCAATTCCCCAATAGCTACACTACACCAAACCTTCGCGGTTCATAGCCAATGGCTGGTTGTTGGATCCTCCAATTCATTTCCTCACAAAATACACAACTGCCGGGGGGGGGGGGGGTGGGGGGGGGGGGGGGGTGGAGATTTAAGGAAAGCAGTCATTGCGAAAATATACGTTGCAATTACCGTAATAGCTGCGCCTACCATCACCCTAAATCACCGTGATTCCGCACAAATCGGCAGCCGGCCGAGCCGTGACAAGTGGAGGCGCTGACGCAGGGCCAATTCGAAGGAGCCGTGACAAGGCTTACGCAGAGAGGCGAGGCGACCGTTGGAGGCGCCGCCCCTCCGCTTAAAACCTGCCCTCCCCCCTACCCCCTCGTGTTCCAGAGCAGAGAGAGAAGAAAGATCGAGGCCGAGCAAGCCATCTCCACGCGGCACGCCGACCAACCGATCGCCCGATGGACCGCCGCCCGCCGCTCGCCGTCTCCCCGCGCCGCCTCCGCCCGCGCCCGCACCGCGCGCCGCGCCCGCCGCTCGTGCCGGCGACCTCCGTGAAGACGCCGCCAGGTACGCTCTTGTCATCAGCGACGGTTGAATTTCTCCTTGGTTCTCCGATCTAACGCGTGCTCGGTCGATCCTCCGCTGCAGCGTCGCTGAGGAAGGCGGCGGCCCCGATGCGGGCGTCCATGTGCGCCATCCCCTCGCCGGTGCGCTTCGACCCGAGCCCCATCCGCGCCTCCATCTCCGCCCTCCCGTCGCCGGTCCGCGCCGAGCCGAGCCCGATGCGCGCGTCCGTGGCCGCCGCCCCGACTCGCGCCAAGCTCGACTTCCCCGCGGTGGCGTCGCCCCCGCCGAGGTCGGCCGCCGGGAAGGAGAACGTCCTCCCCGCCGCGGCGGCGGCGCTGGCTCCTCCTCCCGCGGCACAGGAGGAGAGCCTCGTCCTCCCCGCTGGAGCCGACGCCCACGACGAGCTGGTGGCGCTCAACCTCGCCGCGGTGGCCAGGGCCGCGGGCACGGGCGGGCCGGTCTTCGTGCGCGGCAGGCTCTACGACCGCTACTCCGCGCGCCGCAACGAGCGGCTCAAGCGGAAGCACGGCTTCCCGTACTACGAGGACTCCGCGTCCGCCGCGGCGGTGGATGTGGACCCCGAGGCCATGGCCGAGGACCCCTGCGTCGCCGTCGAGCTGTCCAAGCGCCGCGTCGCCAAGAAGGCGTACGCCGCCACCGGTGCAGAGTCCGTGAGGAGATCCATGCCGGCAGGCGACTTCGCGGCGGCTCGTGGCGGCGGGCTGGGCCCGAGGTCCTCGCTCAGGAACAGTAAGGAAATGAAGAAAGCTTCGGCCGCGTCCGGGGTCGTGTCGCAGGCCGTCAAGGAGAGGAGGGTCAGCTCAAGGTCGTCGACTCGCAGGATCTGAGGGCTGGGGCGCCTCTCGCCATCTCATCATCTCAGTCGTGCGATCTGCTGGAGGTGGTGAGGTTCTTGCTTCCTATCCGGTTGGCAATGTGGATATCGTGCCGGAGGTGGTGAGTTTGGAATTGGCTTTGCAGTGCAAACTAGATGTTTGTCAACTGTCATACTCCTACAGTTCGTGATGAGTAGGTTGGTGAACTATATTGGTATATTCGGAGCCTTTTTGTGTGCTTTGATGCACGTCGAGTAAATTTTCATTTGATGCTATTCAGGTTATCAAGTTTTTATGCTATCCAGCAGCTTATGATTTTCGGGTTAATTAATTGACTACATTAAAATTCCTCACTTGTGAAATTGTGAAGTGCTAGCTGCTGGAATAAGTATCACACTTGTTCAGAGTGTGGATGACTTCTGAGAATCAGGCAATCGACAAGTCTTTGACATATATCTCAATTCTTGACAGACTTGTGTGACAGATAGTCGCCACGATCGGTTGGACGCAGATTCACCTTTACTGAACTTTCAGAGTCGTCCTGTTTATTTGCTTGGCTTCACATTTCGTAGGCAATTTTATGAGTTCTGATCGTATTTTGAGCTTAGCGTGCTGAATGAGGCACGAAACTAGAAGGATTGCACAATGTACTGACCAGATGAGAGTTTGCCCAAAACAACACGCTGGATTGGTCCTAGAAGATGCACATCCTGTTCAACCCACCCAACCTGAAGAAATTGTTTCATCTTCCTCGTTATTCCTTCTTGCATATGCTACATTACACACACGGCACGTGCATCTCGGCATATATGTACATCCGATGTTTGCGACAGGATCAACATTGTGAAATTATGAGGAGTCATAGTTATATACTTTGGCCACACAACAACACAATCAAGATGTCGCTGCAGCTTCTGCAAGGTTCCTGAGTAACCTGATGGCCACCTCAAGCTCATCCCCAAACTCCTCGCTGCTGCTGCTACTACTGGCGGGATCATTGCTCTTCCCTTCTTCTTCTTCTTCCTCTTCGTCATCATCCGGGAAGCAGTACGCAGGCGCCTGCCACTGCGCGTCGTCCTCCAGCGCGACGCCGGGTTCGAATCTCATCACGAACTGCTGGATCCCCGTCACTGCAGGTCAGGTAGGTGCCATGCGTTTGGTTGTTACTTAGCTAGTGAATGCCGAGTGCTAATTATGCGTGCGGTTGTTACCATCGATGAAGTTCCAGCGCACGGGGCGCCCCGTGGCGGCCTCCTCGTAGTAGACGATGAACCCGGCCTTTCCCCAGACGTGGCAGTCGATGCCGCCGGTGACGCGGCGGCCCAAGTACCGGGCGCCGCCGCCGGAGAGCCACCAGGGCGGCAGCACGCCGACGGGGAAGCGCTCGACGCGGCAGGACCGGGAGTCGAAGTAGAAGGAGGTGCCGTTGTTCCACTCCACGTCGTAGAGCGGGTCCGCCGACAGCTGGTGGCGGACCAGGTTCAGGTTGCGCCGCCGCGGCCAGTCGTAGTAGAGGTCCGTGATGCGGAGCGGCGGGCCCGTGGACGCGTCCGAGTAGTTGGTCAGGTTCGTGAACATCACCGCGTGGAAGCGCTCCGGCCAAGGCGTCGGCGAAGGAGGCGCGGGGTCGGCGGCGGCGGCGGCCGCCGCGAACAGGAGAAGGTGGAGGAGCAGCGGCAGCGGGGGGCAGCGGGTGCGCGCCATATCGCCGGGACAGCTCGGGACGATGGCGGTGGGCACGGCCTTATCTTTTTTGTTGTGCGCTCGTGTCGGCTGTTGGTGCTCCCGTGCGTCGCTGGCAGTTCAAGTTACTGACCACAGGCAAATGAAGATTTGAAAGGTTAGGCCCTCTTCGACGGGGCTCTTCTTTATTCGAAAATGGCTACGGCTCTGGTTCTTCCGATTTTTGGCTTTTCTAAAGAAACTAGGCTCATTTTAAAATTTATTTGGCAAAACGGCTTTTTCTATTACTTTTAAAATAGTTAAAACTGTGAAATATCCATACTACCACTTATCCTCTCATGATCTCACCCGCAGCCTGCCTGGTTCACTCATCCTCATCTGCCTCTTCCTCTCCCTCCCTCCTCTTCTCTCTCAAGGCGGTGGCGCGGCCCGGTGGCGCGCGCGACGGCGTGGCCCGGTGCTCGGCATGGCGGCGCAGCGTGCTGCGCGGCGCCCGACGTAGCGGCCTACTGTCGGTCTGTATCTACTTTCTCTCACACGCCGGCCTGTGTCCAGCTCCCTCCCACCGGCGTGCGCGGGAAGAGGAGAAAGGGCAGAGAAGGCCGCGTACACGGCGTCGGAGCTGTCGCAGGACCTGTGCCAACGAGGGCCTAAATTAAAAAAAATCAAAGGTATTTAAAAAAAGACATCGGGGCCACACGAGCTTGTTTGAGATTCATCAGTAGATTGAAGTCGAGCTCTCTGAGAGCTGATGACGTCGCGCTTGCCCCCTATCCAGGTTGGCAGTTTTTTTCTTTGTGTGTGTGTGTGGAGGCTGCGCTGACCTGCTAGCAGGCCCAATGCCAGGCATGCAGGCTGCCAGGCCCTCGGCCACGCAGATTCCTTCACGGCTTTGTCTTTGTTGTGGGAGTACCATTTTTGTTTGCGGCCGGCCCAACTGACTAGTATTGGGCCCATTCCTTGTATGGCCATCGCACGGGAAGTCCGCATGCTCGTTTCTTGCTTATTACGCCTTCATTCTCCCACAACGATACTTTTTGTAATTTTATTGTAATTTTTTTAATTTAATTTTCTAAAATCATATAAAGGTGTATTATTTTGATGACCACTGTAGCCTGTAGGGCCGGCAAGTGATCTGCGAGGTCGGTATGATGCATTGCGCATGCTCTATATATACGATGAACAGCAATCAATAATCACGTACGAACTTAAACTCAAGTAAGGACTAAGGACTGGGCTGGTGTCGGTGCAACTCCCTTCTCAACGCCCTTGCCATAGGGTTTCGGTAATTTGATGATGACAACCTATAACATAATAAATGCTGCATACAGCTTCTTGTGTCACCACATACTAGAATTTTTGGTGGTGCAAATCAGTTCTTCCATGACTTGTTCCCTTACGATCAGGGTTTCCGCCTAGGATCCCCAAGAAAAGGAAAGCTTGCGCAGTCATACGCCAACTAATCTACTTCTACACTATAAAAAAAAAGGAGCGACTAAAAACGCACAGCCGTAAAAATATCTTTCTCTACGCACACCCTTTTTTGGCAAAAATATAGGTCCACAGATCCACTTGTTACTGCTTTTGGCAAAAACAAAAAACAATATCCACACATACTGTTTGTGTCTCAAGAAAAAAAAACACCAACAGAAATCGCAAAAATAGACAATGATAACGCTGGTTTGCCTAATAGTATTTTCCATTAGGCAAAAATACTAATTTTATCAGGCAAAATTAATAGTTTTATTAGGCAAAAATAGCAGTAGGCAAAAATAGCAAATGGTATTTTTGCTTAATGAAAATCAGCATTTTGCCTAATGAAACCCTCAAATTTGCTTAATGAAACCCACAAATTTGCCTAATGGAAAAAAGGCAGGGAGCGGGGGACAGAGGACCACAAGCATGTAGGCGCGGGGGACCGGCGGCCCGCGAGGTAGGCGGCGCGCCCAAGGAGGCGGGCGCCGCTCGCGGCCAGCGACCGGCACGTGGGGGGAGGCGGGGCATCGCGCGGGGCCGTCGGAAGCGGGCGCCGCGCGGGGGACGGCGGCTGGCAGCGCACCCATGGAGCGCGGGCGCCGCACGGCAGGCGGCGCGGGCGCCGCGCGGTGGCCGGCGGGGAGCAGGCGCCGTGTGCGGGGGGGAGAGCCACGCAGGGGCCGGCGACCGGCGCCAAGGGAGGTGGGCATCCGCGCCGCGCGGGGCCGACGGCGCGTGGGGAGCCGGACGCAGCGGGGCTGCCTCCGGCGGTGAGAGGGGTTCGGGTAGGGAGAGGATAGGGTGGAGAGAGAGAGAGCGGAAGAAGAGAGGAATGAGTGGCCAAGAATGAGAGGATAAGGTCTAGAGACAGACGGGGTGCCCGTACGAAGAGACTAAAATACGGCCATTCCGTTTGTAGTTTTTACCATAAAAAAAGCAAGTTTTTTAATAGCGTTTGTTACCAAACAAAAATCTTTATACCTCTCACATTAGTCAATCTACACATGTTGAAAAAGATCAGAAATGGTAGGAAATGGTCCAGAATGATATACAATTTCCACCCTTTTTACTCTTTTGTTTTTCTCACATCGTACGTATCTGTACCCGTCGAATGCTTTTTTTGTCTTGGAATTAATGAAAAAAAGACATCAATCAAGTGTCAGTAATTTCTTCTTTTCCTTTTTCCTCCTCCTTTGATTGCCTAGCTGGCCAGCTCGATCTTTTCCTTCGAGATTTTCCGCTCTTCACGCGATCTGCATAGTCTCATCAACATCAAATATATTATGCAGGCTGGGAGACGCAGTTCAAGATGTACATGTACAATAGTTATTAATACTATTAAGCAAGTGTGTTGCAAACATGTATGCATATATTCAACCATACAACCATCAAAAACTTGATTGTACTATAATAACCACAGCTGGTCGGCGCGAGCCTTGTGACCCCCGTGGAACAACAAGCCGCCGGCATATATGGCTCGTCGTCGTCGGCCAGCTACGGTGCGTGGAAATTGCGGGGCGCAGGGGGCAGCAGCCGCAACACCCGTGCATGCACGTATCCGAGATGGAGGTCTCCCCTCTGTGCCCTGCCCTTGGACGCATGCAACCCTACAACAAGCAGCCTTGCAATCACGCCACAGGCCGGGAAGAATTGAATCATCGCTGTCGCCGATCCAATCTTGCGTTCTTGTTGCATTTCCCCTTGTCCTCTGCATCGCTGCTGCATGTCCCCGTGCATCGCTGCTGCATGTCCCCGTGATGCTCACCCCCTCACCACTCACCAGTCAGCACCAATAGCAAATCAATCCTGCAAATAATTGCTGCATATAATACGAGTGTAAGTATGTATATACTAGCAGCTTAGATGTTCAACGACAGGATCTTCTAACCAACACTGGCTTGATCTGTGATTAGTGTCTATATATATGTACACTCCATTGCAACTAGACGGTCACATGCATCTGTGCACACGCATGCATGTCCTTTATATACCTAGCTACTGTTGTTAGCCTCCCTGTGATCTTTGTCCTGGAGCCAGCAAGTTCTGGTTATTCTTAATCAGCCACTGTTAAGACCAGACAAAGTCACCTAATTAATTAGGCAGTGGTACTGTTAGGGCATGGTGGTGGTGAGCGAATCTAGTGATTGTCACACACGGCGGCCGGACAGTGGCGACAGCAAAATTAAAGTTTGCAGAAAAAACGTCGGATAGATATAATGCAGATAATTAATGGGCCGGGTAAGCAGCTACTCGGTAGGGGAGCTAGCAATATACTTCATCTGGTCAGAAAAGGTTATCGTTTGGGACCAGAGAAATAAGCTTTTAACGACGGGAGGGATAATATTTTTCTGCGTTGATGTATTTGTACCGCTGCTGAGAGTATTGGGGCTGCCCCCTGCGTCCGTTTCAGCTGCTACTTCCTCCAGCATATTAATATATGACGTTTTTTATTCAAAATAGACTAAATAAACATCATATATTAATGACCGAACATAGTACTTTTTTCGCGCTACATCAGCTAGGTTAATTAAATCAACCGGTCCATGTTAAAATGTGCTTCTACGCTATATGATAACTTCTCCAATGTTCGGTTGGGTATCAAAATTTGCTTTGTTCTCGTTTATTTGGCCACCTCATCAGGTCATTTCTTTGACCAAAGTTAACAAAAAATTAGGGACAACAGTTAATTAGATTTGCCGCTTCATATGTTGGTATAATTTCTCTCCATTTACCCCAATAATGTTACCGCCAACGGTGGCTAGTATTCCAACTTCTCATCAAGTTGCATAACATCAGGTGACCTACAAAGCCGGTGCACATATGTCGCCGGTGCTGCTTCTTTTCTATGCCCTTATCATAAGGGTTCAGCAATTGACTATATAGGGCTAACTATATTTAAATGCTAAGCTCAACTTCTTGTCACCCTCAAACAAGTACGAAATACTTGCAAGTGGACCGCACAAATTTATGCGGCTAGATAACTATCATATATTTTTAATATCACTTTTCTTTCTATTGGATATTTATTTTTATGTATACATAAAAGTTAAGTTTATACTCTTATTTGGATGCTTTAAAAAAACTTAGCTATTTTTGTTTATCTTTAAGTGTTTCGATAAAAAGATCCATAATGTTTTAACTTATATAACTAACAATATTTTACCTCATTTACATGCCTTTCCAATCGGTTGCCCATGTTATATATCTTTATTTTTCTTAGTGCAAACCTATTTAGTTGCATCTAGTTGGATGCTACATCTCAGTATGTTTGGATAAATGTAGAACAATGGATGTTCATAATAATCAATGGTTTAGATCTTTATTTTTTCAAGGTTGATGTAAATCTTTTTTTATAAACATCGGTCATTAGATGTCTATAGGATTTCTTTTTTCAATTAGTGTGGTAATTTTTAAGCCATCTGGCAAACATAATAACTTCATTTATTCAACACTCTCTTAATAAGATGATTAATAGTAGATATGCCACAACAAAATTAATTCCTCCCGTTTCTTTCTCACTTCAAGGGTTTAGAAAAACTTCAACCTCATTTTTTTTTCGAATTAAAAGAAAGACAGGTTCTAGTGACAATTGCATGTCACAGAACAAGCTCTGTAGTAATAGCCATATTGACGAAGGGTCATCTATGTACCCTAGCTCGATCACTTCATTGGTTAGAAATACAAAGGTCAACATAATCTATCTAATCTAGCGTTTTAAAAAGTTTTAAAAATGATATCAGAATCCTGTTCTTCGTATCATGGGCGTGCTGCGTGCATACGTTTATCGGCGTGCAGCCTATTCTCTCGTCACGGGCGTAGGCTCTGTATGAGACAGAAACACGGGGGCGACCAAATAATTTGGCTGCTTTATGGCGACCAGATCGCTGCCCACTCATTGGATGGACGCAACTGCTGCTACACGTCATTTTTCATCCCATGCATGTACGTTCTCTGACGCCGTCGTTCTTTTGGAGCAAGGCTGTGTGTTTAGATCCAAACTTTCTTCCAAATTCTACTATAAAAAAATTTTCCATCACATCAAAAATGCCGGCATATGCATTGAGTACTAAACGTAGATGAAATCAAAAAATAATTGTACAGTTTAGATGTACTTTGCGAGACGAATCTTTTGAGCCTAGTTAGGCCATGGTAGGACAATATTTACCACAAACAAACGAAATGTGCTACAGTGCGCTACAGTGTCGGATGTGATGTTTTTGGCCAAATTTTGGCAGATTTCGCCTGCTTTTCGCCTCTACTTTTTGGATCTAAACACAGCCCAAGCCAAACAAACCAGAGCTAGCAGTGAGCTAGCTGATTGATCATTAGACGATTGGCATTTTCTAGTTGCCTAGGAACCTAGTTTGTAGTCTAGGTTGAATCAAACAATGGAACCAAGCATATGCTTGCCATGAACAATCTAATCTTATAACTGCACAATAACTATATTTTGAAGCTATTAAGTAATTAAAAAAACTGCAGTGATACTTCTATGCCACCGCCCATTCATGGCACAAAACGGCAATGATAAACACCACATCATTATCACGAACTAGGCGCTGTCGTGGTTAGAATCTTATTATTATTAATTGGAGGTTTTTTTTAGCCTTCACGTTAATCTTCACCAGACGCGTTGAGAAAAAAGATACATCCCAAAAGTTTTCACAAAAATAGGAAACATCCAACCATCCATTGTGTAGATCTAATAATAGTAGGCAATCGATCACCATGCCATTACGAAATATAAAACCCCTAAATTGATATAAAAATTACCCACCATACCATTATGAAAAATGAAATAAACAACACCCTAAATTTATATAAAAATTACACACCATGCAATTATGAAATAAAATTAAAATAACCCCATAATTTTGCTCAAAAATTAAATAACCCCTAAATTTACATATAAATTACTCACCGTGTTATTATAAAAAAATAAGCCATAAATCTGCATATGAATTAAGCAATATGCCATCATGAAAGATAAATTAAATTAATTCCTAAATTTGCATATTAATTACCCACAATATTATTACAAAAGATGAATTAAAAAATCATCTCTAATATTATTAAGGAAAAAATCTATATCTTATAAAACTCTAACCCGTGTAAGAGCATGTGTTGATGGATTAGTCCTACAAATAAATTAACAACATTTAGTTGGATAAAGACAAAATTTATATCAACAGCTAGCTGATTGTAGAGAGTTTGAGCTATAGTTCCTCTAACATATATATAGATAGGGTTCGTTTTGGATTTCTACATGTATACTAGGTTTGTGCGCCTCCGATCGAATTTCTGCATGCGGACGACGTGTTGGCGTGTGGAGACTGCAGGAGAGCTAGCGCAGAAGATGATATATCTGAAAATGATTTGTCAGGGTGTTGCAGTGTTCCTTCTTCCTTGCATGCATGCACGTTATTTGACGAATTGACGTGTTGGTTCTTTTGGAGAATTTGGACCGAGCCAACGCGCTAGCTGATGGAAACACAGCAGTGAGCCAGCTGCTGCTGTCAAAATATAGAAAAGCCACGAAACTGATGGAGAAGTGCACAGTTTGGGAGGTGGTAGTAGTACCACTAGCTACTATATGATGCTGTAGCTATCTCACTCAGACGATCAGGTCAAGTGTCGCCCTTTTTGTCCGGCCGGCCGTGCACCCCACGTAGTACCTAGCGCTCTGCGAAACGAAGGCGATCGATTATTCCCTAATAAGTTTCTCAAATTATGCCCCGGCCGTTTGGATCACATAAAAATTAACTACTACTAGCAAATATATTTGCTACTATTAACTAGCTCCAACCAACTAATTATTTAGTTGATTTATTTGCTACGATATTTAGATCTAAACCAACTAATTTTCTGTAATTTTGTGTACCTAATAATAATAATAATAAGCTCCGATCCATTCGATCGGCTGGTTTATTTTCCCGGCCGAGACGGGGGATGTCGGTTTCCACGACGAAAGAATGCCGCGCCGCGCAGCATGTCGACATCGAAGAAGTTGCCCGTGAGGCCGTGGAATCTGGAGGCCAATAAGGTTTGTCATGCATTGCACTGCATCCATCCTTCCGGTTTATTTTGTCCTCTGAAAGCAACTCACTGCTCACTGCATGTTGTGAGTGCCATGCTCAGCACTCCAGAGCTCATTTGGAGTTGGACCATGTCAGAGTTTGCGTACATGTGGCTCCAGTTCATCACCACCAGATCAGTCGGGCATTTTGTTGTTCTAGTTCTAGTACTGTAGTAGATAAAGTAATGGATACCATTTGTTTTGATACTACCTCCAGTCGTATCTGTATAACGTCTACACGGAGCTGGCTAAATTTCCTGTCTCGAGTTGTCATTTGGGGCTGTTTGGATCCGGAGACTAAATTTTAGTCCATGTCACATTGAATGTTTCGATGCTAGTTAGAAATATCAAATATGATTTAATTAGAAAACCAAATACATAGTCGAGGAGTAAACGTCGAGACGAATTTATTAAGCCTAATTAATCTATAATTAACAACTAGTTACTGTAGCATCACATTTGCTAATCATTAATTAATTAGACTTAATAAATTCGTCTCACTATTTACTTCTCATCTATATAATTAGTTTGATAATTAGACTATATTTAATACTTCTAATTAGCATCGAAACATCCGAGGTGACGGGGCTAAATTCGAGTCTGGAAACCACTCTTCAATGGATGCAGAGTACTGTACAACCTACTGCATTTCATACAGCAGCAGTTAAAGGTACGTATGCGTCCTTGTTGACTACATACAGCATCATGTGCCCGTACTACGCTTTCATTTCGACGAATGAACACAGTTACACAGAGCACTCTAGCAGTACGATGATGATGGATCCTTCACTGCACTCACATGCTGCTCTTTATACCTGTTTCACTTGCCACCAAAACAGCTGCTAGGGTAGGTGCGCATGTGAACTTTGAATGCCCAGCCCACATATACAGAGGAGAGAACACATGCCAAAGCAGGAAGAAAGAAAGACAATGGCGCCCGCTACAGCAGTTGTTCATTATTCTAAACCATTAGCGTTGATTTAGTAGTGGGTAGTAGCTAAGCTAGGCAGCAGGTAGCCACATTTGTTTGCATTGCTCCATCTCACAAGACCTTGCATTGACGATGATGGTACATAATATAGATACATACGTCTCCTCTTGCAAACACATGCGTGCAGTGCAGCAGAGAGCAGACAGGCAGAACATGGTTCAATGTACATACTGCAAGAGCAGACCAAAAGATCCAAGCCAAAGATCCACGCAACGCAACAGGCTAGGCTAATCTGATCACGGCTCCTACCTACTAGCAAGGTAGCCAGAGTCGTCTTCCTCTCGACAGCCGAATTGACTGACTGTGGCACTAGCTAGCTTGCTGCCTTTTCCAGCACCATTCCAAGCTACCAGCCCTACATATATATAGCTCCCAGATTCGATGGCCAGATCTCACTCTCCATCACCTTGCATATATGTCATGCATGTGGCGATAGATGAAAGTAACATGGTCATGGAGTGACGACGAACGACGATGTTAGTATACATGTTTCTTGTTTTCTTTATCTACTCGATCGGCCGGCCGCCCCGGAAACATGGGGGTGATCGAGATCGATCACTTCCACTCCAGCGCCGCTGCCGGTGCCGCCGTTGCGCCGCAGCCCCGGCAGCCGTCGTCCCCCCTGGCGACGTCGGCGATCCGGACGCCGGTGTCGTAGACCTGGCCAGGCCGCCAGTCCGCCGGGAGCACCTCCTGCTCCGCCCACACCCACTTGCCGTCGTAGCCGCCGGTGACCACCGCCCGGAACTGCAGCGCGCCGGCGGGCGCCCGGTCCGTGCTCCACACCGGCCCCTGGACCCGCGTCATGAACCGCCACTCCGACGACCCCACCGCCGCCACGTCCACCGCCAGGATGTCGGTTTGCCCGCCCTGGTACAGGAACTTGACGACCAGGGTGCTGGGACGCTTGCTCCCTTCCTCCACCAGGATGGACAGGTTCTTGTCCTTGTAGTCGCAGGGAATCCTACATCACATATAAATATTGGACACGATTTTTAATTAATTAGTAGAGTGTTTATTTTGTACTATGCATCTCTAGCTTCTTTCTTTCTTTCTTTCTTTTTTTTTGACAAAGTAGCTTCTTTCTTTGAGAAAAACTGCTAGACTGCTTGTGTACCGAAAAAAAAAAATGAGCTGGAGCAATGGCTGTAATAAATACTATCAGTAATAAATGGGAGGGATTGTCGGCACTAGCTGGAGCTTTGACATTTATCAAACATATTACTACCTCCAAGTTTATTTTGCATGGAAGCTAGATTGCTAAAGTTTTTACAGGTTTCGTCATTTATTGGATGAAATCCAGCGGATGTCTGAATCTCTGTGGTTATGACTTATGAGCAGCATGAGTAGGTTTTTTTTTTTTTTCACTGATACAGATGCCAACACATAAAAATCATCCCAATTCAAGAAAACCGATAAAGTAGATACAGTAGATAGATATGTGAATTTCAAACTAGGGAATGCAAGGCGTATTACTCATATTTTTTTCTATAAGAAAAAACTGGTTTGGCTGTATCATCAGGTGGCATCCATACGTCTGTTTACAGTTCACTTGCATAAACTGGAAACTGATTTATTAAATTTATTTACACACAAATGTACAGGACACCCACCTATATATTGCAAATTTTCTATGTAATAGAAACGATTTTTTCAAGGTGTTTTGGACTTTTGGCAGAACAGAAGCATATACCTTTTGTACTCCACAGGGAGATCGTCTGCTAGCCCCTTCAACTGATGGGCCATCCCGGGCTTTGCCAGGCCCGCGAACGCGGGGCCGGCGAGCAGGAAGTCGGTACGGTTGCTCCTGTGGAAGTCGGTGAGCACCACCCGCACTCCCCGGCTGCTGCACAGCCTTGCGTCTCTGCATCTCATCTGTGTTCATGTATTCAGAGTTACTTATCAGCATCTGTTTGTGTTTCCAAAATCCACAAGTAAGAAAAGAAAAGACAAGAACCAAGAACACTGAAAACAACGGCGAAGAACATCGAAATCCAATACGATGATGGATGAATGGCATAGATTTAGCAGCGCAGTTCATCCATCCTTCTGAGCTGCCAAAGAAAGAAAATGTTGGCAAAAGGCCAAAGCAGCGAGCCAATGATCAGAGCATATACTGCGTTTTTCTCAGCTTGTTGCAGAAACAGACAGTCTTGGTTTTGGTGGACGTTTTTGTCAGGGCTGCATTCGACAGGAAGCCGAGCCGGACGCTCCAAATTTGGCGTCTTGGTTGAGTTGAGCCAATACCTTAACTGAGAGGAAGAAAATAAATAGTACTGCTCCATACAGATTTCCCCATAAAATCCCCATCCCAAAAGCACCGAATCGAAGCACCGAAGGTAAAAAAAGAAAAAAAAAGAAAAAAAAAAAAACAGGAAGAAGAGGAGGAGGAGAGCGATTTGGAATCCCAGCTGGGCCAGCTGGGCGGCGGTTCAGTTCAGCTGCAGGCGGTATATACTATACCTGGAAGCAGCGTCCGCAGCCGAGGCCTCCGCGGTGCAGCCTGGGCCCGCCGGCGGCGAGGAAGCCCCCATTGATCTCCGCGGCCATGGCGCCGTACCCGCAGGCTCCACCACCTGCTGACAGTGAAAACCGAGCAAAGAGAGCTGATCAGGAACTCGATCGAAATCCCCCCCTCTCCCCTAGTCTTCTCAACCGCGCGCCGCCGGCCGGCCTCAGGAAGGAAAGGACCGCCGATCTGTAGAGCACCACTTACCTTGAGGGAGCGGGGAGAGCGAGGGCGCGTAGGCCGCCTTCCCCTGCCGCACGCACCTCCCGCTGCCGACGCTGGCGGTGGCGGAGCAGGAGTCGACGAGTAGCACCAGCAGCAGCAGGCAAAGCCCGCAGCAGAGCAAGAGGTCCATGGCGACGCCGCTGCTGAGCCTGACCGCCTGAGCAGCTGGAGTAGCCGAGGAGGAGACTGTGAGTGACTTGAGCTTCTTGCTTAGCACATGCCGCGGCGGTCGCTTAATTCCTAATCACTCACCGGTGCTTGCTATATAGCTGGAGGAGAGTGGAGCGTGCGCGCCGGGCTCGCCTGGGCCCACCTGCCAGCCACTGCGAGGGACCACGCGCAGGCGCAGCGTCGCGGCAACGTCTCCCTGCGCGAGGGCCCCGGCGGCGCGTGCAGCTTCCCGGGCCCACTTGTCGGTGTCTCTCTGCCGACCGTGTCCGGCTGAAGAAGTTGTGGGCCATGCATTTTTGGGCTTTTGGGATATTTTTTACTCGCTTTTTGGGGGTGGGAGCGTGGCCTTGTGTAGAGAAAAGTGGAGGCATGGGACCGGGAGGGCCGGGGCCCACAGGTGTCCGAGGAATCAGTCAAAGGCCACCGACCGGCTCTGGGCAAAGACCCGTGATCTCAGACGGGACGCTGCGGAGTGTAGACGTGTAGTTTACTCCGCCGCGCTGCTCTCATGATCGTGAATCATGATGATGATTTTTCTACTCAGCTAGATTAAATTCGTTATCCAGTTTAAAACAAAATTTGCGAAGTTATATTCAAATATCCTTGTTGTAGTGTTTGGTTTGGGAGACGGAATGAGACGGCGTGGAGTCATCCCGCCGCCGGCAAGGCCTTCCTCGGCCCAGCCCCTTCGCCTCGTCCTGACTGCGGTGACGGCAGCGGAGTGGTGCGAAGGTGGACCAGTGCGGCGACGGCAGTGGGCGAAGGGCTGGCGTGGAGGCGGATGGACGACCAACGGAGCGGGCGGTGCTGGGGAGGCGGAGGCGGAGGCGGACCACTAGGGAGGAGGAGGCGGAGACGGTGCAATGGGGCGAAGCTCCGAGGAGGAGGAGGCAGAGCGAAGATTCGGCGTCGCCGCGGAGCGCAGGGGCGCTGGAACCGGCGTTGCGGCGGAGCTCCGGAGAGGAGGCGGCGTCGCAGCGGAGCAGCGGACGGGAGGAAGAAGAAGCTTCCATATTTCACTGCTCGGTGGGGTCCACTAACAGTGTTGCAAACGGTGTCAAACATGCATTTATCCCTATCCTTTGCAATCCCTCAAACCAAACAAAAAACAAGGACGTCCCCATCCCTTCAACAAACATATAGATGAGATTATCCCATCCCAAAATATCTCATTCTACTTCGTCCCTCAACCAAATGCTACCTGTTTGATTTAGACATAAATTTATAAGTTTATTTGAGTCTTCTTTTATGATGGCAAAATGGTTAATTTTCATGAGAATTTATGTTATTATTTTTATATTATATTTTCTGATGGCACGTGGGTAATTTTATGCAAATTTGTGGTAGTATTTTCAGTTATTTATTGTAATGGCATGCTAGGTAATTTTAATCTATGCAGGTCTACTGGTCTAGGGGTTATTGGAAGTTATTTTTTATAATGGTATGTTGCATAAAGTGTGTGCACGTTCGTTAAGGTTTTGGAGTACAAAGTAGAGCAATGGTTATTATTGTTAGAGGATATAATCAGATAGATGGCTAGATATTTTTGGTTTTTGTGGGAGTTTATAATGTCTATCTTGAATCTCCAATTAGTACTAAGGTAAGAATTGTAGTAGTTTAATAAAATAAATTTAAAATCAATACATTTTAATGAATTTTATACCAAAATACACATCATATAAATGGATGAGGTAGGGTAATATTGTGCATCCTCTGATTTGGTCAACTAGACAGTACACATCCGTTTCCCTCCAAATTAGGCAATAATCGCTTCTTCCACCAATTGCGATTTTGAAAGCGATCACAGTCGAGGCAGACGTGCCATCGGCCGCGGTAATAAATACTGCTCTCTCCGTCTACAAAATAATGAAATCCTGAGTTTGTCCTAAGTCAAACTATCGTAAATTTGACCAAATTTATATAGAAATGTAATAACATTTATGATATCAATTATGTATGATATGAAAATACATTTCAACATGAATCTAATGATACTAAATTAGTAGCATAACTTTTAATATATTTTGATATAAATTTGGTCAAAATTACGAAAGTTTAACTTAGGACAAAACCAGGATTTCATTCTTTTGTGAACGGAGGAAGTACTACGGAGCATTGAACATTTCTGAACTCCCTATCAGCGTGCTCGTGCAGGGTGGATGTACCTATGTTTCCTTTCAACAATATATTTATTAGTCTGAGTTATTTCTTTTCTTTTATGTGGAAGTTTAGCAAATTGCACGAGAGATTCGTGAGAAACGTCATCATCGTCCCGCATGATGGGCAACTGTTATACTTGAACTAAGTTGGAATAAACGAGCATAAGTGTAGACAGAGGATCGGAGGAGAAAATGGACTAGTCATTTGTTGCGTGTGGGCTTGTGCATGCAAAGGCAAAAAGCTGCTACACTGAGGCTGTCTCCAATGAGAATTTTTAAAGGGGTTTTTTAAAATACTGTTTTGCACTGTTTGATATAAATGCGGTACTGTAGACAGAGAGATAGTTAAAATAGTGATAGAAAATATAATTTAAAGAGTTTTGTTGGAGATAGTCTAAGCTCGGTTGCATGAAAGCCAAATGGATGCTGTTGGCCCCTTTGTACCATATACCAGAGCCCATCATGCACATCATACATGTATAGCATGACTTTACCTTGCAAGCAGGACAAAATTCAGAGAAAACAGAGGAACTACTGACATCCAAGCACCGGGCACAAGCCGAGAATAATGCGTAGTACGTAGTGTAGCAGTGCTGTGCATCACTAATAAATTTTAGAGCATCATACTTGAGAAGTCTGGTCTCACCTGTCAACTATTATAATAAAAAAAATTGTTTATAAAATCTATAAGCTGTTTAGTGCGTTTATTGGATTACATTTTTGGTTCAGGTATACAGTATCTACAACAAATAAAAAAAAGCCAGTATTAATTGAGGCTCCAGAACGCAATTAGGGGAAGCATGAACATAACAGTGCCCCACCAACCGGGCAAGGTCTTTCTGACAAGGGCTGTGTTTAGATCCACTGCACTGTAGCGCTGAAAAGCACTGTAGCGCTGAAAAATACACTGTAGCACTTTTCGTTTGTTTGTGGTAAATATTGTCCTACTATGGTCTAACTAGGCTCAAAAGATTCGTCTCGTAAAGTATATCTAAACTGTGCAATTAATTTTTTATTTCATCTACATTTAGTACTCCATGCATGTGCCGGCATTTTGATGTGATGGGAAATCTTCTTTTTGCATAGTGAAATTTGGGAGGAAATTTTGGATCTAAACATGGCCAAGGAGAAATAATAATAAATTAATAATGCAGGTGTGTGTATCTTGTTCCAGGAGGGCCGCCCCGACGCGGAGGATTGCATGCGTGCACGTTCACACGCATAGCATTTGGCAGAAAGAATCGGCACCTGTCAACACTATACACCATTACTCCGATCCTGCTAGAACTTTTTGGCAATCACAATAATAAATCCAGTGACTTTGGTTTGGTGCCGCCATGCGCACAAACTCTGACATTTATTTTTCCTGCATATATAATCTTTGTCTGTTCTCCGCGAGAATTTTTAAGTAATAACAGCACTGTTGCTTAATTCCTGGATGCATAGTACATGACCCGAAGATCAGAAGATATATATAGTCAAATTACTATGAGGCATATTCCAGAATGAGGAGTTTGGCGTATCTTTAAGACTTTAACAAGGGAGCGCGGCTTTGTTGCCTTCTTCCATCTTGGGAGTTGAGGAAATTACAAAGGAAAAACATGTTGTGGAGTGGAGGTATGGTCCTAAATCATATGGCTCCTACCATGTGGGGTTTCAACTTTTGGTGCGTTTTTTTATGTGTGTGTGTGTGTCTTGTTCTTTGACAATTGCGAAACCTGTCTCGGTGGCACGTTATATGTAGCATGCCTTGTGGAGTTCGACATAGGAATATAGCCATATAGGATAGGAGTGTTTAGTGACAGAGGGAATGAAAGAAGTTCGACATTTCATATGCTTCTACACTCCCCAGGTACTTCTGCTCCTTGCAGCCATTTGTTTCTTTTGTTATTTAACCTACATGCCAATTTCTTTACACGTTAACTCTGTCTAATTCCAACTCGCTTTGTTCTATTATAACAGTCATGCCATTTCCTGGGTAACAAAATATTAGAATTAAGGTAGGCTTGCAAATAGAGCCGTAGGCAGAGCAGAGGACACATGGAAGAAGAGACCACCTTTGTCTTTGTGCCAACTCTTTTGCTATTGTTGTAGAAAAGAGCCGCCAAATGAATAAACAAAACTGGATGCCGTCGTTGGTACAATAAAAAACCGATCACTCTGTTCCCCTTTTCCAAAAAGAAAATTATTAAACTGACCACGCAAGCATCGTACGACGGTATGAGTATGACTTGAGCTTATGCAGGCCGCACAAAATAACAAAGGGGCTAGATGCCTCTGGAGTCTGGACATTCAAGGCCCGGTGACATCCAACAAAACCTGGCACGCACAGGCCGCAAATATATGCATGGTACTTGCCACAGAAAAAAATGTACTATTGTTTTGCCAAGCTATAAACATTAAATATGTTAACGGCCCAGGTTTTTTTTTTTTGACTTATGACAATACTAGATCGACTTGTACTATTATTTGTGATTGGATGAAGTATCTTCCAAAACATTTTAGGGAAACGGTGAAGAAAGTCCCACCAATCCATTTTTTGGGGGGGAATATGTACAAATGGCACTGTGTGGTCCCTGGGGAGTGGCCGGACCTTCATTTGCACGTACGCTAATACATTATTATTATATTGATTACACCAACATCAAATTGTTGGAACCAGTGCTTTTGGTTGGTGTGGCAAATAAAGAGGGCCTGAACCCTAAATTGTCTCTTGCATCATCAGAAGAAGACTACCGTATTAATTAGTAGTCTTTGTCTCTTGCGTTATTTTTATGTATTCTATATAGATATACTATTAACTTTTAAAGAATCTACTACTCCGTATAAAGTGTAGATGACTTGGGCTCAGCTTTAGCAGTGGCAGTTTATATCTTGGGAATCGGAAGAGGAAAATGAAGGGATGGCGGGGCGGCTGGGTGGTGGCGCGGCGGCCGGCGTGGAGGATGCCGTCGCGGCGGGGAGGAAGACGGTGGCGGCGCGACGGACAAGGAGGCCACCACCACTAGATCTTGGAGGCGACGCCGACGGATCCAGTGGAGGAGGACGCCGGCGAAGGAGGAGACGGTGGCGGACGGACGCGGAGAGGAGGCGGATAGGCGGACGCGGGTGAGATAGAGGAGAAGAGAGGAAGCTGGGCGGGCCACCTGGCCGTGTCGCTGAGCGCCTTCCGCACCGCCCGTTGCCGGCCACGGAGCCACACTGAGGCCTAGCGCCGCCGGCGCGCTGGCCGCCGGGTCGCGCCGCCGCGCTCGGCGCTGGCAGGCCGGCATCGACAGGGGCTGGGGCGGAGGTGGGGGCCGTCGGGGGATTGGGGGGAAGCAGCGAGCGGAGGGGTGAAGATTGATTTTTCTTTTTTTTTCTTTTTCCATTTGTGTAAATATATCAAGGGGTATTTGACCTTAAAAATAATTGGAGGAGCCGTTTCGCAAAACAATTTATGGAAAAGGCTCTAGCTTCTTCAAATGAGCCAAAAAAA
Source organism: Paspalum notatum (assembly GCA_022530915.1). NCBI lineage: Eukaryota > Viridiplantae > Streptophyta > Magnoliopsida > Poales > Poaceae > Paspalum > Paspalum notatum. Next base: position 45,031,695 of record CM039685.1, read on the forward strand.
ATGGAGGAGTCAGAGCCAGAGCCATTTTCAAAGAAGCCGGAGCCATGCCAAACGGGCCCTAACAACATACTGTGTGCTTCTGTGTTGGGCCGATCGAATTAGTTTTGGTCACGATAGCTTAGGCCCGGTGCCATGATGGGCCGGGCCTATTCTGCTGATTCCATTTCTGGAAGAGAAAGAACAGATAAGGCCCAAACTCCCCTAAATTTGTCATGGAAGTTATCATCCCCTGCATTTTCTTTTTTTTTCTTTTCCTTGAGAAAGGTATGGCTTTGTATATTAACTAAAAACCCCTCAAAAAATATATTCACTAAAAAAAGAGATAGGGCTTTATTTATTACCCCTGGAATTGAATTTCCTTGGGCAGCACAGTAGTACCCTTGGAATGTACATATCAGATTTTTATACCCCTGCGATGTCGTCTGAGCAAGGAAAAAAATACGGCACTGCAGATGCAATATGCAGCACAGCAATGAACTCACACTGAAGATTCAGATTGATCATCAGAGGGAAACCTCTTCATCAAGAGAACGGACCCTAAATCCATGAACGCAACAGAACGGAGTAGAAGCTGACGAACAAAGAGCTCTTGGGTCCATGCACACGTGGCTTTAATTTAGGGAGCCAGAGCACAAGCATTAATTATCGAGCAGGCAAATCCTGCACTGCCTCCCTCCCTCCCTCAAAGTCGAGGAGGAAGAGCCAAAGGAACTGTAGTCTAGTGGTTACAGCAGTTTGAGCGGCACATAAATTCCTGTGTTCGATTCCTGATGGGAGCGAATTATTTCAGGATTTAACGGATTTATTCTTTCGGTGGTAAGTGACGTTTCCATCAACAGCGAGACGACTGTGGTGACTTCGTGAATCTCGAGATAGCCGGCTCTTTACACGATATTTCGGAAGTGCTCATAGGAGTAGGGTGTGCGTGCGTGCCTTCATAAGGGTGAACGTGCGTGTTTATAAATGTCTGCGTTGTATTTTGTATTAAAAAAAAAACGGTTGGGGAGGGGGAGGCCGGCCTCTTGCGGCCTTGTTTCTCTCTCATCAAATCTAAAGCCTTGTCTCCCTCTGCCTAGCCCTTTGATTGTTCGCTGCTTCGCCTTTGCTCTCTTCTGACATGGCAATGGATGAAGTTGAAGCGAAATCGAAATGAGGCATGCACTTGTGGGTTTGGTTGTCCTCGCCGTCGCCATGGATTCACTCGACCTTTTCTGCGGATTTGGTTCCCAATCGACGCCGTGCATTCGCTCGCGACGCCACGAGTTCTCTCATCGTCGTTGGTGGGCCGGGATCCCCCCTCCCGCCGCCGCCAAGTTGCACCGATGGTTTGGTTTGAGCCCAAACCAAGTGCAAGATTAGTGGGCTGGCCAGGCCATCCGAACAACAGTTTCCAGCCTACCTTCAAAAAAAAAAAAAAAAAACAGATCCAAGCAGTCTACCAGGCCTGGAATTTCAAGGTTTTTAGGCCCAACCCCAATACCAGATTTCAAGACAGTCCCTCTACAAGTAAAAAAGAAGTTTCAGCCTGTAACTTCTATTTTGAGAAGTTCGCCGGTAAAAATGTGAAGCCCTGTATTTACACCGGATTTGAGCTCAAAACAAGGCTTTCCAAACAACAGACCCTAGTGCAAGTAAAATCACAATCCTGACCAGTCCTTGTTATTAGCGCAAGCTCATGTGCCGCGGCGCAATCCTGCTGCTGTCTCTTCCCGCGGACTACAAACCTCAATAATAATGCCTCAATTAGGTATTGCCAAGCTAGCAGACTTTTGAGTGTCAGGTTGAGCACCTGTATGTTCCTCGTCCGGACAAATTACTCCAGAAACACGCCTCATTGCTTCTCCATCTCCTCGTCGTTCAGATCTCTCTTCTTCATTCTCTGGCCGATAATAATTAATCGATACGCACGCGCATGTGCTCATCTCAGAGAAGACTCCAATCCTTTGAAGTTTGAAATGCCATATGCAAATATGCAACGATCGACATCCTGTACCAGCTGACGCACCGGCGGCCGGTAATCTGATTTTAAGCTGGTGCATGAGCTTCCGCTTGCGCGGGTTCGGGGAGAGATCGAACCCACATGGAGAGGGTGTATATTAGCAAGGACAAGCTCTGCGTGGGATCAAATGTGCAGGAGATGAAATGGATATGGTTGTATTTTTTTTATTCCTAGAAATTTTAGTCCATTTTAGCTCATTTCTATAGACTAATGAACTAAAGTTTAGTTTAAAGAATAGCTAAAGTCGTTTAGGGCCTTTTGGATAAAATGGACTGAATGGCTATCATCAAGCAGCCCCTCATTAGGCACGTCCTATCCAACAAAGTAAACCGTGAGGAGGACAAAAGGACGGCGGTACCCACACTTATTATTACACCAATCACCGCCGGTACACCATCGATGAGCTGACTGATGACAGCAGCAGCCGACAGTGCGGGCGATGGATTCTTATCCAAGCGCTAGGGATTCCGATCCCCGCGGGGCCGGCCTGCGTCGAGCTATGCTGCTAGATGGATCGAGGAGGAAGCTAGCTAGAAGGCCATTGGTGGTGAGTTGGGGTGGTGGCCGCGCGCGGCGGCCCGGCCCGGCCGGCCGGCAGCCAGGTAACGGCGGCCCCAGTGGCACGCGGGCGCCACATGGCCGATGCAGCAACCTGTGGCAGCCATTGCCCGGCACATGGGCGCTGCCTGCCTGCTGGAGCTAGCAGCCGGCCGGCGTACGCTCGCATATGCACTCGAGATCGAGCTTGAGAAAGACGGGCAGGGCCTCCAGCGCCATGCATGTCATGTCTATCCGGACCACCCTACATGTAGAGAGACGGGCCATCTGCTGATTCTGCTCGGTATTGCAGTTGCAGCCAAGGCATTGGATCCGACCTACTAGCAGCATGCAAATAAACGAAGCATGCAGTGCAGGCCCCTCTGCATGCATATGCCTCGGAGGCTCGGACGAACCCACGCCGGCGGGCCGGCCGGGGACGTACGTCCGTCGGACCCCATGCACGGCGCACGCAAGCCCTACCTGATCTCATCTGCCGCCATTTTTTTTACTATTGACCCATCACCCATGCCTAGAGGCTAGCTAGAGCTCATCATCTGCGAGTCAGCAGGTTAACTTTTAGTACAATTTTACCGCCATGCATGCATGCGCACAGTCTTTGAATAAAACTGAGTAAACTTATTAATTGGCCTCTGCTGGTGGCTAACATGTACAATACGATGTGCCAAAAGTAATTAATTATCCTGGTGAATTTAATTACGAATTAATACTTACTGCTAGGACTACTATGCAGTCACAGTGTACGTAGTGTACTCTCATAACATAACATCTGTGATATGTACGTGCACCTGCTGCCGGTCGCCGTCGTCCGCGGGGACCCAAAACCTGGGCTAGCTACCGGCCTGGCATTCTTTCGTACGTACAGCTCCTGGTACTGCTCCATGCATGCCCAGATCGATGTACCTTTGTACCATTGCCCTCTCGCTGTCATGCACCACTGGACGCGGTACGGTGGTATGTAAAGCCCTTGCTATCTTCCATGATGCGCCAAGCGCCATCATCCTACTCTAATTTAATCCTTCAGGATTAATAATCATCTGCATAGATTGATTGCACCTTTCGCGCCCAATACATGCCGTACGTCAATATATATATGTATACTCACTGAGATCCTAAATTATCATTAATCATGTATATGTCATTAACCTGTATGCATGCAGCATATACATATGGATAAAAGTGTGGTCCAAGATACTCTAGATTGTGCAAGCGAAGCACCACAGGCAACCTCTGTCCAGTTTCAATCATGCAGGTTCGTGGGCTGCCTGCCTCTCTTGTTTTGTGCTGACACTCTTGACCACCTATATATGCACTGTATGCATACACACACACTATATTTTTAGAGATAACTTATTATCATATATGGATAACGGGCGGCAAATATCTCAAACACGAAAATTTATGCAGATCCAATGGGTACATTTGCCATGACTCAAATATACATCATTAAAGAGAAGTTCACATGGCCTCTTTTATGTTAGATATACTAGTCTATCAACCCGTGCTCTCGCACAAGTTAGAGTATTACATGTATTATGTGTTATAGTACAACATATATAGATCTATTTTTATACTTAGTTTTTTTATAATAACATATCTTGCTACTTTAGATATATGCTGTTATTGATTATGTTATATTGATATGATTGTGAAAGTAGATAATTTTAATATAAATATGAGGGTCTATTTTTTATACTATTGGTCATAATAGCAAAGGTGAACAATTTAAATATAAATTAGAGGAGCTATTTGATATTATCCATCATAATAGCAAATGTGAGCAATTAGATAAATTTAGGTTGCTATTTCTTATTTTCTTTCACAATGGCAAAGTGGGTAATTAATATGTAGTTTTGGTTGTTACTTAATATTGCTTTCATAATGATAGAGATGGGTAATTACATAGAAATTAGATCTAATGGCTTTAAATTCCAATCTGCCAATTGATGATTGGATGTTTCTGATTATTGTGAGAATTTCTATGATTTTTTATTTTTTAACGCTGTAAGGAAAATGGGCCCTAAGCCTTGTGCTTAGTTTCCATATGTGATTTTGGTGGTTGAATTGACAACACGTGCTATGGGACTAATATTAGTGTGCAAGTGTTTTTGTTGAAGTCCCAGGGTGCAAAAGGTGGATTTAGGGTATAAACACCTCAAATGAGGACTTAAAAGGCACAAGAGAAGGCCCAATCCGCCATCAAGGTGCAAGCTAAGGTCCTGATTCGGCGGTCCCGCTGACCGGTCAGCGGGCCGATTTTTTGGGCATCAAGAGGTCCAGAGAAGCCCTATCGAGTGCACCGGCGAGAAGAAGAAGCCCAAAAGTCGGAGGCTGAAGACCCGGTGCAAATTCATGCACCGGACAGTCCGGTGGCTCACCACCTGACGTTATAGGCTGAGAAGGAAGACGCAGAGTCCGGCGCTGGATCCACCGCCGGACAGTCCGGTGGCTCACCACCGGACAGTCAGGTGGCGCCACCGGACGATATACGTGGAGAAGAAAAGAGGCGAAGTTCGGCGCAAAGCCTACCACCGGACAGTCCGGTGGTGTCACCGGACGATATAGACCGAGAGCATTTCAAGTCGAAGACCCGGCGCTACAACGCACCGGAGAGTCCGGTGGCTCCAACGGTCATATTGTCAGAGCAACGGTCGACTCGAAGAGGAGGAAAATTACACGCACCGGACTGTCCGGTGGTGCACCACCGGACTGTCCGGTGGGTACGCAGAAAAATGGAAAATGCCTCTAACGGCTAGTTTTGGAGGTGAGGCCTATATATACCCCCTTGGCCGGCCTCCCCATTGTGGTTGGAGCATCCTGAGCCTAGCACAAGTGTTGAGACACATTTCCATGCCCATTTGAAGTGTAGCAACCACATTTGAGAGCCCAACCACTATATGAGCAAATAGACACATCCCGGCATAGCAAGAGCTCGTTAGCATCTTGGCTTAGGCCTATTTGTCTAGTATACGTGCCTGCGAGCACGACCTTGTATCAAGTGCGGTTGTAAGTCTTGTGAGACCCTCCGGAGTGTGGAGTGCCCGCCACCACCTTATGAGAGGGAGGAAGGCCCTCGGCGTTTTGGCCAAAACTTCCCTTAGTGGAGACGGCGGGGTAGCTCCGCGAGAAGGACTCGGAAGACCCCAGCGACCTATCCATCCTCTACCCCTGTGCGGGCGAGGCCGTGGTACGGGAGCACCACGCGAGAGATATGTTCGGGTGGGTGTGTACCGAGGATATCCGGAGACCCGACCGTGGTGGCTTCACTTCCGTGGAAGTCACTTTGCCAACCTTCACCCCTGCAAAGGGCGAGGCCGTATTCCTTTGAGGACTACGCGAGCGCAAAGCCCTTAGTAGAGCGCCAACGAGGACGTAGGGGGTAGAGACCGCGAGTCTCCCCGAACCTCGGGAAAAACATCGCCGTGTGCTACCATCATCGTCATCGGAAGTTTGCATTCTCTATCCCATCTCCTTAGCTTCCGCTTTTACATTCTTACAATTGTGTGCTTACTTTCCTAGACTAGCTTGATATGTTAGTTTCTAGGTGGAACTAGGTTGCAAGACTTGGCCACGGTAGAAGTAGCAACACTTAGCAAAACCTTAGTGCACATAACTAGATTTACTTGCATAGGTTTTGTTTAGTAGTTGTAGTTTTTAGTGAGCCTTGTTTTTAGAAATCCTAATTCACCCCTCCGCCCCTCTTAGGCGTCGGTCCTACCTTCAAACGCATCTTGTGAGGATTAATAAGGAGGCTCTAAAAGGTGTCTATAATTAGTAATAGTAAGATTAAGCACAAAATATGTATTTCACAAAAAGGTTTCTAGTATCTTTGTGAAAAAAAGTTACGGGATCATTTAGTATGGTAAATTTGTAAATGGGAAAAACCTGAAAAAAATAGAGGGTAAATTTGAAAATAGAAAAAAAATCCGCCAAAAAAAGAAGAAATTTACTTCCGTTGAGAGTTGAACTCAAAACCTTTTGTAATGGCAGAGGTTAAATTTGAAAATAGGAAAAAATCTGCCAAATAAAGAAAATTTTAGCTTCCGTTGAGAGTTGAAATCAAAACCTTTAATAATGGCAGATGTTGGTAATTATTTAGAAAAACAGATCTAGTTGCTATTAATATTCAAATATATTAATTGAGTAAAATACATTACCGGTCTCTAAACTTGTAGCGGTGTGTCATCTCGATCCTTAAACTCTGAAAGTGCATATCTATGTCCTTAAACTTGTGAAGATGTATCGTTCTGGTCCCTAAACTCTCAACATAGACATTTTGCTCCTTATACCTGTATGGTTGTGTCATATGGGTCCATAAACTTGTTTTTAGTGTCATCAGAGGTTCAAATAGCTTTGACTCACTTGACAAGTTTATGGACCCCAGATGACACAATGCTGCAAGCTTAGAGCCGAGATAATACAACCATACAAGTTTAGGGACAAAAATGTGCACGTTGAAAGTTTAGGGACCAGGATGATACAATTTTACAAGTTTAAGGATCTGGACGGACACTTTGGGAATTTAGGGATTGGGATGACACACCCCTACAATTTTAGGGACTGGAAGTGCATTTTACTCCTATTAATTGATGGTCGGATGTTTCTGATTATTGTGAAAATTTTTAGGATTTATCTTTTTTCTTAGCGCGTCTCGTGAGGATTAACGTGAAACCTTAAAAGGAGCCTCTGATCAGTAATATTAAGATTAAGATAGTCGTACCGTAGTATAAACTCATAAGAACAGAACCGAAAGCTGTTCTTACAAAATTACTTGCACTACCAGTTTAACCCAAGAGCACACAACAGAGCACATGTACAGTTCTAACTTCTAACAAAGCCAACAACTAAAAGCTAAAGCTCCACTACAGACTTCATCAGACATCCAAAAGGGGTCTGTATGTAGTTTTTATTTCTGAAATCTAATCTTGTACTAAAAGCAAATTCGATATACATTTTACATTGTAGTGTAACTTCGGCTATTATACATGCTGGTTATTCTACATTGGTACAATGCTTCGTCCGATCCTATATGTCGGTCTTCATGTAGCATTAATGCATGCATATGGGCCTACACGTGTATGTATAGTCGCAAAATGCATGAGATGTGACCAATGAAAAAAGAGATAAAGATATAGGAACAGGTCGAAAAATCTAAAAATGTTGTGGTTTAAAAAGATAGAGAGTTTATGTAGCACTATTATATTAGCATGGACACCATTGCATTGAACCAGAGGCTGATGAGTGATGATTATGCTTTTAAATTGTTTGTTGTTGCAAAAACCTAGCGAAACAGAAATTAAAGGAGATGTCATGCTTTCTAACGAATCATTGGATCTTGGCAGCTACCTCGTCGCCATGGCCAACTAGACCTTTCCAAAATAACGGTCAACTATCCTTGTATGCATATAGAGATCAGTCGCTACTCGATCACATACAATGTCTAATAAACAATCTCTCCAATTTTGCGCATATAAGTGTTACTCTAGCATGTCTTAAATTGCATTTTATTGGTGGTATATGAAGAAAAGCGGGCTGTTCACTTGTAGCCAGCTTAAAATAAATCATGTATTAAATGTGCAGCTTACACAAAGAGAGGGCTATTATACAAATAGGCTTTTAATTGGCAATATGTGATATGGCAACACCATAAAACTCATAATGGATTATATTATTATTAACCTTGCTCTTAAGCGACAAGTCGCTTTTGTTGTGTCGTGCCATGCGCCCGTGCTAGACCAACGTCTCTAGTTAATCTAGATTACAGCTTACCAGTCAATCAACCCGTGCTTTCGCACGGGTTAAGTCTTAAATGTGTTATGCGTAACCGTACAACATATATAGATCTATTTTTATAGTTAGGTTTTTATAATAACATATCTTGCTATTTTATATGTATGCTTAATTGATTTAGATAATCTTTGATCGATGGCAAAAATAGATGATTTTTTAATATAATTTTGAGAGGTTACTTTCATCATATTATCAGTCATAATAACTAAGGTGAACAATTCAAATATAAATTAAAAGGGATATTTGGTATTATTCTATCAAAATAACAAATATGAGCAATTAGATATAAATTTAGGGTGTTATTTCATATTTTCCTTTATATTGGCAGAGTGGGTAATTAATATGTAGTTTTAGGGGTTATTTAATATTATTTTGATAATGGCAAATGTGGGTGATTACTTAATTAGAAAACAGATCTAATGGCTATTATTGTGAGAATTTCTATAATTTTATTTTTTTCTAGCGCATCTTGTGAGGATTGACATGGAAATTTCAAAAAGTCTGCAAAATAGAAAGGTTTCTAGCATCTTTCATGGAAAGGTTTCTAGCATCTTTAATAGAAAAAAGACAAAACTGAAGGTAAATTTAAAAATAGAAAAAATCTAAAAAAAAAGATATTTGCTTTCGTTGAAAATTGAACTCAGATCTTTCTAATGGCAGAGGTGGTTAATTACTTGGAAAATATATATAATAAAAAAAAAGGATATTTGCTTTCATTGAGAGTTGAACTCAAGACCTTTCATAATGGCAGAGGTGGGTAATTACTTAAAAAACAGATCTAATGGCTATTAATATTCTAATCTGTCAATTGATGGTCGGATGTTTCTGATTATTGTGAGAATTTTTGGATTTATCTTTTTTTCTAGCGCGCTTTGAAATTGGTGTAACTTTTAAAATCTCCGATTAGTAATAGTAAAATAGCATGTTGTGCCGTCGTCGTATCGTGCCAGTCCAAGGCCTTATTCTTATTAGTTTCACTAGAATGGAGTTTATATCATTATGTACTTTAATAACTTGCAGGTGTGTTCGTCTAGTTTGTAGCAAAGAGTGGAAACATCCACCATGCACGCGACACGACTTGACCCTTATGTTCGTGTCGTGCTTGTTGGCGCGCGTTAATCGATCACACTTGTGTTTGTTGGATTCTCATGTCCAAAATTCAACTACAAACATTAAAACGGAGAAATTGTGATTAATTAGTCTTCCTATGATTTTTAATGTTTGTCATGTTTGTTTGGACGTGAGTTCTTCCAAATATTGTATGTAGATGTAATTAAAAAATATAAGTCATGTTGTTTGGAGTAATGTTGATGATAAACGAGTGAATGCAAAATAAATGAAACTTACGTAGCTTTTTGAATGAATTGCATGTCAGGTCCCTAAACTTATTCCGTGATACCAGTTAGGTCATAAAGTTTGAAAGTGATCATTTGGATCCTTTATTTTTTCAAAGTGATAATTTAGGTCTATCAATTTTACATTTTTAGTTGATTGAGGTCCAATTTTGGACCTAAATTTAAAATAGAAAGATCATTTGAAAAGTTAAAGGACTTAGATAATCACTTTGAAACTTTATGGACCTAGATTGTACCACGGGATAAGTTTAAGGACCCACCATGCAACAATTCACTCTATATTTATAAGATAATTAGTCAATATCATGCCTCAAAAAGTCAACAATGCCAAAAAAATGAAAAACGAAGGTAATATTGCTATTTTTATTTTATTTTTACCAGAGTTTTGGACATAGGACTAAAGGGTCTTCAGTAAACATGTGTTTGATGACCATGCATTGTTTTTTTTTCTTCTTCTCAAAAAAGATAAAATAATATTGAACGTGGTTCATGGAAAACAAGTCATCTGGTAGTATTGGGAGGTCAAATCTACTGATGTATTTTTCATGCATGTGCTGACCTTTAACAGTTTTATGTATGATAATGATATAGCGGTCAAAACTTACAATTTGACGGAAGCATTCATAATAAATCATTATCAGTGATACTATGGATCCTTTTCAGCACAGAGGAATTTTACAAGAAAAAAAACAGTTTCAAATAGAAGAAAAACGCAGAATTCAGGTAATTTTCTCGCGTTCCAAAAGATGCCTGTGTTTGAGAACAGAGTGATGAGTTTTCCACGTTGGTGCGTTCTATTCTGGGAATGAAAGTACGTACAGCTGACCATTCCTCATGCAGAGCAGTGCTGCTAAACTAAACATCAACAGCAGGACCACTGCTCTAGCAAAATAATTAAGCTTTGTGGATCTGTTAATTAAGCAATGACACATGGCTCTTCATCAACCCCAATATAATCCTGTCCAAGCAATTCAGGTGCATGCAGCAGCAACCCCACCATGTGCTGGTCGCCACAGAACACAGAACCAATCATCACACACCTATTTGGCTATTTATACCCCCACCTCCTCCCTACGCTCAGTCCCTCACCAGCCACATAGTAGCTAAGCTAGCACAAACTCGTTGGTAGCATAGTGAGCTAATAATTCAAGTGCATCAGCATACCATTACCAGCATATATATGTGCTAATGTGCACACGCAGACTTGCAAACCACCAGCAGCACAAGCACACCATCGTCATCGTCATCGTCATCTCGTCATAGTCATCGTCATCTCTGCATTTCGATCATGATGAGCTCACGCAAGCTGACGGAGATGTCCAAGAAGTGGGGCGGCGGTGGGAGCAAGGTGACCTCCCCGAGCGCGGCGGCGTGCCCGCGCGGCCACTTCGCGGCCTACACCCGGGAGGGCCGGCGCTTCTTCATCCCCATCGCCTACCTCGGCAGCGACACCTTCCGGGAGCTGCTCAACATGGCGGAGGAGGAGTTCGGCGCCCCCGGCGGCCGCCCCATCGTGCTGCCGTGCTCCGCCGACCGCCTCGAGCAGATCCTCGATGCCTTTGGTGCCAAGAAGAAGTGCGGCGGCGCCGGCAGCAGGATCGGCAAGATCTGGTAGCAGCAAATTAAGCAACCGGTGCTGCGGTCGGCATTGCAGAAAATGCAGAATACATATATTGCTAGCTGCACCAGCACCCCTGCTGACAGGCTGATCCATCGATTGGTCCGGATGACTCGACTGTGAGATTTATTATTAGCTTCATTCGATCCATTGATTCATTGGCACTCAACTGCTGATCTATCTAGGCTGTGATCGATCTCTGCTGTTGTTTCTTGATGTCCTTTTTGCTGCTCTCCTGGGTGTCCTACGGCATGCCAGTGTGCATGTGTTCTCGGCCAGGAGATCAGCTGTGGCTGCCAGCACTATGGCCAACTTGCCATGATGTAACATCTCCGTACCTCTTCGATCATTTGTTGATTTCCCCCTGCTTTAATTTTTTTCTCTCTCTTCTTTGAGAATGTATTCTTTTTCGTTGTCATGACGACTAGTATATTGTGTTAACGTTGTTGCATATTATTTTCATCAGTACGTGTGCATTGTAACATCGATGTGTAGCCTCGGTTCAAATGTGTCCGAATGAATTCATTTTTCACTCAGAATTAATGTTAATTCTTTTGCCATTTTGAATGTGTGTGTTATAATTAGCTCGGTACCGGATGAAAAAGGTGTGTGTACTCTCTGTAAAATTCCCTCCGTCTCAATTACTAGGTCGTTTGACTTTTTTGACATCAAATTTGAGTGTTTGACCAACTCGTCTTATTCAAAAAATTTGCCAAAAAAAATGAAAAGTTGCAAATCATAGTTAAAGTATGTTATATGCTAAAATAAATCACAATAAAAATAAATAATAATTATGAATTTTTAATAATACGAATAAATAAAATTTAGTGTCAAAAGAAAAAAAAAAACAAACGACCTGTAAGCTGGGACGAAGGAAGTACTATCCATTGCTTGCAGGATTGGATATTTGGATTTGTTTTAAGATAGTGGACAAAATTTTGGGATCTGCATTAGATAAACAGGAATAATTATGGTTTAGTTTTATCTTCCAAGTGTAGACTAGGATTTGAATCCTGTACTATATTCTTGGCTGGGTTAGACAGAGCGATATATATCCATTATTCAGACACATGCTTCCACATCATGCATAAACGCAGTAGCCTTACGTGCTCTACAGCGATATATCACTGTACTACTGTAGCACGAATATCTCTCGCTACATTGATATATGTATTCCTATATACTGAATATTGTAAACATATCACGGAGTCTAGAATGTTTGCCTATGCACGTGTAATTATCTGAGCTACCAAATAAAATACCGAAAACGTTTGTGTACACGCATATACAATGCAAGATAATAATATGTGTGAAATGCTATATATTGGAATTGAAGTGGATAGACATCAATTGGGTTCAGGTGAAACATTGCCTTCATGGTGGAACAAGGCACATGGGAGCTACTTCTCTATCTCAATTCTCAACGCCTGAGATGGCTCAACTACTAACCCATGAGCCGAGTAGTGACGGCACGCCAGGTAAACTGAAGTGATGGCAAGCAATAATTTATGGGCTAATTAGTGGTATTTTGATTTTGATCTTATTATCATTCAGGTGACTATTGATCATATTAGATGTAGCCATTAGCTAGTGTTATATATAGTTTTGATCGTGTGGCTAGAACTAGGTTACACATGTGCAATAAGGGAAGGTGTTGCAGCAAGTAGGACATTCGGATGTCGCGCCTCAGATCTAGGACGAGAACTTCCAGAGCTGGTGGAGGAGAGCTGCTCGGCGCACCGCGCATGGCATGCCCAGCCCGGAAAGGTTTCAATTCTTTGGTTATCCTTGTGGCTTTGGACCCTATGGAAGCACCGCGACAAATGCATCGTCGACGGTGAGTGACCTTCCATCGAGGGGAGGCTGCCGATCAAGGCAAGATGTGGGGTCTTGCCGGGGCCAAGGCGTTGGTCACCTTGTTGCCTTGAGTTAACGTTGTGTACTTGTGTTGTTAGCTTGGGCTGTTTCTTGTCTTTCGTGGCGCGTTGAGTTTTAAGCACTAACCCAAGCCGTGGATTCGGCATGTACTTGGTTCGGACCATTTCTACCTTTTAATATAGTAACACGCAGCTCTCATACACATTCGAGAAAAAAAAGGAAAAGGAATTAAGCATCTGGTGCTGCACTGTTTTTCTTTAATAAAAGATAGAGACATATGTAGTTAACTAATATGGACAAATCCAATACTGAAACTATTGCTCACGATGTGTCGCTGTCCGAAGTAGTAGAGCTGTGCAAGGTTTTCGGATTTTCAATAGGATGGTTGGTTGGGGATGCTCGTCCTCATGGGGCTTGCACTGGCCGCTACTAGCTTGGACAGGAATGTGTTGAGAGTGAGATATCAAGAGACACTCCATTACTCCTACGTCGCAACGGAAAGCAAACAGAGATGCTGGTGGTGGTGGGTGACTGCCGTGCTCCCAGAACGGTAAACAATTAAAATCGTTAAAACAGTTACTGCATCTGTGTGGTAATTAGTGTGGTCTGATGCATCCTCCAAAGTGGACGCGGTGCTGCTCATTCTCATTCTCATCCTCCAAAGTGGTATAACAGTTATACAGTTAAATCAGAAGCGGGGATCCATTTATTAATTGCGTTCCGATTGTATAAAAACTATTAATAAGGTAAGACAAGGCTGGATTTGCGTATAGTAGGAGTATAACATATTGCCCTTGGTCGTTTTGGTACGGGGAACTTAAAAGAGAAAGTGATGGCAGAGTGCAGACAGCTGCTGGTGCTGGGTGCGAGCGAGGCGTTTCCATGGTCGCAAGGCGCGGCATGTGCTGGGCTCTCTGTCTGCGTCGACATCCCACGCAAAAGAAAGAGAAACAAACTACGCATGCATCCATATTCCAGCGTCCACAGAGATCTCTATCCACTTCAAATTCCTCTTCATCATGAACAATCATTGCACTGCATCGCCACAGATCAAGAAACAATTTCTGTCCGCGCAAGACGACGCCGCTTCGATTCTGTCGTCCCCCGGGAGAGCAAGAACGGAACGCTATGCAGACGGAAATATATATGGAGCAAAATTGACAGAAACCATTCTCCAAGACGTACGGGAACATCAAGGGAGCGAAACCACAAATTGAAGCGTGAATGACGACAAGGAAACGCAGTGCTGGTTGTAGCTAATAGCTACCATTCAGAAAAGAAAAGTACACAGATCAAATCAAGCATTTCATTGTTTCAGACTGTCCATCGGACATGCTGGTACAGGAAACAAAATTTCTCGGTCGGGGATCCAGACGCAGGACCAAGCATGAAGGCATTCTTCACTGCTCCCACTGGCAAAACTGATCTACAGGCTATGCAGTGGGGATTGATGCATCATGGGAAGATATGATTTGGTTATAGATTTCAATAAAAAGACAGTCGATTGACAGATGCACTGAAAAAAATAACATACTACTAGCTAGTTAGCAATCCTTAACAACCATCATCAACATTTCTCAAGTTCCATCAGAAACAAATGTGGTGGGCAAACTACTCTTATGTTGCATCGCACTAAGTACAGGTGCAGCAAGGAACTGTGTATCATCAAAACTGAGAAAGAGAGGGGTGAAGAAAATTTTTATCACTCCCTCTAGCTGCACGGGTATAGTACCAAAAAAGGAAATGCAGGACAGAAGGAATAAACAACAGGAGGAACATCAGCAACAGCAAGAACTTGCAGCGGTTAGAAGATTTATCTGCATTCCAACCAAAAAAAGACCATCACCAGATAAAGTAAAACATTAAGTCTTGTGTTTGGACTGCTTCCTTAGGCTAACATTTCAGATAATTTTTGCTTTTGGTACACACCACAGCAAAAAATAGTAATAATGGCAAGAGGAACTGAGCCTAAACTCTTATAATATCGCATCAAAATCTCTTTCTCTTCTTGTTTTGAGAGTCGCCCCGCTGGCTAAAACCTTTGAAATCATTCGTGGTCTCAGCAGTGTTTTGCTTCTTCAGCCCTTTACGACCACCATGCCCGAACTTAGCATCTCTCGACCTCCTGTTCTTTCCTTCTTTACCTCGCTTAGCAATACCACCAGACCTATCACCAGGAGAAACACCAGGCCTCTTTTTCTTAGATTGTTTAAATCCTTCTTCCCCCTCAAAGTTCAGGTCTGGCACATCATCTTTTTCCTTGGTGAATCCCCCCTGCTGCCTCTGCTTCCTCCACTTCTTGACTGACTCAATCTGCTCCTTCTTCTGCTTAGCCCGTTCCTTCTTCTTCTCTGCCTGCACCTCCTTTGCTTTCTTCCTGGCCTCTCTAGCCTTCTTCCGCTCCTCAGCCTCCTCGATCCTCTTCTTCTCCGACAACAGCCTCCCCTTGATCTTGTGCATGTGCGCATCAGTCTTGACCATCTCAGCATAGTAATCTGCTGGTCTGAGGAACCGGACCTTCATTGACTGCAGCTTCTCAAAGGCCTCCCTTGTGCCATCCAAAGCTTGGGTGTAAAACGCAAGCTCACGGGCAAGATCATCGTTCACATCAACTTTCTGCCCCTGATCATGTTCAATGGTGAGCTTGTGCATCCAGTCCACATTCTTGGGCCAGGCTATGTCTTCAAGTTTCTCAAGAATAGCTTCCTTGTTGTATATAGCTTTGTCTGAAGGCTTAGCCTGAACTTCTTCTCCTGAATCGTCTTCTGAGTCCGATTCTTCAACATCAGATTCAACATCATCCATGATGGCTTCATCATGGGCCAAAGCTTCTTCGGTTGCAGGTACCACCATTTTTATACTATTGCCAAAGAAAATAAGATAATATTAGTCAACAGAACCAAACAGCACAAATAGAATAACAGTGATACAAAAACAATATGAAAAGGCAGTAGTGAAACTAAGATTTCACAAAGCCCCAATCTAGATTTGAACTGTGTGAAACTAACAACAAATGCTACTCATGATAAAACATAACAAAATTGCAGAACCAAAGCCTAATTCATATGGATTATGCAACTGAAGCCACACCCATGAATACAGCTAAAATGGAAGAACAAAACAGTGAATATGTCAAGGAGAAACTAATGGAAACTAAAGAATCAAGATAATCAGTCCATCCCCACCTATCAAATAGTCATCAGAAGTAGGACAAATATGCTGTGTAGTATAAATTATGCATTTGTGTAGTTACACTTGAGGCTCCGATCACTACTGACTATTGTGGCTGGACTGCGGCTGCAACTGCATGATCTACAGTAACTGCAAGTATTTCTACAGGGGAAAAAGCAAAGCAAACGCTGCAGCCCGCCAACTGCATGAGTTTCTGCCATAGGCGCGAGCCTACTATGGCATGTTGCAAATATTTTTTTTTACCAAATTGTGTACCCTTACCCCACAAATGATCTTAAGGTAATACGCCCCAGCCCTGGCGGACAAGAAAAAAAAATCCGAGTACAAGCTCGTCGATATTATGCAAATACAGCCCAAACCCAATTATTAAATACATAATTCCCACGCGGCTGCATGAAGGGCAGGAACATGGAGAAATAAATTGATATCATACATACATAACAAATCGTTATTTCTATTATGTTAATCCCTAGTACATATATTAGTCCAAGATCATGGAGGTGCAGGCACATCAAGAATAAAGAGAGGGATCCGGCGTGCGGCTTGGAGAAAGCTGCAGAGGCGCCTACCTGAGGGGAGGAGACGACGAGGCGGCCGGTGGCGGGCGTGGAGGAGGACGGGAGATAGTGGAGGGGCGGCGCGCCGGAGGTGCTCGCGACAGTGAGGAGGCGCGGCCGGGGAGACCCGGTGCGGGTCCGGCCGGTGGCGGAAGGGGGGAGAGCGAGGAAGAGTGGGGCGGCGAGAGAGCTAGGGTTCCGTCGGCCGTGGGTTTTGTTCCGGCGGAAGGCACTGGAGCCTACAAAACGGGCCAAGCAGGCCCACTCGGGCAAGGAAGCGGGGTGACACAGGCTGGGCCGGTTGTGGCCCAGCTCGGGATGAAGTAAATATGGGCTGCACAGTAGACCGAAATGAGTGATTTTGATTTTTTTTTATATACATTAGGAAATACACTAAGTATGATGAACAATATTTTTCTATTACAAATTTGGGCAAAAACTAAAAGATATCACGCATTAACCACGATTCTGATAAACACGCGAGCAAAAGGACGGAGAGAACCTAAGCTTCTCGACACTATTGGTGCCAATGACCTTGCTTGGTAATTGTCACTTTGTATCCTCGTTGTCTACAATTGTTGGAGTGCAAGCGGCATAGCATCTTATTTGGACGGACCCTAAACCTTATTTAAGAGAGCTTACGGGAGAGCCGGAACCGTCGGCGTAACCCGCGCGCCTTAAACCTTAAATCAAAGATATAGGCCACGGCAGTGCGTCGCCGCCGCACTCGTGGAGCTTGGTCCCAGGCTCCTGTTCTCCATGTACGGGTAAATGAGCAGCCGGTTCTTGCCGGCGCGACAGTAGTAGGCTAGCAGCCTTGGAGTGGGACGAGGTTTGGTGCCGGATGACGGATGTGGGAGAGCGTCTCCAACTCCGCGCGGAACTCACGCTCCATCTGCCGGACAGCCGCTTCACCGCCGCGTCGCGCCCGTCGGGGAGCGTCGCGCGGTACACCATCCCGAAACCGCCGCACCGCACGATGCGGGACTCGTCGAAGTAGTGCGCCGACACGGCAGCGGGGGGTGCGGTCGCCATCGTCGGGCTGGTGCTGCCCAATCGGACGCTGCAGGGGCAGGTGTCCGCGTCGCACGCCGTGCCGCAGAGCGCGTTCCTGGACAGGCCCCGGGGTGGGAGAGCTCTCTCGGCGCCCAGCAACCAGCTCACGAGCGACCTGCCCGCCACGCTCTCGCGGTGTTGTTGCCTCCTCGTGCTCAACCTCCGGCAGTGCCAGTGCCGTCGCATCCGCGTGCTCAACCTTCAAAACAGCTTCTTCGTCGGGGACATTGTCCTAGACTTCCGCGCGCTCAACGGCGATACCGGCATCGTTCACGAACTTCTCAATTGTCCTTCCTCTTGCTCATCGGCAATAGCTTCTCCAATGTTTCTTCTCTCACACGGTGTTCAAAGGTCATGTGGACCAGTTATGAGCATATATCTAAACAAAGTCTCTGAGGTAGTTTAGTATTATAATCCTTTGATAGCATACTAGCAAAATGCTCGTGGGTTGCAACAGAAGAAAAAGATCCTTAACACCTCTAGATCAATACATATAAAAATAGCCTCGCAAATAAATTTCATATCATATTGTTTCGAATTTTCATTGCATGTGACCGAAATTTAGGTTGTGTCAGTTTGGTAAGAAATATTATTTTTTGTTTTTCCGCAATATATAGAATATCGAAAACGGAGTCCTTATACGACATGAGTATCCGTTTTCACGTAGACTGCTCCTGCCGTCTGAATCGTGCTTCCGAATAAATTGTATGCCATATTGTCTTGACTATTTTCATTAATTGCAAGCGAATTTTAGAGTGGTATCAATTGGGTTGGAAAGGTTGTTATTTTACCTTTCCATTGATATATGGAACGTAAAAAACGGAGTCCGTATGCGATTTGGACATCCGTTTTCGCGTGAGCGGCTCCTGCACTCCGGGCTCGCGAATAAATTTCACGTCATATTGTTTCAAAGATTTCCGTTGACTGAGGCCGAATTTTACAGTGATTTCAGTTTGGTTAGAAAGGTTATTATTTTAGCCTTCCATCGATATACAGAACATTGAAAACGGAGTCCGTATGCGATTTAGATATCCGTGTACGCGTGGGCTTCTTCTGCGGTCCGAATTTAGTTTCTATTGTAGCTGTGATTTGGATTATCGGATAAAAGACGGTGAAGGTCTGAGCAGCCGAACCCATATGTCATGGCAGATCGGAAAACTGAGGGATAGGAAACCTTATTTGCTTTTGATACTAGGTATGGATGATGTATTTAGTTTTGGTGGACGTATTTTGTTGGCACCTTCCTCTAATGGCGCGGGTAGTCAGACTTTGAGTGAACTGAACCTAGCGATGGAACCCACATGTTATAAATGTAATGTGAGATTGGACAGCGAAAACACTTCGTTTTTATTATTACTAGTAAAAATGTCCGTGCGTTGTAACGGGACAGATAACATTTTGAAATATTCTAGCTGTCTCGGTCGAATTCTAATGGATAAACAATGGAGTAATGTAAGAAAGTTGTGACTAAAATAAAGAAGTTTTAGCGTTTCAAAACTGAATCACGCTGCACTTTTGGTTCACAAGCTGCAAAAGTCCCTCAATGAATTCTCACAGCCAGATCGCAATACTTTGTTTTGCATAGGATATATTCTCATTGTGCCACGAGTCTTATTCCCAGAGTCATTTTAATTGGGCTGTATCGGCCCAATAAAACCGGCCACAAGGCAGTTGCCGATGGATTGGTGCCCTAGCACGCGGTCTTTCCCCTGCGAGACGCCTAGCGGTTCTGCCCGCGGACGGCTCCTCCGCCACCCCGCTCGATGCTGGAGCCCCTCCCCTATGCCACTGGAGAAGAGCGGCCGTCGGGCTCCAGCAAGGCAGAACCACCAAGGAGTCCCCTGTCCCGCTTCCCGTCGTCGATGAGCCAGGCCGCCTCCGCCGTGGACGTGCCCGCTCGCTGTTCGGTTTCTTGTAGGGTAGGATCCGTGGGTCTCGAAATCATTGCGATTTAATCCGTCTTCGGGATTTAGTCTGGGTGATTCAATGCCTTCCTCTATCTTGTGTTTTGGTGGCAGGGTGCGCTGTTCGGTTTCTTGTAGGGTAGGATCCGTGGGTCTCGAAATCATTGCGATTTAATCCGTCTTTGGGATTTAGTCTGGGTGATTCAATGCCTTCCTCTATCTCGTGTTTTGGTGGCAGTGTGCATGATCTTTGACTGACTGTTCCTATTTTCTTGGATTCCGCATGATCCGTTTTTCTCCGTCTTCCTTCCGTTCTTATTGAACTTTTTTTTCCTCAACTCGCCGATTGGTGATGTGATCGACTTGAACATATGTACATGATTGCCCAGATATCATACGTCGATTTGGGATTATTATGTGTACTATATTTTGACCGAAACGCAATGGGTTCTGTATTTTTTGTCTAAAAATCCATCGTACAATGGGCCTTGTAATCCGAATCCCATATCAGAGGAGAATATGTGCATGAGAACGGGCGGTATCCTGATCCGCGCAATGGTTCCGATAACGGACGGCGTGGCGACGGACCTGAAC
This sequence comes from Paspalum notatum, assembly GCA_022530915.1. Classification (NCBI taxonomy): domain Eukaryota; kingdom Viridiplantae; phylum Streptophyta; class Magnoliopsida; order Poales; family Poaceae; genus Paspalum; species Paspalum notatum. The sequence continues at coordinate 45,052,196 of CM039685.1, forward strand.
ACGGACGAAAAACCGCTACGAACCTTGAGCTACGCCGAGAGACCAGATACGCAGGTACCGAGAGACTGGTAGGTGGGGCTCACCTGTAGGACAGACCGAGAGACTGCTAGGTGGGGCCTTTCTGTAGGACGGATCAGGAATCCTTATTCTCTTTAATAATATTAGGTATAGATTAGGTAAAGATATTTCAAAAACACAAATTTGTAACAATTTTTTTTTAAAAGCACAAGTCCTCTTGCAACGTTAGTAAAAAACACAAAATTGTAACAAACCCTCTCGAAATGAACACGATAAATTCATCTGGACGTATTCTGGGAGCTATCAATGAACTATACTACAACAAAGAAACCCAAAAAAATTAAGGCAAAAATCACCGCTCTCAAGATGGAAATGAAAAGGACGTGGAACATTAAACAAAACTGCCTCATCAACAGCCTCGCCTCCGCCCGGAGTGAGATCGACCTGGATGTCTCTTGTGATGCCCAGAACTCCGAACCGCCTGGCAATAAAGCTTGTGAAACAAAATGCAGATTTAAAAGTAGACGGCCAAAATGCATGTACATCTTTCTGTGAGTGCAGACCTCCTTTATGGAATTCAGTGTCTCCACAATCTCTGCAAAGGTTGGTCTTAGAGCTGGATCTTTCTGCCAGCATCTCTGAAGCAGATCCGCAAGCATGGGATGAGTATCAGCAGCAATGGTAGGCCTCAGATCCTGCAAGCAGAGTTTATCGGGCCTAGCATATTAGTATTCCAACTCGTAATTCTGCCGCAGTTTCAGTTTCACAAGTAGTAGTTCAACCCAGCAAGCCCAGGAAAAGATACCAGCACCCCAACTGGATCTATAGTTCAACATGATTCCCCTCAGCAATTGATGTGTAGTTCTAGTACGATGATAATGGCAAGATGTGTCAATCTTAGTTTCTGACAACCCACAGTAACTGATGCCTAAATTACCATACCTTTTGAACAACAGCAACTGCTGCCTGAAGAGGTGTCATATCTTCATATGGAAGCTGGGAGGGAAAGCCAAGACAACTGTAAGCAAAACCACAATCGTACACTACCATTATGCCAGAAAAGTAAAAGGCTGGTGACGAAAAAAAATAAACCTTCCCAGTCAGCAGCTCCCAAAGAACTATCCCGAAACTGAAAACATCCGCCCTATGATCATATGGCAAGTGCTCAATGACCTGCAAGTATTTCTAGTAAAAAGGGTGCTACAAGAACAAAAACTGATATCAACACATAAGCGGAACAAAGCACAAGCACTGAGTGAAAAGGACAGATTCACATGACTAGGGCTGGATCTCGAGCCGGCTCGGCTCGGCTCGGTCTAGCTCGTTAAAAATTTCACCGAGCCGAGTCGAGTCGAGCCGAGCCGCAAACGAGTTGAGCCAGCTTGCGAGCTTCGAGCTTTTCGTCCAGCCCTACACATGACACTGAAGAACTCGTGAATCCCAGTATGTCAATAAATTATCTTCTCTGAAGTCAATCCAAAGAAAAAAATGATAAGAATCTGCTGGACTAACTTCAGTTTGACAGGTCACTATTTTACTCTACCTGAGATCAGTGGTTGATCCCACAAAAGGATATTAGATTTTTTTTTTTCAATGTACTTTCTGATGATAAATGAGGATTTGCTGAATATCAAAAAAGAATGAATCAAGTGGCAATAGCACAGGAGGCAGAAGCTGCTCAAAGAAAATTTCAGTCTTGATTTCATAACATTGGTATTGAAAATAAGCTTTTCAAATGCAATACTATAAGGCCTGAACGAATTTGCCACATCAAACGGAACTCTCAGATGGTCAAAAAGGGAGAATAATTTCTCCACAGTCCACACTACGAGCAACTGGTCTGCAGTCTGCACAACTAGTATCTTCAAGGGACAGATTCCTAGAAGATTATTTTAATGCTAAGAGCTTTCAATGTTTAATAACAGGAAATTTGCCAAAAACAACCTCAGGGGCCATCCATCTGTAGGTTCCTGTTTCTGCAGTCATAACTCCTGACTGGTCTTTGACCCTTGCAACCCCAAAGTCTGCAACCTTGACAACCTGCAAGATTATAAGTGTCGCATGTAATAAAATTTAACTCCAAGGAACGCTGACTATGGGTGCGTTTGGTCCCCAACCATAGACTGCCAAGCTGCAGGTGTGGCAGGTGTGGCGTGCCACAACTGAGGCGTAAAAAATGGCTGCCACACCCTGTGGCGAGAATGCATATTGTTTAATGCATTGTCGTCCTTGTGGCCGCCACATCTAAATAATCAACCAAACGTGTTGCTCTTTGCATGTAGCAGCCACAACTGTAGCGTGGTAGGTTGTGGCGTACAACCAAACACGCCATATATCATTTAAATGCCAAAGTAATTCGAGATAAAAAAAGAACTTATTTATTTGAAAATATGTAGTACCAAGGGCATGGAAACATAACCAGTTCAACATATCATGATTCATTCGAAACAAGAAAAGCATGGTTCACAATGGGCCAATTCACTGACCTCAGGGTACCAGCTTAATGCCCTGAAATCTGAATGCACATCTATGTATTAAACTATTAATCATATAGTTAAGCATTTCTGGTACGAATTGACAGACAGGTGTGCTGGAAAATAGGATAGGCATAGGCAGACAGTTCCCCACAATAAGTTCTTATAGTCATGGACTCCGGTCAAGCTGTTGATTTGTGTTACAATATGTAATTACACTGTTACAGATGTGTGGAGCTTGACCATATTTTATTCAATTCCACAGGAGTGTGAAGAAGTATCTTCACAATGTCAGGATATCAGGACACACACAAAAAAAAAAAAAAAAAAAAAAAAAAAAAAACTTTGCCGCCAAAGCTAAGATTCTACTATACTGAGAAGTGAGTATCGTAGTACAATTCTATTTTCCTAACATAGATGTTGTAAAAGGTTAATAATATTATGATCAGTCAAGTACCTGATCATCCATGAGAAGATTTGCGGTCTTCAAGTCCCTGTGAACAATGTTAATCTGATGCAAGTAATTCATTCCTTTGGACACGTCAGATGCGATCCTTATGACATCTGGGAGCTGAAACTTTCCTCGTCTATTGTAAAGGAAATCGAAAATACTCCCTCCATGCATGAACTCTGGCAATAACAAAAAGAAAAGAAATAAATAGCTACAGGGAAAGATGCTCCAAAGTAGAAATACAACAGAATCTACAAAGCACTGTCCGCAAGACCTATTCTGCATTGAAATTGTTCCATGTTATGCCCGTATACCTGTAACTATACAAAGAATAGGTGGTCTCGTGGATGCACCAATAAATTGCACAACATTCTTGTGACGAACCTTTCTGCAAAAAGAGGATTAAACATGGTTGGAGAAGGTTACAGAATAGATCAATGATAATAGCACATGCGAAATCAATTTTGAAAGAGATAGAGAGCGATGTAATGGTTATGTCAAGAATCAAGATCAGTAAGCACCCAATCATCAAGTATGAAAAAAACAAAACAAGCAATAATGATCATATGTGTTTTTTAAAATATTACTAGGGTCTTAACATATAATTTTGGGAACATGGTGTCAAAAAGAATTACTCCCTCCGTCCATAAAAGAATGAAATACTAACTTTGTCCTAAGTCAAACCATCGTAACTTTGACCAAATTTATATCAAAATATATTAAATTTTATACTATTAAATTAGTATTATTAGATTCTTGTTGGAATATATTTTCATATCATACATATTTGATATCATAAATGTTGATACATTTTTTTATAAACTTAGTCAAACTTACAATCGTTTGACTTAGAACAAAGCCAGGATTTCATTCTTTTGTGGACGGAGGGAGTACTTCATAAACCCATGGTCAGTAAGCCAAAATTGCAGAAACATGAAAAATAAGTTCTTAAAGTAGCATCACATTACTTTGCACAAGTTATTCTAGTGAATTCAATTCGCCTGAGCAGTCATACTGGAACACCATTCTACAATATTCTATTGTGTAGTGATTGGAGTTTCGCCACTTTCAGTCGAAGAATATGTAAAGCTCATCACTCACTTCATTATATATACTTCTTGTGCAAACTCGCGCAGCATATCAACGCTAACCCGCTCAGGCTTGAGTACTTTGATTGCTACGTCTTGACTACAGTATGTCCCATGGTATCTGATTGTATACCAAATAAGTCAGTTACATATAAATAAGAGTTATACTACATCAATTACTTCATGAACATACAGATCACCAAAAGATCCAGACGCTAATTTTTGTTCGAATTTGAGAAGCCTGGGATCAACTTCCCACACATCAGCAGCATCAGATGGTATCTGGACAAAGTCAGATGAAGGAGATTCCAACTGGTGATCCATCCTAGCAGACATCGATTGGACCAATGGCCATGCTCTGTACTGCATTAGTATTTTAAAAGAAAAGGACTAAGAAGGTGATCACCAAAACATGAAGTCTTTGAATGATCAAGCATGAACAGAACCACGCCCAGCAGTGCTGGGTGTTGTCTTCTTCAAGTTGCTCCTTATGGTTAAATGGTGTTAAAGTTATACCAGCTTCTTGTTGATTTTGATAAACAATTTCTTACTATTTAGCAACAATAGGATCCAGTAGAGCCACTATTTTTCATGGATACTATAGTATTTAGTATAAAAAAGTAGCAAAGCGTAAACCTGAAGTAATACCAACAGCACACTGATTTTGTAGAACAAAGAAGAAGCTAACATGGGATAGAAATATGAAGAATTCAATTGTATTCCAGTTAAAGCGCTGCTCTGTCATCTTACCTTTATTTTATCAACACCTTTCCTCAATTCACTTTGGAGAATATCAACCTGGACATTGTTGGAAAGAGGATGAAACAGAAGGCTAAACAACATAAAAGGTCAAACATATTCACATTTTCAAATTTCAAAAGGCCATTGCAGTTACAAGTTTGCTACAACTCTGAAACCTTTTTACAGGTCAGAACCACCATACTATTTTACAGTATAGGTCTACCATGTACCATCCATAGTCCACTGGTGTGTGAGATACCGAGATCCAGTGTTTTCTAGTAGTTACCAGCAGGATCTGGAAACAAACCTTATAAAATCATGTGTTTTGCAATCAAAGTTCTGGAAAGGATTACCACCCTCAATGTATAAGCTGTTTGATTTCTGTCATGAATTTGGAGAATAATTCGTCAGGAAAAACTCTAAATAGTATCAATGAAACGGGAACTGGGGGCTGTCAAAAGGAGCATTTGGCCAAAGGGTTATTCCTGTTGGAGTGGAAAGATGATTCTGGTTTTCCAGAGTTTGATGTGGTTTGACAATAAACCAGGATCCACCAAATGCCACCCCTTTTCATCTATATAATGAGGAGGATAACAAAATAACATATCAGTACCAGGAACCCAAGATATGTCCCTTTGCAGATCCTGAGGTCATGCACAACTATACAGGAAAAAGGCCATAACTGCCCAACACAAGAAATGTTGGGCATACAGAAATGTTCGTAAAACCCACCTAGTCCAGGGTGCCCAGTAACTTAACAACAATGACAAATTATGATAGATAAAAGAAATGTTGATTTGTGAAAATAAACCAAAGGGCATTAAATGTAACTGTGTAGGCAAACTCTATTCTCACTTTGTGACTTGCATTAGAACAAGGCAACAAAAGATACTTTACACAAGCTTGAACCACTATCACTTCTCTTTGAGTCCTAGCTCAACTAGTAGATAAGTTGAACTTTTATTCTTTTTGGTGTCATTGTTCGATCGTGTTGTCATCACATTCATGAGGTATTGATTAACCCTTGTCAAACTATAGTAGAATATTTTGGAGCATAGAATATTGATGAAATAAGCAGAATAGACATATGATATGCTACCTGATTCTGAGCCTACTCTTCTAGAATACAAGACCAGGAATTCCTACCATTACCAGGACAAATTCAGACCCTATAACCCAGTGGACACTATATCTGAGCAAAATCGGTTATTCAGTATACAGGTATTAAAGCATTGCAATTTTAGTTTACATGATCCACCTTAATGGATAGCTAACAGTAGGCCACTAGGCTTACATCGCTGCCAAAAAAACGATAGTTCGGTTGTTTTTTCCCCAGCAATGTTGAATTACCTCATATTCCCAGCCATCAACAACAAAGATATCCAAGGAACACCCATCGCTTGTTGAATATGCATGCGCTTCTTGGATATTAAGACCAAGTTCCCCAAGAAGAGAGGTTAGCTGGATAAAACAAAAGATATATACATTCTAGAGTTGGTCCCAAAACAAGAAAGCAGCTAATGAGCTAACCAAGAGGGCAACCAATTGTAATCATGGAGAATTAGAAAACACAAACAACTGATCGAGTATAAAATTATAGTATACAAACAGTTTCTTTAGGGAAAGAGGAGGGGTAGGACCCTACTGGACCTATACTGCTAACGATAACATAATGCACAAACTAAAAAGTAGTAAATGCTCCATAGCATCCAAAGAATAAGGTACAGATACAGAACAAAAACAATATGTGAAACAAATCGATGCCATATCAAAGCACAATTTAAGAAACAAAGGAACAAATTGGGTCAAGATGTGAAGCATAAGTATGTAGAACAGAGCAGGCCACAAGAAAACCATAAGATCGACAGGCCACAGGCTCGCTGTAGCTTAGATGTGCAGGATGATATCTCAATACTAAACACACTAAGTAGTAAACATTGCTCATGCTAGTGGTTCCATGCTGATTGAGGTTTCCACAATTTTGAGGCTATGCAACAACTTGTATCAAATGACAACAGAGAGAATTCAATCATGTCAAAAATGCTACTACCATGGAAATAATAATTTCCAGTTCACACAAGAAGTTGATGGTTTACCTGACTAAGAAGCTTTGGCTTATCGTCACATGCAAATATAATTTCAAACAAAGGCCTGTAATGGTGTTACAAATCAGAAAATATTGGCCCTTAACTTATCATAACCAAAACATACTAATACCTAAAGAAGAACAATAAAAGATCCTAGAGAAATGCTACACTTCTAATCAAACGCACAAGATTAAAATGCATAATTTTTTTTAAAAAAATGATTAAACTATACTATAAGAAGCAGTAAAAAGCCATCCAGCGACATTATCTAAATTGCTCGTGAAGTGAATAATATCAAAGAGGACTCGATCAAACACCTTTGGTCGCTTGACGCGTATGTGGAGCATTGGGGATCTTGTTGCTCTTGCTTAAAGGAAGTTGAAGGCTCAAATCCAGTGCTTTCCTCCAGAGTAACAACCTAAAACTAAATCATTGTCAACATAAAGGTGCGGTTCATTTAGTTGAGTTAAATAACATGCTAATGAAGTATAATACAGTATATATGCTCAAAAAATCACGATATCAATGTCTATACTATAAAGGGACGAGTTTGGTAGATCTCAAGTATTGCAACCGTTTAGCTAAGACATTCATTGGCTCAATTCAAAGTTATTCCCCACCTGTAAGAAAATGCTACTACAAGTAAACACATTTAAAGCTCCTAAATCCCTAATCTATTCTTAAAACGTTACTGATATCCACTATATAGAGTTTCAACCTAGAGTACTCCTATAGTACTACGGTGACAAGTATGAAGTATCCCTGCATTCCATGGACATAGCAACTAGTACAATAAGTAGGAAAGAGTCTGCGATTGTACATTATCTCACTCTGTTTCTTCATAAAAACAAAAGATGTATCGATCTAATTTGAGAACGTATGAAATAGAGAAACAAATGCATACAGAAATAAAAAATACGAGATATCTTTATCACCGATTCTTTGAATAAGCACATACTACACTTCTATTCTATAACTAGTTAGAACATCCAATCCTTCATGCATACTCCTTGCGCAAGATAATAAAAGGTTGAATATTACTGGGCATACTTTATTGCAAAAGCTGTTACTACAAATAAAATGAAAAGACTTAGCTGTCACCAAGGTTAATGCAAAAGCCAAATAATGTAGCTACGCAATGGAATAAAGAAGAAAGCAGCCTCTACGCCAATCATTTTGATAATGGTAGTATTTTACAGCAAAACAGAAGGGGAAACTGATGGTGCGATCTTGATAAAAGCTAGCTTAAGACTCTTTTAAGGAAGAACTTACGGTTATTTCATAGAAATATATAGGAAAATGAGTAAATGACAACCACTGGTTGATGCCTGGTCGGTATGGATAAATGAAGTACATATATGTGCTGTACAAGTTAATCACCTGTGAAGGACGAACATCAAAGACCAGCCCATTCATGGGTTCCCGGGCTTGCTTAAGCAATTTCTTGTGCAGTAAGACATCTTCAACCCGCTCCACATTGACATCCAAAGCGTATCTGTGCAATCCACATAGTTACAATAAGACGTGCATATATAAATATGGTACAGTACTCTTCTAAACGACCTTTTGCTGGTTCATGCTCTGAGTCAATGCAAGGCAGCCGAGCCATTCCAAAGAAGCAAATGGCATCGTGACAAGCAAAGAAGAAACACAACAAGCATCGTATCACCAATATGAAATGGTGATGATCACGAGGAATGCACACAAAGCAATCACTGTTTGATGTCTACATGCACAAACCCAGCTTAAATAAAAGCAAACCAGATGTTGACAGTTTCCATTCAGAAGAGGAGGAGAAATCCCCACCATTTTTTTAACAAACCAGAGTTCTCCACAAATCCAGATATGATTTTCGAGTGTCGACTAATGCAACAGCGGTACGGTTTATATTTTGCCATACTTCAAAGAGATATTGGGCATTCATTTCTGGAGTGCTTGGATCATCCAATTCCAACCACACTGGCATCACGTGTTCCTTTTACAGAAGAGGAATTAAACTAGTCTTCACGAGATTTATTAAAGAGAAAAAGGAAAATAAACAGCAACTTGCTGTACTACGTGGAGTTGTACTGCATGTACTGTCTGCGAGACAAGTTGGGTTGTGTTAATCTAGATCCTGTACTGGGAAGCATTAGCACTACTGCACTAGTCAGGATTGCACGTTAATCAGGCAAATTAGCATGTACTAATTATCAAGATAGAGAAACCGGCTAGCTTTCTTTTTGCACCCTTATCCGCGTGTATTTTTTACGTAGAGCATCGTCAAGCAAGTTGCCATGGCCCATGGTGGACCAAACGACAAGCACCGCGATGAACGCGAACACAAATCTTATCAGCGCCAAAAAGGCACTAGCCTTAGCGGCTTTTTTTTTTTTTTTGAAGGTAACCTTAGCGGCTTTAGCTACAGCGGCGACGAGCAGCTGCGGCGCGGATAGATCAGGTCCTGTGCGATCCACTGGACCTAGCCTACGAAGAAAAAAAATCGAACGAGGACAAGGTATCAACCCATCACGCGATGTCGCGATCCAACAGTAGAGCAGCCTACGCATCAAGCGCGACGCGTTGGAATTTCGCAGAGAGGTGCTAGCAAACTAGCAGTGGTCATCACAGTCACAGGCTCACAGCCTAGCTAGCTAGTACGTCAAACATGCAGTCGAGGCAGAAAAAAGCGGACCTGGCGGGGAGTCCTTGGAAGTGGGTCCAGAGCTCGTCCTCCAACCCAGGGGCCACACCGCCGTAGCCGCCGGCGCCGTCACGGATGCGGCGGAGCACCTCGGCGTAGGCTTCCGCCTTCCGCCGCCTCCCCGCCGCGCCGCCGCCGCCGCCGCCAGCGGCGGAGGGAGGCGGCGGGGGCGAGGCGCCGCGGCTGCCGCAGGACTCGGCGGCCATGGGGCGGGTGGCTAGGGTTCGCGGCGGGTAGCCGGGGCAGCGGCGCGTGGTGGTGCTCCCATGGGCGGCATCGCCGTCGTGGGTTGCGGCGCTTTATACGAGGAGAGAGAGGAGGATGGGGCAGGTGGTGCTGAGTCATGAGACGGGGAGACGGGAAGCTGCTCGCCCGGGCCAGATTCGAGGCACCACCTTTTGCAGTTCAGCCCCCTCTTGCTCGGGAATTTTCTGCCAAGGACACATGGACGGACATGTAATCCAAGGTTTTTATAATCTCTCGCTAAGCTACCACCGTCTCCGAATATAGTTGTTTTAAGACCATCCCCAGTCGGGTGGGAAAATGGAATTGATATAGCACTGTTTAATATTGTTTGGCACTGTAGCGCTGCTGTAGATAGAGAAGGAGATAGTTGGAATAGTGATAGAAAAGATGGATAGACGTTCCGTTCCGCTGAGAATAGCCTAAGGCTATTTGTCACCAAGATGCGTAACAAAGGTGCAAAATACTGTAGATACACTTAAAATTTTAAAATAGAAAACGATATACTCATTACGGTGACGTTAGTATAAAAGGGTACAGCTATTTGCTTCCGCATATAATAATTTATCCATAAAATCTGGTAAGTTGCTCTAAAGAGGTGTAGCTATTCGCTTTCAAGTACTAATTTAGCCGCTGTTACCGCGGTAGTCTCATTTTGGCTTTGCTATTAGCTGTGTGAGGAATTCGATCGATCGCTAAATGTTTTAATTAGCCCGTTTTTTAAAAATTAAAAACACGTATGCAATCGATCTGACTTTTTTTTTCAAGCTCGAAACCAGTCCTTGGAGCAAAGTTCTGAGATCTGTATTATTCTATCAAATGGTTGCATACGCAGCAATTTAAAGAATTATATGAATAATTCAAGATTAAACCTCTACTATAAATAGGTTATGAACCTCTGGTATTTCCTCATTGCATTGTTAGATCTGTATAGTATCACCAAATCAGTCTCACACAACCGAAATAAAAGTCGAGACAAGTCCTACTAAACTAAAGAACTAGAATAACAGTCCAATGCTACTAGGTGGTAGTGGTACTCCTACTATTGGACAGTACAGCATCATAGTAGATTAGTAGCGACAAAGAGGTCATCTCCAGGTGTGCGCGTGGCACCTAATTCGTTTCTCGGGAGTCTCGGAGAGGAAGTGTTGCATGCATGGCATCTCCAGGCCACCAAATGGGCATATTCCTTCGTGTACGAGTAGGAACAGGTTGTTCCATCAATCCATTGTACCTCTGCTCCTTAAAAGTTTGTAAGTTTTTCCACTCTCCCCACCCCTTCGTCCGCTCTCCCGCTCCTCCATCGTCCGTCGCTCCAGCTGTCCCGCACATCAGCCACTCGCCGGCTCCTCTGTCCACGCCACCGCCTTCCCTCTCCAGTCTATGTCTCTCCACCACACCACCTCTGGCCCTGCACCCCCTTGCCCCACTCCGCACCGCCTCTCCTGCTCCCGCACACCCCCACACGCCGCCGCCGCCTGCCCTGCGAGCCGCCTGGCCCCTGCCCCCTGCAACGACCTCCTCTCACGCCGCCGGTTGAGCCATCGCCGCTGCTCGAGGACGGCCCCGTCCTCCTTGAAGCCCAGGACGCGTGGCTGCGACGATGGATTGATTGCAGAGGAAAAGAGGGACGGCACGGGGAGGGCGGGGGGAGGGGGCAATGGGGAGAAGGATGTGGGGCCGCTGCCGGCGTAGTGTATCCGCTCTCCATGGCGAGGCGGAGGAAGAGGAAGCGGACAGGGAGGAGGACGCGGGTCCTGTCGGCGATGGGACGGGTGGCCGGAGAAGTAGGTGGACGCGGAGGTCGGCGCCGGAGCTTGGAGAACGATAGCCTGCACAAAGGCGGATCCGACGTCGACGCGTATCTAACGCGGCGGAGCCGCGCCGAGGCAGAGGAAGAAGTCGCGTGTTGGATGGTCGGGAGGCTGCGTGCCAGAGGCGGAGAGGTGAGGCGCGCCGTCACCGCTCGCTTCGGCGGCGAATCTCGCAAGGGAAGAGGTCGGCGGCGGCCAGGAAGATGATGGCTAGGAGGTGGGGAGCTCCGCGTGGGGCGTGGCAGCCTGGCGGCGACAGAGGAGGGGAAAGGAAGATAGAGAGAGTGGCGGTGCTGCGGCTGCTGGCCTGCTGCTCGCGTGGGGTTGAGGAGAAGGGTTAGGTTAGGTTAGGTAGTGGGCCGTGGGCTTTAATTTCATGTTGGGCTGAGAATGTAAGTGTGAAAATTGGCCCAAATATGTTTTTATAATCTTTTGTATACGATAGTATATTTATCTTTTAGGATTTGCCGATATAAATCCTAACCCCATGTGACGCTGCCCAAACACCGCCGCCAATGCCTTTGCAGCATGCCCCTACCCTGCGCCATAGACCAAGCGCCGCCACCACATATGTGCTCCGCTGCACTACCAGTGGAGTGTCCGCCTCCACCGGCCCCACGCCAGACCTAGCCTTGTGGCCCACCGCCGACGGGGAGAGGAATCGAGGATGGCGGCTCGATGTGAGTGCCACACGCGTTTGATGAGGGACACGCCATGGATGACGTCATCGTTCCGAGTGATGCTGGAGGAGGATTCGGCCATGACGGAGGGAGACGCGAGGCGGAAGAGGTAGCTGACGTGGAGAGAGACGGAGGCCCTGTCGGATCCGGCCAGGATGAAACTTGAAATAGTTTCACTTAAAATAAACCAAAAATAACATGCCCGTAGCAACGTACGGGCTAACTGCTAGTACAGTACTAGTATTTGTATAATTGTATCATTGTATGTGCAACTGTGTAGGTGACAAGTGTGTGCTACTCCCGTACTGCCTATGATGCATGCGACAGCGGCCAGCATCTCCAGCGCACCCCCTCATGTCGTAAGTGATACCCTGTACATTATGTTTAAACTGGAATACGAAAGATAGAAATATAGTTGCGATTATATATGATAATTTTTCTAAAGATATTATATTTGATAACATATTCATCCTCGCTTGTTGAGAGTTTGTTGAGTCCTAAATTATTGATTCTTTGTGTGTTTCTAATACGAGATTTTAGCGTGATACTCGTAAAGACAGATAATTTACATGCATAAATGTTATTAGCCGAAAAAATTAATACGAATGGCGGTGTGGCTTTTGGCTAGGCCTATAGAAGATACATGGATAGTATGCATGTTGAGGACAATATATCGTAATAGACATTGTGAGCTTTACTTATATATTTTTTATATAGATTAGTTGAGATTGCTCCCAACAATTACTTCATCTTCCATTCTTCCAATAGTACATAGGAGATGGTGGGTTGCCCCTATATCTCACCCAACCCAACTACCTATTTCCACTACCGTGTTCACTCAATCTGCACCTCACTTGCATAGTGGCTGATCCCCATCCGACCTGAGCTCGCCACCTGGGTCGAGATGTCCCGAGCGGCCCTATATGCTTTGTTGCTGTGAGCTCCCCTTCCCCTTCCTTGAGCTAGAGAATGATGCCGCAACCCGCAGCACCAAAGTATTTAGGCGCTTCCACCACCCCATTTTTTGAATTTTACTAATGCCTCATGCATGCATATACAAATCCCTTAATTCTCTTAAATCTGAATTATAAGAGGGTACGGGTTTCGAATAATTTTGTATATTATTATAATATAAATGTGTTTTGTATATATACACAGATTTATCAGCATCTACGTATCTGGACATGAGCAGAACCTCTTGTAATTTAGAACGCAGGGTGCAATAAGGTACGCAAAGGCATTTGGATTATTAGTACTTACAAGAAAAGAAGGAGCGAGTTTACAAGCAATGGAATGAATTAGTGGCTTTCAAAAGGTTGGACCTGAGAAAGTGCATCCAGCCATCCACGTGCTGTGACACGTCCTTGTCTAACTTTATTCTATTTCACCTGTTTAAAAAGAACAGCTCATCTCCTAAAAAGAATTGTCTATTTAACTTGTTATTAAGACAAGAAAAATCACCACATTTTACAGAGCACTGCACACCCTATGAGAAGTTGCCGACGTTGTACTTGAGTTTGATCCATTTTTATAAAGGGTGTGTTTAGATCCTGAAAACTGGTACTGTTCTGAACTGAAAAGCACTGTAGCACTTTTCGTTTGTTTGTGGTAAATATTGTCCTACCATGGCCTAACTAGGCTCAAAAGATTCGTCTCGCAAAGTACATCTAAACTGTGCAATTATTTTTTTATTTCATCTACATTTATTACTCCATGCATATACCGGCATTTTGATGTGATGGGAAATCTTTTTTTTGCATAGTAGAATTTGAGAGAAATTTTTTTGACCTAAACAGAGCCAAACTTCACGAAACGAATAAGTAAACTATGATAAGATACACTCCATTTGAAGGTACTGTAGCACTAAAAAAAACAGCGTTCCGATTAATTTGTTTTTGCCTCTGCGTGGATAAGACGTAGTAGTACGGTACTACAGTACTACTGCCATCGATTGTGCCTTTTGCCTTTTCGATGGACCGAAGCGGCAGATGAGCTTCTCCAATGCGGCATTATCCTATCCCAAATTCTAATACGGGATATCTTTCCAGCCAGGTTCAGCGTGGATCTGGACACGAAACGACCAGGCTAAATAATTCTCCCGCGATGTACCCTAGCCTCACGGTGATCTTATCCATACAGATGTTCTCCGTAACATTAATTTTACCCGCTCTTTAGAGTACGTGCGGTGGATCGTGTAAAATAATTGGCTATACATTATAGCGTTACCGTACACAGAGAGAAAAATGGTTGAAATAGTTTATAGACAAATCATATAGGCAATCTGCTGCACATAGTCTTACTCTATTTAGAGGGTATTTGGAACTAAAACCCATTAGGAACACAAATTTGGTTGAACTGCAGCCCTCACAGTACCCACCTTATTTGCCATACTTTTCTATATATAAATCAATGCGCTATAGCGCGCTATTTTGTACCATGATATGAATTCATTCTTAAATATTTGTTTTGCCAGCTAGTTTATTTTTAAACTAAAAAGCGATAAACAATAATTGGAGTAGTTTTTAAGGTATGTTTGATGTATCCAGCAAATAGCTACCCGCTAAAAGGTTGAAATTAACCAGACTAGCTAATACTACATCATTTCAAATTACAAGAGGTTTTGTATCTTCCTCTGTCCATATTCATATGAAACCATGAATTATACTGATTCTACACATATATACAAAACACATACATACATAAAAGAAAATAATGTTCAAATCTATGGCCCAAAACATTATTTAGAGTAGGCGGATTAGATAGCCAATTTTAAAGAATCACCTAGTGAATGTTGCAAATGTGAAAGTAATGTTATTTGCCCTTGGTAATGATTTGGCTCGGCCTCACTTTTGTTATGCTAAGGCATCGGTTGCTGTGCTACACCACTGCTTTAGCTCTTCCAATCCCAACATTTGTATTGGGATGGGTCTCGATTTAGGATTTGAAATGGACGAACAAGTGCTTCAAAATGAACTATATATTTGATGGTACAATGATTCAAATTTTTTTTTGAATGGAGTATATTGTCTTGGGATGTATGTTGTCTGGAATGATTTCGAAGACTAAAATGCAATTGATCCTTACACCTTCATCGGATGGTCACCTTGGCACATAAAACTCCCCAAATATGCATCCAAGTATTTAATTAAACTTTTCAGGTAGTTCATTCTAACTCTACTCTACCAGCAAGGGAAATTAGAATGAACGATTATTTTTTTCAGTACGCACATGCCCACTTCAAGAGTTTTATGTGAGAATTTAGAAAAAAAAATAAGGACTCAGATACAAACTAAAGTGGAGAAATAAATAGAAAAAAGCACAAGCCAACCACCACTGCAACCATCACTGTTCTGTGTGCGTGGTTTCAATATAGCCTTTTTTATGACCGAACAATTTTGACTCTTGTTTGATTATCGGCGGTTTGTAAACGCCTAAGATATGGTTTACTATAACCATCGATAAAATTCGTTTTTATATCAGTTTAAATTGAGATCTATTCAAGTATATATCTAGGAGTATTTCAAATTTGGGGAGCCAGAGCTGTGTATTGTCAACTTCGAACCTTTCTTTTTTTTTTTTTTTTTTTTTTTTTGAGAAATGTCAACTTCGAATTAGATACGCGGACAGGGAGTCGATCTGTAAGGGTTAATACTTAGCATTGATAATTGTAGAGGTCATAAACTAGAGCATCCATCGGAAGTAAACAATACTAGTAATTAACAATTCTACGCGGGGATGAGGAAGCGGATTAAATTAAGTAAGCAGTGATGACCAGTGGAGGGGGGATAATCTTGTTTAGGCCTCCCGACCGTACGTTGTCGCCTTGCCAGCTCTCGGCGATGAGTTTAATCAATTTGTACGGCGGCATACGAGGAAGAATATGCCGAGTTGGAGCGAGGGACGCGTCCACTGTGAAGGCTAGGTTAGGCCAGGTGCAGCTGTCTTCACGGCTATATATATAGACATAAATATAAGACAATGTTAGATGAAGACAGCTTGAACCTAGGTGGCAAGTTTCATATAGTAAAAAGCATGGCCATGGATTAGTTCACTATATGTTTGTTTTAGGAGGAGAAGTGGTTTGACCGACAGAGCCGATGATTCGGTAGACATGGAAATAACCTTTTTGAGAAAAGATGTATTACAAAAGAAGAAACTTTGGGAGGTTGCCTGTGATTCTCTATCCAAATCTATATAGCAACTTAGGCCCCCAGTAAGCTAGTGTGGTGAAGAATCCTACTATTTTAGAGCTAGCTCTTAATTGGATCGTAGCTAGCATGGAACATTTAGCTTGTCTAGACAAAAGTTGATTTACTTAGCAACAACTTCTCTGGATATAATGTTCGTCCCAAACTATATAGCTCTTGTTGACTTTTGGAGATAATGTTTGATCTTGTTGACTTTTGGAGATAATGTTTGACCATCTATCTTGTTTAAAAAATTGGTGTAAGTACTAAAAAAATAAGTCAAAATTAAAATATTATTTATAACGATTAACTAAATGATAATAAAATAAATGTATCATTTGAATAATATGAATGGCCAAATGGTCGTATCCAAAAGTTAACGAGCACCTATAATTTGGGATGGAGAAAATATTGATTATTGATATACGAAATGGCTTCCAATAAATGTGGTGAAAATATAAAGTTGTAGATGTTGTCGGTCTTACATAATTTCAAAGAAGTTCCATTTTCATCCAGATTAAATTGCAAAGTTACGTTTTTTTAAAGATTTTTTGTGTATAAAAAGATATCTCACCATTTGAAACAACGAAAATCAGCATAAATTTAAATCTCACTGTTTCAGTTAGCGGGGTAATTACATATGTGCAATCAGCTAGGGTGTGTCCCATACTAGACGCAATAGCTAACAAGGTCTAGCCCACCAGTAGCCTTCCGGTCTCAAGCTCATAGTTACAAAAAAAAAAAAAAAACTACATAGCATAGCCCCTCCCTCCCTCATTCCCTCTCTTTCCCCTTCCCTCACGCGCTCCACTCACCAGCCGCCGGCCTCTCCAGCGTCATACGCTCCATCCCGCCACTGTGAGCACTTGCCTCCCTCCCCATACCAGGTACCAATGGTATCCCTCGCCCAACTCATTTTCACCTCGCATCTTCCTCTCGCTAGGCCCGCTCATCGGCTGCCATAGTTCAATGTACTCAATTTGAGCGCAAGGGCGGTGCTGGTTTTGAGGTGCTGCCATAGCTCAATGTACTCAATAAACTCATCGGCTTTAGGATTTTACTTGAACAGACGAACCACTACGGGTACAATTTCTTCTCGTATGTTGCAGAGTGGTTTGTGTTATCTGAAGTGACTGTGCTACGCCTCCGTGGTTACTGGTAGGAAGGATTTGGTGATTTGGTCTAGTTCTGCAGGTGAGTTTATCACCATTTGGCCATCTTGAGAAATGGGCTTCATCCCTTTGCCGCTCCACAAATGGGTTTTCAAATGGGGTTCCATTGCTAAAATGTCTTTTCTAGGATTTATAATTCATTTAATCAGTTTTAGAAAAAATGACATGAGCTGGCCAGATTTTCCTGATGACTGATGCCTCCAGGGTAATTTAGTCAGCTCATGTTCTTTCTTTTCTAAAATTGATTAAATGAATTATAAACCTTAGAAAAGGCGTTTTAACCCCATTTGATAAGGGATAATTGGAACCGTGCCATTACAACTTTGAAGGATTGAAAAACTGCCATTGCAACTTCGCAAATTGGAAAACTGCCATTACAATTCCGCTAATACCCGAGTCCTACCATTTTCTACGCCCGCCAGCTACCTGCAGTCATACGATCTGTCGTATGGACGAAACTGCCCCCGCCGTCGTTTTGACGCTCTCCCACGACTCCCGCAGCGGATAAGCTTCGTCCCCCAGTCACCACCGCCGCCGCCCCCATCCAGATCTCGCTACCACCACCGCCGCCGTTCAAATCGCCACCAGGGCCACCATTGCCCGGCCAAGGCTGCGTCCCGCTACTGCCATCCCTCGCTCGTAGCGATGAAGGCTAGTCCCAAGTGGGGTGGTTCGGGGTCTGTGTCATCCTCGGCTGCAAGCAGGAGGCAACAGCTTCCTCTCATCGACTGCCCAAGATGTGGAGTCCCTCTGATAAAGATCCGAAGCAAGCAGGAACAGAGTTATGGTGAAGTCTTCATCAAGTGTCCAAACAATGACAAGGTTAGTTTTGTTTGATGTGTCTTGTTCTTGGAAAAGTTGTCCGTAATAGATGCTTACTGGTTTAGGTTTGGTTTTGCTATAGGATGATCCTAGCACGTGTGGGTACATCAGGTCTGTGGCGCAGTATGAAGCACATCTTCGCAAATTGGATCAGCGCGGAAAGCCAGACGCCGTGTTGGACGCAGCGGCTGAAGTGCAATGCTATAGACATGAGAACAATGGTGAGCTGATGGAGCAGCTATCAACGTTGAAACATGAACATGACAGTCTAGTTGGGGAGATATGGAGGATGAAGGTCGAGCTGCTTGAAATGAAGCAGAAGATTGAAGGAAGGAAGAAATATAGTGTTGTCTTAGTTGCTCTCTGTGTAGGTGTATTGGTTGGGATTGTTGTGTGCAACATTTGGAAATGGTGATCTGATGCAACATGTGATGTAGTATGGAACCTAACATGATTGAATGTTTATGCAATTTAAAGTGCAAATGTACCCTAATTTATTTGCATTTGATCATATGAATACAGTACCATTGACCAAGGGTATTTACCAAACATTAGAAGAACCACATTGATAGATTAAGTTCACACACGTTGATAGATTAAGGTCAAATACAGTGCAACCCAAGTTGACACACAGATTAAGTTCAAATACAATAGGGTAATATAATACAGCCCAGGTTCAAACATTGATAGATTAAGTTCACACACATTGCAGCCTAGCGTTCAGCAGCACAGATATATCTTGTGCTCAAAAGACAAGACACACATCTACTCTCTTCCTACTCATCTGATGGTCCAGCAACTGCATGAGGTACAGATGGTCCAGCAGTACCATCTGATGCAGCATAGAGCCAATCTGTCAGTGACCTCACAGCTCTGGGAGGGGGAGCTGCTTCAGCCTTCTTTTGCTTCTTTTTTGGAGTCTTCTTCTTCTTCCATGCTTTCTTCTTCTTTGGAGTAGTCTTCTTTTTCTTTGGTGTAATCTTTTTCTTCTTGGGTTGTGATGATCCAGCCTCTTCATCGTGCCTTTTTCTACATGTACAGACAGTTAGTGAATAGGGTAAATGTGTAAGTGAATATGATTAATATGAACAGAGTGAAATACCTCTTATTTGGTGTTGCAGGTTCTTCTGCATCTTCTGGCAACATTGCCAGCTTGCATGTCTTTGTGAAGTGTCCAAAGCCACCACACCTCTTACACTTGACCTTTTTCTTAGTTGCATTCTTCTCTAGACATCCCCTAATTCTTTGAACCTTAGGCCTTCCTGGTGCTCTTTTGAGGACAGGAGGAAACACTTTGAATCCTAGGTCCACCTCAGGCCATTGTGTTCAGCTGCAAACCTAGCTACTGAGTAATATTCATGGACATAGTCAGAGATCTCCAAACCCCTATTTGAACAAATCCAAGCCAAAGCATGCTTACAGGGTTTTCCTGTCACCTGCCATTCTCTACAAGAACACAATTTGCCTTGCAGATCCACAGTGTGCCTTCTACTATTGTTCCATTGGTCAAGTAGGGTGACTTCAGCAATGTCATCATCACTCCTTGAGACCTTGACAACCCTAAGGTTATTACTTATTGTGTTCAATTCCTTCATCACATTTGGCAGTATGCCATCTGGCAATGTCCTGGCAATCTTTCTTCTTAGGTACATTTTCTCCATTATCATCTCCCTTATTCCATCAACAAGCTCGTGCAGCAGCAAGCCCTTGAGCTTCTTTATCTGGCTATTGAAACTCTCAGAGACATTGTTTGTTAAGTAATCACATTTGCTTAGCACTGAGAAAGCACACCTGTACCAAATCTTATTGTGACAAGTCTCAAGATATTGTATTGCATCTGGGGCAAACTCATATATCTTCCTGATATGCCACTGAAACAATTCCTCGGTGTAGCTTCTTGCAGCAGGATATAGGTGCTCAGTGAACACATCTCCTGTATAATGCTTCATGAAGTTAGCATATAAATGCCTCGTACATTCTCTGTACTCTACTTCTGGAAACACAGCCCCAACAGCAGTTTCAAGTCCCTTGCATGCATCTGTACAAATCACTAGACCTGGAGGTGATCCTACTGCCCTGTGCAACTGTTGCATGAACCACTTCCAGTTGTCCTCTGTTTCTGAATCAAATACAGCATATGCTACATTGTAAAGCCAATTGTGTCCATCTACAGCAGTAGCTGATGCCAACTGTCCTGTATACTGTCCATTGAGACTAGTTGCATCAACTCCCAAAAATGGTCTACATCTAGCTAGGAAGCCATCTATGCATGGCTTCAATGCAACAAAAATCCTCTTGAACCTCTTCTTCTTCTTGCCTTCCAATTCAATCTCAACTATGCTTCCAGGGGATGACATCTCAATTTGTGCCTTCCAATTGAACAAAAGTTGAAATGTTTCTTCATATTTCCCATGTATCTGCTCAATAGCTTGCTTCATACCTGACCATGCCTTGGAGTACTTAAGCTTGATGCCATAATCTCCTTCTAATTTCTCCTTGGCATCTTTAGCACCCTTACGTGGGTTCTTCTTAAGCCAATCACCCAACCTGTCAGCACACCATCCTTGACTTGCCATTTTTCCTTCTTTAAGCTTTGTAGTAGCACAGTTATGATCATTTGGGAGCTTTTTTATCTGCAACAATAAAAAAAACAGTGGCTAGGTCATCAAATATCGTACAGTAGCACAGTTAAAGCAACACAAAGTCCATGTAACCCTTACCTCAATGGTTCTGTTGTCAAATATCCTTGAAGCATGAATGCGCCAGGGACATCCTTTAGCCTTGCACTTTGCAATGAACCTTGTCTTGTCAGTTTTGAGACTAGCCAACTCAAAACCCCTCTTCACAGCAAAGTGCCTAATTGCTTTCCTAAATGAATATATATCTGGAAACTTGGCACCTTCTTGAATGTTTGGATTCTCTGGATCATGGAGCACATGTAACTCAAGTGGATCCGCATCATTCACCTCTGCCTCAAGAGGGTTACCTCCTTCAGCAGAAACATTTTTAGCAATTTCATCATGGCATCCATAAGTTGGTGCATGTGGTGGTATAGGTGCCTTAGCGGCTGGTATGGGGATATACATGCACTCATCATTTACACCCACGTACTCTTCATCATTGTCAAACATGTCAGGAAGTCGGTCAGGCTCTGAAGCATCTGCTTCTTCAGCTGTAGGATTCTCATTATCATCTGCCTTATGTGTTGCCTGTGCACTAGTGTGTTCATTTTGATGGTACCCAACATCAAAAGTCAGGTTAAGGACAGAAATAATGTCAGCATCAGGAATCATGTCAGCATCAGGTTCCAAAACACATAGTGGCTCAAGTTCTTCAGACTTGTCAAACACACCTACTAGAACCTGACAACCCATTTCAGTCTTGTACATCTCAAACAGTTGGGACATCTGCTTTTCATCTACCAGCCTGACATCTGCAAACATTGTTTTATCCCAGAACCATATGGTGGCATCCTGATAAGGAGCCCACTTCACTTCATTTCTCAATGTTTGCATAAGCGACTCAAGTGTTAGACAGCCAAACTCCACTTGCCATTTAATCAGCGTTGCTTTTGAGTAAGATTTCCTACCCAAAGAGTCTGTTGTTGAGAAGCCTTGAACTTTAAGCTCTAGCGTGAACATTTCAACCCTACCAGTCAGCAAATCATGTCAAACCTAATATCCTACCGCAATACTACATGGGTACAACCTAAGATTGTGGATCCGAGACTTCCAAAAGCATGGCAACGAGGATATGCAAGGGAGCAGCAGTACCTGGTCACATCTCCCGCCCTGGCCGCCGCACTCGTGCGCCCCTTCACTCCATCTAAGCGCGAGATTCCACCAGCTCTGGGACGTCGCTGTAGCCACTCGCTCGCCATCGTCGTCGCTTCTGGCCCGCCGTCGCTGTCGCCTGCCGTCGTAGTCGCCTCTCGCCTTCCAATCACTAGGGTTGGAGTCCGGTAGCAATGGGGAATGATTGGTTCTATCGACTTCCCGCTGGGCATGTAACGCGTCGCCAAGGGGCAGTTTCGTCCATACGAAAGATTTTATGACTGCAGGTAGCTGGCGGGCGTAGAAAATGGTAGGACTCGGGTATCAGCGGAATTGTAATGGCAGTTTTCCAATTTGTGAAGTTGCAATGGCAGTTTTTCAATCCTTCAAAGTTGTAATTGGTTTGAGGGGATGATAAAGACTTGCTAGGAGCAGGGGCGTGTGGCCCAACAAATTTTCAACCGTCTCAAATCTAGGCCCATTTACCTCCCAAAGGCCCAAGAACAGGCAAACACATCAGACCACTGCCTTACCGCAGGCGCCGCCGTCGCTTCGCCTCTCGCGCCGTCGCACTCGCCCCCTCCCCGTTTCCCCCGGCTCCATGCACGCAGCCCGCCGCCGGCCGCTCCAGGCTCCCCTCCGGCCGCTCCAGCCTCCAGGCTCCTGTCCGGCCCTCTGGGCAGCCGGCGGCCCCTGCTCCCTCGTCCCTCTCTCCCTGCTCTGCTAGGCGCCTCGCGGCCTTGGCCCTCGTCTGCTCCCTCCCCGGCGGGCGGCGGCCAGGAGGGAGGCTGCCAACTAGCCAAGCCTCCGGCGGCCAGGCTGGTGGCGCGGCACATCAGCGTATCCAGTGAGTAGTCATTCCTATTCCGGCTACTCGCCATACCTCGGCCCAGCCCAGTTCCGCGTACCCCCAACTTTTCGGCCCACGATCCAGGCTCCCTCGTCCTCCCCCCTCGCATCTCCCTCGAGGCGCCGCCCTCCCGCGCCCGGCCGGCCGTCGCCTTCCTCAGTCCCCCTCGCTTCTCCCTCGACCTCTGCGGCCCCGCGGCGCCGCCGGCCCGCCCGCGCCCGCCCGTCGTCCTCCCGGCCAACCGGCCCTCGCTGCGTCGCATCGGCCGCGGCTCCGCCGGTCCGCCTGGCCGTCGCCCTCCGCGGCTCCGCCGGTCTGCCCCTCGGCCCTCCGGCAACGGCAAACCGGCAGCGGCAAGGTAAATTGCTGAGTGCCCTTCGCCCCTACCCCCCCACCCACCCCCCGCGTACGTCCCTGTGGGCTATGGCTGCGGCTGCGCCTCGTGCCTCCGTCCAGTGCTCGCCCGGGCAGTGCCGGCAGCCGGCTGCATCGTGGGCACAGATGTCGGCAGCGCTGGCAGTGAGGTGAAACAGGACAAAGTTGCTGCCTATAAGGTGTTCGCTCTTTTGCTTGTCTACTGCCTAAGGAGCTGCAACATGTCCGTAGTCCGTTCGTGGTTTTCCGACTATCGAATCCTCAAACGTGCTTCCTATATTGTTTGCATGATGTGCATGTTTGCACCGACATGCTTGTATGACAGGACAATGTACTCTTGAGAAGCGTCCTGCTGCTCGAGGCAAATTGGATCTTCTTGGTCAAAGCCTGTATGGCAATTTCAGTGCAGAGCATTTGATAAAGTCTCCTAAATGCAACTAAGAAATTACCAGTATAACTCTAGACTCTGGTACTATGTTTTGTGTTAAATTTAACTCTAATAACACTTTATCGCTGATTTGTAGTCGTTGAGTGTGTACTTTTGCAAGATTGCCTTCAATTGAGGTACTTCTCGACATTGCCCTGTTTTGAACCTTTCTTTGAGTGAAATGTCCGCCATACCTAGTTTTTTTGGCGTCCTCCGCCACTCTCTGCTGTGCTTGTTGTTTGACCCATACTGGCATACTCGGCTGATGATCTTCCTGCCGCTAATAAATCAAGACAAACTTGGTTAATAGTGTATAACAAGGTCTTTTGTAGGGTGCGTCTGTTCTATCCGGACGCCAATCCATTGTTCTCGTTGCTCATCTCATGGTCAAGCTGCAGTCTAGGGAGTTCAATTAGTGTTTAATGATTGTTACAGGAGAATGCCTAATAGGATCAATATCTGCAGTATGACTTCTTTCTAGGATAGTATTTCCTAGTAATTTTTTCACGCTCTGATTGGTGATGTAAAATAAGGGGAATGCTACAGGAGCATTGTCATGGGATAAATTTGATAGAGATTTCACAAGAACACTTGCTACTATTAATCCATCCCAGACTGGATGTTACATCACAAGGTTTGGATCATTGGGTGGAATGGTGGATGTTTAAAACTTGCAACTAAAAATTGCTTTGCAACGGTGTTTTTCGTATGTTATCTACCTTTACATTATGTTGTCATGTATGTTTTGAACTATGTTTTTTTCGATGTACTTTTGTCACATCTCTGTCACAACTCGGCCCGGGGCTTAAGTAAATCCTGGTTCCGCCACTGCAGGAGGGGCCCAAAGAGTAGTCTAGCTTAAAATTACCATAAATATTGGTCCAAAATGTTTCTTCTTATATAGATTCTAAAGGCTCAAATAGACAGGTTAATCAACGAACAATAGTCCCCTGTCATCTCTCGCGCTCCTGGCTGGGGGGTGCACCGGCGCCGCCTCCGGAGTCCAGAATCTGCCCCTCAATTCGGCACACCCCACTCCGGTGACTCCTTCGATCAGCTCCAGTGTTGGTGGTTCTAAGTGGGTGAGAAGGTGGGCTGTGGTCAGGATGTTCACGCTGAGCCAGATTGAGCACAACCTGCCCATGCCACCGCACCTGCTGAGCAGGCCCCTCCCTGAAGCCATTGAGGCCGAGCTCAAGACACTCTTCTTGGACAAGGTAACATGGATTTTGGTTCTCTGTAGCTGTAGCATTAGCATTGATGAGCAAAATGCAAAAATTTGCTTGGAGTGCCAGCTTGGTGGTTCCTAAATGTGTGTACCCGTTCGTGTTTTTGCGTATGATGCAGGTCATCGCGAACCTCGGGCTGTGCGTGTCTGTCTATGATATCCGATCCGTTGAAGGCGGGTCCATCTATCCAGGAGAGGGCTGCTCGACTTATAAAGTAACGCATGCCTTTTGTTATCTCTTAAGTTCAATTTCTTGATTCCTAATGTGTCGCATATTTTGCATTAAATGTTTTATGGTAGGTAAATTTGTGAAAATACTATGTTGCCTTTTTCACACTCTTTAATTTGTGCGATCAATTTTCAGATGTGAAATCAAAGTTGCTAATTACCTTTGTTCCTGTTTCCTTATCATTGGTGCTCACTAAATTACTAAAAACTGTTTCTTAGTAGGGCTTAGCGTTTGGTTGCTGTGCTTGAATGGAAATTGTAGCTTTTCTGATTTTGTCATTGATCCTAAAAGCGTGTTGCATGGCAACATGGGTGGTTACTTATTCTATTGATGACTTTTCCTCTGTTCACGTATGGTAGCTACTCACCCATCACTTGAAAGGCAAAATATGCACATTTTCCTGGCATTTTACTCCTTTTTTTTTTTTCTGGCATTTCACTCTTTCCAGCTTGAGAATGTCTAGAACACCTTAGTATTCCAAGGGGTGGTCGCACATGATCTTTCCACTACTGTATGTCCAGCCAGTGACCAATATTTGTTTGATAAATTTTTAGTTTTTTAGTCAAATTCATGTGCTGTGAAGGATTACAACATCGTAATTTTTAATTACACAATAGTTACATAAAGTTACACAAAAAAACGAGTGTAGATTTTATATAAAGTAGCTGAAAAAAACAGTACAAGCTAACTGTAATAGTGGGCTAGTGGCATGAACAAACTAAAACAGTGCAGCC
Organism: Paspalum notatum; assembly: GCA_022530915.1. Lineage (NCBI taxonomy): Eukaryota > Viridiplantae > Streptophyta > Magnoliopsida > Poales > Poaceae > Paspalum > Paspalum notatum. The sequence goes on from CM039685.1 coordinate 45,078,272, forward strand.
AATACATGACTGTAATGCAATAGACTACAAAATACAGATTCGGCATAATTACAAAACTTAGTATTATTATAAAGTCGCTTGAGTGTATGGCAAAACTACAACGTGAGTACACATACTTTCCAGCAAAACTACAAAACTTAGTCTCCATATTAGCAACAAGTTATGATACATGATTCATCCTTTCTAACTAGAACTCCACAACTTTTAAACAAAGAGGCCCTTTCTTTCAGTATTGTATTATTATAAAATTATGATCTCTGCGATGTTTATTTCAATCCTGAAGCTTCATACACTTGCAATTCACGCTCAGATTTCCTTGTACATGTTTTGGATAGGTTTCATTTCGTTTGCTGATGTTCAAGCCCTTTATTGGGGAGGTTCTTGTTGGGAGAATCAGTGGATATGATGATAAGGGATTGCAGGGTGAGTTCACTTTGGAGAACTGCTGATTGGCAATCTTATTTTAGTTTCCCATAACATCTTGCTGTAGGGTTATATTTTCGTACTCCCTCCGTTCCAATTTATAAGGCGTTTGAACCTTTTGACCCCAATTTTGACCAACTCATCTTATTCAAAAAAATTACGAAAATATGGAAAAATTCAAGTCATATTTAAAGTATATTATATGGTAAACTAAATCAAAATGAAAACAAGTGGTAATTATGATTTTTTATGAATAAGACAAGTAAGTCAAACTTGGTGTCAAAAAGTCAAACGACTTATAAATTGGGACGTAGGGGAGCACTATTTTATGCCCACCTAACTTCTAAACAAAAGATCCAAACATATGGGGTCGTGTCTAATCCTGACCATGCATGAATGAACTTTATGCTTATTATCATAGTATATAACTTCCACACTAGTATGTAAAAAAAATGAATTTCATTTGTACAAGCATGGTACATTAGCTGGCTGCTAGAAATTGGAATGCTCCATTCCTATTCTGAAAATTAAAAGAAACATCAAACACATATGTTACCATCACATGACTACATTGGCTTATAGCTAATATACTTCTTTTTTTACAGTTTCACTTGACTTCTTCAATGACATATGCATCCCTGGACATTTGATGCAGTATGGCACAGTGAGGTTGAGCACCACGCCACCACCCCATTTGTTAATTTATTGCACCAGTGCATAAATCACTAGTATTTATAATACTGAGGTCATTCTGTGCTTCTGGAGTTGCATCGTTCATTTTAGTTTTGATTTATCTTGCATTAGCATTTAAACTATTCTTCCTTTACATCTCAAGTATGAGTGTATGGCCTAAGTTTTTTAACTTGTCATTTCAGTGTACTCCGTTCAACTATAATTGTTATGGACTGTAATGCAATAATTCTAATGCATGGAAACAAAATGATGCATGGTTGGGAAAAAGAGAATTATGTTTTCTCTTTCCAGCAAGTAGATATCACTTTCAAAGTAGCTAAAAGAATCTTAGTTTAACTTTTTGCATTGGTGAAACACTGATCTTTTCCTCTGTTTCTGAAGAAAGTGTTTCCAGCACAAACTTAAGTCTATCTTGTTTAGTTCTCATATTATGTTTAATGTTCATTGAATTTCCAGGGGACCTGATGGTAGGTGGATGCTGAAGACTGAAGACGGTGATGAGCTTTATCTAGATCTAGATGATGAGGTATTTTAAATGTGTGCATTATTTTGTTTTTTTGTATTGAAAACCTGTGGTCACTGCTCACGCCAAACTCATGATCAATGCAATCACTGTGCAGATAAGGTTTGTGGTATCTAGCACAAAATACCCGCCTATCCCAATTGAGCAAAAGGAGGATGAGCCACCATTTGCTCCAATGCAGATTGTTGTAAGCACTGTTTCCTGTATGCATATTTTTGTTCTTATACCTAGCCTAGCTCTGTTTATATGCATGGACAATTGTCTCTGACTATATCATGCATTAGCTAATGATGTCCATGTTGGATCTACATTCATGCTCATTCTGTATGATAAATTCTTGATCATACCTCTATTTATATTCATGGATGGTTATTTCTGACTAATATAGTGATACCATGATTTGGCTAATAATGTCCATGCTTGATCTACATTCATGCTCACTTGTATGATGAATTATATCTTATAAGATGTGCCAGTTATTTGCTTCAAACGTATTGCATCCAATTTGGTGGCCTGATATGTTATAAAGCACGCTGTAGTGAACCCATGTGGGCCTTGGTCCTTAGGCCCATCAACATGTCTTCCAGTTTGGATGAGAAAGGTTAAATCCCAAGTTGCCAATGCATATGACCCTACATGTTTAGACATGGGACGTGGAGAGGTCATGTGAAGCTTGTGATAGATCATGGATGGCAAGTCACAAGCTATGACGACACATGAAGCTTGTATTTTTAGGTTCTTATTGCTTAACTTGTGTCTGTGTTTGAATCTGTCATTGGCATGCGAAACTTGCGTGTGTGCTGTCATCATGCATGGTTTGAACTCTAATGCGCTTAACACACGATTCCTTGCATAATCTATGCACAGAAGTGATGTTATTTGCTATGCATACCATTTCGTCATGCATGGTGCAGAATCTAGCACACCTGTGGCCTAACAGTCTAACACACAATCCCTTGAATAATCTACTGACAGAAGTAATGTTGCTTGCTATGTGTTCCATGCCATTATGCACGGTGCCAAATATAGAGCATGCCTGATACACAATTCCTTGCATTAAATAAGGCATACAAATAGCATAACATTTCTCTAGTGGCAATGATTTCCATAATCTAGATTTTTTTTTTGTATTTTGATTCATTGTGAAACATATGATCTTCATATGCCTTTTGGGAGAATTATTTTCTTAACAAGCTGAATTTGTCCTTTCATGCTTTGTTGAGTAAGTGTGGTAATGCTTTTGCAGGGAAGTATCAAAGGGGATGGTCTTGGTCTTCTTGCTTGGTGGGCAGCTGATGAGGAGGGGGAGGAGGAAGCAGAGCAATAGCATCGGGTTGCTTCAGGGATCCCTGTGTAGTTTACAAACTCAGGCTAGTAGCATGTGTAGGTCAGATTCCTAGGAGAAACTATGTGTGATGCCCTGAAATTTTCTGCATATTTGTATCGAGATATACAATCTGATGATGCGTAGATTTCTCCCTGGCCCATGCAAGGACGATCTAGCAGGGCAGCACCATGGAAGTCAGTTCTAGCCTAGCCAGTGCTTTGCGTTACCTCCGCCAAGGAGCTGGTAAAAGATCTGGGAGGGGTTAAAAGCAACATATGATGTATAAATTCCTGCAAAGTGTAAACTGGTGGGCAAGATGCAATTCCAGCAAGTTCGCAACTGGAATTGATATTTTTAAGTCGTGGGGTTGCTATATTGGGCAGCAGTTTATCAGTGTCTGAAAAATGGATGTTTGTGACATTTTCGGACCTTCTAGTTGGGTTTGACAAATGTTTGGTGAAACTGGTCCGTTGTGCAAATCTTTGTTGTAGGTGGATTCTACCGTAGCTACTCCGTGGTGTGGCATGGTTGAAAAAAAATTGTGGTATCTGTCCCGTTACCATTGCTGGACAACGTCGAAGAGTTCAATGGTTGAAAGAACCGTCCATCTGCGAAATACACAACTACTTCCGCCGACCGTAGGAGCGTGTACGCTGGACAGTAGAGCAACTGGACAAGCAAGCTGATAGATCATCACTCAAGATTACAGTTGCAAAATAGCATCTGTTACTCTCCAAAACTGCACTACTTGCTATTGCTGTAGTAGCATGGTACTGCGTATAGCGATTATTGGACATTCATCAGTAGGTGACCCTGACGCCGTTGTATCTGAGGATCTCCCCGACGAGCTCCCCTTTGCCGGAGCCGACGTAGCGGCCGACGATGTTGCCGTCCCTGATGAAGACGAAAGTGGGCACCTCGACGATCTTCATGTCCCTGAGGAACTCCATGCAGCTGTCGTTCTCGTCGCCGTTCATGCGCGCGAACACGGTGGTGTCGGCCATGGAGCGGGACAGCTTGACGACGGTGGGGTACACCTTGACGCAGGGCCCGCAGTGCTTGAGCCCGACGTCCAGCACCACGAGCTTGCCCTCGTCGCCGCGGTGCTCGTGGATGAGCTTCTCCACGTCGTCCCGCGAGTGCAGCTGCACCACGGCGGAGTGGCTGTCGCCGTAGTAGAGCACGTCGCCGGCGAGGCGCTCGGGGCCGATGGCCGCCGCCTCCTCGTGCACCTTCTCGGCGCCCTTGTAGAAGTGGAAGTGGGGCACCTGCGTGATGCCCTCCCGGCGGCACAGCTCCCTGGTGGCCTCCGACTCGTCGCCCATCACCAGCAGGAAGTCCACGTCGCCGCAGGTGCGGCTCAGCTGCACCATCGTCGGGTAGATCTGGCTGCTGCTCTCGCTGTCCCTCGCCGCGAACTCCACCACCACCAGCCGGTCCTTGGCGGCCTTGAGCGCGCCGTCGAACTCCTCGATGCTGCTCACCTTCACCACGCGCTCGTTCACGTTCTTGTCGGACGACGCCGCCGCCTTCTCGGTGCCCGCCGGGACCGCCGCCCGCGGCGTGGACAGCGCCGCGCGCCGCCTGGGGCTGATGATCTGCTGCTGAGCAGGCAAGAACCTCACGACCTGCAGCTTAGTGCTGCTCAGCCTCACGGTGGCCGCGGACGACCTGGCCAGGGTGGACAGGAAAGTGGCGGTGGAGGCCATCGATCGGTACTACGTTGCTGAGCTTGGTGCTGCCTAGAGCTGTCGCTTAGTGGCAGATGGGAGCGACTCGCACGATCGTCTTGGTGCGCTGCTGCTTGAGGACAGGGAAGTGGGAGGAGGAGCAACTTGATATCCACAAGGAGCGGCTTGTGGCTGCTATTTCATCCACACTAGATTTTTCCATCTTCCTGCTGCATGATTAATTGTTTGCTCTTTGCACTTCTGTTGGTTTCTGATTTGGTGGGATTCTGTCATCATCCGTGACGTGAGGAAAGATGGCAACAGGGGCAGCGCGGACAGAAATTAAAGTGGCCACGGCCTGATTCATGAAACCTAGTAAAGTAGTACTTCATTCTTTTTCAAAAGAATTAAATGCATGAACCAAACATTCTGGACTAATTTACATAAAACTTCTAGCCCATTGTCATCTTGATCCCGTTGCCTCACGTTAGTTTTTACTGAACTACGTACTTCTCGCTCGGTTCTGTTGCCGGCTTGCCGCTCACTTGATTTCAGCCGTCAATTGCTCGATCTAGAAGGGGATGGTGACAAAAAGGGATAAAGGCGGAGCAGCGGTGTTGGAGAAGCCTCTCTTTCTTTTATCTTTTCATTTTTCTTCCTCGTTGGCATATCTGTTTTTTTTTTTTTTTTTTTTTTTTTTGCTTTGGTATGGCATCCCTCGCCTCATGCCTTACTCGCCAAAGCAGTAAGATGGTAGTGATTAGTCACGCCTTACTTTTACCACATTGATGACCATGATGTTATAGACTACGGTTAATCATTTTACATGAAGCGAGGACAAAAATTGTAAATTGGTTGGTTGTGATAATGTGTGGGCCACCTAGCGAGTAGAGTGCATCTAAGCCGTTTGGACTCTACGGCATTAGACATGGTATGGTTAGAGGCATGCAACAGGAACCACTAGATACATTTTTTTTTGGCAAACCACTAGATACATGTAGGCACTGTATATGAAGAACGCAACATGGTACATGTGTCATCACTGACATATGCACATGGGCCAAGAGGGGACGTTTCTAGTCATCTGCCTATTTATGAGCATGTTGGGCCAATGAGGACATTGGGCTTTTTTAGAAGGATGTATGTCACATGGCATTCGAGATTAGGGTTTAGTTCTAACTCGCTAGTTGAGTGTAGGCGGGACCAACAAATAGGGCTTCTAGAGCTTGTCACTAACTATGGGACAATCCTTTTACGCAATGTGAAGGCGCATACATACGCTTGTGGGAATGTGTGGTACACTAGCGTGTAGAGTGGATCTTAGCGCAATACCTGTTGACTTCTCAAATATGAAGCCGCAACACAATCATGCTACAATATCAACTACAACTATAGTTATTTTTTGGACAATGTAGACCTAATGCCATATTTTTGCAAATTTAGAAATTAAAAGCACATTTTCAAAGTTTATTAATCTAACTGGCGTTGAAGAGGAAGGAGTTAGAGCTCCCTTGTTGCCACGCCACCGAGGTCCCCACAAAGTGCCATCTTGTGTCACTTTTGGTGGCGCCTCTTGCGCATGTCACCCACTTGCACCTTGCCGGCGCACGAGACGTGAAGCGATACATGAGGATCCAGTAGGCCAATCACTTCTTGCCTCATTTGCGGCAGCTGCTACACATCGCATACGGTGATTACTGATGAGGACGAGGAGGCTCACTGGCAGCGTGATGGCCGTGGTTGGTCGATGGGGTTGCTCACTTAAGCCTATGTGTGAAGAAAGCGACGCGATGCTTGCTGAGGGAATGGAGCAATAAGGGAGGCTAGGTCACCAAAGTTGAGCGACGACATTGCGTCGATGATGAAATGGTCTGTGACCACGATGACGTCATGCAAGTATGGGGAGTAAAAAAGCGTTAGGCTATCCCCAATGAAAATGCCCAAATACATTGCCTATCCCTATTCATTCACTATTCCACCTACCTCTCTCTATCTATGTTAGCATCAGAGTGTCAAACAGTATACACAACCAATTTACTCCACCCATTGAGGTTGGTCTTAGCTAGAAAAAGAGATGCCAAAAGTAAATATAGCAATTTTTACAAAAAAAAATTAACATCCATTTCAGTCAAAACGACAGTTAAAACTACGTGCAGCAGGATGTGTAAACGTATTGTGTATCTACTATTTCAATTATTTTCTTCTCTGTGAACAGTATCGCTACAATGTATAGGCAATCCATTTAACCAAACTGCGCACATAGTCTAAGCCTAACGAGTGAGATTGCCCAAAGGGTGAGATCGGTGGCATAAAGAGCACAGAAAAATTTAACAATGAAATTTCAGTATTTTCAAAGTGGCTTGTAAAGTAATTGCATCTTCTCCTTCCGCAAGCACGCGCGGCGCGGCGCATCTGCTTCCTCCCCGGTCGCCCACACGAGGTGTCCTCCTCCCCTCCTCTGTTCTCCGGCTTCCCCCCTGCGCTAGGCTCTTCATCTCCCGTCCCCCGCTTCCTTTCTTCTCTTTCGATCACTCCGTCCATCGCGGATTTGGGTGGCGGCGCAGCGGCGGATGCGCGCTGGCGAGCGTTCTCCGCACCACGGGCAGGGGCACGGCGACGAGCGACGAGGCACAGCGCGCGCAGCTGGGTGGCGGCGGAGAACCTCCGGCGCCCGCGTCAACGAGGCAGGGGCTCACCTCTCCTGGCGGCGGCAGACGGTCGTGGGGGCGGCGGCGGACAGGCGTGGGTAAAGCAGCGTTCCAGATCTAGAGCGCCGGCATAGCGTTTAAACGCTTAAAGGGCGATTGAAAATCGCTTATTCGTCTTTTTAATAACCATGTTATGACACAAATTCTTTCCACTGCTCTAATTCTACTTCAAATCGTGGCCTTCTTCTTCTTAGCTTGCATTGCTGTTGCAGATTTTAGCTGTTTTTGCTATTCCCTTTCTCTTTTTGTGACTTATACCTGTTTTCTCCATCCTAGAAGGGAGAGCTTCACAGATAGAGCTGTTGCCCTGCACGAGTAGCAGATGGCGAGGATAAAGCCCAAGCAGTTGCTAATTCAAAGCAAGACGAAGAAAGCTCCATCTCGAATCAGCTACTCTAGTATCATCACATGGAACCTGATTGTTGTCTTGGTCGTGCTATCTCTCTATGCCACTTACAGGCATTGGCATCAAAGGTTAATATCCTTTACTGCAACCTTTCTTTTTTATTTTTTGGTTTATTTTGCTCTTTGGTGTCTGGAGCATACTTAAATCCTAGTTAATACTTCCATAAGTCGAGATGAAGTAAGAGCATGCCGACCTTTTCTGTACATGTTCCATAAGTAGTTCAAATATTGCTTCTGCTCATTCTTCTATTGATGAGCTGAACCACAGGTCGGCTGAAGACTTCGAAATGGCTCTTCATCAAGCTGAGGTACGTTACACAATCTTACAGAATCTACCGCACACAACCGTGCTTGCAGAATCTGCAAGTAGGTTTATGTCATTTATGTTACTGACACAGCATTCTCTCTCTCCCCCCTTTTCTAACTCTGAATGGCATAACGACAATACTGAAACCTGTTACATGGTTCGGATTGTTAATATGTGACAAAAATGAAACGGATATTTGACTTAGTATTAAATACTCCCTGTGTCCCAAATTGTAAGGGGTTCTAGCCCTCTTTTTATTTGTCCACATTCATATGGATGTTGATGAATAAATCTAGTAGAGGTCTAGAACCCCTTGCAATTTGGGACGGAGGGAGTATGTAATAGAATTTCCTTGGTAATTGACACACTATTATCAGTTTAAGGGATATTAGACACCGAATGGTCAATCTCATTGATTGTTTTCTTTTCTGCATTTACTTCGATTCAAGCTTGCTGTGAGGCCAGAGGATTTGAAAATGACAAATAGACCAAGCTATGCTGTAAGTTTTGCTGGTCTCTCTTCTCAATTTCTGATCAAAACATCAGTGTCAATTACATCAGTGTTACATCAGTGTCAATTTCTGAACACATGTAATCAATCCTTGGATGTATCTTGGGGATATATGTACAGTATAATGTACATTGTGCATGCATCATACCTTGCCATGCTGCTACTGTCATTTAAATCAGGTTTCCATCGTGATATGCTAAAAGCATATGATGCTCTGATATGTCTGTGAACAAATATTATTCCGCTGAGGATGTAGGAATTTGTGTGTGCAGGGCCATAGGCTTGTAGCATAGGAAGCTATGGCTTTGTATCTGAACCCCAAACAAGAGAGAAGGTCATGGTAACAATGCTCGTTGAGTGGGGATGAATCATGAATGGTCTTCTTTAGATGTTCTATACTGCTCAAAATGTTCCTATGAAAATTTGAAAACTAAGTTCAGTCAGAACTGATCAAAGTTTAACACCAATTAATGATTTTACTAGACCTGAAATGAATCTTCCAAATTTAGTCGATAGAGGGTGCTAATGCTGTGATATCTTGTACACCGCTACACAAATAGCTGTCAAGTAGTTCCTTTGCTATATTAAGCTTCTGTTGTCTGTTGTTGAGATACTACATTCTGTTGTCATCCATGGAATTATCAACAAAACCAGAGTCTGCTATTGCCTGAGTATGAAAAATTATGGCATATAAGCTCACTAAGTTGGTGATACAAAATTTGAATGGAATAATTCTCTGCACATAATAAGTTGTTTTACCAATATCGGATCACCCGACTGCAGTTAGTCATCTTTGTAGTGGGAAGGAGCTTTATGCCACTGCTTAACTTCTTCTGCAGGAAATAAACACTGCGAAAGGTTCAATTACTATAGAAATATACAAAGATGCTTCTGCTGATGTTGTGGATAGATTTATCAATTTGTGGTAAGCACCATAATTTGTGAATCTTTGATGTATTTAATAGTTTTATGACATAGACTTGTATAATCGTTTATTTTGTTATTTGATTTTGTTGGTCTTGCACTAGTGCTGTGCCATAATTGGTTAAAAAGCATAATGCGCCTGTGTGCCAGCCAGTTAAAAAAACATAGCTGCGGTATGTTCAACATATACTATTAAGTATTAACCCACAGAAGTTTGAACTAGTAGGCGACAAATATTCGAGAACGGAGGGAGTATACGCTAGAGCCTAGACGCACTATGCATCATCAGTCATGGGAAAACACTCGAGCTATATATTAAGAATTCTTCATGATGAACTATCAAATTATCGACAATTGAAATATCGTTTAATATGGGTCATATGGCGCAGCAAGAGTAATCATTTCAAAGGAATGCCATTTCGGCATATTATAAAAAATTTTGTAATTCAAGGAGGTGATTTTGATTTTGATGGAGCTGCCCAAGAATGGATAACAAAAGCTAAAGCCAGTGGGAAAAATGATCTCAGGTTCGATTGCTCAGTGCATATTTTGATTGCAGCTTGGTTTTGTAAGACCAGATATATTACAATACCAATTTCCATAACATTAACTATTTCATTGATTTTGCAGTTCAGAGCATGAGGCGTTTATGATTGGGACTGCAAAAAATCCTAACAACAAAGGATTTGACTTGTTTATCACGACTGCTCCAATTCCTGACTTGAATGAAAAGCTTGTTGTATTTGGGCGAGTTATCAAGGGACAGGACATTGTTCAGGTACTATCTGATTTCTCTTTCTGGAAGCTGTCTTCCGTATGCTCGAATCATAAACTACAACTTTCTTTCTCCTTTTTATCTCTTTGTACTGAGTGGTTCCTTGCTTACTGTAGAGTGTAGACATGTACTGCATGTAGTATTCATTTTGATATTCATTTTGAGTGATGATGTTTACCTGAAATTGTTCTTGTGCTCTTGTGAAAGCAAATGCAGATGTTTCATATCTGAATTTACATAGACTAGCAGGTATTCAAAATGCCAAGTTATATTGGAATGTAACATGGTGCACTATTGAAAACAACCTGAGCAGGGACGGAGCTAGTAGGGGGACCGGCGGGGGCCATGGCTCCCCCTATGAATGAGAAAAATTTTCAACCCCCCTATATCTTCTGTAGGATTATTTCTTATGACTAAGTTCATGGCTTCCTCTATGTCCTAAATTCTCAATTTAAATTAGATTGGATGCATATACATGTGCACAAAGCATCATGATAGAGGCTTATATTCCTAAGACTATCATATGTTTTGTTATGTTGGTTTTTCTCACACCCAACTGTGTAAAAAAAACGCCAACATGTGAATTTTAAGTAAACATGACAACCATATTTTATTATCTTAGTTAATTTCACTTGTCATTTATATCTTCAAAAAATCATGGCATTAGATAACATGAAAACCTTTTGCAAAGATTTTACTTGGCACCCCTCATGGAAAAATCCTGGCTTTGTCCCTGAACCTGAGGAAACTGAATTCATCTGTTACATTAGGATTCTTGGCATGTTCAGTTGCCCTGGCTGTTTACATATTTACATATGTGATATCACTTCAACTGTTGCTTATTAGCTATGTTTTTGTCTGGTTGTTTACACAAACAGGAGATTGAAGAAGTGGACACCGATGAGCATTATCAGCCAAAGACCCCCATAGGCATCATAAATATCATCCTAAAACATGAGCCTTGAGCTGCGGATCCTTTTTGTCATGTACATGAAGACCTTAACCGCATGCCTGCCTGTCTGTAGTATGGGAAGGTCCATAGATATCTCATTGAGTTTCTGTTGTATTGGTGACTGTGTGTGGATGCAATCCTTGCTCTGGAGGCTCGTGTTGCAGGGAAGGCATTTGTGATGGCTTGTTCCAGGTGTTCATGCAGCATTTGTGTATAAATATTCACCCTTGCGGTTTTTTTGCTGTCAGCATTTGCAAACACATGTGCAGGGACACCCCATACTATGATTGTGCTAAGTTATGCTAACAGTAAGCAGTCCAGTCTCTGCTATCACTTTCTGTAACCGATCTGCTATTCCACACGATTCTGGAAATGCAAACTGGAACTTGGCTATGTGCATGTACCTGCTTTATAGACGAGTAATATAATGGCTAGATTGCTACATCAACCAACAGAAAAAACGTACTGCTTAGTATTTACGATTTGAAGAGTTTTGATATGAGCAAAGTGATGTGCTCATACTTTGGACTGACCTGAGCCATAGGACTGAAATCTGGGCAGTGGGATAGTCTGGCGACTTGAGCTATCTCTAATGGTCTGCGCAAATGAATATGTAAAATACCGTTCTAGCACTGTAGATAAATGGAGTTTAAAATATGAGTTGTGACTTGACCTATCTCTAATGGTCCGTGCAAATGAATGGAGGTTAAAATATGAGTAGTGGGATGAGTGGTTTAATGTGAAACAGCCTATAATCCCACTTCTCATTTCAAACGTACTCCACATCCACTAAAATGTAGATTTTGTTTAGCAGAGCTATTATTTGCATGTTCTAGTTGTAGGGCCAGGAGCACTTGAAAATTTGAATTCAAATCCCGACTCAAAACTGACTTAGAAACAAAGTATTAGGTATCGTCCACAGAACACATACGTACCTAACTAAACAACGGAAGAAAACTTGGCTCAACGACCAAAAGAGTGATCGCAAGACAAACAAAGCAACGACTCACGCACCAAGTGTCTCGCTATCCACTCCACACCTAAATGTGTCTTACTGATATACAACAAGCAAAGAATATAGACAAATAATGAGGAACACTCAAACAAGGTCAAAGCAAAAGCACGGAAGTGAAAACAATAAAGAAAGACAGCTGTCTTGGAACACCGAATGGTTATGGTAGCATCCATGGGATGTTCCGGTAGCAGCTGCTGGATGTTTCAGTGTCTGAAGGAAGCATGTCACTTCCGGATATTCCAGTAGGAGCGGTCGGATGTTTCGATGGTTGTTGTCGGATGTTTCGGTAGCTCTCGCCGAATGTTCCAGTGGCGTTGGCCACAATCCAGTTCTTGAGCTCCCAAACCCAAAACCACTGTTTGCCTAAACGGTCGTTTAGCCCATTTAAACACCGTTTAAACGCTAAACAGTGGCTCACCGTTTCCGTTTAATTGCCCATTTATACTGTTTAAACCCGTTTAAACGGCCGTTTAGCACCGAATAATGGCTAAACAATAGGTGACCGACTGTTTACCGTTTAGGCTAACACTACCCAAAACTTGACCAAACATTCTCCAATTTTCATAAGATTTTACACAGGATATGCTAGGTCCATTCTAAAGCTATTCGCAAAAGATCTAATAAAAAAGATCATGATATTAGCAAAAATTTCTTTTTCTTTTTTGTTTGACACTCAAAACCATCACAACTTTATTCATGACTGCTATCAATGAGATCACTAGACATCGAGTGGATTGCAAACTCTGGGAGGGGATCACTCCAAATAGCTGGAAGATCCGGGTCCCCACTAAGCCCAAGATTGGCTAACATATGCACGCACCCATTACATTGTCTTGGTACATGACATACATCAACCTCATCGAAATGCTCCTAAATGAGCTCGCGAATATCACATAGAAGAACTCCACCTACCGCTTGATCAAACGCTGCAGTTTGAAGACCAGAAACAAGTGGCATTGAGTCTGTCTCTAGAATCACTCTAGAAATGCCATGCTCTGCTGCCGCATCCAATGCTGCCAACAGGCATGAGCCTCTGCGCATAAAACATTAGATACGTCCTGTAAATGATCTGCACCTGCTAACACACCTTCCCCATCATGGTTTCTGAGTTTCTGATCACAAAACCCCACCCACCATTTTTTTTGACCGGACAAAAGCACCATCACAATTAACCTTTAGCTTTTCCTATGGTGGCCGAGCCCATCTCTTTCTTACTGTAGTATCTTGTTTTGCCTTATTTCTTCCCATGGTTAACATGTTAGTCACCATCACTGTCGCCTTATGGATAACATCCTCGCAAGTCATATGTTGTTCTCTCGCATTTTCTTGTTTCTGGCATCCCACCATGCTCACAAAAGAGCAACAATATTCGGCCTTTCATTAACTTTCCGTTCAATGATCATATACACATCATCTGGGCTACTGTGGTTGTTTCTAACAAACTTGTTCTGACATGCTTAAGACACATCATCCTCCAGCATTTCTTAACATATTTTAAGAAAGCAATGGCCTCCATCCTCATCCATTTCTTCGATCTTGGCGAGTCGTGGCCCAACTCACAAGCCCTCTGAACTTGGGTGGCTGTTTTGAGCCGAAACCGCCAAACCTTCCTCGCACGTCGTCGCGTCATGCACTCGGATTGAAGCACCATGGCTGCGCCCGGCATCTCCAGTCCATTGGAGCCGCCTCGCTATCCATCGGAGGTCTTACGCTGCCGTCGCCATATCGCTCCTTCGTGTACCCAACTCCCATAACCGACCAGCGCCAAGAATGGCCTTCGGTCCATTGGAGGACATTCGTCTCAGTCCATCGAGGTCTTAGTCTTCTATCTCCAGTCTATAGGAGGGCCTCCAATCCATCGGAAGACTTGCACTTGTTGACAATCATTCATTACACCAAGAGAGCAATGAGGCCGGTCCATAGGCTCTCACTACTGAGGATAGTCTTAACCTTAGAGATGCCAAAAAAACAAAACCCTTAGAGATGTCCCCCACCCCACCAAGTCATGTGTGCGGGAAGAGAAATAGAACATTATATGCATGTTCGACTTGGGCTTGGGAAAAATATGCAAGCGCACAATTGTGAAAAAGCTTGGTTGAAATCTGGTCCATGGCCGCATGTATTTCTATTACAATTATTTTTTACTTCTTCCGCCCCAAATTGTTACACTATGAATAGATTCGTATAATTTTCTATGTTGTGTTTTTTATGTTTTTAGATTCATCGCCATCTATATAAGAAGGAAAAAAAAGCTAGAACTATTTACGATTTGAGACCAAGAGATCAGTATTTAAGTCGACGAGATTAGAATCCTAACCGATTTAGACCGTTATATAGAAAATGGTTTGCAGGATTTATTCAAATCCAAAAATATTTGTTTTATAGTATTTTTGGGATTCTGCACAGTCGATTAAACTTCTTCCCACTGTATTTATAGTGTTATGCACACCGTATATGCACGGTTTGTGACCCCATCCTAATTAAGTTGGTCTACCTCTATTTGCACTAGTAATACGAGACTAAGAACTACATAATTCTTTTACACAAACATGGACCTTTGAGATATATTTGAGTTTCACATGGGCCTAGCCCACCCAGACTATAATGATCCAGTATAGAAAATATGTAATTTGTCGTGGGCCAAATAAATTTGGTCGGCTTGCCGACGAAAATTACATTGCTCTATTTTCATCGGCCTGTAGCCGATGAAAACAACTTGCCAGCATGGTACTTATTTTGTTGGTTTATGCCACACCGCCGGAAATACTTTTTCTCATTGGGGCTGACAAACACAATTGCATGATTTCATCGAGATTTATCATCAGCATGCCAACGAAAATTGTAAATTGTGTATCTTCGTTGATTTTTGGCCTTTTTCATTGGTTTCAAGCCCACGAAAATAATATGTTGATCTTGTAGTGCCCCCCCCCCCACGACGACAGAAGACATTCCATGATGGCTTGTTTTCCAAAAAAAACTAATTCATCTTCTATGGAAGATGAGAGAGGGCACATGTGAATGGTTGGATGGATTAGGCTATGATGATAGAGTAGCAATGAGAAGAGGCAACCCCCCCCCCCTCCCCCAACTTGATATCAAATTTATTTCTAGTGGTGACCAACTGTTCATATTTATAGGAGATCCAATGGTCTCATACGTTGCAATAATGATCTAAACCGATCAAGATACCATATCTCCTGTAGGATAAAAGACCAAGTAGCAAAAAAAAAAAAAAAAAAAAAAAACTTGCAAAAAACAGTCGTGCTTGCGAAAGGCCATGACCAGAATTCAGTGAACTATTCACGTAGATGACACCCGCCTTTGCACAACCCCGAGCCGAGCCTGGCAATGCATGTGTGGTGTTCTTCTCTCCACACATATTTGTCTACCTTCAGTCCTTCACTTCCACTAGTAAGGCGAGACTATAATCACAACATCCTCAATATAGGCCTTTAGATTTATTGGAGTTCTTCACACATGACCTTGCCTATGCAATCTATCTAACATCTACAACCCTTAAACATAGAGTCTACGATTTACACTTGCAATGAATTTGCTGCATTCATCTTTATTTTACGTTATGCCTTTGTAGTTTACATATGGCAAAATTAATATCTAGTGGGGAGTGTGGAGACCACCATCTTGGTGAAAACATAGCAATCCATTAAAAACACGCTTCAAAGTTTTTAATTAAAGCCTGCAACTAGAGTAGCTGTTTACTGTATTAATTCATAATGGTTTACGAAATATGCCTCATCTGTAATACTGGGTGTTAGCATTAAGTGATTATTTCTAACATGTGAGGCGGCCATACTACATGATTTGTTGGGGAGGGTAAAAGGAGAGGGGTATTAGTTACATGAGGCAATGTTTGACTCCATGTGTGCATGGTAGCATGCCATATTCCATGATGTAGGTGTGATGTAGTGTAGCTAGTGGATAGATGATCCACTCCAGGTGTTAGAGCTGAGTGGATCACTTTTTTTTTTTTTTTTGATAAATCAGAGTGGATCACTTGCATTCAAACACCACAACCAGTCCTTGCAGATGTTAGACATGGGCACAATGAGGATGATACACGCAGCAGTCTGATAACTAAAATGTTAATAAGGAGGTTAGATGATAAAATGTCATCTACACATTAAAGTCAGGACAATGCTTTTTGAGCACACTGGTTGTTCCCACGTCCACCTAGGATATATTGATGTAAGATGATTGATTGTTGTACAAATAATGTGGTGATCGTCCAAACTGTAAAGATATAATGATTGATTTTAATAGTTGGTAACATTATGATGAAAGAAATTAATCTTTCTGTACAAATATAATAATTCCAAACTGATTTTAAAAGTTGTTTCAGTAGTAATACAAATTGATACAAATAGACTAAATTGCTAAGCATGTGTGCATTGAGTGAGTTTTTGCAAACAGAAGGCAGTAGGGGTCGGTATTTGCAACAAATAACTTAAATAGGGAGAGACTAAAAAATCTAACCGAAATAGGGTGGTTGTGCAGTTTTTCGTTTGTGTAAAAATGGTTATAATGACAGAAGGATTAAAATCCTTGATTGTGTATTCTTAATTAATAGGAACACCATAAGCATTTTGATTAGCCCATGTGCTTAGAAGATTGATGAGTTGGTCTTATCTGAATAATATGCATAAATTTAATTAATCACCAGCTTAATTAGTAGTTTCCAGTTGGTAAGTTACTTTATATTATATACAGACCTAACCGAAATGAGTTATCATTTTTTTTACAATCACTGGAAAGGTATTTGTGATCAACTAGTTTTTCTTATTTGTCTGTAAATTCTGTTCTCATTTTAGTATCTATATACATGAACAGTCGTAGAGAACATGTGTTAGCTGTCAGAGGTCTGAGCTTGTGCATAGGTAACACCATCATCCATCAAGTTTCAGACCACACAGTTACACCTTGTTAATCAAAGCCAATTTACATATATTATTGTTGCAATAATTTCTTTCATTTTACCTTTACCTTTTTTTTCATTTTCTTTCTTAGACTGGTTGGATATTAAGATGGAAAACTTTTAGCATCTGGAGTAGGAGTGCTAGTGAGCACACTTAGCTAGGTCAAACATTTACTCCTCCACTCAACAAATGAAATTCGTGACAATGGATTATATTTTGTGTCGATAATATATATAAGAGGGTGGGGGGGGGGGGATACTTAGTGAAAAATGAACATTGCCTTCAAGGCACTTATTAATGGGAAGTAGTGTCATATGACGATCAGATGCCTTCATCACCCACAAGGATTTATATTAGGTCTCCGTGCCTTTATTTCATGGTAATATTATTAGACATGTGATAGATGGCACACTCCATCTGTGACTATATGAGTAGGGTGTGGCGGAACCGCCGATTTATTACGGGCTAAGTACACCTGTCACCCTTGACTTGCAGTATACTTAGACCGTACTAAACCCGGTCGTCCGTCGAGAGGCCTTCGGCTCTCGATAACACCAAATCCCCGAGGAACCGATATCACACACGTTCGACCCTCGATGGAGCCACAACAGTTATATCATCACAGGCAGTTGAATAGATGTTACATAGGAAGTTCGGTTACAAACCAGTTCGAAATAAAATAGGGTTCAACATCGTTTCATACGTAAATAGAGTTCAAAATGTATCTCGCAGCGGAAATCTTCAAAGATCATAGTTCACGATAAACAAAAGACTTGCAGGAACAGAGCAACATCATGTCCACTGATGCTACTCCAGTGCCAACTCATGACGCTTCTCACTCCTGATGATAACAAGCTCCTCCGCCAACACAGGCACAGAAAAGGAACTCCATACCTGTAACTCAAAAGCGGGGGCAAACCCTGAGTACTAATTACTCAGTAGGACTTAATGGATGTGGTTTACGGCTGACGCAAAGCTTGCTTACTAGTCATGTGAATCCTTAGCCATTGCTTTTAGATCAAAATGTTAGTGTCAACCCATGCAGGATTTAACAACTGTAGGGGTCATTATAACAGTACATTAAGAAATCCATGAAAATAACTTGCAGTATAGAAAAGCATAATAACCAATCATGTGAAATTTGAAATCATGAGTCATATCATAAACTGTTCAAGTCGTTACTACGTTTGGACGTCAAAGGTATTGGCATTCTCACACCTGGTGAGCATCAGCGATTCGAATCGATTTGTAATTCCCGGGAATAACTAGAGATGCCAGGGGATATATGCTTACTAACCGTAGTGTTCCTCACATATAGCCCCCTTCTTTGCCTGACCCGTCCCAAGGGTCAAAACGCCCCCACCTAACCCTCGGAGGATAGCCGCCTAGGGAGCGTTACCTCGGCATACCGGGTTCAGCCCTCCCTAGACTACAAGCGCCTCCCGAGTCTGCCTGCCCCCTATCAGTGGATGGGCGACATCTTGAACAGTGGGACGGCCCCGGAAAGGCTTTCACCAGTCCCATGGCCTGGTTAAACATTCTAGCAATATTATGCCGACCAATAGGCGAACAACGGACGGGGTCTTAACCGACTCGGGCGGAGTCCATAGTGCGACATCATGAAAGGTAACTACTGAGATAAATCTCCGCCCGGTCTCAATTTAGCATCAACATAACCATATCTCCCATAATAGTATTTCTTCTAAGATTTTTGAAATCACCTACGTGACGAGTGACTCCTCTCACTCATGTCTACTCGCACCTAACCATTCTAAGAAGACTCGTCCTGCGATCTCTATTTATAGGTGTTAGGGCCAGGGCGGCCGGGATGTCTAATGCAGTTGGTTTTAAACAACTCCTGATGCATGTCTAATCATTAAGACATAAAATGTTTGCTGGGTAAAGTATGATCCTGCCTACCTTCCTCGCTAGGGTTAGCTTCCTCGGTTGCCAAGTCAGGTGCGGCCTGCGGGTACTCTTCTTGCTCCGGGTTCACTGGCTCCTGATCCTCGGGTTCTTCGACGAGTGGCAGCTGCTGCGTCAACTCTTCGTTTCCGGTGTCCATATGCATGACATTAGGTGCAAATGAGTGCAAGGAAGTAAAATGCATGAGAAAATTTGGTACTAGAAAATCGTACAACCCATCACCTAACATAAACGTGTCCATTTGTGAATAAAAATATGTTTCTGGGTTTTAATAGTTACATAGCTCTGATTGGCTTCAATTTCTTACAGTAGGCACATATCCAGTACAAGAAGTTACCGCCAAAATTTCAGCCCAAATGAAGTGAAAATGAATTTATTAAAATCCTAACAATGCAAGTTAACAGCCCTTTTTCTTCCCGGATTTATCATTAATTATAGAAAGGGAATCTGACCATGAAACTTTGGCAGCGAGCATACAACGGCATAAACTACTCAACAAAAATTTGCAAGTGAAATACTCTCCATTTAACAGGACATCTATTTTCCATATTTACATATAGTGACAATAAACACCCAAGCTCCATCATCATGAATGACATGCACAAATATACTTTTTGGGAACTAAACATCATGCACAAGCTACCAAATTTTACATAGAATTTTTCTAGCCATTAAATTCTCTTTTTCCTATTTTCCTTTCTCAGCTAGCATCTTTTGTTATTTTCAAATCACCATCAAAAACTAACATGCAAGGGCTCATTTTTTAACAGTGGACTACCCATACTGTGCAAAGTCCATGAAAAATAACAGGGGGTCATTTTGAGCACCTTCTACATAGCACCCACTTCACTCCACATTAAATATATATATTTATCATGATAATGGAAAAACTTCAAGTAAACGAACAGTGCTAGAGCCAAGAAAATTTACACAGGGCCTAAGCATCACTACTACACCACTGCCTAAGTTCCATATCTTTTGAAGTTCATCTACATCACTTTTGTTATTTATTTTGCTTTAACATACATGCAACAAAACCGGGGGTAAAAACGTCCTTTCACACAACCACATCATACCTAGCCTGTAGATCTACTCAAGAGGAGTTCATAGGTACTGAGTTTGTCCATTTTGAATTTTTCTTTGAATTGATATGATTTTTCAAAGTTCAAACCGAAAAAAAAAAACTAGTCCTAGGGACCTTTACGCAATTAAACCCTAGATCCGGGGGCTAGCTTGCAAGATCTGCAAGACTCAGCCCCCAGTGTGGGAGGACCGGGTTGCAAAAACACAAAAACCCGGGGGCTAGATCTAAAAAGATCCGGCCCCCGTCTTCCTCCTCTCGCCGCGCGCGGCGACGCGGCGCGGCGCGCGCGCGGGCGAGTTCGCCGCGACGTGGGGCGCGGGGGATGCGCGGGAGTGAGTGCTATCTCTTGGTGTAGCTCTCGTCGGCGGTGGAGGCGAGGTCGAGGCGGAACGGCGGTGGACCGTCGCGTGGGCGGCGGCGACGGTGGCGCGGCGAGGATGTCGCGCCGAGCTCGATCTCGGCGTCGGGTGGGAGAGAGGCGACGAGATCTACGGCGTTGGATGCGCGGCGGAGTGGGGAGTGCGGTGGTGGTGGTCTAGGGGCGAGCGGAGGCCGGACGGCGGCGGCGCGACGCTCGAACCCGAGCTCGCGACCGGCAATGGCGGCTCGGTCTCGGGTGGGCGGCGCGGGGTGGAGAGTGCACGGAAAAAGGTGGAGTAGTTAGGGTTTGGGGAAGGGGTCCACTTCTCTCCCTTATGACGAGCTTGGGGCGGCCGGCCGGGGCTCGCCGTACTCCCTGTACGCCGGCGAGCCACGCGGCGCGCGCCGGTTCGCGCCCAGCCGCGGATCGCGGGCCCCACCCGTCAGCGGCGGAAACTCTAGAAAAAGAAAAATGTGTTTTCTCCCCTCCTGTATTTCACTGTTTTGGCGTGTTTAGAGACCGAATTTGGAAAAGGCCCAATTGGAAGAAATGTTCTACTCAGAGAGATCTACAACTTTGTCAAAATGGACAACCCAAAAATCCAAGTGTAAGTATGATTTAAATTCAAATTTAGTGATCAGCCCTAGGTATGGACAGGGTACCTTTACTGCTTGGAAAAATGAAAAGTCCTATTTCCAGGCCTCTTCTCCCAAAATGCCTTTTGAGTGAGTTGTTTAGAATTTCAAACCCTATGACTTATTCAATGGGAGCTTTTCATGAAAGTGACTGTAGTTGGAGAAAATTGAGGATGACTAAACTGGTCAGAATTGGCCCGGTTTTCTTGGCTGATGGAGAATGGCTTGGACCACCATGCAAACTTCATTAAATGACTAAGACCCAATTGACAAAGTTGTTTATTTCTTGTATATCTACATTTTTGTCAATATGAGTTTCATCCAGATCCTAATAGATTTGGATTCAGGACCATAAACATAGCAGAACACATGCATAAAAATCAGATTTTAAGTATTCCATCTCCTCCCATGTAAATCTTAACTTGATTATATGCAATCACATGATGCTTGATGATGCTTAGTGCAAGATTAAGATATGATAATGCATTTGAGATGCTGGAGCATCACATAGGGTGTGTGTGTGTTTTTTCCTTGTAAACAAAATACATTTAAATATATTGGGGAGAAGATATATGGCCCCAATAGCAAATAGCCTCGCAAAGCTGGTGAAAAGCTAAAGGTTTTCATCATTGAAGAGAAAAGTAGTCAATCTAGGTATGAAAGTGGAGAGATGGGAGGATGGTCTGCTCTAGTTCTGCTTTACCATGCATATGCTTGGGTGGGTACGTAGTATTCGGTTGCAATTGGTAGCAGTAATTCCATATTTTTAAAGTATGTTGTTGTAGCTAAGTAACACTCCCTCCAATCACACAAATAAATGATATTTCTAACAATAGATTTATACTAAATGTGTTTTTGTGCTGTGTGAACGCCATTTATTACCTGGTAGAGATACTAGAAACCTTCATTATAACTAGTTAGATGTTGGAGAAGGAAGTGGTGGAGAGGTGTGAGGGGCTGTGCTTCTACTTTCTATCTGTTGGTCTGGGGGAGATGAAGAGGATGGAGATTTATATATAAACATGCAAGTATGCAATGAGTCGCAATATCAAGTAGCTAGAAAACATCCTCCTACAAATCCACTGGGGACACAACAGTTTTGAACATCGATGAGAAAAATCGATCTAGTATAACTAGTTGTGTGATTGGAGGAAGGCTGTTTGAAATATATATGTCCAGTCTGTATTCTGGTCAGCAGGATGGCTAAGTAATACTCCCTCCAATCACACAAATAAATGATATTTCTAACAATAGATTTATACCAAATGTGTTTTTGTGCTGTGTGAACGCCATTTATTACCTGGTTAGAGATAATAGAAACCTTCATTATAACTAGTTAGATGTTGGAGAAGGAAGTGGTCGAGAGGTGTGAGGGGCTGTGCTTCTACTTTCTATCTGTTGGTCTGGGGGAGATGAAGAGGATGGAGATTTATATATAAACATGCAAGTATGCAATGAGTCAATGAGTCGCAATATTAAGTAGCTAGAAAACATCCTCCTACAAATCCACTGGGAACACAACAGTTTTGAACATCGATGAGAAAAATCGATCTAGTATAACTAGTTGTGTGATTGGAGGAAGGCTGTTTGAAATATATATGTTCAGTCTGTATTCTGGTCAGCAGGATGCAGAGAGTTCATCTTAGTTAGCAGTAGAGAAAGAAATAAGAACCCCACGGTAACAAATTCTATTCTATTGTTTCTATCTCAACTGTAGCTACTTATTGTTGGCAACAGTAGCCATTATTGATAATAAATAAAATATGGTTGGTTAATCTCAATGACAAAATATGAGGATATTTGGCAGTCACAGGTCACAGATGCAACTATCTAAACTCTAAAGTAGTACACGCTTCTCATATCTATGCATATAAGAAAGAGAATTTTCATGCCAAGAAATATCAGATAAAATTTGGACCATCACATTCCATAAAAAATAATAAAAAATTTGATCATTACATAAAAATCATTTATGCGAGAGTGAATTTATTTGAAACTGCATTAGATCTGGAAACAAAACAAATGGAGATAAAATCTATCGTACTCTATATACAACAGTAAAATTTGTGAAGAAAAAAACATTGTGGGACAAACTCTGTAATGAGATCTTGGTTTATTTTGTCATAATTTAATTTTTGGCAGTTGCTTCTCTTCTCATGAATTTTTTTCCTGATGTGCTATACATCATGATGAGCACCATATATTTTTGAAGCAAGATTGTAGGAAAGAATCTACCTTATATTTTGTGTTGATAACCCAAAAGGAGATAAAATAAAGTGAAACAAACAGCTGATCGAGGAAGAAAAGATAAAGAACACCAACAAGAAACAACACGTGATACACTTTGTAGGTATAAAATACTCGTTTATTTATATCGCAAGAAAGCATCATCACTGCTCACTTTGTTCAGTTCTTTATCACACACGTTTTCCTAGATTAATCCAGGACAGGATAGCGCATGCACATGTAGTGGTCCACGCACGAGGATACTTTTTGCTGTTTTTAAGAAAAGACATACAATTGTATTACAACTTTTGTATTGAATTGAATGCAAAGAAAGTTATTTTTGCTATTAGGCCATTCTCAGTGCACAGTTTCATTGCACAGTTTTAAAGGTGCCACATCAGATTTTGTATAGGTAACTGTGTATCTCGAGTTTTATCAGGATGAAACTCCTCTTCCCATGAAACTCTCTGTGTCTCTCTCTTCATAAATACATTGCCATGTCATCTAGGATGCTGATGTGCCACAATATTCAATGAGAATGAAACTCTGATGAAACTCCCACTGAGAATGGTCTTATATTAGTTCTTTGAGGTATGTACTTAAAGATATATTTTCAGTTTATTGCAGAATCTCAAATGAGGTATAATCAAATACCATCCAAACAAGTCAGATTAAACGGAGCACTACGAGAATTAGACAAAACTGGTCATACCACATAATATTTCAGAAACATATTCAGTGTTATAATTCGAGGTAACCATGTTTGCAGCTTCAATTCGTCGTCTCTGACCTTCAAAAAATATTCGTGGTCTCTACACTTCCAGCTCATCTATACAAAAAAAAAAAAAAATCATCAGAGTTCACTTGGGGAGAAATAGTTACTGCTATTTTACAGTCATGAAACGTAAAACACTGCGCTAGATGGATTCAGAAACAGAGTTGTGAGTTGTAACACAAGCTTTTTTCCCTCAAAAAGAAACTTTTATTGATATCAGATAACTACATCAAGTTAGTACGAGCATATTCATTGTCACTAATGTCTCATCTATGCTGTTGTGTCAGTGAAAAACCAATTTTCTGTCATAGCATTCGAAAGTCACTCAGCAAGTACTGATAAAGAGGTTACGACTGAAGATCAGATGATTCCACAAGAGATAGTCACCATTCAACTGAGAAAACCAGCAGAACTACATATGCCATCCACAGGCATCCAGCATGATGATATGCAACATGAAATCAACACTATTCACAGGGCAAATAAGAAACATGGCAACTATAAAAATATTTTTTGATGTCTATTTCTTCAACCATATGCTTTTTCAAAAGCACCATTGGGGTAAATTAAAGAGAGTTTCACATGTTGGCTCTTCACCATTATTGCAAAACTAATATTACAGATGCCTATATTAGCCGGAAGATTACATCACCGATAAGGGACAGTTTTTTATTCAAATTGTTGCTGTCAAACGGAAGCATGAAATATATTAATTTTATTCCAGCAACATATTTGCATAACGGCTGATGGCATGTTGTTTCCTGGGCTCCTAAGCACTTACTCCTTTTCGTAGGTCCATGACGATTTCCATCCAAACAAATTTCCTCCAAATGATGAGCTGCCAAAAATTGAAGTGAACAACACCAAACAAATATGCTTAGTCCAGTACACATATAATCCTGTGTGTCATCAGGAAAGACATTGGAAAAACAATAGTATTTATTAGGACAAGCTTCCAGTTTATAAAAATAATGATTCATGATTGGAAAAACAATTGCACACAGGCCAAATATATTAGAGGACAATACTTAAATGGTTATACATGCCTTTATCACGCTTTACTAAAATATAAGCACATATAATATATGCAACATATATTCCATATATATGGGAAAGAACTAGTTATATCAAAAAATTATAATTAAACAAAACTTCATCTAAGGAGAATAAAAATGTCAAAAGTGTAGGATCACTTTGGGCCATGAACAGTCCAAGAGTTTCTAATTTGAACTCTGGTAAAATTATTGTTTATTAGTTGATTCCTAAAATATTATCGTTAATCAACATAACCTATATCAAGAAACTTGAACATCCAATACGTTAATGTCTTTCCATTGAGTAAGTGATATATATTGCATCTTTTTCCATAAAATTTCTAGAATGTTCAGCATGTGTATGTGTGGAACTAATAAATGTCCTGAAGTACTTCCATGAAATATGCCGACCTTTATACATGTGGTGTAAGCTGCCCAAGGGACGGAGCAAGGTAACATATATATATATATATATATATATATATATATATATATATATATATATATATATATATATATATATATATATATATATATATATATATATATATATATATATATATATATATATATATATCAGGCTCAAAGGCTAATGTCATTAACTGACTTATTAATCGCAACATCAGCCTAATCAGCACACGCACATATATGGAGATTAGGCCTTGATGAGAGATAAGCAAACTAGCACCATATATAATACTAATAATGTGCACAGGTGCCCATCCGAGGTCAGGTGCACTGAGTCTTTGGACATGCATGCGTGTCTGTTAACATCGTATGAACATGACATCGTTTGGAGAGGAGAAAGAACATGACATTGAGACTTAATAATTCTAAATCGTTTATTCTAGCAATCATCTACTGCATTATTAGAACATTAAGATGACTAAAATTGTTATTTACATGAACCCGGCCCATATATATTTTTAACTTTAAGTAAAAAAAAATAACTAGTCTTATATATCATACGTACCTCAGTATGCTTACATCTCCTCGTCGGTGGTAACATCAATGACGCGCGTCGTCTATATCTGCTCAGCGGGTGGCGTAGTAAGGGTAGGGCTGGCCCTCAGCTGGGTGCCTCCGGTGGTGCTCAGGCGCAGCCCTCGACGCTGCCTGCCTGCCCCTGCCCCATCAACATCAACCTCATTGGCTTCCCTGTCGTCGTCGCCGACCCTGGCTAGCTTTGCCTTGAGCATCCCAGCAGCCACACGGAGGATCTCAACGTCCGTCTCAGACGCCTTTCGCTTGCCCAACTGGATCTCATCTCGAACCTGGTGTGCCTCATCGATTATGGAGTCGTCTACATCAGGGACCTGCTGTGCTTGGCCGGCACGCTGCTTCCAGGCCTCAAGGTATGTCGTCTCCGCGCCGCCACATGCCAGGAGCTTTGCCCAGTAGCTTGCCTCGGTCCCAATGGCCGCTTCCTGCTTCTTGGACTCCATGACAACGATCATCATCTTTGCACGGCGGAGACGCTCCTCGGCGTCCGTGGCCCTGGCCTGAAGCTCCCTGATCTCAGCTTGGAGGCGCTGCTCGGTCTCACTGGCCTTGTCCTCGCGCTCCTTCATCTTCGCAAGGAACCGCTCCTCGATTTGGTTGACCCTGGCTTGGGAATCCAACATCTCATCACGCAGGTGCTCCTTGGCCTTGTTGACTCTAGCCTCCTGCCTTGCGATCTCTGCCTTGAGGTGTTTCTCGCTCTCTTGAAGGCGCTGCTTGGTCTCATTGGCCTTGTCCTGGCACTCCTTCATCTTCACAAGGAACCGTTCCTCGATTTGGTTGACCCTGTCTTGGGCCTCCAACATCTCATCACGGAGGTGCTCCTTGGCCTTGTTGACTCTGGCCTCCTGCCTTGCGATCTCTGCCTTGAGGTGTCTCTCGGTCTCACTGGCTCTAGCCTTGTGCTCCGCCATCTCTGCCTTGAAACGTTCCTTGGCCTCAGCTTCCCTGGTTCTACACGCTATGACATCTTCAAGGAGGCGTTCCTCAGTCTCGCTAGTCCTGTCCATGTACTCGGTGATCTCGGTGTGGAGTTGTTGCTCAGTCTCGCTGGACATGGCCTTGTACCTGGTGATCTCTGCGCGGTGGCGTCGCTCGGTCTTGCTGGTTTTGACCTTGTACGCGGTGATCTCTGTGCGGTGGTGCTGCTCGGTCTCACTAGCCCTAGCCATGTACTTGGTGATCTCCGCGCGGTGGCGTTGCTCATGCTCAGCAGTCTCGGTGGCCCTGGCCATGTACTTGGCGATCTCAGCGCGGTGGCGTTCCTCGGTCTCGCTGGCTCTAGTCTTGTACCCAATGATCTCGGTGCGGTGGCGCTGCTCCGTTTCGCTGGCTTTGATCTTGTACTCGGTGATCTCAGCGCGGTGGCGTTGCTCAATCTCACTAGCCCTGGCCATGTACTTGGCAATCTCAGTGCGGTGGCGTTCCTCGGTCTCGCTAGCTTTGGTCTTGTACCCAATGATCTCTGCGCGGTGGCGTTGCTCGGTCTCGCTGGCTTTGACCTTATACTTGATGATCTCAGCGCTGTGGTGTTGCTCGGTCTCATTGGCCTTGGCCATGTGCCTGCTGATGTCAGCGCGGTGGCTTTGCTCAGCCTCTCTAGCTCTGACCTTGTACCTGCTGATCTCTGCGCGGTGGCGTTGCTCAGACTCGCTGGCCATGGCCTTGTACCTGGTGATGATATCTGCGTAGAGGCGCTGCTCAGTCTGGCTGGCCCTGGCCTTGTGCTTGGTGATCTCTGCACTGAGGCGCTGCTCGGTCCTCTCACTCTCCTTGGCCATGGCCTTGTACTTGTTGATCTCCGCATAGATGGCAGGGATGCGTTTCTTGGTCTTCTTGGCCCTAGCCTTGCCCTCCGTAATATCTGCGCGGAGGCAGTCTCTGGGCACACTGTCCCTCGCCATGGCCCTGTACGCCGCGATCTCAGCACGGAGGCGCTCCTCCGTCTCATTGGCCCTGGCCTTGCGCTCTGCGATCTCTGCGAGGAGACGCTCCTCGGTCACGGCAGCTGCGCAGATCGCAGCTTCGGCCTCCGCGAGCTTCCTCTCACACTCGACGATCTTCTCGTCTCGCAGCCTGGTGGCCTCGCTTCTCTCCTCCTGAGCCGCCGTGCCCTCCTCGACCACCGTCGTCATTACCTCGTGCTGCGGAGGAGGAGTTCTTGCTGTTGCCTGTTGGGCCGTGCCGCCATCTGCATCATCAGCAGCAACACCTAATTCGAGCTCCCAAGCAGCGACCTGCGATTTCAAGTAGTTGAGCATCTGCCAACCTTGGCTCTCGGTGAATACTAGCCCCGGTGAAGCCTGTTGTTGTTCATGGCGACGACGCACTGCTTCTGGGTGCGCCGCGTCGCCGTGGCTTCTGAGAACGGGGGCGTGCACGACGAGCCGCTCCACCTCCACTACCCTCGAGGTCTCGCCAATCGTCTCGGCCTGCAGCGTGGGAGCGGCCAGGGCCAGGACAGGGAGTGCGAGTGCGGGGATCCTCAGCGGGCTAGTAGGCAGACGAGGCACCGGCACCTCCTCCTCGTCGCTGGCCTCGGCTGCAGGCGTGCCCTCCTGGACGTCGGCGGCGTCGAAGAGCACGGCCTCACCAGCCGTCTCGGTCTGGTCTTGCGCGGCGCCAACGAGTACGAGATCATCAGACCCGATCTCACCTTCTTCGGCGTCGCTCGCATCCGCGCCGCCGTCGCGTCCACCGATGTCGTCGTCGTGGTCGTCGGACCCCGCACAGATCTCAGCCCGCAGCTGCTCGTCGGTCTCAGCGGCCAGGCGGATCTGATGAGCTGCCTCCTCCGGCACCACGCCGGCCCCGCCGCGCGCAGCGACGAGCTCTTCGGCCGCACGGATCCGGGCCTCGGCATCCGCAAGCCTGCGCTCGCGCGCGGCGAGCACGAGCGCCGCGTCCGCGAAGTCGGACCCGCGGCCGTCGTTGAACAGATACACCATGAGGGCGGCGGCCGGCAGGTCCGCGAGCTCGGGGTTGGAGAGGAGGGTGCCCGTAGCGCCGCCAGCGCCGGCGCCACTGGATCCGGAGCCGGAGGCCATGCTAGTTAGCTAGCTCTGGGGTGGGGGCTGCAGACGTTGGTACCTGGTAGCTACCAGCTCGATCGAGGAGATGCAGTCTGGCCGAACCCTAGCTCACCGATGGAGGCGGAGAGGGGCGAGAGACGACGAGCACGGATCGGGGCCGGAGCTCTGTGTCTCGGGCCGGGGGTGGACGGATGGAGTGGATGGCCGGAGGGCGGAGTTGGGACAGACGACCGGGCTGGCGCTGGAACCTGGGCTAGGGTTTGGTTGGTGGTGGCGGCGGCTTGGAGATTTGGGCAGGACTAGCGGCCGGAACGGAAATGGAGGCGGCTGGCGGCGGGCGGGGAGGGGATGCTAGCTAGCTTCTGTGAGACCTGCTGTGACGCCAGCAGTAGACCACGAGGTATTCACCTTTTCAGACCGCGTGGGCCCACAGGTGCTAGCCGTGTCTGCTCTCTGCTGCCTGGACGGCCTCGTTATGTCATGTTACGACAGTAGCGGGGGACATCGCGGGCGCTCATCAGTCATCACAAGACGGCACACTGATTGAACTCAAAAACATATAAAATGCTGGATCAGGAAACATCTCAGGCTCGCCAACTGTTCAAAAAGCGTTTTTCTTACAAAATTTTGAGCTTTTGAAACTACCATAACTTTGAATTTCGTGAAATGATACAGTAGAACAGATAAAATGCCCTCTGTGGGTGTTATGTTTACACAGGTATTTCAAGTACCCGGATTATAGCTACTGTGCCATGTAAGCCGAGTGGTTTTTCGTTGCGGGACTGGGGACGCAGGATGGTGTGGGCGCGCAGCAAGGAAGTTTAAACGACTCGATAATGATGTATAAATTCATTCCTTTATTCTTGGAATTGTAAACTTACTAGAATTCTTACGTAACTGACTTATAACTCTAGCACTTCAGACTATATAAGATGTGCTAGAGACTCGTAGAAGATCATCGAACTCATGTGTTTATTTATACGTTCAATACATCCACCAAACCATACATGATGTAGGGTTCAGCGATATAGCTGCCTAATGCAAACCTATCTAAATTGATGTGTTCTTAGTCCTATACACCATCTCGATCTCTTTCCAACCCCTATCGATCTTAAAACCATAGTGTGGTCTATCCCGTGGTGGGCTGCTGGTACGAAACACGGACACTCTTTGTTCCTATGAAGAAAATGTGAGAAAAGGGGCACATAATCAAATAGAATAAGGAGTTTAATTCCCCCGCTTACAAACTGTGATGCCCCTGGCATCTCAGAAGCCGTACACACAATTATACATAAGCTAATGATGAATTAAGACTAAATCATGCTTAAGAGAGTAATGAGGAATTGGTAGATAAACCACTAAGTCAAAATTTCTCAAATCTGAAATTTTAGCTCATCCCCAAAGTTGATTCTGAAATTTCTTTTTAATTCACTATACAACTTTACATTCTCCCTTTCTATGAAATGAAATTGAACTTTTTACCTTTCAAATGCACCTATTGTGGAAGTGATTGGCCTTCATTTGATACTTCAAAAGTTGAAAACAAGAAAAGCTTTACCTAGAGTAAATCTGCTGTTTTACCAAAATCCTAAACAAGATTAGGGTTGTATTTCAAAATATGTTGTGATTTAGAGGAGGATCATATTAACAAAGTTGTAGGTAATGATCTAGGAAACAACTTTGTCAATATGAGTCAGGTCATAATATGAATTCAAATTGGTCTTTTCAACCAAATTTTGTCAGCCCAGAAGCACACCCCTACTCTGTCCAGTTTGGTAATTTGAGATTTTCTTACCCATAGAGCCATTTTCATGACCTGCACTATTGAAATGAAATATAAATTAGAAAGTAACCAACAAATTTGTCAAAAGGAGCAAGTGGAGTTGAGGCCTGTAACTAGGGTATTTTCCCCTCCCAAGCAGAAGACCTACCCTGTCCCTACCTATGGCTGCTGCATAAATTCAAACAAATTTCATATTTCCATGCCGAATTTGAAATCATGCCTATTGACAAAGTTGTAGAGTTCAAAGAGTAGAATATTTCATTCAATTGGAGTTTTTCCAAATTCTGCCTCTAAATTGGTCAAAATGGCGGTTTTCAGCAGGGGAGAAAACACATTTTTATTTTTCTTCTATTTTCCTTTTCCTACTGTCACCGACCGGTGGGGCCCACCCGTCAGGGTTGCCTTCCACCTCGGTACGACGCCCGCCGCGTGGGCGGCCGGCGTACAGGGAGCGCGCCGCGCCGCGGATCGACACCCCCACCGCGCCTCGGCCTCCTCACCCGACGCGCACCCGCGGTTTTCTCCACCCGCCCCCTCGCCCTCGCCCTCGCCCTCGCTCTCCCTCTGCCCTCTCCCTGCGCAGCGCCATGGCCACCATGGCCATAGCTCGGCGTGAACTCGCGTCCCCGCCGCTCCACTGCCTCCCTGCGCCCTAGACCCTCACCAACGCATCCGCCGCGACCCGGCGCACCCACCCCGCTAGGCCTTGCCGCCGTTCCTCTCCCCTCGGAGTAGATCGAGCCGCCGCGCCGGGCGCCGCGCGCCACGGTCACCATGGCCGGCCCGCGGCGAGCTCGGGCCAATCACCCCTCCGGTGATCCTCGTGCCTAGCCGACCGGCGCCCCACGCTCGCCCCGACTCCCTCCACCTAAGCCCCAAGCCCTAGGCCGCCGCCGTCGGCCCTAGCCTCTTTCCCCACGCGCGACGCCGCGCGCCGCCCCGACGCACCCGCGCCACCCACGGGCTCGTCGCGGAGAACCCCTTTCGGGCCACCACCGCGCCTCCACTCCACCACCGCCGGCTTCGCCATCCCGCCGCGCACCTCACGAGCCCACCCTCGCCGCCTCTCGGTGCCCGAGCTGCCGGAATCGGGGCCGCGCCACCGCCTCCGCGCGCCGTCGCGCCGCGCCGGTTCACCGCCGCCGCGCCGCCTCCCCACTCCACCCCGGGCGACGACATCTAGAGGGAAAGGTAGCCCGTGGTCGGGAACACCTCCGGCCGCCGCATCGGCTCCAAGACGCCGCCCCTACGCGCCGGCGCAAGCGTCGGAACGCCGAGCCGCGCGCCGTGTTCCACCCCGACGCGAGGAAGAAGAAGACCTCGCATTTTTGTGAATAACCCCCTGCAGTTTTGGTAATTTCCGTCCCGATTTCTGTACTATGCACTGAGTCTTGAGAACCTTACAGTCTAGCCCTTAGAGGTTATAGTTAATTACGTATAGGTCCCGGATCTAGGGTTAATATGTATTATTTCGGTTTTGAACTTTGAAAAATCATATAAAATCACAGAAAAATCCAAAATGGACAAACTAAGTTGCATTAGACTCCTCTTGAATAGATCTATCGAATGGGTATGATGGGGATGAGTGAAATGACCATTTTACCCTCGGTTTTGTGCATGTATGTAAAAGGAAAATAAATAGAAAAAGTGATCTAGATGAACTTCTAAAATGGTAAAACTGAGTCAGTAGGCTTTGTAGCACATGAGAACACTATGACAAACTCTATGGCCATAGTGCTTGCTGTTATGTGGGGCTTTGCCATTATATTTGCATAATGTGCCTTTCTATTAATTAAAAAGTGAACACCATGCAAAACCTGCTAGAATGAGTCATCTGGTATTTTTCCTATGCACTAGATAACTGATAAGAGTCACTGGTAAAATATGAGTTTGTGCATGTCAAGTTTGAGTGGTGTTTTGAAATAGACAAAGTGCCACTAGCTAGGAAAGAAAATAAGAAGAAGAAAAAAAGTGGGGTTAAATGGCTAGGAAAATTTCAGGAGAACTTTGGTAGCTTGTACATGATACATAGGACTCAGAAAGTATATATGTGCATGTTTAAACCACTGTTTTGTATTAGGTAAACTCTTTTGTTAATTACACTCTAAGAGTAAGCTAGTTTAGTTAATATGATTAGTTGAGCTAGCTTTAGGTGATGGTTTATACGATTTCTTAAAAGATGGCATGCAGGATTTCCTAGGAGAGTAGGAATGCCTTCCTCGGGAGGTAGACCTTAAATAAGAAGGTTTGTTTACTTTGACATGTAGTATCCACCGTGGGTTACTTTTCTACTACACTCTATCCTGCATTGCATCCTTACACTCATTTGCATATCTGGCATGCATATAGACCACGGGATCGAGGAGCCGACGCAGGATCTACCGTTGATCGAGAAGCCAGACGACAAGTGGAACCCGAAGCAAGAAGACGACGTGTCGCTGAGTTGGCCGTCCCTGTAACAAGGGGTTGCCTGGGGCACAGCCTCACAACCCGGCAAACTAACAGTAGTTTAGTTTGTTCAAGTTGTCAACAACAAAGGTAGGCCCCTTAGGCATTTTCACCTATCTAGGGAGTCTCACCACCCTATTCTTGTTTGTGCATTACGTTTAGGGATTTTATGAAACCCCACATGCATAAATCCTTGATGCCCAAAGTAGAAAGGATAAAACGAAGTCTATGCTTAGCCCTGCTTAGACGGTAGAAGACGAGTGAAGGTATTCACTCGCGAGATGATAGGGCCTACAAATGTTTTTACAAAACCTTGGAATCGAAAGGAAATCTGTTATGACTTGATGATAAGTTGAGACCGGGCGGAGATATGGTTTGATATGATGAGATTGTGATAATGTGATTGGTGGACTCCGCCCGAGTCGATTAAGGCCCGTCCGCTGTTCGCCTGCTGATTGGCATAACATTGCTAGAGTGCTTATCCGGTATATGGGGCCGGTGAAACCTTACTTGTGCCATCCGGAGGACAGAAACACGTTCCTACCCACTGGTTGAGAGGAAGGTGGTCCGGGGGAGCTTGGTACTCATGACGGGGAGACCGGGATGCCGGCAGGCTCGTCATGGGGGCACAACCCGGAGGTCAGGCGGGAGTGAATCGAACTTGGGATGGGACAAGTGGAGGCGGGGGATCATATGTGGGAAAGCCGTCGTGTGAGTAAGCATATGGGCCTCTGGCATTTTTAGTTATTCCCGGGAATTAAAAATCGATTCGAATCGCTGATGCTCACCAGGTGTGAGAATGCCAAATATCACTGACGGGCAACGTAGTAACAACTTAAATACTTTATGCTTATATTCATGTTTTATATACAACATGCTTGGATAAGTATGATCCGTCCGACTATTCATAGTGCTGCCCATCCACTGAGAGGAGGTTGATGGATTTGGGAGATGCTTCGAGGCCGAGGGAGAGATGACCCGACGTATAGGGGCATCGCTCCTGAGACGGCTACTCCCAAGAGTTCGATGGGGGCTCTATGAATTTTTTTGGACGGGGCATGCGTTCATGTTCTATTTTTCTGCAAGTTTTCCCCCTATGACATAGTTGATAATCATAACTAAGGGGTAGCAGCTGGCAAATCCTGCTATTTTATGATAACATGTTTTAAATAAACAATCAATGGCTAAGGACCCACTTCTAGTAAGCTTACGCGGGTTAGAAGTCAGTCCACCAAAAAGCCTTGCATAATCTCAAATGTGTCGGGCTGAAACCGCCCACGGGTAAGTCCTACGAGTTCCCCACGAACTCACCGTTTGTTGTTGATATTTTTCTTTTAGGTGCATATCAGATTATGATCAAGGATGACTACGGTGGGCTCGAGGTCATACTTGATGTTTACTTTCCGCTGCACGTTACCTCTTTGTAACGATATGTACTCCGCTGCGAGGTTTATTTTGAAGTTCTTTTTCACTACCTTGTACTCCTTTTGAGCAAAAGTATTTGTAATCAATCAAATTATGTTGGTATGAAATGGTGGGTTGTTGTAATTGTTGTGGCTCTTCCGAGAGCTTAACGTGTGTGATGTCGGCATCCCTGGGAGATGGTTTCATCGAGTGCCCTTCTGGGTAGCTCGACGGACTACCGAGTTTAGTTCAGTCTAAGTGCACTGTGGGCCAGTGGTGGCAGGTGTACTTAGCCCGTATTAAATCGGCGGTTCCGCCACAGCTGGTATCAGAGCCGATCATGCACGAGCAACAATTATAACAACTTCGTTTTGATTTCAAAAGCCTATTTTCCAAATCTTTTCAGAGTATTTGCGAAAATGAGAGATATCGCGTATATGCCCATTATAAGGATGTTAGGAGATATCAGGTGACATCACTAACATTCTGACCTAGATAGAATTCATATGCATTTTTGGCGCTTTGAGAGGCAACTATTCGGCCATAGCTATCCCCAGTACTGGTGGAAGCTATTGGGTTTTGCGAATAGTTGTAATCTCTGCATTCATGCTGTATAAGTAAAAGCTCTTTAAGGGTGGTGGGCATGTTTGAGGCTTTCATACCCACCACACTTACATTCGGTTTTGGGATCCACCTTTTTCTCGACAATTCCCAGTACTGGTGGAAAGTCAGGCTTTGAGGAAAAGGTGCAGCGGCCCACCAACGTTGTCCACGCAGCGGTCACGCGTGGATGCCACATTATGTGGTAATGTATGAGCATGCATTTTTCTGCAGGTACACTAACCACGTGCGAAACTAAGAACGACTAGGACTCGACTAGTTGCATTAAGGAGAGACGTGCATATATGTCACCGAATATCGCTAAGTTGTATACTTAGAAGGTGTGATGTGAGATCGGATAGGGCGAATTATGCATCATTCCATCTCATCTCATGTGCTTTACTTGTTTTTGCTTGAAAATAACTAGATTTCTTACTGCATCTATAAGTATACTCGTTGGGTAGTAGCATTTTACATATGAATCCTGTCTGCGGTTTTAAGATGCATTTCAAACTACGAATGAAATCAACAGAAACTTATTATAAGAACCTAGTAGTACAAGAAATTTCTAAACAACTTATGTATAGATTACTTGCTCTGAAAGTAGATACGAGCGAGGTACCAGTTTAGGGTGTGTCTTATGTCCATTTTAAAACAAATATTATATATAAAAAAGTTGTAGTGCGAAAAATTTCAACCAACAAATTGATCTATAACGACCCTTCGGCAAAATACTCTGGACATTAACTTACAACCATTTTAAGTCCAAGCTTACATCTAGGTAGCAAGTACGAAATTTAGAAGATGAAGTTCGGGACGTAACTTAATTGGCACATGAATACAAGTTGCCTTATGACCACATTTGGCCTTCAAAACTATCAAATTGACAGGAGCCTTATTCTTCCTGCTACAGATGTCGCAACCCTCGACACTGCCTTTCGACTTATGTCCTGGCCACCATGAATCCAGGACAGCTAAAACCATAATACCTAAAGGCAGCATGAAGAGAAAAGCGGGAGAGCCCTCCACCGATGCAGCTTCGGTTCAACACCTGCGACCTGGGATGGTTCTGTTAAAAGGATTTGTCAAGCCTGAAGATCAGATCGGGATGGTTCGTATGTGTCGACAACTGGGTAAGGGCCCAGGAGGATTTTATAGACCTAGCTACAAAAACGGTGCCAAGCTGAATTTATGGATGATGTCTCTAGGAAAGAACTGGGATCTGACTACTCGCTCGTATGGACCAACACGTCCCTTCGATGGAGCACAAGCCCCGACAATACCAGATGCTTTCAAGATGATTGCTCAAGCTGCGAACTCCACTGCAAATGAGTTTCCTCAGATTAACCCGGACGTATGCATCGTCAACTACTACACCAACTCCGGGAAGCTCGGACTTCACCAAGACAAGGACGAGTCAGAGAGTAGCCTTACCAAAGGTTTACCTTTCATATCCATCTCCATAGGAGACACCGCCGAGTTCTTGTTCGGCAACACAAGAGACAAAGACCAAGCAACCAAGATCAACCTCGAATCTGGTGACGTTCTCATACTCGGTGGAGAATCAAGATTGTTATTTCATGGCGTTTCCCACGTGAAGACCGACACTGCACCAAGTTGGTAGAAAGAAGAAATGGGCATTCGTCCTGGACGTATCAATCTTACGTTTAGGCAGTATTAGCTAGATACTAGTTGGTGTGCTAGCAGTCATCGCAAACTGTTGTAATAAGAGGAGGTTGACTCTCATAACCCTTGAGTTTCCCATGTATCCAGCTCCTTGCAGTCGGCATATGTCCCACCCTCATGACTAATGTAACTCTATTTTCAATGGAGCATTCTAAACTCTTGTAGTTCTCACGCTTTTGTTATTCAGGCATTTCAGTCCCTGTAATCCATGACACTTTTGTTGTGGTTACCTCGTTCCTGATTGAAATAAGTCTGATGAGTTATGCCTCCGAAAACAGTATGCTATGGCGTGTAAAACTCCTTGTTTATGTCTTTCTATAACCTTGTGTTATTAGCATATCCTCGGAGATTGGATGGAAATACCGCTCTTGACGAGGTGTTTACCCGAGCAGTCTATGGTGCCGCGACGGAACCTAGGGTCCTGTGTGCACGGCCGTCACTCGGTTCCACTAGGGGCGCGCTGGTATCGAGACATGCGAGGCAGGACACCGCTGAAATGGTGGAATATCCCCATCCAACTTCTAACACCTCGTTGACCTCTATACATCTAATTCGTGGAAATAAGTACTCAAATTCAACTGCCACCTAGTATCATTTCATTGCTTTGTTTTCACCTTGCCCTTCGTGGTCTGTGGGGGAAAGATCCACCCTAACCCCACTATCGTTCACACCTTTCTCTTGCCTTGATGAACCATGTTCTTCTCGATCCGTGAGACGAGCCAAATCTATGGCTCCACTCGTCCACATCTTTTCGTTGACTTTGTTTATCCTTGCTGGTCATGCTTCACGGGGATGAGCAATTCTATTCTCCACGATACCTTCACAACCATTGGTCCAAATCTCGGATTTCTCTGCGCTCACCCTGATCTTCGTTAACATCTTGTATGTGTGGAAATGCTTGATCTCATTCCCACTGCCTTACTACGTCATTCCATTTCTTTTTCCAACTTGCCCCTCTCTGAATGGTGGAGACCGCCAAACTCTGTTTCCACGGCTTTCTCCTACGTTCCTTCCTGAAATATGTTGAACCTTATCTCCTGAAGGGGAACTTCAGCACCATCCGCCGCGCTAAGCTTTTGTTCTCAGCTAGTGCTTTTGTCGTATCGTCCTTTTCAAGAAGCTGCTTTGTTCTTCTTTGAAAATCATCCTCGGATAAGCTTACTAACACTGACTATTGTTTCGTTAGTAAGCGCACATCATATGCCTATACTTCTCTTGGTCAGACTTGACAAATCTTATGGAATCGTACAAACCATCACTTTGTCTAGGTGAATATGTCCTACTTCTTCCCGTATTATCTTTCTTAAGGCAATGAGTAGTGTGTGCTATGCATCGCCACACCTTACTCTTTGAAAATAATTGGATTTGATATCTTATATGTGTACGCGGTCCCCATCAAAATGGAATGAATGTGCCTCCCAACAACACATCCATTGTTGTTTTCTATAACTCGCGAGATTTTTGCTTCATTCAAACTCCCTACTGCGTATGCTTTGCTTCTCATTGTTCAAATAAATCAGATGTTTATTACGCTCCTAAACTTGGTGTCAAAGCCAGGAAGTAACCCTCTCGTCGTGCTTGAACCGATCATGTCATTCGCTCGCTGCCACCACGTTCTCTTCGTGGTTTGTTCATTTCCCTCTCATATGAGACGTGAATTATCGAGTACCTTAAAGAAACCATCCTAGTCAACCAAATGATGCTTTGTAACTACCTTGTGTTAGGAAGGTACTAACCACTCACCCGGTCGTTAACAAAGCCAACAAAGGACAAAGGAAGAGTTAAAGTGCGTTTGCAACTATTAAAAGAGTCCCGAGCCCCAAGATGCGGGTAGTATCTTTTCACCCTACGACATAGAACCCTGCCTCTTTCAAAATCTCGGGACGAGATTTCTTTAAGGGGGGTGGGTTGTGATGCCCCTGGCATCTCAGAAGCCGTACACACAATTATACATAAGCTAATGATGAATTAAGACTAAATCATGCTTAAGAGAGTAATGAGGAATTGGTAGATAAATCACTAAGTCAAAATTTCTCAAATCTGAAATTTTAGCTCATCCCCAAAGTTGATTCTGAAATTTCTTTTTAATTCACTATACAACTTTACATTCTCCCTTTCTATGAAATGAAATTGAACTTTTTACCTTTCAAATGCACCTATTGTGGAAGTGATTGGCCTTCATTTGATACTTCAAAAGTTGAAAACAAGAAAAGCTTTACCTAGAGTAAATCTGCTGTTTTACCAAAATCCTAAACAAGATTAGGGTTGTATTTCAAAATATGTTGTGATTTAGAGGAGGATCATATTAACAAAGTTGTAGGTAATGATCTAGGAAACAACTTTGTCAATATGAGTCAGGTCATAATATGAATTCAAATTGGTCTTTTCAACCAAATTTTGTCAGCCCAGAAGCACACCCCTACTCTGTCCAGTTTGGTAATTTGAGATTTTCTTACCCATAGAGCCATTTTCATGACCTGCACTAATGAAATGAAATATAAATTAGAAAGTAACAAACAAATTTGTCAAAAGGAGCAAGTGGAGTTGAGGCCTGTAACTAGGGTATTTTCCCCTCCCAAGCAGAAGACCTACCCTGTCCCTACCTATGGCTGCTGCATAAATTCAAACAAATTTCATATTTCCATGCCGAATTTGAAATCATGCCTATTGACAAAGTTGTAGAGTTCAAAGAGTAGAACATTTCATTCAATTGGAGTTTTTCCAAATTCGGCCTCTAAATTGGTCAAAATGGCGGTTTTCAGCAGGGGAGAAAACACATTTTTATTTTTCTTCTATTTTCCTTTTCCTACTGTCACCGACCGGTGGGGCCCACCCGTCAGGGTTGCCTTCCACCTCGGTACGACGCCCGCCGCGTGGGCGGCCGGCGTACAGGGAGCGCGCCGCGCCGCGGATCGACGCCCCCACCGCGCCTCGGCCTCCTCACCCGACGCGCACCCGCGGTTTTCTCCACCCGCCCCCTCGCCCTCGCCCTCGCCCTCGCTCTCCCTCTGCCCTCTCCCTGCGCAGCGCCATGGCCACCATGGCCATAGCTCGGCGTGAACTTGCGTCCCCGCCGCTCCACTGCCTCCCTGCGCCCTAGACCCTCACCAACGCATCCGCCGCGACCCGGCGCACCCACCCCGCTAGGCCTTGCCGCCGTTCCTCTCCCCTCGGAGTAGATCGAGCCGCCGCGCCGGGCGCCGCGCGCCACGGTCACCATGGCCGGCCCGCGGCGAGCTCGGGCCAATCACCCCTCCGGTGATCCTCGTGCCTAGCCGACCGGCGCCCCACGCTCGCCCCGACTCCCTCCACCTAAGCCCCAAGCCCTAGGCCGCCGCCGTCGGCCCTAGCCTCTTTCCCCACGCGCGACGCCGCGCGCCGCCCCGACGCACCCGCGCCACCCACGGGCTCGTCGCGGAGAACCCCTTTCGGGCCACCACCGCGCCTCCACTCCACCACCGCCGGCTTCGCCATCCCGCCGCGCACCTCACGAGCCCACCCTCGCCGCCTCTCGGTGCCCGAGCTGCCGGAATCGGGGCCGCGCCACCGCCTCCGCGCGCCGTCGCGCCGCGCCGGTTCACCGCCGCCGCGCCGCCTCCCCACTCCACCCCGGGCGACGACATCTAGAGGGAAAGGTAGCCCGTGGTCGGGAACACCTCCGGCCGCCGCATCGGCTCCAAGACGCCGCCCCTACGCGCCGGCGCAAGCGTCGGAACGCCGAGCCGCGCGCCGTGTTCCACCCCGACGCGAGGAAGAAGAAGACCTCGCATTTTTGTGAATAACCCCCTGCAGTTTTGGTAATTTCCGTCCCGATTTCTGTACTATGCACTGAGTCTTGAGAACCTTACAGTCTAGCCCTTAGAGGTTATAGTTAATTACGTATAGGTCCCGGATCTAGGGTTAATATGTATTATTTCGGTTTTGAACTTTGAAAAATCATATAAAATCACAGAAAAATCCAAAATGGACAAACTAAGTTGCATTAGACTCCTCTTGAATAGATCTATCGAATGGGTATGATGGGGATGAGTGAAATGACCATTTTACCCTCGGTTTTGTGCATGTATGTAAAAGGAAAATAAATAGAAAAAGTGATCTAGATGAACTTCTAAAATGGTAAAACTGAGTCAGTAGGCTTTGTAGCACATGAGAACACTATGACAAACTCTATGGCCATAGTGCTTGCTGTTATGTGGGGCTTTGCCATTATATTTGCATAATGTGCCTTTCTATTAATTAAAAAGTGAACACCATGCAAAACCTGCTAGAATGAGTCATCTGGTATTTTTCCTATGCACTAGATAACTGATAAGAGTCACTGGTAAAATATGAGTTTGTGCATGTCAAGTTTGAGTGGTGTTTTGAAATAGACAAAGTGCCACTAGCTAGGAAAGAAAATAAGAAGAAGAAAAAAAGTGGGGTTAAATGGCTAGGAAAATTTCAGGAGAACTTTGGTAGCTTGTACATGATACATAGGACTCAGAAAGTATATATGTGCATGTTTAAACCACTGTTTTGTATTAGGTAAACTCTTTTGTTAATTACACTCTAAGAGTAAGCTAGTTTAGTTAATATGATTAGTTGAGCTAGCTTTAGGTGATGGTTTATACGATTTCTTAAAAGATGGCATGCAGGATTTCCTAGGAGAGTAGGAATGCCTTCCTCGGGAGGTAGACCTTAAATAAGAAGGTTTGTTTACTTTGACATGTAGTATCCACCGTGGGTTACTTTTCTACTACACTCTATCCTGCATTGCATCCTTACACTCATTTGCATATCTGGCATGCATATAGACCACGGGATCGAGGAGCCGACGCAGGATCTACCGTTGATCGAGAAGCCAGACGACAAGTGGAACCCGAAGCAAGAAGACGACGTGTCGCTGAGTTGGCCGTCCCTGTAACAAGGGGTTGCCTAGGGCACAGCCTCACAACCCGGCAAACTAACAGTAGTTT
Organism: Paspalum notatum; assembly: GCA_022530915.1. Taxonomy (NCBI): domain Eukaryota; kingdom Viridiplantae; phylum Streptophyta; class Magnoliopsida; order Poales; family Poaceae; genus Paspalum; species Paspalum notatum. Next base: position 45,120,390 of record CM039685.1, read on the forward strand.
AGTTTGTTCAAGTTGTCAACAACAAAGGTAGGCCCCTTAGGCATTTTCACCTATCTAGGGAGTCTCACCACCCTATTCTTGTTTGTGCATTACGTTTAGGGATTTTATGAAACCCCACATGCATAAATCCTTGATGCCCAAAGTAGAAAGGATAAAACGAAGTCTATGCTTAGCCCTGCTTAGACGGTAGAAGACGAGTGAAGGTATTCACTCGCGAGATGATAGGGCCTACAAATGTTTTTACAAAACCTTGGAATCGAAAGGAAATCTGTTATGACTTGATGATAAGTTGAGACCGGGCGGAGATATGGTTTGATATGATGAGATTGTGATAATGTGATTGGTGGACTCCGCCCGAGTCGATTAAGGCCCGTCCGCTGTTCGCCTGCTGATTGGCATAACATTGCTAGAGTGCTTATCCGGTATATGGGGCCGGTGAAACCTTACTTGTGCCATCCGGAGGACAGAAACACGTTCCTACCCACTGGTTGAGAGGAAGGTGGTCCGGGGGAGCTTGGTACTCATGACGGGGAGACCGGGATGCCGGCAGGCTCGTCATGGGGGCACAACCCGGAGGTCAGGCGGGAGTGAATCGAACTTGGGATGGGACAAGTGGAGGCGGGGGATCATATGTGGGAAAGCCGTCGTGTGAGTAAGCATATGGGCCTCTGGCATTTTTAGTTATTCCCGGGAATTAAAAATCGATTCGAATCGCTGATGCTCACCAGGTGTGAGAATGCCAAATATCACTGACGGGCAACGTAGTAACAACTTAAATACTTTATGCTTATATTCATGTTTTATATACAACATGCTTGGATAAGTATGATCCGTCCGACTATTCATAGTGCTGCCCATCCACTGAGAGGAGGTTGATGGATTTGGGAGATGCTTCGAGGCCGAGGGAGAGATGACCCGACGTATAGGGGCATCGCTCCTGAGACGGCTACTCCCAAGAGTTCGATGGGGGCTCTATGAATTTTTTTGGACGGGGCATGCGTTCATGTTCTATTTTTCTGCAAGTTTTCCCCCTATGACATAGTTGATAATCATAACTAAGGGGTAGCAGCTGGCAAATCCTGCTATTTTATGATAACATGTTTTAAATAAACAATCAATGGCTAAGGACCCACTTCTAGTAAGCTTACGCGGGTTAGAAGTCAGTCCACCAAAAAGCCTTGCATAATCTCAAATGTGTCGGGCTGAAACCGCCCACGGGTAAGTCCTACGAGTTCCCCACGAACTCACCGTTTGTTGTTGATATTTTTCTTTTAGGTGCATATCAGATTATGATCAAGGATGACTACGGTGGGCTCGAGGTCATACTTGATGTTTACTTTCCGCTGCACGTTACCTCTTTGTAACGATATGTACTCCGCTGCGAGGTTTATTTTGAAGTTCTTTTTCACTACCTTGTACTCCTTTTGAGCAAAAGTATTTGTAATCAATCAAATTATGTTGGTATGAAATGGTGGGTTGTTGTAATTGTTGTGGCTCTTCCGAGAGCTTAACGTGTGTGATGTCGGCATCCCTGGGAGATGGTTTCATCGAGTGCCCTTCTGGGTAGCTCGACGGACTACCGAGTTTAGTTCGGTCTAAGTGCACTGTGGGCCAGTGGTGGCAGGTGTACTTAGCCCGTATTAAATCGGCGGTTCCGCCACACAAACGTACCGGAGCAGACTTAGGCTATTCGCAGCTATGCCCTTTATGTTTCATCCCTAAGGCCTCTTTTGAAATAGTGGAAAACTAAAGAAAAAAATGAAGGAGTCCATTCCTATATTAGATATTCCTATAGGAGACACCCTGTGGAGGAGCATAGGATTTAATTCTTTCAAACCGTTTGAAATTCCGATGGAATAATGCATGGTATCTTCCACGAGGTCAAACCTTATGGTTTCTTTCTTTGTGTCTCATGGTTTTTGTATCCAACACATGTTGTACAATTTTCCTGTGTTATATATTTTTATATATAGGAATTAAGCATCATGTGCATTCCAATCCTGTGTTTTTCCTATTCCTATGTTACGATAATCCTATGTTCCAACAAATAGTCATAACCCATTAAAAGATTCCACCCACTAAACCACCTTCTTCCAACAACAATGTCCTCTGTGTCGCATTCTCAATACCCCCACTATATATCTATTATTCTACTATTTCTTTTTAATAAATTTTATTACCTCACCCATGCCCCTATATGAGCCAAAGTGAGAGAACGAATATGGGGACATGCAAGAACAATCAGTGTTTGGTATTATCCAGGAGATGATATGAGACTCCGCTATAGCAGCTTTTGTAGCTCCTTTCCTGTATGGTTAGCACACCGGATCGTTTACTAGATACGGCCGCTCAGCCTTAGCCTCAAAGTAGATAGCCAAGACCCATAGGTGTCATACAAACCACATCTCTCAAGACCCTTCTTCTCCTGTACAGTAGAGAGGCAAGTCTAAGACGACTGCAAGTCACCACCAAATGAATCGTAGTCCTCCTCACATCCAATGGGCTACTTCAGCCACTAGAGAACTAAGGGCCATTGATTCTTTTGTCATTTGGTGTTTAGTCCTAGGGTATCTAATTTAGGTTTCCTCAGCACAGTCAGAGGAAGAGGTGCCAGTGTGTGTGGAATAAGGTGGTTTGAGCTTTTCTCAAGTCCATCATTATCTTCAATATATGTCGGCGGGGAGCTTCTGGATCTTTGGCCCTGTAGATCAGGCTGACCAAATCTTGCTAGTGTTTTTTTCTATGGTGGTTGTCACCGTGATGGTGGTGACAACTACGTCGAGCTATGTTAAGGCGGTGGCTCCTGCTTATGGGGGGTGGTCATATGTGCTACGCAGAGAAAAATGCGCTTAGTTCAGGTCTGTCCTTGTTGTTCACGTGCTGGAAATTTCAATTCTGCTGTAGTAACAGTAACATCATCAGCAATAGGTCTAAGATTAGATCACCTCTCTAACTTTCCATGTAATATGTTAACAAACTCTTGATACAGGAAATTCTCGAAGACATGTATTATGTTAGCTGAGAGCACAAATTTTTCACATAATATTCATCACGATACATATTCATGTCTTGTAGCCATTTCCTAATAAGTTGCAATAACTTTTATTCATGAGTGTACAAGTGTATGGATACGTACTTTTGGAAATGAAAATTTTGCTGCGTGGGATATCAAATTAACCTACATGAAATTGACCATTTCACACCATGGTCACCATAATTTGTAGGGCATTAAAAGATCAAGATAATTTTCCCTAGGAAGACACCACATTGATTAATATTAGTTTCACCTTGATTATAATATAAGTTTCTTTGGTCTGAGGAGCCCATTTTAATTTGTCCTCCATCGAAACAGGGTCTTCATCATGATATGCTCTTATTTATATCTTTTTCCTCTTGTCTTGCATATTGCTCCTACTCCCACCTCTGATGGTACTACTCCCACTGAAGTAGCCCCACCCACAACAAGCGCATCTCATCAACCCTTCCTTGCCGATGCAGCAGCTCCCTAAAATGCTGCAAAATGAGATGTATGTATGGATTTATAAGATGAGGATAGAGATGAGGCAATTGTGGGGAGACGTATGACACTACTGCTGCATTAGAGGAATACGGGTTGCCTCCATGCCGATGCCAAGTTGAAGCTAGGCACATGCCTCTTCTGAGCGGGTCTACGAGAGGATGAGGACACCATCATCGGATGTGAGAGGATGAAACAAGGTTAAAAACATCGATTCTTCTGCCTTCTTTCTCCTTAAATCAGATAAATGAGTATCATAATCATTGCATAGTGTGCTGCATCTAAGAACCATGTTTATTTCATGATGGTTTGCAAACCAATATTGACAAAAATAGTGTGAAAACATCATAAAGCATCTAAGTTCAGTGCCCCACAACAAATTCTCCCTTCCGTAAACGTTGCGATATATTTATATTTATTTTAAATCTAGAAGCAGCAGAGAATTGGATCTCATTAGGCTTCTGGTTACTTGCATAAGGAATTATTGTTTATGGTTGATATAACCTAAGCATTTTGATGAACTATCGGCTGCCTTAACAAGTGTTTATTTGAACTTCTTAATATAGACGGAACCATCTGAGTTCAAAAATGTTTGTCGTAGACTAAAATTAAGCCGCAAGACTAACATTTTTGGAAAGGTCAATTAAGAACCAAGGAAGATTTCTTGGGATGTGGGACTTCCAACATAAGAGATTGTTCAAAAATGATCTTGGGAAGACGCTTGGATGAACTTCACATCTCTTAATATGCAAAATCCTAGCATCTATATATAATATTGTAAATTACCACAATAAATGTTTCTTTTCAGAAAGCATTAGTCAGGGATAAGCTGACAGCTTGGTATAATCTAGTAGTAACATGTTTAATATTTGGCTTAGCTTTCCAATGAGAGGGATATTTTTACCTGAGACTTACATATATAGACATCGGTTTTTTCACAACATTTGATATGAATCAGGGTACCCTTCTCTAATAAATTTATTTTGGAAGCAAAACCTCCCTCTACACATAAATATTTTTCTTTGGTATCCAACAAGGGGTAATTTTAACTAAAGGAATTGGTTTTGGAGTAAAAAATATTATTTCTGTGATCATAATGAAACAATCAAGCATGTATTTTTTATTGCCAGCATGCTAAGGTTATTTGGAGAAATGTTTATCTAGCTACTGGGTTAATCTCACCTAGATCCATTACCCATATGCTGGAGAGTTGGTTAATGGGCATAGGGAATGGAAAGAAATTCAATCTTTGTGGGTATTGCGGCTTTTGTTTGAGCAATCTGGTATACATGCAATGCAACAATAACCTTGTTTATGAGGAAAGAAAGGGTACTCTTCGTTTATGTAGGCTACCTTTAAGGGAACATAGTGGTTGTGCTTTGGGGGCACTATTGTGATTGTGAAGATGCAAGGGAGAGAGTACCCACTTGGTGGGTAGAGCTTTGATATTTTCGCCGAGCATTGCCGAAGAAGCAATAATATACTTTTGCTTGTGATATTTTTCTTTTTTGTTATTTCTCCACTATGATCAATAGATTAGCTGAAATCTTTGTTTCAAGTTGGTCACGGTCCACCTAAGATTTCAATGAGTTCTCTCTTCTGCCTTAATTCTTGTTCCATTATCCCTATTCCTTACCTTAGACGCAATCAATTAGAAGAATAATGCTGAAGTTTGCGAGCAAACTCTATGTCTGTCAGCTCAAAACAACATATATAATACAAATCGTGTACTGTTGCGCTTTTTTTATAGGAAAATTTCAGTTCTTACCTGATTATAAGTGTGGGCATACCATATTATTAGTATTACCACTAAAGCAAACCTTGCGGCCTATCACGATTTCTCAGTGACACACAAGCTTTTTGTCGTTATCTAAGTTTAGTTTATGACGTTTTGCATGGATCGATCCGCATGATGGCTTTGCGGTGAAAATTACGTGTACATGAAAGACCCTACAGAACCATCATAAACTAGACAATATCATATTGTGGCGAATAGTGATGTGTCATAAAGTGGTAAGTAGCTAACATCAGAATTCTACAAAGCTTAACGTTCCTCATAATTATTTTTATTTAATTTTCTTATTTTTGAGGCAATACCAGTATACAACCTAGTTTCAACTGACTATAATCGGCCACAAAATCCCATGAGAAAAAAGTAGATTGCAGCCACATGATAACAACTGCCATTAGACACCGCAACCTAGCGCACCCACCATGCCAATGCAGTACGTAGAATTGTCGTACATAGAGGTCATGGATCCACCTCCACCACAGAGAACAAACAGATCCAGCCATAGAGATCATGGATCCACCTCAACCAGAGCCACCAGAAGAACTCCATGGAACTGCCACCGGTGCACAATGCATTGGTGCTACACTACTAGCCAAGTCACGCAGCTCTAACCGTAGAAGCAGCATGGATAATGCTACCGCTCACCCGACTCACCCACCGCTCCTCGACAATCAGGCTATCATCAGATCAAATTGGCTCAATGCCCGATCAAGCCACCACCGTAGTACCTACGCCTACTAGTTTCCAGCAGGAGCCACCACATCAACGGTCAACAACTTTGTGAACACGAGCGTAGGGTGAGAAGAATTAGAAAATGGAGGAAGAAGAAAGATGCCCTGCTACCTATCACATCATCACGGCCAAGCAAGCTTTCTGCCAGGATCTATATATGGTGGCAGCAAGACAGAGTGGAGGAGACGAGCAACGAGCACCAGAGGAGGCCGACACCCATGTCACTCTGCAAGCAAGCGACGCGGCGAACTTCTAAACTCTTAAGAGCAATAAAACTTCAGTTGCTCACAGAATATTTCGGAAACATCTTCAGTCAGCAGTGCCCTAATTAAATTCTCGGAAACCATATATCATGCTGAAGATTCTTAGTATTTCCCATCAGCTCAGCTGTAGCAGAATAATCATAAGAATTCACCTGGGAAAATTTGCTACTACTACTATTTTGCCGTCATCAAACAGAAAAAAAAAAATACAAGGATTCCAGATCTCTCAACAAAGTATTGACGAAGAGGCGTGAAGATTAAATATTAAGATGATTCCATCCATGGTGATGATTATCACCGAATGCAGCTCACACAACCAACAATGAAGCTATATATATGTCATCCAGCAGGATAATATGCCACATAATCAGCATCTTAACAGGACAAAAGTTGAACCAACCAAATACATATTAAAGTAAACAAAATGAGAGTTACCATCGGTTCTTCACCAATACTGCTACACCAAATTATTAAAACCCCACATGCCCTAAGGACCTAGACTAATCAATGCTAATTGCATGATAATTGGTTTCAGCACGACAGGGCTTCACAAAGGTAAATTATTGTAGGTTGTCCTTTTTCCCGTCAAGGAGTTCCTGCAACTTTCGAACAAACTGCTGATGACACCATGCTGTCGCCAAATTCCTAAGCATCCCTTTCCAGCAGTCCAGTAGGGTGACTGTGCCACCAAAATAAATTTCGCTAAACGAGCTGCCATATCAAACAGTTATATATAGTTAGTATAGTGCAATTAGCTGGAACAAGTTCCATTTATACAAAGAACATCTACACTCCTTCCGTTCACAAATGCATGATGCGGTTGAATTTTTCAAAGTACTTTGATCGTTCATCTTATTCAAAAAATTTAATAAGTTATTGTTTATTTTGCTATCATTTTATTATTACTAAATGTAGTTACAACATGATTCATATTTTTACATGTATGAACAAATTTTCTGACTAAGATGAAGGATTATAGTTGTAAAAAAAATTCAACTGGGTCATACATGTGTGAACGGAAGTAGCATATGATAAGAACTGCACATAACTCTTATCTGTGTATGCAAGTATTGCTTTCTTATGCTAATTAACAAAAATAGATACACATATAATATATTCAGATTACATATGGGAACCTTAGCGATACAAGAGTATTTAATTTTAGGGGAATTAATATGCCGAGATTAAAAATGTAGGGTCTCGAGCCATGAATAACGGACTATGGAAATTTCAAATTGGAATGCAAAAAAGATTGATTGTTTAGTTGATTCCAAGACTAGCTAGTATTGGTGCTCAAATATACATTATATATATAAACTAAAATATCAGTGTGTCTTGGCATTGAATAGCTAATGTTGGATCCTGCACAAAATTTCCAGAACGTTAAATGTCTATATTTGTGAAATTAAAAATCCTAAAACCCACTTCCATGCATGTTCTAAGCTGAAAATGGGAAACACAAGTATACAAACATGCAACATTAGTTGAACTCACAATTTGCAATGTTTATCAAATATCCATTTATTTGGTCAGTAGAAGAAATTTTGTACTCCATTAGTTTCATTCTGTGATGCCTTACATTATTTGGCTGTTTATTTGTGCCAAGCTCTTCAAATGACAATTTACCATTCATAATTTCATACGCAATATTCGTACTACTAACTAGCCCATTAACCCCTGCTCTCCTGCACATAGTATATATATTACTCTCGCATGCTTGTCTATTTGGTCTACGTGGTAGTATCACATAGAAACAGTGTTGATGCAAATGGTTTCCAGTAATAAAACATTAACGCGCCATATCGTACCGACATGAATCACTGTGTTGTGGTTGGTCCTTGTCATCAGGAGTTCAGGAGGACCGTCCTCCACGGCCACCAACACTTCGGGCAGAGGTGCATGCAGCGCAGATGAGGTTCAGCTGCGAGCCGGCGAAGGCAGTGGCTGCAGCAGGCTCATTGGCAAGAGCTGCTGCCAGCGCCAGCTGCTTCTTCTCCTTCTCCTTGAGAGCTCTGAAGACCATCTTGTAATACGAGAACCTTCCATTATTCCTGCGCGCTGTGCTTCCAGAGTGGATGGCAGCAGGAGAGACTTGTGTGTCTAGGAGTAGGACCCCACCAGTCTCGGTCTCGGCCGGCTCATCATCGTCAGTGTCAGTGCGAGTTCTTTCTTCAGGGACATCCCCGCCACCAATCCCCGGTGAAGCTTCCGGCAGGTGGTCACGCCCTTCTTCCTCTTCAGCTTCAGCTTCATCTCTGGCCGCAATGGGTTCCGATTCCGTCACTGCATTTTGGCTTGGGCGGCATCTACCTCCCCTCGGCTTCAGCTTCTTCAATCCATGTCTGATCGGACTGGTAGTTCTGCCGTCGTCATCCTCGTCGGCCCCTTTGTCCGCCCCAGACCAAACCACGAGCTCCTTCTTCCTCTTGCCAGAAACAACCAGTAAAGGCACCGGACCCTCTTCCGCCGCCTGAGCCTTGTTCTTGTTGGCTTCCGCGTCGCCGTCGCCGGAGAGATCGACGAGGTCTGTCGTGGCCTGGAGCACGGGAGCAGGCTCAGCAGCAGGGAGTGCGGCGCCAGTGCTCAACATCAGCCAGCTAGGCCCGGGCACGCCGTCGCGCGCCCTGATCTCGGCCTCATGCCCCCTACTGTCGTCATCCGTGCCGGCGGGAGGGCCGTCGACGTTGGCCTGGAGGCGCGCCTCGGCCTCGGCGGCCCTGCGCTGCCACTCGCGGATCTGCGCCTGCAGCAGCGCCTCCCTCTCGGCGGCCAGGTGGATCTGAGCATCCGCCTCGGCGGCGCGGCAGCCCAGCGCCGCGATCTCGTTCGCCAGGCGGCCCGCGGCGTCGTCGGCGGCGCGGACGCGGGCCTCGGCCTCGACGAGCCTGCGCTCGCGCGCCGCGAGCACCAGCGCCGCGTCCACGAAGTCGGATGCGCGGCTGTTGCAGCCGATGAGGTGCGCCACGAGGTCCGCCGCAGGCAAGTCCACCAGCCGGTGGTTCGTGACGCCGTCCGGAACGGCGGCGGCGGGGGATCCGTTGCCACGGGATCCGAAGGACATGGCGCTGTCGGCTGTCGCAGCGGTACTGTGGTAGAGCTCGAGGGCGGGAGATAGGCGCGGGGAGGGGACGGAACCCTAGCCCTAGCTAGCTCTCTCTCTGTGAGACCTGGCTAGGGTTTCTCTTCGGTGGTGGTGGTGGTGGAGAATTGGGCAGGGAGCACGGCAGCCGTCGGAGTGCGGAATGGCGGCGCGAGAGAGAGACTGCTGCTGCGCGCGGTGACGTCAGGAGCGAAGCCTTCAAGGCATGCGATGACTATGCAAGGAAGTGTGACCGGGTGGGGCCCGCAGGATGACATGTGTTTTCCAACCGTTTTGCTTGTCGGGTGCCTGGACCGCGTGGCCGAGACCGAGCTGTCCCGGCCGGCCGGCCGCCAGGTATTCCGTGGGAACGGACCAAGCCGAGATAATTACACTAAAATGTTTCGTAAATACAGAAATATCTTGACATCTATTCGCATTGGTAGACTCTAATCCTTGATAACTATAGTAATTAGATCTACGGGAATGCTCCAGTAAAGACAGGGCCGGAGACAGGGGCGAGGAGGGCCCAAGGCCCTCGATGGCCGAAAATTATATACTAAAAGTTTTAAATTTCAAATAAAATTTAAAAAAATTATTCCTGTCGGTCCCTTCTAACAATGAAAGATTCAATTTTTTGGCTCCGTCACTGAGTACAGACGTACGGAGCCGAGAGGTAAAATCGGACGCTGAACCCGCGACACTAGCACCGCACATGGTGGGTCCACCGTGCTCCAATAGTTCTTTCTCTTCAGTGGTGGAGCCAAAAAATTGAATATTTCATTATTAAGAGGGGCTAACATCACTAATTTGTTAAATTTTATTTGAATTTTAAAAATTTTAGTGTATAATTTTCGGCCATAGGGAGTCTTGGCCCCTCCTCGCCCCTCCCTGTCTCCATCCCTATTTCTCTTGTTCTCACGGTCGCATGGACAAATCTCTCTTCCACCAGGGAGCAACGTACCTCTATGTTCCGATTGTTTAAAATTTAATGTTGCGTGTATTATTTTTTCAGTGTTGAGAATATGATTTTTCAATATATTGTGTGAATCTTTTTATTATTTCTCTATGTTATGTGAAACATGAACCGATGTTCTAGTGGGATTTTTTTTCCTTGAGTTAGACGGATGAGGAGATTTTTTTCTAAATATTGATGTTGCAAAAATTAATTTTCAATGTTGCGTATACTATTTTTCAGCGTCTAGGTTACATGTTTTCGAATGTTGCAGTAGTTTCTCTTGATTATGGATGAACGTGATGAATTTTTTATTCGATTTATCGATGTTGCGATAACTGAATTCGAGTGTTGCATACACTATTTTTCAATGTTGCAAATATGCATCTCCAGCATTGCGTGGATTTACTGTTTTTCATGTTGTGTGAAACATGAATCAATGTTGTGGTGGATTTTTTTTCCTTAAATCGGATATACGTGGTGATTTTTTTAATTCAAATATTAATGTTGCAAATGTTGGTTTTCGGTGTTGCGTATACTATTTTTCGGCGTTCAAGATATGTATTTTTGAACGTTGCACACAATATCCCATGGCTAGCGATGTTGTAGTGAAATTCATGTATATGCTCGTTCGGTATCGCCTGATGTCGCTCTAGCAAGCACGATGGAACTGACCGTTGTGACGTGGAGTTGCTTAGGAGCAGCAGGCAGACGTTCGACGCAGGTTTATATAAGGTGCAGAATTATTACCACCGTGGGGCCCACCGTCCGATCCCAAAGTCTCAATCGGACGTCCGGGCGGGAGTACTTCCCTGTGCCCACTTCTCAATTTTGAAAAGTAACATACTGCACAAAGTAATCCTAATTCTTTATCTAGATTACCCACATATACCATTAATATAAATAGATAAAAATAACTTGTAAATTTGTATCTAAATTATCATCCGCCTTCTTGCTGTGATTTTGCAAAGACGCAAGGATTAATAACTACAGCGCGCTTGTTGTTGGATAAATTTTGAATAAAAAAACAATAGTTATTATGCGACGAAGGGGTGATTTTTTTTATTTTTTGGAACTAAATTCAATACTACTCAATTTGATAATGAAAAATAGTCTAGTTCATATATACGTACTTCCAAACTCTAAATTTAGGGCGTGTTTGGTTTCATAAAATGCTTGCCTCGTCTCGCTGGCACAAGCACCAAGGCCCTTGGCCATCCAAGCAAGTTGATCTGACTCTCCGGCAGGAGCAAGCCAAAACTTGCTGGCATAGGCGCCTATGCAATCTTGCTTCATATCCAAACATTCGTGAGCCTTACTTACCCTTAAATTCGCATCAAAATGATTTCATGGGCTAAAATGTTTTGCTCTGGACCATAAGGATCAGCTAAGATACCACAAACCCTAACCTAACATAACCCTAACTAACAACCACAAATACTCGCCATAAGCACCCGCCGCCACTGATTTTCTATAAAAGTTGAGCAATCGCCACCTTACCAAAGACCCACCATCCATTTGACATCTTACCAAAAAACAACTTGAGAAAATTACCAACATCCACCAAATCAGCTGCCTTGCTCCATTTAAATGGCACTCCCTTGCGCTAGGCATGGTACCACAATGCTTCTACATCTGTGGAGACTGAAGCCGCACGTAGACATACCACATCGGCTCATGGCTGGTTGCCACCCAGTGCTAAGCCTATCGTCACCAGATTTTCTATCCAACCTTCTACCCTACATTGTATTGCAAACCCCACTATAACTACAATGTCGCAGAACAACCACACATTGTATTGCAAACCAGAACAACCACATATAGCTGTAGAAGTGAAAGAATTAATAGATATATAAAAAAATAAAAAAGAACATATAAAAGTCGACATATATAAATTATCATCCGAACGATGAGGTCACAGACAGAACACACGTAAAAACGTTCACCCAGAACCGCGCAGATCTTCAAACAATCGCAGCCGTCAAAACGAGATTGAAACATATAATCTGACGGGCTTCCACCGATACCGTAAGAGGGGTTGCGTTTTTTTTATTTTTAGATTTTTTTTTCGTTTTTACAAAAATATACACCGGTTGGGTCGACCGGCGCCCGGAGGCCGGGCGCCAGGGGCCTGGCGGGGGCCTGGCGCCCGGTGCCCAGGCGCCAGGTGTGGGGACGGACGGAGAGACGGACGGACGGACGGAAGAGCCTGGCGCCCGGAGCCTCGGCGCCAGGGGCCTGGCGCCCGGAGCCCCGGCGCCAGGTGCTTTATTTATTTATTTATTAACTCGCTAATCTCACGTTTAATCGCTAATCTCGCTGTTTAATCTCGTGCATCCGATCCGAGTTAGATTCTAACCATTTAGCTTCAACCTTGCCTATTATATTAGCATTCTAAATTAGCGCTTCGACCCTTTCACCAGGACCCCTCCAGTTTATTTTGACCCCAGTTTATTTTGAAATTACAAGTATTTTGCTTTATTTTCTTTCTCCACTTTCTATTTCCTATTTTGTGTATGTTTATTTTGAAATTATAAGTATTTTTAGGTCACGTTGTTCTGTTTCGCGAAGCAGATCTTGTCGGCGCTTTAGCTCATCCTGCCTCCTCTTCAGTTCTAAATACTACTAGATGTAAATATTACTACAATATACTACTATTAAAACTTAATAACAAATACTACAAATAAATACTAAATATAACAGAATATATATTCAACTAAATACTAATACTAAATACTAAATCCAGTTATTACAACGGGTTACAACTGCGCACTACTACACTAATACACTGCGCACTACTACACTAATACACTAACTACTACTACACTAATACACTAACTAATACACTAACTACTACGTACACTAATACACTAACTAAATAATACACTAATTAACTAATACACTGACTAATCTCTCTAACTCGGATCAGATGCACGAGATTAAACAGCGAGATTAGCGATTAAACGTGAGATTAGCGAGCTAATAAATAAATAAATAAATAAAAAACCACCTGGCGCCGGGGCTCCAGGCGCCAGGCTTTTCCGTCCGTCCGTCCACCTCTCCGTCCGTCCATCTCTCCATCGACGGCCCCACCTGGCGCCTGGGCACCGGGCGCCAGGCCCCTGGCGCCCGACCCCTGGCGCCCGACCCCCGGGCGCCGGTCGACCATCCCTGCAAATGTTACCAACCGGTGTATATTTTTGTAAAAACGAAAAAAAAATCTAAAAAATAAAAAAACGCAAGAGGGGTTTATATGAAGCCCAACAGCCCAAATGTTGCGCTTCTTTACTTATTGGGCCGAAATTGCAGCTGAAGCCCAGCCTGGAAACGATGGGGGCGCGTTAGCACGCAACGCAGCGAACCGGAAGCGGCGTTTTTTTTTTTTTTTTTTTTTTTTTTTTGCTGATACGTAGTATTTAGAGTCAAAATATCGAAATACTGATGTACCTTGATTCTCCTGTACAGTTAATATTCGGCCTTCTAGCTCATATGCATGTTTTTTTTTTTCTGCAACCATACATACAGCCTGTCCTTCCCTGAATTTTGAAGTTCCTGAAGTCATACCAGGTAGCGCAGGGGGTAGGATTATTGATTTATTGTACCGTACGTGCATGGACCGATGGACGAGTACACGTCTACACGTACGTCGTCTCCAAAAAATCTGCTGCAAACCACGTATAGTGGTATAGGGAATGAGCTGATCATCAGTCGTAGTACGTGTGGTGTGGCCCGTTCTTGGCTAAGGTAATTAATTGGAATCAATGCCACCATTTAAGCAAGCAGCTCTCTCTTGTATGTTGTCTGATGATGGAGTACTTCTATATATACAGATAGACGTGCCTTTCAACCATCTAGTACTATCATTCCCAAGAATTAATGGGATGATAGTCGACCTAATATATCCTACATATACATGCAGATACATGTCACAAACTTCTCAACTTGCAAAGAGTACATGAGGATACACACAGTGGTCCTGCCCAGCCGATCCGTGCAGTGTAATCAAGTCATCTGCCATTCATTCAATATATCCTCTCTAGCTGCATTACTTGAATGCTTAGTCTGCACTGTTATTTTTCACAAAACAAATAATAATACGACCCCCTGTCTCCGACTATGCATGGGAGGATACATAATTATTACATATACACATTATGTCTAGCTATATATGTAAAGTGTATAATGAAGCTTACAGATATTTTCTCGGAGTGTATGAAATGATAGATTATTAATTGTAATAAGATTTGTATTACCACAAATGATTTATTAAAAGACATTATTGTTTGGTTAGACGCCTTATATTTATTAATTATTACCACAAATTTGTATTAATACACTTTATATTTTGAGATTAAGGGAGTATATATCTTTTGAACTGAAGCATGTTGCACGCTGATCAGACTTGATTATTTATTTGTCGTCATAAACAGTTACACGTCACGCATCTGCGTAGCTAACACTGGGTGCCTGAGCGCTGTCCCTGTCCGATCGATCAATGCCCAGCCCTAGCTCGCTTGAACTCGTCGTTGCCTGCTTGGTGATCGATCGATGTGTGTTCTTCATTCTCTGAAGCCGGAACTGGGAACTGGGAGATATCCTTAATGCTGATGGTTGGTGGGGCTTCAATTGATCTAGTTGCTGCCATCACTTCGGAAACTCTCTCTCTCTTCGGCTGCTACCTGTGCCTTAACATACAAGAAGAAACCGCAAGTGGCTGCAGCTGCATATACTTAAGCAAATTTTTTATATCTAAATTAGGGATCCCCGCTACATGATTTCTCTCGCTTCTGGTGAAATCACGTCATCACTCCACTAATTATCCACCGATTATCTACCATCAGCCCCACTGTTATCCACTAATATTGATTATTCACTAATCATTCATTAGCAAGGGATATCAGCATGCGTCCACAACCCAACCGGCCACTGTCTCCCTCCATCGACAGCCAAGCCCAGCCATTTTGGCCCAAATACCACCAGCACCCTCATCCTACAGCAGCACGCCAACACCCCGTATCCCTTCCCCTTCCTCACGGCAGCCAACAGAGGGGCTCGTATCGCTTCCCCTTCTTTGCGGCAGCAGTCACAGCGCTTCTTTCCCTTTCCCCGCGAAGCAGCCACACATGCGGAGCGTGAGAGGGAGGACAGCATAACGGCATCAAGTTGGTGGCCGCCGCCGCCATAACGAAAGCTAGCGGACGCCGAAGGCTTCATCGCACCACCATCGTCGGTGCCTCCCGCCCCGCGTGCTCAAGCGGATAGAGGAGGCGGAGGCGTGCACTCGAGTCTTAATTCACCTTTCGATTCAACCGTGCACGACGGTAGGGGTGGTCGCACGTGCTCCTCGATTCGCTCACCGAAACCGGCAAGTTGCGCTCCCTCTCTCCACGCTCGCTTCGCAGCGACACTACTACCCGCTCTACTCCCTTCCCGTCTATGCCCCAGATTTGTTCCACTACAGTGGAGGCTATTCGTCGCCAACGACACCTAGGCCCAGCCGCGCACACTCTGACGAGGTGAACTGAAGGCATGTTGTGGTTACGAAGCCTTTCTCATCCATCCAGCAAGCTGGCTTCCATATCTGGGAACAAGATTAAGTTGTCCGGCACACTCGAGGCGGCCCTCGATGAGCCGTGCGTTGGTGGGCGTGGTGATATTGTGACTGGAATTGGCGCCCCATTTGCTGCGAAGGCATCCTATGTCAATAATAATAGGGATCAAGTGCCTGGTAATCGGCGATGGGAGATGACAAAAAGTGAGGCATCAGGTGTTGGGTGATCTTGATTCATATTGTTGCCTCTTTCTCATACGCTCTCTTTCTCAAGGTTTGATATGATCATATACAAGGTTTGTTGAGTTGTTTACATGTATATATTTCGAAACAAATTATCTTTTTCCAAATGACTGGTAGTTGTTTTAAAATGTCTCATCAATCAAACTATTGTACAACTATCTTTTTAAGGGAATGCTCACTTATACAAAAATCGCAATGTAGCAGATATATATGCCGATGTTCATACTGTCTAAACCCATTCGAAATAAGAGATTCATAGCTTCTGCAATTGATCCTTATCCTATAGCACGTACTCTCAATCTTTGAGTACCACGCTTCATGCATTATCAACAGTCAACGTTACAAATTTTCTGCAGCAACGCGCAAGATATCCTTAGTTTTAAGACTGTGAGGCGTGACTGTCATGTTGAATCCAATATGGAATTTAATCTAATTAAGTATGCATGCCATATGGACAATTGAGGCCAAGACCATATATACAAGTAGATGTTAGTTTCACCATGTCATGGGGTCAAAGGAAAAAAAAGCGAGATATGCTGATTGCATTGGACACCTTCTATTCTAGCCAGGCACAGCAAGAATAACGTTTTGGCTACATATATATAGATCCAGTTGCGGATATAGAGGGCCGGATAATTATCCATTATCTAAAAAACATATTAGCATAACTATAATTAAGAGACCAGAAATTTACTGTCCCATCTTCTGATTGGAAAAATAAAACAAACGCTTTTTCACTAAGGTTTCTGCAGGAGATCGGACATGCTGGCCGGTGTTGTGCTAAGCAAAGAATTAAATCCCAACTGGTGGACTTCACTGTCACGTCGAGCTCAACCATTAGTGCAGACCAGCAGGGTATGCCGTTTGTGCCCATCTTGATTATATATATCCACACATCTATCGTATATATGTTGGTGTAAGCCAAGCTCCTAAATTGCTTATGGGCATCATACAGTGGTTGGCAAAATTTGCTTCCCTGCTAAGGTCTTTCTTGAGGGAGGTGATAATTATGCCAACGGTTTGCATTGTACATCGTAGTACTAAGCAATGATGCTTTAATGCCAACCGTCGAACTGCGGGGCTTCATTGTCACAAACTAATCATCAGTATAAATGTATGTCCACCTCAATGTGTCACGGCCGGGTATTTATCCGTCAAATTCTTTGCCGTTTATGGTGTCGGTTCAATAACGAGAGACGACGAGACATATGTAACGTGCATTTTCTGATATTCTATTGTTTTCAAATAAGCATATTGCTGCTCGCTAAAAAGGGTTGGGACATTCATGTCTTACTATTCCTAATTAAAGACTCCAAAATACTACCTATGAGACGCGTTAAAAAATAAATTCCAAAAAAAAATATAAAAATTAGAAATATCTAGCTATTTATTAGGTAGCTGCCATCTAACAATAATTGTCATTGACCTATTCTACCTTAAAAAAATACTTGTCATGCTATTATGAAAAATAAATTAAAAAACAAGTCCCGTGGGAAACAGGCGTCCCCCGAGATTTCATTAAGAGGAATTAACCTCAATGGGGTTTGAAAAAACCTCCTGAACCCTAGCATTACTAGCGATGGTGATTTTTATTTAATTCGTTCCAACGATGGATCGAATTCGTGACCTCGAGGTGCCAAAGAGACTTGTTTTCACTGGAATACAAGCTCCTTGGCAAAAAAATTGAAGCAATGTTTGAATTCGCACATAAATTATTCATCATGCTATTATGAGAGGTGAATTGAACTTATCTGTAAATTTGAAACAAAAAACCAATCATGTTATTATAAAAAATAAATTAAAGTAACCTCAAAATTTACATATAAATTATCTACCATGTTATTGTGAAATACTCACGGTAAATTTCATTATAATGATCTGACCATATATTCTAGATCTATTATTTAATTCTGTGATGGTGATAAATCTTATTTAAATACACTTTTCTACTTTTGTTCCAAAACACGGTAAAGATGTAGATGTTCATATACACGCATGGCACACTTGACACAGTAGACCCACATGTGCAAAGCATAATCCTATAAACATATACGATGGAATGAGCCAATAAATCTTAAAATTAACGAAGTTACCATAGGTGTTTCACTGTTATACGCATATCCCCTGCAACGAGCGTTGTTTATTTTCAAAATAATTAACTTGAAAAATTCAAGCACCCTTTTGTATCATCACTAATCAGTATATCACAAAAGCTGATATATGTATGTTGGTGTCGTAATGTGGTTGATCATTGCGTCTCATTGTACCAAACTGTTCAAAAATTTGGGATAATTAACTACAGCATATGCGCAAGGCGAAATGGAAATATATGACATGGCTCTTAGATATTACTCCTATGTTACTATATACTATGTGTGGAAGAATTATGAAGATGCTGATCTCATGACGACATGATCATGAATTGCCGCTGCCTCGTCTAACCTTTGTTTAATTTATGGACTGACATTTTGATCTGTCATTGGCGTTAGTATTTAGTAGGAAGAATAGCATCGGACTCGCTGCAAGCAACAACAACTTGCGTCACAAACGGGCGTTGTTTTCCGCAGTTGCCTTTGTGTAGTTGGTCAAAATCTTGAAAAATCGTCATCTGAAACAAAGAAGAACTTGAAAATCATGACGCTGAAAGGGCTAATCGTTCCTGTGGGATCACTGTGGTTGATTCAGAAACATCTCGCGCATTCGTTAGACCGAGGTCACCAAAAGGTGCATCTATACTGTCTACAGTGCGCAATGATTGTTTTTCCATTCTGTATATAGAACGCAAATGGTGTTTTTTCCATCCCTTTCCACTCTCCAGGGGCCCTAGTCTTAGCCTGTCTTCACCGGTCTATCCGTCTCATCACCCATATTTTAAATTCTATCTACGCACAGTCTGTAACAGTAGCGCAACAGCGCGGATGGGCGCTCCGGGAAGCGTCGCACTACTACTTGATCCATGGTTGGAGCCATCCACGGGTCCCACAAAGATTTTGTCTTCACTTTTCTTTTATTTTTTTTTCATTTCAGGTCAACAGACGGTCCAATAATTGAGCTACCTGGCTTGTCACTTCTCACTTCTCTGGTTAAACCCCTCCAGGTTAACCAAATTCCAACCAATTGGACTGCAGTACTGAATGTTACCATTTACACTGTAAATTTTCTGTAGGTATCGCGGTACCTTTTGGCGAGGACACTAGTGCATACTCCATTTTTGCGACCCATTTAGTCTGACAAACTATTTTATTTAACTCTCCAAATCTGCTGGCAATGATATTTCTAGATGTTCAGTTGTGGATAGCAAGATGAGGAGATGTACTTTTGCAAAATCTGACATTGTAAGCAACCGCACAGGTACACATTATATACTGTCCTCTAGTAAAAGAAATGGTGAGACAGGTACAACTGCTGATGATTAGATGCAAATTATCCAACAACCGTACGCTCAAAGCGTAGGAGAATGGCTCTCCTAAACTCAAAGCGTAGGAGACTACTGGCCAAACGAAGAATTGAAACCCAAGAATTCCTTCCGGTTAACTGTTATCATTCTAGGTGTAGTTCAGTTCGGTGCCTGGTTGGTACTCAAAACTTACATTTATATTTTATAGCATTAGAAGCAGTATATATATTGGTAGTACTAAATTAGCGGTCGGTTGTTAGCTGCCTAAAACCACACTCCAAGACGCAGGTCCATCGTCTGTTCAGTGTTCACTGTGCGCTGCTGGGAGAAATGGGCATGCTCCATAAGCTACAATTTGCAGGGCCCAAGTCTCAAGTTGACGAGAGATCATTCAGATAATCTCCCTCTCCGTCGTCGTCCAATGGTGTGTGGGTGTAGCGTCATCATTACACAAACTGCTGCATTGGACTCGAGGATCTCCCAGATGGGCAATGAGGCGAAATCATGTCAGGATTCAGGTCAAAGTGTCAAACAACCACTCTGCTGGTGCTGGACCTCTCCAGACTCTCCCACATATACACAGTGCAATACAGAAACATCAGGCTGCATAAAGCACGGGATTATGCTGGGTTCAGCTGGAAGAATCGTCTAAACCTTGCACTGTGCTGATACGGTGAACATGCTCGTAGATTCTTCTTCAGCTGATGGGCCGTGTGTCCTCATTCTTTGACCATTAATTAATCCATTGAATGTCGTAGCACTCAGCTCTCTGCTTAATCGAACCAACACCCGTGTAGAAATCAGAAATCAGTCGACGGCGTGTTGTGGTTTTGGTTCGTTTAGCAGCCTCCGGAAGAAACTGCGGTCTCGGTAGAACTAGAAAGCTGGTAGAACAGAGCAGATTGCTGTTTCAGCTAGCGGTGGTGACTGATCATCGTCGCTGAATAACGGGACAGTTGGTGGTGTTGTGCGTTGATGATGAAGTATACATCACTCTCAGACGTATCCAAGGACTAGCTATGTAGCATCCCTCAGCAATTAATCATAGGCGTATGTACATGTACATCTATCTATCTGCAGTGCGGCGGACGCCACGGTGAGCCGGCTGAGCCATCATCTCTGATCAGATCATCAGAGTCGTCGTGTCCTTTTCGCATAAGCCATATTTGGAATACGAACTTCCGCAGCAGGAACTCCATAGCAAGCAGTTCAATTATTGTGGCGATGATACATGACACTTCCATGTCACAGTATTCCATCGGAGCAGATTCCGGATCAGTTCGGATGTCGACACTTGAGACCCGAAGGTGTCGTAACTATTGAGCTATAAGCTCATTCACCAACATTGTCTTCGTCAAATCGGGTGCTTGGTTGGGGATTCAGCGGATGCATATCATCTTCTCACTCCTCATTTTTTTTATTTAGTTTGTGACCATCGGTTCATATATGTGCTATATATATAAAAAGAACCAACGACACTTTTTTTTTTATTAAAATGGTAACAGTGGGTGTCAGGAATGGCCTTCCGGAACGGCTAATTTACAGCTACACTCCAATGGCACGTACAGTACTAGAGCATTCACCTTGGAACACTCGTGGCCGTGCTCGATCGGCCAATGCAAGACGGCGGCGGCTCCCCAATAGGGAGGGATAAGAAGAACTCTCCGGTTCCCGAGGACGTGTGATTGCGTTGCATCATCTGTCTGTCCCGCGCCGTATGCATCGGCCGGAGCCGATCACTTACGCATATATATATATATATATATATATATATACATATATATATATATATATATATATATATATATATATATATATATATATATATATATATATATATATATATATATATATATATATATATATATATACCAAATGATGCTACTATGTAGTAGCACCGTGCATGTGCGTGATGCGCGCGGGGCCAAACTCCATGGTCGCCGACGCCATGCCGACCGGCTGGCCCCAAAGGACAAGGCAAGGCCGCGCGTGGAGGCACGTGCGCCTGTTCCCGGCGCCGATCCGGGCCGCCGTCGCGTCGCGCGCGGCGCCATGCATATGCTCGATGGATCCCCACGGCGACCATATGCATCATCCGTCACGGCACGGCGGCCGGCTGTTACGTGGTATAGAACGAGGATGATAGCCGCCACCGCCATTGGAGTACGTCCCGCGGCGGCCGCATGCAGCTCCATCTGCTGATCCAACAACCGCCGGCGCGCACTGAGACCGCCGTCGTCGATGAGCTTTAATTTATCGCGGGCAGGCAGGATACGGCGCGGCGGCGTAGTAGGATCCGAGATTCCGAGGGCAGGTATCCCGTTTCGTCGCTGCACCGCCGTACGTGTGCTCGCTCGCATGTTTATCCACACGACGGAAATATTTTGTGTGTGAGAATATGGTCAGGGGCGGATGTGTAGGATAAATTTAGTTATATACTCTTCACTCTTCAGGGTGATTTAAGCGGAAATGATATACTATATGTCAAAGCTAAAAATATAAGTAATAAATATAATAATAAGTATAAGTATAAATAACTCTTTAACGCGGGTGAAACCGGGCTTCATCGGGAGCATGTCGTCCGCTAGCCTGCCGTGTGGCTCAGCCACCGTATTATTGTACATCAAACCGTTCACGTACGGTTTCCATGTTCAGCAGTGCCATTCTATCCCCACAAAATATATTTAACCCAATTTAATACCCGTACGTAAATATGAAATCCGGACTATATCTGTTTTCAGTGAGTAAAAAACCATATACCGACCGGATAGAGCCATTCCGTACACATATCCATACACATATACTCACCGGATTGTTATTCGATACCCACTAAAGGTGTCCTTCCCTCAGTTCAGCAGTGCCATTCTATCCCCACGAAATATATTTAACCCAATTTAATACCCGTACGTAAGTATGGAATCCAGACTATATCTGTTTCCAGTGAGTAAAAAACCATATACCGACCGGATAGAGCCATTCCGTACACATATCCATACTCATATACCCACCGAATTCCCACTAAAAATATCTATATCCAATTTAATACACATACATGTGTGTCGGTACAGAATCCGGATTCCATACCCATTCCGAACGGGTAAAAAACCACATTCCCGACGGACAGTGCCATTCCATACCCACTAAAAATATTTATACCCGTACATCGGTGTGGAATCCCGTTCTTGGTGGGTATAAAACCCAACGGATAACGTACACCCAATTAGATATCCACCACATACGTATCAAAATTAAAAAAAAAGACCAATGAATATATGCTATAATTACAATCACAAATCATTAATACAATAAAATAAAAGATAGACAATAGTTAATAATATAACAACAAACAATTCGACTAACTTTTTTACAAACATGCGCTTACTTGGGTATTTTGATACGGTTTATGTAAGATTGGTGCGAGTATAAATTACCCATGGATGTACGGATACGGGTATGGGTACTATGCACCGGTACCCGCACTCGCTCTACGCAATGGGTAGAGGATTGCAACCATTAACATAACCTAGATGAATAGTTCATTGCACAATCGTCTTTATATCGAATAAAACCCGTCGAATGTATAACAAACATCCAAAATACACGGGCAGGGCGAAGCGCGCCATTCGTCCTAGTATAACAAAAGGTACAATAATCACATCGTCGTCCCAAAGAGTAATATATAGTACAGTTCTCTACGGGCCATGGTGCCTCTAACAGGGCCAGGTAGCCACCATGAGTGATGAGTTTCTATCCCTCTGATTATAATGTCGGTGGGAATAGAACCCACCAGTACCAAGCGGTACCGGACGGTACCACTATTTTTTTAATTTTTAAAGGTCTTTTATACTTTTTGTGAAATTATGGACGGTACCACTATTTTTTTAATTTTTGAAGGTCTTTTATACCTTTTGTGAAATTATGGACGGTACCACTATTTTTTTAATTTTTGAAGATTTTTTATACCTTTTGTGAAATTAAAAAATAAAAAATATTGATATTAGTCCCACTATTTTTGGTTCCGGACCCTCCTATTTGGCACCGGTACTGTGGTACCGTCTATTTTTAAACCGTTAGATATCATCTGATGGACAGCTCATATTTTTTCCAACCACCGTAAAATTTGTACGGAACCAAAAAAAGGTAGGCCCAGTACCAATAATTATTTTAATTTTATAATTTTCAATACATAATTCGGCTATAAAAATTAAAAAATGTCTGGTTTCGCTTGGTACTGAAACGCCCCAGTTTCCGTTACGAAACTATAACTTTCTATTCTTCTCGAGTGGGTTACAACTATAGCTTCCTATAAAACAGGCTGTGATAATCACTTACGGTATGTGCCAAAACCCAGAAGCCATAAACCATTTAATTGGCTAATAGCATTATTTTTCTTATTTGACGGACCTAATACCATTATTGTTAGCACCATCGTCGATCGATGGGCTCTTGCCTTCTCCCGTCGTACGGAGCGTTGCGTTGGTTCATCACTTGCTGCAAAACATCAGCAACACACACGTACGCACGCACACACGCGAGATCGAGGAAAGCTTTGCCAACATGTTTGCCGGACGCAACTACATACGGATGGATATCCAAGGATCGGAGGACCGGATGGAACACTCCAACACTCGCCTATATCTAGAGCAGAACAGCCGATCGGTATATATATTGTGGCGGTTCAGTCGGATACATACATGACATGGCTAGCTGCAGTGCTCAATAATTGTACTGTCAATTATTGACCCATGTCTAGGGCAGTGCCAACCTCTAGATACCAAAACATTCCACTAGTTTTCTTTTGTTGTGTGCTCTCCAGGAGAGTATCTCAGTGGCAGAGATTGAGATTGACGATCCTAGCCAATTTCTCTCCAATTAATTAAGCAATCGATCGATGAATTTGACCTTACACTAGCTAGCTAATTATGCCTTTGGAAGGTCAGGGCCGTGCTGTCAAGGACTTCGCTGCACAAGTATGCATTATGTTCCACTGCACAGCTATGAACTTGACGAAGGACGAGACGACAATAAAAAGTCGTTGGCCAAAGCCATTTCTCACCGCTGTTTGGTCACACAAAAATCCAGAAATACTGACGTAAGAGCAAATCTCTCCTTTTGGTTGCATGGGTATCTCAGGCTCTCAGCAATTTACATACTTTTGGTTCATGAAAATAAAGTCCATTTTTTGACAGCCCATCCCCTACATAAACTGACGTAGGAGTCCAACTTTAGTCTTTCAATTCCAAAACTAGATATTTGTATCATCCAATCTAATTATTGAAATCAGACACAGCTGGTCCTATATATATCTGGTTTAATTATTGTTTTCCACTTCCTAGGGGTAACAGTTTAATCTATAAGTAATTCCTTTTTATATTTAAATATGGAACTAGAGCCAATTGTTTTTTATAATAATATATTATTTAGAGCTATTCAGATCTTATTTATTACTATTCCTAACGTTTTAGTCACGCCTTTATTTAAATAGACCGACATTTTGTACTTTTACTTTGTATTTATAACATGGTTAACTAATTGCATGTTGTTTGAATCTCCAACCCTTGTCAAATATATTATCTCATCATAGCCAGCAGGGGCCGGCGGATCCAGCGTGGGGCTAGAGGTGCCTACCCCAGCGCAGACAATGGAAGCCCCCTTAAGCACAACCCCCCTCCTAATAATATGTATGCATGGACAAAGAATAGGAAAAAATGTGAAGAAATACAAAAGAAAGAGGAAGAAAAGGAGAAAAAAGAAATGAGCATCCCTACTTCTAAATCCGCCACTGGCCATTGGGCCATCTTAAAGCAAAAGTGCGCAAGGCTGAGTGCAGCAGATCGTCTATCCTCATCATCTATTTCAAACTCCACTCTACATATCTACGGTATATCTACAGTGTCGAAATTGTACTATAAATAACATTTTACACGATCTGCTGGACATGGTCTAATAGCCATGCAAAGTCTAAATAAGATTCCATATTTCTGTGGAGCGCATGACATCTGAAGACTAGTGATGCCTTTTAGGCACTCTCTGTACTCAGTTCTGTTACATTCTTTTTAGTTGATCTTTTGGGATGTGCAAAACGGTGATCTAGAAGTAAAAATATACACAATTAAGACCAATAAAACACTAGAGGCAGAAATAAAAGTTACATAAATAAATACATAGAGGACACAGTCAGATGAATTTTTGAGAAAAATCCAATTGTTTTTTTATTTAATCGGGGATGAGAGTCCTACCTTTTAGTAGTGGGTTTTATTTTTTATTTAAAATTATTTAGTTATGAATTTTTTTAACCTAATTTTTTATTCCTTATAGAAATGGGAAAGCACCATTGAAACCAATTGATTACAGTACCACATTTGAGAAGTCGATTGTAATTAAAACTTAATCTTAGGATAATCTTCCCACATATCATTGTTGGTGTGGCTGCCATGATAGCATCAGAGCCAATATGTCAACTGCGCATGGCGCAACCGCTAATGTCATGCATAGCATCACGGTTTCATCTATTCTGAAATACTCCCGTCCATTTTTTATAGTCATATAAGTCTCAAACACAAAGACCAAAGAACAGTGGAGTCTACTTATCACATTTACTACTCCTCAATTATTCGCGTATACTCATTGGTTGCATGCAACTACACTCATAAGGCTATCCCCAACCATTGCCTAAAAAACCTTTCCTATCCACTATTTCAACTACCTTTCTCTCACAGTAGCGCTACAGTGTCAAACAGTGTTATATCCATCCCATATACCCACTCCCTTGGGGATGGTCTAAAAACATCTTTTAGGGTGCCATGCAGCCAATAGTTGTACGGCATTTATTACTTTTGACCATTATATGACTATCATTGTTGAAAAATTTTCTTTTGCTTATATGATTATCAAAGATGGACGGAGTGAGTACTACTTAATTTGGAAATGGCTAGGATTCATGTTAAATGAAATCCTGGGAAGGGATTGGAACAGTATAGGAGTAGAAAACCCTACACCCACAAGTGGGTACTCATAGATACAACTCATCGACGAGTATATGCATGGTGTTCAATTCAAACAAACCGTGCTGTGGACTGACCTGTGTGCGGAACCTTGTTAATTGCTATTTATAATTATTTGACTATTTCCTTTTGAAGTTTCCTCGATCGCGTCAAAATTCCATGACCGAAGAAAATGGAATGAGAACCGAAGAGGTTTGAGGCTGAAGCCAAAAGATTGTTTCACGCACCAGCAGCCGAGATAACAGCTTCTCACGCACCCGCTGATGCAGGGGCGGACTCAAACAAGCCCAGGCAGTCGCACAAACTCCATCATTGAGATCCCAAAGAAAGTAACGTGTTTATTTTTATTCATGGCCTTAATCTAAGTACAATTCTATTCTTCTACGAGGTAGAAAGATACAACTATATTGATATGCTTGGGCTCCGTATAAACTCTGGGTCCGCCACTGGGCTGATGGAAAGATTGTTTAGACCGAAGAGATTTGAGGTTTGAGTCTAAGTCTAAGTCTGAGCCTGAGGTTGAAGCTGAATGTAGGGTCGCGCGATAAGGTTGGGTGCAGCAGTTTGTGTACATGTTTGTGCACAATCGATAAGACAAGCCAGCAGTTTGATAGTGTGCGGGGAAAACAATGATATAGGTTGCGCAAAATAAGAAAGAGAATGCACATGCTGCTGCCGTTGATCTAATATGCATTACTAGTATGCATTATACTGTTATGAGTCTGTGGATTTTTAGGGTGACATGTTACGAAATTGCAAAGAAACATGATAATGGGGCTAGCTAGGTATACAAGATTACCGCATATTACTTGCAATCACTTGTTTAAACTCCGAGTGAATATAGACAAGTGAAGTTTTGAGATTGTCTGAAGCTGACATTCTAGAATTTTACGATAGATAAATTTTCCTATGTGTTTTATAATTTATTGAATTTTACAGAAATATCAGAATAAAACTAGCCGTTAGAGTTTAGAAGTGCAACCGATCAGGGTCTGGTCGATAGAACAGCCCCGTGAGCCATCTTTGACCACAAAATTAGGCGCATACCACATGGTTCACCTCGTTAACGACTTGACATGCCCCACAATTAGCGGGTCATTGCCCCTGGGGCCACTATTTATTTTGTTTTGTTTGTTTTATCATTGTATGGAGTCTAAGTATGACTTATTTGCTTTTTGTGTTTCCGTAATTTTTTTAAATAAGACAAAAAATAAAGTTTTAAAAGAAATCAATTGTGATTTATATTTAAATACGAGAAAGTGAATTGTGGTAAAAAAATTTAATTTTATATTTGGGAAAGTGAATGCTAAGACTATCCCTAACCTTGGACTAAAATGGTTGCCTATAACACTATTTATCTACTATTCCAACTACCTCTCTTTCTGTTTATAGTAGCGTTACAATGTCAAACAGTACTATACACAACCAATTTTACTCCACCATTAGACTTGGTCTAATCCCTTTGGATGCGAGACCCAGAAAAATAGAGTCCCAGGTGACGGGGCTGAACATGAACCCGAACAAGAACAAACGTGCCCGCACGACACGACCGGACCGAGCCAGCCCTGACCTGACCCAGCTCATCCGTTACGGCGTTCGGGTTCGTCCACGCGGCCAGCAGCCGCTCCCCCGCCCCCGCCCCCGCCTGATTTCCCGTGACGAGACGCCATCCCCTTCTGGCCTTCTCCCTCTCTTCCCCTCTCCGCTCCCTCGCATCGCATTAATGGCCGCCTCCCCTCCTCGGCTCCTCCCCATGGTCTCGTCTCGCCCCAGGACTCCTCGCTCGCCTCCTCCAGCTTAAGCTTTAACCCTCAAGATTTCTCCCACCTTCCCTTAACCCCTCCCCTCTCCTACACGCTTGGCTTGGGCGCGGCGCCGGGGCTATATATACGCGCGCGCGACCCAGAGTCCCGGCCCTCCCTAGCATAGCATGCTCGCCTCGCCTCCCGGATCGCTCCAGCTCGCCCGTCGCGATGGATTCAGCGCCTTCTTCGTCTTCGTCGTCTCCTCCCTGGGCCACCGCGGCCTCCGCCGGCCAAAGCGGCTTCTTTGACGCGCTCCGGCGGGCGTGCGCCGGCCACGCCGCCGCCGCCGCGGGGGCCGCCGGCTGGGCGCTCGGCGCGCTGCTCACCTGCGTCTTCGCCGTCGGTACGTGCCCGACTCCCGCGCCGTACATCAAATCGGGGGCTGCTGCCGCCCTTCTTGATTGAGATTGCGTGGCTGATCGCGCGCGGGAGGGATCCGCCCGTGGGTTCCTCGGGGATCGGGACCAATCGAGTAGCCTTAATTTCAGGCCTTTTAAGTGCTGCCGGACTGTCCCCTGCTGCCCGCGCCCGCCGCTGCGCACGCTCGCGGCTCCTCACCGTGCGCCTCCTGTTTCCTCAAATTGGGAACGAATTCAATCTTGCACGCAAAAAACCTTGGGGGCTCCTTGCCACTTTCGTCATGCGCGGCCGGGGGGACAGGCTTGCCTTGTAAGCAAGCGTGTAGTCCCTCTTTGTTGCTCTAGGCTCCATAATTCACCCATGTTCCTACGCCTGTTTGTTTCACGGGATTGTTCCATGCCGACCAATTGATCTTCTTGTGTGGGAATTGGGATGCTTGCTGGTAGAGTCCTACTAGCCCCTCCTTGTTGTGAGTTGTGACTGTGCTTCAATTGTGCTGCCTGCAGTGGGCTCACTCGTTGGGATCTTCATTGGCGCCTTCATGGGGATGTCCACGGAAAGCGGCATGCTCCGCGGTGCCGGCGTCGGAGCAGTCTCCGGCGCAGTCTTCTCCATTGAGGCTGTCGAATCCTGCATCGAGATTTGGAGGTCAAGCCATTCAGGAAAATACAGCATTCTCTTTGTGGTGAGTTCCGTGACCGGAAGAATCTAGTTCCTGCTTTGCTTTCTCTCACCCACAGATACGGTGACCAGCATACTTCCCTTTTTGTCGGCTGGCATAAACTCAAGATGAGCATATGAACAGAGCAGGAACTTTTTCCGCTCGGCCAAATTATGTATTGTGCAGTGCTAAGTTTGTTGCTGCTTAATGACAAAACCAACACAATATTTGTGTACTGTGTACATTAAAGTTTTATTGTTCCACCAGAATCTGTTCTAATTTTTGTTGTGCATCGGTCCATTCAGCTGGACATCATCTCTAGCCTCTTCAGTGGAAGGATTGTGTGGGAGAAAGTCAGTCCAGCACTGCAGCGTGCAGTGCAAAGCCAGGTACAGAGCTCTTCTTATCCCTCTCAAATTGTGCCCAGCACTGAAATGGTTGTAGGAGTTCACAATGTTATCGTCCCTCTTCTTTTTAACTCAAGTTGTAGATACCCCACAAGCCTTTGTTCTTTTTAGGAAAAATAAATATTGTGAACATTTATTGTGAAACATTTTCGGACCATAGGATTAATGGTGTATGGGTTTCTCAGCATTAAATGGTTATGTGGATAATTTGAGCTCCATGCTCCTGCTACAAGAAGTTTCTAGTCATAGAAATATCTAGATCTGCTTTTTTTAGTGCTGGAGAGCAATCCCCAGAAACATGTTTATTACAGCACCTAAAATGTGGATGTGTAACATATCTGGGAAGTAGTTTCTGAAAACAAGTTTTGCATGTCACCAAAAATGTTCCCGTGAGCTGATTCTCATGTATAATTAGTCACAGTGTGTTACCTCAGCTTGGAGGAAATTTGCAGAATACTGTTATTACCTTTCAAATTTTGAAAATTTCAAACTGAATTTACAAAATAAAACATAGAGTTAGATTTTATGCATTGAAAAGAATGCTCAGAGGCCAATTTTTTTCTAACTGCTACAGTGTTAATTAAATTGTTTATTTTAAGAAAAATTGTACACACCAGTATTGTTTAGATTACATGCAAGTGGTTGCTGCACACAGACCATATGTTTATATAGGTCCGGAAGCGTTTCTTTTGGTGCACACACACACACACACTCTCTCTCTCTCTCATGAGATTTCATAGAACTATATACTGCACAAATAACTAGTAAAAACAACCATAATTGCATTTCATGTTGATTCGCAGGGTTCAAGGTTATGTGATTGTAACTTGAGTAACTTCTGCTAATAATAGGTCTGACCAATGGTTTGTATTATGCAGATGAGTCTACTGAGCACACCATTCATCGACAACAATGACCTTTTTGAAACTGGCAGTACAGGAGGCATGTCGAAGGATTTGATCAACAGGGTCCCAAAGATGAGGTTCAATGCTGCAAGGAATTGTGATCAGGAACCTGATACCAGCTGCTGCTCTGTCTGCCTTCAGGTTAGTTATCTTGATATGATATATTCTATCTATCTGTTGATACATAAGAGCAATTAGCTCCTCATATTGTACTAATGACATGGTAAATTATTGATACCAGGATTTCGGAGCACAACAATTTGTGAGGGCCCTGCCTCAGTGCCAACACATATTCCATGTGCGGTGCATCGATAATTGGCTACTTAGGCACGCGTCCTGCCCACTATGCCGGGCTGGTGTTCATATAGACCATATACATATGTAAATAAACATGCAGGTTGGCACCTGGAGTATTTTCATAGTGAATACCCGTGCTCCTGCTCGATGTCATAAATATAGCTGTATACATAGGTTTTCTCTTTTTGCTGCTTCAGCAGTCTTATGATGTGAGGCCATGCTTTGAGCTGCACGTTTTTGTCGAAGTAATAACTTGATATGTACATCCTGAAAATGGACGGACTAACAAGCTCCCTGAATTATGGCGTTGTGCCTCAACTGTGTGTTTCTGCTCTTGTTAACTGCTGATGCTGACACTCTAATGCAAGTGTTTGCTACTTCGCAACTAATGTCAGGACCATTTGGGTTCTAATCTTGCAACTAAAGGTTGCTGCTCATGGTTGGCTCTATTACTTCAAAGAGCAGAGAACCTGCTGCCCCGTTGATTTTCAGATGGCGAAGTGTGATTGTGAGAAATCTTGTCTTTGAAGTGTGATTTGCGAAACATGTGAGGCAGCACTTGAGGTCCTGTCACGTTTGATGGTGAGTTGCAACGTAATGGACCAACTGAAAGTTAGTGCCACCCCTTTCTCCATCATGCTGTTTGTAGAGAAAGGGTCTTTGTCTTCTTACTGAAGGATGGGAAATGCAACATGAGCCTGAAACTGATGGATACAAGATAGCTACATTGCTACCACCATTTACTTTTAATGAGTGCTTTAATGGCTGTCCTTATGTAAATAGACCGCACCAAGCTGTAAGACTCTTTACAGACGACAGACCCTTTGAGCCCTAGTTGGTGGAGAGTCCCACTATTGACAAGTTTCAATTTTTTTTAAAAAAAAAAGAAGATTGTAAGCGGAACCCAGTTGACAAGTTTGTTCGAAAAAAAATGAGAGAGGAAAGTTTGTTGGGTTGCCCTTCCCGTAGTATATGACTTTGGTGTCATAGGGTTGAATTTGGGGAGATAGCGACATCTGTTCTGAGAAAAAAATGAAAATAGCCCAAGCTTTCTCCATCGGGTTGTTTCCAGAGAAAGGAACATGCAGAAGAGTTCAAGAAGCAAATGTAGCAAGATGTAATTGTGTTTGATAAATATATAAATATTGTGGGTGCTGCTGGAGGGTCATTAGGCCGCAACCACCCTTGCTCCGTGTAAAAGATTTAGCAATGCAGGCTTGTTTACTGTGGCAGGTCTCGAGCAACGTCACTCGTGCACTCATCCTGACAATGCAACTTCTTCAAGTGCATAAAAACAAATCTCTAGATTGGTGCTGCTCAGTCAAAGGACATATTCTAGAATGAGAATAGGCGAGGCATGCAACATTGTACTCATGTACTGGTACCTAACATTCAGAAAGATTCATGAACCATTCTCAGAAAATCATGCCAAGCCACAGCCAGGACCATTGCAGATGGAGTGATGGACAGTGCATGCATTGAGCCAACATTCATAGTCCAACTAGAAGAAAAATGCCGGAAAGGATCATATTTTTTGTGTGCGGGAAAAGTTTAGCAGTTTGACTCTTTGAGTTAGAGTACGATCTTGATCCGTATGTTTTATCGGTGATGTTAAAAAGATGAAAATTGGTTGGAAAACCTAATACTAGGTAGTTGGCGTCCCCAACTTTACTAGGTAGTTGGCGTCACCGACTTACGTCATTTTCTAGGTATTTTAGGGATTTGTCCACAGTCATTTCTAGTTGTTTTAGGGATTTCTCTTTGTTTTCTGAGTTCTTTTTGTTTACATTAGTGATGTATTATGGCATTCCAGGACTATGCCCACCGAAGAGCCTAAAATGAACACCCAAAATACTGGTTTGCACTGTACGTGAGAAGTTTGAAATATGGACACTCGAACGGACTCTTTGGTGAGTAATGTCTTGTTTACGTGCATATGGGGGCGTGGTGGTGTTGATAGAGACAGGTACATCTTCTGTTAAAAAAATGTGCATCTTGGAAACAGCATGTGTGAACCAGAAGTGTTTTCTCCATTATATATCTTTTTTGGAAAAAAGATCCTTCATTCCTTCCCCAACTGCGCATCCCAAACCGCTCAGAATTCTAAGAATAGCCCATTGGGCCCTTCCTCGTGTCGGGCCATTACGCGGGTCTCGTTGTGCCACGCGGCCCAGGTCGCTCGTGCTGGTGGCATCGGCGTGGCGTGTGGGCTTCCTCGCTGCTCGTCGTCTCACCTCACCGCCGACGCCGCTGCAACCCCGCGCAACGCAACCGCGGGAGAGGAGAGGAGAGGAGACGGCCATGGTGGCAACGAAGATGGAGCTGGAGATCCTAGGCATGAACTTCGGGTGCGTCCTCGCGGCGCTGTCCGACGCTAGGATCCCCGACAAGGGCTGCCTCCTCCCGCTCGTCTCCAAGCTCCTCGGCTACGCCATCGTCGCCGCATCCACCACCGTCAAGCTGCCCCAGGTTCCATCTCCTTGCTCTGGACATTAGCTAAAGGTTCTTCTATGACTTATGAGCGCCTGTATGTTTCTCGATCTGTGGCGAGCTCGCCTGGGGTCCGGCGGGGGGTGTGAGGGAGGATCTCAATCTCATGTTCTTTGCGTGAGCGTGGCGTGCGGAATTTGGCATAAAGGGTGCGGCTTGCCTGTGAGTTTGGCGCGGCGCAGCGAAAAAGCGGGAAAATCAAGGGGAGAGCCGCTGGAATTCTTTGTTCCCTTATGGGATGGTGGTGGATTGGTGTGATCCTTTCGGGTGCTTGAGTGTAGAGCCTGAACTCTTGTAGTTACTTCCTCTATCAGGAGCTTCCCCTGCTCAGAAACATCAGTAATTCGAACTTCTCAATCCTGGCCACAAGTCTAGACATTGATCAGCCAGTATGGTCTTAGCACTCCCTGTGCTCTGCACTGGGATCGCTGTTGGTGCACTGCGGACCCAGGCAGTCCACCAAAAAATATCCTATACAAGCCGCGCATCGACCTTCTTAAAAGTATCAAGGGAACCCTCATCATTGATGTTTTGTAGCCTAAAAATACCTGCAATGAGAATCCAGTCACTGCGGGGTCTCCAAGATTTGAAGACCATGGAGATGAGCAAAGGGAAGAGGTCATCCTCAGGGATGAAGCTGGATGTCATGGGCATGAACATTGGGTGCTTCATATCGTTTCCATTGGATACAAACATCCTGCTGCCTTTCTTCTCTAAGATCCTTGGGTATTCTATCATTGTTGCATCCACTGTTGCCAAGCTCCCTCAGGTGCCTGCATCTAGCATCGTGAATTAAGAACTTTGGTGAACCTAGGAATCGAGAATCGGTTTCGCAGTTGTGGAGGAGTTTGCTTCGTCTTCTTTATCTATATACATGTGCAATTTTGTGTGTTGCAGCGTTTGGTAGCCTTATTGTTGCCTATTTGCCTTTGACATGTGTTGTTCCAATATTTGGAAAACAATTAAAGGACAAAGGCATGTGTGGTTTTTCTTTACCTCCATTCCTCAAAAGCTTGGAGGAGTATATGCTTATTGACTTGTTGTAGTGGGACACAATTAATGGGTTGCAAAAATTGTGAAATGGATGTCGAAGAGATAATTTCTAACATGCATCAACTCGCACTCAGATTAGTGATTATAATCCTGCAGACTCTTGTCTTAGAGAAAGAGGTTATTTACTGTTAAGAATAAGGTAGAAGTTCCATGATCCCACATGGCTTTCTGTTCAATTAGTTTGTAAATTCTTAATAGAATTCTTGTTGACATGTAAATAAAATAGAAACAATATAAAATTCAGTCCCAGGATTTTGATCGTCTGCCCAGAATCTTACTTTACAACTGAATACCTTCTCCTTTTGCCTTTCGACCATAATTACAAATATTTCCTGCTGCAGATACTGAAAATTTTGAAGCATGGAAGTGTTAGAGGACTTAGTGTAGCATCCTTTGAACTTGAGGTTGTTGGCTACACGATTGCTTTGGCATATTGTATTCATAAAGGACTTCCTTTTTCAGCCTATGGGGAGCTAGCTTTCCTGTTAATCCAAGGTTTGTATTTAGCTTCATGTCTTGAGTGGACAGCTTATGTTTATCTGCGCTTTCTTTTTTCTGTTGCTAAAGGTGCTGTAGTTTTCTTTTGCTGATCTTCATAACTGATGTTTACATTTGATATGCAGCGATTATCTTGGTTGCTATCATTTACTATTACTCACCGCCAATGGGAACCAAAACATGGATGAAAGCTTTGTTGTATCCTTCATTTATCTTGGTGTTTATTCCAACTTCGCTTCTGTGCTGAAAGCTGACCATAAAAATACACCAAGCCCCATGGAGAAGTTCAATGAAGATCACCAACCTTTATTTATATTCTGTCTAATCACAATGTTTAACCTGCTTTCCCTAAACAGTGGTTATTTAGATACTGTGGATTGGCTCCAACTATTTTGGCTGGAAAAGTTGATCCTGCTCTCTTTGAAGTCCTTTATGTAAGTAGTGAGTACTGAGTACTAATATTTTTGTTGTGGTACACATGATTTAGGTGTATATGCTTGTCTTTTGACTTGTTATCTAATTTTCTGTGCAGGCTTCGCAGCATGCTATCTTCTTTTTTGCTAGAGTTCCGCAGATATGGAAGAATTTTATGGTATGATGTTACTTTTTTGTTACACCTTACGACATAAATGATACTCCCTCAGTCCCAAATTGTAAGGGGTTCTAGACCTCAACTAGATTCATTCATTTCTCCATGTATATGTGTTCAATATGTGTCTAGATTCATCAACATCCATATGAATATGGATAAAGAGAGCTAGAACCTCTTAAATATGGGACGGAGGGGGTAAATTATGCAGTTTTATCTTCTATAGCAAATTGGCTGAATGAGGTATGACGGTGACCAAAATGTTTAAATCTGTGTCATTCAATATATATCAGCTCTGGACATTTGGCTGCAGTCTGGAACATTGAGATTTGATAACTCAACTGCATTAATGAACGTCACATCAATCAGCATTTTGTGAAAAATTATGAGTGGAAGATTGTAAAGAGTGATTCAACCAAATGCTTATATGTGCTTGCTTTCTCTACCTTGGACAACAATCTGCTTGAGTCCCATAGTCTTTTAGTATTTCAGATTTGAGCTACTTGAATTGGATGTTTTCTGTCACTTTATAATCTTATTTTTTTTTAGCACTATGAAGTGATTATTCCAAACATAAAATGGATATTGCCTTGTGTACTTTGCAGAACAAGGGCACTGGCGAGCTTAGCTTCCTTACCTGTTTCATGAACTTTGCTGGTTCTATTGGTAAGTTTCCTGAACATGCCAAATTAGTTACAGACCGTTACATTAACTTTTGGCACACTTCTTTGCCAATATTACTGTTTTACTGCACCATTTTTATAACATTCAAATGGTATTGATGATTCGGCACTTTTTGAGTTCGTATGCTGAATTGTAAATATTAACACGACTCAATCTAATCACATTCTTAATTGTTCACACACGTGTTTCCTCGATATCAATACGCTCTTCAATCCTTGCTGAAAGCTCGCTAATTTCCGATACCGCTTCTCTTGCAGTCAGAGTTTTTACCAGCATCCAGGAGAAGACTCCCTTAAGTGGTATCCTTGATTCTCATTACAGTCCATTATAATATACTGATGGTCTTCTTTTGCTGTTATCGTGTGGCATTCTAGTTCTAGATGTGCCCAACTGCCTATTATGTAGGTAGTTCATAGAAGGGAACTTGGTAGAATAACTCTACTTGCCCAACCATATTAGGTTAATATCCTCCTGCTAAAATTTGATTTGTTAGATGCTTAGCACAACACACTTCCAAAAAAAAAAAACATAACGGGCTCTGCAAAAGTGCTGATAAACGATTTACTCCCTCGTAGTATCAAAATTTACCTACAACCCCTATTTTCTCTATCGCTTTACCATCATTATACTTGGTGATCCTTGACTTCTGGAAAGTGATCATGGGCTCGGCGATTGGCATCGTGATGAATGGTACACTCCTGGGTCAGATAATGCTATACCAAAAGCCTGTTCCGAAGAAACAGAAGAAAGAAGATTAAGCAACACAAAAGAGAGCAAAAAGTTTTTCCTGGTTATTTAGGATTTTGTTCCAGCACTCGTCTAGCAAAAGGCACTGCTACACAAACTTGTTGGCAACTTGTTTTATGAGGAAAAACAGATATCGATATTTCTGTGCTGTTTCTTTCAGCACTCAGCATTGTACCCTGACTGGTATAGTTCCAACAGTTGTATTAGTTTGTAACAGCATAACCCGCCTAATGATGGATAGATTTCTTTCGCATTTATGGGGTTTCTCCTTTTATTATGCATTCTATAATTGAATTTTATTCCAACATTTTATCACCTTCTTGGGCCGCAGGAACCAAGAATAAACCTCAATGGGATTCGGAAAATCTCTCCGAATCCTAGCTTTGCTACCAAGTAGGATTTTTATTTAATTTGTTTCAATGAGATATCGAACTCGCGACCTCGAGATACCAAAGAGATCTGTCTTCCATTGAACTATAAGTTTATTGGTGTACGCTTTTCCTTATTTTTTTGAACTTTTTAGAACTCATTACCCTAAGACCTAAGTCCTCATCGGGTTTAGAGCTTAAACTCAGTATTATATGTACGACCCCCCAAGTCATGAAGTTTCTTCGAAATTCTTTATGATGTGCAACAATAACTCGATGGATTTTGATGGTCTTGTCACCCAAAAAGCGCCTCTTTCCGACTAGTAGTCCGCCTAGTAGTCTTAAAAAAAGATAGGTTTTCTCTGCGTACAAAGTACACATTGACATTGACGCTTATAAGATGTTAAGATCAGTGCTTCTCGCAAGTCATCACAAAAGATACCCTCAGCACAATTCTTGAAATATGCCTAGCATAACAGTTCTCTGAAAACTTTTATTACATGCTCATTCAGTCATAACATGTCTCATGAGCAGGTTGAGCGCCCGTACAAGGTAAATAACATCTGTACGGTTGCAAGACGATCTTTTTCAGACCCTGAAGTGCATGGTAAATTGCATACTGTACTCTAGAGACAAATGTATGGTAGCGTCCCTCGAAACAGCACCAAGTTTGCACACTACCAGGCGTCATGAGAAGGCAGTGCCCTGTTTACATTGCGAAATCAAGCTTCTGGGAGCTAGAAGACGATTCCGAAAGGTTCCCAGAAGTCCACCTCTTCAGCATCTCCAGAGCAGCCTCCGGTTGGTCCATTGGTACCATGTGACCAGCATCGTGGACCTGTCGCGCAAAACACCTCTCATAAGTTTTCAAATAGAGTGCACATCACTAAACCAATATGATGCGACATCCGATGGCCCTACAACTTTAGCATTGGGCATCGCTGATACAACAAAAGCATGGCAAGTATCATTATTCATTCAACCAATTGTCACACATATTCAGTTCTTGGTATTTTCTATGGTTTCCATGTCTCCATGTGTGCTTTGGTTTTATTATAAACGAAAGGTTTGTGAATATATGCATATATGTCTACCAAATACCAATTGCTGTGTGGCTACTTCTGTTCTGAAATAAAGATTATAAGTCATCAAGAGGGACTGCATTTTTTGAACAGTATAGATCTAACCTTCAAGAAACTCAAAGGGCCATGACTCTTCAGAAGGCCAGCTTCCTTTCCATCGACTGTGAATGGCTCCAAAGACGAGGAGACAAAAGCTTCCTTTCCAGACCATTCCATAGAATCTACCCATCTCGAGTTCCCTGCCCAGATCAGGATAAGATTACGTACATGAGGCAAGAATAAAATAGTAAAAGCACAATAATGGGAAGGAATATATCTTCAGCGGTATTGTCTTCCTAGTGTTATCCATTGACAACTTTCTTCGTTCTATCAAAACTCATGAAAAGCAGCATCCATTCTTATCCTTCTCAGAGATTATGCCTTAGATGAGCTGCACCATGTTTCCAAAGCTCTGCTTTCACCGCAACTTTTCATACTACCAAACAAGATACTCACCAATGTTACTAGTGTATATTAATAATAAGTTGCAAGATACTCACCAAGCCAGTTGCATATGAGGTCATACTCTCCAGCATAAATCAATACTTTGATGTCGTTCTCAAGGAGTTCAGGGATTCCAACTTCAAGGTTCCTCATCCAATCTAATAACATGGCCTCATAGACAGTTGGGCTGCATGAAACAAACTCGATGTCTCCAACTCCCAGGCTCTCTCTAACAGATTTCAGGTTGAGAAATTTCTCCATATTAGAGAAATCATAGCACAGGCTTCCAATACATGGCTTTCTGATGTCATAATACTGCAAAGACAAGTTGAGCACTAATTAGAAGGTTCCAAAACATGGGGGCAAAAATAGAGCAATTGCACCCTACATTTTTATTCCCTATGATTGTCTGGATGGAGCTGAATATTATGTTGCAAACAAAGTACGCGGCAAGGCAAGATACAGTGCCAGAGGTACCTGCAAAAGAAGATGGAATTAAGGTTCATCACCTCATACTGAAGGGCACTAAGGATAGGTTCGGAAGTCTTTCTTTGAAAAAGAACAACCAGAACCAAAGAACAAACATGCAATGCTGCTATGAACTAAATGCTGATGAAACATTTAAGACAGCTGACAATTCTGCAAGGCCAAGAGGCATAATTAATAGAAGAGACATAGGAATAATTAGAGCAGGGCTTACCACAAAGCTTGACAGCAAATTCACAAGTTGGAACTATTTTATTGATCGTTTTATATTGCGATTCTGTAATTAACCCCATATCCAACGCGTAATCAGGGTATGCCGCATACTGTATGGCTGGATCTGTTAGCCCGTTGCCAATCGCAAAACCCTGAAAATCGTATAAGCGTGATTACACCTTGACAATGATCTCTTTGACAAAAAAAAAACATAAATACTTAAAGAAAGAGAAAAACTAAAACCTTCAAATTAATGTGAATGCCCTCATTGTTCTTGTTTCCCTGGTATACACGACTTGCAAAGGCAGGGATGTAATGCCCAGCATATGATTCCCCAGTTATGAAGAAATCATTTTTAGCATACTTTGGGTGCTCAGTGAAAAAGACCTGCCAGTATCAAATAGTTCAGAAACAAGGAACCATATTCGTGGCAAAAAAAATGTGAAAAGACATTTGCTATAGATTACTGCTAAAGTTAGGGACTGCCACTCTAGTTCAAATAAACTACATGCCTTGTCAATATAAAAGCTCTACTAGCCACTAGGTGCATAGCACAGATGAATGGTACTATTGTTGTAATTCATGCCACTAATATCCTACTCGAAATTGGCAACTTAACTAATTTAGCCATTTAAGTAAGCACATATGGTAAGTCAGTGCGTGCGGCAAGGCAACCAGCGTGCAAGGGTGAATGAATGACATGTACCATGAATGTTCCCCTTGACTACCATGAAATTTCACTTCCACATAATAACGGGAGGCATCATGTCCAGAAAAGGGCAATCATTACCTGCAGGAAGTTATATAAATCATCGCTGATGGTAGCTTCGTTGTGGCGAGTGTCCCTTTTGTCCGAGCTGTAGCTGAACCCAGTTCCAGTGGGCTGATCGACATAGATTAAGTTCGATGCCTGCAACAGAGAGAAGAAGCAAGATCACACTGAGCTTCAAATCAATGATAATTAATACGGGAACACATCGGAGGGAGAAAGCCACTGATCCCGATGAAAAAAAAAAGAAAAATAGAGACTTCGTCGCTAAGTAGATCGCTAATCGCAGGGTAGCAGTAGAATTAGAATGCGTACCTTGTCCCATCCAAAGTCATTCCAGACGAGCGAGAGGTTGTCGGCTATTTGGAAGGGGCCGTTCTCGTAGAAGAGCGCGAGCTCGCTGCTGCAGCCGGGCCCGCCCGTGAGCCAGATGACCACGGGGTCGTCCTGTTTCCCCCTCGACTCGAAGAAGAAGTAGAACATCCTGCGCAGAGCAGCACGATCGAGCGCGAGAGCGAGCGACAGGGTCAGGACTCGGGAGTGTCAACCGTCAACGAGGCGAGGGGGGTCCTTCCGCCCCGACAAACGCGGGGGTGGGGTGGAGGAGCTGACCTGGCGTCGTGGGTGTTGGGGAGGCGGTAGTACCCGGCGTGGTGGCCGAGGTCCTCCACCGACACGCCGCCGCCGCCGGCCGCGAGGGACGCGAGGCGGATGGGCCTCTCGACGAGTGTCCCCGCGGGGGCGGGGACGACGCCGTCGGCGGTGGGACGACGCGGGGAGGCGTCGGCGGGGTGGAGGTTGAGAGCGCGGATGAGGTCGACGGCGGCGGAGCGGGGGAACCGCGGTGCCAGGTGCCGCGGGGACGACGAGGAGGGCAGGCGGAGGACGCCCCCATCCTCCGACGAGCCGCCGGCAGCGGCGGCGAGGAGGAGAGGGAGGAGCAGGAGGAGGATGAGAGGTGGTCTCTGCGCGGCGGGCCCCATGGCTGGTCCGGCACCGGCAGTGGCGGGGGTGGTGGTGTGGGGAAAGTAGTAAAACTAGATGCGGCGGCGGCGAGTGTGGGACAAGTAGACTTGGGAGGTTAGCTTAGGCTATCCCCGTCTATTGTCTAAAAAAACTTTTTTATTCACTATTTTAACTATTTTTTATAACAGCGCTACATTGTCAAACAGTATTATATCCATTTTATATACCCACTGCCGGGATGCTCTTACCGCCACGAGAGTCAACTGCTGCCTTCCCTTTATTTTTCTCGTTGTGCTGGGCCTGGGCGTCGACGTGGTACTGTGCACAACTCACGGGGACCGTGATTCCGTGAAGGAGCTGTCTACTCTCAAGCAGTGTGCTACAGTGAAGTTACCAAAGCGTGTATATAGACTCCATAGACATGCTGAATTTATGGTCCGTTTGGATCCTCATGTCATATTGAAGTTTGAGCGCTAGTTAGAAATATGAAATAATAAATTAAAAATTATATTTAATATTTTTAACTAGTACCGAAACGTGAGCTAAATATTAGTACTTAGATTCAAATATCTTCTTAGACTGGGTTCATCAGTTGGTCTAAAAGGGACGTCTAAAACACTGTACGGCATGATAGACAGAGATATATAGTTGGAATAGTGAATGAACGGAGATAGATAGGCATCCTGTTGAACCTAGTAGCATATAGGAGTCCCAACTGCCACGCTTGTTTTGAATACTTGCAGGTTGCAGAGGCCACTGCACTGGAGTTGCCCTCATCGGAGTTTTTGGTTTGTACTCACAGGAATCATGGGTGGTCCATGTGTGGGCAAGCCCGGACAGACGCCCAG
The DNA here is from genome assembly GCA_022530915.1 of Paspalum notatum. Taxonomy (NCBI): domain Eukaryota; kingdom Viridiplantae; phylum Streptophyta; class Magnoliopsida; order Poales; family Poaceae; genus Paspalum; species Paspalum notatum. The sequence goes on from CM039685.1 coordinate 45,162,634, forward strand.
GCTTCTCTGTCAGCACAAGAGAAACTATATTTATATATACAGGCAAATAGAATGGCTTGGTACACTGAGCAATCCATATAAATGAGCGGCAGTCTATGTGAAACAGCAACAGTTTATCTAGAGACTCAACTATTAGTAAACGCAGCAACCCACTAACTGAGTTTAATCCTACTTTTTTGTGATACAAATACAACAAATCTATTATTATGTCTCTGAACTTTAAGAATAAATTTAGTAGAGCATATATTCTGAACGGACCGACAACCTATTAATCTGATAATTTGATAGAAAATTCTCGGACACAATTAATTTTAGTTTTTTAGTAAGACAATTGTCTTTTTTTCTTATGTTAAGGGACAATATGTTTTTCTAAATATTAAGTCCGCCGCATAGGCTCTTAAAAAATCCTGAGTCCGTCACTGACAAAAATAGTGTACTAGCCTGACCGAATGCAGCTAAAGAGATGGGAGAAACAACTCTAAGCACCCGGCCAAATGCAGCTAAAGAGATGGGAGAAACAACTCTAAGCACATGCTAACCTCCGTATAAATATTACTTCCTCCACCCCAAAAAGTAAGGCATATAAATTTTTGAAAATGTCAACTTTTTAAACTTTGATCAACAATTGGATCAAATCCATAAAATTTTTAGTGCATGCATGTTATATGTTTGGATTCATATTCAAAAACACTTTAATATAATGATAATTTTGTATTTGTTGATAATATACTTTTAAAATGATTGACAGTCAAAGTTCCGCTTTAAAAACCATGTCAAAATTTTATATGCTTTATTTTTTGGGATAGAGAGAGTATTGCTTAGTTCCCGTTTGGACACCACAAATTAAGAGAGTGGGCACGCATTTGTTCAGCTGCCAACGCCATTATTCAGTCTCTCTCTGCTAATCCTTGCATCACTTATCAAATCAGAGACATGCCGCTCTTGTTGTGCTGCTTTACTATACAACAAACAATACACTGCTTGTTCAAACACGGTCAACTGAAGGGTAAATAAAAATGTACACTGCCCCATCATCAACCCAGTTCACAATGGACGGGTCTGGGCAACATATCTCGCGATCCATGGAGCGCGATCCATGGATTCCCCAAGTTAGAAGTGCTCAAAGATGTATGTGGTTTACGACCTCACTTTAGCAAGCCGTGCCCTGATCTCCTCTAGGTCTTCCTCATCATCATCCTCAACACCCTCAGCAACAGCTTGTCTCTGCAAAACATAAAAAGGAAAAGATGAATGTATTTACAACAGAGGTCATAGAATTCACAATGAAAATCAAATCATCAGCCACTTCATTTGCTTCGGCTGCATAAAGTGACCAAATATACTACCCAGAGTATGAGTACTTAAATAGGTTCTCACCCTAAAGACACCCAACACATCAGTGAATGGGCAATTTGATTCCCAAAAGCCCTTTCCATACATTTGATTCTCAAAAGCCTTGATCTTTCCCGCTGAATGTTCACATACATGCAAAGAAACTTAAGGGGGGAAGCAGTTACCTCTTCTGGAACCTTGCTCGTGGAGGCCTGATGAATCTTCTGTGTCCTGGCAGCATCGGGTAGCTGGGAGGCAGTCTCCCCTGCTACTGAAGCAAGAACCTTGTCAACCTCCTCTTCAATTTCCTCCTCCATGTCCTCAGAGTCCAAGGCTGAATCAACTGCCTCGTTCACCATCTCTTCCATCACACCTGCCTATAGTCAGAATAACAAAATGTTAGCTTCAGCTATCACTTCCACTACAGGATTCAAATCTTTCAATAAGGCATAAGAAATGCATGAAATTACCTTGGTCATTTCTTTGCTAAATTCTTGCATTGTCGCAGCCAACTCTGGAGCTTTCATTAGATTGTTAACAATTTTCATCACTTCAGCACTTTTGGACAGATGGCCCACTGTTCTCGCGGTTGCTGAAAATTGCATCCACAGAAATTACTTGCTCATAAAACAAGGAAATAAAGACATAAAATAAGAACACCATTCCCTGGCCCAAAGGAAATGGTGAAATGAAACAGGATGCAGCTCAATTCTATAAAACAGGCATTTACAAGGGCTGAAGCTGAACATGAAACATAATATTGTCAATTGTGATCATTCTGAAATCCACTGCCAAATGGCAATTGCATCAACAAAGTTTAATATACGCATAAACCCAAATTTAAATGACATAACATGTGATTTCATTTTATGAGGTGCTGCAAACCTACGTCGCAGAAATATGTACATATTAAAAAAAATACTCTATGATGATATACTTTGTGGAAAAAGATAAATTGTGCACAAAAGAAATTTCATTTCGTAGATAGTTTGAATATTGATACTACAGTCTGCATTAATCATATCCCAAGTAGAAGGGCATGGCATTGAGTATTAACTAGAAGAATCACTCTTCCAGAAGTGAAAGGACAAATCTCGGTTCCCAGCTTCTCACGGACAATATCAGACATCAAACCAACAAAAAGTATCAGAAGAATAAAATGAGACATACCGACAATTTCTCCAAGGTGCATCGATACTGAATTTAGTTGAGCCTTATTTTCGTAAAGACGATTAACAGCGCGTCTTGATCTTACAATCTCCTTAGCAAGTGCCTGAGAACAATGTCAATACTATATTAGATTGTCAGGCATCGTTCTTTTGGGCGGTTTCATTGCAGAAGCAACACATGGAACAGTGTCAAGAGGGTTCCAGACACCAGAATTTTGAAACAGACAGCGGTGCAGGTCTCGTCACCCAGCGCAAGCACTGTTTGTGTTTGGCAAAGTTGCCGAAAAAGAACAGATCCTCAGGTACAAAGTTGTATACCAAGAACTTAATTATGTATGACATATACAATCCATCATGAGGCGTGAAAATATTATGTTTTTTTTTTTCTTTCAGTGCAAGCATTCTCCTACCTTGTTCAGTATCCCTGCACTAAGACCTAACGCAATGGTCACACTGAAATAAACATGTGAGGGTTTTTTTTTTTTTTCTCCCATGTAACTTGTAACATTACAGAAGACAATGAGCACCAATTCTAAAACCTTGAAACTTTAGCGGCAGGTGATTAATTTGGTCTGTCTTTATTATTGCTCCTAGATTCACGACAAACTGTGCTACTACCAGAAGCCCAACAATACATGCTACCCTACAAGAGAGCAAGCTGACAGGAATGCTTACATAAAACAACAAAGATTAAACCAGTCGAACCTTTGCAGATCCCATGTCGTTGCGCTTGGCAGCCTCCCTGATGGCTTTCTCCACGTTCTTCTCCTCCCTCTGCACATCTGCGAAGACAAAGGAAAAGACAAGTAAGAACAACGGGTAGTCTGGTGGCCAAAGTTACCGATAAGGATCACAAAAACAGTAACAATGCTATGGGTAAGGGTTGGCTCCCAGCCCCAACGCGATCGCAAATTCGCAAGGACCGCGCGGTTAATCGCGCCACCATTTGGCCAACCTCTGAGGCGAACCCAGGGCACCAAGCTGCACCCTGCCACCGATCCGTCAAAACCCCACGCCATCCCAATCACCTAGTACCCTGATCACGGCAGGGCCTGATCCCGAGTCCCCCTAGGGGCTCGAGGAAAGGAGAGGTGGTGGGAACGAGAAGGAAAGGGAAGGGAAGGCAGAGTAGGACCTCGGATCTGGCGGTCGAGGACGCGGCACTCGTTGCGGAGGCGGCGCTGCCACTCACGCAGCTGCTGCTGCGGCGTCGGCCGCGGCTTAAGCAGGCTCTTCACCTTCTCCATCGCCGCCGGCGGCCGCCGACCAGGCGAGCGGATCGAAGGCGAATCTCCCAAGCGGAAGCTTCACGCGGGCTTATTCCCTCGCCGGAGAAGACGGATAGGCCAGAGGGAGAAAGCGGGGAGCGAGGCGCGTCGTTGCGGGCCGGCGGGCGGGTAATCTCTACCTCTACCTAATGGAAAGAGAATAAGTTTTTACGATTAATCTATACATCCTGAGTAGGTGAAGCCCTTTAAACATTTCTCTCGATACGTCGCAAGATCCACAAGCCATTATGCACAACTCATTGATGGTTTTATCAATTTTCTGTGCCTAACACATTCATGCATTTGTTTAAAATCATACACATCTTTTTTCTAATATTTTAGTATTCTATTTATTGCATTTCATTTTATAAATTATGCCCATTTCAACTAAAAAAACGCGTGGGGTATCATCTGGTTGATGTTATAATCTAATCCAAAGAAAAAGCGGGTCATGAGTGGCCAGGTTAAATTTGATTTGACTCTAACTAAAATTTAATCAAACAATAACATTTTTACTTACATAGTTTATTTAGACCAAAATAAGCTGTGATTGAAAAAAATGTGATATTTTAGATAAATGTTAGTATGATAAAGTCAACTACGTCAAATTGTGACCTAAATTTGGTCTGTCTACCATTGGCCCTAAACCAAACAAGCCTTAAGATTTCTTAGTTCATCTTATCACAAACATTACATATGATATGTTTAATTAATGTTACAAGTCTAATCCGAAGAGAATAAGCTTTGTTGATGTTACAAGTCTAATATGAAGACAAGAAGCTTGATTCATCTCACCACAAAATAATGTGGGACTGGTATCACGCTGACATTGTTTTTGTTTTGGCAGCCGTGCAGATCTGGAGGCAATGACAATGTGTTGCGTGGTTGAGCCTGGAATGGAGGTCGCCACCTATGAGGAGATGGTGGCGCCAATGAGGAGGGGGAGGGAGCGCTGTATGTGAGGAGGAAGAGGAGGCAATGGCAATGTGATGACAGGTGGGGGACATATATCAGTGAGAGAGGACCCGCATGCCACATCAGCTAAAATCACCATTAACATCACTTTTTAAACAGTTGCATAGGGTAATTTTACTTGTTATAAAGTCAGAAGATATATGATTTTTATTTTTTTAAATTAGTGTTTCTCAAAATTTGTGGGAGGAAAAATAGACTTCACTCATGAATTTATGTTACATAATCAAAAGAAATTTTAATACGATGTAGTATCCTCTTTTCAAGCTTACTTTTTTTCTTTCGGCGTTAAGAAAATCCGTTCATATATTTCATCCATCCTCCATTTCTCCTGGCCGTCTACCGTCGAAATCAGTTTATGTGTATCTTCCAAGTCCTCTCGCTTTGGCTATTGCCATAGTGTCATCTAGTCAGATCGTTGTTCAAAAGAAAAAAAGCTGCAAATTAACAAAGTAACTTTGATTTTATTGAAGCAAAATACCTAACCAGTTACATAAATATTTACACCATAATAAACATCCAAAAATCTGATTGGTATGTACTATTCAAGGAAAGTAGTTCTCTAGGATAAACTAATAAACTTCATGGAGAGTTAGCTCTGCCAAATAGGCCATTAGTGCAAGGGGCTCAAGACCTTTTACAATGATACTATCACACTAATAAACTCTACTACTCTAGTAGTGATCTCTTTTGATAGTCAGGTACCAAAAGAGAAGAAAACTATCAAAACAGAACACGGTATTAATTGCTTTCCCAAGGCCTCAGGATTTTCATTTAATAACATTAGCTTTTAGATATCCAACTATGCTGCGATAGAGTACCAAGCAAATCAACATTTTCTAGCGTGCGCACAACGGTCCTTTACGAACATTAATATTACCACGTCAATAACAACACAATTATGATATTACAGAAAACATTTATGCCCCTTCTCCCCTTCTATTCGTGGTCGGAAGAAGAAACCAAACTGACAGCTCATGACAACCCACTGAAGTATCTTTCAATTAAAAGTTTCTCCAATTTCAAATGTTTCAGCGACTGATCTGTTGTTTCTTTGCTCCTTCAGGAGATTACAATCTTTTTTGGGAGGAAGGTGACCAAAATTTTTAAAAGGACACGAAAAGAAATCCAGAGGTCAGCTAATCATAGAGCCCTTCTTCATGCCATATGTCGACCAAAAAATCAACCATCTCCTACATAAGTTCCGCAAGTCAGAAGCTGATAATATGATGATCAACAGAAATAAAAGAGCTTTGGCTCAGGGATCTTACAGCTAGTGGGATTGGCTGTGGAAAATGCTCGCTTGTCGATAAGAGTTCATCATATGTCGTGGACCAACTGCGATGTGAAAGTCACAGTACAGCTGAGAATAAATATAACCAATTTCTCGCAAGAATAGTTTGCAGCCTGCCATGAATCAAGAATCTGTCTAGCTAGCAGCATGAGATACTAGAAGCTTTCTTCAGTGTAAAAATAACCTAACATCGCTAATTTGCTAGGTGCTCCTGACAGCTGTTGAAGTGTTTGCCAGAACAAGTACATCAGGTGCTCATCATATCAACCAACTACTCTCTTCGTTCCAAATTATAGTTCACTTTAGTTTTGTCCTGAGTCAAACTTATAAAGTGAGCTATTATTTGGAATGGAGGGAGTAGGATATTAGCTACGGTACCTCTTTTCTAAATTAGTTAAATAACTATAGTAAATCTATGCATTTATATGCAGTGTCGATTGCAAAATTTCACAAAATATTAGAAATTTCACAGCATCGTCAAACTAGCCAATTTACCAAATACCGGCCCAAACCAATGATAGATTATTGAAATCCATATATCACTTCCAACAGAAAATTATGATTCAGACAATAGAAGAAGGATCAGAAACCTTATTACTGGCTCTCGAGGTGCCTTTTTTGGAACTTCTGCCTGATGTCCAACCCATTGCCTCCTCATCTCAGCCCATGCTTCAGCAGCTGCAGAAACAAGATTCATATCAGCCTGCAAATGACTTTCCAGTATTAATTCCAATTTATTATTAGCTACATAAAAATATTATTATCTTAATAGCTGATCACAGAAGCTCTCAGCTAACAAAAGGCTATCCCTGACAAAAAGAAGGAAAAACATAAGTGAGAAACGATGTTCTGTAGAGTGTAGACTGACTCAACAGTCAACACTATGACGCTACCAAATCACAATGTGTTTTACATTATCATTCCAAGATAAACAACTCGATGTGTACAGTTATTGTTCAAATATTAAAATAGTTTGGGTTAGACTTTGGTATCGTTGGTACAAGCACAATTAACCATATGATTTCACCAGACTGTGTATCAAGATGCTTTACAATCTACTGGATGAAATAACTACATACATATTTACTTGATGTAATCAAGCTACCTTTCTGAAACTACTTATGTAGTAGTATGCATATAGACGTAATTTATCAAAATCAAAACACCCATGGTAAAATTCCAAAATAAAATCATACCATGGTTTATAAATGATGTGTCTGCCCCGTTTTCCATTGGCATTTTAGAATCGTTGACTATTGAGTTGGGAATAGACGAGATATTCCCCTCAAGAGAAACTGATATGCTAACATTGTTCTCCATTGCTTCTAAACCTGATTGCCATCGCCTTCTGTTTCCAGTAGATGAATACTGATATTTCTTTCTTAAAGATCCTTTCAGTTTAGAATCTGGAAGAGACTCTGATTTGCTTAAATTACCAATACAGCCACTGTTCTGCATAAATTAAACATCAGATATGCTTGAGGGGGAGAATTACTCCAAAGATGGCTTTCAAGTGCTTAGTAACTAAAAAAATGATCCCTAACGATTATTTGCAAGGCATGAAAAAAAGGTTTATGGTGTCATAGAATGATAATAGATCTTTTTTTTGTACATATGAAGAGCACCTACCCCATATAAGCTCAAAGGGTATGTCATGCAAACACCTCAGCCATTCAGTGTGCTATGGAAGCTGTTTAAAAGAATGAGATGGTTTATCTTTTCATGTTCCAGACATCCATTGTACAGCTATTTGGTTCTGAAAAAAAGAAAGAGAGAATGAGTTAATGTTATGGAAATCTAGCTTAAATAAAGTATTAGCAGTGAAGAAATAAAGCGATGACCAAATAAATCTGGGCACGAGCTCTGCTGCAAGATGCTATTTCAGCATTCCCATAGGAAAAAAACATGTAGAGCAGATAATGCAGGATAATGATTCTGTGGTCAACAGTTCAGTTGGACAATGAACCTGTAAACAGAGACCATACACTTTCGGGATGCTTGTCCATGCTATAACCATTGGACTCCTCTCTGTTTATTCATAAGCTAACTAACCAAGTCCGAGAATTGCAAAGGAGCAGGACGTCAACCAGCAGGTGCTGGAAGAATGACACACGATAATGTTTACATGTTTCTTATGTAGTTCTCCTAGACACGCTAAAAATGAAATCGTATCATCTAGGATCTAAACTTGCTGTCCAGTTTGCTCTGAACCTCCTTTTGAAATTTCAGTGGTTATTCGCTTTCATTAGGGCGCAAGGTTTTGATCTTAGAATTGCTCAGAAAAAAAAAGTCAATAAGCAAAACCCAGCCCCAAATGACGTGCCATCCGTTAGTCAAATCCCACCATCGTCTCCTCCAATTCGATAGCTTCCACGGTCCCATCCATCCACCTCTAACTCTTGTGCACCTACTAGTCCATAACCCATCCACCCGTGGTTTGCATTCCTTCCACCCAGACAAACATGAGGCAATCACGGGCACACCCTCTCCGGCTGGGGACCGCGAACAAGGATTTCCAACAGATTCACGCACGGATCAGGCAAACCGATTTGTCGCGGGGAACCCAGTAACAACCCACCCGATTCAGCAATCGTTGCAGTTGCAGATAAAAAAAATCAGAGAGTAAAATGCAATCATTCACGAACAGAGACATGAACGGCGAGCGACTCGAACCTCGCGAGCAATCCGGAACGGGAGAAGAGGCCGGATCGCTTTTCCCTCCTCGCCTTGTGTGTTCCTCCCTGGCTGCTCCGCTTTTGGCAAGAGGGGAGAGGATTGAGAACGTGAGACGGGGGGGGGGGGAACAATGGGGGACGGAAATTTGGTCGCATCAGGCCGCCGCCGCCGCCCGGGAGGATGAAGACGTGGACGGGAGGTGGAAGGAATGCGGTAGGTCGTGGGTCGTCCCTGGACCGCGTCCACCGATCTAACTCCAGCGAGCCGCGACCGCGCGCGGCGGTAGGATGGCGCGGGGTGCGTGGACCGGGCGTGCGCGCGCGCGGGGCAGCGGTGGGATGGGCGGCCCTGGCAGGGACAGAAGGGGAAAGGAAGGTTTGACTAGTCGTGCAGCTTGTGCCTTCCAATTCCATCCAATCAGTCGTCTCGCGTTGTCCTCGAGGACACCGCCAATCCAATCCACGCCACGGCACACTACCGGTGCAAAGGGCCATGGGTGGTCGTCAACCCAGAGCTCGAGCGATGGTGCTTGAGAAGTGGGAATGAGAAGAAAGAGATCTGGTTAATGAGCTTGTGCTGCAGCAGGGCCTGTTTCAGAACCAGTGATCCGAGAAGTTGATGGGGTGGCGAAGGAAGTTTGCATGACACGAATTAGGTAATTGTGCGTCGTTTTCATTCTAATCTCGTTAAGGTTTTTTTTAGAACCTCACTATACGGGTTTAAAGTCCTCGATTTGGTATATGCACTCGCATTTTTCTAGATTCATTCCAAGTGTGAGCTTTTTTAGAACATGTGGTTTTTACCATGACGATAGCTATAATCGCATGATAGTTTTCACCGTGATGCAGATCATGTTACAAATCACTGATAGATGCCACGATAGATAGGTAGATGTGATAGAGAGAAACCTTACAAGTTGTGTATGTGTTGTCATTGGTCCTCTTTTATCCCAATGTGCAATGTTCCTCCCATCCTAAGACAAGATATTTTAGATTCTTTTAGGCCAGTTTGAACTAGATGAGAAATGATGCATTTAGTCTCCTTAAAAGCCAACCTACTTAACAATATTACATTACATTAAATTAAGGAAAAAATATAAGAACAAGGTTAATAATAGATGCGGTAGGACGAATTTATTTTAGATTCTTTTTTAATTACTAGAGTGTGACGAATTTGACTCTGAAATTTTATATATATAGATGAGGTAGGCTGAGATGTACATTTATGATTTTTTTTTTTGAATTTTTTTTATACTTGTTTTAGTAGAGTTACACGGTGGTTGAAATAAAACTTTGATTGCACTCCATATGTTGCCTTTCTTTATTGATAAGGTTATACATCAAAACAAACACCTCGTAAAGTTATGAGGTGCTTATCTACATGGTGTTATTTTCGTAAAATTCTAATGCGTTGTCATGCTAACTATTAGCTAGCTACTTCTTGGAAGCAGGTGGCCTTCTGACTTTGGTGGCATGCTCGAACGCATAGCCAATCTCAATCAACCTTGGCTCATAACCCTTGAGCCCGCCAAAGCATATAGTGAAGGGGACTTCCTGTTTGTCGTACCCCGCCGGCACAGCGACGCCCGGATAGCCGCCGACGGCGAGAACAGAGGAGGCGTCGCTGTTGGGCGCCATGGTTGCATCCAGCCGGTGTTCCTTCATCAGCTTCTCCAGCCCATTGGTGGATATGTCTTTGAGGCGTTGGATTGCAGCTCTCTCCCTGATGCCAATACCATTGGTTTTCTCGGCCGCAATCAGATCCGGCTGTCCAAAGTCTTTGAGTCTCTCCTGCAACAAAGATTAATCTCATCTGATCATATCATGTTTGATTTCAGCAAAAATCAATGTCTTTTCAAGATTATGAACAAACACCAACGTTTATCCACAGGGTGTCTTGAAAATTGACAGCAACCACTCTTGTTGATTCTAATCTAAAGTTTCAAGGACAGATATTATGTTTACCTCAACTGGATCGGATGCGCGTTATTGAAGGCTATGACTTGTGCAAGAGATCGGACTGGAGAGTACAACAAGTCTGATAAATAAAAATTCAGGCTTAACTTGAACTCTGCATTCATCAGAAGTGTCTCTTGGTCGGTGAAATTTGTTGCGATATCAAGATCCTTGACCAAGACTGCGCCATGTTGCCTTCCATGAAGAGTACAAATTAAGCAATTGCCTTGTCAGTTTATCTGAAATATTTATCACAAGAGATGTGTGTGCTTATGGAATCAGCATGTTAGTATGTAGCATGAGCTTATTGAAGTACTGAGCACCACATAGCATCAAAATTAAGCACATAGATGAGCGCAATGCAACCATTCTTTTTTCTTATGATCGGTACAAAAAATTCCCACATTTTGACGGTTTAGAGACCAAAACTTAGCGGCCAATATACATGCGATAGATTCATACCATAATTAGCATGTTGGATTCTGTAAGTGAAAATGTACTTCCAGGTATACCAAATGTTTCAAGCTATTCTCATACCAAATCACCACTTGCATAAACAACACTTTTAGCCCATTTAAACACTACCATCGCCAACTGTGTCTATTTAATCACCTCTCTGTTCTGTTGCCCGAATAAATGGCTAAACAATAAGTGAGGCGACCAATTATTTAACATTTAGGTGAATATTGTACCAAATGTATACATACCCAGGATCAACAAATTCTTCTTTTTTAAGATAGTAACAGGCAGAAATTTTGATAGATGCATATTTGGTAAAATAATATTTTTAGTTGTGGACCGAACTATTACCTCACTGTATTGAGATGTTTCTCATAAACCGTCATATACAGGTCACCGTACCCTTAAAAAAAGACATCAGGGACACCGATTTTCTTGCCCCTCAATCCATCAATCCTCAGGAATTGCCTGTAACCATCATGTGGGATGTAATTGGACACTGCTCCGGTAGCTTCAGCATCAAGCGCATCATAACCGACAATGGCATGTAGCACATAGACGGCAATGGTCTGCAATGACAGACATAAGCTAATTATTATCGTCATTCGGTCGTATCATGTCAAACCTCTGTATTTTTGCTCTGTGTTCTCTTATTTATGTACGTTTGGACATGAAAGAACAAAATATGTTTTTTTTTTTGTAGAAAGACATCTGAATGAGTACTAAATATGAATTTACTATAGCATTTCCATATGTATACTGAACTGAACTAGTAGTGGGGATCGGCGCTATGAAGCTTGGCATTTGGAACTACGTTTATGCCCAAGGCAAGCATTGTTTTCTTTTATTATAAAAAGGAAAGCATATAGAGTCAACTGTATCAAACAATAATTTGTAGAGAAACATTAATTTAGACAGAGGCTACCAGCTCGTCTATTTCATTGTTTATATTTCAATTCACAACGTGTATAATATTTTGCACATAGATATGCATGCTCTGATGACCTTAAACTAAGAGCGAATCATGCAAAGTCATTCTCTAAAGTCTAAGAGCTTAAAATTATTTTATCTTGATTCACAACCAACAAAGAGAACTTCTCAGCTGAGTTTTTCCCGGGAATCATTTCTTGTTACTTCTTGTTACAGAATCACTTCTCACGTAGAAACGTAATCACAGAAAGCTCTATCAAACAATCACTTCTTCCTCACTCCACTTGACTCCCTCTGCCCACTCATCCAACTCCATTTGGTGCCCACACTACATATGCCCTCGCGATAACCATCTATGTGGTTGGGAAAACTATCGTGTGATATATAGATTGGGATGGTGTAACCGATTGACTAATGTTGTCCTTTCTGCCATGGATAAGAAATTTTCTTTGAACCTCTAAAGTGTGGTTTCTATTAAGGACTTGTTTGGTAGGGCTCCGGCTCTTTTGCTGGAGCAAGAGACCTTTTACAAATCCTTTGGCAAAATGGCTTCTTCTGTATTTTTTTTGAATGGATGTAAGAAATGTCCATAGTTGAAAAGGGAGCAGATAGTAGCAACAATTTTGACGCATCAGCTCCCCCAATAGAAAAAAAAAAAGGCTCCGACTCTCTTGCGGCTCCATGGCTGAAGCCGTTTTTGCGTTGTTTGGTACGACTTCACAAGGAACTGACGTTGTAGCTATGCAAGAACCCTACCAAAGGGGGTCCTAAAGCTTTTGCCTCAATCATTTTGAGTTTCTTTGTGTGTAAGGAGGCCTTAGGTATCTTCAAGTTAGCTGATTGCTCTCGCATGTAGTATGTATTGTTGGAGGGGGGGGAGGTGTTTGCATTCGGTGAGGTTAAATTTTGGTTGAGCAAGTTGACTTTTGATCCTAAACATTTGCCAAACGAGATGGAGAGTTTTCTTTTCCTTTTTTTTTTTTGTTTTTGCTAAGACCTGCACTTTCCTAAACTGATGTGTTGGAAAAGGCCAATGCATTCTTAAGGGCCAGTCATAGGAGGCCTCTAGATGCTACAAACTTGATAATCTTCCGTAGTGGGTTTTTTGCCATCGTCTTTGCGGATGACTCTAAAGTATGTTATTAGATGTGTTGGTGATCCATATTAGCACCTTGAAGACGGATGAGGCCAAGATGGTTGAAATCTAATTTTTCCACCCTCGGGCAAAGCATAATGCTATCATCACCTCTAGCAGGTAGACTCATTTTGCAAAATCAAAGGTTTTATATATGTTAATAAAAAAAGTCTGGTCCAGTTTTATACAAGCTCTTTATTACGTTTTGCGTAACTATTGCTTCAAATGAAGATATCTTGTAAGAAGAAAACAATCAACGTACTATTCTAGCTAGGAATTTCATTGGCACATCGAGAAGTTCCAAACTATGACCCTCACTCATATGTAATCGAATCAAATACGGACATATATTATTACTAATTCCATGTTTGTTTTAATACTTTTACTTTGAATTTGAATCGAATACGGATATTACCATATGTGTCGCACAAATTTGAATAGTTATTGATATATATGAATTTGAGTACAATACTTGATTCGTATATGAATTGGATACTGAATATATTGGGACCGGGAGACAGATTGGGTCTCGATCAGCTCTTGCAACGGATCCGCGTATATTTAAACCCCTACTTATACGGGTCCGCTGCTTATCTACATATCTCGCCTAATCTACAATTGTACATATCGTCGCCCCGCTGCTTAGGGTTGGGCATGGAGTTCCTCTCGGATCGCCCAGCCGCCGTCGGGCGCCAACCGCCAACCGAGGTGGACTACATCAGCGGTCTCCCCGACGACCTCCTCCTCCAGATCCTTGCCTGCCTCCGCTGCGCCCGCGCCGCCGCCCGCACCAGCCTGCTCTCGCGCCGCTGGCGCGGCCTCTGGAGGCTCCTCCCCGATCTCTCTTTCCGCGGCATCTTCGCTCCGGGCGCTCTCGAGACCGCCCTCGCCCAGGTAGCAAGCACAGAGCTGGGCCTACTCGATATCAATGACACCTTTGATCACATCGACCACTGGTACTCCACCGCGGCCGTTGCGCCGCTGCTCCGCGCCGCCGCGCGTCTGGCGCCTGTGGTGCTGAGAGTGGCAATATGTGGGGACCTGCGTGAGCACGATGTTCCCCTCGAGGTGCCCATTTTCCACCGTGCAAAATCGATCGAATTTTCTGTCCGCGGTCTCAACTTAACACCTGCGCCCGGTGGTGAATTCCATATGCTTGAGAGGCTCTCTGTCGAAAGTTGCAGACTGGACATTGGTCTACTGGTCTCACAATGCCCGTGCCTGCGTGTGCTAGAGCTGAAGGATTTTTTGGTCCCTGACCCTGACTCTGACATTGTCATTGTCCATTCGACGACGATTGAGGAGCTTGTTGTGTCTCCTCGGGGTCATATTCGGGGTGTTGACATTGTAGCCCCAGCGCTTAATAAGTTCACCATGGACACCAGGATGTACTTGATGCATTTCAACGTGTCATTCTTGGCACCTATGGTGAAGGATCTCTCATGGCACTGCCGGAGCTCATTTAGGAACATAGGAATCAGTGAGGAGTGGCGCCTGCGTGAGTTGTATTTATGGATAGAGGACAAGGTCTGCGGCCTGAATTTGACAATTGAAACACGGGTGCGTGTCCACTCCTCCTTTTTTTCCCCTGTATTCTTTAGAACAGTTAGCAACTAAAATCATGAAGTTCTGCTTTTCTTACGATCAATGTTTAGCTCTTTAGAAAACTGTAATTGCGCTTAGAGAGGCAGGGCATCAAAATCTTGAGTCCGCTTATTGTCGTACCAACCCACACACTTTCAAGAACCCATCACAAGCTATTGCCATATTATTTTTGTTTGCTTTTTCAGTACTAGGGGTACGCTTGTTGATACTATTTTTGTACCAACCCACACAATTTCAAGAACCCATCACACGATATTATTTACAAGGGATCCCTATTTACAAATTTCTTTTAAAAGAAAAGGATCAACGAAAGTCTCCTCTCCATGGACTCAGCTTACCTGTAAGCTTTGGCCAAGATAGATCATCTTTTCCTGAAGCAAAACCGTAATGAGTTGATGTGCAGATATGCTTTGTAAATCAGTATATTTATTTAATTCAATATTTCAATCTCTTAACGCTAATTGCTGATCCATTTTAATCAGAAGGCCCTTGCAACAAGTTACATTGTCACTCTACCTGGTGCAACATTTTTCCAACACGGAAGCAAATAATGTATCATTTTGTTACAAATTCCTGCACAGCTTATTTAGAAATAATTTTG
Source organism: Paspalum notatum (assembly GCA_022530915.1). NCBI lineage: Eukaryota > Viridiplantae > Streptophyta > Magnoliopsida > Poales > Poaceae > Paspalum > Paspalum notatum. Next base: position 45,178,030 of record CM039685.1, read on the forward strand.
TAACTAGTCCAATAGTATACTTCTATTACAATAGCTGTTTTGTCTTACTAAGATAGTGTCAATCTGTCCAGAAACAACAGGCTTAAGTTTTGCGACAATCATCCAAAAACTAGTCCAATAGTATGCTTCTATTACAACTGTTTTGTCTTAAAAACCCTAGATCTTTGCCTTTTGTATCCTTGCTATTTAAATTTGCCAAATCCAAATGCTTTGTTATGTTGTAGTGCGTGGTTTACCTATTGATTCATTTTACTGCCACTATACTTGACTCCTATTACCTTTGACTTACGAGTTTTACAAATTTCCAGGACGACTTTATAACGCATCTGGAACAGGACTTGATGCAACTAATAGCCCAACTTCCTAACTTTTCTTTTCTGAAGCTATCCCTGGAAACACAGGGACATGTTTTTGGAGGAATGTTGTTGAATTTACTTGGGAATTGCGCTGCCATACAACGTCTTAAGTTGGCCATAGATTCTGAGGTAATTCTTCACTTGAATTGGCGATATACGTCATTTGATCTTGGAATAGTTGCAAGTTCATGTGTATTGGATATATGTGGAGTCAACAATACTTCATTTCTCTTTCAGACAGCAAACAATGCGTGCCCCCCAAATTGTCCCTGTGATCAACCGCAAGGCTGGAGAAATCAGAGTATTCCCTTGATGGCTCTTGAAGAAGTAGAAATAAGAAATTTCAAAGGAAATGGACACGAAGTTGATTTCATGAAACTTGTGTTCAGATGCGCACCACTGATGAAAAGAATGTCTGTCATACTGACCCCTGAGGCTTTATCAAATATCGAGGAGCGCAAGGAAATCTGGGACATATTCGAGGAGAATCCATCTGTAGAATGCTGCCTTTATAGAAGTCGTAGAAAATACTAGGTGTAACAGGAGAAATATCCTGAAGCTTGTCTTTTCAGAACTCAACATCGTGCTTTAGTTCCAGACTGAACCATGTTCCATCTCATTGCCGGTCTGTTGATCTGGTGTAGTGAAGTCGGTGCTAATGAAATCTGATCTGTCTCATTTATACTTAAGAGTTGTGTTCTCATTTTGTTGAAATTTTCTAAACACAGAAATCTGATCCGCACTGTGACAGAGAAATCTCCACTGTGATGTCTGATACTATTAGATTGTACTATCTCCTTTATCCAAACAAATGACCCTTGTAGTCGAGGTGCCCATCTTCCACCATGCAAAATCGATGGAGTTGGATCTGCTCGATCTCTACTTAGCACCTCCAAACCTGCATAGTGAGGTGAGTTCCCTATGCTTGAGAGGCTCTCGATCTCAGGCTGCCATTTGGGCTGGAACAATGGTTTCCTGGTCTCACGATGCCCATGTCTGCGTGTGCACTTGGCTATGATTATATCTTTTCTATTTAAGTTTGCTACTTTGCTATGCTGGGGTTTATCGAATCATCATTTTACTGTCACTGTACTTGTCTTCTACTTCCTTTGACATAAGAGTTTTTAAAATTTCTAGATCATCCGACCGGACTGTGACTTGATCCAACAAATAGCCAAACCCCCTAACTTTTCAGTTTTGAGGCTATATCTGTTGACAAGGGGGCATGTTTTTGGAGGGATGGTGTTGAATTGAATCTACTTGGGATGTGTGCTTCCATACAAAGTGTTAAGTTGGTCATAGAGCTACACAAGGCAATTCTTCACTTGAACTGGCTGATATATACATTTTCAGGAAAAATGTGTTGCTGCAGTTCATCATTTGATGTTGAATAATTGTAAATAAGTTCATGTATTTTGGATATGCGGAATCAACAATACTTCGCTTCTCTTTCAGATGATAGACACAGCATGCCCCACATCCTTGTGATCAACCACAAGACTGTAGAGATCAGAATATTTCCTTGATGGCTCTTGAAGAAATAGAAATAGAAAAACTTCGGAGGAAGTGGACATGATGTTGATTTCATGAAACTTGTGTTCAGATGCACTCCCCTGACGAAAAGAGTGACCGTGAGACTATCCCCTAAGGTTTTATCTGGTAACAGGGGATGCAGGACTATTTACGAGATATTCAAGGCGAATCCATCTGTATTCTGTAAAATGCTATGTTTGTAGCAGTAGTGGCAAGCAGGTTGTGTAATCGGTTACAATACCGGTGTCCCATGTATGCAGTTTTTGCTGAATATGCAGGATGAGCTGCTGCCAAAATCTGTTTGTTTCGTTGGTTGAATATAAACCAGGTTATATGATCTAGTAACTGTAGTGGCAGATATTGCGACTATGTCCTGGTGACCCAGCAGCCATCTCGCTGTTCCAGAATCCAGACTGCTGCACCTCGCACCGGTGGATCCCATCATGGCATCGTATCGGTCTGGGGGCAGCAGAACTGACTTGGACATCGTTGTCGAGTTGCCCTGCTTCGACGATGCATGCAGACTCTTTTCAGGCAATGATTATCACAGATCAAATTGTTAAGGATACATTTTGCCTTGCGTGATGGAACTGGGGCTGTATGTGCGCATTGGGATTAAGGCCCGACCAACCTGGCATTCTTAGTTTCTGAGACTTGAAACAACGTGGAAGTTTGAAAATGAAACAAGGCCATATGTACATCTGAAACGAATAGTTGCATTCCTATGACATTATTATGTTCAGATCCTTTTATATTCTGATCTACTTATATCTGCTTATTGGTATGTTAAATTAGAGGTAAAATATGCAGCTTTTGGCCATGGAATAAGAAATCTACATTGTTGTCATATACCCATATTACGTGAGATTGAAAGTAAGCCTGTCGTAGTAGTTTAACAAGTAACAACATGAATGGAACCAAAACTTTGATTTTTCGTTGAGCTATTCTATGTACACTCGTTCTACACAAATGATGAACTATACAATGGCTGATGGATCCTGTAAATGGTGGATGCCAATAGCAGTTGTCAAGAGTGACATATCTATGAACTAAGAATGTTCAGGAGTGTAACCCTGTTCCGGATTAATCTCCTATACAGAAGTTCTGCTCCATCCTCCAGATCTTTGATATTGCACTCTAACACCTTCAACTGCTCCTCCTTGCAAACGACTGAAACTTTTTTCTGGAATGCCTTGAAGACGATAGATGATTTGGGCGTTGCAATTTGCTTCGCCAGGAGCTGCACTGTTGACTCAAGAAGAGAGGTAGTAATCTCTCTAGCGTCGCTCAAGAGCCTCATGATTCTGCAGTCCTCCTTGTCAGAGGTAACCCTCGTCTCAGCCTTCTTGAAATGTTTCTTTGCCTTCTTCACCAAGCGCAAGTAAGACTGGATCTTGGCTTGGACAGCTGCATCATCTCCTTTTCTGAGAGATACTTGCAGATCTTGGACGATGGACTTCAACTCGGCAAAGTCCTCATGCATGGAGTTGCAGAGATCCAATAGCTCAAGAGAGCTTTCCATCTCTGCATCCAACATCTTCCTTTGCTGGAAGGAGCAAACTTGGTTGCTAGGCAGGCACATAAGCTCCTCAATGGAGTTGTAGATGCCTTCAATCCTCCTCAGAGCATCACTGGTTGTCTCGATCGTCATTGAAGACGAGGAGGAGCATGCCTCAAGGATTTGCAGCTCCTCTTCAACTTTGGAGGCAGGCCTAGAAGGCAGACTGATTGATCTTTGGTGGTAAGCCATGACTGTTGCTAGAGCTCTTCTTTGGTTAAGGAGGTGAGAAGCTGAGAGAGCAGATGTTGGTTTGATTGTGCCTGGGCTTCAGGGGAGGACTATTTATACTGAAAAAGTGCGTGTGATGGTATCATGTGGGTGGTGGACAAATAGAGTTCTGCCATTTCAATTGTGCAGCATATGGAATCTGTCCCATGTGCAGTTCAATTTTCTAGTACATCATCTATCCTACCGAGGTGCTATCACATTGTCATGTTCCAGCTACTGGCAGCAAGAATCAACAGGTTAGTTCACTCTATTGGTGGATACTGAGTCACTGACATGATTACATACTCTAGAGATTATTTTAGTAGATTGCATAATAATTATTATTTCTGACAAGCATATAGAGTTGAAGTTCAACTAAGAGCAGTTCATACACGTGTTGGAGCTGGCTTGTTTTAGATTTCGGCAGCAAGATCCACTAAACGAGGATTCTTTGCCTGTTGTTGGGGGCAAGACGTGGCATCTACATAACATGCCTATCTTATAGTAAAGCATTTGAAATATCAACTTATCAATGAACTGGCCCTTTAAACATCAATAATTATGTGGATTTTCTGGGTAATCTTTGTTAAGAAAAATCAAGATAACTGAACTGACAAAACACATAACCACGAGATGGAAATTCATAAACAGTGAAGTTTACAAAAGGAAAATTGACCAAAACCTGTGCCTTTTTCCGGTAATTTTCTGTACAGTTGCTCATCTACAGGTAGGCTACAAAATTCTATGATGATCAGCAGATCCTCTAAAAGGCGGATGCCAATCGAAATGGATCAGGGCTGCATCTACAAACTGAGAGTGTTGAGGAGAGAAACTCTGCTCTGGATCAATTTCCTGAACAAAGTCTCAACTCCACCCTCAAGATCAACAATGACCAACTCGATCTCCTGCAGCTGCTCCTCTTCGCACATTACTCTTCTTTTGTGGAAAGTCTTGGAGACAAAGGACCACTTGCTAGAACTTGGTGCTGTAATTTGCTTCGATAGGAGATACATCGAGGATTCAAGCATGGAGATTGTAATCTCTCTGGCTTCAGCCAATTGCTTGACCACCCTGCAGCTGTCCTGGTCAACTGTAGCAGGCTTCTTGATGATCTTCTTGAACTGTTTCTGCACCTTCTTAACCAAGCGGACATAAGACTGCATCTTGGCCTGAAGAACAGAGTCATCTCCTCCTCTCTTGATGACCAGCTGCATCTCCTGGATGCTTGTCTTGAGTGCAGAAAAGTTCTCTTGCATGGCGTTGCAGAGGTCAAGCATGACGAGGGAGTGCTCAAGCTCTTGCTCCACCGCATTCCTGTGCTGTGGCCGGCAAATGCTGACTTGGCCGCTTGGTGAGCACATCGTCTCCTCTATGCTGTTGTACACGCCTCCAAGCCTCCTGATACCATCAGCCACTGTCCCGGTGGTAGTGGAAGAAATGGTTGCCTTGAGGCTCTGCAGCTGCTCTTCAATGCTGATTTCTTCAGAGCGAAGGCTGGAAGGCAAACTTGCAGATCTGAGAATGGAAGCCATGGCTGCAACTAGAGCCGCAGCGTTCTCTTGTTTTCTTTTGAAATGGTGGTCAAGGGAGAATGAAGAGAAACTGAACAGCAATGGTGTCTACCAGGCTATGGTTTCCCGGTATATATAACCAAAGAAGCTAAAGTAATGGCGTTGCAACTCTACCGACAGGAAGAATCTCGCAGGTGAGAAACGCTGTGCTGTTGCGACATAGTCACACATGTTCATGGCAGGTTGATGCTTTCTGTATGTTCACTTAGAGCAAGGGGAATCTCTGAAGGTGGCCTGATGAAGCTGTCACAGTGCCATGTCCCATTTATCAGCAGCAACTCGTCTGCATGAGCGTGTTGTTTATGTTGAGATATTGATAATGAGATCGGTGAACATGGCAAGCTGCTGCGTCATGTGTTGCCTGGTTGTTCCTCATGGCGGCAGCAGGAATCAGCAAGGCAACTTACTTTGGTGCTGGACCTTGCATGCTCTGACACTCCCGTAGTGTTAATTATGTGTTTAGCAATTGGCTGTGGCTGACATGCTAGTAGTTTTGGAGAGCAAGATCCACTCTGCAAGCCATCTTTTGCTGGTTGTTCAGCAGACACATATCATATGACTACCATGTCTGCCTTAGTTCTTAGTTCTGTGTTGCAAAGAGATAATTAGATAACACATTTATTGATGTTGCACAACAACAAATAGAACCGTTGTTTCTCAGGCAATTGCATGCATAAGTAGCGATGTGGAAAATTTCTTGTTTCTAACTTGACTAGTTTTTTTGCACATCTATCTCATACATAAAAATGGTTTTTTAAGGACATAAAAAACAGTTTGCAAGACCACTATATCAGTGAGCATGAAAGGAAATCTGAGAGAGATTCCCCTTTGGCAATTGGTGTTTATTAGCCAGGAACATTTGCTTCATCTCTGCAGGCTCCAATCTCCTTTTGCATCGCTGTCATATTCTGCTTGCCTACTGTGCTTACAACATTTAGAATCTGAGTATTGCAATCTCGAGACTAATCATGTGCCATCAAGTTTATAATGTGTTAGTTCTAACCGAATCACATTGCCATGTTGTAGGTATTGGCAGCAAGAATCAGTGTGGCAGCTTACACTATGTACCCTGGGTGTTATTCCATCTGATCTCTGAATAATAATCAATTGCAAGCTCGGATCTCATGGGTGGAGCTGTCATGCTATCAGTTAAAGAGAACATGATCCACTTTAGAAGGATCTTGTGCCTGCAGTTGAGCCACATCTCATGTGCAGTTTTTTGCTGTGATAAAACCACAAAATATTTTTTTTCATGACACAAAATCATTATCTAAAGAATCCCACAAAAACTGAACTTTAGATTTTTCTTTTTTTGGACAAGAAAAGAAAACTGTAGAAAATTTGACAGCGTGAGGTGGATCTGAACCTTTTCTTTTGATTTCCTCATGGAGTATATCTATGTACACTTTTTCATATATACATCAAAAAATTGTTTACATGATTAGCCAATCCTCTAAAAGGCGGATGCTAATCACGAGGAATCAGAGTTGGTGTATGGTCTACAGGGTAAGAACATTTAGAAGAGAAACTCTGCTCTGGATCAGTATCCTGAACAAAGTCTCAACTCTGCCCTCAAAATGGGAAATGCCCAGCTCCATCTCCTGCAATTGCTCCTCGCACACAACTCTTCTCTTTTGGAACGTTTTGGAGATGAGAGACCACTTGCTAGAACTTGGCATCGCAATTTGTTTCAACAAGAGTTGCGATGAAGATTCCAGCATCAAGACAGCAGTCTCCCTGGCTTCAGACATCATCTTGATCAAATTGCAGTTTTCCTGATTAGCAGCTGTGGACTTCGTGTCGATCTTCTTGAATTGTTTCCGTGTCTTCTTCGCCACACGCATATAGGACTTGATCTTGGTCTGAACAGCTGCATCATCTCCTTTCTTGAGAGCCAGCTGCATTTCCAGGATGCTTTCCTTGAGCTCGGAGAAGCTCTCTTGCATGTAGCTGCAAAGGTCAAGCAAGACAAGAGAGCACTCAAGCTCTTGCTCCACTGCTTTCCTCTGCTTTGGAACCTGGCTGCTAGGTAAGCACACAAGCTCGTTGATGCAGTTGTAGATTTCTCCAAGCTTCCTCAAACCACTGCACATGGTTTCCATGGTGGCAGAAGGTGAAGAGATGGTTGTGTTCAAGCTCCGGAGCTGTTCTTCAACATCGATATTGTTGGAACATGGGCTGGAAGGCACGCTAGCTGATCTGAGGTGGAAGGCCATGGCTTCAGTGGAACCTGAAGTGCCTTCTTTTTCTCTAGGAATGGAAATGAACTTATGAAATGTTGTCGACCCTGCTATGGTTGGCCTCTATATATAAACGAAAGAGCTGAAGAAGCGGCATCACTGACCGAGTAGACAGCAAGAATCTTATTGATAATGAGGTGTCGTGCTGAGTTTATGATCAGCGTGGGATGTCTAGATAACCGGAAGCAAAATCACCTGCACGAGTGTGTACTGTGTAGTCTAATGTTAGATTCAGATTGTGTGAAGAGGGAATAGCTGTGGCTGTGCTGGATGCTGCATGCTAGAGGAAGCAACAGTTGACTTCAGCGTTCATGATTATTCTTTGTGTCACCACGCATCGCTGGCATGTTTTGCCTGCCTTCTGTGCTTTGAGCATTTTGGAATCTGAAATTTGCGATCTCAAGATGATGGTCATGTTCCAAGTATTGGGAGCAAGAAGAATCAGCATGACAGCTTACTCCTGGCACTGTCCATTTTTTTAGGAAATCACTGACCGGTTATTGATGGCGAGCTTAAATATGATGGGTGGAGCTGGCATGGTGTCAGACAAAGGGAGCAAGATCCAATTTACAAGGAGCTTGTGCCTGCTGTTGAGCCACATCCCCATGTGTGGGCATCTCCTCGAACAACTATTACTAATTTACTATACTAATTTGTTTGATGATAAGTTGATAATACAAACGAAGAGCATGATATGGTTAATCTGAATAATTTTTTTATAACAAACTTGAAGATGAATCTCCCAAATTTGTGGTTATCTGTTTTCCGTGCCAAGTTAGGAGAAAAAAAAAGGGAACACAGCAGCAGACAATTTGGGAACATGACATGGACCAAAACTTTGCTCTTTCATCAAGGTATTTTTCTGTACACTTCGCCTCATCATATATCTACACATCAAATTGTTCGGATGATCAGCCAATCCTCTAAAAGGCGGACGCTAATCGCAGGGAACCAGAATCCGTTGTTGCATGATCTTTCTACAGGCTAAGAGCATTCAGAAGAGAGACCCTGCACTGGATCAGTCTCCTGAAGACAGCCTGAACCGCGCTCTCAAGACCAGCAATCTCCATCTCCAACGCCTGCAGCCGCTCCTCCTCGCACGCGGCTCTTCTCTTCCATAACGCCTTGGAGACGACAGGCGACCACCTGCTCGTCGCACTCGGCGCCGCCACCTCCCTCGACAGGAGACGCAACGCCGAGTCCAGAGCCAGTACTACGACCTCTCTCGATTCAGAGTTTCAGACAACAGCATGATCACCCTGCAGCAGCTCTCGTCAGCATCAACGACGACGACCTTGTTGCTGCTGCTGATCCTCTTCAGCTGCTTCTGCGCCTTCTTCGCCAAGCGGGCGAAAGACTGTCCGCTCGCCTGAGACCCAGCAGCATCTCTTGGACGACCGCCGCGAGGTCTGCGAAGCTGCCTTGCATGGCGTCGCAGAGCAGAGGCAGAGGTCGAGCAAAAGAAGAGAGCGCTCGAGCTCCTCCTCCACTGCGTTCCGATCCTCTGGTGGCGCCGGCCGCTGGGCGAGCAGATGAGCTCGTCGACGCAGCCGTAGATGCTCCCGAGCTTGCGCAGGATGGTCGCGTAGGGCGAGGCGACCGTCGCCTTCAGGCTATGGAGCTGCTCCTCGACGTTTGTTCTGTTGGAGCGGATCTCAGGTGGCACGCCATGCTGCTTGGAGTAATGGAATAATGGAGGCCTCTTTTCGCCGGAGATCGATGAAGGGAAGCCAAGACGCTGCAGTGCTTCCTTTAATCCTTTTCCCAGCTTTGGTTTCAAGCTATTTATATTTATATAGCGAAAGAGGTTGAAGCAGAAGCAGCAGCAGACAAGAATCATTCGATCTCATGTGTATTTGATTAATTAATCAAGTGGTGACCTGCAACGTACAGATCAAGCCACTCAACCAAAGGGGCATCACAACAATAGTTGAACTTGATTACTATAAGAAGTCTGATGTCATGTCTGCATTATGGGTGGCAAACTGACCTGCACGCGTGGGGGAGTGAAGGGGCAGAGTTTAGCATCAGATTCAGATCGTGTGATCTGTTAATTTAACATGCAAGATGCTAGAATACTAGATGCATGCTGCTGGTGAAAGGATGGTGTCCATGTTGACTTGCTCCCAACGCAAGACGCGTTAATAATCTGATGATCCCAGTCTGGTCACAGCGTTACGCGATGGATTAATGGTAGCCCTCTGCCCACTGTCCTCGTCCTCCTCTGTATTTCCTGCTCGTTCACAACATGGCATCCATGGATCGTCCTCGCGTGTTGCTGCAATTCTCTAGCGCATTATTGGCTTAGGTGCATCCACTGAATAATCAGGTTATTCTCGCACTGTCATGTTGCGACTACCGGTAGCAAAGAACCAGTTTGTTCGAGAGAAAACATCATGAGAAAAATATGATGTTTTGGAGCGAAACGAGAGGAGAGAAGATAAGTTGAGACTCTGTTTGGCACATCTCTATTCCGGCTCCAGTGTGGAACTGCAGTTTGTACACTAAATCAAATATTTAACATAAATATAATTTAGGTTGTTCCTGATATAACTTGTTCGTTCTGTTGTGTCTCTTGGCTTGTATGTGTATATGTTGTGGATGAAGCGTGGTCATCGTTTGCAAGGGTTAATATTGCTCAAGTATGATCGAGATGGTCATCGGTACGCCTTCTCCCAATTTCTTCCAGTCCTACATTTTTGCTAGCTCCGTTAGTTGTCTGCTCCATTTTTGCCGAACATTTGACAATCAGCAACCAGATGCACCTCTTTTAAATTTTCGAGACAAAACTTATAAAAAAGAGAGAGATGTAGTAGAAAACGTGAACTAAAAGAAATCAGCAGGAAAAACTGGTTGAATGAAAAGGCACCCATTAAAAAATCAGCAGGAAAATAAAAAGAGATGTAGAAGAAAAGAGCACTCACCGGTCCACTGGAAAACAAAACGAAGCCCAACAAAGGTGCCAAAAGCGTCCACTGGAAAACAAAATGAACCCCAACAAACATGCGACTCAGAAACAGCCCAAAACCCCCTAAAAAAGAAACAGCCCAAAAGAAAAAGGACACAGCTCACAATACAATACCTGGGCCGAACCTAAAAGGAAAGCCCACAAAACGAACAGACCCCCGCAACGAGTTTGAAGCTGCGGCGCGGCGCAGACGACGAAGCAGGAGAGAGCAGTGAACAAAATGGGGCCGATTTGTTTACAAAGGGTATGCTCACCAAAGTGTTCTAGAATGGATGTCCATTTCACTGTGCGGCGGTACCGTAGATAGAGAGAAAAATAGTTGGAATAATGGATAAGCGGAATTGGATGGGTTTTTTTGGTGAGCCAAGCCTAATAGTAGACTCGATCCGTTTACTGTTTGCAAGAACGTATACTGTACTTGCGCAGCATTCGCGCTACAGAAATACAGAAATGATGATAAGCGTACATGTTTGAAAAAAAAATAAAAAACGGAACATAGCGGCGAAAACAAACAACAAGGAAATAAGCGAAAGGTGGTGGATCGTGAGGGAGGGAGCCGGGGGCTTGTTGGGCGCCGACGACGACAGACGGCGAGGAGGAAGACAGAGGTGGCGCGGGGCCAATGCAACGCCCTCCCCCCAGGCAAAAGCGGCGGCACATGGCGGGGGCACGCACGCAGCGCCATGTGGAGGTGGCGTAGCCGTGCACGCGTGCTGGACGGCGGTCGTCGCACCCGCACAGTAGGCCGTCCGCTGGCTCGATCGGACACATGTGTGTCATGTGTCCTACGGGGCCACAAACATACAGCGTTCTGGCGACCACCGCCCACGAGGGATCGGAGGCTTTATTTTGGGCGTCCTCGTCCTCCCGTCCGACGCAGCAAAGTACAGTGTACATTGCTTGGAGAGAGCCGCCGGATCGGACGGACGACGACAGGAGTCGACGACAACGCTCCAACCACCGGCACATGCGCTCGCTCGCTTGCCGCCGATTCATTTCATACACAAATGTTCCGGCTTCAGCTGCGGGTGGCAACGCGACCACTTGTCGGCCGGGCGACTAGACTGTATCGATCGATCTGTAGTACGTGCCGCGCGCCGTATGTAGGTAGTACGACTAGCTACTGTGCAGCACGCAGCATTGTCACCGACACGGCGCGAAGTCCGGGGGTGCAGTGGGCGGGGTTCATGAGTGACCGCGCGGCCCCGGCCCTACGACGACCCAGCACTACGCGCAGCTAATCACGGAACTTGGTTTCGAGAAAAAAGATGCAGTCAACGAATCGAACTAGATACTGTATCGCCAACAAGCAGACACTAGCAGCTACTACCATCCACACAAGGGGCGGTAGGGGGGCCCCTGCTGGCATGCATGTCTTGTTTGGTCAAACATGATGGACGTGCGTGTCATCAGACGACGTAAGTAAGCGTCTCGATCCGTTTCATATATATATGTGCTCGTCGCAGTCCCAGACGACGGCGGAATAATGAACTCGTCGTTGGCGTGCATGCATGCCACCGACACTGTGTGTGCGCGCGTTTGCATGTTCCACAGCTTGGCCACAACAGCAACAACAGGACAACAGGAGGCGCGGCGGCACATGCGTATGCATGGATCCACCAACCACACCAACTAACAAAGCAGGTAGTAGCTAGCGCACCCAGCATGAATCATGCAAAGCCTAAGCCCCCGCTTCTCTCTCTTGGTCACAAACGAAACGCGCGCGCAAAGCAGAACGGAATAAGCACGATTAGAGAGAACGGAATAAGCACGCACGCACGCAATGCATGATTAGAGAGAACTCGCGTCGTCGGCGTGTCGATCGGTGCCGGCCGCCGGGGCCGCGCGGCACAGCAGCACGCACCAACGTGACCGCGCGTCCACACACACACACGACACGAGCTACCGAGCGCACCACGTACGGCGGCGCGGCCGCCGTCGGTGGCGGTGCATGTGGGCGGTGGCACGCGCGCGTGGTGGTCCGGCCGGCCGGCCGGGGGTCATGCATCATTGCGCCACTGAACATTTCGACGACGGGCCGGGGATCCGATGTTTTGGTTGCGGCATGCATCCAGCCGGCAGCAAGCGACGCGGGTTGCGGCCGGCCGCTGCGCTTCCACATCCCCGGCCCTCGTTGGCACGGGCAGTGGCAGGCAATGCAATGCAAGGTGGTTAGTTGCATTGTGCGCGCCGGCCCGTCGATGGATGGATGGACGGACGACGGGTAACGGTTGCTTTAACCAAGCACACGTACAGCAACGACCGCCCACCAGCTTAGCTAGCGGCGGTTGGCCTGGTGTTCTTCGTACAGTACGTCAAAATTGCGGCATGCTCTGCTCTGCTGGGGGGCCTGGGGTCGACGTCGATCTCTCTACCTCCGATCCTGCCTCGCCTGAGAGGCTGGAGGGGAGGGGAGAAAGTGGTGCGCGCCGTGATGATGATGAGCTAGCTAGGGGCCTAGGGCCGCCGCATGTTACGGAGCCCAAGACCAACCGGACAGGGTTTTCGGACGGAGGATCCATCGATCCCATCCGGTATACGTACCTCTTTCCCTTTCCATCAGTACGTTGTTGGGCCCGACTCGTTAGTGTAGTGTAGTGGTGAGGGAGGTGATCGATGGTAGTAGTACGTGGTCAACCGAGTAGCTCCGCCCCATTCCACCACCAAATTAAGGCGGCCCCCTGTGCGTGCTGCGGCGGCACATGCATGGTCTAGCACACGCCCCGGTCTACGTCGTCCACTCGCACACAAACAATATAATGCACAAAAACTCATTATATATAATTATTAACACGCGGAAATTAATGCAGTTTATACGTACCTACCTAGCTGTGCTTATTGTTATTTTTTTCTCTACTGCTGGTGTATACACTACATTATTTAACAATTGACAAAGGGTTATTGCTAAGCAGCTAGGCAGCTACTCCGGGAATGATCGTCGGTGGTGGCACGCCGCCGCGCCACGCAGCTAGCTAGCTAGCGAGGAGAGCGTAGGTCCGTATTGATCGGCCGGCCGGCGTACGTCGCCGAAAGATACGGCCACCGATAATAATTCAAGCATCGATCGGCCGGGGAATTGAAAGATGTCAATATATGCACAGCTCACTACGCCCACGTCCCGCCGAATCGCCGATCGCGCCACTTGTTGCGATGACAGGTACCTGAACGTGCAGTGCAGGTGTGGTGGCCTGGTGCTGTAGTACGTAGGCCGGCCGAGACCGGGACCGGGACCGGGACCGGGACCGGGACCTATCATCTCCGCCGCCAATTACGTACTCCGGCGCGGCGCATGCATCATCGCGCGCGGCCGGCGACGGCAGCCGGCAAGGACGCCTCACATGCGGATCGGACGGAGCGGATCGGAGAGCACACGCCGCCGGCCGGTCTCCTCGATTCCATCGGTACACATGCATGGTCTCCGACTACAACTGGTAGTGGAGTAGTAGATTGCGCGCGCGGCGGCGGTCCACGTAAAGCCATTACTCCGGTGTGATCGAGATAGCTTAATTAGCTAGAGACACGGAGCGCGCAATACTATCTGCCCCCGCCGGCTTCTTTTCAGGGGAAAATGGTCTCCTGACACGGAGTACTACGGTATCTATTATATTTATTTATTTATATTAATATGAGAGTGTTAAAAGAAGCCACCACGTTCGCCGAGAGAATCACAAAATTACCACATTAATCGAAAAAAAAATCTCTCCACCGTCGGAATTTATAAACATCTAACGGACTAAATTTATTTGTATATATGATAAAAGATAAATATGTTTTCTATACGTTGTTGTATCGTAGAATAATAATATATATTAGGTATTATCCTAGGAGCTTGGCCGCAAGCATTGGATGTTATCTATATACGCACTTCGTGATACACTGATACCCACGACACGATGGCTTGCCAAGCCCGATTGACGCAAAAGCTGAGTCCTGACCCGGATTTGATCGAGAGCTCTAGCTAGGACCGCAAATTTAGGCCGATGAGATGTTCTGGGCTTGGGTCTGACCCTGTTGTTTGATCCTGCCCACGCTGAATTTGTCAACTTGATTATTGTATTCACCGTCGGAGTCTCTGTCCGTCTCCTACACAGGACTTCATCGTAACCCACCGATTCATGTTTTTGATCTACAAGGATTTCAGCGGCATGGTGGGTTTCGCCGGTCAACTGATGATCAATCTTGGATTGCACCGATTCATGTTTTTCGATCTATGAGGACTTCAAGGGCATGGTGGGTTTTCGCCGGTCAACTGATGATCAATCTTGGATTGCATCGATTCATGTTTTTCGATCTATGAGGACTTCAGCGGCATGGTGGGTTTTCGCGCGGGTCAACTGATGATCAATCTCGGATTTCACGCTCAATTTCAATATGGAAACATCATGAAGAGATCAATCATCACATGTATTCAACTGCAATCGTACTTACCTGGTCCATCTTGGTATACTCCATTCAGTCTTCAAATAATGAAAAAAATTTATTTACACGCAGTCAACATATTTTAATTTTTTCTATGAATATCTCTTCAAATATTTCAATCTATATTTTGAAAATAGTATGATGAGATTTGTCTTCAGTGATATTCTCCCTCTGTTCCAAATTTGTAAGGATTCTAGGCCTATACTACATTCACTCATTACTTCATATATATGGTGTTCAATGTCTATATTTATCAACATCCATATTATTGTAGATGGACCCTAGAATTTGGGACGGAAGGAGTAGTTCGAAAATATTACACACACTTGGTATAATTTTAATGTGTGCACAATTAACATAATGATAAAAAGTTCTGTTTGGTGACTATGTCATTGCTCGAAACATCGATGCCTAAACATTAATTATTTAAAGACTAGATGGAGTACTATGTAAAGTTGCATAATGTTCAGCATAGATCATTGTAGTTATATCAATTTAGTATATAAACATTTAAAAGTTATGAGTTTTTCGAATATATAACTCATTAATTATGTCCCAAATAATAAGCAATCATGAGTTTTATGTTAAAAATTAGTATTAAAATAAATAAGGATGGTGTGGTGTGGATCAACTTAGTGGATCTTCAACCATTAAATCGATTCCCTCATATTTACCATCTCTACCCTTCCCTTGCCCTATTGTCCATCATGATGCTCAAGGCAAAACATGTAACATATTCGTTGTCGTTATCGTCATTCCACAAGTTGTCTTACATGAAGAGATGCTGCCACATTTGATATTCCACCGGCGCCTTCTTGACATCACTACTCTTTGCTCATTTGAAGTGGCAACACAAAAGGTAAGGAGAAAAGAGCAATTAACGTTGTAAACGTTTCCTGTATATCGTGTGATGCAACTTTCAACATGAAAATGAATGGCAAAGACACATATGCATGCATGAAATATACTATGAGGGCAGGGGTGTGGGAAGAAACATGAGTAAAGTTTGCCTGGTGATCCCATAGGTAAAATGAATTTTTAATATCAAGAAAGAAAAATTAGGACATGAGCAGCCCATTAAAAAGGTAGGTAAATAACGGAAAAAAAATATTGTGAACAATGAGTTAAAACATTACACATAAATAATTCTAAAATATTAAGTAGGAACACTTAATGCCGAAATATTTCAGATTTTATGAACATCTTATGGTGTATATTAAATCATATATCGAATACAACTACAAGTACAAATTCCTACACCATAAGCTGTTATGATCATCCAGTAGTCAAGATTAATCCAAACATTTTATACAAACATAACTAACAAAAGAACTGTTAAGCTATCATGTTCATCAAGAAGATCAAGAAGGTACCACATTAATCATAAAAAAACACAAATTTTAAATTTTAAAATAACAATATAGCTACATACCTCAATAGGTTAACTAATGAAAATATGTTCTAAAAATAATACAACAAAAATAGAAGACATAGAGGAAAATGATGTATTGTTTAGGACATAAAAACTAAAAAAAATATTCATAAAAAGCTAAATACAATGTGAATTGACCAGAAAACATATAAAAATATGATATAATAAAACAATGAAAATTTTAAAAATATACAGGTATATAAATATTAAGAGTAAATGTAAGTGAGTCAATTAGTTATTTTTTGTTGTTTTACACGTGGGGGGCCACCTGTCAGTGGATGAATAACATTCATTGCTCTCTTCAATCTCATCCTCTCAACAATCATCCACCGGCCGCCACCATCGCCATCTCAGCCACGGCGATGCCATCCTATCCCTCTTCCTCGCTTCCTTCTCGAGCACTCCACACCACGGTCCGTGTCTACGATGGAGAGATAGAGACCCTCTCTCATTTCTCTCCTCTCTCTTCGCTTGTGTGGCGATGCGTGGAGGCACGGCGGCGAGCAGTAGGCGGTGGTTGCAGATCGCGGTCGCCGGTAGCGAAAGGCTGTATACGATCACGGTGGGCCATAGGCACTAGCAAGGGTAGGCTGCGAGCACGGGCGACAATGGCTAGCGGGCGGTGACAGTAGACCGTGTGCGTCAGTAGCGGAAGACCGCATGTGGCGGCAGCAGAGGACCACGGGCTTCAGCATGAGCAACATGCTGTGCTGTGGGTGATGGCGATGCACAATATGTGGTGGTGGCATGTGGCCGGCGGGTATATCTGCAGTCGAAAGGAACTGACCTGTGGGGTCACTGCCATGTGTACGCAGATACATGCCATGTCGGCGTGCCACTTGCAAAACCGCCCAAAAAGCTTACAGAGGGGGGGGGGGGTTATTTTTTTGGTTTTTCAAACTTTAAGGTCTACAATGCCCGGTTTTAAAGGCCAGGGTGGGACGTAGGCTGCCCTCAGAACTTAAAGGGTCATGTAGACATTTTTCCAAAAAAAATATTGTGGACCTTAAAGTTTGAAGTGAAAGAAGGATTTACTATATAGAAGAAAATTAAAGATGGATTTACTAAATAAAATACTAAGATTAACGATAGTGATATTTCTTTCAATACTTCTTTTAATTTTCTTCGGTACTCATGATGGATTTTAATTGAAGAAAACCGATGCCATCTGAATTTATAAACATTTAACCATCAATAATAAATGAAATATTTTATACCAAATATTTAAAAAGGAAAAATGATTCACACCATCAGTTGTTAGATAATCCAATGATTTTATATTAAACTAAATATTTTAGATTGAATACAAATTAAAAATTGAATTTCACAAATAAATCCAATGACCTCTCACAATATATATTATATTAAAAATAAAAACACACTAAATTGTTAAAATAACACAAGTGTTTAGGTGAGCTTAACGTACGTCTTCCTAAATTGTTTGATAATACCCTCTCCACTCCCTATTTAATTAAGTTTGTCTCCGTCTTAAGTTAAAATATTAACATTTACTCTCTCCACCCATAAATCTATAATTTGTTTTAAATTTTTTAATAACTTTGATAATTCATCTAATTAAAAATAATTTTGGTAACGTTTTCTTAAAATTTGTTCGATGTTACTAAAAAAGTTTAGAGAAAAAATTATGTGCTGTTGTTCACAACAAAAAAAACTGTAAATATAAGGCTAAACAAAAAATAGTTCCAAAAGATTATATTTCCACATAGTGAAATTGTCAAAACAATCTAGCTCCCGCGCAAATTTGCGCGGGCCAAGTCGCTAGTTGTTATTAAATTTGAACCGAAAGGGGCTCTTCCTTTTTATTGCTCCTGATTGGTGCGTTATTAATTTATTTGTTCCAATCGATCAGCTGGCGGTTGCAGGTCTCAACTCAAATCGATGGATGAGTGGCTCGATCAGGGCCGCCGGGTATTGATTTGAGTTGAGCGGAAAGCTTATTTGGTGCATGTGCGCCGACCGACCACGACGACGACGTCCTGCCGCGCGCGCCCGGAGACATTGCTGATTGGTGGGTGCTTCCCGGAAATGGTGGGCTTATTGGTCTCATCCTCGCCCACCCACTCCATGCTGTGCCTGTGCACCGGAGACTGGACACGCACCCAAACACTCCTGCTGCATGCGCCATGTTCAGACGACTATATACTTCTGCTCGATCGATCATCAGTTGACAGAATATTACTACTGCTAAATAATGCTGCCTGTTTAGCTAGACAATTGAGGGGTCAAACAACCTTTTGTTTTGACAGCATGTGTGTATATATAAATATATGTACTCCAGTATACTATACACGTACAGATGCATGCATGCATGCGAGCAGGAGGAGCTAGCATTGATTCATTGCTTTGCCTTTGGGATCTACTACTACTGTCGGTCGGAGTACTTTTTAAACGTTGTACAGCACACGGTCTTGGCGAGACGTACGTGTACGTGTATGGCTGCGCTGCGCTGCGCTCCCAATTTAGGTTACGCTGAAATCAACGGTTGCCTCAAAAAGCTTCCCTATACACTGACAGTAAATGCGTGCATAGTAGATAGAGCAAAAAATAGTTGGAACAGTGATACGAAATAGCTATAGACAGAGTAAAGGACATAGACCTCGCATGACGCATGTGGGATGTCGCTTGCTGCTCCGGATAATATAATACATACACTAAGGCTGTCCTCAATGGGGTGTCCTAAAAAAGTGCCCCAAAACACTATTTGTCACTATTTGGCATAAATGCTGTACTGCAGAGAGAAAAATAGTTGGAATAGTATTTTGAGAAATGGGATAAATAGCACCATTGGGGTCAGCCTAAGTAGAGTAGCTCCGGATCCTCTCAAGTGCTCCTAGCCGGCTATGCCCACATTGGGGTATGGGCGGCAGGCAGTGTTCGTTGCAACTTGGGTGGGGCTATGCTATGGTCCTGTTTAGAGCCAAATTTTTCTCCTAAATTTTACTGTGCAAAAAAAAGATTTCTCATCATATCAAAATACCGACACATGCATGGAGTACTAAATGTAGATGAAATAAAAAATTAATTGCACAGTTTAGATGTACTTTGCGAGACGAATCTTTTGAGCCTAGTTAGACCATAGTAGGACAATATTTACCACAAAACAAACGAAAAGTGCTACAGTGTATTTTTCAGCACTACAGTGCATTTCAGTTCCAATTTCAGCGGATCTAAACACAGCCTATATTGCTATTGCTATGTGCATTGCTGATACGCACTGTTGCCTGCTGCCGTACAACAACACCCAAAAAAAGCTCGTGGTGGTTGCCGCAGCTTCGGCTGGAAGCGTCGGCCATATCCCCATGCATGTGCACAGCACAGGGAGCAATCAACAGGAGGAGGGTGTGGCACTGCACCATGGTGTGCCGAGTACGTACGTGCGGCTTGCCGTGCGGGGTCCGGTCCGCGCCTCTGCAGATTTCACACCAAATTATCCATAAAACCCACAAGATAAAACCAACCTATTAAACACAATTTTGTTGGAGTGAAATCGAACGTCCATTTCGACAACCGACCAGGGGATCGAATGAAGGGGCCGGGTATACACTACATACACCATGCAATCACTTGGTGCCCTCCATTCTGATCCAAACCGTGTTAGTTTTTGACTATTTATCTCCAAACCGAATAATGGTATATATTGTGTCCGTTGTTGGATCTGGAATTATTACACTGAAGAGAATTAATCATTTGCGCCTATTATAGTGGGAAAATAAAGCCAATGATAAGCCAGCTAAAAGGCGGCGGTGGCGAGCTGAGGGATGAGAGAGGGCGGACGGAATCGGGAATCCCCGTACAGAGTGTGAGCGCGATGGGATTAGCGGCGCAAGCAAATAATTAAACACCCGCATAAGACGGGGGTGCATGATGGGGGGGTGCTGGATCGATGTTTAGCGCCACACACTAACATAACATGGCGCGCATGTGCTTTGCGGCGACATTCGATGTCGAAGAGGGGTACCGGTCCTGGTGACTCGGTGTACTCATCCTTGAATAACAACAGATGCCGACACTGTCAGATCAGACCTCAGATCGTCAGTACTCATGCATTGATGCATGGCGCGCGGAACGAATTGTGACACAGGCAGGGGGCGGGGGGAAAAGGCTGAGTTCAATGGGACTTTCTGTATAGAGTTTTCTATATACTGTTTTTTACTTATTAACATAAATCCTGCTTGAAAAAAATAGTTAGAATAGTGTTTAAAAAGTGAGAATAGAAAGTCCCATTGGATTCAGTCCGACGATAGGAATCGAAGGACCCACACCACAATCATTCACTATTCATTCATTGGAGAGTAGTACGTTTATGCGTGCGTGGTCACTCATCACTGTGACCACACTGTTTCACTGCTTGCTCCTCCGTCCTAGCGTCGTTGGGCCAAGCTATAAGCTATGTACTAGGAGTACCGTATGGAGCACGCAAGGAAGTTGAGACCGACCACATCTCTGGCATTTGGAAGCAGCAGAGCAGGCTGCAGAAACACAGCTACGGAACTCCAACCGCAAGCCGCAACGGCCGGCGGTGTCTGGACGCTTCTTCCGGTGCGTGCCAGATTTAGCAAAGATGATCGACCGGCCGGGCGCATCCCAGCCCAGCAGATGATATATCTCGCCCATGCACCCAAACCCAACAGTGTCGAGGCGGCGGTTGGTAGAGCTAGCGGTTGGTTGGATGCTCAACTGACCCGCTCAAGCAAGCAAGGCAAGCAGCTACAGTAGTAGGCTGGCCGGCCGTGATCAGCTTTGCCTTGCCTCTACATGCGCCGGCGTTGCGGCAGCTTGGCGCTTTGCCAAAGCCAGCCAGGGGCAGGGGCTGGGCGCCTGGGCACCACCACCCACCGCACCGGCAGGTGAAAGAGAGAGCGAGAGAAGCCAGCAGATCTGCCGCGCCACTGCCCACTGCTTCACCGGCCTGTTGTTCCCCTCCCGCTCCCGCCCATTTTTAACGCCCATCAACCTCTCCCCCTGTGCCGCTTGCTGCTGCTGCGTTCCTCATTTACTCGCACTTGCCAACTCCGCCTTGTGACCAGGGGCCCCACCTCACTACCCTATCGCCTCTGCTTCCTTCAACCTCTTCTCTCTCTCCTCTTTCTTCCTATATATACACTCGCCTGGACTACACTCTCCGAGAGCAGCGTGGCCGGCTTCATTTTTAGTGTGACGACCAGCTAGTGTCCTCTCCTACCCTCACTCTCATCAGCGGCCACTTGCTAGTAGCTAGCAATGGCTGCATCACCTCCGGCTCGCAGCACCGGCATGCCACGGCGTGCCGGCGGCGCCGCCGCGCCGGCCCTGCTGCTGGTGCTGGCGGTGGTGGCCGCCACCTCCGCCGCCGACGCGCAGCCTTCGCCGGGGTACTACCCCAGCTCCAGGTTCAGGACCATACCCTTCAACCGCGGCTACGCCAACAAGTGGGGCCCGCAGCACCAGACCATCTCCGGCGACCAGTCCGCGCTCACCATCTGGCTCGACAGCACCTGCGGTATGTACGGCTGTATGTGCGTGCATGCATGCATGGCATTACTCTTTTACTAGTATACAATATATACAAATATCTAGAAATACAATATACTCGTAGTACGTATTCTTGCACTTGCACTAGTATATTCTGCTTGCAGTTTGCGCCTCTTGGTTTGCCCCGAGTGCACTCACTGTGGGTGTGGCCATTCCCCTGCATGCATGTGCCCCTGCATTTGACGTGTTCAGACTAGACTAGCTAGTAGTGTGTCCCGCCGGCACACGCTGCTGACAGAGACATCACTGCTGCCAAGACTCTGTGATAGTAGCTTGTCCTTTTCCAAGTGTTTGCACTAACTCGCTGGCGATGCTTCACGCTGTGATGTGGGCGCTACCTGGAATGGTTTTCCACTTATTACTGCATATAATAATTACTATGCTTGCTACTCTCTGATCTTCAATAGTACTACAAGTATACTGAAATGGTGTTCAGTTTTGATCGAACAGACCAACCACATTATTACAGTAAACAACTGTCGGTACCTTACTTTAATGCATGAGAAATTACATGGTCCTGGTTGAGTTATCCACGTTAGGCTGAGTCCAATGAAACTCTGTATGGGTTTTCTAAACACTGTTTTGCACTGTTTGATATAAATGTTGCACTGTACACAGAGAGAGGGTAGCTGAAACAGTGTTTAGGGAGTGGGGATAGAAAGTCCCATTAAACTCAGCCTTTGCTCCTCCTGTACCGATCGATCCTTAATTTAATGATCATTATACTACTGATAATGATCGCAGGGAGTGGGTTCAAGTCGAAGCACGCGTACCGGAACGGCTACTTCTCGACCCGCATCAAGCTCCCCGCCGGCTACACCGCCGGCACCAACACGGCCTTCTACCTGTCCAACAACGAGGCGTACCCGGGGTTCCACGACGAGATCGACATGGAGTTCCTGGGCACCGTCCCGGGGGAGCCCTACACGCTGCAGACCAACGTGTACGTGCGCGGCAGCGGCGACGGCCGCATCGTGGGGCGCGAGATGCGCTTCCACCTCTGGTTCGACCCCACCGCCGCCTTCCACACCTACGCCATCCTCTGGAACCCCGACGCCATCACCTTCTTCGTCGACGACGTGCCGGTCCGCCGCTACGAGCGCCGCGCCGAGCTCACCTTCCCCGACAGGCCCATGTGGGTGTACGGCTCCATCTGGGACGCCTCCGACTGGGCCACCGACGACGGCCGCCACCGCGCCGACTACCGCTACCAGCCCTTCGTCGCGCGCCTCGACCGCTTCGTCATCGCCGGATGCTCCGTCGCCGCGCCGCCGGCGTGCAGGCCCGTGCCGGCGTCCCCCGCCGGCGCCGGACTCACCGCGCAGCAGTACGCCGCCATGAGGTGGGCGCAGAGACAGCACATGGTCTACTACTACTGCAACGACTTCCGCAGGGACCACTCGCTCACGCCTGAGTGCTAGAGAGAAATCCATCCATCCAAAGATCTGCTGGTTGTGGTTGCTCGATCTCTAGCTCCGTATGCTTGCTTCATGTCTGTTTCTTATTATTTGGTCGTCTTTAATTTTTCTTTTTCCCCTCATCATATCCCGTGATGAACTGAAGTGAGAGCAGGCTGCTAGTAGTGTGTGTGGCTGCCCTACCACCGCCGCTGCATGCGCGTGGTGGTTGAGGCGTTGGTCGTTGGCGTATTGTTTTCAAGCCAACAAAGCAGGGTGTCGACGTCGTCGTCTGCCATTGGCCATTGTTGCTTTCCATTTGGTCTCACATGCGTGCCGCCCCAAAGGGGCAAGCTTGCATGATTCATGGCATCATGCATGCCCACTGTAATACGGATATATCCATACCACATATATATATTTTGATTATGATATTTAATACTGCTACTACTACATGTTCCCTGTCGGTGAGGATTTATTATACTAGTACATGTGTGATGTATAATGCTCAAGTTATACTCCTATGGTTTCCAATTTACTGAAAAAAAATATACAGACCGACTTTACCATGTAATCGTTCCATTTTACTTCACATATAAACGTACAGTTCTTTATTGGATTCCTTTTTTTTATTTTTGCAATGCAGTTTAGAAAATTCAAATTCTAGAGAAGAGTTCCGCTTTTCACAGGTTACACATTTACACCGCAGGAAATACGATTAAGTAAAGCTATCAGGCCATGCCCAACCACGGAGTAAAAGTCTTGCCTATTCTACTATTCCTTCACTATTCCAACCACCTTTCTCTTCTGTGAATAGAGCGCTACAGTGTCAAACAATATTACATAGAACGCTTTTACTCTCCGTGGTTGGGGATAGCTAATCCGGACCAACGGTTGCTGGAACGGTTGGTTTAAGCTAGACTGTTGCGACCTGCGAACATCAGGAGGAAGAAAAGGCTGGAACTGTTGACGTGTGGACATTGACCATACCAGTGGCCAGTGCCCAGTGGGCATGCCACTCGCTGTAGCCTGCAGGGCAGGGCAGACCACTGGGGAAGCTGTCTTGCTGGCGTGATGTTGCATTGACGTCACAAGAGTACAATACCAGTGAAGTGGGCCGAATACAGATACATTTTCGAGGCCTTTTGGGCCCGTTACACTTGATAATGCACAACGGATGCATGCGTGTTGTTTCACTGGGCCTTAAGTCAACAGTCTGAAGCACACTTTTGATGCGACGATCCATAAATCACGACTTTACAGACTTCTGGCCTGATCGGATCAGCTTAGCAACAGCCGCAGACACTGTAGCAACAGCTGGAAACAGCCGCAGCCAAGGCCAGCCGAACTAGGCTGGGCCCTTTTTCTGCTTCAAGTTCATCCGATAACTGAGTGGCAGCTATACAATTCATTTGCTCTTTGCAAGGAGAGTTCCGATCAGAACTGTCCAAACAAAACAAAAAAACATAGCAGAAAGAGTTTAATTATTTTTTGAGCTTAAAGAATTTAATCACTGACGTTGAACAAATAGTTCCTGTGTGACAACTAGTAACAATCAAGACAAGCCAGCCATGGGCTGGGCCTGCAAGACAGTGGCCAGCGCACTGCATACCTGCATCAACCCTTTCGATTCCCACCTTCCTGGCCACAGGGTACACTGCTTTTGTTAGGCCACAATGCATGTCCTGACGGTACTCTACACAATGTTTCGTTGTGGTATTCAGTGGGCATCTCATTTGAATAGCAAAGCATAATTTCAAGGTACAAGCCTAATAGTAATAGGATAACTTGTCTGCTCAAGTTTCCCACATGGCCACATCAAGGTGACAAGGTAGACATTTCTGCTGTAACGGGACGTAATGTTTGCCCATTTCCTTTTAATATGAATACGACCATGGTACCTACAAGATTGATAGCATCGGTGCCACACAGCAGCAGAAAGTAAACATGTCTGCAAAGCTAAGATGCATATTACAGAACTGGAAACATATCTAGCTTCAAGGATTTCCAAAACAAGAGTAAGGCTGTCTCCAATAGGAATTGGTAAAGTGATTCCTCAAAACACTGTTTGATACTGTTTGACATAAATGCTGCACTGTAGACAGAGAGAGGTAGTTGGAACAGTGATAGAAAATGGGATTTGAGGAATGTTGTTGGAAAAAGCCTAAAGCCAAAAGCAATAACCCATGCAAAAGAACCACCACATCTGCGAGCTGACTGACACTGACAGACATGTCTTCTCCATCAATATCCATAGAATAGTTTGATTTTATCAGTTTGATTCTACATCTCGCATCAGTGCACCACCAATAGACACCATCCCTTGCTGCCGCCAAAAACATGGGCCGACCACCTACCCGAGAGCTCTGCTCTCCGCTGCACCTCCTCTCGGTTTCACTGCTCTGTCTGCAGAATAGAACAGTCAGTTAACCAATAGCAAACATCGAAAAAAAGAAACATAGATCAAACATAGGGCATTTTATTACAAAAAAGGAAGTGACTGAGTTTCCATGTTGCTCACAAAGTCGCAGAAATCCCAACCAGGCAACCATCACCAACGTTTTTCCTTTGAAACTCAGTAAAATGGGGACAGCATTACAGCAATGGCCTTGGACGTCCACACTCCAGAGGTGTAAATGATAATGTACTCAACATAGGAAGTTATTTTTTGTAAAAAGAAGCTTTATTTATCTTAGCCAATTACATCAAAATGATACAAAACACTAAAATATCTTTTGGCCTCTACACAACTAAAGTATACACATCCAAGAGAAAAAAGAAGAAAAAGGACACGACAACAGCCAACAGATATCATGCCACACAACTTAGCCATCAACCAACCACCACAAAGCAACAATAGGAACCGATAGGGCTCTCCAACAAGGCAGTTATCAAGACAAAAACAAATCTAATAACACTCAGAGTAAATCTAGCAAGAGGGCGGTGGTAAAAAAAGATCAGTGCCTTGATCACTACCACAGTTTTGACACTTCTTAGCTCCCTTCCAACCTATCCTAAGTTATCTTTGCTCAAATGCTCTTGGTCATCATTAACCACAAAAAAAAAAAATCAATGGTTCAACACTGACAAAAGAAAAAAGAACCACCAGACATTTAGATCAACGTTATGAACTTTTAATCTCAAGATAATTGGTATAGTAAGTAACAAAACATACAGAACTTCCATGATCCTATCAAATTCGTTAACCATGAGAATGAGACCCACTCGAGCAGTAACATGATATTTCCAGCAACATAAACAAGATATGAATTTTCTGATGAATCTAAGCACAAGGATAACATCTTGTTATATTGAGGAGTATGCTAATCATGGATACAAAATCCACTTACCCCATTGCTGCAGACAACACATTCCACATTAGGATAGTCCTTAAAAACACCACAGATTTTCTCGTATCTTGTTGAACTCGGTGAAACCCCGTTAGGCAGCCTCACAGTCATTCTCTTGAGCATAGTCGCGCTTCGTAATAGCAGTTTTAGGAAGTCCACTTCATGACTTCTTCCAGAGATGCCATCGATTTCTACCACTTGAAGATGAGTCAAAGCGACAGTTTCACTTGTCCAGTCATTGTTAGGCAGTCTACAAGGACAGTTTATCGAGCAAGTTTTTCCCTCCTGGAAGGAAGTTGATACGCATTCAATGGGCACCATCTCAACAACATAAAACAGAACTTAAAATGAATTTGGTGTGAGTGTTTAATAACTAGGTATACCTCTTCAATGGAGATGTCAAGCCTTTCCATAAATGGTCGAATCTGGAGCAGATGCAACACCATCGGTCCAAAAACATGCCCATCTGCCAAAACTAGCAAGATGGCCCGCGCAAATAGCGCGGGTAGCTAGTTTTTCTTTAACATTTTGGTTTTGCGTAAAATTAATCTTGCAAGATTATTTTTGTTTAGCTTTTTTAATTTTCTCTTCAAATACATATTGTGTTCATAGACATAGTTCTCTAATAAAAATATTTATAAAATATATTATTGTGTGGGATTTAAATAATATTGTTATTTTTAATAAGTTCTAGATTTTAGCTTCTATCTAGACTAAATTGTGTAACCATTAATGCATTTTGATTTGGTATTTGAAAACTTTTTATATACTTATTTTGTTTGAAATATAACTACTATAACTTTGTTTAGATTTCTTGGGGGGCACCGACATCTATAATTTTTTAGATAAAGGAAGCTTTATTTCAAGACGAAATAATGTTCCGGCCTCTGCACTCAGGGCACCGACATCTATAATATTAATTAGTTATATTAATCTTCTAACATAAAAAATGTTTTTATAGTGCATCTATTTCATATTGAAGATGTTTACATTTATTTGAAAAACAATTAGCTTAGGATAACTGTTACAATTTGGAATGGAGAGAATATTGATCAACCAGGAAAATCGTAACCTAGGCCACATAGACCATATTTGTTTCCCATAGATTTCGATGGTTAAATAAATCTGAATGGTATGCCTTGTATATCGAAAGTGTACAAAATAATCTGAAATAAGCATCCTTTGGCCTGCTTAGGTATTATAATAATTAGCTCCCTCCCATTACATAATGTACATAATAATTTGGGGTGTTTGTTGCCGTCTCAAGATTATATATGTCAAGTCATATTATATAATCTTATGAGGTAAATAAATATGCTTTTCAGTCATTAAATTATTATAGCCGATATGTCCATGTATTGTAGTGGAAGAAAAAAAACTTAACACATCTTTAGTCCTCCATAAATATGGTCTAGAAGCGCATTGGCTTCATGTTTTCCAAGGTATATCACCTACACTACCACTTCTCACTGGTACCACCAACAACAATTATAGTTGTATGGCTATATATTATTAGAACACATCCCAACATGATCAATCAAAGATTGTTAAGATCGAAATTATGTATATTATCTCCCAATGTTCACTTTCCAACACACGCTCTACCTCAAGATATAACAATACCAAGAAAATGTGCGATCTTTTTCATTTGCTAGCAATTTATGATAAATAAATCTACCTCCGTAGGCCTAGTATATCACGATGGTTAAAATATTTTTTCTTTTTTATAGATTAGTATGGTAATTTTGAAGCGTTGGCAAAGAACATGATGTTTTTTAAATTAAATGGTGGAGTTTTTTTTTTTCAAAATTTAACTGCTTCGATTATTTGTATTTGATAAAAAATAGTTGGATTAACCCACATTGTTGGATAAGCATAACAACCAAAAAGTGTAATTATTTCATTTTTGTGCGGTTGTATTTGATATATATCTTTGGGTTAATGTAGACCATTAGATATTCATAAGCTCTATTAGGCTCTTTTATTTTTTTTCCTGATTAACGTAGTAATTTATAGCCCCTTAGTGAATATTGTAGCTTATTTTAACAATCACGGTTAAGATAATAGACAATGGAGATCTTTTTCTATTGGATTCTTTTTTTTTCTCTTGATTAACGTAGTAATTGATAGGCCCCTTAGTGAACGTGGTGGCTTATTTTGACAATCACAGTTGACATAACAGACGATGGAGATATTTGTCTTTTTATGAAATTTTAAAAAATATTCAATTTAGATTGTTGATGATAGCAATAACCAAAAGTGTATATCTTTCTCTTGTTTGTAGTACTTAATATTCATCTTTGATTTAATATAGATGGTTAGATGTTTATAGAATTCTATGGTGTAATTTTTTCACTGATACCACAATTTTTGGACTCCACTTATTTAACACTTACTTATTAAGATACTTCATCTATCTCTTCAAAATTTAGATTTTAAATAATGATATTGGTATAGAATATTTAAATAACCATACCAACCAGTTATGTGATTTTTTGTCTTTTTAGTTGTATTATATATATAATGTAATATAATATAGATCATTAGATGTTCATAAAACCAACTATCTATGTTTTTCGTCTTTTGATTAGTGTGGCAATTTATATACTTACTTGACAAATATGATGGGTTATTTTAACGCTCTTATATATAAAGAGATAGAAGGGAACTTTATATCTCTCTTTTGGCAAAATTTATATATTTTATCAAAATATGTATACTCACTGTTCCATATTATATACTTTAGCATTATAATAAATTTATTTTGTTTTTATTATGACCGAGTCTATATAAAAGTGCACGAATAAATATAACATCAATTAGTTCTACTAAAACGTACTATGAAATATGTCTTGATAGTACATTTATTTGATATTATAAATATTAATATATTTTGTACAAAAAGTGTTGAAAGTTGGAGAAGTTTGTCTTAGAATAAAACTAAACTGTATTTATTTGAAACAAAAGGAATTTAGCTTAGCTAGGATAAATATAAAGTGTACTCTAATTTAAAACACGAAGAGAAAACACAAAAAAATTGATATAGGTAAGCAGGCCATTTCACTCTAATTATTGTTAGTGTAAAAGACTAAATTAAGCAGTCATATTGTGTGCTAGTTCTATACTTCACTGCGGGTGCTTTCCACCAAAAGCTTAGAAGGTAATAGCTAGAAAACATAGAATATGTCTTTTTTTTTCCTCATAAGCTTGAAAAAAAAAAAGCTTTTTTCAAGCGATGCACCCACGTCTATATTTAGATCCTTCAATTAACGTAATTCAATTGGCACCAACTCATGTTTTCTTCACCCGCGGCACTAACTTGCATCCTCTCTCTAGCGTATCGGCGCCTTCAATTAATGTCGTGATTTCTAGACCCTCTCGATGAACTAATAGTATAGATTTTTTTTCTCTTCATTAATTTATATTTGATATTTAAATTAACATAAACCGTCACATGTTCATAAAATCTCATGCTCCATATAAATATTTGATAATATAAATTGTTAAATGTTTATAGAATATTATGTAGTTATTTTATTCACCATAATTATGGACCCTATCAATATGGTGGCTTATTTAATACTTTCTTATAGATCAATCCAAGAGATAGATTATGGAGAGCTTCATGTCTCTTGTATCCTCAAATCTAGCTTTTAAATAGTTGTCTTGGCATAAAATATTTTGATTAATTAACCATAATTAATATAACAACCAATTGCTTTATGCGATGTATCGCTGCCGTACCAACACACTGTCTTATCCATATATTTTTGTCCCGATCTTACGTGGGATACACCACGTCTAATCGAGATCATTATGTATACTTCTTTCCTATTCAAACACAAACACAAAGCCATATCCTATTCGGATGGTAGATTCCAAATCAATCTTCAGACTACGGTAGAATTGATGCCCTGTATGGAACAACGTGCTGATATGTGAACGTGTATAGGATGGATATATGCAATGTGCTATATAGATTTCTATTGAATATAGACCGTTAGATCTTCATATAATCCAACGGTGGGGTGTTTTTCTTTTTTTTTCTAATTAACATGATTCTTTGTTGAATATAGGCCATTAGATCTTCATAAAATCCGACGGTGGAGGGTTTTTCTTTTTTAGATTAACGTGGGAATTTCTTGACCCTCTCGGTGAACGTGGTGGCTTCTTTTAACACTCCCATATTAATATAATAGATAACCAGCTTCAAAACATGAAATTTGGGCATCTTAAGCTGCGCTATCGCTTGCTCAAAGCTCCATTCTTCACGGAGCATTTCGTCTGGCTGCATATGAAAACGGATTAATATCATTAGCAGCTAGCCAACTGACACATAACAATTTGTTCGTGAAAACCAAGTAAAGGCGAAGTAGCAGCAATTGCAACGCACATCATATGGGCACAAGTGGATCCGGACGAGTGGTAGCTCCCCCTGTACAAGGATCTCACGCACTTTTTCCAGGCACCATATCTGATCAAAAACAACCGAGACGTCCTCGTATTTATAGTACCGGTCGGAATGCTCCACCATTGGCGCCAAGAACGACACGTTGACCTCATCACCCACACATAGATTCAGCTTCACCTTCTTAAGCACCGGCGTCGTGACTGTAATACGCACATCATACGAGTAGTATTTGAGGACGAGCTCCTCAAGCGAGGACGACTGAAGGATCACTTCGCGCCGCAAGGACTCCCAGTAGCACCTGTTCAGAACCAGCACTCGCAGGCGCGGGCAGAGGGGGAGCATGGCACCAGGGTCAACACGGCACCAGACAAGGCAGAGGTCGGTGAGGGCGCCGAACTCGCCAGACGGAGGCGGTGCCAAGGCCATCTCCCACATCTCCATCTTGAGGGAGGCGGTGCGGTCCAGGCAGGGCAGGTTGACGACGGTGCCATTCCCCTTTCGTTCCAGCCCACTGACGGTGAGGGTGAGCTTCTTGGGCGCCACCCGCGCGGCAGCGCGGAGCAGCGAGGAGACGCCATCGGGGGCCACTTGTTCTTTCATTCCTATTTCCAGAAGGTTTAGCGCGGGGCCGGCGAGCTTTGAGAGCGCGGCCTCGACGGAGTCCATGGCGACGCCGCGGAAGGTCAGCTCCTGGAGCCCATTCCAGAGGCCACGCCAGCGGCTGGAGAGGACGCCGGTGCGGACGGCCTCGTGGACACTGCCGAGACGGCCGAGTATCTGGAGGAGCAGCTCCTCGGGGAGGCCGCTGAGCCGGTCCGCACCATCTCCGTCGCCGCCATGCTCTGATCGCCGGCGACTTCCTTGCGGCGGCATGGCTTGAGGAGATGAAATGCGAGTCTGTGACGCAAGGAAACGAGATATTCATGGCATGTTAGGCCCGCCCAACACTCAGAAGGTCAAATCAGGCAAGAATGGCAAACACAATCAACCGAGAAATCAGATTGATCGCCATGAAACTCGGTTTCCACTTTCTACAAAAAGTCCGATTTGATAAGGAAACAATCCGCAGCCCGGGGATGAAACATTCATTGGAATCAAATGGGACAAAAGATTTTGCTTACCCAGCTTGTCTCCTGCCAGCGCAGCCATGAAACATTCAGGTGCTATCGCCGTCGCCGGCAGTAGCAGGCCGCCGCAGTTCTCTCTAGGTTGGCTACCTACTAGTCCGAATGGATGCATTCGGGTGACGTGTTTGGGTTGAGGTGATAAACCACGAGATGATAAGATGACAAGAGGACTTTACTTTATAGTGTTTCTAGTGTATTCATATCATTTCACAAAATTTCAAACTCTACTTTGTCTGGCACTGTAGCGTTTAAATAGATACTTAAAACACTGTTCTGGCGCTGTAAATATAGCGGAGTTTGAATTGTAAGAAATATGAAGAGTATTTTCATTGGGAAAAAAAGACGACTTGTTGGAACGCTCACAAGCGTCAGCACGTCACACGTGTGGCTCCACGCCGCCTGCTGCCATTCCGTTCTACAAGGAGACAGGCGTCCACAGCATTTCTATGCTATCTCAATTCTCAAGTCAATAGCAGAGCATTTCTAGGCACGGATAATTATTTGTCTGCAAGTAACAAGTTAGCCACATGACCAATCTATGCACTTTGTTAGAAAGTTTGCTGATGTTTGCCTAAGAACTGTTCAAACCCAAAAAAAAAACTTAGCACAAAGAATTTAATTACTGACGTTGAACAAATAGTTTCTTTGTGACAACTGACAATCAAGGCAAGCCGGCGTGGGCCAGCAAGCATAAGGCTAAAGGGGATGGAGTGACCTGCGCACTCCATATCTGCATCAAACCCATTGTTTGGTTCCCGCCTTCTTGGGCCACCTCGTACAGGTAGATTAGTTCTATTAGCCAATGCATTTCCCGACGGTACTCCACACAAAATTACCTTGTGGTATTCAATAGGCATCTCGTTTGAATAGCAAAGCATTTCAAAGTATTATCCTAATAGGATAATTTGTTCACTCAAGTTTGCCACATCAAGTTGAACTTCTACGCATTTCACAGAGCTTAGATTTAACATTTCCTATGTAACGGGACATATTGTTTGCCCATTTTCCTATTAATACAAATACGACCATGGTACCTACAAGATTGATAGCATCGGTGCCACATAACAGCAGAAAGTAAACAAATCTGCAAAGCTAAGATGCATATATAACAGAACTGAAAACACATCCAGCTTCAAGATTTCCACCAAAAGAAGCATCCCATCCAAAAGAACCACCACATTTGTGAGCCGACTCACACCGATAGACATGCCATCTCCTTCAATATCCATATAACAGTTTGATTTCATCAGCTTGATTTTGCATCTCGCACCACCAATGGACGCCAGTACGCCATCCCTTGCTGCCACCAAAAACATCAGCTGACCACCTACCCAAGCAACTCTGCTCTCCGTTGCCTCACTTCTTGGTTTCGCCACTCTGCATGCAGAACAGAAACAAATAAGAAATACAAGATCAAACATAGGGATTTTCTGACAAAAAGGGAAAGCGGCTGACTTTCCAAATTGCTCAAGAAGTCACAGAAATCACAACCATTACCAACATTTTCCTTTGAAACTCTGAGCTCATCCATTCATAGATGGTCATGTACTGAACATAAACAGTTATCCAGACAAAAATAAATCGAAAAAAGTCTATATAACCCCCTGAGCTATTGAGGCCTGGACACTTAACCCCCTGAACTACAAAACCGGGTATTGAACCCCCTGAATTTCTCAAAACCGGACAAATCATCCCCAAAGTGGTTTTAGATGGTGGTTTTGACAACTTGGCGTGACAACCTGGACCAAAGCGAAACGGTGGCATTTGGGCCCACTTGTTCGTTTCTAACAACTATTTTTCTTTTGTTTTCCTTTTTTTCCCTCTGTTCTTCTTCTTGCCCTCATCCTCCGAGAGCGCGGCGAGGAGGCCGAGCGCAAAGGCGGGCGAGAGGACGACCGGGTACTGCAGTGCAGCTACTTGAGGGCACAGCCTCGGCGGCGGCCGCCGCGCCGCTCGCCCGCGTGCACGTCCTGAGCGGAGGCGGCCGCCCGCGTGCACGTCCTGGGCGGCGGCGGCCGCGCAGCTCGCCCGCGTGCACAGCCTCCGCGGCGGGTGCCACGCAGCTGCTTGAGAGCATGATCTCGGCGGCGGCGGCCACGCCGCTCGCCCGCGTGCACGTCCTGGGCGGCAGCCGCCGCGCAGCTCGCGCTCGCCGGACCTCATCCAAGCGCCTAGCCTCCGCGGCGACAGCCATGCATTTGCCCACGCACCTGACCTTCGCCTGCCAACAGCTCGCCATCGCCCGACCTTCGTGCAGTCATCTGATGGGAGAGCTCTCGGGAGGAGAAGCGGGAGACCTGGGGCTGGTGCCACCGGCTCGCCGCAGCAGCAGGCAGCGCGCGCCAGGGACGACGACAGGACGGTCGCCACAGGCTGCTGTATGGGCAGTTCGGCACTGGCCTTCGGGGATGCGCAGGTCAACAACGAATGGGGAAGAGAGCGGACGAGGCTGACCACGTAACAGGTTTGACATGTGGGCCATGGTTGCATGATGTCCATCTTGCACCACGTTAGCCGCCACGTAGTCAAAAACAGTTTACCAAAACCACTTAAGGGGTGAAACATCCGGTTTTGAGAAGTTCAGGGGGTTCAGTACCCGGCTTTATAGTTCAGGGGGTTAAGTGTCCAACCCTCAATAGCTCAGGGGGTTATATAGACTTTTTCCATAATAAATCTAATAACATTCAAAGTAAATCTAGCAAGACGATGCTGGTAAAAATGATCGATGTCTTCATCACTACCACACTTTTGACATTTCTTAGTTCCCTTCCAACCTCACCTAAGTTATTTTTGCTCAAATGCTCTTGTTCATCACTAACCAAAGGAAAACATCAATTTATATTGGTAAGTGTACCATATACTCTCTTGTCTCAATATTGAACAAAAAAAACGTTATACATTAATGGAAGGAGAGAGTATCCGGAAAAGAATGGCTCAATAGAAAAAAGAAAAACAACCCCCAGGCATATAGATCAATGTTATGTGCTTTTAATCAAAAGATAATTGGTATGGTAAGTAATAACAACACATTCAGAACTGTCACCATCCTATCAAATCTGTGGACCATGAGTGATGAGATTCACTCAAACAGTAACAAAATATTTTTTTAAAAAGGTAACAGAAACATAAACAAGATATGGATTTTCTGATGAAACTAAGCATAAGGATAACATCTTGTTATATTGTGGAGCATGCTAATCATGGATACAAAATCCACTTACCCCATAGCTGTAGACAACACATTCCACATTAGGACATTCCTTAAAAACATCACGGATTGTCTTGTATCTTGTTGAACTTGGTGAAACCACGTTAGGCAGACTCAAAGTCATTCTCTTGAGCATAGTTGCGCTTCGGAATAGCAGTTTTAGGAAGTCTACTTCATGACTTCTTCCAGAGATGCCATCAATTTTTACCACTTGAAGATGAGTCAAAGCGACACTTTCAGTCGTCCAGTCATTGTTAGGCTGACTACAAGTACAGTCTATTGGACATGTTTTTTCCTCCTCCTGGAAGGAAGTTGATACACATTCAATGGCCATCTCAACAACATGAAACAAAACTTAAAAAAGGATTTGGTGCGAGTGTTTAACTAGGCACCTCTTCAATGGAGATGTCAAGCCTTTGCATAAATGGTCGAATCTGGAGCAGATGCAACACCATCGGTCCAAAAACATGCCCCTTTGCCAAAATAACAAGCTTCAAAACATGAAATTTGGGCATCTTAAGCTGTGCTATCGCTTGCTCAAAGTCAAAGCTCCATTCATCATCGAGCATATATGGCTGCATATGAAAACGGATTAATATCATTAGCAACCAGCCAACTGACACACATATATAACAAATTGCTCATGAAAGACAAGTAAAGGGGAAGTAGCAAATGCAACGCACATAAATTGGGCACAAGTGGATCCGGACGACTGGTAGCTGCCCCTGTACAAGGAACTCACTCACGGTTTCCAGGCGCCATAGCTGATAAAAAACAACCGAGATATCCTTGTACGAATAGTGCCAGATGGAATGCTCCACCATTGGCGCAGAGAAGAACATGTTGACCCCATCACCCCCAACCACAGATAGCTTCAGCTTCATCTTCTTAAGCACCGGCGTCGTGACTGTAATACGCGCATCCGAGTAACATTTGAGGACGAGCTCCTCAAGCGAGGAGGACTGAAGAATCATGTCGTCCGGCAAGGAGCACCTGTTCAGAACCAGATCTCGCAGGCGCGGGCAGAGGGGGAGCAGGGCACCAGGGTCAACGCGGCACCAGACAAGGCAGAGGTCTGTGAGGGCGATGAACTCGCCAACCAGAGGCGGTGCCAAGGCCATATCCCACATGTCAATCTTGAGGGAGACAGTGCGGTCCAGGCAGGGCAGGATGGCTGTGCCCATTCCCTCAGGTTCCAACCCCACGTCCCCAGTGACGGTGAGCTTCTTGGGTGCCACCCGCGCGGCGGCACGGAGCAGCGAGGTGAAGCGGTGGGGCGACACCTGTTCTTCCACGCCTACTTCGAGAATGTTCAGCGCGGGGCCGGCGAGCTTTGCGAGCGCGGCCTTGACGGAGTGCACGGCGGCGCCGCGGAAGGTCAGCTCCTGGAGCCCGGTCCAGAGACCACGCCAGCGGCTGGAGAGGACGCTGGTGCGGACGGCCGCGTGGACGCTGCCGAGACGGCCGAGTATCTGGAGGAGCAGCTCCTCGGGGAGGCCGCTGAGCCGGTCCGCACCATCTCCGTCGTCGCCGTGCTCTGATCGCCGGCGACTTTCCTGCGGCGGCATGGCTTGAGGAGATAAACTGTGACGGAAGGAAACGAGATTATATTCATGGTATGTTAGGTCCGATACTAACGAGGTAAAATCAGGCAGGAATTGCAACACAATCAACCCAAACCAAATTGATCGCCATGAAAAAAAGGGCTAGGAGTATCGAGAATTGAATTGAATTTCGAATCTTCTAACCGAAACTAGGTTTCTACTTTCCACAAAAATCCCCAGCCCGCGGATGAAACATTCATGGGAATCAAATGGAACAGAAGATTTTGCCTACGGCTGTGTTTAGATCCGCTGAAATTGGACTGAAATGCACTGTAGCGTTGAAAAATACACTGTAGCGTTTTTCGTTTGTTTGTGGTAAATATTGTCCTACTATGGTCTAACTAGGCTCAAAAGATTCGTCTCGCAAAGTACATCTAAACTGTGCAATTAATTTTTTATTTCATCTACATTTAATCATGCATGTACCGGTATTTTGATGTGACGGGGAATTTTTTTTTCATAATGAAATTTAGGAAAAAATTTTGGATCTAAACAGCCCAGTTTTTCTCCGGCCAGCGCAGCCCGCAACTGAGGTCAGGTGCTATCGCCGTCGCCGGCAGCAGCAGGCCGCCGCAGTTTCTCTCTCTAGGAGTCTAGGTCTAGGGTACTCCTACTCCAATGCTTTGCTACCAACAAGGCAACAACGGAGTACGGTAGCAGAGACGAGTGGGACTGGACCTGACTGCCTTGAGCCTCGACCTCATGGGCTGGGCTGGGCTGGGCTGGGCTGGAAAGTTTGCGCCCTGGGTTTATTTCCCGGCTC
Source organism: Paspalum notatum (assembly GCA_022530915.1). Taxonomy (NCBI): domain Eukaryota; kingdom Viridiplantae; phylum Streptophyta; class Magnoliopsida; order Poales; family Poaceae; genus Paspalum; species Paspalum notatum. Next base: position 45,215,709 of record CM039685.1, read on the forward strand.
CGCTTCTAAAATTTTGATTTCACCTTCGGCGGACGCATTCGGGTGACGTGTTTGGGTTGAGGACTTGTGTGTGAGGTATAAACCACGAGATGATAAGATGACAAGAGGACTGACTTTATAGTGTTTCTAGTGTATTCATATTATTTCTCAAAATTTCAAACTCTCTGTTTGGCAGCGTAGCGCTTAAATAGATATTCAAAACATTGGTCCGGCGCTGGAAATAGAGTGAAGTTTGAAATTTAAGAAATATGATGAATATTTTTCATAAAAAAATGGACGATGTGTTGCAACGCCAACAAACGTCAGTACGTCACACGTGTGGCTCCACGCCGTGTTCTTTTTTACGAGGAGACAGGCGTCCACAACATTTCTAGGCTATCTCATGTCAATAGCAGAGCAATTCCACGTATGGATAATTATTTTTCTGCTCAAGTTAGCTACATGCCTAAAAAAGGGTTAGCCACGTGACCACGTCAAGAATGCACTTTCTACGCACTTTGCACCTAATGTCACAATGGTAACAATAATCGTAATAGAACTTCGTGCCATATAGCCAACCATCATTAATCATAATGGAACTCCGTGCAAACTAAACATAAAAAATAAAACTAGTTTGCAAAGCTAATACGCATATAACATAACTGAAGAACATCCACCATCAAGAATTTCTAAGAGTAAAGCCATCAGCGGGGTTCCTGCAAAAGAATGACCATATCCGCGACCGCGAGCTGACTGAAAGACAGAGGGTGATTCTACATCCCGCACCACCAATAGATGCCATCCCTTGCCACCACCAAAAACATCAGCCGACGCCTACCCGGAGCAGCTTTGTTCACCGTTGCACTATTTCCCATTTTTTCTGTAGAATTGACCAGTTAGTTAACCAACGAGGAACAAAAAAAAAAAAAAAAAAGCAACGCGGTATCAAAAAGCAAGTGGATTTTATGAAAAGAAAAGGAGGTGGTACTTTGGAATTCCCAAATTGCAGAAATCCCAATCATTACCAATGTTTGCCTTTGAAGCTCTAAACTCATGCATTGCATATATGGTCATGTACTCGGTACCAGGGTTTACCTTTCCGTTTTACTGTAGCGAAATTTTGTTTTCACCAAAGTTTGACTTTCGTATTTTTGAATTTGAAACCGGAATCCATCAAATTTCAGATTGAAAAGTGCTTTTCTTATACCACCAGAAATTGAAAGAAACTCCGAATTTCGGAGGATCCCAACCGAAAAGTTGAACCCTGCTCGGTACTCCTGAATATTGACAGTTATCCAAACAAAAGGCAAACCTTAACATTTAAAGTAATTCTAGCAAGAGGGTGGTGGTAAAAAAGATGATCAATGTCTTCATCACTACCACACAATTATTAATTAACATTTCCTAGCCCCCTTCCATCCTCTCCCAAAGTTACCTCTACTCAAAATTAAATGCTATTATTGAGCTCTAACCATAGAAAAAAAGATTTATACATTGGTATTTTTAGTATACCGTATATCTGCAAAGAATGCTCTGACACTGAGAAAATTAAAACAACACGCATACAAAGATCAAGTTATGCATTTTTATCTAAACACAATTGGTCGCAAGTAGCAACACATTCACAAGTGCCAAGGCCAAATTCGTGGAGCATGAGAGATGAGATTCACAAGTGCCAAGGCCATATTTCAGTAAAAGATAACAGCAACATGAAGCAGATATTAAATTCTTCTCTGATGGATCAAAGAATATGGATAACACTTCTTATAATGTCTAGGAGCATGGTAATCATGGGTAAAAAGTCCACTTACCCCATTGCAGTACACAGCGCATTTTACATTAGGATATTCCTTAAAAATGCAGCATATTTTCTTGATTCTACTTTTATCTGGTGAAACCCCGTCAGACAGCTTCACAGTCATTCTCTTGAGCACTGTCGCGCTTCGGAATAGTAGTTTTAGAAAGTCTAGCTCATCATCTCTTCCAGTGAGGCCTTCAATTTCTACCACTTGAAGATCAGTCAGAGTGACACTTTCACTTACCCAGTTGTTCGGCTGTTTACACGGACAGTTTATTGAGCATGCGTTTTGCTCCTAAAAACAAAGTCGAAGTGAAATGTGACGTTGATCATACACGTTCGATGGCCATATCACCAACATTAGTATATAAATAGAACTAAAAAAAGAATTTTGGTGCATGGTCTTTAGTGGGCACCTCTTCTACGAATATGTCAAGCCTTTGCATAGCTGGTCGAATCTGGAGCAGATGCAACACCATTGGTCCAAAAACATGCCCCTCTGCCGTAATAACCAGCTCCAACACATAAGGATTGGGCATTCTAAACTGTGCTATGGCTTGCTCGAAGCTCCAATCTTCATCGAGCGTATCTGCCTGCATATAAAAACGAATCAATATCATATAGCAACTAACACACGGAACAATTTGTTCATGAAAACTGAAAAGCCAAGTAGGCAAACAGGGGAAGTAGCAGATGAAACACACATCGTATGCCCTCAACTCGATCCGGACGAACGGTAGCTGCCCCTGTACAAGGAGCTCACTCATGGCTTCCATGCGCCATAGCTCACCAAGACCAACCCAGAGGTCCCCGAATATAAGTTCCCACTCAGAATGCTCCACCATTGGCGAAGAGAAGGATACATTGATCTCATCATCCAGGGATAGCTCCAGCTTCACCTTCTTCAGCACTGGCGCCATTATGTCGATATCCTCCGAGGAGTATTCTTCTAGTTCGAGCTCTTCAAGCGACTGCGAGTGAATAATCACTTCTTTCCCGGCGCAGCTATTTTTCAAGACCAGAACTCGCAGGTGCGGGCAGAGAGGGAGCAGGGCAGCAGGGTCAACTTGGCACCCGACGAGGCAGAGGTCGGTGAGGGCGACGAACTCGCCGGACGGGGGCGGCGCCAAGGCCATATCCCACATGTCAATCTTGAGGGAGGCAGTGCGGTCCAGGCAGGGCAGATTGGCAGTGACCGTTGCCTCAGGTCTGAAGAAGTCCTCGACCCCAGTGACGGTGAGATTCTTAGGCGCCACCCGCGCGGCGGCGCGGAGCAGCGAGGAGACGCGGCCGGCCAACACCCGTTCTTGCACGTGTATTTCTAGAAGGTTCAGCGTGGGGCCGGCGAGTTTGGCGAGCGCGGCCTCGACGGACTGCATGGCGACGCCGCGGAAGGTCAGCTCCCGGAGCCCGGTCCAGAGGCCACGCCAGCAGCTGGAGAGGACGCTGGTGCGGACGGCCGCGGGGACGCTGCCGAGACGGCCGAGTATCTGGAGGAGGAGCTCCTCGGGGAGGCCGCTGAGCCGGTCCACCCCATCTCCGTCTCCGTCGCCGCCGTACTCTGATCGCCGCCGGCGACTACTCCCTTGCGACGGCATGGCTTGAGGATGGAGATGAACTGCGACGCAAGAAGAACAAGATTTTATATTCATTCATGGCATGTTAGCCTCAACACTAACAAGGTGAAATCAGGCAAGAATGGCAAGACAATCAACCGAGAAATCAGATTGATCGCCATGAAACTCGGTTTCCACTTTCACAAAAAAAAAAGTCCGATTTGAGAAGGAAAGAATTCCCAGCCCAGAATGAAACATTGGAAATCAAACGAGTAATAGGATTTTCCCTACCCAGCCAGCTTGTCTCCTGCCGGCGGTATCAGGCCGCAGCAGTTCTCTCAAGTCTCAACTCTAGGATACCCTACTCCTATGCTGCCAAGTAGTTTTTTTTTTTTTTGAGGGAAATGCTGCCAAGTAGTTTTTTTTTTTTTTTTTGAGGGAAATGCTGCCAAGTAGTAGAGTAGAGGCAAGAGTGGGAATGGGCCTGACGGCCTGAGCCTCGACCTCATGGGCTGGGCTGTCAAGTTCCAAAATTTTGATTTGAACCTTGGCGAGCAGGACGCGTTCACGAGTAAATTCCCTCGTTATAACCTATGCCAATTCCTTAGGTACCATTAAAAATTATTTCTTTCTTTCTATACCATCGGTTTTCTTTTTCATTTTCCGTTACTCTAGTGCCATTCCATTAGTTTCAAAGTTAACGGTGTCAAAAACATCTCGCTGACGCCCCTCCCTCACCATCCCTACACGCCACACCACCCCTCCCCGTTCCCTCGCGCGCGCCGGCCGTCGGCTGTCGCGCATGCGGACAAGGGCGAGGAGGGCGCGGTGGCGATCGTGCGTGCAGACAAGGGGGAGGAGGGTGGGGCGCTGCGACGCCTGCGTGCGCACGCGGATGAGGGCGAGGAGCGCGCGCGGCAGCCAGGCGGACAAGGGCGAGGAGTGCGCAAGGGTGTGGTTACGTGTTGCATTCACCAAAGCTCGCGTGGTTTAGTGCACATATTTCTACATCTTGCCATTTTGTATTATACCAACTTTGAAGGCTTGAAGCAATTTTCTCGATAAATATATTTGAGATGCAATGCCTGCAAATATGATCCAAAATTCATTTTAATCGTGATTTAGAGAGAAGATCGGGAATTGGGATGCAAGATGCAATCATGCATGGGGAAAGAACCTGCCTACCACCTTCTCTCTTACCTCCAACGACCAACGGCCCCCAACTGTCGGTCCTCAGCTCCTCAACCATCGTCATTGCTAATGTAGCCCAATCTAGCCCACACTCACTGCCACTAGCTGTGTATTTGCCACCGCCATCCGCTGCCAATCTCATTGAGATCGCTGCCCAACAGCCTCTCCACAGCCACAGATGCTGATCCACCGCTGTCACGGCCATACCTCTAGGCCGGGAGGCAAAGAAGGCCAACCCCTCCTTCCCCAAACTTGAGACTATGTGCAGTGGGATGGATAAAGTAATTGCCTATACAATGTAGCGACACTGTACACAGAGAGAACTAGTTAGAATAGTGGATACACAATGCATTTATACATCCTAGTGCACATAGTCTAAGCTCGCCAGCAGGAGGTGGGAGGAGAGGAGCACACTGCACACAGTAGGAGGAGGAAGGAAAGGGGGCCCACCTATCAGCGATTGTGGTTGGAGGAGTCTGAAGGGAACATTTGTGGGCGCATAGGAAGCGAATGGAATTTCCGGTTCGGAATTTCCCCTGCCTTTGCCCGCGCCCTTTCCGGTTCAGGGCACCGCGATGCACCATCGCCAATCTCGGCGGTTCGCGCGCCATCGCCGGTGTCTGTCCGGCTGCGTCGTCGTCTCCGGAGGACCTTTCCTAGCACTAGACCCCGTTCCGTCTCGACGAGAGCCTGCTTCAGGGGCTGCGACGCGGGGTTCATGTCCGTTGAGAAGATTGAGATCAAACCATGGGCCAGTCTTCATAGTGACCTCGCTGCCCTCTTCCTCCTGTGTTAGGGCCTGTTTGGATCCAAATGACTAAAGCCAAAGTGACTAAAACCAGTGACTAAAGCTTTAGCTACCCCTGTTTGGATCCAGTGACTAAAGTAGAGGCTAAAGGCTTTATTGATGTGCAGAAAGACTAAAATGCCCTTAGGTTGGTGCCCTTCCTCCACAGAACGGTCCTGCCAGACCTCCTGCCGCTGGCCTCAGCCTCCTCGACCGACAGGCCTCCGGCCACCTGCCTCAACCTCGCCGCCCGCGAGGCCTCCCACCGCTGGCCGAGGCCTCGCCGCCTGCGAGGCCTCATCCCCATGCCCGCCTGGCCTCCCGTCGTCCGGCCTCCCGCCACCGATCTCGCCTCTCCTGCCCGCCGCCAACCCACCCGACCTCCCGACGCCAGCCTCGCCGTCGCCAGAGAGGCCGGTGATGACACGGTACACAAGCATCGCCTTGCAGCCGGCTGGCCGCGCGGGCTCCGCCGTTGGCGTGCGCGGCGCCGCTGCAGGCGGCGGATGGAGGCCGGTGGCGGCGGCGGGCGTTGGTGGGAGGCAAGGTCGGGCCAGCGGCCGGCGTCGGCGAGAGGCGAGGCAAGGCGAGACAGGGCCGTCGGCGGGAGGTGAGGCGAGGCCGGCGGCGCGAGGCGGTAGCGGCGGTGGACGGCGGCGAAGAGGCGGGGCGAGGATGGCGTCGGCCGTCGGAGGGAGAGGGAGAGAGTGGGGCAGAGAGAAAGAAAGAGGAGAGAGAGTGGGGACTAGGGGCAGGGGTGGGAAAAGAGGTCTTTAGTCACCATTTAGCTCCTACTTGGTGACTAAAAATTCTTTAGTCAGTTTTTGGCACTTTAGTCACCTTTTAGTCAGTCCTGTTTGGTACTTTAGGATCCGTTTGGTTGGAGAACTGGGTGGGACGGAATGGTTCCATCCCCGATTCTAGGGATGGAATGGCTCCATCCTATGTTTGGTTGTAGGGATGGAATGGCTCCATCCTGTGTTTGGTTAAAGGGATGGAATAACAGCTACCGTTAGCCACCATCCCGTGGACCCCAACTGTCAGTGAAGTCATCTTCTTCTTCCCGTGGCTCCGTCCCGTGGCGGCGTCCGCACCCCGACCGCGCCTCCACCTCCCACAACAGGCCCGCCTCGCTCGGCCTGCGTCAACTCCCGCAGCGGCGGATCCGCCCAGACGTACCTCCTCCGCCCCGGCGGCGGCCCTCCTGGCATCGCCTGTGTCTCCTGCAGCGGCAGCTCCGCTCGGACGCGCACCCTCCTCCCCAGCGGCGGCGGCGGCGGTGAAGGCCCCTCCCGGCCTCGCCTTCTTGTCCCGCGGCGGCGGCTCCACCGCGCGGGCCTCTTCTCTACTCCGTGCGCCGGCGGCAGCTCCGCTCGGGCGCGCATCCTCCTCCCCGGCGGCGGCGGCGGCCCCTCCCGGCCTCGCATCCTTCTCCCGCGGCGGCGGCTCCACCGCGCGGGCCTCCTCCCTACTCCGTGCGGGCGGCCGGCGAGAGAGAAAACGGAGGCAAACGTCGTCTCCGTGGGACGAGCGCGTCCGGTGGATTTTTTGGAGCGCGCTCGTCCCGGATCTTATGGGAATATTCCCATTTCAGAGCGATTCCATCCTCATGTCCACGAACCAAACAACCTCAAAACTAGGATGGAACGGCTCCATTCTAGGACGTTCCTCCAACCAAACGGATCCTTAGTCACTTAGTGACTAAATTTTAGTCAGTTTTGGTTTAGTCAGTAGGATCCAAACAGGCCATTAGGTAACGTTACTATGACCCTTTGTTTCTGCTCTACAAACCATTGCTGTACATGCTAACGAAGGCAATGGAGGGTGGAGGATGGAAGCACAAGCCAGCGTGTTAAAAGTTGAAGTAATGCATGAGTCTCAGCCGTCTAGAATGGAGCACATTATTGTGTCTACGTCCTATTACAATCTTTTGTATCGTCATTGATACAAGCGATTGTTGGTTCCATCATAACTTTGCATTTGCGATAGTTGCAGTAATGCATGAGTCTCAGCCGTCTAGAATGGAGCACATTATTTTTTTTCAAAATGCTTGGGTTGAATTGGTATGTGTTGCGGTGATTGTGCAATGAAAATGGTTACCCCCTTTAATCATGATGACACAGGAACCCTCCATCTTCGTCGCTTGAATCGTGTTGTTATCTTTTAATTATTAGTTATCGTGTATTGGCATTCACCAAATCCTTAATTATCTCTATGATAAAAAAGCTCTTAACTATCATTTTTGCTGAATGCTTACTACAAGAATATCTATTGATTTTTTTCAGTAAATCAGTGCTATGACAAATTTTCAGGTTACCACACAACATAATAGGAGCTGATGGGGTTATGCCATAACAGCAGGTGATGGATCAGTATAACTGAAAAAGGAACTGCATCATGGTTGATATTTGTGCTGGTCTGTTTCTGTTTTTTTTTAAGTTGTATTGATTAGTCAGCGCTAGAGGGGAAAAATAATGGTTGTTGAATCTAAATGCATATTTGAGCTTTAGAATATTTGTTCCATTCAATTAAATCTTCTGGATTTGTGCAACTCATTAAATTTTGTTGGTGTTTGACATGTGTTTAAACAAACTAGCATAGATGTACGTGCAACACACACGCGTGCGTATTGTGAAATGATCAAGCAGGCAATAGAAATGAGAAAATGAAAAATATAATTAAAGGGAAGGAGACCTGATTTACTGGCGTCGTTCCTTTCTCATTAAAACCAAAAGAAGGAAAGTAATACGTGGTTATAGGTATAAAATGAGGTGAGAAATAAAGAGAGAAAACGGATGAAACATTTTGCGTCTATGGATTTTGGGTCTTTCCACCCCTTTTTAATATTTTCCAAACTGCGCAGTGAGCCCAGTGTTAGGGGTATACCTATGTCTTTCGAGGTAAAAATGATTTTCAAAAAACTTGCTCTTTTATAGGATACATATCGTATTAAAATAAATATTATCGTAAATATTTAGGCTGCATTTAAGCAAATCCAGTATAGTATTTGAAAAAAAAAAAACCGTTGCAATGCACGGGCACTCCGGTCCTTTTGCGTGATCCTATGTGTCTTCCGGAAGTTCGGAAGCGCACCTATCTTCAAGCTTTGATATCCGTGCAGCACAGACAAAGTAGCACTGAGATAGATGAAGTAGGCCGGCCCAACTCATCCAGCAGCCAAGCACTAGAAGGCCGCCCCGCCACAGTACACATGCAGAGAGCCTGTGGGAACGCGTACAGCCATACATGCATTGTCATAGTGGAACGGTTACGTTTTTTTAGCTTTCAAGTGATTTATCTATTCAACCGTGCATCCTGTTTCGAATCCATTTTAGCATATTGTTATCTAAGATTAATGCTACAAAATAAGCCCCTACAAATATTGGTTATTATTTTTTATCCTTTCAAAATAAACATGTGAAATGTGCTATTTCAACATTTAAGATGTACTGTTTCAACATTTCTAGGTAAAAATGTTCAACTAGATTATTCAAAATGTTGGATTGCATTTTCTACATTGTTGAATTAAGTTGAACAAAATGTTGAAACATGAGTTCAAATATATAAAAAAAATAAAAGATGGTTTTCTTGTTGGGTTTACCTGACCATGGTGGTGTCTTCCGTATTGCTTGTTAAAAAATGTGCTAAAAATTCAAATGACACAATGATAGGTGAAAAAAGAGCTAGTGGGTCTATTGGGCATAAGATAGTTAGCTTAACCATCTTCCACGGGCTGCATAGGAAGTCCCGGAATCTTCGCTGGAAGAAAAAAAAACAATTGATGTGTCGCAACACGCGCGCACGTCATTACGTGACACGTGTGGCTCCACGCCACGCGCCGCCGTTGTATGAGGAGACAGGCGTCCACCCCCGCCTGCATGGCTGCCACAGTGCCACCTCGCCGCCGCCCTCCTCGTCCCCTCTTATTGGTATTGCCGAATGCCGACGCCAGCTGCCTCAGACCCTCAGTCAGACGGAGGCCACCCAAGAATCTAGCCAGCGGCCATGGCTGCCCCTCGGCTCGCCGTCCTCCTCATCCTGCTCCTGCCCGTCGCCCGCGGCGACCACGGCGCCGCCGTCATCCGGCAGGTGACCGACGGCGGCGGCTCCCGCGCGGGGCCGGGGCTGCTCCCGGAGGCGCAGTTCGCTGCGTTCGTGCGGCGGCACGGGCGTCAGTACTCCGGGCCCGAGGAGTACGCGCGGCGGCTGCGCGTGTTCGCGGCCAACCTGGCCCGCGCCGCGGCGCACCAGGCGCTGGACCCGACCGCGCGCCACGGCGTCACGCCCTTCTCGGACCTCACGCGCGAGGAGTTCGAGGCGCGGCTCACGGGCGTCCACGCCGGCGCCGGGGACGGGGACACCCAGTGGCGCGTGACCATGCCGGCCGCCCCGCCGGAGGAGGTGGCCCGGCTGCCCGCCAGCTTCGACTGGCGCGACAAGGGCGCCGTCACCGGCGTCAAGACGCAGGGCGCGTGCGGGTCGTGCTGGGCCTTCAGCACGACGGGCGCCGTGGAGGGCGCCAACTTCGTCGCCACCGGCAAGCTCCTCGACCTCAGCGAGCAGCAGCTCGTCGACTGCGACCATACGGTACGTCGGTACGTACATGTGTTGCGTCTATATATGAAACCGTAATAATGAGGTGTTGCCTGTCTGCCCGTCTTGCAGTGCACCAGCGCGGTGGCGCGGACGGAGTGCAACAACGGGTGCGCCGGCGGGCTGATGACGAACGCGTACGCGTACCTGATGAGGCCCGGCGGCGGGCTGATGGAGCAGCGCGCGTACCCGTACACGGGCGCCGCCGGCGCCTGCCGCTTCGACCCGGCCCAGGTCGCCGTGCGCGTCTCCAACTTCACGGCGGTGCCGGCCGGCGACGAGGCGCAGATCCGCGCGGCGCTCGTCCGCCGGGGCCCCCTCGCGGTGGCGCTCAACGCGGCGTTCATGCAGACGTACGTGGGCGGGGTGTCGTGCCCGCTCCTCTGCCCGCGGGCGCTCGTCAACCACGGCGTGCTCCTCGTCGGCTACGGCGCGCGCGGCTTCGCGGCGCTGCGCCTGGGGTACCGCCCCTACTGGATCATCAAGAACTCGTGGGGCAAGCAGTGGGGCGAGCAGGGGTACTACAGGCTCTGCCGCGGCAGCAACGTCTGCGGCGTCGACACCATGGTCTCCGCCGTCGCCGTCGCCGTCGCGCCGCCACCGTGAGCGCCGGCGCGTACGGTGTGCCGGCGACGAGAATGTCCTGACGTGGCGTAGCATAATAGTCTGTACTATGTACTACTACGTGGCAGTGTGGGTGATACATACATACAGTATATATACGAATGAATACGACGGAACTGTCATCCGGGTGTTCCGTCGTTTGTTTTGTGTCACGAAATTTTCTCTGACAGTGGTGGCCCGCGAACTTCCTTTCGTTTCGGCGGCCCCTCTGCTCGGCGCGGCGGGAGCGAGGGGCAGCAAGGCCGCAGGCCCGCAGCGCTCCCTGAATATTCATACAGTTACAGTCATACCTAAGAGTGTATATAGCAGGTCCTTGCTGAGGTTGATCCCGACGTTGCCCCTGTAACTGTATGAATATTCAGGGAGCGCTGCGGCCGCCAAAGGCTAAGACTGTATACACTCTTCCTATCACTATTGCACATTGCTGCGACATTGCACTCTGTTATTCATGTCTGCACATATGTCAAACAACAACCTAGCATGGCAAGTGAGAAGGAATGTTCATACAGTTACAGTCATACCTTAAGAGGCTACTAAGCACTCTGAATATTCAATGCCAATATGACGGATCAGGCTTAGACCAAATGTGAAAGGGGGAAAGAGTTTGGAGCATTTGACACGTGAGAACAATGAGACACAGTTTTTCTTTTAGTTTAGTTTTGAACTGAATTAACAATGGCAGGATAATTTCAGATGACAAAAGCAGTAGGCTTAGCTGCATAATTGTCATGGATCATAAGTAGGCAGCGAGGCTGTCCAAAATGCTATATATCTTACTGGTGGTCGACTATCATTGTTCTACTTAATGATATCTGACTGTTTGTACATCTGCAAATCATCCATGAACAGTTTGGTTTTCACCAGACAGTGTAATTTAGAAATGTGAAGTTCCTTAATGAATACAGCTGCAGTTCGCTGTACCTGAATTCCTTGTTGTTTACTACATCATGAAAAATAGGAGCACGTTTTTCATTAAGAAGAAGAGAGATGATGTTTATAGAATTGTTTACATATAAGCATTTAGCTCTGAATTGATGACTGAATTTGGTATTGTTATGATGCTCTTAGTATCTGCCAACTCCCAAGCTTATCTTAGTGTGAACAGGGCACTATGAAATTTGTTAAATTAAGGAAAATATTTTTTGCATGCTAAACAACAATATGACAATTCAACAATGCATTCTTGTTATATTATTCCTGATATGACACTGGATGCCTAGTGAGCTGTAGCTTCTTCCAGCCAATGAATCACTGTGACTAGAATGATTGAAATATAAACTTATACAAGTGCTTGGGACTAGATGCTGTGAGTTTGCTTGCAATTCTGACACTGCATTGTTGCCATGTCATGTGTGCAGGGAGGAGGAAATTAAACGCAGGACCTAAATCCGCATTTGCTGTGCCCTGAATGAGCTTATCCAGTGCAAATTGTGCTGTAATCAGTTGATTATTAGGTGAATTAATATATGTATCCACGAGTTGACTTTATCGATCCGTGAATCGTTGTAATCAATGTGTTGATCCACTATAAAGCTGTTGAAATGGCTTATATAAAAGGGTAAAGTCCATTTTTGGCCCCTGAATTTGTCGTGGTCGTCTAGTTTTGCACCTCAAACTACAAAACCGGATAGAACACAACCTTGAACTCTACGAATCCGGACATATTACTCCTTGACCGGTTTTTAGACTTGTTTTTGCTAACGTGGCACCGCGGACCCCACACGTCAGCACTGACAGGTGGGACCCTCTCCATTTCTTCTCTCCCTCTCTCTCCACCTGCAGCTCGCCGATCACCCTGCTCCTCGCCGCCACCTGCCGCTCACCCCCGCCTGCTGCCCACCACTACTCGCCGCCGCCCGCGGCGGTGTCCTGCTCCGGCTGCGATGTGGGAGGTGTGAGCACCTCGGCCGCCTCCTCTTTCCCCGCATTGGTTCCTGCCTCCTCCTTCCCCGCGCTGGTTCCCGCCGCCCGCCGCCGCGCCGCCTCGTCCACGCGCCCAGCCATCGCCTACTCAAGCCGAAGCGAGCCCTGGCCCCCTCTCACTCGCTCGCTCCCAGCACCCCCTGCCTTCCTCCTCGCCTCTAGCTCCCTCTTCCACCAGTGCGCCGCTGCCGCCATGGACGGCGGAGCTCAAGCTCACCGCGCCGATGACTCCGGCCCTCACCTGCATCAACGCGACGAGGACCACAGTCGCCTCGCTTTCGCCGTCAAAACCCCTCTATTATCCCCCTCTCACTGCCATCCATACGCGCCGCCCCGGTGGCCCCGCCATGGAGCTTATGGCGAGCTTCGCGCTGCCACCCCTTCCGTACTTCTCCGGCCCAAATCGAGCATGCATCGGCTCCGCCGCCTCCTCCACAACTCCCCGCACCATTTCTTGAAGGGTCTCGCTGCCCCCTCCACCCCTTCCCACGGTGCACCTCGCCGCCGGCCACCCCTCGCCGTGGAGCGCCACGTCGCGACACTCTCACGCCTCAAAGACTACACCGACGGACTCGCCTTCACCGGAGCCACTTCATCGGCCTGCTCTCGTCCACCCTCTCCGTCGCGCTCGCCGGGCCTACATCACCGCCGCCGCCGTTGTCACGCAGCGGCCGCCACCCGGTTCGCCTCTGCACTGCGGGTGGAGAGAGAGGGAGAGAGATGAACTGGAGGATGGAGCAGGGCCACCGGGCGCGAAGCAGGAGGCGACCAGGAGGACTGGAGGAGGCGACTGCGATGGGAGCGGGCGGCAGCGGGAGCGGAGGGCAACGGCGATAGGAACGGGCAGGAGAGAGCAGAGGAGGCGCGCGGCGGGTGACGGCAGAAAGAAGAAGAGATGTGGGGCCACCTGTCAGTGCTGACGTGTGGGCCCCACAGTGCGAAAACCGGCCGCAAAACCACCCAAGGTTGTGTTCTAGACGGATTTGAAAGTACAGGGTTGTGTTCTACCCGGTTTTGTAGTTTGAGGTCCACCATGGAAAATTCAAAGGCCAAAAATGGACTTTACCCTATATAAAATACTGGATCTTAGCCGTAACTGTTGGGCATGCCTTATGGGCAATGAGAGCTCAACACCTCTCTCTCACGTTCACGTAACACACTGGGCGTGTAATCCTTCTTAGGCTCCGATTGCCGTGCAATTGCATTTTCAGATGGTCAAGACGACTCGAGAGTGGTCCAAATCTGTGGTCAAGGCACCACACATTAAAAAAGAAAGATTGTGCGTTTTATTTAATTTGCAAGGTTCTTAAACACAGTGCTACTATATAATTAATGAAACGAAAACAAACAGCCTTTCTTGCTCCCCAAGCGCTCTGGTTTGACTTTTAACCAGTGGAATCAGATCAGCGAAAAATTGATACGCTATAGTAGTATTTATTTCTGTAAGTTGTTGACGGACAAGGGCGACATCATTTGTTTGACATGTACATGCTGATTAGGACGTGCGCCCACAGCCAGAGCATCAAGTTGACCTGCGAGTTGGACTCATCTTAGTTCTGCCATGCCTAAACACCAATCGACCCGCTTCATTTCCACCTATCATCGACATGTACCTACCATTCTCCACAACGCGCCACCTTGCTCATTCCTCGGCTCAGCTAGTCAGCTCAGCTCATCACCATGCCTCCTCACCTTCACATCCTCCTTGGTCTCCTCCTCGTCTCCCTGCACGCGGCGCCGTGCCCCGCCGCCACGGACACGGTGTCCCCTGGCAATGGGCTCGCCGGAAGCGCCAGCATGCTCGTCTCCAACAACAGCAAGTTCGCTCTTGGCTTCTTCAAGATGGACAGTAAGTCCCCCAACACCTACCTCGGCATATGGTTCAACAAGGTCCCCAAGTCCAAGTTCACTCCGCTCTGGAGCGCCAATGGCGAAAGCCCTGTCGTCGACCCCGCCTCACCGGAGCTTGCCATCTCCGGTGACGGCAACTTGGTCATCTTAGATCAAATCACCAAGACCGTCATATGGTCTACCCATGCCAACACCACGGCCAACGGCACTGTCGCCGTGCTTCTCAACGACGGCAACCTCGTCCTGCAGAGCTCCACAAACTCATCCGACATCTTCTGGCAGAGCTTCGACTACCCGACGGACACCCTTTTTGCCGGTGCTAAGATTGGCTGGAATAAGGTCACCGGTCTGAACCGCCGCCTCGTGTCTAGGAAGAATGTGATCGATCAGGCTCCTGGATTATACTCTCTGGAGTTTGCGCCCAATGGCGTTGGCCATCTTCTATGGAACTCAACCGTAGAGTACTGGTCCAGTGGGGATTGGAATGGCAACTATTTCGGCCTAGCTCCTGAGATGATTGGTGCCGTCATGCCAACTTTCAAGTTTGTCAAAAATGAAGAAGAAGTCTACTTCACATATATGCTTCGGGACGAGACCGCGATTGTGCACACTGCAATAGATGCCTTTGGCCAAGGCCTTGTAGGTATATGGCTGAACAGCTCACAGGATTGGTTGATAAATTACAGGCAGCCTGTGGTTCAATGCGATGTCTATGCAACCTGTGGACCTTTCACAGTCTGCACCGACAGTGCGGCTCCAACGATCTGCAGCTGCATGAAAGGTTTCTCCGTGAGATCACCCGATGACTGGGCGGTTGGGGACCGAAGAGATGGCTGCACGAGGAATACTCCATTAGACTGTTCAAGTGTCACAAACAAGACAGGTTTCACAGATAAGTTCCACCCTGTGCAAAGTGTCAGGCTGCCGCAAGATGCAAACAAAGTGCAGGCTGTTACAAGTGGAGATCACTGCTCACAAGTCTGCTTGGGCGATTGCTCTTGCACTGCATATTCCTACGGGAAAGGAGGCTGCTCTGTTTGGCTTGGTAAACTGTATAATGTAAAACAGCAATATGGTGCTTCTTCTGATGGAAATGGGGAGACACTTTACATCCGCCTTGCTGCGAAAGAGGTGACAAGTGTGGCAATGAACAAGAGTGGAATTAGCAAGGGTGTTGTCATTGGTGCTGCCGTTGGATCTAGTATCGCCGCTTTGAGCATATTGATCATCATTGGCATGTTGATTTGGAGGAGAAAAGGGAAGCGGTTTACTCGCACACTAGAAAATGCTCAGGGTGGCATCGGAATCATTGCATTTCGATATGTTGATTTGCAGCAGGCAACCAAAAACTTCTCAGAGAGGTTAGGGGGAGGCAGTTTTGGTTCTGTATTCAAGGGGTATCAGAGTGACTCAGTTACCTTGGCAGTGAAAAGGCTTGACGGTGCCCATCAAGGAGAGAAGCAGTTCAGAGCTGAAGTGAGTTCAGTTGGAATGATCCAGCACATCAATTTAGTCAGGCTGGTTGGGTTTTGTTGCGAAGGCGATAAGAGGCTGCTTGTGTATGAATACATGCCAAATCACTCCCTTGATGTGCATCTATTCAAGCGCAGTGATGCAGTTTTGGACTGGAATGTCAGGTACCACATAGCCATTGGAGTCGCCAGAGGCCTAGCCTACTTGCACACTGGTTGCCGAGATTGCATTATACATTGTGATATCAAGCCAGAGAACATACTTCTCGATGCATCCTTTGTGCCTAAAATCGCAGATTTTGGAATGGCAAAGGTTTTGGGGAGGGAATTCAGCCGTGCGATGACTACAATGAGAGGAACGATTGGGTATCTTGCGCCCGAATGGATTAGCGGAACAGCGGTTACATCTAAGGTCGATGTATACAGCTATGGCATGGTTCTGTTCGAACTCATTTCGGGAAGGAAGAATTCAAGTCCAGAATACTTCAATGACGGCGATTATTCAAGCTTTTTCCCTATGCAAGCAGCACGCAAGCTTCTCAGTGGAGACATTGGGAGTTTGGTGGATGCAGATCTGCGCGGCGACATGAATCTCGAGGAGGTTGAAAGAGTTTGCAAAGTTGCGTGCTGGTGCATTCAAGAAAATGAATTTGCCCGACCGACCATGGGCGAGGTGGTGCAGTTTCTTGAGGGTCTTTCAGAGCTCGACATGCCGCCGCTGCCAAGACTACTCAATGCTGTCACAGGAGGGTCACCACTCACCAACGTCACGGACATTTATAATTAGTTCTATCTCAAGCTTATATTTGTAGCAATCCATGAGAACATTGTAGTTTTGTCCTATATAAGGCTTAAGGCCTGTTTGGAATGCGGAAAAAATTTTCCGTTCCCGCGTTTTTCTGTAAAATTGAATTTATTCTTGTGAAATTTCAACACAATTTTTATGAAATTCCTGCATTCCAATCAAGCCCTAAAGCTAATGGTTCCCTCGGATACTATCCCCAACACTGTTACGACATTTTTCCTGCACTGTAGACGTAGAGAGAAGAATAGTTAAAATAATAATAAGGGGTGGAAGATAAGGGAACGATCAATCCGTACTTTCGCACGGCTCAAAGTCTTAAATGTGTTATGCGAAACCCAACAACATATATAGATATATTTTTATACTTAGGTTTTTATAATAATATATCTTGCTAATTTATATGTATGCTTAATTGATTTAGATAATCTTTGATCGATTGCAAAAATAGGTGATTTTAATATAATTTTGAGGGGTTACTTTCATCATATTATCAGTCATAATAACTAAGGTGAACAATTAGATATAAATTTAGGGTGTTATTTCATATTTTCCTTTATATTGTCAGAGTGGATAATTAATATGTAGTTTTAGGGGTTATTTAATATTATTTTGATAATGGCAAAGGTGGGTGATTATTTAATTAGAAAACAGATCTAATAGCTATTAAGATTCCAACATGTTAATTGATGATAGGGTATTTTTTTTATTATTGTGAGGATTTTTATAATTTTATTTTTTTCTAGCGCATCTTGTGAGGATTGACATGGAAATTTAAAAAAGTCTACAAAATATCTTTTTAATGGAAAGGTTTCTAGCATCTTTAATGGAAAAAAGACAAAAACTTAAGGTAAATTTAAAAATAGAAAAAATCTAAAAAAAAAGAAAAAGATATTTGATTTCGTTGAGAATTGAACTTAAGATCTTTCGTAATGGCAGAGGTGGGTAATTACTTAGAAAATATATATAATGAAAAAAAAGGATATTTGCTTTCAATGAGAATTAAACTCAAGACTTTTCGTAATGGCAGAGATGGGTAATTACTTAGAAAACAGATCTAATGGCTATTAATATTTCAATCTACCAATTGATGGCTAGATGTTTCTGATTATTGTGAGAATTTCTTGGATTTATCTTTTTTTTTCTAGCGCGCTTTGAAATTGGTGCAACTTTTAGAACCTCCAATTAGTAATAGTAAGATATAAGGCTTAAGGCCCTGTTTTGAACGCGGAAATTTTTTTCAGTTCTTGCGTTTTCCTGTGAAATTGAACTTATTCTTGTGAAATTTCTGCACAATTCTTATGAAATTTCTATGTTTTAAACAGGCCCTAAAGCTAATGGTTCCCTCATATACCATCCTAACACTGTTACGACATTTTTTTCTGCACTGTAGACATAGAAAAAAGAATAGTTAAAATAGTAATAAAGGGTGGAAGATAGAGAACGACTGGTTTCAGTCTGAAAACTTTATATTTGTAATAGCCTGCCTAGATCTCTGTGCAACCAAGAAGAGAGATATAGATTTGACTTCAAAACTGCCTGTGTAATTGACGGCACCCAAGGTGGGGGAAATCACTACTCAGCTGTGTCCCGTGGACCGTAGTACCGTACAGCGACGACTCCGAGGAAATTGACCCGTTTCATGGGCGGCAGCGATGGTTCACGCAGCAGCAATAGCAAAGGTGCCAGCCTCTTTCTTTGACTTCGTCGCATCCATTCCTCGTTTCGGCTTTCCGCGTCGTGCAATCATTTCTCCCCCACCGCGTCCTTGTTGGACCCCTCCTCTTCTAGAGGTTGTGTACGGAGTACTGTACTTTGCCGTGTGAAAGGGGCTCTTCAAGACTCGGCAGTGAACTAAATATGTGGTCAACGAACCACTGATTTAAAAAGATTCTGTCTTTATTTGCAAGCTTTTTTATAAGATTTCTCTTAAAATGATAGCCTCCGGTGGAGTTTTGTGTTTTAATTTCCAATATTTTCTATAACACTCCAACGTTATTCGTTCCGAAGCGCGCTGAGCTTTGACGCATGACAAGAATACTCCGTCTCAAAATGTAGGAGTATTTTGCTTAGTCTTCTTGTTCTTCTTTTTTTTTTTTTTTTTTTTTTGAGAACGTGCCAGAGGGTAAGTATTTTGCTTAGTCAAGATAAGTCTTAGTCTTTGATCAGAAATTACTTTATTACTAGCTTATAATAGCTTCCTGTCACACAACTATTATTATTTGTATTTGAAATTACTTGGTTCCTCATTATATTTCACATCCATGCACAGTATATCTATCATACCAATTGAGTAATCATTGACAGCAGTCCTTTTTTAACAAAACCAACAAAGGTCTTGTTTTACATCGCACATTTCAGAACAGACTCTGCAAATTGCTAAAAGATGAGACACCATCATTTGTCGGCACAGGCTAATTCGTGCGCCCACACCCCACCCCAAGAGCATCACGAACGTTGACCTCTGAGCTGGACTCATCTCAGTGCTGCGCCGACATTTCTGAACCACAACCAACAACCTACACGCTTCCGCATCATCGCATTCATTCCTTGCATTCTCCAGTCTCCACCACGCATCAACAGTCCCCACCATGCCTCTCCTTCGCATTCTCCTCGGTCTCCTCCTCATCTCTGTGCACGCGGCGGTGCCGTGCTCCGCCGCCACGGACACGGTGTCCCCTGGCAATGGGCTCGCCGGCAGCGCCAGCAGGCTCGTCTCCAACAACAGCAAGTTCGCGCTCGGCTTCTTCAAGATGGACAGCAAGTCCCCCAACACCTACCTCGGCATATGGTTCAACAAGGTCCCCAAGCTGAAGTCCACTCCGCTCTGGAGCGCCAATGGTGAAAGCCCTGTCGTCGACCCCGCGTCACCGGAGCTCGCCATCTCCGGCGACGGCAACTTGGTCATCTTAGAACAGGCCACCAGGTCCGTCGTATGGTCTACCCGTGCAAACATCACAGCCAACAGCACCATCGCCGTGCTTCTCAACAACGGCAACCTCGTCCTACAGAGCTCCACAAACTCATCCGACATCTTCTGGCAGAGCTTCGACTACCCGACGGACACCCTTTTCGCGGGCGCAAAGATCGGGTGGAACAAGGTCACTGGTCTGAACCGCCGCCTTGTGTCAAGGAAGAATGTGATTGACCAGGCTCCTGGTTTGTACTCTCTGGAGTTAGCGCTCAATGGGGTTGGTCATCTTCTGTGGAACTCAACCGTAGAGTACTGGTCCACCGGGGGCTGGAATGGCAATTCCAACTCCTTCGGCTCTGCACCGGAGATGATACACAACATGATGCCAAATTATAAGTTTGTCAACGATAAAGAAGAGGTTTACTTCACATATACAATGCGGGATGACAGCGTGATTGTGCACTCTGGACTAGATGCCTTTGGCCGAGGCTTTGTGAGGATATGGTTGGATACCGTTCAGGATTGGCTGATGACTTACAGGCATCCTGAGAATCAATGTGATGTCTACGCAATTTGTGGACCTTTCACAATCTGCAATGACACTGTGGATTTGGCCTGCAGCTGCATGAAGGGTTTCTCTGTGAGATCGCCCAAGGACTGGGAGCTTGGGGACCGAAGAGATGGCTGCATGAGGAATACTCCATTGGACTGTGCAAGTGACACAAACAAGACAGGTTTCACAGATAAGTTCTACCCCATGCAAAGCGTCAGGTTGCCGCAAGACGGAAACAAAGTGCCGGCTGCTACAAGTGGAGACGACTGCTCACGGGTCTGCTTGGGTGATTGCTCTTGCACTGCATATTCCTATGGGAAGGGGGGCTGCTTTGTTTGGCATGGTAAATTGTATAATTCAAAACAAGAATCCGATGTTTCTTCTGATGGAAATGGGGAGATACTTTATATCCGCCTTGCTGCAAAAGAGCTGACAAGTGTGGCAATGAAGAAGAGCAGCGCTATCATTGGTGTTGCCATTGGTGTTGCCGTTGGTGCTACTACTGTTGTTTTGATCATAATCATCATCCTTGGCCTCATGATTTGGAGAAGAAAAGGGAAGTGGTTTACTCGCACTATCGAAAATGATCAGGGTGGCATGGGAGTTATTGTGTTTCGATATGTTGATTTGCAACAGGCAACTAAAAACTTCTCAGAGAAGTTAGGGGGAGGCAGTTTCGGTTCTGTATTCAAGGGGTATCTAAGTGACTCAGTTACTTTGGCAGTGAAAAGGCTTGATGGCGCCCATCAAGGAGAGAAGCAATTCAGAGCTGAAGTGAGTTCAATTGGAATCATCCAGCACATCAATTTAGTCAGACTGATTGGATTTTGTTGCGAAGGTGATAAGAGGCTACTTGTGTATGAATACATGCCGAATCACTCCCTTGATGTGCATTTATTTAAGGCAAATGATATAGTTTTGGATTGGAATCACAGGTACCAAATAGTCATTGGAGTTGCCAGAGGTCTAGCCTACTTGCACTCTGGTTGTCGGGATTGCATTATACATTGTGATATCAAGCCAGAGAACATACTTCTCGATGCGTCTTTTGTACCTAAAATTGCAGATTTTGGAATGGCAAAGGTTTTGGGGAGAGAGTTTAGCCATGCAATGACCACAATGAGAGGAACAATTGGGTACCTTGCACCTGAATGGATTAGCGGAACTGCTGTTACATCTAAAGTTGATGTATACAGCTATGGGATGGTTTTATTCGAAATCATATCAGGGAGGAAGAATTCAAGTTCAGAGTGCTTTAGGGATGGTGATTATTCAAGTTTTTTCCCTATGCAAGTTGCGCGCAAGCTTCGCAGTGGAGATATTGGAAGTCTGGTGGATGCAGATCTGCAGGGTGATGTGAATCTCGAGGAGGTTGAGAGAGTTTGCAAAGTTGCCTGTTGGTGCATTCAAGAAAATGAGTTTGCTCGACCAACCATGACTGAGGTGGTGCAGTTTCTTGAGGGTCTTTCAGAGCTCAACATGCCACCTTTGCCAAGACTACTTAATGCTGTCACAGGAGGGTCACCAACATCACTGTGACATTTAGTTTTACCTCAAACATATAGGTACTTGAGAAGAAGAATTAGCAATCCATGAGATCATTGTAGTATATATAAACTTTGTATTTCTAACATGCTAGATCCCCTATGCGATAGAGAAGAGATATTGAATTGACTTAAAGCCAAATATATATGATGCCTGTACCTTGTGGTTCCCAAGGAGATCATCTTCTGATGATATTTCTCATTTTGTAAAGAAGTTGTTATTCAATAGACTAATAGATTTGGTGTTCTCATCAGAAGATGGTAGAGCTGCTCTTACCTGGTGCACC
The DNA here is from genome assembly GCA_022530915.1 of Paspalum notatum. NCBI lineage: Eukaryota > Viridiplantae > Streptophyta > Magnoliopsida > Poales > Poaceae > Paspalum > Paspalum notatum. The sequence goes on from CM039685.1 coordinate 45,237,583, forward strand.
ACGTCACCTCCCCCATCCGAGTCAAGGCCGTATCATCGCGGTCGCGGAGTGTTGTGCACAGGGGCAATACGTCGAGCACCTCGCGTGCAATGCCCCCTGCTCACGGGTCACGGCCAGATAACAGGGCGCGAACGGCGTCTGATGGGGAGGTAGGAAGCAGCAAGACTTCGAGGAGAGGGAGAGGTGAGGAGCAGCATTCCGGAGATCCCCGCGGCGACCGAAGTTCGATGCGGCGACCGTAGGTGGAGAGCTGAGGCGTGCTGCTGCCGGACGAGCGACGGAGTGAGGCTAGGCAGCTGGTAGTGGTGGTGGGTGATAGGAGTGAGCTCAGTGAGGGGGCAGAAGTTGCTGTTTTAGTTTTGTAACATAAACTTTACTACTTTGATAAAAGTATAAAAAATATTGTGTATTAATATATGCATTAGTATTAAATAAAAATACAACTCCATTGTCAGCAGTAAAGGCGAGAGAAGAAATACAAATCCTATCAAGTATTCTGTGATGCAAGCTTTGTTCATGTCCATCTGCCTCATTCCATCAGCCTATCTATCATCACTCTACCTGTTTTCAAACTCTATATCTACATATATTTTGCCCATGCACAATCAGCTAGCTTCAGCCTCACAACCCCAGTCCATGCTGGATTACCAAGTGTTCAAATTTTGACCCAGATCATAACAGAACAAAACTATCCAGATTTTTTTATCTTGACACTGATCCATGTCTATGTCCTTAACTATAGCATCCAAACAATAACAAAGTAGCACAGAACTGCTGTATCTAAGCATGCATACAAGGCAACCATTATCTAGGCCAAAACGCTGCATGTTTCATTAAAGCAAAAGCTCTATTTAGTTGCAAGACACTTAGTTGCATAACATTGAACAATCTGCATTCTAAGGTGTTGCAACTGACCATATTCGAATATTCGATCCAGTTCAATTTCAGAGCATCCACGTTAGCCTCACGCCATCATTGTGCACAGGTCTTCAAAGTTACCTCCCTACTGTAATACATAATAATTTTTACCACATGACAGAACACAGGTATCCAATCAATTCAGCACAGCAGAAATTGGAAGGCTTCCTCCACCACCTAGTGGTAAAAGTACACTTTGACCAAAAGCTCATTAGATCACGCCGCCCATCAGCGTGCGGTGGAAATGTTAGCCTCCCCAGCTGTGGGTCCAATGTAGCCCAAACCTTTCAGTTTCTCCACCAGCTTCCTCTCCACAGCAGCCTGAAACCAACAACCAGTGAGCATCAGATACACAACTTAAGAAGATTGTTATGCACAGATGAGCCTGCCTGTGAGTACCTCGAGCATGGGGCTATCTTTTGGGATGTTGCATGCTAGGACAATGTTTAAACCGGTCCTCAGCACTGAAACATGTAGAGAATGCAATCAGTCTATAACTAAAAGTTACCATGAATGTAGTGCAGGTGCAATTAGTTACAGTGACCGTCAATAGAAACAGTACCGAGACGGCGGGCCATGCTTGATCCAGTGTTATCAGATGTTCCTCCGAGTACGGAGGTGACACTAACTCTGTTATCCTGCAAGCACCAGGAGGCAGCAACATGACAATGATGACAACATAACTAAAAAAACATTTCGATAAGGCAACACTGCCAAAAATGATCAAAACGAAATAAAACTAAAACTTACCGGCCTTGTGGTTGCAGCAGCATATAAATGCCCAAACTTTGCTGTGTTGCATCCAACCCACACGTAGATCTGCATCATATGCATAAGAAGAAAAACTCAGATATGATCACTCATATAAAGACTATAGGCACCAATTAAAGCATGAGAGGTAACACATTGTAAACAAGCTGAGTGGATTCAAACAAATATACATTTGAAATATGCTGACTGTAGAAAGTATACCAACCAACCAAGATTTGTCCAGGCAGATGAAGGTTTGGAGCCAACTATTACAAGTGTAAAGCATTTGCCCAGACATAACCATGATAGATAACACTTCAAGCTTAATTCAAAGTGACAATGCAGAAGAGCCATACACATAAAATCGCAAGGCTTTCATGTCATATATATAGAGACATACATGATACAACTGTAAGTTGAGGATTCAAAATTACTTGATTTTCAAAACGAAAAGTTACGAGAAATGGGGACACCTTAATTTTACCCAGATGGCTAATACAAAGAGCAAGTGAACAACACAGCAATTATTAGCGATAACATTTGTACCTTTTCTTTCAGGTGGAGGTTTTTTTTTTTTTTTTTTTTTGCTTTATCAATAATATTTTTCCCTTTTCATGTTGTGCTCAGCTGTACAGTAGACCAATAGAGTTATGGTGGTGGACTGAATAAGCAAACTTTGTTCCAAATATTAAATGAATAGGGTCTCAAGGTAGTGTACTACATAATTTTCTGAGACTACCTGGTCAGTGTTAATAGCATTGCGATCCATGAGCACAATGTCAACAAACAACCTTAGCTCACGAGGACAAGGTGGACTTGCCAAATATAGAACTAGCATGCTTTCAGGTCACAACATGCTAGACTACTAACTCTGTTTTACTGAGTGAAAGTACACATCCATCAATCTATTATTGAAAGTAGCATTAGCAAATTTTATCGTATAACAATGAATTCATGATATTTCATCATCAACAACGTATAGTTTGATGCTTTGATTGAAGCCAAGAAGTCTTGTTTACCTGTTTAGAGAACTTCATTATCTGAAAATGAAGAGTGACGTCATGAAGGTCCTCAGTGAAACAAGTGATTTGCAGGCTCCCCTCGGATGACACATCACCTGAAGAATTAACTTGGTGCTCTGTTTGGGTTGGCGCACCCACTGCCAGATCTAAAAAGCCTGTCCTCAGTTCCTTTGAAGACATCATGCGCCTCTAGGCCCTGTGACGAGATCAAAAGTTCTTCAGATAGGTGGGTAACGGCATAACGCAATCACCTCTTTGGATCAAACCCTAAAGGGTTTTCAGAGATTTTAGAAGTGGCATAATGTCTGTTAACATGATGCGAAATTGGCTGAAATGAAGATTTCGGTATGTAAAGTCCAATCAATTTGCAGAAGAAAGGGGATTGGCAGTGGTGAATCTAGGATTTTCAGCTAGGATGGTCCAACTTCAAAAAGATTATACCACAGATTGACAGATGTAACGTGCAAATGCCAAATTTACCAAACACAACACGAATCGATCAATGAATGAGGTATTAAAGCTTCTTATAATCAACAGTTAGGTTTGAAATTTGCATTAAAGAAACTCAAATCAACAGCTAAGTCCAAACAACATTACACCGCTACTTGTCTGACTTGCATTCCTACAAGCTATCAGGCTATGCATAATTGCGTATAACAATGTACAGCTACAGAATAAATAAACGAAAGAGGATTCAGGAATCGTTAATTCCTTACCTGGATGGGCGATGGCCGCCTACTACCTGCCAGCTACGGTGCAGCGTGTTAGCGTCGCTGGTTGCTGTGAGCCGCGTCGCCCTGGCCCAAACCAGAGGACGGTCCCGAATCAGTTGACGAGCGCTGGAGGTCGAGGTGGGAGGGAGCCAGATGGGGTGGCGCTGGAGCAGCAAGGTGCGGAGCCTACCTTGCCCTGAGAGGCAGCGCTGATCGTCGATTCCGGAGGCGCGGAAGGGAGGGACGCCGGTTCCTTGCCTTGCCTAGGGGCGGCGCCGGCACCGGCACCGGCACGAGGGGGTGGAGCGGATGCAGAACGAGGAAGTCGGATATGCGTTCGGTTGGGCAGACCGCAGAGCAGCCCCCGCGCTTTTGCGTTTCAATGCGGAGAGCCATCCGCCCAACCGAACGATCTTGGACTAGAAATACTGTACTTGCTCTTGCTGCCGGGAGCCCGCATATGCTTTTTTTTCGAAGGGATGGTACCTACAAACAGGAGAATAGTTGGTGGCAACTGGAATGTTTTTTTTTTTCAAGACCTGGTAATTGGAATATGTTGGCGATGTTCAAAGCGCATTGAGTCATATAGTTTTGATAAAATATTGAGGGTGTTGTTTCAAACAAAAGAAAGGAGAAAATGGACATGTCCTTGAGAATTTGGAAGCAGAGTGTTTAGCACTATACAACACAAGAACATGCAGTTGCAGCAAGATTAAAAAACAGAATTTGGTAAGAATGAAGCACAAGTCATCCAGCTTAGCTTGCAAAAGAACATAAGCAACAGCTTCTACGAGCAACAACCCATGACCTCCAATCCAAAGAAAAAAAAAAAAAAAAAAACCAGTTGCAGCTAGAGCCCTTGGTTGTCTTATAGGCGTGTAATAGACCTCTAGCTTGAACTCTCACCACTCCAAGCGGTTGTACTGCACCTTTTCCTTCTAATAGCATAGATGTACGTGCAACACGTACGTATTGTAAGATGATTAAGAAGACAATAGAAAAGAAAAAAAATAGAATTAAAAGAAAGGAGACCTAATTGATTGATGTCATTTCTTTCTCATTAAAACCAAGAAAAGAAAAGTAACAGGTGGGTATGGGTATAAAATAAAGTGAAAAATAAAAAGAGAAAGTGGATGAAACATTTTGCATATATGGATTTTGAGCCTTTCCACCCCTTTTCAACCTTTTCCAAACTGCGCAGTGGTGTCAGCGTGAGGGGTATATCTATGACTTTCTAGGTAAAAAAGATTTTTAGAAAACTTGTTTTTTTATAGTGTAGATTAACAAAGATGCGCAGCTCTCCCGTGTATTACAAAAAAAAAAGCACGGGAAGACGGCTAGGAGCCATTTTTGCCGTCACCCTAACCCGCTTCGTCCCTCCTGCCAAGTGCAAGCAATGCCCGAGACAAAAGCATCCTGGTGGAGTGATAGGAAGAACATCAATGTCTGACTTGTGATGGACAGTGTATGGATATAAGCTCGGCCAAATAGGACCCAGTTAAGCCTACGGCGCAAGCATGACTGCATCAGTACATCACAAAACGCGCAATCGACCTGCACAATGAAGAGTTGCACTGCATACATGTTACGCCTACTTCACAAGTTAGATAAGCCCAGCTGGTAGCACAAGATTCAATTAAGTTTATTGCATGAGCAACTCCAAATGTTATTACAGGTACCATTCATGGATCAGTCAGATAATTGAGTGTTTAATGTGTTTCACAGTATGCACAGGCACATGACTAATAACCACCGTATTTCCCCAAAAGACAAGTAGCCACAACACCAAGGCCATACAAACACTACTTATCAAATTAACGCCTAGCGTAGGAGCAATTAATCACCATACAGTGGTCAGTGACAACACCTTCACTTCAGTCCTAAGGGAACAGCCACGTCACATGAAGCATCTCGTGGTTCCAGACCATCGGCAGAGGGGAGGAGACCTTGCCAGTTCTCATGTCGTAGGCACTGACAGAAGTGATCTCTTCAACATACGAGTAGTCCATGTGATTCACCATAATATCATCCAAGAACAAGATTTGGTCGTTTTGCATTCCATACTGAGATGCTGACACAGCCCTAGAGCTTGGTTGTCCAAGGAAAAGCATCTGGTCTTCCCCCAGCGTAGTCACAGTCACCCACTGTGAGCGCTCTAGGTCAGCCTCGAACACCTCAAACTCATTCTTTCCAGCCACAAACAACCCACCTGCCGTTTTGCAGTAAACCTTCCTGCGGACCATCAGCAATGTGTCACTCGATTCGATTAGGTAGAGCTTCTTCTTGCTACTGAAAAGATTTGGATAGCACGGATCGCCCTTAATGACTTGTCCAATTCGGGAGATTTGTGGATCACCAGTGATTGGGTCTTGGCTGATGTTGACAATAAGGAGGTTCTCATCAGCAGCAAGGGCGTAGAGCTTTCCCCGAAAGAATGCCATATCTTCAAACAATTTGCACTTGTCATACGCACGTACTGACCATGAGGAAGCCCCTGGCTGGCACATTAGAATCTGACTGATGTGTCCAGCGCCCAAGTGTGGACTGCCAGCGAATGCAGCGACAAGGTTTGGCGAGCACAAGATTAACTTATTTAGGATGGGCATCTTCTTTGGCTCCATGATATCCATCCAAGTTGGGTAAGTGCGCGCAACTGCATTTGGGGGACGAAGCCTGACTCGAGACAGAGCAGGAAGCGTGACAGTGGCCCCAGAGAAGGGGTTGACCAAGAAGCAGCCATCATCGCGGGGGAAGACGAGCCAGCTGCCACAGCATGCAGTCTTGTAGCCAGGGAAACGGAAGGGCTTGCCGTAGGGGAGGCTGTAGAAGGTGCCATTCGGGAGCGCGAGCAGTGGAAGCGGCGGGGGCAGGGGGAGGTACTGCGTGGCGGCGCGCCACTGCGGGCACACGGCGGCGAAGGAGGTGCGGTCCACGTAGGCCGGGAGGAAGCGAAGCACCGTGCCGGCCAGGTCCAGCGGGAGGTCCGCCCACGACGGCGGCTGCCTGGCGCGCGGCACTGCCTCCGCCATCGTACCCCGACCGATCCAAACCTTGCAAAGAGCAGGGAGACACAAGCGTTAGCGATACATCATCACGGTGAAGGAACGCGTCAGGATCCAAAGAAACCGGAGCCTACCCGGCGCCGCGAGCTACAAGGCAATATGTCGAACACCTCGACGGCGCTGGCAATGCCAGTGCGCAGCACGCAGGGCGGGGCACCAAGACAAGATAGCATTGGCGGGGGTGGGTGGAAGTAGCAAGAGCCAATGGCGTAGGGGGAGAAGAAGGGGTAAATACCAGAAGCCGCCGCGGCTGGATGATGCGGGAGATCGCGCCGGTGGAGAGCTGAGAGGTGAGCCCTGCTGCCGCTAGCCTGCCCAGCCGCTCCTGCTCGGGGGTCGGGACTCGGTGGATGGACGGGGAGAGTGGCTTGCAGCCTGCTCGGGTGATATGTTTTCAAATTGAGTTATGAGTCTATTACCACTGAAAAAGATCGCAATTCCATAACTGCCACCAAAATTTTTATTTCGACATATCTGCCACTGGTCATTTTCTGCCTGGCCTTATATACCATTGTCATCCAATTTTTAACGGTCAACATCCAGATTGACCATATCATATTTCACTTTTTTCTTAAAATGGCAGTTTTGCCCCTCACTTGCTGTTCCACCTCGCCTGTCTGTTCCTCTCCACAGCCGACGCAACCATGGGCATGGATCCGGCACAGCGTGGCAGTGGCTCTAGTGGTCCGTGCTCCCACCGCCAACCGCGCGCGGCCACCCCCGCCAACAGCTCGAACCACCGCAGCCACATCCCCCGCCGCCTGCGCACTACCGCGGCCGCCCCATCGTTGCTACGCCCGCCTCCGCCTCGACGCCCCCGGCCTGTCGCCAGTGAGCGCGGGATGTGCCCGCTGTGTCGCGCCTCCATCACGCTGCCCCACCCGTCGCTCACGGACCTCCTCCGCGTTGAGAGCTCTGCAGCGCCAGCAGCCGACGCTCCAATCTGGACGCGTTGGCCGCCGTCATCCATGTGCACAAGCCACCAGCAGCTTGAGGTGGTGGAGTGCGGGCTGTGGAGCGCGTGGCCACCCCCGCCTCCACGCGCGTCTATCGCTCTCACCGGCCGCGCGCCATCTCTATGCCCCAGGCCGGGGCCGGGGCCGCTGCCACCTGGGGCCACGACGGCAGGGAGGAGGCGTCGCATGGAGCCAGGGCCTGGGCTAGCACGAACGCCTCCGCTCCCGCCTCCAAGAGGCGCACCTTCCCGCGCCTCGCCGTCAGCTCTGCGAGTCTGTGCCCGCCTACCGAGGCACGCCCTGCCGCTCGTGTGCAGCTGCCCCCGCCGTCGGCTCGCGCCACCGCGGCCATACCCGCATGCCCCCGCACCCTCCACACCGGCTAGCATCGACATCTCCGCGTCCCGCTGCCCATGTGCGTGTGCCCAGCGTGAGCCGGCATTGGGAGCCCCCACGGGCTTGGACGCAGCCGACACCGCTACCTTGTAAGCCAAGTGTGACCGGATGGGCCAGCACGGCTGCAGACCAGAGGTCACCTGTGCGGCCGCATGGAACCTGCGTCCAATTTGGCTCGGCCTCAGCCTTCTTCTCCAGCGACGACGTCACCAACTGCAAACGGTATGCTTAGCCTTCTTCTCCAGCGACGACGTCACCAACTGCAAACGGTATGCTTCTTGAGCTCCTCAGCCTGGAATAGGTGTGGATTTGAGTGGCACAGAGGGAAGGGAAGTTTTCCAATGTGAAGGCAATATTGTCTTTTTACCACTCAGTTAGCTGCCGTTAGTCCAAAAATTGACGGCAATGGCTCAAAGGGCAGACAAAAATTGACCGGTGGCAGATACGGCGAAATGAAAATTTTGATGGCAGTTATGAAATTGAGATTTTTTTTTCGGTGGCACATAGGGAATAGACTCTTGAGTTATTAGGACTTTAGGTAGACAGTTTTATGTAGCAAATACGTACACTTTTTTATGGTCTGTACTTTGTACAAAGAAATTCAAATATTTATCCATGGACACCGGGAGCATTAAAGTAATCAAATGGCAAACTTCATTCAGGTATTTTTAATTTTTGTCAAAGAAGTGTTTGAATCCATACTTGTTCACAGTTTAAGATGTTAGGCAATTGCTACGGTACACCGAAACAACTGTGAACTGTCCATTTTATTAGATCTAGGTGCTTTAAATGAGGTATTAGCTCATAGGAAGTAATACCTAAAAATAGTTAAAAAATTATTTATTTAATTGTAATATAAATCGGCAAGGATAATGATTAAGAATTAAGCACAACTAATGCCGCCATGCACGGACGGGGCATGCATGGTCGTTCTCTTCCGATGGAACTGCAGATCGATGGAACAGGCACCATCTTAGTTGCCTTTGTGTGTTGATGACAATTTAGCTCTCAGAGTAATTTGCGTTCACATTATATGCATTATCCAGCCTTGTTGATTCGTTTGATCTGCCAAATAAATACTATTGGCGGCTGTCGATTTATTTGGTTTGGAGATTGACTAAGAATGGAGCTCTGCTAGCATACACAGAACCAGCGTCAGGAACGAGAATTGTTAGGTGCAGTGCTCGTCAAGCAAAATATATATGTTTATTTATATGCAGGGTTTGCATTTTTTTTTGATGCCTCAGTACTTCAAGTACAAGTTGTACTATCTGATCCTGACATCCAACGCACACCACAACTCACTCAACTCACACCCTAAACACACCCTAGGACTCAGACTAGATCTACGACCTATACTTAAAAGACCACACATACGCAGCTAAGAGATACCCAAAACAGCCTTGAGCGATGACGGGTACGTTTCTCTAACCATTGTAGCTCATCTGCGCCTGAGACTGATCACCAGATTATTCGAAGAAATAAACCCCTCCGGTGAGGCACGGGCGTCGAGTCTGGAACTCAAACGCCGGTGGGCTTGCCAACTGAGCTACGGCTCCGTCCTCGTGTGGGCGCTCGGCCAACGCCGCCCCTGGCCAAGCTGCTCTCCCTCCCCCTGGCCCTGCTCCCGCGTGGCCAGTGTCAGTGCGTCACCCTTTATAGCCTCGCCAATGCGACAGCCACCAGTAGAGTCTAGCCACCACCCCTCAGCGCCGGCCTCCCCCCGCATTCTACGTGGCTGCCACCACCCCGGCCTCTTACGCATCTCGCTCGGAGTCCTTTTTACACACCGTGTGTATTTAAGCCTTAAGGAAAAGGGTAATTAATTGTCTTGATATCACTTTGGTCACCAAACTACAATAATGTTCAAAGAAGTCTCTCAGCCGTTTACGTTACCATTTTGTTGATGCCTGGACTGGTCATATCTTACTGGGAACACTGCACCAGGTACATCTTTTTCGTGTGATGGGACACAAGCGGTACTAACTGATCAATGTTCATACACAAGTACAGTTCAGTGCTTACCATATGAGGGTCCTACTGTCCTAACCATTTACATGAGCACTAAATTCTTGAGTTTAAATTGACAAACTATTTAAGATCATACAGCGAGTCTAGACCAAGTACGGTCGAGCTTCAGCTTGCAGCATCTCTAATCTTGAGCCTAAACCTAATCAAACCCCTACTATGCACGTGGTGAAGTAGGAGGCCAAACATGGTGTGCATGAACAACTCACCAACTAGGTTCACGGATCATCAGAAGGTGTTTTCACATGGAAATGAAACTTCCTGACGGAATTTTAATACCGTTGCTGCTTCTGCTCCTCTAATGCCCACCCTTCTCTCGCATTGTTGATAGGGCGACGAGGGCATTCGCTGCCCCCGTAACATGGCTGCTAGCATCAAGGCCTAACATAGATGATTCGTTTTTGTCAGATGCTGCAGCCTGCTCTTTTTTCGGCTCCCCATTTACTGCAGCCACCATCCCAAGCAGTGTTAGTGAAACCAATGAAATGAAGTATAAAACCTAGCCACTTTTATAATCCAGAGTGAGTTTTAAGGCACGCACTTGGCTTAGGAGCATTGTAGACCTTAGTGGCCACACAGTGGCCTTTAGAGCAACCCCTTTCTGGCAATGTGTCAGCTAGTGGAGATTCACAGTGCCTTGGCGTTTTACTTGATGCAGGATCATCATGACCATTAGGAGTGATACTCAGTGCCAGAGAATCACAGCCCTTGGTGCTCGTATCAGCTGTTGGAGATTCATGGCACTTTGGCGCTTTACTTGATGCTGGAGCACCAATGCCTTTTGGTGTGATACTCAGTGCCAGGGAATCACAGCCCTTGGTGCTCATATTAGGTATCGGAGAATCATGATGCTTTGGCGTTTTATTTGATTCTGGACCACCATTGATTTTTGGCGTGATACTCAGCGCCAGAGAATCACGGCTCTCGATGCTCATAGAAGATGTTTTTTGATGACCTGCACAAAAATCAAAACGGTAATGGTCCAGATTTCGAAGACGGCAACAGTCCTGCATAGAGGCTGAGGCTTACCTGGAGCATGAACTTGAGGTATAGAAACCGATGTCAAACTAGATTGGCCTTTTACTAAATGAGCCATTGGGCTTCGTGATGTAATACCCAGCGAAAGGAATTTCTGACCTTCAGGTGTCATTCTTGGTGCAGAACTGGGTTGTTTCGCACCTGTACTTTTAGAATTTCCAAGTGCCAAGTTTGGCACAGCAGATTCATATACCTTAGAAGTGAGACCTGGAGCAGAAACTCCATGGGTTTTGGAAGCATTAGTTTGTGCTAGAGAAGCATAACCAGGTTCTCCTGTGGTTGCTGTAGCAGATTTGCGGACTTCTTGACTAGGAGATGAAGAGCTTCCAGAAATCGTCCTCAAAAGGCCATCACAAACTATAGGTGCCACTCTTCCTACAACAGAATCTTGGTTTTTGGCACATGGGGTTGCAGAATTTCCAGGTGACATGATCTGTATAGGAGAATCTCTGCATTTGGGTTCCATGCTTGTAGAATTCCCACATATGGCAATGGCTGCACTATATGTATCTGGCACACCACTCAGTGCCAGGCAATCATTGCATTTGCGTGACATATCTGTTGCAAGGGCATTACATTCTTTGGTGCTAAGAACTGTGGCATGTTCAGCCACAGCATTTGGTGCATGTGAATCACCATGGCTAACACTCAGAGTTAATGAACAATCTTCACCTGCCTCATCCAACGATAATTGTTCTGGTGCTGCCATTACAGGATCATTAGACTTGTACCATAATGATGGCTGCAACAAGCCAATAACAAAGTGAGACTACAAACATAAAAATTCCAACAAGAGAAAAGGTAAGTACACATTACTTATTCAGAAAACTCAATCACATGACTGAGAAGAGCAAAGAAAATACTATAACTAAAGCTGAACAAACAGGTTTATTTCAAAACATTCACTAATCAAGTCTAAGAATGAACCATGGGAAGAAAGGATTACATGGAAATAAACTAAACCTGGGCACTGGACAGCTTTGACCAAATCGTTTGAACACCACTAACAATAACAATTTCACTCTGCTTGATAATTTCCTATCAGTCTCCCTTACTATCAACCACCAAACAATACAACCCTCAGAAATGTTAAAGAGTAGGTGCTAACCATATTTAACCTTGTTATGCCTACTTTATCGTGTAACAGTTGCATATTCATATCATTGATGAGATAAATCAATTGCTTTTGCTTCAGAAAAGATAGCAGTTTTGTGTCTGAAAACTGAAAAAAAATCCTACAGTTATGCAGCCAGGCTCATGCTCTTATATGCTGGATCAAGAAAGAATGGAGTTTGCTGTCCATTTAATCCGCATTTAGTATAACAACCTCCAAAAGGTTACTTATGGTGAATTTGCAAAGCATAACATGCCGCTAAGTCCTTTCTATACAAGCTTCAACTAAAAGGGGGAAGAACCAGCATGAGCCTTGGAAGGTTCATCAGTTTTGAAATGTAACAAGTAATGAATGCAGAGAGGGACCTACACAGTAATGAAGTTTCTTCAAGGCCTCCAAAAGTATTTTTTCTCCAACTACTATTATCATTTTCTTCACCATTTCTTCACGAGTTATAGTGCTTTCCTGTCAGGGAGAAAAATTGAAATGGATCAGCACAGCTACAAACCACAATCAACAACAGGAGGTCTAACATAAATTTTCAACTGCTAGTACCTTCAATTCCTCATAATGATGGACGAGAAGTTCCATTGCTACAGATGATATACTATCTTGAATCACCGAAAACAAAAGCCTGAATGATATCCATGGGGAAGTTGGACCTTCACCTGTTTTGCATGTTACCTGCATACAGATTGATTGGTTGGATGAGTAGAATAGTATGTACACCAAAGCTAAAATCATTCGCCTTTGCAAGATGCACAGAACAGGAATTATTGGTGAAGAGCTGAATGTCTGCCATCACGCTTCTGTTTTCCCACTGATCAGTAAACATGCATCTAACAAGAAAACCAGTGTCAATGGCTAACAAGTAACAAGACAGGTTTCCTCACAGGTTGAAGGATAGAAATATCCACACCAACTTCCTTCGGTGATGGGTGAAACCATAAACCCTTCAAATCAAGCAAATAACCTGAAAATAAATGAACCAAAAAGGCTATTCACTCAACATTTCTCAATACGAAGTGATTAAGGAGTTAATTCTTAGTAATAATCTTACTTCGAACTTTTGGGACAAGCTTAAAACTAACAAGATATTCTAAACGGATGTGAGTGTTTAGATGTGATGGCCACATCACATAACACTTTGGGTTTGAGCAATCATCAACACCAGAATCATACATCTCACTGCTTGGAAAAGACTCTTGTGATCCAGGTTCAACAACTTCCATGTTGCCCAATATCACACGGCAAAGCAACATATATTGCACCCCTTTTTCGTCAACATCACAAAGACCGACACTGAAACACATTAAAGCACAACATAAATACAATACTACATTAACCATTACAAAATGGTAATGGCAAAAACAGGTTAAGAAAACACACCTAGTAAAGGCTCGGTTTTCTGGTGAAAGATAAACACCAGCACTCAAGCCAGCTTTCTCCACAGGATTCGCAGTCGTATACAAACCATTAATAAGAATCCTAACTATGTCATTCTTCCTAGATCCTAACCATCCATACCTCACATTTGCATCACCACGTGCTTCTTTAGTTGACTTCATCTGTCTTTCAAAAGCTTCAAATCTACACTGTGCGGTGATATCATTTGGAGAGTAATGGTGGATATGAAGTATGTTACTTGGTGTTGCAAATGGACCCATACCAGAGAGGAAAAGGTCCTGGACAAACAGAAAACCTTCACTGCCTCTTTCCACAGACGTGATCTTCTTACGCAAGACATCCACAGTCGAAGGTTTTTGGGAAACTGGAGGACTAGATTCAAGAACAACTTGCTTGACTACTTCAGGTGGAGAGTTTGCAACCTTATCTAACATTATTCCTTGCGCAGTGCTGTCAACATTACCAGAACCCCCCTTGGAAATTTCGTCACTTTCCTCATCAAAGAACAGAGAAGGAAAGAAACGCTTGCCAGTGTCATCAAACCACGCAACAGATCGTTGTTTTCTGGTTTTTAGGTTGACCAGGGTCATTGAAAGGAAATCAACAAGAATTGGTTCATCATCCATCACAGACACAACACTTGATTTATTACCTCTGAATTCTTCAATGAGAGACTTCATTATTTGCTCTGGAAAATTGTGCCAAGAACCTTGTTTGAAAAACATGACACGGCTAGGTGCTCCACTCTTCAGAAAATTGACACAATCATTGGCAAGGTTAGGTCGAGTGCAACAGCAATTGCAGCGTTTAGCAGATGAATCAAATGAGGGCCCATTCTCAGATTTGACGCGACGAGATTTGCAGTCTTTTGACAGGCAGTCATCAACGAGTTTTCGCTTCAAGCACAGGGAACTGGATTCTTGTGGAGATGCCATTAGAGTATTTGCTTCTAACTCCAAACAAATATATGTATACACGTTACTGGTCTCCCTTCATATCAACATGTCACTGGTAGACAACGCCCTGCACAGGATAATAAATGACTTCCTCTCAAGTGGAAAACACAGTTCAAGAATTTGTGACGTAAAGTTAATGGCAGATTCAGGATTCCATAGGGCCATTCCCAGTGGGGGTTTCACTGGAGTTTCATTCTCATTAAATGCTATGACACATCAGTGTATTTGGTAACTTGGTAAGGTAATTATGAAGAGAGACATGGGAGGTGAGTTTCATCTAGATGAAACTCGGGATACACGGTTACCTAGATAAAATCTGATGTGGCACTCTTAGTAACTGTGAAATGAAACTCCCCACTAGGAATGGCCTAAGATGTTGGTGAAATAATAAATAGAACATTAGTAAAATCACTAGCATTCAAAGCGGCACAAGGAACATCAATTGCATAAGCAAGCATCAATCATACAAATAAAGAGTCTAATTAAGCTGGTTCCTAAATAACGAAGATCAAAACCTATGAGCATCACTAAGCAGTGGACCTAGGGATTCTTGCCCCTAAACATAGGACCCCAGGCAGACATAGCAGCTCCATATTTGGTTGTTCAAGCCTGGCCCAAAAACAAGTTGACAGATATCAAACACAGCAGTAGCACAAGCTCTTTCAAGAGCAGGGTTTAGGTTATCACTCTCTGATACACCTGTAAAATATTAAAAATCAACACTAGAATTTTTTTTCTTGAACAACGCAGGAGAGCTGCGTGTCATTTCAATTAAGGTAGGAAAAAGGTACAACGTGTAGGCAGAAAAGGCCAAACCCGAACACCAACATCTGCTACAAAAGAGATCTTACACAAAGGAAAAGAAAACGACCAGAACCGCTTCCTAGATGGCAGGGGGCAGCAACCATCTAAATAGCTCCTGGAGTTTAGATGCTCCCGCCATACACCGCAGAAGCCCTTCATGTCCTATATTCTGGTGGAGCAACTGGACATTTGATTGGGAGCCTTCAAACACACAAGAATTTCGGAACTTCCCAATCTCCGAAGCCACTAAAATAAAAAGGGTGTTAAGCCCCTTCTGTACCTCCTTAGGCACTTGCTTCAAAGAGCGTGCCCACCAAGGAAAGTGAGAATCCTCAGCTGTTGGCTCAAGAGAGGCTAAGTTCAGTGACTGAAATACCAAGGCCCAAACTTGCCGCAAGAAAACACAGCCAACCAGGATGTGCTGAATGATCTCGCCAGCTTGGTCACAAAAGGGACAGGCCACAGGATGTGGAAGCCCCCGCTTGGCGAGACAATCCGCAGTCCAACAACGATTCTTCTTTGCCAGCCACATTGAGAATTTACACTGGGGTGCCCAACTCTTCCATATCCTCTTCCAAGCTCCAAACTTAACGGACCCAAAAAAGAAAGCCGAGTAAGCCGGCTTGCTGCTGTAGCAACCAGATTGAGTAAGCTTCCAAAGGTGTTGATCCGGCACTTCTTGTTGGAGAACCACCCCAGCCACCAAATCCCAGACCAGCAGATAATCAGCCAACACGCGCACGGTTAGAGCCCCCCTGATGTCAGAAACCCAAGTTCGATTGAGGGCCTGGGCCACGGTCCTACTTTTCATTGCTCCTTTTGGAATCGCCTTGAAGAGAGAGGGGACCAACTCAGCCATATTTTTTCCATCGAGCCACCTAGCTGTCCAGAAATTTGTCGATTTTCCATCTCCCACAATAGAAATTAACACCATATTGAACATGGCCCTAGTCTTAGGCGGGACAGTGATAGGATGGCCAGTCCATAGTCTATTAGGATCAATTTTTTGAGACCAGCACCAGCAAACTCAGGGCCCAGCCAAGGAGCTCGAGGTTGTGAATGCCCAGACCTCCAAACTCCAAAGGACGCTGAACCCATTACCAGCGCCAGCAAACTCAGGGCCCAGCCAAGGAGGTCGAGGTTGTGAATGCCCAGACCTCCAAACTCCAAAGGACGCTGAACCCGTTCCCATGACACCAGACAGTTTCCTCCATTGGCATGATCCTGTCCTCTCCAAAGGAAACCCCTACGTCTTTTGTCAATAGCTTTTATTACCCATTTTGGAAGGTCAAGAACAATCAAATGATGAATTGCAGTGGCTGTCAAAACCGCACGGACCAGTACAAGGCGCCCAGCCCTGTTCATTAGAGAGGCCTTCCATCCCGGGAGATGATCCGCAACTTTATCAATAAGAGACATAAACACACCCTTGGTTGGTTTACGGATACAGAGTGGCAGCCCAAGATAAGTGCAGGGAAACTCCTTAAACTGACAGGACAATACCTCTGTAGTAAAGGCCAGGGCCTCAGCCGGGCAATGAATTGGGGAGGCAGAACTCTTGGCAAAGTTCATTTGAAGCCCCGATGCATGCCCGAAGTACTCGAGGATATTCTTGATCACATCAAGATCATTTCTAGTTAGTCGGAGAAAGAGACCGGGTGTCTGACTTGCTGGACAGTGAGAGGCTGCAGTAGGTGTTTGTCTGTGGCATACTGGACCAAGGTGTTCAGAACATCCATCACCAGAATGAACAACATTGGAGAGAGGGGGTCGCCTTGACGAAGCGCACGACGATGGTAAAAGTTTTTCCCTGGATGCCCATTAAACAAAACCTGAGTAGAGGAGGTGGAAAGGAGTAAACATAGAAACCTAAGGTGGAAAGGAGTAAACATAGTAGGTTTCGCCACCTTTGCCCAAAGCCTAAAAGCTGTAGAACTTCCAACAAGAAGGACCAAGACACTGAGTCAAATGCCTTGGCAATGTCCAGCTTAAGAAGAATATGAGCCTCTTTCTTCCCATGAAGCGATTCACCATTTGCTGAACGAAAAGGAAATTATCATGAATATTTCTTCCCCTGACAAACGCACTCTGATTTGCAGGAACCAAAGCAGGCAACAGAGGAGCCAATCTATTGGCCATTATCTTCATCACCAACTTGGCAAAGCTATGGATAAGCTTATGGGTCTACTAGAATTTAAAAGTCAACACCACCACTGATCAAAATCTTAAAGATGTTAAATTCCAATCCTCAAACCTCTAGAATTTAAAAATCAACACAACAACTGATCGAAGTATTAAGGATGTCAAATTCCAATTTCCATTGACATGAAAGCATCATCTTGAGCTGAAATTGAAGATGATAGACAGCTTTAAACATCTCACCTTCTAAAAGCATGAAGATTTGGTGTTGCTTACACAAATGTCCACACAGCATACCAGTCTAACTTGCCTCCCAGTTGATCCTTGTAAGATTATGTCCTGCAACCAGGAGGTGCAAAACTGCAACGCTAGCATTGGTGGCCAGACGGCACTTGGAGTCTATAAATCAATAAGGCTCCGCAAACAACTCATACTCTCTCCATCCTAAAATATGCTTGCATTTTGGGATGGAGGAAGTAGTAGCCTAATCACTTAATAAATCCTATACATGGCTATATTGAGTTGTGCCAGTTGCCCAAGATGCCCCAGCAGTGTCTCTACCCATCAGGAAAGGGATATCAAGTTTATTTTGTAGGATATACCTCAATTTGTAGGAGTAATGTAAAAAAAAGGACATCAAAGACCCAACCAAGTAAATACACATGGTTGGTGGCATCAATCAATCGTCTCATCTATTTACCACATGTCATAATTTGAAGGATATATAATCAAGGGCCCAAAAGGTGACGACATTCCGTAGAATTTATTTCTCACTACAATCGGTGCAATATTTGATAATTGACCTGTTTTTTCTGGCATTTGATAAGTGCAAACGAACAAAACAGATGCTAAATGCTTTTAAAACAACATATACATTAAACAATAAGGAAAACTTAATTATTCCATCTCTCAGATGAGAGATTTAAATTTAAGTGACTTCCGTGTAGAAACTACAAGAAAAATACTTCCATATCAGATATTCTTGACCCAAACTTCTAATGAAACATTAAGAAACAGTCATTGAAGCTATTAAAATTATATGCTGCACGCACGCTCCGCTAGGAGAGGGGGCACGAGAGAGACAGGTCGCCGTCTCCTGATTCCCACAAGGCCAAGGAGACATGCAGGAAGCGGCGGCAGAGATTCTTTTTGCTTGTGCCTGTGGTGTTCTACCTTCAGTATCTTGTTTACGGGCAATATCCAAACGCAGGAATGGAAATCAAAACCGTTATAAGAGTCCAATCACCGCTTTCCATTACCCTGCAACCGTTAGCGCTGGGATCTATTCCCATTTACGTTGCCGTTTGCATAGATGAACCAAACACCACCTTAATGGTACCATTTTGTACCACACTATAATTAGAGAAGGCAAAAATCCAAGAATTACTTTGTATGCACAACCCAATTACATGTTAGTCACTTAGTTTACTATGCTTCGAACCACTATACATCCAATCATGTTCTACCTTAGCTTAGTATTGATATTGTACTGCTATTGCCCAATCATATAGCTATTGATTGACAAAGGCATATTTCATAGAATCCAGAACAGGGCTACATCTATTCAATATTACTGCTAAAATGTTGTGGTTGTTTTAAATAAAAAAAAAACAACTTATACATCAAATGCTCCTGATTAGTTATCACAACATTTGCAGAATAAAAAAACTGAACACATCCGTGCTGAATGCATGAGAATTTAATTGAAAGGAAAAAAGTTTAAAAAAACTTGAACTCGCATTTCAAATATTCTGATGACATGGCTCCATAAACAAAATAAGAAAGGTGAACCCTGTTTATATGTTTGACTTGAAACGTTATGTCAAACATATAACGTTTCTTATTTTGTTTATGGAGCCATGTCATCAGAATATTTGAAATGCGAGTTCAAGTTTTTTTAAACTTTTTTCCTTTCAATTAAATTCTCATGCATTCAGCACGGATGTGTTCAGTTTTTTTATTCTGCAAATGTTGTGATAACTAATCAGGAGCATTTGATGTATAAGTTGTTTTTTTTTTATTTAAAACAACCACAACAGTTTAACAGTAATAGGTTACACCACTTAACTTTATGAGACGCCTCCAATAAGCCCATTTTTTCTTGAACTCATCCCACTTATTTTTGCAAGGATCCCATTTCCAGGGGCGTCCAGTAAAGTCTTGTAAGCGCTTCAGAACATTATCCTTTCCAATCCTATTCAAGGTAGTATTCGGCCTATTGCCCGCACGACACTCATCAACCAATGCATCCAGGAAAAATTGAGTAAGTTCCTGACTCCAGTGAGTACGATCCATGTTGAAACGTAACTAGAATAATACATAATACAAGAGTTGTGATATCCGTATAAGAAAAACAGTGACATCAAAAATAAGCACATGCAAGATGGCACACCTGACAGGCAACTGGAGTACGAGTTCGGTCGAGAGGCTTCAGAGTGGGTGATGGAGCATGGCAACTCGGAGTATATGTCACGTGAGATGTGGGAGTGAGGTAGCAGTTTGCAGGGAGTGGAGAGGACGACGCCGAGGGTAAGTTGAAATGTGGGGAAGCGACGAACACAGGAGTCGTGCTGCCACTGCAACTTGATGAACTGGATGAAGGGACGTCCGACCTCTTCCGTACAGAACCGTGGTTGCCGTTTTGATCCAGTGTTGTTATTGTGAAGCACCTGTGTACAGACATAGAAAGAAGGAACAATTATCCATACAGTAGTAACAAAATACTTGTCAGGTGTGTATAGTGGATAGCAGATACATTGTGCACGTGAATATCAGCAATAACAATTTAGCCCTGGTTTGGCATAACTACAAATTAATTAATTAATTGTCCCTACTATAGGATTCAGAACTATATGTGCACATGTAGATTAGTAATTAACAGAAGAGCACCAACACCAAAATATGCAAATATACAGCACTGCAATTGGTAGGGTTCGTTCAACCAAAAAGTCAGACATGGAAGCAGATACATGAATGAACTAGCTGAAATATATGCTACTCTGTAATGTAGGCTGCGTCAACGTGGGTTGTCAGATACCTCTTTGAGCAGAGACAGGAGATTAGGCCGGAGGTGAGAAAGGGGCGCAGGAAGAAGTTGGTGCCGATTGGTGGTTGTGGAGACCTCCTGGGACTGATCCGTGGCCGTCGGAGCAGCAGCCTGGTAGACAACGGCCGGACCAACGAAACCCTAGCGATCTCCCTACCTCCACGCAAGCGAAAAGGGGGAATAGATTACGGAGGTTGTGGATGAAGGTGAGCGGGAGCGTGCCTGGCGCTGCCCCAGTGACGGCCACGCGGAGAGGACGCCCGACGCAGCGAAGGCGTAGGGGCACGAGGGAGAGGAGGGCACGGTGGATCCGCGGCGATTTGCGGTGGTACGCCGCCGGCGGCCTGGCCTGGCGACGGTGTTCGAGGAGGGGAGCGAAAGAGCCGAGCGCAGGCTCGATCTGCCCGAGCCAAGCGGAAGTTATCCGGAATGACTAGCGCAGGCTCATCCGCCCGTCCGCTAAAAATCCTACGGTGGGACGCGCTGCCCGCGGGAATTGGGACGCCGGCGGCAGGGCCCGGCACGCGCGCCGGCGCAGCTCGGCCTTCTCGACGAAACAGCACGACATGGCGTCGTCCGCGGCCTGGCCAGACTCGCAGAAGCCCTCGACCCCCTCGTCAGCCGGGGCGCCGTCGCGGAGGAGCAGGCCAGCAGGGCTTCGAGCGTGGCGCGGAGCCCCTCCACGACGGCCTGGTTGCTGCGCGCCAGCCCGTACCACGCCTGGCTCTCGGCGGCCGCGCCGCTCCTCCTGCTCCGCCGCGCACGCTGGCATCCGCCTCCCACAGCGCGCGCCGCCGCCTTCCCCCGCCGCTTGCACGCCTGCGCCAGCCCCGCGCGCAGCTGCTCCCACTCGGCACTCAGCGCCGCGTCTAGCCCGCCTCCGGCGCCGGCGCCTGCTGCGTTTGCATCGCAGACGTGGGGAACGGCAGGAGCAGGGACGACGATGAACGGGTGGGAGCGGGAGGACACGTACTGCTCGAGGTCATTGAGCGCGCCGCTCTCTCTCCCGCGCTTCCGCGACGCCGCCACGCCGGCGGAGGAGCAGCGGTTGATGACTCTGTCGATCTCGACGCGGAAGCTCCTCGAGTTGTTGGCGTTTTTGACCTGCGAATCGACGTGGGGCGGCTCTGCTGCCGGCGCGGTCCCTGCAACGTTCGGGAGCGGCGGGTGCGGGAGCGAGACGGCGGCGCGGCAGAGCGGGCACGACGGCGTGGTGCGCAGCCAAGCATCGACGCAGGCGGCGTGGAACGCGTGGCCGCAAGCAGGCGCAGCTCCGCGTCCAGCGAGAAGGGTGAGAGGCAGACGACCAGTCGGGGGAGCTCTTGGGCAACGCCGCCAGCGCCGACACGATCATGAACAGCGTACGTTTTCTCAGCGACGCGATCGGCGGCGACGGCAGAGTGGGCGAGGCAGCGGAGGAAGTGGATCGAAACGGACTCGAAGAAGACGGACGCGAGCAGCCCCGCGATGATGAGCAGCGACGGGGAGAGGTTCAGCGACGATGTATACAGCGGCGGCAATGAGAATGGAACGGTGGCCACGAACGAGTCTCCGGCGGTCTGAGGTAGGGGCGGCGGGAGCGAGTCCATCGTCACCAGGGCCAGGGGAGCAGCCGTGCCGAGGTAGGGGCGGCGGGAGCGAGTCCATCGTCACCAGGGCCAGGGGAGCAGCCGTGCCGGCGACCCCCGCGTGCAAGCGCATCCCCACCGTAGGATTTTAACGAACGGACGGATGAATTGACTGCAGAGACGAGTCATTCCGGGTGACTGCAGAGCATCTGGTTCCGCGAAGCGAAGGGGTACGGACAGGAGGGAGGGTACCGGCAGGAGAGAGAACGGATGCAGCTGGTCCGCGGAGATTATCCGGTCCGCGAATCCGCCGATTGGAACGGAGCCTCAGGCATTAAAAAAAAAAGGTGGTGGTTTGGCTAGCCAGCTTGTGGCATTCAAATGGCTATTTTTTGTGTTTTTCTCAATGTGCACCCAAACGTTGTATTATAAAGTTTTCTATGTTTCGTATTTCTTTAGAATTAAGAGTGCAATGTTATTCCGTTATACAATAGTAGCAAAATGCCTGTGCGTTGCAACGGGAAAAAAATCTTTAAGCACCTATAAATCAATATATATAAGATTAGCCTTGCAAATAAATTCCATAGTATATTGTTTCGAATTTTTTCTTGCTGTGACCAAAATTTAGGTGGTGTCAGATTGGTAAGAAATATTATTTTTTGTTTTTCCACAGTATATAGAACATAAAAAACGGAATCCATATACGACATGGGTATCCATTTTCACGTAGCTTACTCCTGAACTGTAGGACATATTGTCCTGATGATGCTAGCAAGATTGTTATTTTAGCTTTCTATTGATATATAGAATGTAAAAAATGAAGTCCTTATGCGATTTGGGCATCCGTTTTCGCGTGGGCGGCTCCTGTACTCCGGGCTCGCGAATAAATTTCACATCATATTATTTCAAATATTTCCGTTGACTGAGACCGACTTTTAAAGTGGTTTTATTTTGGTTGGAAAGGTTATTATTTTAGCTTTTCATCGATATATAGAACATTGAAAACAGAGTCCGTATGCGACTTGGGCGTCCGTTTTCGCGTGGACTCCTTCTGCAGTCCGAATCTGGTTCGTATTGTAGCTGTGATTTGGATTATCGGATACAGGACGGGGAAAGACTGGCCAGCTGGGTCCACATATCATGACGTACCGGAAAACCGGAACCAGAAAATCTTATTTGCTTTAATATAAGGTAATAGATATAGATATAGATTTCTATATCCATGTGTCTTAAAGAATCTCACGTTTTAAAAAATCACTAGTATAGATGTACGTGTAACACGCACGTGTTGTGAGATGACGAAACAGACAATAGGAAGGAGAAAAATAAAATAGAACTAAAAAAAGGAGACCTGATTGATTGACGTCATTCCTCGCTCATTAAAACCAAGAAAAGGAAAATAACATATGCGTATAGGTATAAAATGAGAAGAGAAATAAAAAAAATGGATAAAACATTTTATATCTATGAGTTTTGTGACTTTTCACCACTTTTCAACATTTTTCAAACTGCGCAATGGGACCAGCGTGAGAGTTATACCTATGTCTTTCTACGTAAAAAAGATTTTTAAAAAAAATCGCTCTTTTATATAGAAAATCATTGGCATGGTTATTTATCTGGCTTCTCATGTGTTCTTTCTATATTCACGTGGTTTCTCATGTCTTTTCTATAGTTTTATCTGGTTTTTTTCAGATTAGGTGAGGCCTTTTTAGGTTTAGGTTGGATTTTGTGTAACAATCCTATTTTTTTTAACCTAAAAAAAATCACTACTTAAAAACTTTTTTCGTTTATTCCGTGTGCATTGCATACTACCTACTAGAATTGAATTAATTAACTAAATTAAGTATCCAATTTGAAAAGCTAGTGTGAGTAACTTTATCTTTTGATTCAGCTTGTGTAGTCCTTGCATCTCATATATTGGATTCATTTGCTTCTTTGATTGAGTGTTTAAGTTCAAACCAAATTCACAGCAAATCAATCTAATTGGTAAATCATCCAGAAAATATGAATAATTGAAAAGGCCATTTCGGCCTGGTTAGCCCATCCCCTCTCCCCAAAACAGGCCCAACCACCAATTCGCCGCGTGGGCCGAATCACGGACTTCCGGTCCATCTCGCCATCGCCAAAGCCATCCGACTTACCAGTGGGCCGACTCCACGGTTTCACTGACGAGCGGACCCCACGGGAACTATTCCCCTTTCCCCTTCCTCCCCTCGGACCAGACCAGACGAGACTGTGGCGGAACCGCCGATTTAATACGGGCTAAGTACACCTGCCACCACTGGCCCACAGTGCACTTAGTCCGAACTAAACTCGGTAGTCCGTCGAGCTACCCAGAAGGACACTCGATGAAACCATCTCCCAGGGATGCCGACATCACACACGTTAAGCTCTCGGAAGAGCCACAACAATTACAACAACCCACCATTTCATACAAACATAATTTGATTGATTACAAATACTTTTGCTCAAAAGGAGTACAAGGTAGTGAAAAAGAACTTCAAAATAAACCTCGCAGCGGAATACATATCGTTACAAAGATGTAACGTGCAGCGGAAAGTAAACATCAAGTATGACCTCGAGCCCACCGTAGTCATCTTTGATCATAATCTGATATGCACCTAAAAGAAAAATATCAACAACAAACGGTGAGTTCGTGGGGAACTCGTAGGACTTACCCGTGGGCGGTTTCAGCCCGACTCATTTGAGATTATGCGAGGCTTTTTGGTGGACTGACTTCTAACCCGCATAAGCTTACTAGAAGTGGGTCCTTAGCCATTGATTGTTTATTTAAAACATGTTATCATAAGATAGCAAGATTTGACAGCTGCTACCCCTTAGTTATGATTATCAACAATATCATAGGGGAAAAACTTGCAGAAAAAAATAAATTATGAACGCATGCCCAGCCCCAAGATTCATAGAGTCCCCATCGAACTCTTGGGAGTAGCCGTCTCAGGAGCGATGCCCCCATACGTCGGGTCATCTCTCCCTCGACTTCGAAGCATCTCCCAAATCCATCAACCTCCTCTCAGTGGATGGGCAGCACTATGAATAGTCGGACGGATCATACTTATCCAAGCATGTTGTATATAAAACATGGATATAAGCATAAAGTATTTAAGTCGTTACTACGTTGCCCGTCAGCGATATTTGGCATTCTCACACCTGGTGAGCATCAGCGATTCGAATCGATTTTTAATTCCCGGGAATAACTAAAAATGCCAGGGGCCCATATGCTTACTGACACGACGGCTTTCCCACATATGGTCCCCCGCCTCCACTTGTCCCATCCCAAGTTCGATTCACTCCCGCCTGACCTCCGGGTTGTGCCCCCATGACGAGCCTGCCGGCATCCCGGTCTCCCCGTCATGAGTACCAAGCTCCCCCGGACCACCTTCCTCGCAACCAGTGGGTAGGAACGTGTCTCTGTTCTTTGGATGGCACAAGTAAGGTTTCACCGGCCCCATATACCGGATAAGCACTCTAGCAATGTTATGCCAATCAGCAGGCGAACAGCGGACGGGCCTTAATCGACTCGGGCGGAGTCCACCAACACATTATCACAAATCTCATCATATCAAACCATATCTCCGCCCGGTCTCAACTTATCATCAAGTCATAACAGATTTGCCTTTCGATCCAAGGATTTGTAAAAACAATTTGTAGGCCCTATCATCTCGCGAGTGAATACCTTCACTCGTCTTCTAACGTCTAAGCATGGCTAAGCATAGACTTCGTTTTATCCTTTCTACTTTGGGCATCAAGGATTTATGCATGTGGGGTTACATAAAATCCCTAAACGTAATGCACAAACAAGCATAGGGTGGTGAGACTCCCTAGATAGGTAAAAATGCCTAAGGGGCCTACCTTTGTTGTTGACAACTTGAACAAACTAAACTACTGTTAGTTTGCCGGGTTATGAGGCTTTGCCCCAGGCAACCCCTTGTTACAGGGATGGCCAACTCAGCGACACGCCGTCTTCTTGCTCCGGGTTCCACTTGTCGTCTGGCTTCTCGATCAACGGTAGATCCTGCGTCGGCTCCTCGATCCCGTGGTCTATATGCATGCCAGATATGCAAATGAGTGCAAGGATGCAATGCAGGATAGAGTGCAGTAGAAGAGTAACCCATGGTGGATACTACATGGCAAAGTAAACAAGCCTTCTTATTTAAGGTCTACCTCCCGAGGAAGGCATTCATACTCTCCTAGGAAATTCTACATGCCATCTTTTAAGAAATCGTATAAACCATCACCTAAAGCTAGCTCAACTAATCATATTAACTAAACTAGCTTACTCTTAGAGTGTAATTAGCAAAAGAGTTTACACTTAGCGATGTGCATATACTTAGGGTAGGTTTTTCTTTTAGCTTTAAATTTGGATTAAAATGAGCCCTCAAGATATACCCAAAAGACATTGCCAAATGAGACCAAAATTTTATGGCACACAGACCTGGCCCACACGCTAAGCCACTACCAAAATTTCAGCCCAATTGGAAATGTAATTATTTTATTATAATTACTACAAATTTTCAGCCCTACACCTTGTCAGAAGTTTTTATAAAATCTAGGATTGGTTTCTGTAAATGAAATTTTACCAGCATCCAACTATCAATATTTAGAGTGTGCACAAAAATTGGCAAGTTCTATACCTACCTTTTTGCAGGACATCTATTTTCCATATATTTATTTATTAAAGCAATTTACCTAATACAAAACAGTGGTTTAAACATGCACATATATACTTTCTGAGTCCTATGTATCATGTACAAGCTACCATAGTTCTCCTGAAATTTTCCTAGCCATTTAACCCCACTTTTTCCTATTTTCTTTCCTAGCTAGTGGCACTTTGTCCATTTCAAAACACCACTCAAACTTGACATGCACAAACTCATATTTTACCAGTGACTCTTATCAGTTATCTAGTGCATAGGAAAAATACCAGATGACTCATTCTAGCAGGTTTTGCATGGTGTTCACTTTTTAGTTAATAAAAAGGTACATTTTGCAAATATAATGGCAAAGCCTCACATAACAGCAAGCACTATGGCCATAAAGTTTGTCATAGTGTTCTCATGTGCTACAAAGCATACTGACCAAGTTTTACCATTTTAGAAGTTCATCTAGATCACTTTTTCTATTTATTTTCCTTTTACATACATGCACAAAACCGAGGGTAAAATGGTCATTTCACTCATCCACATCATACCTATTCGATAGATCTATTCAAGAGGAGTCTAATGCAACTTAGTTTGTCCATTTTGGATTTTTCTGTGATTTTATATGATTTTTCAAAGTTCAAAACCGAAATAATACATATTAACCCTAGATCCGGGACCTATACGTAATTAACCATAACCTCCAGGGGCTAGACTGTAAGGTTCTCAAGACTCAGTGCATAGTACTTAAATCTGAGCGCGTAAAACAGAAGAAAGTTAGGGGGTTTCGGGTAAAAATACCATCGTCTTCTTCTTCCTCTCGACAGAGACGAACCGCGCGCGGCGGGGGACGAAGATGGGGCTGCGCCGGCGTGTTGGGGCCCAAACTTGAAGCCGTCATGGTCTAGGGAGGCGTTCCCGGATGCGTGCCTCCATTTCCCCTTGGCCTCGTCGAGCGGGGTGGTCCGTATGGGCGGCGCGGACGCGGTGAACCGGCGGCCGCGGTGACATGGTGAACGGCGTCGGCGCGGGGTCGATCCGCCGACTCCGGCGACGGGAAGGGGTGAGGACGGGCGCGAGAGCTCCGCGGGGAGATGGCGCACGCGGTGGTGGTGAAGTGGAGAGGCGGGGATGGCCGGAGGAAGGCTCTCCGCGTTGAGGCGCGGGTGAGTCGGGGCGGCGCGCGGCGTCGCGCGTGGGGAAAGGGGCTAGGGCCGACGGCGGCGGCCTAGGGCTTGGGGCTTCGGTGGAGGGAGGTGCGGCGACGGGGGGGCGCGCGTTGGACGACAGGGAGGCGGCCCGAGGCGACCGGCGTAGCTAGCTCGCCGCGGGCTAGGCCATGGCGTGGCCGCGGCGTGCGCGCACTCGGAATGAGCTAGAGGTGGCGGGGCGAGGCCGAGGAGCAGCGGGGAGGGTGGAGGAGCAACGCGCGAGTGTGGGGCGCGCGGCGTCGTCACGGGAAGGGACCCGAGGAGGCAGTGGCGCGAGATCGACGCCCGGCGGCCATGGCGGCGTTCACGGCGGGGCTGCAGCTCTGCTGCGCGTGGGGAGAGGCAGAGAGGTCGAGGCGAGTAAGGGAGGGCGAGAGGAAGGTCCGGGGCGCGTCCAGGTGAAGGGAGAACGTGGTGGGGCCGTCGATCCGTGGCCGCGCGTACGTCCTGTACGCCGGCGCGCCACGGGGTGCCCGTCGCACCGAGGAGGAAGACCGGCCTGACAGGTGGGCCCCACCTGTCATGGACTCAGTAAAAGGAAATGGAAAAAGTGTGTTTTTTATCCTGCTGTAAATCGCCATTTTGACCAATTTAGAGGCCGAATTTGGAAAAACTCCAATTGAATGAAATGTTCTACTCTTTGAACTCTACAACTTTGTAAATAGGCATGATTTCAAATTCGGCATGGAAATATGAAATTTGTTTGAATTTATGCAGCAGCCATAGGTAGGGACAGGGTAGGTCATCTGATTGGGAGGGGAAAATACCATAGTTATAGGCCTCAACTCCACTTGCTCCTTTTGACAAATTTGTTGGGTACTTTCTATACTTTATTTTATTTCATTAGGGTAGGTCATGAAAATGGCTCTATGGGTAAGAAAATCTCAAATTACCAAACTGGACAGAGTAGGGGTGTGTTTCTGGGCTGACAAAATTTGGTTGAAAAGACCAATTTGAATTCATATTATGACCTGACTCATATTGACAAAGTTGATTCCTGGATCATTACCTACAACTTTGTTAATATGATCCTCCTCTAAATCACAACATATTTTGAAATACAACCCTAATCTTGTTTAGGATTTTGGTAAAACAGCAGATTTACTCTAAGTAAAGCTTTTCTTATTTTCAACTTTTGAAGTATCAAATGAAGGCCAATCACTTCCACAATAGGTGCATTTGAAAGGTAAAAAGTTCAATTTCATTTCATAGAAAGGGAGAATGTAAAGTTGTATAGTGAATTCAAAAGTAATTTCAGAATCAACTTTGGGGATGAGCTAAAATTTCAGATTTGAGAAATTTTGACTTAGTGGTTTATCTACCAATCCCTCATTACTCTCTTAAGCATGATTTAGTCTTAATTCATCATTAGTTTACGTATAATTGTGTGTACGGTTTCTGAGATGCCAGGGGCATCACAGAGACGAGCTCAAGCCGCGCCGCGCCGCGCCGCGCCGCACCCGCCGGCCTCGCCGCCAACTTGCGCGCCAAGCCAGGGGAGGGAAAGGAGATGAGGCCGCGCCAGCTGCTCCAACTGCCCATGGCCGCGCGTTTGGCGGAACCGCCCTGTTTAACCCAGATTAAGCACACCTGCCTCTTTTGGCTCGCAGTGCACTTAAGCTGGACTAAACCCAGTAGTTCGTCGAGTGGCCTTCGGCCCTCGATAACACCAATTTCCAGAGAAACGACATCACACACACTGATCCTCGATTGAGTCACAACAATTACATTATCTCAGACAGTTGAATATAGATAAATCTTAGACTTTAAGTTACAAACCAGTTTGAAATCGAATAGAGTTCAACATAGTTTCATACAACAACATAGTTCAAATAGTCTCTCGCAGCGGAAATTTCTTTAAAGTTCATGTTTCACGGTAACCAAAAGACTTGCATAAATAGAACGAGCATCGAGCCCACTGATGCCGCTCCTTGACAGATCATGACCCTTCTCATTCCTGATGATAACACGGCCCGCCACCAACACAGGCACAGAAGAGTAACTCCATACCTATAAGCCAAAAGTGGAGGCAAAACCCTGAGTACTAATTACTCAGTAGGACTTAATGGACGGGGCTTACGGCTGACGCAAAGCTTCCTTACTAACATCTGGATCCTTAGCTGTTGCTTTTATACGGGATCAAGTTAATAAGTGGAAGCAGGATTTGACAGCTGATTAGATTAGTTGTCTACAAACAGGGTTTAACATGTGCTTGATCTACTGCACCTGAGCAGGATTTAACAGCTGCTCAAGTCATCATATTTGTAGAAACATCATAAGTGTGACAAAGTATTGCATGAAAATAAATCCGGTAAACCATCGTGAGTGTGAAGTATTGCATGAAATAAATCAGGTATATCCAAACATGTAGTATTCAAAACCATGAATTCATAGTACAGCATATTCAAGTAATTACTACATTGTCCGGCAGTGATACTGTCATTCTCACACCTGGTGAGCATCAGCGATTCGAATCGAAATTTATATTCCCGGGAATAACTAGAAGTACCAGGATGACATATGATTACTAACCCCCGGCGTAACCACGTATGCTTTTTCCATCTCCACTTGTCTCGTTTTAAATTCGATTCACTCCCGCCTAACTCCCGGAGCGCGTTGTCGCAGGAGCGTTACCATGCAATGGGTCAGCCCTCCCTTGACACCCGCCTCCACGGCCACCTTTCTCTCAACCAGTGGGTAGGAACGTATCTCTGTGTTTAAGACGTCACAAGTAAGACTTTCACCGGTCAATTATTCCGGAAAAGCACCCTAGCAATGTTATGCCGATTCCAAGTGAACAACGGACGGCCTTATGCGACTCGGGCGGCGTCCACCACACATTATATCAATTCTCCTCAGAACATCCCATATCTCCGTCCGGTCTCCAGTTAAATCATAACATGGCAATAACGAATATTATAGTAAATAGAGTTCTTTCTTGGAAAGTAAATCCTACGAGGCGAGTGACATTTATTCACTCGTGTCTACTCGTACCTAACCATTCTATGCACTCGTTCTACGAACTCTAGATATAGGTGCTAGGGCCAGGGTGGCCGGGATGTCTAATGCAATTGGTTCCAATCAACCCTAATGCATATGCGAAACCCAAAACAAATATTAGCTGGGATTTGCATGGTCCTGCCTACCTTCTTCGCTAGGGTTAGCTTACTCGGTGACACACTCAGAACTCTGCTGCGGGTTCTCTTCCTGCTGTGGAGATTCCTGCTCCTGGTCGTCCGGCTCTTCGATTAGTGGCTGTTCCTGCGTCAGCAACTCGCTTGGTGGATCTATATGCATGACAATATATGCAAATGAGTGCAGGAGAATGCAAATGCCGGAATTAGGATGCAAAAGGACAATAAAGTATTTCATTTACGTTATAAAGCGTCATTTTCTCAAAGAAGAAGACCCTACATGCTCTCTTAAGAAATCGTACAAACCATCGATAAAAACTTATACAAATCTTCATTAAAACTTAGTATAACATATCATGCCTAACAAGAACCAGAACTTTCTAGTAAGAAACATGGCATAGTAGTTTAACACATTGCATATACTTATACTTAGGGTAATTTATTCTCATTTGTGAATTAATTTATGCACCTGAGTTGTAGCAGTAAAACATAGCCAAATGAGACCAAACTTTTATGACATACAAATCCTACGTACCCGAGGTTACTGTCAAAATTTCAGCTCATTTGCAGTTATAATTATTTTATTAAAATTATAACAAGTTCTCAGTCCTACACATTGTCAAAATTTTCATAAATTATAGGAATGGTTTCTGAAGGTGAAATTTTACCAGTGAGCTAGACTTAGCTTGGACTGCATGTACAAAAATTTACAAGTTAAAACTCACAAGGTTGACAGGACATCTATTTTCCATATATTAATCTTGTACGAATTAAGATGTACACATGAACAGTGTAAAAGCCTTCTCGAATGTACATATCAACATTAAGCTACCAAATTTTCCAGAGAATTTTCCTAACAAGCTATGACCACGTTTTCTGATTACCATTTCCAATATGTAGCATTTTATCATTTTTAAATCCCCATTAAAACTTAACATGCAGAGACTCATATTTTACCAGTGAGATTCACAAGCTATAAAGGACATAAAAAAAATACTAGCGAATCATATTTATCATAATTTGCATAGACTTCATTTTCAAGTTACTAAATAATGCATAAAGTACATATAAAATGATAAAACAGTGAATGAACAGTAAGAGCTAGGGTCACAAACATTCTCACAGTGTCCAAATGTCCTAAGGAAGCTACTAACCAAGTCTCATCATTTTAGGGTTTCATTAAGACCATGTTTTCCATTTTTCCTTAATTTAACATGCACACACAATAA
Organism: Paspalum notatum; assembly: GCA_022530915.1. NCBI lineage: Eukaryota > Viridiplantae > Streptophyta > Magnoliopsida > Poales > Poaceae > Paspalum > Paspalum notatum. The sequence continues at coordinate 45,269,732 of CM039685.1, forward strand.
CAAGGGCAAAACCTACATGCGCATCCCCACATCATACCCACTGTGTAGATCTATTAACAAGGAGTATAATGCAACTGAGTTTACCTTTTTACAATTTTTATTTAATTTATTATGATTTTTCAAAGTTTCAGCCGAAAATCACAAAATAAAAAAGAAAAACATCGGATCCAGGGACCTGTCCGAGATTAAACCTAAGTTACAGGGGCTAGCACGTAAGATTCTCATGACTCAGTGAATAGCGCATGGATTGATTCGTAAAAGCGCGAAAATCCGAGGGCTATATCGGAAAAAGGCCGAGGCCTTCGTCTTCCTCGCGCCGCGCGCGACGGCACGCGCGTGCGCCGGCAAGCTCGGGCTCGCCGGAGCCGCGACGCGGGGCGCGGGAGGTGCGCGCGAGCGCGGCGCTCACCCGGAGGTAGGTCTCGACGGCGGAGGTGGCGTGGACGAGGCGGCAGCGGCCGTGAACTGGAGGTGAACCGCGGCGGTGTTGGCGTGGCCGCGACGTCGAGGCAGAGTCGATCTCGGTGGATGGGGGCGGACCGGCGACGAGGTCAAGCCCCGCGGGTGCGCGGCGGAGCGGCGAAGGTGGTGGTGGGATTCTAGTGGAGCGGAGGGCGACGGAGAGCGCGGCGCGAGCTCGAGCTCGAGCTCGGGCCGGCAATGGCGAGGGTGGACGGCGCGCGCGTGAGAGAGGCAGGGAGTGGCTCGGGCGAGGCGAGAGCGAGTGGAGGCGGAAGAGGGGATCTGAGGGCGCCGTTCTCCACTTAAAGCCGCGGCCGGAGGGGGCTCAATCTGTGGAAGCACAGCGTCGACCGTACGTCGCCGGCCACGCGGCGCGCGGCGGTCCGGACAAGGTGGCCACCCGATAGGTAGGACCCTCCTGCCATTGACTCTGGGAAAAACCAAGTGTATTTGTGTTTTTTCTTCCTCTGTAAATTATTATTTTTATCTATTTAGATCCCGATTTTGGAAAAGTGGTAATTAGATGAAATGTTGTACTATTCAAGCTCTACAACTTTGTCAAAAGGTTCAAAATCAAATTCCAAGTGGAAATATAATTTGAATTTGAATTTAACTAGCAGCTCCCAGTTTAGACAGTGGACCTTTATTGCTTGGGAAATCCAAAACTCCCATTTCTGGGCATTGCCTCCCAAGGTTCCTTTTGACAATTTTGTTTAGAATTTCAAAGCCTACAACTTTTCCAATTTGAGTATTGCATAATAGTGGCTGTAGTTTAGAGTAAATTTAGGATTTCAATTCAGGACTGATTTGAACTGGTTTTCTGTACTGACATTGAATGACCTTAATCATCTTGTAAACCTCATTATATGACAAGACTCCAATTAACAAAGTGGTTTATCTCCTGTCTACCTACAGTTTAGTCAGTATGAGTTTCACCCAGATCTTAATGGAATCAAAGTTACGAGCATAAACATAGCATCACACATGCAGAAAACAGATTTCTAAAGATTTGCATAACAACCTTGATAGATCATAGCTCAATTATATGCAAACATATGATGCTTCATGATGCTTATTGATGAATGCTGTATGTGAGAACAATGATTATGCACTTGAGATGCTGGAGCATCACAGCGCGGGCCCCAGGTCACGCACCTTGCGTGACCTTGTCTGCCAAGCGCGGGAGAGAGAGGGAGAAAGACGGCGTTGGCCAATTCGCCGCCATCTCCCGCCGATCCAACCCTAGTGCTTCCCCTATAAAGAGCGAGGCAGCCCACACCTAGCAACCCTAAACGCCACGGGGAATTCTCCACAATTCCGCCGCCGCCTAGAGGGACCCGGTGAGAGAGGGACGAGGAAGGTCGCCGAAGCCGGGAACGGAGGCAACGGGGAGCGCCGACGAAGATACACCAGCCAAGGTAGAAGAAGGCCGTGAGCTCAAAGCGGGGCTGCACCGCGTCTGCGCAAGGACACCGCCGGATCGAGTCGAGGCCGTTTGCCGGAGTTGCCGTACCACGCCGCCGTACCCAGCCACCTTTACCTCGCCGGGGACGCCTTCACTTCGGCAAGAGAAGCTCGGTGAGGAAAACCCCGACCCCTAGTCCAACCCCCGCCACGGACCATGGCTCTTCGAGCTCTCTCTGTCCGTGTGCTGCCCCCGCGGCGTCCTGGAGCCGGCCGTCGCGCCATAGCTCAAAGCCGCGGGTGGTCGTCGTAGAGGCTAGCCTAGGAGCGCCGTTGCGCATGAAGTGCCTCGCCGGAAGCCGGTCTTGAGCCGCGTCCTTCCGAGCCGTCCGAGCCGTGCGCCGTGCGCGACGTGTGCGCCGTGCGCGTCGAGCGCGCCGTGCGCGTCGAGCGCGCCGTTGCGCACCAAGCCATGCCATGCGGCCGGTAACACCGTAACCGCGTGAGCCGCTTCACCCTGTGTGGATGCCTATTGACACCAAAACCCGATGGAGCGTCGAACCCCACACCGCGGCCGGGCAACGCCTGTGCCCGCGCTCACCTTGCCATGGTGACCGGCCTGAGTTGCACTCCCCGCCGCGTAGGCCTCACCGGGGATCTAGCCTAGCCTTAGCCCTAACCGTCTCGAACTCCATAACCAGCCACCGCCATCGCCGCTGCATCCATGTTCGGGTCTCCAAACCGCCCCGCTTGGGCCACCCGCGAGCCGCGCATGCCGCGCGACGTGCACGCCGTGCACGCCATGTCGCGTGCGCGTGGTGAACACCACCGCAGGAGGGTACGCCCGTAACCGCGCTTGGGCAACTGGTACCCTGCACCTGCCTGACCCACGCCAGAGCAACCAAGCCGCAGTCTAGCAGAGCACCTGCTCGCGCCATGGCGACCGGACTTGAGTCCGTGAACGCCGACGCACTACCGCTTAAGCTGGGCCATCACCATGTAAACCTAGCCCTAGTCCTAGCCCTAGCCGTTCTGGGCACCTGGACCAACCACCGCAGCCGAAGCATCCCCGGAGTTGCACCAAAAACCAGCCTCGCCAAGTCTGCACAGGCACCAGGCGAGCCGTCGCGGTTGCGTGCACGGCCAACTGGTGTGACGCCGCCGCGTCGCTACCGATCTGAAGGGAACCGGCCTTCGCGCCGAGGCTTGTGTTTGCAGGAGTATGAAGGGCGCGTCTGCGCGATGCTATCGCCGGCGGCGAGCTTCGTCGCAGTGTCGCGCCTCTGCGGCTTTTCATCGAGCAGGTGATGTGCGGGGTGGGAGCGTGAGGGAAGGAGGCGATGAAAGGAACGGGCCGGGTTTCGGTTCGTAGCAGGGACGGGGCCCGGTCTGGCGCAGCGGATACAGGCCGAGTACTTGGGCCGGCAGAGGAAACTTCAGGGAAAGCCCAGCTCGGGCGGGCCTCACCGGGCAGGCTGACAAGCAGGCCGGCCAGGGAAAAAGGGGCCGAGGCCGTCCTGGGGAAATCAAGGCCGAGCAGGCTGGTAGAGACCGAACAGGCCAGATCCGGCCCAACGACCTAACCCCCCTATCCGCCTTTTAAATTAATAAAACCAGGTTTTAACTAAGGAAATTCATAAGAAATTCATTCCAACTCAAAAAAATGTGAAACCAACTTCTACTCTCGTGTAAAATGATTCTCTATCACCTGGGATTTAGTCTCGTTGATTGGTGTTGCATTTTAATTGCTCATTTGGTTCTTTCTGCTAGAACTTACTCGTAGTTTAGTCCCAAAGTCGGAGCACTAAGAGGACGACCCGGAGGATCCAGAGTACCTGCCTGAGGAGAACACCGACGAACAAGATCAGCGAACACCCCGCTTCCGATTCCTATAGACACGCGCAACTATTTAGTGCGTAGGATAAATGATTTTGCTACCGCACTAAGCCTACCACAATTGGATGATATTATTTTAATTTGAGCCCTGCTTTGCTATGATTAATACCCAACTATTTAAAGTAAACTTGATATGAGTTGGGTAATATGATTGAGGTGGGATGTGATAATTCTTGGCGTGTGTGAAGGGGAATGGAATTGAGAGCGATATGGTGGTGAGAATGGAATGGCGGGAGTCGGCACTTGTTAAAATGGGAGAAACTAGAACTCTGCCTTGAGTGGAGAGAGGTGTAAGGTGGTGCGCGGCCCACCGCTGAGGGTGGCAACCGACCACTGGAAGGCTTATTCTCGCCAATGAAGGACCGAGTAGGAGTGCCTCTTCACTTTGGACTATGACTCGTGCATACCATGCGACCTCAGGCCCGGTTCTTGAACTTCCCCGAAGGGCATATTACTGCAGGCGTAAGGCGATGGTGTTAGGGGGCGATGGTGGGCTTGCAATGCAGCCACACGTCCCCGATAGACTCGACCCGTGGGCCTCGGACTATTCGAGAGTCCTAAGAGTGCGGTGGATAGTATATCGACACAGTTTTCTAGCTCAGAAAAGTAGGAAAGTGCCAGAAAGGAAAGTTCATCTATCGGTGTAGTGGGTCCGGAGTAATCCTACCCTCGTCCCATCTCGTGTGGGTACAGATGTACAAAATCCTCTGCACAGTATAAAATCTATACGTATAGCCGTTGTCTCCGGATAAAGGACGACCCTTGGTGTGACACACTCTAACTAGCATGGGTTTTCTTCTCTTCTCCCTCAAGAGGTTGAGCACCGGCTATGGCCGTTGAGGCTTGGGCCGGTGGGAGCTGCCCTTGCCGCAGTTGATAAATGATTGAGAGAGGTGGCAAAGAAGAGGAGTTTGTTGGTGAGATGGATGTGTTGGGACAGGAATAATGAGAGTGAGGTCCGGTCTTGAGACTGCCCTCCCCAGAATTATATGAACAATGGAACTATTTTCTCTTTATGTTTTGCTAGGAAGCCAGACCTCACTTTGAATACTGGTTAGAATGCTTGGGGTGTTCGATTTAGTGACCTGCATGCTTAACGTGCTGACACAGGTGACGACGAGCCAGACAACCTCGTTACGAGGGACGACTGGTACGAGGACTGCGGGTAGGCTACGCTCAAGGATGTCTGTGGAAGAGCCGACTGTGATGCTGCTACTCTAAAATCGATTTGCTTGTTTGTTTGATTACCGGCCTGCGAGCCGAAGTATCGCCAACTATGGCGTGTATCCAATTAAATTCGTATTGTATGGATCGGATACTATGCTGAGACATGTTATGTGGTAGCAAATTATGTGTTCTGGGACTACCGCATGATATAAAGAACTTCAATTCCGGTACCGCGGAATTGGGGTCGTTTCATTTTGGGTAAGAAATCATGATCCATGCCCGGTCCATCGATTGTTGTGGGTCAAAAAAACAGTCCGTACCCGCCTGTTGCGTTGCTCGGGTCAGATCGGGTCGGGTTAAGTGGCGATCAGGTGAGGACGAGCGCTAACTCGGGCGGTCAGCTCGCCAGGTGTGCGAGCGGACGGGCGTAGGTTCGATCCCTGGATCGACCCACGTCCTTCGCCAGGGCGGTAGTCCCCTGTTAAATTTCGCAGGTGAAGCCTCTCTCCGCGTGAAGCCACAAAAGGAACGCGACGTGCCTGCCGCCTACGAAGTCGACTCTGGTGATGTCTCTAACGGCTTTCACAATATATAGCAAAAGCAGTCCATAAACAATATAATATTATTTTCAAGCGGGCCGATATATTGTGAAAATAGTCCACATAGTAGTCCACAGTAAAGGGTATCCATACGCATATGGACTGCCTATAAAAAATATAAAATATTATTCTCTTACATATTCTTCCATCTCTATTTAATGTCTCTCTTTTTATTAGACGTAGAAGTATATGTAAGCCATATTACTATAATCTACCTAACATTTATACATTGTGGCAATTGCAATAGCTAAAAACCACTTAAGGTGGCCCGCCCATATGGACTGCATACGTCGGAGAAGCATTGGTTTACAACGGTATGAGAGGCAGTAAAAGAAGTGGCCGATCAGGTCTACTCCGCTCGATTAATAAAAGATCTACTTCGCTCTGTCTACGGTGTACGAAATAGGTTTCGGACAACCGCTCCAGAAAAAGAAACGAGGGCGCGTGCACTAGGCTGGTAGCGATGGAGTGCGCGGCTAGGGGACTGGCCGCGGAGCCGTGCGCCGGTGGCGTCGCCGACCGGCGGTGCGGCGGCTGCGGAGCCGTCAGCTACTGCTCCCGCGCTCACCAGGTAGTTCTTACCCTTTACTCTACTCCCCCGTTTGAGATGCAAGCGAGGGTTTGGGAACCTGAAGGAAGTTGGAATGGTATACTTAGAGCTCCAACAACGGTAGTAAACGTCTCGTTGGAAGTCGAATAGAAGGGCTATCTATGGAGCGGGTATTGCTATTGGATTCTTGGAATTCCGGGGGGCTGTTGCCTTGGAGACTCGAAGCTCTGCATAATACTATTGGAATTGTTGGATTATGTTTAGTGTAACTATGCGTCATGTATTGTTTCATTCCACAAAAAAGTACTGGACGAGTAGCCCCTGAATCTTGGATGGTCAGGCTGTCAGGCAGCATTGTGTTTGTTTATAACTCAAAGTAGATTGAAGTTTCGAGTACACTACATTTTGCAGTGATTATGTAATTAGTCACTCTGCATTTTTTTAAAAGGTCTGTACGCTAATCATATGACATATAGTAACTCTGGATAGTTACAACATAGCTGAAATATGCCATTTCTTTAAAAATACTGAATCAAGATACAGTCCGGCAAATTGTGCAAGATAGACCGGCAACAATAATATAAGATGTGTTTTATGGTGGTTGGGAAAGTGCCCACTCACCACATTGAGTTTTTACTGGCTAATACCAATAAGGCCTTTTAACAAATTAAAAGAAGGAAATTTATATGGGTACTGGTCCCACCTTTTTCAGTAGCGGTCCCACCTATTTAGTACCTTATGGTACTTCTTTCTTGGTACCTCCTATTTCGAAACCGTTGGATCTCGCTCGATGAACAACTCTAGTTTTATTCCAACCACTGTAAAACTTGTAATAATATAAATATTATCTGTTGCATAAGGTAATTGATCATGGGTCCAACCACTGACTGGGCCCAAAAAGTCAAGTGCTTGAGGGAGAAATATGAAGTTTTAACTAAGTTATTTGCTGAGCACTCGTGCTAAATTGTTATTAATTTTACATTGGTCTTTCTTATTCATATATACAATTCAAATTCTTTCAGATTATACATTGGAGTGTTCACAAAGAAGAATGTGAAAGGTTTGCAGAACAAATGAGGCACATCAATCTGCTGAGCCAGTTTCCGTTCACATTCTTGGAACCTCCTGCTCTGGTACTTCTCTGAACTCCTGTTGTTTTCCTCCCAACTATGACCTTTTATCAAGCATTGCTAATTTAGCTCCCTGGAAATAACATGTGTCACCTATTATAAATTACAGTGCATTGCGTGCCAAACTATATTTTACCCACACAAGCTATCTATTTTTCTTATCTATTTTTTACTGTATCAATTACTTGATACAGATTAAAGAACTTTTGCTTCCTTTGAATAATGATTCTCTAGTTCTCTCACAAGCCGTTCCTTTCTTTAGATCCATGGATTCCCAAGTGCGAGGTGCTTCCTTTTGCAATCGATCAAACTCCACCAGAGAGGACTATGGAAATCAGAATGTATATGTGGCCCAGATGTTGCTTCTGCAGAGGACTTAAAGTCTGTTTTTTCTCTGAAATCATATTATGCCAACCAGCATGAGGCACAGACAACTTTAGTTATCTTTTTTCCATTTTATTTTTCTTTTCACGGGTGAATTTTGACAATTAGTCATCCTGGAGTATTCTATGTGATATCTTTGTATGAGCTACCATGTTTTTGTAAGTCCTATTAATTAACTTTACATATCACCATGACTAACTTAGATGGAATGTGGCATGCATCATTGTAGTCAGAGTAGGAGGGAACTCACCGTGACTAACTTGTTTCAAGTATTTAAAAGAAAAATTTTGCAATCCTTCTGTTGAACTTTTCCTTCTTATTTAATTTGAAGTTCTTTGTAGATATCTTAAATTCAATTTCACACTAACTGCTTCATTGCTTTTTACTTGATCAAATTTGAATTTGAATCAGAAACATGGTGCATTGACCATCTTGCTTTGACACCAGAAGCACAGAGCACATGTTTGTTTTCACCTCAATTCTTGTTTAGTCATTTTGTCAGTTTTATGATCATATGGATTGAATCTGAATAATCTTGAGTTGTGGCTACGTGCTGGTCTCTTCTTCACTTCATTAGGACCTGTGATGTTAGAAATTATCTTGTGTATGTTAATATCTCATTGTCTGATTGTTCATGAAACAAACTATTCCATGGCTTTAGTTTATCTATTCTATTTTAGTCCCAGCAAATCTTGCAATCTCTGATGCTCTTTCTGCTATTATACAGCATAGCAGCTGAATGGAACTTGCAAAGCTCCCTCTGCCCATGTACAGGTGCATCTCTAGCTCTATTATGGTGGTTAGCAATATATTTATCTCATCGCATTGTCCCATTTTTGTAATTATCAGAACCAGAAAATCCTGTGCGATCGGTCCTGGAAAGCTGGGAAGACTATTATCAATGGAGATCCCTTCCCATGCATTCACCTGTTGCAGTTATACTTCATTGGGTATGTAACAACATGCTGTGGACATTGCTTTCAACTCTACATTGCCTGAGGTTCAATTTTGCAGCCACTTACTCTATATCATTGCCTTCAACTCTCTCGTCTCCAAACCCCAAGATGTGATGGCGAGGACACCCTGTGCATTCACTATTTAGGTGCACTATTTCATCTTTTATGTTGTGTACTCATGCGCATGTGCAGTAGCACCAGTAGATAACTCTTCTCCTTTTCTTGTGGAATGCTATAAATGTTAGGGAAAAGAACTCTCAATCTCAACTGACCTGGATGAAGACATTAGAACCTAACTATTGGTATCTAACCAAAAAGGAATATAAATCCAGCTGTATCTGTATGCTAAGAACTTTTAGGATGGTTGCTCTATTCTGGTTATAGATGATTACTTTGCTTACAGAATTTTGAAGTGCAGTTTAAGTTATAAATATCATTTTACTGCATTTGTTGAGAGAACCTTTATATGCCAAACTTCTTCATTCCTACTGATTTTGACTGGAATTGTGGAAAAGCTTGCCCCTGTTGAATTATTGCGTACCTTCTTCACTGCATGTTTTGGCTGGGACATGGTCGCTATTAGTGGCCACAATACTGGCCAGTGACTAGTAAGCAGTCTGATATTCATTTGAACACATGAACCTTGCCTGTACCCACTTTTTTTCTGGTTGATGCAGTTGAACTTCCTTAGATTTATGCATATTGCAGCAGGCATTTGTACTCCTAGAGGCTGTTCGATGAGAGTTGCTATTGTCCTATCTTTTGTAAAAGAAAATGTATTTGTTTAGATTGTTATGTTGTCTTATAAACATAGGGCATGCATGGTGCCGAGGCTTGTATTTTTATTTAGGATCTAGGGTAATATTATTCACTTAACGACACATCATTTGTTAGTTGCACCGATGTTTACCAGTTTTACTGTAAAGTGTAAACCATCACATGCGAATTGCGATGGTCAAATTTATCCTACAAAATATCTATTTCTGACTATTTTTATTCAAAGCTCATTCATTATGATAGCAGCTACTGACTTCTGCCATCTTAGTTCCACCAATGTTTACCAGTTTTAATGTAAACCATCACAGGAGATTGTCAAATTTATCCTATGAAATATTAGTTTCTGATTACTTTGATCCAAAGCTCATTCATAATCATAACAGCTACTGATTTTTGCCATCTTGATGCCCCGCTTGCAACTTTAATGTCTAAAGGTCCTGAGAAAGAGCTACTTCAGCTTGCAGCATTTGGGGAACTACGAGCATTATTTCCAGGCATCCAGATTCACATTGAACTTGTGGGCCCAGAAGTTCCAAAATCTAGGTAAGCAACACAAGCTGGTTTTCATTTTGCTCCCATGTTGTAGGAAAAATACAATTTTGTGTTTGCCTGACAATTCAATTTCATTGCCTTTTCCATTTTGTCAACATCCACACCATTTTATATCTTTGAATTAAAGCATTTCAAAAGTAGTCTGGTTGTTGCTAATGCAGCCTTTGCAGTGTTTTTTGTCATCTTTTTATTTGTTTATTGTCTACTTTTTCAATAGGATCAACATTTTAAGTTGGCTACTATATGCTCATTGAATGACTGATTTTGAGTTCATATTCTTTTTCCTGGCTTTGATACGAAACCTGCTGACAGGGATGGTGAGATTGTAAATATTTCCAGATACGCACGTTGTTCTGATGAGAGCTGTTGTTGTAAATCTTCTATTGATTCTGAAGACTTGAGCTGCACTGCAGTGACACTCAAACTGTGGAATGGGTTGTATCATGAGAGATGCAGTGACATAATGAAGGTTCTCGCTACAATTTCTCCTATTTCTAAAAAAAGTGAAGTTCCCCACCATATTATGGAGTCAATAATTCCTTGATTGAATAAGTCAAGGAACATCGCTAGTACCAGACAAACTTTCACATGCATGATGCATCATGAACATTTCTGTATTGACTGTTGGTGTACACAATTCTGCATCATACACAGTCCAGCTAGTTCTAGAAGTACCAAGTTCTTTACACTCTTATCCTTATGTTATAGCTTGATTTTTTATCCATTGTCTCGTATGTTAAACTTTCTAATAATCACTACAATGTGTAGAACTCATTTACCAGCAGCTCTATTTCTGCTATAAAATGCAGTAATTTATAAAACAAAAGGTGGACCTATCATAACTATAGCTGGCGTGTGCTAAACTATAGGCTTAACCACCACTTCTTGCCAACTGATCTGGAGCTTGTTCTCCCATCTATGGCGTGAGGATGTCTCCCGTTTGAAGCTGATTAAAAACGATATGCCCACCAGATAGTTTTAGTTGGCAGCTACTCATTGGAATATTTTTTCCCTTACAAAAATGACTGCCGGCTAATACTTTACCTCTTGGTAGGTCTCCAATCCTCATCTTATTGTTGCCCCAAATGCTGGTGTTGCTGCATATCCTAGTTGGATGCCAACTATTGTAAGTGTCTTGTTCTTAATTATCGACCTCATGTTTTTTTTCTCGAACACAGCAACCTCCTATTTTGGTCGAAATGTTACTGACTGTAGGTTCCATGTGACACTGGTTCTTCCTACTTTACTACTAATTATTTTAACTAGTCAATTTGATGTTGAGGCATGCGCGCCGAACATAATTTTGTTCATTAAAGTATACTCGTTGTTTCTTGAACCTTAACCGATGATGATATTCAACTAAAAAAAAGGAAAAATCATGCAGTGGATTTGAATCTTTTGCATCTGTAATCCCAGTAGTCTTCATTGGCCATATTACTCGTATTTTATGCAATATATTATTGATACATTATATTGATAATTCATTATGCAGTTGCAACTTACCTGATAATGCCGTGTATTGTTTTGCCTTAGCCTGCAATAGGATTTACTTAATGGTGCTCTTTATCGTTTATAATTCACTTCACTTAAAGGAAATAATAAGGCATACTGGGATTCCTGCAATCTTTACGGACTTCTGTGAAGAAGCTGCACATCTAGCGTCCTGCTGCATAAGCTCCATAACTGGTCAACCCCTCAAAATTCCAGTATGTGATATGCTTTGCCATTGTATTCTTTCAAATTGCAGCTATCAAGCAACCAAATAAAGCTTATCGATCTATCATCTCTTTTCCAGATACAAGTAAATCCATTCAGGCAGCCAGTTGCAGCGGATAACAGTGCGCTATACCTACCATGCTATTCAAACTGCTTTATTTTTGGGATGTAGAATTGCCAGTGTTACCAAGAAGTATTAAGAGATAGATTTGTTGAGAAATGGCAATGCAACTTTACAAAAATGACAAGGGTGCCATGAAATATATTTTTCTATGGATGAAATTACCCCTGTCTATGCTATTATATACGATAATGCTTGTATATTGGTCAATGGTCAGGAACGCACACTATCCTAGCCCTCCGAAGAGGATTGGCAAGGACACTGCAATTACTAAAAGATGTGTGGTTTTCCTTTCTGAGAGATGGCAGTGGGATTTGAATTTTGGTTTATGTTGGGACTTAGGATTTGGGAAGACAGGATGCACAAATTATGAGGAACATTGGAAGCGCTATGAATAGCATCTGTACCGGCCTGTACAAGGAGGAAATATACCCCATAACATCTCTGAAATTACATTAGATGTTGCAATTGTATGATATTTACATAAACTGATTCTTGAAATATAGTTGTCGCACAATTCGAAGATGTCACATATGTTTTCTACTTTTCTTATGGTAGTGATGCATACCATTTAATTCTGTTGCTAGCATCAATGTGGTGGACATATATATTGTAAGAACCGACTTCAATCATAAAGACAATGGTGTTCTGTGTCCATATCAGAATCATTTCTCGGTATTCTTAACTCTCCCAGGGCATGGCATTCCAAAGGGAAGTAAAATGCTTATTTTGTAGACTATGGAGAATGTATTGTTCCAGGAAACAGAAACAGAAACAGATTGGAACTATACGTTTCTGTTGCAACCCTTCCTCTCATCCATTATGATCTACTTCTGTAATGAAGCCGTCATACATGATTATGTCTACCACACCTCCCTATCTCAAACAATAAAATTGCACACGCACAACCCGCAAAGCACAACGAATTCTATGCAATATAATAGATACGTATTTGTATGTTAGTTTCCCTTGTTCAGCGTTGTGGAGAAAGCTGGCTGACCACTTGCTTCTGCATCCTGTTTTTGTGCCCTTTTTTCACATTTTCATCAGCAATGAGAATATCATCAATCCATGAGACTATATTATGAGCCAAACTTTCGAGCACCCTCGAGTAGCTCTCAAGTATTGCCTGTCCAATGTCCTGTAAGCAGATAAAAAGATGCAAGAACGTTACTTAAAATGCGTTAATGTTGTTCAATGTAAAAACTGTTTATTTTGGTTCTGTAGCAGATGTTATCATCTAAACAGTTAGTACATGTAGTTCTTTCTGCATAGTCATCAACTAGTATATACTTGCATATTTCATGGTGAACAAGCTTTGGTAAGAGCAAGAAGTAGATGAATATGGAATAACCTGAAATTGGCCTGTTTCTTATATATTAACCATTACCTTGTTGTACTGAATCTTGCTTGTATCCAAGGTAGTCTGTGACAGGCCTGGAAACCTCTGCTTCAAGCACAGTAGCAGGCTCCTGGCCCTACTGGCAAGGACCAGATTCTTGTCTCCATCAGCATTCATCTCAGTAACATGCTCCCATTTGGACACCACATGTGTTGTGCTTGCTTTTCTTCGCCACACGTACATTGCAGCTTCAACACGGTCTGCAATCTCAAGTGCCTCATGTTCTGAGCTCAAATTGAGGAAGTTGAGGAGGTGCTCTGGAGAGAACTGATCCCCTGAAGACATATATCGATAGATGGCATCGCCTACGCCCACCCTCCCACTCTGTGGAGTAACTTAACATCTATCAAAAGGGGGTAAATGGAGCTGCTTGACTGAATGAGACTGTTTGGAAATTTTTTGTCTCGGAGGATCAGATTATGCAACCGGCATACCTTGGGGAGTGTCTCCAAGTATGATGATGGAACTTGCATTTCAGAGAGGATACCGCTGTTGATCTCCATGGCCATCTTGTGGATCTGGCTTGCTTGGTCTCTCTTCTGCTGAAGTTCACGGTGCATGCGATCGGACAGCCCAGAGTCTGGGACACATGGCTCAGGTAACCACCATTTATCCTCGTTGCGCTGGAATGACTTCTTGTTTTCGTTGAAGGATTGGTTCCTCTGGTCAGCATACCAGAACTCTGACTTGTGAAAGCTATCCAATATGCCCTACAGAAAGAGATTCAGTCATGTTTTTTCGTATGAACAGTTCAGTCATACATTGTGCTACCAGAATCGATTGGTTGGAGCTTCCAGAAGCATATGAATTGAGATTTGAGACTCACGAGGAGCATGGTTTCCAGCTTTTCAAGCGCAGGAAGGTTCATCATGATGTCTGATCTTGGTGAGGTTGCCATTACCTGTTGAAATCAAAATTTTGAATCAGGCTCTCGGCTGAGATGCCATGAGGATGAAACCATAAAGGTTTGAGATGATTGAAGGTCTGATGGCATTACATCGTGTGTGCTTCCATCAGGCATGGTCTGGACAGTGGGTGAGAATTCAACAATGTATTCACAAATGGAGAGGAGGCAATCCATCTCCCTGTTCCACATCGACCTCTTCTCAGGAGACAGTGGCTCCAACCTGTGGCAAGTCCCGAACACTGTTGCTGCAATTAAGAAGAAGATAAAGAGAAGATAGCACACTGTGGTCTGCATCAAAGTGATTTTAAAGGATGAATGCATTAGGATTCTTCATGGATAGATACCATAGAGGTTGGTAATGGAATTGGAGATGGCCACAGCAGTGCAGACACCTTTTCCACTCCCTGACATGTCCTCCCCTAGAAGCAATTTAGTGTACTTCTCCTTCATCAGCTCCATCTCTGAAAAGAAGGAGAGTCATCAAGCACAAGAAAAACACACAAGGCCCATCAACTAAACAAGTCGCCATCCATTACCTTCGTCCTCCATTGACTTCTCATCGATAACCTGCGGCAGTTTCTTCATGCTCAGCCTGCTCATCGATGGCGAGAGGCGCGATGGCGCTGCTGTCTTTGACGACATTGTACGTTTCATGCTATGGCTGCGCCCTCCTGGTGACGACACATGGTGCTCCTGCTTGTCGCCGCTGTCAGAGAACGAGGCGACACGGAACAACGGGCGCGTGTAGTCCCGGTCGCAGCTGTGGCTGCGGAAGCCCGGGAACCCTGAACCGTCGCTCATTGCTGTTCTTGATCTCCTGCTCGTCCGCACCTGGCTCAGACGACCTGCAGGAGAGATGAACTGGGCAAAGAATGGCGAGGAAGGGCCAGAATAGAAGGCCCTATATGTTGGTCTCTTGGTGATTTGGATGAGGGTAGTTAATTCTACGAAGCAAACAATAAGGCATAGCCTGGCTTGCACATAGAGCGTTTCAAGGATGTTAAGTATATGGCATGTGAGCCATTTGCCCCCACATCAAGGACATTTTGATTGCGTTGGTGGTCGGAGTGTGGTCGTGCAAGTTCATGGCTGATGTGTTGCCGTTAACAGTCGGGGAAGGTACATGAAAATGGTAAGGTTTGGTGGTAAAATCAGCACTGTTTATGTTAAATTTCCACCGAGATTTCAGTTGAAACTTTCGATGACTAGCTAATACGTACATGGCAAGGTAAAAAATGCAGTTAGTTTTTTTCCTTCTTTTTTCGAGGATACCAACTGCAATTTTTTTCAGTGACAGAGCGGCTACAGTCCCGTGGTGGACCAAAGTACGGTTGTGGGATTTGAATTAGGGCGGCGAGGTGCAAGGTCCATCGTGTTTGCATGCATTCATTCCTGCTTGGGTACCTAACTGATTTTTGTAGCTAGGTGATCATTAGTCTTCCCCCTTGTATAAATGGCACTCATCTTTCCTCCTTTTCCAGCTCATGAAGGCAGTGTCTTGTGTCTCAGCGGCTCACCAGCATGGCTACCGGATTTCAGTAACCATATACGTATGGTATGCAAGTGTGTTTCCCTTCTCTGCGTTTCACTAGCTAGTCATCATATATATAATCAAAAGGCAGCAGCTTGGTAACATGACGTATAATATTAACTTGTGGGCCGGGCGAACGTCTTGTTAAACATGTTTAGTTTTGGAAGGGAAAGGTGATGCAATCCACCAGGTTCATTAGTTCAGACTTCTACGCAAAGCGACGTATTATATAACGTCGTGCCTGCCATGATCGTGCACCTTGAAAATCTGGAGAATAGGATAGTAGGATACTATGGGAGTGGCCACCCAATACGAGGCAACTAACTGTCGAAGTTTGGGCCATGGGTACCGGAGAGAATTCATTATCCAGTACCCACGCCTGGGGTGTCCTGTGCTGAGGCAACTCAAACTCACACAGTACACTATATTCGTTCATGGACTCGAGAGAATACGGGTCTGCTGGGTTGAGGTCCAAAGCTTTGGCATACCAAAATTTTGACAATTTTAACTGTATTTGGATCTAGGTAAAAATTTAGTCAGACAACGAACTTTTCATTCCAATGGGATGTTTGGGACCTAAATAACTCATCTGAATGAGAAATTTGTTTCTTAATCACATTTTAGTCTAAATTCAAACACATTTAAACATGATATTTCTTAAAATATCATGTGGAATTTCCACTCTATATCTTTAAGTTTTATTCTTGGGTGAAGTGATTATGTCCAGATGTTAATAGTGCCTCGAGAAAATACATATGGTTACGGATGAAATCATAGAAAATAAATAAAGTTTATATTTTTTTTAAAAAAGTTAAGACAACAATCAAACATTTGAACGTGGTTTAAAAATAACTCGTTTTCTAGAACGGAGGGAAAAGGTTGCGAATGATTGTTTTTTAGGTTCTGTTTGTTTGTTTAGATGTACCGATCTGGTGATCTTAGCCCAACCCATTTTTGCAGGCGCCAGAAATCAGCCCGTCTCAAATAGATCTGGGCCACAGTTGAACGGGGATGGTCTACTGGATCATGGTCGGTGTCATCGTGTTTGCCCACAGCCCACAGCCCACAGCCCACAGATGGGGACCGATTGATAAATGATGACAGCTGAACCTGAACGGTGGGCAAGAAACACGAGGGAAGAGAAGAGGTAGGTACTATCCACGTGCCTTCGTCTTCTTGCACTGCCCTTCCGACCATTCTCTCGAGTCTTGTCTTGACGACCAGTCGAAGTTGCAGCCGCTAGTCTTCCGAGCTCTCGCCTCTTTACCTCAACGCGAAGGAAAGTAGAGTAGCTGGGAACTCTGCTGGGCCTGGGCCTGCCGCCGCGACTACCCGTGCCTCGCTCTACCCTCTCAGCAGATGCCTCCCTTCCCGCAACTTCAACTTCAGGGTGAGAGATTCTCCTTCACTTCGCCATATTTCATATTTCTTTCAGTTCCGGACCATGGATCAATTGCTGTCTTCAGTTTCTTAGCTTACCTCGATTGATGATGCCCCAAGCTTCGGGACCTCTAAATCGGGAGGTAGATGTTCACTTAGGTTGAGCAGCAGTGTCGGTTGGTCAAGGACTACAGTACGGTCCCTGAAAGAGCCCATCTTCTCCCCTAGAATTAATCGATAGTACTTAATTGCTGATTATTTTCCTCCCAGAAGGTATACGCTTATTAATTCCAATGGTTTAGAAGTGCTCTCGATTGATCCGTCAGGCAATCCACTGCTACATTCGCCCTTTTATTGTTTCTGGTACTGACACCTAGAAGATTCAGTCTTCCCTTTCACACTGTTATGAGTATTTTGCCTCAACTACTTTACAAGATCCTCAATTATTTCCACAAACTTGATGCTACTCCCCATTCCCCAATAGAAACAAATTATTTATTCGTCTGTCTGAATAACAAAAAACTTTTCCCCTTTTTGTTTTTTGTCCTATACCACAGCAGCGATTTCTGAAGGTCGACCAGTGTGATGTCGATAGCGTGCTGCTTGCCCGTCGTCGAGTGTGTGTACTGCCTGGCATGTGCACGGTGGGCGTGGCAGCGCTGCCTACACTCCGGAGGCTATGACAGTGAGACCTGGGGCGTCGCATCGTCTGCAGAATTTGAGCCTGTGCCACGGTTGTGTCGGCAGATCCTCTCGGTCTATGAGGATGACCTTGAGAACCCCCAATGGGCGCCTCCAGGTGGTTACGGCATGGAGCCACGCTGGGTGGTGCACCGGAGGACATATGAAGACACCCGTGGTCGTGCGCCAACATACCTACTGTATGTTGATCACCAGCATTCAGATGTCGTACTTGCTGTTCGGGGAATGAACATGGCAAAGGAGAGTGACTACGCCATGCTGCTGGACAACAAGCTTGGCCAGAGGAGATTTGACGGTGGCTACGTGCACAATGGCTTGCTTAAGGCTGCCGAGTGGGTCTTTGATGCTGAGTGTGATGTTCTGAGGGACCTCCTGGATAGGAATCCTGGTTATACACTCACATTTGCTGGGCATTCTCTTGGCTCTGGTGTCGTGTCAATGCTAGCTTTGCTGGCGGTGCACAATAGGGAGCAACTGGGTGGTATAGACAGGAAAAGGATACGGTGCTTTGCAATCGCACCAGCCCGATGTATGTCGCTCAATTTGGCTGTCCGTTATGCGGATGTCATCAACGCGGTTATTCTTCAGGTAAGACTTCATTTCAACCAATTAATTAGTACAGCACTGTCGTTATGTTTACTTGTTTTGCAAGTGTTTGGGGATTAAGTTGCATAATCACTTATATTAAATTATGATGTCGAGCCTAAAATAAACTTCCTTTTTATTCAGTTTCGAATTACTTGATGACGAATGATTCTTATATCAAACCTATTACCTATATGATAATCTATTATTTCGTGGAGAATTAGCAACACAGTGCCAATGCTAATTTCTGCCATTGTTGGCATAAATCTTGTCCTTTTCTTGATTTGTGCCAACTACCATCATTAATTAGATCAAGAAGCCAAGGTGAAATATGTTGTTGACTCCTGATATTCCTATCTGATGAACCAGGATGATTTCTTGCCTCGCACAGACATTCCCTTGGAAGACATCTTCAAGTCACTATTCTGGTAACATAACTTAATTCTTATGTATCACCAACATGAATCACACATATTTGTAGGGATTTATGATCTCTGATTGTTTTCAGGGTACCTGATGTAGTCCTCTTTGTACAGCTTACCGTGCCTTCTATGTGGAAGATGCCTAATAGACACCTGTATACCTGAAAGTGTGATGTTGAGAGATCCAAGGCGCCTCTATGCACCTGGTAGGCTTTACCACATTGTTGAAAGGAAACCTTTCAGGTATGAATCTGTATTTCTTTTTTTTTCAATCAATAGTAGATTAGTAATGGTTGCTATTTCAATGTAACTGGATGCTATGGTCAAAATAATAAAATACAGAGACCTGCCATTTTAATTTCTAGCTCTGATAGCTGACTACCATATGTTTTGTGTGGGTTTTCATGCTAATGCAACGTAGGTTTATAATTATTTCTTACTAAGCCATTGCAATGGAAATACTAGTTACAGCCCTGATAGTGATAGTTGACTGTCATCGTGCAGAGTAACCAATATAATGCACTAAGTAATGAATATCTACAGAACTAATTTCCAGAAAAAATAATTAAGTTATTTCGTTTTTCTTCTTTTATACATAGTTCAGAAATTTTATTGAAACAATATATGATTTTTGCAGATGTGGGAGATACCCCCCTGTTGTGAGAACAGCAGTTCCAGTGGATGGCAGATTTGAACACATTGTTCTCTCTTGCAACGCAACAACTGATCATGCTATCATATGGATAGAAAGAGAAGCCCAAAGGGCATTAGAAGTAAGTTTGCTTTTGTAATCTTAATTTACTTATCGTCCACTGAAATACTAGTTAGTGTCATTTGCTGATTTGCCTATGGTAATGAATTACAATGCTGTAACTCCTGCCCTAAAGTGCTTCACAATAGTTAAGCTGGAATTTTTAAGACCCTTTTTTTCATTTACAGACAATGGAGGAAGTCTTATTTTCCTTTATTTTTGACTGTGACACATTCAACATCAGCCTTTTTGATAAAAAGTAAAAAAATCACATGATCTCCTCCAGCATGTGATTTTTCTGTGATGAACATTGTAAAAGGCTACAAGTGCACACATGGCATGCAAATTAACAGTTCTGTCATTTCAGCTGATGTTGGAGAGTGAGAAAAGCATGGAAGCACCTGAAGTTCAAAGGATGGGCAATGAGGTCACCATAACAAGAGACCATGACGAGGAGCAGCAGGAGGCACTGAGACGTGCGGTTATGTTGGGGGTTGCTGATGCTAATATGCCATCAACATATGGCACATTCGATGAAAATCCTACTTCTGAAACCGACGAGGCCTCCCCACTGCTATCAGATAGCGGTAGGCGCAAGGTGATCTGGGACGAGTGGATCGCAAGGATCTTCGAGAAGGATGAATCTGGGCAGATGGTTCCACGAAGATCATCGTGACAACTTCTCAAGACATGTTGGCTGGGCGAGTTCGTTATACTAGTTGATCTTCCCAGTTCCCACCTCTTCAAGCCTATTTTGAAACCTTGAAGGGGAAGTAGGTGTTATTGATTAGAGCAGGTATCTAGATGTGACAAGTAGTGTCACAATGAATAAGTCTAGTTACAAAAATGTGGCTGGCAATTATACTACCGCATCAGTAATTTGGTAGTCTTGCACTGAGAAATATGGGTTTGCAGACTTGTAAGAAGACCTAGGGTATATCAATGAGATAGAGTCTGTCTAATATATAAGGATGTGCAGCTCTCCCACGCATTCTAGAAAAAAAGAGATTGTGCCCCAATTTGGATGCACTCAACTAATTATTTGCTACACGAATTTATAGGAAATTAGTTGGTTTGAGCCAAACATGTCTAGCTAATAAATTAACTAATAGGTATATAGTCTATTAGTACCAAAATTAGCTAATAAATTAGCTAATGGGTATATAATCTATTAGCACCAAAATTAGTTTGTTGGTTGCAGCTAATACTAACTAATTTTTAGCTAATCTAAATAGGGCTTAAGTCAAGTCTTTAGCAAGAGGAGAAATTCGCATACAAATTCAGTACAAATGCCAAAAAAGTGTGGCTTGCATTGCTAGTAGGTGGTCTAGCTTTGGCTTGGCATAGGGGGGAATCTTAGCATCAAAATTAGCTGGTTGGTTGCAGCTAATACTAACTAATTTTTAGCTGATCTAAATGGGGCCTAAGTTAAGTCTTTAGCAAGAGGAGGAATTCACATACAAATTCAGTACAAATTCCAAAAAGTGTGGCTTGCATTGCTAGTAAGTGGTCTAAACTTTGGCTTGGCATAGGGGGGGAATCATTTGCAATTCCTGAATTGATATGTCGTGACCCGTGATCAAATGGAATTCTTTCAGAATTTGCTAAGTCTTCGAATTACATATATTCAGACAAATCTCTTGTTAATACTGACAACAGCTCAGATTGTATGCATGTATATATATATATATATAATATATATATACTACTAGTAACATCTAGCGCAATTCTTCTAGTGGACGAGGATCCAAGGCAGCCAGTCAGGGTTACCAGTATTTTTTTAACCAAACTGCTAATCACTATCTTAGTTGATTATATTTAATCAACGTGAGTATGACATCCACCTTGTTGCGTTCATCACGACGGGCTAGCCAGTAGCCATTAGCAGGATGCGTTGCTGGCGTAGGCTGACGTCGGCCACGACCCTTCCCCGTTGTCCCAAGTTTCAAGTTGCCGCGCGTTGACTTTCATCGCCGTGGTGCGCGAGAGCTTTTCGTTTCCTCCGAGGCGCTACCGGTTGCCGTGCCAACGCCGCCGCAGGCCGCAGCCATGATGATCGCGACTGCCGCGCTGCCGGCCGCGTCCCGCTCGGTGGCGTCGCTCCTCGTGGGCGAGGGCGGGGTCCCCGTGGACGAGCTGCGGCGGCTGGAGCGGAAGCTCGACAAGGCACGGGGCCTGGCGGCGGACGCCGAGGCGAAGGAGGGCCGCGACGCCGGCGCCAGGGCGTGGCTGCGCGAGCTGCGGGACGCGCTGTACGAGCTCGGCGACCGCGTCGACGACTTCCGCCGCGCCGCCGCCCGGCGGCACCAGCACGGCCGGAGACTGGTACGCGTGCGCTCTCTGCCCGGCCCTTTCTCTTGGATCCCCCCGTATTGCCCATCAAATTTTGCCAAGCAGTTCACTTTTATTGCAAAAAAAAGTTGAAAAATAAAAGAGAGAACAAGATCGGAGCATAAGTAATTTAGTTGAATGGTACTGAACTGACAGCATTAACCAGCACATTTATGATCACGGCGCACTAGTGGGAACGAAACATTAGACCATGGTCACCAGCTAGGGCATTTGTACCGCATACAGTGCGTAATCATTGTTTTTTCACTCTGTGTACAGTGCGCAAACAGTGTTTTTCACACCCATTTTCATTCTCTGGTGACCATGGTCTTAGATATTGCTGAACGAACGATGTTTCATAAGCACGACCCACACAGTGTTAACCAGCTTAATGCCAATAATATTGCTGGTATGGTACTAGTTGAGCTGTGGAACGAGCATTACCATGAACCTCTGCACAAGCTACGCTGCTTGTTTTTCAGAGAGTACCAGCTTAATGCCAGCGTTGAACTAGTTGCCTTGCTCAGTGCTTTCAGTCAAGCCACGGGGCTGAAGATCAACTACTCCAAAACTGTTTTGGTGCGCATTCACATGCCGGAAGTGGAAGCTGCAAAATGCGTCGAGACCTTGGGATGCAGGCGAGAGGGTTTCCCCCAAACCTATCTTGGCCTGCCCCTCATGCACCAAGCTGAGGCTGGACGCTTTCTCTCCGATCATTGCCAAAGCCGACAAATATCTCGCTGGGTGGCAAGCGGCGCTGCTCAACCCGATGGGGCGCCTGCCGCCTGGTTCTGGTTAACTCAGTCCTGGACAGTCAGTTGATTCACCACATGAGTACGTTGCTGCTCGCTCCCGGAACACTGAAGGCGATCGACCAGCGGCGCCGTGGTTTCCTCTGGGCTGGCAGCGACAAGGCCCAGGGTGCGAAATGCCTGGTCGCATGGGAGGATGTCTGCGCGTCCAAAGCACATGGTGGACTAGGAGTTAAACACTTGGCAACCCAAAACACCAGCTTGCTTCTGAAATTGCTGCACCGGCTGCACACCGCGTCGACCTCCTCGTGGGCTATATGGGTACGCGAGCAGGCCTGTCTTGCGACACTCAAAGGCGCTCTGGTGGGCAGCCACTGGGACGTCCTACGCTCCCTGTTTCCCACATACCGGGCGGTGACTACGAGCCTGGTCGGGGATGGCCGTGCGGCAGCTTTCTGGTTTGATGCCTGGAGCGGCGACGACGATCTGGCAACAAGGTATCCCTCGCTTCTCAGCCATGTCAAGAATGCAGAGGTTAGTGTCCGGGAGGTGAAACGCGCCGGGCTGGCGGGTATGCTGGTCCCGCGCCTCACAGATCAAGCGCGCCTGGAGCTGAGGAAATTTCCGTGATCTTGGAGGCTCTCTCCCTCTCAGAAACACCGGACGAGCGGCGCTGCTCGGCTACACGCTCCAAAGGCAATCTACACACCAAGGTGCTGCGTGGCAACGGTGATGCAGTGTCAGACGCTACAGATTTCGCCTGGCACAACCCCCCACACCGCCCCCCCCCCCCCCCCCCCCCCCCCCAAGAGTTCAGTTCTTCGGATGGCTGACTGACAGGGGGAGAATCCAATGCAAGGAGAACCTGTTCACTAAGAGGATTGCAGATGACGATGTGTGCGAATGCTACAACGAACATCCAGAGACCACAGCGCACGTTCTGTTCCATTGTGAGCTCGCTAAAAATTTCTGGCAGAAGATGAACATTGGCGTGCCAAACATCAGTTCAGTCCAGCTGGGACACCTTCAGCGCCCTGCGAACCTACCTGAGCAGCACTTTGCCATGTTTGTGTTGCTATGCTGCTGGGGGATCTGGAAACGAAGGAATCGGCTGGTCTTCGACGGTGCAGCGAACGATATGCGAGAGTTCACGATCAAAACCAAAGGTGAAGCAGTGCTCTGGAGCCACCGTCTCAAGATCGCTGATCGATGGGTAGTGGACGTTTGGTGTAATAGTCTAGATATGGCTAGATAGGCCTTCACTCCTCTTCCCCCCCTTGTCTAAAATGTCTGTACTCTAACACAAGGTGGAAACCACCTTGTAAACGTGGGCCATTTGGGGCCATAAGAGATCAATGAAATTCAGGCTTGTGCCTGATGACAACCCAATTCCCAAGCCTTTAAGCGCTAAGGCTTCCAGTCACATGGTCAATGTGAGTTGTTTTGTGAGTTCAGGCAGGCTTATAGGAGAGAAAAAATGTAATAAAAGATTCAGCCCGGGCAGACATAAGTAACGGTATCTTGTATTCACAACTTGTTTTTTCAATGCTGTTAGTGTTAGATATGAATATGTTAGTCTTTTTGTGGTTTATTAATATCTTATATAATTTTAATGTGGACAGTTACGCCTTTGGTTTACATCACCGTCCAATATCGACAGAAACCAATACAAGCTTTTGAAAACCAGTATCAGTAACCTCAATGAAAAAATGGATGGTATTCTACAGAAAGGCTCCGAACTAGGACTTCAAGCAATCAACCAGGAAGGCCAGAATGGAAGCTCTGGATTTTCTTGGGGGGTGGTGCCACATGATGATACTCTGGGTGATATTCAAAATGAGAAAAATAAATTAATTGACATATTGACAGAGAGGAAGAGTCCAAACAGACTCATGATAATTGTTGGGGATGGTGGAATAGGGAAAACTACACTAGCCAGGAGAATTTATGACGATCATCGCATGAGAAATGCATTCAGTATTGTTGTATGGGTGAGCGTTTTCAGTGACTTGGATGATGTTGGATTACTCTCTGCAATTGTGAAGGCTGCTGGCGGAAATCCAAGGGGGCAAGAAAACAGGGTACAACTTGAGGCCATGTTGGTAGCCATTCTTAAAGGAAAGAGATTATTTGTGGTGCTTGATGATGTCTGCAACGCTCAAATTTTTGAGAATTCCCTAGAGGCTCACTTACATGTCTGTGGCCATGGAAGCCGGATTTTGATCACCACTCGTGATGAGAGTATTTCAACACAAGTAAAGGATGCTTACATCTACCGGGTTAAGAAATTGACTTTTCAGGATTGTTGGTCCTTGCTTTGCCATAGTTCTGGTCTGGATGAGAGCCTACATGGTGACATTTTAAGAAATATTGGAATAGCGATCATCCAAAAATGCAACCAGCTTCCAATGGCTGTAAAGATTATAGGGGCTGTCCTAAGAACAAAGGAGCCGACCCATGAGGCCTGGCAAAGAGTCTGTGAAAGTGAAGGATGGTCTTTCATGGAGTCTCGAGACTATGCACGTGGCTTAACTGGGGCCATCTATTTGGGTTACCATTATTTGTCACTGCATCTGAAGCAATGCTTTATTTATTTATCAATGTTCCCTGAAGGCTCTGTTATCAGGCAGCAGTTTCTCAGTCAACTGTGGATTTCAGAGGGTTTGATTGAAGAGGGAGATAACTGCAGTCCTGAGAAGACCACAGAAGAGTATTACAGGGAGTTGTTATCGAGAAATCTTCTGCAACCTGAAATTGGAAATGATGACCCAACAAGATGCACAATGCATAACCAAATCAGGTCCTTTTTGCAGTTCTTTGCCAAAGATAAAATTTTCTCAGGTGAACTGAAGACTTTCATAAACGGAAATTCCAGCGAAGGACTGCGACATGTGTGGATTAGAAGCACAATACCAACAACTAATTTGGAAGACATAGAAACTGTGGCAAGCTTGAAGACAATTATTCTCTACAAGAACCCGTTGGGCAATCGAAGCTTAGACAAATTGTTTAACAGGCACAAATATTTGCAGGTGTTGGACCTTGGTGGTACTGAGCTTAAGTATATTCCAAGAAAACTGGAATCTCTATGTCACCTTAGGCTGCTAAATCTTTCACTAACCCGAATTACAGAGCTTCCAGAGTCCATTGAGTATCTCACAAATCTACAGTTTTTGGGTCTCCGGTACTGCAATTGGCTGCATACTCTTCCAAATGGAATTGGTAAGCTATCAAATCTGCGAAATCTTGACCTTCGAGGAACCAACTTGCATCAAGTCCTTCCAAGTTTGGTAAATCTGAAGCAGCTCTCCACGCTGCATGGCTTCGTAGTAAACCGTAAATCCAAGCGTGAGGATGATCCAACCGGGTGGCCATTGGAAGACCTAAAATCTCTTGATGCATTGAGAAGCCTGCAGATTCTAAGGCTGGAAAGAGTCACGGATTATTCGAGGGTGCAAGAAGTCATGCTGGAAACGAAATCACACCTTAAGGAGCTTGAACTATGCTGTAGCAACGATGATAGACGGTCTGAAGTACAAGAAGAATATGCTACTACACTTAAAAATATATTTGATTGCCTTTCTCCTCCACGCTGCTTGAAATCTATCAAAATAGTGAGCTATTATGGAAAATTTTTCCCTGATTGGCTTCCTAGTCTCTCAAACCTCCAGCGCATTGTTCTTACTGATTGCAAATTCTGTGAGCATCTGCCGAACCTGGGCGAGCTAAGCGAACTCAAGTTCCTGACTATAACAGCCTGTTCCAATTTAGTTACCATTAAGCAAGAGCGAACCAGTACTGATCAAGCGTTTCCAAAGCTAGAGCAGTTGCACCTTAGAGACATGGGCAATCTTGAATCATGGACAGGATTTGGACCTGGAGACATGCCTTCCCTTGTGAAATTGCGTCTGGAGAATTGCCCTAAGTTGTGTAACCTGCCATCTGGGATCAAGAACTCGAAAGTCCTGACAAGCATGCAACTACATCATGTTGATAGCCTGCAAATCGTTGAGGACTTGCCTGTGCTCAAAGAATTGGTTCTCCAAGCCTGCAATGAACTTCAAATGATCTCAAACATTCCATTACTTCAAGTTCTGGCAGTCTTCGATTGCTCTCGATTGAAGGATATCACAGAAGTCTACCATCTTAGTCATGTCCGCATTGTAGATAGAGAGATAACAAGACTTCCAAATTGGGTTGCAATTAATGCATCCATGCTGCAGACATTTACTATAGTTGGCAGAGCAGAACTACTTGAAAGATTACTTCCCAATCATGAAGATTGGGAAATCATCCGTCGCATAAGCAAAGTTTATGCCAACCTACCTGATGAATCTCCATTCTTCACGTACACAAAAAGCTCCGCTGATTTCCATGTTGATCAAAGAATTGGCGAACGAGGAAACGCATCTGTCCTGTCAGCAGCTGGGATTCCACATGAAGCACTGAATATTTCACTTGACAATTCTATTGTCAGAACCTCTCGAATTGGTGTTCCCAGAGTACCAGTCAGACGGATTTCAACACTAAAGAGGGCCATAAGACGCTACCTCGTTCCATACATTATTGGGGGTATCATTCTTATGCAAGTTCTTTCCTATTTGCTGCAGAACAGGACAAACAGAGAGATCTGGCTTGTTCAGACCCTCTTCATCTTCTTCACAACAGTGTTCTTGCTGTTGCTTGTATTTCTTGATTGAGGCTTGAGGGTTCTCTCGTATCAAGCTGTGATCAGATAAAGAAGAAACAGAAAACAAAATTCAAAATTGCATATCCACTGTATGCCAAGTGTGGATGATCGAAGTATCTGGAGAAAGGTTATAAAGTTGGTACTGTAGAGTACCTAGGAGACACATTAGTCAACCTTTTTATAGTTGGATGTGCTGCTGCTGCAACAGTGAAAAAGAAAGCTATGGAGGCATCATATATATGCCCCTAAATATGAGTTATTCGTGTCGGTGGGCAGTTTGTTGCATTTTTCTGGCTGTATATGTACCTTTGCTGCAAAGATGAAGCTTAGTGCTGGCACGTCTCTTCCCAGTTTTCTGGTAGCCTTTTTCTCTTGAGTTGGTTTGAATTGTATCATCCATTGATAGTTTGTATGCACATCTTAGTTTTAGTGTTCCACTGTATGAGACCTGGCTTTGTATAAAGGCACTGTAAATGCAATTTGCACTTGTATTGATTTATTACATTCAAATTTCCAAAGGCTGCTTCTTGATCTGAAAAATAGAAATGGCAATTCCTAATGTGTATTAACCATGCTCAGGGTTAAGAATGTCCTCACAATGTCGCCACTCGCCAGAGAAATTATTCGCATGGCATCCCATATTCCCATTCCGTACACCACTGAGATAAGGATGAGTCCAGGAGATCATCTATCCCAATCGTCTAGTCCAGCAGATCGTCTATCCCAATCATCTATATTCCAATCGTCTATATTCAAATTTCACTCTGCTTACAGTGTAGTTACAGTGCCATTTTCATACTATAGACGATCCACTGGACTCGGTCTAATAAGATAGGCAGTATACTCATACTATAACAATGGCATTTGACATGGATGCACAATTTTTCCTTCAAAATTGTTACATCTTCGCCTCAATTTTGGAGCCACTTAGCTCTATTGTTATGTTGTTCGTGCATCTATTAGTATTAAACTGAAACTAGTTCATACTTCAAGGTGTAGCTTAAGATGGGGACAGGGTGCTGGTGACACTCGTTCTAGAGATCCAAAGTTTGAGTACAACTCATAATAACAAGAATGGAAATAAAAGAAGAGAAACGGAAGCTGATTTTTTTTGTTTTGGTACAAAAAGAAAATATGGGTAAAATAATGACAATGTACAAGCAATCTCAAAGAATATAAAACAAATACAGCAATTCAAGAAGTGGCAATCACATTTTTCCTGGGGCTTAATCATTTCCGAGGAAGTCCAACCCAATTATTACATAATTTACTTAAACTGTGATAATATACAAATATAATTAGTTCAAGAAAGATGTAATGAATTAATTTTATGATTCAACAAATAAAGCACATCAGAATTCAGAGTGGCAACCACACAATTATTGAAATTTAGCCTGCCTCAACAAAGAACTCGTCCATGATCAATATTCGCTTGACAATGAAAATATATGGGCAGCAACAAAGAGGAGAACCGTGAAAAGTATCCTCATCAATGACTGACTTGATGATTGACCAGTTTGCTCACTGCTGTTTCTGATTTCATCAGTCAAAACAACTGCTTCAGCTTTTGGAACAATCGGCACACTGAAACTAGATGAGCTGGGAAAAGAGGGCCGTGCAAGGTTCCTTGCACTTCTATGGAAGCAGCTACTGCTTTTGGCATATGAGAAGTAGTAAGAGCCATCTGGCAGATTTGCATATACATGATCAGCATTTTGGATGACAGGCCAGTATGGGGCAGCTGCAGAGGAGCAGCTATCAAGTAGCTCCTCAGGTCCAACAATCTCCAATCTCCTGAACATGAAAGGTTTTTCTGGCTGTAGCCATTGCGGAAGTTCGGTTGAATTCCTTTCATATAAATGTACAGTGTGCAATGAAGGGACATCCTGCACAACATTCAAAAGCAAGCATTCCACTACTTCCAAATCTTCAAGCTTTCCAAGGTTCAAGATCATCTTCAGCTGCTTACTGTCAGAGACTTTAAGTTCTTTAAGTGTAGGTATGTTTTCAATAGCTTCCAGGCTATCTGCACCATCTATATGCAAGCTTCTCAATGCCGCACAATGCTTGAGCCAGCGAGGAAGTGAACCCAGCTTGGGGCATCCAAATATCCTGAAATTCTTCAGTGAAGGCATGTCTGTTTCTTCAAGGCCCCACCATGACTCCAAGTTGCTCATCTTGCTGATAACCAGCTGCTCCAGCTTCGGAAACGCCACCCCATAATCTGGTGTTCCACGGATTTCAGGGCCAATGTGAGTTGACAAATTGGAGCCATTTATTGCTAGGAATTTTAGATTTTTCATCTGGCCCAGAGATGGGAAATGTTGGCAATGCAAACAGCCATCAAGGGTCAACTTCTTTAGTTCTTGGAGATGCAACGGGGCTAGCCAAGATGGGAATCCATGGCCATAATAGTTTTCTAGCTTGACGGATACAATAGAAGGTCCTGGTTTGAGTGCTTCAAACACATCTTTAATTTTTGCAGCTCTACTAATTTCTGTTGTTGCATAATCGATGCTACAGCATAGTTCAAGCTCTTTGAGATGACGTTTTTCCTCCAGCGCTGATTGTCTTGCATCTTCCACAGTTATTGTTCTCTCTAGCCTTAAAATCTTGAGGCTTGTCAGCTTATATAAGGACCCCAGCTCTTGAAATGTCCAGCCATTCCTATTTTCTGTACCATCTGAGCTTACAAGGAAACCCTGTAGGCAGTTGAGTTCTTTTATCCTGGAGAATCTGAATTTCACTTGATTTAGCCCAGCTCCTGAGATGTCAAGTGTTCTCAGGTTTGTAAGGTGACCAAGAGATTCTGGGAGAGAATTGAGACGAGTGCAATTTTTCAGAATTAAGAACTGCAGCATTCTAAGATTCTCAATGGCAGATGGAATCTCTCTAACTTGGGTGTTTGCAAAGCTAAGATATCTAAGGTGTGTCATCGATCCCAAACTCCTTGCAACACACTCGATCTGTGTACCTCCAAGGTCTAGAACTCTTAGATGTGTGAACTTCTGAAAAATATCACCGAAGATCCTGTCATTTAGTGGACTCCCACACAGGATAATTGTCCTCAAGCTCTTCAACTTTTTAATACTATTTATGTTCACTTCTACGCCTCCAGTTGTAATCGACAAGCGGCACGGCCTCAAAACATCGCCTATATCTTGAGGATTGCCAGTAAAGTGTTCATCATGTGACTGGGAAAGTGCAAATGATCTGAAGAGATGAGGCATTTTCGATCTCTCTGCGCCATAAGTTTCATTCTCTGGTAAAAGAAGGCCCCTACCTAACAACTCCTCATAGCATTTTTCTGCTTCCTCTTCAACAGCTGTATATGGCCTGTGTATAGTGTTCTTCTGGGCCACAATAAACCCCTCCGCAATCCACTGCTGGGTGATACGCTGCCGATCAATCACAGACCCCTCTGGATACAATGAGCAATAAAGAAAGCATCTCTTCAGATAATATGGCAACTCAAGGTAGCTCATATTGATAGCATTTTTTATCGTTGAAGAAAGGCCACAGAAATCACTGGAGTAGATTCTCTCCCAGTCATCCCCTTTAGGGTCCACTTCCCTTAGGAGGCATCCAATTCTCCTTATTGCCATTGGAAGGCCATTGCACTTTTGCACAATTCTCCTACCAATATCTTGCATGTTTCCATTGCTCTCATCAAGGAAGGCCCTTGTACGAAGCAGCCACCAACCATCATCCTCGTTGAGGCCCCTCACATGGTGAAGATGAACCGCCCCCATCCTTCTCGCAACACGCTCATTCCGGGTTGTTATAATAACTCTGCTGCCAGTGCTGCCATGTTGTGCTTGTATCTCTAGAAGCCCATCCCAAACATTCTCTCCCCACACATCATCGATGACCAGCAGAAACTTGTTACTTTGTAACCATGTGAGCAGCTGAGCTTGTTGTCCTGCGGTCTCTCCTTTGCTGAACCTCTCTCCTGACCACATTGTCATATGCCGCAAGTCTTTGGAGACATGTACCCATACCCTGATCTCAAACATAGTTTCTGTCTTGTGGTATAACTTTCTAGCAAGAGTAGTCTTGCCAACTCCAACTGTTCCTATAATAGCTAACAAAGGACGATTAGGATGACTAGGAATATCTTCTCTATTTAGTAGCCCGATGAGACTTTCACAGTTTTTTTCAACCTCTCTGCCCACAATATCAGGCTCTAGATATGGGGCAATGTCAAGATCTAATCTTGTTTGATCTGCCATCACTGGATTTGTATGGAACCTCTGACCCTCTTCATAAATGATGCCAAGTTTCTGATTTAGTTCATGTACATCACTTGCAATTATGCAGTCAATACTGACATCTCTGCAGCACTTAAAAGCTGATGAAGGGTTGCATTCCTATACACAAAGGAAAGATTTTTTATTCCTGAACTGAACTGCCGAATCAGTATGAAATATGCGAATGAATTTGAAAAAGTATGTCTAGAAATGCACTCATTTAGCCATGAATCAGAAACGTAAATGCATTAAACTGCTTCATGGTGCAATTGCACCTGTCAGGATTCGAACTCAAGACCTGTAACTCTAAAATCGTATGTCCATATAGAGGTAGGGAAAACACCTCATGTGCTTGAGGTGGGTGGGGTGGGGGTTGACCTTTCATAAATATAGCCTGTATGACTTGGATTACAAGAATACAACAATCCACTAAAGGGGTGCCATTGTGCCAAGGTATGTCTATGATTGAATCAAATGTTGCCTTATTTACTTGACCTCCAGTAATGTCAAGTACTCATTCAAGAATACAAGGTGTAAACTGTATTCTCATAGTTAGATTGGCTCAGTCTTCATAGTTAAATTGTATTATCACAAAAACAATATAATATGATTTTTTTTCATGAAATATGAATCTGATTGTGCAACTGTTTTACAGTAAAGATACTTAAAATTTTTGACAAATTGTTGATCAAAATATGCAAAGTTTTAACTTTTCCAAAATAAACATGCTACAAATGGACTATTTTTTTCCTCAAACACGCAGGAGAGCTGCAACGTCATTGTATTAAAGATAGAAAACACCGGTCCAAGTACAAGCCATGACCCTGGCTAGGGCGTTAGTTTACAGACACAGATACGCCCAGATAGGAACTAGCAGCCACAAGAAACCTAGCCTCAGGCGCTCCCCAAGGACTGCAACCCTGCTGCACCAGCAGCGACCCAAAGTCCCCCAATCGTAAACATCCTGGACAACCAAAGAGACCGCCGGCTGCAGACCATCGAAGACACAACGGTTGCCGTGCTTCCAAAGACTCCAGGCCACTAGGATTACGGCCTTTCCGCTGCTCTTTCGGAGTTCTGCGCGCAGCCTGCCGCCACCAAGCCTGGAATGTGCCGCTAGGCTGCGAGGAGGCGACCGCCCTCAGCCCCACTCTGTCCAGGACTGCGAACCAAACCTGCCGGGCAAAAACGCAAGAGATGAGCAGGTGCTCAATAGTCTCCTCCTCCTGATCGCACAGCACACAACGAGCTGGATGCGGCAGACCACGCCGTGCAAGCTGATCCGCTGTCCAGCGGCGGTTTTGAGAGGCCAGCCACAGGAAGAACTTGCAGCGCAGCGGAGCCTAGGACTTCCAAATGTGCTTGCAAGGCTCAAAAGTGGTGGAACCCAGGAAGAAGCGCTTGTAAGCTGAGGAGGCTGAGTAAACTCCCGACACGTCTGGAGTCCAGATGTGCTGGTCGGGCTGATCTGAGCGTAGGGGGAAATCGACTAGAGCATCCCAAAGATTGAGAAACTCCACTATTGCTGGGACCGAGATCCTACCCCCAATGTCACGGACCCAACATTGATCCTGCAAGGCTTCATACACAGTCCGATGGGCCAAGGCACGCTTGGAGACAAAAATCAGCACGGAAGGCGCCATGTCCTGCACTGAACACCCTAGCAGCCAGCGGTCTGTCCAGAATAGGGTGGAGCAGCCATCCCCAACCACTGAGACCTACAGAGAGACTATCAGTTGGCATGCGGTGTACGGTACTTGGAACGGATGTCTCGATCAATCCTTAAGTTTTTCTTTTTGAGGAAACAGGAAGGGTAAAACCCCTACTATTAAATATATTAAGAAAATAAATTAAAGGAGCAGCAAAGAAAGGTTCCATTCCATCGAGGAACAAAGAAGGAAAAGAAGAAGATCAAAACAATTACACAAAAGCTTCTAGCACTTGCTCAATAAATAGGACATATTTTTCTTTGCTGAATGAATAACCAGAGCAAACTCCTTTCTAAAGGTGGACTTGCACTGTTGGATTCTCGGTTGAATCCTCTGAAAATGAAGTCATTTATTGCAACCCAAATACTCCAGCACATGAGGTGATACACAAATTTATAATAAAAAAAATATATACTACTTCATACACAAATAATCTTCAAGCATACAAGATTGTGATGAACCAATGAGGCGGTGCTCTACTTTGCATGCTGTAAATCTTGCAAACATTTCTAGGCTTGGCATAATTTCGAGGAACTACTAGAGATACAGCCTGTTACAATCTTAACAAAAGTAATTTCCTAGATTGTATTGTTTGAAAAAAAAAAACAGACGATAGTTGCATCTGTTGTTTCAACTTTCCATGAGTTGGATTGATATATTTTGTAGAATATAACCTACTCTCAAGTCTCAACCACATCTCTGATCTGAGGCTCTACGCACATGTGAAAATATCAGGGGACAGCAACAACCACTTAGGTGAATTCCCAAAAGCTCAGGAGATTCATTTACAGTGTATACAAGCACAATTAGTTGGAGAAGAATTAGACTTTGGGAAAACTTTGTCTTGTAAATCAGAACCTCAGCGAATACCGAAAACAAAACTGTAATGCAAATAAACAACCCTGAGCATACAAAATGGAAATCAAGGAAGGTTCAAGACATTTTCTGACCTGTGGTTGTGACGTTTTGAGCCTCTCCTTTTCAATCCTACATCGATCAATTATGTTTTCAGCCTCATAAATAATTTCCCGTGACCTCTTCAGCCAATCCCTTGTAGTTTCATTTTGCACAACTGTCTGTTCTGTATCTTTGATGATAGCTGTCATACTCTCAAGTTTTCTCGACAGTTTGATGATCTCGTTTCTGACACACAAAACTTTGCCAATTTCATTACTGGCTATATTGACAAGTGAGGCGATAACTTGTTTTGTGAGCTCAGATAGAATCATCTCCATCACTCACTTGGAAGTGCGGATACTATCTTCTCTGCAAGGAATCAAGCACTGTCATGTTAGAAAAATAAAAACGGCATCCCCACTTGCTGTTGACCATCAGGGAGAACCACGAGTGCATATAAAGTTATATCAAATCTCTTCAATGACCAAGATATGAATGTTGTCACTTGAGATCTCAACAAAATTTTGAAGCAAGGAATATCTACAATGACTCGTGTCAAAGACATTTAAACGATACATTTTTTCCAATTCACAACTTGGTGGAGATAAAAAAAAAGATGGGGTTTCGTCAAAACAGAAATACCCTGAAAAAAATATTCCCCTCAAGGAATGAAAAAGAATTTGAGTCGTGGAAGGTAATGGCAGGTGTCATCTGTGGCCCTGCCATGTACAGAAGAAAGGAAAAAGTGCATGGTCCTTTGAGCTGGTGGGTTTGAATGCATTATGAATCAGATTTTACATTTCAGAAATAAAGCAAGTTCAAAATTATTTATTTGTCCTTATCATCACTTAATTTTTCGGCATTATGGTGCACAATACCTTATTTTGCCAATTTACTGAAAAAAAACAGTATTACCTTTAACATATGAAGACATTCCCAAATCTATCATCCTCCAAGCCTGTCTTTCCTTTGGATTAACCAGCCACTTGCATGATCCTGCCTACCTCCTACACGACAAAATGGCCCAAATCACCCAACAACATGAATTGCTCCTGAGCTCCCTCCAGGACACTACTAAATAAGCAACATTGCACCAGGAATCCCGAATTCCAGCACCAAATTAGTTCCAATATAAAACAAGGTAGCTTCAATCAGAGACGGCAGCTCTTATGCATTTTGCCAGGATGCTGTCATTCTAATTGTTGCAACAGCGTACTCGCAGTCTACGATTCCCAGAACTAATTAGATGGAATACAAGACTCAATAGCATGAAAAAAAATGCATCTTTCGAACCTTTGGGGGGTGTTGAAGGGAGCAGCAGTGCTCCCTCTCCGCTCCCGAATCTTTTAGCTTGGGCGACTGCGCCAAAGAAAGACAGGAGCTTCACCTTTGACCGCGCTAGGCAGCTTGAGAACCTGAAGAGCGCCTTGCGAGGAGCAAGATCTTGGCACTGCCGCCGTTGCACAATGCGGCAGCTGGAGGGGCGTCGCCTTTGCTGCAGATTCCATCCCGATCGCCCCGCGGCGTTGCCTGAGTTTTTAATGCTCCAGTCCTCGCTCCAGGAGGGGTGGCCGGCAAAGACGCGCTGTCACGAAATTCATTAGTTGACGAACCAGTTATTAGAATTAGCAGTCAACATCCCTCCGTTCCTGTAAAGAAGCCGTTTTCGAACCACTTGTAAATGATTGATTGCTCATCTTATCCAAAAAGTTTTAAAAATAATGTTTATTTTTTCATTCGTATTTATAAGTACTTTATTTAAATAAACTCAACTTTTGGAAAATTTGTATTAACTTTTTTGAATAAAATGATCGTTCAAATTTTTACACGTGATTCAAAAACACTTCTTTTCTAAGACGGATGGAGTATTTCTTTTGTTGGAAAGAAAAGGAGAAGAATCTGCTGATAAAATTGAAACACTACTGCCGCTGCGCGATGCGGCGAGCTGGAGCGGCGTCGTCTTCGGTGTAGCTTCCATGCCCGATTTCCCTGCGGCGTCACCTAAAGTTTTTAACGCCCCAGTCTTCGCTTTAGGAGGTGTGGCGCGCTGTCACGAAATTCACTAGTTGACACGTTGGCCAGTCCGCCTGTATTAGAATCCGGAGCAGGATTTCATTTAATAATCTCAAACACTAACCGCTTGGTACCATTTCTATTGATTTTGATTCTCTATTAGAAGTGTCTTGAAATGATTCTGTGAGTCTTTAATGAAATAGATAAACTCGGTAGAAAGCCTAATTATGTGTGGAGAGTGAATTAGGAAAAAAACAATTTTTTAGCTCTTAGTCCTAGTTCATTTTGAAAAATCACATCACATAATTCAATCTAGGAGTAATTCTTAAAAAAACTGATGTTTAGCATAGCTTTGCGCATAATGTGAAAACGGAGCTCTGCCAAACATAGGCGTAAGGCACCAAGCCAATATATTTTGTTCCTTCACATATATCAAGAATGAAAAAAAAATATTTCAACTTTTTTCACGTGCGGAGAAATTTCAGTCTACTGCGCATCACAAAATTGTCTTAATATGCTTGGACGGCAGCCACAACACCGCCCATCACTCCCTTTTGCGTTCGCCCTAGTCCGTAGACAAAGCAATAACAGCCCACTAAAAGTGTCAAAAAAAAATATAACAGCCCACTACAGGACTCAGCACAGCCCAAACGCAATACGCAGTGGACGGCACAGGAAACACACCCCGGCACCCCGCCTCCTGTGTCCTCTCCTTTCGCAAGCGCGGCGCATCTGGTCCTCCGCATCCGCGCACACGAGGTGCTTCCTCCCTCCTCCCCTCCGCACTCCCGTCCCTTCCTTCCTCTCCCGTCCCCCCTTCTTCTTCTTCTCTTTCGATCACTGCCAGCCAGGCGGATCTGGGTGGCGGCTCACCGGCGGATGCGTGCTGGCAAGCGCGGCGGACGAGCCACGAGGCAGGGCGCGCGCAGCTGGGCGGCGGCGGCGGACAGGCGTGGGTAAAGCGGCGTTCTAGGGTTCCAGTCTAGAGCGCTGCCAAAGCGTTTTAACGGTTAAAGACACTTAATCGTCTTGTTAATAGCCATGCCTGTATATCAAATTCTAGAACAAGAAACAGTAGGGAGTAGAGCACAAGCTAGTGCTCCTGCACAGACAAAGCTGATGCTGAATTTGGGCCCTAGTCTTGCCCAAATCCTGGCCTCCTGGGTCCTCTAGTAGATTTTTTTGCCTAAATCTGCCCTTATATTTCTTGATTCTGGTATTCACCAGTACAACAGGTTTCAAAGTATGTATGTTGGCATTAACGATGTTTTCTAAATTAAGAGTACTGCATGTATTAGGTTTCTGAGCTTTTATTCCCTAAATTATGAAAACTATTTTTTTTAACAGCAGCAAGCTAGAATAGGAAGGCCTTGGACTTTCAAGTTACTTGTGGGTCAATGTATTGGAACAATCTTCCATCCAGATATATTCATTGTTGATTCTGAACCTCTATAATCTGCACCAATATTTCCCTGATTTCACCAGTTTGACAATCAGTCTCATTATCATGATATGTGTATGCAGTGAAAACTCCAACCTGAGAATGGCAATGTCTTGGACAAGATGGTTAAACCATGGTGTTGTTCCAAGGCATGCAGCTCAACTGGTAGAGAGTAGAGGCCTTGCGATTGCAAGCAAGGGAAAGAAGGGTGGAAAAGGCGGTGCAGCTGATGCTGCCAAGACTCCTGCACTCAGCAAAGAGCTTAAGAGTACAACAGTGTTTGGTGCAAACATCCTGAAGGAGGGCTCTGATCCGAAAATTCAACCGGATTCCGAGTATCCTGACTGGCTGTCGCACCTGCTGGACAAGCGCCCTGTACTAAGTGAGCTGCGGCGGAAAGATCCCAAAACACTTCCTTACGAAGACTTGAAGCGTTTTGTGAAGTTGGACAACCGATCTCGGATCAAGGAAAACAATGCTCTCACTGCTAAGAACTGATCTGGAGAGTCACAGGACGAAACAGGGCTTACCATATTGCCCATTTATTCAAATATTTACTAGAGGACCTGATGAACTTTTTTTAGTTTTTTTTTTCTTTGCAATAACGTAGCGACATGGGAGTTGGAACATTATCAAACTGTTCTGGACTTGCTTGGTTTGGTAATAGTACCACCTGCATGCTTTTGTTTCATCTTGGGAAGCAGCCTCTAGTGCTTGTGCTAACTGCTGTGGCATTCTCTTACCATGATCATCAGGCGCTCCAGTATACGATTCACGATTGATATCATCTGAATTTTGTAGGGAGAGCATAAATAAAAAAAATGGTAGGATTTTTTATTGACTGCGTTTGCTGGGTTTTATACTCATTTGATAAAATAGTTTATTTAATAAAAGCTATTTTATAGTGGTTGTTAATTATTTTTGGTACTACCTGATACCATCTTTTGCTGAGTACTTATGACCTTTGATTTTAGAAATGTGTTTAATAAAACAAATTTGAATGGCAGCCGTGTCACCTTTTCTAATAGATTGATACGATACTCACCGATTTAGCATCCTGTAGCATCATCCTTTTGGTACCATTAATACCACTAATTTCTAAACGGCTAAACCACCAGACAACTTTTTTTCCAGACCACCAACTTGTAGCCAATTATAACTTTGAAAGAAGGAAAAAAAGTCACATTAGACGAAGTTGTTTATATATCTTAGTCTGTTAGATTCCCTAACAGTGAAAACTTGTCTTCCTACGTTAAAGTCCTAACTTTACATGGATGCTTCATTTTTTTTCTATCTTTTGTAAGAATAATGATGCTATAATTCGTCTCTTTCTGATTGAAAATCGTTTGATTTTTTTACACCAAATTTGTCTAACTCATCTTATTCAAAAAATTTTATAATTATTATTTGTTTTCATCATAGTTTAGTTCATTTAGCATATAATACACTTTAACTATGATTTAAAATTTTCTATATTTTTGTAAAGTTTTTTTAATAAAATGAGTAGGTCAAATTTAGAATTAAAAAAAGTCAAACAATCAATTTGTGGCGGAAGGAGTTCGAGGCTAAGGGCGCCTCAACAAGGGGCTCCTAGCTTGTTGAAATGTACATTTTTCCTACACGGATGTGAGAGAAAAAAACATCACGCTAGCGATGAACTCCTCGCCTATCTCGCACACGAATCGAAGCATCCCTGTCTCTATGACATCTTTTCCCACCTCCTGACATGCACACTACTTATTTTTTTCTCTACTTTTTTTAATGGCTGTATCGCCACGTCGGAGACCATAGTCACCAAAAAGTGAAAATGAGTTGTGAAAAACACTGTTTTCGCACTGTACATAGAGTGAAAAAACAATAATTACGCACTGTATACGATAGAAATGCACTAGCTGGTGACTATGGTCTAAGTAGCCGGCACCATTGAGGACGCCAACGGAGGAGGGTTGCAGCGGCGGTGTATATAAATTGTCCGAACACTATTCTAACTATTTTTTACAGTGTCACTGTAGTGTACAGTGTATATGCAGTGCACTGCTTGCCTGTCGATGAGCCATGGAGGCGCAGGCTTCCGTACTGCGTTTCAGAAAAACAAAAAATCCAAGCGCAGCACATGACGTGTCAGGGCAGTACACATCACCCACAAAAAGCAGCGAAGGCCAGGAAGACTTCATCAGAGTTCGGAAGTTCCGATCTGTTGCACGACAGCACGACACAGGAAAACCCAACCAGAGAAGGAGATGGAACCCGCCGCGGCCGCCGGAGAGTCCCGTGACCCGCCGCCCCCACCCCCGGAGAATCCCTCGCCGGTGGAAGCCTTCTCCTCATCCGCCGCCGTCACCGATGCCC
Source organism: Paspalum notatum (assembly GCA_022530915.1). Taxonomy (NCBI): domain Eukaryota; kingdom Viridiplantae; phylum Streptophyta; class Magnoliopsida; order Poales; family Poaceae; genus Paspalum; species Paspalum notatum. The sequence continues at coordinate 45,309,558 of CM039685.1, forward strand.
CAGGGACGCAGGCACGGGAGGTCGCGGCGGCGATGGAGGCGGTGGAGCGGGACGCCACCGCCATCGCCGAGAGCTACGCGTCCCTCTTCGCCTCCCTCCGCGTCGCCCTTTCCAACGTACGTACCCTCTCTATCTCTCTACGGTCCAAAGTGTCGCTGCTCTGATGTAGTGCTGCTACCGTTTGCTGATGGGATACAATGAATCTTACTGATGCGATGCGCGGAAACGAAGGTCACCTCGACGTCAGTGGAGAACATGGAGTGCTTGGGGGACGTCGTCGGCCGTCTACAGGAATCTGGTGAGGCAGCTAGGGTATTGAGAAATCTACTTTTGGCTCTCTTGGGTATTCGCACGAATTTGTTTGTTGGGTTGGGTCGGGGGGAGGGGGCAACTAAATCTCCGATGTTGGTAAGCTTGAACCTTCAAAGGTCGCACCTCTTTTACCATAGCAATAGTGATGGCAAGGTTCCCACAGGTGGCTGTGTGAATTTCCACGAGATGTACTTGTTGTGTTTAGAGTTGCATCGCATATGATTCACTGCACTGAAATGTCTAATCGTTGACTATTTTGTTGATGCTCCATATTATGATGATTACCTTTACTATATTTTTTGCAGCACTTGAAGCATCTTCGAAAGGAAATAAATACATCAATTCGTGCTTGAGGTGATCAAGTTGACTAAATTGGTCTCCATCTTTCATCTTGACATGCTTAGTGTGATATTATGCTATGTATAGCTTATTGTGGGGATGTTTTGTTAACTACGGAGTAGAATAGCAATTCTGGAGGTAACGGTGAACTGTATATATTTCAAGATTGGATAAAAGCTTTGGTACATTAAATGTTTACTTTGATTCTTTCAACAAAAGGATATGTTATATAAAAAAATGTGTATTAATTGTCAGCATCATGTTATTTTTATACTTATACAATGCTTAGCCCATTTTGCGCTTCTTGATTCTTGCTAGCATTTTTTATGATAATATATTTTTACAGGTTGAATGAGGAAATGAGAGGCTTGGAAAGCTTAGCTATGCAATTGTATCCTTTTGTTAGTTGCTGAAAATATGTAGTTCTACTCTATGCTATGGCATTAGTTATCATATTAACCCCAATCTGTGTTACTTTTCATAGTAGTTTAATGCTGTTCCTTTCAGGCTTACTTGTTAAATCTTAATTTTTTGAAAGAAAGATTCTACGTAAAAACGTTGATTCGTTAGATTTGGCTGTCAATCAGTTGCTCCGCCTCCCCTAGTCAATGGATATATCAGTAGCTCATACAAGGTAACTGCCACTGGAAATCTGTTACATGTTTTTCTTTTTTTGATCACTTCGAGTTTTTTTGGTTTTGTCACATGCTCTAGAGTGCTTTGCTGCCTAATTCAAAGAAAAGCTAGTAGCAAGATTTTCAAAGCAAAGTGTCAATTATCCACTTTAGCTTTGGAACAATGGAGGCCCTATTGTACATGCACATTTGCATCTATTATTGGCTAGATTATTTGTCTTATCTTTGTTTATGTATATCTACCATCACCAACTTATTTCAAAATGGTAGGAAGTAGGATGTACTCAATACTTCACTACAAGATAATACAGACTACTAGGTTGTCAAATGTTTGCTGTTGACATCAATATAGAGTTACAGACTACTAGTTCTTTTTTTCCGCTATGGTGCACGTTTACTGATTCTTGCCACTATACTACTATAGTCCTGCAGGTTGTAAGGAATTTGATACACCAAATATATGGCATGTGTTTACTTCCAAGGCGAGCAACTGCTGAAACTATGAAGTGGCTTAGTCTTACTGGCTTAGTGGCTTATACCAACAAAGGAGGACTTTCCCCTTCCATGGCATGATAAAACACTCCTAACTCTTGATTTGATTTACGCCTCCATATTATGTGTATTTGTAAACAATGCTATACATTTATTGAAAAGCATCTTTTTTTTTGGTTATGTGTGCATGGAATTTTGTTTGTAAAATGGGTCATTCAGCCCATGACACATCTATGTAAATTTGGGGAAAATGGCAGCAATGGTTCTCCTGTAATATCTTTGATCTACCATTTCTTATCTTTGTTTTCTCACTCATGGAGTTGTGACAGTGATCCCACTTATGGTAACATTAAATGATGTATGTTACTTAGATCTAGACGTGTTCTTTTCTATTTTGCTAACGATTTTAACTAATCTCATATTTGTAATTGTAAGTGAAAGTTAGTAGCCTAAACATACAGTTGCCTTGTGATGATAACATGGAAATGGTAATTTTCTCACTGCCTCCTTTTTTAGGCACCTCAAATATTATGATTCTTGTTGATTCCAAATAATCCAAATACTTTTGCTGCTTTGTGCCTATATTTGTATTGTGCACACAGCTTTCTTGTCCTTGATGGTGTCTATGGGCTAGAAATCTGAATTTGGAAAAGGTTGCTGGACCCTGGGCGGTAGCTAGATAGCCTGAGTACTAGTCATCTCTCAAATTTCGTTGTATTTAACTGAAATCTGTAGCACCACAATACATATAAGAATGTTGAAGCATTAAATCAATAAAAAATAGCTCATATAACATTTCACCTCTTGTAGCTACAGCACTACATGACTATATGTAGTCCAGTACCCACAGATAATGCTGGAGCAAATGCACTTCCTCGCCTGAGAGCTGACGCAGTTCCTATTTTGCCTCTTTTTGTACTGAAGAAAACATGATATCTATTTCCAATGAATGTTGAGGACCAATGTTCTTTGTGTTTCAGGTAATCCTCTGAACCCTTTGATTGTAGTACAGAAAAACTGATAGGCTGAAAATATCATGTGTTCTGTTAGTGCTTTAACAGAAAGGTAATCAGAAGGCAATATTGATAATAAGCTAATCGGTTGTTTCAGCCTTCATCACTTTCTGGGTGCAGCATGTGCTTCATAATTTGTCTGAGAGTATACTTTGCTAAGTAACTAGGAGCGCGCCGGTATGTTTTTTTCTTGAACAGCGCATGGGATCAGCGTGCCGTTTCATTAAGAAGAAGAAAAACAAACATAGGAGAGACAAGACTGTCAACTCCTAGTACAAGGGACAGACCAAAGTATTTCTGGATTAGTTCTTCACTATTGAATATTGGTGGTTTATATTTTGCCTACTTGCCTTTTTATGTTCTGTTACCTGTTCCTGTTTTTAGATGCAGTAAGGTTCTGATTCTCATCTTTGTAATACAGCAAGGTTATGATGCTCAGACATGAAAAAATATACTTTAGCATGAGTGTTTATTTCATTGAACATTCGACCCAGCTGATATCAGAATTCAGAAGTCTCAGCTTCACAACTGAAGTGTAATTCTCTAGCACCATATAGAAGTCAGTAATCTTTCAACATGACAAACTTTACTCATTGGAGAAACTGTTGCTGAAGCGGACATGTTACATACATTTCATGCTATACAGAAGTTTGGGTTTCTTCTTATAACCTATAAAAGCAGGAAAATCATCTGATGAAATTAACTTATTTTGTTCTGTCACATGAATCAGCAATTACATGTGATCTCACTTAATGCTATCATACGACAATATATAGGCCATAAAAAACAGATACAAAGAGGAAATTGGGCATCACTGGTAGCTGTTCTCCAAGGAACTTTAAAGCAAAGAATCTGTCTTTGCAGGTAGCCTCCTGAAGAAGTTTACTGGTGCTGCCGGCACCTTGTGGCGAAACCGAGGATGCCTCATCCAGAAGAACCCGAGGCAAAGTGCAATCACCTGGAATGGTGTCACATATAATATAATCGCAGTGATCAGGCAAAATATTAGGAACATAGCTGTTGCCCTTGGGTCCCTCCAGCTCAGCAGTGATTGTAACCTCTCTCCCTGAGTGGCGATGTCCCCAACAACTGTTTGTATCCTCCCAGCAACATGTCGTAACCTATCATACCTCATCCTAATGAGATCTGGGCTCTTTGTGGTTGGGAATGTGTCAAATTCCTCATCAAGCTCATCTGGAAGTGCAACATCAGCATAAGATATTCTTGTGTTCATGTGTGGTGGGAAGCGTGGCCGGAACCGGTAATTCCACAGACCTATCAAGAACATGTAGAGGAAGATTGTTGGCAGTATAAGATCTGGATAGAACACAAGCATGACAAAGAGCACATGAACCAACACTGTGGTGACTGGGTTTTTCCACTGACAAACATCACCGAACCATTTTCCTGCAGCAATGACTCCTGAGAAGACTTGCATAAGACGGAAGAAGTTAGCTTTGCTCCGTCGCATGCTCCACAAGTGAGAGCGAGCATCTGACATGAACTCAACAACTTCCCTGCGAACTGGTGGCTCCATGCGCCCGAGACGCTGTGCAACAAGCTGCACAGCCTGGTGACGGAGCATTTCCTGCTGAACTATTGACAGAGGCTGCGCATAATGCATCTTGGGCAAGAGGGGCCTAGAATATGTAAAGAGCACATTGATCAGGGATGTGGCTGAGAATCGGATGGCAAGGTGGAGTTCACCCATCTTTTTAACTCCTGATGGGTGGAGGACAAGCAATGGGTATGTGTGTGTGTACACCCGCCCAGTCTCAAGTGTTGAAAGCCGAATTCGCACCTTCCCAATGGGTTTATCCATGTGGCCTGGGGAACTTTGGTGGTTGTCTCCACTTATGTGGCAGTTGTCAAATAGACCAATTGTGAGTACAGTTCCATGATCAAAGACTTCCCATGTATACTGCTCATTGAATCGAGGGCTCAAGTTGTCAACAATTGTGCGTGTCCGCACCCATTTTGAACCATACTTGGCAACACAATACGCATCGCATGACCCCCGGTCATTTCTGGTTTTTGTTGGATTGAGACCATGTGCACTTAAAATGCCAACTTCAAGCATGCCAATTGGTGGTTTCCACAACTGCTTCATTGTTGGCCGGAGATCGCTGCAATATTGTGTGGACTCATCGAGCACATGATAACCACCTTCAAGGCAAACACGGAGGTGCACTTTTGCATAGAATTTGTCTTCCTTTAGCTGGTTCACATCAATCAGTCCTGGCCTTCTGAGATCAAACCATGCTGGCCGTACTGGCTTGTGATCTGCTCGCTTTGGAAGCCTGGCGAGTGGTATCAGAGTTTCACCAATCACCTCGTCTTTGTTATGTGCTACACGGTCTTCTATTGTTATGAACAAGTCCTCCTCAAAAGGCTCTGCAGCGACAAACATCATCTCCTCATTCCACATGAAGTTTTTTGTCGGTGACCGAACTTGCCTTGTCTTCAACAATTGGTGGCCCAGTCTCACTTTTACAAATACATCAGGTATGTGGTTCTCCATTGGGAATATATCCTGCGCCTCAATCACATTGACTCTCACATACCACATTCTTGGGGCAGGATAGACCTTCCCACGGATATAGTTGTGAAGATGGGAATCAACTGGTGTTGATCCTGCATGGATGGCGCTTGGGAAGCATTCATCTGCCTGAGTACCGTACCAGACTGCGAGCATCAACTCTCCTCTGTCCCTCATGCCATCCTTGCCCACAAGACGATACCACTCTGGCGCTAATGGGCTGTCAGGAGGGACCCTTACAGGGACCTCGTTCAGGTCAAGACTCACCCGACCGACATAGTCATCCCGAATAACATCTTTATCCTTCACAACAACTTCAAGAGTTGTTGATTGCATGACTTCCTTAGGGAATGCAAACACCTCATCCCACTCAGGCCTCTGATTCTTCTCAAAGTACTTTGTTTTCATTTTGTAGTTTCCAAGGTGCACCTCCACATAAGGGTCCAAGCTTCCAGTGACATCCATGTTGGGAAGGTCACGGGCCTTGACCACACGCACAAAGAGGTACTGCATCTTCTCAACAAGGTCGTATGCCCCAGCCTTCTCACCAGGGTACACCCGACCACCAATAACACGGCCACCACCAAGCGTTGGGCTTGTTTCCTTCAGCTGGAACTCTATTGGTTGCTGTGGACCTGGAGCATACATCCTTGCTACCTGAGGCTGAGGAGCTCCACTTTTATTCCCAACTGCAGAAAAGGTTCTCTGTTGCTGGTTTCCATACGAACCTTCAGCGTAGTATGGCTGCGCAGTCATTGGTGCTGGACGCTGCTGTTCTCTTGGCAAGTGCTGAAATTGTCTCACTGGATTTGGTCTGGTCTCTTCAAAAGGATTTGGCATGGAGTTGGCTGCTGCCTGCTCCTGCGCACTAGTAGGCGTGCTTAACATATCAAACTCTGGACCTGGAGCAGAAACCCTTACTGATGGATCATCTGTGAGGAAGACTCTTAACCCAAGTTCACCACGTGCACGTGACAAGATTGTGCGCTTCTCCAAGGGGTAGTGCAGGGGTGAGGCATCAGTTTGGCTGACAAAGGATGTACCTGATATGCGAACCTTGCCAAGGCAGGCCTTGGAATTATTGGCACGGTTTGCATGGTACACATATGCCTCGAGGTGTAGCTCTGAGAGGCGGGATGGATCAGATATGTTGAAGTAGAATTGTTCGTTCCAGACAGGGTTGAGATCCCTGTCTTTGATGGCTGTGCGAAACTTCTGGTCATCAAACTCGACCTCAACAAAAGGATTTGCTGTGTTCTGCTCTTTTGGGAGGAGATCATGAGCACTGAGAACCTCGACACCAAGCTTAAGATTACTCATCATGATCAGCCACTGGATCTTGTTGCACTGAAGAGATGTGCCTTTCTGAAATAAGAAAACAGGTGTTAGAAATCTTCGGTAGCAGAAACCAAACTATAGCAACAGCTAGCTAAACACTCGACCAACAGGTGGTGGGTTGGAATTTTTTTTCATGGTGATGCCCACAAGTTTTCCTTTGGGTAAGGAATCATAGCTTGTTTGAAGCATCGTCCGGTACACAAAAGTTAGACTAGAGACTAGAGAGGTGCTGACAACAACATAAAGAAATGAAAAAGGGGAATGTTATTTTATTTTTTGCAAATCATTGTATAAACATGAGGCTATAAACATAGCAGTAGCAGATAAGAAAGTTCATCTCCAAGTTCTGATTCAGATTGACGTTTGTACACCTGGAAGCCATGTATCATAATGGAATTTTCTGCTTGAAGCCTCTGAAAGGCAACTTTTTTGGAAGGATAGGTTATTGCGAGTCATGCACACTTGTAATCTCTAAACTATCTTAAACAGACCATTACTGAGCAATCATCTGCTGGTTAAGTGTGTTGTGTGCTTTTTTCCAATACAATCCAATATATTTGCTGGTGCTCACATAGTCAGCAACCAAAACTTAAGCCTAAGAAAACATTTTAAAGCTGTGGGCTGATATAAGCTCTTAACTATCAGCCACATTTTTGCGGGCCAGATGCTGATGCAGGGAAAGAGAGAGGCCACCTGCGCTCTCCCTTTTCTGATTGTGACTGCCACTATCACCACAAAGGATCACAGTTATCTCCAAAACGTCACTGCTTAATTATTAACCAAAACCTCAATTCAATTTCATAACAAAGAGCACAGGTTTATATGAATGTGATGCATATTTAATTCTCTGATACCGCTTGTTTGCGTGGAAGATGTAACGTTACGAGGGAAATGGTATCTGGAGTCATAAATGAAGAGGCATGAGTCCAACGTCCGGAAAGTGGCAACTGAATTTGTTGTGCTCAATCAGGAGAGTAGCTGGAGCTCCTTTGCTGAAGTAAGGTGGGTAGGCGGGCAGGCAGGCAGGTGATGGGAGGAATGGATGGGGGACGATGTCAACATTGAAATAATTGAACAAGTGCTCCACGATGTTGCTTGGTTCCATCCATCGCCGCACCGATACCAGAATAAAAATCCAGTCCATAAATATGACTGATATTTATTTGTGAAGACCTGTCTAGGAAAATTTGGCTGCTTCATTAAATACAGTACATGATTATGCTAAACCGTAGGCGTATCAGTCAATCAGGGAGCAGGTTTGGACTGGCATGGCTGGAGAGAAAACTGACTTGGCTTCCACATTTTGTTTGTGATTTTGTTTCAGCTGTGACTTTTCAGAGGGTATATGCTATGAACTTGAGAGGGAGATGTCATGGACCAACCATGTTCCGAAGAAAGCATATGCTCGTCATATGTAAGATGTCCAAATCGAGCCCATAAAGTGTTTACCCGAACTCTTTTGGCTGGTACGTATATCCCTGAACCTGGGATCTTCTTGCATCCCTTTTACCATCCATCAGACCATCACATCACACACGCCAAATGAAAGGAAGGGGAATCAAGGGATCCAGAGATCGATCATAACGAAGCTCAACAAAGAGAATTTCAAGGAAGAAAGGGGGAACAATCTGTCTGACTGACTACCGGGACTACCCTCCTCCATGACCAGACAAAACCCTCTGGAGCAGCGCAAGAACAAGCAAGCAAGAAATTCAGAAGTAAACAGGAGAAGTGGACAGGATTGCAAACCTTGAGAAATTGAGCTCAGAGGGCAGCAGCCTCGCTGTCCTTGAGCTGTTCAGCAGGCAGCAGCAGCTTCTTATCTAGTTCTTCCTGACCTCGGTGGTGGCCTCTCCCTGATCTCCAGAAGAGAACGAGGACGACCAAGACGACGAAGATGGAGACGAGGACGAAGAACTACCTCTGGTTCTGACTCTGCTGAGAGGAGAGAGGACAAGTGGCCACCACGCACAGGCACAGGAAACTGAAGATGAAACAAGGGGGGTGAGCTGAGCTGCAAAACGTGCAACAGCCTATGGCACTAGAAAGGAAGATGAGGCGAGAAGCCTATGGAGCGAGGAACACATGCGTATGGTGGTGGTTCTTGTTGGGCGCGGTGCCGTCGTTGCTGCTGCTGGCAGTTGCCGTGTTGCCGTGTTTTGGGCGTTGGACCTGTCCGGGAGGAGAGATTAAATTAGTACTAACCGGGAAGAGGGGAGAGCGTGTGAACGCACGGGATTAATACTAGCACAGCACAGGAAGAAGGGTGGCGATTAATAATAGCCGGGAGGATGGGCTGGGTTAATTATTAATTAATTATTGGTGTACAGTACGTGTTGATATATAGGTGACGTTTTGGATAACAGCGACAGGTGAGTAGAAAAGGCCGTCCGTGGGCGTGTGATGGATGCGTATGGTATGGTATGGTGGGCGTTCCTGTGCTGCTGATGCAAATCCATCATTTCTATCGCCTTCTTGCACTGGCCATTATTCATCGGTGTGGCCACCGTTGTTTTGTTGGCTTCCCCTTGCTTGTTTGTTCGCTCGCTATCCTCTCCTCTCCTTTCTCTCTCTCTCTCTTTTTCAGCTCTCGTCTTTACATGTTTAGAGTCCTTTTGTAATGATTATTGTCATGTTTTCCTCCCATGGCCACCCTCATTCATCATTTCAGAATTGTTGTCGGTCAATCTTGAGTCGTGGTTTTAACGCTCATGCTTTGCATGTTCGAAAATGACCTGTGTGTGTGTATCAGTGTATGTGTGTTATTTTACTTCTTTCTATTCATATATGTTCTTTTAAAACATAGCTATAGCATGTTGTCAAAAAAAAAAAAACATAGTTATAGCCCTTTAATTTGCACGTAATACTAATTCTTGTTATACTTTCTAGCAACGGTTATCCTCACGTACCATTGCCAGAATTTGTCGGTATTAATATATATTGAAGTCGTTGTGACGCCCCTGGTGGCTTGGATGTTCCTTGGAAAAAATGACCCGTCTTGATTGCATTTTTGCAGACTAATTTGTACTAACTTCTAAAGTTTTTCTATGCAAAATGGACCGTGGCTGCACCTTTATCCTGACAAAAGTTTGTTCTTTTCTTTTTGCGAATGACTGGTTCCTACATCCTACCTCCCTGTTCTCCTTGACTCAACACCGGTCTTTGCATGTGTCAGTGCCTCTAGATTACTGTTCTTATTCTTAGTTTTGTGTTGTGCTTGCTTAAATTAATCTACCCAATCTTCACAATGATCTCCCATGATCTGTGTCAGTGTCTCGACATGTGCACTTGGATATAAGGCTGAATTCAGTGGAGACTGCAAAAGTCGAATGTAAAATTTAATGTGATACTGTTTGGCACTGTAGCTGTGAGTGTGGGTAGGTAGAATAGTGATGAGAGAGAAGATGAAGAAAGGGCGATGGAGGTGACGTTGGATTCGGCCTAATCAAGTTTGCAACACCTCTCCGTTACCAGAAGGAGAAATATAATACATACTACAAGATATGTTCCTTAGTTTGCTCAAGTTTTCTTAATTGGCACTACAAGATGGAGTATGTTGTAGCAGTCCGTCTGGTATATATCAGTACAAACTGTGGAGGGTGGCTTGCCTTTTAATGGCGAGGAAAAGGAGGTGGCACGGACATGGACTGGACGCCCACTTTTGCAAGGACAGGTCCAGATCCGAGCGACGAAAGAACACTGCAACTTCTAATCTGCTACTACTGCAGTTGACGTTGACCTGGATGGACTCAAGTCTCCACTGCAATTAGCGACACAGCAATCACATGCTTAGTTTCACGCGTTTATATAGAATAGAAATCTGGGGTTGTTGTAATGTCCAAGGAAAGAGACGAGGAATATTTCGCTCCAAAAGTGCAAGTCTGTAATAAGATATCTATGCCTCTCCGGTCTAGGTCTTCAGCCTGCCTGGGTGAAGAAAGCCGTTGCCAATGACCCAATATAATCCACGCCACGCAAACCACTTTGTTAAAAAAACAAACAAAGAAAGAGAGTCAGCATCATCTCTTACTGAGATTGCAGAAAAAGAGAGAGCGGGTAAAAGAAAAAGGTAAGATGAAAGCAGAGAGACTTTTCTACATAATCTGTTTTGGTAAATTTTAGCAAAGGCGGTAATATGGCTGAAGTGACTTCAGCAGCAAACGGCGCGACCTTTTTTTTTTTTTTCTTTTTGGAAAAATGCAACGGTACACTTTGAAGTGGAGACTCCATTAGTCCTCAAACTCTTATGATCTGACAACAACAATTAGAAAATTATCATCCCTGTGGAATTTCTCCTGTCGGTACATTAACACGAGTGCACGACAGTACCTCACAACGATGAAGATCGATTTCTCTTTTAGCAATTATAAAGCCACTTGTGTTTGATTATTTCTACAAATTTCCATGCAAGAATTCGCTGCTTCGACTGCAGGGTGATTAGGCACAGGCCCCATATAATAATTGTGCAATTCTGATAATGCCACATGTGTCATTTTCCTTCCCTCTTTACTCAACTCGACCACTAGGCAAATCAGGCAAAAATAAGTAAGTATTGTTACTCCGTCCGTTATAATTATAGATCGTTTGACATCAAATTTTATCAACTCATTTCATTCAAAAAATTTATAAAAATATGAAAAAATTGAAGTCATAGTTAAATTATATTTTTTCATATTTGATTTGCCTAACTTAGTATATGCTAAATTAAATCACAATAAAAACAAATAATAAGTATGAATTTTTTAGATAAAATGAGTATATTAAATTTGGTGTAAAAAAATCAAACAACTCATAACTTAGGATCAAAAGAGTATTGCTTTTTATCTAAATCTAGCGCAAAACAAATAAAATTGCGGCTCACAAACGTGCATATGCTACGTAAATATCTGCGTGCCCACACGGCGGATCAAAGCGATTTTGTCGTCCCAAGACGAGGACGTTCCGTACACGATAGAGCCGGCGCGGGGCCCACCATGTACGTGCACACGGGCGTATACGACGACTTATCCGTGTTCGCTCCCATTGTGGCCTGTGGTGTGTTGCCCATTTGTGGGGCCCACGCAAGGACCCTGCCACGCCAGCGCGACAGCGACTTCCCCGCAGACTACTGACGAGTCGCCCATCCATCTGCCGTGGCAGACTAGCAGTGATTAATTTTGGACTGCCGCTGTCAGTGTATTGACCTGACTTAACCTTGGAGTAGTAAACCTAAGCTAATATCGATAGAGTTAATTTCATAAAAAAATAGATAATATTCATGACCCTTTTTCAGAACCATTGCTGAGAATTGCAGCTTTGTGACGTGAGTGCTCCTCCTTGCTATGCTGAGCCTAAACATCAGCAATGTGTCTACTCCCTCTTGTATCAAAACATGGCTACTTTTAGGTTTTAGCTTTACCTTAAGTCAACTTTCTCTCGAGACTAACTAGATTTATAGAGAAAAATAAGTATACACATATATAAAAATGGGTATCAAAATAAGTACACACATATTTCTACACCACAAGAATATATTTCATGGTTGGTCACAGGATACTAACTTGATGGACCTAACATCACATGGGCAACATGGGCCTCTTAACACAATGGACCTTAACACTTATCATCGATCCCAGTAATGTGCGTTGGTTTCAACTTTCACGTGGTACTGTGGTTTATAAGAAAGTATTACAACCATTTCAAATTAACTTATTTACAGAAACACACTGTTATTTATGAGAATCATTAGGTTCATTTTGAAATATACTTTCAATTTTCATAGTATATTTTGTGGTTTTCTAAATATCGATAAATTTTCTATAAACTTAGCTTAACACTGGATTTAAAATAGTTTGACTTAGGACAAAGATAGGCTCTAGTATTTTGAGGGCTGAGTTGGCAGTACATACATATAGCTACGGAGACAAAGTTCTCATTCTATCCTTTGCCTTTTGGACGAGCTGAAACCCCGTCTCGATTAGGAGACAAATTTTAGTTGAAATTAATAATTGTCAGCCATCCATATCTGGTATCTGTATGAGTCGAGATTCAAAATGAGGAAGGGTGCTATTGTCATTTCCGAAGCTAGATGTATCTCTCGGGTTCTCACTTGTGATCGAGGCTGGGGTGTCTGTAGGGGTGGCCATGGGCAATGATTTTCATGTTTCTTCTCAATTCAAATGTGTTCTTAATGATTTTTAGTTTAAAAATGATGCAACTTTATTTGAGACCCGATCTTTAAAATTTGTAAGCAAAATTTGGGAGCCCTACCTCTACCACCCTATGTGTAAGTGGGGAGCATGCATGCACGTTTGTTGCCAGCATGCATGCATGTTGGCTAAACATAGCTGAAACGGGGAGGAACGACCAAGTCAAACGCGGCGCCCGGGCAAAACGTGGCGCCAACCAAGAAAGTGCGCGGGTCCTCTCCCGCCCTCCTCCTCCCTGTTATCTCTCTCGGCTCTCCGCTCCTCCACCAGCGTGTTTCCCTCCCGTCCTCTCCTCTCCTCTCCCGCGGCAAACACCTGCTCTCGATCCCCCTCCCTCCCTCCCTCCACCGTCTCTCTCCATCGCATTGCAGGAGCTGAGAAAGGCGCACACGCGCGGCCATGGTGATACCTCCTCGTCTTCCTCCTCGATCATTAATCTCTTGATTGATCGAATCATACACGACGGATCGGATCGGATGTCCTGGCTGCTCGATCGCTTCTCGATCAATGTAATGTGGGAAGGTATCTGAATGATGGGTCCCATCCTGCAGGCGAACTCGGCGTCCGGGCTGGCGGTGAACGACGAGTGCAAGGTGAAGTTCCGGGAGCTGAAGGCGCGGCGGAGCTTCCGGTTCATCGTGTTCAGGATCGACGACAAGGACATGGAGATCAAGGTGGACCGCCTCGGCGACCCCACCCAGGGCTACGGCGACTTCACCGACAGCCTCCCCGCCGACGAGTGCCGCTACGCCATCTACGACCTCGACTTCACCACCGTCGAGAACTGCCAGAAGAGCAAGATCTTCTTCTTCTCGTGGTAATTGATTGATTAATATATAATGCAATGCGCCCCCTGGCCTGGCCCCTGCTGGAGCTCGATCACGTACGTCTACAGCTTATAACCGAATGGCCGGCCGTTGACGATCGATCAATTTACCTGCATGATTGCATGTAGGTCTCCTGACACTGCCCGGACCCGGAGCAAGATGCTGTACGCCAGCTCCAAGGACAGGTTCAGGAGGGAGCTGGACGGCATCCAGTGCGAGATCCAGGCCACCGACCCCAGCGAGATGAGCCTCGACATCGTCAGGAGCCGGACCAACTGATCATCCTCGTCCATCACCAAATTAAACACCAACAACAACAACATATACTTTTCATTATTCGCATGCATTCATTGTTTGTTTTCAGACCCCCACACTTGCCACTAATTGTCCATGAGCGAGTTGGAGATCCATCCATCGGTCTGGACTATATATATTTCTTTCCGAACCATACATTTTGAAATGTTTTTCTTTTTCCCAATTACTTCATATATATTCCAAATATTCATCTTACTTGTAAGGAGCGTGCATATATGTGTTATGCCGCTTGTTGGGCATAAAAAATGCACTTTGTTCCTGTAATATATATAGAAAGAAAAGAGAGAACATTGTAAACAGCAATGGGCTATTATCAAACAACTTCGCCTATGAAGTGTGAACATTTTTTGTACGGCGCATGTTGATTTGTATGCCTTGGTTGCGGCAAGGAGGAAGAAGGTTAACACGCGACCTCCAAGCGCTATGCTTCATCAATGGTTCAACCCAACCCCAATCCCCACCCCCATGTTGCAACTTTGGTGGCTGCTGACGACAACCACAAGTCCACGCCACAATTGCCGCCATGCGCGCCTCGCCGTTCCGCCCGCACAACGTCACATATTTGGATACGCGCACCGCAGCCCAAAATAGGGGATACACCACACTACCTATAAGGAAAGCGAACAGAATTATAGGCAGATCATCTGACAATTGGATCATATGCATATACCGTTTCAAGCTGGGAGACATCAGACATGGCTAATTGAGAACAAATGGCATATTTGGTTTGGGACCAATCAAGGATGACCGAACCAAATTTAAGCACACATTTGTCGCTATTTTAGTTCACAAGACCAATATTTCGCCAAACAGCACACTTCTTAGACATCATTCTTTTCAACAAATATCCTGCCGCACCGCACCACTGCAGGACCAAACCACGCACATGCGCCGTCCGATTCTGATGGTGAAGCGGCTAGAAGGTTCTCATGGCACTGTATATGTTTATGCTCCGCCGGATGAGAACCACTGAGAACTGAAAAGAATAGTCCCATTCATACTTGTTAGCAAGGGCTAAAGTTTGGCCTAAACCGCTTTGCCCCTAAACCAAACATGACCAAACTTGCATCCAAATCGCAAGCAACAGTAAGTGTACCCCCACATGCCACATCTTCTCAAAACAACGTCAATATTGCTCAGAGCCAAGCACCGCACAACTGATAACTTTGCAGTGGCTTTCTGCCAAATGTTTATCATATAGCTGCAGGTTGCATCTCTACATGCCCGAATAAAAGCTGCGAGGTTAGGTACAGCCGAGCATGATAACTGCAAGTGTTCTTCGAACAAATGCTATACATCCGAAATAAATTTTATTCCGATTGTAATATCTTTCTAAATACACTAACCTATTACTATGGCATATTGAGCGTGATATTATACAACTATGCTTGCTATACAAACCATCAGGAACAAAAATAGAAGGGGAAAACCTTTATTACAGAACCAAAGTGTTGTTACACCCAGGCTCGCCTTTAACTATACATTCTTACAAGCTTTTATAGCCAGTAAAGTTCATGCTTATATGTTGTATTGCTGGCGTATATACTATTGCATCAGCAGAAGATTATTCACAGTAGCATTTATGTTGTTCGTCCTCATCAAATCCTACATTAAGACGTGAGAACGAACAAGGTATCAGTGTGTATGTTATATCAGAAGAATAGCTATGACCAGAGTTAAGCGAGATCATTGTGATTGTGAGTAGAACATACCTCTACAATTAACTCGTCAGGGATGTGAGGCAAAACTTCCCGTACTCTATCTACCATGGTGAGAACCTCTGAAAGACTTCCATTATTGCTAGTGCCTGCAGCGCCTCGGTGGCGCAATCCAACAGCAGATGCACTACCAGGCATCGAGGAAGTGGATGGAACAAGAGAAGACCCTGCCATTGGCTCAGGCCATAGGTTCCAGGTGCCATCAGCATGGCCATAATTGTCGGTGACAGAAGCCAACTGCCTCATCATCATCTGAACTCCATTCAGACCTACTGACCTCACTGCACTAGAGGAACTGGGATTGTCCATTGTAGGGCTGGACCACGGTGGAATCCAGCTAGCATCGAGACCAGCACCTCTGAATCACAAGAAAGGAACATACTTACATACATAGCAACGAACCAAAAGATTAATGTTGCTAATGCAAACCCACCATACATTCCAAGTTTTTTGAGTGACTAGCAGAGTACCCGTGCGTTGCTACGGCATTTCTACTTCTTTAAACATTGTCCAAACTTTTCAGGCGGGGACACCGAAGCTAGGGAGCATGTCATCATGTGCATGATTCAAAATTTAAGAGCTAAAAATTTAAATTTTCTCCTAATCAAATTTGAATTCAAAATTCCCTCAAAAATCTGTTTTTTTCAAGAGCAAATGTGCAGTGTGGTAATTAAAATTACGCCTTTCACTTTTGTATTTGGACCTTGAGGTAATTTTTGCTTGTATAAGGGTTAAAGGTGAAGATTGTTTCAAAATTAAAAAATGAAGAAACAGCGAAGGGGCGGCCCAATGCCACCTCCTGCCTGGCTGGCTGGCTGGGCCAGGCGCCCGCGCGCGCCAGCCCACTCAAGAAAGGTGGGCGGCGTGTCGCCGCGCCCAGGCGCCGTCTGACAGGCGGGGCTCACCCCGGTCGCCTTCTTCCTCGGCCTAGGGAGTGAGGGGATTTGGGGGGACGCCCCTCACTCGCCCGCGCCGCCCGTCAATCCCGCTGCCGTTTCGACGCCTCCGCCGCCTCCCTGCCTCGCTCAGCCACCACTGGAGGTCCGCTCCGCCGCCACCAACTTGAACCCTACCAAGCCATGCCCGTTCCGCCGCTCCACAGCCACCGCACCGCGCACCTCCTTCTGCCGACGTGCCTCACCACCGACCGCCGCTCTTTCCGTCGCTGGAGGGTGAAAACCCCCGTTCCCCTACCTCCCCTTCCTCCTCTGCCCATCCTCGTCGAGGATTGAGGCCGGGACGAGCTCAATCGGCAGCCATGGCTGCCGCGTCGCCTACGTTTCCCACCAGCATGAGCGGGCTACTGGAGGAGGTCGGCTGCGGGCACGGGCGATGCTGGCGACGCCATCGGCGCGGTGCCTTGGGGGAAGGTGGCTCTAGCGCAGGCCACCAGAGGCAGCGACGCCCGGCCACGCGGTCACCTTGACGCCTCCACGCTAGGCTCCGGCCCGGCCTCGCCCCGGCGCCTGCTCCGCCCCAGCTCCACGGCCACGTGCCCTCTGCGGCTGCCGACTGTTCTCCTCAAGCTCCGCCCCATCCCGCGCTTCCTCCGCGTCGTGCCTCCGTTTTGCCCGGATCCACCTTGCCCCGCGCCAAATCCAGCGACGCCTCGTCGGATGGAGTCCGCGCCCTCAACATCAACGCCGGGCTTGAGGTAAACCTGGTAATGGTGCGGAAACCAGACCTTAACCAGGTCAAACTGTTCAATAATTAAATGTCAGCCTACTCCGCACCGACTCAATTACTTCTTTCCCAAAACCAACCTCGTCCAGACCAAACGCAATATTCCACCCGAACTGAGCCAAACCACTGCGTCAAATCGGTTTGAAATTGGTTAAAAACCTTTCCGCTTTTTTTTATTTCTAGCTCTGCTTCGATGCATGCTGGATGGAGGTACTACTAGTTAGGATCTGACGATGCTGTCGTCCAGCAAGAAGGTGTGCAACGGGCACCGCTCGCCGGCATCTCTGGGCTGGCGTCCGCCCGGGAGCTGCGCCGGTAGGGCCGTGTCGTGACGGTCATGAAGAAGAGCGGCGGCGGCGGCGGCAGTGGCTGTACGACTCGAGCCCCGACGGCGGCGACCCCTTGGCGGCGCCGGCGTGAACAGCAGCGTGTACTCCGTCCGGCTCATCAGCCCGAGGGAGCTCACGTGCTTCTCCGACTTCCCGTCCGGCGCTAACGATGACGACGGCACCATGCACAGCTGGGCGGTGAGGTGCGCCGAGAAGCATGGTGATGAGGGCGAGGTGGTCACGGAGGAGGTGTTCGACGTCGTCGTTGTCGCCGTCGGCCAGTGCACGCAGCCCAAGTACCCGGAGGAGTGCTACGGTGGGGATGGATGGATTGGTACCCGGAGGAGTGCGTCTCAGGTGCGGCCGGCCTCCTCGGCCGCGGCGGCGGGGCCGTGGGGGTGCGGAGCACAGGGACGCAGCCGCCGCAACCCGACCGCTTTTTGTCCTTCACGCCGGATAGCAGCACCCACACCGGCAGCGGCACGAACACCGCCTTCTTCTGCAGCGGTGGGGGGAGGAGGAGGTAGCCGCAGATGCGGAGGCGGCGCGCGGCGTCATAGGCCGCGGCGGCCTCCTCGTCTATGCCTACCTCCTTTGCGTCGGCGCTGCGGGTCGCGAATCTCCGCCGCGAGCCGGCCCCACGGGCGCCGCGGCACACCGCTGAACCTCGCCGCACGCCTGTAGACCGAGCCGCGGTGGAGGCTAGATGCGATGGGAGATGGTGGCGGAGGATCGATGGGAGGGGCGGTGGAAGAGAGATGTGCCGGCGAGCTCAGGGCGACGGCAGCCGCAGGATCTCGGGCGGCGGTCGGCAGCGGAACTCTGGTTCAACCCACGGTGTAAAGCTGCGGTGACCAACCATCCACGAAGGGAAAAAGCGAGACTGTAATTAAGCCGAGCCAGGCCATTTCGTCGATTGGGCTGAACCAAGCCACTCCGTTAGTGCTCTGGGCCCATATCTCACCGGACCGAGTTGACCCAAAATAAAAACCAAACTGTCAAAACTGGTTTCGGCCAAAACCATTGTCATGTTTAGCTTGAGGAGAGGCGCTGCCGGCCATGGCGGCCAGATCCGCCAGGCCACCTCTTTCTCTGCCTCACCCGCCGCCTGCTCTGCCCCCCCCCCCCCCCCACTTCCTCCACGGCTGCGCCGCTCGTGTCCTCTCCTCCGCCGAAGTTCGCCTTCCTTCGGTTCACCCTGCACTCCCGCTGCTCCTCCACACGGTCGCTCGTGTGACGGCGGTTACAGAAAGCGACGGCCGCGGCTCGCGCTGTGGTAGTGGCGCGTACCGCGGCGCGTATGCGAAGGTGGTAGGGTGGGGCCGACGGCCGGGAGGCGATGCGGGCACGGGGGAGGGGAGGCGCGACGCGAAGGCGGTAGGGGTGGGGGCCGGCGGCCGGGAGGCGGCGCGGGCGCGGGGAAGCGAAGTGGTCCGTTGGAGACAGAGTGGGAAGCAATCTGAACTTTTTAAGTAGGAGAGAAAACGCTTAGAGATTTGATCTATTGTTGTTTGGGCATGTTGCTCAAGTACTTTAAAAATCATTCTAATCTAAAAACATATCACGAGCCAACTAATGCTGGCCCTTAGCTCCATGCACCTTGCCTATGTTTGGCCAAAGATGCAGTGAAACTAAGCAAAAGAAAAATATTAAGGATGGGTGGTGATGGATCAACTCATTCCACAAAATTTGGTAGAATGAACCCATTCCTCATGCCTATACCAATTATTAGCTTGTGAGGAATGATGTGATGATGGATCAACTCCTTCCATTTCACAAACCAAACACCCTAACAGCGAATACAGTGAACATAAAAACTAAGATGATAGAACAATGCAAGTAATGATGATTGATGCATACCTCCAAACAGCATCTGAAGGGTTTTGCTGCTCAACAGGATGTTCGTTACCCGGAATTCTCTGCTGATTCATCCCCATAGTAAGCTGTTCTGCAATTCGTTGGACATTGGCTGCCTCTGCAGTTGTAGACCTTGTATGCCCTTCAGATGACAGAGAGAGTGGTCTCCGACACGTTGGACATGAGTAACCTTCCATTAGTCCTTGATCCAACCTACACATAATAATGTGATTTCAAATGAAAATCAAAGGAGGACGCATTCCAAATAGATACTACACGGAGAAAATGGTTCCAACAATATTCCTTTGTCATAGTCATAGCTTGAGTTAGTAGCACTGTAGCACCCAGTCAAAGGCTGGTGAGAATCCACTCAGTAATGGCTTTGGTAATAAATTTTAACACCTCTAAATTTGCCAATATACTGTCAGAAATTGTAAGGGGACGGCCAAAATTAATGTTAAGGCCACAGGCCCACACATGACACAATTGGCAAACTAAGCTACACCCATAGATACTAGAAATGGCTGGTTTTTGGTATCTTAAGTTGGTATACCCAACTAAACATGCCCAAAAGTTTTTTCCTTCAACACAGATTTCATTAAGGCAAGAAAACTCAGAGCCAAGTCAGGAGCACTGGTCTTGCATTTGAATCAAAACATCAGCTAACCAATTACAGTAATATAATTGTTACTTCCTCAAACAAACAGTGGGAGCATTATTTCTAGAGCATGCAGAATAAAGTGCTGAGATTTCTTTACAGGAATACAGCCTATGAACTTTACTGCAGACTATCAGGAGGCAATTGCACTATATGAAAACTAAGGGCATACCATGATCGCAAGCAAGCTAGATGAAATAGATGGTTGCAGGACAGCTTTTTAGCTCGAGCCATTGGTCCCTACAAGTTGCAGAAGCAAGAAAAAGGTTCAGATACACAAACGATGAAGTCCCATGACTCTATAGATCTAGGTAAATTATTACCCTGCAGATGGCACACTCATCATCATATGCACAAATTTCATCATATGTAGCATCTGGAAGTGCTCCATCAAGTGAACTAAGTGCCTTCCGTAACTTTATGTAAGTCTTAATCCTCTTCAAAAATGAAACTATAAGAGCCTGGAAATGATTTAAAAAAATGATCAGCACACCATATAGAAAAAAATATGTAAAGCTCACAACAACATGTAATTGTTAACAAGTGCATGTGTCACTTACACGGAAGTTCAATAAGAGAACTGCATCAACCAGATGAAACGCCATACCACGAAGCCAAAAGATCATTGAGTAATGACCAAGTGACATCAACAAGCTTATCAAGTCAATGGCAAAACCAAAATTCCTGGTAAGCTTGCCCCTCCATTCAGAAAAAGATCCTGCGATTACAAAGAATGATCAGGTCAATGTGAAGTACCAAGAGATCAACAAGCAGATTCACAGCGATTGAACAGTAGTCATCTAACTTCAACTGACAATGAAGCACAGTTTACATACTGATCGAACCAACAAAACTAGTAACAGATGTCAAAATTAAATAATTGTTTTTTTAACTGCATCCAGCCATGGAATTGCTACTTTAGCTACTGGCACGACCTCCAAAGAGCAACTTTCGATACCAATTTATATTGCCATTTATTTGTAAAATCAGGTAAAACTCTAATAGAGTAATAGTATGAAACTATATTTCAAACAAACACACTCATCTTTTAAAAGCAAGAATACACCTATATTTCAGAAAGACATCACAGGTTAAAGTTTAAACACTTTGACTGCATGCATTCTAGACTGACACCTTTATTTAGTTGTAGTATCAATCTTCAAGATTGTAAATCAAATAGTCTGTGACCACATTTTTAAACCAACTGTAGTAACTAGACTCAGATGAGGAAATATCAGCTTATCACCTGCTGCTTGCTTATAAGATTTTTGGAAATCAAGAAAGTCGGTGCCATTTTCCATTAGATGACGCTGCCAGATGTCAAACAACTGAAACCCATGCACCATGATAGACTGCCAACAAAAATTACGTGAGATAAGGCATGAAGAGATTCAGAAGTACTAACTGTTTGCAGTATGCATATAAACCTTCATGACTGATTTTGAATTCCACAGTTTGAGTTGGTGGACATGACAGGTTTGAAATCTCCACATTTAGGGATTTTATGTGCATTGATTTGTTACGCATGTCTCTATGTCTAGGATGAGATCATCCATGCACAGTTGTATTCATATGCCTTACGATATGAATATGAATCTTTTTGGCTTGGTGATCTGCTGCATACTTGAATGTTTTACATGTAATTTCTTTGTTTGATCGTCATTAGTTATGAATGATACTGGGCCCACAGATACTATTTCAGATTATAGTAATAGTTTATTTAAGATGCGTACAAACAGACATTACAGACAGGAATCCAGTGGCCCAGTTAGTATTAATCAAAATCAAGCTTCCAGGTGAAATGGTGAAAAGAAAGGACTCGAGGAGTCATATTTTGAACAACCCTGACATAATTACCTGCAGTGTATCAAAGGCAATACTTAGTGGCTCAAAGAACAGCAGCCAAAACAACTTGGAATTACAGGAGCTGCAGAACCCTACACAGAGCTTCATCCTGGAGAAGATAGATAAGTAAACCACTGATGAGTCCAGCGAACAGAAATAACATACTAACACATATTAGGCCTAAATCTTGTAAAAATGCTAAATAATGTGATGTATAGACAACCTTGAGACAATAAATTATACATACAAGAAACAAAACAATAGAAAACTAGATCAGAGGAAGAAATAGCCCCCTGACATAGCCTCAAGAAGAATGACAGGCTTCGAACAGACTGGTGATGAGGGTTTCGTCAAGCCCCATACTTCAACGGTCTAATTATTGTATATTGTAAATTGTGATAACAAGAGGCCTAGGCAGTAAGGATGCATCATTAATGCATGATATTACTGGTTACCAACTATCAAAGGGTGCTTAAATAGAAAAAAAATGTCATAAGAAATTAAACCATGAATGATTTTGTATGCTTGATCAAGGATTACCCTTGTGCATATTGAATGGTGCCCACAGTACTACATGCAGGTTATAAAATAAATGACAAAACATAAACTAACAAGGGAATATATTACCATAGTAGATCAACTGACAAAACCAGAAGCAACGCAGAGTACACACGAAAATATTTTGATGGGGTCGCTGAGGGAGAAGCATTGAGCTGCTCAAGACGTTCTCTGGCCAATGATTGAAACATCTGGATGTGACATGCATTTCAGTTAATGTGGTTGCCTGATTGGTAAAACTTCAACAAGCACAAGTTACGCACAGTACCTTCAATGAACAAAGAATAACCAACCATGTTGACCAAAGGATAATTTGTTGAGAAATAGGAGGCACAACCAGTGGGAGAAAAGTTCCCTGTAGCAGAACATCGATTAATTGTATCACAGAAAGCATCCTCGTCATTTATTCACATTACAGACAACGAGAACATATATAAATGGACAAATAAATAAACGAAATACTTATTTGTATAAAGTACAAAGGGTGACAACAAAGATAAAAAAAGTTATTGAAAAGATCACCCATTGTAGCTTTAAATTAGGAGTTGCGGAGTATAATATATTTTGTGCAGCATTTAGAGAGCAGCTGTTAAGACCTAGGATTGATCAGAGACCTCATTTACCATAGGTGATGGATACAGGACATCTAGAACACTAGGATGGCATTTTAGCAGTAACTACAACCAATTAGTCATTATTGGATGATTTATCATCAACCCATTTAGTATTAAGATCTAGTTTGTTTGATCTTCTATTGAAACTCATTAGTTGATGGCACCAACTATGAACAGCAGTACTAATGTGATGTACACTCACGCGGTTATAAACAACAATGTTTTCAAGTCGGCTGGTCGGTCCTGGTCGCCTAGGGACCGACCAGGCCGACTAATCGCGATTAATCGGCCTGGTCGCCCGATTAATGGCGACCAGGACAATTAATTGTGATTTTCTTCGAGTGACCAGGATGATTAATCACGATTAGCCGGACGACTTGAAAACTATTAAACATAGCTTGGCGACATTATAAGTACAAAATTATAACAAAATAATAACTAGTGCTTTCAAAAGCACTTCGATATTAACAAACACTTACATGCACAATGGTGATTGGGCAAGATATTTTCTACATCCTCCTATCACAAATTTAAGGCCCCCTTTGGTAGGGCTTCTAAGAAATGCCTTCAACCCATGAGCCAAAGAAGCAAGAGAAGCCATGTTTTAGTGGCTTCTCTTCTCTAGTGTAAAAACGGCTTCTCCTCTCTGGCTTCTCCTTGAAGCCGTTTCTTAGAAAAAATGTTTGGTAGAGCTTCACATAAAACCATGAGAAGCCGGAGCCGAAGCCACACAAGAAGCCATGCCAAAGGGGCTCTAAGTACATCTAGGTTTTTCCTAATGCATTTTTTCAATTTTCGCTGGCAATATCTATAAAATATACTCCCTCCGTTCCAAATCATAGGTCGTTTGACTTTTTGGACACCAAGTTTGACCCATTCGGCTTATTAAAAAAATGTAATTATCATTTGTTTTCACTATGATTTAATTTACCCTCAAATATACTTTAAGTGCGACTTGAATTTGTACATATTTTTGAAACATTTTTAATAAGATGAGAGAATCAAACTTAGTGACAAAAAAAAAATCAAATGGCCTATAATTTGGAACGGAGGGATTGTTACATTAACTGAAAAAATACATATATTATAAAATTACTTTCATAATAAATATAGTCATGTCAAATTTTAGATATTAATGATCAAAATTAACAAAGATTGAATCATGTCAAAGCAGTAAATTATTAATTAGAAAAGGTTTGCCACACTAAAATTAGAACCACATCCAGAATGCATAGCCATACACTGCGGCATTTTATTTTGGTTGAAAGTCATAAATAAAAGTACTGTTGCATTTGGTTTCATTATGAAAGTAGAAGTGTGATATCATGCATTCATGCTGTTTGAGCCTTGATACTCATTAGGGCACTACATCAAAGCGCCCAGCGTACATACATGGTTCTACAAAGTGATTATGCATAGCATCTGATATCATAAAACTCTATAGTCTATACAAATAAGAGAAGACTACAGGGTTAAAACAAGTTTATTAGTGGGGATATTATTGGTAGCAACAAGAAACATTCCACTAATCTAATGCAAGATTTTTCTTAGGACGACCAGCAAAACGGCACAAAAAAACATAATAGATGCAATACCTTGTAAATTACATAGTTAATGATGTGCTCCAACACTTTTCTGGTCTCTAAAGAAGTTAGCTGAACAAAAAATAGAGTCTGCATGGAAAAGAGAAACACCATCAACACTACATCATAAACAATGGAAAGGCAACAATAAACATGATATATAGCTAAGTTACAGCATCCAAATGAAATTCGCAGAGAGTTTTTTACACTAATAAAATAATAGTATGATGCATCCAACGACTAATATTCAACTTTTGCATTTAGCTCCTACCAGCAACTGCTTTCAAGAAACAGTAACTGACTTTGACACTTCAAATAAGTACTCTAAACTGGTGGAACGGCAATTTAACCTCCTTTTATGAAATGGGAATAGATAATTAAGCAGCCTGTATTGTACAGACAGCATACATGGAAAAAAAGACATTTTTATTGAACTCGAATGGGATTCAAAATGGCACCTTTTGAGTTTTGACACATCTGAGACTGTAGAATGCAAATTACAAGAAGCTGGCTCAGCCAATACTCAAGCCTCAAAGTTTGAAAGGGTCAAACCATCAAAATGTCGAACTATCTTTCTTCTAAGCAGTCACCTATTGAAGATGTCGTTTAGGGATCATTCATGAAAGCTTAAGGTTCATATCCCCCCTTCTGACATTGCACTCACTACAGACAACAATTTCATACTGAAGCATCTGCATTGCCCCTAACATTTCTCGAAAACAAAACATGAAAGTATCATCCCATTACAGCGACAAGCATTCCTCACTCAACTATCATACCAAACTTGCATTCTAGAACCTTTCCCCTTTACAATCATGAATCCGCATAAGCAAGGAACTATAGCTAAATGTGCAAACAGACACCACCACTTGCACTCATTCTATCCCCATACTGTTAGCTCATTCCAACATTCTGTTCAAAGAGCATACCGTTAGCCCATTCCAACATTCTGTTCAAAAAAGAAATCCAGAGTTCACCAATTCAACCAATGCATTGGTCGTTCAAAACACCTCCACCTCGGGAGCCAACCTCAGATTGGACAAGTTGCACGATGACAAGCAGACAAACGACAGAGATTTTTCTATTCTCTAATAATCAAACCTGACTCATCGAAACAATAGCTTATGCGACACTACATATAAGCAATAACCACACCTAGGTACTACAATTGGCACCCCAGATTCCCAGAACATGTAACCAAGCTCGATGAACTCGATCAGTCGCCTACACTATAACAACCTAACCCCCGTCATTGAAACCAAGCACCGGAACCCGCCCACCCAACAATGGAGAAGGAACAACGGAGCCAAAGTCACCTTGAGGGCGAGGATGGCGACGAGGAACACGTGGACGGCCAGATTCGCCAGCAGCGCGACGGTGACCCGCGACCGCAGGACGGCCCCGAGCCAGTCCGCATCGCCGCCCGCCCCCGCGTCGCCGTCGCCGTCGCCGTCGAGGAGCGAGGACGCCCACCACTGCAGCGCGGCGGCGCTGGCCACGGTGGAGGCGGCCGCGACGTAGAGGCTGTTCACCTTGACCGCCGCCATGATGCGCCGCGCATGGGTCGGCGCCGGAACGAGGGCAGCCTGATCCCTAACCCTAGCGTGGCGGCTAGGCTCCCGTCCCGATCCTGCGCGCGGGGCGGGGGGTGCGTTGCTTGGCGCGCGCGCCTCCGGCGCCTTTATTCGCGTGGCGTGGGAGAGGGGAGGGAGCGGGGGAGGAGAGGCGATGCCGCGAGGCGCGACCGATGGCGGGGGGCCGTGACGGAAGGGAAGCCCAGGAACACGGGGGCCGAGGCGAGGAGGGGAGGAGGGGCAAAATTATTGAGGCAGCGACTGGGGATATTCTATTTTAATTTGTTTTTTTTTTACTATTGTAGACAGATTAATTACGGGATATAGTAGTACAATAATAATCCAGGGTTAGCAGTATTTATTTGACGGGGTTTAGGTCTGTACGAACGCGAAATAGTGTTCGTCCGTGTGGTGCCAAGTCTTCGTAGACCTGCCGCCAGGTTTCTGGTTTTCTGAACGATGCCGCTTCCAGAAGGAGTTATCGGTACGGCGCGAGCGTGGGGCGCCTGCGAGAAGGTGGGTCCCACGTGTCAGCGGGTACCGGAAAGGTGGATTGGGTAGGTGGGGTGGGACTGGAGGAGAGGCGTGCATGGCAGTGAACGGGTCCGAGCGCCGACGCACGCAGACTTCTGTTCTGGTGCCTCGTTCGGTCGTCGTTAGGGTTCCTTTTTCTAAGATCGGTGTACGGTAAACGGATAAGGTTTGTTTTTTGATAACATGCAACGGGGGACGAGAGTCCCTACCTCAATTATATTACCAACGGACGCCGGTATGGCCAGAAATTGGTACAAAGGAGCCACAGCTGATCACATTGTTACAAAACAAGAATAGAGCGAGCACTAGGGGAGTGTAGACATCAGCATCTAAGCGAGCACTTGCAGGTCAAACTTCAAGCACCAGAAGTTGACCATCGGGCCGAAGCAGGGGGGAAACGAGCGCGCCAGAGCTTGGTCTCTATGAGACAGCCCTGGAGCAGTCCACGCAGCTCCTGGAGAAGTCGACCATCTGGATAAGGTTTGTGTGTTTGATTAGGCTGATCCCAATCCACGTCATCGTACTCCAGGTCGAGATTCAAGGCTGCCGTATTTTATGCTGATTCTAGCGATCTCTATATATAATTTTCATCCTATCTGGAGTGCACTATTACAGTGCAGCCACAATATCATTTCTATATTATAAACGATCATATAAATGGTCAGGTGAATTTAATTTTATGGAGATCATTTTTCTTGCATAAGTTGTCATTCAAGTTGTGCATAAGTTATGAGTCGCATAAAGAGTACGAAACATATTAAATATATATTGTTTTATAAATCTTATTATAAAACACAATGGTGTAAACGAATTTTAAATTGGATACTCTGTGAGAGAGTAGTGCTCACAGGAATAAATAAGAACCAAATGTTGTTATATGCATCAGCGATGATTCGCACGACAGTGACAATCTCTGTGTTAGGATGCATGGGCTGCACAAAGGGTGCGGTTGAACACCTTCTTCTTCTTCTTCTTCTTTTTTTTTTGTCGTATAACAGGCCGTGGGAAATCGTGCATTTACTCCTCGGTGCAAGCCCACGCGCCATAACTTTTTTGACAAACTTGGACTCTCTCCAACAGTTCCCTCAAACGAGGAATGGCACTCTACTGCACGTAGAAAGAGTGAAGTTTGAAGTTGAAAAACGAGGATAGCGAAACCGTTGAAGATAGTCTTAGTACTATTTTTCTTGACTGCCACTGTGTACGTAGACGTCCATACATGATGGGCTAGTAATTTCTCGTCTCCTCCGTATTCAGAGTTCTCACCCTACATAAGATCATCCTCAATAAGATGTGTAAAAGGAGCATGTATACCACAAAACCACACTATAGCGCTGTTGTAGACAAAGAGAAGAGTAATTAAAATAGTAGATAAATAATAGATAGACATCCACATACTTCACGGTTGAAGATAGCGTAAAAATTCTTCCAATCCGAGGCCGGTAGTGGAAACTCTTCCCAAGGGCGCATGCCTCGTGGAAATGTGCCCCTTTTGAACGTCATCCTCCGAACGTGTCTTGTCATCGACATATCAGAGTCTAGCCTTGGACCCGGTCTTTGGAGGGCGTGCACCTACTGCTAGAATCGGCATCCTTTCGGCGTCTCACAAATTTGAAAATAAGATAATTAGTTTAGAACATTAATCAACCTAGATGGAAAAAGTAATAAGAACAATTAGATGATACCTAGCAATTGCTGCTGAAATTTTATAATGTCAAATATAATATAATTTATATATTGAGAAATAGTAGATAAAATACTAACATTATTAAAGAAAAACATTCCTCACGCGTTGCTGCTGAAATTTGAATGATACCCGTAAATACACCACGTAAAATCACTGCATGCATAAAGTCACTGAAAATCAGTAGAATGTTTAAATGGAGGTTTTAGTGGACAATGACGTGAACGATCATGTGGTTTCACGCATGTCAAGAGAAATAGACGATGAAGCTCTTCTATTTAGATAGATTAGCATAGATATACGTGCAACACGTACGTGTTGTGAGATGATCAAGCAGGCAACATAAATGAGAAAAAGAAAAATAGAATTAAAAGGAAAAAGACCTGATTGATGGGCTCATTACTTTCTCATTAAAATGAAGAGAAGGAAAGTAATATGTGGGTGTGGGTATAAAATAAGGTGAGAAAGTGGATGAAATATTTTGCGTCTATGGGTTTTGAGCTTTTCCACCTCTTTCCAATTTTTTCCAATCTGCACAGTGGGACCAGCGCGAGGGGTATACATATGCTTTTCTAGGTAAAAAAGATTTTTAGAAAACTCGCTCTTTTTATAGCGCAGAAAAGATAATGAAAATTGTGAGAAAAAAATAAGGCTTTGTTTGGCAGGGTTCCGGCTTCTCCAAAAATAGCTTCGGCTTAGGCTTTTTCAGTGAAACGGCTTTCTTGGTAGAGCTGAAGCCTTTTTAAAAAAATGTTTGGCAAAACGGTTTTTCAATGGCAATAAAGTAATTTAGAGGTTCCGAATACATAGGGAAGACAAAAGAAGCTCCGTGAAGCCACTTTTTTGGCTTCTCCTTTTTAGTGTAAATCGTTCTCCTATTTTTAAGTGACTTCATTGGAGAAGCTATTTATTTTTAATCTGTTTGACAGAGTTTTACGAGAAGCCGGTGGAGAAGCTCGCGAAGAAGCCCTTGCAAAGGGGGCCTAAAGCTCGCTATGCGACGGATTTTTTTTTAAATAAAAAACATTCCGAATTCCAAGCGTCCAATCTTTGCCTCTGGTAGTCCAGTTCCCGCCCAAAGCCTCCCAAAGCGCTCATCAGTCATCCCTGATCCCCGTCTTTGACAACTCGGCATCCCCTCCTTTCCATGGACGCCGCCGACGGGGACCGCGCCGCCTCGCCTCTGGAAGATGTGGCCGCCGCCTTCAAGTCCCGCGTCGCCGAGCTGCAGGATCTCGTTCTCGCCCGCAGCAGTAAGCTTCTCCCCCTAGATCCCCCGCTCCCCTAAACCCTAGGTGGGCACTGACCCAGCCCCATTTCCCATCTCCTCGTTCACCAGTGTTTCCGGCGACGGCGCTGCCCGACCTCGCCTCCGTGGACGCGTCGGTTACGGCGATGGAGTCGCAGGTGCAGGCCATCCGCCGCCGCCTCCAGGAGGAGCTTGACGCCATCCCCAAGGCCAAGGTACGGGCTCTTCGCCCAATCGATTCACCAAAGTAACGCTAGGGATGGTGCTCCTTTGAGTGTTGACATGCCTCTAGATACGCTACTATCAATCTGTGTAGAAATGGCGGTTTTCAGTTTAGATAGGGATTTCTAATTTCTTAGCCTTCAGTTTGGACGTATGATATGCTTAAAGCTCAGATTCGTGTCTATGAATAAATGGGGGAATTTGGATCTTTATTACAAGCAATTTGTTTGCTTGGAGGAATGGGTCTATTGGGGAAGATTGGATATAGGCCCTGTTCGGCTTGCACGGCCGGCGCAGCACTTCCACCCTGCGGGCTCTCCAGAGAACTCTGGTGCAGCAGAGCCAGCAACCACTTTGCGTTTGCTCCGCCCCGCAAGAGGCTAAGGAACGCAGCCATATTCTATGTCTTCTGGCTGTTTACTGCTTGCTCCTAATAACCTTCTAAACCAATGTTGTTTAATCCGTTGGCTAGATGTTATTTTCTCACCGGTGACCTCATTGCATCCATATGCAGAAGCTAGTGAATCGGTCCTTGAGGCAGCAGGAGAAGCTGCAGCACATGCTTGGGAACTTACCTTCTGCAATGCGTGAGGATTTCATGGCTACTCATCTGGAACAGAGCTCATCAAGGTCATCAAGGTATTTGCTGAATATAGTTTTGTGCCTTCATTTGGCAGTAACAACATTATGTTTGTGTTCCAGGATGTTGCCTGAGTGCTTTGATTCATCCGTTAGCATTAGTAAAGCTAATGAATCTCATCTGAAGAATAAGGAGGAGCCAGTTGCAGCTCCTAGGGTAAAGTTGCTTAATCTTGTGTGCCATTCATTGATTCTAGCCGCATTTATTTTCCATGAAAGCTGTAGCTGTTGCCTGAACTTATACCTTTTAAATTGCGGAGAAGAAGGGAAGAACACCTGCACCTCGATGGTATATCTCAACTGAGGAGCTTGATTCGCTGTCATCGTTAGTTCTCAGTCCACAACCTTTTCTTGTTTCCATTCAAATTCGGCCAGATGCTATTGTGATTGGATGTGAATTATATATTCTGTTGTCATGCAGGTACATGAGAGGAAGACTGACTTTGGAAAAGGTTAATATTGCAATAAATGAAGTGGCTTCATATGCAGATGCCAATGCGCATCTTGTTACATGCCCTAAGAAAAAGGTCCGTTTCATTCAACACCACCTTTTGATAGCGAACAACTGTTCTGTTGTATATGCCTGTTAAGTGTGTTGTCAATGTTCTTGCAGCTTTCAGAAGATACATGGGAAAAAGCTTTGGTAAACCCTAGGCAGATGCCATCAATCAGATACATCTGTTCATTTTGGTTGAAATTCTTTTTTTTTTTGAAATAAATTTATTTGTATTCTATTTAGGAACTAAGAGACATTGCAGCAAACGAGGCAGTAAAGGGCAACCATTTCTTCTTGGAAATCGACATAAAAGGACCTGGTCTAAAGCTTGACAATACTGGCAAAGCTATTCTTACTGTGAGTATATACAACTTTAGCTACTTACTGTAACAACAATAGATCACGTCACCATTTTTTCATTTGAATTTTAACCATTTACATGACTGAATTTGGTTAATGATGGATAGAATGTTTGGTTTTCATGCACAATGTTATTTGGAAATCTACTGTTGCATCCTTGTGGATTTATAATTGAAGTAACCTAAATGTGGGGTGTCAAACATGAACCGTCACTGAAGAAGATATGGGCTTTTATAGTAGCACTAAATGAACAAATACGTAATTACAGACATGCAATTTTGTTATGTCTTCATACAAGCACTTTTCATGTAACCTCATGCTACAAAGTACAAACCCCGCATTCCAGTTTGCTGCCCTTCAGAACAATTGGCTTTAAGGTGCACTAGTGAAGACAATGATCTTGCAATATCCCTGACAAAGTTTGTTGGCTCAAGATTTAAATATGTTCAATAAGTGTTGGAATCAAACTTGTTGGTTGTCACCCGCTCATTTTCTTAGCAATGTAAGATGATCTGCTAAATTGGCTATCTTCCAGGTCCTTCGCCATCTTGGACGCTTCCATGAAACTCGGATCGGCCACCATCGGGTCTTTATACTCTCAAAACAGGCCTGAAGGCAATTCAATTAGAGATGACGCACATTCTGCATTTCTGCGATCCATCAATATCCGCCAGCCCCCTTAGTCCTTACCTTGATTCCGAATAATGCATCTTGCATGCATTTCCTGGATGATTCAGAGATACCTTTGCTTTCAACAATGATCAGCCTGACTGTGCTTTCATTTGCACTGTGCTTGCATTTGGTCAAAACTCCCATGTATATGTGTGACTGCAAACTTATATCCATGCAGTAGAAACTCTAGTTCCATGAATGAGTTGGATGAGCGTGATGTTTCATAGACAATGTGCTGAATGCTGTTCTAGAACACAGGTTCTTGATTGCCTGGGCAATGTATGTAGCTCTGCTCATCACTAGTTGGAAGCCAGGATGGCTGAGTGCCGTACAAGATTTGTAGTTGCAACAGAATTACAGAGATGCTGTTGCCTCGCTGCTAGAAAAGAAGCGAAGGCAAGGGGAAATTGGCCTTCTTTTGGTGTGCTCACTTGGCAAGCCACAATCAGCTATTATTTGTTTTGAAACTAAACTTCTGAGTCCTGGTTTGTCAGCAGTGAACTTTAGCTTTGCTGTCCAAGCGAGAAAATGGAAACTGACAGACAAGCAAGAGTGAGAATGTTATCTGTTGTTTCTTTCAATTCCTTGCCTTTTCTTTTCCACATGTAAATCTCCTCGGGCTTTTGAACAGGCCAATCCCGTCCGAACACATTTGTGTTGAATAAAAGAAAATTTCCATCTTGATTAAAAGTCACCAACATGAGCAAAAAGAGAACAAAATTTGTTAAAAATACAAATTACAAAAAGGAAAAAGTCCGCCACGAATCCTTCAGCTTGTAGCCGAGTCTAGGTTTCGTCCTTCAACCACAAAACCAAGAATACCGGATCCTTCAACTTGAGATATTGTGCACACTTCATTCTTGGACCAAACCAAAGGTGGTTTTTTGCTGACGTGGACGTCTCATCGCCACGTCATCGTGTACACATGTACCTGGGTCCACTTGTCAGTCTCTCTTCCATCCCTTCCATCCCCATCCGGCCATCCCGTGCCCTCGCATCTCACCCCGCCCTTAGCGGTGCCGTCGCCCTGCGCTGCCGCGCCTCCCCTCCGTCACCGCAACCTCCACCTCTCGCCCTGGCGCCAGCCGAAGAACAGCGCGGCCTCCGCATCGTTGTCCTTGACGACCTCCACCACTGACACGGCGTCCGCGAGCCTAAAGACACTGGCTTTGGCGACGATGTTGCCGCTCTCCTCCTCCACGTACATAGGCCCGACGGCGGCGGCGCTGCAGCTCCTCCTAATGCGATAGCCTTCCTTCCGCGAGAGGTGTCGCTGAAGAGCGCGGACAGGTCGGAGCCCGGCAAGAAGTTGAGGATGTCGAACACGGCCATCTCCCTGCCGGCCATGTCGTCGACGACCTTGCCGTCGGCGGCGGCGAACCAGGGCTAGTCCTCTTCTTCATGTCCTTGCGCGAGGCAGTCCAGTTCCTCGTCGCTGGCGTCGTGGCGGAACCAAGGGTGCGCCACGATGCAGTCGGCGTCGATGTGCGTGGCCGGGTCTGGGTGCAGCACGCGGCGCACGAGGCCACGCAGTGCCCGCCGTCCGTGTTCGTCGGGCGAGACAACAGCCTGCGCCACCTCGTGGCGGTGGCCGCCGCCGCGGCCAGAGTACATGCTCGATCTTGAGGTGGTCATCGGGAAGAGACGGGAAGTTGTCGGTGTTGCGGGCGGCAGGCCGGCAACGCGCTGCGTGCGAAGAGGAAGGGCGAGTGCGGGCTCTAGCATGGCAGCCGCGGGCTGAAGGCGGGGCTCTGCGCTGCGGAGGAGGGGCACCGCTCGGGAGCGAAGGCGTGTGCGATGGTGGTGGGAGGTAGAACATGGCGTACTGGAACGTCTCGACGACGTGGGGCGGCGTCGCATCGGGGTGTGCGTAGGTGAGGTGCCTGCGGCGGTGAAGGAGAGGATCGGCTCGTCAATGGGGGTGGACGCGGCAGCGCATAGGTGAGGCGCCCGCAGTGGTGGAGGAGAGGCACGGCAGCACGGGGCGACGACGCCGCGGGGGGCAGGGTGGGAGGCGAGGGCAGGGGATGGTCGGTTAGGGATGCAAGAGAGAGTGACAAGTGGACCTTGGTACATGTGTATACGATGACACGACAACGGGGCGTCCACGTCAGCGAAAACCACCTTTAGTTTGGTCTAAGAATGAAGTGTGCGCGGTATTATAAGTTGAAGGATCCAATATTCCTGATTTTGCGGTTGAGAAACGAAACTTGGATTGGCTGACAAGTTGAAAGATCCGTGGCGGACTTTTTTTTCTTACAAAAAGTACAACTGCCGAGAACTATAACAAGGTCCTCGGCCTGCTAATGGGCCGTGTGAATGTGGCCCACCGCAGCCAGTCTGCACGGGGCCCACGACCCCCGCGCGCGGCCCGCGGCCCGTCCCCCTATATTGACGCGGCCATCCCCGTCTCCAGACCCTCCAGGTCTCCACCCACCCGATTGGCGCCGCCGGAGCTCTTCCCTGGCGGCGACGGCTGGGCGAGCGGTGCTGCCCTTCGACGGCTTCTCTTCGCCGGATCCTTTGCCGGCTCAGAGCATCCACAAGGTACGAGCACGCTCTTTCCCTACCTGTATTATACCCAATAACCTCGATTTATTGCTAAGAAATACATCTCACGTTCTTCGCTGGATCCGACCCCTGCGCCAGACTCGTTTTCGCTGCTGATTTGGGGCCAGTAGGGCGGTGCCAAGGAAAGAGGCGGCGCCATGAGGTTGGAGAAGTGCTGGTTCTGCTCCTCCACCATCTACCCCGGCCATGGAATCCAGTTCGTCCGCAATGACGCCAAGGTCCTCTCTTTTCCACCTTGCTTCCTCGCATGTACTCTTTCCTCTTTCGTGGAAAGAAAGCCCCCTGAGTTCCATTTATTTCTTGGGATTTAATTGGCTTGTACAGTATTTCGTGTATGCTGTGTTTGTTTGGTTTGGTGGTGGTGCAAAACCATTACTGAATCCAAGCTCTATGATTCGTTACTAGGGAACTGTTAGCTTCTTGTGTTAAATCAATTTGTTGCCCAGATTATATTTGGGGGCAGCGATGAAGCTTGGACAAAAGTTCAGAGGGGCCATTCTTGCAAATAAATGCTTAGTTTGGTACTTTAATAGTCGTTGTAATGTGTAGGAAGTTCCAGTGTTCTTGGAGGAACGATATGTACTTCTGTAGTCGCATCAACATTCCTGTGAAAATTATATGGGCCATAGAATGTAAGACATAAAATTGTTTAAAGGTGCTTAGTTAATAGGGATCCATTTGTTTCATAAGTGCGACCTTTGGATATTTCATACATATTGCTTTATCATATAAACTGGCCATAATATAATATTTAACTATTATTCTAACTTATATTTCTTACCCGTTTTTCTGTATTTAAACGAAACTACTTGTTATAACTTGAAAAGATTCTTCATCAGCTGTGTCTAAATGTGACTTATAATCAATTTTACGTCCATTCTTTTCTTGATTGATTATCCTTATTAAGATCTTCAGGAGTTATATTCTTTTCGTTGTGGATTGAAATTGAAATGTAAAAGCAGTAGGGCTGTTTTAATTTTCTGTGACTGATATGTGATATCTGCCCCCATGAACTTTGATTTCTAATTTTAATGTTCACATTTATCCTTCTTTCTTATATGTCTGGACTGTTAAAGTGTTTATGGTGAAAATTATACTGCTAGAATACTTGGGAAAACAGGCCAATGCTATTCTGTTCTGCCTTCAAAGTAATTTAGTTCTAGCTTGTATTCTGTATGTATCTGGAATTTTGTCTGTGCCCTATAATACTCTAATTGTAAGAAACTGACTGGACATTTCATCTCCTTGCCAGATCTTTCGCTTTTGCCGATCAAAGTGTCATAAAAATTTCAAGATGAAGAGGAATCCTCGTAAGGTTAAGTGGACAAAAGCTTACAGGCATTTACATGGCAAGGACATGACCCAGGTTAGTAGCAAACTAGCAAGTTTGTTGTTTCCGATATGTTGTAATAATCGAAAGTCATATTTCTCCCTGTTAACTGAAATTCTATGAAATCAACCAGGATGCAACCTTTGAATTTGAGAGGAAGAGGAACAGGCCTGAACGCTATGACCGGAATGTGACAGAGCAAACTCTGAAGGCCATTCCTCTTATTACAAAGATTAGGCATGACCATCTGAAGAAGCACATTGCAGACAGGTTTGTTCTTGTACTCCTGTTTGCTGCCTGTTTGATTTTGAAATGTTTATCTTGTCTAATAATGCAAATTTTTTTTGCAGACATAAACCTGGTAAACGCAAGGAGATGCAGAAGGCTGCCAAGGAGCTGGAGCAGGAGCAGCACACCCACATTCTTCCAAAGAAATTTATTAGCAACAAGCCTTCAGCTGAGAAAACAAAGGTGAAGGTCCAAGTTGTTCAGCAGCACACTCAGGATAACTATATGGAAGAGTAGTTGGATGGCATTGTGTCATTTGTAGTCCTTTGTGCGTTTGCCTATCATGTTCTCGATGAAATATGTTGAGTTAATGTATTCGTGGACTATCCGCTAGTTTTGTACTATGTGCTACCTGATACCTGGAGTGGATGTGTGAGATGAGTTGGAATTTTTGATAGGGTCTGTTCTGGATCGATTAAGCGTAAATGCAGAATTCTTATGATCCTTTGTTTGTGTTCAATCGATGTGTCCGCAAAACATGTGTAGCATCATGCTTGAAATATTAAGAAGACTTGAACATGTGTAGCATCATGCTTGAAATATTAAGAAGACTTGAAGTCTCATCTATCGCTTGAATTTGAAATGGGCAGCCGGTCTGCTCTCCATGGCTTCTTGTGGGGACTGGGGACTGTGAAGTTGTGCTCAAACATCTCCTTGCTGATAATGTTGCTACCCTCGCCGAACCAAACTAGCTGGGCCACCAGGTCATTCCTCGATGGAAGCTGTGATGAATGATGGTTGCGCATTCTGTCATGACTAATGAGCACAGAAATGCTTGCTTCAAAACTATTTCCCTTTTTCTTCTGAACTCTTCACCACTACTTTTCTTACTGCTAGAATTAATTATCACATTTAGCGAAACTCGGAGAAAGCAAGCAGCAGGTTTGACACTAGTTAATTATTTATGTACCTGGATGGAGACAAGTGAAAGAAACTGCAAGGTCGTCACCAGCGACACGGCTAGCATCACCGACCTCAGCAAACGTGTTGCGAAACCGAAGTGGTAAATGTTAAGAGTGACCAAACATAAAAGTAAATCCTTTTTTAGGAGCATAGGACCAATCCTTAGTTTCATGATCTATTCTTCGATCCCTGGGCAGCTTCATGATCTAGAAAGTGTATATAACCAGGAAAATCAAAACAACCATAAAAGAAAATAAATCAACAGTTGCTAAATGCAAAGAGCAAGCGTAGGGGGTGTTCGGATGGATAGAGCTAAAGTTTTTAGGGGTTGTTTGGATACAAATGGCTAAAGGATCAATATGAGTGTAACAATAAGTACGTATGAACAAAGAATAGGAAGAAGAAATGTGAAACTTTTAGAAGAAAAGAGGAGAAAAGGAGAGGAGGAAGAAAAAGAGCACCCTATAGTTCTAAATATTAGATCCGCCACTGAGTGGAATCGAATAGCTATAATTGTGATAGGGGGCATATTTTGACTTTTCTTGATTCCTGAAAACTTTAGCCCTTTAGCTCATTTTGTGAATGGATGAACTAAATTTCGCCCAATGGCTACTATTAGCTGGTCCATTTGAGACAAATGGACTAAGCTTTGGTTTAGACATGGGTATCCAAACGCCCTTTTAATCTTCTTTTGAAGATATCAATTAAGTCATTCTCAGTAGGAGTTTCATCAGAATTTCATTCTCATTAAATGAAAAAACGCACCATCATGTTGGGTGACATGCAAGGTAATTATGAAGAGAGATAGAGAGTTTTATGGGAGGAGGGAGAGTTTGATCGCATAAAACCCATGATACACTTATCTAGACAAAATTTGATGTGACATTTTTGTAAATGGTGTAATGAAAATGTGCACTGAAAATGGCCTTAGAAGCCATCTACCAAGGTAAACCATTTATCATTAATTAGAAGCCATAAACTCATCTCCCAAGAAAAAAGAAAACGAGGCAAAAAAAAAAAAGATAAACAGACACAATATCCCCTTAATTTTTTCGTTACCCGTTTCTTTTTAAGAAAATGACGATATCCGCCTCCGCCACTCCTTACCTATATAGTATATCGCCACCTTCTACGTCCCTCTTCCTTTTTTTTCTCATCTTTGGTTAACCTCCTCTGTCTCAATATCGATCCCTTGCATTCCACAATTCTAGGTCTGCCATCTCCGAACCAGGTGAGAATCCTCTCTGGCAACTATTTTAATCCCTAATAATCTTGAGATGTCTGCACACTATGAATTGAATTCGGTGAAATGCATCGCAAAATAATGAACTATGTTGCAAAATAATGAACTATGTTCTTGTCCCAAATCGACTTTGTTTGGTTTAAACCTGCACAAGATGATTAGATCAGGAACAGATTGTTACAGCAGAATACGTCCGTAAATTAAATTCAGTTTGTTCATGTCCCAAATCAAGCTATTGAAGCGCTTGCAGCCGGCATTTCGACTATAGCCATTGAAGAAATGCGTAAGATCATCAGTGGCCATGAATCAGCTAAAATGTGCCGGAGATTGTGAAATTTTAGGCGCAAAAATTTCATAATTTCATGGATATGAATGTCTGTTCATGTTTGCCTTGGATACAATGCGGATGACTACATGCTTCTTTTTTAATGTGATTTGTTGTTATTTAGCTTGCTTCCTGTAAATTTTCAATGGAAGACAAGAAAGGGACAATTCCCAATTTAGTATGCAACACCTTCAAGTTACTGGAAAATACCTTAGGATTTTGAACTCATGGAATGGAGGTCAAATTCTTTAATCGCTTGCTATTCCTATATTCCAAACAAGACCTCAAAGCACAAACCTTAATTTTCACCCTCGTGATTCTCAGCTTCTCATTTGTGGATCTTCAGAACCACAAGTCAGGAAGAAAAGTTAGAACTAAGGCTCAGGTGGGACAATATCTCCTTTGTAATCTGATTTTTGTTCCCCTTCTCCTCCCTTCCCATCCACAAAAATCATAGATCCCGTATGCTAAAAGCCTGCATAATCATCTTTATAAAATTCAGGTCGGCTGGCCAGCCGTAGTTTCCTATAGAACAAGATTTTTTATCCACGGCAATGTTCCATTCAACATTAGTTCACAGCCAAATTTGTTTTATTTTTTCGCAGTTTCTTTTTGTCTTCGTATATTCATTGCGTTGATAATCGTCATGTTGAATTTCAACCTTTTAGCATCACAGAAAACCTAGAGCCTGTAGAACTGTTCCCCATGTACGTAGTATATGTTTTTTTTTGAACGGAATACGTAGTATATGTCTTTCAGACTCAACCAGGTAGACTTTTACCCTGCAGAGTATTATTAACATTGAACCTTTGACTCACTTCCATTTTCTTGGTGCATCAAGTTTCAAATGTTCCAACAAATGCCACATTGCTTTTATGTTGCACACACCAACTTGTAGTTTGTCAAGCGATGTAGTGCCTTGACAAAGCTGCAATTCATTTTGTTGCTTGCAAATGAACCCCATTTCTGAACTGCTACTAGTCCTTTGAGTTTTGCTTCGTGTAATCAGATGCTTCTTTGATTAGCAAAGCAAGTGCAGTCCATTATTGTACTACTAGTTTGTTAGGTGTCACAGAGAGAACCAGTTTTAACAGTGAAAACGACATCCTAATTGAGATTGTTTAACGCACCTCAAGTTTCAAACCATGGCATAAGTCCAATGTCGAATGTACGTCCACGTTCCTGAACTTTTATGTCTTTTCCTTCCAACTTCTTTTGCCGGGCAATCAAGGTATATAGAATCTTAATTTGTTTCTTTTGTTTATGTACCTCATTTTCCTCTTTGAGACAGTCCGAGGATATGATTCACCATTATAAAATCGAAAGGGTAGGGAGTTTGGAAATAATCAAAGTTAACGAACCAAGAAGATTCCCTTAACTTGTATGATTCTACAAGAACATTAGCAAACAACTTTGGTTCTTCATCTTGAAACCAGAGAACAAGTCGCCTTATGTGATTAGAATTTCATTACAGCATACCAATTGCCAAAGTTACATCCGATGTCAGTGCTTACTGCATAGTCTTCTTAGACACTCATGGTCACAGAACATGTTCCCTCATCGTCTGTACAATCGATATACCTTGGTGACTCTAAACTTATTTAGTCATCGTTGTTGCTTGCTTGATACTTTTACGTAATATATGTAGTGTATACAACATATCGGCGTAATCCTCATGTCTGTGCGCAGAGTATTGCTATGCAGCCGACCATGCTGTCTTTGAAAGTCCGAATCCTAATTGCCTATGCTTACATGAGTAATAAATATATGTTTCTGCCTTGATGTGTGTATACAGAGGATTCTGTCGTTCTTTTTAAGACTTTGTCTCATCGGTAGTTGTTTACTTGAAGCTACCCATTTCATTAATCTCTGATTGCTAGCGTAAGCTTTTCTTGACTTCCAAACCCATAAGTTGCTTGCTGAATCAGATTCCTCTGCAAGTGACTGTTTCTTTTACTTTTCACTGTCTATGGAAAGCATATATAAACATTGTTTCCCTTACAGTTGCCCGGTGCTGTGATCTGGCGACTAAGGGCTTCTTGAAGTATGTATATGGATATTGTTTCCTTTACTTTCTGAAATTGTATGAGGAGGAAACAGATGTATGTCGTCACTCTGGTGCTTTGATTTCATTGAAAATGGGCTGTGATGGCAGGAAGGTGTTAACGATAGGTGTTTCATTCATTCTTTGTATCCAGGAGAAGCTGATTGACGTTCTACAAACGAGAACAAACCCTCCAGGCTTCAGCTATTCAACGGCTTGGTAGAGAAAGAGAAGCATGGGTTCCTATGCTAATGGTAGCACCTGTGCAAATGATGATCCTCCATCAGTGGAGGAGGTGAAGGCTTTTCCTCTAAAAACAATGCCACTACATGCTAATGGCTGGTTGAATGACATGAAGATATCCTCACCTACTGCTATTCGTGTGAACATTGGTAACAATGGTGCTTTTGATCCAGTCTACCGAGCTTGGACTGTGAGTTCACTTCTTACTTATTGAGACCTTGTAGCTGTATCCTTGAAACGGTAAGAGCTGCAGGTGAGAAACTGAGAATAACCAATTCCTTGTCATTCACAGAAGAAGTATCCTTCAGCTCTGAACGCATTTGAAAAAATAGTTGCCTATGGAAATGGCAAGAAGATAGTGCTGTTCTTGGATTATGATGGAACCCTCTCGCTGATTGTCGATGAACCTGACAATGCTGTCATGTCTGATCAGGTAATTGCGTTCTCTGAAAGACTTTCCTTCTCTTTGCTGAGTTTTACTGAGCGATACATCTGTACAATATCATATATACAGATGCGTGAAGCGGTGAGGAATGCTGCACTGCATCTTCCCACCGCAATTATCAGCGGAAGGTCTTGTGATAAGGTGAATATAGTATTAATTATCATCCCCCATGAATTGTCGTATTTGCAAATTTATATCTTTCTGGACTTTTAACTTAACTCCTTTGAATCTATTTTAGGTGTTTGATTTTGTTAAGTTAACTGAACTATACTACGCTGGTAGCCATGGAATGGACATCATGGGGCCAGTGGGAAAAACTGGTTGCGTCACTGACCACAGAAGCACCAGCTACAGTAATAATACGGTGTGGAAACGCATATACTCCGTACCAATTAAGCCAATTAGCTATGACATATTTCACGGCTTAGCATGTTTTGTACAAAGAACAATGGATGTTTCATCAATTTAGAGTTTTTTCTCCTTACTGTTCTTTTTTGCAGAACAAGGAGATGAAGATCTTTCAGGCTGCTAGTGAATTCTTACCGATGATTGACGAGGTACAGAATTTCCAGCTTTTACAATTCCATATACTGAGAAGATATTCAATGCAGCATCATGTGATGCAGGTTTTTAGATTGCTCGTTGAGAAGATCCAGGAGATTGATGGTGCAAAAGTCGAAAACAACAAATTTTGCGTGTCGGTGCACTATCGCAATGTCAGCGAGAAGGTGGAGTTCTCACTTTACTCAAATGATTTTGGAAGGGAGAACCACTCAGTCACATTCACAGTTTCCTGCTTCTGATTCATTTGACTCCAGGACTGGCCACTTGTTGCATGGTGCACGGATGATGTCCTGAAAGCCTACCCTCGCCTCCGACTGAGTCATGGACGAAAGGTACGTCCCATAATGAAAACCAGTACTGGTGCAGCGACTCTTGAGGGAGATGAAACTGACTGCTGCAATGCAGGTTTTAGAAGTTCGTCCAGTGATAGACTGGAACAAGGGGAAGGCTGTGGAGTTCTTGCTGGACTCCCTAGGGCTAGCTGACTCTAGCAACGTGCTCCCTATTTACATCGGAGATGACCGTACTGACGAGGACGCGTTTAAGGTCCATAGTTTGTGTCGATACAGAAGATCCATGCTTCTTTCATGTCGATAACAATCAGCTTGATGGTTTAAATCTGCAGGTTTTGCGGGAAGATAAACGGGGCTTTGGAATTTTGGTGTCATCTGTACCAAAGGAATCTCATGCATTGTATTCTCTGGTGGATCCACCTGAGGTAAATTCATGATTTGTGTGGGGGTTACATATTCATCAAGCTATGTAATTGGATTGCTTTGTTCATTATATATATATATCAAACTTTAAAAAATGCATTGGTTTTGAAAGGGGGAAAAGACTAACTGTTTGTATTCATATACTGAACTCTCTGCCATTCCAATTGTAGGTGATGGACTTCCTGAAGAGATTAGTGAAATGGAAGGAGCAAGAAGCATCACAAATAACAATAAAGTAGTTGATAGTATTTGTTGATTATCTTATTTAATTTATGTCAGAGGACTAGGGCTCTAAACTGCACATAGTGTCTATTTTACACTCTGTAGCCAATCTCTGTATTTTAGCCTGGCAATATATTGTTAAATGGTACGTCTTCATGTAAAAGAATGCAAAGCATTCTGTACCAGTCAGTGTTATGAACAATCAACGTCAGCAATTAATTCAGCATTATGTTTGAAGGAGTTTCTTAATTATTTTCTGTGGTTCAAAAGTCCGCTGAGTTTCTTCACAGAAAAGCCCCTTACAATTTACAGTGAAAACAAAACATGTACTACTATGTTTCAAATATCAAGTAAAAAGTACTCTGTAGTTCAAACTATACCAAACATATTTTTACAGGATATGAAAAAGGAAAGAAAAAGTCTTTCTCCAATTTGCACCTTAAAAGATATTATTCCGCTAAACTGTAAATCCATCCTGCTTAAGTCCGAGCACAAATGGCCTCCTTTTAAACTCGAGTACCCAGCA
The DNA here is from genome assembly GCA_022530915.1 of Paspalum notatum. Classification (NCBI taxonomy): domain Eukaryota; kingdom Viridiplantae; phylum Streptophyta; class Magnoliopsida; order Poales; family Poaceae; genus Paspalum; species Paspalum notatum. The sequence continues at coordinate 45,353,251 of CM039685.1, forward strand.
TACCTCAATTTTGTGCCCTCTTATTAATTAAGGGATCAGAGATGACTTGAGGTTGGAAATCTGGTTTCAAGTACTCCGAGAGCAAGGAAGCATACATCTCATAACGAGCAGTCATGCGGAAGGCCCATTTGTCTTTGATCTGGCGGCATAGGTTGAGGTCCATATCGGAGATGATCAAGCCACCTCGGTAGCGTGATAGAGATGGGGTGCAAGAAGCATCAGGTGCTGAGAAATGGCTAGATCCATAGAAATGGCCGAAGTCTGCATGCTGAGGTTTCCCGTCACCAGATGTGAATGGATTTGGGAACACTTCTGTGCCAACCCGGTTAATTGATCCAACGAAGTAGCTGTTTGCAATGGCGGCATTCCTTGCCTGAAGTAGCACAACAAAATGTAAAAAAAACAAAGTTACCAATTGCATTTATAAATAACATGTGATATAGTGCAGAAAAGAGCACGATAATTTTCTCTGACCTCAACAGGCCACATTGGCTCACTGAGTTCACCAACAGTAGCAGATGGGTTGAACACTATTTCAGCTCCATTGAGGCCAAATGCAAGCCAATTAAGGGGGTGATGTCTTCCATAACAAATGTTCACTCCTATCTTGCCATAAGCTGTTTCAAAAACTGGATGCCCAGTGTTACCCTCCATGTAGTATGTACTCTCATTGAAATCACCAACTCTTGGGATGTGATTCTACAAGTAGTGTTTATTAGGACACTGCAAAAGCTTTGTGACAGATCACAGAAGGGAGGAATAGAAAATGCAACAGAACGAAGCCAAACCAGACGAGAGAGAGAGAGAGAGAGAGAGAGAGGGAGAGGGAGAGGGAGAGGGAGGGAGGGAGGGAGACAGAGAGAGAGAGAGAGAGAGATGATGTACATACCTTTCTATGGATGCCAATTATGTTGCCATTATTTCCAATTATGACAGCAGTATTCCAAATAGTCTCCCCATGCTTTACATCCCTTTCCAGGATTGGGCTCACTACGACCATGTTGTACTTCTGTGCAAGTTCTTGAAGGAACTGAGTAGATTCTCCATCAACCGGTTCAGCAAATTCACACCATCGTTTCTCACGTGTGCAGAAGGCAAAAGGCATTGTCCAGGCTTCCTGAATTTTGATGTACAAATGATTAAAAAACTATATTCCTTTTTGGAATATAACTCGACATCCTGAACTATACATTTCAAATGTCCCACAAAAACAATGCAAGTTACTCACCTGCAAGCACAAAATATTGACACCAGAAGCACCAGCTGCATCAATGATGGGTTTTATTTTGTCCATGATTGCCTTCTTTTGGTCAGCAAAGTGACAAGTAGTGGGAACAGCAATTGAATTCTGAATTAGACCAACTCGAACAACTCTTGGTTGCCTCATAAACTCTCTGTCTGCACTGAACCGGAATGCCTGTAGCACAAGTAGGGTTAAGTTTGTCGATCAATATAAATAGTTTCTGATTTTAGCTGCTGATGTCTTGAAAAAAGATGCTACATCTCTGCAATTACATAATCAGTTGATAAGGAACCATTGGCAATAAAAAATGGCAATTTTATCAGGAGACAATAACCTGCACATCAAAATTGTGTGTTTCTGCAAGAGTGGTTGTGGCTTCAGATAGCGAGATAGCCTCAAGAGGTCGTGCACAATTCAGCCCCAACAGCAATCGGCTTGCTTCCTATTAACATGGAAACGATGCCAATGTCAGCAAACTGAACCTAAATGTCATGTAGATATTCTATGGCCCAATGAAATAGATTGGAAGGTGAGCTCAGCAGGGTTAGTATTTACAGCAATTCTGAGACCAGACCATGGGCAAACTTCACAGCCTAGGAACACAAAGAAAAAAAAGAAAGCACACAAATTTCCATAGAAAAACGACGGGTCGAACAGGACTGCAAACGCAGGTAGACATGTACGTAAACGTAACCATCACAGTACAAATGTCGCAAGAAGCATGTTTTTTTTTTACGCCAAATACTTCAATCCAGCAGTACATCACCCATGGAGAAGGTGACTAGTTGACGCACAACACTACTACCTGATCATCAAGCCAATTCAGAGAACCAAGGCTGTCCACAAAGTTCACCAGATTTTTCTCGATTAACTTGCCGTTCCAGTTCCGGGCCGCAATATGTTTATCCAACAACATCGTTGACTCAGCACGTGAAAAAGAGTTTGCACGCGCACACTGACGCGACTGAATTTTTGGAATTCGAAAACGGCATCCAAGAACCAAGAAACGGACACGGCGGACCGCGAGACGAATCTGGCCCCCCCCCCCTAGTGAGAGATGGAACGAGAGAGCAGGAGTACCTGGAAGAGCTCGGGGGAGAGGTTAGCCTCCAGGAGCCTGTGCAGGGACTCGTACCCGCCGATCGACCCCGCCGGCGGCGGCGTCTTCTTACTCTCCTCCCCCTGCGTCGCCTTGCCGTTGCTGGTCGCCATATCCTCTCTCTGTCTCGCGCGCGCCGGGAGCTTCTTTACACCTTCGGATTGGACCGACCTTGGGAAGAGGGAGAAGGGAGCAGGGCTCTTCTTCTTCAACTAGTGAGAAGTGACGACGAAACGCATGTGATCATCTTGATTGGCTTATTGTTGCTTGCTTCAATGCTTCGTCATCGATCCACCGATCCCATTCCCATGTGATGTGATTTGGATTGGCTTCATTAAAATTAGTGATGAGTACTAGAATAGATAAACTCATGTGCGTGATTAACTCTTAATGTATACGTGTCCACCAAAAGACGTAAGCGGAAGATGAAGGCGGGTTCTTTGGAATACGTAAACGTCCTCAACACACGGCTTGGCCTCTCGATCCTAAACGGACGGCTCCTAGACGGAGGAAGCAGATAGCCCGCCGCGAGCTTACAGCCCCGACGACCGCCGCCGCCGCCCAGCTGCCGATGGCGGCCGCCGCGGCAGCCCGGCTCCTCCGCCTGGCCCCTCGCAGGCTCCAGGTTCCCAAAGCCTCCCCGCTCGCCGCGCTCTCGTTCCCACTCCCGCGTGCGGCGCCGCTCGCCGCCGCCTCGAGGCGGCGGCAGCGCTTCTGCACAGCGGCGCAGGCCTCCACCCCCGCCAGCACCGCCGCCGCAGAGACCACCGGGGCAGTGGGAGAGGCCGTGGGGGAGTTCAGGAAGAGACTGCGGGTGTCGGACGTGAAGGGCGGGGAGGACGAGGGCGTCGCGTGGGTGGGCAAGGAGCTCGCCGTGCGCGGGTGGGTGCGCACCTGCCGCGCCCAGAGGACTGTCACCTTCGTCGAGGTGACAACTTGCAGCTTCGTTTTGCTATGGTTTTGAGCGATGGGAATCTAGAGCTTTGGTAATGCGTGGCATTAGCAAATTTTACTTTAGCTGAAATGCTGGCGCGAATGATTAGCAGCTGGGTTAACTTGGTGATGCCTTGTTTTTGGACTAGGAATCTAGGATATTGAATAGGATGATTGGTTAGCATTTCAGCAATGTTAGCAGCTGCTTAGATATAATTGGCTAAATATTATGAGTGAAATATAGCCTTGCATACTTGAACAGCAACAGTTCATCTCCTTTGCTTTGGCAATGAACGGTGATGACCCTAGCTACCAGATCATAACACTATGCTCATTGTGCCATTTGAGCCATTATGGTTATCCACGTCATAAAGGAATTTCTGATATTATGTACTCAAGTAGCTGAGTAGCTCTTGTGTTTGTTTATACACATGCATAGGTTGTTATGATGATTTGCTCCAGAGGAATACATTCTGAAACTTCCAACTTCTAGGTCAATGATGGTTCTTGCTTGTCCAATATGCAATGCGTATTGACTCCAGAAACAGAAGGCTATGAACAGGTACTATGTTACCAATTTAGCGAAGGTTGCAAGTTTATACTTCAATAAACTTATCTTAAATTGCATTAGTTGTAGTTTATTGATGTAAGACTATAATACGGTTTATTGGTCATTATTTTCAATGATGGCTGTCAGATAGACTCTGTCACTACTGGAGCATCTGTACTAGTTGAGGGAGTAGTTGCAAGCAGCCAAGGTGGTAAGCAAAAAGTAGAGTTGAAGGTTTCAAAGATCACTGTGGTAATTGTTTCATTCTTTATAATTTATTTTGGTTCATGCATTCTTATGATAAGAACATACCTTGTAACCATCCTTATTGTGTTTGCATATAAAATGTGAAGACTAATCAGCGATGTTAATTAAGCATACACAACAATGTTAGATTCTCGACCAAGAACTTGGAGAGTGCAGCAACTATATTCTTCGTGCCTTTATTTCTTTTCTTGTGTCCTAATTTTTATTTCTCTCACTTTTCTTCTTGCAGATTGGGAAAAGTGACCCCATATCTTTTCCTATACAGAAGAAGCGGGCATCAAGAGAATTTCTTAGAACTGTAGCCCATCTCCGTCCTCGAACAAACACTTTTGGTGCAGTATGTTCTACACCTGTACTCACTGCTGCTCCCTTTTTTCTCCCCTTCCTGGCATTCTTAACTTCAAAAGTTGCCAATTTGACATTCTTTTTAGTTCCTTCCAGTATAAAGGTTCATAGCTTCATAGGCCATGATATTGGAAATGATTCATGTCCTTTCCTTAATTCCTACCATTACAGCAACAACACCAGCAGCAACAAAGCCTTTCCCAAGCAAGTTTGGGGTATGCTAGAGTTGAAACCCAATACGAGCTGCCAACAAAGGGGGAAGGAGAGAGATGAGGAAGAAGAACAAGGCCTAAAAATATACTCATGCACGTGGATAGCTGCTTTCCAAGCGCTTCTATCCAAACCCAACTCTCTCACTATATTCCATCCTTTTAGGTTCTTCTTGATTGCCTCCTCCCATGTCAGGTTTGGGTGGCCCCTACCCCTCTTCACATTTATCGCTTCTTATGATGCTGCTATGAACTAGTGCCTCTGGAGGTCTTTGTTATACATGTTCAAGCCATCTCAGCCGGTGTTGTACAAGCTTTTCTTCAATTGGAGCTACCCCTAGCCAATCATGTATCTCTTCATTTCAAACTCGTTCCATTCGTATATGACCACAAATCCAACATAATATGCAACATACGCATCTCTGCAACACTTAATGGTTGAACAATGCCACCTTTTAGTTGGCCAGCATTCTGCACCATACAACATCGCTGGTCTAATAACTGTCCTATAGAATTTGCCTTTTAGCTTCTCAGCTTGACTCCTTTCCCTCCATTACTCACCCAGAAATTGAGAAAGCCCTTTATTAAGTCTTGTTCTGTCTGTACTATTAGTTCCCCAGTGAAACCTACAAGTTAGTACACAAGTTGTAAAATGGTTTCCTATGCAAATTTCTAGAGTTAGCAATGATATAATTATAGAGGACTCTTTATTCATCACAAACGTGGGTCACTTAGACATTGGCTGCACAACTTTAAATAATTGATATGCTGTGAAAATATGATTTTTTTACCAAAGGTTTTTGTATTTCTTGTTCTTTAATTATGCACAAATTTGTCCTGTGGATTGCTTACTGTGTCTGCTGGTTCTTATTTAGGTGGCAAGAGTGAGAAATGCCCTATCATATGCAACTCATAAATTCTTTCAAGACAATGGATTTGTTTGGGTATCAAGTCCTATTATTACTGCCTCAGATTGTGAAGGAGCGGGAGAGCAGTTTTATGTGACTACTTTGGTTAGTTTTTCTTCAGTATGTTTCTTTAGAAAGACTACTTGGTGCACTCTAGAATCTGGTTGCTGTATGGATTATGTTTTGCTCATCTATCTAAAACTGAATCTATACCCTATTTCAATGTTTGCTCAGATATACTGATTGCAGCTAATGCTCCTATATACAGTCTGATGAGCTGCCTAGTCCTGCTGTCCACATTTTCGGAGTGCAAGTTGCAACTTTTTTGTTTCTGTTGGAGCCTTGTGGCAAATATAAGTTCCTTAGGTCCTTGCATGCAAAATATTTAGTGTATGATGAAAGTCAGACACATCCTCAGCAGCTTTACTGTTAGATCAGGTTGCATGTATTGTTCTGTGAACTGTAAATCATTGAAGTTACACGCCGTAGCAGTTATATTAGAATCATGCTATAGTTAAAATTTGACCATGGGGGGGTCCATATGTATTTTTGATGCATATTATTTAACAAAGTTTGTTATTGCTAGTGGCATCTCTTATCTCTTCATAACTTTTTTTCCTTAGAATGATAAATACCTCTCCATTTTGGCTTCTTGTTCCTTTTTTTTTCTTATGCATTATGCGTTGTATTTGTAGTTAATATTCGTTCTCTTCTGTAATATAGCTTTCAAACAGTGTTGAAGGTGGTTCCCTAGTTAAAGATATTCCTGCTACCAAGGATGGAAGGGTTGATTGGTCACAGGTAGTCTTTCTCTCTGTTAGCATGTTACCTGTAACCTGTCTCATTCTATTGATATGACGTGTTACTGTATATTTGATGTTATTTGGTTTCTCAAAACTGTTTGAGAAATGTGAACATTTTTGTTGTTACTTCTGCTAGGATTTCTTCTGCAAACCAGCATTTTTGACGGTGTCTGGACAGCTTAACGGTGAAACATACGCTTCAGCTCTATCTGATGTAATTTTGTTTGCCACTTTCATTTCAAACAGTTAACCCTGTTGTGTTTGATAGCTATATTTAGTTTCATATTTCCTCATATTTATTCTCTCTCCAGATTTACACATTTGGCCCGACATTTAGGGCTGAAAATTCAAATACCTCAAGACATTTGGCTGAATTTTGGGTAATTGAAATTCTTCACATTTTTTAAAATCCTACATAAACACTGAATTCACAACTTATTTTTCTGTTTCGTTGTTATGAGTGAAGATGATTGAACCTGAACTTGCCTTTGCGGATCTAAATGATGATATGGCTTGTGCAACTGCATATCTCCAGTATGTAGTAGGTGCCCTCCATCAATTTTCTCTTTTTGCTCAAGTCTACTGCTATCCATTTCATTGGTGAATTGTGGTTTTATAAATGCTTCTGTGGTACACAGTGAAATTTGAGTAGATGTCTGGACCTACTTTTAACCTAATTACTGCCATTTCATGCAGGTAAAGTATATTCTAGAGAACTGCAAAGAAGATATGGATTTCTTCAATTCATGGGTTGAGAAAGGCATAATAGACCGATTAAATGTATAGGCCTTATCTTTAGTGTTTTTTTTTTTTTTTGTTGTAGCACTCATGGCGACAGTGCCTACCTTTTGATTCAATGTACCTTTCTATTAGCTGATTGCTGGAATTTCAAACTCTTTTCTGCTTGTCCCTAGGATGTAGTACAGAAGAACTTCGTTCACTTGTCATACACTGATGCTGTCGAGCTACTTCTTGGGTCCAAGAAAAAATTCGAGTTCCCGGTAATTGATGACTAACAGCTACTATAATGACTTTCTCATCTTTGTCTCAGTAAAATTTGTCTCGTGCACTTATTTGCAATTTAATTTTCATTCACAATCTTAACTGAGATTCAAGTTTATATTGTTTGCATACTTGAAATGTTATACATATCTTCACTTTTCAATGTTTATATTGACAAATGGTGGTTACTTTGATATGTATGAAATCTATGTGCTTGCTTGTACTTAGTTCCACATACCAATGTTCTTTCTCTGAGGTTGCAAAGGAGAAAGGCTGATCTGAAGTGATAAGCATAGAGAAATAAATGATTTATCTGGCCTTATTTTTAAACAAATAATTCAACAGGTAAAATGGGGGTTGGATCTGCAAAGTGAGCATGAGAGATATATCACAGAAGTTGTTTTTGGTGGGCGGCCTGTAATAATTAGAGATTACCCAAAGGTTTGCTTATGCAATTGTGAAATTTTAACTTATCTTGAAAGAAAGTGATAATTCCTTAAAGACATCTTTTCATTTTTGTAGGAAATCAAAGCTTTCTATATGCGAGAAAATGATGATGGAAAGACAGTTGCTGCAATGGATCTGTTGGTTCCTCGGGTATGCACATACAAGCAATACATCGTATATAAAATTCTTAGCATGTGAATGAATAAAATGGAACAAAAGCTTTCTATCGCCAACACGACTTGCGTGTCTGTTCAATGCCAGGTTGGTGAACTTATTGGAGGAAGCCAGAGGGAAGAGCGTCTTGATTACCTTGAAACTCGGTTGGATGAGCAAAATCTGAACAAGGAGAGCTACTGGTGGTATTTGGATCTACGGCGATATGGATCAGGTTAATAAATTAAGCCATGTTTATGGATCAGATTAAATACATCAAATTTTAACCCATGTTGAAATTGAAGGGGAAAAAAAAGAATGAGTGGCGTTGTTTTTTCACTTTTGGTTATTGATAGTTCACACACATTTTCCCCCCTTGCTGCGATCTATGACAAACTACTTTTCTCTGATCCAGTTCCCCACGCTGGTTTTGGTCTTGGATTTGAGCGGCTTGTCCAGTTTGCGACTGGAATAGACAACATCAGAGATGCCATCCCATTTCCCCGAGTTCCTGGTTCCGCTGAGTTTTAGCGCCCACAAAGTGTTGTAATATGTACATGCTTGATGCTTTGCAAACATTCTTTTCTAGCTAGGATTTTGGGAAACGCATATGGTGTACTGTTTCATCACTGTACAGGGTTGAGCTGACTCGTTGCTAATCTGGGGCAATTCCGTACAATGGAAAACTTCATTGTTTGATGCCACTTGCGTCAAGGACGACGTAAATTTCATTGAAGTTGCATTAGAGTATGAACAAAGTAATTTTGTATGCAAGGATCATTTTTTCCATGCATTCTATCCCATTGTTTATATTCAAGTTTTACTGTATAATTACAATGTCATTTTCGTACTATGCTAGACTTGGTCTAAGGGCATTTCCAATGGCCGGTACATAGATATTTTTTTAAAACGTGCAGAACACGTTTTTTTATTAAGAATAAAAGAGCTTTACAACGACCAACCCTCCGAGACCGACAATTAATCGCTAGCATAGAGTTTTTTTATTAAGAATAAAAGAATTACATTGGTTTGCTCAATTGATTCAATACATTGGTTTGTTTGCATCTAAGTCGCTGCCGTATTCTTTTTCGACAGAGAATGCAGAACAACAGTCCATCAGTGTCCATCCTTGTGTGGTGCTGTACTGGTATTTTTCATTTTTTTAATACTACCTCTATTTGCCGGTTAATTTATTTTTAAACTAAAAAAATAAACAAATAAAAAAGAACGGAAGAAGTATCATCTAGAAGCTCGATTCCAAAATTCGAAGGGTAATGCCACACTGCCACTACACGGTATACTGTACATTCCTTGCAACTTGCTACATCCTGTCTGACAATCAAAGCTGAATTACTGCTACAACTATAAGCGAGGCTCGGTCTCAATACAGCAGCGGCTTCTCCATGTCGATGTCGGCTGCTCTATCCGTTTCCACCTTGTCAGCATCAAGAACATGCCCTTCTTTCTTCTTCGCCCACAGAACCACATAGAGCCCGGAGAAGAGGAAAACCATACCCAGCATGCTGCATCCAAGCGTCAAGAGAGAGATCAATTCGTTCCATGCAATTTATTCGAGTTTGTTTATTTGGGTTGGAAAACCAACATAAAACCAGAGGTCAAATGCATCTTATGATTCATGTTGTTTTCAAACCAAAGGCAGGCATGGGTGGAGCGGATCTGGAACCTTCTAGTACCTTCCTGGCTGCATGGCGCGCCCGAGGAAGAGAACGGAGAAGACGGCGGTGCCCACGGTCTGCGTGGGGCTGAACATGGAGACCATCACGGGGCCTTTCTTCTCCAGCGCCCACGTCTGGAACATGATGCACGCCGAGCTCACCACCCCTCCCTGCATGCACCACCGACATCGTCACATCGACATGAGCAAGCAAGCAAAAACAACCGGTCACGCCACGCTCGATCGGTGCAGCTTTGTCGACATCGTTTCAGTTTCAGCGCGCATGCAGTATACCACGAACACAAGGGAGAGGACGATCTGGAGGCTGATCTGGGGCGTGCCGGGGCTGAGCCGCCCCGCCGTGACCACCTGGAACGCCGCCGTCATCGCCGCGCCGATCAGCGACGTCACGGAGCAGAGCGTGAAGGGCGCCGGGAAGAGGAGCATGGTCGCCGACTGCATCACGACGGTGCCCGAGAGCACGAGCACCGCGCAGAGGAGGAACATGCAGCCCGCCACCCAGTTCGCCGACGCGGCGCGGTCCGGTGACCGCGGCAGCATGTGCCCCGACGGCGCGTCCGGGCTCTGCAGGATGCTCATGGCGACGGCTCCCCCCAGGCAGACCACCGTGCCGAGGATCTTGGCTCTCGTGTACCGGCATTTGAGATCGACCCTCTCGAACCTGCAAATGCGGACCATCGTGTCCATTTGAGATCATCTCAGGGTGGTGGATTGGATTGGATTGTTCCCCGTCCGCGGCGGGAGTACTATACCCGAGACAGCCGGAGATGACGAAGATGAAGCCGGGGGCGAGGTTGGGCATGGCGGAGGCGATGGCCGGGGACGTCATCTTCATGCCCTGTAGCAGCAAGGCCTGGAATGCAGTCACCCTGGAAGAAACCAGCATGGCCGTATCACAACAAGCTCATCTCATATGAGAGCAGCATAATTACTCGTTAGGTAGAGCTTTACTTTCTTACCCTCCGAGAGCCAGCACGACGAACTGGAAAAGCAGCCGGCCACTCATCTCCGACGGCCATTTCTTCCTGTTCCGATCCACATCCAACCCGGCCGGATTGGCAGATCATCGCGATCAAAGAACGTACACGAACAACAATTCATTGTGGCGATATGATAAGCTCAAACCTCTCGAGCTTGACGGCAAAGGGTACGGTGAGGATCCCGGTGCAGAGGCTGCCGAAGGCGACGAGGAAGAGCGGGTCCAGCCCCATGGCCAGCACCGGCGTCACCACCACCATGTACGCCGCGCCGGCCAGCTGCACGCCCACCAGCCCCAGCGAGATGGCGCCGTCCTCCCAGCACCCGCGCCCCACCACGGCGTCGTCGTCCAGCGGCAGGAGCAGCGGCACCGAGGCAGCGCCGGTCGCCGCCGCGCCGGCCATGCACGCGTTTGGTTTCCCTTTTTTTTCCTCCCTGGTGCGCGCGCGCAGGCGTGGCAGTGGCCTCTCCGCACGCCCCGCGGGCCCTCGCGTGGCTCTTTCGCGCTTTGCTATTCTGAGGGCGAGGCGCCCTTCTTCCCGCCACGGAGTTGGGGGAAGAACGGGCAGCGGGTTCCTGGTAAGTTTTCATACAAATTGGATTGCTGCAGCAGTAAATACTAACCGTATTTACCTCTAGCCCATCATCAATGATTTACTGTGAGACCTGAGTTCAGCAGATCGCGATGTATATGTGCATTTCAGACGACTGATTAGATAGATCCAGCAGATCGTGCAAATGTACATTGCCAGAGAGCGTGGAAAATGAGATGTCTGATCGTGCAAAATAGACAACTAGATATACAAGCTGCTGGAGTCAGACTTAGGAACTACACACAGTACACACTAATTGTGCCAGTGCCACAATGCCACAGCAACACAGCAAGTACCGGTAAGAATTCAGAAAATCAGATCGGCTGCGGTGCAACAACCCAACATCAACTCAGAACAATTTTTTTACAACCGTTAACAACCATGCCAAGTTTTGTTTGGCACCAAAGGGAGCGTTTATACAGGAGATATCCATGAAAGAGTATTGCGGTTGAACAGTTAGCGATTTAACCCAACTGATACTTCACTTCAGGGGTTTGTGCCTCCCTTGTAGACCTAGGTGTGTCCGTAAGGCTGACCAACGATTTCACAGTGTCAGCACCGAACCTGCCTGCTAGGGCACCTTTCTCAGCGATCACAAGTGATTTCTCCTTGACGAAGCTTTGCAGTTTCTTGGTATCCAAATCCAGGCGTTCTTGATCTGCACCAATAGAAAATGAAATAAGCAATTGTTACATCTGTATCGTCTCAAGGACCTGCCTAACTATAAAGAAGTTAGCAATTGCTTTAACATATTTTTCCTGAATCTTAATGAAAATGAAGGAAAACATTTTGGATCCCAGAAGAGCATCAGTAAACAAATGAACCAAGTGTCAGCAAAGAATTCTTTGCACCCAAGCCTGCATAACATACTCATTTTAACAGTTTGTGTGCAAAAAAAAAAAATGCAAAGGAAATGCAAGAGTTGCAACCAAAGCATGACCTACTTGAGCTTTAAAATCGACAGTAGAGGCCATACATCTATGGAACCTAGCACATCGCTAATAATTCCAAATGTACTGATTTTATGTGGAGCAAGATTCTGGAGCATACCTTTTTCCAGAACAGTGTGCGCCACATGAAACGGAACACGGGCAAAAATATCTGATCCAGGAAACATTAGCCATGTATGTTCTTTAGGGCTGTGATCTCCACAAGTTGGGCATATCTCCTTTATCAACTGCTTGCCAGAGCTCCCTTCAATCTCTTTCATTATGACCTCAAATGGAGATGGCACACTGGTTTTCGTTGTCCTTGCTTGTTTACGGAGGGCTGTCAGGGCCTCCCTGTTAGCATTTCTTATCTTATCATTTTCCACCAACTGATAGTAACAGTGAGCAACAAATCAGAAGAGGAATATTGAGACTCTCATCTGGTATAATAAGGCAAGTCAACACATATGAACCTGATGCCTAGCCAGAAGAACTTGTTCGGCGTCAGTCTCAATGTCAGCCAGAGACTCTTGAAGCTGCTTCATGTTGGGATCCATTGTAGAGCTGAGAAACAATGTCAAATCATTTTTCAAGAAGAACATATTCATCCTCATATTGTACAATAATATCCTAAAGTGTCATATACAATCTTCAGAATCTCAATTCTAGCTATCCATCTTCTATGTTAGAAGGTACACAATTTTGAAAACCTGAGACACGTAAAGAAAAATGCTAGAACAAAAGTAGAATTTCAGGTCATGTAGCATCAAAAGTCTCTTTGGTAGAACACGTTGACCACATTGCTCCTAGCTGGCGCAATAATACACCTCAGGCCTATGCCCTATAGTATGATTTTCTAGCTTCAATTTCAAATTTGAAGACCCTGAGTTAGAGCTGGGCTAGGACCAATCTAAGCTTGCAGAACCCCCGGCCCTTGACCCGTGGCTTCATGCACATTACCTGCTCATATGACCTGACACATGCGACCGAAATCCAAAATTTTCACAATCCCAGTGATTTTACAATCCATCCTACTCGCTTCATTGATGACAAACAAGCTATACATACATGTGAATCAGAAAGTTCTCCAGCACAATCAATGTAACAAAAAGAAATGAACCATTGCTTGAGTTGGACTATTCAACACAGATATTTTCTTTTCTAAAATATAATGCAACCGAGGCGGCGTAATATGTTGAGTCATGTACTCATGTTATGCCTAGTTGCTTGGGGGCTGATAATAAAGGTCTAGAAATCTTAGTTGCTAGCATGAAACACAAAATCAATTGCGTATTTGCATTCAAATACACTAATGCAGTACAGTAGAGGGGCATACCTAGTTAGCTACAGAGTGCAGTCCAGGAGGCAGCAGATGCAAACCGGTAGACCACGCTGGCCGCTAGCGCTAGGGGATGGGCGCTGGCCCAGGCAGGATAGAGTGCCGGGGCGCCTGCGTGGCTAGCTCTGGCCACCGGCGAAGATCGCGCCTGGCCGCAACCTGGGTCGCCCTTGCCGGTTGGCGCCTGGAGTTGGGATCGCTGGTCGCGCCTAGGGTTGGGACTTGGGAGACAGTCCGGACTCAGGAGGTCACGGGCTAACGGCGCCTGGTGCTGTCCCGCCGCGAGCGCCTCGCCCCTCGCCGCCGCCTGGGATCTGCTTCCGCGATTCAATTGGGCTGGGCCGTTGGTCACGGTTTGGAAGCGAAGTGGTAAGACCATCTTACAAGTTGCTATGACACGAGGCCGCCTCCTCATGGGCCTGGGTTGGCCCACCAGTATATGAAGGGCAACGGTCTTGCTTGCACACGCCCCCGGGAGAAAGCCGTCATTCGCGCAGGCTCGCGGGCACAGCACAGCTGCGGTGCTCGGCCGGACCCCAGAGATGGAGGGCGACGCCGCCGGAGCAGACGGAGGAGGCGGCGGCGGCGGCGGCGGAGGAGGAGGTGGAGAGAGGTCCAGTTTCGTGATCGGTCTCATCGAGAACCGCGCAAAGGAGGTCAGTGACGCTCTGAAACCCCCCACCGCATTCCCCCGATTGCTCGATCAGTCCGCTCGAACTGGGCCGCGCCGGTTCCTCTCGCGATTCCAGTTTTGTTCCCCGGATCCTCCCCACGCTCGGTTCGTCCTTCGCAGGCAGGATCGGGCGATCCGGCCTCGTGAGCGCGCATGCGCTGTTGCTGCTTCGATCGTGGGATCGCTTAATTGGTTCGCTGCTGTCCTTCGTCGGATTGCTTGATTTGGTGCGAGTAGGGCTTTTACAGTTACTTGTTCGGATCGAGCGTCGTAGTCCACAGTGCGCGAGTTGTTAGTCGAGGGTTTGGGGCTTTTAAGAATTGGTGCTTTGTTTATCTGCCCCTGGTTTAGAGTCGAATTGTGTCTGATATGAACACAGCGGTTGAGGAGGGCACAATTATTTTAGGGCTCTGCTGTTGCACTGTTGGTCTGATATTATAGTGTGCAGTATCGGAGAGTTGATTTTGTTTTCTAGGAGTAGTGCATAGCAAAGCTCCATTGCGCTATTATTATAACTCCAGCACGGCGGTTAAGCAGAAAATCATACAGAAGAAGGTTGTCTACAGTAACTGGGTTCTGAAAATGGATTGCAAGCACTTCATTAGCAGGGAAAAGGCGCATGGGCACTTTTTTTTTTTACCCTATTGACATGGCATGCTAGCGAGCCAAAAGGCAGCTGAGATATGTGCCAGGATATAATTGAACATTTAGAATTCTAGGTTATATTTATCTTTGTTCAAGAGGCATCTGATTCGTGTGCCCCATGTTGTATTGTACTATCATTATTTTGTTGTGCCCGTTTTGGAAATAATTACGTTGTAGCCTGTTAATATTCTGGTTCTGAATATGGACATGTGTTGTTGTCTCTGTGTATATGCCTTTACACATCAGCCGATATGTTTAAAGTCATATGGTGATAAACAAATTAAATTAGACTCGAAGTATTCATAGATAGAGGACAACTTGGAAAGCGATGTATCCTTTCAGTGGTTTGATCATCCTTTTGTTGAAGGAACCAACTATGATAAAAGTGATACACTGTTTACTGTTACAGGTTGGCGTTGCGGCCTTTGATTTGAGATCAGCCTCACTACACCTATCTCAGTACATTGAGACAAGTTGCTCATACCACAATACAAAGACTCTACTTCATTTCTATGAGCCCATGGTTGTCATTGTGCCCCCGAACAAAACAGCAGCAGATGGTATGGTTGGAGTTTCAGATCTGGTTGGTAAACATTACCCAGCAAACAAAAAGGTAATTGCTATTAATTTGGAATTATCATCTGTGTTTTCAGTGAAATAATTGTGTTCTAGAATAAACAGAGATGATTTTATAGGTCACAATGGCACGTGGTTGCTTTGATGATACGAAGGTACATTTCCTCTCGCTGCATCCCACCATTGTTCTTTCAATTGTTGGGGTTGACTAACTTACACTTGACATTGTAAATGTTCCCTTCAAGGGTGCTGTGATGGTGAAAAATCTTTCAGCTAGAGACCCATCTGCGCTTGGTTTAGATACTTACTGCAAGCAGTATTACCTTTGTCTTGCGGCTGCCTCTGCAACAATTAAGTGGTATGTGTGCTGAACACACTGCGACAACATGAGTCACTAACTGTTATGTTTTACCCTGTTAAACTTCATTTTACATTTTACAGGATAGAATCAGAAAAGGGCGTGTTTATTACCAACCACTCATTATCAGTAAGTTCTTTATGGTGTTTGGCTGGAACGTTTGGGCTCCGTGATCTACTTATTCAGTAGCTCACCCCAGGCACTTAGTCCTGCCTACTGGGTGGTCAGATCATGTTTTTTTAACAGCATGTGTAGTGACCCTCTCTGGTTTCCTCTCTGGAGGGTTTGTCGGGTTGGGTGTGTTATCACCTTTGTTCTTAATGAAATTATCTGCAGCTCTCCTGCATGTTCAAGAAAAAAAATGTGAAGCTTTTGTTTCACCTTGAAGCTCATTAGTAGTTTATTCATTATGAACAAGCAGAAGTTTAATGTACATATTTGTTCTACATTTGTTGACATTTTATCTGTATATATGCACTGTCTCTAGAAATTCTCATTATACGCACTGTTTCTAGAAGTTCTCTCTTTAAGTGGAATCTCTGTTGTAAATGGCAACAAATTGCAAATTATATGTAACTTTTATGATGTTTCAATTTCTAGCTAATTATTCTAGTTATCACTGAGTAGCCAGTATATGCATGCATGCATTATGTACACACTGGGATCTTGAGCAGTTCTTTCAAAAATTAAGCAGATATTTTGTGTGTTTGACTGCACCCTTCTATCTTATTTCCAAGACTTAGACGCAGAATACAATATCATTCACTGAATCTAAACCACTCCAAAATTAACATGTGATCCTCAAAGACTTATTTGTTTCCTACAACTTTGATGTGTCCATTACTCCTGTGCCCTATGAAACTTCGAAAACTGGGATTTGAAAGTTGTTACTATTCCTTTTTCTATCTATTAAATCTATATTTGTCATCATTAAAATCTCTCTTAATGCCAGGTTACATTCAATGGTTCATTTGACCATATGAATATTGACTCAACCAGGTAAATCTTTGGGGGTAATGTACCTTTAAGTGAAATAAAGTTGTATTAATTCCATCTTGTTCAATCTCCTTCACCAAATGAACAAAAAAGGAGATGTTCAAAGACTTTTGTGAGACCAAAATTGCCTTAATTGATTGATATGTACTTGGCAGTGTTCAAACATTGGAAATTATTGATCCGCTACATACTGAACTATGGGGTACAAGCAACAAAAAGAAAAGCCTTTTTCAGATGTTGAAGACTACAAAGACTACAGGAGGGTATGCCTTCAGACCTCCAATTACTCCCTCTTACATTTATTGGCATTTGATAGTCTTCTGATAGGGTTAATCATGTTAATTTTCAATTTAGGACTAGTTTTATCTTGTGTAGTCTAAAGCAGTCATTCCAATATAAGCTATCCATAGATCTTTTTTTTTTTTGTATTTTAGTTGTACATTTAAGTTGTAAGCACATGAGCTATTCTCTTTGGCATGCTTATTCCAGGACTAGACTGCTCAGAGCTAACTTATTACAACCATTAAAAGACATTCAGACCATCAATGCTCGGTTGGACTGCTTGGTAAGTAAATTTACAATGTATCTGCAAAATAATGCCTGCAGAGTTGATCTATAGTTCATCACCGCTTAACATTTAAAACAGGCAAAGCATATTAGAAAACTTCTTATTTTGCTCTCCCCTTTTCTTGTTTCTAAGCAATTGTCAGAAATACCTCCTATTGGGTAAATACATTTCAATACTATCCCATGCATCTGCATTGGTTTGTAGCTGAATTTTGTGTCTTACCGTGAAGAAGAATAAATTTTGAGTATTTCAGGCTTCATTTGCCTATAGTTGGTAGTCCACACAAACTAATAGACTTCCTAAAGATGTGAAAGGGTAAATGGTAATTATGCGGCATGATATGTTTAGTAATCCACATGCAAACAAAATTAAATACAAGACATTATGTATTAACTGTCCTTTCTTGGTTCGTTTAAAATGTTCATGCAAATACTGTCTATCATTTCTAGTTTCTGGTATTG
The DNA here is from genome assembly GCA_022530915.1 of Paspalum notatum. Lineage (NCBI taxonomy): Eukaryota > Viridiplantae > Streptophyta > Magnoliopsida > Poales > Poaceae > Paspalum > Paspalum notatum. The sequence continues at coordinate 45,371,022 of CM039685.1, forward strand.
CAATGTCCTAGCTGTATGAGATTTGTTTTCATCCTGTTAGAATTGTCTTAACTTGTACAGTAAGTTGCCAATATGGTTTTTGTTTTCTTAAAAAAATTAGGGTTCCCTTCAACCATGGTTGCACCAATTCCATTTGTTTCTCAATTTGGCAGAACACTTGAATATGTACAGATGCAGAGGTCTCTGGAAGGTTTTTTTTTTTAAAGTGCTTGCTTTTAAAACCTTCATGTGCATGCACTTTAGCATGTGATATGGGCTGGGGTAAACATCTGTCAGAGAAGACCCAGACAATGACTTGGTGGTAGAAAGAAGTGTTGAAAGAAAGCGCCAGAGAAAGAAGGGAACCCAGGAAGGGGAGGTGCTAGGCTGATAGAGCACGTGAGGGATTAGAACTTTACTTTGACTATTCATAGCTTACCCAAATAGATGGACCACTGCCCCTTAAATAAGAAACATGCCAAAACAACCCAATTAACAAAATCTCTTTTTTTTTTCTCAGACACCTGTTGGCTTATTATTTAAGTACACTCAGAAGCGGGCAATGATATGTTACAGTAGTAACATGTTTAATTAGCAACAGGTTTCCTAATTAAAAATATTACAATGTTTCCAGGATGAGCTAATGAGCAATGAGGAGCTGTTTTTTGGCTTAACTCAAGGTCTTCGAAAGTTTCCAAAAGAATCAGGTTAGTATAAAGCTCTCATGTTTCTCTGCTGTGTAAATAAATGTGATTCCAACTGTCTCAAAACTTTCTTATTCTTGCTATACGCTAGATAAGGTTCTCTGCCATTTCTGCTTCAAGCCCAAAAAGAATATGGATGAGGCATTGAAGCCTGCCAATGGTAGAAAGAGCCAGATGTTGATTTCTGATATTATTGTTCTTAAAACTGCTCTTGATGCCATACCATTCTTCTCTAAGGTCTGATAAACCATTTTATTTTGCTCCTGAAAAAATAAGCACACATCATCTCTGGAAATAAAAGTAATTGTCAATGTGTCTAATGTGTGTTCCTTCCGTCATAGGTTTTGAAGGGGGCAAAGAGTTTTCTTCTGCGCAACATTTATCAGACTGTATGTGAAAACCCCAAATATGAGAATATGAGAAAGAGGTTGTTTTATGGCCTCCTTCAAAGTGAAAGTTGTATGATCTTTTCAGTCAACATATTATGTAGGGACTACCATTCTGTAGCACCATGATAAGCGAATTGTGCATTAAAAATCGGATTCCCTTCAGAGTTTTATATATCTTTCTCCATAACTTTACACTGAAAAACAAATTTGAGTTTCAGTGCATAGTGACAAAGGGATCAATAATTTTTGCTAATCTATCTTGCTTTGTTCCTACAAGTAACAGTGGTCAAAACAAGAGTATCAAAACAAGATACTACCTTTGGTTACAAAATGTTGTCGTTTCAGACAATCACAATAAGCAGAAAACAGGTTAATTGTCTTATCTGAAGCGTAAAATTTTGTTGACCGGAGGTAGTTACCATAGTTTGTTCTGTAATCTGCTTGTAGTTCTAACATTTCACCTTGCAGAAACAGTTATGTTTGTTAGTCAACCATAATAATACATATTGCGTCCTCAAAATCAGGCTCTTGTATTGTCTGAGATTTCTATTTCTAGCCATAATGCCAGTATTTCAATGCTTGCTAACTATAGTATATAGCTGTATTGCTCTGGATTGTTAGAATTGTTGCCACAGTATAATGTTCTTATGTTTCCTTTTGTGGTCCTAGAATCGGAGAGGTCATTGATGAGGATGTGGTTCATTCGAGGGCTCCATTTGTAGCCTGCACTCAGCAATGTTTTGCTGTTAAGGCAGGAATTGATGGGCTCCTTGATGTTGCTCGTCGATCTTTCTGTGATACCAGTGAAGGTGGTGCTTATTATGGAGTACATCCATTCTAATTCATATTATTCACACTTTTAACAAATTGTATTGCAGCCATACATAACCTCGCCAAAAAGTACAGGGAAGAATATGATATGCCAAATTTGAAGATACCCTATAACATTAGGCAAGGATTTTACTTTATTATACCCCAGAAGGACATCACCGATAGGCTTCCTAATAAGTTTATCCAGGTAATATGGGCAGCATCTTACAAAATCAGCTTGTTACCTGTAATATGCTAACCAGGATTTGTGAATTCTTTGTAATCAATTAGGTTGTTAGACATGGCAAGAATGTCCACTGCTCAAGCTTGGAGCTTGCTTCAGTAAGTTAACTTACCTGTGTTATTTTATAGGCATCTTAATATTAACCATAATTTTTTGCTCTGCTGCAATTTTCCAGTAGGGCAAATGTTAGTCAAGAGTGCTAGCTACCCAACATACTTTATCAACTTTCGATCTTTACATTACCATCACTCTGACTGCGCTACCTTTGTGATCACTACTAGTACCTCTATCACAACATTGCTAACTTTTAGAAAAGAAAGGTTGCAGACCAAAAAGGAAAAAGAGAACGAATACCTTGAAAACAAACTACAGCAACCCCGATCAAAAGAAGTCAGCCCAATCTATGGCCTAACCACAATTCTTGTAGCTTTTTGGATCCAGCCAGACTCGAAACTCTCATCTCCTCAGAGAAAAAATGTGCAGTCCTGGGGAGAGCCCTTTTGTTTGCTTTCCTCCATCATTCTGCGAAGTTACGATCATTACGCCTTGGAGCCACTCTTCTCAGCCCCACCTAAGATAATTTTTGTGCCAAAACTGCCTGGCAAACACACAGGAAGTGAGGATATGCTGAATCTTTCCATCCTCCTGATCACATAGCACACATTATCTGGGATGAGTCCATGAGGCTGTCCTTTTTGTTGGAGGTGATCAGCTCTAGTAAGGGAGTAAAGTAGGTTGTTGTATTTCTATTTCTCTCTTTAATACAAATATACACAACTCTCATGCGTGTTCGAGAAAAAAATAATGGGCCTTTGTGGATTTTAGGTATTTTGTGGACCATACATCGCCATAATGGGCCCTCCGCCCTTGGATCTATTGCACAATTAGTATCAGATCAGTCATGAAATATATTTGCATTGTGTACTGATTTGGTCAATATATTTCCTTATCAGTGTACGTATTTGATCCCATTGATGTGAATATTTATTTCTATAAATATGGTCAAAACTGGGATAGTTTGATTTAGGAGAAATATAGAAATAGCCATATTTTGAGGCAGAGGGGGTACCTTCTTTCTTTTGAAAGATACATTTCTCTTTTATTAATTTGTGCATAACGCTGACAGGCACACTACTGTAAGATAGCTTTATGATCAAGTATTTTGTGTCCAATTTTGCAGCTGAATGTTAGGAATAAGTCGGCTGCTGCTGAGTGTTTTTCGCGCACGGAACTTTGTTTGGAAGGTAGCAATTAAGCACTGATATTTTTTGTTTCTATTTGGTTCTTGATTTAGGCATCATTGGGGTTCTGTTATTTTGTTGGTTGACTTCAAGAATTGTCAAGCAATTCCTCTACTTAAAACTTAGTTTTTTTTTCTGAGGAAAATAAAGTATAAATTTCTGCCTGTTCTAGCTAATAAATGAGATACCATGTAACATGTTCCATATATTGCTGTAATACAGAGAGCCTATATTTGTTGTCATCTTCCATGAAAGTAGCAGCAGTTAGCCATTATAGAAGAGTGCATGCCGTGACTTTGCATTTATGCTCTCTGTTCCTATAATACTATGCTTCCAATTTAACTTCAGTCAGATATCTGGTAATAAGATTTCATGAACCATACCTTTCAGCATTGCAAATCAAGCGAATGGACAACTGAATCGATAACCTTGAATGCACTGTTTGCAATTTATCTCATGAACATTTCTAAGCAAATATGATGCTAGCACCCCAACATTTAAAAAAAAAAAAAAAAAAAGTGGTGGGCTGTGGGCAGAGGATCAATTGAGTTTCATGCAATGATGCATTTTGACCTCCATGCAGATGCCTTTAAGCTGCCCAAGTTTCTTGTTTATCATTTCAGGGCTTATTGACGAGATCAGAGAAGACATCGGTATCCTCACACTGCTCGCTGAAGTATTGTGTCTACTGGACATGATTGTAAATTCTTTTGCACATATAATATCTACAAAGCCTGTTGATCGCTACACAAGACCAGAGTTCACAGGTGGGCAATTAGCTCCTAACCATGCATGCTGTTACTCCTTCCATTTCACTAATATTTGTTCAGGCCAACCATTGTGCATGGACCGAGAAACCCATGACCAAGTGAAATTATGTTGAGTAGACCATGCTACCCCCTTATTAATGCAAGAGAAAGCAATCACTTCCAGACACTTGAAACATGCAAAAATAACAGACTTAGATCTGTATACATGCATGCTGTAGTTGCACACTTTGACTTAGATCTGGATATTATGAGTTCCATAAAAGGATGGATCACAACAAAACTCAGTTAAACCCCTGGACAAATATTTTGAAACGGATACTCCAAAGATTATGGACAAACATTGAGAAAAGGACTACTGCAACTGTGAATAGTATCATTTTTAGTGTTATAGGAATATTAAGAAGGGAACATATCCGGTGCAACTGAGAAAACGGTGCAACCACCGTGCAAACCCTACTAGAAAAAGTTTCAAAAAATTCTGAAAAAAATCATAAATGTACATTTCAGCCTACCCCATCGATATATAAAATTTGATGATCAAATTCGTCCTACTCTAGTAGTTACAAAAAGGATAAATTTTCTAACAAACAGTAAAGTTCAAATGCACCCCAAATTGTCTTTTTTTGTAACTGCTAGAGTAGGACGAATTTGATTATGAAATTTTATATATAGATGGGGTAGGCTGAGATGTACATTCATGATTTTTTTCAGAATTTTTTAAATTTTTTTCTAGTAGGGTTGCACGGTGGTTGCACCGTTCCCTCGGTTGCATCGGATATGTTCCCTATTAAGAATCCATCTCTACTTGTTCATGACTTATTTATTTTGTTTGTTTTTAATTAAGCAGATGATGGTCCAATGGCAATCAATGTCGGACGACATCCTATTCTGGAGACCTTGCATAGCGATTTTGTTGTAAGTTGCTTTATTTTTACTTTTTTTTATGATTTCTCCATGTTTACTTCATGAGCATTTTTATTATTAATTTTGCTGATTAAAATGCCATGGCCTATGTGTTGTTTCTGTCATACAGCCTAACAATATATTTCTCTCTGAAGCATCTAATATGGTTCTTGTCATGGGGCCAAATATGTGAGTGGCATAGTATCTAAGTTGGTGTGCCGGATATTTATTTATCTGTGGAAGTTCATCTAGTATCCGGGTTTTTTTGGTTGTTGCAGGAGCGGAAAAAGCACATATCTCCAACAGATATGTTTAATTGTCATTCTTGCACAAATTGGATGTTATGTCCCAGCTCAGTTTGCATCCATAAGAGTTGTTGATCGTATATTCACACGGATTGGTAATGGGGACAATGTTGAAAACAACTCAAGCACGGTATGTGTTTGAAAACATTGTGCTAATGGCTAAACATGCTATTCCCGGATGAGAATAAGCTTGATCTCTTCTAAGTGATATCAACCTTGTTCATTGTGCCTTGTTATACAAACTGTTCGTGGAGTTAAAGAATTATTCTATAAATGCATGAACAGTACAGTCCTTGTATCTAAGAGAACGCCTATGCATAAAAAGTAAACAGTGATATTTCCTTGTTATGGCTTTGACAGTTACTTAGATTTCTTTACATTTCTTTCCTTGCCTACTACTACCTCCTATTTGTTATTTTAAAATCTGAAAATTCTCAAACCTAAGAAACTAGTGAATACCGCTATTGTTGTTAAGTATAAGTAGCTGCCCTGTCTTTCACAAATAGTACTTATGCATTTTGGTTGATTGGAGCATGAAACTGGAAATGGAATAAAATCTCAGAGGTTGTATGCTCAATACACAGAGCAAAAAGTTGAGAGTTCATTGATGATACTGGGTTTGGTGCATGAAAACCAACATTTCAACACACCTTTTGTAATTTTGGAACATATATTGAGGTAATGTAAGTTTCTTTGCAGTAGTATTTATGAATTGTAGTATTCTTTCTAACCAGATTAAATAGGACTATTTGACGAAATTGGCATGTACTGTTTTGTTGGAGTATGTGTATGCAGCCCATATATTGGCCCATGTAGGCCCATGTACTCTAGACTATTTACCCACCCTCTAGGGTTTGGGAAGGAATTAATCCAATCATTCTAGCATGTTTCTTCCTGGAGGTCACATTATTCATCAATAGGCACTAGGCAGTAATGGGTTTGACCCTTATTAGTAGTCTGCATCAGTTGATTCTTGTCAAACTGATACAATTGCACAGTGTGTGATTTATTTATTTATTTTCATAACTAGTGATCGCAAATTTACTTGGTACATAGCAACTTCCATTTCCTATTGAGTTCTGTTGATGTTTGTCTAGAAAAAATGATATTATTCTTGATGTATCTAACTGCTTTTATTTGTCTTTACAGTTTATGACAGAAATGAAAGAAACAGCTTTCATCATGCAAAATGTTTCTTCAAAGTATCTCATCTAACCGCTGAAGATAGATATTCAATGTGTCTTGTATTTCTCTTGTTTACTTCTCATTACCACGTCCTTACAGGAGTTTGATTGTTGTGGATGAGCTTGGAAGGGCAACATCTTCCTCTGATGGGTTGGCAATAGCATGGAGCTGCTGTGAATATCTTCTTTCCATGAAAGCGTAAGAACTACTAACCAATTGATCCTCTGTCCCAAGTTGTAAGGGGTTTGGGATTTGGAGTAGATTTATGCATTATTCTATGTATGTGTTTTGTATATACGTCTAGATTCATTAACATCCATATGAACATGGACGGATGGAGGAAAGTCCAAAACCCCTTGTAACTTGGAACAGTGGGAGTACTAAGTAACAACATTCACAGAAAAATTGTTTTTCAATGTTCCCCTGACTTCTGTTGTTCTGCATTTCCTGCATCCAAAATTTCTGGAGTTTATGCTAAAACTGGTTTCTTGAATCAAGTATGTATCATGTAATGTCCTCCTAACCTCTAAGCTGCTTTACAGTTACTGATGATCTTTAGTCTAGCACATCAAAGATATATATTTTTCGACTTGTTATTACTCTAGCATATATGTTGTTGTGTTTCAAAAGTTTCCATTAAACTAGTTACTGGTATTGCAATGGTTATAAATATCAAAACTAGATATACACATCAAACCATGGCCACTTATCATGTCTGATGTCTGCTATCACAGTTCATTCTCTGCAATAGATTCAGCCAATTGTAAGTAGAGGTTTCATTAAGATATGGAAAGGCGATGGTACTGATCTTTTGGTGGAAAATGATATAATAACGCTGCCTTTCACCCATGCAGATACACTGTTTTTGCCACTCACATGGAACGCTTGGCAGAACTTGCAACAATGTATCCAAATGTGAAGATCCTGCATTTTGAAGTTGACTTGAGAAATGACCGCTTGGATTTCAAGGTCAGTAGTACCCGACAGGCCAATACACTGAGAGATTTCAAAAATATGATTCTTCATATCTGTAGCATTAACATTGTACCAACCCCCGCATCAGTTCCGCCTGAAGGATGGTATCCGACGGGTACCACACTATGGGCTTCTGCTGGCCAAAGTGGCTGGTCTCCCTGCTTCGGTGGTTGACACTGCAAAAAGCATCACTTCACAGATCACAGAGCAGGTAACCTGGCACATATATATATTGCCTTAGCAAGGCTGTGGCGCCATCTCATGGTCATGGGTTATTATATAACATGTACAACATGTAGCCATTAGCCAACTGCTGATCACTTGCATCCGGTGTGTCAACATGTTCAGTGGTTCCCTTTCTTATCTTCCACTTGAGCAGAGTTTATCAATGTTGCCCGTTCTCCACCTGGAGGTGGTGATCTCTGTACTCAATTGTACATGTAAACTTTTTGTGTTTGCCGTTGCAGGAAGTGACAAGGATGGATGCCAACTGTGAGGAGTTCCGGTCGCTTCAGATGGCGTACCACGTTGCGCAGCGGCTTATCTGCCTGAAGTACTCCAACCAAAGCGATGACTACATCCGGGAAGCACTGCAGAATCTCAAGGAGGGCTGTGCTGCAGGCCGTTTAACATGACAAAAGATGATGCTTTCTCTGAGAGTTAGATTAGTATATGAGCTCAATTCGTGTGGCGCTTTGTATTGTTTCTCAGGGGTACGCTGCAGGATCCGTGCCGATGCCAATGCATATGGTCTTTTGTCCACGTCAAGCCATCCGACGCACATCGGCTGTGATCAAATAACGTCTGTCGTGCGTTATTATTATATGATATATGATTAATATAACGCTAGAAGCGAAGGCGCTCATGGCGCAGTGGCCTGCAGCAGGCAGCCTACCGTGCCGACCCCTTAGTGAGGTTCGGTGGGAACGGTTAGAACAACGTTGATAAGCCATAGAATTTCTACAAAATGATAACTGGAAATAAAAAATAGAAAGACTGTTCATGAACTGGAAACAAAACAATTACACTCGCGATACATATATTAGATACAAACAATGTTGGCATTTTTTTCTGCCAAACAGCAGCACTTGAGGGATACTGTTTATGAACTAGTCTGGAAATAAGACTGGGTCAGTAGAAAGGGCATCAAAAGGGTGCATCCACTATTCTAACTATTTTTCTCTATAGTGCGCAAATAGTGTTTTGTATGCTGTGACCTTGTCTAAGAATACAAAGACTGTCTATGAACGTCTTGGGCCGGGCCGAAATGACAGAACAAGTACCGGCTGCGCACCAGCCAGCCCGTGTGTTCGCCTGCCTGATCCGAGCTGGCTCGGCTTATTCTGAAGTTTCCTCGGCTAACCGCACGTATCTTTTTCTTTCTATTTCAACATCTCATTTGTGCAAGTTAAGAAAACATCTAATTAGCGTAACACCCCCGTCATTTTCCACAGATTAACATTTGCGCCCAAAATACATGGGATAGGATGTCTAAAATCTATACAATGTCTGGCTTTTGCTCGTAGAAACAATAACAAAAACCCAAACGTGGGAACTAGGACGCGCCGCAGGAGTGCAGGACCATTAAAAAAAAATGAAGGTGCGCGACCGAAAACAGATGTACTGTGCTTCAGTAATACTACTATAATTTTACTCCGTTCTAAAAAAAGAAATCCTACTAGCAGCCCTTCCCAGCACTTGGGGAACTCAAATGCGCGAAATGAGTTTAACGCCTACAAAAATCTAAGGAAAAAAAGAGACAATATGTTGGTTATTATATACCCCTCCGATCAATCCTCCTCTTTTGTTAACTGCTGCATACACACACCATCAACTTACTAACCGCTAGGCTACAGGCTTTCACCAGGTGTTAAGACAGCCGCCTATGTGTATGAAATGATCCCTGTACGACTTATGGAAGCAGGAGTGTAAAATCATTCACTTTTGTCACGATGCCTCAAAGTTTTGAATATCTGCCTCAAGAACTCCTTTTCACCACGGTATCTGATCAAGCAGGGAGCACTAGAATGACTATCACAAGTAAAATGCACGGATGTATATTTTCGTAGTGATCTGGTACTTACATCTCGAGTGACGAGATGGTCAGACACATGGCGCCGATAGCTATGTGAATGGGAACGGTCTGCTTGAACCTCGCTCTGTTCAGGAACACCCTCTCAGAGAAAATGGTGGTCAGGCCAGAAATGAGTAAAATGCCCCAGCCTGCTGGCACGCAGCGCTTGAAGGAGAATGAACCCTGCAAACAATGCCATCAGGTACTAACTTTTGTTACACGGTGCAATGATAACCTAGAGAAATCTCAATACGAAATTTGAACAAAACTATACCTTGAAATAGTTTTTGATAAATGTCACAGAATATGTGATTCGGAGCAACATATCTTTACAGAAGTCAAGGCACAAATGAGGTTGCTCAGGGGAAAATGCATTAAAGAAAAATCAAAATGGCAGACTGGGGGATTAATCAAAGGATACTGATGGAATTAGCAGCAATTAACCCGACAGCTCCAGCAGATTTAATCAGAACAACATTTAGAATGATGTAAATCACCGAGAACAGAAGCAACATATTATTTGACTGATTAAGCTGGTTTTCATTTGCAACAGCGTGAACAAAAGATTCCGATGTGCCTGATATCACAAATGAGCATAATCAGCACAGTTTCATCTGCTCCGGAACCATGTACTAGTACTATTTATGATATGTTAAGAGTACCCAGTTCTCGAATACATAAATGCAAAAAATAAGCAACGCTGCACATTCGTGACAATAACCATGTAACCCAATAGGTCATTGAACTGTTGTCTATCTACTGTTCCATATGCATCAAAACTGAGACAAGATTTAACAACACAAGGCAACTATAAACTGTTAGTCCAAGGAAAAAAAAGAAACATACATACATTAATTAAATTTATGAAATATAGAATATAAACATGAAATATCACAAAGTGGATCTAATGAATACAAACCGTTCATCGCTAAGCTGATGATATAAAAACAATAGTAACGAAGAAGTGTTGAAGCTTCTCTATCACTGCGCCTTTCCCCATAGAGTAGTTTTAGAACGGTATATGAATAGCTTGGACCAAATGAAATGATCACCAAACCTGCACAGTCAGGGAACATGGACAATGAAGTTGATGGCAAATAAAAAATTATCTTAAGCAATCCAAGCTAAGGAGTGCGAATTAATGGTACAATACCAACAGAAAAACATCAAATGTACCTATTAGCATAATGAGCTTTAGAGCCCCAAGCAAAGAGCCTTCAAGATTGGATATATTCCTGGGAGTTTCTCCTGTAACATCATACAGGTAAATATTAAAATAAAGATATGATATGATGGCAGTACACTGTCTGTTAGAGAGAGAGAAATAATAACACATTATCCACGTTTTTTTTTTCTTTTGCTAATATCAAGTAGACGTTTAGTTGGCGAAATTTTATATAGAGACTTGATAGCCCATTCCAATAATGTGAGTACAAAGTTCAATCAGGCCAAACGCTCGAGATAAACCAATAGTTAGGCAGCATGAAAATTGAAGTGTACAAGAAAGAACCTGCTAATTGGGCAAAGGTATTATATGAACTCTCCTCAAATGGCAAGAAAATTATCCTAACAACCAGACTCCCTGCAAAAAGAGAATAAAATGAACAATATTTAAAGTAATCCACTACACTATGAGCAGACAGAAGTAAATAAGAAAAATCGTGTCATGCTTGCCTAGTTTATCCACAAGACCATAGGCGGCCTGGTTGTATGGAGTATCAAATGACATCAGAACAAATTTCTCGCCTTCTTGGAGGATCAATTTTCTGAAAGTCTGGCCTGTAAACAACACGCACATGTGCAGTAATTGTTTGTCGTAGTCCATCAGGTTTGAAAACCTGACAATAGGTGTGTTTGGCGTCAATAAGCAAATGGAACCGAACTTATGAGAAATCAAACCTAATGATACAAAAAGATGCAAAGACAAATTGAGAACTAACCTTAACGGAAGGAGATCAGAAGCTTTAGAATCAGTAGATAAAAGAAAATACGACCAATATCCAAATAAAATGCAGGCCCCATAGACAACCTGGGACAAAGAAACTAGAACCAACTTGTTCTGCAAGAAAACAAATTATTATTACTTTAATAATGCTTTAGTGATCAATAAAAATATTTTAAGCTAAAAAACAAGAGTAAATTAGACCACTAACTTCAAAGAGATTGAATAAAGTAAATGACTCATGACTATTACCACATTAACATGTCCTTTTATGAGGATGAAAGTTGTTAAACAACGGAAGAGGGTAGCTGCCGGTTCAGTGTACATTCTTATAGCATAGTATTTCTTTCTCTGTGAAATAATATATAATGGTTCCGCCAGTAACTCCAGAATACAAGCAAATCCTATCATTTGAAAAAAAAAAACATATATTAGCTCTTAACATATGGAAGTGTCAGAAGACAAGGTCTTGGGTTTTCATGCAACTATTTGTGTCACCCCAATTCCTGAGTAGTTGCTCAGCTAAAAATACAAATGTAGTATATATTAATTATTTCTTTTTGCTTTGGAAAGATAGTTTGGGGATAAAGTCATTACAATCACAAATGAGGAGATCCTTAACACATATGGGTGCCTGGTCCCTTCAGACCACAGACTGTATGCTTAGCTAAATTAACAAGTTCATGAGCTTACTCTATCACATTCTTAACATGACACACTGTGACCTCCAGAAGAAGGCACATGAAACTATGAAAACCATTATTTCCTTGAAAAAAAATATCTCCTATTTGAAAAAAAAAAAAAAAAAGGGAAGAGCCAACACCACTGCTGAACAATCTGATTCAAGATGCCAAAGACATTCCGCGTTCAGTGGTTCTTTAGCCTATTAGTTTGCCCTAGTTGATCCAACTAATCAACTAACAGAGTAACAGTTCATTGGCACAAGAGAATTAATCCTCAAAGGTCAGATGATATTGAATATTGACTATCATGGCCAGCATGAATATAGAAAAATGAACATCCCAGCCTATATAAAAAAATTAGTGCATGCAAGATGGCTTACCAATGATCAATGTAGCTTTTGCAAAGGTGTCAGATAGCTTCAGTTTCTTTGCAGTCAATACAAATAGGCTTCCAATAGAAGTAATTAAGATGGAAAATGGAACTACCATCCAAGCTACCTTTAGTATCGCTTCATCAGTCAGCACATCACTGCAACATAAGTATAAAGACAATATTTTAAAGGGCTGCTCCAAGGGAACAGGATTAGAAAGAACACTACAAACATAGGGTAAGTTGTCCTGAAATTTATGCAGTAGAGAACTGATACTTTTCAATAGCGTATAAAAACTGCTGAGAAGTGGAGTTAAAATGCCAATCTCAAATTTGTACAATTTGGAATCATGTGAATTCTGTTAATCTGCTGCAATGGAAGCTTAGTAATCCTGACATCTTCTAAATGGTTTATCTTAGATAACTATATAACCAGAAGATTCCATGATCCATGAAGATATTGATATAATAAGGGATTTAGAGCTCTTTGGTTAGAGATGCCTATGAAAAAGTATGAAGCCAAAATTTAGTACTCTTTGGTTGGAGATGGATAAGGAAACAAAGAAGGTTTATGCTACCATCTTTGCCCAATTTTATAAACTGACCTACTCCTATATGAATTTGTGTGATCATTGTGATATTAAGTTTTAACACATTCACTTTTCTGCTTTCCTTTGGAAACTTCTAAAAGAACAGAGACTGGTTGAGGGTTCATTTTCTCTGATTCCTTTCTCTCGCCTCCCTTTTTCTTTACTTCTAAAAGACCCTAATAAACAAGAGAATCATATTTTTCAGAGCCTTTTTTAATACTCTCTCCATCCAAAGAGAACTATGCAGCAGAGAGTACAAACATTTCACATGAAAAACTGGAAAAGGCATCATGTCAAATAGGAGCAACAATCAGATGGCCGTACCGCCGTACCAATTAGACCATACTACAACTGCTTTCATATTAAGTGGTTTGTTGTAACAAGTGAATATTTTTAAAGGTGATGGGTCATGGGTGCTATGCATTGTACATAATTTTTGTACTGTTTCTTAATAACAATAAATAGATATGCTCACAGTTGAAAACATCTGCATACATGAGCCTCACAATTGAGCCTGAATTGGTTCATGAACTCCATATATGTAGATTCATATTAATATACCTCTGGGAATCATTACGCAAACATGCACGCCGAAACCCCTCCCGGCTCAAAAACAAGATGCAGTTCATAAATAGAGGAAGTTGCAATGCAAATGCCTGCCAAACAAACAACAAATAAATAAGTAAACATTTCTATTGGATAGTATAAATAAACAGAAGCATCCATGAACATATAAGAGATATTGCTTGTGAGACATCTATATGCACAGGGCATTCTAGGTGTTCTGAATCATTGACATACATGGTTGCTACTGGGCTCCATGATGAAAACAACACGAGTCACCTTCAAACACCCAAGACATGATAATACCTAATCACATTTAGCAGATCCCACACATTTGCCATGGGATAGAACCACAATGTCTCCACTCTCCACTCCTCAACTAGACCGTCACCGAATCCAAAGAATCTATGTTTGACAAAAAATGATACCTAACCACAAAGGGAGCCTGGAATTCGGACAGGGCCTGCAAAAATTCACAAGGGGAGCCTGGAATTCAGACAGGGCCTGCAAAAATTCTAAGGTCCAGATGAGACTAACGACCTTGAGGTGCATCAAATACCACCATCAAGCTGTAAAAGTAATTCCACATGACCACATCACGTTGATTCCGCAATGCGATCGCTTGGTTCGGGAGCCAACGGAAATCGTAATAACCCCATTATTGAACTGCAGTAGAAGAACGAACAAACGAAGCAGAGGAGAGATCCACACCGACACCGCACCGTCGTCCGCGCCGAGCTGGCGCACGAACCAGATGTTGAACACGAATGGGATAACCCTAGAGAGGAATTGCGCCGCTGACACAGACACAGAAAGCACACCGGGCATTAGATCCCATAATCTCAGCATCGATCAGTCAGTAAACGACCGGCGAACAATCGAACCGTCAAAAAAAACACCCCGCGAACGATCGATCAAAGCGGGTGTGAGGGCAGCGCGCGGGGCGTACGCACCGAAGTTGTACTTGAAGACGCCCATCACGGCGGCTCCAGCGGCCGCCGCAGGGGGCGCCGCGGCGGCAGCCACCCCTGCTCCAGCAACAAGTGCCGCATCATTCATCGCACCGGCTTCGTCGGCTGTTGCTCAGAGTGCCCCGGACCGGCCACCCCGTGCTTCGCGCAGACGGACGACGGAGGAGTGGAGCTCAGCGGCGGCGAGGCGACTGGCGGTTGCGGTTGCGGCTATGGACTCCGGGGGCGCGTGTCGTCTTGGCCTCGGGCGTCGCCCCTCTGAGATGCCATCTGACCCGTTCAATCCTGAGAGCTCCTCTTTTCCTCTCGCACAAGGCCTTCTTGATGCAAATTATTTTCGGAGTTTTAAATATATATATATATATAACTAAAAATATACTCTATCCGTTTCAATTTATAGGTCGTTTGATTTATTGACATAAGTTTGATTTATTCGTCTTATTCAAAACATTTACTATTACAATTTTATTTTCATTATGATCTAGTTTAACATATACTCTTTCCGTCCCAAATTGCAAGGGATTCTAGGCCTATGATAGATTCATTCATTCCTCTGTGCATGTGTGTTTTAGATTCATCAACATCCATATAAATATGGACAAATAAAAAGAAGACTAGGATCTCTTGAAATTTGGAATTGAGTGTGTAATATACTTTAACTATGACTTAAATTTTTTCATACTTTTGTAAAAAATTTGAATAAAACAAGTTGGTCAAACTTATTGTAAAAAAGTCAACGGCCTACAAATTAGACTGAAGAAAGTATTACACAACATGTCTCTGCTACTACTGTTGTGGAGGACATGCGAACTCACTAGGGCTCATTTGGCAACAACTCAACTGCGGTCGGAATTGAAACGGATTGAAAAAAAAATTGAAGGGAAAATAAACTATTTTTTGTCAATTCCCTGTGTTCATTTTCCATTCCAATCGAAAATGGTTGATCCAAACAAAATTTTAGTTATTGTTCCTTGCATACGTGGTGGTGTGATGCACCTTTCCAGTTGTGTGTTTCTTGGTCTGGTTTCACTTGGAAAAAATAAACTAGTGCCTTGCTCGGTACCCATATTTCTGCAGCTGCTGTTATCACATCTTTCGAGTTGTGTGTTTCTTGGTCTGGTTTCACTTGGAAAAAAACTAGTGCCCTGCTCGATACCCATTGTTTTGCAGCTGCTGTTATCACACCTTTCGAGTTGTGTGCTTCTTGGTCTGGTTTCACTTGGAAAAAAACTAGTGCCATGCTCGATCGCCCGGGATTCCCTGACTTCCTGAAGAAAAGTCATCCAACGCTATACCCATGACTTTCGGATGTCTGTGAACCATCCGATCTGAGAGGGACGAACCAGATTTACTGCAACAGTAATGCGCCACGGTGCAAAACAGTCCTCCCTCAAATAGTGAATTCATGAACAGTGGTCGCTACACTGAGGCTATTCACTGTGGTGGTGTTTTGAGGAATCTCCAAAACACTATTTTGCACTGTTTGATATAAATGTTGCACCATAAACAAAAAAGGAGATAAATGGAACAATAATAGAAAATGGGATTTGAAGAGCCAGTGGATAGCCTAAGTTAAGCCACCGCGCACTATTCACACTGTTCCTCGTGACTTCCCTTGGAGAAGTCAGTGAATCTGAGCCCTCGATCGAGATACCCATTGCAGTGGCAGCTGCTGTCGCTATAAGACAAGCTACTACTGCGGTCTACGAGTACTACTGAAAACAAGCAGCGGTTACCGATCACAGCATATGTCATCATGTAGGTCAATTTTATATCGTCATTCCAGAGGAAAAAACCCACTTACAATATAAACTTTTGTAAGACTGTTTTCGGTAGAATGCCCGTATAAGCTGTCTATTATATAAAATAACATTATAGCGCTACTGTAAACAGAGTAAAAAAATAGTTAGAATAGTAATGGACAAGAGCGAATAGGTTATCCGCTGGAGATAGCCTAAAGGAAGAACATCTATACTTGGGCTCCCAGTCTCCCACGGGCCAATGCACGAAGAGCAACAAGGCCTATGTAGTCATATGTGCGCCGCAAGGCCGAATTTTCTTGGCCCATCCACCCCGTGCTATTCCAAAACCCTAGCTCCATCCGACGGCCACGAGAACTCCATCGCCTTGGTATAAGGCTCCCCTTCCCCGCCGCCACCCAAACCCCAGAGACTCTCCGCACGCTCCACCACCTTCGCCGCCGTCGCACGCAGCCGCGTCTGCATCCGCCATGGGTGAGCTCCTTGCCCTCCTCCTTCAGGCTGACGTCTCTCCAATTCGCGCGCGCGCGTCCTGACGGTTGTGTTGCGTCGTTTCTCGCGGTGGCGCAGGGGCGTACAAGTACGTGTCGGAGCTATGGAGGAGGAAGCAGTCCGACGTGATGCGGTTCGTGCAGCGCGTGCGCTGCTGGGAGTACAGGCAGCAGCCGGCCATCGTCCGCCTCACAAGGCCCACCCGCCCCGATAAGGCCCGTCGCCTCGGCTTCAAGGCCAAGCAGGTAGATCTCCGCTCCAGATCGTTTGGCTCAGGCCTACACTCGTATGATGGATTCTCTTAAACTAGATGTTTCATCCGTCCTGCAAACTAGGCGTGTAGTGGCGATCAGATTCAGTGCTCATGGACGAAATTAAGGCTTGTTTGGATTCCGTGGAGCTTGTCTTATTCAGTTTACCCATTTCGAATGTTATCATAGTATGTATGCACTTCTTCACGTTTTATGGTTTTGGGATTGTGAGTCCCTTTTGCTTGTCTTTGCTGCTATTTTCGTATATTTGAACCCACTGTTCACTGGACCCTTGAATGATGTGTTTGTGATGAATTTAGCCCTTCTAAGCCTCAGAGTAGGACCCTAAGACGAAATTTCAAGAATTGGGTCTCAAATCTCTCTTCTGTAATTATTCTGGATTGGCATGTGGCATGTCAGGCTTGATTTTTGCAAGTAGTTAGGTTGAAGCTTCCTACCTGCTGTGTGACTGGTAATATTACTTATCAGCCAATTGTCACATACAAGTAAAACATTTTATGCTGTTTATGAAGCTAGGTGATTTGTTTAATACATGTTCTAACTTCTATGTAAAAATTTGAGTAGAAATGAACACATGGTACTTGACTGCGTAAAGTTTGTACTAGTTTACTCTGATAATTTTGAGTAGCTGTGGTCTCTTTGCTCTGGCTCTATGATCGAAGTGTTGTGCTTAACTTTGTGTTATTTTGGTTCAGGGGTATGTTGTTTACCGTGTCCGTGTCAGGCGTGGTGGCAGGAAGAGGCCTGTGCCAAAGGGTATCGTCTATGGCAAGCCCAAGCACCAGGGTATCACCCAGCTCAAGTTCCAGAGGAACAAGAGGTCAGTTGCTGAGGAGAGGGCTGGGCGTAAGCTTGGTGGACTCCGGGTTCTCAACTCCTACTGGGTGAATGAGGTATGCTTGAATTGAGTCAAACTTGTAACAAGATAGCATGAAAATCGAAAAATCATACCCAGTGCTAATGTCTTAACTGGTTCTTGTTACTGATTTAACAGGATAGCACCTACAAGTACTTTGAGATCATCCTGGTTGATGTGGCCCATTCTGCAATCCGCAATGATCCAAGAATCAACTGGCTATCCAAGGGTGTGCACAAGCACCGTGAGCTTCGTGGTCTCACCTCCGCAGGCAAGAAGTACCGTGGCCTGCGTGGCAAGGGCCACACGCACCACAAGAACAGGCCGTCAAGGAGGGCCACCTGGAAGCGCAACCAGACCCTCTCCCTCCGCCGCTACCGTTGAGCTCATACATCTTGATGCTCTGCTACTGTGGAATCCGTCCCATGTGGGCTCTGATAGTATTTGGTATTTTTGTTTCGCTGTTGAATTTTGCTACCTTTGTTCTTGAGCCCCCTTGGACTCTAGAGCAAGTTCCATGAACTATGTTTGCGATTCTGTGTTATCAGTTGAAACGCGAATGATCTAGTAATGTATTGCTACAAGTGATTCAATCATGGGACTTGGTGTTGTGGCCATTGCATAGTTCATTACCATCTAATTCTACTTGCCACTAACAGGCTGTAGACTGCATGATTTGCCTTAAGGTTGCGGTTGAAATTTTCGGCTGACATGGTTTCTCTCACCTATTCTCGTCTCATGTCTCTCCTATACAATATACTAGTTCTATGCCCGTGCGTTGCCACGGGGAAAACACGAATTTCCAATATATGTGGTACCACAAATCCCAATATATGCGCTCTAGTATTGTTATGGACCGGCCATGGGAATCAAAACAATTTCAATGCAATATGTTTTATGTATAAACTTTTACAAATTTTAACAGGCATAATATTTTGTCGCCAACAAAATAAAGCCAATACCAACATTATTCCACACATAGAATCAATCCATGACATATTGAAAATGTAGAACATTCTGTTACATGGTCACGATCATAGTTTTGATAAAATTCAGTACATGAATCCAAATACGTAGTTGAAATGTAAGAAGCAAGCTCATGTCATGAGAGGAAAGTAGCAAGGTTGAATATAAGTTTCCATTTGAAATTTATTTGTTTGAAATACAACTAAGATACCCACGCACACCTGCGGGGATTTGTACGAAATACGACTAAGCCCTGATCATCATTTGTCATGCACAACATGCGTCGGCAGTAGCAAAGCCCACGGGCCTTCATAACCTGAAATTAGGCAACAACATTAGCTTATATATGATATGCTATTTTTTTACGCCGCTCCCCGTAGGCAACCACCATTATTATTCAGATAAACTAAGCGAACACATCAATTCATAAACTTTGCTATGACATACCTTCATGGTAAGGCAGAGCATCCGTCACAGTAGAGCACCTCCCCCGCTGTCGCCGCAGAAGCCGCACCGTGTCACACAACGGAATCCTTTTTGTCTGACCTCATATTCATGCTAGGAGAGACATGATAACTCTCCATTACTCCCTTCAGCCGAGGAAGAAGCCTCCTCATGGCCTGCAAGCTCTTATCATACTGCTTGCACCTCTAGTTCATATCTCACGTCCAGAAAATCTAATGTGGAAAAACATAAAAAAAGGATGATATTAAGATGAAAAAGGGCTGTCTGCATAAAAACACTTAAACACTTTAAATTCCACGATATCAATATGAAAATTAAGTTGACGTGTTTTAGTGTAAAGCAAATGAACACAATTAGGCCTCTTTTCAGTTATCAAGATGTTGAATGCATAAAGCACAAGTCGGATCCATAGAGCTGTAGGAGAAACCAAATTGGCAGAAATTCATGCAAAAGATTGTGAATTTATCTGGTTTTTGGCCTTACCTGTGTAGCACAAAAATCTAATTCTAATCTCTGGTTAGGTTAACAAACCATAACAGAAGGGAATCTCCAGTAAAACCGTGGTTTGACATTGACAAAGCAGCTTAAAACTATGAGACTAAATTTCTATTAATTGGGAATTTCAGAAAACCAGAGATCAGAATCTAATTGTGATGTGTTGCCTGCATCATCCATGATTTGCATAAAAGATACATATATTTTCATTTGTTCATTTCAGGCCAACTTAATGCTGAAAAATATCATCAAAGGTACAGGACGTTCCCAAGTTTTAACTGGCACAACTTAGCATCAAGCAAACAGGAGGCACACTAAAGGGGAAAAATGTTAGTAAAATACACCTTGTGCCAGTCATTTTATTCTAGATAACAATCACAATTTACTCAAGTCATGCTTTGAAATGACAATGCAGGGTAACAATGCACACAAAGGGTATTGGACCCACTCTAACAAATGACTTCTTAAATCTATCAGCTGAAGAAGGGATACTTTCATAACATTTAGTCAATATTTGATAGAAAATTGTATCTCTTGTGAGAAAACTATCAACTTTCTCAACCAATGCACACAAAATCCAAGGGTGTGCATTTGTGCAACTGTACTGCAACTATCTTGATCCCCAAACTACATAGATAGGATTTGGCCTGCTCATTACGCTCAGCACCTTCCTTCTTATCCTTATCAGAATTGTTCGCAAATAAAAATTATATTCAGGAACACAATAAAAAAACTCAGTAGAGTTTAGAGGTACAGTGTGGTTACAGAAACAACACGCGCAGCGACGACTGAATGAAATTCTGCAGGGTTTGGAATTTCCACTCACTGGTTCATTCAAGATTCGAAAGTAAAATTATATTAATTGGTCTTGCAGATTGTAGCCTCCTCTTTTATTTTCAGAATCAATTGCTCTCATGATTAAAAAAAGATAAGTTTGGCTGATCAGAAACTAAAAAAAGGCACATCTGTACTGTGTGAATATTTGAATTGTAAGCAGCATAGGTCTTTCTAGTAGTTTATCATCCCCCTCCTTGTGATCATATAATTCAAAATATATCCTTCATCATGGTAGGAACTACAGGTTGCTTGTATAATTTTAAACTGAAACCAAGTGCCTGGAACGTGCTTTAATTATCTGACATCAGAACTAAAAAAACTTACAGGGAGTCTGCTCACATCTGGAGTCTCAAACTCTGTTAACAATTACCATGGTCCAAAGAAAAATGAATGTTAGTAGATAGCTCAGTCGCCAGCTAATAGGATATATTACCTTCTTGCCGATCTGAATTAATAATAATCATATCTCACCATAGTGAGTTACCAGCATAATTCAGGATGCCCACCTAGATCACGAGCAAGTATAAAACTCCCCCAACAATCACCAGGTGGTAAAACGTCTGCTAATCAACTACTAAAAGATCCCTAGACAAAGATTCAAAGTAAGCTACCAGCATCACGGTAAAAATATATATACACAAATCAAAAAGGTATATTTTGAAGCTTCTACATCAACTCACAAGTAGTTAGAAGTAAGAAGAACAATAAAACGGAGGTCAGAGGGTATAACGGTTGATCGGCAATCACAGCTTGAATCTTCAAAAGCATGAGAATTTGTTTGTCGGTCGAGTCATCCACTGAATATAGATAAGGAGATAACAAATTCAAAGCATTCCCATGCCATTTACGCATGCATTAAATACTCATACATTGAGAAACACTGGCACATCGAGATCAACAGTTAGCCACCTTGACAATGAAGGCGGTCTGAAGGACAGATTCCCATCGACGTTGGAGGCATAGTGGGCACAGTGGGTGCCGCTGCGCAAGGATCAAGGATACGTGGCAGGCGCGCGTGACGGGAGCGCAAGGTTAGCCGGGCGCAGGTAGACGACCGCAACACGGAGGTCGACGGCGGCACACAGGCAACTGGCATTATGAAAGGATTTAGAATTATTATTGCAGTATCTGAGCCTAACAGAGAAATACAAATTCACATTGTAGAAAGCAAGATACAGTTCAAACATATGTAATGGGCATCATATCCTTAAAATTGCATGCTCTTGTTGCCATCTACTTAGCATCAACGAAAGGATCATTGACAGACACAACTTAAATTTGATCTCTACTGTTTAACTGATAATCACCTTAAGAAGCATATAAGAACAAGAACACACACACAAGATGCAATCTGACTGATGCTTTGGCCTATAGGCTTTTGCCATCTTTCCGCTCAAGCTTAATTAAATGAACTGGTGGTGCTGCTAAATCACAAATAGGAAATGCAGTATCTATTTGATCCTATGGAAACACATTTGGCTTAAACTTGCGCAACCGAAAGCATGGGCATGGATCATAGTGCGGCGAAATAGAAAGCAGAGCAGTTATAAGCAAACACATGTAGGCTAGCAAAGAAGAATGCTTACATGTAGCAGAGCTCAATTTATGGCCTCCCTGGTGATCCCATTGATGGTGGTGACAATGGCACCACATGCTTCCCGGCAGCAATCCTAAAGATGGCTCATGCACAGAGTACTTCCGTCAGTATCAAATTTGATTTTAATCAAGGACGTATGAATTGAGCAAGGTACTTGTGTTTTTGGGGCTGCTTGTTGGGCATGGCATTGATGCTGCAGAAGGTGGCGCTGGGAGCAGGTGAGCACGGAACCATATAGCCCATCTATATATGTGAGGACCTGAAATATAAGTAAGACTTACGGCTCTAAGAAGACCAAGGCCTCCCTACAACTTCAAAACTATGAAGTGATCGCTTTGAGATTACAATGTCTGCGCCTTTTTCTCAACTGACATTGATGCGTGCCGTTCTCTGTCCCTCTGCCTCTTGCGTTCCTTAGCATCAATGCCCGGTGATCGCAAGTTTGGTTCATCACCTACTATTCCAATTTGGTTATTAGTATACCCAATTATACATATATATTACCATTATCCATCGGGCATATGTGTCATCGTCTACCTCCAACTGTGTTTGAGATGTCTGCGAAAGGCGTGCGACCACCATTATTGTTCATCTGATCCATTGCAATCAGTGACACGGACGTTCAATCCTGAGGAAAAAGAACGATACAGGCAAAGAAAATGAAATATGAACTGGGAAATTCTAATAGCATGGGTGTGAAAAAAACACCAAGGTTATATACAGAAACATTAGAACTTTCTGTCCGACTGATCTCATCGGACCACCTAAAAAGCAGAAACTACTGTGATGTTTATTAGATATTTTAAAACCATTAACTTGAAATAGGGGGGAGAGATGCTTGGGAGCAGAGAGCTAACTCACTGAGACCTCCACAAGATTAATCAGGCAACTAAAATCATCTCTATCAGCCAATTGAATCATCAGGGCATACAATGTAATGTTTTTATTGGAATTAATGTGAAAGGACTCATGCTTGCATTAAACAATAAGCAATACAAGAAAGTGAACAAATATCAGTTATGGCTCTGTACAGATGTGCTTGGGTTTCATTCTCACCTCAGGGAGCAGCAACTTCTTCTCAAAGATCGATTAAAAGTTCACCTGCTACTTCGGTTCTCACAAATAAAACACACGATTTCGCCGCGAGTAGATTGTAAGCAGACTGGACTGGGAAACCAGTATCTTCTAGCAAGACAGCAGCAGCCTGCTCAATAGCACAAGATTAAGATAATCAATCAGAAAGAGTAGCACCACACCGAACATTACAGCAGCAACTCCAATTTGAATGCTTTGCAACAATAAGCAGCAGCAGCAGCAGCGGAGAAGTCGCTTAAGATCTGAATGCTTCGCATCAAAAGAAAACAATACTGGTGACTATATACAAACAATACTATGACAGATGCAAGAATTTTTGGTGTCCATCAGTCGTTCTCCAATCAACCTAATAACCTATACACAGATGCATCAGCTTTGGACACTGCTGCAATTGGTCTTTTGAGCAGCCAAGGCAATTCAATAGCCAAGGCAAATGGAAGCAATCACATCACTGTTTGACTTAGCTGATCACAGGTGATTGCATTAAACACACATGGCAGACCAAACTCAGGCATGAATCAAAACAGAACAAAGTCCGGCGATGCATGATTTCCATACCAGCGAAGCGTCCAGGCGGGGCCGTGGCAGGTGGGCGTGGCGGCGGTGCACAGGCCGCGGGGGTCCGGCGCGTGTGGCTGGCGGCCGAGGCCGCGACGGAGGCCGCGACGGCCGCGTGTGGCGGTTCCGCGAGGTTGGAGATGGCGTTCGAACGCGAGGTTGGAGATGGCGCGTTCGAAGCCGGCCGGCCTCGGGGCGCTGACGACCTGGCCGCGGCGACGCGGAGACGGCGGAAACGACGGTGCGGACGACCCGGGGGCGAGCGGGCGCGCGGCGAGGGGGCGCGCGGCGGCGAGCGGGCGCGCGACGGCGAGGAGGTAGGCGGAGGCGATAGGCGAGGCGGCGGGAGGGGCGAGGAGACGGAGACGCTTCAGGAGGCGCGAGGAGGAGGCGATAGGCGAGGCGGACTGGAGGGCGCCGGGTTTCCTCCGGTGATGGCGGCGGGCGAATTGGGAGGCTGCCGCACTTGCCATGCCGGGCATCGCGGAGACGGGCGGGGGCGGCGCGCGCGTGTCGGCCGGATTCGGGCGGGGGTGGGGGCAGGGGCGGGGGCGCGGCTGCCGCACTTGCCATGCCGGGCATCGCGGAGACGGGCGGGGGGCGGCGCGCGCGTGTCGGCCGGATTCGGGCGGGGGCGGGGGCAGGGGCGGGGGCGCGGAGGTGTGAACGGGTACACTGCGTGCTTAATAGGTAGTAGAGACTAGGTGATTTTTCATTGCTGTGGGATTTAAAGAATGATTTCAATATTTTTTTAAAAAATAAATAATATTAATTTAAATATTTATTTTACAGAGAAAATATAACAATGGAACTACTATGGTATCAGTACTCAGGCTTTAACAATAATTTTAATAAACCTATCCAATTAAAACTATTTTACAGAAAAAATATAACAATGGAACTACTATGGTATCAGTACTCAGGCTCTATCAATAATTTTAATAAACCTATGCAATTAAAACTACTAAAAAGATTTGTGAATTAAATATTTTATTATGGTATGAGCAACACATCTTGAGTGATGACAACTTATTACTTTTGGTTGTGTTTTCTAACAATACGTGAATCAAAAAGCTGCACAGAGGACAACATTTATCTGTCATTTTATCTCTTGCTTGCTTTGCATATTACATTTAAAAAGTGTAGCGACGTTAATACACGAATGAATGTGAGATGTAGGGAGTAACTTCAACTTGCTACTGAATGAATTGCAATGACTAAATCATGATGGGTTCAACTGTGTATATATATGTGTGAGAAAAAAAATATAGTTGTATAGTAAACCAAAGAATAGAGTGACTTGAATATGTATTTGATAATCTTTATTAATAGAAAACTTAGAATAATAGAAAAATAAGTTATATGTGGAAAGTAGGACGCATCTTAATCTGGATTCAACTGTGTATATATACGTGTGAGAAAAAAAAATATAGTTGTATAGTAAACCAAAAAGTAGAGTGATTTGAATATGTATTTGATAATCCTTATTAACAGAAAACTTAGACTAATAGAAAAATAAGTTATATGTGGAAAGTATGACTCATTTTAATCTGCACGTTGTGAGGGCTGCGAGATTTTTTAAAGTAGTATGATTTCTAAATTAGTGGACTCAAAGGTGACGTTGACTATGAAAATAGAAATATACTAATGTATATTGTATGACAACATTTTTTAAAACAGATGATAACTTATTTATCTTAATTTAAAAAGATAGACTTTTAAATAACTAGCATAGATGTGCAGCATGCACGTGTTGTGAGATAATCAAGTAGACAATACGAAGAGAAAAAAGAAAAATAGAATTAAAAGGAAGGAGTCCTGATTGATTAGCGGCATTCATTTCTCATTAAAACCAAAAGACGGAAAGTAACATGTGAGTATGGATATAAAATAAAGTGAGAAATAAAATGAGAAAGTGGATGAACATTTTTGCATATATGGGTTTTTGGTCTTTTGACCTTTTCCAAACTGTTCAGTGGGGTCATCGTGAGAGGTATACCTATGCCTTTGTAGGTAAAAAAATTTTAGAAGATCGATCATCTGGTATGAAAACATTTTTTAAACACATTATTTTTTATTGTACTATTTTTAAACACATTATACTTGATAACTTATTCATTAAAGATTGACTTTTAAATGATTGAACATCTGTGACACATTATTTTTGAACATACTATTTTTTTAACACATTATACTTGATAACTTATTTATCTTAGTTGGGAGAGATTGACTTTTAAATGATTGATTATCTGTGTATTTATGTTGTGGAAATTTTATGACGAAGTGATCGAAAAGACAAATAGTTGCATGCACGGATGTTATTAGCCGCAGAAGAACGGCGAAATACATTAATAGAGTGTTCTAGCGGATGATGGTATGGTTTCTTAGTGGATGATGATGTAGATAGCTTGCATGTTGAGATATGATTTTAGTGACCTCCATCTGTATAGATATATAGGACGGAAAAGATGCCTGAACCTATAAATTCTATCTTATGAATTCCTTGTTCCATGTAGACCTGGGCATGGGTCATCCGACCAGACCAACCCGACCCAACCCGTCCGAAAAAATCCGGTCCGACCCGACCCGAGCAACGTGACGGGTGGGCGCAGACTGTTTTATTTGACCCGC
This sequence comes from Paspalum notatum, assembly GCA_022530915.1. Lineage (NCBI taxonomy): Eukaryota > Viridiplantae > Streptophyta > Magnoliopsida > Poales > Poaceae > Paspalum > Paspalum notatum. The sequence goes on from CM039685.1 coordinate 45,397,745, forward strand.
AACAATCGACGGGCCGGGCACGGGCCGTGATTTTTGACCCAAAACCCGTCCAACCCGAAAAAACCCGACCCAAAAACCGAAAAACCCGACCCAACCTGGAAAAAACCCGACCCGACGCGTCCGCAGAAGGCGCACGGGCCAACCCGACCCGACCCGGTGATAGGCATGGGTCGGGCGCGGGCCGTCCTATGTGACCCGCGACCCGACCTTGACCCGACCCGAACCCGACCCGACCCGACGTTTGCCCAGGTCTAGTTCCACGGTTGAAATCATCATTAAATGCAAGTCTAATAAAATGTTCCATTCGAGTTAAAACTTGGCATGAATTTTAGAAAATCATATAGTAATTTCACATTAAATACAGATGGAACATAAATTTTGCAAAAATCGTATAGTAATTTCATAGAAAAAAACATAAAACATGGGAAATTCTTGTGTTCTTCACATGCCTTGAGAAGCTCTTGCATTAGAAATTAGTGTGCGCTTTGACTATCGAAATAAAAGAATATTGTGAATTGAGCATAACTTAGTTATGTTTCTTATGATGCCCTGTTGTACTCACATTTTCTAGATCTATTTCAGGAATTAGTACTTAAGATTACTATTCTTCCAGCATGAATTCATTGTCTAAAGGTCCATCGACTATTCAATTAGGCATCCATTTCTAGATATCACTTTGGTATAGGGCTGATGTGATATTGGAACTCAAATTATTGAGGTTGAGCCGAGCGTTGCTCTTGAACTAACAACTTACCATATAATTACACCAATAATTGCAGAAGCCAACCAAAGAATAAACCACAAAAAGGATCCTTGTAAAAAAACCACAAAAAGGAATATAAAATAAACCCACGCGGAAGTCATCCCCGGAATAGTCACACACCAGTAGGACGGCGCATGCCGCAGCCAGTCCCAAATCCCAGACGGAAACAGGTGGCGGTCATGTTAATCACACCATCCCAACCATTGCCTATAAAAACTTGTCTATTCACTATTTCTTCACTATGTATAGACAACTCTTTTCTCAATCCATTGGGAATAGCCTCAATGCTCCAATGCATGCACACGTACTCGCCGTCTCTCCACTCTCCAGCCACCCAGCTAAAGATGGCAATGGGTATGAAATACCCGCCTACCCGCGGGCAACAAATCCGGTGGACAAGGATATGGGTGCGAGTTTACGCCCGCGGGCATGGATACGGGTACTAGTTTACGCCCGACGGATGTTTATTCACGGGCGAAGAAATTTAGTATCCGTATCCGCGTACCCGTGTACCCGTTTGACAGGTAGACCCCACAATGAGTATTCATATATATATATATATATATATATACACACACACACACATGATTATAGGGTTCGACCCCTACTCCACCGCTCTTTCCCCCACTCAGCCGCCACCCACCGACACCCGAAGGCCGAAGCTGCCGTCCTGCACTCCCGCTCCCGCACTCCGACCGCTCTAGGCCGCCCTCGATTCCCGTCGTCGGCTCGTCGGTCGTCGCCCCTCTTGGTCTCTTTGTCCCTTCCCCAGATCCGCCCCAACCTCGACCAGCTAGCCGCCAGTGACCCGTCCCCATCGCCCCCAGATTCGCCCCGAGCAGGCTAGCCGGCCGTCGCTCGTCCCCACTCCCCGGCGGCCGCGGTCAGCGACGCGGCGACGGCCCGAGCGCGCGCATCGTCAGCGGCCAGCCTCCAACGCCGCCCGTCAGTGGCTAGCCGCCGCCCGCCCTGCCGCCCGTCAGCGACGAGCCGCCGGCCCCCACTCCGTCGCGCGTCAGCTGCCTGAGAACCTCCGTCGCCGGCCACCGTCGTGTGTTGGGAAATTGGTTGTTAATCTATTCTATTTGTTGTATATCTGTTATTTGTGCTGTTATGAATATTTGCGGGTAAACGGGCACACCTGCGGACATGCCGCGGATGGCGGGCGCGGGAAAAGATATCTGCCCGTTGTGGGTGGCGGGCGCGGGCACGGGTTTTTGCTCGCGCCACGCTCGTACCCGCGCGGGCCGTTGCCAAGTTTACACCCAGCCGTCCCATTCCGGGTCCCGGGCCCACCCGCACGGCGATCTGGTTATCCGGTTCCGCAGCAACAGACGGTTCTAGAACCGGTCATCGCTCTCTACCGGGCCCACGTGGAGGCGAGGGAGCGAGAGGCGGCGCGGCGCACGTCACGACCGACCGGGAACGGGAAGCTCCAATCCCTCCCGCGTCTCGCCCCGCCCCCGCCATTGACTCCGCCAAAAACCCAACTCGTTTTCAGCTCGCGGGGCGGGCGGCCTCGCCTCGTTAGCTGCAGCCTGCAGAGTCCCAGTCCTCTCGCTTTCTCCCCCGCGATTCGCCTCGCTCCCAGCCAGTCCCATCCGATTCGATTCGGGAGCCGGGGTCAATTGAGCCAGCCAGCAGAGGTTAGTCGCCGTCCCCGCCCACGCGCGTGCTTCCTGCCTGCCTCCTCGCCTCGGTTGGCTCCAGCGCTCCGTCCATTTCCGCCTCCACCGCTGGTTCGCCGGATCGAGCCGTGGTTCGTTCGATCTCGCGTTTTTTCTCTCCGTCGCTTTGCTTTGCTCTGGATCTTCGCCTGCTCCGTCTGGGAGTGCTTTGGTCGGCTTGGAGTGCGTGATTTTTTTTTCTTCTTGTTCTCAATTAGGGTTAGTTTTTAGTTCGTTGCTAGCTCGAGCTGCTGATCTGCTACTCTTGGGCTGTTTTGGTTTGGTTCGGTCTAGCTTGGAGTTGGTTTTGGGTTTGAGATTAGGAGCTGAGGTTAGTTCTTAGCTCGTTTGGGTAATAACCCCGTGTGGTTCAGCTTTTCACTTGTTATATGCCTTCAGGATGTCCGTTTGTGCTTAGTCGTTTTATGGAATTAATTAACCCAGGATATATGATACTCAAACTGAGCTGTAGCTTAAGGGAGTCGTTTGGATTTTCCCTCCCTTGTGCTCTACTGCTACGGGGCATACGCCCATTTCGCACGTCCTTCTACTGCGGCTGCTTAATACTAGTTCAATGGATGCTGCTCGTTTTGTGCAGGTAGTGATGCCGCTGGCGGAGCCGCCCCAGTGGCGCCGGAAGGCCACGGATTTCTTCTCTACCTCCAGTAAGTTCGTTGGGCAGTTGACGTGTTTTTGTTTGTTCTGAATCACTCTGTAATCATGTCTGTACGTGTACCTTGCTTCAGTGTAATCATTCCATTATTAGCGTTGCCATGATGATGCTGTGATTTACTTGTACTCCCCAGACTGCTTTTGCTCATTGTTGTGTCCTACCATTTTGTTCGATGTCCCCCTTTACTTGCCACTTTAACTTACTGTGCTGATTTAATGCAGGTGTCAAGCTGAAGCAGGCAGGGCAATCGGCTGGCGATAACATAGCTGATGTGGCTGGGAAGGTTGGGTCCGTGGTGAAGACTCGGTGGGCTGTCTTCCAGGAGGCGAGGCAGCAGCAGCAGCAGCGTCCACCGGGTGAGACAGTGCAGGAGCGGCTCATCACTGCTGCTGCCTCCACTGGGTTGCTTTTTAGGAAGGGGATTTCAGAGACGAAGGAGAAGGTTGCGGTGGGAAAGGTCAAAGTTGAAGAGGTATGCATGCGTTACAACAGGAGTACATTGACCTGCTATGTGTTCACTGTAGTTTCAACCGCTGTGGAGTATTATTCTTTGCGCAACCTATTTGTTGTGGTCGTTAGAATTATGCCCAAATACTATGTAATGGAACCAAAGAAAATGAGTTCCTTGTTTAATCAGTTATGCAAATTTGCCTATTGTGCATTACATACCAACATAAAGCTTGGGTGAATAGTGCACTAAGTCATTGACTGGGAAAAAAATTGAGTAACAGTAGGGCACCTTGGTTATTCGCATTTCAGGGATTGAACATTAGGGTATAATTGGTGGTGTTTTGAGTAGGTGTTTTAAACATTTTTCAGGGTAGCATTGGATAATGGAGTGTGAACCTTGCATTCCTTTTTGGGATGCCATCTGCTCATCATTCGTTACGGAAAAACACTGCTGTCTATCAAGAAGCTGATCTTTTACTGGTTTCATGTGCTTGCAGGCTGCTAAAAAGACTGCAGATAAAAGCAAGACTATTTTGAACAATATTGAACGCTGGCAAAAGGTTTGTGATTTGGAATTCTGTTACCTAGTAATAGTAAGTAGTAACACAATTCACCTTTTTGGTGTACAATGCTGATTCTCATTTCTGACTCTTTGCTCCAGGGGGTCGCAAGCACTGATGGTATGTTCACAACTCAATCATCTTAAGTTATCCAGGATGCATATCTATCATATTTCTTGCCAAGGCAGCTACACTTGCTTGTAGTGGCTATACTTGCCTGTAGCATAGTGAAAGTTATGTCATATGCCTTAAGTTATTTGTTGATTAGCATTGCTCTTCTTTGTCTGGCTTGTTTAACTTACTATTCATAATATTTTCTGTAAGTTGTATGTCTGTTCTATGTATCTAATGGTGAATAGTGATCAGTGAAAACTGACCCTCTGATTGCAAAACATAAATTGCTGTTGAAGCCATTGTACATCAATAGCAGCAATGAAAAACGAGAAATGATCCACTATTGCCTTGTAACGTAATCTTGCAGTGTTTGGTGTTCCTATTGAAGCCACTGTACAGCGAGAGCAATCTAGTAAAGCTGTGCCGTTGGTGCTAATGAGATGTGCAGACTACCTCGTTATATCAGGTGAACTGGCTGAAAATTACATAGAAATTAGTTTATCTCAATTTCAACTGTAGTACTGAATATGATTTCTGTATTGATTTCCACCTAGGTTTGAATGATGAGTACTTATTCAAATCTGAAGGTGACAGAAAAGTTCTCCAGCAGTTAGTTTCTCTTTACAATGAAGGTATCACTGCTGCTCAATCATATTATAGCTTAGCTTTTGTAACCATCATTAGTAACCATGGGCCTGATTTTTTTTCATGTTTTACAGACTCAGGTGCATCTTTACCTGAAGGTCTAAACCCTATCGATGTAGGTGCACTGGTGAAGTGCTACCTTGCCAGTATCCCTGAGCCGCTTACTACATTTGCACTTTATGGCGAGCTTAGAGAAGCAAGGGTTAGCATTCCTGATCTTAGGAATATTTTGAAGAAGCTTCCAAACGTGAACTACATGACCCTAGAGTTTGTTACAGCATTGCTACTTCGAGTAAGCCGTAAATCATCACTGAACAAGGTAGATCTGATCCCTATTTTTTGTTCTTTTTCTTTGCTGAATTTGCAGGTTGTTATTCTCTTTGTTTGTTAGACATTACTGAAGAAACTATAAAAAATGAACCTAAACTGCGTGTATAATACAGATTGATTAACAGTGTCATTTCTGCAGTTTTTGAGAAAAAAAACTTTTAACATTCAGTACATATCTGGAGCCACCAAAAATGAATTGTATGTCCCTGAAATTGTAATAGTCTTGCGTATTTTTCTCCTTATCTTTGACATTGATCACAAATGTTAGGAAATATGAATTTCATGGCCTCACACCGCTTGGCTGATAGTTTGGGTTTCTAAAAGACTTCAGTAGCAAATTCAGTAACAGCTATATCCTGCTTTGAATAATATATATAAATCATCAAAACTGCCAATAGCATCTTCAGAAGTAGAATGGACTGACATTTAGTCCATAGACCACCCAGTTGTTTGAGAATTAGTGGCAGATGCAGCATCTATCTGTTTGTTTGAACCTAGAGGCCTCTGCAAAAAAGCCCAATTAGCATTGAATAAGAAAACTGTATCTGGAGTTCACAGAAGTGTGAACAAGCCTTTTGAAGAGTTGATCACCACCGTGTTTGACAGTTTTAGAGGGCTAAACCAGATCTCATTTGTTTTTCACAAGAACTTCTATATGTTAAATAGCTTATATATGAAAACTCTCAGTCGCAGGTTTCTCTACTCTTCCATTCAAATTCATAAAAAACTAAGGAGTAATAATGGTTTGCTTAATCAGCTGTAGATTCATTTGTACATTTGGTATCCACTTCCGTTTGATCAGGACAACAATCATGAAAAATGCAGTCAGAAGGGATCCTGATACATATTTGCTCCTGTGTAACTGTCTTAACAGGGTTGAGACAGATGTGAGCACAAATTGATTGAATAGATGATCATCTTCTGTTTTTGCCTTTAGATTTTGATAAACTACATTGGATGCCTTTTCACAGTAAATCATTTCATAGTTTGGTATGTAAAGCATGCTGGTTTAGTTTTGATATATCTTGAGTTGGTCTCTTCTGTCCTAACTAGTATGACTGAATCACATTTTTTGTAGTATTTACAAGTTTTGTTATATGTAATACAGATGGATTCTCGTAGCCTTGCTGTGGAATTTGCGCCTTTGATCATGTGGCGGCAAGGTGATGCTGGCACAGATTTGCGTAACCACCTCAAGTTTACACTGAAACCGCCTCCAAAAATTGTGGACATAACATCAAATACGGCAACATGGGACCTGTTAGGTATGTAAATTCTATACTTTTGTTTAATTTATTATTGACAGTCTCAGACATTATGTTGTTGCCTCTAACCATTGTGGCTAGATTATTTAGTCTATTCTTGGTTGCCCTTGTGCTAGTTGTCTATCAATTGTGGCATAAACCATTTAAGTGATCAAATTTGGAATTGGCTCATGTTAGCAAAGAAAGGTGCTTGCCGCCCTATATCTTATGGTCAGCATGAATTAATAATTGAGTTTGTGGGCCATGTGATAACTGCCTACCAACTAACAAGTCATGGGCCCAAAAGAAGTTATTGCGGATGTGTCATGTGTGGGTACGTGGGCCCATTTACGAATCCGTCACTACTTTGGCATTACATTGGTAGACATTTAGGCAACCGTTGAAAGGCATGTTTACTGTTTAGGCTGTTTCCCTCCCAATTACATGCAGCATGCTTGGGCTGTAGTCACTGATATACAACCTTCTCGAGTAGATAGGGCATTATCTACACTATAAAATACCGAGTTTTCTAAAAATCTTTTTTACCTAGAAAGGTATAGGTATACCCCTCACGCTGGCCCCACTGCGCAGCTTGAAAAAGGGTGAAAAGGCTCAAAAACCATAGATGCAAAATATTTCATCCATTTTTTCTTTTTATTTCTTACCTCATTTTATATCCATTCCCACATGTTACTTTTTTTCTGTTTGTTTTAATGAGAAAGGAACGACGTGAATGAATCAGGTCTCCTTCCTTTAATTTTATTTTATTTTTCTTTTTTCTATTATCTCCTTCGTCATCTCACAACACGTGCGTGTTGCACGTACATCTATGCTAGTCTTATAAATGTGCCTGTCAGAGTTTTTGTCAGTGTACTGCACAGTATCAGATCATTTCCTGATATAAATTAAATTTTAGATGATTTTCATCTGAAAATGTTTAGTTATATATTGTAGGCCCTATTTGAATGTGCCAGGATGTTATATATTTTAGGGCCTGTTTGGATGTGTTTTTTTCCCAAAGTTTTTTGTTCATTTCAAGCAGAGTATTAAATCATTTTGATTTCTCACACAATTGACACTAGAACTGCGTTCCCATTTGTTCACAAAGGTTTTTTTGTCCAACTATTATGAACACATTGGTTTCTTAATGGTTGCAGATGAGGATGACGAGGATGCTTCATCCCAGATCCCCTTGGACGATGCTTCGCCCCCAGACTACAGCTCTATTGAGGTCATCCAGTGTCTGATCGAGCATCACAACGCCATCTTCACCGACGCAAATGAAACTGTGTGGAGATGATCAGCATCTCCTCTCTAGATCTCTCTGGTGTTAGCTCGTGCTATGTACAAGTTCCAGGTAGCCAGGTAGGAGGGTGGATTACCACACGTTATTGTTAGGGATAAGCATTTTGGCCGGAACATTTTTGGAGTAGGTCTGTATATACGCTAGTGTTAATTCTCCATAAGACAAAATCTTGTAGAATCTCGTCATGTCATATATCAATAAGAGTATATGTACTTCGATGTAAACCTGATGGCGGACGTGATTGTGCTGTTTTGTGCATTTGCTGAATTCAGCCGATAGGCGTTGCATTGCACCCGATTGTCTTCTGTGCATCATTCACGGTTAGCTACTAGCTAGTAGACATGTTTACTTTGTACTGGGTTAGCCGGCATACATGGTGATAGCTTTTCTCAGGAGAAATAACTGTAGATATTGCCTTAAGAGATCAGATATACGGATCATGATCTAAATATTTATATACAATTCAAATGAGCTTTCAGTGATTTAGAAATATGATCTTTTTTTAGTCTGATCTATAAAATTTCTAGACAAAATTTGAAGACCTTTTTTACCACCTCAAACATATGTACATGATAGTGCTAAGTCATTGAATTCGGGCTGATTTTTATTATCTTTGTAGTTGGTGTGTGCGCTCAAGTGCTTAGGCTGATTCTAGCAGATTGTCTATCCTACTTTTTATATTCAAATTTCACTCTATCTATAGTGTCATATCTGTTTTATGGGCGTGTTGGATTTGGTCTTACTGAGTGGCTAATCTATACCCCAATTTATGGTTTAAAACATTGTTGTAGCCACCAGGCCCACCACCAAGGTGGACCAATTCTCCATGTAAGGTAAGAGATATGTAATCCGCTACTTTCTTTGGTGCTCTAGATTACCATAAACTCTGACTCCTAACCTATCTGGAACTCCTAAGTCCTAACCCTATTATGAGTGGCTAGTGTCATTAGAGACTAGCGTTTGAAAAGATGTCTAATAAAAAGAGGTATAAACACTTGTTAGCATTACTGAAATTGAACATCTAATTTTAGAGTTTTACACCCCTCAACTAACTAAACCTTTACATATACATCAAATCACCTAAAATCAAACTAGAGAGCTACATTTAAAGTATTGACAGTGTTATCTGGTATTGGCCAATCGACGAGGGTTGTGGGCAACCAGTCGCAATGTTATCCTAAATGCTAGAAATAGTTAGACGGCCACCTCCATGACTAGCGATTAATCTTGACTAATTATCGTCTAATTGGTCTAATCGTGCATTCATATTGTGTAGACGCTAGATTTAAGGCCTCTGACAAGCGTTTAGGCGAACAGTGCCAATAGGAGGTGGGGTGGCAAGTGCATCATCCGTTGCGTTGCGGAGGATGACCGATAGGAGGTGGCAGGGCGTTGGTGGCCGTGAAGATAAGGGTGGTGAAGGTTTGTCGATGAAGACGGGTTCGGGATGAAAGATGATAAAGGTGTGGGATATAAAACTTATGAAAACATTGTATACTCTTGCATTTTAGATATGGAAACATCGTGAAATTTTTGCATTTCAAAACATATAGTAATTGGACAAGATAGGCAGCCCCTGGCCTCCCGGCAGTGACAGAGAGCAAAACCCTAGCCCCTTCTCCCGTCCTGCTGAAGCCTGAAGGCGAGCAATGCCGTAGAGCAGAGCAGCGCCGCCCCCCGCCATGCTGCTCCGTGCTGTGCTCCACCTCCGGCGCTTCTTCGCCACCGACGCTGTCCCCGCGCCCTCGAAGCTGCGGAACCTTCCCTACCGCCTCCGCCACGTCGCCGTACCCGTCGGGCGCGCCGCCATCTCCGAGTACCTCCACTCCACGCGTTGCCTCGCGTCCTCTCATGCCGACTCCATCGCCGCGCACTCCCCTCGCTCCCTGCTCTCCTTCCTCGCTGCGCTCCCCAGAGTGCCGAGCTCCTTCCCCACCGCGGAGCTCCCCGCCCTCCTCCGCCGCCACCTCAACTTCCACCCGCTCAACGAGCTCCCATTCTTCCTCGAATCGATCGGCGCGCCGGCCACCGCGACGGCCCCCTGCTCCGACCTCATGTTCCTTGCTGACCACCCCTCCTTGCTTGGCGCCGTCACCGCGCTAGCGCACTTCGGATTCCCATGGTCACACCTCGGCCTCCTCTTCCCCGCCGTCCTCCTCGGCGTGCCCCCGAACCTCATATCCACGCGTCTCGCCGCTCTCGAGACCCGCCTCCACCGGCTCCCTCGCGCCGCCATAATTGCGGCCTGCCTCACCTTCCCATCGCTTCTCGAGGGGGATATATCCGATTGTGATCCACTAGTTAAGGATCTCGTCTCCACTTTCAGAGTATTGGGGCCAGATTTCAGGTCCAGCAATGACATTGAAGCGTTCTCAGGGGTGTGCCGGAGGATGCGGATATTCTATGATGCCGGTGCAGAGATTGGCAGCATCGGGGGACTTGTCCGGGGCAGCCAGGGTGTGTTTCTTCAGCTCGGGGAAACGAGGATTGCTGAGAGGTTGCAGTTCTTCAAGGAGCTGGGGATGGAGGCAAAAGAGCTGGGAAGGTTCTTGCTTAGCAATGCCAGGGTTTTCGATATTGATTTCTCTGATGTGGTGATCTCGGTGCCAGAGTACCTGCGGAGGGTTGGATTGGCAGAGGATGAGATTGATGCTGCAGTAGAGAAGCACCCATATGTTGTCGGGAAGAACAATCTGGAGAACCTCCCCAGGGTGCTGCGGGCAATGGGGCTGGAGCATCGGTTCCTGGAGAAGATATTAGTTGGTGGCGAGAGCTTGCGCTATCTATCACCATATTTTGTTTTGGAGGATGATAGCTATAACGCTCATGTTGAGAAAGCTTTCTTGGATGGGATGGCTAAGGTCAAGGCTGATAGGAAAGCACATTATGTAGACACCAAGTTAGATTTCTTGAAAAACATTGGGTATGGTGAGAATGAGATAACCGCCAAGTTAACTCTTGTCCTTCACAGCAGTAAGGATCTGCTGCTGGAGCGGTTTAACTGCCTCCTGGAAAGAGGGGTGGAGTATAAGATGCTGTGTCGGATCTTAAACATCTGTCCAAAGGCGCTGAACCAGCGCAAGGATACAATCAACGAGAAGCTGAATTACCTCACAGAGGAGCTGGGCTACTCATTGGAGTACCTGGATTGCTTTCCTGCATTTCTGTGCTTTGATTTGGAGAACAGGGTCAAGCCTAGGTATGCAATGCTTCGGTGGCTCCAAGAGCACGGGTTGCTTACAAAACGATTAGCCCCTGCAACAGTGCTTGCTAACTCGGAGAAGAGGTTCATTGCTACCCTCTACCTTGCGCATCCTGCAGCTCCGAAGTTGTGGCTTGAGTGCTTCTCTTCAAGAGTACATATGGAGTGTTATCTGAAGAACATTTACCATCAGCATCCAGATAACAAATAATCAGACTGGGATTATATTGACATGATTGTTAGGGGTGCAGAGTATTTGTCATGTGCATCCTTTCCATGTTAAGCTACTGGTTAGATGTAGCAGCTTTCTATTTGTCATTTTTTCCCCTGCATATTTAGCAGTAGGCTGCAGGATGTACAATCAGATATATAGCAAACCTTTGTAACTTGATTTTGGTAAAACTGTGCTGTAAATTTGAACTGTTTTTAGTCAAAATTCCACTGTCCCTGCACCCTGCTGTGGCTATGCACTGATGGGAAAGCCATGGTGTATTCTTCACATTCCTGATAAGATGAACGTTAAGGGCTACAATTTTCATCTGGTAGCGCTGTGCAGCAGAATCCTTATTCTGCGCTGTGCAGCAGAATCCTTATTCTATGCATCATCGTATTTTTCTTGATTCCCTATATTGAATGCTCATGTGTATTCTTTGGTCTGGCTGGTGTTTTAATAGACTCCCAGTTGTTGGCTCGATGCAGGTAAGCAAAAACGTCCTCCCTAAGTAATACTATTAGCCTTTTGGAGTTATATCTATCTAAGTACTTCCTCCAGATCCCAAAAGAATGTCGTTTTAGAAAAGCTAGAAGTCAAACTTTTAAAACTTTGACTGTATATAACTTTTATATTATTTAGTTTTGAATGTTGAAAGTCATATATATAAATTTGTCTTAACAAATACTTTTATAAAAATATAAATTTCTTATGATATTTATTTATATTCTAACAAAAACATTGGTTAAACTTATGTTTATGAGACCGTGTCGATGTCCAAAACGACACTCTTTTGGAATCCGGAGGGAGTACGCGATTGTATCCGGCCTCGGCATTCAACACCTTCGACTCCAAGTGGCAAGCTGGCAATGCCCAGCAAGCTGACATACTATGAGCAAAATAAATTTATTATTTTGTGATGGTTGATGATCTCTATGAAAGATGAAAACTTAAAAATGGATTTACTACGCAACCTCCTCCTATCCTTTCCTACGGAGGTTTCTGCCATTGTTTCATAGTTATGGTTTAGTTGGATATTTTTTTGAACTGTATAAATTATACTAATAAATCAAGAAGACTGACGTCGGTTGACATTCCAACTCACAAATAGCCTCCCTCCTTTCCTTTTTTTTTTTGAGGGGATCCTACTTATAGCAGTTTGTTCGAAGGAAAGAACAGCTTTTAAAACTCCAAAAAAACTTCATATCCAAAAAGGGCTGGGCTACTAGTAGTTTTCCTATAGACGCCACTCCAGACGACAGACTCCGGGCACAGGCAAGCCCAAACCGACACCGAGACGAATTCGTTCGATTTCCCCGTGCAGTGCTCAAAGCACCTGGCCGGCCCATCCATCCTCTACTTCCCGTCGGAGTCGGACCCACCCTCGAAACGCGCTTTTTTTATTTTTAGATTTTTTTTTTTCGTTTTTACAAAAATATACACCGGTTGTTAACATCTGCAGGAATGGTCGACCGGCGCCGGGGTGCCGGGCGCCAGGGGCCTGGCGCCCGGTGCCCAGGCGCCAGGTCCAGCGGCCGGACGGACGGACGAACGGAACGAACGGCGTTCCGTTCGGCGGACGGACGGACGAAGCCTGGCGCCCGGAGCCCCGGCGCCAGGGCCCCCGGCGCCAGGTACTTTTTTTCTTTTTTTTTTATTTATTAACTCGCTAATCTCACGTTTAATCGCTAATCTCGCTGTTTAATCTCGTGCATCCGATCCGAGTTAGATTCTAACCATTTAGCTTCAACCTTGCCTATTATATTAGCATTCTATATTAGCGCTTCGACCCTATCACCAGGACCCTTCCAGTTTATTTTGACCCCAGTTTATTTTGAAATTACAAGTATTTTGCTTTATTTTCTTTCTCCATTTTCTATTTCCTATTTTGTGTATGTTTATTTTGAAATTATAAGTATTTTTAGGTCACGTTGTTCTGCTTCGCGAAGCAGATCTTGTCGGCGCTTTAGCTCATCCTCCCTCCTCTTCAGTTCTAAATACTACTAGATGTAAATATTACTACAATATACTATTATTAAAACTTAATAACAAATACTACAAATAAATACTAAATATAACAGAATATATATTCAACTAAATACTAATACTAAATACTAAATCTAGTTATTACAACGGGTTACGACTGCGCACTACTACACTAATACACTGCGCACTACTACACTAATACACTAACTACTACGTACACTAATACACTAACTAAATAATACACTAACTAACTAATACACTGACTAATCTCCCTAACTCGGATCGGATGCACGAGATTAAACAGCGAGATTAGCGATTAAACGTGAGATTAGCGAGTTAATAAATAAAAAAAAAAAGAAAAAAAGTACCTGGCGCCGGGGCTCTGGGCGCCAGGCCCTGGCGCCGGGGCTCCGGGCGCCAGGCTTCGCCGTTCGTTCCGCCGTTCGTCCGTCCGTCCGGCCGCTGGACCTGGCGCCTGGGCACCGGGCGCCAGGCCCCTGGCGCCCGGCGCCCGGGCGCCGGTCGACCATTCCTGCAGATGTTAACAACCGGTGTATATTTTTGTAAAAACGAAAAAAAAAAAATCTAAAAATAAAAAAAGCGCGAAAAACCACATCGCTCGTCCGGCCCGGCCCGATCCAACCACCTGCTTAAGGAAAATCCCACGCTCTCCCCTTCTCGCGCGCAAACCCCATCCCACACACACCTCTGCTCACCTGACGCCTGCCTGCTGCCGGCGTCTCCGCTTCGCCGCCTCCACCTGCCGATCGGCTAGGGCTGCCGCTACTCGTCTCCCCTCGCCATGGTGATGCCGCCGCCGCGCTCCCGCTCCGCCGGCATGCGCAGCATTCGCCGTGAGCTCCAGCGCCGGAGGTCCAAGCTAACGCCCACGAAGTCGGCCGTCGCCAAGAAGCTCTCCGTCCAGCCGGCTCGTGAGGATCGGATCGACGCGCCGCGGAAGCGATCGTCGACCATCTCTCATCCCCGAAGCGCCGCCGCCGCTGCATCACAGCCCGTGCCCATCTCTCGGACGCCGCTGCCTCGCTCCACCACCTCTTCAGCCGGGTCCACGTGCCGACCCACTCCTGCCGCCGCCGTGCATGTGAGACCCGGGACGTTGGTGGGTGTCCGCACGAAGACCACCAAGCTGAAGACGGGGCAGGTTCTGGTGCTATGGCTGAAAGCCATGATCGTGTCTCGTACCGACGATGGGTACGAGGTCGTCTACGACGGCAACTGGCCACCCGGCGATCCCTACGGCACCGTCCACGTCGCCCGAGACCACGTCAGGTTGATCAAGACCTCGCCGTCGCCACTGACGACTCCACCGCCGTCCGTGCCTCCGTCCACCACCGCCACGCGCAAGGAGATGCTGCCTGATGATGAGCCGAGGCCGACCACGGCGGGAAAGAAACTGCGCCTCATCCGCAACCTCGCGCTGGAGATGGAGGGCTAGGCCACATCTGTCTTCACAGGATACCAGCTGCTGCTGCTCGATTCTGTTAGTGTTGATCGTCCAATGTGTACAGTTTTAGTTACTAGAACAAAGTTCTGATCGTACTCTAATGTGGCGTGCAAATCTGCCATGATGTACCTCAACACCGTACAGTTATTGATATGGGGAGGAACGCCCGTAGTCATACCCCGGAGACGTAGGCTTTGGCCGAACCACATTAACAAATATTGTGTCTTTGGTGTCGTCTGTGATCGTGCACGTTTATCCATGGTAGATGCAAAGGCGCTTCCACATGTTTCTTTTGTAACGGACTCTACTGGATGCATAACACTTGTCCATTCATAATCGTAGTCTCTGTTTTTGTTTGTTTAGTTCATGAATAGCTCTAGTCTCGAGGATCATATGTTATTGATCTATACGTATGTTTGAATGGTAAGTAACGTACGTTGTAAACGTTCTTGCTGACACTGATAATTGCTCATGTTCTTGTTGCTTCCCAATTATCTCAAGATATGTTTGAGATGGTCACTGGTATGAGATATTTTGCATCAAATAGTTGGAGCATGGAGATGCTGCTTTTCTTGATCGGAGAGATCAAATCTCATGCAGTCATGTCTGCTTGAGATCCACCCAAGTCGACTCGTGCTGTTGTTGCTGTCAGGATTCAGGAACCTGTCTTTTCTCAGTTTTTTTAGAGTAAACCTGTCTTTTCTCAGTTTGCTGAAAGTTTCTGAAATTATTCAGTTAGTCTCTTCTGCAATATTATTTGATCCGATACTTTAGCTACAAATAAAGAGATGGGTACTATGTTGAATTGTCGCCACTGTAACCAAACCACAATGTGTTGTATTTTTATATTGTCACAAAAATGCATCCGCTTTTGCTGTGTGATTCTGAAATTCAGAGAGGATCAAAAGACCGTCAATGGAATCTGTACATTCAGTGTCAGAACAGACCACTAATTCAGAACAGCACAGTGGAATCATGTGCAGAAAATACACTCTGGGCCAGGCATTTGCAACAAATAAAAAAATCATGAAATATTCTCCCGGACTTGCTTGTCGTTCGATCGAGAACACCGGGACCTAATCACCTAACACATACATTTGTGGCTTCAGGCTTGCATCCAAATCTACGACCTGCTAAAAATTTCCAAACCTGCAAGGTCTAGACCATCAACAAATCTCAATTTGGTTCGAGCTCAAAGAAATATGAACTGAACCCAAACACATCTATTGCTTGCAGATAGTACAGCACCGCAGACTTTTAAACTTGATGGCATTCCCACAAGAATGAAACCTTCAATCTTGCCGTCCAGGTATCGGTGTGTTTGTTCCCGAAGTACGATTAGGACTCCTCCCACTTTGCTCCTTCGATTTTGACCTCAAATATTTTGCAATGCCACTCGATACAAAAATTGCAATGATAAGGTAAATTACAACACCAACTACAAGAGCATAAACATAGACTGAAGTCCTGAATTTCCGGCAGCTTCCAGCAGCAAAAGCTGTGATGAGAGCAAGCAGGTTGAATACCATGATTATGTGCAAAACCCAAAGTGGCAAGTCCTTCTCCCGGACAGATTTATTCAGCAAAAGCATGATTACCACAATGGATGTCATCAATGAGATAGAGTTGAACCAGAAGAATACTTTGTAGCGCCGGGGATGAATATCAAGAAGGACAGGATTGCCTGCCACATAGCCTTCATCAGGATCAGAAGACCAGATGCCTCCTGGTGGGTTTAGACCGGCTTGGTATGTGATGGATGCCGCTAAAATGGCAAGCAGTATCAAATACTTGTACTTCTTTCGATCTTTTTCCTTGGGATGATGATCTGAGCTTTCATGCTGCTTAGGATTAGTTCCATGCCAAGCCTCTTCCTTACCAACGAACAGCTGAAGCAGACGTTCTATATCTTTTCCAGTTGGTCCTCTTAGTGTGTCTTGTGTCGAGGAGAGCAGAAGCACTTGAATCACAAGGGAGCTCAGAACTGCAGCAGCAATGATGATGAGATAAATAGAATCTTTTGCTTTCCTGCAGCTTCCTGCGGAATAGGCGATCAAGAGGCCAACTAAGCCCACCACCAAACACACTCGTAGTGCATATGATTTGATACCATGCTCACAGGATGCCTTGTTCACAAGTAGTATTGTGATAACTACTGATGACACAAACGAGAGAGAATTGGAGTAGTAGAACACATCATAGCGCTTTGAATTGTTGTGCTGAAGGATTGGATCTCCAGGTATCCCACTGACAGCCGTATCATCAGACCATACGCCACCAGGAGGATTCATGCCAGCTTGGTATGTAACTGTTGCAGCCAGAATAGCGATCGTCAATAATAGATTACGCCTCCGCTCCCAGACCTTGTCTATGGCATCACCCATCTCATTGCGCCCAAGCTCGCAGTCTTTGTCTTTAGCATCACCTCTCTGTTTGTGCACAGGTGGGATCTGATTTGTCCATATATATCTGCAGGAGAAGTTCTCAAGCTTTTTTGCCGCGGCATCTTTGCACCGTTTGGGGATCACATGTATTGCTATCAGAACATGAATAGAAACATAAGCTAGTACAAGGAATACCAACAGTGAGATGTAGATGGAATTCCTCGTCTTCCTACAGCTCCCCATAACATAAGACCCAGTTAGAGCAAGAAGATCGACTATCATTACTGTCTGCAGTGCATATCGTTTTATGACCTTGTTGCTCATCCTACGATTCAGAAGCATAATAATCATGACAAGGGATGCAACAAAGGCGACAGCATTCAAATAGAAGAATGCAATATAGCGTCGATGGTGAGAGTCCTCAAGGATGGGATCACCAGGTAAATGATAGGGTCGATGATGCTTGTCATTAAGGATGGGACCACCAGTCATATTATTGTCCTCTTCTGTTGACCAGAAACCGCCTGGTGGATTCAAACCTGATTGGTATGTCAGAGATACTGCAAGAATGGCAAGAAGTAATAGATATGTGCGGGACTTCTTCAGATGTTCATCAGTTCTATCGCCATCAGCATTTTCATTGTTGTCACCTTGGTTAGGAGGTCTTTCATTCTTGCCAATATTTCCATTCGGCAATGGAAATATTCTTGCCAATATTCTTTCAGCATTTTCAGTCCTATCATTAGTTTCAACAATCTCACTCTCACTCTCAGTCTCAATCTCAATCTCAATCGCTTCCCTGGAAACATCAGCTGATTCTTTCTCAGCTGTGAGATCATTGGTGGCTCCATTACTGTCACTGGCTAACATTATGTCTTGGGATATGTCTTCCACCGCCATAATGGTAGGCTTGTGGTCATCAATCGATGAAGATTGCCCTGTCATATTTTCAACACGCTCACAATCTGTAGATTGATGCTCAGAGTGAGATGTGCCATCTACAGGATTTGTAGTCTCAAGGCCGGCCATCAGTGAAGATTTTTGCCTGGCTTCATCGGTTAGCAAGTTTTCTGCAGATTGATGATCAGCTTTAGACATATTGCCATTAGCATTCTGTAGTTTGCTAAAATTTCATGGGTACATTACCTGTTTTGGAAATAGTGACTTTTACAGGTGGATTTGGAATATTCAGGGCTTCTGTCGATGAAGATTGTTCCCTTCTATTCACAGGTGACCGGTTTTCTGTAGATCGATGCTCAGGGTTCACATATGTCACGAGAAACTGTAGCTGAAAATTCATTGATGGATTACCTGTCTTGGACATAGGCTCTTTTGCAGCTGTCCCGCAGTGTGTTGAATGATCCTCTAGGCTGTGCATGCCATCAGTGTTATTTTGGGATGGCTCGTCAGTCATCAATGCATGACCTGAACAAGACACAACCTCCATAGTATTTGCCGTTTGATGTGTGCCTGAAGTGTGATGCTCCCCATTGGATTCACCCTCTTTGTTGATTGGAACTTGAAGATGGTCTGCAATCTGGTGTTTTGATTCAGAAGCACTTTCTGGTTGCATTAGATTTGTTTCAAAGCCTACACTTTGCTGTGAATTTGCAATATTATCTCCCTCCCTATTTCTTGATATGTTTCTGGGAGTTTTCAGTGAAAAGACCCGGCCAATAGTATGCATGCACTTCTCAATGCCTGGTTCGATCTTTTTAAGCCAGGCTGCCACAGGTCTGTGAACAAAGGTAGCAGCTAAAAGTGCAAAGCAGATCCATACTGCAACCGTAATTAAAACAACAAATACAGACGTTTCTACACTCCTACAGCTTCCTGCAGCATATGCTCCAATTAGGGCCAATAGATCAACAATGACACACACACTTACTGCTTTGGATCTTATGCCATGCCTGCTCAATTCTGGGCTCAGAAGCAGTATGACTGTGACCAAAGACGCAACAAAGGAAGTCGAGTTGCAGATGACGAAAGTATTATAGCGAGTAAGGTTTTCACTGCGAAGGATAGAAGTGCCTGGCTGTTTATTTTGATCATTTTCAGCCCAAAAGCCACCTGGTGGACTCAACCCTGCTTGGTATGTCACAGTTGCAGCAAAAGTCACAAGCATCAAAATGAATTTGCGAGCCTCTTCTAAATCATTCTCTTCCCTTTTTGTGATTTCTACATTATTCTCTTGGGGGATCCTTCTTTGCCAATCTAGAATAAATTGAATCTTCGCTTTCAGCCATTCCGGAACAAATCTTTTCCCAGAAATAAATTTTGGAACAACTGTTATAAATAATAGGATATGGACCATAATATATACGAAGACAGCAAAGACTAGGATCCAGATGTAAATGGAGGACTTTACTGCCCTGCAGCACCCAGCAGCATAGGCCCCCATCAGGCTAAACAGGTCCAGAATCATGGTAAGTTGCATGGAGCGGAGCCATAGTTTCTGCCTTGTCACATTTTTACTCAGAAGCAAGATGATTAAGACGAGGGATGAAGCAAAGGCTGTTGCGTTGCAGTAAAAGAATACCTCATGCCGTGGGAAGAACAGAGCATGAAGGACAGAGTCACCGGCATAATGGCCATCATTCCCATTTTCTGTGTTGTCTGACCAAAATCCCCCCGGTGGAGTTAACCCGGCGTTGTATGTCACGCCGACAGCCAAGATCCCAAGCAGCACCAGATACTTGCGCAGTCTCCACAGGAGCTCAAAATCAACAGCGGCTCTAGCGGATGAAGCATCGATGGATTCTTGCCTGGTGTTCCCGGTGGCCATGCCATGCTCCCCTGCGCTGCCCCCATATGTGTCGCTGTTGCTTCCTTCACTGGAATCATTGCGTCGCTCCAGAGTAGGGCTGGTAATGGCCAGAGCAATGGCAAGCTCAGGCTGCTTGCCATTTGCCATATGGATGGACTGATAGCTCTCCAAAAGAGGTTGTTAGCCTCGGCCTCTAACCTTGCATCCGATGATCCGAAGAAGATCAGTAAGCGAATTTTGGGTTTGAGAAGATATCTGGAAGAGGGTGCTTCCAAACAGGAAGAGTGCCAAATTTGGCAGCTGGCAGAGAAGGAAGACGAAGACTTGGGTTGAGGTCAATGCCCCCAAACGAAAAAAATAAGTGGAAGGCATCTTGCTATACCCCACTATTAAACTCCATATGGATTATTAGAGCACGCATGTATGACTAGTCAACATACCGTGAATGACTTGGACTAGTTCTCTCTGTCGGTCAACTCGGAGAGTCCACACTGGTTGAAGCTCAGAAGGACAGCAAAGTACAAGCTTAGTTCCCTCGATCAGCAGTGTAGTGGAGTTACGACGTGCGTTCAGATTCAACGAAAGAAATGCCCAGTTGACAGTTATTCGTGGTAGTTGAGAAATGAATTAATGCAAAGAGACTCAAAAGACAAATTGCTAGATATCGAGAATACCTGCAAGGCAATGGAGCGTAGGTGCGTAACCGGAGGTGCCGAAATGGAATCGGCACGAGGCAAAGCATATGTTCTGACCTAACCATTTTTTCCAAAGAAGGAACCATGGTCGAAGTCGCCTTCCCCAAGTTCCTCGCAGTCTTCTGGATGCCCCACTGCACGGGCACCCGCCAAGGCCGAGGACGTGTACGTGCCCCGTTCAGTTCATGCATTGCCTCGAGCATCTGACGGGCATGGCCCGGCAGTTCAATGTTCCTGGGGAGTTCGCCAAATGGGAAGGAACCGAGCGCCGTTGCCGCACCAATCAATTGGTGACGCACTGAAGGGCACCTTCTGTTGGACGAATCCGGCGAGGATCCCGTCGACGTCGAGTCGGACTTGTCTCGTACGCCGTACATGCTCTTCCGCTGCTACCGCCGAAGTGCCGACAACGTCTCGCGCGCGAAGGCCCTGACGTTTTTTTTGTCCAATACCTAGGAAAACCGCGCGTCGTTGTATTAAGATGTACGCACTGGCACACGCACACAACGACCAAGGTCTTGCATACAGGCAACCTAGAGGTGGGTTGATCGCTCCTGCCCGCACCTCGTAATGCCACGTCATACTATTTCCAACGACGCTCCTCAAATCCTATTCTCTATCACTGTTCCAACTACCTTCCTCTCTGTCTACAGTACCGCATTTATGTCAAACAGTGCAAAACAGTGTTTTATTGAACCTCTTTAGGGATTCCCATTGAAAACAGCCTCACTAAAATCTATCTTGAAAACCACTTTTGAGCTGTCTCGGAAGTGCATGTTGTCCTGTTTTCGATAGTTGGAGAATCCTGACTAGGGTTTATATTTTTACAGCTAGTTTGGTAACCTCATTTTTCCCAGAGATTTTGAAAAAACTTGTGAAAATGGAGGAAAAAAACCTTTTTGAGAGATAAAGTTGCCAAACTAGTCTTTAAAAAAAAATTTGATCCCTCGCTGAAAAGCAGAAAATTCTAGACCAAATTCATTTAAGAAAAATCAAATTACTATAAACATTGGCACTGGTCGTGCCCAAGCAACCTAGAATCAGTAACGAGTGACGTGCAGTGCGAGGATCGAGGGCGAGGCTTTCCTCTCTCGAGACCAAGATATTTCGAAAGTTTTGAACCGGAAATGTGAATCCCCGTACTGAGCGTTTTGTTTTCTAATTCAAAATTTTAAAATAGGATAACGCACGATAGTTTGAAGTTAAAAAATTATTTTTTTCTAGTAATATAACCACAAGTCCGTCACCCGAATCTTTCAAACGAAACACAATTCCTGATTATTGGCATCGACCTCTCGGCCGGAAGTGGATGAGGCACCTCACTTTGAGTCAATGACACGGTTCCTTTCTGCGGGTTGCGGCGTGGATAAGCTGTTTCTAGAAAACTTCATGCACTTGTACTCGTTCGATGCAGAAATCTACGGCTGACAGCTAGCGGTGGTCTTCTTGCGGCGTGTATCCACTCCGCAAGGCGCTGCAAGGAACGCAGCCAATGCCAAAGAGTCCCAACACCTACGGACTCCACCACGCACAGTAACTCAGTGTCAACGTCATCCTGGACCAGGAGCCTCGTCCCTCTCGTGCTCTCACTTACATCTCTGTTTTATTTCTCGGTCATGAGAGCGACTACTCTCCTCTATCGCTACAGGAGTGTTTTACAATCAACTCTGCCACTTCCTGTTCCTGAGCAATCGTGTGCCAAAAAGAAACAAATGTCCAACAAATTAAACTGTGCTTATCAGTTGCCGAACAATACGAACTTCGCACTCATACATATGGGTCTTTTTCTAACCCTCCTTGCCACTAGTTAGCGATCCATCTTGAAATGTAGTACTCCTATCAAGCAGTGTCCCATTACATCCATGATAGCTACTAAGCTGTTGGTTCCTCAGTTGCCAAACAGTATGAACTTCCTACACATCGGGCGGCCGTACCGCGGGTGCGGCTGAATTTTTGCTGAGGTCCCTGATGAAGCTGACGAGGCGCCTGAACTCCAACGCCGAGGCCCCGTCGTCGGCGATGTCACGCTTGACCTGCGCCGCCAGAGCGTGAGCCGACGCCCTGATCTCGGCGGACTCCATGGCTTCCCTCACCGTCCTCTCCACCACGCCCCTGTCGCACACGTCCTTCATGTCCAGCCCGTTCCTCCACACGGCGCCCACGAAGCGGCTGTTGATCTGCTGGTCGGCGAAGAAGGGCCAGCACACCATCGGCACGCCCTCGACGATGCCCTCCACCGTGGAGTTCCACCCGCTGTGCGTCAGGAAGCACCCCACGGCGCGGTGCCGCAGCACGTCCCGCTGCGGCGCCCACGGCACCACGCACGCCCTGCCCTTCCCCACCGCGCCGATGGCTTCCCGGAGCGCGGCGTCCTGGCTCGCGCCGAGCATGTCCGGCCGCAGCACCCAGAGGAACGGGTAGCCGGCGGCGACGAGCCCCGACAGGAACTCGGTGAACTGCTCGTGGGAGATGACCGTGAGGCTCCCCAGGCTGATGTACACCACGGACTGGGCTTGGGCTTGGCTGTCGAGCCACGCCAAGCACCCGTCGTCGTGGCGCCACAGGCTCGTGGCCGCCGCCGGGGCCGGGGACATGGCGTGGAGAGGCCCCACGGCGAAGACGTCGCGCATCTCCCGCGCGAGGTGCGCGAGGGACGGCCCTTCCAGGGACGCGGTGGTGTTGAGCATCAGAGCCCTGGCCTTGCGGCTGTGCAGGGTGGCCGCGACCACCGCCTTGATGAGGGGATCCTCGTGGGTGTGGGTGAGCTCGCGGAACTGCACCGGGAGGTCCCGGCGCCGCAGGAAGCCCTCCATCCCCGGGACGCCGCGGACGGGCTCGTCGAGGTCGGCGCCGCCGCATCCTTCGGGGAAGGGGAGGTCGCCGCGCTCCAGCAGCCTGGGCACGGACAGGTACGCCAGGACGGCGCAGGCGCTGACGGTGCGGTAGGCGATCGCGGGCACGCCGAGCTCCTCGGCGATGTCGGCCGCGAACGGCATTATGCCGTCGGCGACGACGCACGTCACGGGCGGGAAGCCATCGTCCGCGTCGCGGTGCTGCGACCGCGAGGCAGCGAGCAGCAGGCCGCGGTAGGCGTCAGCGGCCGTGGTGCGCAGCGACTCCATGAGCTCCGGGAGGCCGTCGACGGCGCGGGGGTGGTCGTCGGGGAGGCCGTCGGGCACGGACATGAAGCGGAGGCGCGGCGAGGCGGCGGCCGCGGCGGCGGCCTCGGCGCCGAGGCGGCGGAGGTTGTGGTGGGTGTGCAGGAAGGTGACGTGGAGGCCGGCGCGGAGGAGCCCCGTGGAGAAGTGGAGGAAGCTGTTGAGGTGGCCCTGCGCCGGGACGGGGAAGACCAGCACGTGCGCCTCCTCCGCCTCGGCCATCTCCGCGACTCCGCGTGCTCGCCCTGCACTGGCTGGTGAGTGGTGACTGCACTGGGCCGCGCGGCGATGGCGTGTACTCTATTTATCATGGGGTTGGGGGTGCGGGCAACCGCGCTAGGGGAGGGGAGAGGCGGGCGGAGCAGAAGACCATCTCGTTGCCGCCGCCGGCGGCGGGGGTAGTCAGTCGAGCAAGCGAATCCCGAACGTCTCGGGCTCTCGGCTGCAGGTAAACCGTAAACGCTGACCAGAAATAGTGGATGGTGGAGACGCCATGTGCAGGAGGATGTCGTGAAAAAATAATAATTGTAGTACGGATGCACTTACTTGTGGTAGCTGTATCGTGCGTATTCATGTGATCACGTCGTCACTGCTGACTGCTGGTCGCAGGTGATAAAGAGAGTCTACATCACCCCGCCTGCACGTGTCTTCGGCGGCTCTTCCTATAGCCGCCTCGCCGGAGTATCCGCTGGCTTGAGATCTCTAGCCTAGCCTAGCCTGTTAATTAGGAGGCGCCTATATATTTTCATTACCTTCATTAAAGGAAAATGTAAACAAGCGTCTGAACTTCAGGCGGACCAAGACATACTGTATCTCCAAATTCCGTAGCCCAAGTCCACAGCTCGAAAAATTTCTAGTACGATAGTAAGACTACATCAGTGCAACTCATGACAACGTCTTGACGTAGCGCAATAACTAACAAGTACGTCAAATTAACGCAGGTTAAGCCCAAAAATAAAATGCCAAGCCGCTGATACAAATATTCGCTCACACGATCGAATAACCAAGTTCGGCATCAAGCAGTTTTCTCTGGTTAAAACATGTTATCTCAACTAAAAGTGTTGATTAGTCGCCAACCAGACGGAGCGACGGCCAAGCAATCCACTAGAATTATCGGTAATCAAAAGGGTCTGATCGGATAAGCTGGCTGCTGCTGTGCTGCACAGCAGGAACAATAACAGAAACAATCAGTAGCTTACAATGATTGATTGGACGGCAGAGGAATAGTCTAGATACTGCTACGGCTGTGCAGTCCAGCCACAGCAAGTTCATCCGATCGGAGCCAAAGCCATTTTTGGCACACCGTTATCACAAAACGAAATGGAAAAAGTAACAACTGTTTTGTTTACAGAATGCCCAACTCCAAACCATGGGCATTTCTACGTATGAGAAACGCGCGCCGTCCCGCCCACTCGCGCTATCCACGCCGACGGAATTCACTGTAGCCGGCCGATCTCCGTCCTGCGGCCTCCATCGCCGCCGTACGCGGCCCGGTCCGCCGTGCGCCCTGCTCACCGTAGCGGTGGGGGATCCGCCCGCGTCGCCCTTGCTTGCCGCGCCCCGGGGCACGTGCCGCCCAGTGGTTCGCCCGGCTCGTCCTCGAAGGGGCCCGCGGCTCCGAGCCTCGCGCGGCAGGGGCACAGGGTCGACCGTGGACCCTGTTCACCCCGTCGGCGACGCCCTTGTCCGCGGCAGTGGCGGGCCCGGCCGGCGCCTCTTCCTAGAGCCCGCGGACGGCGATGTCGAGCGTCCATTGGCTGCCCCTCTGCAGCGGATGCAGTGTCGCGCGCCTGTTCGCTGGCGGAGGAGCGCGAGGGCGCCCCGAGGGCAACGGCGCCTGGGAGGCCGAGCGCGCCGGGAGGACGGGCGGACAAAGGCACTGCTGCGCGCCGACGGTCGCCCCTTCCCACCCGCGCGCCTCGCTCCGGTGCGTTCCTTGCCTCTTCCTCCCTCGCTTCTTCCTCCCTCGCCCCTCCCCCAGTCCTAGGGCCGGCCGCCGCCGCCGCTGCTGGTTTACCACGCCGGCCAGCCCCGAAGCGCCGGATCCGCGCGCGCGGGAGGCACTGGACTCCCAAGCCGGCTGCGCTACGCCTTGCGCCGCCTCCGCGTCCGCTCCAGCCCCTGGCCTCCCGCACGCGCCGCCGCTCGCCTTCCTCCGCCCGATCCGGCACGGCGCAGCAGCAGCCTGACCCCGGCGCCCCTCCACCTCCTCCCTCCCCTCCACGCAGAGGCATGGTGGGACCGCTCCGGCACGGCGCAGCAGCAGCCTGACCCCGGCACCCCTCCACCTCCTCCCTTCCCTCCACGCACAGGCACGGCGGCCTGCTCCGGCACGTCGCAACGGCGGCCCGGGTCCGGCGCTGCGCAACGCAGCGCGACTGCCCGGCTAGGAGGTGGCGGCATTGGCCTCCTGTGCCCGTCCCCCAGCACCGCCCGCCGCTCCATTCCCTGTTCGCGGGCGAAGCGTTGGCCGGATCCTCCGTGCCAGTCAGGCCGCCATACCACCGTGCGCCGCGGCCTCATCGTCGCACCTGCCGGATCTACCCTTCCCCTCGCCAGATCTGCCTGACAGCGGAGTTGCGACGGCGGCGCAGCCACCCACCAGCGGTCTCACACCTGACTTCGACCCCTGCCTCCCTTGGCCTATCCGTGCCGTTCCACCTCACGGTACCTCAGCGAGCTCCGCTTCCCTTGGCTCATTTGAGGCCATGGCCTCGGTGGCACTGCTGCCAGTGCTGGGTGGGGTGTGCCTGTGGAGGCGAGGCTCCTCCGCAACATTCTTCATGCTGGGAGGCCAAGGGGCTCTACTGGTGTGTGCACTTGATTCTACGTTTTTTTTTCCTTTTCTAAGATTATTTCTTCGTTGTATGATGCTGGTGCTTTGGTTGATTGTTGCTTGCAGCCTGTACCATTCATGTGAGTTCCATCTTTGGTGATGTATAGCAGCTTTGCGTGTCATTTTACTGCAGGTAAATTTCATCCATCTTGTCTGTCTTCCTTCTCTCAACCTTGCAGCTATGATTTGATCCTCTCAATTTTATCCCTGTAATTTGTTGGCATAGGGTAATATGACGTGCATGTTTTTGTTTCCAGGTACAATCTTGTAGTTAGTCATATTACTATACAAGCATTCTGGCTAGGCCTGGTAGGCCATGACGGTAAAATTTTTACTGTCCATCGGATCCATGTTTCGCACCATGGATTTGCTCCGTACGAGTTCCGTAGCCCAGTAAAATACCTTCTGAGAGAAAGATATGTCAATTGTGGTATACCCTACAAGTCTGCCTTTTACCAATGTGATGTGGCCTCTTGCCGTGCTCCTGTTGGGTTGGTAAATTTGAACCATCCCCTAGATGATGGTGTGGATCCTAACATATAGACCAAATGCTCATTGCCATTATTGATTTGAGGCTTGATTATTTTGGTCTGTGAAACAACATCGAGGTAGAGAACTGGATATCTGCCTCTTGTCTGCATATTCTTATATGATTAAGTTAGTATAGATCTTTGTAGGTCATTTCAGCTTTATCCTGGTATATTTCTTTGCATTGTGCTGTAGGTAGTTTCAGCTTTATCCCAATATATATTTCTTCGCAAAATTCTTCCTTATATTTCTTTGCTGTTGCTTGCACTGCAGGTATGGTCTTATTGTTCTTAGGTTTGCTGTGCATATCAATAGGAAAACAATCTTGTTCATTTCTCAGGGATACAATAGGTGTCATTATGTGATAGCTAAATAAATTAATTGAATGTCCTAGGATTTTCTCAAAAAGAAAAGAACATGCAAAGTTTAGGTGTTTAAAAGTGGAGGAATAGAATACGCTATGCTGGTTTCACTCATAATGATTTTATTTTTTGTGTAGGGATTTTGGCTGGAGATCAAACTTGGCATTAAAAACTAATTTTGAGACTTTTCAGGTATGATATTTTTTTGGTGCTATATGTATGCACTTTTTTCCATATCTTGATATAAAATGTGAGGTATATTGTCACATAATTCAGCTCGGGAATGATATAGAACTATAGGCATGTTACTTTTGATATGTTCTGAGCTCCTAACTATATGCTGTTAATTTCACTTTATTATGCATATCAGTTTGTTATGCTTTCTGAACTGGAGCATGCCTACTTCCTTGGCTCGTGGGTTGTTCGAGAATTTTCCTTTGCGGGAGATGATCTTTGAAAAAACCCTGATAGGCTACATGCCTGGTGCTTGAGTTTTAATCCATTGGTTACTGTATTTCTCGCTTCTGATAGTTTGTTCAAGGTCACAAGCAATGTGTGGGTTATTTTAGTAATTTGGTCAAGGTCTTTGTGGTTAAATCTTTGATATGTACCATGCATAGTAAATTCTAATATTTTGGTACAAAATTCCAGTTGCCTTGTGATTTCTCACGACATATGAAAACCTGATAAATTGTCTATGCCAGCAATATGAAAGCATAAGATATCTTTTGTAGCTGTAGCAATTTTGAAACAGTTTTTGTGTTTCATCACATTCCCAAAAAAACCACTTCTATGCACTACAGATATATTTTGGACATGAAAAAATGTTTGATATCTCAGAGAATGACCTATAAAGGAGAGAATAAGCATTTCCTTGGAATTTCATCATCTCCCATATATGTTTAGAATATACAACAACCTGACACATGCTGAGACACCATAGAATTTGAAATCAGCAATAAAATTTAAATAATCATACATTAAACATTGTAGAGGCTAACATGGTACCTGCACTGACCAATGCCCCTGGTTTGATGGCCATGCAGCCTTTTTTTTTATTGCAATAATCAGTCAATAAGCTTTTTCCCCTTGTGTGGATATAACAACTGTTTTTATATGTGTTGTTAAATTCACTCATCTGCGATTTCATCGAGCACTTTGTTTTTATTTCCTATGTGCAGAGACTGAGATTGCAAGTGTGGAGGAATTTGAGAAAGAGAGCAGCCCACCATGGACAGCAAGGTTAGCTAGAATATTTGCCTCTCCAGCCTCTTGGTGACATGATTTGTGTGGTGGCAATGGCAAATGGTATGCCAATGATGCAGCCTGTAAGGGTATTCCAATGATGCAGCCTGTAAGGTTATTCAACTGGTTGTTGAAATTAGGAAAGCAGTAAATACACAGTTGGTTGTTAGGTTCAGAGCATGAACAATTTGAATATAATTTAATCATTTCCATGTTTGGTTCTTCAGATCCATCGCATCTTTACATAGTTCTATATGTATAGCTGTAGCAAGTTGTGAATATGCATACAAAACATCACATGCATATATCTATAAAATAGAGTACATTTAGTGTATATTATCTACTATTAATTGATTTGGCATTGTAACTGATAGCAAATTCTAATCAGGTTATATCATAGGAAGTTGCAGCCGTGCAATCGAAAATCACTAAAGCAATTCCATTCAAAATACAAAGAAAGTATATTGTACAGTAGTATATGAAGCCAAAGAATGATGCTTCGAAGGTACATACAGTTTCTCGTTCTCTCTATATTCATTTCCCCTCTCTTATTTCAGTTTTTTTAGCAATATCTTATTGTTTAATATATTATTTATATACGTAGATAGACATAGTGGGTGGATGTCTTACTCTTCGAAGAGAAATTTAGAATTCATATACTGTATGTTTTAGGCTACGTGCTCTAAAAAGGGTGAAGGCAAAGTGAAGTTATTTCTTCTCTGTTTTTGGAAGACAGTCACTTATTCCTATGCTAAAATTTACGTTGGCTTGCTACTTGATAATCCTTGCTCTAGGATGAAAATGACATTGGAGAGCTTATATGCGCTTCTCTGTATCATCCTACTTCTACCCATAATTCTGTCGTTGTTTGTGTGCAATGTGCCAATACCTCAGCAAAGTGCCATTGTACTATAAGAAAGGCTTGATCAATTGGAAGCTTATGCGTTACCAATAACGAAAGGATTAGGAAACTTTTCCTAATTTTGGAAGTTGTTTTGTGACCCAAAAAACCAAACTGTCTCTCTGCGTGGCTCTTCTAGGATCGGCGTGGGGTATATATTGGTTGTCTGTGCTATCATGGGTAGGTAGCAAAGACAAATGGCTAGCAGCAATGAGGAGACAATGATGGGTCGTGGCGACATCAAGATTTGAGTGATGGCAATTTGGGTGTGACGCTGCAGTAGCAGCTGCACTACGAGCTTGAACCTCAGGACCCCTGGCAAGCTGTTCTAGGCCAAGAAGCCTGTGAATGGGCAGGCTTTCCATGTCATCTGCATTCGGCGCCCTCCAATTGGCAGCGGCCTCCCCTTTATATCATCCCCCATCCTATGTAATTATGCATCACTTCACCTGAGGTCTTCCTTCCTCCCTCTTTTGCAAATGGCTCGCCTTGTGGATACAGATTACTGAATAGATTGTGATACCATTATGCCTGGTGCAATGATTCATGTGCAATATTGGCTTTTAATTTTTTCCCATTTAGTGACATTTGCACGGCAAATCTGATGCCTACAATCTTGATATATGTATATGATTAAAATGTCAGTAAGCAGGGCATGTATTCCAGAAAAAAAAATGAATTTGTATCTAAAGAAGTGTACGTCTTTCTATTCTAGCCAATAACATAGGATGGATCCGTGCACCTTCTTGTTCTATATGTTTAATCCGGTACACGATGTCTTCTATGGTTGTCCGAGATTGATATTTATATGCATACCTGCTGCTGCCTGCAGGTATATACATCCCTTTGGACATGTATTTACCTCTGTAAAAAGGGCTAGGCCTATAAGGGACACTTCCTTGTGTCAGATGGATAGCAGTGTGCCTGATATATACATCCCTTCATTTTTAGTGATCCACCAGTTTCTTCTATGCGATTCCCTTTTGTCAGATTACTTTTATAAGATTTGTCCTACTTTTCCAATCCAGCTCTTCTATTTATACGTACAATGAACTATTCTTATACTTTTCTACATGTTCATATATGATACATTCTGTTGTTTAATCATGCCAATTTACCATATTGGACTTCTGTTTCAGGATTATGGAGCTTGACCGAAGTTAACACCCGTGATTCAAAGTATAAGACATAGGGATCAACCATTTATGTATGTAACTGTGGTTCTAGCTAATGAGCTTTGTGATGGCAGTTTCTGAGCTTAATGACGTTGATTGAACAACTTTAAGTTTTTAAATGCCATTGCTTGGGCTTAGGCATTTGTGAAGGCAGGTTATATGTGCTTACACTGTAACTGGATGCAATAATGCAGCCCGTTTTGTCCATTTGCATCAATGCTTTGAGCCTCTAAATATCTGTTCTGTTACTAATTCTGTTGATTGCATAACATTTATCAGTGCTTGGTTCTTCACATAATAATGGTTTTTATATTTGTTTGATAAACACAATTACAAATGATGCAAAATACCACTGGGTCCTACGCGCGCATGGGCGCGCGCAGAATCACTAGTACAGTAACATACTTAGGCAAACAATATGCTTCTGCAGCTATGGGCTGTCCTAGCTTTGTAAACAATACAGCAAACAGAACATTCATACATATCAACTCTCAAGTTTGCGGCGAAGGATTCCTATCGTCGTTCGCTACACATTTCCCCACACCCTCGCCTTCAGTGTTCCTGGCAGCCCTGTTATCCTCATCAGCTTCCTCCTCGGCGAGAGATCCAGTGCGCAGCAGTTCCTTAACCTTGTGGTATTCATCGTAGTGGGCACGGCGATGCTCCTTGAAACTCAGTCTTGTTGTGTCAGCTTCTGGGTCTACATGAAACAGTAGTATTAGAAAAAGACCCCCACTGGAGATATCTGGGTACAGCACACTGATAATAAACAAGTAACAGTAGATTGCGCTTTACAATGAAAATAATATGGTATTTAAAACTTGTTTATGACATATATGTATACCTCAGGTTCTAAGATGAAATCTAACGATGATGTTTGCCTTGTCCAATGCTAGGAAATTGAGAATGTATGTCTAATTAATTGGATTAGTTATGAACTTGACTTAAGGAAGCTGCTAGAGTAGAATGGAATTGCATTATTCCACTTGTGGAAATAAATGGAAGTGTGAACTGCTCTACCAATTAAGCATCAAAATGCTCATCTTTAGCTAGTATGTGCATAATATTTAAACATTTTTTTTGAACTTTTCTTGTGGTTCAGAGAAGAAACAAGTATGTTCTCCCCTCAGAGACAACACAAACTATTAATTTGACCCATTTGTCCATCTTATCAAAAATAAATAATAACAAAAATATGAGCACAGTCGTGTATGAAGAATAATAAATTTACAGCAGCTGTGAAAGAAGTTTACCATCATCTGGTTCTATGGCATCTGTATCATCATCTGATGATGCCCAACCATCATCCTTTGAATTGATATTGCTTGAAGAAGCTACACCATTTAAGGCCGTTAAGATAGCTTCAGCCTGGGCAGTCTCATCAAGACATTTATCAAAAGGGCGTGTAGGTGATACTGACCCTAAAAGGCAAGCAGTGGGCCAAATAATCATCAGGTGCACACTAGGAGTATTTAAAATGGTCATATACAGTGTGATGCAGGTGGCAAAATATGTACCATCATCGGCTATCATAGGGTGATATGGTGTCTTTGGCTCTGTTATCTTCTGCCTCACTGGTTTGTTTGACTCAATTTCGTACAAATTGTCCTCATTCCACTTCACACGGCGAGAGCTACAGAAAAAGGGTCCAAGCAACAGCAGCTAGATCAAGAAATGGCCATTAGAAATCAACACTGCATCAAGTTTGGGCTATGCATGCAATAAGAGTTATGATCATTTATGAAGTAATTCCTTCTGTTATGACCGGCGTCACATATGCCAGGCGCCATAAGCGCCATCGTGGCTAGGTGGGGCCAGCCAAGTAGGGATTAGATCAATCGTTAAATTGAGTTGTTAGCAAGAGTCCTAGAAAGATAAGTTAGCAAGAGTCCTAGATCGATAAGTATTCAGTTTGGATTTGGTAGAGCTGTACAGCCTATATATATGGGCCAAGGACATTAATAAAGATTCAAGCAGGGCAATTATCTGCCGGCTGCTCATCTCTGCTTCCCTGTCCCACGCCTAAACCCTAGGACAACGGCGCCCAAGCGCCGGGGTCCTGTCCCCAACCTCCCGTTCATCACAACTACAATCTACGCGACTCAAGCTCCAACACCTTCAGAGTGCCAAACAAGAGGAAGCCAATCAATACCTTTTTATTTCATTTTCAACATAAGCCATTTGAACAGTTCCAGGTTTGGGGGAAGTTTTTTTGTCAAAGATGGGGGTGAGTTTAACATTATTATTTTTTATAAAGGTTTGGCTACAATTTATTGGGCAATGTGGAAGGTTCAGAATAGAGTTTGTTTTGAGAATAAAAGAACTAGATCATCGACTGAGATAGTGTGCTCTGCTTGTGCTTTTATTATTTATTACTGGGTAGTGTGCTCTGATTGTGCTTTTATTATTTACTGAGATGCTGGAGAAAACCACAAATTTGAGAATCACGTTGCTATTTACTATCAGAAGATGATGAAGTGGTCAAGACTCAAGATCAAGCAATGATGGTAAAGGCCCCCAACAATATGGCCTCTTGACAATCAAGCAATTAGGAAGTGGTGTCATGTTGGTGCTCTGAAAATCAGTAGTCTGCAAATAGAAGAGCAAAACTATGTTCTGTTTGTACTTTGGGAGTAGGCATATGTTGCATGTTGGAAAACCTTATCTGCTTTTTGGTTAGTTACTGAGATCCTGTAAAAGCCAAATAGGTGAATGCTAAAGTGAACTCTTTGTAATTTCATTGCTAGGAAAGTAATAAAATTCAGATGCACCCGCAATTAGGGACGGTAAAGGGTCCTCAAATCTTGTCTAGAAATTTTAAGGGCCCGTTTGGTACAGCTCCCACTGATTCTGATTCTTTGAGAGAATGATCCTGATTCTCTGTTAGGAATGATTCTTTGAGAGAAGTGATTCTGTGGCTCAAAGTGAACCATAGGATAAACTCGGGAGTGAATCAGGAGAAGCAACTTTTTTTAGCTCCTAGCCCTCAGTTCATTTTGAAGAATCACTTCACGGAATCACTCTGGGAGTGATTAAATTTTGTTTGGCAGAGCTCTGCAGATTCACTCCGCAGAATCTGGGAGCAGAGCTCTGCCAAACGGGGCCTAAGGATCGGGCTCAAAAGGGGCCAGATCATATTCCTATTCCTATTCATTTTTGAGCTAAAAATCACCAAGGGCTCATGTGGATTGTGAAGAAACATTTGGATCATGACCCATTACCACCCCTACCAGCGATGGAAAAAATTATCAATCTCAACCATGCACAACAGCAAGGGAAGCACAAAACCAAATTTAGTGACAACTGGACACAAATAGCCCTATTAGATACTCTTTGTGACACCTAGGATGGTAGACCATATAAACGTATCAATACGTGTATATTTGATTCTGAAATGTACTATAAACATTTTGAAATGATATGGTCATACACATGCAAATTGAGTTTGCACATAAGTTATATTTAAATCTCCTTGTATGTCCAATGTAAGTTGTCAGTTAGTAGTAAGAGTGAAGTAGATGATCCTTATACAAAAGTGCAGCATTGCTTAAATAGATTTTGTGAAGAAAAAAAATAGGGTGTCCTGTTTCAACATGCAAATTATAAATTGGCATTTTTTTCCTGATCCATTGCTTACAAATTGCTAAATTCAAACATTAAGTACTAGCTGAGACTGAATAAGTAGAGCATGAGTTACGAATAAATGTGTCTATACAAGTATATATATGCATCAGCCTCCATAAACTGTTTGTTACAACAAAACCTTAGATGGAGACTAAGAGTACTGACCTCATGCTTGAAGTGTTTAGCTTCCCACTGATGAAAAGTGAACGATTCTTGCGCGATCTTTAAACAGAAAACCAGCTGAAGAAAGGTAAATCATTCAATTTTTGTTGGCTCCTTCAAGTTTTCATTCAGGAATAGAAGAACGTACAATAGCATCAGAAAGTAAGATACATTTTCAAGGACATAATCATATGAGCTGATAATGGCATTTCTGTAACAGCAAAGTATGCGTAAACATTTCCCCCGTCTATTTTATTTGATATCATCCTAAGTGACTGATTCAGTATTGAGCCATTGTAATACTAAATCAATCAGATAACTGAACCAGCATTATGTACTCACTCCATGCCAAAAGATAGGGCACTTTAGCTTTGGCCAAAGTCAAACTTTTTTTACCTCTGATAAAGTTTAAGATTTTTTTAAGATCTATAATATCAAATAAATGTACTGTCATGACATATCTCATGATAGACTTAATGGAAGCAATTGATGTTGGCATTGGTGCTTTGTTCTATAAACTTGGTCAAAGTTAGAGAAGGTTAACTTAGGTCAAACCTAAAGTGGCCAATAATTTGAAACAACTATTCAAGAAGTATACTTCTAGGAAACACATTAGGCATATGAAAGGCCATTGATGTAAGCAACGCGGCTTGAAGAGGTACAAAGAAAAGTAATGGAAAAAATCTCTGAATGTAAAGTTGATGAAAACTAGCCAGATTGGTGAAAATACCATACTAAGTTAATAAGTGCCTAAATAATCATATCCTTCCATTTTTTGGTATAATCCAAGCATACATTGAGCCACATCTTGTGTGCATGTTTTTGTTTTTGTTTTTAAATATACACATTAAAACATGCACTTATACATTTCAAATAGCAGATAGCCTGTCCTATTGTGCAAAAGTCAGTACCCTGAACCTAACTAAGCTATCTGATCAAATTAGAAGCATACCCGCCACCTCTGCATTTTTTTGTTTAAGAAAAAAAACAGTGTACATGTGTGTATCTCTGCATTTAGGCTCATTAATCTCACCCATCAGTTGAATGGACTTACAAACATGAACATAGATTGCAACAATCCTAACAGAATTGATTGCTACGATTCTGGCACCATAACACAACTCAAATAAGAGAATCTATATTCATCGTTCCCAATCTTGCATACACTATCAGAGAAGTTGTTTTGTACCCCAACGTTGATGCAAGTATTATTGTCATAAACGATCAGTGCCGGGAAAGATAATTAGGCATTAATAGCCAAGTGCAGTGGATGTTTATGGTGCTGTTTCTTGACTGATTGGGTTCTACTTTGGTTGACAACTGCATTTTGTCCATGAAGCCGGCCTAGATTGCTGCTAAATAGTTCCTTGTATTGCAAAGAAGGCCTGAGTTTCATTGTTGCCGACATCCGATGCACCAGGCAATCGCTTTATGATGCCTAAAAACACAACACGCCATCTAAGAAATTACCTTTCACCCATGGTTATTAAAAAGAAGATTGAGCGACGATTAATCGCCGTTTAAGCGTTAATAGAACGCTATGCCGGCGCTCTAGATCTGCAACGCCAGAACGCTGCTTTACCCACGCCTATCCGCAGCCGCCCCCACGACCGTCTGCCGCCGCCAGGTGAGGCAAAGCCCCTGCCTCGTTGCCGCGCGCGCCAGCGCTCCTCCGCTGCCACCCAGTTGCGCTGCGCGCGCCCAGACTCGTCGCTCGTCGCCGTGCCCCTGCTCCTATCCGTCGCTCGTCCGCCGCGCTCGCCAGAGCGCATCCGCCGCTGCGCCGCCGTCCAGATCCGCATGGCTGGAAGTGATCGAAAAAGAAGAAAGGAAGGGGGAACGGGAGATCGAGGGCCTAGCGCGGGGAAAGAGAGAGAGGAGGGGAGGAGGGAGGAAGCCACCTCTTGCGCGCGGAGGGGAGGAAGCAGATGCGCCGCGCGCCCGCGCCGTGCTTGCGAAAGGGGAACGGGGTGGCCGGGTGGGGAGGGAATGGGCCGATGGCTAGGAACCTGTTCGTTCGCTGACGTTGGGTCAACGTAGGACCCAGTCCACCTGTCAGTGGCTCAACCATTGGCAGCGGAGCGGAGCGTCGTGCGATGGTTAGACTGTGTGCAGAGAATGTACAAATGCAATGTGTATCTACTGTTCCAACTATTTTTATGTGAACAGACAATCTATTTATCTAATTCACTGCACATAGTTTTAGTCATGGCCCCCTGCTGGTATTTGGTTTGGTTCACGGAGGCTCAAACGGTAATCTTTCCTCACCGTGGTACGTGAACGTGATGCTTTTATTCTTTCCGCATTTGCATTCGTCGGTACTGTAACTGTATACATGATGAGGTCAGTTTGGCAACAAAGTATTTTTGTGATTTTAGAGAATACTACAGTATTCCATGGTATTTGGATCGGAAGGTGTTTGGGAGCTCTATGTATCTAAAACTATGGTATTATCAATACCATGGTATTTTTGGGTAAAAAAACTTTGGTCTACACCAAATTTTTCATTCGTGGAAAGAAAGTGAGACCAAATACTATGCCTCCAAACATGTAATAGATAGACCATGATATTATAAAACTATGGTTTTGAAAACTTTGTTATTGTTGTGAAATGTGATAAATATCACTTTGACCAGGCGCTTGTGCTCGTTGTCCTCTGCAACAATGGCATGCTAGTACAGTACGTGACGTGCTTTGGGATCGCTGCTGCGTTGACGCAGCCAGGAGAGGCGTACACTGCCGTGGTTGTCGTTGAAACGTCCGGCAAGAAGCCTAGATGAGGAATCGAGGATGCTCGGCGCCTAGCCACAAACATACGAGAGAGAGTGGACGCATTGGTCGGACGATTATTTCAGCTCTCGATCATTATAAAATGAAGAAATATTTAGGTGGATATAACATTGAAAGACAAGTGAAAGTTGTTTACCGAGAATACGGAGGAGCATCATCGTGGTCAGCACGACCTCTGTGTCGGCGAGTGGCCACGGGTGCAGGGGAGGCGAGCGCCCGTGGGAGGCGGGTGCGCAGACAAAATGAAAATGTTTACACTGAATATGTTGTTCTTTACGGTTCTGTTTAGATTCAAACTTTTTTCCCAAATTTTACTATGCATAAAAAAGATTTCTCATCACATCAAAATACCGGCATATGCATGGAGTACTAAATGTAGATGAAATAAAAAATTAATTGCACAGTTTAGATGTACTTTGCGAAACGAATCTTTTGAGCCTAGTTAGACCATAGTAGGACAATATTTACTACAAACAAACAAAAAGTGCTACGGTGTATTTTTCAGCGCTACAGTGCATTTCAGTCCCAATTTCAACGGATCTAAACACAGCCAACATGGTGGTTGAAGACGGGAGTCGGGAGGAGAGTTGTTGTCTTCTTTATCTCGCTCAGGTGCACCACAGTGAGTGGCCAGGAAGACAGAACCCACCTATACGGCTATATAGGCCCTTGTGGAAGTACCGGATATTGTACTCTTGACTCTTGTCCCTTGTGGGAAGTACCAGGTCATGTGCTTTGGAGGCCCATCATGCCGCGACATAGGGTGGTGGAGTCTGTCTATACATCAACCAGCTGTTGAAACCTAAATTTTTGGCCGTTAAATTTTAGATGGATGTGTAGGATTACAATGCCTACCCCTATCCCCTACCCCCGACGCACCGCCCACGCCATGGCCGGGCTCCGCGCGCCGCCGCCCTCGCCCCCGCCCTCGCTGCGGTCGGGCACGCCGCCGTCGCGTCCCGTACGCCGCCCCGTCCCCCGCCCTTGCCATCCTCCGCCTTCCCCACCGGCGTTCAACCGGGTGAGGGAATCGATCCCATCACCTAGTTGACGTATAGATTTTCTCTAGAATAATTAGGTACGGAGATGATCACGAGGCAGTCCTTGTTAAGCTGACTTGGTGCTATGGCTACCATTACTTTGGTTAAACATGTGCCATTGTTTCCAGTGGTACATCCATGGTTTGCCTTGGTTTTCGTACAGGCCCACGAGACATCGCAAACGTGGAGGCTATAAATTGAAGGTTTTTACACCATATTCAGCGGTTCGTGTAAATGTTGTTTATAGTAAAATACGAGTTGCACCGTAGACAAAGTGAAATTTCAAATAGACGATGGGGATATACGATCTGCTGGACTCAGCCTTACAGGCACATAAAACATCGTTCACACTTAACTTTAAAACAACTGAAAATGAGTTCAATACTGTATTGTAGATCAATTTTGAAATTTGAAATATAAAGGACCACTCAGAGGACCTAGTCACCAAATTTAAGTCTCCGACTCAATATGGATAATTATCGTATTTTCGACTAATTATTGGTTTACGATGCTCATTTTTTCATCTGCTTCCGTCCGAAACTAGATTGCGTAAGCACAGACGTCTACCATTAGCCAAACAATAAACAACGGTATTAGCCGCCAGAGCAGGGAGTGTCCATCCACTAGCAATATACTGGGGAGATGATTCGCCTTCCCCATAGCATCTGCAGCGCCCCTGCCGTTCGGCGGCCATGGCGACGTCGCACGTGCTCGTCTTTCCGTTCCCAGTGCAGGGCCACATCAACTGCATGCTCCACTTCGCCACCACCCTAGCCGGCGCCGGCGTCCACGTCACCTTCCTCCACACCGAGCACAACCTCCGCCGGCTCGGCGCCCCTGCCAGCTCCGCGCCCGGATCGCCGCGCCTCCGCTTTGCGTCCGTCCCAGATGGGCTCCCCGACGACCACCCCCGCTCGGCGGCCAACCTCGTGGAGCTCTACAAGTCCCTGACGGCAGAGGCCACAGGCCCGTACCGCTCTCTGCTCGGCCCGTCGCCGGCTACGGGCAGCTCATCGAGCGGTGCGTCTGATGTCCGCGTCGGCGTCGTCGATCAAGGCAGCGGCTTCCCGCCGGCGGTGACGTGCCTTGTCGCCGATGGCTTGTTGCCCTGGGCCTTCGACATTGCCGAGGAGCTCGGCGTCCCGGCGATAGCTTTCCGCACGGCCAGCGCCTGCAGCTTCTTGGCCTTCCTGTGCGTCCCCAAGCTCTTGGATCTGGGCGACCTCCCCTTCCCGGCAGGCGGCGACCTCGACGAGCCGGTGCGTGGCGTTCCAGGGTTCGGGAACCTCCTGCGGCGACGAGATCTCCCGGCTCATTTCCGCCGCCCCGACGAGACCGACGACGGCGTCGACCCCGTGCTGCACATCCTCGCCGAGCTCTCCGCTCGCAGCAGCAAGGCACGGGCGCTCGTCCTCAACACGGCCGCCTCCTTGGAGCAGGCAGCGCTCTCGCACATCGCGCCGCACATGCGCGACCTGTTCGCCGTCGGGCCGCTGCACGCAATGTCGCCGGCGCCGGCAGCGGCGTCCTCCAGCCTGTGGCGCGAGGACGACGGCTGCTTGGCGTGGCTGGACAGCCAAGCGGACCGGTCCGTCGTGTACGTGAGCATGGGGAGCCTCGCCGTCATCTCGCCCGAGCAGTTCACGGAGCTCCTGCGCGGGCTCGTCGCCACCGGCTACCCGTTCCTCTGGGTGCTCCGGCCGGACATGGCCGTGGCGAGCCAGGACGCCGCCCTCCAAGAAGCGGCCACGGCGGCAGGAGGCCATCAGAAGGCGCGTATCGTGGCGTGGGCGCCGCAGCGAGACGTGCTGCGGCACCGCGCGGTGGGGTGCTTCCTGACGCACGCCGGGTGGAACTCGACGGTGGAGGGCGTCGTCGAGGGCGTGCCCATGGTGTGCTGGCCGTCCGCCGCGGACCAGCAGATGAACAGCCGGATGGTGGGCGCCGTGTGGAGGACAGGGCTGGACATGAAGGACGTGTGCGACAGAGCCGTGGTGGAGAGGATGGTGAGGGAGGCCATGGAGTCTGCTGAGATCAGGCGGTCGGCGCAGGCGCTGGCGCAGCAGGTGAAGCGGGACGTTGCTGCCGGAGGGTCGTCGGCGATGGAGTTCGAGCGGCTCGTCGGGCTCATCGGGGAGCTCAGCACATTGAGAGTGACACCCGGTCACAGCCAAGGATGAATGTTACTGTATGGTATCCGAGGATGCGTACGGAAAACAATTCAATTTTACAAGAAAACATATGAACAGAGAAATTTTACTTTGTTCCAAACATGCCTCAAATGGATATCACTCATTTACCAAAAAATAACGGGAAATAATTTGTGCCTTGAGTGGCTTGCAATTGCAATAACTTTGTACAGTATTAAGCACTGAACATGTGCTGTAACGATTCATCCCAAGCTGGGAAGGAAACCAGAAACATCACAAGAATGCATGCGCTACGCTACAGCACTACCACACTGCCTTTCCATTCCATGTCCTAAAGCAAACGGCGTCGCGGTCTGGTGCCCGCCGTCACCTCTGCCTTGCCGCGGCGTCCCTTCAGCCCCTGCAACCATTGCATCTTCTTGGCCTGCGCCCGGCTGTGGCTGCGCCCCTTCTTAGTCATGCTTACTGCCGGCGCCCTCTGCCTACCCCGAAAGTGCTGCCACGTAGCGCTGAATAACGCGTGCATGTTCCCGCCGCCGCCGCCGCCGCCGTGCCTCTTTGCCGACCCGCCTACCACCGCCCGGCTCGGGTTCTTCTTATCTTGTCCTTTCGTGCGGTGGAACATTCCCCCCAGGTACTGCCACGGCGAGGTGTGGTGCTGTGCGCGGACGGCACGACTGGACGACGGCATCGGGGCCACCTGGCCGCGCGCCATGTGGTGGTGGTGGTGGTGATGGTCGTGGCGGTGGTGGAGCACCATGTCGATCTTGTCCTCGATCTTGCCCTTGATCTTGCGCACCTGTAGCACCCGCCTCTCATGGCGTTCTCGGCCCTGGTCGTGGATGCGATGCAGCACCGTGAAGGCCTTGTCCTTGAACCACAGCAGCCGCTCGTCCCGCCTCTCCTGGCGTTCCCGGCGGCGTCGCATCCTCAACGACCCCGACGCCTCTGGTGCGTACTCCGGCCCCGGCCACACGCTGCGCTGCCGCGACATGTACACCGGCGAGGAGGGGTAGGAAGCAGAAGCGCTCGGCACCGGCGACGGCGACGCCGTGGGGCTCGCGGTCGCAGAGGGAGACAAGCTGGCGGAGCCTGGGGACGACGACCTTCTCCTGATGTACCTGCTGCGGGAGCCCACGCGGTTCATCCTTCGCCGCGGCCTCCTGCTTGGCCTTGACCAGCTCGCGCTGGAAACGTCGTCGTCGTCTTTCCTCCGTCGACGCGGAGTGCTCTCTTCTTCTGCCGCTGATCGGCTCAGGGAGCGCTCCACGAGCACCGAGTTCGGTCCGGGGCGGCTTCGTGTGCTGACCGTCGCGTCGCTCGAGGAAGAGTGCTCCGGCGTCGTGGCCCCGCCGCGTCCGGCTCTCTCCGGACCACGGCGCGACGTGGTCTGCAGGGATAGCCCGGAGTCCAGCCTCCTGACACGGTGCTTCGTGGTGGAGCTTTCGGCTTCCATGTCCCACGCCACCAGAAGCTGTGGCCGCCCCAGAGACGGCTCCCGTGACGCGGAGCGCCGCCTGCTGCTGCACTCCGGCGGTGACTGGTCACCGCGGCGGAAGCTGCCACGCATCCCGTCCCGGTGTTCGGCGCGCCGAGTACTTGCAGTCACCGTGCCATGCTGCGACGCCGTGACGGCAGCTACGGGTAGACGGACGGGGCTGAGGTTGGAACTCGGTGGCTCTGGACTTGGACTTGGAGAACGCCGTGGTGGCAATGCGGTTCTGGACGAGCGGTTGGAGGCGAGGCGGGCAAGCAAAGGCTCTTCCGCCGCACGCCGACGATGGCCGTGGACACGGCGGCTTGCTCGGCTTGACGCGGTTGAACGCTGCGGATTTAGCCCTCGCGGCCGCTCGGTGGTCACGGCAGCTACGGGCGGCCGGTGGAGGCTGAGGCCGGACTGCGGCGGCTCTGGACTAGGAGAACGCCGTGGCGGCAATGCGGTTCTTGACGAGCGGTTGGAGGCCAGGCGGGCAAGGAGAGGCTTTTCCGTTGCACGCCGATGGCCATGGCCATGGCGGCTGGCTGAGGCTCGGCTTGACACGGTTGAATGCTGCAGGTTTAGCTCTCGCGGTCGCTCGCTGGTCACGGCAGCGACAGGCAGACGGTGGAGGCTGAGGCCGGAATCCGGCGCCGGCTCTGGACTTGGAGAATGCCGTGGCGGCAATGCGGTTCTTGACGAGCCGTTGGAGGCGACGCGGTCAAGGAGAGGCTCTTCCGCTGCACGCCGATGGCCATGGCCATGGCGACTGGCTCGGCTTGACACGGTTGAATGCTGCAAGTTTAGCCCTCGCGGCCGCTCGCTGGTCACGGCAGCTACGGGCGGCCGGTGGAGGCTGAGGCCGGAATCCGGCGGCTCTGGACTTGGACTTGGAGAACGCCGTGGCGGCAATGCGGTTCTTGACGTGCGGTTGGAGGCGAGGCGGGCAAGCAGAGGCTCCTCCGCCGCACGCCGACGATGGCCGCCGGCTCGGCTTGACACAGTTGATTGCTGCAGCTTTAACCCTCGCGGCCGCTCGCTGGTCTGGAGGCCGGGACTGGGTGAGGGCGGTGGCCTCTGGCCTAGGCGAGGCGCGGCGTCGGGTGTCCGACGATCTGATGGGATGGGCTTCACCTCC
This sequence comes from Paspalum notatum, assembly GCA_022530915.1. Taxonomy (NCBI): domain Eukaryota; kingdom Viridiplantae; phylum Streptophyta; class Magnoliopsida; order Poales; family Poaceae; genus Paspalum; species Paspalum notatum. Next base: position 45,440,793 of record CM039685.1, read on the forward strand.
AGCACCGGCGACATCGAAGAAATGGGTACCATCTGTTTTTTTTTTTAAATATTAGTATTGCCATCAGTCTATATAATTAATGGCACAAAAAGAAATTACCTTTGCCCGCCTCAGGACAGCCTGATGGCTAGCATCATCTAGTATTTTGATCAGAAGAGCCCTGGATGTTTCATCTAACTGCACAAATGTAAGAACAAATTAAACTTGCGACCATGTTCTCAGATTTACTGGTAACACAGATTATTATGCTAGTGCAGAAAACTGTGACTTCGAAATCGAAATTGCTTCACTTGGATTCAGTTATGCTTCATCCTTTAAGGTTAGATATTGAAAGCAGAAACAGTATTCCTTTGGTTTATATACCATGCCTAATCTTCAACCCTTCGTTCTTCAGATATATCTGAACCAGACACAATTTTTCTACTGAAACTTTGAAATCTATCTTGGACACTTGTTCTCACAAGAAATAACAGGTAGAGAAGCGATAGAAATTTCTTACATTTTCATACGATGGACCATGGTGAAGCAGCCGGTAGAGCCTCTCGAGCGCCTGAAGATCAGACGAGACTTTCTCCATCCCCGTTTCTTCTCCATTCCAATTTCAAATTAAAATAATGAGAAATGAAAAAAAAACACAAACAGGCACATGTATCTACACTACCGCTCCGTTCGATCCCCAGGCTCCGTGCGGCGCAGTGCGGCTGCCGTTAGCTAATTAACGGCGCGGCAGCTTGACCCACCGTAGCCAAGCGACGGCGCGGAAGCCGCAGCCGCAACGCGCCGCAGCAGGCAAGACAAAAGAACGGAGCCTACACTTTCCCCAAAAGAAGAAATGCAGAGATGGAAAGACAGCGAAGAACAAAGATCGATCCGGTCAGAAACTCACCGTTGTTGCAAAATGAGGAAATCGACAGCGTTGCTTGTTCCATCTTCTTCGGAAACATCAAACCAGGACAAATCTGAATCACCGAATCAGAGGCAATAGAAAGAGTCTGTTGTTGGTAAGGAGATCCTATAAGATTATGTGAAGGCGATGGCTGCAAAAAACAAATTACCTTTGCCTGCCTCAGGCGTGCCTGATGACTAGCATCGTCAAGCAACTTCATCAAAAGAGCCCTGGATGTCTCATCTAACTGCACAAATGTTTGAACAACTTAAACTTGCAACCGTATGGCATCGAAATGGCAGCGCTTCGTATGGCTTCAGTTTTTCCTCATCCTTGCAGTTAGAAATTGAAAGTAGAACAATTGTTGCTTCGGTTTACCATGCCTTTTATCTCCGATCTTTAATTCATTAAATGTAATCCGGATACGGTTTTGCACTAAAAGAACGAAACATATCCTCTGCCATCACAAGAAATACTATAGAATATATGGTCTTACCTTTTCATCTGTCGGATCCCTGTGAAGCAGCCCGTATAGCCTCTTGAGCGCCTGTTGCTCGGACAAAACTTTCTCCATCCCCATTTCATCTAGCATTTCCATTTCAAGATTACAATAAGAAATGGAAAATTGAGCCCGTCGTAACAAACTGTGTATGCATCTCCCGGTCCCCAAGAGGAATCAAGTAGAGGCGGCAAACACAAGGAAGAACATGACCCTTGATCAGAAACTTACCATTGTTACGAGACGAGGAAATCGATGTCGTTGTTCCATCCATCTTCTTTGGAACTTCTGCGAACTTTAACAGCTTGTTCGGCTGCCAGTTTTTTCCCCTGTAGAAACAGCTGTTAAACAGTATCTTGTGAGAGGCAAAAAGAGCAGCAACAGCCAGATTAGCTGCAAAACAGAGCAGCCGAACAAGCTGTAAAATTGAAGTCAGAAACCGTAGAAAGATTCTGCGAACTTTTACATGTTAAGGAGCTATAAAGAGAAACTGGTGTGGTAAATAAGAATGCAAAACAATGAAGGATCCTCCACTCGGCAGTTGTTGGACATGACTTTGTGGGACACCAAGCCATATACCTTGAGCTTTTACAAAGCAACTCTAAAAGTACGGTAACCCAATTACATGGACCAACTAATAAGGAGATAAATTATTGGCTAGAACCCTTCTTGTAAACTGCTCTGTAATCGACTCTTGACCCTTTAGGGCCCTTTCTTTTTTAATACACAATTTCAGTAGGGGGCAACCCCTCCTGTTCTTTAAAAAAAAAAGGAGATAAATACAAATACAAAGTAACTAAAAGCAAGCATGATAGCATGTTAAAAAAAAATCTCATAATATTGTAAAAACCAGTCGATTAGGCTAAGCTCACTCCTGTTTTGCACATTTCTAGATGCAGGCTAAATAAGCATAGTTTCAATATAAATAAACTGAGCCTATCAAGTTAATTTTTTTGATGGTCCTACTCTTTCTAATGGCCATGAAACTCTTTGATCATATCATCTTCATCTGCTTCGAAGACAATGTCTCCCTCGATCATCAAAAAATTATCATCTAGGTGTCTTATTTCTTAACTAGGTATGTGCCCGTGCATTGCCACGAAAAACTTAAATACTTAAATGTGTGTAGGTTTATGCTCGTGCATTGCCACAGGAGCTGAAACATTGATACCAAACAAAAATATAAAACAATATATATCAGTCCAATAGATGGCATCATGCGTGGTTCATTTCAATACAATAACAATATATTGTATGATGATAAAAATGAGTAATCCCATAATTCATCCATTCCGATGGAACATGTGGATCACAACGTACATAAGAGATAGCCATGACTATAAACCTAGGATACACAATGACTTTTTTGTGGTTGCTATCACACACTGCAGAGACACGTACGTCTGCAGGCATTGTAGCATAGTTGAGCATGTTTGCATGGTCACAAATTGTTATCATCACTTGACATTAAAGGTGAACCAAAAGGCACTTGTGAACAGGTTTGCATATTTTTCCTCCAACGCTGCCTAATATCTACTGCTTAAAAAGTTCAACGAGTTATAAATATAAAACAATCTTCTCAATGTTTCAATCATATTATTCCCAAAGCAGGCAAAAGAACCTACACATTTTTAAGACGATCGAAACATTTTTTGAGTTTGAAGTAGAGAGAGGTCTTAACTGCACAAATCTGAACACATTATACCTTTCCCTGTCGATCTACTTGATTCGATTGGTGAGATATTCACAGGAAGACACCATAGAAAAGTATACCTTGTGCTAACCTGGAGGGGCTTCTCTGCAATGGTGTCAGGCACAGCACTGGACGAGTAGCTGCAGCAAGGCGCACGAGCGGGTCCGTGCCAGGCTGGCGGACGGCACTGGGAGCACCACCAGGACGACGACAGCGGGCGGTGCTAGAAGCATCAGGAGACGGACGGAGGCCCGTGCCGGCTGCAGCAGGGCAGATGCAGCACAGGGAGGGGATCCCGGACGGCTGCGGCGAGTGGGGACGGCGGCGGGCCGACGACGTATTCCAGGTGGCTGCGGCGGAGCTAGAGCGCAGGTGTGCGCAGTTCGCCGATCGAATGCGGGTAGGCGTCGGGCTCCTGGGAGGCGCGGGCGAGGCGACGCGACGGTGAGGGCGGCATGGAGGGGCGGAGGGCGGCGGTTGCGCGAGCGGAGGGATCGGGGGCGGTTGGCAGGCAAATCTCCCTTACTGCCGGTGCCGGGGCGGACGATCACCAGTGGCGCAGCCGCGCAGGCCTACGGCGGAATCTGGCCGGAGCCTGCAGCAATGGAACCGTCTCCTCTGGAGGGAATTGCCCCTGGGTTTAAAGAGGCGCGCGAAACGTCAGGGAAGGGCTGCGGGGAAAGGGCGCGACGTGTTTAATTTCAAGCAACTATAAATGTACGCGCAACATGCGCAACATACACGTTTCTCACTGAAACTAAGAGAATGAAAATAACAGGTGGGTACGAGTATAAAATGAGGTGAGAAATAAAGAGAGAAAGTGGATGAAACATTTTGCATCTATGAGTATTGGACCTTTTTATCCTTTTTCAATTTTTTCCAAACTGCGCAATGGGATTAGCGTGAAGGGTATACCATGTTTTCTAAAAAAGATTTTTAGAAAACTCGCTCTTTTACATTGTAGACTCTGCAACTGTAGCGTGTTTAATTTTAACAAAAAACATGGTTTAGCAAGCCCAGCCTGATTGTTTTGGGCCGTGCGGAGTGCACACCTTAACACCCACGAAATGATGCTTGGAACATAGAGAGAACAGATTTTATACCATGGCTAAGTCTCATGCGACTGAGCGTTCTCCATTGTACAGGCCCTCAGCAAGGCACCACAGGCCCTCAGCAAGGCACCATGGGCTATGGCCAAGTTTTTAGAAAAAAAATGCTAACAATTATATTTCCAAATGCACTACGAGAAAATATTTTGAAGATGACCGTATCGTAATAAATTTAGAACAGGGGAAATATATAGTTAAATAATGAGAGATAGTCTTACATTTGTTCCATCAGAATGGCCCATAAAATAAATGAGCACTCTACCTACATTTTTTTTATTGGATCAAACCTCACCAACATTCTTTGATAGTTTACCTCATCATACAAAGTTGTCCCAGTCCCAGAGATACCCGCGGCAACACACAAAGTTGCATACTTGTGGCTGTCGGTGAGTTGATTCCTCAAACCAGTCGGCCGCTGGAGAATGACCTATGTATGTTTGATAAGGCTGTGTCCGACACCACTCTTCAAATCTCATTTCCTATCTCTATTCCAACTACTCCTCTCTCTGTTTACAGTGCAATATTTATGTCAAACAGTACCAAACAGTGCTTTGAGTCACCCTATTGAAAATAGCCTAACAACAGAACTCGAGGGCTAGCCGGGGTCAACGATCGGTCCGGCTATTTTCAAACTGCCAAACATCCTCCAATTGCTCCAAGCCATTCATAGTTTCACTGCCTGCACCGCACCTCCACAACTCCACGAGCAACCATGCATCTAAAAATGGCAAGTGCTGGGGAGCTAGTATATTGTTTCATCACCTATATAGCTTGCCAGATTTGCTGGGGGCGCATGTTTGATTAATATATACCCGGCCCAATAAATCATTCATATTGTCTTCTGCTGCTGGTTGTTCTTGCAATTGCTGGACATCGAAAATGGCGCTTCCGCTCGCGTCGTCGCTGCTGCTCGGCGTGCTCTCTTCGTTGTTGGCCATGGCCGGCGTCGCGGAGGGCGGCAAGCCCCACGTCAACCACGGCAAGTTCAAGGCCGGCAACTGGACGGTGGGGCACGCGACGTTCTACGGCGGCCGCGACGGGTCCGGCACCACGGACGGCGGCGCGTGCGGCTACAAGGACGAGCTGTCAAAGGACTACGGCGCGCTGACGGCGGCCGTGAGCCCGGTGCTGTTCGACGAAGGCGCCGGGTGCGGCGCGTGCTACGAGGTGAAGGGCGACGGCGACGGCGCCAAGTCGGTGGTGGTGTCGGCCACGAACCAGGCGCCGCCGCCGGTGAACGGGATGAAGGGCGAGCACTTCGACCTCACCATGCCGGCGTTCCTCGCGATCGCCGAGGAGAAGGCCGGCATCGTGCCCATCTCCTACCGGAAGGTGGCGTGCGCGAGGCAGGGCGGGATCCGGTACACCATCACGGGGAACAAGAACTACAACATGGTGATGGTGACCAACGTGGGCGGCGCCGGGGACGTGGTGGCGCTGATGGTGAAGGGCAACAAGCGCGTCAAGTGGACGCCGATGAAGCGCAGCTGGGGACAGATGTGGACCACGGACGTCGACCTCACCGGCGAGTCGCTGACGTTCAGGGTCATGACCGGCGACCACCGCAAGGCCACCTCCTGGCACGTCGCGCCCCGTGACTGGCAGTTCGGCAAGACATACCAGGCGACCAAGAACTTCAAGGGAGCTTAGCCCTAATTAGTCCTTGTTACGCATTCCTCCTATCGTATTTAATTTGTTGCACCACACTGGATTAATGTATTTGATGCGTTCACCTGAGCTGCGCTGATAGGTGTAGTGTGATTAATTAGTCCTTGTTACGCATTCCTCCTATCGTATTTAATTTGTTGCACCACACTGGTTTAATGCGTTCACTCGTGCTTTGAACCTGAGCTGCGCTGGTGGAGTAGTAGTGATTAATTAAACATGCAGTTCGTGTTCACCATTTTCATTTCTACAAATTAAAGTACTCGTAGATGTTACATTATTGCTCCAGTACTTTGGTTCATTCCAATTGCTGCTCCGGACTTAGAATTTGGGGGCACTACACTCTTGCTGTCTTGCATTGTGTTAATGTGTCTTGGGTTAGCTGGCTCTACTAGATTACTGGCCATCCATGCATATATGTGGTTCTATGTCCACACGGCATTGTTTGGTATTATGGTATGCCATACGATGAAGATGATACAAAAGTACTAATAATCTCTAGTACAAGTTGCGATTGGGACACTGATAATCTCAGTTTGATACTAGTACACGTGACAACGCCACAGTGCCAAGTGTAAGCGGGCTCATCACAGCTGGTTTGGGCTTGTTTGGGCTGGAGAATAGCAAGGCCCAGCCTGCCAGCCAGGCAACGAGTTCCCTTCTCTCGGATTTCAAAATCCCCCAGCCAAAGCCAACTCCGATTCCTCGACGACGGCAACGCAACGGCCCTCCCCTCGCCGTCGCCATGGACGACATCGACCTCGACTCCGCCGCGCTCTGGGCCGCCGTCGACTCCGCCGCCGCCAAGGCCTCCTCTCGCGTCCGCTGCGCCCCCAGCGGCGACGACCACCGCGGCGAGGTGCTGCAGCCGCCCCGCCCGTTCAAGTCCCCGCGGCTCGCGTCCGCCTCCCACTCCACGCCGCCGCCGCCAGCGCCTCTGCCCCTTCCCACGCCTCATGCCTCTCCCTACGCCACGCCGGACGCGTCGGCGGTGGCCAGGAGCCGGCTCGCGGTCGTCGAGAACCCGCCCCCTGAGCCCTGGGGGTTTCCCATGGGGAGCCCCGTCGCCGCTGCCTACGACGGGAGCTTGCTCCCCTCCCTCTCCGTGGCCAACTTCAGAAAGTACCAGGAGGTAGCCCTCTCGGTGCGTCTATCTCTCTCTCTCTCTCTCTCTCTCTCTCTCTCTCATCATGAAATGGCCCGTCAAATCTTACTTGTTCGTCGCCTCGTTACAGTTTGCAAGCTGATTGAAGGATTGAGCTACCGAGAAAGCTGCATCATAGGTTTTATTAATGATAGTTCGTAATTTTGTAATTACGAAGATCAGACCCGTAATTGGAATTGGAGAATTGACTTAAGTCAAGCTCGAACTGTTTCTGTATTGTGCTAATGAACATAGGAGTAGAAAATTTGGCTCTGTAGAAAATGACTTAAGGACTACAGTCAAGGTTGAGCTGTTTTTGTCTTGCACTATTGAACATCTATACATGGGGGGGCATGATGAGCATAACCCACTCAACTCACTTGCATACAACAGCTAATAGTGGTCCTTCTGATGGTTTTGTGGTTCTCCGATAAATCACCCAAGGAAATGAATGGATTTCACTTGTTTTCGTTATGATTTTCTAAATGATGGGATTAGAGTCAATGCCTCGTGTATGTCTGCTTCTTCTTAGTCCGTGTAGTTGTTTGTGATGATATTAAACACAATTAGTATCTGCCTGCTTGAGTAAATGTATTTTGTTCACTTGTTAAAAAGCATATTGTCAAAGTTCTGTTCAGTGTGATAGCTTCGAAAGTTCACTAATATACTAATATTTAACTTTGGCTTGGTTTGATAGGAACCTTGAAGCTTGATCTTCAACGCTGTTTCCCAACATTCATGCTTGTTTAGCTGCTTCAACTTTTTTAAGTTTATATGATGACCAAATATTATGATCTTCTCATATACTTTATGCTACGTGTTAACATATTTTCCATGACTGATGTCAGATTCTGGAGAAAAGCGATTACACCTCTATCAGTGGGAACCCATACATTAAGAAATCTGGTCCTCATCTTGACTTCATGTGACTCTAAGTTGTTAAAGGAATAATTGCGGTACTGACTTTTCTACCCTTTTTCAGGATGGAGAAAAATATCTTGCTTTTTCAATATCTCGTTTGAAATCAAGGACCACTCCATTGAGTTTGATGAAAATCGCAATGTCAACCGTGCTGAATTTCTTGTTCGAGCATCGATGATGTATGCTGTCTTCTATGCAATTGGGAGTCTTCCTGTCAAGTTCACCTGCCTTTTTAGCTCTATTATTAGTATGTTTTTTATCAGGCATTGTTAACTCTTTCTTTCTTTTTATAAAGAGGTGGCAGGTTCTCAGATGGCTGGGGCTCCTGTGATCGACGAGAGAAAAGGTTTAACAAACCGAACCATGACATTCCCAGCACAGCTGAAACGAGAGCTAAGAACAAGGCTTGCCAGGTAGGAAGAGTTCAACACTTCTCCACGTCATTTGCCTCATTGACATGATGCACCTCCAGTTTTGGATGTAGTTTAACAAGCAGAAATACATTCTTGAGTTTACTACCCAGTCAATAATGCTACAATATAACGAAGTTCAAGAATTAGAAAATGGTATATTTCTAATATAGAGATGTGCATGCTCCTGTGAGTATGGTAGGGATCTGGTCAATGTTGAGTTTTGAGCACAGTGCACAGTTTTTAACCAAAACACCATTATGTGGTAATGAGGATTTGGAAAGGCCGCCTAACAATATTTTGCCCAAGATATTTGCTAGATCTGGTGTCACCTGAGATCACTGGAATCTAGTAGGAAGGAATGTGCCCTGTGATCTCGAGCGCTATTTCTTGACATGATGGAATTTTTAATGTCATTTACATGTTAATTTTGAAGAGTGCAGGTGTTTAGATTGTTGTTCTTGTGTCATATATAATACTGTTTCTTTTTCCAATTTACTCATAAACTTGGCATGACATGCATGGCCACGAATATCTTTGAAACCAGGTTTTGATCATGTCTACATTGTCTTAATTGAAAAATCTAATGCACAGTTTATGTGTTATTTCAAGACTTCAAGCAATATGTTTTCTTATTGTAAATATCTTCTCTAGGATCTTCTTGGCATCGGAAATAACCGTCCAGGATGAGACGTGGTAGGCTGATGACACTTTTGGTCTTCCTAGTGATCTCTTCCATACTGCTATAAACTGAAGACGATAACACGCCAGTGGTATTATTGCCTTGTGCAGTTATGCTGGACAGTGTTTTCCGCCCATAATAGAACACAAAACCTGAGTTCATGCAAGCATATGGTACTTCGATATAATCACTAGCTCCTTGATAACAGAGTATATATGTATGTGCTGGCTCATGCGTTACTTTAGGTGTATCAACCGCAACTGGTGTGCCTCTATTGGCGCGTGGCATTGAGAAGTTGGTGTCTAGTGATACTTTTTTTATCATTTTAGCTTTTAACCTTTAGGATTTTCCTGTCGGATTTCTTGAATACTATGGACAGAATGTGGTTTGGGTGTGCTATATCGAGAGTGATAAGAGATGATATCTGACTGCTGATGATTTGTACAGTCTAGATACATGAACTACTGAATGTAGAAAAAACAATCAAGGTTAGTATATGCGTGTCATAGATTTTGTGAGCCGTATGCGGTGAGGAAGTTCAGGTGGAGACAGTTTCAGTTACAGTCTATCTGTCTTTTGTTATACAATTACTACAATGTTAGAGTCCATCCATCTTGTCGGCTCTGGCATCACTTATGCACAGCCTAGGACATGTACAAGTACAACCAAAAAAATATTTATACGAGCGCTTAATTTTTTAAGCTATTAAACACCTCTAATCTACAATGTGAATAATTTTGTGTAGACAGATATTTATATGTGCGCTTAAATTTTTTACGCTATCAAACATCTGAACATCTCTACTTTACAGTGGGAATGATTTTGTGTAGACTCCTAACCTAATTCTGTAACCACCATGGAGGCTAGCCTCGTCTGGACAGAATCACATCAAACCGCGTACGCCTCCACGGTGGCAACAAAATCGGTAATCACTCCTCACCACCTCGAAGCATTGTACTGGCTCGTCTCAAGTAAATGATGCTCTTACGGACTACGGTCTTACCACATTAATTTGATGAGTGAATATGTCATTTTTCTTGAAATAGCAGCGGTAAGTTACACGCATACTGTACAGTCGTACACCTCCGTATTGATTCCTCAAGACTGCGTCTAACGATCCATAATCACGAGTATAATGATTCTTTTATTATTGTTTTCAGCAGCTTTCGATCGATTTTGTCAATCACTTGCTTCCTTGCAAATTGATCCTGAGAGGATAACGTCAAATAAAGAAAAAAAATTGGACACGTTGCATATTTTGTCCGCAATCTAGTTGGATATAGTCAGGTGGAACTGGTTAGCATTTAGCCATTTACAACCTTATTTTCACTTGCATCCACATAAACCAGACCAAAGCAGAGTGCCGCACTGCCATTTCCGCCCAACTAAATCCAGCCAAATGCACACCATTGTACAAGGCTAACGGCATTTGCCAGACTGACCACAATCATCAGGTAGTCCTAAAATGTACAACATCAGCAAGCTACGATTGTCTTGTTCCTTCCATCCGATATATAGGAATTTGAAGATCTAGCAGGCTCTAGAATCACTCCAGATCCTGAATCTAAGCCAGCCTAAACTACTTTTGACCGAACTCCTCCTGCAAAATATAATGACAAGCACAAAAAGGTAAGTTTCTACAAAGAAAATTTAGTGTTTATAGTGTTAATCGCATGTGTGCGTGCCCAGTTGAAATCCCGTGTCCATACACAGAGTTTGCAAATCTTCACGTCAACCTCACAGTTTGACGTAGAATCAAGCATTTTCATATCAGTCAGTATCAGCGATCAGCGGGGGTAAAATCAGTACCTTAGCCTCCTCATGAGCAAGCTTCATCCTCCGATACTCCTGTTGTGCCCGATGAGAGCGGAAGAGAGCTTGGACGCGTACCACTGATCTATTGAACCTGTCCTCAGCTTGTTGCCGCCCGAGCTGGTAGTAGTCCTCCTCTGCAGTGCTTGCTGCTTCAGTATCTGTAGCCATTGCTACTGGCATTCCAGTTGCAATGCCACGCAGGCCTTTTCTCTTCTTCCTCCATCGCAAGATAGCTTTCTCCACGACTCCAACGGACCATATTACCTTGCGGTATTGCCTTCTGACTTGGTGGCCTCGGTATGCAGCCTGAGAAAATGTTCAAATCATTAGACTACACGATGCATACAAGATAACAAGTTGTAAAATTTCAAATTTGATATCCAAGAATGACAACAGGCATATGTCAGATGGCATCATTTGGTGTTTCCCAACACATGAACAAAATGAATCCCTGGGAAGAAAGAAAAGTAGCAAACGAAAAACAGAAGCTTTACTTGTATTTTAATAGCTTGTCTTCGCATGTTCATGAAGTTCCTCCTTGTCTGCCATGTTCGGAAATGACTCTGTATTCGTGCAGCAGCTCTCATCATCTTTTTTCGGTTGTAGTTTCGGAACGCATGCTGAATCCTCATAGCAGCAACTATTGTAGCTGCTTCAGTCTCTGGATTAGCCAACTGAATTTCTTTTGTTTGAAGCTTAAGAGTTCGCTCCCTGAGTGCAGCTTGGATGTTGCTAGCAGCATCAGCAGCGGTACGGTAGGCTGCTAAAGATTCTCGTAGACACAGTTCTTGTTCACTAAGGTTTTCAAACTCCTTGGTATTTCGTTTTAGTGATGGTGCTCTTGATGTCGACCGTTTATCCTTGGACAGTGACATAGCCTCAAAATGAGCAGTCAACCCTTTCTCAGCAAGATATGCAGCTAAGCCATCATAACCTTGTCTAGCAGCCAGATCCGCAGCAGTGTGCCCAGCAGGGTCATCATGAGTAGGATCTGTAACCAGGCTTGGATTTGCTCCAGCAGACAAAAGAGCAGCAACCATTTTTTCCCTAGCAAAAGAATATTAAAACTTAACGATACCACCAAATGATTGGGAAGATCTAAATGCTAAGTTGATCCCAACAAACATATTGCCTACAATATAGTCATCTCCATGAAGATCAATCAGATGTCTATTAATAGAAAACTTAGCAGGTTTTCAAAAAAAAAATGTTTGGCCCATATTTCTACAAACTATTATTGGTTTCGTGTTAGTTCCAAGTTTTGATATATATATAATATGCAAACATTCAAAGTGCAAAAGTTCATAGAAGAAGTTATTTTTTTCCAAATTTTATCTTCCATGTAGTCAGTATAATAAACACATCCTCCTTGCCAAGACTGATACAAGAGAGCATTCTTTTCCACAATTTGTATTGTCCATGTTAGTAAAGGAAAGAAAACACATTAGGGATATCAGGAGAAAGAGGATACCTTCCACAGTATGCAGCCCAGTGCAAAGCTGTCCAACCCGAAGAATCACGAAAATCCAAGGAGAATCCTGACAAAGAAAATAAACGAATGGCCCAAGTATAGCCTAAGAAAGAACACAGATGGATAGGTCCTTGTCCAAGATCATCACGGCCTGTTGACTTCTGTCCTTCAAGTACCTTTTCAACAAGCCACTCTTGTAATCTATTTCGTAATACTAGTTCAAGCAAGCCCTCAGTAGCAGGAACACAAGTGCCTTTAGAATCGGTAAGAACTTTTGACAGATCCATCCATTCCTTCTCTGTCGATGCTGATAAGAGATTGGAAACTCTGCTTCCTTCTACAAGCAACTTGGGTGCTATCTTTTTCTTATTTGTAGAGAACAAAAGACGAGCAAGTCTCATCTGCATCTGAAGCCTTGACCTTTTGGGCTCATACTCATCCACACTTAATTCACTCTCCAATGAACTACCAGGCATCGTACGATAGTTAAAACTCAAAACCTCGCTGATTGGTGTTTTCCCATCCAAAGTCAAATAAAGATTCACTCGTCCAGGAACATGTGATCTAGCCATGAAACGGTACACGCCGGCTTGAACAATGTTTGCAACAACACATGTGTCACCGATGACACAGTAGAGGTTGGTCGCAGCCAGATGCCTGTAGTTCTCATGGAAGTATCCAACCAAGAGGACCTAAAATTAAATAGACATTAATATTTTACAGTGTATCGAAATATAGATGTAAAAACCTATAAGTTCACACAGACATGCATGTATATAGTTCAATAATCCATCTATTAAGTACATTTCAATTATGATAGGACCTCCACATCCACCAAACCAGGAGGTACCTGAGCGATACTTAAAATAAACAATGATTCGAGCAGATTGTAACAGATGACGGGTGAAGTAGATGATATGGTAATACTAGGGATAACATGAGAATAAAACAAGAAATCATGGGAACACAGTATAGGATGAAAGGGGAAAAACCTTCGTGTCCTCTTTACAGTAAGCCCATTCTGAGGAGATCTCGGTGATGTGAAAAGGTCTTTCGTCAGTTACTGGTTCAGTTGGGGGTATGACTGAGCTTGGATTATCCTCTAAACAAGTATTATCATCATCCAAGTACTTCCACAGTCCAAGACTGTTCTGCCTGGCAGGCACATCATCCACTGGAGCTTTCATCAGTTGCTTTGATTGAGGATCCAGATTTGATGTTAAAAGAGATGGAGACTGGGTTGCTTGTTGTTTCAGAGGTCCAAAGTAACTCTCTGATACTTGATTGAGGCCAGGATTAGCATAAGCTTCTGAAACCACATTAGTTGGTGGAGAAAATATAGCCTAAAAAAAAGGTGTTGACTCGTCATCATAGACAGAAAAATACAAGGAAAAAAAAAGCAATCATGACTCATGAGTCCACACCCATGCATAAATACACCAAACTTGAGTAGAGATGAGCCCAAGAATGCAGAACCTTGCATGCCTACAGATGCAGGGCATGTTTGGTTTCATTTCAAGGCACTGTATCTTCTTGCCAGGCTAGGACAAACAGAAAATTGCAACGTTTGGATGTGCAGCAAGGTTCTCTCGGGAATTGTGCAGGCAAGAATTTGTTTGCTGGCGCAGGAGAGTGGAATTGGCTTGCCTGGACTGTCAAGCTTCTCGTTGTGCGTGCAGCCAGGCAAGGAAAGCCTCTCCCGGGAACCAAACTGACCCGCAGATGTTTATGACTGAGATACCCCATGGATTGGAGGTAAAGTAGGAATAATCAATATGTAAGGAGTGCAAATGTGCAATTATTGCAGCCTCTTTGCAGCAAATGATTTGATTTAACAGAATAATCACATATGCTAGGACAGATTCCAACAGATTTAGTTTTGTACATAGAACATGCTGCAGACACTGAATATTGCAAAAGAATTGAGTTGCAAGCAAGGCAAGCAGTCCCCTTATAATTCCAGAGCATCCATCCACTAGTACAATATTCGAGTTCACAAGATTTTGTAATGTAAAGAGAGCTAGGGAGGGAGGGAGGGAAGGAGGGAAAGCTAAATGGTGAGGCAAATTAAGTGCCACAGTTGAAGTGAACTCAGTAATGTAAAGGAAGCTAAAACAGTGAAGCAAATTTAGGGATATGTTTATAGGGAATTACACAATGCAAAGAAGAAATAACTTCATGCAAGATTTCAACCATATCTGATACAATCTAAAATTGATGGCCGTTCTTCACTTAAAATACTCGAGGGGAGAAAAAGCAAAGAAGCAGAAATTAAGGGCCACACTTTAGTGCTTTTACTAATGTGAAGAAGCAATTTGTGCAAGTTTTCATTCACGTGACATTGCAATTAAAAAAACGTAGGTTATGATGGGAAAGTTAGCTCACTTACATTACTTTTGGCATTGGTATTGAAGATATTATTTCCAGAATGCTGCGTCCCATGATTAATCTGATGATTAGATGTCAAAGATCCACCTGTTTTATATAATAAGTAGGATTACAATCTCTACAATAGTAGACACCAAACACTTGCAGCTATGTCAAGAGGCCCACCATCACCGGAAGAGTTTTTCATAGATGACTCCAATAGATCTGCCCAAAATGATTCCAGGCTAGAACCATGATCGTCGGTTTCTGCAAAATCACAAAACAAGATACAGTAGTGTATCTCTAAAAAATAAGGATATAGTCATATAGAAGTCGAATTTCTAAGATGTCAAAAAGTACTCCCTCCATCCTAGAATATAGCTAGCTTTAGAGTTTTCAAAAAAGATTAAGAAGAGTGATTAAAGGTCTAATTTTCCCTTCATTAACTTGGTTCCATTACATGCTCGAGACAGTTGCATATTTGCCCTTGAATCTTGCCTTTTTTTGCATGCTGCAAAATTTTAAAATGGAAGCATGCCATATTTGTTTCCATGCCACTAAATTTTAAAAATAAGCCCTGCATCCCCCTGCTACTATATTTGTTAGCATGAGGGGAATTCTAGACAATGCTTGCTTATAGCACCCATGTGAATTTTAAAATAGCTGTATTCTCTGAAAATTTTGAGCGCTAAAACCAGCAATATTCTAGGATGAAGGGAGTAGATCTTTTTCTTCGAACAACACAGGAGAGCTGTGTGTCGTTCAGTTAAGACTAGCATAGATATACGTGCAACACGCACGTGTTGTGAGATGACGAAGGAGGCAACAGGAAAGAGAAAAAGGAAATAGAATTAAAGGAAGGAGACCTGATTGATTACCGTCATTCCTTTCTCATTAAAACTAAGAGAAGGAAAATAACACGTGGGTATGGGTATAAAATGAGGTGAGAAATAAAAAGTGAAAGTGGATGAAACATTTTGCATCTATGAGTTTTAGGCCTTTCCAACCTTTTTCAAACTGCGCAGTGGGGCCAACGTGAGGGGTATACCTATGTCTTTCTAGGTAAAAAAGATTTTTAGAAAACTCGCTCTTTTATAGTGTAGAAAAAAAGATGCACAAAATATACAAGAAAAGGAGAGACCAAAGACAGCGCCTCCCGACCAAACTAAACAACCCCCTGGAAATGAAAGATTACAGCCGCAATGGAAGGGGATGGACTTTAAGCATTTTGAAATATATAGGTAAGTATTATAAGCTAAACACTTTCAATAAAAGCATGTCTACTTCTCAAAAAATATATTAAAATATTTAAAGAATCCCATAGGATGTAGAAACTGGCATAGAAGTATACATATAATCAATAACAAATGTTTGGGATTTAAGCATGTATTACCACTAGAAATCGCTCCGCCGCCATGTGAGTTAATTTCTTCTGGTGCTGCAGCAGCCGCAGCAGAAGAAGATAGCTCAGTACGAGCAGAGGCCGAATCTGTTGAGGTCAAAGGAGAGGTGTAATGAATCACATTGATTGGAGGAGCTTCTGCAACTTCAGCTTCTGTATGTGGAGGTGGTATGGCATTTTCCTGTTTAGTACAAATTTATATTAACATACTGTATATAGCAAAACATGTAGCACTTTTTTCTAAATCAGACCTCAAAATCAGTTGCACATTCACATTCAACATGGTATGCGGCAATCAAAAAGAAGAAACAATGACACAAATGGAAAGAACATGATTCCTAAAGCGGGCCTCCTCTTCATCCTTAACAATATCCTTATAGTATATATGATCTCTTTTCTGATATGGACAGCAGGAGTTCAACTTTCTTTACCAAACAGAAGCAATAGTCAAGAAATATTTACTACAAAACAGAAACAAGATACGGTAAAGATTAAAGAAAGAATGAAACGAACCTCAGATGTTTGACGATAATGCACAAGAACTATGCGCTCCAAGTCTCTGAATAAGAAACAACCAAGAACTATATTAGCACATAGAACTGGCATACAGTTCTATCCAAGTCTGCATCTGGTACTTGCAATGCAAAAGACTGTCATAAAATTAGTGGAATGATATAATGAAATGTATGTCATCAGCTTCATATTCTGTAATCCTTCAACATAATTTTTCTTCTCAAACTATTTCACTGAACTGAACATGAGGTGACAACAACTTCCATTCTTATTAAGTATGAACTAGTCGAGTTGTCCACACTTGCACAATTAGACATTACGAAACATTATCCATCTAGAAAAACAGCATTTATTGATTAACCTACAGCATTATAATCAGGCACACCAAATTAAGTGATGTCGAGCCTTTTCCTTTTCTCCAGATTCATGATATTGATTTTTTTACTCCCTCCGTCCCAAGTCATAGTTCACTTTGAGTGCTTTGACTGAGCTTTTAGGAAAAAAAAGCACCAACATCTATAACATCAGATTAGTTCCATTATATCAACCATGAAATATGTTTTGATAGTATATTTATTTGGTATTGTAGATGTTAATGTTTTTTTTCTAAATACTTGGCCAAAGTAGAAAATTTTGACATCGGACAAAGCCAAAATGACCTATAGTTTGGGCGGAGGGAGTACTATATAGAAATTTTAATATATCATTGCAGGCCCTTGTGGATATTCCAATTGACTTTTGCGTGTAGGCAAGAAGAATGAAGGCACCAAACTGAAATATCATTCTATTGCATAAAGCTATTTTGTGATGTCACATGAGTGGCATCCTACCTCTAGTATAAAACTATTTAGTCTTCAGCTTACAAGAAAAAAAATATCAGATAGCTCAGAGTCAGGACATAAAATAAAGTTTGGTGGTCTAAACATAATTTAATCTGGGTTTGAAACTTACTTGTCAAGCAGCCAGTAGCATCTACGAAAGAAATTGGGATCATCCTCTCCACGAGCATAATACACATGAACCTTTTCTTCGTTACCAATCTACAATACAAGACAAAGTACCAATAATGGTGGAGGAACTAGGATAATACAATGTATCAGCAAGCAAGCAGGAAATTTCAGTTATTGGCACAAATTACCTTTAATTTTTCATGGGCTTCTTGGACAGTCTTTCCATCCTTCTTTTTCTTCCAGTTATGGCCATCTTTACGGAAGTTTCGGACAACTTTACGATCATATAGAACAACAGTACCACCTGTTTTGAAAGGAAAAAAATACAATTGTTGGTTTGGAATACACAAACCAAATTTCTCATAGAAATATGATGGAACTAGAAGACTACCACAAGACAAAGTAAAAAAAATTGCATTGGTCACAAAATAACATAAATGTGTAACACTAAGATAGTGAAATTGGACCTATACACTTGTAGGAATAACTTAGCACAGGAATAACAGTAGCCAAAAAAATTCTACAAGTAGTGCAAACAGACAAAATGATTCCCTCAAGTAATAAATGATGTTATAGAAGATCATCTAAGATACAGTGTATTAACAATGAAAATGGTCTTAGTGACATGTAGCTACAGAACTCATGGAACGGGTAATGTGAATAAGTAGAGGCGTCTTTATAGCAAGTGGCATAGGCATAGAGAAAACAACAATTATAGCAAGCAAAACTATTTTTCGATTTACAGTGAATACTACTAAAAAGACAGTCTTCATTTAACCAATGTTTGCGTACTTTGTCATGATCCTAGATATGGCATTTTGAAGAGTAGAAACTAAAGCACATAAACACATGCAGTCATGCACAGGAATCAGAAACACCATTTTAACTGGTGCTGAGGGCATATATCTTACTACAAACCTCCGGATGGTATCGTCATAAGTAGATGAGTAGCTACTAAACATAAATGCAGAAGATCATCAAACAGAAAGGAAAAGTGATTAATAATGACAACTCTTCTCCAGTGCAGAGACATTTCAGAGAAACAAGTGATTGAAGTTAATCAAGTAGATCTCTCATACTCTAAAACTCAATGTGAAATCATTCATTCATCTCTTCTCTTATGGACAGTTGAACACCAGAACTATATCAGACATAGTATTGTCTCTAAACAACAGAGCAAATGACCTTGAACCGAGGGGCAATTACAAATCAAATTTCAGCCTCAGAAGCTTAAAGAACACAGACATCTTAGACGTGATACTTCAAGTCTTCAACACACACGCTTGACGCTTCTGTCCTGTTCCCTCTTGTGCAGAAACTAAACAAGCATATGTGCAGGGTGCTGCGAGATCAGGGGTTATGGTGAATGCAGAACACATACTCATGGGCTTGTCGATGGGCTGCGCATGGACCTTGAACCTGGCATAGTTCGACAGCACCGCATAGATCTCATTCGGCCGGAACCAGCGCATTCCTGCCTCAGCCATCAGCCTGTCGAAGTTCAAGTCTGTCCACCAATCGCCAAGGAAACACACAAGCAATAATTCAGTGCAAGACGCAGCACAAATCCTCCTCGTTTGAACAGTACCGGACTAGAACGAAGGCAACACTAATTCCACTTGTCTTTAGTCATTTCGAGCACCCGAAGAACAAGAGCAACAAAGTCGCCAAGCTTAATCTAGTCCTAGTCGTGAAGTCCTTCAACTGAGCACACCAAAATTTAGGGGGAAAGGAGCTGAAAGAGGTGGCAGGTGATAAGCGGAGCTAAGAAAACCGAGCAGACAGACCCATACGCCCGCAATGCATTCGATCGATTCCCGACAGAAGCACACAAACACTACTGTTCCAATCAAGAGAAGGCAGCGAAAAGAGCTCGAATAATCGCTAGAAGCACACCCATACAGCCCGAGCTTGGGAAACGCGGGCGCAGCAGCGACAGTTCGAAGAACCCCGAAAACCCATGAGTGCCAAGCATCAGAGAGAACCAACCAATAGCTCAATCGAACCACGTAGAAGAAGAGACACAGAACCCAGGCGAGCTACATAATCGCAGCAGAAGAGAAGAAAGGGAAAACGGAGGGGAAGGGGGGACAGTAAACCCGAGCCCGAGCGGGGGCGGGGCGACCTGCGCAGGTGAGGAAACCGTGGATCTCGGAGGCGACGAGCGGGTCCCGCGCGCCGGGACCGCCCGCCATGGTCGCGCTCGCTGCTGCTGCTTCCACTCTCTCGCTCTTCGCTGCGCGGTGTTTTGTCCCTTGCTCTCGCGGAGGAAGAAGACGACCAGGAGGAAGGAGACTTCAAAAAATCGTGAGAAAAGTCGTAAAGGGGAGGAGATTTCCAGTTTCCATCCGAGAAAAAGAGTAGTAGTACAAACGATAATAATCATATAAGTAAAACTGTTCTAGTAGAAATTAATAAACGAATTTGCATTACAGTTGACGGGGGGCCCACACGTAGCTGTGATGGGGGACCCAAGTGTCAGAAAGATGGTAGTGGGGTGGGTGGGTGCATTTCTGGCATCGATCGTCTTTTTGGTGATACCAATGATTTGATCTGGCAGCTGGCAAAGATATCGTGGGCTGGGCCCACTTGCCGGTGTCTCACATTTGTGCACAAATAGGGTTTAGAATGTTTACTCATCTCTGTAAACTCTAAATAGAGTTTATTACTACTAAATCTACGCTATAAAAGAACAAGTTTTTAAAAATCTTTTTTACCTAAAAAAAGCATAGGTATACCTCTCACGCGGACTTCACTGCGCAGTTTGGAAAATGTTAGAAATGGATGGAAAAGCCAAAACCCATAGCAATTTCTCTCTTTATTTTCCACCTTATTTTATACCTATACTCACCTGTTATTTTTCTTCTTTTGGTTTTAATGGGAAAGGAACGACGCTAATCAATCAGGACTCATTCCTTTTAATTTTATTTTCTTTTTTTTTCTTCTTATTGTCTGCTTAATTATCTCACAACACGTGCATGTTGTACATACATCTATGCTAGTTCATCAAAAGGGCGGAGCTTTGTGCGTGTTTTTTTTCTTGGGTGTGTTTGATTGCCTCTCCCTTGTTACTACAGTATTACGGTATCAAGCTCCACCGATTTTCTATTTTCGCCGCAATTTGCTGTTGACTTGGTTTTGTTTCAATTCAACTTTCCTCAAATAATACTCGACCATTAGTCCGCTATTTATAAAAATATATCATGTATATTTATACTTTTATTTATTGGAAAGGGAAATTCCATCCTACTCCCATGTGTAGCTACTCCCATGAATATATCTCAAGATTTTTTTTGATAAAGAATATATCTCAAGGTTTAAAGTCTATCTAATCAAAAGAAGGGTATATACATGGAGTATGTAATAATAGTATAATACCACATCATTTAAGGTGATATGTACGTTGAGTATGTAAGTATATAGTGAGTATGTCGACATAATTATTTATATGTACTATTACAAGGTATTATTATAATAAATTAAAAAAGGGGCTTTTGTATTTTTTTCATGTGGTAATATTTAGGTTATCTTTAAATGAGTACATGAACATACATTGTACAACACATTGCTTTTAGACACAATGTTATACTTTTCATCTTATTTAATTTTTACATAAATAATATAAATCATGCTAGAAATACCATTAAGGCCTCCCTTGGAATGCGGAAATAATCTTGATTCCTGCGTTTTTCTGTGTTTTTGAACTATTTCTTGTGGAATTTGTGTTCCAAAGGGAGCCTAAAAGTAAAACAAATCACAACAAAATAAAATGATGCTTGTATATTTTAAAAATCAAGATTAATAACTGAATGTCGTGTCTCAAAGTTAGTGGTGTCATACATCTAAAGGCAAAGATAGTACTATATGTTAGGTAATGATATAATTTTATACATGACAACGGTAGGCACTCATTGGTTCATGTTGTTTTCTTTTGATAGAGACTCATTGCTTCCGGTTGGCAGCGTCATGACGTGTGCCCAGGCACATCAGTTTGAAAACAATTGATGCACGAGCTGACAACGTCATTTGGGAATTGGGCGTTTCTGATAAATATTCAGCTTTACTCAAAAAGGAAATGCGTACACCTAAAATGAAATATGTACACTTACCTTTTCAAACGGAGGTAACACCACTGATAGAAACCCTTACCGAAGGTTGGACAAACAAAAAAAATCCCATCAATTCTTGTAGACAATGAGGCCATATTTTGATTACACCTAACTAATTATTAGCTATACAAAATTATAGGAAATTAGCCGGTTCGAATCTAACCATGTCTAGTCGATAAATTAGCTAATAGATGTGCAATCTATTAGCACCAATTGGTTGGTTGATCGCAACAAATGCTAGCTAATTTTTAGCTGATCCAAACGAAGCCTGGATTGATGTGTACAAGGTTATGTTTAGATGCATCTGCCTCCGGTCAAATATGTATGAGCATATTACATTAGGACATGTAAAATCAATCCATTTTAATCTACCTTTTGTCGTCACAGACGTCATATGTTTTTGGGTGGAACGAGGTAGTATGTGGGACTAGTGGGCACCTACGTACAAGTGTGTGTACGCCAGTGCGCACGTGTAGACCGTGTTGTCGCACCGCGGGTGGTCCTCAGATTTCCTCAGCAAAGGTTGCCGAGACAGCGATAGCAAACGAGGAAATGTGTGGGATCACATGAACTGTGAAACCGATCTCGCACGCCAATCGCTTCTTCTTCATCGTTTGCCACGGGCGACGACAGATGCATTGAGTTGCGACCATCAATCAGCACGCGGTTGGCAGCAGGAGGACAAACATAGCTTTCAGCAACGATGCTGCGCCGAAGAAGGCAGGAAATGGCTTTGGCGTGGCGTGGCATCCAGGGCGGCAAGCGCCCTCTTGGGGAGTAGCTGGATGGCGACGCGCCGCTGTTACGCGAACAGCTGCGCGGGCCGCATGTGATGTGGGTATCTCTGCTTTTGGTGACCAGTGCTTAAACAAATCTGCCGACTCGTATGTATCGATTGCGACTTCAATTCACGAGTCTAGACATGCCCAAGGAGAACAAACTAATGACAAGCAAGAGCTCTAACTTGCCTACATACTTCCTTATGACACTAGTGTAGAGTACAACTCAGGCGCCAATTCTATTAATCTGGTATGTAATAACCGTCTCACAATTTTCTCATTTGATTAGCAAACGAACTGAAATAATCCAGCGACTACGACTAACGACTTAGCACGTACGAGGTCCTACCGTCAACCTTAGCTATCGTATCACATCGAGCCACTTACAGCAGCCAGTACGAACATTTGTTCCGCATGGGGTGTGCTCAGCACTTCTGCAGACGTGTGCAAGTGCCACAGAACCGTGCTGTCACGTCGAGTACCATGCTCAGGCAGCTCAGCCACAGGCAGCCTTGTTCCACAAATGGAGGCAGCATCACAATACCGACTATACCAAAACAAGGAACCGGGCCACATCTACTGAAGCCTGTGAAAGCGAACATAAAGGTGAGGGTTATCTTCATAGGAGAAAAGGTTTTTTATTTATTCAGAGAGTTTTGAGCGCTTCACCCTGCAGCCCTTTTTCTTGAAACATGGAACAGCTAAAGAGCTTCAGATCAATCCCAAATGAACACGAGATCAATCCCAAATGAACATAGGCTAAAAGAGGCTTTGAAACATTCTACTTGCATGCTGAGTTGCTGACATTGACATTGAGTTATTGACAGTTGATGGCAATGATCTTGCATACGATCCCCACATGATGATTTTGGATCCGGCAAGGTCGTTGCTATCCATGTCAGGCTGTCGGCACGTAAGTAGAATTTCTATAAAACCCTTTTGTTGGTGTAGCATGACTCGTATACTAGTATAAAGACATAAAAGTAGCTAAAAATCAGGAGGCAACGTGACACCTTCAAATAAGCCTGGTTGCATTCTTTCCCCAAATCATCCGAGTAGAGTAACCAAGGATTCCAAGCACTAGT
This sequence comes from Paspalum notatum, assembly GCA_022530915.1. Lineage (NCBI taxonomy): Eukaryota > Viridiplantae > Streptophyta > Magnoliopsida > Poales > Poaceae > Paspalum > Paspalum notatum. The sequence goes on from CM039685.1 coordinate 45,464,293, forward strand.
TAGTACAGTAAATGTTTAAATAATGCATCTGTAGGTCTCCGTCTATCACCTCCCATTGGAATGATGATGGGAGTCCAAATCAGCCAAGGAAACAAAAAGATTCCATTCCGGTGAAGGCCAAATGGAGCAAATGAATCACTCGCATAAGCCATAAGGTTAACAAAAATGAAATTCCTATCTAGAACAGTGAATACCCAGCACAAAGGTTTCAATCGTGAGGAGCCCAAAATAAACTGCTGGAAAAAAGCCTGTTATTTGTATTGCAGAGAGAACGACAGATATCCACTGGTCCTGCTGTTTACCAATTTTCCTATGAAATACGGATGTACCATGGCCATTCATCGCGCAGGCTTCTTTGGGCTCGGACTGGGAGTTGGCGGCAGCAGGGCTGTGAATTTGAAGTTGCCAGAGAACATAGCATCTTTGTCTGGAGTTCAAATACACCGGAAGAGAAGTATCTCGTGAGTTTAACATAATCCAAGAATAAAATGGTTAATGAATTGATATGCTAGAGCTGCAGAAATCTAACCAGTCAATGATAGACAAGTAGCCTCCCTTCGAGTGTATCTTGCCAATGCCTGAGAATTAATAGAACAAGTAGTTTTAAATTTGTGAGAGACGACTCCATGTTTTGATAGGGTAGGTGTCTACATCAGGAAAGGAGCTTGCCTGGACAGCAGGGGCTGCAGCCCCATCCATAGCCTCTGAACCTTCCTCGGCATAAATGTTCCTAAGACGTACCCATCACACATAATGTCAGAAGACTTCAATGCTGAAAGAAAAGACAGCTATGCAACCACCACATAACTCCCATGGTAGCTCTAACAGCAAATAAATTGGTATTCTATTTTATTTAGAGTTAAACCATTCACAAATTCAATCATATTCCTTGAGAATGCAAAATAAAGAAATTTAGCATTTGATACATCTCCTTGTACAAGTTCTTTAGTGTAGAATTCATAAAACAGATGGAACGATCTATCTGCAACAGAAGCACCAAAACAGTTTGCTTTCATTAACTTAGGAAGTTAGGAACATAAGCAGTGCAGTTTGGAAACATTGGTCCACACAGCCTGATACTTACAGCTTTCAGTGTTACAATTAGAGTAAATTGATATATGCCATATTTGGAACAAAAAATGAAGGAAATCATGCTCAAAATTGTTAGGTAGGTTCACACGAAACATTTCATTCTGTATTGAAACTAGCCCTTTTAAGTAAATTGCTACTTCAGTTGTTATGTATGATTACCTCCAGATGACATTTACAAGATCATCCTGACGAGCCTCTGAGCTTATCGCAGCATCATACTTCACAATGTTTCCATAGAATATTTTCTCTAGTTCTTTCATCCATTTTGTCAAGAGCAAGTTAACCTACATATGCATCGGCATGTTATACAAATCAGGTTTCACAAGAGGCACAATGCACAAAATAACCTGCATACGCATTGGCATGTTCTACAAATCAGGTTTCACAAGAGATAGAATGCACAAAATTTCTTAATGTGACCATTCAAGAGGAACTAAACATATCATTGAATACTAGGACTCAGTACCTTAGCAGTAAAGTAAGTGTTAGCTCTGATTACAAGGGAACAGGCAGTACTAAGAATATGAGAAAGTTCTGCACTTCCTCTCTTGGTTTTGTAGTTTTGTACATGAAAATCGTTTGCATGATGCGGGACTAATGTTAAGAAGTTGGTACCATTGAACATTCCAGTCCAGTATGAAAATTATATGTGATTACTGTTATTGTCTCCATATGCCATCATTTTCCAAAGCAAAAATGAGGGGACCATTTTAGAAACAAAAGGAAGTGGGACTACTTCCACCAACCACTGTACAATATCCGGATGTTGGTTTTCAACAATATGGAAAAAAAAAACTTATATTCTGCCGCCACCTCCCCTGTCCCATATCCAATATTCAAGAAACTATCGAATTCCTAAGTACCACTAATATCAGAGGGGTAGGATGGTAAAGCATATTTACCAATCAGCAGATAGTTCTTAAAGAATAATGAGGATTTAATCCATCAGATTAAGAATTGAGATGGGTAACAGTGCATATAGTAAACAGATATATTTTTCTATAAAAAGCCAAACAGTTTACCCCAGCTTTAGAAACCCTGAGCTCTACATCATGGTTGTACATTTCGTAGATGTACTGTCCGAACTTAACACCATCCTTCCCTTCTTCCTTCACGCGACGTAGAACAAGCCACATATGGAGAACAAGCAATGAAAATGTTGTCTTAAATGTTTTCTCCAACTGAAAAACTGCAAAGGCACATGTTAGATATTTCTTTCTTAATATATGGTGAACAAAAAGATAAAAGTGAACTAAATCAGTTAAGCTCAATCATCCTATCATGAATCAAGATACTGATTTCTGTATAAAACACCAAAGATCGCTCATCATATGGTTTGCACAACAAGCTACGAATCAATTGAAGTTTAATGTTCTTATTCAACTTCAATACACCTAACAACAACTTGTAAAACATATAAGGCAGCAAGGAAATAGATCAGAAAACGTGTACCAGTGGCTACTGCATATCTTTGGCAGGCGCCCTCCACTATAATTTTTCTGAGGGATAGCCAATAAAATTATGCCAAACAAGCTCCTAGTTGTGTGCATATATATGAACCCAAGAACTTCCTTCAACATATCATCAGGAATTTACAATTTAGGATCAAGTTCTTGCTGCTAAAGGTAATGTATACAACAACAACAACAACAAGCCTTTTAATCCCAAGCAAGTTGGGGTAGGCTAGAGTTGAAACCCAAAATGATAGAATGAGAAACAAACATCGAATGCAAAAAAAAAAAGGGTCAAGTAGATTCTCTAATAAGCTGGAATTTTACCATCATAAATAGAAGGTGAATCAACTTGAGAAGTGATTCGATCATAAACAACATTTGCTCCTCTAATGGCCTTGCTTTGCTTGCTGTAGAACAACAAGAGTGTGAGCATGAAGCGCTTGATGCCTTCATACTGTGGATCCACCGCTCTATGAGGGGAGTCAGGTGGCAATGCTAATGAACAGGGCTTGGATAAGAACATAGAATTCAGTCTGACCTGCGAAATAGAAAAGCAATCCCTTAAGCTGCAAGCCTGCAAGTATAGGAGTTAAAATGGCTTAGAGGTAATCAAAACATCAAATTCATGTGAGATTCTCTGATCCACAGAAAAGAAGAGCATTGAGTAGAAGTGAAAAATGACAAATTAACTGTTGGACTCTATATTCTCTTGTTGTAATATTTCAACAAACACACATCTTACATCCATAAGCTTAAAAATGTGTCGCCTGCCTATGCCTATTTCTTTAAGTCACACAATAATCCAACGATGGCAAGGTGGAAATGTGGAATGCAGGGGAAGCAACAACATATAAACAACCAAAGCCACGGCAATTCAGAACCACAGTATTTGCCATTTTGCATAGTTTGATCCAATTCACAAGCTCCAACGAGGATTTATGAAGGATGTAAATTTACATGCCACACAACCCTCTCGAAAAACAGAACATTGATTTGTGCTACCAACCAAGTTCCACAACAACGAAACACAAGTCGCATGTCACCACTAGACGAATTTACGCAATCTGACGCAGCTCAAACTATTCCACGCCTCCAAAACCCAGCCTTCCCACATGAACAGGTGATCCGGTTGCTACTAACGTGGATACGCGACAACCGTGGCCTATGAGCCCCCTCAGATCACTTCCACCCCCAAATCCATACGGCGAGCTACTCAGAACAACTAGCTCGCCCAAACCATCCAGATTCACACGGTGCAAACAGAGACCTCAAGCGGCGCGCGCGAGATGCGAGAGCGGCGGTACCTCGGGCCTCTGCCCGGCGTAAGCTGGGTTGGTGGCGCCAGGGCTGCGCGATGTGGTCGGGGCTGTGGCAGCAGCGGCGGCGGCGGCGGACTTGGCAAAGGCTCTCGAGAGGGTTTGGAGAGGAGGCGGAGGGTGCCGCGAGGGAGCCTCCGAGAAGGCCCTGGAGAGGACGCGGGACTCCGCGGCAGCCGCGGCGGAGTTGCGGGACGCGGAGGCGGCGGAGATGCGGGAGGCGGCCGCGCGCCACCGTGACATGGTGGTCTACGCTTCGCGTCTTGCGGCGGCCGAAGGAGGGGGCGGAGCAGCAGATGGTTATGGCTCACCGTCCAGGAGAGCGTGGTAACGTGGCGCGCTTGGCTCACCGACGCGTGGGCCCTCCCCGCGTCTCGTCCGCAGCCTCGCCTGCGGCTGGGCGCGGTCCACCTCGGCCCGTGCGCCCCAGAACGGAACGGAACGGAGCGGACTGGACGGAGGCGGACCCAAAACCCGAAGCCAAACCGATCGGCTTATCCCCTTCGCTCGCAGGACGGACAAGACAGAGGCGAAGCGCGGCATTCTGGGGAGATGGAGCTGATGCCCTCCTCCCGCTCCGTGCTCTCCTCCTGCAACCGTAAGGCCTCCTTCCTCCTCATCGCGCTCGTGGCGAGATTGCTTGCCTAGACGCGCACGGTAGCTTGTTCGTTCCTCCGTGTGGATTTTGATTATGGATGGAATCCTGCCTTGCGGTTGTGCAGGGCTGGCCGCGCGTGCTCTTCCGTCCATGACGGCGTCCGCGGGTACGAAGAGGAAGGAGAAGGGAGTAGTATGGTAAACCCTCGTTCGGCCATTGGAAATGCTTTGCCAGTGCCATGTGTGTCACTGTTGTGCGTGGTTATTTCGTTGATAACCTGCTTGTCATTTGTTCTTGGCACACCGCACACGTCATCGTAGAATCAAGTGTTCATTTGTTCTTGGCATTCCGAGAGACTTGCACTGCTCATTCATTTTCTTTATCAACTATCAAGAATTACAGTGCTGTTAGGGCATACAATGTCATCCTGATTGGAATTTCCTACTGTGCACAAACTACAGCATCTTGGGCGGTGAGGAGAAAAACGTGGTACTAGGGAGGATCCCGAGGCGATTAGCCTTTTCTTTGCTGCTGGCTTCTCCGGCGCTGTCAGTGGCATTCTCAGCCTATGGGAAGAGTAAAAACATAAACCCTTACGACGAAAGGAGGCTGCTTCAGCAGAATAAGAAGATTCAGGAAGCCAACCGTGCCCCTGAGGATTTCCCAAACTTCATAAGAGAAGGTGAGCAATCGTGTTCCTCATCTTGGCTTACAAGTTATGGACCATAGACTATGTCACATTCTTCATGATGTGTGGTTACTTGTTACTATCACAGTTTCTTTCAGATGTCATTTACAACTCATTTTACTTGATCTTATGTTTTTTTTTATATGGATTGTGTTGAATGTACTTATATGGGAAACTAAACGTATGCAAGCAAATAAGGAGCAGTTTGTTCACTAGCAAACAAAGTTTGTAATCATGTCGAACTTATTTCTCATACTTATTGGCTGTTCCTTGTTGATTTGAGTCATAAGAGAACTTGGAAGGGAATATCATATTGTCCATGATTATATAGTTGTAATGTACGGTGTCACATTTGATATTCCCTAGCTTTATCTTTTAGTTTACGAATAACATGAAAACAACATGGCGATAGTGTCTGTACCACCGCTATTTGAATAATGCAATAAATGATGAGAAGAATTACTTTTGGCCCAGGACAACAGTACAATGTATCGTTACCAAGTGCATGGTTCTTTGACAAGAACTAAAGAACTTTTAAGTGCTGATCAAATTCTCCGTAGCGGCACAGGAGATATTTGATTTGAAAAAAATAATAATAGCATAATTTTTCTTCTCTTAAGTACCACATAATGTTTACTCGATATATTTATATGTCTGAGAATAATCTTCATCATTGAACTCTGCGTTATGCAGAACAAATGGGAACATTTCTTTCTAACTTCAAACTGAATCAGCAATGTAATGCATTTCAGGCTTTCAGGTCAAAGTAGTGACATCGGACAACTACATAACACGGGACTCTGGACTAATGTATGAGGACATTAAAGTTGGCACAGGCAACTCTCCAAAGGATGGTCAGCAGGTTTTTCCTCCAAGGCGACAAATTTAATTTCATCTGTTTAAATACTATTTATTCATGTGCGCCCGATCAATACAATCTTGGTGTTCTGGGATATGAAGAAAATCATCTATTTGTCTATCATTTAATATCGTGTGTTTGAAGATGTGTTGCAGAAAAAGATCGATTTGGTTCACTTTCACCGTTACTAGTTACTACCAATTATTATTTGGCCTAGTTCGTTATTTATCAAGTGTATTTCTTAAGGATGGTCTAAGTTATCCCGTTTGCCATAACTATTAGAACTAAGAAATGATTTTACATTGCTGCAAAATACGCTACTAATATGGTTCAGTCATTTCAGTTAATATATCTTGTATGCTTTCTTTTGCATGATACTGACTTGCTTCAGCTCAACTGCAGATTATATTTCATTATGTGGGCTACAATGAAGCAGGGCGAAGAATAGATAGCACCTATATTCAGGGTTCCCCTGCAAAGATTCGGTTAGGGAACGGAACACTAGTTCCAGGAAAGTATTCACTGGCTCTATAGTTTTTTCCTTGGGCCTCTGATAGTGTGATGCAACTATCACCATTCTTAGCGCTTGCTGGGGCTGCATCTGTAAATCCAACTTAAAAAATATTGCTCTGATGAATTTGTTGTGATGTATAGTTGTAAAAGATTACAGCTCATTTTAGACATTGATACTTCAGGTTTTGAAGAAGGCATACGGGACATGAAGCCAGGTGGTAAGAGAAGAATTATAATACCTCCAGAGCTTGGTCCTCCTGTAAGTTACTATCTTTGTTTGAATAATAGGCTTGAACTTATGTACTTCCTTTGTACAAGTATAGTTGTTTTGTGCATTTCTTCTTGTAGTTTATATTTCAATGATAGTCTTCACCCTTTTACTGACATCATGTAAAAGGTCATTTGTGAATAAGATCCGGTGCCTAACTTCTTGGGCAGGGACCAGAAATAAGAGGGATTTTGTTCAAGAATAAATTTCTGTTTATTGTAGTCTACATTTGACTGTCATTTGGCTTGTTACCAAAACTTGCCCACACCTCACATTTCATATTGAAAATATTGGCAAGCATCTTTGCCAATGCTTTGGCCTGCCAAAACTTGGGTACGCCAAAAATTTGTAAATGAACCAAGCAGGCCCGTTGGCTGAATGTGTGGATCGTTTTGGCATTTGCTAGCATTACTGTAGTTCTTTTTCCATGTGGAAACATTAGGGAAAAAGGACCTTACTGAAAGGATAAGCAAAAGGACACTTGTTTAAAGATATTTGCAGCCAAGGAGAAGGAAAATTAGAAACAAAAATTAATCACCCATACTGCTGCGGCATGTCAGCATCAACAAGAGGAAATTCTAGACATTAAAACAATAATGTACAGGTGTGCGGACATACCATTTTTTATGTTACAGGCCGTCTGAAAAAAAAAAGGTTCCCTAAATTAAAGGACTTGCCGACTTTGTTAAGTAAATTCTCATGATGTATGATTTTGTTAGGTGAGCTCCTATCTGGACCTGGGTTAAATAAGTTCTCTGTACCTGATTTAATAATTCATTCAATTTGATAAGTGTATGTGGTTTTTATTTGATAGTCACATGATTGATAGAAAAAACAAAAATTATGACACGAGAAAAATGAAAGAGGAAATCTGTACTTGGAGAAATTTCCATACAACTTGCCACATTGACCTACAATAGCTTAAGAGACCTATCTGGTGCTAGATTTTATCTCCAGATGTGCAAGCCGCTTCATGGCACACTGTTTCTGACATCTCCATTGCATGTGCTCAAGGTTGGTCCGTCGACATTCTTCAGTGCAAAGCAGTTTGAAGTGTTCGACGTGGAGCTACTGGCGGTGCAGGACTGCCAGCGGAGGACGATTGCCTTTTACTCAGATGTTGTGTGCAGTTGAGCTTCTAGTCATCAAGCCTCCACCGATAGCACATTTCTTGGTGTCTTCCTGCCTTCTTGGCTGCTGACAGAAATTTGTTGCTGGTCTGAGTTTTTGTAAAACTGTATAGTTATAGTAACCAGCTGTTTTTACTGCGACAGTACAGTTGCTGATGATTGGCAATGGTAGCGTATTAATTGTACGATTGTTGTCTTGAATCTCACGATGGTGGGATATTTGCATGTGGTGTCTCTTCTTTAGAAGTTGGCATGTGTACCTTGATGTTGAGGTTACTCCTACCTAAGGTCCACACCATCTCAGCTCTTAAATTCACCAACTCTAGGTTCCGTGGCGGCTTTGTAAACTTAACGCAGGGGCCATTTCGTTGTGGAGTGGGTATGGAATGAATCTATACCTGATTCTCTGTGTTTGGTCCGAGGGAGGTAATTGTTCTGTTTTTTTACATAAAAGCCTGTTGAATCGAGTTGTTTAAATTATAGAGGAAAACATCCTGAGACCGGAATTATACATTCCTATTATTCTCAGTCAGTCATCATCCTTTAGGAACTTCATGCAAGTTCCAGACCCCCATTCGGCCATTCCTGAATCGTTTTCTTTTTTTTTTTTTCAGACGTCCATTTCTGAATCCTGGACATGAAACTGGTACGTTTGGGGCTTTGGAGGTGTACAATTTGCGCTGAGTGCTGAGATCGATAATCTATTCGGGAAGACATCAGATCCGGTGCAGCTCTTGGAAAAGGCAGCACGCAGGTCAGCAACGAGCCGCTTTCCGAAGGGATGGACCATTGGCGTGAAAGCGAACAAGAAGGCCCTTGTCCCATCCCATAGCGACCTGCCGTCAGCTCGGCCGAGCCCACGACGCTGTTGTCCGGGCCCGATCAGGAGTGGGTCCACGTGCCGACAGGACCAGGGGGACAAAACCGTCGCATACTCGTATCGGCTACTGCAGTACTGTACAAAACACTTGAGAAAGTCGCGTTTATTTTCCTGTTTCGCGGTTAGGAGGTGGCGCCACAGGTGCACACACTTTTTACTGACGAGTGACAAGAGAATTGCAAAAGGAACCATCATATATTCCTAATGAATGTTGACATTCTTGCTAATACTCCATTCTAATTTGTAGTTCGTTTGATTTTTTTTTAGCATCCGCCTATAAATTGGAACGGAGAGAGTATTATTCACCTCTAGTTAGCTCCATCATCCCACCACGTACGTGGTCATGCAGTTTCGCGTGTTTTCGTTATGCGAAGCTATTCATGTCATGATGACGATTTTAAAATAAGGATGGTTTATTTTGCAATGAATTGGAATAACATATGGGTCTTTGCAGTAAAAACATTCAATGGGATACTCAAAAACATCCAATGGGTACTCGAGAGAAAAAAAAAACCAATGGGACGAAACTCAAAACCTCACACCCACATGGATGGTTTTTCAGGTATTCCAATATACTCATTTTTTTTATAAGAAGGCACTATATGTAAGAATAGCAATGCAATCTTTTATTCCATAATAACCATTGTTTTAATAAAATTTAAATAACTTAGTGGAGGTGGGCAAACACATATGTACTAGTTTACGGATACTAAAACCACAACTGTGTAGGACAGAAAGAGGATGCTCTAGATTGACTAGTCATACAATCAAATGGAGACAGCGCAGTGCGGACTAACCTTGTACAAATTGGTGGCCTATTTAACTCTGTTTCAAAGGTGTCGGCTAGGCGAGACCTAGGCATCCAGGCGGTGCCTGGCTGCCTGCTCACCATTAAATCAGAAGACTATGTCCCGGATGAACATGATTTCCAAGGCATTCCTTCTTCTTTGGTTAAAGATAGGATTTATGAATCTGAAGATGCTCAACCAAACCATGATCTTCCTGAGGAGTTAGAACAGTAAGCTCATGCAACCCTTGAATTAGACTTTGAAGCTGCTCCAAAATCCTTGAATGATGATAAGGTCGGTGAAATAGAAGGGCCTCCATCATGCAATGGCAGGGTAGAATCAGTGACGGAATCTGATTGCTCAACTGAAGTTGATTCCCAAACTGCGGCATGTTCTTCAAATTCTATAGTATTAACTGACACAACAGCATTGACTTCTACCATGCCTAGTACTGAGGAAACATATCGGTTGTCTCCTGGAATGCCACCCTCTGTACAACCTCAAACTGATTCGTATGAAGATCCTCAAGCACCACCCCCTCTCTCTCCCCTCTCCAGTGGTGGCTTGGAAGGCCTCGGCTAGGGCTTCTGAGTAGAAAAGACTCTATGCCTGAGTCTGCAAGGAGAATAGATCCTGTCAACATGGGTGTATGTCAGCAACAGGAGTTGAGGAACATCTGGATGCTGGGGTCACATCAGCAACAGTGCATGAGGAACATTTGGGTGGTTCTGAGATGACACGTGAAACTGCAGATGAACAGGAGGACCCTGAACTGGGGATCTTTACGGAAAATACTGAGTTTCCCAGTCAACCGCATCCAGCTCCCTCTAAGGATGACCAGTCAACAGATGCTGCTGGTAGCATGGAGAGCACCTCAAGAAAAGAACATGTTTCTGAAAATAGATGTTACCAGCAACCTCAGCACGGTGAGTCGTCCTCAGAGACCGCAGACCATGAAGAGCATATGACAAATGCATCAAAGGAGAGTGTCAAACATCGGTCTGATACAAGTGAGGCACATTCACACATACCAAAACATTCTGGACCAGGCACACCCTTGAAAGAAGGGAATAGCTAGGAGAGTCAAATTTTACAGGAGCAAAATGTGGGGAGTTCTGAGGATGATCATCCAGGAGGCTCATTACGCTGTTTAGAATCAATGGCAACTCAATATGATCCACTTGATGAATGTAACTTGGAGAGAGAAAATAGACACCAGGCTAGCAACCTAGACCTGCAAGTGGAATGTTCTGATGATAAAAGTAAGTTTGCCGGTGCCCTTGATGAAGGTAGCTATACGCAAGCTGAGCAGCCACCTGTGATGGGATGAACAGTTGGACCTCAGATGCTTCTCATCGTAAATATCATTTATTGGTAAAAGAGAGCGAATATGAGCCAAATATCACCGAGAACCATTTAATCAGGAAGCCTATATCGATCAAAAACATCCCAAGGAATCCACTCGTTGATGCTGTTGCTGCTCATGATAGAAGCTCGGTAGTTTGCCTCCATCATGATATTGTTTTTTTTATGTGTCGTAGTTATGATCCATGTATTAACTTATCCCTATTTTTATTTTTGCAGATGCGAAAGATTTCAGAGCTTGCACAATCAACTGACAAGACAAAGCCTGACGAGAGAAACCTGCTGGCAGAGCAGATAAGAAACAAGGTTGGTCAATAAAATGCTTTCTCTATTGAGAAAAATGAAAAAAAAAAAACTATAACAAGTGCCATACCCCCTAACTTATTTGCTGTTTCCTTTCCCACAGACCTTCAACCTGAAACCAGTGGCTCCTGCTATGCCAACAGCCATGAGATCCCCTGCTAGAACCAGTACTAGAGACAAAGGTTGCTGCCATAATAGAAAAAGCAAATGCCATCCGACAGGTTGTGCCGCTGCAGTTAACTTTCACTTTTTCGTGACAAGTTTGACTTCCATTTTGATGTTAATATTTCCCTTTTGCTTTTTTTTTCTTGTTAATGAAATGTAACAGGCAGTGGGAAGTGATGATGAAGATGCAGATAGTTGGAGTGACACATAGCTTCCCGCCTTTTGCCTTCCTGTGTTCTTTCGATGGCAGAAAGACGCCAATTTCTCAAGAACATTTTGGACTGGTTGGGGTTGCACAGCCGTCTCATCTTTTTTGGTTAGCAATAGTGTTAGTCTTGTGTATAGTATATATGCCACAACTTTTTTTTCACTCTTCTCTTTATTCTTTCGATCGATTGTTTTGTATACCTGCCTCTCCCAGCAGCAAAGGCTGTTGCGGTTGATATGATCCGAGGATAGTAGGCATATTCTATTATTCAGTTCTATGTAAATTAAACCGTAGTTACAAGTAATAATTCAGTTTTATCTACTGAGAAGGTAAGATCATGGCATCATTGATGCCTCACGGTTCCTATTAGTTCAGTTGAAAAAAATAGGGAATCCAATACATTCGTCTTTACTAATCAATTTGAGGCTTGTTACAGTGCTTGGGCGGAACCTCTGGTTCTTCCCTGCTGCATTGATCTGAGCCATTGATGTAAAAGGCAAAAAATTAATTATGATCAATTGTGAATAAGGATAGTTTAGTAATTTCTCTAGAACACCGAATCAGTACTCAGTTGTTTAGTCGCACGGACTGAACCAAATCACCGTTCCAATTTCCTCCACCTACAGGGCCAACACCGAGGGCAGGGGCCAGCCGTGTGTGTGTGCAGGGCAGGCCGCTGCTGTCTGCCCGCGAGGGGGATCACTGTGATGCTCGTTCCGTCCGCTCATAATAGATCTCCAATTAGTCCTCTGATGCTCTCTCCATCTATCCATCTAGCGTAGGCTGTCTCAATTCGGCCTCTTCGTCCGGCGACAGAGCAGAAGAGCCGGAGAGAAGCGAGGCAGCTTTGTGGACGTAAGCTGAAGGGTAGCTGCCGCCGGCCGGCGAGGCAACGACGATCTAATTAGTATACTAGTGCACTATAAATTAGATGTTACAATTATACCCTTTATAATTTGTTTTGTGAGTCATGCAATTTTAGTTCCGGGCCTACACGTATTGAGTTCCGGTCCACAACTTAACTTTCTTCGAATAAGTTCCTTTTATATTTCAACCATTAGACCTGGGCCAACGAATGGCTACGGTTAACTTCAAGCGCTATAAAATTTCTCAATTTATTTAATGAGCAATGATCAGGATTCAGGAGCAATTGGAGACAGTGTGTCAGTATGCACATTGTTGATATAGGGCAATGTGTGAGCTACGCTACACAAGAGCTTCCATGGACAGGTTGGGTCTGTTTGGTTGCAAGTTCAACCGTAGCCCGCCTAGCACCCCTGGCCAGGCTAACTTTGCCCAGGTCACTCTAGACAATTGTCCTCCACTAGATTGTGTTTTGTTGCATTCTCAATGTAGTCTGTCTAGATTTAAATCTTGTTTGGTGAACACCATCGTCGCCTGCTCCTCCTTCCTCGCCGTCGTCGTCTGCTCCTCCTCCTCGCGCCCGCCGCCTGCTCCTCCCGCTCCCCTTCCCCTCCGACGCGGCCGCGGCTCCCTGCTCCTCTTGCTACCTACCTCACCGGCTCCCGCCTCCACCCGCACCACCTCAGGCTTTCTGTCGCCGGAGAAGGGAGACGAGGAGGCGGCGCAGCCTTCACGAGGCGGCGGATTCGCGCGCCGCCAGATCCATGAAGGACGGCGCCCCTCGTTGTCGTTGCTCCAGCAGGATCTGGCGGGGAGGGAGAGGCGCTCTGACGGGATCCATGGCGGTTCGGACCTCGCTGACGGCGCTCACCCGTGGGGACGGTGGGAGACCGCAGAGGCAATGATGGCAGCGTCAGGAGTGGAGGAAGCGGTGCGGCTTGGCACGCCGAGGACCGGAGGCGGCGGAGGTGGGCAGAGGAGTGGACCTGGCGCGCCGAGGACCGGAGGCGGCGGAGGTGGGCGGAGGAGTGGATTGGGAGAGGGGCGAGGCGAGGAGCAAGGTAGCCGGGCCGGTGCGAGGCTCTCGGGAGCCAAATCCGCCTGGCCACGAAAGAACGGCCGTTCTCCCAGAGTCACCCCACGCGGCTCTCCTGAGACATCTGTGGCCAAGCTACGGGAGGGGGTGCTTTGCCAAACATTGGCCACTGGCCAGCCTGCTAGCCAGGCAAAGATATTTAGAAATTTTGTTTCAAAATATGGCTTGCGATAGAGCCGGACGGAGGAGGCCGAGGTTTGTACGGCAGGAGAGGATATATTAAGGGGGTGTTTGGTGCGGCTTCAGCCGGCTCGGGCTCCCACGCTGTAGCGTGAAAACGACGTGCAGAAGCCGAAATAGTGAAGCCACTGTTGGCCAGCTTCACCGGCTCCACGTTATCTTGGGTAGAAGAGAGAAAAAGAGCTTCTTCAGTGCACTGCGTGACGTCAACCTTTTCTCTGAAGCCGGAGCCGTTTGGAGCCGCACCAAACGAGGCCTAAGGCCCACGCCGCAAAGTGGTCGCGGGCTCGTGCGGCAACGCGGCCCGTCGCTGGGCAATGTTGCGTTGCCGAACTAGTGGCCCAATTAACTTCGTTTTTTCTTAATCCATGGGCAGCCGAACGGAGCCACCCCTTGATATCCATCATTCATTCTTCAGTTTCTTCAGTCTGAGAGGTCCGGACCTGCGGCAGCCGGCAGTCACCGCCGGGCAGCAAGCACACGGAGGTCCCCGGAAGGGGGGCGCGGAGATGAGCGGGAGCGCTTTCAACGCGTTCAAGTCGCGGGTGCCGGTGGCGTGGAGTCCCCGGCTGTACATCACGCTGGTCCGGGGCCTCCCCGGGACGCGCCGCCTCCACCGCCGCACACTCGAGGCCATGCGCCTCCGCCGCTGCCACCGCACCGTAGAGCACCGCACCACGCCGTCGCTCCTTGGCATGCTCAACCAGGTCAAGCGCCTTGTCGTCGTCGAGACGGAGGAGATGTACAACGCCAGAAGGCAGGCCGACGAGGAGCGGCGCGCGCCCAGGCCGCCTCTCGTCGTCTCCCACCACGCGCCGCCGGTCCCGAAGCCTGCAGCAGCCGCAGTTGACGGTACCGCTGCCGCTGCGCAGTAGCCTCTGGTAAGCACCTCGAGCCCTGCTATTGCTTACGGTGGGGGCCTAGATCATCCTTTCCTTTGTCTTGTTTGTGGCCCTTCAAGTGTTTGAGGCCCTTCAAGTGTTTGATGCAATGCTTCAATGGAGACGCCGGGAGGCTTTTAATACACCAAATATTTTACGCTTGTTTCTGGCCCAACGCAATGGTAAATTAGTCTTAGCATTGCTCAGAATGAAGAAACAGGCCAAGAGTTTGCTGCTGCGTTCAATTTGCACTGCATTTCTGCCACAAGTGTTTTATACCAGACACTGCACCATTTTTTTCTACTAATTATGAGTCTGATTGGATGCTTGTCTAAGAGGAAGACTGCATTGGGCCTAATTCAGGCCATCCCTAACCAAGTAACCAGCATGAGTGGATGCGATGTGATAGTGTTTGGTTTGGATGGCTTGAGATAGTCTGCATTGTCTAGCTCATGTTTGTTTGGCTAAATTCTGCAATATGATGACCTTGCAATAGATGGGGGATGGAGTTACGATCCTCTTCATCGCTTCTGTCTGCTTGTTTTTCTCTCTGGTAGAGACATCACCATCACCATGATAGCTCATTACTTCTCGATTCTGTTTATGTTACATGATGTTGTACGTGTGCTGGCAAGCAGTCCACAGGCTCTTGCGCGTTGGTGAGCAGAGAGGAGAGGAGGGGTTGAGGTGATGGACCTTAGAGATGGGGGTGCCGCCAAGGTAGAGGCATTTGGAGAGGATGCATCCTCAGTGGAGGGCCTGCTCCACCAGTGGAGCTGGAGCCTCTAACACCAGTTCCATCCGCATGCTATGACATCCTTGGCCAAGGAGCCAAGGAGGGCGTCGCAGGTGGCACATCTGGGTTAGCCGCAGCCCGCAGTTGTTGCTGCTGCAACATTGGGCAGCGCTGCAGGGGAGCAAAGCTGACTAGTGTTTGTGGAGGGTGCTGGATATAGCTTTGAACTAGAATACAAACTGATGTCAAGTCCTTGACAGAATAAATAAGATGAAATAAAGACATAATAATCGTTAGTGAGTAGTGACAAGTTGGGCATTGAACTAGCCCTTTTGAAGCAGGGACAGTGCATAGAAAGGAAACATAAACTATCCTATTTTGTTTCGTAAATTCTTTGATGGATGAGTTATGTTGCACATGAACATGCATCACACATTCACACTGGGTTTCAAACGATAAAAAAGGGAAAGGTAATCGACCTTTATGATATACCTATTTTTTCTTTAAGCAACAAATGTAGAAAAGATGTAAATTTTATTTTATTATATAGCTAATATTTTAATATGTTCTAGGGCTTTATCAGGTTATCTCATACTGAAGTTCATGTCTGCATGTAGCATGGAGCAACTACCATCATACTTCATTGTGAGCATTGTCTGCTAGAAATGATTATAGAACTTTCTATTTATACAATACGAGAATATATGCTTAGTAGGTATTTACTGATATCTAACTTATGCAGGATGGCTGGACATTGCAAAGGAACTTTTTGATTCGTTTCTTGACATATGAGGCGAGCTCACATCGATTTAAAATCCCAAGTATGCGTAGGTATTTTAATCGTATTTCGGACAAGGATTTGATATAATAACTTATATTCAATGTTGATACACTGCTCTCATGACATGAGCTTGCTTTCTTATATTTCAACTACATATTTTGGAATGCTGAAAATTTTTAATATGTTGTTTGATTTGCAGTATCACATGTATAGTGATTCCATGCTTTTCACTTATTTTGATTTGCGGTACCGCACGTATAGGGATTTCATGTTTTTTCCATGGCAACACACGGGCATAGAACTAGTAAAATTCATATGGCTTAGTGGAGGTGGACAAACACACATATATACCCCTGGTTAACATACATCAAAGTATGCTCTAAATTGACTAATCATACAATCAGACAGATACAATTCAACACAAACTAACTCAAAAGAATCACCCTTATTGTATAATGTGTGTAAAGAGAATTAACAAACATAGATATTGACGCACGAACGCTCTGGGGAAAAGGAGAAGAAATGGACAGATGCGTTGGGGCCTCTCAAGCACTAGTTACCGGATATATTCCGACGACCACAAAGATTCGAGATTCCACATTCTCATGCTCCACCCATGCAAATAAAGTTTATAGAAAGATACATACAGGTTTATAAACAAGCTAAAGTGGGTGATCAACCATCTAATTTAATTTACGTGTTAGGTACCGTACCGTGGTTGCATGCTTGGTGTGTCGAAACCACGTAGGATCTTTTGGTCGGCCGCACGGGCAATTGCAATCCGCTGGTAAACTCGCCGGTCGCCGCCCGAGCAGATACGATTATACGAATACGAATTATACGATGGACGGACGGATCCGTATCTGCGGTTAGACTAGACCATGACATCGCCCAACCGACTGGGGCCTCTGGTGACGCCGCTCCTCGGCGCGTACCTGCAGACAGCGACCACATGGCCGCCGCATCCACATCCACAATGATCCGTGGCTCATGACAGCCGCCCGTCACTGACCAGTGACGCTTCGTCGAAAGAAAATCACTGGAGGACAGGAGGTCGACCTGACAGCCGATTAGCAGCAGGCGGTGGACCTCTGCCTTCTCCTGCAACCTTGATTAACTAACCCTACGCCAGTGATTAGTGGACATAATCACCTAACCCTATGCTTGGAAGTCTCCGCTTCTCCGGCCCTCCCCCGTCCATCCATCCACGCCACGACGCGACATCCCACGCGGCCACGCCCTGCACGGCTGCACCCACCCGGAATTCAGCCGGCACGGGCCGCACCAACTGCCACCTCTCCTAGTCTCCTTGCAGCTGGGCGCCTGGGCCCAGAGGAGGTCGTACGGGGTATGGCCCATACGTCAGTGACTAGCGCAACGCTCCCTTTTACCTTTTTGACCCCCCAACGGCCGCCGCTTTTTAAAGCGACGCGGTACCTTCTCACTTGTGTACTGGCTGGCACTACCCACTCCGCTTCCCTTCTGCTCTACTCCACTCCACTGCGCTGCGCTGCTCAGCTCCCTCGAGCGGCGAGCGCGGAGCGCGGCGGGCCGGGCGATGCCGAGCTCACGGCGGACCACGGGCCGCGGTGGCGCGGGCGGAGGCGATGTGGGAGGCGGCGACGAGCAGGTGCCGCCGTTCATGGGCAACAACCGCGACCACAACCCGCGGGAGCTGCGCTCCTGGGCGCGCCGCACGGGGTTCCACTCCTCCGCCTTCTTCTCGGGGGAGTCCAACTCCAGCCTCGCCTCCGCCGCCGCGCCGCAGCCCCCGCCCCCGCCTCCCCCGGCCTCCTCGCGCCGCCCGCCTCCGGCGCCGGCGCCGGGCCGGCGGCGGGGCCCCGACCCGGAGGACGTGGACGACGACGACGACGGCCTCGATCCCGCGCCACCGCTGGACCTGGAGCGCGGGCCCGCGCCCAGGCGCGGGCGCGGCGGACACGGCGGGCGCCCGCGCCGGCGCATCGACCTCCGCGGCGAGCTCGAGATCCCGCCGGGATTCGGCCGCGAGGAGGCGGCGGACCCGGACGCGGGGAGGGGAGGCGCGCGCGGGGACGCGAGGAGGAGGAACGGCGGCGGCGTCGAGAGGGATCAGGCGGCGGGTAATGCGGCCCGGAACGCGAATGCCGCGGCCGGGGCCGCGGACGCCGAGGCGAGGAAGAAGGCGGAGGAGGCTGAGGCGAAGCGCAAGGCGGAGGAGGCCGAGGCGAGAAGGAAGAAGGAAGAGGAGGAGAGGGACGCCGAGCTGGCCGCATACTACCAGGAGCAGTGGGCGAATGAGGAGGAGGAGGGAGCCGCGGACGCCGATGCGGCCGCGGCCGAGACGGCGCCGCTGTACGGGTCGTCGGGACTCCGCTGTGGTGTCACCGAGAACCCCGGGTGGGGTGAGTTCGCTGGTCTCTACTTTGCATTGTTCCTATTGCATAATTGCATTGAGATGTACCAACATAATGGTGAGTTGCAACCTGCATTCTGTACAGACGTTTTTTTTTTGTTGGCCGAGCCTTGATGATAGTGATGTTCTAACTTCTTGTAAGAGTAATCAAGTCCTCCTGATAGTGATGCTACTCCTCGAAGTCAATTTTGGTCAAGTAATCATCATTGTCACTGGTTTGGGTTACATGTTCCTTGGGAAACTGGAATAGAAGAAAAGTTCGAAATGGAACAAGATGTGTATTGTGAATTTACTAAACCGACCATTTCGTAAAGCAGTAACAGCGTAAAAGCATTTTCAATCGCTAATTTTAGCTGTGCTTTCTGCTCTGTTTGGCTCTGCATAACTTGTTTAATTTTTTTGGAGTGTATTATCATGGATGGTCTGCCACATATGCCTTCTCGCCACATTTACCTGATTCTACTTGAATTCTCGAAATGACTATATGTATGTAGAAACACTAGAAGGAGACCATCTATTTTATTGATCTATTGATGTTGCTCGGATTTCAAGAGCTGAAAACAATCTCCCCCTTGGTATTATCATAGAGATATATTAATATAGATTTATGTTTCATATTTCTGTAGCATAATTTGCCATCCTTCGAATCCTAACAGGAAATAAAAGAATTAAGGCTGGAGGTGTGGAGTCCTTTTTGTGTCCACCCCATCCCTGTCTGGTCTAAGTTCAGTGTGGTTTGAAAAGGCATTAGGTTTGCCAAGAACTTCACTTTATTTTGGACATAGAATACCACGATTCCTTTATTCATTAACTGTTTAGATATCTCTTCATTAACTGTTTATTTTGGCCAAGGGTGAAATAGGAGCAGCATGTGTCATAACTGTTTATATCTCTCTTCACTGTAGTGAGTAAAAGAAGGCAGCCTGTAAACGAATGAGTTCCTTGTTGTAGTTATCCCTTTTCCCGGGGCGGGGGATTGATAGGAAGACTTCCGTCATTTATTGACTAAGGGAAAATTAATTGTCCATATTTGATCTGTGATTATTTCACTGTGATGAATTTTGGTGCTAATCCAATTATAACTGATGGTATAACTATTTATGTGATTTTCTTTTTCAATTGCAGTGCCCCTCATATTTTATGGCATACAACATTACCTGTCAATAGCTGGCTCACTTGTTTTTGTTCCTTTGATACTGGTACCAACAATGGGTGGATCTGATGTACGAATATATCATTCCTTTCTTAATTGCTCATTTGCTCTTATTTGCATTGAAACCACCTTAACATGATAATTTGAATTCCTTTATTATGGCAGGAGGACACTGCAACAGTCATTTCCACTATGCTATTAGTCTCTGGTCTTACTACAATACTTCATACTTTTTTGGGTTCTCGGCTTCCACTGGTTCAAGGAAGCTCTTTTGTATATTTGGCCCCGGCGTTAGTAATTGCGAACTCCGAGGAGTTCAGAGATCTGAGTGAAAATGTATGGTTCAATCCTCTAGAGCCCTTCTACTTTATCTGCACTTTCCCTTGTTTGTCGTTTGGGATTTCTGAGATTGAAATGGGATGACATCAATCATCATGCAGTGTATAACCTCAACTTATCATTGGATATAAACACCAGTACATTTAGGATCCAATGGGTCTGGGGCTGTTTGGAAAGGGGAGACTGGATCCAATCCTTTGGAGCATTCTTAGTTCATAGTGTACGAGATGTTCAGATAAGGGTGCAGACAATGGAACTCTGTGTGCTGTGGTTTCTGGTCTTAGAAGTTGAGAGTAATGGCATCTTAATTTTGCAGATTGACATGATATCTCCAAAGGAAGCAACGAAATTCACGAAGTATACACTATGGTCTAAGTTATTAATTTGTACTTCTTTTTGGAGATGTCATTGACTTTTCAAAATCGATAGCTAAATCCACTTGTTTCTTAATAATTATTCTGATGATGCTCATGTGTACCATAACCACCAAATACCCATGAGCCAGTGTCCCTTGCAGTAGGGCAGCAGTTTTTCATGCTTTCTGAATTTTATTCACAATAGTCCCTGCTGACCCTGATTCTATTGGTGAGGGCACAAGGGAGATCTGCTTTGACCTGCACCTGTCAGATGTCAGAGTAGCCAATATCTTCATGTAACGATGTGTTCATGTGGATCCAGTTCCCATAACATGTTTCCTTGCTTGTACATACGAGGTTATGTTGCATGCAGAGTCATGTTGCAACCAAGATATGATGTGAAATGGCACATGCTTTGCATTGAGCTAGCTTTAACATTTAGCGCTAGGTCAAACCATTTAACTCAGGATTTAGCATTGTAGGTTATTATAAAGGGCAACCTTAGTACATGAGCTCCCGCTTGACAGGGTCTCGGAAAGGGTTGGACCCACTTTGAGGTCTATTGTATGCAGCCTTTTCCTTGTAGGTTATTTTGAGAAAAAAAAAATCACCTTTTTGAAGACAAATGGGCCTCTATTAATATAGATTTGTTCTATATGATATGCAGAAATTCAAGCACATAATGAGGGAATTGCAGGGGGCTATACTTGTTGGTTCAGTATTCCAGATAATATTAGGCTACACTGGGCTTATGTCACTTTTTATGAGGTATGTCAAGAAAAAACACCCTACTTTTACAATCTTGAATGCACCTTACGAAAAATGGAATATATTTAACACCTAATTGTGGCTTTACAGGTTGATAAATCCAGTAGTTGTTGCACCAACTATTGCCGCAGTGGGTTTGGCGTTTTTTAGTTATGGTTTCCCTCAGGCTGGGAGCTGTGTTGAAATCAGCATGCCCCTCATTCTGTTGCTTCTTCTGTGCACTCTGGTATATTCCTGCAACTTTCTTTTGATATGAAGAAGACTTGCTCATGTCTTATCATTTTGTTTTCTTTGCTTCTGCTTGCTTAATTCTTATTTGTATGCTAACCACTGTCACAAGGCATGTTTTTTCTCTCTTGAACCTGTATTTCTCCATGTCTTACTGATTAAAATACTTATCCATTTCAGTACTTGAGAAAAATATCCCTGATTGGCAATCATATCTTCCTTGTCTATGCGGTACTTTTCTAATCCTCTCCCTGTACATTGCCCTTTGTGCGGGATGTTGGTTGTGTGCTGACTGCACTGTGATCTATTGGCAGGTGCCCCTCAGTGTTGCAATTGTATGGGCATATGCATTCTTCTTAACTGCTGGTGGAGCATATAACTTCAAAGGCTGCAGCTCAAATATACCCAGTTCAAACATATTATTGGATTCATGCAGAAGGCATGTAGAAACAATGAGACACTGTCGAACTGATGTTTCTACTGCATGGAAAACTGCTGCCTGGGTGAGGGTTCCATATCCATTCCAATGGGGCCCTCCAACATTTCATTTTAAGACTGGTATCATCATGATAATAGTTTCACTAGTTGCTTCAGTTGATTCGGTGAGTAATTTCTACTTGAGAGATGCACTAGAGGACCCTTAACTTTGCCCGTGGTGTCAATTAGGTCCACCACCTTTGAAACAGCAGGTTTGGGTCTCTAAACTTTGTAAGTTGATCACCGCAGGTCCATTCCTCTTCGTTTTATGTTTCTTTTTACATTTAGCCCCCTAGAATTTCTTTCTTCCTCTCACTTATGCCCTTCTTCATTTGTCTCCGCCGTCGCGCACGGAGTCAGCCGGCGCACACGGAGGCAGCCGGCGTGCGTGGACCCCGTCCGTCTCTGCCTCTGCCTCTGCCGTGCACGTCGGTGGCGGCAGCCGCAGGGAACGCCACGGCAGAGAGACGCTACCGGCTGCCCCATCGCTCTGTGCGCGCCCTTTGCCTCCGCCCCCGCGCGCCCTCCCACGGTGGCGCGGCCCCTGCGCCCGAGCGCGCCGGCTGCCTCCGTGCCGCACGCCCACCCGCAGCCGGCTCCTCTCGCGCTGCCTGCACCTCGCCGCCGCCGCCCACCTCCCTCTCTTCCCTCGCCACGTCCCCTCCTCCTGCACCACCGCCTGCTGCCTCCTTGTCCTCCCGCGCTGATGCCTCGTCTTGTGCCCCGCGACTCGCCGCCGCCTCCTGCTCGAGCCTCACCATTGCCTCCACCTCCTTCTCTTCCCTTTGCCGCCACCCCTCCTCCCGCACCATCGCTTGATGCCTAAAGGACGACATCGAGACGAGTGCTGGGGCTGTGACGCCGCGGCCGATTCGGCTGCGGGCGGGCGCAGATGCAGCCAGCGCGCACAGGCGCTGGGGCTGTGCCACCGCCACGAACCGACCTTGGGCGCCCGCGGGCATGGCACGGACGCAGTTGGCGCATGCAAGGGGCGCTGCGCTGCCGCCACCAAACGTTCGCAAGTGACGTGGCTATGCACAACGGCGACAGTGGTGATGGTGCTGCTCTCCGAGGACGGGAGGTGGCAGAGGGAAGAAAGGGAGGCGGGTGGCGGCAACGAGTCTCGAGCGGGTGGCCCCCGCGCGCGCCAGCTGCCTCCGCTCGTGACGGCGGAGGCAAATGAAGAAGAAGGGCATAAGTGAGAGGAAGAGAGAAATTCTAAGGGACGAAATGTAAAAAGAAACATAAAACGAAGGGGTGTGGACCTGCGGTGAACAACTTACAAAGTTTAGGGACCCAAACCTGTCGTTTCAAAGGTGGTGGACCTAATTGACACCATGGGCAAAGTTAAGGGGCCTCCGGTGCATTTCTCTCTTTCTACTTTACCAGCAGACTAGCCACTCTTCAGGGGAAAAAAACTTGCAAATGCAGTCTCCAGATGCACTGACATGTTGCTGCATATGCAGCTTTCATCATACCATGCTGCATCACTGCTGGTAAATTTAAGTCCGCCAACGCGAGGAGTTGTTAGCAGAGGGATTGGGCTTGAAGGGATTTCAACTTTTATTGCTGGACTGTGGGGTACAGGTACAGGATCAACGACATTAACAGAGAACATACACACCCTAGAAACCACAAAAATGGCGAGCAGAAGGGCTTTGCAGCTTGGGGCAGGCTTCTTGGTTATCTTCTCATTCTTTGGTATGAAGTGACACTTCTGTATTGCAAGTATATATGAGCGCTTATTTATTAACTGTGGACTCCCTAAACCCAAATTCTTTGGCCGTAGGTAAAATCGGAGCTCTCCTTGCCTCTATACCTGTTGCCTTGGCTGCCTCCGTTCTGTGCTTCACATGGGCATTAATTGTGGCACTCGGCTTGTCCACATTGCGGTACACCCAAGCTGCAAGCTCCAGGAACATGATAATAGTTGGATTTACTCTGTTCATCTCCTTGTCAATCCCGGCATACTTTCAGCAGTACGAACCCAGCTCCGGTTTTATCCTGCCAGGCTATCTTATTCCATATGCTGCAGCGTCAAGTGGACCAGTTCGCACAGCCAGCAGTGGGGTGAGCTCTCTCGCTTGCTCTTGCACGTTGAGCTGGAATGTTGTTCCATCTAATCACTGGTCTAACATGCCAAATTGTCCTGCAGCTGAATTATGCGGTGAACGCGCTCCTATCTATCAACGTTGTGGTGGCTCTCCTTGTCGCGTTGATCCTTGACAACACAGTACCAGGTAGCAGGCAAGAACGCGGTGTGTACATTTGGTCAGACCCCAAATCCCTGGAGGTCGATCCTGCGACATTGGAACCCTATCGATTGCCCAAAAAGATCTCATGCTGGTTCAGGTGGGCAAAGTGCGTAGGCATCTAACAGCTTTGAGGCACGGCAGTGAAGATTCTATTTATTCCATTGGTATCTGCTATTGTAAGGTTTACTATATATATGATGATGAAAAATAATACTATATATACGGACGCTACGTAGTCGTTAGTCGCCTTTGAGGCCCTGTTTTTCATTGGTTAGGTTAGGAAGTACCCATGTAAAGTTTATGGTTATACTAACAAGGCCACCTTCTACGAGCTACACTATTCATAGTCTGTAGACTGTTCAAATGACCGTTCTTTCTACGGTAAGGTGCATTCCTTTTTTTTTTTTGCAAGGAAAAGACTTTCCAGTTTCCATTAAACCAAGGAAGCAGCACAATCAGCTGCAACTCGACCCTTTTTTTCTTAGACCGAGGTCACCAGACAAGGCATATGGAAATGCAAAACACAGTTTGCGAGAGTAGTTGGAAAAGTGCGGATACACTTTTTTTTCCTAGCTGGTGACCCCAGCTTTAGTGCTCTCCCAAAACTGGTTGGAGCGAGGTGCATTCTAATATGTAACTGTGACGTTAGTTTTCTGTATAAATGATGCGCCCAGATGACCGTTCTATAGCGAGATGCATTGACTTGTCCTGTAGCGTATATAGATCAAACTTACCACTGGTGGTAATGTGCCTCGAGAGCCGAAACAAATTTGCAAACACCGACGCCCTGTGAGATTCATGGGCGGGCAAATTTACCACCGGTGCCTGGAGAGCCCAAATAAATTTGCAAATATAGCAGACGAAGGTAAAGTACAATGCTCTTTTGTTTTCATCAAGCATTGAAAAGGCAAAACGTCTCCCCACAGACAGAACAGGGAAAAAATGTGTGCAGTTTTAGAGTTACACTACTAGTATGGGATACAATCTAGGGTACATGGCTTCCCCTGTCACACTGCGTAATGTTGTGTTTCAGTTGGTAGAGGCTGGCTTGCTGTACGAGCATCCTTTCCGGTTGCACACCGTGCGGAAGGGGTAGTTCAAGTTGCTGCACTCAGGGCATGTCCAGCTCCCTTCAGGGGCATCCATGTCGATGTTGTCCTTGCGAGATGAGATTGTGTTAACTCCCTACATGAGTGGAAGACAAAGATTAGGACAGGAAGGCATCATCACGAGACACTCAGTTCACGAAGGTTAGTAATCTAACACGTCTGAGATACTCAGTTCACAAAGGTTGGTAATCTATTTCTACTGTGCCAAATGAAAATGCTAAAGTAAAGCATAGTTAAGCTTCTTTATGCCATATTGTAGTTAAGAAAAACATAACGATGGTCTGTATAGTAGCTAAGAAAATAATAGTATTGTTGTATTGACCACAGTCCATGAACAGGACAATCAAGCTTACAGGAGTTGGCCTTGGGGCTCCACATTTCTTCATATTGCAAGTGTTTCTGAAGGAGAAGTTAATATTATCACACTTGGGGCAGGTCCAGTCACCCTCAGAAAGTCCATCAGGGCCTACATATGAGAAATTTTCATAAGAAACAGCTCAGAAATTTTAAAAAAAAAGGAACGAAAAGACTGTCGGGCAAAGGGGAAAGTGGAATGCAGCAATCTAAAAATCAATTAAATATGGAAGACAATGGTTCTACCCATGAAAGAACATGCTGGTCAACTTTATTTACTCCCTGCAATTCTCAACACATTGGCCTGTGTAATGAACCAATTAATAACTACTAATAGACCTACTTATAGGATAAAAGGATACCTAAAGGGTACCAAAAACGCTAAAGTATGTTTCAATTTCACCAAAATGTTAAATCATTTTCCACTCACTAGCAATATTGATTATTGGTTAACGTGTGTAAAAAGTCAAGACATGACGGTGCTGCAAGTTACAGACTGAACTAGCCAATTGTTTTTTTTACAAAAACAAGTATTTGGTTGGTGACTCTTACTGGGTTTCAACTCTAGCCTACACCAACTTTGATTGGGACTGAAAAGCTTTGTTTTTGCTGTACAAAATCAAGTATTTAATGCAGTTAACTATCAAATGAAACCATCAGTTCTAAAAAACGTTACACAACAGTCACTGAAAGGAGTTAATCAATAATTGATGGACACCACTAAAACTACAACACTGCTGAAATAGAATGCATGCAATCAAAACTAGAACAAAGTGAAAGGGAGATTATCGCTCACCTCCACGGCGTTTTCGTGAAGCAATGTTGTCATTGTTTTCTGTTAATGCTCCACCAGACCATGGGCTAGAAACCTATTGCATACAAAGTATGATCACAGCTCCACCCAACAAAAAGGGCAATATAGTGCAAGATTATGGCTGTACTAAAGACAAACCGGCATTGGAGAGCCTCTAAACCCATAGCTATATCGGCCTAGCTCAGGTCCTGGACCATATCCCATACCTGTGACAGTTACCAAAAAGAATCAAACAACAGTCAAGTGGGGTAAATGATGAATAACTGCAATTATCAACTGTGGATGAAACACATACCACCCATCGGACCAGGTTGGCCATATGAAGAGAAAAGGCCATATGAACCAGGAGCTCCTACTGGCGGACCATACCCATATCGCACCCCAAGGTGAGGATATGGAGCACCATAGCTACCAGATCCAAGTGGCATTGGAGGTGGGGCGCCACCACCTCCTCCATAAAATAGAGGTGACCGATCATATCCAGCAACAGGAGGGGCTGGCAGCATTCTCTGTAAAACAAACAGAAGTTAAAAAGGCACCCCAAACAGTTGATAACCCAAACATGATGCATAAACCTATTCTGTTCATGTTGCGGTCATACGTCACACGTCAATTTTAAGCAATCAGTGCCATAAGTATGAACCATAACTCCTTGACTAAGTAGATGGTGGTGGGTGCTCATGTTTCATATATATAATTATATATAGTACAAATCTCAAGAAACTGGTAAGAGGTATTAAAACATATACACGCAAAATTTCCCAGGATACAAAAGAGGGGGGAACAACCAAAGAAAGCTCCAGACCTCCAAATGTTTGACTTATGTTCCACTAGACACTATAGATCATTAATGACATTAGTTAGGAAAAAATCTATGACAACTTACTGGACTTGGACTCGGTGATGGACGGGGTGCACCGCAGGCTCCACGGTTGCAAACATTTCTAAAACTGAAGTTGACATTACCACACTGAGGACAATTCCAGTCCCCCTCCCTTATAGACACTGAAAATAGTAAAACCTTTTTTAACCAACAGGACTCAAATAAAACAAGACAGTGTGGTTAGTTTCCTTTCCAAATGGGGTGGGAAAAGAAGACAGTATAATACACAAAGGACATTTTAACTCTGGTTCTCCCAAAAATGCTAAGTAAATAACGAAACTGACTATTAACGAACTCATCATGAAGCTAATTAAACCAATACTTTATTACACTCAGTCAAGTCAATATCAGTTGACATTTATATAGGAAAAAAGAAAATGAACTGATTTTGGTCCCTTTTTTTGTCCTGAACATCGGCTAATGTATTGACTGGAGGTAGTATGACATAGCTTTACACTCATTCTTCAGGTGGTGGCCTTTTGAACCCCAGTAACTACTTTACAACTAAGATCAACCACAAGCTTGCAATCCACACAGTACCAATCAGAACAAATTTAGAAACAAGCTACAGAAGTATCTATATCCCCTTAAACAACTGTGGATTATTGTTCATGAGGGATCCGTGCATGCAATACAAATAGGACAAACTAATATTGACCGCAACCCACGGATAGGCTAAAGCACCAAATCTAACCAAAACAAAACGGAATTCAAAGTCCCATGAAATAATCTAAATCTCCCTAAATACATACAGAAAATGATGGATCTAAATACGCATACGCCAATTATATTCTATACTGCTAGGACGCTAATTCTGTTCATTGCATCTATTCAAGACACTTGTATGGCACTCAATTATACCTCCTACATGCCTACGCTTCGTGAATAATCAGATTGCTTAACCCCTAACAAAAATGATCTCCAGTTTCCGACACAATCAAACCCTAAGTCTCTAACCAGGAGGGCACAGCATCCAGCGAAAAAACAGATCAGGCTGGGCTCTGGACTCTCACCATCATTGCGAGACCTCTTGGACAACGCGCCTCGGTTCTCCACCTGCGCGACAGCACCGAACTTTACCGAAGTCATCAATTGATCAGGAGGCGTACAACAAGCGCTAGGGATCAAACCCTAGGCCCCTAGGCCGAGGCCCGGGCCATAACCCATCGGAATCGGAGGCAATGGGTAAGGAAAGTACCTTGGCGGAAGCCATCGGCGGCAAGGAAATCGGCGGCGCGGCGGCGGCAAGGAAAAGGAAATCGGCGGCGGCGGCGGCGGCGGAACCGCTGCGCGAGAAGTCGAGAACGGGACGAGTCACGAGGGAGCGAGACTGCGAGAGAGAGGGGGGTCTCGCGAATTTTATTTGTTTATTTATTTATATTCATGGGTCCGGGGATCGTGTGCTGTCCGTGGATTCGCTGCGCTGGCCGCGCGATCGCGGTACTGTGTGCCTCGCTGTGGCTGACTGGCTGTGACTATATGAGTGGGGTAGAGCGCCGCCACCAGGCCACCTGCCGGAAGACGCTCGAGCTAAATTTTGTCGATGCGACCGTATCCAAATAAAATATTTCTCCACGATGTAAATTCAAATTTAGTTTAAAAATAAATGTGAATATGACCCAGATTAGATCTTTAAAAGTTCAAAAATGCGCAAATATTAGCTGAGGTCTACTCAAAAAAATATTATTAACAAAGGTGTTTGGTCACGGCACGGACGGGTTATGACTCCACAAATAATACGTTTACATGACCGAGTACAGTACGTATGGTGTTGAAGTTGAAGTTATCATGGGGCTTCGAGTCGAGTCTATCAGGCCTCCCATTACGGTAGGGATCAAAACACACGAGTTTTCTTACTAAAATAAGAGTCCAAATAATCCCAACGCATCACCCTACACCCCACCACCTAAAACTTGTTCTATGATATATATTTTGATCTTTGCTGTTAGTTGTTATTTTCCCTTATATATGCAATAGTTTTTTTAAAAAACAAGATAGGATGAATGGAGGTAAAACAAGATGAATATAAAACTTTTCGTTGGCTTGATGAAATTAAAACAAAATAATGACAAATGAAACAAAAAATATATTTTGAAAATCACAACACATTTCGAAGGCCGAAGACCATGAAGGGTTGTGGTCTTCTTTGAAGTCAAAGGGGAGAATATATATGGCACGGAGTCTAATGATAAATGATGATAGGAGGATAAGGAACTTTAGAGCCATTTTGGCGACCAAGCAAGAAAAAGACTAAACCATGTGTTTGACAAGTTTCTTATTGAATACGAAGATTGTCCCAAGATTGAGTATGAGCCCCCAAATAAGCTGAAAAAAGATGTCGAGAAACCCAAAACTCGAAAATAACTAGTTGAGGAAAAGTGCTATGAAGCGCCCCAGCCCTTAAACGGGACTAAAATGTGTATTATTACCATTCCCAGGAGTTATGGTAACCACATTTGTTCATCTGATGTATACAGATCCGCCCTAACGGGACAGACCAAACGGGGCGCAGCCCGAAAACACTGCAGCGGAAAACTTTAAAGCGCGACCCATACTTTCCCACAACACGCAGTTGGGGAGCAGGCCGTAACCCTCACACGTCCATGATCTTCTTTGCTCTGTAAACCAACAACAAAGCAAGGGTGAGTACATACGTACTCCGCAAGTCCACCTTCTTCCATAGGAAGGGGGATATAAGCTATCATTACATGCAAGATATATCTGGAGCTGAAGGTAAATTTGCAGTAAAACATTTGGTATGCAGGGTTCCTTAGTTCTCAGTTTAATTGAGAAAACATCTTTATCCCAAAAGAGGTTGCCACTGGACTTGCCGGTCCATCGCGGCTCGTGGCACGCATGCCATCACATTTTCCCACACACACACCTCCTCGGCAACCGCAGCTGCCTCAAAACCATCATTTTGATCCCATCCCAAAACCATATTTTTTTATAAGAAGCTAGTTCAGAAACCAAGCCGTAACTCGTTTGTCCATACCAGTGGACAGCGGACTATCATGATAGATTTAGTTATACTCTGGCCAGAGGTGCACACTTTACCCACAAGTTTGGTCCAGGCACTCATGATCAGTGAGCCCTTTCCGCTCGCCGGTTTTTCCCCCGCAAGGCGCTCCCCAGACTTCAGCCATGAGAGAGTACGGGCCCACCTGTCGCTCAGACCCGCAGTCACGCGACTGTTGACCCCTGACCGCAGCCATGCAACCGCGCCCATCCACCCAATCTCTCATGCATCCCAGCACACCGGCTTACGCCTGGTTCGTCCAAAGCGGGTTCTAACCGAGGGTTGCCGCATACAACCTCGAGTGGTTGCGCTAGATGAGTTAGGCAAGATGAAACGTCAACTCGGTCCTTCAGGGTGGAACTCCCACAATGCTCACGCATGAGCAACACCAGCCCAGTCCTCACAACAAGGACCAGGTTTCCACCCCGTAAATGGCTTCAACAACCGAAGTCGTCTGCCAGGGTCTTACCCTATGTTTTACTGAAAAACAACCGCCCATACCCACCATCATATTCCCATCATTTTCATCAAGATTAATGTATATAATTGAGTGAGCGATCCACCTAAACGCACTACCTCTAAAGTGGCTCGGGAGGCTATATCCTACTATGTTTTACCTTAGCCAGCAAAACATGCAAGTTTTCTTGTTTTACAAGGCAATAGGATGTGTATATAAAAACATGGGTAATTTATGCATCAAGTGGGGATTCCAGTGGACTTGCCTTCATTTCGTCGGGGTAGCCGATACGACGGTCGTTGCATCATTAAACTCCTGTTCCGGTCTCTAAGTCAACCATTTCAGAGACGGAACCGAACGGCTCTCCGAGAAAGCCTACACGTTCAGACAAGCAAAACACACCAAATCAAGGTATACTCTGAGCTCATCGTGATATGGGTTTGGTGGGGCTAGAGATATCCTTAGGGTTTGCATGTGAATAGAGCGGGAGTCAAACGGATAAATGGCACGTTTGGCCCCCTTTTAGATATCAAGAGTTTGATCTTTAGTGCCATCCATGCCTGGGCTCATGAGACGGATTTTCCGGTAGCATGAGGGCAGCATGTCGGCAATAAAGATTAATTTGGAAGAAGAGAGAGACGACACGGCCAAACCCTGGCGCGTACGGTCCAACTCTTCCTTCCGGTTGGGCTCGGTCTACTCCCGCAGCGCGATGGGCTTACATCGCGGTGAGGGAGAGAACGACGAACTCGGGCGGTGCTAACCATCTCCTCCTGTCGTCCGCAGTACGGGGACAGGGGTAGAGTTTGGCAACCGTCCGGTTCGGTTCAACCAAACCGGGTCTTCAGTGAACCGATCGGCGAGGGCGGAACTAGTGCACAAGTGGCTTGCCACAGGTGCCCTAGTCCCGTCGTCGCGGGTCGACCCAAAAACGACGTAGACCGTGGATCTTCAGGTGTCGTGGTCGGCGGAGTGTGTGGAAATATTATGAAAAGTACGTGAATAGATAGAGCTTGATTTTCAGAGAATTTAGGTGCAAGAATCACATAAATCGGAGCTAGAACGGAGAAGATACGGGGTATTTTGTGGCAGGGGGTAGATATGAACTTCCTGGATAGTTGAGGGGGTAGGATCAGACTTTTCTGGACGAACTTCTCGGTTTTGGCCCGAGCAGAAACAAACTTGGGCCTGGGAGAGATTCGGCCCACGAGGATTTCTTCTTTTTCTTCTTTTTTTTTTTCTGCTTTCGGCCTGGCCCGCGCGCACCCAGGGCCTACTGGGCCGGCCCATTCGGCCAAGGCACGGGCGAGCAGGCACGCCCGGGCGAGTGCTCGCTCGCGCAGGGCGCTCGGGCGAGCGGGCGGCTCGGCTCGCGCCGTCGCCGACGGGCGTGCTCGCTGGAGCTCCACCGGAGAGGCCGCGCTCGGCCTCCGCTCGTGGAACCGAGGGCACCGGCGCGAAGAGGGGAGCGACGCGAGTCCGTCCGTGGGGCTCCGAGCACGAGGAGAGGCGTGGAGCGGGGACGTCCACGGGCGGCCATGGAGACGCCGTCGGAGCTCCGCGGGCAGCCTCGTCCGAGCGACGGAAGGATCGATTGAAGCTGGGCGAGGGTGGAGGGTGGTGGTGTGGTGCTCTCTGTGCAACGAATTGGACCGAGGTGGCCCATGGGCGGGGAATTTGGTGGTGCGGCGTCGCGGCCTTGCTTGCGGCGAGCGGCGAGGGAGAGAGAGAGAGCAGGGGGAAGGGCTCGGGATGGAGGAGGCGGCGTCGGCGCGGCTCGTCGAGGCGAGCGGCGCGGGCGGCACCAGCGGGGGAAGGGGAAGGAGAGCTCGCGTCGGGCGGCTCCGGGTCGTGGCGAACCGAGGCCGGCCGAGGCGAAGAGGGGGAGAGG
Organism: Paspalum notatum; assembly: GCA_022530915.1. Lineage (NCBI taxonomy): Eukaryota > Viridiplantae > Streptophyta > Magnoliopsida > Poales > Poaceae > Paspalum > Paspalum notatum. Next base: position 45,496,956 of record CM039685.1, read on the forward strand.
GACGACGACGTCAACGCGGCTCGCCGAGGCGAGCGGCGAGGGCGGCGCGAATGGGAGCATGGAGGAGGAAGGAGCGCGGAGAGGATGAGCTCGGCTTCTCTTATCGCGCGCGGCGGACAGCAAGGGAGCGTGTGTGTTGGCGAGGCCGGGCGGCGTCGTGTAGTGCGCGGTGTGATACGCACGGCTGGGCATGGCGTGGCGCTGCGCGGAGTGGCACGGGTTCTAGCGTGCGCGGGTGCAGACGGCGACTCGGCACGGCGCGCGACGCTACCCGGGGCCCGGCTTGGCGAGGTGCAGGAGAAGGCGGCCGGCAGCTTGGCGTGGCGTGCGCGGCGTGCGTGCTCGGCGGGGCCGGCGTCGCAGCGTGTCCAGGCGTGGGCGAGGTGCTGTGGGGCGGCGTGTCGCGCGTGGCGCGCGCGCGTGCGCTGGCGGCGGCAGCGAAGGGGAGGAGGAGGAGGCCGGTTGGGCCGTTCGGCCTGGGCCGGGAAAGGGAGAAAGAGAGAGGGGGGGGCGAAGTGGGCCGGGGGGTGGCGAGGCCCACGTGGGAAAGGGGAAAGAGGGAGTTGGGCCACGGGGAGGTGGGCCGAGAGAGGGGGAAGGTTGGGCTTCGGCCCGGTGAGGAGAGGGAGGAGTTTTTCCATTTTCTGAATTTGATTTGGGATTGGAATTTGGATGGATTTTGTGGAAGGAAAATTTGAGGAATATTTTGGGAAGGGTTTGAGAGGATCTTTCCCGGAATATTCGAGGGACTTGAGATGATTTTTATGAGCTCATAGTGTACACTTCACAACAAGCAGGTTTTCAAAATCATATTTTGAATTTAGACGAGAGATTAGAGGATAATTTCTTAGGGTCAAATTTCGGGGTGTTACAAACCTACCCCACTTAAAAGAAATCTCGTCCCCGAGATTAGGTTAGAAGGGTTTACAGGGATAGCTTTACTTCAGCTAAACAGCTTCTGCTTACAACTGGAACTTAAGCCTGCACGAGCGGAAAATGGAACTTCAAGAACAAAAAGCTCTTGCTTCTTCGGCTAGGATGGATGGAGTTTCTGCTTGAAGCAACTTCAACTTCTGGTTTTTTTTTTCCACGGCTTTCCCTTGTTTGGCTACTTGTTTCTTCTTTTGGGAATTTGCCGTGCAAATCTTCCACATGCAAAAGAGATTTTTCCATCTCCTTCATCTCATGCACTTTGAAGGTTGCTCTGGCCGGTAACGGCAGGCGGTGGCATGCACTGGCAACTCATGCATCATCCAGAAATTTGCATGCCTCAGCTTTCTGGATCTTCCTTCATCAGGACTAGCAGAGGGGAGGCTACCCCACTTAAAAGGATTAGGATACCCTCTAAGTGGATTACTATCCCTTCTGGAAGCGGGGAGTTGCCGGGGAAGAAGCGGTCATTTGGGATAAACTTCTTCATGTTACTTTTCTTTTTATCCCAAGCATAACTTATTGCCTGCTTGTTGTCTTGATTCCTTGCTTACTTCTTGGAGCTTCTTCATCTGGGGGCCGCTTTATTAGCAGGGAGCTTCTTCTTGTTTCTTCTCTGCCCGTGGGAGAGTGACTAACCGGAGGAGGATTAGGAGGCATAGAACGAAGATCTCAGCAAAGACTATGTAGCGAAGTGGAAGGCAAGCTTTGGTTTCTGGGTTCATAACCCGAGTGGATTCGGTGGCGGGTGTGGGTAGCAAGGCTTAGTCTAAGTAGACAATCTCACAGACGATTTTCTCCTTGGGAGGTGGAGAACAAAAGGATGGCTATCCGGAAGGAGACTTTGATTATGTTGATGAGGACGATCAATCGGACGAGAAGGGCAAAGAGGGTTCCCAAACTCATCGATTCTGGGTGGTGTGGGCTTATCTCTCTTGTTTTGCTCTCAAGGGAGGGTTTGATGAATCTTCCCACAAAAAAAGGAGGTACATGATGAGAATGAGAAAAGCAAGAGCGTAGAAACCAAAGAGGACTTGTTCGATCAGAGAATCAACGAACATCTGGGGAAGGATTATTTTGATTTAGCTGGTGGAGGGAGAGTGTTATGAGCTTGCTCGGCGGGGTGGATGAAGAGCGATGTCCGGGGGTGCTTTTATGGACGCCCGGGAGAGTGGTGGTTACGGTGCGGTGGCTTGTGCATCGAAGGGACATGAGCGGTGGAGGTGGTGTTGGTGCACGCGGCGATCATGCAGGGGGCAAGGGCAGCGGGGACCGGGTTGCGGTTGACAGCGGCGCGGAGGTGCGCTGCAAAAGCGGCAGGCAGGGTACGAGCGGATGTATGCGGCGGCCTGCGTGCGAGGGTGTAGGGGCCGGTTTCGGTCGGCGGCAGCACGGGGGTGCACTGCTAAAGCGGTGAGCGGGGCACATGCATGCCTGCACGGCGGCAAAGGCAAGTGGGTGGCGGGGCACGCGCAGTGGGTGCGGCGAAAAGACAGGAGCGGCCGCTGATAAGGCGGGGAAGACGAGAGCGGTGGGGAACTGTGGCGTACACAATTCGCTTAGGGATTGTAGTATGCAGTGTCTCATCCGGTCTTTTCCTTTTTCCCAGGGCACTATTTCCTTTCACTGCGTACACTTTATCTCCTCGTTTTCTGTTGCTGGTACTGTGCTTTCTTGGACACACTGTTGTTGCATGCTGACTGACTGGTTTGAACCAGGCTTCTTGTAGGCGTTTTGCTTCTCTTTAGCAGACGGTTTTTGAGGTAAGAAGGGGAAGCAGGGATAAGAGTTAGGTCTACAAATGATGTGTTCTTTATTAGCAAAACTCCACAAACAAAACTGCAAACACAAAAACGAACACACTAACGCGACTACTCACGCAGGACTCCTTTCAGCTTCTGCTGCTTGGAGGCTCGGTCTTGCACTGGTGGCTGACCACTGGATCCTTCTCCTGGGAGCGAGAGCGACAAAAAGGCGCCCATGCTTGCTTTATCTTCTCGTCTGTTGAGGTCTTCTGGGTTCTTATCACTGGTCTGCATGTGATTGAGCAGGAGGGCCTGAAAACTTCCAAGATGACTCAGTATTGGTTGGTTAGGAGGGTTTGAACTTCCTGCCATCATGGGGTTCTGTATTTCTCCTTGAGGTGGGTGGCGAGGACCGGACATGGCCCTTACCCTTACTCCATGACTGAGAGGGGAGTCTGTTACTGATCCTGGATGCATCCACGCCCTCTTATACTTGACCAACTCTCTTTCTGTGTCTTGGTGTCGGTCTACCAACCTGTCATGAAGGCGGCTCAGTTTTTCATACTCGTCGTCCAAGGCGAGCAGATACTGGACCAGGTAGGCTAGGGTAGGATCTCTGGACTTCTTGATCTCCGTCAGGATTGCTGTCCTCTTAATCCAAGTACTAGCACGTTGGTTCACTGGTGGAAAGAACTTCATAGGGCTGCTTTGTACTGCCCCATGGTAGGTCGAGCATAACCTTTTTATTGCCCCACGAGCGGCAATGTGGCAGGCTTCTAAGAATCCGTTGCCGATGGCCCTGCAGTACCAACCGTTGAGATTGAGGTTCTCTCTGATATAAAGTGTGACGGTCCATCCTCGTTCTTTCCTTTCGGGGAATGCTAACCCGCAGTACTCCGGGTATCCTGGAATACTGAGGTATCGCATGGTATCTCTTAGCAGCTCGGGAAAGCCACTTTCTTCCCGGCAGCAGCTGACATACTCGGCAGATTCCATCTGAGCAAAAGAGGGCGAACTCGGCTTAACACTAGCGCAACAGAAAACAAAAGCTACAACACAGACAACAACAACAACACTGCAAGAAACACACGCGAACTAAACGATTCACTCTTACAGAGGGTGCTAACCTAAGTGGAACAAAAATTCCACTACCCACATGTAAGAGGGGAACTGGGTACAACTAACTGCGGACCACACGGCTTCATTCCCGGAGGGCACTGGTGACTTCATCCGGGGATGACTCCCTGGATCTGCTGTTGACCTCTTGCAACGACGGGGGCCAGACTACTGAGTCTTCTTCCTGGCGGGACGAGGCTGAACTGGAGGGCTCTGGGGTAGATTCCACGAGGGGAGACGCAGCTCGCGTCTTCAGCAGCTCTTCCCAAGGCAGCTCACTGAGTAAAACAGGACTTGGTGGCGGAGCTCTCGGGCTTTCTACTGACAACGGGGAGGTTGGTGCAGCTTCTAGGGTTTCTGCTAGCTCTGGTGAAGGAACTGGGGAGAGCTCTGGGTGATCTGGCTCACTCTCCTCAACTGGTATGCCTTCTAGGATCGGAACTCCATTGATGAGGTCTCCGACCTTTCTCTTCTTTATAGGCATGGGGATGCCTATGAGCGTTGGAGGTTGCTTGGCCATGGCTGCTTTTACTGGGGCAGTTCTTGAGTTCTTCTGGCCTTCTGGTGGGCTTTTAAACACCTTGCCGGCGTGTCTGGGGCTGAATCCTTGTGTCCTTTCCAGACAGCAGACACGGCGTTAGGCACCGCTCACTGTGTTGCACTGATTCAGAGGGGCTCTGCATGCACGGTCCCTTGTCCACTGTGCTGCATTGCAAGGCCATTCAAGGCAAGGGAGGCGGGAAACACAAGGAGGGTCACTTCCTTGTTTTCCGGTGCACGTCACGGTCATCCATAGGGTAGGGTGCCACTTTTGACTTCCATAGGGTGTGCACACCTTTTGTTGCAGACAGGTTGAACACGGTCTTCAAAGCGGGGCACTTGACTGGGGAAGGGGAAAAGAGCAGATAAACTCTTTTGAAACTGAGTAAGATAAGGAGTAGAGATGTTTTTCAACTGATTTTGGACTCAAAAACCTTTTTCCAACCTAGGGTTACGTCCTACGGCCAACTTACGGCTCTGATACCACCTGAAGCGCCCCAGCCCTTAAACGGGACTAAAATGTGTATTATTACCATTCCCAGGAGTTATGGTAACCACATTTGTTCATCTGATGTATACAGATCCGCCCTAACGGGACAGACCAAACGGGGCGCAGCCCGAAAACACTGCAGCGGAAAACTTTAAAGCGCGACCCATACTTTCCCACAACACGCAGTTGGGGAGCAGGCCGTAACCCTCACACGTCCATGATCTTCTTTGCTCTGTAAACCAACAACAAAGCAAGGGTGAGTACATACGTACTCCGCAAGTCCACCTTCTTCCATAGGAAGGGGGATATAAGCTATCATTACATGCAAGATATATCTGGAGCTGAAGGTAAATTTGCAGTAAAACATTTGGTATGCAGGGTTCCTTAGTTCTCAGTTTAATTGAGAAAACATCTTTATCCCAAAAGAGGTTGCCACTGGACTTGCCGGTCCATCGCGGCTCGTGGCACGCATGCCATCACATTTTCCCACACACACACCTCCTCGGCAACCGCAGCTGCCTCAAAACCATCATTTTGATCCCATCCCAAAACCATATTTTTTTATAAGAAGCTAGTTCAGAAACCAAGCCGTAACTCGTTTGTCCATACCAGTGGACAGCGGACTATCATGATAGATTTAGTTATACTCCGGCCAGAGGTGCACACTTTACCCACAAGTTTGGTCCAGGCACTCATGATCAGTGAGCCCTTTCCGCTCGCCGGTTTTTCCCCCGCAAGGCGCTCCCCAGACTTCAGCCATGAGAGAGTACGGGCCCACCTGTCGCTCAGACCCGCAGTCACGCGACTGTTGACCCCTGACCGCAGCCATGCAACCGCGCCCATCCACCCAATCTCTCATGCATCCCAGCACACCGGCTTACGCCTGGTTCGTCCAAAGCGGGTTCTAACCGAGGGTTGCCGCATACAACCTCGAGTGGTTGCGCTAGATGAGTTAGGCAAGATGAAACGTCAACTCGGTCCTTCAGGGTGGAACTCCCACAATGCTCACGCATGAGCAACACCAGCCCAGTCCTCACAACAAGGACCAGGTTTCCACCCCGTAAATGGCTTCAACAACCGAAGTCGTCTGCCAGGGTCTTACCCTATGTTTTACTGAAAAACAACCGCCCATACCCACCATCATATTCCCATCATTTTCATCAAGATTAATGTATATAATTGAGTGAGCGATCCACCTAAACGCACTACCTCTAAAGTGGCTCGGGAGGCTATATCCTACTATGTTTTACCTTAGCCAGCAAAACATGCAAGTTTTCTTGTTTTACAAGGCAATAGGATGTGTATATAAAAACATGGGTAATTTATGCATCAAGTGGGGATTCCAGTGGACTTGCCTTCATTTCGTCGGGGTAGCCGATACGACGGTCGTTGCATCATTAAACTCCTGTTCCGGTCTCTAAGTCAACCATTTCAGAGACGGAACCGAACGGCTCTCCGAGAAAGCCTACACGTTCAGACAAGCAAAACACACCAAATCAAGGTATACTCTGAGCTCATCGTGATATGGGTTTGGTGGGGCTAGAGATATCCTTAGGGTTTGCATGTGAATAGAGCGGGAGTCAAACGGATAAATGGCACGTTTGGCCCCCTTTTAGATATCAAGAGTTTGATCTTTAGTGCCATCCATGCCTGGGCTCATGAGACGGATTTTCCGGTAGCATGAGGGCAGCATGTCGGCAATAAAGATTAATTTGGAAGAAGAGAGAGACGACACGGCCAAACCCTGGCGCGTACGGTCCAACTCTTCCTTCCGGTTGGGCTCGGTCTACTCCCGCAGCGCGATGGGCTTACATCGCGGTGAGGGAGAGAACGACGAACTCGGGCGGTGCTAACCATCTCCTCCTGTCGTCCGCAGTACGGGGACAGGGGTAGAGTTTGGCAACCGTCCGGTTCGGTTCAACCAAACCGGGTCTTCAGTGAACCGATCGGCGAGGGCGGAACTAGTGCACAAGTGGCTTGCCACAGGTGCCCTAGTCCCGTCGTCGCGGGTCGACCCAAAAACGACGTAGACCGTGGATCTTCAGGTGTCGTGGTCGGCGGAGTGTGTGGAAATATTATGAAAAGTACGTGAATAGATAGAGCTTGATTTTCAGAGAATTTAGGTGCAAGAATCACATAAATCGGAGCTAGAACGGAGAAGATACGGGGTATTTTGTGGCAGGGGGTAGATATGAACTTCCTGGATAGTTGAGGGGGTAGGATCAGACTTTTCTGGACGAACTTCTCGGTTTTGGCCCGAGCAGAAACAAACTTGGGCCTGGGAGAGATTCGGCCCACGAGGATTTCTTCTTTTTCTTCTTTTTTTTTTTTTTCTGCTTTCGGCCTGGCCCGCGCGCACCCAGGGCCTACTGGCCGGCCCATTCGGCCAAGGCACGGGCGAGCAGGCACGCCCGGGCGAGTGCTCGCTCGCGCAGGGCGCTCGGGCGAGCGGGCGGCTCGGCTCGCGCCGTCGCCGACGGGCGTGCTCGCTGGAGCTCCACCGGAGAGGCCGCGCTCGGCCTCCGCTCGTGGAACCGAGGGCACCGGCGCGAAGAGGGGAGCGACGCGAGTCCGTCCGTGGGGCTCCGAGCACGAGGAGAGGCGTGGAGCGGGGACGTCCACGGGCGGCCATGGAGACGCCGTCGGAGCTCCGCGGGCAGCCTCGTCCGAGCGACGGAAGGATCGATTGAAGCTGGGCGAGGGTGGAGGGTGGTGGTGTGGTGCTCTCTGTGCAACGAATTGGACCGAGGTGGCCCATGGGCGGGGAATTTGGTGGTGCGGCGTCGCGGCCTTGCTTGCGGCGAGCGGCGAGGGAGAGAGAGAGAGCAGGGGGAAGGGCTCGGGATGGAGGAGGCAGCGTCGGCGCGGCTCGTCGAGGCGAGCGGCGCGGGCGGCACCAGCGGGGGAAGGGGAAGGAGAGCTCGCGTCGGGCGGCTCCGGGTCGTGGCGAACCGAGGCCGGCCGAGGCGAAGAGGGGGAGAGGGACGACGACGTCAACGCGGCTCGCCGAGGCGAGCGGCGAGGGCGGCGCGAATGGGAGCATGGAGGAGGAAGGAGCGCGGAGAGGATGAGCTCGGCTTCTCTTATCGCACGCGGCGGACAGCAAGGGAGCGTGTGTGTTGGCGAGGCCGGGCGGCGTCGTGTAGTGCGCGGTGTGATACGCACGGCTGGGCATGGCGTGGCGCTGCGCGGAGTGGCACGGGTTCTAGCGTGCGCGGGTGCAGACGGCGACTCGGCACGGCGCGCGACGCTACCCGGGGCCCGGCTTGGCGAGGTGCAGGAGAAGGCGGCCGGCAGCTTGGCGTGGCGTGCGCGGCGTGCGTGCTCGGCGGGGCCGGCGTCGCAGCGTGTCCAGGCGTGGGCGAGGTGCTGTGGGGCGGCGTGTCGCGCGTGGCGCGCGCGTGCGCTGGCGGCGGCAGCGAAGGGGAGGAGGAGGAGGCCGGTTGGGCCGTTCGGCCTGGGCCGGGAAAGGGAGAAAGAGAGAGGGGGGGCGAAGTGGGCCGGGGGGTGGCGAGGCCCACGTGGGAAAGGGGAAAGAGGGAGTTGGGCCACGGGGAGGTGGGCCGAGAGAGGGGGAAGGTTGGGCTTCGGCCCGGTGAGGAGAGGGAGGAGTTTTTCCATTTTCTGAATTTGATTTGGGATTGGAATTTGGATGGATTTTGTGGAAGGAAAATTTGAGGAATATTTTGGGAAGGGTTTGAGAGGATCTTTCCCGGAATATTCGAGGGACTTGAGATGATTTTTATGAGCTCATAGTGTACACTTCACAACAAGCAGGTTTTCAAAATCATATTTTGAATTTAGACGAGAGATTAGAGGATAATTTCTTAGGGTCAAATTTCGGGGTGTTACATGCTAAGACCTCGGATCCTAGTTGAGGAAGACGTTTTCTTCAAGGAGACAAAGAGAAACATTATTAATGATAATGCAATTGAAGCTACCAATGAAGTAGGGGGGTGAAGGAAGAGATTTGAGTCCCGAGCAAGTTAAGGTTGCTAGGAAAGTAAATGTTCTCAATATCTCCTAGGATGGTGAGGCGTGTCTCGTTTGATTTGTGTAAAAAGGTATCTTGATGTTCTTTTGGATACAACAAGGGTTTAATTGTTTTGAATTCTTTTGAGCGGACTTCAGAAGTTGATTGAACCTTTTGCATAGATTGATTTGGGTGAGGAGCCTCGATCCGAATATATAGCAGGGGATTATTTGACATGTGTGAGGATATTGAATATGATGTAGTTTTTACTCTTGTTGCTCATCCTTCAAGCCTTCCCGTCATCCTCTGGCAATAACCTCTGCTACTTCTAAGGGACATTCATTGGACATTTCTAGAAGCAATGAGTTTTCAATGGTTAGCGGTAAAAGGAAAAGACAAAGACCAGTCTCTTGCTGCATTTAAGATTGTCCTAAAAACATGATCACCAAGACTGCTTTCGCCCAAGCTAGACAATAATTAATCTTTTTTATCGGAGAATACGATGATCAACTACGAGGATTTGGAGCCAACAGTTCCCCACACCGCATGTTTGTTGAGGCGGTGTTGACAAGTGAGCTATAGATGTGCCACATCGCTAAAACCATATAGAGAGCTATTTGCCCCATCTTACATAATTAGGGTGTTTAAAACTTAGTGCTGAACATGAAGGAATGACATAGACGATCCTTTCAACGCTAATAATTATTTTTTTTTAAAAAAAATCAGGCTCCTAATATAGACAGAGATGATGTACTTATGGCGTGTTTAGTTTGAGGAATTAAAAGACTTCGTACATGAGGTGATGCATCATGAGGTAATTCTATGAATTTTAGTGGATGGCCATATTTCTCGTTCCAGTTCTAATTATTAGCTAGTGATGATGAGTCACAAATGAAACAAAAAATTTGAGGAGCGAGACCGAGAAGATGATGTGCCCTCAAACAAACACCCCTTTAGAATATTTGTTTTTCTTACAAAATGAATGTCTCAAGGCCCACACAAAGAGGCCCGGTCCACAGTCCACTGGCGAAAAGCCCGCTGGCTCCCTTCTTTTCTCGTACCCACGACGAAATCTCCGCTTTCCTTTTTTGCCCTTTTCTCTCTCCTTCCCGGCCGTTGCCTGCGCCGCTCTCCTGTCCCTCCTGTGTCCGCCACCGCGGCCGCCCGCCGCCGCTGCCAGTGTGGACCCGCCACGCCGCCGTGGCCATGTTCTCGTGGATCCTCCGCGGCTGCCGTGACGAGTGCTCCGCCTCCGATCAGCTCAAGCAGGTCTTCTTCTCTCTCGTCCAGAGATTCCACTCCCCCCTCACGGAATTCGAAAGAGCCTGGACAGGAATTTCGCCATTTCAGAGTCGAGGAAACTTCCGATGCTGTTTTGCGCCTTGCTAGACTTGCTAAAACTGTGTGATAGAGTGGGCCCTACCCTTCCGACGATTACCTTGTGCCGAAGAGGGGTGATGCCTTGATTTGCAAAATAGGTTAGCGCTCCTTGATTTTTCCTGCTGGATAATTGTGTGGGGTTTTCCTGCCTTTCCCTATATGTACTACCCCGGTTTACCAGGATTGAGGTGGCCAATGAAGATGGAACGACCGCTGGCCAAGGTAAATCAGGACATTCCAATCCCTTCTGAGAAATGGGATTACCAAAAGAGAATCTGTGTGATCCAGTTAGCCTGTGGTGTTAGGAATTCTAGGGCATATCTGAGGGTAATGCTACATTCTAGAAGTAATAGCTCAAATCTCAAATCTGGCATTGCAGCCTTGCAGGACGTTTGTTATGTATGTTTGCCGCTCAGGCGACCACAATGCGTCTGTTAGGGGACTTGTCATAATGGTAATGGTGGGACAAATGTTCTTCCGAAATGTTGTTCCCTATGTGGCTTAGTCCTACACTTTTGCTTACTTTCATTCAATGCGTTGAAGGACCTTTTGTTTCTTTCATTTGTTGTGCTTCTGATCTAATCATAAACCAAAAATTACTGATTTAAGTTAAAGTAGTGTGATGTGATTTCATCAATGTATTTCATTTCTTGCTACTGAACTGATCTCTAGAGTAAACTCTGGCTCCACAGGCTCGTGATGTCTTCATGGCAAAAGAAGCAGTCTTGCAAAAGAAAATTTCTCAGGAGATGGAATGGGCCAAGGAGTTCACAAAGTCAGGAAACAAACAAGCAGCAATGCAGTGCTTAAAGAGGAAAAAGTACTATGAAAGCCAAATGAACCAGGTTGGAAGTGTCCAGTCACGCATTAATACCAAGGAGAGAATGATCGCTGATCACGTGGGAAACAAATAGCACAAAGTGAGATCACAGCTCTGAAACTAATGTCTTAACTCATCTCTGTTTTGTTTTGTTTAGATAAGTAGTCTTCAAATCTTGTAAGCCAATCGCCATTGTTCTTTGCCACACTGACACCAATGTTAAACTTAATACGTACTCTAAATAAGATGGTACATTATGAAAACACACATTTCCTAGCAAGAAGAGACTTATTTGATAGATGATGCTGTTGGAGTTGTGGTGATATAACTTTTTCTGAATCCAGTTGAGTGACCCATGGGCCTTTTGGTTGGTATACTATTTAATGCAGTGCAGTATATATGGCGTGACCCCCTATTGCTACTTTTCATCCATATTAACTATATTTTAACCAGAATATAAAGCCATTTGATGGTTTAGTTTCTTTGCACGCTCTGTACAGTAAGGTTGTGGATACGGTGTTTTTTAAATTGAGATGAAGGGCATATATTCCTCTATTTGCAGATGTTCCTGGGCAGCAAGAGATCATGCATGACTAGGGCACGTTGAATCATGGCAGCCTATGGCTAGAGCAGGTGTTGGAACGTTTGTATAATATCACCAAGCATCAAAACTCTGCATGTTAGTTTTCTACCTGAGTGGATCTGTTGCTGCCTCCCCTTCCAATTTCACAATTCCTTCTTTATCCTCCTCTGTTACTGTTTCTGATGCATGCTTGTGTGACCAAATGTTGTCTCCATTTTCTAATAAGCGAATGGCCAACAGTTTTTTTTCTCCTGTGAGTTTTAGAAAAGAACTGCTGAATTCTGCATGTTAGTTTTCCATCTGAGTGGATCTGTTGCTGCCTCCCCTTCCAATTTCACACTTCGTTCTTTATCCTCCACTGTCACTGTTTCTGATGCATGCTTGTGTGACCAGATGTTGTCTCCATTTTCTAATAAGCGAATGGCCAACAGCTTTTCATCTCCTGTGAGTTTTAGACAAGAAATGCTGAAAAGGGGAACCCCAATTCCTCATATCTAAAATTTATTCCACAATTACTTGCCATTTATTGTTCTCTGTAACTAGCTCTTAAAAAATTTATATGCTTTGTTCGTCTACAGCTGCCATTTTTTTATCCAAACTTGTTCCCTTCTGCGGAGTAAGCAACTGCAAATTTCATATGTTTTTTATCCAAACGTGGGTATCTCGTGCATTCATGTTGCTGCTGAGTGCTGATACTAACCTCTCTTTAACAGCATTCAGCAAGCTACGAATCAATCATGTCTTTAGCCCTAGATATAGCCTTGTTTTCAGTTATAATTTAGTCAACTGCCCCTGTAGAAGTTTTTTCCCCACTAGGCCCTGTTGTTTTGTTGTCTGACGCACCTTGTCAAGTCTGGGGGCATTTTTGTTAGTGCTAGTCAGTTCAGTGCTCGTGCCAAGCTCGTGGTTCGCGTGATTCTTGGAGTCGTCGATGTCACAACGCGATCTGTAAATTAGGTTGCGTTTTTTTGTTTTTTGACAAGGTAAATTAGGTTACGTTGGCCAGAGCTTGACTGCAACGTTGTTCGAATGGAATGGACAGCAAACAGCTATAGCTCGGGGAAACCATATCACCTGAAACTCAAATTGCCCAATTAAATACCCTTGCCCATGTGCACCATATATTTCAATATTTGTGAATTGTGGTGTCTGGACGCTTCCCTACCACTGAATTCAGGCAGTGGAACAATCATCAGCAGAAAAATCCTTACGGTGTCTGGACGTTTCACTGCCCGTGAATTCACGCAGGGGCAACAATCAACAGTAGGTAAATCCAACGAACCACAATTAAAATCACGTGTAAGGAGTCCTTTTAACAGGCAATTGTGTTATGCCTTGATTCGAGAGTCGAGACTTGGTGAATGCGCATATCACAGAACCAGCCCAACCAAGCGATAATCAAAGTCAACAAAAAAGGCAAGAACTACCGAGCCGTGATCATAACTCCGCTGATTCAACCATTTGCCAGTCACTAATTGATGCAACGTTACAAGTGATGACCTTGTACACCTCTACAAAAAACGAGCACTTTAACCAGATGGCAATAATCAGAGACCCGCAGACTCGCTTCAATGGAGGCACACCATAATTCATGTACAGAGTTTCCAAACACTGGCGTCAAAAAGTCTCAATCAAGGCATCAGCAGTTCGCATGCAGGGACCAAGGTAAGGACTTCATTGAAACTACGCCGGTGGCTGTCGCCTCCTGCAATATCACAGCATATCAATTAGCAATATATGTTTTGACAATACACGACAGTTCTACTAAGGATGAAGTGTTTATCCAGTATGGAATATTACTTAAAGCCACATAAGTCTTCTCTAAATTTGATGTCGATGACTGGCAGGTGGTACCTAATCAGCATGCTTTACAATTTAGGAGTCCAAAGTGGCCCATAGTTTATTACCTTTTTGGTCGGATGCGGTCCTCTTCAAAATCCATTATTCCTCCAGATTCAGAGAGAAAGTCGTCATGCCCCCGTAAGTCGATGTCTGCCTGCTTAAATTGTTCAACTTCTGCCATCAAGTAAGAAACATGGTTCGGCAACACTATTTAATAAAGTAGTTGCCATCATATTAACACTCAAGAAACAATAATAAACATCTAAATAGAGGGCAGACCTCTATTTAGATGCAACATTATTCCTTTTTATTCAATTTATTTAATGATAAAAACATGAATAGCAGATAATTCAGTTTAATCCAGCTCACCTTGATTGATTTTTTGGCTTCCTCCACTCTGTCTTCAAATTCTTTCTGGTGCTTCTTGTTCACCTCACTCATTGTGTCAGCCCACTTGATTTTCTCCTGAATTTGATGCAACAGGCTATCTGATGTTCCCAACCTGTGTGGTGTGAACTATTTCATGAGAACTAGCAACAAGAGGCTTTAATTTCACCTCATAATGCGCACAAAGAATGAAGTATCATAGTAGTAGCCATAACCATAATATGCTGATTGATTGCTAGTGATATGCCAAAACTAAAACATAAATGTTTAATAAGGAAGTAAACATCACTGCCATATTGTCATAGTGAGAAAACAGAGCATGGTATTATATGTTACCAATTCAAGAAAATACCATAAACTAACAGAAGAAACAATGGACCTCTATCCTATATGAGAAATAAAATTAAATGGCAATTACAAAGACAAGCATTCACATTTCTTGTAAAGTGGAAAAAAATCTTAAACAAACACATGTTTCCTGAAATGTAGAATCATTTCTTAAAAATAAGCATACACACCAGTCAGACAAGGTATCTATCATGTTGTTCAGCTGATCAGGTGTAAGATCCCTTCCAGCTGCAAACTGTACCTGAAATGAATGCAGAGAAAAGTAAATAATCAGTAGACAAATAGAAAACAATATTAAAAAAGCAATGTTGCACATACAGATCGCAAGCATCTATACCTCAAAGCACCTTCTGAGCTGATCCAGTTTGCCTCTAACAATGCCCTAAATAAACATGCAGGACATAACGGATAAGATGCCAAAAATACTGAAGGTAAAATACTGAAGGTGGCCCTAGTAGGCACTATTAAATAAAGACCACAGAAAAAACACTGGAGAGAAGAAAATTTCGACCAGGAATCCACACAAAAGGATTGAAGAACATCGGATGAGTGGAAATAATAGATTTTCAAATGACACATATATGAATGTCTCACTGGGATTGCTCACTGCTAAAGAGATTTTAAGCGCATAAATTGAATGATGGTGTAAGGACTCACTGAGTACATGCACTCATTGATGAGGAAATCTTCGAGTTCTCTTACGTTGGAAACATCCAACTCTTGCATGAGCTGATCATACGGTAGTATCTGAAAAAGAAATGCAGGGAAAGGAAGTATATTAGAATTTCTATGAACAACCATATCATGGAGCAGACGGTAAAAGATAGTGCTATAAGAATGCTTCTTCCAGTGTTAAGGTAAGTATGACAAGGGTTCATGCATTTCATACATCCATGCTTCTTCCTAGTTACAAACAGAGGTGGTTCGTACTAGGCCACCACACAGAAATATTCAGCAGTAGAAGAAACCTAGGTAACAAATATGCCAGATGGGTAACTACCATTTGCATGGTCGCAAGTTGGTAACCACAGATAAGCATCACTTTGAGTTCACAGAATGGCACATTATAGATGATTGCTCCGATTAGGTAGGTTTAGTAAGATTTTGCACCTTGGTTGACTCTGCCAGAGTTAGCACACTGAGTTGCTTTAGCTTTCGGACTTGATCAGGCAACAACGCAGGAAGGGATCCAGAATTACCTACACTTACACAAAGATGCATGAGCAAACAAAACAAATACACCGGTATACACCAGTACCAAAACAACTTCTAAGTAAGACAAACTTTGGCGTGAACCACTAAATACTATGCATGCTGACAGCAATGCCAGATCAAAAGCGTTTCCAGCAACCACAAGCCGAACATCCAGGCCACAACCAAAAAGTTCATATCCTCAATAACCTTATGAACAGTTAATTGCACATTAATCAATCATGGTAGTAGTTGATAAAAAGGCCAAATTGATCTCAACAGCTCAAGCTCTGTTTGCTAGTGTGACAATTTGACATGTGTTCTCAACTGGTCGACCCAAAAAACAATATCAAATTTGGGTCATCAGCAATTTTGGGGCCCTCCAGAAGGTGTACAGTATTAACTGCTATCGTATTAGAGCACCATCACCCACTCAATGGACTCCATCTAGAGTTTCAAAACAGGTATCTGAGTTCACACTCCATATTGCTCTGGTCACACAACAACCAACGCAAAGGGCAGAGTAATTTACGAATTGCAAAGACGCATCTTGTGATCTTACTCTTGTAGTCCTTCAAGGTACCGTAGGCGAAGAGCCGGAGTAGGTCCAGCGACGATGCATACTGCGTGCCAGCGAGCTGCACCAACAAGCAGGCACACACCCGCGTCAGATCGAGCAGCACACCACCCCACCGACGCGAACAAAAGAGATAATTAAACCCTAAACCTGACGCCGCGGCGGGCGCCCGGGGGATAGCAGAGGAGACCGAAGGGCGGGCGTACCTTGGAGAGGGCCGGGAGGGTGAGGAGCTCGGAGAAGGCAAAGAGGGCCGGGTGGGAGGTGGCCTCGAGCACCAGGGCGGCGAGCTGCGGCGCGGACGAAAGCGCCGCCGCTTGAGCGGAGAACTGGCCGATCAGCTCCGCCTGCCGCCGCTCCGCGTCCATTGCCATAGCCCGGCGGCGAGTCGAGTATGCTAGGGTTAGGGTTTGGAGGATCCGCCGGCGCCTCCTGGGTTTCGCTTTTTTTTTTTTTTTTTCTGATCGGTCCTGGGTATCGCTTTCGGCCTCCCTCTCGCGTCCCTCAAATTTGAGGGGCACTTGTTTGATTTGGTGTTGGGCTCTGAATTGGCAAATTAGAATTGGGCTTCGTTCAATTCAGCCATTTAATTGAAAACGGAAATAGATTTGGTATTATAGTCTAGTACTCCTTCCGTCCCAGAAAATAAGACATTCTGATTTTGTCCTAAGTTAAACTTTCTAAAATTTGATCAAATTTATAGACAAAAGTATCGACATTCGTGACACCAAATATGTACTTTGTAAAAATATATGTGACAATGAATCTATCTATACTCATTTGGTATTATAAATATTTATATTTTTATATAAACTTTGTCAGACTTTAGAAAAGACAAAACTGGAATGCCTTGTTTTTAAAAAGGAGGGAGTACTATAAAGTTCTATGCCTTCTTTTCCGAGAAACAGAATTGGGCTTATTTTACAAGATGGCGGGCTCGTCAATGTTTTTTCCTCCAAATACATAAACATGGATATTTATATACATATATACATATGCATGCCCGTGACCCATCACTATGACGCACAAGCACCTACAATCACACCAATACACTGGACCAACATCTCAAAATTGATAAGGTCTTGGCCGTCAACAAAAAGAACAAAAACCTATAAACGCATGCCACAAATCGCATATTCAACACACATCCAAACGGAGGGCAGGTTATAACATAGGAAGCTAACTCACTCAATGTACGCAGGTATACGATTGGGTGCAGGCAAATGGGGCTTTCAAGTTAATGAAGCTCATCTCCTTCTTGCATGTTTTTTTTTTTTTGGAAAACGTTGTCTAAATTTTTATTAGAGAAGAAGAAGAAGCTAAATTATGAAACCTGACATAAATCATCGTACATAGTTGACCTTGGTTATAAAAGCCTTAAAAGATGTAGCAAGTTGTTGACGCCGAATGGAAAGTCAAACTTACGACGAGCGGAGGTCATCAAAATGCAGCAAAGGCCAAAGGGTCGATGTCGTTTGCGTGAGCTGGAATGTTTTGGGCCCCAGCCCCAAAAGAGTAGAGTGGAGTTAGTATTAATGATGCAGCGAATGGTACAATAATCGTGACTACAAATCCTAACGTCGATCTACACGTCCAAACTGACCCGACCTCGAGCCCCCTTTGTTGATTCTCCAGCGAATCGCGGAAAAAAACACAACAGGACGCTAGCAGACGCCATCCAAGGTTTACTTTGGGCTTTGCCCGGCCCCACGTGGCAGGACGAGCGGGGCGGCCGCGCGCGGGAGTGCCACCGACGCCACCGGTGCCGCGTCGACGTCGCCGTGGCCCCACCGCCGGTCGCCCTGGACAAAACCGGCACGCTTCTCGTTTGCCCTGCCCCGACGCCGAGCCCAAAAGGCCCATCTCGCCGTGGCGTGCCGGCGTGGGTGTCCCAACCCCCATCCGAACCGATCGCCTCGCAATCATCATTCATCAGCGTCGCCGTGTTTAGTTTAGCGGCTTGCCGTTAATCGCTAATCATAGATGGCGGTGTTTTCTTATGGGCGCATGGACGCGACGCGACGCCCGGTGATGTGATGTTCCGAGTGTGGAGCGTGTTTTTTATTAGTAAGAAGAGTGTGGAGCGTGTTCTTTTAATACAGACGGCACTTGCGAGTGGCCTTTTTCTTTGGTATTTTATCGGCGGCTTTGGCTGGGGTCTGTTGGTGCTGGCTGCTACGTCGCCAAATTAGCATGGATGGACTTTGGTGCAGGTTGTTTGGATTCTGATCAAATTGTACCTTATCTTATCCTTTTTTCACAAAGGCTCGCATGGATTAGGATAGGGATAGGAAAATAAGGGGAGAAATGGAGAAATAATAGATGTGTACTCATTGGGGTATGATTTCCCAATCCCTTCACAATTCAAACAGGCCCTACTAAGGTGAAACCGAGCACATTGGCTACCTTGATGAATATATATACTACTACTAAAATTGTGCTTTGTGGATAACATCCTAGACATGGATCCAATACGGTGTTCTAACAATATTGGAAGTTCAATATGGGTAACCTTTTTCTTGGAGCCCTCTTTTTTTTTCTTGGCAACACTAAAAAAATAATGTGCTTCAAGTCGAAGCATCCATCATAGATTCACATGGACTTTGTTGTAGGCTAGCCACAGAACAAATTGTATAGCAACATGTATTTGAAGGATATAAACCACTAGCAAGGCGATTTTCGGCAGGGCTCTAATACTAGCTCCCAATTACAGCTGCTGTTATGAAGGCGAGCATCAACAAAACGTAGCTTCTTCTGGACCCTCTCTTCTCAGGCATACAAAGCCCACAAAAAAATGTTATATTGATCTCCATTAAAAAAAGTAAGAATTGAAATCATTATACCATATATTTTCCAATTTTGGCTCCAGTTCTAGAGAATTTGTTTCTCTATATAAACAATAGCTAGACTTTTTTATGGAGACAGAGATGGGCCCCAAGCGCAAAATGTAAAAAAGATCAACCATCTATGAAATAAGTATGCTGAGTACACCATATGGGTAGGTGATGGTATGGTTTGAACATTAAATTTTTGTATGATAAATTCCACTTTGAAAATTGAGTTGCTGGATACAAGGCCCAACCATTTCCTAAGAAATATAGGTGCAAAAAAGGGTTCAGCTCATTTTCCACCTTATCCCATCGTAAATATAAGTCAAACTGGGATTCACTTCAATCATTTTTTCAATATTGACTACCGATGTCTAAAATTCATACAAATTACTATACCATATTGGTGCTACTCCCTTTGCCCTAAAATACAAGAAAACATAGTATTGAGATTTGTCATAAAATATACCCCCGTTCGTACACAAATATATATGATATGGTTGGTTTTTTCCACGACTTTGATCATGTATCTTATTGAAAAAATGTAATAACATAGATACATAGTTTTTAATAAGACATGTAGTTAAATATGGTGCCCAAAGATTATTGATGTAAAAAAACTGAACTGAAGTTATTAAATACTCATTTGATGTTCTAGGAGACTTTTTTGTTACATATGCAACGCGACATCTCCTTGTCTAAATTAAAATCAACAAGCACGCCAAGAAAAACTACACACAGCAATCGTTCCAACGAGAGGCCGAACCCACTAGTCTTCTCCCTCTGTTTTCTTCATCGAAAGTCTGGAACGGCCGAACCCACCTCAGAGGTGGTCAGGTGGAAGGCCACGGAGTACGAGCAAGAGCAGCTGATCAAGTGTGCAAGACCGACCTCGACGTCCCCACCCAGGCAAGGACGCCGGAGCCGGAACACGTCACCGTCACGCCGCGCATCAACACCGCCCTCCTCGCCTTTATTATTCAAACCATCCTCTCTCTCTCTCTCCTCACTTCACCAACCATTCTCTCTCAATCTTCCCACCGGCCACCCCACCCTGCTCCGGCGAGGTCCCCCTCAGGCGCCGCGCCGGGCGACCGCCCCTGACGGCCTGACCGCGGCCCCGCCCCCAACGGCATGGCCTCACCCGCGGTCGCCTCCCCGGGCCGGGCGAGCCCCACTGACACCCCCACCACCGCGCCCTCGCCGGCCTCGCCGCCGCGCCGCCTCGCGTCGGCGCCGCCCGCCGTCGACGCGTCCGGGTCCTCCTCTCCGGCCTCCGCGCACTCCGGGGACCAGCTCTCCGCCCCCGACGTCTCGGTGGGTGCCGTGCGTGCGCGCTTGCGTGCGAATTCGATCACCGCTGAAAAATCGCGCTCCGTTCCCCCCTTGCTCTCTCTCTCTCTCTCTTTCTCTTTCTCCTGATGTCTGATGCAGCGCGGTTTTTGATCGTGTAGAGCCCGATGCTCGCGAGCAGGAGCGAGGAGTACAGGCTTCTGTTCCGGCTGCCGCCCGACGAGGTAATTGGTTGGACGCGCGGCCGATTGGGGTCGACTGATCCCTAGCTCCTTCCTCTGTCTGGGCGATCTACCTGTTGACTTCTGGGGCTGGGCGGATTTGATTTCGTGGGAGCTTTTGACTTTTTTTTGTTATTACGAGTCGTTTTCTAGGACAAACCTTATCATAATTAGTTTCATTCACTACTTTGATATTTCCTCTGGGCTACGGTAGCGTCTTACTGTGAGAGCTTGGCTTGGTCTGCTGAATGTGCAGTGCAGCGGGCGGAATAGGATTTGCCTTTGTTTCATAAGCGGTTTATAGTATCATGAGTGTCCTTCCGTGTCTTAATTTGGTCACCAGTTGATTGAATCACTGTTCAAAAAAGAGGATTTTGAGTAATAATACTTAAAATGTTTTGCTGATATTAGATTTAATGTAGTCTGATAGGTGGATTTAATGATATTAGATCTAACATGTCCTACTACCATATATGTCAGGTTCATATTTTGATTTAGGAGCACCTTTAAGGGCTTGCCATGGGATAATATTTATGGACTAACTATCATATCCACTTGAAAAAAATAGTAGAACACTGATCCCCATGAATGTCATTAGTATGCTTCACTCCCATTTTTGCAAGTGTGGTTTGCTGATTGCATTTTACTGCATCTGGTGTCATCCAGGTTCTCGTGCAAGATTTTAACTGTGCGATCCAAGAAAATATTCTGCTCCAGGTAGTTCTTTGTCATACCATTCTTTCTTTCTTCTTGCAAGTCCATACATAATCCCCTCCATAACAATATGATAAAAATACACATCTATCTATCGTCCATTATGACTCCCTCCTGTCAATCTCAAGTCACAAATTAATGAACATATTTTGGTCTTTTAAAATTTTAGTACGCAATAAATGAGTTTGGCGTGTTCTGAATATCAATGTCTCTTCTCAAAACCTTATGACATCTAATGAAAATTAATACACTCTTGAAGCATCAGACAGAATGGAGGGAACACTGCTGCTCTAAATTAATACACTCTTGAAACATCAGACAGAATGGAGGGAACACTGCTGCTCTTGCCCTTTCACATGTGTGTCTTTTGTTCTTCATGCATTATTATTGCTTCTCTTCATCAATGCTAAGCCTGCACATTGTACCTTAGAACCTACCAGGTCATGACAACTGTAAAACTGTTCAATTAAATTGCAAAGTTAGCTGATTTTACTTTTGAGGATATAAATATAATATTTAATCTCAGCATTCTTAAGGAACTTTATTACAACCTTTCTGTTATCTTGCAGGGGCATATGTATTTATTTCTTCACCATATATGCTTCTACTCTAACATATTTGGATATGAGACGAAGGTAATAAACAATCTGAATACAAGGTCACCATATATATTGTTCTAGCTTTCTTAGCTGCACCTCTAGGATTGCTCTGACATTGTTCACGTTATCCAGAAAACAATACCTTTGCAAGAGGTGACTGATGTTCGTAAAGCAAAAACAGCTGGCATTTTTCCTAATGCCATTGAAATTGTTGCTGGTAGTAAAAGGGTGAGAGACCTATCATTGTCTTAATTTCTTGTATGTATACATTAATATTATTAAGTCTCTTGCGCTCATATTTTGTTAATTTCAGCACTTTTTTGGATCTTTCTTGTCACGTGATGAAGCCTGTCGAATTATAGTAGATGCTTGGGAACAGCATGTTAGTGATGCAAGATTGCTTCTTGAACGTCAGGTTAGCACGCTTGTTTCTTCATGACCAGATGGTAACTTCAATTTGTTGATAGGAGTGATAGTAGTTTGTTCCTAGACTGTTGTTCACACGTAATCTTTTACTGCACTATAGGAGACAAAGTCAGCTAGTAGCAGTGAAGAAAATGGTTATGTTTTGTTGGAAGGAGCAAAAGAATCTAAAGAAGATGAAGATTCATCACCACCGGACAGGTTTTTGCATTCTGAATAGATTCATCACCACTAGGAGCATCTTCAAATGAACCTCTTTCTCCATAATTATTTATAGTGCTTGATTTAAACGTATTGGACTGTAGATCTGTTAACGGTACAGCTGTCACAAGTAGTAGTGCGGATGGCGGTGATTCGAATGTCAATATTTCCAAAAGGTTTTCAAACGTTGAGGAGAATGGAGTCGAAGACAACATCACTGCACTGAGCCCATTCAATTCTGGGCCAGTTGATGATGCTCCTAGTGGTTCGTTGTGATTATCCAATTTCCTATAATCCTATTTATTGGTATACTTTTTAATTGTTTGGTAGCCACTGCTTGACTAAATTTCCATCACTCATTTTCTCACAGTACCTGAATCTTATACTATGATCACGGAGTCAAAGTTTCAGGTACACAAGATTCCGTTTCTTATAGAATTAACTATTTCATTTAGACCACTAACATCCCAACAACAGGTGCCTGTGGAGGTCCTCTTTAATTTCTTATTGTCTGATGCCGCTTTTGATTTTGCGGATGATTTCCACAAAAAATGTGGTGACAAAGGTTAATGCCAATTCATCCTTTACTTATTCAGGGAGGACCTTTCATCAATATAAGTATTTTGAATTTTGAGCTGAATGGCTTGCAGAATTTAGCTGCTCCAAATGGCGTTCAGATGAGCAAGGTGGACTTGTAAGGGATGTCTCATTTTTGCATCCAATAAAAATTTATCTTGGTAAGTCGAGCTTTCTTCTAACAGTTTGATACTACAAATTGATTGGCATCGAATATGCCGTGTGCTATGAATTGCTTTAGATTTTCTTAATGTCCGCTATGATCACTTTAAATTGTCTTTAGGTGCAAAATTTGGGAGTTGTCAGGAGGTTCAGAAACTTCGTGTTTACAAAAACAGGTTAGCCTAAGATAGTTCCATTTGCAGCCAGTCAAATGGTGTCTTCTCTAAACCTTTTGATGATTATGGAATAAACAAAATGATATAATTGATATATGTTATCAATTTGGCATCCGGAGGCCACTGTGAGCAATAATCTGTTGTTACTTTTGTTGATTTTACCACATGCTCGAGTCTTAGCTTATGTTTCCCTCCTGAAGAATAACTGATGCTAAAGCTTCCTGGTATCAACTTATTTTCACTTTTTTGCAGGCATCTAGTGATTCAAACCTCTCAATCAATAGGTGATGCACCATATGGGGACCATTTCACTGTAGAGGTGAGGGATCCACAATGCTGTTTATAATGTTGTTTTTTATCTATTTTGGAATTTCTTTTTTTCTATTTGACAATGGCATTATGTTTCTACAATCTTTTGTTGCTATGTGCCATGTAAACATTGATTTGCTCTTAGCCTCAACTCTGTCTGACCTTATTTTTATCTCCCACAGGGGATCTGGGATGTTGAACAAGATAACCTAGATGAGAATTGTTGTTACCTCAGGATATATATTAATGTAGCGTTCTTAAAGAAAACCATATTTCGAGGTAAGATGCATCTTTTGTATCCTGTACTCTCCACTCTCCAGCACTTTCAAAATATTACTCAATATTCTTAGCCTCTTAGGGCCCATTTGGGCTTGTAGCTTGCTTATATGCCTTCAGAATCCACCCCCACCAGCTCTTGTTTCCATTGAGAAGTTTTGTTTAAGCCAACATAACCTGGTTGTTTGGCTCCTTCACACATATATGTTCTTTATATGGGACGTTTCATGTTATGTGTTGTTACCATAAACCAAAACAAAATTTGCTAAGCAAACCGCCATAGTTACACTCGGCTCAATATTTTCATAACAGCGATACAGTTTTTCATAATATGTTTGCTGTTTTTCAAGTCACATAGTTGGAAAAAAAACAGAGTAATACATATCAGTCTCATAAAGTGGTTTACCTGGTTTGAAATGCTGGTTAGAAATGGCACAGACAGTTATAATCTGTAAGAGGAGAAACCCCATGCAGCTCAATGTCATATGCTTGATTTTGCCATGTTGGTTCTTCTGGTTGCCAAACTATTTTCAGTGAAACTAATGGGCTTAATAATATAAGTTCAAAGGATTGAATCACATGCAGATCTTGTTTATTGTGGATCAAATTCCATGCCTACTCGAGTTTTGCTGTTGTTTAAACTATCTTTTGCATATGTATGTTGGTGCAATTATGCTTCCAACACCACACGTTTAACTAATACCATTTATTTAGAAAGTATGCTGTCTCTGTTATTTATTCTTTAAATCTCTAAACCCCAGGGAAAATAGACCAGTCAACAAAAGATGAATGCCGTGAAGTTTTTGGGCTCTGGCTCAAGCTCGTATGTATACTCATTCCATAAGACATTGCCGAGTGCTACTTTCCATCTCAACACGTATATAATCTTTTCCCATTTCATGTTTTTAGGGTCATGATCTTTTGAAGCAGGAGAACAATAGATTAAAAGGTAATTTCTTGTTCACGGATCAATTATTTGCTGCCGTTTCAACTTTGCTCGATCTGAATTGCGTCCTCTTTCACTGCAAACATTAAGCTGCGGAACAATTAAATGGCCATTTTTCATCCACTCCTACAGGCGCATCCAGCTCAACTAATGCCGATCAATCAGGGGCTACAATAAATAGGGAAAATATTGTGGAAGATGCACTTCCAACAGCGAGTTCCTCACCAGATGAACCTGGTGTTAGAAGCCTCATTCCTTCGGTTCAAGATCACCAGCAGAGAACAGGAAGCGACTCTTCTACCACATCCACTTCACAAGAATTGTGGGGTTCATTAACGTCGTATATGAAATCTAGCCAACTTGGTCCAGTACTCGCAGTGGCACTGGTGGCTTTCATTATCCTACTGCAGGCAAGTGTTTTTGGTAACCTCGTAATTCATTGCAAAGAGTTACTTGGCCTACTGCTGGTTGTTCTTGCTAGGTGTTGACATTTGTAGGTTGGTTACAGAATTTGCAAAGTTGAATGAAGAAAGAATCTGAACATAACCAACCACTTAATAGTTTCTAACTGTTCTGACACACAAATGTCTGTTTCAGGTAACCATCATAGTCCTACTAATTAGATCTCCCCAGGCCCAAATGGCACCTCATGGGACCTCCATGGGCGGCTTAGGCTTCAGCAAAGAAAGCATAGAGTGGGCACAGAAGCGCCTCAGCTTACTAAGCGAGGAGATGCAACTAACAGAGGCGCACATGGAGAGGATGAGGCAGGAGTTTACCTGGCTCAGGTCTCATCTGGAGCGACTGGAGAGGCTGAGGGGCAGTTTATGACCGGTGGGTGTACATGAGGGCGTCAAGGGATAATGCTGGGGTCGCAACTCGAACACGGATGTGGATACAACCCAGAGATGTAATGTTAAATGTTTTATTTTGTTGTTATAGAGCGTACAGTTGCACAGGAGAGTAGAGTGTTTATTTCTTGTTGCCGTAAGGCAGAATTTCGAAATCCCGGTATATAGCATTCGATGTAAATGTATCTTTCCGGTGTATACTACAAGGCTTACGTGTCATCGCCACGTCAGGCAATAACAGAATGGTGGATTGGTGGCGTAAATAGATCTTCTACCGCTGGAACCGAAAGCTTATAATTTTGTCGTCACACCTGTGTATCAGAATTACTCAATGGTGCTGTATTTGACATGGTCTTTCGTTAAACACGAAGCAGTGCTATGGTTTTCGATGAGGTTTCGCATTTCAACGAGGCACCTGTACGATTCTACTGCAGGAGCTTACGGTGTTCGATATCAACAAACATGCGCAAGCGCAAACACCAATCTGGAAACTGCCACGAAAAGCGTCGCCTGGTCTGCTAGTCCTACTATTGGGGTGGGTGGATACTGGAACGGCACATCGTTAGAATTACAAGACAAGTTTGCCGCGCAGTGTACAGTGCCGCGTGCACTATTCCACACTTTCACTTCCACGCACTCGTCTATATGCGAAAACAGACGACCCTCAGCCTCAGCACACTTCAGATACTAGAATAGAAGCAGCACTAGCAAATCTAGACCTCAAACAAACATTTTCAGCATCAGAAGCACGATTCAAGTTGAACAAGCCTACACTTTGAGTTGGTAGGTTGAAAACTTTAAGATATGCATATAGGTCACAATAATTAACTGCAGGCACAGCTCATAACAAGTTTCTCAATATCTGAAGTAGATAACACATTCCAGAACTTTAACAACACTCTATTCAGACCAAAAAACACGAGCTCAGACGAGTTCTTGGAAATATCCTAGTACTTTCATCACACCCCGTTCAGTAGAAGAAACCTAGAACCTTGCCTCCAACATTCTTCCTCCGGGCCTCCTCATGGTCCATAATGCCAGCAGAAGTTGTCAGCACAATGTAGCCAAACTGCATGTCGTGCCAGATAAAGCACAATTAGCACCAGGGAACAAGCAATCCAACCAGTTTAACGAAAAACAATGCAATCTCTGTTAAGTGACAACTTACCTGACGAGATGGGAGCAGCCTTGCAGTCCATCCTTCAATCTCCTTCACACCAACATCAAAGCGAGGACTAATCACGCCACATTTGTTTAGTCTTCCATTCAGTTCCACCACAATCTTCCCAGCACGGTGGTCATCCACATACTCAAACTCACCAATGTAGCCTATAAAATTGAACAATAATCAGGGACATGTACTCGGAAACATGCAAGTGAATTGGTGCCTAAAATTGAGAACCAACCATGGCGTTGCATGACCAACAAGAACTTGATGATAACCTTGGACGACGGCCTGATCATGACCTGCCTTTTCCCCCTCTTCTCAGCATTGTACATGGACTTCAGTGCATCATTGAGCACACTGACCCTCACCATGCTGACCTTACCTGAAGGGAAAAAATGTTTTCAAGGGCCAAATAGTGGAGTAAGCACCATAAGAACATTCATTTTCAATGTTCAATAACAATAGCACCAGTAAACATGTCACTATATGAATGCAAAATAGTATGTATGTTTCTAACTCAATACAGCTACTGATCTTAAGACCAATTTACTCATTCAATACAAGCATTGATACAACATTAGTATGATTCATTACACACTACTAAGACATAAAACTCCCAAGTTTCAAGTTTAAGTACTAGAACAGTTTAATCACATGATCCTGTAGTTGAGAGAATAGCACTGATAACAAAGTATCCATGATATAGGTTTCAGTGATTGTAAAACAAATAATTTACCATCACATGCATTTGTTTGTTTTAAACAGAGCAAGCTCAAAAAGTACTGAGTTTGCTCCATTTAGTAATTAGACCGCCTTGGTCAACAAAAAAATGTTCCTGACTAACGCACTGCTCAGCTGATATCTAACTACAGGACAGGATCTAAGCAACCGGTAAACCACCTCCGCAGTTGATCAGCAAGCACCAAAGTCTGCCCAATGAAAATCTAATTAACCCTAAATCCCAAATAAAGGAAGGGGTCACTCATACATCAGGTCCAAGCCTCAACAATATTGCCTAGACCATATGTGATCTGGTCATCTGGCAAACCCCTCTATCCAGAGCAAATGACAAAAATGAATGATCCTGGTGCACTTATTCACCAACTAATTAAACGGACTCACTGGATCAGAACCAAGGCTTAATTTTAACACACTCAGCATGGCAAAATTACACGTCGATCTTCACAGATCATGCAGAAGCTGGGCACCAAACATCCAATACATAGCCTAAATGGAACGCCCAGGATCACCTCTGGGGTCAATACAGACAATGACGACGAAGCAGAAGGAGAATCAAAATCAACCGCTAATGTCACGACTCCTACAGGGACGAAGCTATGACGCAGAGGCAGCCATCACACAAAGTTGGAACAAAAGCACTACCATCTCATCGCTAAACAGAATCGAAGATCGTGCCTGAACACAAACAACGCAGTTGAGGTTGTGAGGACGGAGGGAAAGGACGTCGAGACTCACCTCGAGGGACGGCGTGAGCGCGAGGAGGGCGAGGCGGCGGCGCGGGAGAGGAGAGGCAAGGCTAGGGTTTGGTCCAGCGTAAGGCGGAGCTAGTTATAAAGGCGGCTGCGGGTGCGAGGGTTCTCTTCCTAGCCGTCGGATCTTGTGTGTGACGCCCGCCTCGGTTGGAACCCTGGCCGTCCGATGGTACGGGGGTTCCAACCTAGCTGGGCTCGCGCAGTCGCGCTGGCTCGCTCCGTCGCTCGCTCTGCCGTGGGGGGACGCTGCACTAGCCACTGAACTGGGCTGGGCTGGACCCAATAAAACACTTCGATGACAAACACTGGATTGCCAGAATTTTCAAGGCATTTGCCCATCAGAAACCTTGTAAATAGATTAAGGGAAAAATAAAAATGGAACCATCAACGTGACGCTGTTAATTTCAACATAATTTTATTTCATGATTTTTAAATTCCGTGTTTGTAAAATATCCTGATATTTGTCTTACACATTACTAAACATCAGAAGAATTTCAAGTCTGTAGCATCGGATATTATCTTTCAAGTTTATCGTTTCGAGTTGAAATGGCTTTGTTTGTTTCAACCTCATACATTTGGTACTTTCACTTGCACCGTACACTATAGACACGATTAATTACACGGCAATCTGAGCCGACTAATTAGTAATTACTATCACTATTACTGTACTCCTACAGGTCTCAAAAAAGTGTCGATTTGGACATCGATACGGTCTCCAAAATATAAGTTTGACCAATATTTTTATGAAAATACAAATAAATATCTTAAGAAATTTATATTTATAAAAATACTTGTTAATACAAATCTTTACCTATGACTTTGAAGATTCAATACTAAATAATATAAAAGTTATATGCAGTCAAAGTTTTAAAAGTTTCTAAAACGACACTCTTTGGGCCTGGATCGAGTATCTGGCAGCGGTAAAAAATAGTGCAAGGAATCGGACACTGATGTACACTAGCAAGTCTGCCGGCTTTCGCTCATGGCGACTGCGGCGCCGGTTCGAGCAGGTCGCACTCGAAGTTGGTGTGCTCTAGGAACGGGCCCAGCCTGACGAGCCTCGGGATCACGACGCCGTCGCGCGCCGCGCACACCGCCGCGTTCTCCCACTGCACCAGCGCGCCCACCAGCCCCGCGCGCGCCGTCAGCGGGAACACCCGCGCCCACCGCTCCGCCTCGTACGCGCGCATGGCGGCCTCGGCCCCGGCGGCGCCCGCGAGGTGGCGCGCGAGGACGACGGCGTCCTCGAGCGCGCAGCACGCGCCCTGGCCGAGGTTGGGCGTCATCGGGTGCCACGCGTCGCCTGCCAGCACAACGCGCCCGCCCCTCGACGCGCTGGGCGCCAGCCCCGGCCAGAGCCACCGGTCCACGAGCGGCGTCCGCACCACGGCGCCGTCGGGCGTGCTGCGCATCACTGCGAGGAGGTCGGACGGCCACCCGCGGACGAGGTCCAGCGCCTCGGCCTTGAGCGCCGCCGGGTCAGTGAGCTTTGGCCCTGCCAAGAACACCAAGAACCACGCCGTTGTCAGGAAGCTTGATCATTTCTTTCTTTCGCTTGGATTGGATCAACCTTCGTGTTGAGGAATCGTGGCATTTGTTCTCTGCACATATATACCTGGATCTGGTCTGTTGAAGCAGATGAACCAGTAGACTTTGGTCGGTGAGACCGGGACAAAGCCGGCGCGGACACCTCGGCCGTAGATGTAGTTCACCTTGGGCTCGAACGGCTGGCCGTCGGCGTACTCCGCGAGTCCCCGGAACGCCATGTGGCCGACGTAGCGAGGCTCCGAGAAGCCCATCCACCTCGCGATCGGCGAGTTCACTCCGTCGCAGCCAATCACGATCTGCAGGCCATTTGCTAAGAGTCAGGTGCTGTTATAGTGTTAGTTAGCTGGATACTTTTTCAGAACCCAAGCAATATCTGAAGTTCACAGCCTTTGAAATCAAAACCGCACTTTGAATTTTTCTTACTCGCCTTGGAGAGAATCTGTCTCCCGTCTTCGAGTTCCAGCAGGGTGCCGTCACGCCCTTGCTCTGAAATCGATTTCAGCTTCGATGAGAATGATATGGTGTCTGGTGGCAGCTTAGAAGCAAGCGTCTCGAGAAGCACTCTCCTCTCCACCGCCCGCACTTCCTGGCTGACAAGTATGCAAGATCGAAGCGATCTCTCAGTTACTTGATACCATTCGCAATGTTCATCAAGAGGGCCAAGCAAAACGTTTAGGCGTGCAGGAGAATGTTGCAGTACCCAGGAGCTTCTTCCTCGAAGGAGAACTCTCGCAGATCCCGCCCGCCCGTCGCCGGCGATCGCATCCTCATCCTGCGCTCAGCTGGAAGCTCACAGTGCAGCTCAGAACACATAACGATCCATGAGTAGGCGTGAACTGATCACGTGGGTTCGGCACAAGAGGAACGCACCCTTGGATGCGGAGGTACTTGGGCCGGAGCTCGTCGGCGACGCCGATGGCGTCCAGCACGCGCCACCCGTTCTTGAACAGCGTCAGGGACGTGCCGCCCGCGCGCAGGGTGGCGCCCTGCTCCAGCACGGCGGCGCCCACGCCGAGCCGGCGCAGGGCGAGAGCGGTGGCCAGGCCCGCGACGCCCGCGCCCACGATGACGATGTTCTCCTCCGACCCCGGCGTCGCCGAGGCGGCCACGGTAGCCGCGGGACGGTGGCGTCGACATCGAGATGGACGTCGTGGAGAGGAGCAGTAGCGGAGCTGAGGGGAAGAGATGGCGGTGGCCAGCGCCATGGTGACCGCAGTGACAGGTTCTTCTCGGACAGCCGGACAGGGATGGGGGAGTTGGCGCCATTTTGACTGCTGTGTGGGAGCTCCAGGTTTGGAAAGGTGGAGGATTTGGAGCCACATGTTCCTGACCAGGAGTAAGAGAGCAAGCTCAGGACACGTCCACACTTGGCTTCACTGCCAGAAACTCTTCCCTGTAACTTCAGAGGATCACTAGCGAACTCTGCACTTGATCTTCTAGCTGAGATAGCGGCCTGGTTATAACCCCCAACACTTGCCGGCCAACTTGGATATCTGGTCACTGCATTTCTTGGTCTGAATTTTTTTTGACGTAACTTCTTGGTCTGATTTTGAATTGTTGAAGCTGCATTCGAACCATCTACACAAGATGAGCAAGAACGAAACCCGCTTGGTCGTTTACTAACAAAATTGAAGTAACAAAATTGTTGTTGATAGCGACCAGATTGTTAACATTCGTAACGCATCAAACCAGGCAGGACCTAAGCTTCAAGCGCTCAAAACAAATAGAATCGCAATGATCTGAGAGTTCTAACAGAAACTGGCATGCACGTTTTATTTCAGATCGCATCGGTTGGTTCACAATCACAGTAGATTAAACCAGGCAGAGGCAGAGAAACTCAAATGCCACACAAGTTCGGGCACATTTAAGCAACTACTATGATGTAGCACAAAGCACTAAGTATGGCTCTATAGTCAGAGCCACAGATAATTCAGACAAAACTCAGTTCTCAAGGAAGCAGGCATCCACCATCCACTATCCCGAAGCTCAATTCTCGTAGATCCACTGATGAAGGTTGCTCTTCCATTCTGCCAAACCTTCAGGGAACCAGAGAGCGATCTCCTTCTTTGCATTGTCCACAGAGTCACTTCCATGGATGACATTCCTATTCAAGAGGTGATGAATTTAGTGCAGGTCCAGGATATATGATTTGTTTTTTCAACAAGGCCACAAAATCGAGAATACGTTTTGCATGATACACCATGCTCCATGTACCAGTGATCATAATATGTACTTCATACTTAAAAAACGACAGTCAAAAAAATTTAAAGAAACCAATTGTCATCACACTCACAAGCGACTGCTGTTATTTGCATATTGTATTTTTCTGAAAACATACAGCTTGAATAAACATTTCAGAACAACACATCTACTCCGTCGTCTCAAATTGTAAGGAATTCTAAACCTCTACTGCATGTGTGTTCAATATGTGTCTAGATTCATCAACAGTTATATGAATGTGGATGGATAAAAAGATGGCTAGAAGCCAGAAATCCCTTACAATTTAGGGTGGATGGAGTAATTTTATAACAATGATTAAATCAATAGGCCACAAGCCACATTTATTTAGACCGAATCACAAAACTGTCATGACAGAGCACTATTTCACTTTAATGGCATCAAAATTATTAAGTGCTCAAACTAAAATTGTGACAATAACACAATTTAACAAGAAAGGAATGTTCACCTGCCAACTTCCACAGCATAGTCAGCACGGATGGTACCAGGGGCTGCCTCCCAAGGCCTGGTAGCCCCAATGATCTTGCGCCCAGTCGCTACAACGTCCTTCCCCTCCCATACCATTGCCACTACAGGCCCGGAAATGATGTACTCCACCAACCCAGGGAAGAAGGGCTTGTCAGAAAGGTCAGCATAGTGCTGCTGCGCAAAGGACTTCTCCACATTCATAAACTTCATCCCTGCATTACCGTAAGGAAAAAATTACCAGTTTCTTAAAATTCATTAAAACAATCATTCCTGAACAGTCAATGTGTGTGTGTCCAGATTGATTATTCAGGGAAGATCCAGTAAATAAGGAAAATTGAACTAAGTAGTCTCTCTCATAAGATTTTGTTTTGCTTCTTCATCTTGAAGAAATCACAATTAAATATAGTTCTTTTCTGCATGACGTCCATAATACAAACATAAAGACTGGCCAAGCGTGTCTTCGTTGTGCTGTAAAGGTGGCCTTCAGACAGACATCAAACTAGAATACTTAAGGTACTTAACGTTGAAGGTTTAGTTTTCAATAATTGGAGAACAGAATCAAGAATATTTGCTTTTGGAATTCGTATCCTATACTAGTATCTTCCATTTTCTTAACGGTAGTGCTGATTTGTGGTTGATCTAATTCATAAAAGTAGTAGTGTGCTGCACTTTATTCTAGATTACTAGGACCATAAGTTTTTTTTTTTAAGTTGTCGAGATAAAAAGGAACCAATCACAATCACACAAGCCCAAGTGTCTGATCGTTCATTAACTATCATTATCTCCGGATTCCTTCATTTTCTCTTTTCCCCTCCTTTCCTTTCCTTTCGTTTTCTCTTTTCTTTCTTGCACAGTTAGTTTATCCATTTTGCGTCGACATAACATAAACAAAAGTTTGTTCAACTATCAAATCCATAAACCTTTTTAGAATAAGTCAGCTAACAATGTTATGCAACGAAAAACTTATGTCTATAAGCATGTTCAAAAAATTATGTTATGAAAAAGAGCGTACAAGTTGTGTTGAAACAAGTGCACGCTAAAGAAATTTATAAAAAATAAATTATGTTTCCAAAGTAATGTTGGAATAATTACGTTGCCAAATTGTCATAAAGTTTTATCTGCAAAAGGTTGTGCGCAAAAGTTGCATACATATAAAATAAAAAGGCCTCAGTGATAAAGTATCTGTTGTTCTAGACCCTAATCATACTCCAATACGCGTTCTCACAAAATAAAACCCAACAGAGAATCGAATAGATTTAAGATAACTCTGACTGCCAATTGCATGTCTATGTAGAATAAACCTTGAGGAAAAATCCATATATACAACTAGGAGTTTAGGAGATAAAACAGAGCATGAGTTCCTGCAATCAATATGATGACGATGATTATATAAAAACAAAAAGAGGCTTACCCTTGAGGTAGTATCCTTTCTTCTCGAACCGACTGATGATGTCCCCGATCTACATGTACAAGAAACTCCAGATAAAAAAAAAAAACCACGAACGAGACGCAGACACCCAAACGAAATCAAGACCCATGTCCACGTACGAGAAAACGTCAAGACCATCAGAATCCTCTACTTATAATCTTCTCCGGAGTACGGAAAAAGTGAGAGAGAACAGATTACCAGGCCCCGCTGGACGCCGTCGGGCTTGATCATGATGAAGCTCTGCTCCATGGTTTCTTCCGGCAACGGGCGACGCGGACCGGCGAACCGCAGCGGGTGAGGGAGAGGGCGTGAGCGGAAAGGAGAGGGGTGGCGACTGGCGATGGGGCGATGGGCGGATGGATGGGGAAGGAAAGGAGTCGCGAGTCGGGGTCGGGGTGGCGAAAGGGACGGCGGCGCTTGTTTTGTGCGGGGGGCTCGGGGTTGGCTTTTCGTGGTGGGAAACGAATCATCCTCGAGATATTCGCCCAGGAGAGGAGAACGTCGAAAAAAGGGGAAAAAAACAGCGTGCGGTTTGGCAGGGGAGTCTCGCATTTCAGCGTGCGGTTTGCAATTTTCTGCGGGTGCATGCAAACTTTAATTTGGACACATATAGGGTATGGTTTGTTTGTTTTTTTGTTATGGTTCTTTTTTTAACAACATTTTTTTTGAGGGGATACAACATTCCCCTCTGTTTTGTGAAAGGACACGATTTTGGCCCGGCAACGCCGCGCGGCTGCTACGGGTTGGGCTGCCCAGATAGCAGTGCTCAGTCCAAAATAGACCGGGCACTAGCCAAGCCCAAACCCAACGTCGATAAAAATTTACCTCCTTGTTGGAGGCTTGCAAAGTTGCAATTGCAACCAGCATTTTTTTAATGCCACAGCGAGAAGATCTTCACCTGAATTCTCATTAACATTATGTCAGATCACATTGCACATCGGTCGTGCCAAGATAGATACACCAGCAAAACAAGGGAAAACATGAGAAGATTAAATATTTTGAATAAGATGAACTGGTCAAACTTAGTGTCATAGAAGTCAATTGACATAAATTGGAACGGAGTGAGTAGTAGAGTAATACTGTTTTTCATCAAAGAGGAAAAAAAAAATAGTGCTACTATAAGAAATGCAGTCATCCTACTGAAGTTCATCGACTATTTGTTTATTTCTCAAACCAAACACCACAGTAGAGGAACAAACCAAGGATGGAAAACTATGCGAAGCAATCAACCCCTCGCTTCTATTGCAATTCTAAGTTCTTAATGTACATGTCGCTCCAGTTCATGTCAACAGGGAGTTCTTATTGGGAAACACAAGCTCCACACTCATAAGGCAAGAAGTACCTCAAGTACAATGCAAGGATGGAAACCAACCCGACAGCG
The DNA here is from genome assembly GCA_022530915.1 of Paspalum notatum. Classification (NCBI taxonomy): domain Eukaryota; kingdom Viridiplantae; phylum Streptophyta; class Magnoliopsida; order Poales; family Poaceae; genus Paspalum; species Paspalum notatum. The sequence goes on from CM039685.1 coordinate 45,532,178, forward strand.
AACACATTGTACACAGCGGAAATAACCACATCCAGGACATAGTTTACAGTGCTGACACTCAGAACAGGGACCAACTAAAGCTGCAGCTTCATCAAAGCAACCATCGCCACCCTCATTCAGGCACAGCTCACAGCTTGACACCGGGAAGATGGACCCACTCCAGCTGCACCACGATCAGGCCACTATCCACCTTCTGCAGCTTCAGGATCAAGTCCTGCACGACCTTGCCATCCTTCCAATGAACATTGCTCTCGGCACCAAGGTAGTTTACACCAACTGGGTAGATTGTCTTGATCCTAGTCCCGTCAGTGGCATGCTTCAAATCCAGCTTTGCAGCATCGTAGATGTCAGTAATGTTGATCAAAGCAACACCCATGGTGTCATCTGCTGTGAACTTGTCTTCATCAAAAACTTCCTGTGGGGGATATTAGCAATTCAGAAATCAAGAATCATTTGTCCTGACATTGCATCGTAAACAAATTGAACACTTTAGAAACATAAGTGGTCAATTTGTTCATATCTGCAGCACAGTGGACTGATGGCAGAAATGGTTCCATCTCATTCATATTTCTGCCAAGAAGAAAATCTAAAGCGAAAAAACTTTCTGTGTTCAATTTTTGTAATGTTAATAAATTGTTAATTTGGTAAATCAGATGGTTTGCTACACATCACCATGGAAAACCTTCTAACCAACATCAAGTTGTATTCTTACATTTTCTTAATATATACAGTTTTCGATAGCGAAGGACAGGCCTAGAGCAGTGGTAGAGTATCACCACTTGTGGGCCAGAGGTCTAGGGTGGCAGGGTTTGAGAACTAGCCTTTTTGCAACCCCATCTTGTGTGGGAGCTTTCAGCACCGGTACGCCTTTATATAGTTTTTCGATAGCAAAAATAATGAACCAATTGAAATAACAAACTTACAAGATGCACTGGCTTTGTAGGATCTGTGACGGAGAGCTGCAGTACTTCGTTCCATACTGGATTGGGATTCTTCTTCTGCACACTAGTTTTCACCTTCTGTAACAACAGCAAAAGAAAACTTCCATGATGCAACAAATATAGAGAAACACAAAGGCATAAATTTAATGGGCATCCATGAGGTTGGAAGTTGGAACTGCAGTCAAGTCAATTGGATAAAATAGAACAAGAGAGCTATCAGAATCCTGGTGCATTGTATTGTGCATTCAGATTCAGCAACAGTCTAAGTTCTTGACACCATACATACAGAAGCTTAAAGCTATAACAGTTCATATTTATTTTTACAAATCGACAGCTTAACACTAAAAAAAGTCAAGCTGGTAAATATTTTGAGTTGCCCCGAGAATAAGAAACTAGCAAGTAATTAACTAAGTACTATGTTACTTTGATCCTAGGATTAGTATGCAGAACGCAGAGATACTGCTTATTACAGGACAAGTTCAATCGACGTTCTGCAAACTCATGCAGGATCAGTCCCTAGTTAAGTAGAAATGTTACCACCAGTTGTTATTTCTTATTTCAAGTTGAATTTGTTGCGGTGTTTGGTGCTCTGGTGTTCAGTTCAAGATCCCCCAAACTGCAGCATAGACTTTTCACAGGGCGCAGCTGCTGCATTGGCTGACCAAATTCAGGAGCAAGCAAGAACTACGGTCAGTCAGGCACTTATTGGTGCCCGGGGTTTTAATCGTCCATTCGCTCATTGTTGCAAAGCTGTAAAAAATCCCGGCGTCGCGCTCAATGGCTGGTCGGACAAGCCATGTGTCACTCGCCGGCAAATCCACAAACCAGCGACCGTAGCAGGATCCTAGGATGAGAGCGAGACAGCAAAGCATGCCCATAAAAAGCGCACCACGAGCAGATTCGCAGTCATAGATACGATACGCGCAGAGACCGACGGGCACCCAGAATAGAACCAGGAGATCGGGGAAGATCGACAGTCCCGATCAGATCCCCATCACGCCCGGTCTGTGGCGAACGGGCCCCCCGTCTGCGTGACGGCAGACGGGGCTCCGCGCTCCCATCGAATCGATCACGGAGGGTTCCAGGCAATGAGGCAATGCTGTCTGTGTGGGGAAGAAATGAGACCAGAGAGCAGAGGAAGAGGGCGAGCGGAGCGGGAAGAAAGGGGACCCGACCTGGCCGCCGTACTGGAGGACGACGTAGGGGTCGCTGGTGTGGGTGAGCGGGTCCGCGATGGCCAGGTTGTTGCCCCGCACCACGCGGACGTTGAGCTTCCCGATCACCTCCTCCTTGGACGCCATCTTCTTGGTTTGGTGGCCGGCAGGCCGCTGAGGAATGGGGGGGACAAGTCGAGGTCGAGGGAGGCGGAGGCTCCGACACTGGGAATGCGGCCAACGGCAGGCGGCCGGCGCCGGCTTTTATAGGAGGCGCGGCCTGCTACTGTGCTAGAGGGGACCCGGTTCCTCGTGGACAACAGTGCAGCCAATAATTGTGCCCTTTTGCTTTGACAGAGAAAGCGCGATTTTTTAGTTGTGGTGCTTTTTAATGATTAATATAAGTATATTGATTTTTTACATCATTTTTACCTGTTCCCAATATTAAAAAGTTTAATGCCAGTGTGTAAAAGTGATTAAAGTGGTATTGATGATAAAACAAATCGCAATAATATAAACAAAATTTGTACTTTAGGACAAAACAAATAGCCAAACATTGTTTTTCCCCCCAAAATCAACAGACCCAGTCTTTTGAAAAGAAGGCCCTCTATTTTGAAACAGCTAGCCCACAAATTAGAGGCCTTTATATATGTTGGTTATTTTGTAATCATACCATCATATGGTGGCAAAAAAAATGTCATGCTAAGTGAACCGTATTTTTTATTTTTGAAGAAAACTGTTAACATTGTGATCGAACCAGTGCTGGGTTTAAAACTGCATGATCTCAACCTTAGCATTTCAAGAACAATGATACGATGTCCCATGAATCATATGGTTGCAGGCAGAGCTCGATCGACGATCGATGTGCAGTGTCATTTTCTGGTAGGATCACGGCACGATCTCTCCGGATAACCTTCTGCCGGTTGTTATTTGCTCTCGGTCTTGGAAGTCAGAAGTGGCCGGGATCGGGAGCCCACCCTGCCACTTGTCACCCGCAAGCCCAGTAGACGTGGCAGCTCAGATCCTGACCTTGCAACCGCTTTGCAATACATTATTCTGACCGTTCGCTCTACGCCACTGCCGAGTGAACACGTACTGTTCCGGCGGCATGGTCGTCTCCGGGTTACAGCTACTGGCCTATTCTTTGCGGCCTTGTGCAGCTCGTGTGCCTTCCGTCGCCATCCGTGGACTACGTACTGCACAAATTAAACATATGGTACCTGCCCTGGGCGCCTTCTCAAATCTCAGTCGTCCCATGAGGCTGTCCCCAATGGGGTGTCCTAAAAGTGTCCCAAAATACTGTTTGGCACTATTTGACATAAATACTGTACTGTAGACAGAGAAGGAATTAGTTGGAATAGTGTTTTGAAGAAGTGGATGAGTGTTGCCATTGGGGACAGCCTGACAAGTCGCATTTCTATTTCCCTGTACAGCTAATTAGATTTCTCCTCCAGTGTTCTTAATTAACTATCTGTACCTTATCCCTTCGACCTTCTTCGGTTAGGGAAAAATCCAAGGATTCTTATTCAATTAAATCTCCTCCAAAACCAAGCCAACTGAACAAATCCTTCTGAGTTTTTACTATACTGTAATTGGTACCATGTAGTTCTTCTTCTGCCAGTCCGTGGAGTAGAAATGTGACTCTTTGGCGTATAGAAGAAAGGTATGGCTCCCCTGACCCCGCCGCCGCCCCCCACCCCGCCGCCGCCGCCACCCACCCCGCCGCCGCCACCGCCGGCTGACCTCCCCGATCCTGCTGTCTACTAGCCCCAGCGTGCGCCGCCTAGCCTCTTCCACCAGCTCTTCCCGCATCTTGCCTTTCCCGGCGTTGCTTCTGCCCCTCCCGCCGCCGGAGCAACTCCGAGTTCCACTCCACCTCCAGCCCCCTCCAGCCATGTCCGCGCGGGTCGTGGACCCCCCGCGGCAGATCCGCGCCTAGACGGGGATTCGGGCTCGCGCCGTGTGAGCTCGTTCGCAGAGGTCGTCCGGGACGGGCCGTTGGCATTTACTCACCCCCAACCTCAGCCACCCAGCTTCAATTCGTGTGCTGACCCGGTTCCTCGCCGTCCCTCAGGCAGTGCAGCGCCGCGCGCTTCAATGGCTCCTCCTGTCGCGAATCCGAAGGAGGATCTACGATGGCATACGGTCAAGGCCAAATATTGGTGGCGACGCCGGCCGCATTCAACTCAGCGCGACGGGCACGAGACGACCAACCGGCCTTCAATTCCCCTGCATCTCTTCAACAACCACACAAAGGGTCGCTGTTTCAGGTGCCTCGCCCCAAATCACCGCTCCTCCGACTGCCGCAATTCCGTTCGCTGCTTCGGCTGTCGGCGCTACGGCCACCGCTTCCGCGACTGCAAGCTTCCTCGCGGCGAACGTGCTGCTCCCACGCCCGTGCTGCCTATGCGGTCGCCTGTGCAGACCGCGCGGTCGGTGGGTAGCCTGCAGGTGGTCCAGCCGGCCTCGGTGACCATGGTGGTCCAAGGGGATCCCTGCACACGCCCGGATGAGGAGACCTGCATCATCCCCACCTCTTTCGACATCGAGCAGGAAGCCAAGGAATGGGAGTCCACAACGCTCGTCCCCTGGGCGTTCAGCCTGGGGTGTCCGGCAGGTCGAGGAGACGATTCTTGATGAGCTGCGACTGAAGCGCGGCGAGGAAACTGTCTCCCAACATTCCCCTGAGGCATACCTGATCAAATTTGAGCAGAAGAAGCACTGCGAGGCCGCGTACCGGAGGCGTTGCATCAAGAGGAACGGCGTGGTGCTCTGTCTTCGGCAGTATCGCGGTCTGGAGCACGGCATTGGCGCGCACTTCTTCTACCGTGTCCGCATCTGCCTTGAGGGAGTGCCGAGGCACGCGTGGCTTCGTGATGTCGTGGAGAGGATTGTGAGCCGTTCCTGCTCGATGCAGTACATCGAGACGGACCTGCTACACCCGACGGACACCCGCAGCATCAGCCTGTGGGCGTGGACGCGCAACCCGTGCAAGATCCCTAAGAAAGTTGGCTTATCTTCACTAATCGTGCTGCGGGAGATGCTTCTTCCTCTTGGCAGGTCATGGACGAGCTTCCGTCGAAATGGCAGTTCGGCACTGCATTCCAGGTTCTGGTGCACCTGGACCTGATGGAGGACTACACGGCAGCGCCATCCCCTCTCCATGGGGCTGCCACGCCACAGTTCACGCCGGCAAGCCATCCCTTCGTCTGGTACTGGGGCAAAGCGGACAGCGAACCTGGGCCAGACCGGGTCTACGAGCACCCTTCCCCTCCTCGCGCGGCCCTACACGGCAATGTTCGTGGGCGCGGGGCTGAAGCGGCTGACGGGCACCGGCGGGATCGCCCCCGCAATGCTGCTCGGCCGGGCGACACGGACGACCAGACGATGACGAGGACGATGGCTGCCATGGCCACCGGCGCGCGGACGTCTGGCCACACGGCTCGGCGTGGTCGCGGGGGCTTGATGGCAGCAGGGCACGTTCTAGGTCCCCAAGGCGCAGAGAGTATGGCCGCTCCAGCCGCGGCAGCGGCGACGGCTATCGGCGGCGGCAGCTACACGTCCCTGTCGGGTTTGAGCTCAAGCTTCCATCCCTGGAGGAACTCAGGGCTCGGGATGCAGTGCTCCTCCAGAAGATGTTCGCCACTGAAGCGGCCACTCTGCGTACTGATCTCAGCCACCTTCTTCAGGCTCAAGTTCAGCACTCCGTTGAGGATTTCTTGGCCCCTGCGCGTGCCTGGCTGCAGGACGCGTCGGCCAAGCAGCAGCAATGGCTCCGGCAGGCTGATGACTACATCGTCAAGGCCTGCCACCTCGCGGACAGACTCAACATCGATGCAGCGCCGTTGCTCACGGGGAATCAGGCCTAGTCCGGACCTGCAACTGTCCCTGTCGACAGGGCGTTGGGCCGCATCCTGCGTGCCCTACCAGCTCGCACCAGCGCTGGTGAAGGTGGTCCGAATGTCGAGGAGATGGAGGTTACTATGCGAGAGCTTGAGATCTCGGCTGCTGACAACGAGTTCGCTGCGTTGGCTGGTTGTGATCTCGCCATGGGTGCTGACTGCGAGTTCGCGGCCGGCGGCAAGGAGGTGGCTGAGCTGACGCTGCCGAGTACTGGTGGCGGCGAGGGGGCAGCGCCGACGCTCCCGAGCTCCCCCAGGGAGCCTCGTCCGGTGGCTGCAGTACCTGCTTCATCAACGCAGGAAATCCAAGGCCGCTTCTTCGCCACGCCGCTGCTTCCGCTGCTGCAGAAAGCGCCACCCCCTCAGCCAAGGCGCAGGAGGACGTACGACATGACGAATGTTCGCCGCAGTGCGCGTCTTGCCAATCGTCCAGCCATGCCAGCATTGAAGCGGGCTCAAATTAATCTGTGTCACCGGCTTGGGCTCCCTGCAGAGGAGAGTAACCACAACTCGGTGGAGCAGGCGTTGAAGGAGTACGTCGCCATGTATGACACTGCTTTGCCTGACTTTGCCATCGCAGCTCTTACTAGCCTGCTGGGAGTCGACGACAAGTACACGGAGCAGCTCGATGAGGTGCTGATCGGCCTGGTGGGGCAGGGGATTGATGGCCTCAATCCAGTGGATGGCGTCCAGGCTGCAGGAGATGCTGTGGAAGAGTGAACCTTGCTGGCTACTCCTTGAGCTCCCACGTTCCGATGAATCAAGCCTTCTGCATGTATCTTGCAACTACTATTTTTCTTCGTTTCTTTGAAAGACTGCTGTTATGTTGTGTCTCAAGAGTCGAAATTCGTTATGTGATGCCAAGGCTCCGACTGCTGATTTGTATCTTCAGTACTGAACTTCGGTTTATAATGTCATGCTCCCTGCTGTGGGGCACGTTGATGATGATGTGCTTGACTGTGCTGCTAAGAAGTCTTTTTTTCCAATCAACCTTGGTGTGTCCGGCTGTTAGTCAGCTGTTGAGCATTATTTTGATCTTAATGAATCAAAATTTTAATGCGATCTGCTGGAATGTGAGAGGTCTAAACGCAGCAGCAAGATGTGTCACGGTGCATGAATTTCTGTCCGCCACCCCCTGCCAGTTGGTGTGCCTCCAAGAAACTAAATTAGCAAATATTGATGGCATGCTTGCTGCGTTCTTGGGAGGCTACAGGTTGCGCAGCTTCACCTATAAACCAGCTAACGGGACCAAGGGTGGTATCCTACTGCTCTGGAACGACGATTTAATCGACCTCACTGATATTAGTATCAAGCTTTTTTCGGTCTCAGCTACTGTAACAGTAAAGAGCTCTGGCACCTCCTTCATGATTACTGTAGTCTACGGACCAACTCGCCATAGCCGAAAACCAACTTTCCTTCGTGAGCTGCGTCGCCTCAAGCCACCGGATGGCCAAAAATGGCTAGTCCTTGGAGATTTTAGCCTCATTTACCGAGCGCGTGATAAAAACAACCGGAACTTGAACCTCTGTCGAATGAGGCTCTTTCGGACAACGCTTAATTTCTGCGAGCTACGTGAAATTCGCCTACAAAACCGAAAATTTACTTGGAGTAACGAGCGTCGTCGGCCCACATTGGTCAAGCTTGACCGAGTTTTTTGCAATGAGAGCTGGGATCTTTCCTTCGATTCACATGGTCTACAAGCGCTAGCCACCTCAATCTCAGATCATTGTCCTTTGCTCCTCTCTAGCCTTGCTGGGCCCCGTCGACCGCGCCCGTTCCGTTTCGAGAATTTTTGGATCAAAATTCCGGGTTTCCAAGACGAGGTTAAGAAGGCGTGGGCCACGCCTACAGCTTCTGCGCATTCGGTTCAGGCGATACACCATAAGCTTGCCGCTACGGCTAGACACTTGAGAGCTTGGAGCCGTTCGATCATCTCCGATGCTAGGCTGAAGTTCTTAATGGCTCTCGACGTAATTCACCGTTTGGACGTTGCACAAGAAACCAGGGAGCTTTCTGATGCCGAGCGCCACCTAAGATCAGGCCTTAAACGTCGTGTGACTACACTTGCCGTCATCGAGCGAGCTCGCAAAAGGCAGGCTTCTAGAGTCACTAACCTTAAGCTGGGTGATGCGAACACTAAGTTTTTCCATTCAAGGCTTAATTCAAGGTGAAGAAAAAACTACATACAAAGGCTAAACCAAGATGGAGCCTGGGCGACCTCTCACGAGGACAAGGAGATGTTTGTGCATGACCACTTCAGTGCAATGCTGGGAACACCAGGCTCTAGGGAGCTCGACCTAAATTGGGGCGCCTTAAACACCCCACATTTTGATTTGACCCATTTGGAGGCCCCATTCACCGAGGAAGAGATACTCGAAGCAATTAGGAATCTACCTCCAGACAAGGCGCCTGGCCCGGATGGTTTCACGGGGGCCTTCTACAGATCATGCTGGCCCGTCATCAAGGCAGATTTAATGGCGATCATGAATTCTCTACATGGACAACGATTCCTAAATTTTGACCTCCTGAATAGGGCCAACATTGTTTTACTGCCAAAACATGATGGCGCCGAGAGTTTATCAAACTGCAGGCCCATTAGCCTTATCCACAGTGTCGCCAAGCTCTTCACAAAGCTACTCGCTATTAGGCTTGCGCCCTCCATGAGGGACATCATCTCCAAATGCCAGATTGCGTTCATCAAAGGCCGAAGCATACACGATAACTTCCTTTTCGTCCGCAACATGGCTAGGAGATACCACCGCAACGGTACGCCCATGCTTCTGGTGAAACTTGACATCTCAAAAGCCTTTGATTCAGTTAGGTGGGACTATCTACTCGCTCTCCTGACTCATCTTAGCTTTTCGGCCAAATGGCGAGATTGGGTGGCATCTTTGTTGGCTACCTCCACTTCTCAAGTGCTCCTAAATGGAATCCCCGGCCAATCGATCACTCATGGTAGAGGTCTAAGCAAGGCGACCCTCTCTCCCCACTCTTGTTCGTGCTCGCCATTGATCCCCTACAACACCTTCTCCACTTGGCCACTGAGGCAGGTTTTTTGTCCAAAATCACTAGGGCTAGAGCACGTCTTTCGACCTCTATGTATGCGGATGACGCCATCATCTTCATCAAGCCTGAAAAGAGAGAGTTGGAGAATCTTGCAGCCCCGCTACATGTTTTTGGGGAAGCGACTGGCTTGCATACTAATATTCAGAAATCCTCAATCATACCTATCAAATGTGCTGGCCTCAACCTCGATGAAATTCTTGCTGGCTTTCCTGCCTCAAGAGCGAGCTTCCCCATTAGATACCTTGGGATCCCTCTGACGGTTGCGAGGCTCAAAAAGGTGGACTTCCAGTATCTAATCGACAAGGTTAGCAGCAGGTTAGCAGGATGGCAAGGTCATAATCTCACCCATACAAGAAGACTTGTTTTGGTCAAATCTGTGCTATCTGCACAGCCTGTACAGACACTCACAGTCATTAACGTGCCGAAGGAGGTACTTGAAGAAATCGACAAACTTAGGTAGCGATTCCTTTGGGCAAGGAACGAGAACCTCACTGGAGGCAAGTGCAAGGTCAATTGGCCGACTGTGGCGAGGCCGTTGGATCTTGGGGGGCTTGGCGTCCTTGACATCCATCGTTTTGGGAGAGCCCTACGGCTTCGTTAGCTGTGGCGGCAGTGGGAGGACCCAAATGCCCCTTGGGCGGGCCTAGAAACTCCTTGCAATGACACTGATAAGCTCCTCTTTGCAGCAGCCACGAAAATAACAATTGGCAATGGAGACAAGACATCCTTCTGGCACTGTGCTTAGGTCGAGGGTAGACGACCCAAAGACATCCCTGACATCTTCGCCGCTTCCCGTGACCGTAAGCTCTCTGTTCGGGAGGCCTTGGCTGATAATGCCTGGGTGAGCCGCATCGACCTTCAGGCGATCCAAACGGCCGATCACTTAAAACAGTTTGTGGAGCTCTGGTCCTTCGCCCAATCAGTCTCCTTGGCGCAGAGCACGGAAGACCGTATAGACTGGACCTACAACGCCTCTGGTGTTTATTCTGCGGTCTCTGCTTACCAGATTCAGTTCATGGGTCACACTGACTTCAATCACAAAGCCCTTATCTGGAAGCCATGAGGGCCTTCTAAATGCAAACTCTTCGCTTGGCTCATCATCCGCAACCGTGTTTGGACTTCCGACAGGCTCGCAGCCCGTGGCTGGCCGCATAGTCCCACTTGTCCGCTTTGCAGGCGACATCCCGAGACAGCTCATCACCTAATCGTTGGTTGCCGCTACTCGAGGAGAATTTGGGAGGCCTTGGCATTGTGGCTTGACATCAGTCCTTTAGCTTCAGCTACCTGGCCGGACTCCACCTCAATCAAGCAATGGTGGTTCATGATCGGCTCATCCGCAGTACCGACAAAGGGAACGCGCTCCCTGCTGCTGTTGGTGGTTTGGCAAATTTGGCTAGAAAGGAATGCCCGCACCTTCCAAAGGCTAGAGAAGTCAGTGCCAGACCTACTAGTAGCAATTAAGGCAGAGGCAAAGCTGTGGGGTGTGGCAGGTGCTAAGCACCTTTTTGCGCTTTTACCTTCTGGTGTAATTACGTAGTCTTTCTGTACTCTTGTTGTGGGGCCTCCAGGCCTCTGTTTCACTCTCTTCTTTATTAATAGAAACGGGCACACTCTCGTGCTATTCGTTAAAAAAAAAAGTCCGTGGAGTAAAAATTGAAGGTGCCAAATGTGCCTGTTTCAGCACTCATCTGCAGCAAGCGGCATGCATATGTAAAATGTAGTAATCATGCACAGATGACTGGTTGAGCGCCTGATGACCACGTTGCTACGTGCAACGTACATGCATTATCTCGCACGTCAGACTAGTTCACACACACCGGTTAGTTGCCACCATATTACTAGCCATGGACCATGGAGTTTATTTCCTACAGTACTTCGGTCGTTGCATTTGTTTGCTTGGGAGTTTATTTCCTATTTACACCAGGCACGCTCATTGCATTTTAATTTGATAGTGTTGTTTTTTTTTAAACCCGAGAGCTTACAAACCGTATAAGCAACTGCCCCCCGCTTGTTTGTCCCCTGCTGCCTCCGCCACCGGTGAGAAGCTCTCAGGTTGAATGTTACCAGATTAATGTACACGCTTGTTCTTGTAGCAAAAATATGCGTTCCTTGTTTTTTCCCTATTTGACGGGGATTCAGTCTTTTTCAGGATTCAGACACGACAAATCAAGCGCATTATGTTTGCAAGGCCTTCGTTGCACACGCTTGGATTATGATATACTCCTACAAAGATCGGTTGGTTGGTGGATGAATTGATGATGATGTGTGTGAACTCTGGAGACTGACTAGCTCGTTTATTTTAGCACAGACAAAATGTGCAGTGCAAGGTACAAGGCCACGCTGTCTCTAGACCACTATGAGATATGAATTGGCCGATTGGGTCACTATCGACCAGCTGGCTCTCTCGCCCTCAATCATGCTACATGGGTTAGCAAATCAGAGCTCTGAACCCCGTTACGTACCATTATCCTCTCTTATCTTTCTGAATCAACATGTCCTGCATGCCCTTTTATCGTATAGTATAATAGATACTCAGTCTTTTGTTCCAAATTATATATGTATCACTTTAGGTTTGTTCTAATATAAGTCATTTTTTCCTAAACTTGATCAAATTTTTTTTTATAAATATAACATCTACAGGACCAAATAAATGAACTAGAAACATATTTGTTCAGATTTTATGTAACGATGTATATGTTAGCGTATTTTTCTATAAATTTAATTTGGTTGAAGTTAGAGAAACTTGACTTAGAACAAAGCTTAGTATAATTTTAAATATAGAGGGTGTAGATGGATAAAAAAATTATTTTCCAAGTCAATTCTTCTACCAAACGATAAGGCGATAAGGTAATAATACTGAAAAGCTGTTAGCCATCGCTTGAGATAAAAAAAGGTTTTTAAACTCCTCAACGAGGGAAAAAAAATATGCACATGGTAAGTAAGCTTTATACGATGCTGAGTCACACCATAAGTTCCAAATGGCCATGATGAGGCTTAAAACCAAGTCTAATAGAGCGTCTATATGGTCGTGTATAGTACGAAAATGACCCTGTAGTTAAGGTAGAGTTCAAATATAGACGATAGAATAAAAAAATCTGCTGGACTCAACCTAAATAGGTTATATTTGATAAGGCCCAGCTGCTAGCGTTATTGTTAAGAGTGTATGCTAGATCTCTTTCCACAGTGTATTAATAGCAAATTTGCCGAGTCAAACATCTTCAAGTTTGACAAAAAGTAACATTTCCAAACAAATATCCTACAGAAATGTAATAATAGCAAATTTACTGAAATTAATTCAATATATTGTGGATGTTGCTACATTTGGTCTTTAGAAATTTGCTCTCATGATATTTTCCATGAAATCTGGTCAAATTTGAAGGAGATTGACTTGTAGATTGACTTTTTACAAAACAATACACCTAACTCCCTTTGTCCCGTTTTTTAGCGTTTGTATTTTTTGACACCAAATTTGATCAACTCGTCTTATTCAACAAAATTAAAAAAAATATAGAAAAAATTAAGTCGTAGTTAAAGTATATTATATGTTAAACTAAATCTCAATAAAAATAAATGCTAATTATGATATTTTTAAAATAAAAAAATAAGTCAAATTTAGTATTAAAAAAGTCAAACGATCTCTAAATTACGATGGAAGAAGCATCTTGCCAAAACTGGACATGGTTCCTCCTATCTGACTGTCCATCTCTGCTAGTGTCACTTCCCTTCCAAGCATGCAGTCACAGTAACATTATCTTATTCATCGTCTGTAAATGATATATATTTTTCTCTGTTTTTCCTTTCTTTAAACAAGGACAGTGTTCGCCAAAACACGCCTAGGCATACACCCCTAGGTGCTAGTCAGTAGAAGAACGCCGCGTTTAGGCCCTATTCATAGAAAAAAAACCGTCTACGCAGCCTAGGCAGTCAAAAGCTGTCCTAGTCAGTTCAATCATCACGTCTAGGCGGTGATTTTACACACCTAGGCCGTCTAGTCATACGTCGCAACTATGAAGTTTCATGTGCGAAAATAGAACTGTGTCAATAACTTGTTACTAGGGTTGTGTTTACATACTTGTGTATGAGAACCATGAGTTATCAACTATGTTAGTCACTTTTAAACTGTGATAATGTCATTGGGAACTATATTTGTTATTTGCAACTTATAAATTATCATTGTGTACTAAAATTGATGTTCTAAATATTCCATCTAGAAAATATGTTACTGATGATATAGTAATTTTCATTACATATTGGTAGCTAAAAACGTTTAATTCGCCTAGACACGCCTAATCATCGTCTAGACCGTCTAGTCGCTCGCTAGTCGGAGGGTGGCCTATCGTCTAGCGTCTAGCATCTAGGTGAACACTGGCCAAGAAACGGCAAAACAGATCATCGCACGTTCTGTATGGGCACACAGATGTATAGTTTTCCTACAGGGAAACATACTGTATAACAAGTAAAATGCGAATAAAATGCGGAGCACTGAACAACACTCCGAAATTGGTTTGGATGTTCAAAAGGCCTTAGCTGGGGACAGTTTCTCTGTTCGGCGTTTGCAGGCCCATAAAGTAAAACCTCGTGGTTCGGCCCATGAGTATTGCCGAGAATGTCCATTGGCCATACCTGCGTCCCTTCTTCCCCAGTTCCGGCCCGTCAATTCGAGAAAAAAATAGGATGATGCCAACGTGGTGTCTGATGACGCCAGCACCAGAAATTGAATACTGCGCGCCATGGCAGGGCAGGAGTGGGCACGAACGCCGCCACCACTCACCCGCGAGCGTGCCATCCACCACTCCATTCGCTTGTGTCAAACTCCTCACCCGATCGCCATCAGCTTAGGACCAATCTCCAATTGCTGCCTCCTCCTCTCGCCGCTGAGCGCGCGTCCAGGTCCAGCCATGGCGAGGCACTCCATTTACGAAGCGTCGTGGGAAGAGGCCTTGCAGTGGCAGCGCCCACAGCGCCCGGCGGAGCCAGAGGTGAGGGACGTGGCCGTTGACCCCTTCTCGCTCCGGCAGTTCTCCCGGCTCGACATCGACAGGCCGCTTCCCATCCCCTCCGTCTCCGTGGACGACCGCCGGCTGGGCTCGCCGGCCTCCGAGGCATCCTCCCCGAGAGCGTCAGTCGCCGGTGGGCTAAAGGTTCCAGCTGCGACCGCCGGGTGGGACGCGGACGACGCGCGCCTGGCCGCGCACTTGGCGCCCAGCTCCGGGGCGGCGTTGCCGCCAAGGAGCAAGCTGTCCGCCGGCAGGGAGACGGAGCCCGCGCACGCCGGGTTTGACGTTGCCCGCTCGTCGTCGGAACGGAAGGCGAGCGAGCCGCAGCGCTGGGGCAGTGACGTGCCGCTGATCGCGGCTGCGGGCGCCGAGGATTACTCCACCGGCTACGCCAAGGACGACCGGGGCAAGCAGGGGAAGCAGCACGCCGGGAGAGCGCCGTTCACGTGCTGCATGTACGTTCCGGGGCTCACCAGGAGGATCAAACCTCCGGCGTCCACGAAGGCGGCGGAGCGCTCTTCTTCAACGGCCACGTTCGGCAAGACCGCCGCTGTTGTGGAGCCCGACGACCAAGGCGCGTGCTCTGCGTCTGCTCGACCCAGCACCGCGTCGCTGGCCGTGTCGCTCGAGCGCTTCGACTGCGGCGCCCTGTCAACGTCGTCGTCCTCGCGGGGACTGGGCCTCGAAGACGGCGGCGAGGCCGCCTCGTCGTCGTCCTACTTCGACCTGCCGCTGGAGCTAATCCTGGACTGCGACGAAGACGAAGAGGCCGACCTGCCGGTGTGCGCTGCGTTCTTGTTCGACAGCGACGGCATACGGAAGAGCGTGCTCAAGAGGAGGCTGGAAGCCAGCGCGGGCATGGAGCCGCGGCGGCCGTCGCTGGGGAAGGTGTCGATGGACGCGTCCGGCAGGATCTCCGACTCCACCCATCACGTTAGGGTCTCCTTGAAGTCGAGATCTTCGCCGTAAAAGTCCTCGCCGTCGGTGACAAGCATCCTGCTCCTGCCGGTGCGAAGGGGCAGAGAGAACTTAGATCTGTATCCTAGTGTGCATTAATGGCTCGTTGATTAGGATCGCGGCATCAGTAATGCAATACCACGTTTGAAGGCAAATTCTGCCGTCTAGTGATTCCAAGTTCAGATTTCCAAACTTTGAAGTCTCATTGCTAATCATGTACAGTATATAATTTGTTGGACTTCAAAGTGTTGTGTTTATTTGAATTAAGTACCAGTTCACAAATGCAGATCAGGTTGGGATTGGTTTATCCAACCAGACCTGAAGACAGGCGATCCCGTGAGTTCAATCCTCTGCACAAATAGAAACACTACATTCTCGCCGTCAACAATAACTGCGGTAGAGTACAACCAAGAACCATCAGGAATAGGATCAGCATTTTTGATTAGAAACTCTGTTCTCCTTTTCGGGCAATACAAGCACACCGCTCTTGCGCAAAAACCATATTTACATTTCTCCAAGAACTAGCTCGTATATTTTTAGTGGTGGTTAACAAAAGGGAAGAAGCCTCCTCAAAACCAGGGCTTCGCAAACTCCACATCTAAATCTGGGAGTGCCTTTTTCTTTGTCTTAACTAAATCCTATCGCTCAAAATTTCAGCTGCGCCCGAACAACATCATCAATAGGAGATTGACAGATTGGGCAGCTCCTGCCGCTAGATTTCAGCTGATCTGCGCAGTCAAAACAGGTGCACATATGCCCGCACCTGATGCACCATAAGGAAGTCCATAAATACGCGTGACAATTCACAATTGAGATGTGAGGCTCTTGTGAACAAAGAATAATATATGACTTATTGATTAAGGTGAGCAGAAGTACATGATCTATCCCTGCAAATCATTACCTGTAAAGTAGAGAGTCAACTTGCACTCGATGGCAGATGCAGCAATTGCCCCCTTTTGCTGCTGTTGTGTCGGGCTGGCTTGGCATCAACCCTGTTCAAGAAATGGTATCAGGAAAAAGAACATGCGAGTATAAAGGTGTGCATCAATGATTACAAACAAAACGCAGTTATGGTACTAATGAACAGGGGACCACTAGCAAAGATAACCAAACAAAGATCATGTGGTAGTCTACAGGCTTCATTACAGAATCAGTTAATTCAGCAAAGCGGCCTAAAGGTACCATACAAAGCATTCAAGATATCCAGCACTGAGCTGGTCCAGGCCAAGATCTAAGCAACAAGACTTCAGCAGATAGTCTTGCTTCCAAGACTCACAACTTTTTCCCACTACTGCCTCCCCAATCGTAGCTACACTCTTTTTTTCTTGAGACCTCAGCTGGCTGGCCTTTTAAGGCAACCTAGCACACTTACTCTGGCAGCTCAGAAAAAAGAGTGTTGCCTTGAAAGCCAAATGTAAAATTTCACACAGAAAGGACTGAGGATCTGCGTGATAGTTCTCAGATTCTATCTTTTCTTAAATGGAAACTAGGTTACTTCGAGTACTAATTTTTTGTATGCATATAGAAAATACCACTTACAAAAATTATGCCACAACTCACCTGCCTCACGAAGCGCACTGCACACCTCTTCTTTAATGGAGTGCTGCATCTTTACTTGGGATGCAATACAACTTTCCACCAACTTCCGCAGTTCATATATTTCATGATGAATCTGGGACATTTCACTCCTTACCCTGACCTCCATTTCCTGATATATATATATATATATATATAGGAAATATAGTAAGAATATAGCTTTTCACAGCTGACATTGAACAGAAGCTCACTTACAAGTAAGTTTTGGTTATCGTGATGTTGGCTTCCGAATGAAGAATGCTGCCAGTTCTCTTGTTGATGGGCTCCAAGATGTGAAACAGGAGCTAATGAACATGGTGCAGATGCCTCCTTATCAGCATTCTGGATTTCATCATTCTGTCTCCAGTACATGCGTTCATCATAGTATCCTCCAAAATCATCCATCATCCGCTGCTGCCTTTGTTTGTGCAGAGCTCTTAGCAACAGCTGGTTCATTTTATTGCTGAAGTCACCCTCAAGAGACTTTGAGACCATCTTGCTGCAGAAAAACAAAGATATGCCACATTGTTTTAAGTGTATGGTAAGTCTGTTTAATAAGGTGTCAAAAATATTTGATGTTTTGCACTTTAGAAACTAGCTAGCATATTACAAAGTTGTTAATGATAAATTGTAATTTTGAGATGAATAGCAAACTAACAAAAGTAACATGGCCGGTTTATCTCATTAGTGTCATCATTGTGGATATGGTTTGTGCTTAAATGTATATGATTTTTGCAATATGCAAAACAGTCTGGGACCAAATTACCTCTCAAGAAGATTGCAAATGTCAGCATTGCGGGACAAAGCACGACAATCTGATTGTGTGACAGCAGATAGCGATCTCCACGAGTTAGGGGAGTCTATCCAGGGCCGATCATTGAATTGAATCTGACTATGATTCTCAATATCCTCCAGTGGATCCTGATGCCAGCTATCCGGACTCATTGTATCTATTGGTGCAGGCCAACCAAGGTTACTTATCCATAATCCTCTCTCTTCCCAGGAACCATTTATGCTTTGGTTATCTTCTTCGCGTAGATTATCTCCTCTAGATGATGGAGTTTGTAGTTCATGCAATGTGCTTGTAGTGCTTGGGGAGATGTCTTCCACATACTGATTGTCATCGACGGCACTATGCTTACTGTACCTTGCGAAGCTTGATGCTGAATATTTCTGACTATGAACACAAAAGTTTTTACAATCTTTCTGACATTTACTCCCCTTGATTTCCATCTGCTCATCACATTGTAGATTCCCTGAACCATCAACAAGGCCTTCACCAGATGCATCAATTGGCTTTGCCTCAGCTAGAGCTCTGTCAGTACAAAATTGTTTGTCAGCCCTGCATTTGCTGAAAAAAAGATTTACAATTGGCATAAGTTAAGAATAAGGCATAAGCTTACAAACATTTAAAATATTTATAACTTTCTCCACACAAGCAATGCGATATAAGTCTTTACCCATTATTTTGTTGACTGCAGTTGTTTGATTCCCGTAAGTCAGTGTCCATGGTATCGTACCTGCCCATTAGTTCGAAAAATAGAATCAGCTGTATGAAGTTAGAAATTTGATCGACAGGAAATTTCTAAACATCTACAATAACTCGGAGTCATGAATGTGTTACAGAAGAAACATGCTGATGAATTATCTCAACAAAAATCATTTTGCTTTTAGTTGACAATCTAAGGGGGAAACCTGGGAAGATCAACTCGTAGTCATGAATGTGTTACAGAAGAAATGTCCATGAATCTTTCTCAAGCGAGCTAAAGTGGACGGTAATTTCAGAGAATATGACAATACCTCAACTCCCCCAAATGTTTTGGTTGGTGTGGCCTAACCGGTTTTAGCAGAGTCCACAGTTCATCCTCAACAGTACCTCTCTGGCGCAACAACCTCAGACGAAGCATGGACTGCAAGATGTGAAAGAGCATCTGTGGATCAGCTATGGTTGAATACAGTAATGCTAAAATAACAGAAATAATACCGCTTCAAGGAAGTAAAGCCTAAACCATAAAACAAAATTGCCCGTATCTCTCAGGTATGAAAAAAGATTTTTTTAAATCGCTTCCAAAATTCCAATACACATACACACCTGTGCATTTGAAGCCAGATTAATGACAGTTATACCTTATTTGGACAAGACATCAGAACATTAAAGTATCACTAGCGCACTAGGATTTAGCCAATCTTTTTCTCAGGGGAAAGAATAAAGTTTTTGAGGGAAAGGAAAGAATACTTTTGTCTTGAGAAAAGAATAACGACACAAAATAACTTATGCTTGTTATTTTCGTTTGAGCCCAGCAGGCTAGGATATTCAACTGGACCTCATGGAACCAAAATGCTTGCACATCACTTTCCACTGGCAAGATCGACTGCTTCTACCACTGGCAATACTTCAGCACCACACCTTATCACTACTGACATGCCAACGAACCTGTGCATCAGTTTTCACTGAAATTCAGCTTTCATAGGTACCAGTACCATGCACAATCCTATTGGCTGGAGTTGGAGTAAAGAATAATCAAAAAGATTCCAGGTGTTTTAAGGTACGGTAACAACTAAACCAAACCTAAAAGACAATGTCATTTAAGGATTGGTTGAAATTTGCACGGTACTTGCCCTTAACAAACCACCGAGACATTACTCATATTTATGTTCCAGAGGTACATGATATGATATACCATCGCTAGCAATGAACCTGTCAAGTCATGTGGCCTCTCGACCACAACCACAGCCGTGCAGTGTGTGGATGAACCAGAAGAGCCAGACAAACGAGAGATGTTATTTCGCCCGGGACACCTCACCCACTAGATATGCAGAGTCGGAACCCTGTTGTAGTCTGTAGACTGACCCATCCCTGCTGTCTTTGCTGCACACTTCCATTCATATAAAGTGTTTTTTGCAAAATACTATGTCGAGCTTGCATCTTCTTATTTGTCTCCATTTTTCTGGTCCAAAAATGATAGACTAACAAATGTGTGAAAGTGAAGTACGTCCACACAGTTGCAAACAATTTCTGAATCTTTTGGTGGAACTTTCTACAGACTTGCACCAGAGCCACACTTGATAACTATAAATCGTAAAAAGAATCTGAAATAAAACTATACCCGCACATCAGCTTATCCTATTTAACTGTCAATTTTTTCTACGCGAGAAACTGAATAAATAAACATTTAGGTGTCAAAATTTAGCCCTGGCCTGGATTTGATTTATTTTATTTTGGTCCGTACTGACATGTCAACAAACCGGGGAAACTAAGCATGATAATGGACTCGCACATGACATTGATCAGCGGTGCCAGTTGGGAAGAAACCGATCCACCAAACTCCTATCCGACCCCATGTTTGGGTGGTCAAAATCAACAGCTCACGCTTTTTTTGGGGGTCGCTTGATGAGGAAAAAAAAGAGGATTTTTTTCTCTCTCGATCCATCGAGAAACGTTCTCGGAACAATATCCAAGCAGTGATTAATAAACGCATTAAAAGTACTACCACATGCGTTGATGATTACATTGGCAGTTGGATGATCCGAAACGCAGAATGCGACAAGGAGGCGAAGGTTTCAATTACCTGGATCCTCCCCTTGTGCGCGAAGCGTGAGACGGCGTGCCTGTCGGCGAGCGCGGCGACCTCGCGCCTCCGGCGGTGCGCCATGGCGGCGACGAGCTCCTCCATGGCGCGGCGGCCGCGCACGGTCCGGACGACGAGGCGCGGCGGCGGCCGGGGCCCGCTGATCGAGGCGTCGCGCGCCCGCGCGGGCGACGGGGGCGCGGACTGCGAGAGCCCGAGGTCGGAGGACTTGGTGACGTCGTCGAGCTCCTCCTCGGGCAGCGAGGACGCGCCGCTGAGCTTCTTGACGATGCAGCCGACGCGGCCGCGCGGGGAGCCGGCGTCGGAGTCGGAGGCTGACGCGGACGCGGCGCCGCCGGGGCCTGCAGGGTCGCGCGGCGTGGCGGGCCCGACGGCCTCGATCTCGCGCCATCGCTGGATGAGCGAGGAGGCGCGCGGGCCGGCGGGCGGGAGCTCGGAGGGCGCGCTGCTGGCGACGGCGGAGGATGCGTCGGAGGGCGCCGGGGAGGGCTCCCGGAAGACGGCGGCGCGCGCGGCGACGGGGCGCGTGGCGGAGGCGAGCGCGGTGAGCTCGGCGTCCCTGGCGCGGCGGCGCTGGTCGGCGGGCGCCGGCGCGGCGGTGGCTGTGACGGCGGCGGCCGCGGCCGCCCAGCGCTCGAGGATCTGGCGGCGGCGCCTGGGCGTGGGCTCGCAGGCGGGGGCGGACGTGGACGTGGAGGCGGCGGCGGCGGCGGCGGCGGAGGCGTTGGAAGGTGAGTGGGAGTGAGAGGAGGAGGCAAAGGAGGACGGCGCGGGCTGCGGCGTCGGGATGAGGATGTTGAAGAAGCCCCTGGACGGGGTGGGGCGGGAAGGGTCCCTCCACGAGGCAGTCGAGTCGTGTGGCATGGCGGCCACGGAAGAGGCCATGTCCGGCCGTGGGAAGGGGGACACCGGAAGGCAAAATGGGACGGGGGAGGCGGGGCGGGAGAGGAGAGGAGAAGCCGGGCCGAGCCGGAGGGCGGACGCGTGTGCGGTGGTAGATATAACCCGCGCGCGGCGCGGCCCTCCTCTCCTGCCTCCGCGGACGGGGCGGGGCGGGGGGTGGAGGAAGGTTGAACCTTGAACGGAGAAATTTGGGGCCTGATTGGTTTGTGTATCGCAAGAGCCTGGCTGGCTGAGCCTGGCTACCGCCAGCTTGGCCCTGCAGATACTAGAATGAAACTCGTTTCTGGAGAGCCTGGCCCAGAGTGCTTTGAGCATCGCGCTAGCCTTGTTCCACACATGCACGCAGACAACCAAACACCCATCTCAAACACGTAGAGCCAGGCTCTGAGTAACCAAACACCAGCTCGCTGCATCCCGCGGTGCAAGCATGAGTGGAAACAGGCAACCAATCAGGCCCTTGGTGCTGCGGACGCGGAGGGGAGGGCTCGGCCGGGCCGGCTGCTAAATTTAGAGGGAGGGAAGGAGACGTTGCGGTGCGGAGGAGGGGGCTCGGCCGTTGGCGCGGGCAACGGATTTCCAGTCCACGTGGTTTACGCCTGAGCCCCAGCGGCGACGGTGAGTTCGCCGGGGTGGGTGCTGTGTGGCCGGGCGTCGTGCGCCGTTTGTGCGCGAGAATGATACAGCCGCCGTGCTCTCTCTCGCTTTCGAGGAGAATGTACGCCGCTTCTGCTGCTGCAATACCACCTCGTCTCAAAAGTCGTTGGCGCCTTCAGCTTTGTCCCCTTTTTTCCTCCCTCGACGCCCCCCCAGGCAAGCAAGGATTTGCGGGTCACCGTCTGGCGTCTGCCCTTCCCTCTGGGTCGGTCAGGTCAGGTCAGGCTTGCCTGTCAATTCGCCATTGGCCCTGTTTAGTTCTAAAATTTTCTCCCAAATTTCACTATGCAAAAAGAAGATTCCCCATCACATCAAAATACCAATACATGCATGGAGTACTAAATATAGATGAAATAAAAAATTAATTGCACAGTTTAGATGTACTTTGCGAGACGAATCTTTTGAGCCTAGTTAGACCATAGTAGGACAATATTTACCACAAACAAACGAAAAGTGCTACAGTGTATTTTTCAGCGCTACAGGGCATTTCAGTCACAATTTCAACGGATCTAAACACAGCCATTTGCGTTGTATACCGCCCATGATTAAGTGTATCAGCGCCTAACAAGTTGCCGTTGACGTGGCGCGGGAATTATCGGTGCCGTGTCCTCGGTAATTAAGGCCGACTACGATGGCGCAAATGCAGTCGTTATACCGCGAGGCGCCAGCAAATGAGGTCATCGCCGACCACGTGCGGTCTGGATCGGAGCAGAGGACAGAGGACCAAGCACTTGTCAAGCGCGCCGCAGGAGCAAGTAATCTGTCATAAAAAGGATTTTCGTAGCGATAAATTTTACTAGCTATTCTTGTTTGATATCGCACGTATTACTACTATTCATTTTTTAATATTTAGCTGAATCTCAAATCTTTTCTACCGTTTCTATATATGAATACGTTCTTATCACCGTTTCTATTTAGCGTTACCATCACAAAGCTATTAGTAGTAGTAGTATTAAGTATTAACGCCAGAGCGCGTTACCACACATTGCTCACGTAACCCTCCCTCTGACTTCAAAGCAACCTCCAGTTTTCAGCTACTGGTACAATCACATAGTAGACTACTGTTACCTACGGTGTTGTTGCGTACATATATATGAGTTAAAAAAAGTGTACACACTTGAATCTAATTAAGAAATGGTAGCATATACTGCCAGGATCGCTTCTGCGTACCAAACGCAGCATCGCTATCGTACGTTACTGGATTTCTGGAGTATGTATAGTTGTTCATTTGTCAGGGGCTTCACCTGAAACCGCATGTACGTGGCGCGCGAAGAATACGTACTACCCAATGCATCTATATGGCGGCCGGTCAGCTGTAGGCTCACCTCGGTCAGGGATTAGGACTATCTCCAATAACACTCTTCAAATATCATTCTCTATCACTATTCTAACTACTTCACTCTCTGTCTACGGTACCGCATTTATGTCAATCAATGTAAAACAGTGTTTTAGAAAATCCCTTTAGAGATTCTCATTGGAGACCGTCTAAGACCTTTTTTTTAGCATGTATACTACAGATACAGTACTGGATATATAAAACGCAATCGACCTGTTCTTGAGCCCAACAACAGCCGTGATGCCGACAGACATTCGCATCGTGTATCGTCCCAGCTTCTCTTGACAGTTTCGTTCTCTGCTCCTCCATCAGATTATTCGGAATACAGCGCGGTTAGGTATGTAGTTCCTATATATAGTTAAATAAAGGGCAACGGTTGGTTCTTTTATTCTTTAGGCAGGGCTTCATTGATCCAAAAAAAAATTAAAACAAATCATCTAGAACTAACCGATAAACACTGTAAGTCGGGCTTAGCTTTGTTTAAACATGCTATTTTTGAAGGAAAAAAAAGTAAATGACGTGTTTTTTCTTGTGGATTGTTTTCATCATTAATGAAATATATTTAAGGTTGCTGGTTTATATTTTTGCATGTTTGGACTATGCTTTTTAACAATAAAAAATGGTCAAACTTATGTAAAAATAAAAACCAACAGTATCCAATGCAATCCAACATTTATGACAAAATGGAGGGAGCAGTGTCCGCTATATAGCTACTCCACCCACTCTATAAGGCTCTCTCCGACCCTTCCCCCATCCCCATCCTCCATCTTCTCTCTCATCACTATTCCAACTAATTTTCTTTCTGTCTACAGTACCGTATTAAATTTTGCAGAATCCATATGGAGGAACCGCTGGAGGGAGCCTAAATACGTCCAGAACCGCCAACAGCGCTCCGTACGTGCAGGATTTCTCTGACATGCACCTGCTTCATCTACCGTGTCCTGTACGTGCTCTGGCCAGCTTGTGCATCCATGCAATGCTTGCTGTTGGTTGGAGCCAAGCAAAATTCGATTTTCGAGCCCACAGTTCGCACATGCAAGTTTTCAAATTTAAATCCGACGAGCGGAATGCTCGGAGATTCATTTTAATTACGTGGACGCGTTAAATTTGGTGGCGCTCGTTGCGCAGGAGGAGAGAAAAGAAAAAAAAAACCCCGGCGATCTCACGCGCCCGGGCTGCAATTAATCGCCGCGCGGCGTCTCCATGCATGCTCCTGCAACTCGTGATTTTTATTGAATGTGATCTGGATTAAAAGTGGCTGGAAATAGTAGTATGGTACGGTGGATGGAGCGGTTGTTGGATTCTATAACCTCTACACACTTATATAAGAATCTAGCTAGCTAGAAGATTGTTTGACCAATGACGACCATATACAAAATCGTTAGTTGATTTTCGGTTGATTTTTCATGCATAATCTCTCCTACGCCATCTGCCGTTCAATCTGTCATTCAGTCCGGCGCTCTATCATCGATGAGTCGTACAACATTAGCCAACGACAAGAGTACGAGCTACGACTAGTTATTAGTTCTACTTGATCTATTATCGTATAAAACAAAAAGACATTGCTAGCTTTTGTTCAGGATCAAGCTGGTTTCTGGGGAGAACGACGTACTGAACATGGCTGGATGACTTTGCTTCCTAGAAGGATGGATCCATCGGAAACGGAAACCCATTGTCTCACGGACGTTCTCTCATCTCCTACCAACACAATTTGCACAAACTCTACGCTTCCGAACTAGTACTACCTGCTACGTGCACGGTGTATACATGCATAGAGAACGAGTATACTTGGTACTACGTACGTACGCTCGTACAAACCGATCGATCGGTCGACGCCACCAATCGTCCAATTAATAACGGCGTACACTGCACGAGTTCTGTGTGCATGGATGCACACGCACCGTGCACCGGCGGGGCTTTTCGATCGATGCAACAGTGCTCCAGCTTGAAAAGACGGATGGGATATAATGGATGGGAGTAGAATCTATGACTAGTTTTTCTCCAACGGCCAACACTAATTAATCTCGGTCTTTTCGTCCCATGCATGGACCCGGCCCGTGCATCAACAACTTTCTAGTCAAGATCGACTCGACTCGAGATCCACAAGGCATGACATCTTTTCTTGAATTATCCTGCCCCAGCTTTTGCACGCAGCTAGCGTTGTGTGTTTTGTTTATATATTCGTCATATATGTAATATAATCAAACTAAAGGGCGTGTATATAGATAAATAATAGACATTGGTAGATGTGCTGGTGAATTTTTTAAGTGTGTAAGTATGTATGTGTGATGGGGCCTTTTCAGAAGAAAACCTATAGCTATAAAGCTTAGCACTTCATGTCTCATCTCATCATCATTTGACAGTTTCTTAACAAGCATGCCGGCCACTCTTTGTTCAGCTCGCGACAATGTTTATTTGTACAGAACCTGATTGAAACGGCGGTGCGTCTTTGACACATATACACGCTACCACGCTGGAACATAAAAACGAATGGAAAAAGTCCATGTTACGCCTTTGAATTGCCGGAGTTGTCCGATTTCCATCCTCCAACTGCAAAACTGGATAACTAACCAAACTAATGATAAATACCCCCTTGGGGTCTATTGGAAGCAGTATTAGAAATGGTTTTCTATTTTAAAATAATAAAACCATGTGCAGTATTTAAAAATTCATAATTAGTACATTTTAAATCAGAAAAACATGAAACTTATATCAACATTTTTCTAAAAATATAATATATCTATTGATGCTCTATTTGAAGATAGATGAAACAAATACGTTCCTATTTATAATATTTAGAGAAATAATTTTAGGTGTACGAATAAAACCCTAATCGAAATATCTTAAAATCGAGCACTAATTGATTGGCTATATTTATTAGAAAAGATTTGATACAATTTTCACATTTGTTTGCTTTAGAATAAATTAATTATGAATTTATAGATATTAATCAATATTTTATTATTTACAAGAAATATAATACCACCATCCAGTACTGTTTTAATAGGGTCTAAGGGGTTATTACCCGTTTTTGATTAGTTTGAGGGCCTAGATTACCTGGTTTCGTAGTTGAAGGTTGAAAATCAAACAAACATGATAGTTCCAGGTTGCAATGGACTTTCCTTAAATTATTTTCCCTACATCCTTTATTATTTTGGATGAAAAAAAAAGAGACGCACAAAATGATTTCCAAAGTTTAGCTGTTGGAATAACCACGCTAACACGGCTTGTTTCGTGCAGTGTGCGGAAGAATCACTCCAATATCTCAAGCTATTTATAAGAAGACCATATAGTCACTCCTTCATCCATAAATAGAAGGATTTTGGTTTTTAAGATTTACGTGGTCACCAGATGTGTCTCGTTATCTACATGAAAGTCAATCTAGAAAAAGAACACGAGAAGTCGATAATGAATTCAAATTGATAGTTTCCACCACACACACAGGAGCTCGGCTCACGCTTTCATCGTTCGAGCTGGTAAAACTGCCCTCATTTTTGCCGCTGCCGCCTCTATCAAATTAGATCAAGGAAAAAAAACTTCACAATCACCCATGCATCGATATTGAATTATTGATCCATAGGAGTGCATCACGAGTCACGACCAGCAATAGTGTTGGCGTGTTGCTGTTCATGTTCGTAGAATGAGATAGACGTGGCTGTCGTTCGATTGGTGGACCATCGTCCAAGCTTGCAACACTACACCCATGGAATTAAGACGCGCGCATGGACGGCAGTACAGGTCATTTCTACGTGGCGACCCCGGTGAAGCTGTGCTTGTGTGCGTGTGCTAGGGCATCATGCATCCCTGTCGGCATGTGTCGTAGTTGCGTACGGTTGAGTCCATTGCCGCGATTATCTATCCTATCCAACAACAGGTGTTGTTGGCTTCACACAATCACACACGTCGCCCTCTGTTTCCAAAGAAGAGGCGCCGATTTTATATGTACTTCTGCCCACATTTTCTCCAATTTCTCCTTCATTATATGAGCTACTATCTATACAGTACGTTTTAATCTATATAAATACTTGTAGTTTAACAGCATGAGGATTATATTATATTTCGTGAAAGCACTTTTCATAGTGAATCTGAAAACATAAATATTATATATAATACTAAGCTATATGAATTCATATGGATGAGGGTCAAATATATGCCTGACTTAGAACAAATCTAGATCAACAATCTTTTTGAAAGGGAGAAATTATATTGTTTTAATTGCTATTTAAAAAACCCAACTATATATATAACGTTGCTAGTCAACGATTTGTAACGGGTTTGCCTGCACATATGGCAGAATTAGGGGTGAGGGGCAGCGTTTGTGAGGCTCGAGAAGAAGAATATTTATTCCCTGCTTCATGACAGATGAATGAAGGCACTGTATGTATAGGCTGTTCCGATCCAAAGGAGGAGGAAAAAGAAGAAGAAATAAAACTGGGGTGGCCCTATATGAAACAAATGCTATCTGCCAGAAACATATTTGATCAATCACAGGCGCGTAACTCTCAGGCCGGAACGGTAGCGTGTGGCATTGACCGGAAGGGAAGCTTCATCAGATCACATTGCCATGCATCTCTGCCGTTTTCTTTGTGTTCGTTTTCGCTCTCGATCGGATACTAAAATAGTACGTACTATATAGATCTCGTTTATCAGATCCAGCGATTATTGATCTGTCCGGCGAACATAGAAAACATGATATGATATATATCTAGAGACTCGAGACTGCTACACACAGAAGCATTTATATCTAGAGACAACTATACAAACCCTACACAACAGCATCGCGACCTTTCCTTTGTACTGTAGATATGTGGTACATGTAAATTTCTCCGATCAACCTTAGCCTAGTTTGGATAACTTTAATTAAAAGAGATTGGAGTAGATTGGAAGAAATTGAAGGGGATTTTGATCTATTGGGAATTTAAACACACAATCCATTCAACCCATCTAAAATTACCCAAATCCAAAAGTATCCAAACTGGGCCTTATTAGGGAATTGCAGGAGATTAAATCTTTTTCTATTTAAATTTGACTAGAGAGATTTAATCCCCTTCAATACTCTTGCAACCGAACATGGTCTTATGGGGGTGTACCGAGCTTCTAGAGCTAGCAACGCTTGTCAACTAGTTGAATGGAGACTAGAGTTCACAGCTAGACTTGACCACCAGTTCCAATAAATACATTGGGTTTTTTCCCCTTATTTTCTGAAATGAAACACAGGCACATGTTGTGTCCACACTCATCTTATGAACACCAATAAGAGAATAAGCTGATAAATCTTAGATTGTCGAAGTCATCTCGACGAATAAATTGTATACCATTACAACAATCAACAACAAAAATAAATCTAGAAAAATAAATTATCATCTCCTAAATGTTACACAGTCCTAATAAATTCACGATCAAGTTTGATTCTATGGCATTGTCCTAAATGAAATCAATGCTGGTATTTCAGGAATTCCCTTAGAACTAACGCCGTGTTTGGAACTTTGTATCACTGCAGCTTATAGAAAGTCGCTAAAAACTCTAGTTGATTCGAACATGCTATCTTATAGTTCAACTTTGAACCATCCCACTAGTTTCTGTCCAACAGGTACTACCTTATAAAAGAGCTATAAAATGGCTCTCGTGGCTTGTGTAGCTTATTATAAGCTAGTTAGAGTGATCGAGCTTTTGGCAATCCTTGATCTATTTGACCACCTAAAAAAATTACTACGTACTTAATAAGCTAGTTCCTTTGATTGCTGGATTGCTGGAGTAATCCGAACATAGTATATGATTCTTTTTTTTTTAAAAGGCCCGGAGGGGCCCGAACAAAATCCACCAACCAGGTTATACTAGGTAGTGCTAATCGATGTCTCTTAACTTTTCTAATCATTTTTACAATGAACAGCGAGGTCTTTATGTTATGTCGACGTGGGAGATGATTAGCAAAAGCGAAAACGCATGTGTTTGCAACGTTGCATTCGCTCCGGTCTCCGAGATATGGAGCGGCTGCCGCCTGCCGAGGGGGCGCGCGGGCCACCGGATCGATAAAAAAAAGCGCGCTCTGCATGCGCCGCCGCCGCCGCGCGCGGTGGCGCCGAGAGGCTTTGGGTCCTTTCCGCCGTGGGGTTCGGGCAATATCTCGGCATGCTGGGCTGCTGCTCTGCCAGCTCTTGGCCGAGGAGACAAGGCCCGTGACCGAGGCCGAGGCTAGCGCTGACGGCTCGGCTCGGCGCCCCTGCCGCGGCCAGCGGACGGCCTCGGCGCCGTGGAGGCCACAGGCCAGTGAAGTGATGAGCAGGCCGACACCGACGCGGCGCCCTCTCTTGGCGCTTTGCTTGCAATTTTTCGCGGAGAGCGCGAGAGACGGCGCTGGACGGTGAAGCAAAATTCTGATCATGATGGCCGGGTTTTCTGATGGTTGGGGGTGCTCGTGCTCCTCCGGCCGTCGTGTAACCTACCCACAACCAGTGCTGCGGGTGGTACGGTGTAGAGCGCAGGTTGCCGTGGTGCTAGCTCCGTGCCGCCGGAGAAACGCAAGGAAATGCTCGCGGCCGTGTCACTCACTGTCAGTCGTCGCCTTCACGTTCTTAGGCTGAATCTAACGATGACTCTATTTTAGTGTTTTAAAATTAAATGGTACACCGTAGATAGAAAAATAGTTGGAATACAGTGATGAGGATGGAAGATGAGGGTACTATTGCCTTACTGTTTCCATCTTTTTTATTTTGCGCACAGGTTCAGCTAGCTTGCGTACGTTTCATGCATGACCATCAGTCATCACGGGGAGCTAGGCGAACAGCAGCTGGACAATGTCTATGTCCATCCAAATATTCAATCCAAGTGCTAACTGCTACTCTGACTGGACGACGACGTCTCAGCCGAAGCAGACCGTGATTCAGATGAACGTGCACGGTTTTTTCGCGTAAAGCGTAACGGCCAACGGGGTCCTGCCATCCAGCCGTACTGGCAAAAGCGCGCAGTTCATGTCTATGTGCATGCATGCTTGCACTGAAGTATATGAGCGTCTCTATATGAAAAGTGAAAACAGTACAGGTGCATCTGATGTGGCTGGTCGGATGATCATCACTGCTTCCTCCGTTCTCAAACAGACCACGTTGGGAAATGGACATAATCAATGTTTAGAATTTGATTGCTAGTATACATAAAAGTATCAATATTTGTCACATTAAAATGGTACTAGTAGATTTGAGCGAAAATAAAAGGAAGAATTCTATTTTTAGCTATCGAAATTTTGTCAGACTAATTAACTGGAACACGATTCATTTGTCCATCCAACCCAAGCAAGTACCCAACTATTGAAAACTGGAAAACATTTCTTCCTCTAACTAGGTTTAAAGGTGGTTTTCTAGTGTTTGACAAATGTGTGCTGTATAGAGTGTTCCAAAGGAAGAAAAAGAAATGAGATGGACCAATGAAACATCAAATATATGCTATCTTCCAGAAAGATATTGTCCCATCACAGCCGCAAACCCGTAACTCTCAAACGAATATCTTAGCGCGTGTCATTGACCAGATGAGAAGTTATCACATCGGATCTTATGCCCCTTTCCTTTTGCTCGCTCCTAGATGTATTATAAGTACAAGAGCAAGTATGTATTATAGCGTGACGTAGGCAGGCTGTAAATGATGCCATGTCAGATTTGCAGTGACATGGAAAAAAAAAGAAATGGAAAGAGAAGGAAAACAGACTGTTTATTTATAGCCAACTCAATGTGGACTGCTCATAGACTCCAAGACATTTTGTGTGTAAGAGAGGAGGGCCAGTATTAAATAAACGGCTTACAACATGAAAGAGTTGTCGTATGAATGAGTTTTTAGTTGGCTATATATCATGTGGTAACATCATATAGCCCATAGTGTGTTTTATTATTAACCTTGCTCTAAAAAAAACTCGTTAGATCCAGTTAACAGAACGGTCCTACAAGTATATTATAAGAAACAGGGATACTTTATATAGTTGCATAAATAGGTCATGCGTAGAGGCATACTAATAGCTAGCAGCTAGCACCCCACATACACCACATCATTTGCAACATTTCTTACAGGCATTTCCAAATAAAGATGACGAGTCATGGTACATCTCCATGTTAAATGAATCAACATGAAAACACAGAACTATATAATGCACCAACCTTGATACTCACTCCTACTAGGTAGGAGTAATCGACCTCTCTCTTAGCTTATCGATCAATTTTCTAATCAAGCAAAATTAAAGCCAGGTCGGTACTTATGGGAGATGATGACTGAGCAGATAGAAGCTTACGCTTACGGAACACGCTCTGCTCTGCATCTGCACAGCGGAAAGGAAAGGCGGTGGCGGCTTTGGGCCGCTTTCTGCCGTAGGGCTGGGCGACGCCTCCGGACTCGGGGACCCGGCCCCCTTGCGCCTTGCGGCACGCTGCTTGCCCCCCTACGCTTCCAGGCATGCGTTGCCCTCCTGCTGTCAGCTTCCAGGCATACGTTCAATTCCCTGCTGATGCTAGGTATCCGTTTGCACAGGATAGGTTGCCATACATGACGGGCCCATTCTCTGCGCCTACGCCTCCGTGTTATAGTACTACTGATCTCTCTGCACGCTACTGCTAGGGCCTAGCTAATTTGTTCTTCTCTTTTGTTGATGGAATTGTGCCTACCCAGATGGCTTGTGTAGACCCCCAGTCAACAGATTGCCGCCCGTGTTCTATGCTGGTGTAATCAAGTGCTACGTACGTTGCTTCGTGTGTGATGATGCCGGTGTGGTCAAGTGCTGGTGCAGCTTTGCAGTTGCTCTTTGCTTGTGTGGTCATTAATTACAGTCGAGTATAGTGGATCCACTATCCAGACTCCATAGCACTAGCAGTTTAGCAGCACGATCCTCGCTCGTCTTCAGTCTCTCCCCTGCCATCATGCATGGCTACCTCTTTATCAGCTAACCATGTCTCCCCTCTCTGGCGGTCATCTACTACTGCGCGCGCCGCTCGGCAAACACTAATGCCATTGTCCCACCGGTCACTGGCTCACTGCTCTCTGGTGCCTCTTGTGATCTTGTCTAAGCCTATTTTTTTAGAAACCGAGAATATCTTATTTATAATTTTTGGTGATTATATTCCAAAACTTACAAAGACATCCTTAAAATAAAAAGATCCTACTAAGAAGTATCTTTCTTTCGGGCTCCAATACTTAATGGGCCAAGCTTGGATGAGGCCCTGGTCTGTCTTGATGAGTGGCTAACTACTGCATGGGCTCCTGTGGTTTACATTTGGAGAAAAAGGTCTATTTTGACTCCTTGAACTATCACCCAAGTTGGAAAATCTTCAAACCTTTTTGGAACATGAACAGTATGCTTCGCAAAAAAAAAAAAAAGGTGCGATGACGAAAAAATCGGACCAGTACATTGTACATATATATACCAGTAGATCACAGAACAAATTGAATGGCACGTAAAATGGGGATTAGCAAAAAAAGAAGCGTAATAATGGGAAAACAGACACGCACGCCATTTTTCTGCTGAACAAAGGAATTGAACCATGCAAAATGGACCGTCGAGACCGCCGTTCCCTTGACCAAATGATCAGTAATTGACGGCGGAGCACTTGCGGCGGACCTCGCCCTCCTTGCCGGTGAGCAGCTGGACCTCGCCGAGGCGGCGCATGGACTGGGCGAACTGGTGGACGAAGAACTGCGACGGCGCGTTGGCGAACGTCTTGACGAAGCCTCCCGTCATGGGGTCCGCGAGCAGCTTCTGGTCGGTGTCCAGCAAGCCCCTGCCGCGCATCAGGTTCCGGTAGTACTGGTTGTCGAACGCCGTGGGCGTCTCGCCGTCGAGCTCGACGTACTCCCGGTCGCCGCCGGCGCCGCACTTGCGCCGCAAGAAGTCGCCGAACTGGCGGTCCAGCGTCCCCGCCCGCCGGCGCCCGCACAGCCCCGGCGGCTTCGTCACGGCGCCGCACGTCGCGCGGCCGATGGTGTGCGCGCCGGAGAGCACGACGAGGTCCTGGACGTTGAGCCCGTTGGACTGGAAGAAGCCGACGAGCTCGCCGATGCTCTCGCCGCCCATGGGCACGTACCGGTCGGCCGCCTCCGCGCTCGACTCCTTCCCGTCCCGGCGCCCGTACTTGAGCGACCAGTACGGCACCCCGACCGCGGCGGCGGCGTCGCGGGCGGCGGCCGCCAGGATGTCGGCGCAGGAGACGGTCGCGTGGCACGCCGCCTCCAGCTCCGTCTTGATGGACTCGATCAGATCGAAGCCGCGCAGCGTCCTGCTCGCCTCCGCGTACTTCTCGCTGTGCCCGGGCACGTCGATCAGCACGGACCCGTCCACGCCCTGCAGGGCATTCCGACAGCCATGGATGGTCATCATCATGTATATATGTGCAAATGAGTTGATACATGTGTATGATGATGCATCCTGACGACGACGTGTTCGATCGCCGAGAAGTCTGTTACGTAGTACGTACCCCGACGGCGAAGTCGTGGAAGAAGAGGCGCATGATGCTGGCGGCGAGGGTGTAGTCGGCGCCGACGGCCTTCCTCACGGCCTTGCCGACGATCTCCTCCATTTTCGGGCACGACTCGCTGTAGTACCCATAGTCGAGACCGTCCACGGCCTTCCGGTACGCCGGCTCAGTGTAACTGACTTCCGGGCCGCCTCCGCCGCCGTAGCCGTTCGAACCCGCAGGAGCGTCGCCGCCGCCGCCGTAGCCGTTGTTCCTGGCGGCCTCCGCGGAATCGCCTTGGTTGCCGTCGCCGTTCGCGGCCACCGACGAGACGGCGAGGAGGAGGAGGAGCGAGGCGACAGCGGGCGTCCTCCTCATCTTGCTCTGCCGATTGATGAGGCTTCTTTGCTCGTGGTGGATCGATGCCATTGACCTGAAGAAGCAGGATACTTATACAGCAGCCGTGCTGTGTTTTGTGCCCGTACATGCAGGCACGCACGTAGCACCTAGCTTGCAGCGACGTGAGGAGCAACACAATGTTTTTTGGCGATCGGCAACACATGGATGGTTTGCACGTAGGGAGGGCTGTTGTTGGAGCAATCATTGAACAATCTTCTTGAGTTGCTGTCACCATTTGACCCATAAAAAAAGAAAGA
This sequence comes from Paspalum notatum, assembly GCA_022530915.1. Lineage (NCBI taxonomy): Eukaryota > Viridiplantae > Streptophyta > Magnoliopsida > Poales > Poaceae > Paspalum > Paspalum notatum. Next base: position 45,566,330 of record CM039685.1, read on the forward strand.
AAATTGAGGTGTGTCTCCATTGTAGTCTGTTGATGACGGGGCCGTTGCTACAAGTTGGCATGATTTCTGTTAGAGCTTCACTTGCCATCATGCCTTCGTACGTGTGGTCACCAACTCCCTTATCATGTGTTATCACCTGGTAGCAGAATAACGCAGTGCACCTGAAGAGAAAAATGGGTGTTTTCAGCAAGTGGCATTTCAGTTCGTCGTGGAGTCATGAATTTTGCCGTGAGGTTGTTTTATTCTTTTCGGCGTTTGCAGAGCGGCAAACAGAGCCTTAGTTAATTTTGCACTTGAGAGCACATTTGCAATAAATGAAAAAAAAAAGACAGGACTGTTGTCTCGGTGAAAAACCTACGTGTGTCATCAAGTTTATACATGCGACTTAGTTTTTAAATAAACTTAATGAATTCAACCTATTCTAGCATCCGTATACCGGCGAAACTCTACAGTGATAGTTTTTAAACAAACTTAATGAATTCAACCTATTCTAGCATCCGTATACCGGCGAAACTCTACAGTGATAGTTTTTAAACAAACTTAATGAATTCAACCTATTCTAGCATCCGTATACCGGCGAAACTCTACAGTGATAGTTTTTAAACAAACTTAATGAATTCAACCTATTCTAGTGTCCGTATAGCAGCGGAACTCTACAGTGATGTCAAAATATACAGGGTCAATACTCAGAATACCAGCAGGGAACATGCTCCCCTCTACCTGAAGCGAACAAGATGCAGCAAAAACCCTAATACCAGCTTGACATTCAGCGAAACTCTATTCTACCAATGAACTCATGCCACACTACCCCGTAGAAAAATAAGTCAGGGATGATTTCTCGGGCAAGCCCTTCACTCTTCTCAGACTACCTCTCAACTGTCTCAAGACTCGCAGCTAGCAAATCGTTCCATGTGTCCGTAGGTCCTGGCAAACACCAATGCATGCAATCATCGTGTTTTTTCCCACCAGTTGTTGAAGGGTGAGCATCAGCTCTGAATTCACTCATGCGAGTGATGTCCAGAACTCTGAAAGTAGACCCTTCAAGAGCCTTGATCAAGTGTTGGTTTACCAGGCGTGCTTCTACATTCGTCCCGTTGTTGTCCAAAGAGAAAAATTCTTCCACCTGGACATTTGATCCCAATTTATCAGTCCAAAGAGAACAGACTTGGCAGCAACACTCAAAACATTTGCCCATTGATATCCAGACACTTTAAGAAATGAAATAAGGGTTTGAAAGAAGATTATTATTATTATTTCAACATAGGTTAATAGATTCTGGAAAGTTAGTTTAGCTTGTCCTTCAGTTGGTAAATAACTATGGTGGACATGCAATCGAAACTGTTCACAAACTGAGCGCAGAGGATAAAGCATGAAAAACTGCATCATTTTTGTATCGGTTGCCATGCTATCCTTTGTTATCTAGGTCAATATAAAAGCATACTGCATAGATAGGAAAAAAGTGCAAAAGAAGGTGTAATGGGCTGAAAAAATCAGATCCCTTCAGTAAAAGGTCTAGCCATCTAGGTTAATGCAAAAAGAATAATCAGTTTCTTATTTCGTTTCTTTGGGATAAAACAGATGCGGCTGATCTAATTCAGATGGAAGTCTTCTTTGCCACAAAAAGATAGAAGATCTAAAAACAGAGGGGTAGCACACATGCCAATTGAGGTTCAAACCAAATTAAATAAGAAAAGATGACATGCTTTTGGTAAACAAGATCATCATGCACTTATATTATGATCTTCAATAAGCCTTTTCTCATTCTTTATATTACAATTGCACGACCAAATAACACAGGAACACAGGAAAATGAATTATTTCAGCACATCGTACATCCATGACTGCATAATATGCATTTTGTGGGAAAATTTTGAAGAAACAGAAAGCTTGAAGGAGGTGGTGAAATGATTGCTAATTAAGCATTGCATGTACTCAGTACCTCTTCCAACAACAAGGGCTGGTTGCGTTGACAAGATCCGCCTTCATTCCAGTCACCACCTTCAAAATGTCTGGGAGATTGAGCGCGGAAGAGTTTTATTGTGTTTGGTCTCATTGCTTTGTTCGCAAATGTTATCTGACGGAAATTATTTATTCAGAGCATGAGAAAGATAAGTTGAATATCGTTGTGATAGATATACATGATATACATAAGTGGCAGGAGATACAAATGTCGTAAATCCGTTCAGATCAAATTAACATGGTAAAGAATATAGGAGAACTGGCAAAATACGTCAATTTGTTGATGTAGAATATCAATCTCATGGGAATGTACATTACTTTTGTATAACATGAAGAAACAATGCTACTGGCATACCATGTGTTCAAGAGCCAAATCCAGTCCAGCAGGTGGCAGCAAGGGAGGTACAACCGGCTCCCCTTTCTCAAAGAATAGCAGCGGTGATTTTATTGGATCAAATTTTGAGGGCGCCCACCACCTTTGTAGAGAACAAACAAATGAAGCCAGTGAAGCATAGTATCTGCTTACATTTAAAGCAAGAGAAAACATATTTGCAGGAAACCGTGGCTGAGGTGATAGGTTGGCCTTCGTTGTATCATTTTGTGTGTACAAACTATCAAAGCAGACCAACAAGCACGTTAGCTGTGGCTAAAATTCAAGGAAATTGCAATGCTCTCAGAAAGATACACATTGAGCTGAACCACAATCCTTTCCATCACTAGTAGGCTAAGCAAATGTTATTTAGTGGCACCTACCAAATCATGTAAGAAAATTGTCAATACAATCATTGGTTTCTGAAGTATTAGCTTGCTGCCAACATAAATTGTGAACAATAAGTAGTCTCTGAAGGGAAGACTACAGCCCTTGAAATCTTGAATTGTATAACAACATACTTGTTGATCTTTCAACTTATCATGTCCATGTCAAGGATAGAAATTGTAAAATCCTGTGAATTTGGCATCACACGGAAAAATTGTTGACATAACGAATTGTATAACAACATACTTGTTGATCTTTCAACTAATCATGTCCATGCCAAGGATTGAAATTGTAAAAGAATCACGTGGCAAAATTGTTGACATAATGTTAAATTTGTTCATGAATAATGATGTTCACGTACCAATGCCCAGTGTTGAAAATAAGAACGTCATGGAAGCTACATGCCTCTACCCATGTTTGGTCAGGAATGTCCACATCAACTCTGTAACCTTGCTTATATCCAAGAGATTCTAGAGAGCCTCCATTTGGACTCGCTGACCACCTACAAAATGAACGATATGGAGTTTGATCAAAGATGACGAATAAGAAATGCAAGAGTGTCGCCATGCACAAAAAAGTTATGAACCAGTCTCTTACAGCAAAAAATATAGAGAAACAATAATGAAAATTTAAAGAAATATTGGACTGGTAAGAGCATACTTTTGTTAATATTAACCCAGTTTTCTTAAACAAGGTAGCAAGAATGGTCTACTGGAAAATAGTTCAAATTTCAATGCTCCAACTTACACTTAAGAGTTCTGAACAGAGAGCCAGATATACAAAGCTGAAAATAAATTTCTGGCATAAATAGCGATGCAAGTAGGTCATACGTCCAAATAACCATTTTGTATGCTAATCCAAATGAAATGACACTTCTTACCTACCATAGCGTACCAAGAGATTTGTCCTGTGGTATGCCACGGTGACGTTATAGCGTAGGAAGGTAAATCCGCGGTCTGCCCCTGCAGGACGCCATTTGCGAACCTCGCCACTGACTCCCCTGAGCATGCAGATTAATGAGGCAAACATGTTGCGGTTCAACGAATCCCCCACAAATCCTGCAACAGAAGTATCGAACAACTATCACTATCAGAATAGCACGACAGGTTTCAGAGACTATGCGCGCGGGCATGTGGTACTGCATCAGAATTTGAAGTTTTGATCAACCTTGCTTCTCCATTTGGAAAATTCTCACAATGAAAACAGAGTGGAAACAATGCGTCATACCACCAGAGCAACATGCTACAGCCCTAGAAGTGAAGTTGGAAAATTTCTTACAACTACGCCCATTAGATTATGCGGCATAATCATATTCATATTTTGCCAGCGAATCCAAATGGTGGTCATCAACACCAAGTGTCCAAGTAGCATCTCATTTCTCAGGAATTTCTCAGAGATAACAGTATGGGAGATGAAACGAACCGATATTGGTGTTCCTGTGTCGCTCCAGGAACCGGCGCGGGTCGAGCCTGGGGAGCTCGCATCCGGTCCCAGAGGGCTTCCACCGCCACCGAAGCAGGTCGCGGCCGTTGGCCTTGCCGTTGGCAATGCAGTTCCAGCCCTTGAAGATCTCCTTGCATGTGTGGTCGTAGCGGGGCGAGGACTCCGCGGGGCTGTCGCGCACCCACTCGCCGGCGGAGTAGTCGCAGGCCTGGGAGGGCTTGCGCGTCGGGGGGAGGGGCGGATGCGAGGGCGATGAGGTGAGGTGGAGCAGCAGCAGCAGGGGAAGCAGCATGAGAGGGATGATGAGGGCGCGCCGCCGGGCCCCCGCGGCCGGGCTCCTCGCCGGCGGCGGCATGGGAGGCGGGCTGGCGTGGGTCTCCGGCGAGATTGGACGACCGGGGCGAGGCAGATTGAGCGATGGCTGCTGGGCCTGCAGAGAAAATTTTCTTGGCCATGAATCGACAGCAAGAAAAGCCCAGCAAATCAAGGATACACGGCCATACCACTTAACAGTACCTGATCCTCTCAAAAGAAAAAAGAAACTTAACAGTACCTGATCATGCATGGCCCACCCAACTCGACACATTCGAAAAAACGCAACAGGCGAACACGGGATGTTTTTTTTTTTTACCCGCAACGATAAACGGACCAGACATGAACTATAATTTTTGACGCAATCTGAAAAAATCTAACCTGACACGTCACGGAGTGTGCGGGCCAATCGGACCGTCCTTAACAATATGCGGTCCGACTTTGACCCAATCCGACACAGTCCGCTCAACACTGAGACCATCCCCAACCATTGCCTAAAAAGTAGCGCTACAGTGTATAGACGACCATTTTTCCTAAGCATTAGGGATAGCCTGAGGTTCCTCGCTGGGGATGGGGCAAGGGGATGTGGCTGATGCACTGGCATCTGGATGTGCACATTACCTAGTGCCTCACCATGGCGCTCTGCGCCTCTGCCGCACCTGGTGGAGAACGGCGTTGGGGAGCTGCAGTCCCTGCCTGGCTGCGGCCTCCATGGAGGCACCCCCACCGGCCACCAGGGCTCCCACTCTGCTGAAAGGCTCAAAGCATTATTAACACCTGCAGATTCAAGTGCTGGCCATTCATCTGCCTCCATAATTCTGATTATTTTTGAATATTCATGTCCCAGTACACATTTGTATCTACCTCTCTACATTAAATTTGTAAAAAAGCATTGTCAATTTAATTCAAAAACATTGAAACAACGAACTAGTACTCAACCACAGTAATTTCCTCCTTCCTCAATTTGAACAGAGGGATGGAGGATCAAAGAGCTGAAGCATTGAAGTGCTGCTAGTCACAAGAGCATGTCTCAAGGAATCTATAGAGGCAGCACATTCATGGTTTCCTACCCCCTAGAGAGTACATAATATACACAGAAGCAGATACTACATACACACACAAAGAGAATACATATCAGGTCCCTCAGAGTTAAGTGTGCGCCGAGGATCAAGCAACAAATTTCAGGCAGCGAGTATCATTGTGTATGACTTGACAGCGGCATGAACAGAACCGTGTTCCACACCTCACGCATGTGTAATTTGCAGAACTCCCGCAAACTGAACAGTAATGGCGTCGAGATGAGGTGCTAGGTGGACCCACAGCAGCCCTCAAGTATGTTGGGACATGAGGAGGAAGTGGTTCCAGATTTGCCTGTTACATTTCCAGAGTAAAAATATTTTTGAGTACCCTACTTGCAAAATAAACATTACAGGAAAGAAACTTTAAACTTGCACCATAAGATTAATTACTTCGTGTAATACATCCATGAATGATCTTGCCGCCCTCTTCTCTAACGCTTTCCCTTGCCTTGTTTTGCGTTTCATAATTTTGGACTGCTTCTTCTGCATGAGAACTGTACAAAGGAAAGCAGAAAACAAAAGGATGACTACTAGGTCACAACATCATTGAATTTTAATTATTTGTGGGTAGAGCATTCAAATTTAGTGGACATCCAAAAATCCACAACCTAAAAAGCAACAATACTATCCGTTTTTTTTTTTTTTTATCATCATCAAAGTTTTTCCAAAATGTAAACTGCTATTGAGTTATTATGAACCTCATCCTTTTTTGACATCATGGCATTACACGAAGATAAATGACTAAGAAACTGACCAGGGTCTTCCTCATCTGTGGATCCATACTCATCATCATTAAGATCTACCACGTCAACCCCAGCATTATCACTCTCAAGAGCTTCAAGGCGAGCTAATGCAGCCTGCATGACATTACAGAAAGGGAGATGTTCATAACAGGGCAGGAAAACAGAGTATGATTTCAGATATAATGAGAGATCAGTAACAATAATCACAGTAAGGATCTCAATATGAAATGATACCGAGTTAACATGTTGAATTCTTCATAATTTATCATGAACTGTAGAATGGCTGAGTTAAGAGGATCTGCGCCTCAATATGAGGGCGGCATTACACAGTATAGTGGAGCTTACAGCCACTAATCTACACGTGTCTATTTCGATTGCAAGCCACAGTGTCTGCTTAAACATATACAATGTGCTGGACTAGGTGAAAATTAACAAGGTAAAGCCCCTTTCTATAGTTGGTTTTATGAAAATACAGAGGAAGAAGACACACAGCGCAAGATTTAAGACAGGGCTCCTGTTCCCTCTAGTTGTTTATTTGTTCTCTGGCAAGGAGTCTTCCTATGAGAAAAGGCACAAGCACAAATTGCATGTGGCACATAAATAACCAGCGAAAATCAAGAATAAAACTCGTTTCCCAGAACATCTTGTAGAGCATACATTACCAGAACTATTTGTCAATGAGGCCAATCCCTTCCTCTAAAAAAAAAAAAATTACAGAAGCAATAACAGGCAAATCCCCTCAAATGGTGGTTCTGTTATATCCCCTGAATATTACTGGAGCAATTTCACCACACATGAGCATACATGTAAATAGGTAGGGTTAAGTGCACATGCCAGCTTTGCAATTGAAACAACGACACACTGACTGCTCGGACAGCAAAGGGAAGTGCCGATCCACCTCCTCTTGGAAATTGGGATACCTGAGCGCGGTTGTCCGAGCTGGCGAGCGCGGACGCCATGCGCGTGGCCATGCGGCGCGTGCGGGTGCTGGTTCGGCGGAACGGCCCGACATTCTCCTCCTCCCCGTCCATCTCCAGGCGCCAACGGCAGCAGGCAGCCGCCGGCGGCCCTTGGAATGGATGATCCGGCAGGTCCCGGAGGCTTGGGCGTGTGGGATCGAGCGGCGGGCGCCGGCGCTGGTGATGGCTGGTAGGCAAGGGGGTCCGGCGACAGGTACGGCGGCGGCGTCCGTCCGGTGGGTGGGTCGCTTCTACATTTTAATGGTTGCTCCGAGCGTGCGGTGGCCGTCTTCGGATGGGTTACTGGGCTTTGGCTACGAGTGGGATGTTGGGCCAGGCTGTGGCGGTGGTGGGCCGTGGGCCGTGGGCAACCAAACGCACCCAAAAAATGGTCGAGGCCGTGTGGTGTGACTGGTGTCCTGCCTGCCGTCCTGCTGTGCTGCCGGAAAGATCCATCAAGCAAGCAGCACGTCTCATTTCCGGTTCATGAGTAGGTAAAAAAAAAAAAAAACTGTCACCGCCTCACCCTCGCCGGAGCGGAGACCGATGAACGAACCCAAGAAGTAGCCGGCCGGCCGGGGCCGTTCATGAACCATGCCCGTGAGTTCACACCAGCAAAGGCGTACGTTCAGTTAAGCATGACCTTGCGCTGCTGGTACTGGTAGGCCTGTAGCATGCATTGACGACCAGAGGGAGTAGTACAATAGTATATGCCATCGCCTCGTCGGGGTTGTTATATTTTTGTTGAAATGAACGCATGCAATAACTGAACAAGGACTCGCTGCACCCATTTACACTGATGAAAAAATGAGCGTTGGAGAACAGTTACTACAGTTGCTCTTGCTGCTGGACCGGATCAGGATGCATGGGGCAATCCACCTGCTGTCCCGCTGCACAGTCGCAAGTCAACGAGCTGCATGTGCGGGCGAACCGTCGGACCAACCAACCCCGGCCGGCCCAAGATTAACCACTGCTAGCTCCAGTTTTTCTTTCTCCTTTCAACTTTTGATCGAGAAACAGTGGCCTGCATTTTCTATTTTTTGTGTTCGAATCAATATGATGATGATGATGATCGAAGCCATCGGATCCGATGGGCCCGTCCTTGTCTGATGCTGCGTTCAAGTCTCCGTGTCCGCACGCCGCGTTTGTTTCAGTGGCGTCGTCCTGCCTGCTGGCCGGACGTTCGCCTCATCGCCTGGACATGCATGCAGACAGTAGTAGTAGACGACGTCGGTTGGTTAGTTGGTTTCGATCGGTGTGTACATGCTGCACACATCCTGGGGTGTGTTTAGAACCCTGAAATTGGTACTGTTCCGAACTGAAAAGCACTGTAGCACGTTTCGTTTGTTTGTGGTAAATATTGTTCTATCATGGTCTAACTAGGCTCAAAAGATTCGTCTCGCAAAGTACATCTAAACTGTGCAATTATTTTTTTATTTCATCTACATTTAGTACTCCATGCATATGCCGTCATTTTGATGTGACGGGGAATCTTCTTTTTGCATAGTGAAATTTGAGAGAACTTTTTGGATTCTAAACACACCTCTGGACTGTAGGTTGAATTTCTGGCCGCATAACAACAACGCCACGGCAACGGACAAACGATCCAGATGTAAAGTGCACTGCCGTCAGACGCGTGTGTTCCATCTGTGGTTTTTTCAGCCCCCAGAGCCAGCTCACGAATCTGACTTTGCATATTCTCGCATTGTATGATTTGTATACTGTATATGGGTATAGAGTCAGATCATCAAACTCGATCAGGCGAGAAGATGCTCGTGTACACGGCAGGGTAGGCAGGCAGCTGATCTGACAGTACTCTGCGCGCCCTCATCAGCTGTTCTCTAACCATCTTCTACGGGTGTGTTTAGAGGGTTGAAAAAAACACTGTTCCGGACTGAAAAGCACTATAGAACTACTGTAGCATTTTTCGTTTGTTTGTGGTAAATATTGTCCTACTATGGCCTAACTAGGCTCAAAAGATTCGTCTCGCAAAGTACATCTAAACTGTGCAATTATTTTTTTATTTCATCTACATTTAGTATTCCATGCATGTGCCGGCATTTTGATGTGACGGTAAATCTTCTTTTGCATAGTGAATTTTGGGAGAAATTTAGTGTACTAAACAGGGCCTACGTTTCGTTTCATCACGCACACGTAGCTCATCCATCACTGGGCTTGGACGTACGACGCGTTGAGGCGGGACCGGACAACCCGTCCGTCCATGATTCACGGATAGGATAGGAGTACCTACTACTATCACCGAGCGAGGAGAGGCCGCCGCCCGCCGGGCGTGGGAACTGGGAACGAGTGGCGGCACGCCGCAGTGCCGTTTGTCCGTTCGTCTCGCGTGAGGCTGAGCCTCCCCAATGGGGATAGATATAAAGCTGTCTATAGCCCAAATTGATACGGTAACGCTACGCTACTGTAGATAAAAAAAATGTAGTTGAAATAGTGGATATGCAATCTTTTTAGACAATGGTTGGGATGTTCTGACGACCTCAACGCACGCACGCACTCGCAACCATGTCCCATGTCTGCAACCACCATAGCTAGGGTGAACGAGGTCCGGTCCTAGCACCTCCTGATTTGCTGATGTGCAGCTGCGTATCGTCCTGCTGCATGCATCGATGGATGGATCATCTTCTTCGTGTGAGCGAGACGACCGAGTCGGCTCTGCTGAAACTGAAACCTAGCGTCGCAATGAGTGAATCCAGAGAGCAGGTAGCCCTCGGCTGGCTGCCTATGCCGACGTACTGTACTCGTACAGGAGAGGTTTTCGTGTGAATTCAGGGGCAGTCCGACTCCGAGGTGCCCTCGACCGTGTGTTGCGTTGTGCTGTGTCAGCAAAGGAGCAGGCGAACCAGAACATCTGAGATACTCACCACCGTACGTACCCGCCCGTCCATCTCGTCTGCGCCCTTATTTGTCACCTTCCTCGCCCCGCGGTCAAAAAGGCGCTCACGTAGCGACGCGGTGTCGCCCCGGCCCGCTCACGGGGGATGACGGGATCTCGTCTCATCTGCCACAGTGCCAGTGGCACCACCATTTCTCTTCTGAGGCATCGTCCGGTTCCTCGTCCTCCTGCCTGTCACCACCACCCCTCCGCCGCGGTCATCTCATGCACCGCAGCCTTGACAACTTGGCTAGACGCCGCGGTTCGCCGCAGCTGCGTGCGTGCCGGTGTGCCTCTACTCTAATGCTGTCTGGTTCCCCAAGAGAGGTTTTTTCGACACAGATGCCGCACTGTAGATAGAAAAAAAATAATTAGAATAATAATAATAAATAGGATTTAAGGAGTTTTATTGGCGACAGCCTAACAGACCGTTACTGTTGGGTCAATAAATTAAATCGGCACGTTTTTTAGTTCGACCGGGGCGTGACGTGAAAATGGCTGTGTGTCGGCAAGTCAAGGTGACCAAGACCCCCACGAGGAGCCGATCGAGCTCCATGCCTCCATCACCTCTCTCTCTCTCTCTCCCTCCGCTCTGCTCCCGTGCTTGTCTTTTGCTGCGTCCTTCGTCCAATCCGTGTCTGCACGCCTGCCCGCGTTTCCTCCTGCCTGACGGGCTCCGACGCCAAATACCGACAGCGTGATCCGTCTAACCCATGACTTTGCTGGCACGGATCACTGCCCTGCACACGCCCGGGTTGGGTTCAACTTGTGGCCGCATAAAGCCAGTGCAGGAGACAGATGATGAAGCTAGCTAGGTGTAAAGTGCACCGCCGTCAGATACGTCCATGTCGGTTTTCAGTCACGGGCCTCAACTCTGACTTCGCCATTCCTTGTATACAAATCTACGACCGTCAGAGGTTTGAAGTGTGTGTGTGTGTGTGTGTGTTAGAAATGCAGTTCTGAAAGATGCCCGTGTTCATGTTCATAGGCGGTCAGATTCGTCAACACAGCGCTGCGCGGCGTTGCGTCCTCCGCAATCCTCAGTTTATAATAAACTTAATTAAAAACATACCAAAATTCTAGCAATGTGCACAGCAGGCAGCGATACGGTGGATTAAAAACAGAGGGGCCAGCGTGATCTTATTTATTCTCTAGCAGGGGTGTGTGAACAATGGATCTTCTGAAAGTTCGTTTAATTTAGGTGCGCCGAGGAAACACGGCCAACTTATTTTGTTTGCCAGCGGCTTCACTGCAGTACGACTTTGCCTCGTTTACTCTTTCAGATATAATTTTTCAAGGTAAAGGTTGGCATCCGTAGACAATAGAACAGGCGTTTCAGCGGTCCAGTTCATACATATCACCCTTCAGCAATATGAAAACAGGCTCCATGGATTCTGTGCCGGCATGTATTCTGATAGCAGAACTCTTGTTTTGCTGCACCTGCATGCCGTCAGTGCAAAGGACAAGATCCAATGGATCAGGCCTGACGGCGTGCTACTTTATTATTCAACTTTAAAAACTTAAATACGTACTGTCCAAATCCTGGTGTTCATATGAGCTGAGCCACCACACCTGTCATTGCTTTGATCTCGGTGAAAATCACGCAACAAGTTTTGAACGTTTCTTGTCGCTGTTGCATGTTTGATCATACATGCAATGTATGGAGTATCCTTTTTTTCTTGAGTGCCCACATCATCCTCATTTTCCATCTGATCGATCAAGAATAAACGATTATATATATATATTTGTCAGTCTCGCCTGCTTCCATCAGACTTGTCACTGTCCAGTTTGGACGTGGAATATTATTTATTTGCAACAAGCACGATTTAAAAAAAAAAAATCAGATGAAGGAATGCGCGTTACAGTGCCAGCATGGCTTGCTCGTTTGAAAACAATAAGTCATGCTTTTAGAAGTTTTTGAGTAAATTTTTCTGATGATTTGTCCTTGTCTATTAGTTAAGGTATCAAATTCTCGACTCCTTTTGTTCAACGACACTTTTAAGAATCTTTAGAAGTACCAAATTCTGCCGATAATTCTCTTTTCCAGTGATGACCAATCACTGTTGTATTTAAAGCGTGGACAATGCATATATGCCCAATTGCCCATGCTGCTGCCTGTCATACGCATATAACTGTAACCATACGAAAAGGACAGCCTGATCCTTCAAATCCTGGAATATCCATGCGACCATGCTATGGCTTATGTCACGAAAAAAAAGGAAGGGCAATATTGAGAGGGGGGAAAACAGGAATTACGTCATACACCAAGTACTTTCGTGTTTAGATTATTTAGAGATTAAAAAAACAAACAGTTCCCCCCTTTTCATTAATCCAAATAGGCCCTCCATGCAAACTCCAGACGCAATCTTAAAAATGTTAAAGGTATCATATAATTTGCCATGCATCGACTTCAATTCTACTGTATTCTTATGGAAGGCAGATACGTACGTAGATTGAGTCCATCCACCGATCAGTTCGAACTTTGCAATGCAAGATCTACCAAAACGAAGGCCAATTATCCAATAGACAATTCCCCGGATATTTTGCAGTAGGCTGAGTGAACGATATCCCATTTTGCAGCAGAAGCTCTGAAAACCCCAAAAGGCGATGTTTCTGTTATGCCATCGCTGTCAGGCACTCAGGCCACTGTTGAGTCCATATACCAACACCCGGATGATCCAAACCCAAGCAGGCCGCGTCCGCGTCCAAACAACAGTATAAGATCCCTGCGAGCATCTGGACAAAAGCACGGCGAGATTGAGTGGTGATCCCCGGGTTAATCTGTTGTTCACGCATCCATCACATCTATTAAAGTAAAAAATGTACTGTTAAGATACATTTTCTGGTAGATTTATGGGAACCAATTTAACGCTGTAGATGTTGTTGTGCTATTTTTTTTTATAAATCTAGCTAGTTAGAGTTAAGAGAAGTTTAACTTGCGAATAAAGTTTAAGACCGGGGGAGTAGAAAGTTAGAGGCACCTGAATTGGGTTGTTCTGAAGCTTGTGGATCGATTATTAGCTGCCTTTACTGACTGACTGACGGGTAGAGGTGGTTAGGATCAATTAGACGGTTGGTGCCTGATGATTGGCCCCAACTTATTGGTGCGACGCCTAGTGCACATGCATATATGGGCCTAATTTCATGTGCGTTATTATCTGCATAGATCGTGTTGTGCCTTAACGGCTTAAGCCTCGGTTGAACAAGGTACTGACCACTGGTTTGGCATCTGGTTTTCTGTACAGTGACTTATATCTAGCTACGAGTGGCTAGCTACCTACGCGCGAGGAACTAGCGATGAACATGCGTATTATTACCAGCAGTACTTCCTTCGTTTTCAAAAAATATATTTCACCTTAGATTTATTCTAAGTTCAAATTTTAAACTTTGGTCATGATTATAGAAAAGAAACTGATCATCTATAAAGTCAAATTAATGTCGTTAAATATGTTTAGATATTTGCATTTATTTGATATTGTCGATGCTAATATATATATATTTTTAAAAAACTTAGCCAATGCTTTGAACAAAGGAAATCTAGAAATGGTATTCACGCTTTGTTCACTCCATCTCCATGCACATAGGGGAGGTTCTCAGAGCCAACAGACTAGTGGTTTAACGCCATATAGGGGGATGAATATAATAACATTGATGAAAGTCGTAATCCAAGGAAATTTTATTATACTCGTAACAATTAATTCACAATTTTTAAGGTGGTCCGATGAGCGTGCCATGAATTTGGCATAATTAATAACACTTGCAATTCATATTGATCGTTTCTGTTCTGTTTTTTAAAACGTTTTGGTATAGTTTCCAGATTTGTGATACAGTTCCTGGTTTTAGCAAAATAAAAAAGTTACTATTTTCAACTAATTTCATAAATATGGGAAAATCCCGTGCCGATCGTTTTCGTTTTTCTGTATTGTAATACCGCACACTTGTGATCGTTTACATCCATAAGTGCAGTATCCAACTCTACACAAACAGAACAACTCTGGAGGTCTGGGCTATATTATTGAAAGACAAAACACCTGCTTCCTTGCAGACTTCAAGTGTTGCAGGTAACATTTGCTAGCTACAACCACAGCCATCTTTTTTGTACGCCGTTTTGCCTGCAGATAAAGTAATGCTAAACTACGTCAAGAAAGTAGGACGCTTGTATTAATTTCTGTTTTTTTTTTTCCAGTTGACCTATGCCTTAAAAGTGTGTCATCCAGCTTAGACGTGTATATACCCATCAGACTCGTTGAGGTGTCATCTCATCTGTGGTTGATCTTGTTTTTGTTATAGTCCTATTTGTTAATTAGTAGGATGACGTGAAGTTTGACTAAAGTGTCAAACACTAGCATGTACTATTAATCAAGTATCTTCAGGAAGGAAAGAGCTGCACTTTGGAATGACCTTGGCTAGGCACAAAAAGGCAGCAAAGATGCTAGTGCTACTAGCTCAATTATTTATGGGAAGCAGTACACACTAGTCTACCTAGATCATTATAGTAAGATAGCTAGGGATGAGGATTAGCTCACCAAACTGGTAGAAGCTTAAGATCACTTTATCTTCATGTACCCACACAAAATAAAGTTTATTGGGGGGATGGAATGTTTAGTGCCAACCAATCTCCTATATCTCCAAATCCAAATCCTTTCCGAAGCGTAAATAAATATACAGGGTGATTGTGATGAGTGTGGGCAGGTATACAAGCGGTATAATCTGCCCAAAAAATAAGCCAGAATGAAATAAAGCTAGTGGCTGCTTGAGAATGGACTCTGTACTTGATATGACCACGAATCGTGAGATTTGTCAAATGTCCAAATAAATTAGGAAAAAAAAATACATGCGCGGTTCTGAAATTTAGAGCGAGCCCGGCGGTATATAATTAACCAACCCATTAGCTGGATTCCTTTCATGATTTTTTTTTCATCTTGTGGTTTTTAACCTGACTTAAGATTTGGGCAGCGTACGAAATGCCATATTATTAAGGAAAATATAAAGAGTCGATGTGTAGTGTTCTTTAATTTGAACTGCAAAAGGACTTTTTACGATATCACATAGGTATGACTTCGAGGTACAAAACAACAAGATGAGAGTCACAAGACCATCCATGCAATGCACCTTGGCAATTGTTCTACGAGTAGGGATCAAATAAGACAAAAAACGCACAGGGATTTTTTTTCTACTACTCTCATACTTTGACATGCTTCAACGACACAAGTCTTGGGGTCGCAAGACAGTAAGCACCACATGCAGGCATATAAACGACACAGCCCTATACTAGTAGAGTTGTTGCCATTAGCACCCCATAATTCCCATCCGAAATTTCCAATTAGGTGAGAGATCGTAGGTGAAGGACTGCTTCGGTGTTCGGTAGCCCAACTCCAGTGACACTCCGGTTTAACACCTTATATCATTTTAATTAGCTCATACGTCTAGTCACACACTGACACGCACACACAAGAGAGAGAGAGAGAACAGATAGATGTTTAGCTTCTAACACAGTGCTGTCGCTGGCAGGTGGGGCCCCAGCGAAAAGCGGCAATGCAGGGCCCACATGTCGGTGTGACATTTCGTAGCCTGTTTGATGGACGATCAGGGAGGGTCTACCCAGCTTCGCAACCTATCGCCCTCCCGTTCCGTTGGTGTGAGTGTGACAAGAAGGTACTACCCCTGCAGGGCCTGGTGCGGTCGTCTGATCGAGCAGCAAGGACAAAAAGCGCCAACGCTTTGGAGCAGAAAGGAACTCGGCAGCGCCTTGTGTTTCGTTCCGTTGCAAAACGATCGTCACAAAGCCAGAAACGTTGTCGTGATGGTTTTGTGATACTCTCCTGCTCTTTTCCTTTCCCCAACTTTTGCCCCCCTGCGTCTTTAATCATGCCGTAATGATATTGCTGGGGTCGTGGGCTTTGACGTGCTGCTGGCACGGTGCATACAAGACGGCATTTCCTGGTAATTATATATTTTTCCCAAAGCTTAAGCCTACATTTGATACTACTCAGTCAGATTACCTCATCGCCAGCGTTGGTTGCGAACCGGAACCGGCCGGGGCGATTCATCCTGGCCATAGGTGGGCGTCGGAAAAGGGAGGAGATGAGATGATGGGACGGGGCCCGGCCCCGCGAGGTCAGCGACGGGACGGCGCCTGACAAGTTGGTTGCCGGGGCACGCCTTGACCGTGCGGCCCCACGCACGCTCCCGAGTCGAACGGACGAACGAACCCGTCGCGTCACCTTTTCCCAACCCCGCTGTCGGCCGATGCCCCACTGGCTCGTCCGTCCGACGTTGCATCGCGACGTCGAGGAGGGGACCCACGGTCGGCACGGCGGCGCGCGTCCGTGTGAACTGGGACTGGCCGGGACTCCGGTGGGGAGGGTACGGTGGGAGAGAGACGCGACGCGAGACACGCTTGCCTGCCACGTCCGTACGTGTGTACGAGAGAGCGCCGTCGTTCCCACTCTCATACTGTTCGTGCACTGTGCCCGCACGAACGGCAAGTTCCACCAGCAATGCATCACTAGCTCAAAAGTCCCAAACCCGGCCAACGTTCACGTACGGCTAGTTCAGAAAAGAGCACGCGAAGATCGTCGATTCCTTCTGGCTTCTGCTGCAAGCCCGCCGCGCCGGCCGGTGTTGGATCGTTCGATCGATCGATCGGTTGCTAGGTGCTAGCAAAGGTGGACGTGCACCTAGCAGCCATAGACATGGACGACGACCAGCCACAGCTAGAGCTAGTAGCAAAAAGAGGCTTCTTCAATTCCTGTTCTGCTGCATGCCGGATGCCCCGTTGCGCGCGGCACGGGGAAACCAGGCGTGGTGGCTGCCGCTGTGCATGCAGATCAGTCGCACCCACAGCCCCACCCCCAAAGGCCTCACTTTCCGGCATCGTCATTATTATCAACAAAAAGAAAACAACACACGCAGAAAACCTCGTCGCGTCTGCCACCAAAAATTAAAAGGGCCATCGGCCGGCCTACGCGCCGTGCTGTGTCTGTGTGCACACACGGCCGACGGCCGTACGGACGTGCTATAATAAATTAACGTTTCACCGGCCGGCGGCACCAAGACCCAGCAGCCAAGGCTGTGTTTAGATCCAAAGTTTGAAATCGAAAATCAGGTAAAATCTGCAAAAATTTGGCTAAAAATATCACATCGGATACTGTAGCACACTGCAGCACACTGTAGTACTTTTCGTTTGTTTGTGGTAAATATTTTCCTACCATGGCCTAACTAGGCTCAAAAGATTCGTCTCGCAAAGTACATCTAAACTGTATAATATAATTATTTTTTGATTTCGTCTACATTTAGTACTCTGTGCCGGCATTTTTGATGTGATGGAGAATCTTCTTTTTGTATAGTGTAATTTAAGGGGAAGTTTGGATCTAAACACAGCCCAAGTTTCACCACGGCCCCAAATAAACATGCACCTACGACACGATCAAAAAAATTTTTTTTTTTGACGTGTGACGAGGAACCATTTGGATGTGCCATTTGGTGAAGAGGACTCTGCTGGAAAGCACGACGTACGTATGAGACAGGACATACATATTCCTCTCGAGTTTTTTTTTTTCGAGCAATATTACGGCAACTGGAGACCTCCTTGCAACTTGTCTTGTCACCACATACTCGTTGAGGCTACTACGGCAGCCTATGGTGTAGCACGGTACTTTCTATATAGGCTGTGTTTAGATCCAAAAAGTGGAAGCGAAAAGCAGGCGAAATCTGTCAAAATTTAGCTAAAAACATCACATCCGACACTGTAGCGCACTGTAGCACTTTTCGTTTGTTTGTGGTAAATATTGTTTGTGGTAAATATTGTCCTACCATTGCCTAACTAGGCTCAAAAGATTCGTCTCGCAAAGTATATCTAAACTGTACAATTATTTTTTGATTTTATCTACGTTTAGTACTCCATGCATGTGCCGGCATTTTTGATGTGATGGGAATCTTCTTTTTGTATAGGGTGTGTTTAGGCTGAGTCCAACAGCACTCCCTATCCCCATTCTCTAAAACACTATTCCAACAACCCCCACTCACAGCTACAGTGCGTAACAGTGCAAAACAGTGCAAAACAGTGTTTTGGGGAACCCATTTAGGGAACCCCATTGGACTCAGCCTTAGATGGTTGAAAAAAACACTGTTCCGAACTGAAAAGCACTGTAGAACCACTGTAGCACTTTTCGTTTGTTTGTTGTAAATATTGTCCTACTATGGTCTAACTAGGCTCAAAAGATTCGTCTCGCAAAGTACATCTAAACTGTGCAATTATTTTTTTATTTCATCTACATTTAATATTCTATGCATGTGCCGGCATTTTGATGTGACGGAGAATATTCTTTTTGCATAGTGAATTTTGGGAGAAAATTAGGGTACTAAACAGGGCCATAGTAGAATTTGAGGGAAAGTTTGCATCTAAACACAGCCATAGTATCCTACTGCAACGGTGACGTGCTAGGCCCGAGCTATAGCGATGATGTGACGTCGAGGATTCTGCTACAGCAACTCATATCTGCATCGTCACAAGACTGTACATGCCCCTGCTGCAATACATTCCTACTACTGTGTACGAAATCGTGCGTGTCGGCCGTCGCCTGTTCGACCTGCCTCTTCTAGGGTAGGAGTACTTGATTTTCCCGGAACCTTAGTCCTTCTATGTTTGGATGCTGTTAAAAATATTAAATATAGTTTAATTAAAAAACTAATAACACATAAGGATTAAATGACGAGACGAATTTATTAAGACTAATTAATTCATGATTAACGAATTGTTACGGTAGCATCACATTTGATAATCATGGATTAATTAGGCTTAATAAATTTATCTCGCCGTTTAGTCCTTGTAATTAGTTTTATAATTAAACTATATTTAATACTTCTAACTAGCGGCAAACATCTGATGTGACTGGAGCTAAATTTGTTTGCGCATTGTAATAAAATTAAAATTATAAACGGTGGGATAGTGGTGACCATAGCTTAACGTTAATATAATAATCACCTGAGCGAATTTGTACCTCATATACAAAATTAAACTACATAGAAGATGATCTTGTATGCTCTCTTCATACCCTGATATGCATACTTCTTTGAATATGAACACACATTTTGCTTTATTGTTTAATTGGCCATCCAAAATACATTAGTTTTCTTAAGTCTATCCATACGCGACACAAATTCCCAAAAATATGCACATTATTCTTTTCCCCCAAGTAGTAGTATCCAAAATAGGTGCATTTTTAAATACATTAGGTGTCCGGTTATGGCCCATGTCAAATGGGCAAATAGTTGCTACACAAAGAAAAGGAATGATGGATTGCCCATTTGTGTTCCTTGCATTTTTGCATACAGGCTTGCGCCCTATCAGACACAACATCCGTTCGCATGCGTATGCCTAGTTGCCTACCCTATCCGTTCTGTTTCCTGCAGAAGTGTGGGCAATCACACACGCACGCATCCAATCATACTCGTAGAGGCGCTCTTGCTTATCCATGCGTCCATGATCCATCATCTTATTGTCTTTTTTTATATTGTTTCACCCATTCAACTAATACGTTTTTAACCCCAGTTACCGGGGCAAACCCAATACGGTCACTTCGATTTAGGTTGCCATGCAAGGTCATGTAGAGTTAATGAAGAAAGAGACGAGACTATTTATTTTGCAGGAAAACCATTTCTACACGAGAATCAGAAATAGAGAGATAGGATGATTGGACGGGGGAAGAGAGGGGATTAGATAGAAGATATAATCCATTATTGGAACATAGTTCTCACATATGGAGATGTTTGGTTCGACATGTTAGGCTTCATAGCGCTACCCAATCACGTAACTTCTTGTTTGGCTAGGGTCTGACGCAATGGGTAACGGAGGGATCTGATCTAGGCCCATATGGCATCAACGCCGCTCCTTTTCCCATCGTTTTTCCATTACGCCAATCATTTTCTCACATGTTTTCCAAGCCATGTAAATCAAGCAATGCAGGGAATTGTATATCCTACAACTTGTACTTTTGCATTACCTTTGCAGGAACACCAAACAATACCATAGTGTTTGGGAAATTATATGGTAGTTTGTGGTCTAGCATCTCAATTCACCCCTTGTTGGATCGAGACCAAAAGGGCATGTTTTTCGGCTACCTCATGACACTTTATTACCATTTTCCTTCCCTATGGCTTCAACCACCATCACATCACACTTTCACCTCAATCCTCCTCTTTGCATTTTCGGTCTCCCAACGCTAGAGCCATGACCACAACAAACTCTTTTGGTTTGATGCTCTAGCTGTCTAGCCGGCGGTCTCATCCACCACAATGGCTAAAGGATCTCTACTGTCGTATTATCATTGTATCCTTATTGCTCATTACCACCATTAACGAATTTGTCAACCTAGTAGCCTTCAATGTAAAATACTTGAAGATTCTATGATTCTGCTTAGAGAAGCTCTTTTCCAACCCCATAATCCCATAATCTAACCAAACCCCAGCCTCGTTGGATTCGAGAAAACCCACCTTAACACAAATAGATCTTAGAAGAGAATGGGTGGAGCAAAATTCATGAGATCGAAGAGGACCAAGCACTGTGAGAGATACATTCCATTTTTCTTATTATCGTGAAACACTTCGGTCCAAACCTATTTGTACAATTCTTGATCAAACTTTAACACCAGCTTGTTAGTTCGGTACTATGGTACACATTTTACCTTCCAAGAGGTAAGATCTCGAATGAATCATAGCCCTTCATTTATAGAATAGATAAACCCACTTAATAATAAAATAATAGTTAAAGAAAATAAAAACCGCTCCATCCAATTCGGGAGACGGGATTGGGGTCGCTCACTCGCTCCTCTCTTTCCATCTACGTGACAAGAGCACAACTGCTTTCCGTTCGATTTTCTTGCGTGCAGGCATGCAGCAACCGGCAACGGCAGCAGCATTCTTCGGACGACGGGACGAGCACATGCACATCTCTCACGGTAGGATAGCTGCCACTACCACATTCAAAACAAAAAAAAGCGGTCAAATAGACATGGTACATGACCATAATTAAGTCTGAGCTATTGTCAGTTGCCACGTAAAAAATACGTAAATCCTCATGTTATAAATGTTTTAGATATCACGTTACAAATATTCTGAGGTCACAAAACATCGCAGAAACTCTATACTCCACGTTAAAAAAAGGCGATCACACGTTAGTGCACCTAGATTTATTACACACGTTAGAATAGTATTATATCTTTAATTTGTCACGTCAGAAAAAATCACGTACTAAAACAGGTACACATACATATGACTACTATATTACGTTCACGGTAAAAAAGTCACAGACTGAATCTAAAAAAGTTGTATCAGGAAGCTCAAGAAGGATAACGTTAGTTAGATCTTTCGGAACATTATCCTTATTTTCCTTTTTCCCAAATTAAATAAATGAATAAATATTCATCATTATCCTAATCATTAAGATTTTTTTTTTAAAAAATAATTTTTTAGGTATTACTTCTTAGGAGGTAATACTTCATTTAAACCACTTAGATCGACGGCTCATAGTTATTCCAGTGTACCGTAGGAGGGGCCGTTCGGTAATAATGTGGACGAAGGGGCTCATGATCAGTTTAATCACTAGATGAAGATAACAAATTGGATCCTCCATTGGCCCGGGCTGGCCCCATGCAGCAGGTCAAATCATTCCAGCTACTTCATTCGTTCGTTTCCCACAAGTCACAGCCATCAGCCATGGCGGGCCGAAGGCAGGAAGGATTCTGAATCCATCACCCATAAAAGGGACGCCAACCACTCTCTTTCTACGAACTCCATCTCTCTCCTCTCGTCCTCTCCCTCCCTCTCCCCCTCCTCGGCCCCAGTCTGCGCTGCCCTGCTCTACTCTACTCACTCCCCCCAACTGCCAGCCGAATCCTCTCACCTCCTCTGCTCAGTTCAGCCGAGCAGCTCCGCCATTCTCCAAGCACACCAACTCCTTCCACAGGTCGACGCAGTCGGTGCCATTGAATGCCCTCCCTGCCATCCCATGCACTCTGCTTCGTCTTCTCTCTCTGAGACGGCGCAGTCACCGCCACCTCCTTTAACTCCCCTGCAGCCTCGTCGCTTCCCGACGCTGACTCGCTCGGGAACCCATGCGCCCATGCACACACCCACCGCATACGTGCGCCTCCCTACTTGCCCCTGCCCTGCGGCTCATGTATCCCCCACAATTTTGCACCACAAGCTGAAGCTCTGGGCTGTGGCCACCGCCGGCGAGCAGTGAGGGGGGCCAAGAAGATGGGAATGGCGCGGCGGTTCTTGGCGCCGCTAATGATACCGCTGCTGCTGGTTCTTCTTCCTTGCATAGCGGCGGCGGCGGACGACGGCGACGTGCTGCTGGACGTGAAGAGCGCGTTCGTCGACGATCCCGCGGGGGTCTTGGCGAGCTGGAACGCCAGCGCCGCCGGCGCGTCGGGGTTCTGTAACTGGGCCGGCGTGGAGTGCGACGCAGCGGGGCTCAGGGTCGTCGGCCTCAACCTGTCCGGCGCGGGGCTGGCCGGGCCGGTGCCCCGCGCACTGGCGCGGCTCGGCGCGCTGGAGACGATCGACCTGTCGTCGAACGCGCTCACGGGCCCCGTCCCGCCGGCGCTCGCCGGGCTGGCGAACCTCCGGATGCTGCTGCTCTACTCCAACCAGCTCACGGGCGAGATACCGGCGTCGTTCGGGGCGCTCTCGGCGCTCCAGGTGTTCCGCGCCGGCGACAACACGGGCCTGTCGGGCGCCATCCCGAGCGCGCTGGGGACGCTCGGCAACCTCACCGTGCTCGGCCTCGCGTTCTGCAACCTCACGGGCCCGATCCCGACGAGCCTCGCGGGGCTCGCCGCGCTCACGACGCTGAACCTGCAGGGGAACGCGCTGTCCGGGCCCATTCCGCGGGGCCTCGCCCGCCTGGCGAGCCTGCAGGTGCTCGCGCTCGCGGGCAACCAGCTCACGGGCGGGATACCGCCGGAGCTCGGGAGGCTCGCGGGGCTCCAGACGCTGAACCTGGGGAACAACTCGCTGGTGGGCGCCATACCGCCGGAGCTCGGCGCGCTCGGCGAGCTCCAGTACCTCAACCTCATGAACAATCGCCTCTCCGGCCGCGTCCCGAGCTCGCTCGCCGCGCTCTCGCGCCTGCGCATGATCGACCTGTCCGGCAACATGCTCTCCGGCCCAGTCCCCGGCGAGCTCGTCCGGCTGCCGGACCTTACTTTCTTGGTGCTATCCTACAACCAACTCACCGGCAGCGTCCCCGGCGACCTTTGCGGCAGAGGCGTCGGCGGCGATGAAGCGGACTCCAGCAGCAGCCTCGAGCACCTTATGCTCTCTACGAACAACTTCACCGGGGAGATACCGGAGGGGCTGTCGCGGTGCCGGGCGCTGACGCAGCTCGACATGGCGAACAACAGCCTCTCCGGCGCCATTCCCGCCGCGCTCGGCGAGCTCGGCAACCTGACGGACCTGTTGCTCAACAACAACACCCTTTCCGGCGAGCTGCCGCCGGAGCTCTTCAACCTCACCGAGCTCCAGACGCTGACATTGTATCACAACGAGCTTACCGGCCGGCTGCCGGACTCCATCGGCCGCCTCAGGAACCTCGAGGTGCTGTACCTGTACGAGAACCAGTTCACCGGCGAGATACCCGAGTCCATCGGGGACTGTGTGAGCTTGCAGCAGATCGATTTCTTCGGCAACCAGTTCAACGGGAGCATACCGGCATCCATGGGGAACCTGTCTCAGATGACCTTGCTTCACTTGAGGCAGAACGAGCTGTCGGGCACGATCCCGCCGGAGCTTGGTGAGTGTCAGCAGCTTCAAATTCTTGATTTGGCTGACAACGATCTGTCCGGGCCGATTCCCGAGACGCTCGGGAAGCTCCGTGCACTGGAGCAGTTCATGCTGTACAACAACTCGCTCTCCGGCGCCATCCCGGACGGCATGTTCGAGTGCCGGAACATCACCAGGGTCAACATCGCGCACAACCGGCTCACCGGCAGCCTCCTGCCGCTCTGCGGCACGGCGAGGCTGCTGTCGTTCGACGCCACCAACAACTCCTTCGATGGCGGGATCCCCGCGCAGCTGGGCCGGTCGTCGTCGCTCCAGCGCCTGCGCCTGGGGAGCAACCTGCTCTCCGGGCCGATCCCGCCGTCGCTCGGCGCCGTCGCCGCGCTGACGCTGCTGGACGTGTCAAACAACGCGCTCACCGGCAGCATCCCGGCGACGCTGGCGCAGTGCAAGCAGCTCAGCATCATCGTCCTCAGCTCCAACCGCCTGTCGGGACCGGTTCCGGACTGGCTGGGCTCGCTGCCGCTGCTCGGCGAGCTGACGCTCTCCAACAACGAGTTCACCGGAGCAGTCCCCGTGCAGCTCAGCAACTGCTCCAAGCTCCTGAAGCTCTCCCTCGACAACAACCAGATCAATGGAACAGTGCCGCCTGAACTCGGCGGCTTGGTGTCGCTCAACGTGCTGAACCTCGCACACAACCAGCTCTCAGGTCTGATCCCCACGACCGTCGCAAAACTCAGCAATCTCTATGAGCTGAATCTGTCACAGAATTACCTGTCCGGTTCGATCCCTCCGGACATGGGCAAGTTACTAGAGTTGCAGAGCCTGTTGGATTTGAGCAGCAACAACCTCAGCGGCCAAATCCCTGCCTCGCTCGGTTCACTGTCCAAGCTGGAAGAACTGAACCTGTCTCACAATGCTCTGGTCGGAGCAGTCCCGTCGCAGCTCGCTGGAATGAGCAGCCTGGTGCAGCTCGACTTGTCCAGCAACCAGCTGGGAGGGAGGCTGGGCACTGAGTTCAGCCGGTGGCCGCAGGGCGCGTTCGCCAACAATGCAGGGCTCTGCGGGAGCCCCCTGAGAGGTTGCAGCAGCGGGGGCGTCCGGTCGGTGTTCAGCTCGGTGACAGTCGCGCTGGTGTCAGCGGCGGTGACGCTGGCGATTGTGCTCGCGATCATCACGGCTGTGCTGGTAGCAGTCCGCCGGCGGGGTCGGAGGTCAAGGGAGGTGAACTGCACGGCCTTCTCGTCCAGCTCGGGCAACACGAACCGGCAGCTCATCGTCAAGGGCTCGGCGCGGCGGGAGTTCCGGTGGGAGGCGATCATGGAGGCCACGGCGAACCTGAGCGACCAGTTCGCCATCGGGTCCGGCGGGTCGGGCACGGTGTACCGGGCGGAGCTGTCCACCGGCGAGACGGTGGCCGTGAAGAGGATCGCGCACATGGAAAGCGACATGCTGCTGCACGACAAGAGCTTCACGCGGGAGATCAAGATCCTGGGCCGCGTCCGCCACCGGCACCTGGTCAAGCTGCTCGGCTTCGTCACCTCCCACGACGCCGGCGGCGGCGGCAGCATGCTCGTGTACGAGTACATGGAGAACGGCAGCCTCTACGACTGGCTGCACGGCGGCGGCGGCGGCGGCGGCGATGGCCCCAAGAAGCGGGTGCTCAGCTGGGACGCGCGGCTCAAGGTCGCCGCCGGGCTGGCGCAGGGCGTCGAGTACCTCCACCACGACTGCGTGCCGCGGATCGTGCACCGGGACATCAAGTCCAGCAACGTGCTCCTCGACGGCGACATGGAGGCGCACCTCGGTGACTTCGGCCTCGCCAAGGCTGTGGCCGAGAACCGCCAGGCCGTCGCCTGCGGTAAGGACTGCACCGAGTCGGCTTCCTGCTTCGCCGGATCATACGGGTACATTGCTCCAGGTAATTTCAACAACCTCGCCAACGATACAGAAACTTCAGACGCCATTGTAGATGCAATGTCTGACAATGTACATGTCACATTCTCTCTGCAGAGTGTGCTTACTCCCTGAAGGCGACGGAGAGGAGTGACGTCTACAGCATGGGCATCGTGCTGATGGAGCTCGTCACCGGGCTCTTGCCGACCGACAAGACCTTCGGCGGCGACGTGGACATGGTGAGGTGGGTGCAGTCCAGGATCGACGCGCCGTTGCCAGCCCGGGAGCAGTTGTTCGACCCTGCTCTGAAGCCGCTGGCGCCACGCGAGGAGTCGTCGATGACGGAGCTGTTGGAGGTGGCGCTCCGGTGCACGAGGACGGCGCCGGGGGAGAGGCCGACGGCGCGGCAGGTCTCCGATCTGCTGCTCCACGTTTCGCTCGATTACTATCGCGCCAGCGAGAAGCGTTGAGATTTCGAAGACTGGGATAAATTTGTCCTGGGAGCTGCTTTCTCTGTATCGTGCCTCAGGCTTCAGCTAATTAGCTTATCTTTCATGCAGCAAAAATATTCTTGTTTTTAGGATTTGCAATTGAATCAAGTTAAGAATGCTCTTCAATCTGAAGTTTTGAAATCCATTTAGAAGCATTTTTTTTAAATGTTCAGTATTGAGTTATACGCAAAAGTGTGCAACGGTTGAGATCCTTTTGATGCTACTCATTCTGCAAGTAGCTGAAACAGATGTTAACTGCTAGTAGCAGAAACAGATCTTTAACAGTATTGTGATTGCGAATGAGAGAGTACTAAAGTGCTTATAGGACGACATGATTGTATCACCTTAGAATAGGAAAGCATGGGAAATACACAGGTCTTGAGAATCATTATGTTGAACGAAAAAGAGCAATGAAAGATGTCACCATAGAGGAAGAAGAATGGGAGAGCAACGTTGACAAATGACAACGCAAAAGCACAATCATTATAACTGAATAATTTCGCATCTGAGAAGGCAAGCCATCAGATTTTGAGGCCATACTTGGTACTCCGTATTTTACAGAAGCAATCCATCAAATCCATTGTGAAACAACATTTTATTACACGACCACAGTTGGAATGTGGAAGCTGAGACAACAACTAATATGATGGGGGATCCTCAGTCCTGACCATGTGTAGTGACAACATGTTGCAAAAATACAGGTTGCTGGCAAACAAATTTTAACAGCTATTCATCATCATCTGCACAAAAGTGGAACGGAAAGTTGTTAGGTCCAATTACTACCAAACAGCTATTCATTGTCATCTGCGTAAAAGTGGAATTTAAAGATCCCAGGGCATCTTATGTTTGTGAAGTTGTATGATAGTACACACCAATTAAACGGTCAACTGTTTTCAGTCAACCTTTTCACAACTAGAATTTAGCATCATCCAGATATATGTTAGCCATGCTCCCATATTTTTGCAGCTATTCTCTATCTTCTATTCACCCTCTAACTACAAAATGGAAGTAAAACCTTCCAATTCGCAGCCATATTTTTGAAAACTTTGTTCTGGAGCAATTTATGTTTTCCTTTTTTATTTGTTTTGTTTCTAAACTTTTCAAGTAATGTAACTTCCATTACACAAATTGTCAGAAATATATAATGGCACGACGAGAAAATGTTTCCATATTCAAATCTCAATTTTAGAGATATTAAGATTTGTTATCCAGTGGGGCAAAGTTTGATCATGTAGGCCAACAGCTTACAGATGTTAAACAACATGATGACAAAGTGAGACAAACATTTAGTTCCACAATCTTTTCTGGATTATTAAGGACTCCACATCAATAAAATAAGAATGAAAATGAAGAAAAAGAACGAAAAGTAGCATGATAAAGTCCATCGTATGTGACGGTTAACACAGGGAAATGTTGGGTCTAAGGGAAACAGAAAGAAAAAGGAAAAGTAAACACAATACTAATGAATCACTGCAAAATGTGCACATATTCAAAATAAGAATAAGGTATTAGGTTTGGACTTTGACCAAGATAATGCCCTTGAAAAGGACTGAAGTAATGTCACCTAATCCAAGTAATGCATTTATAATAGAGATAGGGCCAAAGGTTGGAACTAAAACCTCCACTTGCAAGGTACCAATATGGCAGGACTCCAGATTAAATGTCGGCATAGCAATATGAATGGTTGGGGATCCCCATCCTATAGCCACTCAGCATACTAGAGAACAATATTTACACTGACTGTATTCCAAACAATATTCAGAATTATAATACAGGTTTTTGAAAAGCAATTAAGATGTGGTATACTCTATTTGTTTGAAAGATATATCTTATTTGAATCA
The DNA here is from genome assembly GCA_022530915.1 of Paspalum notatum. Taxonomy (NCBI): domain Eukaryota; kingdom Viridiplantae; phylum Streptophyta; class Magnoliopsida; order Poales; family Poaceae; genus Paspalum; species Paspalum notatum. Next base: position 45,594,488 of record CM039685.1, read on the forward strand.
CACAATGTGCAAAACACGTTAAAACAAATAGGAGTAAATTGTGACCCTAAAATTTGTTTCCTCTATATTTGCGAGGATGATTGTGGATGTCCACATCACTTCAGAACAAATTTCAATCATATTCATGCTTCACAGATTACCATCAGGAAAAATTCTTCACATTCAATTTCAGACTCAACAGTCAGCAGTGTAGCGGAAGCAGTTTAGGTCAAATTGGAATTCAACATTGCTCCACATTATCCAGGGAAGTCTGATATAGTTGAAAGTTTTTCAAAAGATTTGAAAGGATTGAAATCCATATGATTTCCCTCTTTAGCCAATGCAGCTCTTGGACAATGCTTTCCATTTTATTTATATGAGATGCTGGTACAAGAACTTAAAGGTTTCCATGTTTCAGCAATTTGCTTGCAGTAAATCAAGTTTGTTTAACACTAGAACTGTCAAAGTATAGACTCTGTACATTTCTTTATATTTGCTGTCACCAAGGCAGATTGAATGATAAATTAGACCACATTAGCGTACTCTAAGGAGCGCAAAAAACAAATGTGTGAACCCCCCCTCCACATCTCAAATCCACAGGACAGCTGCATATAATTGCACTAAGGAGAAGCTTTCGGAGTACAACCCAGGCACACACCATTCTTGAAAGACTACCAACTCTTCTAATAGCATAGAACTACTGCCAATATGACAACATCTACTAACTCTTCTAGTAACATGACTGAGGCAATATGGCAGATTATAAGTGAGGACTACTGGCAAGTGGCAACAACAGCAAACTTAAGAAAACAAATCTGCAATGATGAAATGCCAGAGCAAGTAAGCACAGTACCAATGTAGCGCTGCTCGTTGGCTAGCCTGGCGCGCTCAAGCATCTTGTCAAGGTCCCCCTTGAGCTTCTCGTCAAACTTTACCAGCTGGTTCACAAACACCGCACCAAGACCCATGCCCAGCACATGCTCCCAGGGATCTAAAACAAGTTAGACATGAGAAACGCATGAGAATGAGTCATTGTACATTAAGGAGACTGATACAAAGCACATACTGAAGTCATGAATAGGATTGGGGAAATCGGGACCAAAAGGACAATCTCTTCGACGGTATGGCCTCCCAAATCAAGTGAAATCGTATACCTAAAAACCGAACTGAAATCCCAAATTGTGTACTTTCTAAATGAAATCCGAATATTTCGCCGTACCAGGAGAAACCAAGAACCTAGATCGAATCTACAGACCACAAAACCCTAATTCACGAACCACGTCGCATCTAGGATTCCAAAGACCAGGGAAAGAGCCCAGTCCAACCGCGAAGCACCACGGGACGGGTGGAACAAGCGCAGATCAGACGGAATCAAGCGCCAGGACGACTCAGGTCTCGCGGGACGCAATGCGGAGACAGATCAAGAAACGGAGAAATGATCAGGGGATGGGAGAGATGGGAGGGGAGATGGGGGATATACGGCGCATGTAGGGGAGCTTGCGGAGGGCGTTGGAGTACATCTGGGTGCCCAGACCCAGGAGGGCGCCGATGATCGTCGGCGTCGCCGGCATCCTGCTGCTCTCCTGTCCTGGCGGAGCGACGGCGCGGCTGCGGCGGGCGGAGTGGACGGCGAGGCCGGGGAGGGTGCTTCCGGAGCGGAGAGGGCCTTTGTTGCTTCAGTGTGGGCTGCCAGACTGCCAGTACGTGGGTCTAACTAGCTTTGTGAGAAGAGTGTGGCGGAGAGAAGGAAGCCCATTTCATTTCCAGTTCAAACAAAAAGAAGGAAGCCCACAGGGCCTAAATACACAAGTACCCCGATTTGAAACCATTCATTCATTTTGTGGCCTCACAGCTTGCTTTGTTTTGCAATATCCTTACCATTGTTGTTTTCAACTAGTTAATACTCCATAGTCCCAATAAACAAGATATTTTAGTTTTTCTAAGGCAAGCTTTCTAAAGTTTGACCTAATTTATATACAAACGTATCAATCAATGTTTATGAAACCAAATAAGTATTGTAACGTATATTTCATAATATGTCACTTTTTTCTATAAACTTAGTTGAACCTAAATTTAACTTAGGAAAAAACTAGAACATTTTGTTCTTTAAAACAGAGGGAGTATAAAAAAAATGGACGACAACAATTTGTCATTTGTAGAGATGGTAACGGGGCATGCGACCTTATACCCAACAGGCTATTAGGGATTGAATATTGGCTAAGAATCCTATTCATCTTATCTTACAATTACTAATTAGAGGTTTAAAAAAGCATAGATTGCGAAGCACGCTACAAACAAAAAAGATAAACACTAAAAATTCTCACAAAAAACAGAAACATTTGGCCATCTATCAAGTAATATCCAATAATACTAGCCCTTGGATCTAATATATTCTCTAGAAAATTATCCGCCATATCATTAGAAAAGACCATTAAAGTAACCCCTTAAATTTCTATATAAATTACTCACCATATCATTATGAAAGGCCATTAAAGTAATCATCTACATTTTTATATAAATCATCTACCATGCCATTATGAAAGACTATGCAAATAATCCCATAAATTTACATATAAAGAACCCACCATGCCATTATGAAAGATAAATTAAATTAATCCTAAAATCTGAATATAAATTACCCACCATACTATTATGAAAGATGAATTAAAGTATATAAAAAAAATGAATCAAAGATATCCCCTAATTTACATATAAATTACCTAGTGTGTTCGAAAGATAATCTAAAACATTTCCTGAATTTGCATATAAATTACCATTATGTCATTATAAAATATAAATATTACTATATGATGCCCATAAAAAATGACCTCTTCATCCATTTTTCATTTTAACATTTATTTAAGGTAACCATTAAAACTATCTATATACATTATAAAAGAGTGAGTTTTCGAAAAATCTTTTTACCTGGCACGACCAACGTATATCCCACACGTCGGTCCCACTACGCAGTTTTGGAGAAGGATGGAAAGGCCAAAAACTCATATATGCAAAATATTTCTACCGTTTTCTTTCTTTTTTTCTCATCTCATTTTATACACATGCTCACCTATTACTTTTGAATTATAAATTAATACAAAGGAAACATAACACATAAATTAAATACAAATTAGGAAAGATAACTTTCCCCTTCAGTTACACATGGCTGCGGCCTCACGACATGTCATGCTCACCTTCAGTTATGTTTGAGTGTAATGGTATCACACCCGCCCACAGGAGACGTGCGTCATGACACAGAGCGTGCGCCTTTATTATATTTGCTCGGCGACAAAACTGCAAATTGGGTAGGGCCCGGAGTTGCATGCTTGCAACGAGATGAGACGTTTGAAGTGACGACGATGGGGAGAAGAAAGGGGTAACCCTTTTCTCCGTGCACTGGCAGCTTAAAGCACAAGATTTTCCTTTTGGCTTTGTTAATTACAGTAGCTAGGCCCCGGGACAGAAAGATAGGGCTGCTGGTGCAAGAGAGGTTTCGTGTGCACACGCACTGTTTCAGGATCTCGATCAAGGCACACGTTGAAAAGGTATTTGGAAAAGGAGAGGGGGTATATAGAGACTGAGACGGCAAATGGAGAACATTAGCTACCTTGGCATGCTAAGTAGTGGACCATGTTAGAAGGCACAAGTGCTGCTGTCTGGATGTTAGGATTTTCTTATTCTGAGATGAGATGTGTCAGTTAATTGGATGAGAAATACCTATATTCAATTAAGCTTTTGCTAAACTACTACCTTCAACACATTCTAACATGTGTAATTCTATTATATTGATAATAAACAATATATTCTAGCTCTTTGTGATGACTAGGATGAATTTACAAGATTCATTGGAACCCCTTATAATATCTTCTTCAGGTGAAAAACCAAGAGTGTGCTCCAAAATGGCCGATTTGATGCAAATAAAGCCCTGCTATTTACACATTAACCGTGTTTTGTATTTCTTTTTTTTTGTTTTCCGTGGAGAAGTTTGAAGAATATATATAACTTGGAAAAGTCAATTCTATAGCAATTTTACTAATTAAAAAAAATGTGAACACATATTTATGGCATGAATGTTATGATAACTCGCAGGCAGTGGCATTTTATCATAGCAAATGACTCAGGGGAAGTTGTAGTAAATCTTAATATTAGTATACATTATCACAAATTTCAGTCAATTTTAGAGCTGGCCATAATATAGAGTGACAGGTCTATATATAGGCAAGTGTTACAGGAGGGTACACTCCAAATGAGCTTTACTCTTGCGTGATTTCATTGATGCATGACGTAGCATGCATGCTGATGCATATATGCACACATAACAACAATAAGCTGCATAACTACTGCTAATATTAATATAATTCATGCATCATAACTACCAGCAGTATTTCTAGTTCTTGGTGGAAAGAAAATGAAGATTGTTAGCGGTACTTATGATTTGCTAAGTTTCATATTAACCGTGTGATAGCTAGCACCTGAATTAACAATGTATTATGTGCCCATCAAAGTAGACCCAGGTCAATGCGTAGAAATGTATAAGAGGACACGTTGTAATATATTCTGAATTCTGATGACCAAGTAAGCTAGCATCAGTATTACATATAGATGGCCAAACAGACGGCACGGCACGGCCCGCTAGGCACGGCAGGCCAACCGTGTCGTGCCGGACAGCACTGCATGCCTCGGCCGCGGCCCAGGCACGGCACGCCGGTCTGCTATGCGTGCCGGGCCGCCCAAGGCACGCCGTGCCCAGCAGGTGGGGTAGAAAAATGGTGCAAAAATAAGGCTAGCAATAGGATTAGACCCATGGATCTCTTTGAACAAGATGTTCAATCCAACCGAACTAGCCAGTAGAGACACATTTCACTTGTGTTTATACATAAATAATATATTTATATATACATATATTAATATAGAAAAATAAAAAAGATAATCGTGCCGTGCCGTGCTGGCACTATCCTAATCGTGCCAGGCCGTGCCTGGGCACTATTTAGTCGTACCGTGCCTCGTGTCGTCCGTTTGGCATGGTCCATTTGACCATCTATAGTATTACTGGCCGGATCAATGCATTTATTTGCCACCTCCCCGTTGCTCTCACAACCCTAGTTTTTTTTTTGTTTTCTTATGCTGGAATTAACTTTAGACACGGAGTGTTAATTTGATCATTCATTACGTGGTTCAACGGGACGTTGCCGAGACCATTTGTAGACGTCCACGCGACCACACGGTTCATTTCGAGAAATTAAATTTCTGGTACCTCCATTCCCTTTTCGATATGTTTGGGTCAGTCTCGAACAATTGTTGTTTACAGGAATTTACAGAACCATTCGGTTTTAAATTAAAAAATCGAACTTATGGATCCATTTCACAGATTTGAATGGTATTATTTTTTGGCTAGATTTGAATGATTTTTATGCATGGTATTTTACCCGATATACAAACCTAATCAATTACCTTTACCTACAGAAATTACCAGGACATCCAAAACTGCCTACACGTTTAAATGACCAAGACAACAATGCATGTAAAATATAATGAATCGTTATATGCTCAGGCCGGACATGCAGTTGAGGAACAGGTAATGCAAGGACACCTATGTCACGAAACGGCACCACCAGTAGCAACGACCAGTTGCACGCACGGGGCACCGACAGTGAGCACCTGTTCATCTCATCGATCATAATATCATGCCTATCATGCGTGAAGTAGCAGTGGAGATCTCTTGTGCTTGAAGAGTCCAGGTCGGCACGTACGGCTTCCCTGCAACGCATCCCTCCCAACTGGACTGGACTCACAAGTTTTAGCAACTGATTAGCTAGATTGCAATTAAACACTGATCGTTTGGTGCTTCCTTATAGCTTAGCTACAGGGCGCTCTTGAGTAAATACAACGCCACTGATTTCCAGCTGCTAATTCTATTTCATCGATCATCTGCAGTTCCTTCAATTCTCACGAGGACAAGCATGTCCTTGATCTTCAGGCTTTTATATATAGTAAGGGGCGGGCCCAATGTAGGATCATGGGTGATATTTACGAAACAACTTATATATATAGTGTATACATGTATATTTTGTAAGGGTAAAATCTCTATATCTTTTGAAGTTTTGAATCCCATTATAATTTGAATACCCAATGTTTAAATTTTAGGCCCTCCTCTGGTACTATTCGGGCCCAATATCATCTTCCACATAAAAAACTGAAGTCTACACAAAAAAAGTAAGCCCTTATACATTCTATTTTTCTATGGTAAATGATGTTTCATACAGAACTTTTTCCATCTACAAACAGCTAGTATCCTATCTATGTATTCAATGCAATCTGACACAATGTAATTCCTATAATATTTGCATGCAAGTCTCTCAATTTTGAACTTCAGTTAGTCCAGTCCCATTGTTCTTAATAGAGATCTCTTATTACTTTGTCGAGAGGGTTGCCAACGTGATTTAATTCGATGGACGATGTTTTTTTCCAATTGGTGGTCAAAAGTGACTGGAAATGAGTTGCGAGAAGCCAATAATTAGTTTAATTTAAATAGCACAATTTTATTATTCGGTAAGTGGTCAATATATAGGACTGAAAATGAACCTAGTGGTTTAATTTGATCATATGACGCCAAAATTTTCTGTTTACTAGGTGGTTGGCAGGGGGATGAATGGCAAGAAGCCATGCGACTTAATTTGACACATGAGGTTTTCTTGTTCAAATATTGGTCAAGATGTCTGAAAAACAAGCTGTGAGAACCCAAGCAATAAACTAAATTTAATCGACAACAAATTTTCCTTGTTCGCTAGGTGGTCAATAAATATGACCAAACCCAAGTGATTTAATTTGATCACGCGATGCCAAATTTTCTGTTTGCTAGGTGGTCGGTAGGAGGAAAATGAAGGGTGAGAAGCCATGCGACTTAAATTTTATCGTATGACGCCAAAATTTTTTGTTGGCTATGCGGTCATCTAGGATCGGAAAGAACCGTGCGTGAGAGGCCTAGTGATTTAATTTGACCGTATGTCGCCAAATTTTCTTGTTCGCTGGGTGGTTGATAGGACCAGAAATAAATTGAAGGATGACAACGCGAATTTTAATAGCAAAATGCATTCCTCCGGTTTCAAATATATGCCGTTGTGACAATAGGCACTAGAGCAATCTCCAGATTGCAACTTTGACCAGCATTATATTTTAGTATATATATATTACAAAATAAAAATAAAATCACAGGTTTTTATATGACTCATGTGTCCAATCTAACTTTGAAGAAAAATGCCATATATAGCAACAAAACCAGAGCACATAGAGATAGAGTTGCTCTGGTTAAAAAGGAACCAGGGCTGTGGTGCTGTACCGGAACGAGAGTTACAATTAATCAGTCTACCCTTTTGAGAGACGACCACACAACTTTATTTGGTGTTTCCTTCTCCCACACCCACACACATAGAGATGCATAAAGGTCAATTCACCAGCAAAAGGGGTGTGCTCTTGTGCGTGTGCTTCAGGCTTTACATACACTGTTGGGGCCGGGAGGAGTAGAGAAGATAGGGTGGGAAAGAGGAAACTGCTAGAGAGAGAGAAGGGAGCCGGGGAGGGAGAGAGGAGCGGTCGGCGGCCATGGGGCACCACTGCTGCAACAAGCAGAAGGTGAAGCGCGGGCTGTGGTCGCCGGAGGAGGACGAGAGGCTCGTCAAGTACGTCACCGCCCACGGCCACAGCTGCTGGAGCGCCGTCCCCAAGCACGCCGGTACGGTCCATGTCTCCCCCATCCGATCGATCCGTGTCCTAGTAGTACTAATATGATTCAAAAATATTTTGATTTTTGTTCGATCGTGCCGTTGATCCGCCGTTGTGTGCATGCCAAATCGATCGATCAGGGCTGCAGCGGTGCGGCAAGAGCTGCCGACTCCGGTGGATCAACTACCTCCGGCCGGACCTCAAGCGCGGCACCTTCTCCGAGCAGGAGGAGCGCACCATCATCGACGTCCACCGCATCCTCGGCAACCGGTACGGGCATATATACTTGCCGTCTCTCTCTGCTTCCCGGCCGGTGGTACTGGTTGGTTGGTGCATGGATTGGAAATAAACTCACTGCGCGCGGGCGCGGCCATGGATTACGGTCGTCTCACTGCTCTCACCGTCGTCGATTTCACGTATATACAGGTGGGCGCAGATCGCCAAGCACCTGCCTGGGCGCACAGACAACGAGGTCAAGAACTTCTGGAACTCGTGCATCAAGAAGAAGCTCATCGCGCAGGGCCTCGACCCCAAGACCCACAACCTCCTGCCGGCCTCCAAGACGCTCCTCCACGGCAACGGGGCAAACCCTAGCAACCGTGCCCACCAGTTCCACTCCAATGGCGCCATCGCCAACGACGGCGGCGCGGTCGCGGCCACCACGCCGCCGTTCACCATCAGCTCCCCGACCAAGGCGGCTGCCTACGACACCGTCACCGTCGGGCCGCCGCCGCCGCAGATGGCCCCGGCGCCGGCAATATACGACGTCCGTAACACCGCCGGCATGCTCATGGGGCATGAGCATCATGACCAGCAGGCGGCCGCCGGCGCCGAGGCGATTCCAGGATACCCGTACACGGACAACGGCGGCGGCGTGCTGATGAGCTTCAGGGATCAGAATGCAGGTCTCCAGACCTCTATGGACTTCATGAACGTCTCCTCCTCGTCGTCCTCCATGGACCACGCCGCCGGCATGCCTAACGGCAACGGCTTTAGCCAAGCCATGGGCACGGCCTTCATGGACGTGACGCCGGGAATGTGGAGTACCACTGCCGTCGTCGAGCCAGGCATGTGTGCAGGGATAGAGGTGGCCCAGCAGCAGCAGCAGCCGCTGCCACCACAAGGGCTGGTGCACGGCGAGGTGGTCGCCCGGCCGATCGTGATGAACGGTGGAGCTGGTGCAGCTGCTGACAAGGGCATGGACATGGTGGACGTCTCCTCGGTGTACGGTGGTGCCGGCGCAACGGCGTTCGATCTGGAGCTGATGGAGTCGTGCGGGTTGTTTTGCGGAAGCGGCGGCGGCGGCAGCACCGGCAACGCCATGGAGCAGCTGCAATGGGATTGCTAAGCTCACTATCGTTTTAGCCCCCTAGTTAGTTTTTGGTTTTCCATGCTTCAATTCGATCGATGCCTTCTTTCCTTATTTCCGATGTCCGATTTCCCGGGTTCTTGATTCAGACCGTCCTTTTCAAGCAAGAAATGCAGCTGGGCTGAGTGACGAGCTCGATCGTCTAATTCAGATTTCAATAAAAGTTATCTGAAATTCTATCTTGATTATTTAGTATACTTAAAATTATTTGTTGCTTGCTTCTTCGTGTGTGGTTTATAAGCTCCTATATATCTTGAATAATTCATCTGAAATTCTTTCTTTTTCAAGCAAACTGATAATGAACTGCAGCAGAAAGCACATTTCTGAGCGCACACACGCCAATCCTTTATTCATCTTTCTGCATTCTTTTCTTGCACTGCAGTCAACTCGTGCAAGAGGAACAAGTCAGTTACCAGTTGGCAGCACCACATACGTTTCAACCTTTTAGTGCAAGGAAAGTTGTTGAAATTTGTCAATTTATGCAGATGCTCACAAGTTTCTCCAACAACAATGCACCTTTATACTTGCAATAACACCTTTTGTCTCCATGAATATATATATATGCACAATACCCAATAAATGTACTTTAGCAAAAAAACCCAAAAATTGTTTTAACCAGTCATTCAGTTCTATCTTGCAAAGGATATATATGTATGATACATAAAGAACAAAATTACTAATTAGAGAGAGAGCGAGGGGGCGGTCTATAAGTATGAATTCAGAAACAAACATTACATGTAAATTACAATCTTGCATAAAAATAATTTTCCAGTTACCTTTACATCTCATGTAAGTTGGTGGATAATGCACAAGAATATACATTTTGATAGGTCTGCCCATCATCAAGTTGTTCTATGCATCACAAAGGTGATTGTTTCCAAAAAAATGAAAAGAACACATAAAATACTAGTATATCATATCTAGCAGGTATTTTTATTTATCAATCTAACAAAATATTGTGTGTGTTTCATGTCTATTTCCTTATTAGTACAAACCATAAAAAAAGTGAAACTGACCAGGGTCTATTTTGTCTTTTTAGTATTGTATGACCATATATGTGGGGGCATACACTAGATGTATATTTAAAACTATACATGCAAAAATATAATGTGTGCATGGAGTCATGGACCATACACATATCGTCTAAATAAGTTTTGGTAATAGAATTATTTGCATATCGCAACAGACCTGTGCAAATACATGATAATAACTACATACTCCCTCAGTCCTGATTTAACACTAAGTTTGACCAACTTGTTTGACGTACACGATGGAATTATATATTCCCAAACTCTAGTTCACTAATAATCCAATTTTTCTCTGGTTTTTTTTTTTTTTTTTTGCTTGGACCACCAAATTGGATTTTTTTGAAGGGTGGACAATCAACCGATTCAATCATTTTTTTCATTTGTAAAAATAATCAGGGGTGAGCTAGGTTATGCTTAGGGTGCACAAGAACCCCTAGCTCCAAAATTGCTCATATTAAATTATGATGTTATTGCAATGAGGGTGCACCAACATGATTTTGTAGGTAGACCCCCCTAAAACAATGCCATTTTGTAACCATGAACGGGCAGCCAAAAAGGTAAAGAATCATTTTACCGTATATTTCATTCACCATTCAACATGCAACAATAGAAGTCTCAGACTTTACTGATGCCATTTACTGATTGGGGAGTCGATTGATTTATTCCTAAATATTTGCAAGTGCATGTATTGTAACTAGCGTTTGAGGTCATGCTACTAGTCCTCTGTGCCCAAGAGATCTCAACAAAAAGTCTCTTGTGTTAATACCAGCGCTAAGTCCCTTCTTGTTAGAGAAACTTTTTTAGGAACACGTAATAAGTAATAACCAGATGAATTTCTCGCGCGTTGTTGTAGGAATTTGAGTGCTACCCAGTGCATACGCTATGTAATAGTATTGCATGTATGTAGCCATGAAAAATCGACAGAAGATATAAATAGATGGTTTAGTGGACGGTGATGTAGCATGCCACTGAATGAATTCCTATGATGATGTGGTTTTATGCATGTCTAGAGAATGTCATAATAAGACGCATCTATTTTAGAGTAAGGTTATTGATAGATCCCACCATGGGCTATATGATGTTGCCATGCCATGATGCCATATGTAGCCAACTTTTTTTTTCGAACAACGCAAAAGAGAGCTGCGTGTCATTTCATTAAGGAGAAAAAAGTACAAAGGGGAGACAAGAATGTCGGCCCCCGTTACAACCCGAAAACATTGCGCGCCACAAACACAAGCAAACTAAAAGTATCTTGGAGTCTGTACCCATCCATGCAATAGCTCTCTCTCTCTTGGTGTAAATTGTACATTTAATACCTGACTTATCCCTTTCTCACAAAGCATCTTGGAGTCTCTGAGCCGCCCACTTTGAGCTGGCTACAGTGAGAAACCCGTTTTCCTTCTTTCTCCATTTATCTTTCTTGATCTATGTCACCGCAAATCTGATGTGGCATTCCTTAAACCCCGCTTACATCACTTTATAATACTTGCTCTTAGAAATAGAATATATTGACACAAACACTTAGAGAAAGGTTAATAAAAGAGCCCACTATGGGTTTTATGGTGTTGTCATATCACACATAGCCAACTAGTATAATACTCTCATTTGGTGCAAGTTGTACATTTAATAGTTAGTTTTCCTCTTCCTCTCACAAGGAGTCTTGAAGTCCGTAAGCAACCCACCTTAAGCTGGCTACAAGTAAACAGTCCGCTTTCTTTCTCTCTCTATTTCTCTTTCTTTCATGCCACCATAAATCTGACGTAGCATATCTTACAGTCCACCTATATCACCTTATTATATTTGCTCTTATGTACACAACACCAAAGGAATCGCAATATACGACACTATTACCGAACAGACAAGTGCCGCTGGGCTATCACCTCCCCTTGGATAGTGGCAATAAAAACTACATTAGCTTTTTTTTCTTTTACGTTGGGAACCAGCGGTAATAAGGCTATCACTACTGGGTTGTGAACTAACGGTGATAGTTGAAGCTATCCCTATCGCCTGCCGACTTAAAAAACCGGTGGTACCAAGTGAATCTATAGTAGTGAAGGCACCTCGTATAATTAGACAAACTATGAGTCTTTATGAAGATTCGACGTGGACATAGAAACGTTACATCGTGTAAATACACGTAAAAGCCAATTTCTGATGTTCATGGAACTTTTTAGGTAGTAATTAAAAAGCAGATAGTGAGAAGAACTATGTATGGGTCGAGGGGAGAATGAAACAATTACCGTGTAACGTTTTACCATAGCTCAAGCAAGGAGAAAGAGGGGCATCGGGAAAAAAAAGGAACAAACCACCCGACAAGGTTCTAATTAACCACGAATGAATTGAAGCCGCAAGAAAGCTCTAGCAATAGGCAATCAGCAGTTGACGGAGAGGGCACACACTTATATATATGTATAACAAGCCGTATACTTCAGCTTCCAGCTAAATAGTTATCTACTCTCCTCCTTTTAGGCGAGCTTAGTACGTGCAGACGAGCCGATTATTCAATTAAGCTACAAATATTAATTAGAAGCCTCACCATGCATGATTGGATACGAAAGCGACGCGGGATAACATAACCACCACGTCTGCAGGAATATTGTCGAACACTGCTCTTATCTGTGCTGGTTGGGATATCTCGATCAGAGTGTTATTCCCCGGACAGACAGCTTATTGAGGTAGCATCCATGCAGATGCGAAAACATTTTATCAGCTGTTGTTCCATTTTCTTGTGTCTCATGCAAATGTTCAGTAACTTGTAGAACCCAACTAACTGAGACAGCTTAACAGCCTTGAAGTGAAACAGCTAGCTGTTCGTCGTTAATTACCGACCGGCGGCTGCAAAGGTTATGGGTGTTGATCGCTTTGCTAGGCTGTGATGTGTGTGTGTGTGTGTGTGTGTGTGTGTGTGTGTGTGTGTGTGTGTGTGTGTGTGTGTGTGTGTGTGTGTACAATAAAGGTAAAAATGATGTTGCTTGTATGCTCCACCGACGGGTTTTCACAAAGCTTGAGCTCCACCACCACATAGGCTCCACGTGTTAGTAAGAACGCTTGAAAATTCATTTTTGTTCAAAATAATGAGAGTATAAACAGTTAAAAAAAACACACCGGTGTGTATATATCAATCTTTTCCCAGAAACAAGTCATTGCAATTCACAACAGTGTGATCATGGGTCATTTACATATAGAGTATATATTATATTGAATTGCATTGATTGTTTGGGATACCTCGAAACCAGTTCTATGGTATGTATCTGCTTCGTTAAAGGGATACCATACTAAACAAGCAGCTTTTTTGCGAAAGAGAGGGGGAATACATGCATCGCTGCACAACTACAAATAACACCCTAGAAACGATGGCAAATGCAACATGCACCACACATCTTCGCAAAAAATATCCCTACCCTTTTTGCAAAAAAGTTAGGAAAGATAGCTTCCATCGTCGAAGATATTGGAGAAGGTCACTCTCTCACCGTAACCACCTATGTCATATACATCCCCGCGATCTCTGAAGATGAAGCGGAAAAGGCAAAAATACCCATATAATGTTGCCACCATAGGCAAACGGAACCATAAGTCCCTAACCTACCTAAGCCAAGCCTAGTAGCATATGGCATGTTTGGTTGCCTGCATTGGTTCTAGGCTGCATTGGATGCTAAGGCAGTCCAATCTTGTCTAGCTTAAAGTAATACAAGTGATGTTGTTTGGTTGTTTGGTCATGTATAGTCTGTCTATCTAAGATTGTGTTTGGTTACACCTGGCCAAGTGCTTGCACAGAGTACTTTTTCTAAGCAGGCTACGTTGGGTGCATTGCCCAAGCCAGCACAAGCTAAGAAGCTCAATGGGAGCGTACTAGCTTATGCAGCCCAGCTCCCCCTCCTTGCACTAGTCTGTGCTGCTTTAGGTGATGGATAAAACAGCCAAACACTGGATATTGCACAATTCTATGCTGGATAGGGTCTAATGCAGCCAACCAAACAGCCTAACAGGGTATACATATGTTGGCTACAGTGGTTCCTTTAATAAAAAAAAAGAAGAAATTGTGGTTCCCCCACCCTCTAGTGTTGATGCCCCCCCCCCCCCCCCCCCGAGTCAAAGGGACCCCAGAATCCAACGCCCAAAAGGAGATCATCCCCCAACCCTCAGCTTTCTACTGTAGCTAAAGGAAGCAAGAAATGGGGTCATTCCAGCATGCAAATCAATTTGCAATCGTGAGATACCCAAGCTACCATACATGTGTGTTTGGTTTTTGTCTAAGTTAGGCATTAGCCAAACAAAATTCGTTTAATTACTTCCACCACCATTTGGGTCGGGAACTTCAAGAGCAAACCCAAGGCTTGACAAGCGCCTCCATGGGCTCTAGTGCGATGATTGCAAGAGGCTACCTTAGGCATTGTCAGAACTCCATTCAATCCCTAGTTGTAGCCACTAATTTGGTTGAGTGCCAAAATATGGTTCGGCTGCCTTCTCTTTTGGCCACTTTGCAAATACATAGCCAAAGTTGGTCAAATCCTTAGCCATCAATTTAGTGAGTAAAATTTAGCATGCTAATATTTGGCTTCACTAAGAGGTGGCAAATTTTGTAGCAAATAATAAATGTACCTTGGCCCCTGTCAACCCTAATAGCTAAGTATAAGTTCTGACGGTTCTTGAAAATTGCCAAAAAAATTTACAAAACCATTGTATTAATTTGGACAGACTCTGCTAGAGTTTTTCTATAGAGAGAAACACTAATGTATAGATTCGTATGGCTAACTCTCAAGAATCTAAAGTGATAGTACTAGACATTTGCCCAAGTCATCAGGGATGAGGATGTCCCACATAAGATTCCACTCACCTTTTTATCCTCACTCAAGAAAACCACATGAAGTCAAACCAACCAAGCTGGTCATTCGTGCTGTGCATTTCAAGCAACGGAGTAGTAGGCCACCATACCACACAATAATTTTGGAGAAACACGAGAAGTTTACCTAGAAAAACATATTTTTGCTGCTTGTTTTTAGCCGTTAGGAACCGTAGTATCGATATGAACTTAGCGTGTGTTTGGTTCATAGACATTTTGGGATGATCCATCCCTAATTTTGGGATAGGACCATTCCATCTTGTGTTTGTCAGTAATGATGGAATCATCCTTGTTTTTTTTTGGTTGAAGGGATAGATGTATTTAGGATGGAGGGTGTTCTCATCTCCGTTAGCACTGTGACCACCTGCAGCTCTCATCCCCATCTTCCTCCACCCCGCATCAATGCGTCACTCCACCCAGCGCCTCCTCCAACCTCTGCCCTCCGCCCGCTCCCCGTTCCGTCGGCGCCGGCGCCGCCACTCCCCACTCCGCCTGCACTGCTCCTCCTCGCTCCACCGGCGTCACGCCTCCCCGCTCCAGTGACGCCGCGTCCCTGCTTCGTTCGGTCGGCGCCACCGCTCCTCGCTCCGTCCGCGCCTCCACCCCTCCACCGGCATCGCCACTCCCCGCTCCGCCGATGACCCGCCCCTCCGCTCGCGCAGCTCCTCGCCGCTCCTCGCTTCGCCGACGCTCTGCTCCTCCACCCGTCGGCATCCTTGCCATCCACCTCGTCGACGCCGCCCTCCGCCATCGTACCTCGCCGGCTTCAGCTCCTCTGCACCTCCAAGCGCACAGCTCCTGCCCCTCGGCGCACGACAGCGTCCATCGGGGACGTCTCCTCCGCTCATTTCGGAGGATGGGGTTGCCCTGGATCTGAGGGCAATATTCCCTTTAGGGATGGTTCTATCCCCTTTGGTCCTCCAACCAAACACCAACAAAAGAGGTACCATCCCATCCCATCCCCCTTGGTCCCTTGAACCAAACACATAGGCTATCGGTACTGAGGAACTCCAAACACGAATGCAGTAGCCATTTAAGCCATTCCCAGTAGGGAGTTTCATTCCCTCATTTCCAAAGGTGCCACATCAGCTTTTGTCTAGGTAAGAGTGCATCCTGAGTTTCATCTAGATGATTATGAAACTCTCTCCCCTCTCATGAAACTCTCTCTATATCTCTCCTCATAACTACCGCCATGTCATCCACCTTGCTGATGTGTCGTAGTATTTAATGAGATTGAAACTCAAATGAAATCCCCACTGGGGATGGCCTTACAGTAAAAAGGCCTCAAATGAAATCCCCACTGGGGATGGCCTTGCAGTAAAAAGGCCTGCAACGGTCAACTGCACCCCGAACCCTACTATCGAGTACCATCTTCTCTCACCTCAAATCAAGGGTGGGTGGCGCTCTACGCTACATCTTCTCTCTCATCCACAGTGGCAAGCGGCCGTTCGTCACGCCATAGTCCAAATGCTGGTAGGGAGGTCGGTGTCGGCGACGGGGTTCCGGCCCCGCGGCGCCAGATGAGGGCGCCGATGCGGAGGAGGTGGCGCCCAGATCTTGGAGCTGCGCCTGCGCGGACCACGTCGAGGCGGCGGAGAGGATGAAGCCCGCGTGGGGGCCAGATCCGAGGGCTGGCGGGGAGGAGCTTTGCGTGGAGAGGTGGAGATGCTGCGGGGGCTGTGATGCCCCGGGCATCTCAAGCGTTTTGACACACAGTTAGACACAAGCTAATGATGAATTAGGGTTTAATCACGCTTTGGGGGTAACAAGGATTAGGTGGAGAAACCACTAAATCAAAATCTTTCTATCCTAATACAAAAAAGTCTAGATTTTCAGCTTGTCACCAAACTTTACCCTGAAATTACTTTTGATTTCACTATATGATTTCAAATTCTCCCTCTCTATGAAATGAAATTGAACTTATCACCTTTCAAATGCACCTATTGGGGAAGTGATTGCACTTCATTTGATACTCCAAAAGTTGGAAACAAGAAAGACCCTACTCAAAGTGAAATTTCTGTTTTAATAAACCTTGGAACATAATAGTGTCTATAATTCAAAATCTATTGGGTTTCAGGCCAAAGTCATATTACCAACCTTGTTTATAAAATACTGGAGAACAACTTTGGTAACTAGAGTTTGATGACATATTGAAGTTTAAATGGAGTTTAGAGTCATTTTCTACCAACACAGAAAACCAGTTCAAATCAGCCCTATTTATAAATCTCCAATTTGCTCTAGACTACAGCCACTTTCATGCGAAACTCCAATTGGAAAAGTTGTGGGATTTAAAATTCTAAACAACTCACTCAAAAGGCATTTTGGGAGAAAAGGCTTGGAAATAGGACTTTTTATTTTTCAAAGCCATCTAGGTTTTCTGTCCATAACTAGGGCTGCTAGCAAATTTGAATTTAAATCATATTTGCACTTGGAATTTTGGTGCTGAACCTTTTGACAAAGTTGTAGATCTCAAAGAGTGGAACATTTCATCCAATTGGGGTTTTTATCAAAATCGGCCTCTAAATTGGTCAAACCAGCGAATTACAGTGGGGAGGAAACACATCTTCAGTTTTCTTTCATTTTCTCTCTCCCCGCTCTCACTGACAGGTGGGCCTTTCGATCCGAGGGAGCGTCCGGCACTTGCACGGCCGACGCCACGTGGCCGCCGGTCTCCGACGCTGCCGTCCTTGCCGCGCTGCCCTGCTCTGCCCGGCCTGCCCCTACCGCGCCGAGGCCGCGCCTCCCTACCCCCTCGCCCGGTCCCTTGAAGGAGAAGCCGAGCCCTGTCTCTCTCCCTGCTCCTCCCGCTCTCTCGCGCAAAACGCAGGACGCGCCCGGGCCGCCATGGTCGAAGCTCGGTGAGCTTGCGCCGCCGCCCCTGCGGACCGCCATTCGCCTAGCCACCATCCCCACAGCAGTCGCCTCGAGCTCCTCCACCGTCCCCGCCGATCCTCGGCCTCGCCCCGCCACCTCTAACTCGTTCCGCGTGCGCGCACGCCGCGGTCGCGCCATGGCCTAGCCCGCGGTGAGCTAGCTACGCCGGTCGCCTCGGGCCGCCTCCCTGTCGTCCAACGCGCGCCCCGTCGTTGCCGCACCTCCCTCCACCGAAGCCCCAAACCCTAGGCCGCCGCCGTCGGCCCTAGCCCCTTTCCCCACGCGCGAAGCCGCGCGCCGCCCCGACTCACCCACGCCTCAACGCGGAGAGCCTTCCTCCGGCCATCCCCGCCCCTCCACTTCACCACCACCGCGTGCGCCATCTCCCCGCGGAGCTCTCGCGCCCGTCCTCGCCCCTTCCCGTCGCCGGAGTCGGCGGATCGACCCCGCGCCGCCGCGGCCTCGCCGCGCGTTCACCCCCGGGTTCACCCTCGCCGCGCCGCCTCCCCTCTCCATCGCCGGCGACGAGATCTACCCCGAGAGGTAGCCCGCAGCCGGGAACACCCTTGGCCGTCGCCTCGGCTCCAAGACGCCGCCCCTACGCGCCGGCGCAAGCGCCGGACCGCCGAGCCACGCGCCGTCTCCTCCCCGGCCGAAGGTAGAAGATGGAGGCGCGGTTTTGCAGGAAAACCCCTTCAATTCTTGCTTATTATGTCACTGTTTATTGTGTCTTGCATAAACTGTGAAAAACACCCTGGATCTATTTCAGTTTCGCATTTTAATCCAAGCTTTTGAACTTTCGCAGATCTAACCTTGGAAACTACGGTTAATTGTGTTTAGGTCCCTGGGTCTGATGTCTTTCTATTTTTATTTTGTGATTTTCGGCTGAAACTTTAGAAAATCATAATAAATCAAATAAAAATCGTAAAAAGGTAAACTCAGTGGCTATGAACTCGTCTTGAGTAGATCTACGCAGTGGGTATGATGTGGAAGTGTGAAATGTCCATTTTGCCCCTGGTTTATTGCATGCATGATTAATTAGGATAAATGGCAAAGTACACTAAATGAACTCCAAATGGCATGAAACTTGGACAGTAGCTTTCTTGTGGCATTATAGCACTATGTGAATTTTTATAGCCCTAGCACTTGTGGTTTAATTACCCTTTTGCCATTATACATGTGTATGTGTATTTATCTAACCTAGGAAGGGGAGGCTACAAAGAATATGCTCAACTTGACTCTCTAGCATTTTTCATATACTTTAGATAGTATGAGTGTCTCACCGGTAAAATATGAACCCCTGCATGTTAAGAGTTAACGGTGATTTGAAAATGACAAATCTTGACTTGGGGAACTAGATAAATGGAAAAGATGGCTTTAGGGTGCTAAGAAGATTCCACGAAAAATGTGGTAGCTTATGCATGATATCTAGTTCCCAAAAAGTTTATTTGTGCATGTCTTTCATGATAATGGAGCTGTGTAACTACGAGAACTCAAGTGCATATTTTAATTCACAAATGCGCATGTGTGCGGATGATTAGGGTCTATACGATGGTTTAGGCCTTAGAATCAATACATGTTCATATGTCCTTTTATATGTGATAATTGTAGTGCATCTCGGGGATGGTTCGTATAGATTCCTAGCAATAATCTGAGTCCCTTTCGTGTGGAGCAAGTTTTACGTAAGGAATACTTAAGTAAATTGCCTAGATAATAATTCCCATGAATATATCTCTTACCCATATCATGCACGCTTTTGCATTCGTTACGCTTATGTTGCACTATGTCATGCATATAGATTCCGCAAACGAAGGACCAACGCAGAAGCAGTCGCAAACCCAGTAGCCGGAAGACGAGCCCGTGCACCCGGTGCCAGAAGACGGCGTGTCGCTGATAAAACCGCCCCTGTTTCAAGGGGTTGCCTGGGGCAAAGCCCCACAACCCGGCAAACTAACTTAGTTTAGTTTGTTGGTTTCTTAAGAACAGTCAAAGGTAGGCAGGACCATGCAAATCCCAGCAAACAAATTATTTTGAGTTACGCATATGCATTAGGATTGATTGAAACCAATTGCATTAGACTTCCCGGCCGCCCTGGCCCTAGCACCTATACTTAGGGTTCGTAGGACGGGTGCCTAGAATGGTTAGGCGCGAGTAGACAAGAGTGAGCACTGTCACTCGTCTCGTAGGGTTTACTTTCGAATGATGAATCTTCATTACTATGAATTTATTATTGCTATGTTATGCTTTCAATTAAGACCGGGCGGAGATATGGGATTACTATGTTGAAAAATGATGTGATGGTATGGTGGACTCCGCCCGAGTCGCATAAGGCCCGTTCGTTGTTCGCCTGCTGATCGGCATAACATTGCTAGAATGCTTATCCGGTATATGGGGCCGGTGAAACCTTACTTGTGCCATCCAAAGAACAGAGACACGTTCCTACCCACTGGTTGCGAGGAAGGTGGTCCGGGGGAGCTTGGTACTCATGACGGGGAGACCGGGATGCCGGCAGGCTCGTCATGGGGGCACAAACCGGAGGTCAGGCGGGAGTGAATCGAACTTGGGATGGGACAAGTGGAGGCGGGGGACCATATGTGGGAAAGCTGTCGTGTTAGTAAGCATATGGGCCCCTGGCATTTTTAGTTATTCCCGGGAATATAAAAATCGATTCGAATCGCTGATGCTCACCAGGTGTGAGAATGCCAATATCACTGACGGGCAACGTAGAACTGTTTGAGGCAAGATGTTTTATGGAATTGATGATTTGATACGACACAATGGTTATAAATGCTTTACTTCATGCAAATTACTCGCTTTATATTACCAGTGAGGTTCAGGATAAGGACTAGCGGCTGTCAAATCCCGCTATAGCATGACATTAAAACATAGTGGTTAATCATGATTAAAGGATAGCGACTGTCAAATCCCGCTATCCTATGGCAACATTTTACAGTTTAAAACCAACGGCTAAGGACCTACTCGCTAGTAAGCTGAGCTTTGTGTCGGCCGTAAACTCTGTCCATTAAGTCCTACTGAGTAATTAGTACTCAGGGTTTGCCCCCCACTTTTGGCTCACAGGTACTGGCGGCATTTGGATAGCTGCTTGGAGAAGGGTAGCACCGGTGGGCTCGGTGCTTCTCGCCTCGTTCATCTGTACGAAGACTTCTTAAGTATTTGGTTTCCGCTGCGAGATGTTTTGAAAACGCTTCCGCATTATATATATTTTGGACATGTATTTGACTATATATATTCTCGGTTTGTAACTAAGTCTATCTATTCTATATTTCAACTGCCTGTGATGATGTAACTGTTGTGGCTCCATCGCGAGTCGGATGTGTGTGATGTCGGTTCCTCTGGGATTTGGTGCAAATCGAGAGCCGAGGGCTTCTCGACGGACGACCGGGTTTAGTACGGTCTAAGTACACTGTAAGCTAATGGTGACAGGTGTACTTAGCCCGTATTAAATCGGCGGTTCCGCCACAGGGGCGACGGGGGCAGCTCGGCTGCGCCACCGTGGGTGGAGGAGGCGGCAGACGCGGGGTCGGAGGAGGCGCAGTGGCCAGGAGGCAGGCGAAGGAACTCCTCGTGACGTGGAGCAAGTGGAGGAGGCGGGCGCCGGATCGGACGAGGGAGGCGGCGGCGGCAGGAAGACAAGACCGGGGCGCTGGGCGAGCGGGAAGAGCGGGACAGGTGAGGGAGGAAGAAGGGGAAAGGAGATGTATGGTGAGGTCCGCGGTGTGTGAGTTTTATAAAGTGAAAAGTTGTAGAAGTTGGTGTAGGGTAGAGATATAGAATAAACCCGAGTTCGGAGAATTAACTACTGTATTTTAAATTGGTGATAACTAAGGCAAAATATTTTTTTGAGTAGGAATTTAGAGTAGAATGAGTGCGGATACCCTTTAGACGGACCAATAGTCAAGCTCTCAAAACAATTTGTAAAATGGGCATACCAAACATCTCAGGGATAAGTATTTCAAACATTGACGCTAATAGGTGGAATACATAATTTTACATGTTTTTTGATAACTCAATTTAACTTAATTAATTTGCTTGAATGACTCGTCACAAATAGTCTTTATTCTTCTTTGCTACCTAACTTTTACCATGTTTCATACTCCTCTGTTCTAATGTAGCTATTTCCATATTTATCATAAATAAAACTATCTTAAATTTGATCAAATTTGTATGAAAATATATCGATGATTTGGTAACAAATAAGTCGATGATTTGGTAACAAATAAAGTATCGCTGCATCGACCATGAAATATTTTGTTTATGTACATACTAGCAAAATGCCCGTGCGTCGCAACGGGAGAAAAAAATCTAACCTTTAGATCAATACATATAAGAATAGCCTCGCAAATTTTCCCTCGCATGTGACCGAAAAATGCTCGTGCATTGCAACGGGAGAAAAAAATCTCACCTCTAGATCAATACATATAAGAATAGCATCGCAAATTTTCCCTTGCATGTGACTGAAATTTAGATGGTGTCAATTTGGTAAGAAATATTATCTTTTTTTTGTTTCTCGACAATATACAGAACATCGAAAACGGAGTCCATATACGATATGGGTATCCGTTTTCACGTAGTCAACTCCTACGGTCTGAATAGAGTTTCCGAATAAATTATAGGTCATATTGTCTTGACGCCGTTGATTGCAAATGAATTTTAGAGTGACATCAATTGGGTTGGAAATGTTGTTATTTTAGCTTTCCATCGAAAATACATAACATTGAAAACTAAGTCCATATGTGATCTGGGCGCCCGTTTCGCGTGGGCTGCTCTTGTATTCCGAACTCGCGAATAAATTCCAAGTCATACTGTTTCCAAGATTTCCGTTGACTGAGACCGAATTTTAAAGTGGTTTCAGTTGTATTGGATAGGTTATTATTTTAGCTTTCCATCGATATACAGAACATTGAAAACGGAGTCCGTATGCGATTTAGACATCCTTTTTGCGTGGACTCCTTCTGCGGTCTGAATCTAGTTCGTATTGTAGCTGCTATTCGGATTATCAGATAATAACAGGGAGGGGGCTGACCGGCCGGGTCCACCGTGAAACCTTATTTACTTTAATTTGCTTTATTTATTTATTAATATTAGGTAGTATAAATTTAATGTCATATGTGTGAATATTTGTTACTATAAACATAAACTCAATCAAACCTAAGATCTTGACTCGCACAAGCCTAAAAACAAGTTGTATTTTGGAATGAAGTACGATGTTTCAATATACAATGAACATAATTGTTCTTTCAACATAAAGTGAACAAACAGAGGCTTGTATAGCACAGGGAAAGTGTAAGAACAAAAAAGGACTTAATAAATTGTCAAAAGAACAAAAAGGGAAAGACCTTATAAAGAGATAAAAGGAAGGATGGTGTGATAAATAAGCTCGAAGATTCTAAAACGCTAAGAATCCTCATACAAATCGTATATTTTTAAGTTGTCATACAAGCCTTATAGTTTAAAACAAGACTGAAATTCTCACAAGCCTTATATTTATGTTCTAAATAATGGGTTGACTTTATGAGTTTCAAGAAAACAAGATTGTTGATCCTGGCGAGGGATTCCTAGACTCGCCTCCTGTTTGAAAATACATGAATCACATAAAAGTATACGCAGTGACGCCGTAATTATTCAATCTCCATTTATCGTAGTTTTCAAGGGAACGCTACTTCCACTCTTTCGTAATAAAAGCTGACGTGCACACTATTGATACGGTCTTTGTGGGAACGCTACTTCCACTCTTCCATAATAAAAGCTCACGTGCACACTATTGATACGGTCTTTGTGCCGCACAGTTCACAGGCAGCATTTCAGAGAACTTTGAATATACCACTTGCTGAGCTCTTTAAAAGCGAAACACAATTCCTGGAAGTTCATATGGTCTTCCCGTAGAGATCAATGGATCCTATCTGAAACCTCCGGTTGGAGTGAGATTCTCTTACACGTAGAAATCTAAACCTGCCGAAGGAATATAGAACAATTCAGTCAGAAGGAAAAAGATTTGCTACCTACTGCAGAAAGTGTGCATCAGCCACTGATATAAAACCTACCGGAAAACATTTGCAACATATCCATTATCCACTGAAAATGTTTTCCTGAGGAAACGGCTCTCAAACATTTCAGAACTCCGAGAATCAATTATATTCCAGATGGAGCCTCCATCTGCACTCCCTTCGAGAACCCTGTCACGTAAAAATGCTTGGTGACTTGGGACTATGTTGACCAGTAACTTCGATTAAACAATGTTGCCTGTAACTTATTGCATGAACTATGTCTCTCTGATAATTCTCAAGTTAATGATCTTGTCATACGGTTTACAGCAACAAAGAAGTATAAAAAAGAAGGAATAATTGTGATTTACTTTGTGTATGATAAATAGTGCACATTATATACAGTCAAGGAGATAAGGTTAAATAAGAATAACATGTGACTCAACTTTACCAGTCCATTGGATCCCTCTCTGGAGCATCATTAGCTGACATCAAATCGTACGACTCCAACTTGCAAGTCTGTCCATCACACATCTTATAAATCAGCCAACAACCTGCATAGTTCTTTTGTTAGCTAATACAACAAATCAATTTTACGTTTGTGTGTACGCGAAACCCTTTAGACAGCATCTTTACAACACCGCAAAATTTTTTTTGCAAACATCAGTTAAAAAAATATCCAGATATTACTACGGATAGTTGATAAACATCGTATGGTGTGAAATTATACCAAATGTTAAGATGGATAGCAAATGGAGATTGCTGCAGGGAGAATAAAAGTTATAACTTCTACCATCTGGCACTGTTTAACTAGATCATGTAGATAAATAACTTCTACAACGATTTAAAAACACTAACAAGTAAGTCCCCAACAGAATCATCAAACTTCAAGTTTCATTTCAGTCTAGCAAAATAAAAAGGGATTGACCATCAGGGAGGCAACTGATAGGAAGCAAAATAAATTGCGAGACAAACTACACACTTGTTCACAGCTATTTCAAAAGGAGAAATCGACACAATCAATGAAGCACGAAAGCTACTGGTGTCCACACCATTTTCGTTAGACCAAGTTTGAATAACACCAAAAAATATGAAACGGTCAACTCAAAGCTCACGGTTCACATATATTTGAGCTACAATAGTAAACCATGTATTTATATAAATTTAAAATACTTCAGGTGATGTTTAAAGCACTTGGCAGTTGGCACACTAGTGGAGAGGAGAAATTAAGAATAATGGATGATTGTGCTTCAGGTGTCAATCTAGATAGCAATGTGTGAATAAGATAAAACTATAATAAATAGAGGATAGTTTTTGTATTAACCAGATTACCTTTGGCTCCATCAGGCTCTTCCCATTTGGAAGAATGAATGCCATCAAAAGCTGCTGTCGCCTGAAATAATTTCAAACACACTAATGTAGGGGAAATCCTGATGAATGGACACTAAAAAGTGCACAAGTTGCATCACATACAATTCCGATTGGGAGCTGTTCCCTGCTTGCAAGGACTGAACCCAAGCATAGTCTGTTCCTTCTTGGGAATTGGTTGCCTTCGGTGCAAAAGATATTATTCTTATAATTACTCAATATCTCATCAACTGCATCCAATGCTACTGGCAATGCTAAGGATGAGTGAATTGGATTTCCAACCACAGTCACAGATTGATGTCCATCAGCGCCCAATTCTGCTTTAAGTGAAATAGCAGAAAACAGCCTTTCAATGCAAGGAAATATCTCCTCAAATATCTGCTGTGTTTTCTGGTCTAGTGTAGCACTTCTGCTCTTAAAGTTGGAATCTTTAAGAGTTAGCATCAAGGTCTTCAATACGTCAAAAACTTCAATGCTTCTTTCTTTAGACATTTTTTTATCACAAAATTGCAAAAGAAAAGCACAGAGAGCATCATATATATTTGAAACATGAGCATCCACACATTTCCGAACAGGGCAGGACGAGCAACTGAGTGAATCTGCTTGGCCCAACTCTGACCTTGCTTTTCTCCATTCCACAGAACCACTTAGCCTTCCAGGCAAGGATAAACCTGTTTCAATTTGAAGATAGGCAGATTTGCTAAGTTCCTCAGACTGCTCCTTTTCACGGTTTTCTATGACTGATAGAGCATCAGTTGACAATCCAGTGCGGTACTTCCCAGTTATAGATGATAGAACAGCTGAAACGGTTCCTTCAGAGGTAATTGTTCGCCTAGAGAGAACCTGCAAGGACAGATATACGATACAGTACATTAAAACTAATTTTAATATTAAAAAACAAAGGAAACCAGGTTCAAGGAAAAAAAGGCCGCCAACACACACACACAACAGAGGACATGGCCAGTCAAATACCTCGTGCCACTTTCTGGTGTAGCGTTTTGTTACATCACGTACTCCATCTTTGGAAATCGCAATTACATAATCTAACTTCTTGTTCCACCTACAAGAAAATGCAATACAACATGAACAAATGCACACAGTTTGCAAAAGATTTAGGTATGGTAATAAAATATGCAGAAACTTTTTGGGCAGGACCAAAGTATTATACCCTTTCTCATACAGTAAAGGATTATCATAGACTCCTTCGCATGGATCTAGGTGCATCCATCTAGATATTCCAGAACAACAGCATTAAGAATAAGGGTACTAGACTACCAAATTCAAACTTAAGAAGCAGCAGGCTGTTCAACTGACCTCCCGTACAAGTTTGAAAAACATTCTGTCCACACATGATCAGTGAAATCCAGAATCTGAAAGGACCAACAAGAGATCAGAGCAATACAGACTACAAAGGGAAGTGATTGAACTGTATCATGGACAGCATTTTATTTATTTATTTATTTGGACTGAAACCTGTAAGTGAATTCCCAACAATTATGAACACCATATGATATGGATGCAAGAATCGCAAAACAGAACCCGGAACCTCTTCATCAGAAGACACATGTCGATCAACAGTCAAGTTTTATGTTGAGTGCTCAATACTTCAGCATCACTTATCTCAAAAATATTCACATAAGATCATCTGGAATACTAAAAGACTGTTTGAAACCAGTTAAACCTCCTCGTTGCCATCTGCTGCACTTCTTTGAAAGGGTGGCCTAGCACTACTTAAACTGAAGATTTATGCAGATCACGGCGACTTGCCATAACATTTTTTATTGTACTACCTCTGTCCCATGAAGAGTGAAATCCTAGTTTTTTGGGGACAGGTCAGTGCTAAAGGAAAAATGATGAATGTGCCACTCGCTTTACAAGAGTCGTTGCCATCACTGGAGAGGATGCATGTCCCATGAAAAATTTCAAACACTAGGATTAGGATTGCACTCTTCATGGGATGGAGGCAAGAAATCTGATTAGGTCAAACAGTGTTTTCAATTTGGATAGGAATGTAAAGGGAGTGAATGCATAATGGAGTGAGCGGAATCAGGGTAGTGTCCAATATCAAAAGAAATTTCAATCATTATTTAACTGCAGAAAATTCATAAGCATTATGAAACTAACCAAACGAGCATCATATCCAAAAGTTCGACAGTAGAATGTGAAGCAATTGGCCCATTCCCCGCAGCGACCTCTCCTAGTTTGTATAAGCTTCCAGAGCAAGAAAAAGATATAACGTGATCAGTTTGGTAGGACATATTCAAAGTAAACACCCCTAGTGTATCATAAAACACTTCAATTTCTTACTCATACCTTCCGTGGATCATTGTACCTTGGGAAACGGGTGATACTAGAACAATGGTTACACCTAAAGATAGCATATGTCAGGACATGCATATCAAATAAAGAGTCTGGTCATATATCGACATATTAGAGCAGTGATTTAATCATAAGGGATAATAGTACATTTGGTCCTTGTATTTTACATCCAGTGAATCAGTTTTCTCAGTTGATAAACCGTAAATGACACAAAAAACACAAGGACAGGCGGGAATAATTGCATCAGGGTTGTGACTATCATATGTATAAGAAATTACACAACAGATACAAATAACCAGACGTCATCAATTGATTTAGTTCAGTATTTATTTTCACGATGTTTTTAGGGCTCAAATCCATATTTTGAATCTTATAATACTATGGCAAACAACAACGAGTATATAATTAGGTTTCAAGTAGTAGCAATATGATTCACTTGATACTGAGTTTGCAAGTTTTGAAGAGATGACGCATCAAAATTAATTATACGAGATGTAAGACAAAGCAAATAGCATTATACTGATGGCTACCTATAAATCTCAACACGTGAAGCGCCAAATTCGATTTCTAAGGGAAGCGGGGTGCCCATTCCAACATTGGATGTCTCGCGGCCGCAGTTGTCACAAGGTGCTGCGTTAACCCATCTGAAAAACAGCACTTGAAAGATGTGAGCACCAGTGTAGGCTGTTCTGTCATATATAGACTGCAACTTAAGCACCATAAACATATGCAATGCAAAAGGTTCAAAATAAGAGCGTTTCAGGTAGCACCGTAAAAGGGTCCAACGTCGTTATAGCACATGAGCACTAACACCCTTATTCCAAACCAATAAGATGGACTACAGAAAAATAATGTCAGTCATACTTTGTTATGTACTTATGTTCCACATACTAAGTGTACACATGTACCGACAGTCATTTGTTCTAGACATATTGATTGGTCATACATGCTTTGCTTTGATTCGCTCCTTGTCACTGTTTGATGTTTACAATAGCAGTACTATTCCAAATACAGATTAAAAGTTCCTATGCAAGTTCGAAAATGGATTTTGCAGTCCATGTTTTATTATATAATTAAGCATGCCTACAAGATCAAGCTGAAACAGTGGAAATATGGCAATTTAGTTATACACATAAAAAATATTTTATCAGCACAAGGACTAAGTAGTACTTTTGAAAATATTGTAGAACAAATGAGTAATCCATTTGCCACCCTCAACTACCAAAATGTTCGATTTTAGTTCATGACTATTAAATAATACAACTGATTAACAAATCTTGTCAAAATGGGTGAAATGTCATCTTGTCAACAATGGACTCTCTTTAACAAGGAATTTTCATTAATCCTAATTATTAACACCTATCATGTGTCACACTACTGATGCAAATTTGTTGCTTCAAGTAATGCTGGTAATAAAACAAGCTGATGGTGTGTGTGAGTAGGTGTATGTGTGGTGTGAGTTGGGTTCAGATACTAAAGCTTATACTTGTAGTGTTGAGGCTACGAAAAATCAACAAGCTCTGCTCAGCATGTGCACCTTTGCAAAACCACTACTCAGCCATCTTAGCCAACCTCCTCACTGTTATTATGTCACCTGGCTTGTGTCTGCCCTAGCTGTTTGCTACAGCAAGGGTAGAGGGCCTCTGCGCGTGCATGTATGTGTTACTGTGTGTACTGTAGCAGCAGCGGCAGCGGCAGCTGTGATCAATGCAACGCCACGCTCATCATCTGGGAGTTTTAAGTGCAGCAGAGGCATGGCACAGATGTGTACTGTGGGTGCACAGGGAGCACAAACGAAGCATGGACACATACGACTTCGCTGGTGGAAAAGCGTGGTTGCATGCGCAGAAGGAAATCAAGGGTGGCAATGTGTAAGGCAACCATTTTTTCTGAAGAACCTGAGGCAACCATTTTCAACTAATCACAGTGACATGGCAAGCCGACTTATATGCAACGGTTTGATAGCCAAGGGATGTGAATGTGAGTGACGAATGCAAAATGGACTTGTTTCTTAAAATAGTGGTTAGGTAGAAGTAAATGTTCACTGAAATATGGGTGATTAGACACATGTAGTCATGCACACGCTCAACATTTTCTGGAAGTAATGACTGAGAAAGAAGCATGAAAGTGTTTAAGTGACCTGAATGATTGCTTAAACCAGAAAAGCAGTTGCAGCAGAAAGGCATGATTCTCTTCATCTTTCGAAGGATTGAAATTCCCTTCCTACTAAAGAATCTTTTGTAAGTATTCCAACAATCCATCTCTTAAAGCATGGAAATGTAACATAGATTTTTCGAGTATACATTATTTTAAAAAATTTAGACAAACTCAAAGAGGTGAAATCGTAAGAGAACCATAAAATGTATCTTTCCTTGGAACCAAACTAAAAAAGACCATGGTCATGCTGCATGTGCGTGTGTGTGAGAGAGAGAGAGAGGGATAGGACAAACAAGAGAGAGAAGAAAATATCAAAATAACTGAATAAAACATAAAAAGAAACCTTCGCCAGTGAAACTAATGCCTTCTCCTCAAGCTCACATATTGGAACCGTCTTCCGTGCTTCCTCTTGTCGCACCGGATCTTCATACTGTATCCAGAACATATATTCAAGCACCAGATATACAAAATCTATAACATAAGGCAATGTTTTATATTAAATGGATTCTGATTCCATACCATCAGAATCTGGTGCATGTAAGGCTCAACTCTTTGCCTAAAAACCTCACCATCATC
This sequence comes from Paspalum notatum, assembly GCA_022530915.1. Lineage (NCBI taxonomy): Eukaryota > Viridiplantae > Streptophyta > Magnoliopsida > Poales > Poaceae > Paspalum > Paspalum notatum. Next base: position 45,624,716 of record CM039685.1, read on the forward strand.
ATTTAGTACACTGTACTGTTGTAGGAGAAGTGCCTCTTCTTCTGCCTAGGAAAATTTCAGGAAGTAGTTGTTTAGTCGATATTAGCTCTTTCTTTTTTGAAAAGTATATTTACTAGGAATTACTTCATTTCCGGCCAGTTTGTCAGAATAAACCAATTAGTTTGCCTAGCCTAACCTTACCTCGCTAGTGGACGAGGAGCGGTTTGGCTCTCCAAATCACACAAACACTTGGGTCCGTAAAGTGAGAAGAGGGAAGCAAGCACACTTCATGCCAACTAATATAGCTGGGAAAGGTGAGGCATGATAATAAAAAATGAACTGAAGTTAGGCAAATTTGGCCCTCTTTTTGTGTTCCCTCTTTGGTTCAAAGTCACAGCGTGGAGCACAGTTTCCTAGCACCCAGCATTGATCCATGTTTTATTTTGCCTAAACTGTGGTGGCCAAATTGGTAGGTGAAGTGTGTCAACATTGAAACAACATCAACATGCCATGGGACCACTATCACCAGGTTGTTACCTGTTGGGAATTCATGGAAAATTAACCATGCAAATATGGCACCCTATGATGCATATCGTGTAGTAGCTTGCATTTGCCATGTGGATTGACCTATCAAAGTAGCCTCCTGATAGTACAACATCCACCTTTTCTTTAGAAGTACAAAGAAGATCCACAAATGCAAACAGCATATCTATTATATGAACAGACATCTCTTACATACATGCTACTACGCTAGACTAGAAATCAGAGGAACCTAGGCCTCCTGAGCACAAGCACACGCTGTCCCACTTAATGCACAGGGCTGTGTGTATTTTTTTACAATGAACCCAGGATGTAAGGACCTGTTTGGATCCCTTGGGCTAGTGCAAAACGGGCTAGAAACAGACTAAAGTATCCAAACAGGAGGGCTAAAGTGTTCAAACTGGCTAGAATTTTGTAGCCCCAAAAGAAGAGGGCTAGAATTTTGTAGCCCCAACTAGTTCAGCCCAGGGAAACCAAACAGGCCCTAATTCTGGGAACAAAAGGAGGTGTGAGTCACCCAGGTTCAAGTCATTTTCAACTCAGAATGGGTCCCGATTTCTTCTTATAGGTAATGCCACCTAGTTCTTCCTAGGTTGCTAGTAGGTCTTTTTATCCAATGAACACCTAGCTCAGAGTGTCCTGGGGATATGTAACCTAGGAAAAATATGAGAACACATGTGTGTGCTACTTGAGCATTGATGACCCACTGGTCGTAGCCCGTTCACATACAAAATGCACAATTATGAACTTTTAGCACCAATAAAACCACATATGTGCTTTCTCCAACATCTGTAGCTGAAACGCCACCATCACCGTAATTTAATTCGCATGCCTCCAAGCCCACCTGGCACAGACACCATCTTGAGTTCTTGACTGAGACTGAAGCCAGTAACCAAAAGAACTCTGGAGTCTAAACCTGTGAGAAACTCCATACAGGCATATACCATCAGCAGCTTGTGCTATCCAAACCAGAGTGCAAGAGAATTCCAGGTCATCTCTAGCTGAAATGCACCCGATTCCATGGCCCGTCGTCCAATCCCCTACCAAACCAAGTTTTCCCCACCAGCTACCAACACCACTGGGTAATGCAAATTGCAACCGCTCGGCCTACACCAAAGCAGAGTAGAAGGATCAGCGATGTCAGCGACTTCGCACCTGAAGCATCCGCGCAAGTTCCTCGTCGGACTTCTCCTGCGCCTTGGCTACTGCCGCGTCGTCCTCCTCCTCGTCCTCCTCCATAGAGACGATGCGCAGGCGCTCGGAGACGGCCTCCAGGTCGGTGCCGTCGTCCACCACGGACCCATCCGCCTCCACCACGATCTGCGAGCACACGCGCCGCATCAGGACCGAGAAATGCGGAGCGCACGGCAGCGGCACCCGGATCGCTGCTGAGCAACGGGATGGGGGTGGATTTGGGCTTCGGGGCGGGGCGCGGGGGTGCGCGGACCTTTTGGAGTTCGGGCGGGACGGCGGTGAGGGAGAAGATCTGGAAGCGGAGGACGTCGAGGCCGTGCTCCGTGTCATACTCCACCTCGTGCTCCTCCACCGCCTCCACCTCTACGGAGCCACCGGCGGCCGGGCCCTGTCGGACCACGAAGCGGCGGGCCACCATGGCGGGCGCTAGCGGTTGCCTCCGCCCGCGGGACGAGCCGACGACCTACGCCGAAGAGTCCACCCTTTCTTTTCTTTTCTTTTCTTTTTTAAGGTTGTAACCCATTTTTTCAAGGGATTTTAGAAAACCAGGTAATACCCCATTTTTTTCAATGGATTTTAGAGAACCAGGTAATACCAGCGCTTGCTGCTGGAATTTATAACGTTAAATATAATATGATTCATAACTAGAAAAGTAGTAGATAAAATACTAATATCATAAAAAAAATATTCTATACGCATTGCTGCACAAACTACACATACATCACGGAAAGGCATTGAATGCGTAAAGTCACAGAAGATCGATGTAATGTTTAAATAGAGGTCTTGGTGGACGGTGATATGGACAATGACATGCCTTCACGCATGTTAAGAGAAATAGATAGCGGGATTCTCCTATTTAGATATACTCCCTCCAGTTTTAAATATAAGTCGCGCTTGATTTTTTAAAAAAAATTAACCATTCGTCTTATTTAAAAAAATTTACAAATTAACATTTATTTTGTTGTGATTTGGTTTATTACCAAGTTTAGTTTGAACTTGATTTGTAGTTTTATATATTTGAACAATTTTTTTGAATAAGGCGAATGGTCAAAGTTTTGATAAAAAATTAATCGCGACTTATATTTAAAATCGGAGAGGGTATGAGATAAGATTGAGGGAAAAATAGTTCATTTTTGGGAAATGAAAATTCTTCCCCTCGTCTCTGATGAGTAGTCACGGGCACGGTGTGACTTGCCTCCCGTCCCGCCGGTCAGTTTCGATCCAACGACGCCCGAGTTTGCAAGCGAAAGGAGGCAGATTTGGCCATTTTCAAGTTTCAACCCCGCTAAAAGCCTAAAACACGTGCTGTTACGCTACCGTGACACGTGACGTGCCACGACGACAGGTCCATTGTGAAGATTGAAGAGGCACCCACCACTTGCGCACTAGCAAGACAGAATCAGTGGCGGATTTCCATTTAAGACGGTGGTTTGCTGGATACAAAAAATAAATGCAACTCAAGGGTTATACTTCCTTCCGTTCTAATTTAAAGGTGGTTTGATTTTTTTCACCACCAGCTCGTCTTATTTAAAATATTTGCAAAAATGCAGAAAAATTTAATTCATAGTTAGAGTATATTATATGCTAAACTAAATCACGATGAAAATAAATGATAATCGTGAAGTTTTTTGAATAAGACGATCCGGCCAATTTAGTATCAAAAAGTCAAACGACTTATAAATTGGGACGGAGAGAGTATATAAGATTTTGGCACGGAATCTAGGAACATTATTAGTGAATATTTGGGTGTTTTAGCTGGTTCTCACAGGGAGATTTTCAGAATCCGTTGGAAATATATGTTGTCCTAGCCTCGACACGTTTGGTACTCTTGTGTGTCACCTTGTTAGTCAAGAAGAGAACCAGCGTTATCCAGTTTGTTGGGCTTTGCCGACGACTGCCTTGGAATCCTTGAAATGAAAGCATGTTTTACCTTGCTTGCTTGGGCAAGCCAAAGTCATTCTCTGTTCTGCAGAGCTGGAGTCTTGCTGAGCGAGATAAGGCCAGCAAACCAAACTGACCGAGGCTATTTGGTACTTTTGCCGCCTTCCATTTGGCCTCGTTGAGCAAGGATAGTCAAGTACAGTGCTTGCATTGTTGCGTTGTTTGGATCATAGACGAGTGTTTCTGAGGGACAGTGTTAGAGAAAGAGAGCAAAATGGGCTCTCCTACCTAGGCAAGCTGCGGGTCACCCAAGAAAGGCGACCAACGTACAAGAACCGACGCTAGACGTGGTCAAACACCGGGTCAGGTCGAGATCGGGCCATCGGTTATTTACGACGGCCTGTGCTTGGCCCGTGACACGTACCGAATCGGGTTAGGTTGGCCCACGCACTCCCCGCGGACGTGCCGGTAGGGTTTTTTAGTTTTGGGTCGGATTTTTTCGGGTTTTGGGTAAAAAATTATGGCCCATGCTCGGCCCGTCAATTGTTGCGGGTCAACAAATATGGCCCGTGATCGCACCGGATCGGGTTTTTTCGAGCCAGGTCGGGTTGGTCGCAAGACACAGCCAACGCCCAAACCCAAATCTGTCCATAGCTTAGCCACATATTAATTAACTACTTTTTTACACAGTCTATCCCAATTATGTTACCAAAAATGTTTGGATTGGCTAAGATATATTGCCTCCGTTCTCGAATATTTGTTATCAACTAATTCATTTTTAAACTAAAACGCGACAAATTTAGAAAGAATGGAAGGGGTAGCTAATAGCTAGCTAGCTACGTGTTTAGATACTTCACACTTGGGATATCTACTAAAAGTCACTTCATCCTCCTGTCCACCCTTTGCTCTCATATCCCTTTTAGTGTATTTTTAGAACACAGAAAATTCACAAAAACTACAATTCGATTTCATAGAAAAAATACATGAAGAAGAAAAGTTTTCTTCTATTAATTCCAAACAGACCCTTAGGTGTAAGGGTAAGCTGCTTGTCATAATTTATCTGCTTTTTAGGTCCATTGTCTGAATAGGGTAGCGTGTAGCACTAACTTTTTACTAGCTAATAATTTACCTAGGGTCCAACATAGTACTTAGGTCAAATGAACAACCGTAGTAAACTAGTAATTGATCAATGTTAGTGTGTACTGTTTACGCACAAATAAAATCTGGTAAAGTCCTAGAAAGATAACACTCTTTGTGTGTTTGACATCGTCTATATTTTGAACATGACAATTGATCAAATATCATAGCTAAAGTACATTTAATAAAAAAATCACTACAAAAATAAGCATTTATATGGTTTTTAATATTATGAATTATTAAACTTGTCAAAATTATATAAAAAGGGTAACAATGAATGAAACACAAAATACTAGAAAGGTTTAGAAGGCAGTTGATAACATATTAAGGAGTTGATAATTATAAGTTATAGCAATATACTATTATTGGTATAAACAAACAATTGTGGATTCTTTATTATTCTCCCTACCCACGTCTGACATGTAGACCGTCAGGGGAGTGAAGTGGAGAAACAGATGTTGAGGAGGCCACTGTGCAACTAAGGTCACCAACGGGCCGCGCTCACTAAGGTCCGACGAATATAGTATAATTTCGTCGGTTATACGTAGGCCGACGAATTTAACCCTGTTAAATTCGTCGGCTACATTCTACCCGACGAACTTAAAAAAATCCAAAGAATTTCCTCCTGTTTTCCTTTAGTGAGGGTAGCTCACTTGCTGCAGAACCGCCTCACCAGCTCGCTCATCGTGAGGCCTGGACTCTCCCGTCCAATCTCCAATTTGAAAGTTGTCAGCCCAAATATTGGTGCCACACACTACAGTTGCTACACGAGTTTGATGTAAACGTGCTCACAACAGACCCGCACTCACAAACCCAATCCATACCAATCCAATCCATAAGAAATCCGCAGCATCAGTAGCTAGGCCCATGGAGTCACGGAGCATTATCTATGTCTGTGACACTATGAGATCTGCCACAATGAGTGAAGCCCCTGCATGCTAGGATAAGTTAAGGTCGTCCGCAACACACCTCAACTATGCAGCCTCTTTGAACACAGTATGGATGAGTCTTTTTTTTTCTATTGTCATGAGAGATGAAAGTGAAGGCACCACCTTCGTTCTAACCGCCCCATGTTGATCGCCATTTGGAGTAGTCCCCGTCAGGTGGTAAGGAAATGATGTTTGGTTGTTGTGGGCACTGTCCATGGAGAGATCCATGAGAAGATTCCATGGTTGGATCTATGAGAAGATCGCTATGGGGACGACACAAACTACCCAACACTGCCTCCTAGAAGATACATCAACTCGCTCCCCGTTGATGAGGTTTCTTGATTTTTGTCCTAACTAGAAATTTGGGAATTAGGGTTAGAAGGTGGCCGGTGGCGTGGCGGAGAGGGTTGGAGGCCGAAATGATTGGGACAACAGAGTATCGGCGATGAGACGATGAGTGTAGGTAGGCAGGGAGGTGGACGGCAAAGTACTACACGAAGAGGAACATGAGGGAAAGAACATGTTAGCTAGAGAATACATTGGAGAGAACGATTAGTAAGTGAAGGGAGAACATGTGGAGCCTACACGTGTGTTAATTGGACCAACATATAGCAGGTGTCACAATTCAAACTTTTGCTAAGCACACATATATTGCGCATAAAACATCTTTACAATATTTCCTGATCCATCACTTAGCCAAATGAGACGCACTTATCCTATACAAGCGTTGTTGCCTCTCTCCCTCGACACAGTCCCTCCCCCTTCCCCAAACTGCATGTGTGCATCCACACTAGCGCCATGTTGTCCCGTGCACTTCATCGAACCTTGATCACCATCCAAAAACACAAGCTAACAAGGGTCCACAAGGTTTTGGGAGGACGCTACTAACCTATGTTTTTTTTATGAGAACGGGGGGGGAGGGGGGGGGAAGGTTTCCCCACCTTGATTCATTCACAAGCTCAATAACCATATTGGGCTTGAAAAGTTTACAGCAGCAAAGGCAAGTAGAAGAGCAGCCAGACATCGGCCAAATAAAAACCAGCAGCGAGGGAAAGGGCTACATATTCGAACTAATGAGGGAACACCAAGAGTCTATGACATCAGCATCAGCAGTGGGGAGTCGGTGGCGCCAGAGAGGAGCTGCATCTAGCAGAGCTATCTTGAGCCTGTCACGGCACAGCAGGAGGCCATTGAAGGTTACCTCATTACGATGCTTCCATAAGAACCAGCACACCAGGAGCAGGAATGTGTTGAACTGACTAGCAGGAACCGTCGGTGGTCGGGGGATCTCCCACAGCAGCGACACGTCCTACGCGTTAGTGTCGACATGGAGCCTGGTCTAGGCGTCTTTCGCGAAGGGGCACTCTAGGATCAGGTGGTTCGGTGTTTCAACTGCACTGTTACAGATGGGGCAGACATCATCCTCTACAATACACTTCTTCTTGAGGTTGTACCTGCACTTGATCCTTCGTTGGACTAGGAGCCACCCGAAATGCTGAACTTTCGGGGGCGCCTTGTTTTTCCACACAAATTATGTAAGGGGGGGGTGGGGGGGCTCACTCGACTGGAGTTTGACAGCACGGTAGATCAACCCGGTGCGGAGAGCTCCACTCTTCCCTACGAAGGGGCAGGACCGCTGATCCCGGGCGGGTCCAAGCTGGACATTCGCCAGGGAGGTTTGGAGCGCGACCAGGTCCACCTCGACAGCGCGAGAGAGCCTCGGGGCGAGGCAGCGGCGCAGGCCTCTCCCATGGACGGCCGCGACACTGAGCTCGCTCGGCGCTGCGTGACTGAAAAGCGTGGGGAAGTGATCGGCTAAGGTCTTACCATTCAGGCACACATCTTTCTAGAAACTCGTGCCTTCCCCATTGCCGATGCGAACCGTTGTGATGCTGAGATAGAAAGGCAGCACACAATGCAACGCATCCCAATGAGCCCCGACCGCCAGGGGGCCTTTCATCGTGACGAGGTCAAGGCCTTCCAAAGCCTAGGCCGCCCAGGCCGACTCTCCAGGGCAATGAAGCAGCCTGTGCAGCATCTTGAGGAGGAGGCACTGGTTTTGCAGCGCCAAGTCTTTGACGCCAAGACCACCGCGATCCTTATATGATTTTTTTACCCTCTAAGATACATTTTTCAAATATGCCTCAACAAATACCAGAAACAATTAGAAGTAGCCTGGGGCGGAACCGATGGTATTATAGTCCTACAAAAATGAAGCATTTTTTCCATGCATTGGTCAAATTTGTCGATCATAGAGTGATGGGTCGGTACTTGGTACAACGCCATCGTATTTGCAAGTAATAATAACAGACAATAATAATATAGAAAAGGTGATAAAAGCCCCCACCTAGGAAAGCAGTCATCGTCTTTTTGCCAAAGCCTGGAAGGCTCAAACCGTCTCGCAAACCTATAAAACCCCTGGCGAATTCGCGAGCTTCCCACGCAAATGATCCCGTCCGCTCCGCTCCGGCCACCAATCCCGCCTCCTCCGCCCGCGGCCGCGCCTGGAGCGGCGGGCCGCGCGCGGCCACCCCACTCCGCTGCCCCGCCGTCTCGACGCCACCGCGGGAGCGCGGCGCCCACCCGCGCACGGTGCGCACCCTCCCCCACGTGTCCCCTCTGCCGCCCGGGGGCCCCGCCTGTCACCCACCGTCCCCGGGGTGGGCAGCCGAAAGGGACGCGTGAAGGCCTCTGCCCTGCCTGCTGCCCTCAGCGCTCGCCTCTCGTCACGCGCCCCGTCCACAACCCCCGATGCGATGGGTGCCCCTGCCCCTCGATAGCCGCGCCGCTCTCCTGCCCCCGTTCCCCATTTGCATCCTCGCCCACCTCCCTGCCCTAGCGCCGTCCTCCGTCTATTCGCCCCGCCGCCGCCGCCGCCGCCGCCGCATAGGCCGCGCCGCCGCTTCTGCTCCGCCCTGCGGCATACGGAGGTGCTACCTGTGGGCGATCCGCGGCGGCGTCCGTTGCTCTGGCCTCGATTCGGCGACGTGGGGAGGTGAGCAGATCTCTGCCGAGCGATTCGGCTCCACTTTTGGGCGGGTTTATGGGGTTTTCTATGGAATTTTGTTGTGAATTGGTTTGCCGGCGGGTGGAGTTCGGGGGTCAGGAGTCAGGGGCGGAGATTCGGATTTGGGCTTGGGCGTTGGCTTGTGCTTTACGAGCCTGTGAAGCTAGCTACCGTCCGTGTGCTAGCGTTTTTTGCGAGCTCTGATGCTTCTGTTTGCACGGTTTTTAGTTGTCTGTCTTTGTGGGAGCTCCCGTTGGTTAGCTCCGTTTCTGCACTGGGGGTCAAAATGCACTCAACGCCAAAATTAGGGAGATTCAGTTCACGAGGTGAAGCACGGGTGTGTCCCGACTGAAAGTAGTAGTGGACTTGTGATGCCTATGTTTATCATGATCTGGTTATAGTGCTAGTTGTGTATGGTGTGCTAGGTTATGGTTATGGCAGCTTTACCATACGGATTTAAAAGCAGCAAAACATGGAAAGTTTGTGGCAGCTATGTAAGTATTGTATCACTCAGATGAGTAATGCTGGCTAGTTATGCAAAACTGATTAGGGAGGAAGGGTTTATGGTGATCTTTCTTTTTGGGTTTTGCCTTTATATGTAAAGTTCTAATTTGAGTATTAATGTGACATTAACAAATGTACAAGCAGCACCCAGAAAGTTCTGACTAACCTTGTTTCTGTTGTACACTTATTTTAAAAAAGCACAAAAAAAACCTTGTTTCTGTTGTCTAGCTTTCACATCGCACAGACACACATTTATTAGGTGTTCATCACACAACAACATGACATGTTCATTTGATTAATGCTGTTCCGCAAGAAAATATCAAAAGAGACCAGCGAACTTTCAATGTAATCAAAGCCCAAGTGCAATGTTGTGTTGCAATATGCACGTTTCTTAATTTCTTTGTTTGTTCAGGATCACATATCCACTATAACAAAATAACAAATAGGAGCAATTACCTTCAGCTTGGGATCTCGAGTAGAACTGTTCATTGATAAATGCTTTATTTTGACATGAGAGCATCATACAATATCTTGGCATAATCTAATACCTCAAATGCCTACTGTTCTAGGGCACCAGCACTCCATAGTGTTCTTATACTTGATTAAGCTATGCTTGGCTCACTTAAGATCTGACACTGGTAATGTGATAGCATATGTATTATATTACAATACACAATGGTCAGTTCATCTATCACACAAGGTCTCGTTTGAGTTGGATTGGACTACCAATGAAATAAATTCATTTCCTCGCATTCTTACTGCAGTATGCCTCTGATTCAAGTTCACTGAAGATGAAGGAGAGGAGCTCTTTATGTGATAGCGCAGCTGATGGAAACTGGGGATTGAAATACAAAAGGAAAAGAAGCAAGTTGACAGTTAGCCCATCTAACGAAAATGAGGCTACCTCACCGACATCAGACTCTCAAATGGGATATGGATCCTCCAAAAAGAAGTTGAAGCATGAAACTAACATTTCCCCATCAGCCAAGAAGATAAGAGGGCACGATGGGGTGAATTTCTGAACCAACACATTTTCATTTGTAGCTTACCTTTAGTATTTCATGTAGATATCATTTGTGATCCTTTTGATAGCTTACTGTCTGTGACTTAATATACTGTTCATACTTCTATGTGATATGCCATCCTGTGAATTCGAGCAGAAGGCTTAAACAATGATTTAATAATGTAGCAGAAAGCTTAAACACCTGGACTTTGGGTTTAGGTCTTCAGTTTTTTTTAATGCAAGTAAACAAGTCAAGTATAGAAGCTTACATGTTTTGTTAGCATGTGAACTCTCTCCAGCTGCAATAGTCTATCATATCTACTTAGTTTCTATGCAAGGGCGATATGCCTGAAGTCCTATGGTGCTATTTGGTTTACGATACATACCTGCAACCACATTGAAATCACACATCTAAGTAAATTACGATACATTGTTGTTTGAAAGTTCTTAGTAACTGCAAAAGCTGTTTATGAATAACATGGAGATTAACACACCTCTATGAATTGCTAAGTATGTGCTCTCTGTTGTGGTTTTCAAGTTTGCTTATACACTTTACTTTTGTTCTTTCAGTATTTCTATGAGTGTGTAGAATGCGATCTTGGTGGCAATTTGCTCTGTTGTGATAGCTGTCCGCGTGTTTACCACTTGGAATGTCTCAATCCTCCTCTTAAGGTTTGTATTACCTCTGTTGTTTGGTTTGAAAGCTACATTTTCATTATAATGGCCAATGTTTAACCCTTGCATTCTTCTGTCCCTAATCTAGCGTGCACCCCCTGGGAAGTGGCAATGTCCAAGATGCCGTCCGAAAAAAGGTAGCTTGAAGCTGTTAGGTAATGCAGAAGCTGACACTTCTAAACATGAAAGAACTGCAAGGATGTATACAAGTACAACATCAGATGGTCCACCTTCCCATACAAAAGTATCCTTTAAGACCCGAAGCTCCACACAAGACAAAACTGGATCAAATGAACATGAAAAACAGTCATCTGGTGGCACACTGAAGGGGGGTGATTCCAGTGTGAAGAATAACGAAGTTGAGAAAAAGAAGACGCTGATATTACATTTGAAGAAGCGCTCAACCAAGGAATTATCAGAGAATGTTAAACTCTCAAAGTCAGAATTTGTTGGAGAACCTTCAGAAGAGAAAAATGTGAAACATGCAAGTGTTCTGAAACTGAAGAAACATACACGAAATATGGACTTGTCTACAAATAAATCTAAAAGCAGGAGACAAAATAGTCAGAGAGACAGTAAAAGATCTGGTTCAAAAAAGCTCAAATATTCAACGTCCGATGATGAAACCATTTCCTCATCAGAGCCATCGACATCTCTTGATATCAGTGAATCACCACCAAAAAGAAAACCCTCAGATGGGAAAACACCTTCATCTAGTACCAAGAAAGGGAAAAAGAAAGTGAAGTTTGTTGACAAAAAGCAGTCTGAGGTATTTACAAAAAAAATTTGTTTTGTTCAACTATTCAAGTAACTAAAACTTCCAAGCCATTTTCTCAGAAACACTGCTGATCAGCTTTGTTTCTTACTGGTGATTTGGTGGACACATTATGTTAGTTGCTGTCCACATTGATCTGCCAACATTTACTGATCTGCTATATTTTCCACTTTCTGTGTATTCTTTTGTTCTTTTCATTAAAATCAACACCTATCCTGTTGTGATGACTTGAGCCTCTTTTTTGCCTTGATCAGTTATAACCACAAATAAACTGAATAGCTAGGCTGCAGACTCAAAATTCTGATCACAGACTAAAGATTCTTTTTGTAAATTTATCATATACTGTTTTCTGTTAAGTTTTTGTGTGTTGTGAACATAAAAAGTGTTCTTCTTATCCAATCTATTTCAAGAGTTGTGAACATCGGATAAGAAGTGTTGAAGTTCTATTGCAAGATGAACACCTTATTCGATGCTGCACTCTTATCCGATGTTCTAACACAGTAATTTTGTAACACAAATATGCCACAGTAACGCTCATGTACCTGTAAACATGGTGCAGGAACATGGTGTGGTAGGAGACAAATTAACTGCACCCCAGGAGGATCAGCAGGTTGGTTATGACAGCTATCTATTGCTGTGTGTGCTATTCGTACTATATTATGTATTATCTTATAGACATCGCATCTTCATGCAATCATTTTTAGTCTTTGCTTTGCTTTGTCCTATTGTTTGTGACATCTAATCAGACACCTTTGGTTAGGTTGATCGCATCCTAGGCTGTCGGCTTCATGTTAACCAAGTCAAACCACTGTCCAATGCTTCATTGGAGCAGTTTGAATCAGCTGACTTGCAGTTGGATGATATTGCTCCTCCATGTGCTTCCACTGGACCAAAAACTAGCCATGACACTCATAAAATATCTCATGATGCAACACAGTCTTCTAGCAATGGAACAGTAGAGGATGTATATGCTGATGAATCAGCAAATCATGACAGTCAAAATCATTTGGATGATTTAGAAATGCAAAAGGAAAGGAACAATAAATCCCATGAAAAGGAGTCACTAAAGCTAGATGAAGTCAAGAAAACAGTATCAGTATGTTCTGGTGATGAAACCACTATAATAGATGGAGAGAATGTTACAGCTTCAATAAATGGTGAAGATGAGACACCATGTGATATGCCAGCAGAAAAGGATGATACGAAACTTCCAGTTTTCAAAGATACAGTGGTCATGACCAAACAAGAGCATACAGTTGAAAGTAAATTGCATGGAAAAATAAATGAAATAACAGAAAATGACTACAATGATGTTGGATATGAGTTCTTGGTCAAATGGGTTGGAAAATCAAATATCCACAACAGCTGGGTTTCTGAATCTGAAGTAAAAATGTTAGCAAAAAGGAAACTAGAAAACTACAAAGCGAAGTATGGAACGAGTTTGATAAACATTTGTAAGGAACAGTGGTGCCAGCCACAACGAGTTATTGCTCTTCGTGTTTCCTTAGATGTAGAAGAGGCTTTAATCAAATGGTGCGGTCTTCCTTATGATGATTGCACTTGGGAAAGATTAGATGAGCCTGTTGTGATGAAGTATAGCCATTTGGTCGCTCAGTTCAAGAATTTCGAACGCCAGGCTTTGGATAAAGATGTGGCAAATGATAATCCAAAAGCAAGAAACCGCCATGAGCTTAATGTGTTAGTTGATCAGCCAAAAGAACTTCAGGGAGGCATGCTCTTCCCTCATCAACTGGAAGCATTGAACTGGCTACGTAAATGCTGGTACAAGTCAAAAAATGTTATCCTTGCTGATGAGATGGGCCTTGGAAAGACAGTGTCAGCCTGTGCTTTTCTATCATCACTGTGTTGTGAATTTAAGATTAATTTGCCATGTCTTGTCTTGGTTCCTCTTTCTACAATGCCCAACTGGATGGCTGAATTTGCATCTTGGGCTCCTCATTTAAATGTCGTGGAGTATCATGGTTCTGCACGGTCAAGATCTATCATTCGCCAGTATGAGTGGCATGCGGGTGATGCAAGCCAGATTGGTAAAACCAAGAGACCGTACAAGTTTAATGTTTTGCTTACCACTTATGAAATGGTGCTTGTAGATGCTGCATATCTTCGTTCTGTCTCATGGGAAGTTCTTATAGTTGATGAAGGGCATCGTCTGAAGAATTCTAGCAGCAAACTCTTTAGTTTGCTTAATTCATTGTCATTTCAGCACAGAGTTTTATTGACTGGAACTCCCTTACAGAACAACATTGGTGAAATGTACAACTTATTGAACTTCTTGCAACCTACTTCTTTCCCTTCTCTATCATCATTTGAGGAGAAGTTTAATGAGCTTACAACAGCAGAAAAAGTTGAGGAGCTGAAGAAACTTGTAGCTCCTCATATGCTTCGGAGGTTGAAAAAAGATGCAATGCAAAATATACCTCCAAAGACGGAGCGAATGGTACCTGTTGAATTGACATCAATCCAGGCTGAATACTACCGTGCTATGCTTACAAAGAACTACCAAGTACTGCGCAACATTGGAAAAGGTGGTGCTCACCAGTCTTTGCTGAACATAGTAATGCAGCTTCGGAAAGTCTGCAACCATCCATATCTTATTCCTGGAACTGAACCGGAATCTGGTTCACCTGAGTTTCTGCATGAAATGCGTATAAAGGCCTCAGCAAAACTAGCTTTGTTGCACTCTATGCTAAAAATATTACACAAGGATGGTCATCGTGTCCTTATTTTCTCTCAGATGACAAAACTTCTTGACATCCTTGAAGATTATCTGACTTTAGAGTTTGGTCCTAAAACATTTGAAAGAGTTGATGGCTCGGTATCTGTGGCAGAGCGCCAGGCAGCGATTGCTCGCTTTAATCAGGATAAGTCACGTTTTGTTTTCTTGCTTTCTACACGATCATGTGGACTTGGTATTAATTTGGCCACTGCAGATACTGTTATCATATATGATTCGGATTTCAACCCACATGCTGATATACAGGCAATGAATAGGGCGCACAGAATTGGACAGTCAAATAGACTTTTGGTTTACCGGCTTGTAGTACGTGCTAGTGTTGAAGAGCGTATCTTGCAACTTGCCAAGAAGAAATTGATGCTTGATCAACTTTTTGTTAACAAATCAGAATCACAGAAAGAAGTGGAAGATATCATTCGCTGGGGAACAGAGGAACTCTTCAGGAATAGTGAAAGTGCAGATGGTAAAGATAGCAATGAAGCTTTAGGTCCTGTTGCTGATGTTGAATTTAAGCATAGAAGAAAAACTGGTGGCCTGGGTGATGTTTACGAGGACAAATGTATTGGTTGTTCTACTAAACTTGTTTGGGATGAAAATGCTATCATGAAGCTGCTTGATAGATCGAACCTTCCATCATCAGTGGCTGAAAGCACTGATGGGGACCTGGACAGTGATATGCTTGGTACTGTGAAGGTAATTTGATCTGTTTGCAGTTTGCCTTATCTACAGTTGTGATTATTTCTGAATTTTCTTTTGGTTACTTATGATACCAAGTATATATTCTTATCTATGTGTCAATTGTTGGTGAATTACATATTCTGTTGTCCGTACTATGTTACAATCTGTCAGTCACTCGGTCCATTAAAATTCTTCAATTCTTTACCAACTTAACTACAAAGTAGCTTGTATTTACATTTTGTGGTCTCCTAGGTGCTAGGAAATTGAAACACCATCCTCCCCTAGCTGATTTATCCTTCCTAGGCATCTGCCTAGACCCACCTAGTCGCCCATTAGATGCTAGGCTGCCTCCTCACTGGCACCCAGGGGAACACTTCTATTATCCTTTTTTATATAGTGATGTAGATCTTTGTGCTACTCATAGCTTATCTCTGGAGACCTTCCTAACTCTTTTCTCTTTACTTGCCTCTGTTAAGCAGTCAATAGATTGGAATGATGAGCTGAATGATGACCCTGGTACCAATGAGGATATTCCACATATTGATAATGATGGGAGTGAGCAGGCATCTGAATCAAAACAAAGTGCTACTCCTGCAGAAGAAAATGAATGGGATAAACTTCTACGTGTCAGGTACTATGCAATACCCATATAAGCTTCTACGTAGAGATGAGGAAATGCCTATGTTTATCTAGTTACTGTGATAATTGGCCTGCTTGTTTAGTGTTTTCTCTTTCTCTCGCATTTAGACCATGTTAAATACTAAAACAATATTTTCCAGATGGGAGCAATATCAAATTGAGGAGGAGGCATCTCTTGGTCGTGGCAAACGTCTAAGGAAGGCTGTTTCTTATAGAGAAACATTTGCTACTCTTCCTAATGAAGCTTTAAGTGAGGTACTTTTCTGTTGGGCTGACCTTTCTGTTCACATTCCTCACTTCTCATCAGAAGCAATTGATGTTTTATGTACTGCTTTGCTACTAATTACATGACTGATAAAAATCACGTAGGGTTATCCTTGCTACTGAATACTACCCCTGTTTTCAAATACATGGCACTTTTGACCAGGTGCATATGCCAAGGAAACCTTATCTATATTTAGGCTAAAATGTGACAATAATGCCTCTGAATAGCATCACAAGTTCAAACACAGTGGCACTCCCTCCGGTTGCAAAGTGAAGTCATCTCGTTCAATTGTGAGGCTCATTGCATTCCTTTCTTCATATGAGTGTTGTGACTAATATGGTGAATTGGAATATGAGACACTCATTATTTTATTTATTGATTGAATTGCATTGTGGGTTCAACAACTTGCACTGTAGTTGCTACTAAGCATTGGTTTTGTAAGTTGCTCAAACATGCCATCAAACTTGATTTCTCTGTTTCTTGTTACTCTTGGGCTGAGCTACTAGGATTCTACATGCACTAAGATTCAATTTAGAGTAAAGAGAGAAGGATCTGGTTGAAAGTTTTTGTTTTCCTCCATAGTTCGCATGATCAACGCAGTATATAGATTAATTTGTTCTGAGTAATATTACACATCCAAAGATATTCACATTCATTGTTACTATTCATTTGCTGTCCTTTCGTGCTTATCTTCCAACAGTTTATGCTATTGTGCAATGATTTGCTGATATTGCTATTTAGGACTCGGATGAGGGAGATGAACCAAAGAGAGAATATACTGCAGCTGGACTGGCCTTGAAGGAAAAATAGTATGTCATCCTCCCCATTCTCTCCCTCGCTTTCTATATGCTAGCTTGCATAGGTTATTTTTCATCTTCAGGTACTGATCTACCTCTGCTTTTGACAGTGGAAGGCTTCGAGCTAGACAAAAGGAGAGGATTGCTCAGAGGCACATAATCAAGAACTATGCTGACGACAAACTTGAAGAGTTCATGACTCCATATGACTCTATTGCTAATGAACACGCTGAAAATCCTTTGATAATAGTAGAGGACCCAAATTATTCACAGCTATCTGGGGCTAAACGTTTCAGTGAGTCACCTGCAGAAATGAAGCAATCCTCAAAGAAATCAAAGAGATATGCTGAAATCCCACAGGACCTTTATGCTAGAATTCCTGGTAATGCTACTTCATCCAAGCACCACTTGAAGGCTCCTGATGTCTTCAATCCAGAGACCCCAAATCACCTGCTACCTGTACTTGGCCTTTGTGCTCCAAACGCTGATCAAGTGAACTCATACAAAAACTCGCTTTGTGCGAGCATAAAAGAGCATAAAAGGGCTAGTGGTGATGTAGCCAACAAACCGCTGTCAACTCCTGCTGCTGACCATTCTAATGAGCATAGAAATGAATCTCAAACAGCTTCTGATAAGGCCATATTTCCTGGTGCATCTGAGGAGGCTTTGCGAAGGCTAAATAATATCATTCCTGATAGTTATTTTCCCTTCAGTCATGTATGTCCTCTTCTCTATTCTGGCACTCAGTCCTATGAATTATCATATAGTCAGTTACTTGCTTCATCAAATAGGGAGTCCCTCTTTCTTATTTGTTTATATATGACATAGCTCTCTTTTGATATTTGATCTTGTGGATACCATTAATAGAGTGAATAAATCATTCTCGAGAGGGCATAACTTTTTTTATCAAATTAAGAGCAGTGTTAACGAGAAGGGAAAAAATAACATTACTTCTTATGTGCAGATTCCTCCTATATCAGGGAAGGGGGTTGAACCTGCTGAAAATTCAGGACCCTCCATTGCTTCGTTTCAAGGGAAACTGGGTCTTCCGAACTTCAGTCTAGAAGACAACATTCCACTTAAGCATATGAAGTCTATACCAGATATATTTCCTAACCTGTCACTGGGTGCTAAGGATTATATTCGCAATTCTGTCCCAGAGTTGCCAGATGCTTCACTATTACCCAACTTCATGTCAGATATTGCTGGTACTTCGAAGCAAAAGTCATTCATGTCTGGTCTGCTTCCAGGGCTGGGTCTCAGCCCAGGGCAACCAATCCATTCAGCCATGCCCGACAATCACAAGAAGGTCTTGGACAACATAATGATGCGTGCTCAGTATGCCTCAAACAAATTCTTGAAGAAGAGGTCAAAACTCGACTATTGGTCAGAGGATGAGCTTGATGCTCTGTGGATAGGAGTTCGTAGGCATGGAAGGGGAAATTGGGATGCTATGCTCAGAGATCCGAAATTGAAGTTTTTGAACAACCGAACCAGTGAAGAGTTGGCCTCGAGATGGATTTTGGAGGAGCAGAAAATTATAGATGAACCTATGTCTACAGCCACCAGACGTTCTGACTCAACGACATTTCCTGGAATTTCTGATGCAATGATGTCTCGGGCACTGAATGAAAGTAATTTCTCTAAAATGAGGATGGAGCAGCATAAGTTACAGTCTCACTTGACTGATATTCAGTTAGGTTCCAGTGACATCCTGTCCAGATTTCCTCATGCCGAGACTGCTAATCACATGAGCTCTGGAGAGGGTGGCCCACCTCAGATACCATGGCAGGATTTCAAACATAAATCAAGTTATGCTGGAGATTTTCCTGGTGGTACATTTGACAAGTTGGAGAAACCTGATGTTGGACCAATCCCACCATTTATGCCAAATCCTTTCATGAATGATAGCATTGGTTCACTGCCCATAAACAGAAAAAGAAATAGTTCCATTCCGCATAGTGAACTTGGGTCAAGTTCTCGTGAGAACATTCTTCTTCATGGTATTTCGGATGGGCAAATCGGCTTGCTTCATGAGATGCAGCGTCGTATGAGGTTAGGCAAACAACCCATTGAGATGAATCTGAACCACATGGAGTACTCAAATCCTCAGCTTGATAATACTAGTGACCTTGGAGGTTCAAAATCAAACAAGTTACCGCATTGGCTTCAGGAGGCTGTACGTGCTCCTTCGTCTAAGCCTCCTGAACGTGAGCTACCGGCAACTGTTTCAGCGATTGCTCAGTCTGTGTGCCTTCTTCTTGGAGAACACGAACCATTGATACCTCCATTCCAGATCCTGGGAACCCCTCTTTCTCCTCCGAAAGATCCAAGGATTAATTCAAAAAAGAGGAAACTCCGCAAGGGTCAGCAATCTACCTCCCATGTAGAACATTCCAAAATTGGATCAGGTGTAGGCGATTGTGTCGCTACGCCAGCAGCCCCATCAATTGAAGCCTCGCCCGTCCCTTCTGCTCTTGATTGTAATGATGTTGCAGCCTCACTCAACTTGAACGCTCCATCATCGTCATCTTCAGCTGTCAGTAAGGCACTAGATGAGTTACCTCCTGCATTTGAGGAATCGCACCAAAGTGTGGATGGATCAGAATCTGCTGCGGCCAAATCAGGGGCTCCAGTTGATGATAGAGCTACTAAATCTTCTGGATCGCCAGTGAAGCATTGCCCAGACACTGGAGTCAGATTGCCTGGGTCAGATAACCCAGCTCCTTTTTGTGTGTTGCGAGCTGATGAACCTGGGACAAGCAGCAGAGAAGCTGACATGCATGTGCCATGTAATGGTGATGCCTTGAAAGAGGATGCTCCACTAGACAACGCCAAAAGCGCTGGGAACTCAGAGGAGCCAATGCATGAACCGGCTCCTCTGGCGATAGCAGATGCATTGCATCAAGTTCCAGCTCAAACAGTCGTCAAAGACAGTGCAGGTGAGATGACCACAGATGAGCATTAGACCTGAGCTCATCAAGTCGACATTCCTTTCTGTTCCGTTCAGCCGAACGCTGGGATTTTCCCTCTCCCAATGTTTCCAGTGTGGATGATCTCGTGTTGTGTAATGCTTTAGTGCAGAGTGCAGATAGACTACAATCCAAGGACTAGTGGTACATTTTAGCAGTAGTATTTGGACGCTGCTAGTCCGGCGGGAGCAACTCTTGGAAACACCTGTATACAAAAATGTATATTACGCTAACATGGTGTTTGTTGGGTGTGTAGACTGTAGACCGCTATTCATTTATTTATGCGTATATGATTTAGTACGATTGGTCGTCTGACCAAAGACCTGATGCTATTGCCATGCCCGGAGTGGTGGCCTCATAGTACATGCAATTCACGTTCTCCTGCTGTTATTATTCTCTGAATTTGTCTCCGAGCTGGCAGTCATGGTTAGACCATGGTCATTAGAAAGTGGATATGTACTGTGTACAGTGCGCAATCATTATTTTTCCACTACGTGTATAGTGCGCAAATAGTATTTTGCACACATATTTTCACTCTCTGGTCCTGGTGCTGTTCATATCTCAGGACTCAGTCATAGGCTGCGTGCGGCAGGAGGTGCAAAGGACTGTGCCTCCATGCCTTAGCACAAGCCGAGAAAGCTAACCAACAAACTATCATTTTGTGACAGCACATCATTTGACCGTTTTGTTTTTTATGCAGTGGTAAAGCGTTTTTTATTACATTTGCAAAAATATATACTCTCAATTCAAATTATTACACCTCTATCACCCTACAGGGGCCTGTGGGCTGTGGCTCAACAAGGCCCCTAGGAATCAGTTATAATTTTTTTCGCTATGGACCGTTAGTGCCCTCTGATGGAGACTATTAGGTGAACACGTTTATATCCAAACCAACGAATTTTAATATTTCATGCATCCAAACAGGCCCGCCAACTTAGTCGTTAGAACCAGGCCAAATGGCATCAGCTACGCCAGATTCAGGATCTTCGCATTATCATTCCCATGATGAATTTACCCATCAATATGGTTGCTAGCATTTACTAGGGAAAAGTACAAGCACCCACAAAAATATAACTGAGCAGCACTGAAATTTTCAATCCAATTAGCCAGACGATGCAAAATACAAATTGGGTTACAAGCAATTCCTATTTGTGGTGCATTGTAGATACGCAAAATCTTTTTGGAGCAAACACATCCTCACACACGAACAGTAAAGAAGAAAGCATTGCAACCTAGAGCTCATATAAATTAATTGGCATTGTTTTCAATCTAAACAGTAGGTAGCTGCATTTACACGTCCTCAACGCTACATGTATATATCCACGTTATTTGGTGTCAGTATACATTGCTACTTCCTCGGCATGTGGAGGGTCCAAGGGAATGAAATGTTGACCAACCCTGGCAATTCAAAACATGTCTAAGGTTGGTAATACATCAAAATTTACTGAGGCTGGCTCCTGCAGAAGAAAGTTCATTTACGGTAATGTTAGTATAACTTGTAACCCCCAGAAATTCCTTGCATAATAATTATTAAAGTATATAGTCTGTATAACATCAGTGCAACCGACCCTCTTGATGGTGTGATATATTTATTAAATTGTGGTAAACATTTATGGCATTCCACATGAAAAATAACGGCATAAGTGACAATGGCTGACAACTATTTTTAACCAGCTGCTGTTGGTAGAGTATATTAAACAGGAATGCAGAACATCACTATGAATTGGACAGCCTTCACTCATACCTTTTTAAGAATGTCATTTGGAAAGCTATGTGCCATTGAAGTGCATTTTTTTTTGTGTGTGAATTTCTGACTTGGTTTAGAAACAGCAGAACACTTGGTTTAGTAAAAATTTCTGACTTGCCAGGGTGTCATGGAAACAGCAGAACACTTGGTTTAGAAACAGGGTGTGGTTCACATGCAAGAGGACTGCTTGTATGTTCAACAACAAAGCCCTTTGTTTTTCGACCAAGAGTCCAAGCAAGTTGGTTTAGGGTAGAGATGAAACCGAAATCTCCAGCTTGTACATTGTAGTATTGTAACATCAAAATGAGAACAACTCTGAAACGTAAGAAGCACTAGTATGCCATTGCCAATGCTACCATGAAGAAAGTTAAATGAGAATGCATTCATCATGGTTCAGTAAAACTTAACTCCATTTCTTGCTGGGAGGCAGTCCATCCAGGTTCGTAAGCTTCTAGAAACCCAAGCTTTGCCTTGTTAGGGAGGTCATGTGGATGGACAAATGGAACCCCTTGTGGCCAACCAATTTCAGTTCTAATGTTCTCACACGGACTATCCAATGACCGGATGTGGCTTTCACATTCTTTGAGATTGCAAAATCTCAGTTTGATGCCTTTTTTATCTGCAATATCCTGGACGCGTTCCTTGAGCACCCTCTGCGCTTCTAGGCGGAGTCTTTTAGAAGGAGGGAGTGGCTTTGTTCTTGTATTTCCCTTCTTTTTATTCAACACAGAGCTAAATGATGCTACACCAAACCAAACAACTGTGTAAGTCATCGATAAATATTATTTCAACAAAAAAAGAATATAGTTTGTGAGGCCAATAGCCATAAATCATGAGAACTCAATCTCTTTCAGATAGCATATTTCTCATCAACAGCGAAGAGTACAAATAAAGAAAAGTGTATCTACCAGCACACATTTATTAAGGTTCCTGTCCCTAGGATTAACTCATTTTTTTTATTTCAAACTTTGACATTTGATATATTATTGTGTTACCATATGGTACCATGCTTGTAGAAAAGGATTACAGCATAGACTAGAATCACTCTGAATTTAGGCATAGCTGGTCTAGATATACTCTATGGCAATATTAATGATATGCATCCTATAAAGATCACTGCTTTGTTGTAGACATACTTTCTTTTCCTGTTTTGAACTAGGGTGTTCTCTCTGTCCAGGATAAAGCTGAACCCAGCTTATATTTGATCAATCACACTTATTTTGGGCCACATGTTATTATGAATTTGTATAACATTGAGAACATATTCACAACAAAATGCACTGGAAACAGCAGTGTTGGTTATAGAAATGGTTACACATGGGGAAGGCACTAGGCAGAGCAATTGGTGCCAAAAAGTTGTTTTTTTCTCCTGAATCAAGCAACCAATAGATGGTAATGTAATACACATATTATCAGGCATTCCAATTTAACGAGGGTGAAGATATCCTGGCATGAGATGCACAGCAGCTTTCATGTGTAATCTACATATAGCAATGGATCAGAGGCATTAACTTACCCAAATCCTGTTCTGTGTTTAATGACGGTTCAGTGTTCTTAGGAAAAAGTTGATCGGCAAAATGATCTGTCTGCATGAAATCATTAACTGGTATAGGGACCTGAAACTGAGCATCAACACCATGGCCAGCGGCTCTCATCTCTGAACCACTCAATCTTGCAACTGATCTAGGCATGAGCTTGAACATCAAAGAACATCGCCCAAACATACATCCTTGTACGTTTCCAACCTCTGTCTTGTGTACAGCTGGATTTACATAGCCAGCAGTTTCCTGATAAAGCGCAAGGCCAGGATAGACAACAACATCATGTGGACCAATATCCCCATCAACAAGAATCCAGCGTCCATGCAAGTCTTTAACATATAGGCCTGACCTATCTGACTTCACTAGGGTAAGCAAAGTCTTATCAATTTGTTGTTCTTGGTCAGAAAACATGAGCAAATGCCCATTATCTTGAGAAGCAATGCCATGCTGATGTGCTCCTTCAAATGACGGCCTTGAATGGCAACATACCGAAAGAACAGAAGATGATACCTCCTGGCTTCTCAAGGGTATGTTGTCGAGTATCTCAGTAAATGCACAGCTACGCAAATTCAACGAGAAGCTGATTGCATCCAAGATATCTCGAGAAACTTTACCCAGCACTGAAAATATGTCAGGCAAACCTGATGGAGGCAATTCCATCGCACCGCTGGGACCTGTATCAGTAATACCAGGTCTGTAATCATACATTTCCAGGCACATCTGAGGATCAAAGTAGTAACCAGAGGTCTTGCACCATTCACGGGCATCATCCGAGTGGACAACCTCATTCGAATTATACCCCCTCTGGTGGAAGAAAAAGCGAGCAGAGTCCAAACCTGACCTCAGCAAGGCACCATCAGCTGGTGACAGCTGAATGATGGCCGCCGAATACTGAGCCAGCGACTGCATCAGAGTCGATACGCATATCTTGTAGTTGTCAGATGGCAAGCCCTCGAAGGCCATGAGATCAACTAGATGAACGCGGCCAAGTGACGCAAGAATGTTTCCTGCTGCATCATCCATCGGAATTGATGCCTCTCGAGGATGTCTGAGTTCAGTTCAATGCCGGGGCGGCATGCCACATAGGTATACACATGTACACCTGATTTTTTTTTATTTTTTTTTTTTGTAAAAAAAAGGTTGAAGTTAGTAGTCACTAAATCACCAATACAAGTATGGAAAACTCTGGTTGGATCAGATGCGAATACAGATAGTCAAATAGCTCATTAGGGTTTGGGTGCTCGGATCAGCACAGCAGGAAGGTAAGAGGAGTCCGGGCATACCTGGTGGTGGGTGCTCATCGCCGGCAAAAAGCCCGAGTGAGACCTGCGCACCAAGCGTAGGGCGGCGGCGGCGCTCGCCCAGTCGTGGCCGCCAGCAAGAAAGGCGACGGGGCAGAGCGCGTTCGAGCCAGAGAAGAAAAACAGGGCGACGTCTGCAATGCAATTAGAGCAGAGGTGCCATCGTGCAATCATCATCGGATCCATCTCGTCGATTCATCATCCAACGGTGGTTGCCCTTTTTGGAAGGAAGACCTCCCAGGAGGAACCCGAATTTAATTGCTAAAAATCCCACACCCCCGACGAATCATGGCTGCGTGGCGGATCATCTCCGCGCCGCCATTCGTCTGAAGTGAAGACCGGCCGCGCGCAGGTCTGTTCGGAACACCGGCGGCGCCGTTGGACGAAACTCTTGAGCGCACATTGACGAAAAGGCGCTGGCCATCTGATGTAATGTTGGCCCGCGCCTGTTTTCGCAGTACCTTGTTTTTCCTCTTCGGGCACAAGTTATCGGTAGGGTAAATTTGTTATTAGATGTATACAACTTATCAATGGTAAGATGAAAATTCATAATATGTTTATCTAATATAACTTATTAGATGTATAACTTACCAAAAGCAAGATGAAAAAAATAATCATATCACGGAATCTGAACTTAAACTATTGTTTATATATATATATTGAGAACTAAAAAAAAGACAAATTTTATAAGGAATATATTGGGTCAACCAAAACATATGGAGTAAATCGAACCTATGGTTAGTTCAGCGGTTATCCAGATATTGTCCATATGTGTACTAGTTATCTCCATATATCTCATTAGTCATTCCTCTCTAACAATGACCATCTCCAACAAAAATATCCGCATGAACAATACATTTTTGAGCCAGAATCTTTTAGGTCTTAAATATCCTATACATGTTTGATAGTTACCTAACTCATTGTTTGAAGTATAAAAAAAGGACAGAGGAGAGTGGAGGAGCTCCTCCATATATACGGGAGGTGTTTGGTAGAACTCCATTCCTGAATTCCATGGAGTGAATCCAAAGAATGCAGCCAAACATCTAAATACAACACGATTCTGTTATAGAATTGGCATGAAATCACTTATCTATTTATCCGCTAAGTTGTGAGCTAAAATACCCATTTCCTACCACCCGACTTCGATTCCTAAGAGAATAACCCCCATAATCACTCTTATATGTTCCCACATAGGTACTTTAAGAAAATCGAGAAACATACTTAGATCGCAGAGCAGATTTTTAGAGACATACAAAATGGACCCTATGTAGGTACTTTTAAGACTATCCTTATCGGTCCGTCCATCCAACCTTC
Organism: Paspalum notatum; assembly: GCA_022530915.1. Taxonomy (NCBI): domain Eukaryota; kingdom Viridiplantae; phylum Streptophyta; class Magnoliopsida; order Poales; family Poaceae; genus Paspalum; species Paspalum notatum. The sequence goes on from CM039685.1 coordinate 45,650,349, forward strand.
CACATTTCAAACTTCTCTTTGTCTACAATGCACGCATAGTGCAAACAATGCTTTGGGCGTCTTAATGGGCGCCACTGGTGAGCATGGTCTAAGGGAACATGTTAAATTTCTTATAGAAGAAACTACTACTGACATGTGATAACTCATGTTCTATTCACATGAGACTATTAAGATAATAATTGCGGCTAGAGTAAGTTTATTTTTATAAATAAGATGCTTACCACCCTCTTAATCTACCACCGTTGCATAAGCCTCATCATCCCCTAGCCTCGCCCCACCCTAACCTTACATACCACTCTTCTACAAGCATGTGGCCACTAATGTTTCCCCACCGACCGCTGGGGAATCAAGGCCCCACAAACGAAGAACTAGAAAGTGGGTTGTTCTTGGGGGTGTTTGCTAGCGTTGTCATATTTCTGCCTCATACGAGATGCAATAAAGAGCTACCAAACAACTTTAGCTCCACCATTATATTCCACTCGTGAATCACTTGAATTGCCTCCCTATTTTTTATACGCTACAAGAGAAAAAAATTGCCCCTATTCTTCTATAGATTCTCATTTGCACTTGCCTTCTCCGTCGGCTGTGTCACAACCCCTTTCCACCGCCTGCTGCTACTCGCATCAACTTGCTTTGTTGCTCTCCATCGCTCGGTGACCCTTTTCATCGCCTGCCATTTAATATTCAGACTCTTTGTTGCATACCACCGTTCTCTGCGTGCCTGATTTGCTCACATGCGTGCTATCCCTGCTTCTGTCTACCACATTGCCCTCCTCCATCTGCATCGTCACTCCCCTAAGTTTGAGGCCACACCGACACAAAGGGCAAAATCTATCACGATGATGCCATAGAGGGTAGACTCGCTGTGCTAAGGGCCACCGGGTCTACGCTGGCAAGTATGACCAAGAAGGGGCACTATCGGATGTTTGAAGATTGACTCCCCCCCTCCTCTGCGGCATTTGTAAAGTTACATTTCTTCTCGACTATAGTTTGTCGTTTTATGAAATGGTTACGAGAAGTTGTTGCTCCTTTGTTGGTCATGTAGTAATTTAGTTGTATTTTGTGAATCAGTCATCGAAATCTGTTTTCTTTTTTTGCTCCTAGTCAAATGGGCAATATTTTGGTTCGCCTTAGCTTAATAATATTTTTATTTGTTAAGTTTTGAAATGCAGTTTCATAAAAAATAGCTTTACTATGATAAAATGTAGTGTTTATTAATATAGGTTATGTTTTGGAGTCTGCCAATGCCCAAACAGAGAGAATAGTAAAAACATGGCGATGTTGACACGGGTTGAGCTCCCATGCATGTTAAGTGACCTTCTAAATATAGGAGGAGATGTTTTTACAGTGAAGGCGCATTAAACACGGTGAGTTGGGCATGCACCGCGGAATGAGGATTTGCAGCGCTGCTTGTGCCGTGGATTTCGCCGCTTTCAAATAACGGGCGCAGCACTTCCATGCATCTCCTTCGGATCCCTAGTCCCCTTGCCCTTATATAAAGGAGACGACCACGCCCGCCGCCATCCGCTATCACTATCAGCTCGATCATCGCCAGTTCAATCTTTCTCCCACCACAACCCAGCGTTGCAAAAAGCGACCGGCGGCGATGCAGATCTTCGTGAAGACGCTGACGGGGAAGACCATCACGCTCGAGGTCGAGAGCAGCGACACCGTCAACAATGTCAAGGCCAAGATCCAGGACAAGGAAGGTGATCCATCTATCTCCCCATCGCCTCCTCTCCGTCTTCAACCTCCAATTTCAATTTTTTTTAATTGTTTAGTTGTTTGAAATCGATCTACACCAGTCCAGCTGCATGTATAGAAATCTTGCATAACAATGCTATTGGAGTCGCAGTAAACTAGCTAATTAATGGACCGTGGAATAATTAATATGTCAAATAATTTTCCGGCCAGGCATCCCGCCGGATCAGCAGCGGCTCATCTTCGCCGGGAAGCAGCTGGAGGACGGCCGCACCCTGGCCGACTACAACATCCAGAAGGAGTCCACGCTGCACCTTGTGCTCCGTCTCCGTGGCGGCGGCCGGGGAGGCTACCCTACGATGCGCGTCCCGTGGGACCTCATCAATCTTGCCCGCAAGCACAATGAGACGAAGATGGTCTGCCGCAAGTACGTGTAACCGTTGATCTAATAATCTAACTTCTGATCGATCTTTTTTTTTTCTGATTATATATCTGCATGTGGCATGAGTATTCATGCATGGTTTAGGTAACTGGTAGCTCGGTAGATCTGCGTGTGTGCGCTTGTGTTTTAGTGCTCGACTGCTCGTCATCGATCTGGCTATAGTTCATTGCAACCCACAGTACCATGTAATGGAGATTAAGACAATGATGAAACTGCTAATTAGTACCGTCGCGCAGTTATGTGATCTGGGTTTTATAGTTAATCTCCCTCTCTAGCCCCAAATACACGACTTGATGATATGCACCGGTTAATCAGATTGTTGCGCTAGATTGCTTAGTTACTCCCTCTAGGGCTCTAGTTAATTAGTCACAAATGCATAATGTATTTACATATTGCCGCTGACTTTTTAAGCTTTGGCTATCATATATTTCCACATAGTTTGGAAGTATAGAAGTTACTGCATGCATAGATTTATTTGTCTTGATATGCATTTTTGCACTAAATTTATTTGATTTTATAGATGCATCATGAAGTAACTGTCAAAGCTTCCAAAATATCAACTGTATTTATTGTTACAATGAATCATTTAGTCTGTAGAGTTGCCTTTACGAACTAGATAAACCCTTCAGATTTTGCTGTTCTTCTCTCCTTGTAGGTATCATGTTAGTCTCAGATATGAGAACGCTCGCTTAACTTCCTTTCCTCAAGGAGGAATTGTTGCAGTTCAGCCTTTTTTTTTTTTCAATTTTTGGCCGAGGATCGATGCTAAGGTTTTTTTTTTCAATGCCTTTGATTTTCAGGTGCTATGCACGCCTTCACCCCAAGGCTATAAACTGCCGCAAGAAGAAGTGTGGCCACAGCAATGCGGTGAGCCTTAATTATTCTTTAATTTCTCGGCCGCATGTGTCTATTTAGACCATCGTAGTAATAATCTCAAAGATACATTATTTCATTCGTCATCTCTTAGTATCTCCTGTGTTGTTCTTCATTCAAAAATAAAGTCACAAGTTATTTTAATTTCACGACGTAATTTCACGACGCTTGTCTTGAGTTTTCATAAGTTTTCATTGTAGCCCTTTCAGATCATGAGATATGTCTGTCCAGACGTCAATGAAATTTCCTAGCCCAAGTTTTTTTTATGTTACACTTGCTTGATATTTTATACTATGCTCCATACCTGCTGCGTCCTATACTAAACCTTCATTCCATTTCACAAGTTTATTTATGTGCAATTATATTGTACTCAGGCAGCTAGATTGCAATAATCATCTGCTGACAGAATTATTAAGTCCGAACAATGATAATGTATTTTCGTCTGATCTGATATTTGCCAAACATTCCTTTTCAGCTGAGGGCAAAGAAGAAGCTCATGTGAGCCATTATGAAGCTAGCTAGCAAGCGATCATCTGGAGTGTCATCCAAAAGCGCCATGCATCAGTTTAATAATTTTGTCTGAAGCTTCTACCAGTGTCCTATTTTAAATTTCCAAGTCGATGTTGAACTATGTTTTATGAGTACTGTGTAAAGAAGTCAATGTCATATGGTTGCATCCGCGGCAGTGACATGGTTAAGATATGCTAGTGGAAGATTCTGATGGATATCGAGCTTTTGGTTTGTTATTTGATTTCTCTCATAAATGTCGGTGAATGAAATGCATTGTTCATCTGTTGTAGTATTTTGGTACAAGTAATGTCGCAGTGATAAGTGATTAAAGGCCGGTTAACATGAAGCCAGTGGTTCTAGAAGGACGGATCGAGTAGACCAGCAATCTGTTCATCCTGGGGGCTCAAGTTTTTTTTTTTTTTTTTTTTTTTTTTTTTGCGTGCATGCATGCGTCCATGAACGAAGGAATATGTAGTCGAGACCACTTTTATAAAACCTGGCACGCCCACAGTTTACATATGAATCTGCATTGTCGCAAAAGTGGGATGCAAAATCGTTTTTTCATACACTATAAAAGAGCGAGTTTTGTAAAAATATTTTTTTACTTAGAAAGGCACAGGTATACCCCTCACGCTGGTCTCACTGTGCAGTTTGGATAAGATTGGAAAAAGGTGGAAAAATCCAAAATTCATAGATGCAAAATGTTTCATCCATTTTCTTTCTTTATTTCTTACCTGATTTGATACTCATACCCACGTGTTACTTTGCTTCTCTTGGTTTTAATAAGAAAGGATTGAGTCAATCAATCAGATCTCATTTCTTTAATTCTATTTTTCTTTTTCTCCTTCCTATTGTCTGATCGATCATTTCACAACACGCACGTGTTGCACGTACATTTATGCTATCATATAAAAAATCACTGAGTTTTTTGTCTTCCGAGTGCAAATGCAACCGAAATCTATGGTTTTTGTATGAATCTTTCAAAGATGTGTAGTGTGTTTTATGCATAAAGCTGACCAGGTGATTCCAATTTGCAAAGAGTATTTTGTTGTGTGCGTGTAGGATCCAACCCGTGCCCCCAAATTTTCATCCAACGTGCTTCTCTTCTAGATGGTGCCAACTTCGTGCACTCACGATAGCGATGCTAGCGAAAGACGACCATATGTTTGCATGGCCATGCAGATTGAATACATCCAATTTTTTAGGCAAATCCTAAAAGAGGAAACTCACAAGGAAAAGCTTCATATTTTTTTTTTCAAACACAATCGTTAGTAGGGGAGTCATAAGTGGGAAAAAAAAATTAATCTCAAGCAACGACATTTCATTGAATGAAATGGCACGGTATATCACTAGGGACAAACAAACGGCATAAAACAGAAGCAAGAGATTGCACTTGTTTTAGAGGAACCGAGTTTTTATTTCACATGTGTATAAAAAAGGACTACTCCGTACTTTGGATTCGTGAAGTGTACGACTAGCAGTAGTGCATTACTCCCTCCGTCCCACAGTTCTAGTCGTTCTGCACTCCCAATGCCATTTTAGCAGTGGTGTTCAATGACCTCCATACCCTTGCTTTTAGGGTGCAAGATTCCCCTGCTCCATTCCACGAGGTAGCCACCACCACCCACCAGGAGCGCCCACTGCCGCCGCGCTTTGGCCTCACCCGGCGACGCCATGCTCGTGACCAGGCTGCCACCGCCGCTCGTGGCCGGCACAGCTGCCGCGGTGCCGCCGCTCGGGGTCGCCACCGCCGCTCGAGGTGGCCGCCGCCTGGTGCCGGAGCCGCCGACGACGTCGGACCTCGTCCTCGCCGTCGGAGACCGGGGACCAACTGGGCCACGCGCGCTGCTGACGCTACACGGAGATCTTGTGGAGCTCTGCCCGCCGCAGATCTTCACATCGCGAGCATGAGGAGGAGGAGAGAAACAAGATGGGGGAGAAGAGATGCGCGCCGCAGTGCGCGAGGCCGAGCGTGTCGCTGCAGAGGCATGCGCCGCAAAGCAGAGCGGCGACGCACAGGGCACCACGGCCGCGAGCCTACCGCCGGCGCCGGCCACCACAGCGTCGCACCCGCCCGCGCGCGCGGGCACCGCCATTGCCGCCGCCGCAGGCCCCAAAGGCGATGCACACCGGTTTAGCTGCCAGCGTCCGCTCGGGCTTCCCCGCCGCCCTCCGCCAGGCACCGACGCCGCGCCGGCCCACCACCGCCCGCCATGGCCTCCGCCTCCTCTTGCTCCTCGCCGCTCCCACCCGGATCTGGCACCACCGCGATGGAGGCGGCGGCGGAGGGGCCAGCGAGGGAGGTGGCTGCGGAGGGGGCTGGTGATGGAGGCGGCAGCGGTGGATGGAGGTGGCGGCGTTGTAAGCCGGTGCGGAGGGGGCGGCGAGGTGCGGGGATGGAGGCGGCCGTGGGGTTGGGGACGAATCCTTGAGTACCACCGACGGAGAGAGGTGGTTCCGGGGGAGAGAGAGGCGGGTTTGGTAGTGGTGGGACCCACTGTGGCTGGTGGCAGAGGGGAGAAAGCGGCAGACGACATGAATTTTGGGATAAAATCTTAACGCGCAGACGACATTAGTTTTGGGACGGAGGGAGTACTACTCTACTCCAGTACTCCTAGACCAGCCCATTCCTTATGGGCCGTTCTCCAGGCCCGGCCCGACAAGAGCCCGGACAGCCTTCGCCTTTGCCGTTGCACTGCCTACGTTACGGCCGGCGGCCATGTCGTTCACGGGGGTTTTCGTGGCGCGCGCGTCAGTGCTTCCGTCCCCCTGCCTGTCACCCACTCCCCCGCCGCGACCACGACCGCGAGGCGGAGCCTATGCCTAGCCTCCCCTTCCGTTCCGTTGTGGCCGCGCAACGCCGCCACCTCCCCTTCCCTACAAAAAGGGCACCACGTCCCTAGCCATCACCAGTTCGCCGCTCCACTCCTCCACTGCCGCCGCCGCCACTCACAAACCCTCTGCCTTGTACGGACGACTCCGGCCGGAGGGGAGACCGAGCGTTAAGGAGGAAGCGAGCGAGCGAGCGAGCCACCGGCGGCGGAGATGCAGATCTTCGTGAAGACGCTGACGGGGAAGACCATCACGCTCGAGGTCGAGAGCAGCGACACCATCGCCAACGTCAAGGCCAAGATCCAGGACAAGGAAGGTACGCACTCCACCACCAGCTTCTCGTCTCGTGTATCATCTGCTTCAAAGTCGAAAGCTTGCGCCTTTCTTTGGCCTCGATGTGTTTTAGTTACAGGCCATGTCGTGCCTTGCTGTTTCGTGATCATCGACGTTGTTGGGTTTATTGCGCCCTCCGATCTTTTTCCTCCGGTCCTCCCTGCGCTGTTTCGTTAATCGTTACCTCCCCCATCAATGCTTGAAAGCTTGCTCCTTTTTTGTTTTTTGATGGTTTATAACCACCGACCCTTGCATGAACTGGAATAATGCTTGAAAGCTTGCTCTTTCTTCCCTTTTTTCGGCTTTTGATGGTTTATAAACGGCCCTTGTGTGCTGCGATGATGTCCATGTTCCAGCGCGGTATGATGGGTTAACTGATCTCTAGTGTGGTTGATCGCGGCCTTCATGTCGCTATGTCCGATTTTGATGGTTTGGTTAGAACAAAGAACCTTGATATTTCAATCTGAACGTATTTGAACTGAAAAAACACAACATTCTTTTCGGTTCGGTCAAGCACAGAGCTTGGTTGCCTTTACTTTACCAAATCTTTATGCTTCTTCTTTGGGGTAATAATCGGGGTGAGGTGGTACGCTCGGATTCTTGTCAACTGCACACTTCATCTGAACTGATCAGATCCCTGTTTCCGAACTCGGAGTTGAATTTGAATCTCTGTAGCGAACTAATCAGCCATGAAAATCGTTGCTTATAATCAACTCATTTGCATTGCAGGCATCCCGCCGGACCAGCAGCGGCTCATCTTCGCCGGGAAGCAGCTGGAAGACGACCGCACCCTGGCCATCTACAGCATCCAGAAGGAATCCACGCTGCACCTCGTGCTCCGCCTCCGTGGCGGTGGCAGGGGTGGCTGCCCCATCGGGCGTGTTCCGATGGACCTCATCGACCTTGCCCGCAAGAACAATGAAGCCAAGATCGTCTGCCGCAAGTACGTATCGAGGCCTAATTCTATTGATCTCTTCTGTATACGATGTCATCATTCCATTTGATACTATCATGGTGTGTTGCTTGGCGCGTGGCTTTGTTTAACATCGAGGTACTTAAATTGAACCCAAGGGGTCGCTCTGTTGTATGCCTGTTTCCATGCATGTGGCCCAGTCCTCTGTTTCACTGTTTTCAATCGATACAAGTACATGTAATGAGATTGATTTTTTTAGAAAAAGGTAACGATAATGATGCAATGTTATTTATGAACTGCTAATCAGTTACCTCTGCTTACACAATGATATGATAAATCGATAAGTGCAAAGTGAAAAGCTTGATACATGCCCTCCAATTCTGGCTTGTTTTCTTTAATTAGATAACTGATCTCAGTACACAATCTTGTTAGTATAGTTATTGGTAAATATAATGATGAATCATAAGATATGCACAATTGCCTTATGTATGAGCTAGCTACTCACAGCAAATCTTTTTTGGTCACTTTATTATTACCATTTGTATATGTTTGTTCGTTTTGCTAGTTCCATGTTGGTTATTATGTTTATTTTCTGATTGGAACATAAGGATGTGTGGTTGTGTGCCTCGTCAACCTCTTTCAGTAGTTTAAGACTCTGTTTGTAATTTCTTTGCAGGTGCTATGCTCGCCTTCCCCTCAGGACCAAAAACTGCCGCAAGAAGAAGTGTGGCCACAGCAATGAGGTGATTTAGCCCTGTTCTCCCCTGCCATATAAGTGTTCTACTTTTATATGTAGGCCAACATAGTTAATATTCTTGGGTTTACTCGTCTTAGCATTGCTCTTGCTCATGTTCTTGATTTCGTAGCATCGCCCATACTAATAACCGCAGTCATCATATGATCTGGTTTAAGAGTTGATATAAATTCCATCACTGTGGTCAAATTATGTTGATAGTGTTGTGTCAGTTTATATGTTTTCTTTATAGCATATATCTAATATATCTATGTTGAACCATCTGCTGTTTTAGAACAATATGTTGAACAACTAAGCAGTATAGTGTTTTTCTGTCCATTATTTGACTTTTCCCCAACATTACTTTTCAGCTGAGGTCAAAGAAGAAGTTCATCTCCAAGTTTACCATGATTTGAGAAGCGAGTGAAATGACATTCTGGAGTGCCACTGAAATCATCACGCATGAGTTGAATCAACTTGTCTAGACATTTCTATCATCAGTGCTAGTTTTATCCTAACTTTAAGTTTCCATCTGCATGCTGAACCTTAATGACCCTTTCACCTTAATTACCCTTTTGAATACTCCGTGCTGCTTCGGTGCATGCAGTGGCATGCTTATGACATGCTAGTGAATTTTCTTTGGGCTGGCTGAAACCTTTGCCACTCTTTCTGAATGGTGAATTCTTCATGAGGACGAGAACTAGTTTGATAACATCTACTTATCTACTATCCATGTGCTTTGTGTTTTCTCTTGTGTGAAACTGTGAATAGCAGATGCATGTGATCTGGAATAATCACTAGTGATAGTAGCATTTCCTAGTGATCTGTGACAAAACTGAAATAGCAGCAGCAGTAACTGGTGATGAGCCTGATTTATGGTATTTGAGTCCTGAGTCCTGACCGGTTGGATATGACGGTAGGTGTGCATTTGGATAGGATTGGCTCTGTTTCATCCATAGGTTTTGTTGAAGGCTGAACCCTTGAGCAGTACACCAGTAGCAAATTGCGCTATTAACGTAGTGGCTCGCCAAGTTTATTTTGGATGCATGCTGAAACTTTTGTCACTTTCTGGATACTGGAGTTGTTCAGTTTGGAAGAAGAGGGATGATGAGAATTACTAATTGGATAGTAGCATCTATATGGTTTGAGTTGTTTCCTGTGTGAACTTGAGATGCTCCATCCAGAGCATTCACTCGTTAGTGACGACCTCACTAGCAGAAGTAGAAGCAGAAGCAGAAGCAGAAGCAGAAGCATTGTCAGTAACCAATGACGAGCAAAACTAGTTAGCAGCATCACGAAGTACCTTACCTCTGAGTGATGAACTTGCGTAGCGTATAGCATTTCAGTCCACCCTATCGAGGTGTTGTTTAGGAAGGTACTGGGTTGCATTCTGAAGAGACAGAAAACAAATGTCTGAAGGAGCTTAGGCCTTGGGAAATAATTACTGGTTCTATCTCTGCATATGCATGTTTTAGTTGTGTTCTGGAGTGGCTGTGTTCCATACATAGTTAGATGCATATTGAAGTTTTTTTGGGGGAATAGTTGTGCTTGACATGGCCGAAAGTTTAGGTTTGAACAGGGAAGTTTAGGAGCGTGGCAGTGTGCTGGAGGCCTGGAATGGAAGGCTGGAGCCCGGAGCAATGAAAGAAAGGGCCTCTGAACTTTTGGCCAACCATGCAGCTATGTGACCACTGCCATTGCCTGCAACTGCAACGTCCTGCGGCTGAAGAAGTTCATGTAAATGCGGATGCCGGCGAAGAAGAAGGCTACAGCAGGGCCCTGAGACCGTGGTCACCAGCTAGTGCAAAAGTAGTGCATCCGTACTGCAATTATTACTTTTTCACTCTGTGTACAGTGCGCAAACAGTGTTTTTCACACCCATTTTCACTCTCTGGTGACCCAGTCGCGAAGAAGAATCGTTCACTGTCTGATGCAATGTGCACGGTAATTGCCACAGCAACTGACGTCTCTCCACTCCCTAATCCAATGCTGCGCTGTAATCGCAACAGTAAAAGAAGCCCTCTAAACACACCCTGAGTCCCTGACCCAATGTACTACACCATGTCCTAATTCGATGTTCACTGTAATTACAACAGTACTAAAAGTGTAGAAAAGTGGAACATGTTCTCAGAAGGGGGGAGAAAAGGAAATAGAGGTCATCAGAATTACCCATGATCACCAGACTAAAGCATGCGGAGTCAAAAAGGGGAAAGCTAGACGAAAGCAATCAATCAGGCGACCACTTTGTTTCAGAAATCGATACTAGATGCTGGCTTGGAAGTTGAAACCAAATTCTAAGCCCCAGAAAGCAAGGCAAATTGATCATACTACTACTTTATGCTGCAAAACTAGAAGAAATCGAAGAACAAATCGGCATTTTTCTCATTGTTTCCTACAGCAAACTGCACACAGATCAGGATCCAGTCCACACGGCTAATGTAACCAACCATTCAAGACCCCAGAGATTGAAGTTTCAAAATTACTGGGCTCGGTTCATCTGACCCTCGTCTCCGGCGGACCAGCGAGCAGAGCAAGGTGGAACTGGAAGCAGCTGAACGCTGCCTACGTCCATCGGAACCGCCATGGAGATGATTTCTGCAATGCCGTTGAGCAGAGTGTTTGGCATGAGGAGGAGGAACTGATTCCGCGTCAGTCAGTGGCTGGAGTTGGGGCCGTAGCAGGCGCCGCGGACGGGGTTCCAGAGCCACTGCACGAGGAAGCGCCGCCCGTTGACGCCGTTGACGTTGTAGGCGGTGCCGTCGGGCGCGCGGGACACGTTCCCGACCAGGCCGCCCGCGCCGCCTCCGTCGCCGTACACGCCCAGGCACAGGTCCGCGATCTCCGTCGGCGCCGTCGGCGTGTCCCCGGCGTACCACGCGTTCACCAGCGGGTTCGTCGCCATCTCCGCCAGCTCGTGCCCCAGAACGATCACCATCCCGTCCACCCCGGGGTCGCCGTTGGGCGGCCGCAGCACCGCCTGGGCTCCCCCTCCTCCCCCGTACTCGGCGGCGGCGGCGAACGGGTACGCGCACTTGCCCGGGCACTGCGTGCCGCTGTTCCCGACCCACGCGTAGGGCACCGTGACCCCCACCACGGACGCGAAGGTGAAGTAGTGGAAGCCGCAGACGGCGCGGCAGAACTCGTCCACCTGCACGTCGGGGGACGTCAGCACCAGGTACGCGCCGCTGTAGGGGTCCAGCGGCAGCGGGTCCGGGAACGCGTTCACCGCCGACCGGATCACCGACTGCACGTCGATGCGCCGGAGCGAGGCGCCGTGGGAGTAGCCCGCGTCGGAGTGCTCCCCGGCGACGGCGAAGGCGCCCGTCACGTTGGCGCCCGACTGGTCCGCGTACAGCCGCGGCGTGCGCGCCCACCAGTCGGAGACGGCCGGGAACGGGGCCGGCGCCGACAGCGAGGCCAGGAAGTCCCGGAGCACGGCCTGCGCCGCCGGCTCCCACCGCCCGTACCAGATGAGGTAGAGGTTGGTCGGCGACCCGGACACGACGGGCCCCATGTGGTACTGCATGTCCACCAGCTGGTTCCCGTCCACAAGGTAATCGGGGCGGTACACCGGCGAGCACCGGACAGCGGCGAGGTTGTTGCTGGAGATACAGATCACCGCCGCGGCGGCGGCGGCGAGGAGGAGGGAGGGTTGGCGAGGGAGCAGCCTCCCCATTTTTGGTGTGATGTGTGTGTGGATTACTTACTGGAGTGAAGTGTGGGCTTTTATTTAGTGAGCTGGCTAGCTGGGGGGTTTTTTTTTTGGTAGTTTTCGAGTTCGAACCCTCACGGCCCTCCGTTTGGAACAAAACTAATAAAATGATACGATAAAACTATAGCTTTACAATACGATGATCCATCTAGCACAATATACTATTTTGGAGCACAATATACTATTTTGGTCTTACTGTTTTCTAACAGTGGAGACCAAAGTTTTTCAATATCCAAAAATAGCACGGTATTAGCAATACCATGGTTTTAGATACGTAGTTTTTGGAAAGAGTCTCAAACACCTTTTAATCTAAATACCATAGTATTCTCAAATACCGTAGTATTGACTTGAAATCACGAAAATACTTTGTTTCCACGCTTTTTTTTAAGGAAAATGAAGTTTTGAGTGCATTGTTGAACAGATCACTGAGACTTTTATATTTATCATTACGAGACAAATAAATCTCTAACATTTTTTAAAATTTGGCCTGGCTACGAAGTACACCAGGCCGCTCTTTAATACTTCCTTTGTTCTAAATTGGAAAGGGTTTTAGGCTTTAGATAGTTTCATATAATAATCTATAGATATGGTTTGTGTATGTATCGACATCCATACAAGTATAAACAGAAAAGAATAAGTACCAAAACCCCTTGCAACTTGAAACATAAACATAGAAAGTAAAATGTATTTACTTCTCCAGAGGCTACATGGTTGCTAGGAAGATATGCGAGTGCAAATTAAAAATGAAATTACCGTGAAAATCAAATCATCATCCTAGACTCTTGAAATCAAAATCAACGGAAGAATGTTGACATTGCTCAATATGTCTCACAAAGAGTGCATTCTAGCTAAAAGAAAGAATAAATAAGAGCAATGCAAAATATTTCCCCACTATTAGCATATTTGTAGCTTTTGGTCCAAGTAGCTTTAGTTTTATGCACGTTTAGTTGACTAACTTTTTCTTAGTGTGCAAATTTAATCGACGGACTCTTTTCCCTTGCTATTTCTCACAAGACCTACGGGAACGGATAGCTTATCTCGTATTGTTCTGATTACAAGTGATTAAACCTAATGACAGACCCAAAGACCCATGGCTAGTTGTTGTAGGAGGCTTGATTGATCTTTTCTAGAGCTGGGACCAGGACCGACCTCCTTGATGTTTCCCACGGACTACTACATATCAATTGTCAACGGTTGCACGCAGCTCAACGTTGCACCTGCACTTATTTTCGTTCTAGAACCAGTGCGGCTGACGTGTGGGCCATCCTGTCCGAGCGGCGAGAAGGTATCGATGGCTTAGCCAGAGTAAAATTGACCGACGACCCTCGAAGTTGGCAGCGTGTGTCACTTAGTTCACCAAAATTAGAAACCAGCCATCCGGGCCCTTAAACTTGGCTAGCATCTCATTCATACCCCAAAACCATTTTTCTCTCTCCGGATGTTGACGTGGCACGCTGACATAGAATCTAGAACCCTAAAATTGGCTGGAGGTGTCATATGGATCTTTAAACTTGGCTAGTTGTGTCATTTGAGTCCCCAAACTTGGTTGAGGGTGCCATCTAGGTTTCAAAATATTTCATTTTTACATAGCCAAAATAATCTTTTCGGTAGAGAAATACCAAAATCAAGTTTCTATGATTTTTTTTTCAATTTAAGGACAAAAATTTCAAAATTCAATTGTGCCAGTGGATGTTCATCTCGTCTCCATCCTTGTACCGGGTTGCAAATGAAACACCAAAACCCAGCAGGATTTCGTCCGAAATGTTCAACCATGCTCGTTAGTATTCCTCTCGCCTCCATCCTCCACCTTCATCGGGAGGAATTCCGACAACGAAGGAGTGCTGACCATTCTCTTGTTGGCATTCTCTTATTGGCATCCTCTTGTTGTCGTCTTTCTCAGCGCCATCCTCCACCGCTGACACCCCTCCTGACAATTTTGAGACCTAAATTATACCCTCAACCAATTTTAAGGACCCAAATAACACCTCTAGCTAAATTTAGGGACCTTGATGACACCCTCAACAAAGTTTAAGGACCCAGATAACCCCCGAAGAGACAAGAGCGGTTTTGGGACCTGGATGACACGCTAACTAAGGTTAGAGATCCGGATGGCTGGTTTTCTAAATTTGGGGATCTAAGTGATACACGGTGCCAACTTTGAGGACGCCAATGTATTTTACTCGCTCAGCCAAGCTCAAAAGACACGAGTGTTGTTGACTCAAAAGTCTTGCGCTGTGTGATGAGCAGGCAGTACGCCACGCAGTCACAGCAACTGAGAGGGGCAGAAAGGAATTTCTGTGTGGCGTCTCCAGGAGCAGCATGTGACACCTGCAGTAGAAAAACCTTTCTGCATCATTCTCCCACACACACCTCTACTGCCAGAGTCATCTTCGGTCTCCCAGTGTACTGTGTGTTTATTTACTCCACCGTCTCTCTCCCATCACTGCATCAGTACCCGTGCACACCACAATTCATTGCTTCCGCAAGTGAAAGCGTGAGGGCGAAGTGATTGCAAGTTTGTATTCTCGAGAAACAAATGTGTTTTTAAGTACTGCAATTTTATTTTGGCAACATAGGAGTAGTAGTTTTACGCGTACCCAGGAGCGAGCAACGACGGTAGTGGAATGAGCTCCACGACGGGAGACGGAGGAGCGCCACAAGCGGCTGAGGTCAACCTTGGGATGCAGCAGAGCCAGCTGTCATGTCCCTGGACATGGCACAGAGAGCAAAGAGATGGGTTATCTCAGAGTCAATTCCCTAGACATGTTCTTCGACAGGCTCAGATAGAGACTTCCTGGGTTCAACTTGCTGCAGTTTATCAGGTCAGAGTGTCCGACAACAGAGAAGCAAGAAACTCATGGTTACAAATGGATTCACAGAAGAGATTACAACAACGAAATGAAATTCCCACACAGGGAAACATCAGCTCAAATTATTCGAGATCAATTCAAGTGCATCTGGCCTAACATGGTTCAGATGAATCTAACAGGAGCTGTGAACATCCAAGGAAGCAACACAGAAAAGGGAAATGGTTATGTACAGCTCAGCAATAAGACGGATGCGGAGGCACATCATGGATTGGACAAATCCCGCTTTAGACCATGTTAATTTTACTGGTTTACACCAAATTTGATCTCTTTCCTTTCTCACCTTTGTTCAGTTGGTCACCAGTCCCCAGGCAGGAAACAGGAAGGTCAAACCTGATCTATTACTGCTTGTTTTTCCCAGTTGTAAGGCAGTCACTGGAGGGCATCCACAATTACACTGAGCCTCCTCTCACTGGAGCTGAGACCTGCTGCTGCTCTCAGGCCAATGGAAGCTTGGAGCATTGTTGTATTGTGACAGATCAAATGAAATGGTCTCCACCTACAAAATTGAATGTTAGTATGTGCCAATTCCACCAATTCCTGAGAGAGCAAAGATAAGACAAAAATAGAAAGGTTATATCTGAAATTACCCCATAAGGGAAAGTTTCCGGAGCACCAGTTGTTGTCAACGCCCATCCCTCATTTACAGGATTCTGCTGGACCTAATAAAAAAATAAGGGAAAAACTTTATTCCCCAAACAATAAATTCTTGCCAGATGTACAAATCTAATAACATCACATACATTTGTGCCATCAGTTACGTTGTCAGCCGCAGTGACTGCTGTGTTTAGGGTGTTTGCGGTGGCATTCCTCCTCTTGTTATATGCCCTTTTAGTTTTCTTTTTCAAGGTATCAAGAACAGTTGGGGTAGCCAGCTTCTTCTTGCGGGAACGTTTAGATTGGCCTTGGGTAAGATCCCAGCCCTTTGTACCAAGAGAGATGGGCAAAGCGTCATCAGTAAAATCCTCGTTCACAGGATTGTATGCAAAGTTGGCTGCTGAAACATGGCTGTCAACCCTTTGATCTCTTAGTGACTTCTCATATGAGATCACTTTATCCCTGATTTCCCTCATGATTGACAAAGCATATTCTTTTGATTCTGAGTTCATGGAACCAAATTCCACAACATCTGCAAAGTATTGGTGACCAAGTTTGTAGAGGTCATCGTAGCTTCCCAATTCCTGAT
Organism: Paspalum notatum; assembly: GCA_022530915.1. Lineage (NCBI taxonomy): Eukaryota > Viridiplantae > Streptophyta > Magnoliopsida > Poales > Poaceae > Paspalum > Paspalum notatum. The sequence continues at coordinate 45,666,451 of CM039685.1, forward strand.
TACCTGCTGAGACAGGCTGGGATATGGAAGCACGGGTTTGTTTGCAGTCCTTGCACCAGCGATGGATGATGTATTTTGGTGGAATCATCAGCACAAGCTCCTGTCTCAGTACAGTAAGAGCATGCCTGCACAATATTCCTTTGGATTGGAACAACCGGCAGATGCACCATATGTCATCTTCAACATTATCATAAGTAACTTTGTAATCTACCTTGTTTGTTTCATTGACATGCTCTGAAACTATGTATGTGACTACTGAATCACTCCGTTCAAGTATAGTATAACTGCAACGAAATGAATGCCCTATTTCATTCAAGAACTTCTGAAAGATTTCTGCGGTGTACACCTTTGCTGCTTGATCTTCCACAGGCAACCCTGTCATCATTGGTGACCTCATCTGAGCTGATCGTAAATCTTCACAAGATTCTTTTTCTAACTTACCTTTAACAGCTTCCTCATATTGCTCTACAAACATTTTCAAAGATGTTCCTGACGTCAACCAGCCATCAAAATAGTCAGTTATAATATCACTTCTGTCCGTGACAGACATTCCTGCCCAAAACGAATCCGTCACATAAAAAGGAGCCCACTGCATTCTGACCTCATATAGTTTGGACAACCAATCATTTCCCTCTAAATGAAAATGTTGGATGGTATCTTGCCACTCTTTTTCAAAGTTAGGAATAGTAACATAATCATAGGCCAGTGTGGTAAATGCGGAAATAACTTGATCCTTATTCTCCGTTTCTTCCAACTTTTCAGGAAGTTCATTTAAGATGTGTGAAAGACAAAAACGGTGCCGTGCATTAGGGAAAACCTTTTTAATAGCTATCGCTACATCATGACAGTAGTTGGTAATTACTGAATGTGGTGGCTTGCCATTCATACATCTTAACCATGTACCAAAAAGCCACACATAAGCTCCGAGTGATCTACCAGCAAGCAGGCCACAACCTAGCAACACTGGCTGAGCATGGTGGTTAGTGCCCACGAACGACACAAACTGCATATCATACTGATCACTGAAGTTTGTGACATTAATAGCAACAACATCTCCAAAGTAATTGTATGAACTGCGTGATTTAGCATCAGCCCAAATGACATTTCTTAGGTGGCCTTGCTCATTCATATCTAAGCAGTAAAAGAAACAAGGGTTTTGGTCTTGCATTTTGTTGAGAAACCACAATAGGGCTTCTAAGTCTCCTTCTGCGAGCTTCAATTTTCTATTTCTGTCTATCTTGGTTTTGAACTCAATCTGCACGGACGAAGTTACACCACCAGCATCACCTCCTTTGCTTGAAAGTGCAGCTGAGCTGGTCTGTGGCCCCTCAGACTCAGACATACGGGGTGGATTTATAGAGAAAGGAGAGTTCTTCAAATGTCTCTTGAATTTAAGCAAGCTTGGATCCAGTGGATGGTTGTGCTCCAGCTCAAGAACAATAACTTCCCATCGATTTTGAAAATGGGCATCCTTCACAATCATCTTAGCCTTGCAGCCAGTCTTCATGCACCGTTTTCTTGCAGGTCTTGTCACACCAGATCTCAGTCTAGACTGCCCTCCTTTAGAACATATGAACGTAGAGCGATAGCGGAAACCATCAAAGGTATTGTTAGATCTTCTTGTAATACCAAACCCTGCGTGGCAACCATATGTCACATAGAACTGAAAGGCATCTTCCTCCGAGTCAAATATCATCCCAACTTTTGGTAAACAAGCTGGATCTATATCAACTGGTCTGAAGACATCATCCTCAGCAGCATTTCCTTCTTTCTCGCCATCTTCTTGCACATCTTCTTCATTAGATGATTCTGTGCTATATTCTTCCTCTTCCATTGGTCCGAAATTTTCAAGTTAAGCTGCAAATAGAGCAACTGTGTCATGAACATTTTATACATAACAAAAGCATGTGTTGTGGATACCGGCAGATAGCAGACACCAACTTTAACATGCAGCCATCAGGTCTGATTGAGCACGGACCCTTTTTGATCCCGTACTTGGGATTGAGTGAAGTAACATTCATGTTGATCCAAACAACACTACCTCATGAGTTGTGATTGTGGCCTTGTGGGTGGTGCGATACTACTAAATTCGATCCATGGCTCTATCTGTGTTATCGCTTAGTGAAACAGTAGAATCCACACATGACCGATACTACAAACCAGAAATCTGCTTCCTGAAGTACACCAAAGCTTGAAGAATTATGTTGATCTGTTCACCCGAGTTGGCTGATATGCTAGGTAAAGGCCTCAGCAATAAACGGGCGCTAGTCACTAGCCATACAGATGGAAGCTCCTCACCTCCACCTTGCCTCTTCTCACACGTTGTCCCGCATCCACCCACGTCTCTGGCGGAACCAACGGGCAGCCACGCCGCCATCTGCCCCCACAACGTTTTGCCTTTTCAACATAGGAATCGAGCGGCCAAACATGGAATCCCACCCTTTGGACACGAAGAACTCCAAAATTTTTAGCTGGAAATGCCAGCTCGGATTTAAAACTATAAATGGAATGAAAGCAACCCCTGAACCTCAACTGGCACTAAAGCAAATTTTTTGCTGAGTAAAATGGCAGTTTACTTGGTGAAGAAGGGCGTGGGGAGGGTCGGAGGGAGTTGGAGTGTACCTTCCAACTATGGAGACGGGAGGTGCGCGTTGCTAGGTGATCGCAGCGGCCGAAGCCTGGGTGAGGCGCCCGGGAGGTGAGCGCGCGGCGGCGCCCCGGCGAGATGCGACGCGGGGATGCGGCTGGATAGCAAATGGGGAGAGACGAGAGCGAGAGCGGAGGAGGAAGAGAGAGCAGAGAAGGGGGTGGACCTGGAGACTGGGCCCACACACAGCCAGCGGCCTACCCTTTGATCGCACGGCTGTGGGTCGCTGAGACGCAATCGGACGGCTGCACGTTCGGTTCGGCTCACACCCAAAAGAAACTCTCCCATTCGTCGCCGCCGCCGCCGCCGCCGTCCGGCCATGGCGTCCGTCTGTCCGCCCACCGGAGCAATGAGGAGCTTGTTTCAGGCGTGCCGCAGGTACCGACTCCTCGCGTCCGTTCCTCACGCTACCGGAACTCCCTCGCCAGTAAGAACACGCTGTTTGGAAATAATTTTGAGGTCTACTTATCCATGTTTTGCTCGCTTCTGTGGCCGATAAGAAAGATGGATCCTTGTGCTCTTGTTGCAGGACACTGGCTATGGCACATGGAGGAGGTATATCTCCGCAAGCACCAGCACCAGTAAGGTTCTACCATGGGAGGCGCCCTCCCGTGAAACTATGTTGCGTAAAATAGACTCTGCTATGAAGGACGGCAGTGTCGAAGATGCGCTCCAGTCATTGAGCGATTACAAGAAGCTCCACGGCCTTCCTGAGCCGCGGGTACTGAATAGCATGATCGTGTCGCTCTCCTACATGCGTAGTCGGAGGTGGCTTCAAAGGGCGTTTGACATGGTCCTCTCAGTTTATCGAATTAACAGCAATGTTCTCAACTGTGGCTCGCTGATGAGGCTAGTGTTGGCGCTTGCCAGAGATCAGATGCCTGTCCCGGCCTCGACAGTCTTGAGGATTATATTGGAGAGTGAAAAGCTTCCTGATGTTGATATGCTCAGCATGTCGTTGCTGCATATGCTGAGGTCACAGGTAGGATCCTACCTTGCCATCGATGTCCTTATTGAAACTTGTGAGAGTTTCTTGAGCCAAGTTACTGATAGACGGGAAATGAAAATACTTGATCCGATAAAGAACAATGCCACGTTGTTCAATATGGTTTTGGAGTCATGTGTGAAGTTTAAATGCATTATCAAGGCCCAGAGAATAATGGAACTGATGTCATTGGTCGGAGTTTTGGCCGATGCAAATACAGTGGTGATTGCTAGCCGTGTCTTTGAGATGGTAGGGCAGCGAGATGAGTTGATTCACATGAAAAGAAGTATAGACTCTTTCACATATCCGTCATTTCTTCAGTACTGCCAGCATTTTTATGACAGTCTATTGAGCCTGCATTTCAAATATAATGACTTGGATGCTGCAGCCAAACTTCTAATCGATCTGCATCAGCGACGAAAGCCTAGCATTTCATTTCGTAATGATTTTCAGAAACAAGGTGTCATACAAATTGGCTCGGGAAATCTGAAAACTGGATATAGAATAATGTTTGATCCTGGAAAAGTTGACAGGGGTTTCGTTTTGGGTACAGAAAGCCAATTCGGCCTTGTTATTCTTACTCATGGAAGGCTTCTTCATACTGAAAAGGCTCTTGCTAAACTTATTACAGTCTGTGTGAAATCAAGGAATATGCATACATTGTCTAACTTTTTTATTATGTTACACAAAGAAGATATAGAAGTATTTTCTCCTCCTGATGTGATTAATGCATGCATTCAAATGGGATGGTTGCATGCTGCTCATGATATTCTAGATGATTTAGAGTCAGCCGGGTTCCCAGTTAGGATTACTAGTTACATTTCTCTTCTGAGAGCTTATGAGAAGGAGAATAAGTCAGAAGAATTCAATGGCCTTCTCCAACAGATACAAAAGATGGCCTCTAGCATGGATGATATTTATACTAGTTCACCATTTACCATCAAGAATATTGCCAAGATAGTGAAAGATGAAATGCTCCTCAGTAGTTTATCTTTGTGTGCTGCTTTGGCTGATGAAATTAAACATTACAACCCTGGAGAACACTTGACATTAGAATTCAACAATTCTGTTCTTTTCTTCTGCAAGGCAAAAATGATGGAAGATGCTCTGGGCACATATAAGCGCATGAGAGAGCAAACTATCAGACCCACTTCTCATACTCTTTGCCACATACTGTGTGGTTATTCTTCAATGGGCATGTATAGGGAGATCACCATGCTGTGGGGAGAAATAAAACGCAGGTTTGAATATGGAGAGCTAGATCTGGACAGGGACTTGCTTGATTGCTTGGTTTTGGATTTTATTAAAGGTGGATATTTTTCGAGGGTGATGGAGGTCATTAGTTACATGTCAAAACATAAAATTTACTGTGACAAGTGGAAATACAGGCGTGTCTTTCTGAAGCTACACAAGAACCTGTATAGAAATTTGAATTCATTGCATGACAAAACAGAAGCTCAGATCAAAAGGATTGAAGATGTCCGAGCTTTCAGGTCATGGGCAGGCATTAAGTAGATAGGTCTAGGGACCTTTTTGATCTGATTCGCATTAGTTGCTACATAGACCGAAGCATAGCACAAAGTATATTCCTGGGTTTGGCTTGACGCAGGAAGCAGGGCAGTGAGCTGGGCTCTCTTATGCACAGATGAGCTTCAATGTCTCAGCAGCTTTTGCATGTCATGGCACGCTGGCCATAGTGGAGTTAGTCATGGATTCCGACAGGCAGTGGTGCTAACTGAGACCAATTTTATGTGCACTCATAGTGGACTCTACACTGGATTGATCTATTCTTGTTATGTATCCCTGTATCCGCCATGTTGTTCTAGTTTTTGTATGCTTTTAATTTGTGGCCTCAACATGTTAAAAATCCTGGATAGAATTTGAATTCGTTGGCAGATGGAGGAGTCCTGAAGGAGGAAATCGCATTCTGGGGCTTAGAAGCTGCCTAAACTAAAAGGAGGTAGTTTGAGCATAATGTATTGAGAACTTGTATTTAACATTGAATCTTGTTTTCTTTTCTTTAGCTGTATTTGAGAACCTTGTAAGGATGATGCAGTTTGTGGATACACTGCCCTATGTATCTTTTAGGGTTAACATTTGACGTGTATTGCCGCAACCCCAATAGAAGAACGTTGGAAATGTATATTTGATTTGGCATAGAAATGGAACATAAGTCCGGATGGAGTATTTGAAAATTTTGTCGCTTCATATGTCAATTCTTTTTGTTTGAGTCTCTGATGAAATTGGCTATTTTACATTTGCCCCTCATTCCAGGTACTGTAGCTAACAGACATAAACCGAAGCTTAACTAATTAAGGGTCCCTTTGGCACTGCTCCACTATATAAAATTAAATTTCCTAGGCTGGAGCAGTCCAGACCCTGCCCATCAGGCTGCAGGTTTGTGTTCACTGCCCATCAGGCTGCCCACCGTGAGGAGCCCAGCCACACACATCGACCCACACCGCTGCCTCCGCAGCCGATCCCTCGAACCCCTAGTCCCTTTCTCCCTCCTCCTCCTTCCAAACCCTGTTGCAAACCCTAATGTCCGCCGCCGGGGAGCCCTCCCGCCTCTCAGGCGAATCCTCACCGTCGTCCCCCACCTCCTCTGGCTCATCTTCGCCTTCCTCCTCTGGCGCCGCAGACGCCTCCGCTGCCAACAACCCCACCCAGACTGCATCGACCTCCGCCGCCGGCGATGACGCCGACGAGGACGCCCCCACCTCCCCGCGTATCGGGATGTACTTCGAGACGGAGGATGACGCGTACGAGTTCTACAAGGCCTACGCCGCCCGCCTCGGCTTCGTCGTCCGCAAGTCCAATAAGTCCAAGAACTCGCGGCACACCGTCACCCGCCGCCTCTTCGTCTGCTCCAAGCAGGGGTTCCGTCAGGAGCCCAAGAAGCCCCAGGGCGAGACTGCCGGTGCCGGCGCTGCGTCCCCGCCTACTCCGGCGCCTCGGTGCCCGGACTCCCGCACAGGCTGCCTGGCGTCGCTCACCATCAAGCTCGTTCCTTCTGCCAAGGCCTTCCGCGTTACGGACTTCGTCGTCGAGCACAATCACCCGCTCGCCTCTGCTGCACCTGCGGTGTCACTGGCCTTGCTGCCGCCGAGCTCGTCACACCACAGTATTGCTGCTGCTGCAGCAAGCTTACCGGACCCAAGGGATGGGCCACGGACGGATATGCATTTTGAGACCGAGGAGGATGCTTATGTCTTCTACAACAGGTATGCTGAGCACGTAGGCTTCAGTGTCCGCCGCTCCTACAAAAAGCGGAAGCGCGGGATGATAGTATCACGGATCTTTGTTTGTTCCCGTGAGGGCGTCAGTGACCGCACCAAGCAAGAGGGTGGATCCACAGTCAGTGCAAATGGTGTTGCAGGGTCGGCAGGCACACCTAGGCCAGGCCCCCCACCAACTCGGACAGGATGCCAAGCGAGAATGGTGATCAAGATCACCCCCTGCCGAACATACCGTGTGGCAAAGTTTTTCCCAGAGCATAACCATCCCCTCGCCAATCCAGAGAGTGTGCATAAGCTGCGTTCTCATAAAATGAGGGCTCGGGCACATGAGCTTGGGGCAGGGGAAATGCATCGACGGAAGCAAGGAAAGGGTGTCCAGCTTGGTGATGCTGGTGCAGCATTGCAATACTTGGAGGAGTTGCAGGTAGATAATCCTTCAGTGTATTATGCAGTTGGAGTGGGGCCTGATGGAAAATCTGCTGTAAATTTCTTCTGGGCTGATGCAAAATCGATAATTGACTTCAGGAGTTTTGGGGATGTTGTCTGCTTTGATACAACATATGGGTTGAATATGTATGGACGGCCATTTGTACTGTTTGTTGGTGTTGATAACCACAAGCAGTTACTTGTGTTTGGTGCAGCACTGCTATATGATGAAAGTATCCAGTCACTAAAATGGGTATTTGAGGTGTTTGCTGATGCCATGCATGCTAGGCACCCACAAACTATTCTAACTGATGAGCGTCCTGAGTGTGCCATTGCAGCAGCAGAGGTGTGGCCTAGAAGCAACCATTGCATAAGCGTGTGGCATATCTACCATAATTCAAAGAGACACTTGAAGCAGGTGTTTGAAAGCTCAAAGAGTTTCAGCAATGCTTTGAGCCATTGTCTCTTTGACTGTGACGACGAGATGGAGTTCTTGTCAGCATGGGAAAAGCTAATTGAGAAACATGACATTGGTGAGAGTGAGTGGCTCAGCAGACTTTTCCTGGAGAAAGAAAAATGGGCTTTGCCTTATCAGAGAACTATGTTTTCTGCTGATATATTGTCAACTCTTCGTAAGGATAACATGATTAATGAACTTAAACGAGAGCTTAGTGAGCAAGAAGATATTCTGCAGTTCTTCAGGCGTTATGAGGCTATTCTGGAAGAGCATCGATCAAAGAAATTGCATGCTGATGTTGATGGAAGCCAAGTTACTTTGCCTATCCCATCGTTGCGAATGCTAAAACAATCATCAAATGCTTATACACCTGAGGCTTTCAAGATGTTCCAGGGTGAGTTTGAGGCTTACATGAATTGCATGTCCTTCCCCTGTGGTGTGGTTGGCACAATCTCAGAGTACAAAATTGTGCTTGATGAGAAGCCATCCGAGAGCATTGTCAAATTGGATGCACTAGATGGCTCAACCACGTGCAGCTGCAAGAAGTTTGAGGCTGTTGGAATTCAATGCTGTCATGTACTGAAGGTACTTGATCTCAAGAATATCAAAGAGCTTCCAGAACAATATATTCTGAAGAGATGGAGAAAAGATGCCCGTTCTGTTCAAATTGGGGAGGAACCTACCTATGGATCTGTCAGTGTCATGCGATCAGCCTCACAATCCCGCCTCAGTAACATATGCCGGTTGGCTAGCTTGATTGCTTCAAGAGCTGCTAAATCTGAGGAGGCAATGTCATTCATTGAAAATCAATCAAGTGTTCTTCTGAAACATCTGGATGATATTCTACAGACAGGATATCCTGATATGGGAAATCATACCATTGGTTCAAGTAGTCAAGCAATTTCCTTTGTAAGCAGCCAACATCCTGACCATACAACACAATCAGGAGCGGTTGCACAGACAACAAATGGTATAGTGTTTTAACATTTGCAGCACAGAACACACCATCATTCTTTATTTTTTTTTAACAAATGCAACTGCATGGGTGCTTGTAGGTCTGATGGGGCTTTGATGGCACATTTGCAGTCTATAGTCCAGATGGTACAGACAGCATTGGTAAGTAGTTTGTGTTAATTTACTCAAAACAGGTGATTCTATTTTTCATTGCTGAACATAAAAAAACGGTGTAGCAGTGTCTTAACTACAAAGAATACACTGTGTAGTGGAACACCAAAGCTGGGGCCTGGGGGGGACATTGTTTCACTGAGACCAAGAAAACATTAATGCTCAGTGATCACAGCTGAACACCGAGTACCCTGTAATCCATTTAATTCCAGAACACCTAAATGTCTTTTTGGTAAACGGGGTGCCAATCCTTGCATGCACGCCGTCCCTGCATGCAGCATGCATACGCCCTTCCATTGCCCGTAAATGCATTAAATATTCATTCAACGCCCAGCTCTAGGAAAGAAACGACAGGCATGCGCTGGACAAGGTTAGGCGCCTAAGAATTTTGGAAGCTTTTTTAGACCTTATACGCCTAACAAAACTGGACGGAGGGAGTAGAATAGACCCAAAATCAGTGGCAGGGTAATACAAAAATAATGTGTGAATTTGTGCTTATTATCTATGTCCATTTCACTGCTATCAGCTGTTTGGAATCAAAGAAACAACAACAACAACAACAACAACAAAGCGGTAGGCTAGAGTTGGAACCCCAGAAGGAGAAAGAGGGAGAAGAGAGATGAAAAGGGCTTTAAAGGATACTAATAAGGGTAATAAAGCCTAACTGCGGTTTAATCATGTGGATAGCTTCTTTCCAAGCACCTCTATCCAAACACAACTCCCTCGGAAACTCGATCAAGGGTATAAAGAGATAGTCCCTTGCCATTGCTATAAGAAGGGGCCCACCGAACCTTGGTACAGACTAGATGTCATGCGAATTCTCGTTTTTTTCGGTGAACACAGAATCCATGTGTTGCAATACTCGGGAGGTGGACACAAACAACAAACGGTGCAGTACCAGGTTTCGAACCGGCAGGCTGCCCACTGTAAGCATGTGTGCTACTGCTACAAGCATGTCTACTAACACAACTCGGAATATCCCATTCTTTCAAAGATTTCGCCAGAGATGCCAATACTTGGCCAAATAGACATTATGGGCTTGTTTGGTTGCCGCGTCTGCGGGCTATCCAGGCTAGGCGGCGACGAGGCCAGTGTTTGCCTAAGAACGCCGCGTCCGTAGCCAGGCCCCGACGGAGCAGCGAGGGGCTCCAAGGGTGGCTCTGGTTGAACGGCCGATTTGGCCGTTCTATTCTGGCCCAGCCAAATCCACTCATCGTGCACTCCTCGTGGCCACCTGCGCCAACCCGCTACGCTTCTTTTCTCCCTTCTCCGTCGCCGTCAGCGGTGGAAGTGGCTGGCCGCCGGGAGGAGCTCGCTCGCCGGTTGCCTTGTGCACCACCGCATCGTCGCGGCATCTCCGGTGCCGTGTCCGAGGCCACGGGCATGGAGGTGGTGGAGGATTCGTGGAGGAGACGAAGCTCGGCATCGAGGTCGTCAAGCTCGACGAGGCGGCGGAGCATGTGGCACCACCGGAAGGAGCACGTCCCTGCAGCCAGACCCACGCTGTTCCTCTCACCTCCGTTCCGCTCTTCGTCGCCGCAGAAGGAGCTTGCTCGCCGACCGCCAGTCGCCCCCAACGCCGACTCTGCCTGCTGCCGCATCTGGTGGTGGATCCACCGGATCCGGCCACATGCCGACTATGGCTGCCGCTGCCGGCTCGCGGAGGAGAGGGTACGCCGGCAGTGAGATTCTGTGGCGGCGGGGGATGTCCTCGTGGCGGTGGCCCTCGCCGGCAGAGAAGAACCGGCGGAAGTGGAGGAGGTCGGTGGAGGAGGCTGGTGGAGGGAGAAAACTAGAACCAAACATGAGCCAAGTCTGGACGAGCTACATGGGATATGCAACTAAACAGAATCTGTTGGAGTAGAATAGCCTAGGGTGGCCTGGCTACAGCTAGGCCGGCTAGCGGGCCAGGGGAGGGAGGCGGGCTACAGCTGAACAAGCAATCAAACAGACCCATGGTGCTGTTTGGATTTGTGCCGAACATGCCTCGCCTCATCTCCAGCAATATCTAACTTGAGATGTCAAAATCCAGTGCCTAACTTGAGGCAAGTTGAGGCAAGAAAAATGAGCTAAATTACCATAAAAAAAATCAAACAACTACCTAAATACGTTGCGGCACACCTAACTTGAGGTGAGGCAGCTTAGGCATAAATCTAAACAGCCCATATATGTATGGGAATGTGCCAATTGGAATCTTGTTTGACTTTAGTTCTAACCAGGTTTCCTACGCACATTGTTATTTCCTTATTAATTTTTGCATGTCCAATTATTTTCAGTTATAACAAGTGTAAACTCAGGTTGGATTTGTGATTGAAATTTCTGGATGTTTAGGCTTTTCTGCTAACTAGTGCTTAATTTCTGGAAATTCAAATGAAATAGTACCTTGTTGTTAAGCTTATTAATTTTTATTGCAATTATTTGGAAGTTGACTGACAAATGTTGTGTTTCTTTGATAAAACTTCAGAGCTGCCCGCTGACATGATTGTCATGAATTCCTCCCCATCCAGAATTTGTATAGGCCAATGAACAACTGAATGGGTCCGTCAGCCTTTGTAAATTGAGTTGAGCATTGGTCGAAGTCCATGTACAGTATTTATCTGTGGCCAAGTTGATGTAATTGTGTTGCTAATTATATTAATTTTTGGTGAACCCGTGCCTTCTCTGCATCAAATAGTTTTTTGTATGTTTCGATTCTCTATCTGCCCCTGGCTAATAAGAACTAGCCCTTTCTTATGGTTCTTGTTCTAGTTGAAGTGGTAAGAGCTCCCAATTGTTTGGTAAATTTGTACTCCCATGTCAAATATTGATACATAGGCACCAAAACCTTCAAAAATTGCAAAAAGTATGTTGCAAGATTATACATGATCAGAATGCAAGGGAACAATTAATCATCATAGCTAGCTACGGATTCCTGTTGCATATTCGATTGTAACTACTGCAGGTCTGCAGCTGCACTTGAACCCCAGAATCAATGTCCCCTGCCATTCACTTATGTGGCATTGTGCTTATGGGAGCTAACCATTTCTTGTTGCCACCAGGCAGATTTCTACTGCTAAATACTCTATCCGTTCAGAAAAAAATGAATTATAGCTTTGTACTAAGTCAAACCATCATAAGCTTGGCCGAATTTTATATAGAAAAATATAACAAATGATATCAAATATGTCTAATATGCAATTTTAGTTCAACATAAATATAATGATAATAATTGGTAGCACAAGTTTTAATATATTTTAATATAAACTTGGTCAAAGTTTTGATGGCTATTATTTTAACATAATTATATATTTTAATATATAAACTTGGCCATAATTATATATTTTAACAAAACTAGAATTTTATTATTTCGGAGGGAGTAGCATCCTTATGGGCCTCTGGCCACTCGGTGGGGACTTGGGGAGACTGCAGCCCATAAGGCACAGGAGGGAACAGGAGGAGATGCCGGCGGAGCGTTAGTCGAATAACTTGGGCGAAGAGTTAGTCTTTGTTTACTTCTAATTGAGTAATTGACAGTCTTGCGTTCTTTGGACTGATCATTCGTAGAAATATTTTTTTCTATACATTATGTACCCCACTAATCACACAAACAGCAAATAGGAGCAGGGGCCAAGGCCCAGTTTGGCCTCCTTGACCCTACCGAACTGGAAGAGCCATTGGTCGCATAGAGAGATTAGTGAACAAAGGTTAGTAGGCTGTATTGTACTCACAACATGAGAGACGGAGCCATGTATTTATTATAGTGTTCATCTTAGGTGCAACCCTTCGGTTGCTCACGAAAAACTTTGGTTTTGAATGGATCAGCATGCCAATGCTGTCGTTGAATATTCTTCTCTGTGTGTATGCGGGCCTCAGTTTCTCGTGGTCTGGGGCTCTGTTTTCACTTTTCAGGGTCTCGTTTTAGAAATTTGCTCGTTGAGGCCTTGTTCTGTTTGAAGGGATTGAGGGAGATTAAATCACTGAAGGGTTGGTTTTTGAACTTGACTTCTACAATTTGCTCATTAAAGGGTATTGAAATTTAACATTGGAGTGAAGTTCCAGCAGTGTACATCTGATATTTGAGACTGAGGTCAATGCCTTAGTTCACATGGAAGATGCACGAAAACAATCAAGGCTGTTTGCTTATAGCTAATGCGCCTATACCTCTGGAGTAACTTCCAGAACACAGCCTAAAAAACGCCATACATGTTTATTGAATTATCCAAAATGGCGAATTGAGCTATCTAGTCATTCTTATATATTATTGTTGGATAGACAGGACTCCACATGTTCGTCTTGACATATTCAATAGTTTCTTCCTGCATCACAAATTCACAATGTTTCAAGGTCAACAAAATAAACCATGATATAATTTGATTGGGAAGTGAAGAGAATAATCACCTCACTGAGTCGTGCAAGCTCACGTGCATCCATGTCACGGTATCCCTCAGCTAGATCCTCTGCTACTGCCTCTCTCACAACTGCCGCTGCCACCTCCTTAGTGATGTCACGAATTCTGCACGTAGGACATATTAGAAGGCACGGCATACAGCAACACAGGAAGGTCAGAATTAGGAATACAAGACCTGGAGATTGGAGGATAAATTATCCCTTGGAGAACCTCCTCTTCTTTCATGTATGAAGCCAAACTGCAGAAAAGGTTACATAGTAAAGAAATACTTAAAGATGTGAAAAACAAGCCCGATTGAATTACAAAGTCCTATGTTCAGAGGTCAAACGAGTTACCGTTCTGCTGCAGCCTGCAGCATTCCATCAGAGATAACCCGAGCACCAGACAGAAGGGTTCCAAGTCCTATTCTGCACAGCAGTCAAACCAAAAATGAAATCATTATTATTAGGCTGAGTCCAGCAGAGGATACAAATGGGTGTGCATATGCATTTTGAGCAGTCGATTAGACAGCCCAGCAGAGCGAGCATGCATGTGCATATCAGAGAGGTTGTGCCAAACAAGAGGAACAAGAAGTGCAAAAGCACCGGCTGCTGGAAACAGCCTTACAGGAATAAAACCCGATTGCATAGCCTATAATGATAATGGATCTAACCCAGGAAAGAGGTACATGTTGTTCCCTTGATTGGAGCGGCCAATCTTTCCATCACCTGGAAGAAGCATCAATGGTTGAGTGTAATATAAGAGACATTCAGATCCTACTAGCTACTATTGAAAGAAGAAAAACGCGTATAAATATGAGTCACAAGGATTACGAATGAAAAGAGGTACCAAGATCCACATCATGAAAAGGGCTTCCACTAGCAAAGATAGCCTTTTCGCCCAGAATTGAAAAGGCTTCTCCAGGTGTACACTCAGCTACAAATGGAATGGGTACAGAATTAGATAAGAGAAGTAACAAATAAATATTGGAGCAAAATTATATGGTACAAACCATTCTTAGTTGGATTGGACATTGCAAAAATTGCTGGTCTTGAAGAGGATGAATCTTTTAGTGCTTCTAGAACCTGAAGGTAAAAGTACCCTATGATGAGCATTCGCTTCAATATTTTGTAGCTCTTCAAGATCAAAAAATGGTGGGTACAATGGTTAAACCACATATAACCAACTTGTCATGATGAAAGGTCTACACCTTGGAGCAGCATAGAATTTGCAGGAGGCTTTAGCCCACCGGCACTCAAGGTCTAGCCCGCCCAACCCGCCCTAGGACCACTATATATCCTCCCTGCCTTTTGACCTAGGACACAACTGGATGTGCAGCTCTTTTGGAGCCACCACCCTGTTTTTGCACAAGTGGGAAGGAGAAAATCCACTGCTGCTCCAGCGCTGCCTCCGCCCTCCCTCTCATGCTGTGCCACCATCACAGCCTTCCTCCTTTGGAACAAACAGAAATCAACATGCAACTATTCTCACCTCCTTTGAGAACAAACCACCAACAGCAGATAATCCAAGTATGACATCAGGCTTCACCTTTTTAACCTGCACAATACACAAGGTACCATACAGAATATTAAGAATTGGTTCAATGTTAGTTGATCATGAATCGTGAGCTGAAGTCCATTTGGTAAGTCAATTTTAAATATGCATGCATGCAAGAACACATGCACACACCCAGACACCCATACACACCCACACATGCCTACCCACACACACAGGCATAAACACAGACAGACAGACATACACACAAAAAAAAAAACTGAGAATGGTATTTGCTGTGGAGGGGGGATTCTGTTTATTCTTCAAACTTTTCAAACCTAGATTCATACTTCGGGCTCCTTGGAAAATCGGAAGAGGGTTACTCAATAGAAGGAAAGCTTCACAGTAAATAACAGAAATGTGCATCAATGAATTGGCTCCGCATTAGAAACTTTTGTTGGGAATACATATCCCTTTGCAAAATGTGGCAGTTCATCCTTTAAGAATTAATAACCTACAAATCTATCATTCCTATAACAGTGCAATGTACAAGATTAGACAGTATGTACCACTTCAACTAAGCTTGCCCCCTCATTTAGGCCCTGATGACCAAGCTCACTCTTTCTCCTAGCAAAAGGCCGTGCATCTGGGTCTATGTCTGCACGGTCTTCTGTTATTAGACCCTGCAGAATGGAAAATGCAAATCAGGTCATGAGTTCATTACAGACTATTACTCTGTCCAAAACTTAGCAAAAACAAAGACAACCAGATACGGTCACCTCTTGAATGATTGGGTATAGCTAATTAATTCTTACATGAGCAAGGAAGCACTCTCAGTGGCATGATAGATACAACACTGTTTATCTAATTCATTTCTTAGAGCATATGAGTACCCATGCCTTTATTTCGTATTATTCTAAATACAAGTGGTAAAGGAGTGGATAAAATAATAGACAACCCTGCAAATGTATTATTTGTTAAAGGGTTCTTGGTTATCCAACTTACATGGGCATCAACTATCCAAAATTGACTCCTCGCACTCTCAAAAGCAACCTCATTGTTTCCCAACATTCTTGCCATGGTTCTGCTTGCAGCATTCACCACTCCAATACCAGCACTGTAAAAAAATGAAATACTGAAGAGGTAATACTACTTTTACAAGAATAGCGCAATGTTAACATATCTCATATCTCCAAGATTCTTTCTGAACTGAATATGATAGTAACTACTAAGTAATCAGAAAAATAACTGCAGATGTTTCCGGGAACTACTTAGCATGTAAACTCTAACTTTATACTAAGTGAAAAAAGGATTAAGAGTATCCCAGACCTGCCAGCACCAGCAACAACAATCCTTTGCTTTGGGAAATCTATCATTGGCCTTCCTTGTGCCCGTACAGCTCCTAAAAGGCCAGCTATTGCAACACCAGCAGTTCCCTTTGTGCACAAAGAACAGTCAATCAAAGAGCAACACACATATAAGATGGAATATACTAACTCGAATATTGTAACCAGATGTTCAAAGGTCAAAATCTCAAGCTATATATTTGACTTTGGCTTAAACACGAAGACATATTCATGAATGTTGTAACTAGATCATGTATTGCTACAATGCAGAGCACATGCCTCCTGTGAAGAAAGATGGTATTGCCAATATTTAAAAGTGATTAATACACTAGGTTTCAGCCAGCTCAATCCCTTTATAAATGATATGTATTGTGCAATGCTATCCTCAAAAGCTTGGGCCTGTTTGTTGCCAGAAACATATTGAACATGTGTTTAAGGAAGGTTGGCACAATACAGTTGTAAACATTAAGCAAACACTAGCCACAGTTGATCAATTTTGCTATCATTGGTGTGGTGTAAACTAGATCTCAAATACTGCTTACATATTCAAAGGTAATTTACAAACAGAAATGACAAGATAAAATGCATGTTTTATAAAATGCATGTTTTACAGACACCAACCAAGCAGTTGGCCAGCAAATCACAAAGAGGGTAGAATAGTAAATATATCACAAGGAAGAAGAAATTAATGAAAATTTTAGGAACAAAATTGCACAAACTAGAACTGACCTGAACATCATCATTAAACATGCGATAAGTCTTTCTGTAACGCTGCAACAACCTAAAGGCCCATTTACTTTGGAAATCTTCAAACTACAAAAGCACAGAAGTTTTTGTGATATTGTCCCAGATCAAGCCTCATGTAATGAAAATGTTAGCCAAATCAAGCATAGAACATCAAAATAGCACCTGTACAATAACATTAGGCCAGCGCGTAAAAACAGCTTCCATGAATTCATCAATAATTGAGACATATTCGTCTCCCTCAAGACGGTGCTCTTGGAGTCCGAGATCTGTATGATAAGAATTAAAAAAAATGGAATAACATGACAAAGTTTCTCAATATCTAGCTAAGTATCCAGTTTATCTACAGTTTGAATAGGTACCGTTATATGCATTAACATGGAAATGTATGGCATTTTCCACATGGTCTTGTCCTATACATTTTGAGAGTGGCCATGATGTTTCATATGACAAATATGTGAAAACAAAACGAAGTGTTTGACAGGAAAACAAATACTATACTTATAGTAAATCTAACATTAGATACATTTGATCAAGATCTTACAAAGAGGATCCTTAAGGAGCTTCTCATTGTTTGTTCCGACATCAATCATAACAGGAAGAACCTAGAAAAAAGGCAAGAAAGCAATCAAAGACAAAGAAGAGAACAGTTTATTTGTCCACATGAAATCAATAATAAATAAGTAGATAAACAACAGTAGATCACTTGAGACTTGGGAATTCCTTTTTAGACAAAGTTAGTGAACTCTACAAGCTATTGTTGTTGCATTAAGAACACAGTTCCCAATATAGAAAAAAAAAACTCCACTAATGTCAAATCGGTCTTTAATTGATATCTAGCATGGACATGTTTCTTTGATATTTTTTTTTCAAATTAGCAAATATAATCTAGCTAATAACAACACTAAAGAAACAAAAGAACAATTTTGATCTTGAAGCGTTATATCATGTGAACATTTTCTTATTCAATTGCGAAAAAATGTGAACAATTTCCTGTAGAATTGGAAGTGGAAGATGGGAAAAGGGAAAAGTCTGAAATTGGACTCCTAAAGAACCATTTAACATACCCTTTGAGGATTTATTCCAGCAGCAGCAACATATAGATCCAATTTTCCAATAGCAATGCCAATACCATGCACCCCTAGATCACCAAGGCCCAATATCCTGCTTCCATCAGTCACCACTATCATGTCCACCTGCAATATATTGGCCAATTGAAGTTTTTTTAAAAAAAATGAAAGTGTAAGAAAACTCTATAGGATTTTTTCCCTTTAAGATCTCCAAAAGGTGAAGGAATGAAAGGTAGAATATCTTGGCCAAACCGTACTGTTTATACCTTAGGCAATGGAATAGCTCAATTATGGAAGACCAATTAGTAAGTACACTTTACAAGCACCGGTGCTTACCTGATCGGCTGGCCAATTGTACACCATGGACATCATCTCCCCACGATCTTCTGCACTAAAATACATTCCCCTAGGCCGTCTAAACAAACCACTGTAGTTTTGGCAAACAAGTCCAACAGTTGGTGTGTAGACGATAGGTGCATGCTCCTCAATGTTATCTATTAGGACCTAACACACAAAAAGTGAGACAATAATAATGCTACGTCTGATGTTGCAGTAGCATACAGAAGGTGCATAACCGCACATTGTCGGTGCAAATCAATTGTACCTTAAGAGAATGTGTGTGATCAACAAAAATAAGGTTGTTCGTAGATGAGTGTGAGGTCTGTGAAGGCACACACCTTGTAGTACATTGTTTCATTTCTGTCATGCAATCTGTTGAGGATACGCCATTTTGCCAATGGATATGTATCAGACGGCCCATCTCTCGTATATTTCTGCAGCCTTTTCAGATCAAGCACTGTGACCAAAGCATAAAATTAGAACTAAAAAACTTTAAAGAACACGGTTACAGTCTATTTCTGTAACAGTGCTTTTTCCCAGATGGCTTCAGGAGTTACAGTGAACCCAGCTAGCATACCAGCAGCCTCTGATGCACCTCCTCTAGCTCTATCTATATCTATAAATAAGAACGTGCAGCTTCTGCACTTAAGCTCTCAACAAAGTGACAAAACATGGTATACTTCAATGCAACTTTTAGGAAGATTTTCTGTTTGTCCCAAGCTTCTAGATACATTTGAGCATCTAAGACCTCTCAGCCTTTCTATAGGAGACACTAACACTCCTCTAGTCTCATCCTAATGGTAAGCGACGCCAAGCCACCGCTAAATACCACATTCGTCGCAATACCATCCGCAGTATATGCGGCCCATCCAATTTAGAACCCACGGCGATTCATGTGGCAGGTAGTAAACCCAAAAGCCAGCGCAAGCACTGAAACGGGCGCCAGGACGGGGCAGACGTACTGAATCTGTCGATCTGCTGCTGCGAGGAGACGACGTTGGGCGGGAGCAAGCCGCGGAGGCCGAGGCGGTCCCTCTCCGTCATCGAGAACGCCGTGCCCTGCAGCCGCAGCCATCAGCTTCAGAAGTTTAGAACTCCCCCAGAAGCGCGGGCGGGCCAGGGAGCACGGGGCACCAGCGCCCGCGGGGGGGCACCCGGGGGCGTACCCGGTTGAACCAAGGGTCGTGGAGGATGTCGGGGCCGCGCTTGTGGAGGACGACGGGGCGGTGGCACTCCGCCGTCACGTACTCCCGCGGGTGCTGGGAGAGGACGAGGAGGCGGCGCAGGCCGCGGCCGGGGGCGAGGGATCGCCGGAGGAGATTCCGCGAGATGGACGCCATCCCGGCCCGGCGCCGTCTGCGGCTTCGTTCCGCGGGGATCGGCCGGTGGTGTCGGTGGGCACACCAGGGGAGTGGAGGCGCCGGTGCTTTTGCACGAAATTATTCTTCGGCGCGTGGGACGCGGGGCCTGGCCTGGGGGTTTGCCCGTCCGGCGGTCCGGATTGGTTCGTTCGTTGACACCCGCCCGAGCTGCCGCCGACAAGGAAAGGCGCAGGAGCGGAGCGAGATCTGCCCGCGTCCGCGCTTCTTCTTCGTTCGCGTACTGGTAGTACCGCGCAGTCGGTACGAAGGACGTCGGGCCGGCGAGCCGGTCAAAAATGTTGAAGCACCCATCGGTCAGAGCTTTGCGATCGTTTCCGGCCGTGTCTCTGACACGTGGATCCTCGGAGTATGAAGCCCACATGTCATGGATTCAATGCAGTGATGAGCTGCTTCCTGCTTCACTCCATCCTATAGGCTGCATCCTATGCTCCAGGCTTTTTCAAAGGTTCATCTAAAATTCTACTTGGAGTGTGTTTGATCCTTCGAATTAGGTTGATTTGGAAGCCCAAGCTGCTTGGCTTGTCCATTAAATTGGAAAGTGAGATTCCAGACCTTTTCATTGGCCTAGTCGATGATGGCCCACAACAGATTCTTTGGTGAAAATCTGGAAAGCAATTCGCATCTTCTCCCACCTCCAACCGAATCCAGACGACAAGTGGGTGTCTTCGTTCCTCCGCCCCGTGCTCCTCCGTCGTCCTCAAGCCGACGACCTTTGCTATCTACTGTGCTAATCTTGAGTCCTCAGCCCGGCGGCGGTCTGTGCGGACGCATCCTCACGTGTCCAGATACCTTCACCGCCTGCAGACGAGCACAACCCTTTGTCGTCTGCAGACGAGCACGCTTCCTTGCCAGATGTCCAGTGGGTGCACTTCCTTGCTCGCATCGCATGATGCAATCTCCAACTATGATATATGGATGCACTCACGGCGACTCCATGAGTCCATGTTGATTTGATTTCCCATGTTCAATATCCAAACAACCTTTACAATTTGATCCCTATAAAAAAAACTATACACAAACAAACTGAATTTTCTATTTGAAATAGAATCTAGCCAATTCAATTCATTTCAAATTCTGAAATAGAATCATTTTTTTGGAATGAGATTCCAATTCATAGGATTCAAACAGGTCGTCAATGTATTTGTTTTTTATACTTATGTATTAGATTTATCGATATCAATGTAACATCTACATCGCCATAAAAGCTTATATATCTAAATTTGAGCCACCGCTGCAAGATTTTTCTAGTTTTTCATAAAACCACATTAATATAAGGTCTACTAACCACTAAATTTATTTTATTTTACGATTTCATCGATCTACTATAAGCGGCAATGCGCATGACGGCAGGAGCATTGGAAGAGACAAGTGAGAGTGCATGAAGAGGTAGTAAGCTCGCAAGTAAAGAGCGCATGACGGCGATGGCATGTAAAAGCAATGGTGTTCGATGGGAAGGAACAGATAGCAACAGCTCCATTGACAGATGCCATAGCGCCATTGGTAGAGCTCGTTGGCCTAAGCAATGGGGGTAGAAGGCGGGAAGTTCAACCAAGGGAAGGGGAAAACTTGGGGCTACTGGTGCTTACTAGGGGTGGAGGCGAGCTATGAAAATGAGGGGCAGAGAGGGGTGATGCCATGGATGCAAGGGAGAAGGATGAATCTAAGGGCTTCTGGATGGGTCCGAGACTAACAGCTTGTTCGGCTGCTTGTTTTTGGCACTATGTATTGGCTGCCTACAATAATGTCCAAAAGACAAAACTGCAGCAATAGTTGCTGATACTGGCAGCCGAACAGGCTGTAACATGTGGACTGACCGACACGTTAATGATAAGGCAGTGTGTGCTTCATCATCATGTGAGCAAATCAAGTAGATTATATTTGCGTGTTTTTTTAAATTGAGGGGCGGATTTGATTTTTGGTTTTTGAGTTCCGTGGGTTATATATCCGTAGCTAAGACCAGAGTCACCAGAAAGTGAAAAGGAATGTGCAAAACACTGATTGCGCACTGTACATATGCACTACCTGGTGACCATGGTCTAACGTAGGGATAAATGGATTTCTTTCCTTGCAAAAAATGAAAATCGAATCGACTAGCTGGTACATTCCCGGTAAGGCAAGTAGTACAGTGTACTGGACGTTCGGACTGTACCATGTTTTAAGTTAATTATGCCATAAAGAAAAGGAAAAACAAAACAAAACAAAAGGCTTTCGTTTCGTCTCATTTGCCCTCTCCGGTCCGGCCGCCTTCTCCGCGAGCGCTAATAAACGGCGGGCACCAATCTCGGAGGCAACGCCCCAGACGCGCGAGGAGAAGGAGGGGGGAGCGCAACACTCGCGAGGGAGAGAGACAAGGGCGGGGACACACGCCGACCGACCGCGGCCGCGAGCGAGATCCCCCCTCTTCCCCTTACCGGATCCGATCTGACCTGACGTCGCCGGCCGCCTGCTGTGGGACGGAGAAGAGGAGGCGGAGATGGCTCCCGTGTCGGCCCTCGCCAAGTACAAGCTCGTCTTCCTGGGGGACCAGTCCGTCGGCAAGACCAGCATCATCACCCGCTTCATGTACGACAAGTTCGACAACACCTACCAGGTACAACGCCTTGCGCGCCTCCTTCCACTTCCCCCGATCCCGGCCGGCCTCTCCCTCGCGTGCTGTTTCGCGCGATCTCGCTGCGTCGGGGCTGGGCTAGTGGCTTAGATCCCATCGAAACGGGTCAGATCCAGCGCGGGCGGGTCGAACGTCGATGTGATCCGGTTGAGGGTGATCTAACCTGCGCGGGACTGGATCGGGGGTGTTTCGGTAGTTATTATTATGCGAAGAAAATCAGTACTCCATTTATTAGTACTGTATTTGTTTTTTTTCTGGGTCCGTGCTGCGACGGCGCTGTTTCATGAAACAACGGAATGCTCATGTCATGACCCCTGATCGAGGAGGATGAATTGCCTTATTTGCGCTGCTGCTATCGTTGCACGTACTACATGTTAGGCGAAATTTGCACTGTTCTAAAGAAAGGCCATAGTATGATTGCCTGATTGGATCACTTACATGGGAGGCGAACACTGATGATTTAGGCTCGTCTTTGAAGTGACAAACTGTGCCAATGGAGGCGCTATGATCGCCTGATTGGATCACATGCACTTGATATTGTTCTGTGAAGGGCTATTGAGTTTCCCTGGGGGTGCCTGAGCCCAAATATGTGAGTGTTCAGACTGAGATTGTGATGCGAACAGCCTGGCACTGAATCTTGTGTCCTTAATGTAAGCAAAACAGAATGTTTTCCTCTGTACTAGAATGTTAGTCTGACAAGGGATTTCTGTCCTAGCCATGGGCCTGGCACTTTGCAGTAATATCTTGTGTGGCACTATAATATCCTTCACAGAGCCATTATTTATGACTTCAAAGCTTTCGAAGTGTAGAGTTGACTCTCAATTAGCTTTCAAAGTGTAGAATCGAGTCTCAATGCCTGCGTTGTTATGGTGTGCAGTATGGTTGTTGGAGTGGTTACGTTGTTTAAACACTTAGCAGACTATTACTGCATAACTGAGTTTATTCCTGTAATGTTGGGCTCGTTGCAGTAGTGCTAGTTAGTTTATTAAGGTTTGCTCAAAGTTCTTTCCTCTGAAACGCAGGCTACAATCGGTATTGACTTTCTGTCGAAGACAATGTACCTTGAAGATAGAACTGTGAGACTCCAACTCTGGTATGGTGACTACTGCTCAGCTGTTAGCCTATGCCCCCTTGATATCTATTGACTGCTGACCTTATGTATGCTTCCTTTTCTTTTCAGGGATACAGCTGGACAAGAAAGATTCAGGAGTTTAATTCCAAGCTACATCAGGGACTCTTCAGTTGCTGTCATTGTATTTGATGTTGCAAGTAATCTACCCCCCCCCCCCCCTGCCTCCCTCCCTCCTCTCTGAACTTTATCATAGCTATTTTTCTATTATGTAAGAAGTTTACTGTTTTGTTCTTACCTTTATTTGTTTCGTCCTGTAGGCAGGCAGTCCTTCTTAAATACATCAAAGTGGATAGAGGAAGTTCGCACTGAGAGGGGCAGTGATGTTATCATTGTGCTTGTTGGGAACAAAACCGACCTTGTTGACAAGAGGTAGGTGGTGTTTACACTGTTACCTGTTTTCTATAGATTTTGTTCATTGTTCTATGCATTTGGTTTTTATGTGATGTCGCATATGGTTTTCCAGATGTTATATGTTCTGAAATCAGCAGTTTGCTTGTGCCGTTTATTTGCACCTTGTTGGATACTGAATCAACAAAATTCATACCAAGCAAAACTAATTTAGCAACATTCTGATTGTATTTCTTAGGAATTTTCAGTTGAATGACACCAAAGTCTGATTGAGTACCATGTGCTCTGAGTATATCAAGTGGCAAATCCTGCCCAATCCCAGTGAGATATTTAGTGTGCTTTTCTGAACCACAAATCTTGTGGTGACATTTAGCAGGAAGCTGGAAGCTCTCTTTTTTCGTTGAGACTATCTTCTTTTCTATCTGTCCCTTTTTTCCCCTTATGATTTCTGTTTTATATGTTATAATCTGATGAATACCTTAATAGACATCTTTAATTCTAGAACTGGAAGGGTTATATGTAAGCTCTATGGTGCAATACATTCAGCGAGTAGCTTTAAATGACACAAGACACACTCAGCAATTAGCTCTAAATCAACATTCGTGTTGCAAAAAAAGAAAGCAAAAACTAGAGACTTATCTTTAACCCTTCACCGCCTTTTGCTTATATAAGCTATGAAGTCGAAAAGACAATATATCAGGCAGGTTCTGCTACGTGGTGCTACTATGATGGCTGTTGCTGGCATAGAGATAGTCACATGGCACCAATTTGTGTGCCCTGGGGTTGCAGTTCCCTATTATTTATCATGCTTGGCATTGCCAAAACCTTAAATTTCATGGCTCAGTTGATGTACTCCCTATCTCCTCTGCCATGGTAGGTTAACTTGGATGTTGAGATGTTTGAGGCTTTACTTTTCTTTATCCTAGATTCATGTAGCATACACCATATGCAATTACTCAATGTGCATCTTCGAGTTTTTTTTTTTTTTTTGTCCCTTGAATCAGAATCTGACACATTGATATACTATTGTTTTTTATGCCTTTTTAAGGTTTCTGTCTTAAGCGTGGTTATTTTCAGCTTTAGCTAAATTAATTGAGTTTCAACGGTTCCATACATCCAGTTGTCATTGAGTTATTTTTTTATCTGAAGTATGGTTCTCTTTTGTTCTTGCTGAAATTCTATTGCATCTTATGGAACAGGCAAGTCTCAATAGAGGAAGGAGAAGCCAAGGCGAAGGACCTTGGTGTGATGTTTATTGAAACCAGTGCTAAAGCTGGGTTTAACATTAAGGTATGCTTCAGAAATAGAAACTGTTTACATGTCTCATTAGCAAGTTGGTTTATATTGAATAACATGCTTCTAGAGCTGGCAATTGTTTTTCGCTGGAGTACAAAGTAGTGTGATTTTCTTCAGAAATGCCTTGTGTTACTTTGTTTGTATGTGTTTCTATGTCTACATACCTGCTTGTTTTACATTGACCACCACAAACTTGTGAGCAGGCATTGTTCTGTAAAATTGCTGCTGCACTTCCTGGAATGGAGACACTCTCATCAGCAAAGCAGGAAGACATGGTTGATGTGAACTTGAGGTCCGGCAATGCAAACTCGTCCCAGGCCCAGGCACAGGCTGGGGGATGCAGTTGTTAGTTGCAGTCCCTAACATTTGCTGCTCATGATCTCGATACCCTGAGCGTTGGACGCCTTATCTCAGCTGCTTCTCTCAGGAAGGAGAGTTGATTGTCTCTCGCCAGTGAATCTCACCATAGTCTTTACCCGGTGAACGGACCATTTGCGTTGGAACGATACATTTATGAGTTTTCTAGTGTTATTTCCTCAATGGCCTAATCTAGCAACAGTGTATAGTTGGGTTGGCACTGCGAACTCCACCATTCGAGTTTGGTATTAGAGCTAGTGATTGTTTCATGTTGAACTTATATATTTTCATCTTCATCATCTTGCAGTTAGATTGAGTCATGTTTCCTATGTGTATCAAACATGTATTGGAATTTTTGTAAGCTATAATAAGGCCTGCACGGAAATTAACACGTGATATCAAGATATTTGATCGTTGAAACGCCCTCTTTTTACAACAGTTGATTGGATGCTAGGGACGGTGAAATTCAGAAAATCCCATGCGTCTTGGTTTTCTGCGCGGCCAACGTGCTGCTTTTACAATGGCCTCTCAAATGCTTAGGCTATCGTACATCAACACGTCTACGGACAGTGAACGATGAATTGAGCCGTAAAAAAGGGACGCTCCAACTCAAAAGTCAGCTTCTGGATTCTGGCTTCTAGGAGTGTGCGCTCAGGCCTCAGCCGATGAAGCCCACTTGGGAACTGGGAAGTATCTGGACATTTGGTCTACTAACTTTGCTGGAGAAATTTTGTAAAGTTCAGACTTCGAGTGTATATACATGACACTTTTTTTCTTTCGAATGAGCGGCAAAAGCTTTGCCACAATTTTATAAGAAGAGACAACACAACCTAGTTTTTTCAGCGGAAACCAGGCAAAAGAAAAAACATACACTGCACAACTAAAATGCTACTACGGCCTATCAAACAACAAAAACATGTCATTGGGCCTAATATGCCACTACCCAACAACCACATGAGCACAAACAACTTAAAAGAAAATAACACGCACACTAGAAAAAAGAATGATGACAACGAAGGGGAAAAATGCACAGAACCCATTCTACAGTAAACCATCAAGCACAACTGATCCGAAGAAAAAGTTTGAATGACCAAAGAAGCAGGATCTCGAAGACATTTGTTGTAGGTTTTGGTTTGCCAGCCTTGATTTCCACATAACAAAAATCTTTTGATGCCCACTCCTAGAACATGATGGCCCTCAATCTCCTAAGATAGATGGCAACTCCACTCCACATGCTCAAATCATCTGGTTAGAGTTGCTAACCGGGGATTTCTTGGACTTGGTGGCCTTCGCAACCTTATTCTCCTTGCCCTACCGAGTTCTTGAGGGCTTCCATTTTTGCCATTGGGAATGATCAAAGTGCTACGCCAAATGCTCAAAAAGGTTTGAACTTGACGGTTCCAACCGAGGGGACAGTACATGGTACTTCGTACCCAGATGAATTAGCCTACCCACACATCTAAACAGACAAGAGGCTGATGACACATGTTTTGACCACGAAGTTCAGTTCACCCATATTTATACAAGTACTATGCATAGCTAGAGCTGGATTTTTCCCACCAAATGAGGTTGTATGCACTATTTCCCCCATAGTAATGATTTCTGAGTACTTGTGCGAGCCTAGTTTTCACCAGGACCAAGTCTAAGGGATTATTGAGTTGGAAATTGTAAGATCAAACCCAATTACACCCTAGCGTAGAGCATGGTTGCTCCACATTCGCTGGTGCTAACTTTACCATTGATTAGGCACAACTTTGACACGCAAAACCCAAACTCTAAGTCGAATCTCTATGTAATTGGTCATAGACAAACGGCATTCACGTGCGGTCAGATTGCAGAACCCTTCACTGCCATGTCAATCATGTTCATGCATGCCCAAGTAAAAAACCTACCCATGCGAACACTTGACTGTTGGTTGCCACACCACAACGGCCAAAATGATGTTATCGTTTTCGCGTTGAAAGCAACGCAAACAACAACTCTTTCTTTTTTCGTGTGTGAGAAGAAACAACAGCTCTTTCTGGGCCCACATGTAATGAGCATGAGTTGCACACCTAACTCAGGCTCTTCTTTTGTCCCTCCACTACCACTCTTATTCCTCAAGCCGTTCTCTCCATCCTCCTACGAGAGAGAGCGCCTCCATGGGGACGCTTCCTAAAGAGAGCTCATTTGAGTGTAGGACCGAGACGTGCGACTAGAGGGAGGGATGAATAGGAGCACTTGAAAACTCAAACTCAAATCTCCACCGCAGTACAAAACGGAAACAACACCCACAACGAAACTAGATACCGTCCACTGAGAGGATACGTATCTAGCTCACAACACGTGCTTGGTACCGTCCACTAAACAGATACGTACCAAGCACCAAGCGGAAGCACATGCTCAAACGGCTAAGAAAAGAGCGCAAAAAGAACCAATTCCGGAGAACTGCAGATTTTCAGACTGACAGGGCTGCAAAGATAAATCTCAAAACCCCTTAAGAGAAGCTCCAAAAAATCCCCCAAAATTACCACACTTTCACAAGGCAATAGGGAACAACTCCAGAAAATTTCAGGCCAATTGGAGCAAGTTTTTACCACCGGACTGTCCGGTGCTTACAGCCTGACACTCCAAAAAGATTCGAATCAAAACTCTACCAAAACAACTCCAAAAATTATGAAATTTTTACTGGAGGTTAATAAGGGGCCAAGGAACAACTCCACAAATTTTCAGCTCAATTGGACAAAGAATAAAATTTCAAGAGCCACCGGACCGTCCGGTGGTTAACCACCAAACCGTCCGGTGGTTAAAAACTGACAGACTAACCCGAAAAGAAAAATACCAAAATTAGGTCAAAACACCTCCAAATGATCTGAAATTTTTATGGAAACTTTATGATTCACTTATAAAGAGCTCCACAAAATTTTAGCCCAAAATTTGAAGGTTTGACCCCTAAACCAAACAAGACTTGAAAGTGGACAGAACCAGCAGAAAAACTGGACAGCAGGAAACTTCACACAAAAACAATCCGAAAATTGACCAAACCTTCTCCAAACATCACGAAAATTGGCATAGGCTATCCTAGCCCCATTCCAAAACTATTCCCAAAAGATCTATGGAAAAAGATCATGGGATTAGCAGGAATTTCAGATCTCGTGAAGAGGTGAATATTTGGGCAAGAAAGGGAAAGGCTCAATAACAACTTGCTCATAGCAATTCTTTGGGATTGAGATGTTCTAAGACATAATCTTCACATCCTTACAAGTCCAAAACACAAGAAAAACAAAGGATTCAACCTTGCCCAAAATAAACATCCAAAAGGCCAAGGATTGAAGCCAAAAACCAAAGAGAACAAAGGGAGGAGAAGCACACAAAATTGCTGCACGAAACCGCTTCGATTATGAGCCTCAAAAGAGGTCTTAGGTCAGATTACAACGAAGGATTTCGTCCCAAGCAACCACCCTCACCTTCCCTCTTGATTTGGAGGCTAGATCTCACCCTAACCCTCCTAAACTTGGAGCTCAAAGCTTGAGGACGAAAATTACCCTAAGAAAATGAAAACCTAGCTGCCAAGACTCCCTCTAATAACCAGCTCTTAGGCTATTTATACACCGGTTCAGTTTTGGCATTTTTACATATAGACCCCTAACACTAGAAACGCTCGGAAGGGCTAAAACAGAAAAGAACCCGAAATATCGGGGATGGATGACCACGATGAAGACTTGATCTTCTTAGCTTCCACGCAATCTTTGGATGTCCTTCACGTGGCCAGTAGTCCAATTCGCCTTTGCACCCCCGGTTTTGAAGTCAGAAACTGGAAAACTTTAGGAAGTCTCCGTCTGGGCCGGACTTGGCCCATCTTCTCTATCTTGACGAGTCGCGGCCCAACTCACCAAGCCTTGGGTAGCTTGGGTGGCGGTTTTGAGCCGAAGCCGCCAAAGCCTCCCTCGCACGCCTTCACGCCATGCACTCGGGTTGGAGCACCACGGCGGCACCCGGCTTCTCCAGTCCATCGGAGTTGCCTCGCGGTCCATCGGAGGGCTTACACCATCGTTGCCGATCCGCCTCTCCATGTACCGAGCTTCCATGGCCGACCGACGCCGAGCATTGCCTCCGGTCCATTGAAGGGCTTTTGCCTCAGTCCATCGAGGTCTTCATCATCTACCTCCAGTCCATCGGAGGGCCTCCAGTCCATCGGAGGGCTTGAGCTCGTTGACAATCACTCATCACACCAGGAGAGCAATGAGGCCGGTCCATTGGCTCTTATTGAGAGCCACCAAATGACACCTAACCATGTGTTTAAGCCTGACAACAAGCACATGAAGTGCTTGCGAAGAAACCAGGTATCGCTAGTGAGTAACACCGTTCAAATACCGAGTTCTTCACAAAGTACATGTGCACGTTCAAGTCACCATTCACCACCCTCATCCTAGTGCACGGTCATCCCTAACACTAAGCTCTCCGATACAAAAGCTCACCATCGTGGTCATCCTTGGCGGCCCTAAGGATGAGTCCAAACTAGGTTGCAAAAAAAATATTGTTATGTATTATCAATATAGTGGACTCTGATACTTAGCCTTAGCATGCCATAGTATTATACTCCCTTCGTTCACAAATGTATGACACGATTGATGTTTTTCAAAACTTTAATCATTCGTCTTGTTCAAAAAATCAAGTTATCATTTATTTTTTTTAATTGATTTATCACTAAATATAGTTTGAGTATGCATCATATTTTCACATGTTTAAACAAAATTTTTAAATAAGGCGAATGATTGAAGTTGTGAAAAAAGTCAAACGCATCATACATTTGTAAACAGATGTAGCAATTTTGAATTAAATATTCGGATACATTCATGAAAAAGAGAGACATATAAGAAGAAACGTTTTCAAGAGTTTAGATCTCGCCTTATACTTGCTCTAAAATTTCTATGGCCAATCCTCCATATATCAAAGTACTTTGGGAAGATTCCTACAGGATTCATATCACGCAAAATTCCACCATGTACTCTATGTTCCAAAGGGGACCAATCTGTTTCAAGCGTGTAAGGATAAATAAAAACTTGGATAAAATCAATTTCCCTTCCTTTCAATTACCTGAAGTCATGGGCTTAACAAGTCGAAAGTGGGCCGAATGACCAATCACGACAGCGGCCTGAAAAACAAAACAAGGTCGGTCCGGCCTATGCGCGGACGGGCGGACCTCACCCCGGAGACCTGCACGGCCGCACCAACCCGTAGTCGTCGCATGCCTACCGGTCTCTCCCCACTCCTCTCGTGCACCCTCTGGCCTCAGAGATCCCAAACCACCACCATGTCCACCACCCTGAGTCCCTGACCCTGGACGGTTAGAAAGCAAAATCCAAGCAAATCAAAACCCCCTTTCACCATCCTCTCCGCCCCGAGTCGTCCTCTCCCCTTCCCCTCCCCGATTCGCCCCGTCTCCCTCCCCCCGCCTTGTGCCCCTGTCTCCGCCAGCGGCAAAACCCTAACCCTAGCCGGCGGGATGGCGACGCAGCCGCCCTCCGCGGCGGCCGACCTCTACGAGACGGCCTCGCAGCCGGACCCTTCCTCCTCCGCCGCCGGTGATGCCTACACCTTCCTCGAGTTCAACACGCAGGGCGACGACTTCGATTACCCCGACTTCCCCGAGCTTTCCCAGCCGCCCCCGCGATCCGTGCCGCTGCCGTCTTCCGTCGCCGCCACCGCCGGGTCGTCCTCGTCCTGGCCGCCCCCGCCCCCGCCCCCGCCCGACGCGGTCTCCCCAGAGCCCGATCTCGCACCCCAGGACGCCCCCACCCCGCCGGCATCATCCTCCTCGCCGTCGCCTCGGTCTGGCTCCAAGCCGCGCTCGTCGGCCGCGGCCGATGGGCTCGCGTCTGGGGTCGCCGCGCTCAGCTTCGAGGAGCCCGTAGGCGCCGGCGCCGGCGATGACGGGTACGACTACGGCAAGGGCGACTTCGTCGAGCACGCCTGCCGGTACTGCGGGATCCACAACCCCGCGTGCGTGGCCAGGTGCAACGTGCCCTCCTGCCGCAAGTGGTTCTGCAACTCACGGGGGAACACTTCCGGCTCCCACATTGTCAACCACCTGGTTTGTGGTTCCTTACATTCTGTCATGACATACCTATGGCATACCTTTGTTTGATTATGTCAACTAGGATGGCTTTGTTAGAATTGAGATTAGAAGGCTTATGTCAACGAGGATGGCTTTGTTAGAATTGAGACTAGAGAGCTTTATAGTTATGTTGCTAATTGGTTGGAAACAGCGCTGGTGACTGGTGAGAGCTCTGCCTCAGAAAAATATAGGCTTTGCATCAATCTAGGCTTTTGGGTCGTTAAAAGGAGACCAGTTCTATTCGCCAGCGTGGCACTTTACGGTTCTATTGCTTAATGTTCAGATGGCACAGTTGCTTGCTTTTTTATTACATGTGGGATTGACTGAGGAGGTGATCATGAATGCATGACCATCTTAGAATTGATGCCTTAAGTCAGGGCAGTTCAATTATGCAATTTCTATGGCGTGTGCTGGTAGTGCAGTATGTAGTTGGTGTGTTTGCTAATCCTGGTGGTCATGGTGGATTGTTGTGCCAGTAGACTTGGAAGATTTTCTTGTTGAAATGGTCGTAGATAAACAACTGAGGTGAATGTCCTGTTAATTCTCATTTCAATTTCTTTTAATTTAGAACGATCCACTGCGCAATGCTAATGTTGTATTCGTAGTTCTATCTATGTGAGTTTCTTTTCAGGAAGAGAAAATTGCTAGATATATTTATTTTGATTTGTTGTGCATTATTTATTTATTTATTCATTTTTTTGACGTTGGAAATGTTGCTCCATGGTGTGACATATGTGGTTCCTATTTTGGTAGCTAGGATCTTAAATGAAGGCCCATTTGCAAGGTCCCCTGATGACATATGTTAAACAGTTTGCTAGGAAGTTAATTGTATTCTCAGTGAAGACTATCTGGTTCCAATTTTGCTAGCTAGGATCATAGTTTTTTTCAGTCCTATTTTCTTGGTCAATGGTCCCTTCTTCCATCGCTAGGAAGTTAACTGCATTTTCAGTGAAGCCATCTCAAATTGTCAAAGGGTAGGACATAGTGGATTTGATGTCAACAGGACAACGGGGATATATCTTCCCAGAACCAGTGAAAGGCCATACTGTGACAACTCTGTTTGAACAATTTATCATGTTCCAACCCTGGGTCCTCATTCGGAGGCTCTGTAGCTATCCAGAAATATCATTGATATCCTCAAGGCCACCCACAGCATGCAAATGCACTGCTAGTCTGCACTCTGCTGCCTTGAGGCCCTTGACACACAGTTTTCCAGAAATGAAGAGTAGAGAGAATTGGGTGGGAGAAAATTGTTTATATTTTATTCTGTTAATCTATGTTGTCAATGCTCTAGCAGTCAGCCTCAGGCCCATTCAGTTATAGCATGTACTACCTCTGTCCCAAAAAGAATGCAATTCTAGCTATGCACTTGGACTAGTACTTTTAAATGCATAGCTAGAATTGCATTCTTTTTGGTAGGGAGGAGGTAGTGCTTGGTATCCAAACAGAGAATCTTCAGCTTAAATGCCTTGAGTGTAGGCTAGATCATTCATTCTTAAGTTCATGCTTTTTGTGCAAGCATCCAACTGGCTTCACCTATTTATACAAAACTAATGCTATGTAGATGGTCATAATCATATATTTAATTGTGTATCACTTTCAGGTTAGGGCAAAGCATAAGGAAGTGTGCCTTCACAAGGATAGTCCTTTGGGAGAAACAATTCTTGAATGCTACAACTGTGGTTGCCGGAATGTATTTCTTCTTGGGTTTATCTCAGCAAAGTCGGAGAATGTTGTTGTTCTTCTGTGCAGAGAGCCATGTTTGAGTGTTAATGCATTGAAGGATATGAATTGGGATCTCAGTCAGTGGTGTCCTCTTATTGATGACAGGTGTTTCTTATCGTGGCTTGTGAAGGCAAGTGTTTCCTCATGATGCTTTCTTCTGTTGGTCTGGCACACATGGGCACTTCACTTTCTGCTACCAACTTTCTGATGAAGTGATGATTGAACAATTTATTTTCTTCCAGGTACCCTCAGAACAGGAACAGCTAAGAGCTCGTCAAATTAGTGCCCAGCAAATTAACAAAGTGGAAGAACTCTGGAAGACAAATCCTGATGCTTCTCTTGAAGATCTTGAAAAGCCAGGTGTAGATGATGAACCCCAGTCAGTGGTTTTGAAATATGAAGATGCTTACCAGGTTAAACATTTGTAAAGCTAATTCTCCGCATTTATATTTCTTGAAATTATTTTATGTTGACGCTTTACTACTCTTAATCTTTGAAAAGTTCATATTTTGCCTATCGTTTTAACTAGCCTATCCTTGCTCTTGCTTTTGCCAGTACCAAAATGTTTTTGCTCCACTGATAAAGCTTGAGGCTGATTATGACAAGGTACTGTTTTCTGATAACGGGCTCATGCTTCTTATCTTTTTCTTGACGAAACTGAATTGTGTTACTGTTTTCTATTTTTCTGTAGATGATGAAAGAATCTCAGAGCAAGGATAATGTAACTGTTCGGTGGGATATTGGACTGAACAAGAAGCGAGTAGCTTACTTTGTCTTTCCAAAGGTCCGTTAAGGAACTACAATTGATGGGATTGGAGAATTTACACCATGATTGTAGTAATTTGTCATAGACTATGTTTGATTCTGCTCCGTGATACTCTTTTGCCTAACAAGGTAAACAATTTTGTATTTTAGGAAGATAATGAGTTGAGGCTTGTGCCTGGAGATGAGCTACGCTTGAGATATCCTGGTGATAGCTCACACCCCACATGGCAGTCTGTGGGACATGTGGTAATTAGAAACATTTTTTATAATCTTAATTGGATCAATTTGACCTTTGTGCCCATGCTAAGGCCATTGTTCTTTCAGATTAAGCTCACTGCGCAAGAGGAGGTGGCACTTGAGCTTCGTGCTAGTCAGGTATAACTGTATAAAGAGATACTATTTACATGTTTCTTTAGGCATCCACTCAGCCTGTTGGATGTTTTCTCTGGATTTCAGGGTGTACCCACTGAACTAAACGTTGGATTCAGTGTGGATTTTGTTTGGAAAAGTACCAGTTTTGATAGGATGCAAGGAGCGATGAAAACTTTTGCTGTGGATGAGACAAGTGTCAGTGGGTGAGTTCAATGCGTGGCCTTGTGGGCAGGATTACGTTGTATGGTTGTTACATCAATTGGACTCCTTGATTGAATGGTCTTATTATGAATCCAAAAGGCACTTAAGAAAAAGAAAGTTAATCAGATACTGATAATTATATTGGTTAACTATGCATACTGCAGAACATTCTTCGATCTTTTTTGTATAATTCCAATCTTGTGAAGTGTTTGTCATAGTCATATCACTATTTTAGAGGTTTACATGTATACGTTCTCTCACACAGATACATATACCACCACCTTTTGGGACATGAAGTTGAGCATCAAATAATACGTAATACCCTACCAAGACGCTTTGGTGCACCAGGACTTCCAGAACTAAATGCTTCCCAGGTACACTATATATATCTTGTTAGTACTATGTTTCTTATGTTTCTTTTCATTTGTTCTTTTAACTTTATACTTTCTTGCCTTTGATTAACATGCTTGTGTTCTGTGTGATTTTAATGACTTTATTTGTAAATTATGCATTTTTAATTTACACAATTGTTTTGCTGTTATGGTCTGTCCGTCTGTGTATAATGTCGACCACTTGATCTGATGCTGTCTCCTGGATTTTTTGGTGTGTTTAGGTTTTAGCAGTTAAAAGTGTTCTCCAGAAGCCAGTTAGTTTGATTCAAGGTCCACCTGGCACTGGAAAAACTGTCACATCTGCTGCAATTGTGTATCACATGGCAAAACAAGGCCAAGGACAGGTATAGGACTACTAACAGCATGTTGATTTGCTAGCTATCCTGATATATTTTTGGGGAAATATTTGATGTTGCATTTGTGAAATTTTAGGTTCTTGTATGTGCGCCAAGCAACGTTGCTGTTGATCAGCTGGCAGAAAAGATAAGCTCAACTGGTCTCAAGGTAATAATTGAATTCTTTAAATTTCATCTGATCCCCAACTGGCCTTAAAAAAGGTATGATCTGTAGCTGTTTGGAGGATTCACTGAGACATGATCTGCATGATTGGATGCGGTACTTGAAAATATAAACCTGTCTTGACTCACGAGAATATATGTTCTTCAAATGTAATGGTGTTTAGCTAATAATTGTGAATGATCATGGCATGATGATCAATAGCTACAGAACTCCACATTGCACCCAACACACCCACCTTTTGAGTCTCCAGCTTTTGTTGGTGGTCCGGTTTCGTGATTTTGGTCATTAATTGTGTTTTCTTGCTGCAGGTCGTTAGGTTGTGTGCAAAATCTAGAGAAGCTGTTTCATCTCCTGTTGAGCATCTCACACTTCATTATCAGGTACATCATTGATTGCTTCTATGGAAGTTGATTTTCTTGTGAATTTCACTGATGCTTATGTAAAATCTTGCAGGTTAGGCACCTTGATACATCTGAAAAGAGCGAATTACACAAGCTACAGCAACTGAAAGATGAACAAGGTAATGTCCATGTTTAACTATTTCGATGCCAGTATGTCAGAATCAAACATTTTTGAGGGATGTGATGCTCTGAGAATGTCAGATGTTGAGTAAATTCTTACAAGATTTCTACTTTTGCAGGTGAACTGTCCAGCAGCGATGAGAAAAAATACAAGGCACTAAAGCGTGCCACTGAAAGAGAGATACTTCAGAGTGCCGATGTCATTTGTTGCACCTGTGTCGGTGCTGGAGATCCTCGTCTTTCAAATTTCCGCTTCAGACAAGTAATATTCCACATAACTCCTGTTGACTCAAAATTAAAATTGAAACCTCTTCTTTAATATTTCCTCAGGCAATGGTTAAATTTGTTGTCAGGTTCTTATCGACGAGTCTACGCAGGCAACAGAGCCTGAATGCCTTATACCTTTGGTGCTTGGTGTCAAGCAGGTAAAAGGATAAATTCTCTGTTTTTTATCTTTTATTTTTCATTCTGTATTTAATTATTTATACCCTTACAACTTAGGTGGTTCTCGTCGGAGATCATTGCCAACTGGGTCCAGTCATCATGTGCAAAAAAGCAGCTCGTGCAGGGTTAGCACAATCTCTTTTTGAACGCCTTGTTATCCTTGGAGTGAAGCCATTCAGGCTACAGGTAATGCTTGCCTCAGCAGTGCTACCTTGCTGTTATTATTCATTCCCGGCTTTTAGTGCTTGCATGAAGGCTCTGTTTGACTGAGTTTTTTGCCTTATTGTTCTACTTCTAGAAGATATTCTCACGCCAATTTTTTTAGTTACTGTAATTTGTCCTTTTGGAAACTATTGTTATACTAAAAATATGGAACCTATCGAAGTTTTTACAGTGCTGTGTTAGGCATACAAACATTGAACTTTATATATTTTTTAACAAAATGTATTGATGCTTAAGAACCACCTGAGTTACTGGCTGTTATGGTGTAAAGGCATGTCAACATCATTGGGACAACCTTTGATATTTCACATAATCAAATATAGTGGAAATAAATTTATGACGGAGACATCCATATCTGTTTTTAGCTGTTCTTCCCAATCTATTAGTTTATGTTAAACTTTGAACAATAGCATTGCAGTGATAGTTGCATTTAGAAAAGAACTAATACTTCTGAACCATCCATGAAGATTGTAACATGATCTTATATTCTTATCTGATTTACAGGTCCAATATAGAATGCATCCTTGCCTCTCAGAATTTCCATCCAACTGCTTCTATGAAGGCACACTACAAAATGGAGTGACTGTTAATGAGAGGCAATCAACTGGAATTGATTTTCCGTGGCCTGTCCCAAATCGGCCTATGTTCTTCTATGTGCAGGTAGCTACTTCGACAATCATTGAACCATCATCTTTCATACATAGAAGCTCATCCTTCTTATTGGATGCATATCCATACCCATTTTTCTGCAGATGGGACAAGAAGAGATCAGTGCTAGTGGTACATCGTACCTCAATAGAACTGAAGCTGCAAATGTTGAAAAAATTGTAACAACATTCTTAAGAAGTGGTGTTGTCCCAAGCCAGGTATTTTTACTCATTCTCTGGGATATTCCTTAGGTTATGAAGAACATCACAGAATCCCTGAAATGGCGTGTACTCATGTATTTATACAACACACAGATTGGAGTTATCACACCATATGAAGGACAAAGGGCATACATTGTAAATTACATGTCAAGGAATGGTTCTCTTCGCCAGCAACTTTACAAGGAAATCGAGGTTGGCCATAAACATGTAAAAAGCAGTATTATTCCCTTGTAGAAGGTTGCTTTGTTTATGTTTGTGCCTCTTGCAGGTTGCTAGTGTAGACTCGTTTCAGGGACGAGAGAAAGACTACATTATTTTGTCTTGTGTTCGAAGCAATGAGCACCAGGTATGGTTCTTTGCGGTTTTATTTCATTTGAACTTGTACATATAATGTAGACAAATACTTCGGTGGTTTGCACAATTTAGCCATTGGATGGGTATGCTCAATATGATGACTGATGAGAAGCTGTTTGGGTTTTGTTTGGTATAGTATAATGCATCATATCCTTTTGTGTAATATCAAAGCTGATGCATGAAACCATCAAGGCTCTCTTAACTTGTAGTATTCCTGGATGGGAGTATCTGCTGTTCATTTGTTTTTTGCGGCATGTATTGTTTACAATGATTGTATTGTCATGCTTGTAACCTACCTGTTTGTGCTTAGCGTAGCGTTGTAATCTAAACTGACGCCTTATGCTCTTGCAGGGAATCGGGTTTCTCAATGATCCACGCAGGTTAAATGTTGCGTTAACTCGTGCACGGTATGGCATTGTTATTCTTGGCAATCCAAAAGTATTAAGCAAGCAGCCGCTTTGGAATAGCTTGTTGACACATTACAAGGTAAGCTATTTTGCACATCTGAATGCTGATTTGATATTATTAGTACTGTTTCTTTTGGATGTATGTGTTGATATTGTATAAAAATCAGTATTATTTAGTGACCAGCAGGATGAGTAATTTGATAAATATTATTTTTGCGCCATTTTGAATTTTTACACACGACTTTATTTAGGAGCATGAGTGTTTGGTAGAAGGACCTTTGAACAACTTAAAGCAGAGCATGGTGCAATTTCAGAAACCAAAAAAGGTGGATCACCCCTCCCCCTCTGCTGCACTGTACACTGGTGTGTTTGTTTTCACATTTTCTAATCTCATCGATGCTATTTTGGTAAGCAGATCTATAATGACCGGAGATTGTTCCTGGGTGGTGGTCAAGGTGTTATGCATGGAGCTAACTTTGGGGCTGGGGCCTCAAGCCAAGCAACAGATAAAAGAAGTGGTAGGGGGAAAGGTATACAGTTTACATGTTCATATTGTATTCATTTTGGATAGAAGTTAGCCTCAACCTCTGATACCCCCATGCCTGCATAAACACAGGTCAATCATTTGTTCCTTACGGCCCTCCAAATGGGGTTCATAAACCTGGTGTTCATCCAGCAGGCTATGCTGTACCCCGGATGCCTTTTCCTCCTTTTCCTGGGGCTCCCCATTCTCAACCATATGCGATTCCAACCCGTGGAATGCATGGGCCCATTGGAGCTGTTCCACCTGTGCCTCAGCCTGGAAGTAGAAACTTTGGGGCACCTCGTTCAAATACAGGTGGCCCTATTGGTGGCCACCTCTCTCATCAGCAGAACTCTCAGCAAGCTATGGGTGCCATGGGGTCAAATTTTAACTATGGTGGCTTGGAGAATCAGAGTAGTCAGCCTTCTGGTGGAGCCCAAATGTCCCAAACTGGATTAATGACACAGGTTTGCTTGTTTCTATCTTAATTATAATTCAGGTAATACCAATAGTCACATAGTAACATTTTGCTTTTCAAATTAGATGCCAGTCCAAGGACTCAGTCAAACATTCCGTGATGGGTTTTCCATTGGTGGGATGTCTCAGGTATTGGCAATAAATGATGCCTGCCATTATCTTATTATACTCTCTATTGATGCAATACTCTTGCTGGTTTGGTAGGACTTCTTTGGAGATGATTTTAAGAGCCAAGGATCTCATGTGCCATACAATATTGCAGATTTTTCTACTCAGGTTTGTATACATGTTGCTACGTAAAGATTTTACTCGTCCAGGATCCGTATAAATTTCCTTAATAGCTTTGTAAAATTTAGTGTTCCAAATTTTGTAATTGCTGTTTAGTTCCCTGTTTGGCTCATAGAAAAAGTTTCCATTGACAGGCTTCTCAAGGTGGTTATGGTGTTGAGTTTACTCAAGCGCCCCAATCTGGATACTCTGGGAATTATATGAACCAGAATGCACATCCAGGATACTCCCATATTGGTACCACAAATGACATTGTATCCCAGGTTTGTTCCTTGACATCAGTTCATAACCATTATACCAGGCAACCTAATTTCTCTTTAGCATGTCTCTTGCATATGTATGCTCCTAACCCCGCTGATATGATCCAGGATCACATGGCCCATGGATCTCATGGAATGTTTACCCAAGCAGGATATAATGATCCCTCGCAAGATGAGTCATCTCAGATGCATTATGGAATGGCTGCTGCTGGGCCCCTGCAGTCACAGGTGGTTTGTCTGCCTATATCTTTATCAATTGTTCCCATCACCGACTTGAGAAGTTTCAGACATAACTCGCATCACTATTTTTTTACAGAGCATGATGAACCCACTATACTCTCAGTCCTATGCTCACTATAACACCCAACCACAGTCCCTTCAACCTCCTCCACAGTGACAATGGCATCTTGTGATAGGCTGATGCTGCTTTTGAGAAGTTTGGTGGGTTGCATCTTTGGCCCACAGGTTGTGCCCTTCTGCACTATTTTGGAATTGATGGTGCATAGACATCAGATGCAAGCAATGGGAACAAGCATATCATGACACTATGTATTGGATATTTATCGGGGCAGGCTTGTACAAGATGGCTATGGCTATTGATCAACAGCCAATGCTGAGGAGCACAAGGATTGCAACATATCTCTTTCTTGATCGTTGTTCACTATGCGCTTTGACAAGAGTTGTCATTGTGCATTGAGAGACTTTGATGGCGCTACCCTCATCCATCACCTGTATAGAAAGGCAATCGGGGCCTATAGTGGTACAATGTGAATATTCAAGGATCTGCTGCCATCAAAAGTCAAAGGTGCAGCAATTGCATGCCTCCATGGTACCACGAAGATGCCTGCGGAGTGGCTTTGTATAGAGGTGCTATAGGTGTGGGTTGGTCAACCCTTTTGGATATCGCACATGGCAAAGAAATTTACCTTAATATTATGTATGCCTTCGATATAGTTTTGATATTTGTGCAACAGAAATGATGTAGGTGATGTTGTTGAAAATAGTGATTGGAAATTGGGTGTAATTCGTTTGATCATGATACCTTGTGCGGATTGATGTGGTGGGTTATTTTTGTTCTATTGTTTGGGTAGGTTGTTCAGAGAAACATTCA
This sequence comes from Paspalum notatum, assembly GCA_022530915.1. Classification (NCBI taxonomy): domain Eukaryota; kingdom Viridiplantae; phylum Streptophyta; class Magnoliopsida; order Poales; family Poaceae; genus Paspalum; species Paspalum notatum. The sequence goes on from CM039685.1 coordinate 45,707,359, forward strand.
CGCGCTGGTGTAGGTCATATTTGTTCTTGAACGATATGATTGTTTTGTTGGTGCTGAAAGCTTTAAAACTGAAATCGACAGACTGGGAAGTGAGCAGCTCAACAGTTGCTCATGTTTTTTACTGGAGATTTTCAAAGTGCTGTATACCGAGTTCCAATCCCGCCAGCTGCGTCTTAAGCGCCTAGCTGTAATGTGGGTCACTGTCTTGTAATGTGATTGTTAATGGTCAAGCTTAATAGATTTTTTTTCTTTTCGCATGGAGGTTCGCTTTGGAGCTCCAGTAATTTTTTTGAAACTCGGACCGAGCATAAAGTAAAAGGGCTGTTTGGATTTGGGAAATGGAGATTGGGATAGAATTCTATCCTAATCACAATCCAAGCACCACCTGAGGGATATAAGCATCTCATCTAAGCAGCCTGGGGTGGTCCTATCTATTTGGCAAGATTATGTTTTGACTATTTTACATAGTACCAAATTGCTTTGTTGTTGCTTTATAATCCAGTTTTAATGTTCGAATTAACCATCGTTTTCTTAAACTCCTAGAAGGCTTCAAATGATTTGTAGATTCGCCGTAGATCCGGTTGCGTCTTTAGATTCGCTGCTGCTTCTGGCAATGTTTGCGTCTTTAGATCCGCCAGTTTGATCCGGATCTGTCGGGAATTTCGAATGCTTCTACCGTTTTTGTTCTACGGTGGGGTTTATTTTCTACAGCCCTGTGTGTTGGTGATGAAATGATCGTTTTTTTTTAGTTTAACACCAGTAGCCTTGTGCGGCGCCTTTATCTTACTGTGTCTTCAGTGCAATTTTCAAGCTCTGGCGGGTGGTTTACTGGTGAATAGTCGAAGGAAGGAGATGACGACAATGGACTGAACTATACCTTCTAAAAGGCCATTTTATATCCAGTGTCTTTATGTTGTACTGTCTACCATTTTAACAAAAAATATAAAATATGAGAACGTGTTACTAAAAAAAGCTTGCTCCTTCTGATGTAACCCACACCTTGAGTTGCTCAGTTGGATGAGGCGCTTCAACTCCTCACTAGAGAGCACAAAAAGTATGGCTAAAACACTGTTTTGCAGTGTATGTACATACACATAAGCTTGAAATTAAGCTTGAAATATGGGTGGTTGAATGTGCTGGTAGGTAAAGGCTAAGGTCTGGGCTCGCCGTCGATATGAAAGCCCGCATGGAAAGGTCAAGAGAAACAAAAGGCCCAGCCCAAATGTAAATGCGTTGAGCTCTAGCACAAAGAGCCCAGCCCAACAGCAAGCTTTCCCATCTCCTCGCTGTCCTCCCCAAATCGATCGAGGCACAGCCCCGAGCTCGAGGCGCCCCCACTCCCCACGGCCGCATCCGTCAAAATCCGCAAGGGCAACGAGGCGAGTCGAGGCGAGGAGAGAAGAGAGAGTGGGAGCGAGAGAGAGAGAGAGAAAAAAATGCTGCGCCACGCCGCCCGCCGTCTCGCCTCCCGCGCCGTGGCGGGGCCCACCGCCCGCCGGGCGCTCGCCACGGCGGAGGTGCCCGCGGAGGCCGCCGAGGACTCCACGTTCGTCGAGGCGTGGAGGAAGGTCGCCCCGAACATCGAGCCGCCCATGACGCCCTTGTCCCTCATGCAGCCGCGCCCGCCCACGCCGGCCACCATCCCCACCAAGCTCACCGTCAACTTCGTCCTCCCCTACAAGTCCGAGATCGCCAACAAGGAGGTATACCCACCCGCCGCCCCCCACCCCTACGCCATTTCTGGCCCCAGATCTGTGTGCTCGGGCGGTTCTAGGGTTTGTGGTCAGCGCGATCTGGGGTTCGGTTTCGCCTGTAGGTGATGTGACGCTGCGTCTCGGGCCGTCCTGTTCTGTACTTCTGTTTGGGGCTGTGGATTCGATGTAAGACGGTGCGATGAGTGCTGTTATCCGGCGCCTTTTTTGTTGGGGCTTAATGTTTGCGACGCTATCAATGTTTTTTTGTAATTGCTAGAGGTTGGTGTATAATTATCAGGGAGCCCGTTGTTTGTGTTGGCCATCGGCTGTCATGGGCAGGTTGAACTGGCATTCTTGGATGGGTCTAAGCGGCGTAATCCTCTAGATAAATGGCGTTGATTAGCTTCAGTCGCTTAGCTGATGTGTAGAAGATACCACATTTGAGTTCTCCAATTACAAGTTTTCATTTCTGATAATGGGTGTACTTATTTTGGGGTTGATGGTGTGCATTAGTGATCTCCTGGCTGAACATCATCTTTAAGCTGCCAAAATACATGCCTGTTTTGCTTCTCTTTAGGCAGTTTTTTTTTCTTTTTGTTTTCTGGGAGTGATATTTGTCCTTGGATTGATGTGGGTGGAAAGCAGCTATTCATGGGCCTGAACCATTTATAGGCTTATATTTATTTTCCTTTTCTTTGCTGGCCCTTGGACTAGCCTACCTCACCTTGATTGGGACTAAAAGGAGTTATTGTTTTCTGAGAACGATAATTGTTGGCCTCCATATTTCGCGTTATTGAGTTCTCTTTTGCCAAATTATTACCTCGTCTTAGTGTTTTTATAGTTTAAGTTTATTTTGAACTAGCATGATACTCCCTCCATTACAAATTGTAGGGGGATTTTGGCGCACATTTTTTTCGTTCATATTCACATGGATGTTCATGAATCTAGGAACATATACTAACCACATACACGAAATATTGCATGAATCTATTCGAAGTCTAGAACCCCTTATAACGGAGGGAATACGTCAGATATTTTAAATGGCGTCAACAGATTTGTCTGCTGTTATCACTTGTTAATTGTTGATTTATCCTATCTGTAGTTCTTAGTTGAAATGGCGAGTCGAGGGCAAGTGACCTAGATTTATGCAAATTCTTATCATGTAACTGTGTGCGTCTTGTGCTGCTGCGTAGCTTTAACAAGGTTGTTATTGTGGCATTGTTCAGTAGTTGATCCGCTATATTTGGTTAACATTACCCAAATTGAGGTAATACCATTTTGAAGTTCCATGCCGTAAGACTCCATTTTAATCTGTTCTGGTAATTGTTCTTCTTTTGGTGGCAAGAATAGTTGCCTTCTTTTTTATTCAACAATTTTTGTTTTTGCTTGTGGCCTGTGATTCTTGTTCTTCTCGTGAATTGGCCATAGTAGCGGTTTTGTTTTTGCAACTTAGTTTTTTTAGGGTGAAGGTAGCTTCCTTGTCTTTTCATCTCTCCCATCTATTTACCATGTTATGCACCAACTACTTGGTATTTGTGACGCTGTATGGTGTATGGCTTCATGATGAAACTGCTTTCTGTAGTACCGTTGAACAGTGGTTTCAGTATTTACCATTGCTTTCTACCGTCATGTTTTACCATTGTTTTCTACCGTCATGTTTTACCATTGCTCTGTCTGACAAAGAATTTGTTTCTGGTTTATATTGCTTTGTTATGTAGTTATGATAGGGTTCATGTGCCATTTTCCCCACCAATATAATAATATGTGGCGACTTTTTTCTTCTTCTGCCTTTCATTGATGTGACAATGTTTCTGGTGTTTTTTCCAGGTGGACATGGTAATTGTACCAGCTACAACTGGTCAGATGGGTGTTTTGCCTGGCCATGTTGCTACAATCGCAGAGCTGAAGCCTGGTGTCCTGTCTGTACATGAAGGGAACGATGTGACCAAGTACTTTGTGAGCAGTGGATTTGCATTTGTCCATGCGAACTCCATTGCTGATATTGTGGCTGTTGAGGCTGTCCCTGTGGATCAGATCGACCCAGCCTTGGTTCAGAAGGGTCTCGCTGACTTCACTGCCAAGCTTGGGTCGGCCTCAACTGACCTGGAGAAGGCTGAGGCTCAGATTGGAGTCGACGTTCACAGTGCACTCAATGCTGCATTGACTGGTTAATCTATGGCATCATAGTTGTCTGTTCTTGGCATCTGCATTTTTAGAATGTGAGTTGAAGTTTGCAAACTCATGAACATGGGATGGAGGGGATAATCCTAAATAAATTATACTCCATCTGAAACATGGATTTCTCTTTCTTTTTACTTTAATCCTGCATGGGTTTCTTTTTGTACTGGCGAATATTTTTCGTCTGAGCTCAACCCCGGGTGCTACTTTCAGTTTCATTGAGTCTGACCTTGAATCAGATGATGATGATCCATTCCGCAGCTCCAGAAAAATGGCAAAAAATTTTTGTCTTGTTTGGAAAAGATGTCAATGTTACGCTGCCCAGAGGAATATAAGCTATGTTGAGATTTTGAATGTTCAGCAAATATTGCTGTCTACTTTCGAAAGCGTTATAAACCATGTTGTGCATTGTGATGTCAAATATTAACTCCTTCCATTAATCAATGACCTTTTTTTTTTCAATTTTAATAAAAAGGTCATATATTGATGTCACATTCGGGACGGAGTAATATATTTGTTTCGCGAAATCCCGCGAAATCCACCGGAGTGACTATTGTTCGAGGAAGCAAGATTATTTGTCCAAGTGTGATGGCTTAAAATTCAATGCAAAACAAATATTCCTTCCATCTTAAATTATAGGTTGTTATCACCAAATTTGACTCACTTGTCTTTTTTTAAAAACTTCATAATTATTATTTTTCGTTGTGATTTCGTTTAATATTTTCTAAATTTGTTGAATATGATGAGTTGTTAAACTCAGTATAAAAAAACTTTAATTTGGAACTCAGTCTTTAAATATATTGTTTTCTAGATTTGTTCTAAGTCAATCTATCTAAACATCAGAGCTATATTTCAATAAATTTATTTCTTCGGTGCAATAGATTTTAATAATTTTTCTAAAAACTTAGTCAGGTTTGACTTTGAGGATGAGGGAGTATGCGATATATCGGTAACGGCCCTTGTAATATAAGCTTGCACTATTAGGTTAACATCCCCAACCCTTTTTCCCCACCTCCTATCTGTCTAGGATCTACGTCCAAATACAGGCTCTTCCGAAAGATGTTCCAGGAGCTCTTGCAACTAACCCTTCATACCACAACTATGGGTCAACAAACTTTGACAATGTCGACAAAACTTAGCACACCCTTTAGCCCCAGAGACAGTAGGATCGCCACACGCAGCTAACCTCACACAGTTAGACATAGCAACACATGGGCAGACTAAATAAAGGGCAATCTTTTTTATGGCTCACAGACAGATAAAAGACTGACAGAATGGTGCATCCTCCAGTGCTCACAATAGGTATTTTTTGTGGAACACCAATTCAAAAGACCATGTAACGAAGAAGATATAGGGCAGCTAAGCCATAATATTGGCCATATTCTACATCGTAGGAGGCCCAAGTTTAATAATCAAAAGAACTGCAGTTAGGTTACAACAACATTCATATCCTTAGAGCTACATTCAAATGTTGAATATTTGAATAGGCGTAGCAGCCTAGCTACAAGCGCTCCCGGTATGAACGAATTTTAACAATCTGCTAATCCGCCGATGGCGCCCTTATATGTAGTCTTCAAGGTCCTCAATCTTGCAGAACTCCCATCTCCCCCAGCATGTGGAGTCTTGTGGAACTTAAGAGCTTAGATACATGAGTATGAGACTCATGGCTTGTGAAGCTTGAAACCGAACACGCGAGGAACATAGCGCTGTGAGGGCTTCTGCGGCTTGAGGTGCTCATATGTCATCAGGAAGAGATGAGGGAACGTTGTCCCAAAGTATGCACCGTCGATGTCTGAACAAGGTTAAGAAAATAGCAGAATATAACAAAATGGCAATATTCTGCAACTATTCAACCACAATTACACAGAAGCGAGTAGCAGACCTCATTTACTAAACAATACTGATTTATGCAGTTGAAAACACATGATCATTGGTGCTGTGGATAGTTTTAATGTTTAATGGTGTTTCGTGATGACTGAGAGCAGTGAGTGAACAGGTTTATGCATATGTGCGAATATCTGAGCCTCTGAGGTCAATTCTCTGTCAGATGTAGTACAAAGTACCCTTGGGTTGAAATTCTCACGAAGAGGTTTAAGTTTGAAAAACACAAGCATGGAGGCATTCTAATAAGAGAATGGTTAGGATACTGCCTTGGTACTTGGACCGTGGGTAGTAGATATCTTCACATTTGGGGCAGTATATCTTCACGGTACTAGATCGATGGATATCTGATTGCCCAACTGGTAAGCATGGTTGACCGCAGCAGTAAACTCGCGGGCACCGCCCGAAGTCATAGTTCTTGTACTTCTCCAGCTGCCCAAAAAAAAGCAACCCAAATAAACAAAACTTCATCAAAGTGTGAATACACCAGTTAGAGCAGAATATGTACCATTGCAGCCAATCCTTTACTGGTCAGAATGTATCGTGCATGAATCAGCCCATACAACATCTCTGCTGCTGATTCTACCAGCTCGTTTTGCTCCTCAGTGAACATATCACCTTCACAATTACATAACTGAAGAACTTCAACAAAAAGGATAGCTGGATAGGTAACCAAAGGATTCAACAAACAACAAAAGCCTTTCGTCCCAAGCAAGTCAGGGTAGACTAGAGATGGAGCCCAAAAAAGCCATATATAAAATATGTAATTATAAAAAAGTAAATAGTTGTAGTAATAACAGTAAAAGATCTATTCTATGTCACACGGATTTCTAATTACACCACTAACTCATCCAAAGACACTTAACAGGGGGGCAAAAATTGTTCAAAGTGACTACATATCTAAACCGACTGAACTTCAATAAATGAAGGTGGGTTTCTACACCTGATGGATTAGGCACATGGATTGCTAATTTCCCAACCAACTTATCCAAACATGCTTTGAAAAAACATTCAAATGACTTGCACGTTTAAAAAACTGCAACCGACAATCAAATTTAAATATAAATTTTCCACTCTCTTTCTTCTTTCGTCAATAAGGCGTGCAGCGAGAAGTAACATTAAATAAAACTCTGGTACGGACTGCCTCTCCCACGAAGTATCCCTTCTTCCACCTTCCAACATCCCCTTCCTCCTCCTGACCTCCTCCTCTCGGCCAACCGGCTCTAGATCCACCGGCTTCCATTGCCGGCAAGGTAGGCCATCATTCTCCTCTATCCCTCCCCCTTCTCTCTGCTGTATTTAGGGTTTGGGTTAGGGATTCAGGGTTGTGGATTGGGGTTGGTGGTGGGAATTTGAGAGTGCATTGGCTAGAGGGATGCAGCGCCAGCCAAAACGGTAGTGCCGGTGGATGATGGGCGGCGAGACCAGGCAGTGGGGGCGCTGATGGCCGGCTGGCGCCAGGTTGCTGGCAGTAGGGCTGGTGGAGGGGGCGAGCAGATGGTTAGAACGTTAGGTTAGTGGAGGGTGGGGTGGAGCGGTGCGCCAGCAGGCTCACCAGCGGCAGTGGAGGCGGCAGCGAAGGAAGGGGACCAGGTGCAGTCATGTGGGTGGTGGAGGTGGCTGCCCGTGTGGATGGCTTAACGCACGGCCGGCCATGAGCCTGTGAGTTAGCCAGGCCCTTCTTTATTGATCACGAGACACCTAGTGGCCAGAATTTCAATGGGAAAAAATCACTCTTAACAGAAACTTGGACTCCAAATATTCATGAAGATATATTTAAAAAATAGATAGGTAGTGATTTGACTATAGTTGTTAACCTTGTTCTAAATGTACAAATATATTTATACATGGGGAATGAGTAGAAGTTAATAACATTATTGTACAATGGGAGTGATCGATTGTGCCGGCTGCTGTTTTGCTGTGCAGCAGCAACAGCATCCAATCCAGCACGTCAGATTTTTGTTACCTTTCACAGCCGCAGCCAGGATGAGTGCAGCCAATCGCTCCCAATATAACTAAAGAATCTCCCGCTATCTATTCTAACTAGATACTCTTAAAATGGTTAACCAGTTGTCACTGATGGCTTTCTAAGATTTATACGCAACTCTAGCAAAACCGTGAATCTAGAGCTAACCATGCCGGATAGCGCCAATACTGCCAGCCTAACAAAGGAGCAAATTGAGCTGGGTGTAACACATTTCAGGATATAAAAGCTAGTGCTGTAAAGACGTGTTGAAGGAACATATTAATTGCGAACTGTAAACATGGCTTTCTTAAGCATTCATGTGATCAAGACATATCAAGACATCTAATTGACTTAAAAAAAATTGAATCTAAAACTGAATATATGGGATCAATCCACTACTGCCAGCCCAGCAATGGACTAAATTGAGTTGGGTGTATCACATTTTATGCAGGATAGAAAAGGCTGGCACTCTCAAACATGTGCTTAAAAAAAATAGATTAATTGCTAGTTGTATTGCTTGTAAGATCTAGCATGATATCTGTTAGGAACAGGAAATGCAGAAGCCCAGCATGGGACGTGAAGTCCCAACAACACTTTAATAATAATCAGTTATAGCGTCAAAGTAGAGATGGATGAAACTAATATAGCTACCGTTTCACCTTTTTTGCTTGTAAGACCTAGGCACCTAGCATGATATCTTTTAGGCACAGGAAATGCAGAAGCCCATTATGGGAGTAGAAGTCCTAATAACATAGGTTTTACGACATCTTGTTATAGCATCAGAGTATGCTTGGCTTCGCATACATCCACCATGAGGTTTAATGTGCATGGGTAATTATGCAGAACATTTACCATGAGACGACTCGATGTCTAAAATGAGATCGAGAGCATAATCATAGTAAGGAACTTGGCTGCTGAGGCCACAAAGGTTGAAGTCGTCTTGTATGTAGTCATCATCGACTTCACAGAAGAACTCATTCCCTCTTAAGTTGCAGTACCATGAAATCCACGAGGTGTCTTCTCCATCAGAGCCACTTACATCTGATGCTTCACTATCAGAATCAGACTCCCCTGGAATGTAAGGATGAAAGTGTCAATGCACGAGTGCTTAAGGATTATGATGCAAATATAACACTAAATATAATCCATCATAAACTCAAGCTGCACAGATACGGAAAGCAAGAGCAAGCAAAATTTTTATAGCTGAGAAGATCTACATTGTAATAACCGGAATAAATGCTAAGTAGAAATGCTCTGTATCACACAGCACTAGATGACAATTCAAAGCATATTCCGCACAGTTCATTAGTACCAACTTGTAGCAGTGAATCTCTAAAGAAAGGGAAACATTACATCAAACAAAAAAAGTCTGGATTGAATCAACAAGTCCTTGCATCTTGACTATGGCCACACATAAGCACAACAGAAACCACAAATTGCCAAATCAATACCGTGACACCAAGCTCCCAGTGCTATTCCCAGACCGAGAGCAGAACTTCAACCAAAACCTCAGCCACACCCACTCAAATTCGCGCATCAACAACCACGTGCAGGCTCATCAACACTTTGCAAGCCCAATCCCCAAAACAAATCTCCTTCCGCACCAGCACCCTACTTCACCAAAGCAACGAAGCCGACACACCTCATGAGCACACCGAGTATACACGGATTCGCTTCGCGGCGCGCCAAGAGACCACGACGCGGCACCTGAAACTCAAAAAGGGGAAGACCGCGCGACGTCACCTTCGGAACAGCGGCCCTTGGGGATGGACGACGCGGAGGACGGCACGACGAGGCGGTGGTGGTCGCGGCCGCCGCCGCCACCCGCTGACCCCCTCGACGTGGACGGCGACGCGACCGCCTTCTCGAGGTGCTTGTCGAGCGCGTCGCTGATCCGCTTCCGGTCCAGCCCCGTCCCTCCCCCCTGCTTATACATCTCTCCCCCTCCTCTCTCACGCCGCGGCCTCTCCGTCTCTCCCTCTTACTCACACAGGGCGGGCCATTGGCACGGCGCCGCGGTGCGGTGCGAGGCGAGGAGAGGGTAGGGTTAGGGTTTGCCCCGCGGGGGAGGAGGAAAGGGAGCGAGGAGAGGGACGGGGGAGCACGAGGAGGCGAGAGCAAGAGGGAGGGAGGGACACGAAGCGAATTTTGAGGGGCGGGGCGGGTGGGAATGCAAAAAAACCGAGGTCGGAATCAAAGCAGCTAGCTGCAAGCTATTGCTGCTAGCTGCTGATCATGGGAATGTCGTACAGCTCCAGATATTTTGTTGGGGGCACAGATGATACGATTTGCCGTTGCAATCCAATCCGGCATTGATTTGATCTAGTTTTTGTTAGTATTATTAATTATATCCTGGCGCACCTCTCCTTGTTTCTGGCGAATTAGAAAGAAGGCTATATTAATTAATTAGTGAACTAATTAGCTCCAGATGGCTTTGGCTGATTGCGTTTAGTTCAGGTTCAGGCGTTCAGCTGACCAGCTGAGTGGTGGGAGATGATTAGCCGAGCATCAGTCTAAATCGTTGGAAGAAAAATGGTTTGGTTTTTTTAGGACTTCAGAGACTTGATTCTCTTTTTCTTTAGGCAACTAGTACTGCATATATTTTTATTGTACAGGTACTGTTTTAATTATGCTCTAAATCTCAAAAATAGAAAGAAAAAAGGAGATACACGTGCACTAATCATCACTGGGAAATGAGTTGGACGGACAAAAGACCCAACATATATACGATTAATGTCAGGTCCGGAGAAAAGTCCAGCGTAAGAATCTTTATGAAGATTTGTTCTAATCGTATGGCTCAAATTTTTCGGAGACTGGAGAATGATAGATGTCTCGATACGAAAAAGCAAGCATCTCCTTTCACAATTTCACATGTCTGGATTGGCAGGAAAAACGTGCCGTCTTCTTTTGAGAAGACTACCACTAATTTAAGCTAGAGGCAAATTAAAGATAATAAGCATGATGCTTATTCACAAACAACAATTCATAGATATCCTGCCAGAACTTGGATTTAAGCTTCTCTACTTCAAAAATAGGAACTGCCCATTATATTCAGAACTTCAGATGCAACACAGAGCTACCATAAAGCCATATTTTATCTTTTACTTCCTCTTGCCACTGCAAATATTTTAAGCATGTTATTCCTTTTCTAAAAGAAAATTAACTAGATTTCAGTATGTATTTGTTTGCCTTTTTTCCATCGTCCACTGCCCCCATATACTTTTGCTTCATGAAATAAAAAAGAAAAGGCACTCATGCGTGGAAGGGGCATGCTTGTTTTTTAGAACCACACATTAAATTCATGGGACTGCCCATAATAGAAATTTCACAAGTGCCACAACATATCCCACTCGCCGAGTGCTGTCCAGAATGTGGCAAAGGACGCAAGATTCACAGTTCAAACATATCACCAGGCACCAATGACTTGTCAGCCATGAACATCACAACTGCATATTTGAATTCCCATGTTATTTGGTTTTAAGATTTTTCATCGTACAATCAGATCCCTTTTCTCCTTCCTGTGATCAGCTCCCAGATAAATTCTTTATAGCTGGAACAGCTCCCCATTTTGTTACTGCTTTATTGGTATCTGTCGGGATGGTTTCTTGATCACATCAATGGATTTCTATTGACATCTTTGTACAGCAAGTATCTTGTCCTGGTTTTACCAAGGGCAGCATACCTGGAACATCATGATTACAGCAGTGAGCTAGCTAGAAAACAGAAAAAAAGGCCTAGTCCATGAATGACAAACACAAAGGCGGCACGCGCTGACGTACCATTGAGGAACAAATGGTGCCATCCAAATGGTATCGCCTGCTTGCACAGGATACCTGTGTTATCAATAAAAGTGGTCTTCAGAAATATTGGGATTGATTATAGAATATAAACAAAAGTTAGAGGAAGACGTGCAGTTTGTGCATATAATACCATGATCCCATAACTCTTTGCAAAGCATACAGTAAAAAAAAATGTAAAGCGCGATAGAAGGATGAAGGCGGGCAACAACAAAAATATACCCATCTACAGGTAATTTGCATATGAAAACATTTTACAGCAAAGTTCATCGTCTTTCATTAAAAAAAAAAAACAAAGGCTGCCATTCTAAGGTTGCACTAGGCTCAAAAGCTTAGCATGAGGAAAATTACATAAAAGAGGACTTTCAGATTACTTCCTTACCAGTTGTCCCCCAATCGGTATATCCCTTGCCCCTCTAAAAGCAGAAGGCCATGTTGATTATAATGAACCTCCTGGTAGAAATAAATAAAAAATATAAAAGGAAGTTTCAGGATGGTGCCACGATATCACATGATTCAGGCAACAATGCCATTTGGCAATTATTGTCCAGATACCTCCTAAACTAAGAAAAAAATTGTACACACCTTAACATTGAGATATTCTCCTGGTTGAAAGTCCATTATCTGCACAGGAGGGAAGGATATTAGACAATGGCACAATGCTCTTCATCTGAGATAAAAGAAATAGTGAAAAAAAAATATGGGCCCTTGCAAATAATGTCTTCAGCTGAGTACCAGTATTACCCAACTATGAAGTGCATTACAGAGGACATACTTATTTAACATCATACCCCTAAATGGAGATGTCATATCTTCTTTACAGATGAAACTAAGTGAGTAACTTATAGGCAGCTAAGAAAGTTTAAATGGTGCTGGGTTTGCTTCTGTTATGTGCCTTAGGTGGAATGGTTTGGGATACAAAGAGTGAAATAATGAGCCAGAAGTGATCAAACTTACATGGATATTAAAGTCATAGGGCATAGAAGTCGGTAGCAGCTTCCTCAGTTGAAATATCTAATTAAGAAACGAGATGCACAAATTATGTCAGTATTGAGGATCTGTATTACGACAGAAAAAATAACTAACATCATGTATGAATTTTCAAGGCTAAAAAGAGGATCATAAACAAGATCAGGTTGTAAACTGTTATGAAAACAGCCATGGGACATCCTGATTAAAATAAAGAAACATTTTTCTTACTTGAGACATGCTTATTAATATGCATGGTATGCAAAACAGACCTCCTAGATGGCTATATGGTAGGAATTTCAAGTGTTTTTAGGTGTGCGTAGATTGTAGATAGATGATGAGCCTGGAGATAAGATCAAATATACCTCTCCTGGGGTTTCAAGAAGAGGTTGCTTATCTGTTGAACCGACGATTAGATCGGGGTGGGAATCATCAATGGCACTGTACCTAAGGGAATAGAATTGTTATTTTGATTAAATATGAAAAGAGAAACTGAAGTACTAACTGGAAATTTGTTGTATCTTAGTTAACCCGATCATAATCCTAACCAAAAGAAAAATGCAACATATTCTACAGATTTTTATTAGTTCGCCTAAAGTTCATCCATTTTGGTCAGAAAATTTACTCCAATCTTGGTGATTAGAGGGCACCTTACTGACAGATGAACTTCAACAGGATTGCAACATTTATGAAAATAGAAGTGATAACAAGCAATCAAATTGCTACAGTACTATAGAAGCAGCTGTGGCAGCTCAATGAAAGTATTGTACCTCCTCTCAAATATTACAAGAGTGGTTGATTCATCTGAGATCATAGAATGTTTTGTGTTTGCAGGAAGATATGCATAGGAATCCACCTGCATTTAACATCAAAATATTCACATTAGTACAGAAGTAGCATAACTTATACAAAGTAGGTATACAAGGAATAACTCTCTAAAATAATCAACATTATGAAGTTATTTAAAATGCATTAGGGTACAAATGTACCAAAGTTACTGAATTTGAGCATTTTACAATCTCTAACTGTCTCTTAAAGAACTGATAGACTATCAACATTGGATCACAGCATTTGAACATTTGTAAGATGCATTACAGGATTTTATAGGTTACAGCATGCTATGCAAAATAATAATACTATAAAAGAGCGAGTTTTCTAAAACTCTTTTTTACCTAGAAAGGCATAGGTATACCCCTCACGCTGGCCCCACTGCGCACTTTGGAAAAGATTGGAAAGGGATGGAAAGGCCCAAAACCCATAAATGCAAAATGTTTCATCCACTTTCTCTTTTTATTTCTCACCTCATTTTATACCCATACCACATGTTACTTCCTTCTCTTGGTTTTAATGAGAAAGGAATGACGTCAGTCAATCAGTTCTCCTTCCTTTAATTCTATTTTTTTTTTCTCTTTCCTATTGCCTCCTTCGTCATCTCACAACACGTGCAGCACGTGTTGCACGTACATCTATGCTAGTAATAATAACAGCAAGCAAACCAGGAGTAGAAGAATGCAGTCCGTTTCCCTTCCCGTCGAATATCACACTATCATGTTTGTATATATCACCTCATTTCATGACTGAAGACTCTTCCTTAGTAGCAGAGTGAATTATCATAAAAACTCAAGTAATATTTCCAGATGCAGAAGCTGCAGGCAAGCAACCCCCCCCCCCCCCTCCGCCCCCACACCCACCCACCCACACCCCAAAAAAAATATGTGGCCTCATGTAACGGAATTTATATTCCTTCGACCCCAATTCTTAAAATTCTTGTGCTAAAGTGCAGTGTATAAATATACAGAATTAAATTGTTAAATATATAGAAAGAAGAAAAGGCAAATACTCAATCCGACAAAGCCTTACCAAAAGGGAATGGGTAGTTCCAGTCCCCACAGACAATGAAATGCCCCCTTGTAGTACAAAAACGAGCCTATAAATTTGTTTACAATAAGGGCAGTGGAAACCTAGTTAATAAAGGGAATGGTGGCAATTCCAAGCCAAATAAAGAACTGAATGCTGACAAAATGAAAATTTTAACTTGGCCTGTATTACATTTGCACTTGATGCTCCAAATGATCCATTTCTTTGACTATTAAAAATAGTAGAAGCTCCAAGCATGTATTATTGCTACTGTAACTAGTGTTTGATAAGGGACCAACCTTTCAACATCTTTCGGTGGTAGGGCTGATTTCGAGCCATCTGCACCCCCACAAACACTATTTCAGAATGTGTCACTGCACCAAGCACTCATTTTGGTAATAACTAAAATAGCATGTACTGATATTAAAAAATAGAACCATCTCACATATAGCTTTTAATCGATAGTTATGCATGACTCACTATGGAATATACGACTACAACATCTAGATGCACAAAAGCTGCCCACACCTGAAACCAAGCTTTTACTTGCTGCCAGCTGCTTCAATGATTTGGTAGGAAACAAATATATAGATTTATAAGTAGTAAATCATTCTGAGCTCAATGGGAACTTGTTGAATAATCATGAAATGAAATAAATATCGAACTATTGCTGCATGGTTAGAAAATGTTTGTTATTGGGTCTTGTCATATTACTCCATCCGTCCCAAATTATAAGAGGTTCTACCTCTCTTTTTATTTGTCCACATTCACATAGTTGATGATGAATCTAGACATATATTGAACAAATGAACACACATACATGGAGGGATGAATAAATCTAGTTGAGGGCTAGAACCCCTTACAATTTGGGACGGAGGGAGTAGTATAAAAAAGTCATATATAAAAAAGTCTATATGCAAATGTAAACTGTCCATGTTTCTGTCTATGGTTTTGCAAATGGGACAAATAGCATACCTTGCATGTTTGCCAGGTACATAGTGAAGTGTGCACCAATAGCTGGACTGATCAAATATGCTCCTAATGTATTGATCCTAAACAGAGGGTAGATTATAAAATGCATGACATTTGCATAGCTTTGAAAAGTGAATAGAAAGTATAAAAGTATAAATGGAAGGAAGCCATACCAATCAGGCAAAGGACCGAATACATGACTTTCTGGTGTTATTAAAGCATGGTCCCTTTTGAAAACACTACGTGTGAAGCCGGGTAAATCTAGAGTTCCAAAAAAGGATCATCGTTACATGAATAGATAATAGGGGCATCAGTATTTATGGAAACAACATGGATTAGCTCCAACTATGGCTTATTGAAAGGCTGCAACTATGGCCATTAAGCCTTGGATTGATTTATGAAGCTCACTCTAAGAGTCTACGTTCAGTGACAGCGCGGCTCCACGCAAGGCAAGGGCAGCCCCACTGGCCTGGCCACTCCAAAAACAAGTCCTCGGTTACGCACCTTGGAGGTGTGCGGGCGCGAGGGTGGGGTGGGTGACCTTCCAGTAGAGCGGCTGCCCCCCGGAACACTCGCTCGACGGCTCCGCCGAGCAGAACCCCTCGGCGCCACCTCCGTATCCAGCCGCCGCGGCCGCACCTGCAACCGGATCGAGCGACAGACCGCGAAGCGAGTGATGAAAGACCAGCGAGCGCTAATCCAGTGAGAGTGGAGACCGCGGACGCCAGAGTGGCGGCGGAGAGGGGAAGTGGGGTGCGGTTAGGGTTTCAGCGCCATTACCGCATCCGCATCGCAGCGACGCCAAGAGGACGAAGAGGGAGAAGGCGCGGAGGTGGTGGCGGATTGGGGTGCTCGTCATTTTTGGAGGGCAGAGGAGGCGCGGAGTTCGGAGACGGAGGTTGGAAGGTACGGAGTAGTAGTAGAGCCGTGGAGGTGATCAGGTGAGGCCCGGGGTCCTCACGGTGGGTGAGCCGGATGGACGACAGGTCACGGGATGAGCTGAGCGCACTGCGCTGCCGCGGCCCAGTGCGCACTCGTGGACTGTTGCTTGGTGGAGGGGCCCACCGGGTGACTTGGATTCCATTGTGCTCTTTTCTGGATTTCTTTTTCTTAAGTATAAAAGTGGCCACCTGAGATATCATGCATCGCATCGGTAAAGTACAAAATTAAATAAACAATGGTCAGATTATGATACTCCTACTTTTTTGAAAAAAAAGTTAGATTAACGTATTACCACGACATGGCTAAACTAGGCCAGATTGAAGCCTAATTTAGCAACTTTGATTGTTGAAACTGATTGGAAAGGATTTGGAGGATTTTAATATATTATAAATTTGCAATTTAAACGCATCCAAAACCCTGAGACACCCTTCAGGCTTCCCTACATGAGCTGCTAGATTAGGCCTAAGAGTTTGGTTAATAATAGAATCCACTATGGTTTTTATGGTCACATATAGGCAACCAAAAACCCACTTGTATAATAGATCTCCCTTAGTCTACGTACACTGAGATGTATAAATGCATTATGTATCCACTATTACAACTACCTTTCTCTTTGTGTACAGTGTCGTTACAATGTATAGACAATCCATTTACCAATTCCACTGCACATAGTCTTAGTGCAAGCTGTACATTTAATACTTGGTCTACTCTTTTATCTTACAAAGTGTCTTGGAGTATGTGAAGAGACTACTTTGAGCTGGCTACAAGTAAGCAGTCCGCTTTTTTTCTCTCTTCATCTCTCTTTCTACCGTATCATCAAAAATCTGATGTGGCACTTGTTACTTCCGTCTACGTCACTTTATAATACTCGCTCTAAGTGGTCAAGCGGGTAGAATTGTTGATAAACCACCGCTTGATACAACTTGGATAAAGATCGTTGGGATTGGGATGACCCTTGTGTGCAAACCAGGCTGAATAGCTCGATTGGTTCTGAGACTGAGATACAAGATCCTCTGTTGTGCCAACAGTTACGAAGCAACAAAGACAACTAAATGCCTCACGAGTTGCAACATAAAAAAAAACATAAAAAAACCGTGGTGCCACGAATCCATTGGGGCTCTGTTTGAATGTTCCAAATCAAACACACGATGAAATGGTATTGGACAAGGATTCCATCTCTTTTACAGTTTGGTGCTATTGAAACTGGACTTGTGGAAATTAGAAGACATATATGTTCATCTTCTTCTTCCTCCCGTTTGACTAGCCACTGCTAGAAAAAAGGTTCGTAGTGACGCTTTATTTATGTAATAGACACATTTTATTTCGTATTTAAATCAATTTTGATACATTTATACAACATGTCTATAGACGTTGTTACATTTTGTAAATGCACTTCAATACGTGTTAAAAATAGTTAAAACTACTTATTGCTACTAGGTAGGCTTTTTTATGCAATTACAATGTGATGCCCCTGGCATCTCAGAAGCCGTACACACAATTATACGTAAACTAATGATGAATTAAAACTAAATCATGCTTAAGAGACTAATGAGGGATTGGTAGATAAACCACTAGGTCAAAATTTCTCAAATCTGAAATTTTAGCTCATCCCCAAAGTTGATTCTGAAATTACTTTTGAATTCACTATACAACTTTACATTCCCCCTTTCTATGAAATGGAATTGAACTTTTTACCTTTCAAATGCACCTATTGTGGAAGTGATTGGCCTTCATTTGATACTTCAAAAGTTGAAAACAAGAAAAGCTTTACTTAGAGTAAATCTGCTGTTTTACCCAAAATCCTAAACAAGATTAGGGTTGTATTTCAAAATATGTTGTGATTTAGAGGAGGATCATATTAACAAAGTTGTAGGTAATGATCCACGAAACAACTTTGTCAATATGAGTCTGGTCATAATATGAATTCAAATTGGTCTTAACAAACAAATTTTGTCAGCCCAGAAACACACCCCTACTCTGTCCAGTTTGGTAATTTGAAATTTTCTCCAACTTAAATTCATTTTCATGACATGCCCTAGTGGAATGAAATGTAGATTAGTAAATTCCCAACAAAAGTGTCAATAAGCTCATTGAGTGGAAGTGGACATAAATTGGACTTTTACAATTTATAAACAACCCTGGTCTGTAGGCCAACTGAAATTTGAGAGTTAAATTCAAATGAAATTCATATTTCTATACACTTTTAGGTTTTGAGCCTTTTGAAAAAGTTGTAGAGATCAAAGAGAGGAACATTTCATCCAATTAAGACTTTTCCAAATTCGGTCTCTAAATAGGTCAAAATGGCAATTTACAAGAAGGGAGAAAACACAAATAAATTTGTAATTACTCTGAGTCTATGACAGGTGGGGCCCACCCGTCAGGGTCGCCTTCCACCTCGGTACGACGCCCGCCGCGTGGGCGGCCGGCGTACAGGGAGCGCGCCGCGCCGCGGATCGACGCCCCCACCGCGCCTCGGCCTCCTCACCCGACGCGCACCCGCGGTTTTCTCCACCCGCCCCCTCGCCCTCGCCCTCGCCCTCGCCCTCGCTCTCCCTCTGCCCTCTCCCTGCGCAGCGCCATGGCCACCATGGCCATAGCTCGGCGTGAGCTCGCGTCCCCGCCGCTCCACTGCCTCCCTGCGCCCTAGACCCTCACCAACGCATCCGCCGCGACCCGGCGCACCCACCCCGCTAGGCCTTGCCGCCGTTCCTCTCCCCTCGGAGTAGATCGGGCCGCCGCGCCGGGCGCCGCGCGCCACGGTCACCATGGCCGGCCCGCGGCGAGCTCGGGCCAATCACCCCTCCGGTGATCCTCGTGCCTAGCCGACCGGCGCCCCACGCTCGCCCCGACTCCCTCCACCTAAGCCCCAAGCCCTAGGCCGCCGCCGTCGGCCCTAGCCCCTTTCCCCACGCGCGACGCCGCGCGCCGCCCCGACGCACCCGCGCCACCCACGGGCTCGTCGCGGAGAACCCCTTTCGGGCCACCACCGCGCCTCCACTCCACCACCGCCGGCTTCGCCATCCCGCCGCGCACCTCACGAGCCCACCCTCGCCGCCTCTCGGTGCCCGAGCTGCCGGAATCGGGGCCGCGCCACCGCCTCCGCGCGCCGTCGCGCCGCGCCGGTTCACCGCCGCCGCGCCGCCTCCCCACTCCACCCCGGGCGACGATATCTAGAGGGAAAGATAGCCCGTGGTCGGGAACACCTCCGGCCGCCGCATCGGCTCCAAGACGCCGCCCCTACGCGCCGGCGCAAGCGTCGGAACGCCGAGCCGCGCGCCGTGTTCCACCCCGACGCGAGGAAGAAGAAGACCTCGCATTTTTGTGAATAACCCCCTGCAGTTTTGGTAATTTCCGTCCCGATTTCTGTACTATGCACTGAGTCTTGAGAACCTTACAGTCTAGCCCTTAGAGGTTATAGTTAATTACGTATAGGTCCCGGATCTAAGGTTAATATGTATTATTTCGGTTTTGAACTTTGAAAAATCATATAAAATCACAGAAAAATCCAAAATGGACAAACTAAGTTGCATTAGACTCCTCTTGAATAGATCTATCGAATGGGTATGATGTGGATGAGTGAAATGACCATTTTACCCTCGGTTTTGTGCATGTATGTAAAAGGAAAATAAATAGAAAAAGTGATCTAGATGAACTTCTAAAATGGTAAAACTGAGTCAGTAGGCTTTGTAGCACATGAGAACACTATGACAAACTTTATGGCCATAGTGCTTGCTGTTATGTGAGGCTTTGCCATTATATTTGCATAATGTGCCTTTTTATTAACTAAAAAGTGAACACCATGCAAAACCTGCTAGAATGAGTCATCTGGTATTTTTCCTATGCACTAGATAACTGATAAGAGTTACTGGTAAAATATGAGATTGTGCATGTCAAGTTTGAGTGGTGTTTTGAAATGGACAAAGTGCCACTAGCTAGGAAAGAAAATAGGAAGAAGTGGGGTTAAATGGCTAGGAAAATTTCAGGAGAACTTTGGTAGCTTGTACATGATACATAGGACTCAGAAAGTATATATGTGCATGTTTAAACCACTGTTTTGTATTAGGTAAACTCTTTTGCTAATTACACTCTAAGAGTAAGCTAGTTTAGTTAATATGATTAGTTGAGCTAGCTTTAGGTGATGGTTTATACGATTTCTTAAAAGATGGCATGCAGGATTTCCTAGGAGAGTAGGAATGCCTTCCTCGGGAGGTAGACCTTAAATAAGAAGGCTTGTTTACTTTGACATGTAGTATCCACCGTGGGTTACTTTTCTACTACACTCTATCCTGCATTGCATCTTTACACTCATTTGCATATCTGGCATGCATATAGACCACGGGATCGAGGAGCCGACGCAGGATCTACCGTTGATCGAGAAGCCAGACGACAAGTGGAACCCGAAGCAAGAAGACGACGTGTCGCTAAGTTGGCCGTCCCTGTAACAAGGGGTTGCCTGGGGCACAGCCTCACAACCCGGCAAACTAACAGTAGTTTAGTTTGTTCAAGTTGTCAACAACAAAGGTAGGCCCCTTAGGCATTTTCACCTATCTAGGGAGTCTCATCACCCTATTCTTGTTTGTGCATTACGTTTAGGGATTTTATGAAACCCCACATGCATAAATCCTTGATGCCCAAAGTAGAAAGGATAAAACGAAGTCTATGCTTAGCCCTGCTTAGACGGTAGAAGACGAGTGAAGGTATTCACTCGCGAGATGATAGGGCCTACAAATGTTTTTACAAAACCTTGGAATCGAAAGGAAATCTGTTATGACTTGATGATAAGTTGAGACCGGGCGGAGATATGGTTTGATATGATGAGATTGTGATAATGTGTTGGTGGACTCCGCCCGAGTCGATTAAGGCCCGTCCGCTGTTCGCCTGCTGATTGGCATAACATTGCTAGAGTGCTTATCCGGTATATGGGGCCGGTGAAACCTTACTTGTGCCATCCGGAGGACAGAAACACGTTCCTACCCACTGGTTGAGAGGAAGGTGGTCCGGGAGAGCTTGGTACTCATGACGGGGAGACCGGGATGCCGGCAGGCTCGTCATGGGGGCACAACCCGGAGGTCAGGCGGGAGTGAATCGAACTTGGGATGGGACAAGTGGAGGCGGGGGACCATATGTGGGAAAACCGTCGTGTGAGTAAGCATATGGGCCTCTGGCATTTTTAGTTATTCCCGGGAATTAAAAATCGATTCGAATCGCTGATGCTCACCAGGTGTGAGAATGCCAAATATCACTGCCGGGCAACGTAGTAACAACTTAAATACTTTATGCTTATATTCATGTTTTATATACAACATGCTTGGATAAGTATGATCCGTCCGACTATTCATAGTGCTGCCCATCCACTGAGAGGAGGTTGATGGATTTGGGAGATGCTTTGAGGTCGAGGGAGAGATGACCCTGTGGCGGAACCGCCCTGCTTAATCCAGACTAAGCACACCTGCCACCTCTGGCTCACAGTGCACTTAGGCCGGACTAAACCCGGTAGTCCGTCGAGAGTACTACAGCTCTCGATAACACCAAATCCCAGAGGAACCGACATCAAACACATCCGACTCTCGAAGGAGCCACAACAATTACATCATCACAGGCAGTTGAAATAGACAATAATAGAATTAATTTACAACTCAATTGTATGAAATCAAATACATTTTCAAATATAGCGGAAGCGAATTCAGAGTATATATAAATATAGCGGAAGCGTTTTCAAAACATCTCGCAGCGGAATAATATACTTGAGTAGTCTTCAGGAAGAGATGACAAGGCGAATAGCACCGAGCCCACCGGTACTACCACCTCCAACACAGTTGTCCAGCTATCGTCGGTACCTGTAATCCAAAAGTGGGGGCAAACCCTGAGTACTAATTACTCAGTAGGACTTAATGGACGGGGCTTACGGCTGACGCAGAGCATGCTTACTAATCATGTGGATCCTTAGCTGTTGATTCTTAAACAAGGTCATGTTGATATCAGATAGCAGGATTTGACAGCTGCTATCCACTATTCATAAATAGTCATTTTATCATAAGGTAAATACTTGCATGAAAAGTAAAACATGAAAACATGTCCTGTCCCAAGATTCACAGCGCTTCCATCCAACCCCTTGGGAGTAGCCGTCTCAGGAGCGATACCACGGTACGTCGGGTCAGCCCTCCCTCGACCTCAAAGCATCTCCCAAGTCCATCGACCTCCAACCGGTGGATGGGCAACACCCTGAATAGTAGGACAGATCATACACATCCAAGCATGTTGTATTCAAAGCGTGACTTTATAAACAGTATGTTCCAATTATTACTACGTTGCCCGTGTGCGATATTGGCATTCTCACACCTGGTGAGCATCAGCGATTCGAATCGATTTGTTAATTCCCGGGAACAACTAACAATGCCAGGGGTATATGCTTACTAGCCCTCGCGTTCCCACATATAGCCCCCATCTCCACTTGTCCCATCCCAAGTTCGATTCCAACCCGCCATTCCCCAGGTTTAGCCCCCGTGGAGCGTTACCTCGGCCGCACCGGGTCCAGCCCTCCACGAGTCTACACCCCAAGCGCCCCTGGGACCGATGGTAGGACCAAGTCTCTGTTCTTCGGATGGCACAAGTAAGACTTTCACCGGTCCATTATCCCGGATAAGCACCTTAGCAATATTATGCCGATCAGCAGGCGAACAGCGAACGGGCCTTATGCGACTCGGGCGGAGTCCAGTGCACAATATCATAAACCATGAGTAATTCATAAAATCTCCGCCCGATCTCCATTTACATCAGAAACATATATAACAACTTACCTCAGGGAGATTTCTGTAAGTTTTGAAATCACCTACGCGACGAGTGACTCCACTCACCCGTGTCTACTCGTACCTAGCATTACTAGGCACTCGTCCTACGAACTCTAGGTGTAGGTTCTAGGGCCAGGGCGGCCAGGATATCTAATGCAGTTGGTTTCAAACAACTCCTAATGCAGATGCGTAATCATCAAACAATATAGTATTTGCTGGGAGAAATCATGGTCCTGCCTACCTTCGATTGATCTTAAGAAAACCAACAAACTAAACTAGGTTAGTTTGCCGGGTTGTGAGGCTTTGCCCCAGGCAACCCCTTGAAGCAGGGACGGATTTAATCAGCGATCCTCCGTCTTCTTGCTCCGGATATAGCCTGTTGTCCGTTTCCTTGATCGCTGGTTTCTCCGGTGTTGATAGCTCTTTGCACGCGGGGTCTATATGCATGATAAAATGCAAGTGAGTGCTAGAGAATGTAAATGCAGGCATATGATACAGGTTATATGCATGACATAGTGCAACTATGAGTGCAACGAATTGCGAATGTATGCATGAGGTGTCAATGAAATATAAGGCACGATCAAGTAGCTTGTGAAGAATGGGTTCGGGTACTCTTAGTTTAAACACACCCCATAACAAGAAAACTTAACGACTTTGCTAAGAAATCATACAGTCCATCACTAAGAAATCGTACAAACCCTCACTACATTTTATCCTTGAAGTTATTAGAAATAATAGTTCTATATGTGTACACAGTCCCTATCAAATGAAGTGAACATATACATGCAAATTAATGGACACGCTACCATTATGAATAAAATGCACTCATAAGTTCATGTAGTTAGAAAGCTCCAATCGATTTCAAATCTTTACCACACGCAGCAACATACTCCATAACGCTACTAGATTTTTCCCATAATTTTATTAGCAGTTTAAATACACTTTTCCCTATTTTCTTTTTCAACTAGTAGCATTTTATTATTTTCAATTCAGCAGCTTAAACATGCATGCACAACCTCATATTCTGCCAGTGAGTTACTCATACTATGTGAAGTGCATGAAAAATACTAAAGGTCATATTTGAGCATATTTTATATAGTCTTCCTTGTCCAAGTTAAATAAATACACAAATCACATGCATAAGGGCAAAACAGTAATTAAACAGTCAATGCTAGTGTCACAAAAAAAAATCACACAGTAACTAAATGTCATAACAAAGCTACTGTCCAAATTTCATAATTTTTGGAGTTCATTTGGTACACTTTTACCATTTATTTACCTACACCATGCATGCACTAAACCAGGGGCAAAACAGTCTTTTCACACATCCACATCATACCTATCCTGTAGATCTACTCACAAGGGGTCCATAGCCACTGAGTTTGTCCATTTTGGATTTTTATTTTAATTGTTATGATTTTTCAAAGTTTCAGCCGAAATAACTAAAAATAAATGGAAAAACATTAGATCCAGGGACTCATACGTAATTAACCGTAGATAACAGGGGTTAAACCGTAAGATTTGTGAGACTCAGTGTACAGCGCGCTGGATCTAACCGCGAAACGCCGAAAGCCCGGGGTTAAATCTGCAAAATGCGACGGCTCGGGTTAAACTGTGAAACCCTAATAGATCTAGGGGTGTATTCATAAGTTATTCAAGACTCAATCAACAGTGATAAAATATGCCATAAACGGAAGGACTTTTCTGCAAAAACCGACTCGTCTTCTACCTTCGGCCGGGGGAGGGGACGAACGCGCGGCGGCGGCTCGCGTTCCCGCGCTCGGTGCGGCACGCAGAAGCTTAG
Organism: Paspalum notatum; assembly: GCA_022530915.1. Taxonomy (NCBI): domain Eukaryota; kingdom Viridiplantae; phylum Streptophyta; class Magnoliopsida; order Poales; family Poaceae; genus Paspalum; species Paspalum notatum. The sequence continues at coordinate 45,732,207 of CM039685.1, forward strand.
GCTTGGAGCCGACGAGGTCGCCGGAGGTACCCCTGGTCACGGGGTTCGTTTCCCCCTTGATCTCGTCGCGCGAGGTGGAGAGGAGAGGCGGTGCGAGGCCGGTGAACCGAGCGGCGACGGCGCACGGGGCTCGTGGCGGCCGGGGCTCGACCTCGCAGCTCCGGCGATGGGAAGGGGAGCGGAGGGGTGCTTCGGCTGCGCGACGGTGTGGCGAGTCCGGCGGTGGAGTCGTGGAGGCTAGGGGAGGGCCCGAGGGTGGTCCTCCGCGGTGAGGGGTCGGCAGCGATGGCGGCCGCGGTGGTGCGCGCGTGGGGAGAGGGGCTAGGAGCGATTGCGGGGCACGAGATCTACCCCGGAGGGTGGAGGGAGGCGAGGGGCGTGCGGGGCGCGCGTCGGACGGGGAGGAGGCGGCCCGAGGCGGCGGCGGGGTGAGCTCGCCGCGGGAGCTCCAATGGCGGGCGACGGTGGGAAACAGAGGGAGTGAGGGCGCGCTCGGTGGAGCGGTAAGAGGAGGAGTGAGGCGGGGAGTGGAGGAGTGGGGGCGCGCATCCGGCCGGGGTGCCGTCCAGGTGCGGGCGGGGCGCGGGGCGCGGCGTCGGCCGGCGCGGCCACGCGCGGCGCGGGCAGGCTGCGGCCGCCGCGTGCGCGTCGCGGAGAGGAGGAGGAGGCCGGTGGGGAAAGGGAGGACGCGGTCCAGTGGACCGGGCGGTTGACAGGTGGGCCCGAGGTGAGAAAGAGAGAGAGGTGGTCCACGGACCGAGTGTACGCAGCGAAAAGAACGGTGGGACCCACCGTCTGCCGGTTCCGAAACCCGCGGGCGGGAATCCGTCCGGTGGGGCCCGCTGTCAGTGAGTGAGGAAGAGGGAAAAAAAATTCCGAAAATGGAAAAATCCCAGTTTGACCAGGGAATAGGTTTCTGAACTTTGCCTATTTGACCAACCTAGGAGCCGAATTTGACAAAACCCCAATTGGATGAAGTGTTCTAAATTTGTTCATCTACCTTTCCCTCATAAACTTGTATATCATGTTATATTCAAAAGTTTGGTGTAAATTTGAAATTTATCTGCTGACCAAGGTTTGACCAACAAAACCCTCCAGCTTGTAAATTTTAAAAGTCTATTTTATAGGCACTTTCACAAAAGGAGTTTTATACCAATGTTGTTTAGAATTTCATGATCTACAACTTTATCAATACCAGCATTGCAAGATTTTGGGTTTAAGATCAAGAAAATTTAAAATTACTAAACTGGTCAGGTTTGGACAGATTTCTCATGTTAACAGAAAAAGCCCCAAAACTCTATGCAAACCTTCATGCATGTCAAAGCACCAATTACCAAAGTTGTTCACAACAAAATTGTCTACAAGTTTGTCAATACGAGTTTCACCTATATCACTATAGAACTAAAGTTATAGGCATAATCACAGAGACGTATCTGCAGAAAACAGGTTTCAACAATTTGCACCTCAACCAAATTTTGAACTAGGGCTCAAATGCATGTCATTGCATGATGTATTATGATGAATGTTGCATGTATGATGAACGATTATGCACTTGAGATGCCGGAGCATCACAACCCACCCCCCTTAAAGAAATCTCGTCCCGAGATTCTGATGTGAAGTGGGTGGATAAGTTAATGAGAAGAAAGTGCATTGTGTATGAGTTCAAAACTCTAAATTGCTGTGACGTACTCAATTCGAAGTGGATGGAAGGAATCCGGGATACTTTGTTCGTAAAAATCCCTCTTGTTCCCATGTTGCCTCTTCTTCGGAGTGATTACTCCATTGCACCTTGTAGAAGTTGATGGTTCTTCGCCGTGTTGATCTTTGCTTTTGGTCGAGGATTTTTATGGGCTTCTCTTCATAAGTGAGGTCAGGTTGGATCTGAATTTGAGATGTATCAATTACTTCCTCTGGCACTCGTAAACACTTCTTGAGTTGCGAGACATGAAAAACGTCATGAACCGCAGCTAGGTGTGGTGGTAGCTCCAGTCGATAAGCAACTGGCCCACATTGCTCCGTGATCTTGAACGGTCCGACATATCGTGGCGCTAACTTGCCTTTCACTCCGAACCGATGCACCCCTTTCATGGGTGACACACGGAGATACACATGATCATCCTTCTCAAAGACTAAGGGTCTTCTCCTCTTATCTGAGTAGCTTTTCTGCCTAGACTGTGCCCTCTTTAGATTGTCGTGAATGAATTTAACTTGTTCTTCTGCTTGTGTTACCAAGTCAGGTCCAAATGTGACACGCTCACCTGGTTCTGACCAGTTGAGTGGTGTTCTACACCGTCTACCGTATAGGGCCTCGAAAGGTGCCATATCTAAGCTCTTTTGATAGCTGTTGTTGTAGGCGAACTCTGCCAAGGGGAGACATTCATCCCACTTGGTGGAATAGGTCAATGCACAGGCTCTCAACATATCTTCAAGGATCTGATTCACTCTTTCCACTTGGCCGCTTGTTTGAGGATGGTATGCCGAACTGTGAATTAAGTTGGTTCCAAGAGCAGTTTGTAATTGCTCCCAGAAGCGTGACAAAAATAGTGAGCCTCTGTCCGAAGTGATGGTTAGAGGGACACCGTGCAAGGATACAATCCGAGAAATATATAGTTCCGCATATTGTTTTGCTCGATAGGTGGTCTTGACAGGGATGAAATGTGCAGATTTTGTGAATCGGTCAATAATTACCCAAATGGAATCATACCCCTTCTGTGTGCGAGGCAATCCCACAATGAAGTCCATGTGTATATTCTCCCACTTCCAGGCGGGGACTGCTAGGGGCTGAAGCATACCCGCAGGCTTCAAGTGGTCAGCTTTTACTCTTTGGCATACGTCACACTCAGACACATATTTGGCTATCTCCCGTTTCATACGGGTCCACCAAAATTTTTGCTTTAAATCTTGGTACATCTTGTTGCTACCCGGGTGTAGGGTGAACATGGAAGTGTGAGCTTCATCTAGGATTTTCTTTCTTAACTCCATGTCCTTTGGTACTACTAAACGGTTTTTGAACCACAAGACTCCTTCTTCGTCGAGCTTGAAACAGGCCTTCTTCTTGTCATTGATCTCATCTCGAATATGTGACATGCCCTTATCTTGCTTTTGTGCTGCTATGATTTGATCCTTGATGGTTGGTTCAAGGACAAGGTTATAAAGTTCTGCTTCTAGTGCTGTTGGCATTTCTATGTTCCCAATCTCACAGCATAGCACTCTCACTGTTGGACGAGCTTCAATGAAGTTGCAATGAGCTTTACGGCTCAATGCATCTGCTACTACATTAGCCTTACCGGGGTGGTAATGAACCTCTAGATCATAATCTTTTATCAACTCTAACCACCGTCTTTGCCTCATATTTAATTCAGGTTGGGTAAAGATGTATTTGAGACTCTTGTGGTCAGTGTAAATGTGACAAGTGTTGCCTAGCAAGTAATGTCTCCATTTCTTCAGAGCATAGACAACCGCAAGTAGCTCCAGATCGTGAGTTGGGTAATTCACCTCATGTTTCCTCAGTTGGCAGGATGCGTATGCAATCACTCTTCCTTCTTGCATCAGAACACAACCGAGGCTGCTACCAGAGGCATCACAATAAACGTCAAACGGTTTGGTGATGTCTGGTTGAGCAAGAACAGGTGCTGAAGTTAGAAGTTTCTTCAGCATTCCAAATGCTTCTTCGCATTTTGGACTCCACGCAAACTTTGCATTTTTCTGGGTTAACGCTGTCATAGGCTTTGCTATTTTGGAGAAATCTTTGATGAAGCGGCGGTAGTAGCCCGCTAAACCAAGAAAACTCCGTATCTCTGTCACAGTTTGTGGCTGCTTCCAATTCAGCACATCTTCCACCTTGCTGGGATCGACAGCCACTCCCTTCGCTGACAAGATATGGCCTAGGAATGCTACTTCCTTTAGCCAAAACGCACACTTGCTGAACTTGGCGTAAAGTTTATGTTCTCTAAGACGAGATAGCACTATTCGCAAATGCTCTTCGTGCTCCTTCTCATTCTTGGAATAAACCAGGATGTCATCAATGAATACTACTACAAATTTGTCAAGCTCATTCATGAACACCGAGTTCATCAGGTACATAAAGAAAGCCGGTGCATTTGTCAAACCGAAGGACATGACAAGATACTCATAAAGCCCATAACGTGTGGAGAAAGCAGTCTTTGGTATGTCTTCTTCTCGGACCTTAATTTGATGGTACCCGGACCTAAGGTCAATCTTGGAGAAAACTGTGGCTCCCCCAAGCTGATCGAATAGGATATCGATGTGTGGCAGTGGGTACTTGTTCTTGACTGTAACAGCGTTCAGTGGTCGATAATCGACGCATAACCTTTTACCACCTTGGTCTTTCTTCTCAACAAAGAGGGCGGGACAACCCCAAGGTGATGAGCTAGGTCGGATAAACCCTTTGTCTAACTGCTCCTGCAGTTGTGTTTTCAGCTCTTTCAGTTCATCTGGTGCCATTCTATATGGCCTCTTGGAGACAGGTGCCGTGCCTGGAACAAGGTCTATTCTGAACTCTACATCCCTATCTGGTGGTAGTCCGGGCAGCTCTTCTGGAAACACATCTGGATACTCACAAGCTACAGGGATTTTTGCAAGTGCTTGTGCTTCAGTCTGAGTTTCGGCAACATTAACCGTGTGAGACACGTGCTTGTGAAGTGGCACATGAATGATCACACCGGTCCCATTGCTGGAGCGCAACTGAACGGTCCTGCTCCCAACATCTATCATCGCCTTGTGTTGTTTTAGCCATTCCATACCAAGAATAACATCAATCCCTAGTTGTGGAAGTACTATAGGACTGATAAACAAACTTTCTTTGCCTACTTCCAGACACAAGTCCCTCACTATGTGATTGGTACTGATAGATGACCCGGCAGCTGTGATGTGGTATCTCTGTTTCAGCTCTATAATTTCATACCCGTGCTTCAGTGCATATGCTTGGCTGATGAATGAAAAAGTCGCTCCAGAATCAAACAAAACAACCGTAGGGTGGTCATTGACAAGAAATGTGCCTGCCAAGACTGGTTCACCCTCCGGAACTTGCTCAAGCTGGCTGTAGTGCAGTTGGCCCATCTTTGGGGCTGATTTCTTCCCTTTGCCCATAGGCACTGATCCTGGAGTCTTTTGGTGCGAGTGACAGGTGCGACTGAAATGTCCGGCCTTCCCACATTTGAAGCAGGTATAGCCGGTGCTTGATTTGGTTGGTGGCATTGGAGCAGGTGGGGAAGGTGGTGCACTGTAAAATGACATGGGTTGTTCTGCCCCACTGTATTGTTCTTGTTGCGGAGGCTCTTCTAGGTAGTATATGTGCGTTGGGAATTGATACTCAACCCGTGGCCGCTGAGATGGACTCGATGGAGGTGTACTGGCAAGTCTTTTCTTCTGCTGGTCCTCATGGGCCTGACGGAGGCGATGCTCCATGTCGATGGCGACATCCACCAACTCATTGAAGGTGTCATAGCTGCGTCCCAAGTGAGTCAGCAGAGTGGGATCGAATCCATCCAACAGACGGGTAGCCCTCCGTGGGCCAGTGTTGACGTCTTCCGGGGAGTACTGGGACAAGCGGATGAAAGCTTGCACATATTCGAGTACCGACATGTCCCCTTGTCGTAGTGCACGAAATTCTCTTTGTTTGAGCTCGATGAGACTAGGCGGGAGGTAGTGAGCCCGAAAAGCCGCACGGAACTCATCCCACGTGACCTGGTGCCCGGCTGGTTGCATTGCCAGGAATGAAGCACACCAGGCCCCCGAGGGACCATGCAGACATTGCGCTGCAAAGCGAGCCTTCTGTTGCTCACTGAGGTGAGGCAGTAGACTGAACTTGGACTCGATGATCCGAAGCCAGTCATCAGCATCCAATGGATCTGGGGCAGTGGTGAAGATGGGTGGTTGTAGCGCCGCAAAGTCAGTGTAGCTGATCTCTTGCGGGTCGCGCCGTTGTTTCTCTTGAGCTATCAAGTCGATGAGTTGCTGAGCGACCTGAGTGGCCAACTCAGAAGGAGATGGTGCTCCATGAGCAGCCCCCTGAGCAGATGTCTCTGGTGGGGTGACCATCTGCAGAAATAAAGCCAGTCGAGTTTAGTCCAAGAGCTTTTGTGCAGCCGATGCGGTGATAAAAAGGTCATAACTCCATAACTACATGCGGGATGCATGAAAGCATGTAAGTGAATAGAAAAACTGGATGGCACATAAAGTGTTATCAAACATCTTATAGGTCTGGATAAATGAATCTGCTAATGGGAACTCGGGCGCAGTTTTAGATGCTAGTCAATACTTCTGAGTTTTCGTCGATATGGTTGTCAAGACGATCGATTTGGATGGATGTCCAATTATGGAAGTTCTCTAATGACTAGTCCTTTATTCCTTTGGTATGTAACTAGCTCTAATATCAAATTTCTCACGAATTGGGTGAGGGATGCAACTTCATTCAGGTGTTGCTTCTGACCGTGGTCGTTCGGGTTATCGTGGGGAAACTCCTCTTTGTAAAATTACTTGTATTATGAGAGTGAAATGTGCAGGAAGTTTGTTTAGGTCACGATTTATCCCATTTGCCTTTTTGTAGTATCCCCAAAACGATAGCAAAGATACATGATGCATGATTCGTCCTATTCGGTCTCACATCCCACATCCTATGTATTATATATATAGCTAGCGATAATTCGGTGACATATATGCACGTCTCTCTCTAATGCAACTAACCGTTCTCTAGTCGTTCTTAGTTTCGCACGTGGTTAGCGTACCTGCAGAAGAATGCATGCTCATACATTACCACCTAATGTGGCATCCACGCGTGACCGCTGCGTGGACAACGTAGGTGGGCCGATGCACCTTTTCCTCAAAGCCTGACTTTCCACCAGTACTGGGGATTGTCGAGAAAAAGGTGGATCCCAAAACCGAATATAAGTGTGGTGGGTATGAAAGCCTCAAACATGCCCACCACCCTTAAAGAGCTTGTACTACGGGGCATGAATGCAGGGTTCACAACAGTTCGCAAATCCCAATAGCTTCCTCCAGTACTGGGGACAGCTATGGCCGAAAAAGTTGCTTCCCAAAGCGCCGAATATGCATATGAGTTCTATCTAGGTCAAAATGTCAGTGATGTCCCCTGGATAACACTAACATCCTTATACGGGCATAGCGTATACTCTCATTTTTTGAATTACTTGAGAAGAGCTTTCGAAAATAGTTTTGTAAAACAAAACTTGATGACATAATTGTTGTCTGTGTTTGATCGGCTCTGATACCAGCTGTGGCGGAACCGCCCTGCTTAATCCAGACTAAGCACACCTGCCACCTCTGGCTCACAGTGCACTTAGGCCGGACTAAACCCGGTAGTCCGTCGAGAGTACTACAGCTCTCGATAACACCAAATCCCAGAGGAACCGACATCAAACACATCCGACTCTCGAAGGAGCCACAACAATTACATCATCACAGGCAGTTGAAATAGACAATAATAGAATTAATTTACAACTCAATTGTATGAAATCAAATACATTTTCAAATATAGCGGAAGCGAATTCAGAGTATATATAAATATAGCGGAAGCGTTTTCAAAACATCTCGCAGCGGAATAATATACTTGAGTAGTCTTCAGGAAGAGATGACAAGGCGAATAGCACCGAGCCCACCGGTACTACCACCTCCAACACAGTTGTCCAGCTATCGTCGGTACCTGTAATCCAAAAGTGGGGGCAAACCCTGAGTACTAATTACTCAGTAGGACTTAATGGACGGGGCTTACGGCTGACGCAGAGCATGCTTACTAATCATGTGGATCCTTAGCTGTTGATTCTTAAACAAGGTCATGTTGATATCAGATAGCAGGATTTGACAGCTGCTATCCACTATTCATAAATAGTCATTTTATCATAAGGTAAATACTTGCATGAAAAGTAAAACATGAAAACATGTCCTGTCCCAAGATTCACAGCGCTTCCATCCAACCCCTTGGGAGTAGCCGTCTCAGGAGCGATACCACGGTACGTCGGGTCAGCCCTCCCTCGACCTCAAAGCATCTCCCAAGTCCATCGACCTCCAACCGGTGGATGGGCAACACCCTGAATAGTAGGACAGATCATACACATCCAAGCATGTTGTATTCAAAGCGTGACTTTATAAACAGTATGTTCCAATTATTACTACGTTGCCCGTGTGCGATATTGGCATTCTCACACCTGGTGAGCATCAGCGATTCGAATCGATTTGTTAATTCCCGGGAACAACTAACAATGCCAGGGGTATATGCTTACTAGCCCTCGCGTTCCCACATATAGCCCCCATCTCCACTTGTCCCATCCCAAGTTCGATTCCAACCCGCCATTCCCCAGGTTTAGCCCCCGTGGAGCGTTACCTCGGCCGCACCGGGTCCAGCCCTCCACGAGTCTACACCCCAAGCGCCCCTGGGACCGATGGTAGGACCAAGTCTCTGTTCTTCGGATGGCACAAGTAAGACTTTCACCGGTCCATTATCCCGGATAAGCACCTTAGCAATATTATGCCGATCAGCAGGCGAACAGCGAACGGGCCTTATGCGACTCGGGCGGAGTCCAGTGCACAATATCATAAACCATGAGTAATTCATAAAATCTCCGCCCGATCTCCATTTACATCAGAAACATATATAACAACTTACCTCAGGGAGATTTCTGTAAGTTTTGAAATCACCTACGCGACGAGTGACTCCACTCACCCGTGTCTACTCGTACCTAGCATTACTAGGCACTCGTCCTACGAACTCTAGGTGTAGGTTCTAGGGCCAGGGCGGCCAGGATATCTAATGCAGTTGGTTTCAAACAACTCCTAATGCAGATGCGTAATCATCAAACAATATAGTATTTGCTGGGAGAAATCATGGTCCTGCCTACCTTCGATTGATCTTAAGAAAACCAACAAACTAAACTAGGTTAGTTTGCCGGGTTGTGAGGCTTTGCCCCAGGCAACCCCTTGAAGCAGGGACGGATTTAATCAGCGATCCTCCGTCTTCTTGCTCCGGATATAGCCTGTTGTCCGTTTCCTTGATCGCTGGTTTCTCCGGTGTTGATAGCTCTTTGCACGCGGGGTCTATATGCATGATAAAATGCAAGTGAGTGCTAGAGAATGTAAATGCAGGCATATGATACAGGTTATATGCATGACATAGTGCAACTATGAGTGCAACGAATTGCGAATGTATGCATGAGGTGTCAATGAAATATAAGGCACGATCAAGTAGCTTGTGAAGAATGGGTTCGGGTACTCTTAGTTTAAACACACCCCATAACAAGAAAACTTAACGACTTTGCTAAGAAATCATACAGTCCATCACTAAGAAATCGTACAAACCCTCACTACATTTTATCCTTGAAGTTATTAGAAATAATAGTTCTATATGTGTACACAGTCCCTATCAAATGAAGTGAACATATACATGCAAATTAATGGACACGCTACCATTATGAATAAAATGCACTCATAAGTTCATGTAGTTAGAAAGCTCCAATCGATTTCAAATCTTTACCACACGCAGCAACATACTCCATAACGCTACTAGATTTTTCCCATAATTTTATTAGCAGTTTAAATACACTTTTCCCTATTTTCTTTTTCAACTAGTAGCATTTTATTATTTTCAATTCAGCAGCTTAAACATGCATGCACAACCTCATATTCTGCCAGTGAGTTACTCATACTATGTGAAGTGCATGAAAAATACTAAAGGTCATATTTGAGCATATTTTATATAGTCTTCCTTGTCCAAGTTAAATAAATACACAAATCACATGCATAAGGGCAAAACAGTAATTAAACAGTCAATGCTAGTGTCACAAAAAAAAATCACACAGTAACTAAATGTCATAACAAAGCTACTGTCCAAATTTCATAATTTTTGGAGTTCATTTGGTACACTTTTACCATTTATTTACCTACACCATGCATGCACTAAACCAGGGGCAAAACAGTCTTTTCACACATCCACATCATACCTATCCTGTAGATCTACTCACAAGGGGTCCATAGCCACTGAGTTTGTCCATTTTGGATTTTTATTTTAATTGTTATGATTTTTCAAAGTTTCAGCCGAAATAACTAAAAATAAATGGAAAAACATTAGATCCAGGGACTCATACGTAATTAACCGTAGATAACAGGGGTTAAACCGTAAGATTTGTGAGACTCAGTGTACAGCGCGCTGGATCTAACCGCGAAACGCCGAAAGCCCGGGGTTAAATCTGCAAAATGCGACGGCTCGGGTTAAACTGTGAAACCCTAATAGATCTAGGGGTGTATTCATAAGTTATTCAAGACTCAATCAACAGTGATAAAATATGCCATAAACGGAAGGACTTTTCTGCAAAAACCGACTCGTCTTCTACCTTCGGCCGGGGGAGGGGACGAACGCGCGGCGGCGGCTCGCGTTCCCGCGCTCGGTGCGGCACGCAGAAGCTTAGGCTTGGAGCCGACGAGGTCGCCGGAGGTACCCCTGGTCACGGGGTTCGTTTCCCCCTTGATCTCGTCGCGCGAGGTGGAGAGGAGAGGCGGTGCGAGGCCGGTGAACCGAGCGGCGACGGCGCACGGGGCTCGTGGCGGCCGGGGCTCGACCTCGCAGCTCCGGCGATGGGAAGGGGAGCGGAGGGGTGCTTCGGCTGCGCGACGGTGTGGCGAGTCCGGCGGTGGAGTCGTGGAGGCTAGGGGAGGGCCCGAGGGTGGTCCTCCGCGGTGAGGGGTCGGCAGCGATGGCGGCCGCGGTGGTGCGCGCGTGGGGAGAGGGGCTAGGAGCGATTGCGGGGCACGAGATCTACCCCGGAGGGTGGAGGGAGGCGAGGGGCGTGCGGGGCGCGCGTCGGACGGGGAGGAGGCGGCCCGAGGCGGCGGCGGGGTGAGCTCGCCGCGGGAGCTCCAATGGCGGGCGACGGTGGGAAACAGAGGGAGTGAGGGCGCGCTCGGTGGAGCGGTAAGAGGAGGAGTGGGGCGGGGAGTGGAGGAGTGGGGGGCGCGCATCCGGCCGGGGTGCCGTCCAGGTGCGGGCGGGGCGCGGGGCGCGGCGTCGGCCGGCGCGGCCACGCGCGGCGCGGGCAGGCTGCGGCCGCCGCGTGCGCGTCGCGGAGAGGAGGAGGAGGCCGGTGGGGAAAGGGAGGACGCGGTCCAGTGGACCGGGCGGTTGACAGGTGGGCCCGAGGTGAGAAAGAGAGAGAGGTGGTCCACGGACCGAGTGTACGCAGCGAAAAGAACGGTGGGACCCACCGTCTGCCGGTTCCGAAACCCGCGGGCGGGAATCCGTCCGGTGGGGCCCGCTGTCAGTGAGTGAGGAAGAGGAAAAAAAAATTCCGAAAATGGAAAAATCCCAGTTTGACCAGGGAATAGGTTTCTGAACTTTGCCTATTTGACCAACCTAGGAGCCGAATTTGACAAAACCCCAATTGGATGAAGTGTTCTAAATTTGTTCATCTACCTTTCCCTCATAAACTTGTATATCATGTTATATTCAAAAGTTTGGTGTAAATTTGAAATTTATCTGCTGACCAAGGTTTGACCAACAAAACCCTCCAGCTTGTAAATTTTAAAAGTCTATTTTATAGGCACTTTCACAAAAGGAGTTTTATACCAATGTTGTTTAGAATTTCATGATCTACAACTTTCTCAATACCAGCATTGCAAGATTTTGGGTTTAAGATCAAGAAAATTTAAAATTACTAAACTGGTCAGGTTTGGACAGATTTCTCATGTTAACAGAAAAAGCCCCAAAACTCTATGCAAACCTTCATGCATGTCAAAGCACCAATTACCAAAGTTGTTCACAACAAAATTGTCTACAAGTTTGTCAATACGAGTTTCACCTATATCACTATAGAACTAAAGTTATAGGCATAATCACAGAGACGTATCTGTAGAAAACAGGTTTCAACAATTTGCACCTCAACCAAATTTTGAACTAGGGCTCAAATGCATGTCATTGCATGATGTATTATGATGAATGTTGCATGTATGATGAACGATTATGCACTTGAGATGCCGGAGCATCACAGACCCGACGTACAGGGGCATCGCTCCTGAGACGGCTACTCCCAAGAGTTCGACGGGGGCTCTATGAATTTTGGGACGGGGCATGCGTTCATGTTTTATTTTTCTGCAAGCTTTTCCCCTGTGATATTGTTGATAATCATAACTAAGGGGTAGCAGTAGTCAAATCCTGCTATCTTATGATAACATGTTTTAAATAAAAAAAATCAATGGCTAAGGACCCACTTCTAGTAAGCTTATGCGGGTTAGAAGTCAGTCCACCAAAAGCCTTGCATAATCTCGAATATGTCGGGCTGAAACCGCCCACGGGTAAGTCCTACGAGTTCCCCACGAACTCACCGTTTGTTGTTGATATTTTTCTTTTAGGTGCACATCAGATTATGATCAAGGATGACTACGGTGGGCTCGAGGTCATACTTGATGTTTACTTTCCGCTGCACGTTACATCTTTGTAACGATATGTAATCCGCTGCGAGGTTTATTTTAACGTTCTTTTTCACTACCTTGTACTCCTTTTGAGCAAAAGTATTTGTAATCAATCGAATTATGTTTGTATGAAATGGTGGGTTGTTGTAATTGTTGCGGTTCTTCCGAGAGCTTAACGTGTGTGATGTCGGCATCCCTGGGAGATGGTTTCATCGAGTGCCCTTCTGGGTAGCTCGACGGACTACCGAGTTTAGTTCGGTCTAAGTGCACTGTGGGCCAGTGGTGGCAGGTGTACTTAGCCCGTATTAAATCGGCGGTTCCGCCACAGCTGGTATCAGAGCCGATCATGCACGAGCAACAATTATAACAACTTCGTTTTGATTTCAAAAGCCTATTTTCCAAATCTTTTCAGAGTATTTGCGAAAATGAGAGATATCGCGTATATGCCCATTATAAGGATGTTAGGAGATATCAGGTGACATCACTAACATTCTGACCTAGATAGAATTCATATGCATTTTGGGCGCTTTGAGAAGCAACTATTCGGCCATAGCTATCCCCAGTACTGGTGGAAGCTATTGGGTTTTGCGGACAGTTGTAATCTCTGCATTCATGCTGTATAAGTAAAAGCTCTTTAAGGGTGGTGGGCATGTTTGAGGCTTTCATACCCACCACACTTACATTCGGTTTTTGGGATCCACCTTTTTCTCGACAATCCCCAGTACTGGTGGAAAGTCAGGCTTTGAGGAAAAGGTGCAGCGGCCCACCAACGTTGTCCACGCAGCGGTCACGCGTGGATGCCACACTATGTGGTAATGTATGAGCATGCATTCTTCTGCAGGTACACTAACCACGTGCGAAAATTAAGAACGACTAGAGAACGACTAGTTGCACTAGAGAGAGACGTGCATGTATGTCACCGAATATCGCTAGTTGTATACTTAGAAAGTGTGAGGTGAGACCGGATAGGACGGGCATACATCATTCCATCTCATCTCATATGCCTTACTTGTTTTGCTTGAAAATAACTAGATTTCTTACTGCATCTATAAGTATAATTGTTGGGTAGTAGCATTTTACATATGAATCCTGTCTGCGGTTTTAAGATGCATTTCAAACTACGAATAAAATCAACAGAAACTTATTATAAGAACCTAGTAGTACAAGAAATTTCTAAACAACTTATGTATAGATTACTTGCTCTGAAAGTAAATACGAGCGAGGGTACCAGTTTAGGGCGTGTCCTATGTCCATTTTAAAACAAGTATTATATATAAAAGTTGTAGTGCAAAAATTTCAACCAACAAATTGATCTATAACGACCCTTCGGCAAAATACTCTGGACATTAACTTACAACCATTTTAAGTCCAAGCTTACATCTAGGTAGCAAGTACGAAATTTAGAAGATGAAGTTCGGGACGTAACTTAATTGGCACATGAATACAAATTGCCTTATGACCACATTTGGCCTTCGAAACTATCAAATTGACAGGAGCCTTATTCTTCCTGCTACAGATGTCGCAACCCTCGACACCGCCTTTCGACTTATGTCCTGGCCACCATGAATCCAGGACAGCTAAAACCATAATACCTAAAGGCAGCATGAAGAGAAAAGCGGGAGAGCCCTCCACCGATGCAGCTTCGGTTCAACACCTGCGACCTGGGATGGTTCTGTTAAAAGGATTTGTCAAGCCTGAAGATCAAATCGGGATGGTTCGTATATGTCGACAACTGGGTAAGGGCCCAGGAGGATTTTATAGACCTAGCTACAAAAACGGTGCCAAGCTGAATTTATGGATGATGTCTCTAGGAAAGAACTAGGATCTGACTACTCGCTCGTATGGACCAACACGTCCCTTCGATGGAGCACAAGCCCCGACAATACCAGATGCTTTCAAGATGATTGCTCAAACTGCGAACTCCACTGCAAGCGAGTTTCCTCAAATTAACCCGGACATATGCATCGTCAACTACTACACCAACTTCGGGAAGCTCGGACTTCACCAAGACAAGGACGAGTCAGAGAGTAGCCTTACCAAAGGTTTACCTTTCATATCCATCTCCATAGGAGACACCGCCGAGTTCATGTTCGGTGACACGAGAGACAAGGACCAAGCGACCAAGATCAACCTCGAATCTGGTGACGTTCTCATACTCGGTGGAGAGTCAAGATTGTTATTTCATGGAGTTTCCCACGTGAAGACCAACACTACACCAACTTGGTTGAAGGAATCAACAGGCCTTCGTCCTGGACGCATCAATCTTACGTTTAGGCAGTATTAGCTAGATACTAGTTGGTGTGCTAGCAGTCATCGCAAACTGTGTAATAAGAGGAGGTTGACTCTCATAACCCTCGAGTCTCCCATGTATCCAGCTCCTTGCAGTCGGCATATGTCCCACCCTCATGGCTAATGTAACTCTATTTTCAATGGAGCATTCTAAACTCTTGTAGTTCTCACGTTTCACGCTTTTGTCACTCGGGCACTTCAGTCCCTGGAATCCATGACACTTTTGTTGTGGTTACCTCGTGCCTGATTGAAATAAGTCTGATGAGTTATACCTCCGAAAACATTATGCTATGGCGTGTAAAACTCCTTGTCTATGTCTTTCTATAATCCTGTGTTATTCGCATATCCCCTGAAGTTGGAAAGAAATACCGCACTTGATGGGGTGTCTACCCGAGTAGTCTATGGTGCCGCGACGGAACCTAAGGTCCTGTGTGCTAGGGGCGCGCAGGTATCAAGACATGCAAAGGCATGACACCGCTGCATTTGTGGAACATTCCTATCCAACTCCTAACCCCTTGTGGACCTCTATACATCTCATTCGTGGAGATAATTTACTCTAATTCCACTGCCACCTTGTATCATTTCATTGCTTTGTTTCACCTTGCCCTTCGTGGTCTGTGGGGGAAAGATCCACCCTAACCCCACTATCGTTCACACCTTTCTCTTGCCTTGTTGAACCATGTTCTTCTCGATCCGTGAGACGAGCCAAATCTATGGCTCCACCCGTCCACATCTTTTCATTGACTTTGTTTATCCTTGCTGGTCATGCTTCACGGGGATGAGCAATTCTATTCTACACGATACCTTCACAACCATTGGTCCAAATCTCGGATTTCTCTGCGCTCACCCTGATCTTCGTTAACATCTTGTATGTGTGGAAATGCTTGATCTCATTCCCACTGTCTTACTACGTCATTCCATTTCTTTTTCCAACTTGCCCTCTCTAAATTGTGGAGACAGTCAAACTCTGTTTCCGCTGCTTCCTATTACGTTCCTTTCTAGAATATATTGAACCTTATCTTCTGAAGGGGAACTTCGGCACCATCCGCCGCGCTAAGCTTTTTGTTCTCGGCCAGTGTTTTGATCATATCGTCCTTTGCAAGAAGTTGCTTCGTTCTTCTTTGAAAATCATCTTCAGTTAAGCTTACTAACACTGGCTATTGTTTCGTTAGTAAGCGCACATCATATGCCTATACTTCTCTTGGTCAGTCTTGATCAATGCTATGAAATCATACAAACCATCGCCTTGTCTAGGTGAATATGTCCTATTCTCTTTCCGCGGCATCTTTCCCGAAACAATGAGTAGAATGTGCTATGTATCCCCACATCTTACTCTTTGATGAATGTTCGGGTTTAATATCTTATATGTGTACACAGTCCCTATCGAATGAAGTGAATGTGTCTCTCAAAAGCACATCCAATGATTACCCATTGAATCCCAAGAGTCATCGTGGTTCGGTCTTCCGATTGTGTACACTTTGCTTCCGATTGTTCTAAGACCTATATATTCATCACGTTTCTAAATCTTTGTGTCAAAGTCAGGGAGTAACCCTGTCCCATTATTCAAGTAAATCACTGTCGTTTTCGCGTCGGCCACACCGTCTTTGTGGTTTGTCCATTCGCTCTCATATAAACAACGACTTGCCGGGCACCTGGGAAAGACCACCTTAGAAGTATTCAAAGCTTTGTAACTAACTTGTGTTAAGGAGGCACTAACCATTCGCGAGCCAGTTAACAAAGCAAGTTGGTGAAGGATTAAGGTCACCATGTGTGACAGAAGCACACAAATCACGACGCCGAAACCATTTACCCTCCGCGGTAAGCCGTAGAACCCCGCTTCCTCCAAATCTCGGGACGAGATTTCTTTAAGGGGGGTGGGTTGTGATGCCCCTGGCATCTCAGAAGCCGTACACACAATTATACGTAAACTAATGATGAATTAAAACTAAATCATGCTTAAGAGACTAATGAGGGATTGGTAGATAAACCACTAGGTCAAAATTTCTCAAATCTGAAATTTTAGCTCATCCCCAAAGTTGATTCTGAAATTACTTTTGAATTCACTATACAACTTTACATTCCCCCTTTCTATGAAATGGAATTGAACTTTTTACCTTTCAAATGCACCTATTGTGGAAGTGATTGGCCTTCATTTGATACTTCAAAAGTTGAAAACAAGAAAAGCTTTACTTAGAGTAAATCTGCTGTTTTACCCAAAATCCTAAACAAGATTAGGGTTGTATTTCAAAATATGTTGTGATTTAGAGGAGGATCATATTAACAAAGTTGTAGGTAATGATCCAGGAAACAACTTTGTCAATATGAGTCTGGTCATAATATGAATTCAAATTGGTCTTAACAAACAAATTTTGTCAGCCCAGAAACACACCCCTACTCTGTCCAGTTTGGTAATTTGAAATTTTCTCCAACTTAAATTCATTTTCATGACATGCCCTAGTGGAATGAAATGTAGATTAGTAAATTCCCAACAAAAGTGTCAATAAGCTCATTGAGTGGAAGTGGACATAAATTGGACTTTTACAATTTATAAACAACCCTGGTCTGTAGGCCAACTGAAATTTGAGAGCTAAATTCAAATGAAATTCATATTTCTATACACTTTTAGGTTTTGAGCCTTTTGAAAAAGTTGTAGAGATCAAAGAGAGGAATATTTCATCCAATTACGACTTTCCCAAATTCGGTCTCTAAATAGGTCAAAATGGCAATTTACAAGAAGGGAGAAAACACAAATAAATTTGTAATTACTCTGAGTCTATGGCAGGTGGGGCCCACCCGTCAGGGTCGCCTTCCACCTCGGTACGACGCCCGCCGCGTGGGCGGCCGGCGTACAGGGAGCGCGCCGCGCCGCGGATCGACGCCCCCACCGCGCCTCGGCCTCCTCACCCGACGCGCACCCGCGGTTTTCTCCACCCGCCCCCTCGCCCTCGCCCACGCCCTCGCCCTCGCTCTCCCTCTGCCCTCTCCCTGCGCAGCGCCATGGCCACCATGGCCATAGCTCGGCGTGAGCTCGCGTCTCCGCCGCTCCACTGCCTCCCTGCGCCCTAGACCCTCACCAACGCATCCGCCGCGACCCGGCGCACCCACCCCGCTAGGCCTTGCCGCCGTTCCTCTCCCCTCGGAGTAGATCGGGCCGCCGCGCCGGGCGCCGCGCGCCACGGTCACCATGGCCGGCCCGCGGCGAGCTCGGGCCAATCACCCCTCCGGTGATCCTCGTGCCTAGCCGACCGGCGCCCCACGCTCGCCCCGACTCCCTCCACCTAAGCCCCAAGCCCTAGGCCGCCGCCGTCGGCCCTAGCCCCTTTCCCCACGCGCGACGCCGCGCGCCGCCCCGACGCACCCGCGCCACCCACGGGCTCGTCGCGGAGAACCCCTTTCGGGCCACCACCGCGCCTCCACTCCACCACCGCCGGCTTCGCCATCCCGCCGCGCACCTCACGAGCCCACCCTCGCCGCCTCTCGGTGCCCGAGCTGCCGGAATCGGGGCCGCGCCACCGCCTCCGCGCGCCGTCGCGCCGCGCCGGTTCACCGCCGCCGCGCCGCCTCCCCACTCCACCCCGGGCGACGATATCTAGAGGGAAAGATAGCCCGTGGTCGGGAACACCTCCGGCCGCCGCATCGGCTCCAAGACGCCGCCCCTACGCGCCGGCGCAAGCGTCGGAACGCCGAGCCGCGCGCCGTGTTCCACCCCGACGCGAGGAAGAAGAAGACCTCGCATTTTTGTGAATAACCCCCTGCAGTTTTGGTAATTTCCGTCCCGATTTCTGTACTATGCACTGAGTCTTGAGAACCTTACAGTCTAGCCCTTAGAGGTTATAGTTAATTACGTATAGGTCCCGGATCTAGGGTTAATATGTATTATTTCGGTTTTGAACTTTGAAAAATCATATAAAATCACAGAAAAATCCAAAATGGACAAACTAAGTTGCATTAGACTCCTCTTGAATAGATCTATCGAATGGGTATGATGTGGATGAGTGAAATGACCATTTTACCCTCGGTTTTGTGCATGTATGTAAAAGGAAAATAAATAAAAAAAGTGATCTAGATAAACTTCTAAAATGGTAAAACTGAGTCAGTAGGCTTTGTAGCACATGAGAACACTATGACAAACTTTATGGCCATAGTGCTTGCTGTTATGTGAGGCTTTGCCATTATATTTGCATAATGTGCCTTTTTATTAACTAAAAAGTGAACACCATGCAAAACCTGCTAGAATGAGTCATCTGGTATTTTTCCTATGCACTAGATAACTGATAAGAGTCACTGGTAAAATATGAGATTGTGCATGTCAAGTTTGAGTGGTGTTTTGAAATGGACAAAGTGCCACTAGCTAGGAAAGAAAATAGGAAGAAGTGGGGTTAAATGGCTAGGAAAATTTCAGGAGAACTTTGGTAGCTTGTACATGATACATAGGACTCAGAAAGTATATATGTGCATGTTTAAACCACTGTTTTGTATTAGGTAAACTCTTTTGCTAATTACACTCTAAGAGTAAGCTAGTTTAGTTAATATGATTAGTTGAGCTAGCTTTAGGTGATGGTTTATACGATTTCTTAAAAGATGGCATGCAGGATTTCCTAGGAGAGTAGGAATGCCTTCCTCGGGAGGTAGACCTTAAATAAGAAGGCTTGTTTACTTTGACATGTAGTATCCACCGTGGGTTACTTTTCTACTACACTCTATCCTGCATTGCATCCTTACACTCATTTGCATATCTGGCATGCATATAGACCACGGGATCGAGGAGCCGACGCAGGATCTACCGTTGATCGAGAAGCCAGACGACAAGTGGAACCCGAAGCAAGAAGACGACGTGTCGCTAAGTTGGCCGTCCCTGTAACAAGGGGTTGCCTGGGGCACAGCCTCACAACCCGGCAAACTAACAGTAGTTTAGTTTGTTCAAGTTGTCAACAACAAAGGTAGGCCCCTTAGGCATTTTCACCTATCTAGGGAGTCTCATCACCCTATTCTTGTTTGTGCATTACGTTTAGGGATTTTATGAAACCCCACATGCATAAATCCTTGATGCCCAAAGTAGAAAGGATAAAACGAAGTCTATGCTTAGCCCTGCTTAGACGGTAGAAGACGAGTGAAGGTATTCACTCGCGAGATGATAGGGCCTACAAATGTTTTTACAAAACCTTGGAATCGAAAGGAAATCTGTTATGACTTGATGATAAGTTGAGACCGGGCGGAGATATGGTTTGATATGATGAGATTGTGATAATGTGTTGGTGGACTCCGCCCGAGTCGATTAAGGCCCGTCCGCTGTTCGCCTGCTGATTGGCATAACATTGCTAGAGTGCTTATCCGGTATATGGGGCCGGTGAAACCTTACTTGTGCCATCCGGAGGACAGAAACACGTTTCTACCCACTGGTTGAGAGGAATGTGGTTCGGGGGAGCTTGGTACTCATGACGGGGAGACCGGGATGCCGGCAGGCTCGTCATGGGGGCACAACCCGGAGGTCAGGCGGGAGTGAATCGAACTTGGGATGGGACAAGTGGAGGCGGGGGACCATATGTGGGAAAACCGTCGTGTGAGTAAGCATATGGGCCTCTGGCATTTTTAGTTATTTCCGGGAATTAAAAATCGATTCGAATCGCTGATGCTCACCAGGTGTGAGAATGCCAAATATCACTGCCGGGCAACGTAGTAACAACTTAAATACTTTATGCTTATATTCATGTTTTATATACAATATGCTTGGATAAGTATGATCCGTCCGACTATTCATAGTGCTGCCCATCCACTGAGAGGAGGTTGATGCATTTGGGAGATGCTTTGAGGTCGAGGGAGAGATGACCCGACGTACAGGGGCATCGCTCCTGAGACGGCTACTCCCAAGAGTTCGACGGGGGCTCTATGAATTTTGGGACGGGGCATGCGTTCATGTTTTATTTTTCTGCAAGCTTTTCCCGTGTGATATTGTTGATAATCATAACTAAGGGGTAGCAGTAGTCAAATCCTGCTATCTTATGATAACATGTTTTAAATAAAAAAAATCAATGGCTAAGGACCCACTTCTAGTAAGCTTATGCGGGTTAGAAGTCAGTCCACCAAAAGCCTTGCATAATCTCGAATATGTCGGGCTGAAACCGCCCACGGGTAAGTCCTACGAGTTCCCCACGAACTCACCGTTTGTTGTTGATATTTTTCTTTTAGGTGCACATCAGATTATGATCAAGGATGACTACGGTGGGCTCGAGGTCATACTTGATGTTTACTTTCCGCTGCACGTTACATCTTTGTAACGATATGTAATCCGCTGCGAGGTTTATTTTAACGTTCTTTTTCACTACCTTGTACTCCTTTTGAGCAAAAGTATTTGTAATCAATCGAATTATGTTTGTATGAAATGGTGGGTTGTTGTAATTGTTGCGGCTCTTCCGAGAGCTTAACGTGTGTGATGTCGGCATCCCTGGGAGATGGTTTCATCGAGTGCCCTTCTGGGTAGCTCGACGGACTACCGAGTTTAGTTCGGTCTAAGTGCACTGTGGGCCAGTGGTGGCAGGTGTACTTAGCCCGTATTAAATCGGCGGTTCCGCCACATACAATCACCAAGAATCGAACCCATGACTTCATACCTCACATGATGCCTCCTTACCATTAGACTACAATATCACATATGAGTATTTAAGTGATGCACTCTTTTTGTATTTACCGTTAATGAATTTTATTTTTTCAATATCGTGTCAAATAACGTCTTTGTGTGTTTATAAACACGTTTGTCTAATACGGTTTATAGTGCGTCTCCATGCTATTGACGGTTGAAAGCATGTCTAAATTCGTGTTATATTAAGATATTTTTAAGTTGTATCAAAAAGCATATTTACATGCATATGCATGTTTGTTTGACATGTTTGGTATCGTCTCTGGATGCTATTGATGGTTTATAGCGTGGTTAACTACATGTCATATTAAGATGTTTTAAATAATATAACAAGTGTCACTTTATATCTTTGTATACTCTAACCGTGTCTAACATCGTGTCAATTTGAGACATTCTAAAAAACGTGTCAAAAATCATCTTTACGGGTTTTGTGCAGTGACGCTTTAGCCAGCGTTGCTACCAAAACGTATCTACAAGACCATTTTCTTATAGTGAGCGCCCCCGTTTCCTCTAGCTTACTATGATCTACCCACATTGTGGCAAGATATGCTCCCTTCCCGCAAGGTTTGCTCCCTCACAGGCATACATCTAGTAAGCACCGTGTTGTTGGGAGCCTTGCTATCACACGGACTGCGGAGATTTGGCCAGCGTTCGAGCTTTGTCTACATAAAGGTGACCAGAGTCGCGATGTCGGACGGATGTCTTAACGGAGTTCACACCACTCCTCCACATCGCACCATTAGGCACCGGCTGTCAGGATCCGCGCCGTCGAACAGAGGTCACACCGGAATATTTGCATTTCGCCAACGAGAGCCAATGTATCGTCTATCTCGTCGAATGTCCGCTCGATTCAAATCAACACCAAGCTCCTTAGGTCTGTATTGGGATGTATATGTCAACTAGGTCTATGCCCATACGTTGCCACGGAAAAAAACATGGAATCCCAATACATACAGTACCGCAAAATCAAACAAAGTGCGACAATAGATATATACTACAGTATCGTTGTGGAACTGCCATTGGAGTCATACTATTTAACACTATCATACAATTTATCGGCAATAAAATAAAACTTCAAAGCTGAGAAACATGCGAAAGGAATTGCAACAACACAAATTAACACATTAATATAAAATGTATATGAAAGCGCATAAGAGCAACGCTAACTTTGGTCCAAAATGACCAATACAGATAGCAGAGGTACATTGAAATCACTGGGTAAACTTCAAAGCTGAGAAGCAGCACAAAAGCCATGTTACCCTCAACCACAGACACACGTATATCAACTAACCACCTCCCAAGTGAATATGCCGTAACATAATTAACCAGTGCAGCAGCAATGCAGCTCTAGTTCTTGGGTCTGACGTCCTTCAAAACATAGATCTGCTCCTCACCCACAACAGACCACGGTGACAATCAGATCCTTCCCCTCTGCAAATACATCTTTAATCTGTGCCTAGCAAAGAAAAACGAATGATACATATCAAAAAGGGTTTGCCGTAGCAACGCACAAGTGAAAGTATTTTTTTTATACACAACAGTAGTTTACTTAAAAGAAACCTAGCATTATGCGTGAAATGAAAAGCGTCAATACATTTGAGGCAGCTTCCTTGTTATTTTAAAATTTAATAAATACTACAAAGGAAACAGCCACATTTAGCATTTGTCTCTTCTTTTCCCATTCAGGCTGAGAAGAGGTTGATCCTGAATTTTTGCACCAAAGAGGCAGAGACTCCATAACGTGAAACTGAACATTCCTGATGTCTGATCCTATGCTTGGGCATTTTCCTAATTGAATGCGGTAGCCAATTTTTTTCTCGAATCATCCACTTTTAGCTGAACTAACAATGCAGAGCTCACAGCCTGTAGCTACATTTCTTCACTTGTCATATACTTTTAATCATACTTATCATGCAGATAACATCATGATATTTTGTTATTTCCAGGTTCGAAGTATGCTAGTAGAAATTTGCTGTGTAAAAGCTAAGAATTATCCAGCAACACAGCTATGTTTCAATGTAACCTTGCAGTTTTTTAAATCTCTACTATAAGAACAATTTAAAATATTATTCAACAAAGCATTATCAATGGCTACCATGTTTGAGACTTCAAGTATAAGCTTGTAGAAACCTGAATCTGGGAATAAGAAATAAATGTTGATGGCGTCACGGGTTTAGTCCTAGATTTTTTATGTCATGCTACTTTGGTCAATCAACAATTTAAGTATTTTTTTTCGACAAAGCATCAGAAATGGCTGTCAGGTTTCATCGTAAGCTTCCAGGTATCTAAATTTTATCAATAAACTGAAATGAACTTTACTAAAATGAAATTAATCTACACTCTACTTGTGTGACAGTAACCAAACCTATCTTTACTCAGGTTACTATTATCAGTGTGGTTTGGTAAAATGTACTGAATTTAGGATTAAGAGATCAAAATCTTGAGCTTGTCTTTACAATATCTCATACTATGTAGCATGCAGATAACAGCATCATATCATGTCATTTTCAGCTCTTGTCAACTATTTAACAGAGAACATATGCTCATTGTAGGTGCTCCCAACAGTCCATTAAATCACGGCAGACAAAGCATTCGCCTCACCATGAAGGCAGACAAAGAGATAGTGAAAGAGAAGACTGTCGATGGAGAACTCACTGTATCCTTGTCCTGTATCTGCTTCTGTCCTCTTTCTTTTTGGATTGCCTATCCTTATAATTTCTCTCTGTTAAAACAAAAAACACATGCATCAAAAATCAAAAGCTAGCCAAACTTTATTCCACATAACCTAGTGTACAGAATGTGTTTCTAAAGCAATAGGGTATTGTATTTTAATCTTCTAGGATTGTTTATTTAAGCTGATCTGCAGAATGTGTTTCAAAAACAGGAGGGCTCTCTACGATCCAAAAAAGATGAATAATTTGTTTACCAGCTCCATCAATTGAGAAATTTAGTCTAAAACCTAATCTAAATATATGCATTCATTTAGCAGGAGACAATACCTCGGCTATGGCGTTAGGACTTCGATTGTAGACAATATTCTTCGTATATACCCCATCATTTACCGTGGAGCTCTTTTCCTCCCTCTTCTGCTTCTTCTTCTTATTCTTAATATTATCATCAATAGCTGGGATGGCAAGGATCTTTATGTTTGTTCGAGCTGTAGCTCTCGATAGGGCAACATATAACTGGCCATGAGAGAACACTGGTTCAGGCAAGTACACACCAACGTGGGGAATAGTTTGACCCTGAGCCTTGTTAACCGTCATGGCAAAGCTAAGCCTTACAGGGAACTGCTTCCGCTTGAACTAGAAAGGGAACATCTCGTCATCGGAAGGACACAAGGGTATACGCGGAAGAAAATCCTCTTTCCAGCATGTTGGACTAGGACAATTTCTGCGTCGATGCTATTTTTTTGGAAACCACGGACCACCAGCCTTGTGCCATTGCAAAGTCCATTCGCAGGGTCTATGTTCCTAAGCAATATCACCGGACATCCAATCTTGAGCTTCAGGATGTGCGGAGGCAGGCCATTTGGGGTCAATGTGTTTAGGAACTCCGATGGGTAGTAGTTGTGGGGATCGTCCACCGCAGAGTCAAAGCTATGGTATACCATCTGCTCCCCTTCGAAATGACTGATCATTCTCATATTTATCATATCCACCCAATCGTTCCGCGTAGACAATATGGCTCTCGAAGTGATGTAACTCGGATTTGCTATATTTTCATCAAGCCTTGGAAAAATGTAGTCTATCAGCCTATCAAGATCGTTGTCGCTCCCAGTATATGGGACACAGACCTCGTCTGGAAGACGAATCTCGCCACTGCTATTCGTCTCCTCGATACCACCTCCGATTCTCAATAGATATTCCGCAAACCATGGATCGCTCTGTGCTCTCATGTTGCGTACCAGTTTTAGGTGAGTCATGGATTCCCAGAGGTAAGATTTCCGCAGCGATGCAGCCACTATCTGAGACCTTGTCCCCTTACGGACAACAGGTAGTACATGTCTGAAATCACCACCAAACACAATAGTCTTCCCACCAAACGGCAGTCTAGGCCGGTCCATTATGTCACGTAGGCTATTGTCAAGTGCCTCCACGGCCTGTCTCTTGGTCATTGAAGCCTCGTCCCAAATAATGAGAGACGCTTTCTGAAGCAACTTTGCAGTCCCACTCTGTTTTGTGAAACTACATACAGCGCCATCGTCAATAGCGAGGGGAATGTTGAAGCGTGAATGGGCAGTTCTTCCGCCAGGCATTATCGAAGCCGCAACCCCAGATGTGGCGGTTGCCACTGCAATCTTGTCCTGACTGCGTAGTGTCGCAAGCAGCGCCTTGTACAGAAAAGTTTTACCGGTGCCACCAGGACCATCCACAAAGAACACTCCGCCTTCGTCAGTGTCAACAGTAGATAGAATCTTGTCATAGGCAGTCTTCTGCTCTTCATTGAGGGAATCTTTGAGAGCCATGTCTTGCGTTGTTGGTTCGATAATCCTCTCCTCATATTCCTCTCTAACGGTGCCAACGGCATCGTCATATCTATCGATTATTTTTGGGAGAGGGTATGCATTTATGTCTTTCCCCATTGACTGTAACATGTTCCGAATATCAATCAAAACCATCTGTTGCACATGTGTTTGGCTCGTATTGCTTCGCTGATAGTCTTGTGACATAGCTTCCAGGTGTTTTTGCCAGAGTCCTTCTACATTTGTCGGCTCACAGTACACCAGAATTGTTGCAAATAGCCGACGTAGTGCAGAT
Organism: Paspalum notatum; assembly: GCA_022530915.1. NCBI lineage: Eukaryota > Viridiplantae > Streptophyta > Magnoliopsida > Poales > Poaceae > Paspalum > Paspalum notatum. The sequence goes on from CM039685.1 coordinate 45,758,322, forward strand.
GGCATTTGGTAAAGAGCAGCTTCAGTGAGACACTCATCTTGTGTGCTATCTGATTCGAGCAGATCCCTTCTCTCGGCCGCCTCACGAAAAGTCGCAAGCAGATCACCATCTACCGTCATTAGATCCTCATAGCAGGTAGCACTGGTCACGTGGTTTAGGAGAACACGAAGATAGTAGCGCTCTCCCTCGGCTGGATGAGCAGAGACAATTCTTCCGATCTGTCCACCAGTGTTTCGTTTCCTCCGTTGCCACACTTTACCCTGCTGCCAAGTGTAATACTCAGGGAAGTCACGGTACAGGATACCCCTAGCCTCCTCGTGTTGCCTATTCGCCTCGAAATAAGCTGTCAACATTGACCTATCAGCACCAGGACGGTTGACAACTCGGTTTATATGCTGACGCTCATGAAATGACACCATGTGCATGTTTGGAAGATGGAGTTGCAGCTGCTGCAATAGTGGAGAGTTCTGGCTCAGTTTAAAGCCATATATCCTCCACAGGGCTTCTGGAGGGGTCACCCACCTCGCATCTCTATACTGCTTAATCTCATCTACGTCACCATCTGCCTTGTTCCCTTCTGTCACAACCACAGATGCCCGATCATGCCCTTTGTATATGTACTTGAACAAGTATTTAACCGCTTTGATGCTTCCGCACGCCTCCACATTGATGTGGCAGTTGAAGAGCCGAAGGAGGCAAGGGTTGTAAGGGACAACCCATCTATTGTCCAATACGGCACCTCGTACCGGCTCCTTTTTACGCACATCCTCACGTCGTCTGTAAATAGGATATGAATCCTTCCCTTGTAAGGTTGTATCACTAAAAGGCCTCGGATAATGGTTCTTACACGACGCACGACCTCTACAGCATGGACAAAGAGGGTTCAATATCCCACATGGGCCATGCATCATATGCTTGATGACCATCTTGTGGAGCTAAGGGTACTTCTTCTTGTCTGGGATCTCTGCTGAGATCAAAAGATCATATTGCTCATGGCACGTGAGCTTGTACTTCCTCTGCATGATGAGTAGAAAATGGGCATGAGGCAAACCCCGCTTTTGGAACTCCACGACATAGACGTAGGCTCGAACCTTTCCAAGAATATCTTGTTTAATTAACCTTTTCTTCAACTCCTCGAGCTTCGCGTGAAAGACCCTCACAACAAGGTCAGGACGATCCTGTGGTGCCTGCCCAGGGAGGAGCTCATTCTTTATCTCATCCCAATTCGGGTTGCAAGTCATGGTGAGGAAGATGTCTGGTTTTCCAAATTTGCGCACCAAGGCCATTGCGTCCATGTATCGACGTCTCATGTCGCGGGGGCCACCTATAAATGATGTCGACAACACAGTTCTTTTTCCAACAGCATTTGCTCTACCCTCGCCAGCATGTAAGCTATCAACCAAACCCTGGTAAAGGTCTGCCCTTAACTGTTCCTGGTTATTGCGTATGTAATCTAAACGAGAGCTCTCAATCTTTATGTAAGTGTCGACCGCAAATTGTTGGAAGAGCCTCTTGCCATGCAGTACTGGATTGAATACACCTGGGCGCATCTGGAACTTGTAGCAGTAATAGTCACGCAAGGAGACACACAAGTGGCTAGGTGAATCTACACACCCAAGTATTGGCTATTAGTGATGTTGGAAGCGTAATTAATGGATTAGGTAATAATTGGGATAGAAACAACTAACCTGGCTCATCATCATTTTGATCCCGCTTCCTATGTGTCGCACGATATGCTTCCACTTCAGCCATGGTCACGTGGGCCTTAGGAATATTTGCGTGCCATCCCAGTTCACCCCTAGGGAAGAATAGAGGATAGGATAGCGTGTCGTAGCATCCATGATATGAACGGATGCCGTGGCTTGACCTATCCTTACCATGCAGCATGACACTTCTACTGAACTGACCTCGCCGTTCACTACCCTCGACCCAAACAGCAGCAACCTCCGAAGTAAGAGGTGTGTTATATGTTTTCTGATCCAATGTTTGGTCTAAGTTCAATTCGATACGGTAGTCATCAAGGTTCTCAACATGGCCCATACTCCTCAGGTGCTCAGAGTATGGGTTCCCACGGAGTATGCGCACTAAATGTTCAATAACTTGTTTGTTTTTCTGTAGCTGCTCTTCGCGACACCTCTGATACCGATGCTCGAGGCTAGGATCGTCATCGTAGAAGTTCAAGATGCTTATGCTCCGCGCCGGCTTCCCTTCCAAATGACCTTATATTGTGGTACAACATGCCATGTGCACGAAACGTATAGATACCACAATCGCTCATGTTAGTTGTCATCTTGTCGAGCCAACAATACAGGGAGGTGAATGAGAAATGGCCACTGAAAAATCTAATGTTATCACGAAAGTGCCTAGCATCAGCGTCCGCACTCGACCACAGCCTTACAAGCTCGTCCGAGGTTGTCTGCGGGGATAACTTGATCTTCCCATTGCGGCAACAAAACCCCGATGGCTCATACTCAAACTTCTTCGCACTGCAGTGCACACAGTTGTCAACAGGTTTCAACATGTGTGTTTCTTCAGGTATGTTACTATACACTGCGTCATACTGGTCTGGGACTTCTGGGATAGACACTAAATCATCTTGAGTTCCATCGACTTCGATCTCCTCATCAATATCCTCTTCTAATATTTTTTTCCAAAAGAACAATGTGTCAGACATGTGCACTTATAGAAGTTTTGAAAGCGTATAAAAATTAGCACAAAATACCTTGCCCCGCGAATAGGTATCCCTCATCCTCATCCGCATCTTCTTCAAAGATAACACCCTCATCATCATCAGCTGGGTCATGAAATATGAGCCACATAAAGACGAGGGCATTCTAGGTGGGGAAAATATGTGACGTGAACAAAGATTTTCAACAATTACCATTGGAAACAACATTTGGCATAATCTGGGTACGCTCCACTCCATTTTCATGTGCGGGAATGCATTCACTCAGATTTGTTGCGACGGTAGGGCCTTGGCATGGATTCATACTTTCTATTACTCGAAAGACATGTTTAGTCAGACCACATGCCATCGCCGACAAAACAAGATCGGTTTAAAACTTATTAGTAATTACCATTATTGATCTCTACAGTCGTCTGGAGTTGGGTCAAATCATCCGCTTCCCCAGCATCACCGATAGTATCTTCAGTCGGAGCTGACACGTTCCTTGCAATGGCTTCTTCAAATTGCTGGCTTCGACGGGCTAAGAGGGCTTGTCTTTCCCCAGACGGCACATGGCGTTTACGTCTTAGTGGACCAGTAGGCATCTCAGGTGAATCGGCATCCTCGGTCTGTGTTGATGCTGGTAGGAAAGGTCTCCCGACGATTTCAGGGATAACCCAGTCGCGGGCACTAACTGGGGATCCATCAGGTTCCACCGCATCTGTTGTGGGGAATACAAGCTCAGGGGTAAATGTTGGGTCCTCCATGGCGATGGACTCTGGATTCAATGTGTTGGCCCTGAGCTCTCTTTGTCTTCTTTTGAGCTCTCTCTTTGCCTCTTTTCGCCTTGGTGTCATATTATACAACCTAAGGCGTCCACGCCTGGCTTCCCTCTCGTCAGGAGTTTCATTTTTGTACCGCTCGCTAAAGTAGGAGCCCCTTTGCCTATGATGCTTGGGTGTGTGACGAACAGGTACATGATCACTCAACACATCTGGGAGCAATAACTTACATATTATTGTATTTGACGCAGTGAATCCTAACTGGAGTACACACGAATATACTATTTGGAAGGTAGCTAATTAGATATGACACTGATATAATATTTTAGCACATGCGAATATATAAACATCTATTGTTGTTTATATATTTAGTTGAGTGAATAGTCATGTACCTGTTGTTGGCAAGTCACTCGTTGTGACAGTGTTGTTTGCCTGGTATGTCTCATTCCTATGCAGCCAATCGCTGTCATCATCTGGATCCATGTTTTCTTCTACATCTCCATATACAATAAATAGAAACACGTTATTTCTCCTATCGTAGATTAATGCATAGACAAAATAATTTTCAACCGATGCGTTTCATCACCTCCTGACACATTGGGTGTCACATTTTGTCCCTTGTTTTGTTGACGCGCTTCACGATGCTTCTTGTTTACCTCGTCCCTTTGTTCAGCAGACATTGCTGAATACCTTTCTCTATCCCTTTGCCTCTTGCGTTCAATAGAGTTACTGGGCGGTGAAATGTTATTATTAGGACCTGGCATGATATCATCCCAAGTATTAGCCAAAACAATAGTGCATATCAAAAGATGCATGGCTAGGGATGCATTCAGCTTAAGTGAAGAGTTAACATAATAGACGATGGCAACAGCAGTGTAATGAAATAATACAATGGCAAAACCTCCGATCGTTGTACCTGCAATGTTGTCTGTTGCTAAATTTGTAAAATCAATGGTGCTACAGTTATCTGGAAAGCTAGCTGCAGATCACGGTGAGAACACAAAAGGGGATAATTAGAAACTCACTGTTCCATAAGAGGGTCAGGTGAGTTTATTGGTAAAATGGTCATTTACCTGAACCAGGCTGCACATCCCCAGTTATTTCTACGGTGACCGCCTCACGTGTTTGGTTCGTGTGTAGCCGTTGAATATCCGTATTCATGTCTTCTTCGTATAATGCCCAAATACGAAAAGTTACATGTTAAATAAGTTTAGTAGGGTCATATAGGTATAATAATTAGAAATTTAACTTTCATCACCTCTGGAACAATCAGGCATTGCCAATAGGGCTTTATTTCGTTGACGTGCTTCACGACGCTTCCTGTTTTTCTCATTCCTTTGTTCAACGGACATCGCGGCATATCTTTCCCTATCCATCTGTCTCTTACGTTCCTTAGTATCGACCGTTGGTCCAAGCGAGCTCGATTCATTTTGATCCTCTATAATCTCACTTTGTTTACGAGTGTGTCCCAACTATATAACAATGATTAATGAACACACATGTACCAACATTTACCTGCAATGGTGGTGTTTGAAATGTCCGCAAATGGTGTGCGACCACCATTATGTCTCAACTGATCCATAACATGAACAATGCCCTAGACCTGGAATAACAAATATTGCTACATTTAGCCTCAGCACATGTATATTGAAATTTTAGAGGACTGCATGAAACTTGACAGAATTCCAAAGAACCATAGAAGTAATTTCAATATATCTGCATCTGATTTGTCCGCAACAAAAGGACATTAACTACCCATCACTGTCACTATAAAAGTGATGTAGGGGCACCGCTAAATGTATCTAGGCATATGCAGTGTATTCCCTAAATGCAATTGGTAGTGATGGGTTGTACATTATTACAGTTGTCATTATTCAAGTTTTGCAGCAACTTTTCTGTTTTGGCTCCCGGACTTTTCAGTTTTGACTCTTGTTTGCCCACACGTTATGCAGCAGTATAGTGATCTGCCACGTTTGCTCACAGCTAAACAAACTATCCATCTTTTGTTTGTCCACATGTTCCTAAAGCAGTATGTATAGCATTGCTTTAGTCGCAAATGTGAATAAATCTCCATCCAGGCCATAGCAGGGAATTGGATTTTCAAGGATGGAATCAGTCATCTTGTTCTCTATGTTGACACTTCTACTTTTGTTTTCAAGCAAATGTTACATTGAGCACTTGGAACAATAGGCTTGCATCAGAAATCAAATGTCTAGTGCACACATCTGAGTTTTGGTAAATCCGCTGCAACTACTGTGTACCTTACTTTCTCTGCTATATCTCCTTACCATCTTTTGTTCGGCATGTAATTTGAAAAGTGAGAAAAATTTTAAAACTGAATCGAAATGGCCATATGATTTGAGAGCAATAACTTTTAAAACTGAATCCAAATGGCCATGATATCGGGTGAGAGATCCAACCGCAGGCTAATGCTACCAGAGGTTGGCCCAAACTGAATCCAAATGGCCATGATATAGGCATTCTCTCAAATACTTGATTTGCAGGCAGCAGGATAGCTTTGGACTGGTGTAATCGAGGTAGGGATTTTGGACTGGTGTACCTCGTCGATGTGGAGACTCGGACGCCTACGCCGCGGCGGATCTTTTCGGTGGCTCGGACTCCGCAGACGCCGCCGCCGTGGAGCGGGCTCGCGGTCGGTGCCTGGCCGCCGGCTTCCTTTCTGAACCGCCGCCGCCACGTGCTCCTATCTGGCCGTGGCGCGCGAGCGAGGCTGCCGTGCCGACGTGGGCCAAGGCACGGGTGGTGATGACGGCGGCGAGCGAGCGGCAGGCAGTGGGGCGCGTGGGAGCAGGGAAGGCGGCGAAGTTTTGGAGCCGGAGGCGCAGGGCGTGGGAGCAGGGCCAGGGCGGGAGCGGCTGGAGCGCGTCCATCGAAGGCGGGGGGTGCGGGGATCGCGGGCGGCGTGGTTTGCGGGCGGCGCGAGGATTGCGCTCGCCTGAGGCCGGTGCCGGGGCGAGCGGGCTGGTGCGTGGGGCTGGCGGGGGCGCGGGGGGCGCGAGGGCGCTAGAGGTGGTGCACGCCCTCCTTAGTGGCTTAATAGGTAGTAGGGATCTCGACCTTTTGTTTTTATTATTATCAGGAAAGAAAGATCAATACTATAGAATTATTATTATCTTGACCTTTTGTTTTTATGATTGTCAGAAAGTAGCAGCATGTCGATTTATAGCACCTGTGAGAATTATTATTACCTTGACCTTTGGTGAGTATGAGGTGCTTCAGTCAGTTCTGGAAGCCACAATTGCTGCCTCCAGTTGATCCATTTGCCATTTGGAGGTTTACTGAAACTGTCCTAAGCAAGCAGGAGATTGGCAAATCAATTTGGTACTATCCATTTGATTGGGAAATTCTGGTCACCTTTCCAGTGTGCTTTATCTTGGGCTGGATGCAGAATGAGGAACCCATGCACAAAAATTTCAACGATATACATGAGTTTGTCCAGACTAAGCCCTTGCTCCTTATTCTGAATATCTTTACACAAATATGGCTTGCTGTTATCTGCATTGCAGTTCTGAAACCTGTGCAAGAAAATTCAGTTGAGTGCAACACAATGATCCATCTTTGGAGATACTTAATCCTTAGTGTTGGGCTGAAACTAAAATGCAAATTGGCTGCTTGTGATGTCTTTTGTGGCAAAGAAAAGAGGAAAACAAGAGGCACTCTGGACTTGGGAAGCTTGAGCAACTGTCAACTATGGAGGACTGGACAAGTGGAACAAATTTGCTGTCACTCTGGCCATCATCTGATCATGCAATCTGGTAAATAAATGTGCTAAGATCGGCAAGAAGTTGGCCTGTAAACTACAGGATGATACTACTACCAGGCCAATGGATAGAGTTCCACGCATCTGCTATATCTCTTTACCATCTTTTGTTCGGCATGTGATTTTGAAAACTGAGAAAATTTTTAAAACAGAATCCAAATGGCCATGATATCGGCAGAGAGATCCAACCGCAGGCCAATACTACAAGAGGTTGGCCTGACCTTTTACACAGGCATTCTCTCAAATACTTGATTTGCAGGCAGCATGACAGCAAGAGCACCAATTCTAAGAAGCTAGCTTCAATTTCCAAGCAGATAAGGATTTTGGACTGGTTTACCTTCTCGATGTGGAGACTCAGACGCCTACGCCCCGGCGGATCTTTTCGGTGGCTCGGACTCCGCAAACGCCGCCGCCGTGGAGCGGGCTCACGGTTGTTGCCAGGACGCCAGCTTCCTCTCAGGCCGTGCCGCCGTGGAGCGTGGGTGGCACCGATTCCGGGCGAGCTGAGCGCGGCCGATTCCGGGCGAGCTCTGCGAGGCTGCCGTGCCGACGTGGTCCAGGGCGCGGGTGGGGGTGACGGCGGCGAGCGAGCGACAGGTAGAGAGGCACGCCGGAGAAGGGAAGGCGGCGAGGTTCTGGAGCGCAGCGCGTAGGAGCAGGGCCGGGGTGGGAGCGGGTGGAGCGTGTCCATCGCAGGCGTGGAGGACAAGAGCGGGGCGCGGGGTTTCCGGCGGCGGGGTTTCCGGGCGGCGCGGTCTGCGGATGGCGCTCTCCTGGGGCCAGTGACAGGCGAGCGGCCTGTTGCGTGGGGCTGAGGGCGCGGGGGCACGAGGGCACCAGGTGGTGCACGCCCCCCTTGATGACATAATAGGCAGTAGGGATACCACACGGAATTGGGACTTAAATTCCATGTTTGAATTCCTGAACGTCCAAACACGTGGTATTGAAGATATACAATTCCAATTCTCCAAATCCTTGCTCAATGCCATCATCCAGACCGGGTGTCGGTGAAATCCCAAAGAGGCCCACAGGACAAGAGCGCTTGAGAAAGCCTAGGTGGCAGCTTGGTAGGTGCTGCGAAGAGGTATTGCAGGTAGGCTGACAAAACCCTAGCAGCAGCAGCAGCAGCTCTACTGCTCTAGGCCATACACAGCCTTTTTTTTTTTTTTTTTTTTGGGATAGGCCATACACAGCTGTCGATGTTGTCAGCCTCCCTGTCCAACAAAAGATAAATCGGGAACACCTCTCCACCGGCCCACCTACGAGCAAGTAGCAGGCCCAGGTAAGAGGCGCAGCGCTGCGGCCCAAGAGAAAGAGGAGTCACCTGGTGCTTTCGGCGACAGAAGATCGTCACGTCGCCGCACAGCGACCTTCTTCGGTTGTTTGTTGGTCGCGAGATCTCGCCGGAGCCTTCCTGCGCCGCCCGCCTCCCTCTCCTACGCTGCCTTCTGCCGCCGCCACCATCTCCTGTAGTCCTGTGCCGGTGTTCCTCTGTGACGCAGTTCAGCTGATCCCATCGCCCCCGGTTCAGGTTGGTCATCGTCGCCTTCTTAGGTCAACACCCACGGGCATGGTCTCTCGGTTGCCTTTCTTCCTCCTCTCTCCCTATTTGAGACTCGGGGGTTCTGTGGTTGTGGTATTGGTGGAGAAGAGGAGCGAATGAGTTTGCGTTTTGTTTCCTCAATTTGGAGCTCCAGTGGTGTCAGATCAAATTTGAACTCCGATCTGAAGTTTGTTCTTCTATTGATGTCCAGTTTAATGCTACAGTCACTTACGCGTTCAGTATAGACAACCTGGACGATTTGGGGATGGTGCGGGGCACAAGAGAAGCACTAATGCTGGGTGCTCTGTTGTTATTCTGCTAGTCTGATCTTATGTTTTAGGGCACAAGAGAAACGGGCACTAGATGATTTGAGCATTATTGAGGGGATTCAAATTTTCGGCTGCAACGACTATGAACGATTCAATGTCCATTTAAGGCTATACTTGTAACTTGCACTCTACAAACTTACTAGATAACCCCAGTCTGGCAGGTGGCACTAAACAGAAATCTTGCTGTTGTGTTGGGGCATAAATTTTAGGCTTCTCATGTTTTCTCATGATACCACAGCATTGGTAATTTCCTTCATTCGTTGGGATGTGGCACTGTTTACAGAAGTCTCCCTCTTATCCAATTAATTGACCAAAATGAAGCTTTACCGGTGGAACCTTTTTTTTTTTTTTTTTGAAACTCACAGCACTTTAAAAACCATGCACTCCAGACAAGTCGCTGGAGACCAGATCGATTACAAAGCCTGGCGCATGGCACCAGAAATCACGCCCTCCATCAGGATAGGCTACACCATGGCTGGCCATACAATCAGCCACCCTATTACATGATCTAGGACAGATTGAAACTGAACATGAAACAAAGTTCGTTGCCATTACCGACCGAATCTGCCTAAACAACACACCCTCCAAGCTGCTATCAAACCGATCTGTTGTCAGTGCCTTACCCAAGTTTGAGGCATCTGTCTCCAAGATGATCCTTGTCATACCCAATTCTTCTGCTCTCTCCAAACCATGTAGGGCAGCCAGGGCTTCAGCATGGAGCGCACTGCCTGCTCTTTGGAACCTGGGAGTGTAGTAGAGGGCAAATCCTTTTTAAGACTTTCCATTTCTCTGCGTATCTGCACACATGCTTCACAAAGCTCTACTAGTAGACTGAACTTCCTGACTTGTGTCTATGTAATGGTCTTGCAGATGTCACATGTTTTCTAGTCTCTCAGAGTAACCACCATCTATTACTCAATCATGGAAGAACAGCAAGTCAAGCCATCCGATCTTCCACCAACTACTTCGGACAAGCAGGATTCAGCCGCAATTCCTCCTGTTACGACTGCTGACCCTGTTCATCCGGTTACTTCAGCTGATTCTTCCAGTCAGATTGCTGGTGCAGATCCTGCTGCTGTTTCGGCACCAACTGCTGCTCCTGCAAAAGATGCCACAGGACGTGAGGCGCCAGCATCCATGTTTTCCACAACTGGTTTATCCTCCTGGGCGAAGAACCTAAAAATTCCTCAGCCTTCATCAGGTCAAGAATCACCAACAGGAAAGAATACCTTTGCCCGTTTAACTAGTGGCCTTGGATTGCGTTTGTCTCCAAAAGCTGCGCAGCAAGATGAGAATGCTGAAGGAAGCTCCTCCCCAACAACAGGACAGCCTGGTGTTTTTGGTTCTTTGACAAAAGGCATTGTGGATTCCTCTAAGAATGCTGTAAAGGCGGTACAAGTCAAGGCTCGCCACATGGTCTCACAGAATAAAAGACGATACCAGGTAATTATATACGGGCATCTCAATCCTATGAAAATTTGACATCTTCAAATACTCTGTTCACTTCTCATAGTTTAACAGGATAAGGACACAAGTGTCCACTCATCACCTTCTGTGATAAAGTTAATAGATCCACAATTTTATTTAGCTTTCATCGTTTGTCAAAATCTGATTAGAACATTGTCATGGTAATTTGTAAACTTGCTGCAAATGTGTATATGTGCCAGAGTGCATCCATGATAATGACTGTCAGCTTAGGTATACAACTACACACAATGATCTACTTGCTCATATCTAGCTTGCAGAATGCAGACAGTCATATTTATCTATTTCTTGCATTTTGTGCTTTTAGCATCCATAGGTGCTAGGCAGGTGTTAGGGTGATCCTTAGCACCTAGGCAGGCTAGCTGGCCACCTTTTTGAACAGTAGTTTCTCTATTTGTTGTGATCTTGCTTTGTGCCTGATGATGATAAGAAACCATCAGTTTAATGTACTTTGATGAGGACAGTGGGAGATTCTTTATTGGGAGTAGTGAAAATTTGGTTCCAGGACCAGGAACAAGAACCATCAATGTGATGCCATCTAATGCTCTTTTTATAAACCCTGTGGGGTTGATTGTTGCTAGAAACAATTTATTTAGGAATTCTGTGTCAGATCATATTAGTGATGATCTTTTAATTGATTTGTTGATTTAATACAAGGGAAAGCTCTATTGATTTGATTCTGCTACCTATGCAGGAAGGAGGATTTGATTTAGACATGACATATATTACTGAGAACATAATTGCTATGGGTTTCCCTGCTGGTGATTTGAGTTCAGGACTTTTTGGATATTTTGAGGTCAGTGTGCAAACTTTGCATAAAGCTTGTTCCTTTTGTTTGCCTCATGAAAAAGGGACAATAATATCCATTACAGGGTTTCTACCGCAACCACATGGAGGAAGTCATCAGGTTCTTTGAAATGCACCATAAGGTAACCTTTTCTCGTCACCAAGTTTCATAACTATTAACAACAATGCTTCCTGCGTTACATTTCATATTGTTGGTAGTAATCTGTTGCTGGATTTTCATGTCCATTTTTTCCTCTTAATGCATCAGTGAACACCACCATACCTTGAGCTTGATGCATTGACTTAAGTTATTAATGTAACATGAGCCAGCTTCTTTCCTTGGCAATTCTTGACTAGGTTCAGTAGAGCACATCACTTTGTAACTCACCCTTTTAAACAAGCACACATGAATAACTTGAAGGGTATTATTAGTGTTAGAGTAGTAGGGATGAAATATATAGATGAACAATCTATTTGACTAACAAATTCTACCAGAACTAATATGATTTGGGGGACCGATCCGTAGCTCGGTTGGTCCGTCTCCCAGTTGCGGAGCGGCCGGTCCCGGGTTCGAGCGCCGCTCGTTCCGGGATTTCCCACCGGGGCACTGTTCATATAAACAGTGCTCATGGAATAAGTTTCCGTCCAGTTGCCTCAACGCAGATATGCCACAATGGTCAGAGAAACGTACCCGTCATCGCCAAGGCTGCCTTGGTACCTCTTAGCTGCGTGTGGGTTCCTTCAGGTGTAGGTTGTAGGTCTAGCTTGCGCACAGTGTTGGTGTGAGTGTGTGTGGTGTGTGTAGTGCGTGAGTTTAGATACTACAACTTGTACTTGGAGGGTGAAGCAATCAAAAAAAAAAAAAAGAAGAACTAATATGATTTAAATTTTTGCCGTCTGGCTCTGTTACTAGTTTATTCGTTGTTAAGGGGCCGTTTGGAAGGGCTTCTATGAAAACGGCTTCACCAAAAGAGCCGTAGAAATCGGAGAAGCCACTTTTTTAGCTTCGGCTCCATAGTGCAAAAACGGTTTCTCCCCTCTATGGCTTCTCTGGAGAAGCCGTTTTCCAGAAAAGTGTTTGGCAAGGCTTTACGTGAAGCCGCAAGAAGCCGGTGGAGAAGCCGTTTTAGAAGCTGTGCCAAACGAGCCTTAAATATTGATATTTATTTTATAATACAAATACAAATGCGGTTGACCTTTATTTGGTTCATATTCGATCGATTTAACAGCTTAGACATTCTTGGTTCATATTCGATCTATTTCACCCCAACAGAGCATTTAAAAGCTTAGGCTGAATCCAATGGAACTCCCTATATGGGTTTCCTATACACTGTTTTGCACTGTTTAACATAAATGCTGAGAGAAAAATGTAGTTGGAATAGTGTTTAGGGAGTGGGGATAGGGAGTCCCATTGGACTCAGCCTTAGGGCCTTTATTTGGTTCGTATCAAGAACAAACACTGAGGATCTTGGAGAGGAGCATGCCACTTGGGCTTCTTTGCCATGATTATTATACATTTTAACATTTTCATAGAATATGCATGTTTTTTTCATGAGATGAGCGTTGAGCACTATATGATCATTTGGGAAGGTGCTCAATGTTATTTCTTCCCCTGTAACATTGCGCTAAATTATATGGTTATATGTTTCAATGTGCCTAATGAACATGCTTTATTTTTTATGATGCATTTGAATTTTGAAGTTCATGTGCTTAAGAGCATTGCTTGTCTAGTTACTAGTTAGTCTAGAGTCTATACTTGAATTATAAAAAAGAACCTGTATTTGAGGGATTACAATTTTTGTATAGCATTTAGAAATGTGATGATTATTGACCTCATAATGCATTTTAGCCTTCTAATTAATCATTATATGTTACAGGGGAAGTATAAGGTGTACAACCTTTGTTCTGAAAGGCTATATGATGCATCTCTGTTTGAAGGAAAGGTATGGGTTGCTTATTTTGTGCCCCTGTTGTTTCTATTTCCGCATTTATCAATTATCATACGCATAGGCATGACACTCCCAGCCACCAACAAAGAAAGATACTTAAAATCAGCGGTAGCTCTGCTGATGCATAAAATGTTACAATCTTTGTCCCTGTTTCCTTATTATGTTTTGGTAATTCGACAATCCGTTGATGTTTTTGAATTTTCTTTTAGTGGTTTAAAGTCAGTTTGTCATCCAACATTTCTTTTACGCTTTTCCATGTTGAATCTTAAGCCTTGCAGCATGATGAATTTGTTGGCGTATTATATCAGAAACATCCATTTTTTGTGCATATTTCAGGTGGCCTGCTTCCCATTTGATGATCATAACTGTCCTCCAATACAACTTGTAGTATCATTTTGTCATAGTGCCTACTCATGGCTGAAGGAGGATATAGAGAATGTGGTGGTTGTCCATTGCAAAGCTGGGAAGGCAAGAACAGGATTGATGATTTCGAGTCTTCTACTGTTCCTAAAGGTAAAATTGCCATGCACTATATACCAATCATAACAACACCTGCTAGAAGATATTTACTAAAATATCTTGCATGTGGAATTTCTGTTTCTTTATATGAATAATCGACAGTTTTTCCCTACTGCGGAGGAGTCCATTGAATACTATAACCAGAAAAGATGTGTAGATGGGAAGGGGCTTATTCTCCCAAGTCAAATTGTGAGTGACCCTCATTGTCATACAAGTTGATTCTTATACCTTTGTCTTCATATTATTCTGAATATGTTGGGAAAATTACAGAGATATGTGAAGTATTTCGAGCGCATCTTAACTTACTTCAATGGTGAAAATCAGCCGCCCCGCAGGTCTTCATACCTTTTCAACTATGGTGTCAATATGATATTCATGTGTATTGTGCTTTAGCAATTAATCATGTAATTACACTTTCCAGGTGTATGCTTAGAGGATTCCGTCTTCATAGATGTCCATATTGGATTAGGCCATCAATTACAGTCTCTAATCATAACGGTGTGTTTATTTTATTGGAACTGAAATAGAAATATCATGATACAGTGATTTAATATTGTATTCCTCCCGTGTTTTGATATTGCCTATTTGCATCAAAGTAATAAATATATTATGCAGGCATTCTATTTTCTACAAAGAAGCATCCAAGAACAAAAGAATTAATGGTAAGCATCTTCATTCTATGAATTACTCTCATTTTATGTTCAGTAAAACTCGTAGGTTGGTAGTTTCTTCTAGTGGACTTTGCTATGTAATATTTGAGTAGCTCATATTATGGTTTCTTCATAGTTTGGTGCATGTTTGCCTAATGGGCAAGAGCGCCCAGCCGCCCACGTATTGACAAGTATGTTACGATTTAGCTATGAAATAAGGAACATGCCACATTGCTTTGGAAGGATATCATGCAACTTGAAGAATTGTAACTAAAACAACTGGTACCAATGACCAATCTATTGTTATTTACATGGTTGTCTATGGGCACTGCATATTGTTCGCTTAGAGAAACTACACTTGAGAATAAAGTTCAAAATGCTGCATTATTACCTGTGTTCCTCTGGACATAAATAACAAAGAAGACACCCCCCTAATGAAGCTTGTCCTTGCTGTCTCTTAAATACCAAAAATATATATTAAAGCTATTTAATTCTTTTATGTCCTATGTTATGTCCTATCAGAACTAATTTGTACTCCTTTCAGTCATAAATATTTGACATTGTTGACTTTTTATGGTCTTCGAGTTATTTTTTACTTTGAGCACAACCTTTTCGTGGCCTGTTTGGTTTATGATATTCTGATCCTTCACAAAATCCAAGGCATAATCCTATTATCACCTTGTAGGGAGATTGTGAGATTGTAGCACAAAATCCAATGTAAAATCTGGAGTGTGTTTGGATACATGTCAAATTTTTGCACCTAGATTTTATAGAATCTGCAAGAACCAAACAGGCTCTAAAATATAGTTGCAGTATCTACTTCCTCAGTCTCAAAATAACTGTAGATCTAGGATTCAAAGAGTAACTGCAGTCCTAGGATCCGCATGCATGTATGCAGATTTTATTCCACCACAAACGGAAAAGGCTCATGCTTGCAGATTTAATTCCACCCAAAAAGACACAAAGATGGGCCAATTTAACTAGAGGCAGCCCTAACAATACAATCTTACAACCTTCTAATCTAATGGCCAAGCTAAATAAAAGCCAACTGAGTGACAAAGAACAGCTAACAAACTAATAGACTAATCCTACCTCTTCAACATTACTTGCTCCTAAGCCCCAGCCAATAATATATGATTTTATGTTTCCAAAATAAATATTTTCAATACTATTAAAGGTCAAAGTTTTAAAAGTTTGAATACATTTTGGTCAAAGTTTCAAGTATTTATGACTGGAAGGAGCACCATTCTAGATATTTATCATCTATTTCTTTATATATTCATACTTATATTCTGAATGTGCAGACTTTATTCCTCTGTAATCTTCATTGTAAACTAAATTTGTCATCATAATTTCAGCCAGAAGATTTTTGGTTTAGTGCCCCAAAGAAGGGGATTATGGTTTTTGCATTGCCGGGAGAACCTGGCTTAGCTGAGGTAGCTGGTGATTTCAAGATCCAATTTCATGATCGACAGGGAGATTTTTACTGGTGAGCTCCATGTAGTAATAACACCGTATTATTTTCTAGATAGATTTGTGCTTCTATTACTTCATGGGTTCATAGATTTGTGCTTCTATTACTTCATGGGTTCATTTTTTATCCCCATTTGTTTGGGTTGCATGTACATCAGTACATGTATATATATTTCTATTGGATGGCACCATTGCACCAACATTTTCATGGATCTGGAAAGAGCTATTTTATTGATATTCAATTTCATTTCCTCTCTTTCCTTTTCAGCTGGCTAAATACAACAATGATGGAGAACAGGGTGACTTTGAATCCAACAGATCTTGATGATTTTGACAAGGTGAAGGCTGCTTCATTATTATTCGTAGTATTCATATTTGTTTGTGAAGAGCGAATATCAAATTAATTAACAAGATGTGCCAGTATCCTCCATTCTAATGTGTTCATACTTCATACTTTGTTCCTATGTTGTTGGAACCAGATGCTAGATACCCGTTTGTTCACACATCTTAGGTTGATAGTTTCAAAACTGCTCTCCATATCTTCTAATGGATGCCTGCATTTTTATCTGTCCCATTTTACTTTGTATTTTTCAAGTCAGCTTTTTGCTCCATGCATAGCCTTGTTGATACTATTCTGTGACCTCTCCTTGTTTCCTTTGCTGATGCCTGATTATTGAGCTTTGAAATCAAGGAAGCTGAATTTGTAACTAAGTACATTTATTTCATTTGCCCCGAGCATACACACTTATTAGCAATAGGTAAAGAAAATAGACATTTTATTAGTGATTAGTTATTTTTTAAGGTTTTCTTAGTTGCATTGTCTGTTATTATTACCGTGTTATTGCAATGTTGTGGCTCTTGTTTACTAGTTTTTGTTTGTTGAGGCTTGAGACTAAAGTACTACATTATTTTATGCAGAGAAAATTGCCATCACCTGGGTTCCAGGTTGAGGTTGTCCTCGTAGATTACGATGGCTCACAACCACCAAAACCAAAACCAGCTGCTGGACCTGCTGATAATAAATCTGATGCTGATTCCTCGTCTAGGACGGTTGCAAAAGAAAATATTGCTGCTACTACAGAATCCAACAAGGTAAGCGGAAGCAATGAGAAAGATGAGGTTTTCTCCGACAGTGAAGGAGAAGATGGATCGTCCAAGGGAAAAAAGGAGAAGACGGCCATCGGTGGTCAAAGCAGTTCAAATGTTGCTAAACCATCTGAAACAAGCACCGTGCAGAAGGAGGCATCAGCTGCTGCCACTAGTCTGGAGAAAGTAGCTATAAGCATAAAAAAAGGAGCTGCAGATGAACCTGATACTACATCTGTCAAAACCGCAGTCAGCAGCAATACCAGCTCCACCACAGCACAACCTCCAGCTGTTGACTCTTCCAGCATGAGCGAATTCAAGGCAATTGCAGCAGATGCCTCTGTGTTCTCGTTTGGAGATGAAGATGATTATGAAAGTGAATAGTCACTCTTATGGTTCTTTTATGTTGTACAGAGATTGGTGCCTCTGGGGACCATCATAGAATTCCAGTTCTCAGCAGCTGGGAAGATAAGTTGGAAAAAAGTTAATTCATTCTTGCATTTTGTTTTCACTGTAGAATCTCGTCAATCTGTGATGTTGTACCCCAGATGAACTTGTTGTAACTCACCAGGACTGAACTTTGTTGATACCTCAACTATTTACTCAGAGAAATACTTTGTACACGACTTAAACAGTGCAATTACTTTATTTTAGAGTTAAGCGCATGTTTACTGGAAGATCTTGTACACACGAACTTCTACGGTGCAATTACTTGCATTGTTTGGATAGTTGGGATTTAAATTCGAGGGCAAATTCCTGTCCAAACTTCAAACCTGAAGTATGTCTAAGAAATTTCCAGATCAGCGCCCTTCAAACATTGTTTCAGGCTTATCCAGGAGCAATTAAGGTTTGAATGTGCATATGATGGATGTCTTTTTTTATTAAAGTAGTGAAGCGTCGAGTTTATGTAAGTGCAGCTAACCCGGGTGGGTTTTGGCGGTGAGTTGATGACACATCACATAAGATCCTAATGTGATTTGCTAAGTGTGCAAGTGAATTATCTGACAACTCACAATGTTACACACAAGTTCCTTTGAAGTTTCTTAGCAATGCATAAATTGTTAAAACCCAATTTGCGGTAGCCTAGAGGAGGTCTTGGATAAGTTAGATTGTGTCTTTTGTAAACGATAGAAGTGTGCTACTAAGTGATAAGTCCAAGACAACCAAAGAAGATGCCAAGAAGATAGAAGATCAAAATCAAATGAAAAACAAAGAGTTACTGTGTGAGCAACGATGATAAGACGATCACCTTGACAGAACATATCAATTCGTGTTGCAAAGGACTTGGATGCATGAGAACTGACCACAATCTCTAGATGATCTGATGGGGATAAACGTTGGTGTAACCATCGGAACAAAGTGACTTAGTCACGGAGAAAAGAAACTTGAGACGCCATACAGTTTGATGAATAGATGAAATCTGCCATAGGAACCGATGTGGAAGCTGAGAATGGGTTTGATTATGCACCTATCAGATTATCCGGTGGGAAGCATTCAAGCACCGAATTAAGCACCGGAGTTTTTTTGCCTTAGTTGCTGAGTTAGAGAAAAGTCGGCCAATAAATGATCTGAGCTTCTTCCATGTAAATTTTAAACTAACAAGGTTGTAAATCAAAATCTAGGTGGAATGTATGTCAATATCATCGAGTTTCCTACTGTCATTGAATCTAATAGCGAGAAATTCTAGACAAGATAGCGTGGGCTCAAAAGGCCAAAGAGCCAGGGTCGTTTGCCATAAAACAATGCGAGAACACATATCCCAAGCATGCTGTACCATTTTTTTCGCATCAGCAAAGAAACGAGTAGAGCCACCACTTGCTTGGAAAATGAGGCTTTTTAAGCGATGCATAGACTTTGTCAATTCAAACGCTTCTAATAACTTTTCTAACCACATGAGTTTAAAACTCACAAATTGGGACTAAGGTGATGTGGGGAAGGAGCAAAGACCCCTCAAAAGTATGACTGTATGAGCGCCGAGGCTTTGTTTTTCCCAGATGTTTTATTTGCGATGGATAAGTTGAGATGCCCGCAGGACGGTTGTGGGCCTTTGATTTTTAAAATCAACGGATGCACATGAGTTTTGTGTTGTCCTGAACTGTGCTATGTCAATTTGGCCACAAATGTATATCTATGTTTTGATAAAGTGAAAAAAAAGAGAGAGCATGGAAAATGTATGAACATGGTTGCCAAACAAAAGATACACGTGGATGTTTTTATTTGGATAACGTGATCACATGGCGGTGTGAACGAAATTACACAAGAACATCCAATCCAAGGGAATGGTGACCGGTTAGCTCGTACGGAGTAGCTACGAAGAGAGACAAATCAAAGCTTCCTAGACGGGCAACTACATCCATACTACTGCCTGCCGCTGGTGCTGCAAATCCATACTACTATACCGTACAGTGCCAAAGCTTTGGATTGTGCAGCCACAGCCGCAGCAGCAAGCCGGCCGAACGGACTGAAACAGAACACACACCAAAAAGAACACAGAAGCTACAATGAACATCTGCTTTCATTTTAAGACACATCCATGACGTTTTGCTAACAATCCATAGTTTTCGTTTGGAAATACAGTAGGATATGAAATACGTACCATTTACTTTGCGTCGTATACCCGCACATATGTTTGGATTTTGGACAATATGGACGACGTGCTTTTGTCAATCAGCAAGCAGTTCAGCTCCAAAAGCACTCAGCTTCCCTGGTACTAGGAGTCGAGGACACTAGTCACTGAAAGGACACAAGGGGCGTCATCTCGACATTTTAACGACTTTGCTGCGGTACCGGTACGCCCACGGTCCCGTGCCGTGCCGTACCGGCGCACAGTCTGTAACACGCACGACCCCGCCACCCTTTATACTAGCCGGGGCATCACATGAAAGCCAAGCGCCCAAGCCAAGCCATCGTCTACCCAGATCCCAAGCGTGCCGCAAGGCCGAGGGCGAAAGCCGAAAGGGACCCCCGTCAGAGCCTCCACCCCGAGTCCAAGCCCTGTCCGGCCCAGGCCCAGGCCCAGGCCCAGGCCCGTGAGGCCGGTCGCCGACTCGCCGGCGATGCCGTTCCTCTCGACGCCGTCCTTCGACCTCTCGGCCGGCGCGGAGCCCACCCTGGGCCCGCGTCCCGCGGCGGTCCCGCCGCCGCCGTCGCCCACCGCGCACCAGCATCCGCAGCCGGTGTCGGAGGCGGCGGCGCGGCGGCTGCGGGAGGCGGAGGAGCGGCTGCGGGAGGCCATCGAGGAGCTCCACCGGCACCAGGGCGGTGGGGAGGAGCAGCGGGAGGGGGGCTGGGGGTGCGACCACGAGGGCGAGTCGTGCGCCGCGCACGCCGCGGGGAACCTCTGCCAGACCTTCCTGCTCTCGTACGGCGTCCGCGTCGGCATCGGCATCCTCCTCCGCGCCTTCAAGCTCGTGCGCCGCAGGTCCTATGGCTCGCTACTCGACCTCAAGGTACGCTCCTGCTGCTTGGCATCGCCCGCGCAATCAGATTGGGTACTAGGATGAAATAGAGGGAGTTCACACGGGGGCTTGGGATTGGAGTATGCAGAGTTACTGCCTCTTGGTTTGGTTGTTTCATTGGATCGGAATTGGCAATTTTACCCGTCTGATGGAGATGTGATGGAGGAATTGAGCAAAAGGCCTGATTCGTATTTACACATGCGACTGCCTCTGCTTCTCGTGTTACACCTTTCGCTTTCTCGATGCTTATTAGATTGAATTACCGGTAATAATGAACGGACAAAAAGTAAAATATTTGAGCCAGCTGTGGTGGCATTTGTAGTGCATATTCTAGTACTAGCAAGTATATGCCGGGCTCAGATGATTGCTTTGACTGGTATATACCAACAGATTGTACCCCTGCTTTGCATCGACTTTGTCTGTTCTTGCCTTGAGGCTGCACATGCCCTGTTCCGAGCAACTACTGTTCTACAATTAATGTCTGCCTCCCTCACTGATTCATTATCAACAAATACTGTCCCACCACCTGTCTGCCTTTCTCACTACTTCATTATTTTAATTAAATATTCCCACTTAACTACATTATGTGATATGCAGCAACTGGTTTCGGAGAAAGATCTTATAGTAAGAGAGGAAGCCTGCCGGGTAGGGTTACTTTTTGGAGGATTCACTGGATCATATCATGCACTTCGATGTTTCCTTAGGAGATTTAGGAAAAAGGAGACACCGTACAATGCGTAAGTGCATTTTATGACCTCCCTTGCCTACATTTGAACACAGATCTCTAGTTTGTTAGATGCATTTCCATTAAAAGTATACATCTAACCAGTGGTTAACCTTTAGTAGTCACAGACAGTTTCATATTAGGCTATTTTCTTTTATTTTTTACCTCAAAATCATATTCATGACTCAACTGAAGGGCGTGATGGAGCAGAATATTAGCAGGTTCGGTGGCAGGATTGGCCATACTAGCATTAGATGATTCAAGTAGGAGGCGCACTCTATCTCTATATCTTCTAGCAAGGCTTGCTCAGGTCAGGAGAAACTAAACTGTTTCCTTGTTCATGTGGCAAAATTGGATAGAGAACCCATTACACAGGAAATATTGATTCGTTACGGCTTAATAATTGCAGTGTGCATATAATTCTGCGAAATCTAAGAATAAATTTCACTTTTGGGGAAGCCATTGGAGACATGGAGATGCTTTACTTTTTTCATTGGCATCTGCCCAGGTAACAAAGCAAAGCTACCTAAAACTATAGTTTGCTTTATTTTATTATGGTTCTGTTATGATTAGAAAGGCTTGTGTAATGACCAGGGTTATGTTTCCAGGTTATGTATGCTTTTGTTATGAGGCCTGAAAGCTTACCTAAGTCATACCAAGAATTCATCCTTAAAACAGGACCAGTAGCGGAACCTGTCTATAAGGCTGTCAGAGAATGCTGCAGAGGTGGTCCTGTGGATCTGACTGCCCTCTCAGCCTATTTATCAAACAAGAGGAGTCTGGGTTTGATAAATTTGACAACCAATCCATCTATTATTCCATGTTCGGCGATTCATCCTGATAGAGCATCATGCTTGACTCAAAATGTTAATGTTGTTTCATCAACATTCAAGAAAACATTTCCCCTATATTTCTCATTGACATTTGTGCCCTTTGTTGTTCTACGTCTTCAAAAGGTAATTCACTACCCACTTTATTTCTTTATTCTTGGCGATTCAGCTATTACACTAAAACATGATATGTTCTTGCTATCATATGTGTGTTGTGTCTCTCCAATGTAACTTATGCCTCAAGAACAAGAATAAACCTACCTGGACAACATTTGCATAACATGCTATCATATTGTGCCGCCTTTTTACTGTTTCTGGCTTCTTGCATAACATGCTAGAATTTGCAACATGCAATATGCATCATTTTATTCTGCTAATGAAAACATTTCCCGAGCACTAACAGCTCAACAAAAACTACTAAGACGTCCGTTTGTCATATGTAGTCTTGCTTACTTCTGATGTGTAACTGTATTCACCCTATGTCAGTGAGCTAACTCGTGATTCTTTCTTTAATAAAAACATTAGTTCCTGGAATCGCCAACCGCAACTTGTTGGCGTGCTCTTGTGGGTGCAGTTCGCTCCACCACCTTTTTGTCTGCTTTTGTCACTATATTCCAGGTAATTATCCATAGCAGCAGCATGCTACTTTACACAATTATTTTTGTTATTCTGATTATATTCTTGATCCTGTTGGTAGGCTACTATATGTTTGCACCGAAAAGTTGCAAACAAGGACCACAAACTTGTGTACTGGTTTGCTGGTTTGATGTCAGGTCTTTCAATTCTTTTGGAAAAGAAAGCTAGAAGGGCTGAGCTAGCCCTCTATGTGCTTCCTCGCGCTGGAGATTCTCTATGGTATATATTGATCAACCGCCACCTGCTCCCAAAAATTAAAAATGCAGAGGTAATACGCCTGTTAAGTTCTTCTGGCTAGGATGGTACTTTTGCTCATTGTTTCCTGTGGGGATGTTTGCTGTTGGCCTTGAAATCTCGGTGCTTATATGTCGATTCTGGCCATTTTTGCACTGTGATATTTGGAGGATAAGCATGGAAGGCGGGAGAATGAATAAACTGGTGGATCAGATTTTGTAGTTTTCTTGTTTCTAAGTAATGACATTCGGGTTTGCACGTTGTGGGAAAAAATCCTTTTCATTTTCCTGCGTTGTCTCCCGTAGCATCCTGGATCAGAATAGTAACTTGGCAACCTTTTCAGGTGGCTCTCTTCTGCATGTGCATGGGAGGAATCATGTACTTTCTGGAGTACGAGCCGGACACCATGGCTCCATTCCTTAGAGGCCTCATCCGGCGCTTTCTGGCAAGCAAGATCAGCAGCCCGAGCCCCCCACCTCCCAATCGCAACACCTCCTACTCGTACATTCAGACACTGAACGTGCTGGAGCAATCAAGAACCCAGCCAGGGGTGGATAACGGGCTGACGACATCAGAAAAATACAACCTTGAATCAATTCCTGGACTATAGAGCTCGTTTGTGGTATACACTAGTAATATGTGTAACTTGGGACAAATCTGACATCCTGTAGCATTGTGGTACGGATGGGTGTTTATATTCTACGATTTTTGCAAAATATATGAATGAGCAGAGCTCGTTGTTTGTGCGGGAACGGAGTGATATGAAGCCGTTGTTTTCTTGGACTATTAACACGAGTGGCAAAGGTTATCGATGAGTGGTGGTCCTGTTTGGTTTTCCAACGAGAACATAAAGAGTTCCTTGCAAGCAGCATAGACATGTTTCTGTAACATTATAACTTGAGTGGAGTGGCCTGTTCTGTTTGTTCTTGCAAGTATTCGTGTTTACTTGTGTGGAATGGCCACGCTACCCATTTAGTTTTTGCATCCTTTGGTATAAAGATAGCGGTATATACAGTGCACGGCATTTAAACATAAGTGCTCTTATATAAAGTTAAGAGTATTGCACCTGTACAAAAGTCAATCTCCGATGCATATAGATTCTTAAAATGCTAATATGTGCTTAAATTGACTCTGCTACTACATCAACACACCTTAAGCACTAGGAATAAATCTAAACATTCTATCCGCTTTATAAGTAGATACAAATAACGTAGGGCAAAAAACTTGTTCTAGCGCCCTCATCGTACATATCATAAGCTGCCCTGTTTAGGATTCTTAACGGTAAAACATATCTCAGGGTTTCTGTCTTTTAGTTCAAGTGGATGGTAGATGGAGCATGAAAAAATTTTAGTGGCACGAAGACCATGTAGTTTCTTTTGATGGCAGACAAAGAATTGTCTCCAAGGGAAGCGCTGCGGCCAAAGAAGAGCAGCACCGAGTGGAGCTACAAGCAAGACTGCAAGGGTGAGTGTGTGAGTGAGAGACCGAGCGCAGAGTGTTGGCAGAGCTAGATGTCTCAATAGGGAATTCTCCATCGGGCTACAACATTCCATACCCATACCCCATAAAACTATATTTATCCTCATACCCATACGGCCATACCCATCATAGTTATAAGATTCATCTCATACATGATAAGAGAACAACTATGAGCACATTGACATCTCATACTCCATACCCACCACAGGTATTGGTCCCCAATGGAGCCCCATCCCGAATAAGAGAAGTATGAGCACATTATAGTTTATAAAACTAACTGGAAAACATTGTCCAGTCAGGCAAAACAACAAAAACAAAGCAAAATGTTATAGAGATATAAAAGCTAGCATGCAGCGGTGGACTGGTGGCGCCTGGAAGCTGACTGCCTAGCTTAAAGATAAGGGAGATGTAGGTTAGCCGTTGTTGGGCTGGGTATATTCCTAATTCTACTAGGTGAGTATTAATTATGGTTTATTGGGTTCGGATTATGCTTTTCCATATCCAACCCCGCCTACCCGATGGAGGAAATTTTTTTCCTAAATTTGTATCCATAGAAATTAAAATACTTTTTTATCCTAACTCTAATAGAGGAATTTTTTATAGGTTAACGGATTTCGGTTTCTATTGACACCTTTAGGCAAAGCCACAGAGGTTCGAGAGGCAAAGGCGTCGTGCTGGACTCCTGTCAGGAGCTCCAGCCGGGGAGAGGGCGCTGCTTGGAGGATCGCCAACGTCCAAACCAGATGGAAGGGCAGCGCGATGCTCTAGTTGAGCGGAGGGAAAAATAAGGGAAAAAAACCCTGGAAAATCTGCACGTATTATATTGGGAGAAGCGCTGATTTTTAATCTTGATAAGCTGCGCATTTGGTAGGTCCATACGCTCCTTTTCCCCGCAAGCTGTCTATTAGCTGCGCCAAACGTGTCCATTCGCTGTTTACTCATAGGGTTTGGAAGCAAATTTGAGTTTCAGCAAATAAGTAAATGGGCCAGACAAATCGATAATAGACTGCAAAGCAACGATGCTCACTCACCCAAGCTGTGACACTCTTCCTAAACCTTTGATTGACATGCATGCACGCGCGGGGCTAGCTTGGTGCTGTGTACTCTCATGCCATGGTGCTGACCGCTGAATTACTTTTGGATGGGGAATGGAAGAGCTCCCGTGGCAGGATCTAGGATTTATAATCGAAGGGTGCTCATTATGGATCTAATATTTAAAACTAGAGGTCATTTTTTCCTTCTCCTTTCCCTCTCTTTCTCCTGCAATTCTTCGCATTTTGTTCTTTCTATTCTTTGTTCATGCATACATATTTTTGGAGGTGTTCTTTGGACTTTGGTTGGAATAGATAGGCCTTGTCTATTCATCTTACTAAATAAAGAAACAAATTAGACAATATTCCCTCCATTTTAAATTATAGAACGAGATGACATTTAGATATGATGTTTAACCATTTATTTTATTAAAAGTATTATGTAAATATAATACGATCATCATAAGTATTTTAAACATGACATATTGATTTGTTACATGATTTTTTAATAAGATGGATGACCAAATATTGTGTCTAAAAATCAACAGCGATAGTGTGTTATTTTGAAAAAAAATGATTAATAAAAAATGTATTATTTCCTAACTAATGAGGTCGTTTAATTTTTTTGCATTAGTTTGGCTCGCTCCTATTATAATTTTTTTTCATAATTATCATTTATTTTTATTGTAATTTAGTTTTCCATATAATATATTTTAAATATGAAACGGAATTTTCTAAATTTTTATAAATATTTTGAATATGATGAGTAAGTCAAATTTAGTATAAAAAAATCAAACGACACCTTCGGACGGAGAGAGCACATCATAAAAATAGTGACATCTGTTCCATAATGGCACATTAGCGAATCCCACATTCCCACTTGTGGCAGAATTACAATTTGTAGGTCCACCGTCCATTTGAAGCCACCCCTCTGCTTATTTCAAAAGGGTGAAAATGCCGTATGCCCGCCCATCGGCCACTCCAGCAAACCCTCGCCGCCGGCGGCCGGCGACCATGTCGCGCTGGAAGGAGAACGCATCCCCTCTACCAGTCTACCCACGCAACGCCTCCAACCCCTCTCCTCTCCTCCCCTGCAAGCGGCCACTGCAATCCCCATCCCCATGCCCACCACCTCGACGGCCGCTAGCCGACGTCACGAGCAATGCGCTGGAGCAGCGGGGCGGCGAGGAGCCGTGCGGGTATGGGTACAGTACTCCCCTCCCGAAGGCTCCCCGACCGTGCGGGTTCCTTCTGGGCGACGACGAAGACGACATGGACGATGCATTTTTTCGGGAGGTGGATGCCATCTGCGAGGAGCACGCCCGCTCCAGGTCCACGGCCAGGAAGGAGGACGACGACGAGGAGGATCCGGCAGAGGGGCATAAGAGGACGGGCAAAGGGCCGCTCGGGGCGGCAGCGGATATGACTGCCGACTCCGGACCAGGGGTAGCAACGGTATGACATCGTGGGGGTGTTTCATTTGCAAATGCGGAGACATTGAGATTCTAAGGGAAATAAGAAGAGCCGAGGCATTTACGGCTTTTTGGATACAAACAAAATCCCTCCAATACGCACTGAAGGGGATTGATGGGTAGTTTGAACTAATTTCCACCTCAAACCCTCCAATCGTATGGATTGGATTTATCCAAACAAATCCTTAAGAAGTTATTGTTTGTTGGGATTTAGTTTGGAATGGGAATGTCTGTTAGTGTCAATTTTTGATAAAAACTTACATTGTTCTCTCTTTTGTGCTGTATTTAGCTTGAGGATGCTTTCTGGGAGGAGGTGAATGCTGTTTGTGAGGAGTGTGATGCTCAGTCTGCTTCCAAGAGCCAGGAGGGGATGAAGGAGGCCGAGGATGATGATCAGGAGAGTTTGGTGCTGTCCTTCTGCGATTCATCACTCCCCCCTGTTATTTCCCTCACAGCCGAGTGCGGGGAGGTATGTGACTATTTTGTGTTCATGATCCTGGTTTCTGGTTCCATGGACCAAAGGAGAACAATTGGGAAACCCAAAAGAGAACAGTTGGGATTTTTTTGTATGGTGCATTGAATTGTTATAGATTGGGAGAAGAATCCATCATATGGGAGAGTGCATCTGACTAACTTTCTTGAAGTCTTGTTTCATGAACTGAAAAGGCTGTTAGGAAAAGAAACTGTGAAGCATAGCACAATTCATGTTTATTGCATGTGGCTGGGATGATAGGAAAATAAATGTGGGCAATTTGGATTTATTGTTTCTTGAAATGCTACTGTGATTTAGCCGAGGTGCCTGATTTGTAGCAGAAATTTATTGTGTTTCATCTCTTTTGTTATTTCTCTGGAGTTGAATTTAGTTTGAAGATGTGTTCTGGAAGATCAATGCCATTAGTGAGGAACACCATACAGAATCTCACGCCAAGTGTCAGGAGGGGATGAAGGAGATTGGGGAAAAAGATGGAATGGTAGCACTGAGTGGTGGTGCTTCAGATGCCCCACTAATTTCCGTTGCAAAGGGGGCCGGAGAGGTATATATTGATTTTTAACTTAGGGCGGTGGCCATCAGCCAGTTTTTGTTTTCACATGTCTGAGAATGAGGACCAATACAAACTATAAACTGTTCCAAAAAGAATATAAACTAGTTATTATTCCAAAAGAAGTACACATTAGAAATTGAATTTTGGAATCAAGGTTCTAACTGAGTCCATTTGGTTCTTTTCTCTTTGGATATATTTAGCTTGTTGATGCACTCTTTAGGGAGGTTGATGGCACCATCCGGGAGGGGCATGCTGATATGTCTGCTTCTAAGGGCCAGGAGGAGCTTCAAGATATGGAACTAGAAATGGAGGAAGATGAAGGGTGTGCTCCAAAGAAGTACTATGAATATTTGCACTCCTTGAACGATAGGCAGAGGGAGGCTGCATGTAGTGATGTGGCTGTTCCATTGATGATTGTTGCTGGTCCAGGAAGTGGAAAGGTACACATACCTGTCCTTTTATCCTTTTGTATTCATATTGTACTACTGATTATACCTTCTTAGTGTCCAACATTTTGGATTTATGAAATATAATTAATTCTTGCTATCACTTGATTGCCCTAATTTCAAAATTTTCTTTTATTATAAGGCTCAACTATGGCCAACTAGTTCTGTTGCTACACTGTGTTGAGGGCAACTTTATGCATGGTTTGACATGTTTATGGAAATTGTTTTGACAGGTCAAGAGTAATAAAATAATTTCTAAAAAGATCCATACTCTCTGTTCTTGTAGCTGCTAGAAGTAAATACTGATTCCAAATATTATCGGAACCCAAACGATTTGATGCACTATGTAAAATCATATTGAATAAGTAAACTACATTGCAATGGCTTTATTCTTCCAACAATAAAACCGTTGCAGAAGAACTGAAACCAAGTTTTTCTGTATGTCTCTCTTGTGTTTAAGTAACTTCTGATATCAGTGTTTATGATAATGTGAAAACTAAACTTCCTTTTTGGTGTCTCCAAGATGTTTGCATTTGTTGTATATCTGTGGATGATTGACATTGCTATGATTATATTTTACAAAAAGAGTTTAAATGCACCGGTGGTCCATTAACTTGTGCAGGGGATTCAGTTAGGTCCATCAACTTAGAAAGTGGATTTTTAGGTCCATAAGTTTTTTTAAGCTGTGTCATCTAGTGTACAGACGTGGAGTGCTAACTTGGCTGTTTCTCCCTCCATTTCCTCTCACGCGCTGCCAGCCAGTACGCTGACCTAGATGACACGACTTAAGGGTTTATGTACCCAAAAATCCACTTCCTAAGACCTAACTGAAACCCCTGCATAAGTTAATGGACCACAACGCATTTAACTCTTTATACAAAATGTGCCATTTAATTAAAGGTTAGCTAAACTTTGTTTAACCTTTTGGAAGTTCTATTATCTTGTGACTAGTTCCATGCTTTTGTATATATACTGATTTTCCCCCTTCAACTGGCATGACTCAAAAGACTTCCACAATGGTTGGTAGGGTGCTCACACTACTCAAAGAGGTATGGTTTAACGAATGGTATAATCACTAAATAGGAGGCATCTAATGACATTTGAAGTTCACATAGTCACACACCTGCTAATGGCTAGGGAATTCCACCATCAAACATACTCGCTATGACATTCACCACGGCTGCTGCCTCAGAAATGAGGGATCGGATAGGGACAGTGGTGGGGAAGGCAGTTGCCAAGGAGATTGCAATAAGCACATTTCACTCATTCTGCTTGCAGCTTTGCAGAACACATGCTGAAAAGTATGTCTTTTCTGTTGGTTGATTATACTTGAGTGCAATGAATTTCTGTATGCTTCTGATCAACAAACTGAATTCAAATTGTTTTATGTAATTATGTTGATAAATGTACAACATCTGCTATGAAGAAAATATGAAAGTTACTGGATGAAATGGAGTCTGTTCAAAAGGATCATGTTCAATGTAAATTCTTGATACTAAGATTAACTTGTATTGTTTTTGACGACCCTTAAATAATAGTCCAAGCTGCATAAATGATCATGATTGCTGAAACTTTATCAAATTTCTAATAATATATAACTGCATTCCACTGTCTGGCACAGTCATAAGGAACATATTACATATATATACAATGATATATTGGTATTGTCATACTATCTAATGTTATGATCTTGTTTCATATTTATACTCTGTTTTTAGTACCTCTCTTTCTTACAGTTTATCAAGTGTACTCACTGTTGGAGATACTTGAATGTTTCGATATGTAGACATTTATTTAATGATTTTCGTTCTTTTACCTTTATAATCATTTGAAGGCTAGGCCGCACATCTGAATTCATAATTTACGGACATGGACAGCAACGAAGGGCTGTCATTGAGGCAGAGCGCTTATTGGAAAATGACAAGAGGAACAGTGATGGAGATACAACTAAACAGTATGATGGAGACATTAAAAGTTGTTTCAAAGACAAAGCTAAAAAGTGGCAGAAGTTTGTTACACAGGTTCCTTCTACTTTTGATGAATGCATCAGAAATATTTGTTTTCAGCACCTCTTAGCACTGATTCGTACCGTTTAAGGAGACTAGGCAGTTACGCCCACATTTCGTTACTGTTATTTTTTTTTCTTTAGTTGACAAGGTTGTATCTGCCTAAAGTGGTCTTTATAGATTGTATATCTGCCAATTCCCACCTTGCTGCCACAAATGCACATCACAAAATATTAAAGGAACAACTTTACTGTGCATACCACATAGAAAGCCAAATGCAGAATGGATCAATCCACGTTTCTCAGGAAAGATCTAATCCAATATTCCAAGATAGAGTATAAAGTTCTGATTAGGTTATAAAATGAAGTCTCAAAAGTTATTTGCGATATAACTGGTGGACATACTTAACTTGAAGATATCTCCGAACCATGTCTGAAACTCTGAACAAACACCTTAGGCTACGCTCACCAGCCCGCCCATTCCACCCCGCCCATCCACTATTCCAACTACCTCGATCTCTGTCTACAGTGTGCGCACAGTGTTTGGGCATTTTTTTTTGGGCCTATTGGTGAGCGTAGTCTTAGGACTTAGGAGTAGGATAGTTAAAGCATTAATATATGTCACAGTTGCATTAATATAGTATTCTAGCTAGGATGGCGTCCTAAATTATGAACCATATTTAGCTATATTCTGAGCAGAAAATGTCCACTTCTGGTGCTAGAAATGTAGTCATGACTCATGACTAGGGTCTTCATATTATACACTATTTCATTGCTTGGCATATTGAGTTGCATGCACCAACCAGTTCGACCCAAAAGCTTTAGCCGATAGGCAATTGTGGGCAATTCACTTATACTTCAACACTCCCTCTCACATGCAGGCTCCCCTAGGCCTCAACGTGGATTCGTGGAATATGTTGGAGTATGTGTGTATTCAGCCCATGGAGGCCCATGTACTCTAGACTATTTTACCCCACCCTCTAGGGTTTGGGAGGAATCAATCCAATTAGCATGGTATCATACTAGGGTTTCCTTCCTCCTCCCTCCTCTCTCCTCCCCAGCCGCCACAGGCAGGCCACCGCTCGCCGCCGACATGCCATGGTCGGCGGCCAGACGCCGCCGCCGCCTCCCTCCTCCTCCTTCCCTCTTCTCTCCTACTCCGCGGCTATCCACACGCCGCCGCCAGCCCCCTCTGTGCCGCGGCCCCTGCGCCGCCGGGCTTCTCCATGGCCGCCGCCGCCGCCGCCCAGGCCGCCGCGCGGGAGCGCGCGGCGGCTCTCCAGGCCGCCGCGGCCGCGGCTGCCCCGGCCGGCGCCCGGCCTCCTCTGTCCCCGCCCCCCGCCGGCGCAGGGTGGAGCTCTGCTCCCCTGCGCCTGCCAAGTGTCTGGGCCGGGCCGGGTTGGGGGTCCTTGGGCCTGGGCGCAGACTGGGGTCCTTTCGGCTCCATGTACACCGCCGCGCCGTCCTCGTCTCCGTCCTTTGTCGCCATCGGGGACCCTCCGGCCACCGA
The DNA here is from genome assembly GCA_022530915.1 of Paspalum notatum. Taxonomy (NCBI): domain Eukaryota; kingdom Viridiplantae; phylum Streptophyta; class Magnoliopsida; order Poales; family Poaceae; genus Paspalum; species Paspalum notatum. The sequence goes on from CM039685.1 coordinate 45,790,238, forward strand.
TCTGCCGCTGAACGATGACCACATCTCCGTTTCGGCATCGACCGCCCCTACACCTGCTACTGCTACCTCTGCTGGGGGTGGGGGTCCGGTCTTCCACGAGCCCTCCGCCGGTGCTGCCCTCACTGCCGCCCTCCGTGCTGCCAAGACTGAGGCTGCGGCGGCTTAGGAGCGGGCACGTGTGGCCGCTCTTACTTGGGAGCGTGAGCGTGCCGAGGCGGATGCCCTCGCCCGTCGTGTCGCTGAGGCGGAGCGCTTCCTCTACGGCGCCCCCGACTTACTGCTTCACCAGGACCGTACTGAGGGCGGGGCCAGCTCTTCCCACCAGGCTCGGCCACCTCTGTGGTGCACCCGGCCCGACCCTGCCGACCCAGTGGTTGCCCAGCTTCACCTCCAGGCGGCAGGGGTCCAGAACATCCGGGCCCTAGTTCCTGTCGTCCTCGACCCGGAATCTACCTCCTTCAGCCGCTGGCGAGACTTGGTCCTCCTCACCCTCCGCCGATACGCCCTCGACGATCACGTGCTCCTCGGCACTTCCGCTGCGGATCGGGACCCGGCGTGGCAGCGCTTCGATAGTATCGTCTTGTCGTGGATCTTTGGGACCCTCTCTCTAGATCTCCAGGACATTGTCCGCGCTCCCGGGGGCACCGCGCGCCAGACCTGGCAGGCTCTCGAGGGCCAGTTCCTTGGCAATGCCGAGGCTCGTGCTCTTCAGGTCGGTGCGGCCTTTCGCACCTTCGAGCAGGGGGACCTCTCCGTTGGCGAGTACTGCCGGCGGATGAAGGGCATGGCGGATGCCCTCTGTGACCTTGGCTGGCCGGTTGACGACCGTTTCTTGGTCCTCAACATCGTGCGTGGCCTCAACGACACCTACAGCCACCTGAAGACCTGGATCTCCAAGCAGAAGCCGTTCCCCTCCTTCTTGCAGCTACGGGACGACCTGGTCCTTGACGAGCTTACCAGGGGCTTCTTCAAGGGGTCCTCCTCCACCGTCCTCGTCGCCACTCCTCCAGCTGCCCCTGCGAGCTCTCCGGCGCCACCTGCTGCTCCTTCGGCTCCTGCCGCTCCTCCAGCACACTCCCTCCTCGGCGCTTCTCCCCCCGGGCCGAGCGGTGGTGGAGGGGGCCGTGGTGGCCGTCGTCGACGGAGTGGGCGCGGTGGTGTCGCTCGCGGGAGTACACCGACGCCTGCTCCCCCTGCTGCTGCTGCGGGTGCACCCTGGCCAATCCTTCTCCAACCCATGGTCAGGGCGCATCTCAATGTGGCCGTTCCAGGCCCCAGGGGGGGTCCTCGCGCTCAGCACCAGCCGTCGGCTATGTTCGCTGGCGTTGCTCCTCCTCCGCCGGCAGCCTGGCTCCCACCTGCCCAGTCTACTCCTCCGGCATGGCCTGCTGGATGGGACCAGGCTGCGTTGGCTCGCTCTTTCAGCTCCGTGGGGCTGACACCGCCAGTGGGCACCGAGTGAATTGCTGACTCGGGTGCCTCCTACCACACCACTCCGACCGCTGGTGTACTCTCGTCTGTCCGGCCTCCCCATTCTTCTTGCCCTTCTTCCATCATGGTCGGCGATGGGTCTTGTCTTCCTGTTACCTCCGTGGGGGATGCGGGCTCTCTTGGCTCTTTTCGTCTTCCCAATGTTCTTGTTGCTCCTCATATGGTCCATAACCTTCTTTCCATTCATCAATTTACAGCTGACAATTCTTCTACTGTCGAATTTGACTCTTCTGGTCTTACTGTGAAGGATTCGGCTTCCCGGCGTCCACTTCTCCGATGTGACAGCCAGGGGCCCCTTTACACCCTCCAGCTTCCTCCTTCCGCTGCCTCGCCTTCGGCTTCTCCTTCGTCAGCTGCTTTCGTCACCACCACCTCTTCCACTACCTGGCACCGCCACCTTGGTCACCCAGGCCGCGACGTTTTGGCTCAGCTCAGTCGTAGTGCAGATCTGCCTTGTACTCGAGCTCCTGATGAGCATCTTTGTCATGCGTGCCAGTTAGGGCGTCATGTTAGACTTCCTTTTTCTGTCTCATCTTCCCATGCAGATCGCTTGTTTGATCTTGTACACTGTGATCTGTGGACATCTCCTGTACTCAGTGTTTCTGGTTATAAGTACTATTGGTGGTGGTTGATGATTTCTCCCATTATTCTTGGACTTTTCCATTGCGCTTCAAATCTGAGACGTTCTCCACGTTGTCTCACTTCTTTGCCTAGGTTTCCACTCAGTTCGGCTCACCATTAAGGCCGTCCAGTGCGACAACGGTCGTGAGTTTGACAACAACGCCTCCCGCTCTTTCTTCCTCACTCGCGGTGTCCAGTTGCGCATGTCTTGCCCCTACACCTCCGCTCAGAATGGCAAGGCTGAGCGCATGATTCGTACCACTAACGATGTCATGCGCACCCTTGTTCCAGGCTTCTCTTCCCGCTCGCTTCTGGGCGGAGAGTCTTCACACAGCCACCTACTTGATCAACCGTCTCCCCTCCGCTGCCTCCCCAGCTCCCACCCCGCACCACGCTCTCTTCGGTACCCCTCCCTGCTACGATCACCTCCGTGTCTTCGGGTGTGCCTGTTATCCTAACACCTCTGCCACTGCTCCTCACAAGCTGGCGCCCCGTTCGACTCGGTGTGTGTTTCTCGGTTACTCCCCTGACCACAAGGGGTACCACTGCTTTGACCTCACGTCTCGACGGGTCTTGATCTCCCGGCACGTCGTGTTCGATGAGTCGGTTTTTCCTTTCTCCTCCACCACCACCTCAGCCTCCGACCTTGAGTTGGAGTCCCTCTTTCCCACTGACCCGGTGGTCCAGCCACCCTTGTCTGAGCGTTCTGCAGGTCCTCCGCCGGTGTGCCTTCCTGATGCGCCGGTCCCGTTTCCGGTTGTCCCAGCTGCACCACGCGCGGCCCCGGAGTCCCCTGCCGCGCCACAAGCGGCCCCGGAGGCCCTGTGCCCGGAGGCCCCGTTGTCCTCCGCCGGGCCGCGTGCGGCTCCCAGGCCTCCCCTGCTCTATGCGCAGCCCGTGCGGGTCTACCAGCGGCGCACGGTGGTCTCCCCTGCTCCGACACCGCCGCTGCCGGCGTCCTCTGTGCCGGCCCCGTCTACGTCACCGCCTGCGGGGCCGCCGGAGCCGCCTCGTCACCCTCGCCTTGCCGCCCGTGTCGAGTCGACGGTGTACCACCCGCCTGTCCTCGAGCGGGATCCTCGTCACCTACATCCCATGGTGACACGGCGGGCGGCTGGTGTTCTTCGGCCCGCGGCCCTCTCGACTGCTGCTGCGGAGCCGGGGATCTCTCCTATACCCTCCTCCGTCCGTGACGCCCTGGCCGACCCTCACTGGCGCCGTGCGATGGAAGAGGAGTACACAGCTCTCCTTGCCAACCAGACGTGGGATCTGGTGCCACCCCCGCTTGGTGGCAATGTGGTTACTGGCAAGTGGATCTGGACGCACAAGAGGCGCGCTGATGGCACTCTGGATCGCTACAAGGCTCGTTGGGTTCTCCGGGTTTTCACCCAGCGCCCTGGTGTGGACTACGATGAGACCTTCAGCCCAGTGGTGAAGCCTGCTACAGTGCGCACGGTCCTCTCGCTGGCTCTCTCTCGCTCGTGGCCTGTGCATCAGCTGGACGTCAAGAATGCCTTCCTTCATGGCACCTTGACTGAGACCGTCTACTGCAGTCAGCCGGCGGGTTTTGTGGATCCCACTCGCCCAGATATGGTCTGCCGGCTCAACAAGTCTCTCTATGGCTTGAAGCAGGCTCCTCGGGCTTGGTACTCTCGGTTTGCCACGTTCTTGGTCACCTTGGGGTTCACTGATGCCAAGTCAGACACCTCCTTGTTTATCTATCGGCATGGAGATGAGATGGCCTATCTGCTGCTCTATGTTGATGACATCGTCCTCACAGCCTCCGGTCCGTCCTTGCTTCAGCGGATCATCACCTCCCTGCAGCAGGAGTTTGCTATGAAGGACCTTTGGCGTGCTCCACCACTTCTTGGGTGTTACAGTCGAGCCCCGTCCCTCTGGCCTTCTCCTCCACCAGCGGCAGTACACTCTTGACATTCTGGAGCGTGCAGGGATGGCTGATTGTAATCCCTGTTCCACCCCGGTTGACACGCAGGCTAAGCTCTCAGAGGATGCGGGCCCTCCAGTTGCTGATCCTACTGCCTACCGTAGCCTTGCTGGTGCTTTGCAGTATCTCACCTTCACCAGGCCGGACATCATATATGCAGTTCAGCAGGTCTGTCTTCATATGCATGATCCCCGGGAGCAGCACCTCACTGCCCTGAAGCGTCTCCTCCGCTACCTTCAGGGCACTGTGGACTACGGCCTCTTTCTGCACCGGTCTTCCTCCGCCGAGCTCGTTGTCTACACCGACGCTGACTGGGCCGGGTGTCCGGACACTCGTCGGTCCACGTCCGGCTACGCTGTCTTCCTGGGCGGCAACCTTGTCTCTTGGTCGTCCAAGCGGCAGCCGGTCGTCTCTCGCTCCAGTGCTGAGGCCGAGTACCGGGCTGTCGCCAATGGCGTAGCAGAGGCTTCCTGGCTCCGGCAGCTCTTGGCTGAGCTTCACAGCCCGCTTGCCAAGAGCACGCTCGTCTACTGCGACAATGTCAGCGCGGTGTACCTCTCCACCAACCCGGTCCAGCACCAGCGGACCAAGCATGTGGAGATCGACTTGCACTTCGTCCGCGACAGGGTCGCCATCGGCGATGTTCGAGTTCTACACGTCCCGACCACCTCCCAGTTTGCTGACATCTTCACCAAGGGTCTACCCTCTGCGGTCTTCTCCGAGTTCCGTTCCAGCCTCAACATCGCTCGTGGCTAGAGTTGAGTCTGCCGGGGGGGGGGGGGTGTTACCCTGTGTGTGTGTTCTTTCTTTCTTGGCCAATCTGAAACTCCGCTGCGCCGGAAGTTTAGACTGCGGGGGGGTGTTGGAGTATGTGTGTATTCAGCCCATGGAGGCCCATGTACTCTAGACTATTTTACCCCACCCTCTAGGGTTTGGGAGGAATCAATCCAATTAGCAGAATATAAGAGTTGACTGCAGTTCTTTTATTTAATCGTGCCCTCCAGGGCCCTGATACCATGCACCAACTAGTTCAACCTAAAAGTTTAAGATGATGGGGAAATGTGGACAATTCACTTGTACTTCAACACTCGCCTCACTTGCAGGCTCCTCAGGCCTCAAACGTGCAATATAGGAGTCGGCTGTGCTTATTTCATTCAACACAAAAGCTTAAACTGATAGGGAAATGTGGGCATTTGAATTCACTTATACTTTAACACGGCATACTGATTTGTGCTCCTGGGCTTATTATTCGAGTGCCTATTACATTGAACCTTGTAAAAAACCCTCTCAATGTGGGCTGTGCGGAAGGAGTGGTCTGTAGAGTTTTTCCCAGTAAAAATAGATTGATATCCACAACACGGGCTGATTTTGAAAGACTATTACAATCTAATCTTATTACTAGACAAATCAATCATCTGCTAGAATATATATCTAGCATGTTACAAGAGTCCAGGTCGTACTATGCTAATCCTAGTCCTAGTCTGTTACAAGTGTTAAGGTCTGGACTATACTAGTCCTAGTCCTAGTTGACCACAGAAGGTTCCAGGAGAGATTCCAGGAGTCCTAAGTCCTAACGAGTACCTTATAGGTGTCAAGTCAATAACATCTAACAAATTTGTTACCATGTTGACTTTGTGGTAGTTGGCTTTTATTTTGATCAAACCTTTCCATCTTTCTTTAAAGGCTAAAGCTTCAGGAAGAACTCCAGAGGAATATGAAAAGAAGGGTGATTTGATAGGAGTAAGCTGTCCCAGTTTCTGTAATTCATTGTTCCAATGGTTCATTCTAATGACCAATTGACCGCCTGCATATTTTTTTGTGTGTAGGCTTCTGTTCTTCGGCATTACAATGGAATATTAATATCTTGTAATGCTCTCGATTACCATGATTTTATTAACTCATCCATAACCCTTCTCACAAAATTTCCTGAAGGTAGTTTCAGTTCTAATCTCAGAAGATTGTTTACTTTGATGACTTGTTGATTAAAAGGACACGTTCCTTGATTGTGCAGTATATAAAGAGTGCCAGGATATGTGGCAAGCAATTGTAGTTGATGAGTTTCAGGATACCAGTACTATGCAGTATTGTCTTCTGAAAATTCTAGCTTCCCACAATCATATAACTATTGTCGGTGATGAAGATCAGGTACACAAGTTCGATATACATATATCATCCTCAAATTTAGTTTCTGTTTTTTTAACTTAAACTTTATCTTGTTTTATATTAGTCCATCTTCAGTTTCAATGGTGCTGATGTATCTGGTTTCAATTCATTTCGTAGAGATTTTCCAAATCACAAAGAGGTAATTATGTTGCGCTGTTGTCTGCATGTGCATGGAACTTTCAAGGTGCCTTAGTCCTGTGCTGATCTGTTAAGTAACTTGTTTTGCCAATGATTGCAGATCAGGTTGAGCAAGAACTACCGCTCCACACGTGCAATTGTTGAAGCAGCAACCGCTCTAATTCACAACAACACTAAACGTCATCATCATAAACTTGTTGAGACTGACAACCCTTCCGGCTGTAAGGTATCCTTGTAGATGGTGCAAATATTTTCTTGTGTTTGTTCTTGTATCCTTTCTGTTACTTATCTAAACCTTAACTTTGCATAGATCGCTGTCAAGGAGTGCCATAGTGAAGATTCACAATGTGCATTTGTTATTGACAAAATCATTGAAACTACGTCTAATTCAGCTGAGGGCTGCAACTTTGGCAACATTGCTGTCCTTTACCGAAGACAGGTTGAATAGTTTTGCACTTTATTTAATTTTGAATTATATTTTGTTATGCTTGTGACCTAATTTTCTCCTACACAGATAACTGGCAAAGCATTCCAAGTCTCCTTCCGCAACAGGAAAATTCCCTTTAACGTTCACGGTGTGGCTTTCTACAGGAAAAAGGTGGTTGGATTTAGTTTACTTCTGTCATTTGTTGCAGACTAGAAATTTCTCATGGTTTTCTGGCTTTCCTTCATAGCTATCACTTTTGTTGTCCTTGGTGCAAGCAGCACTTTCAAGCTTGGGAATTTCCTATACCTCCAATTTTACAATTGTTCTTTATTTGTGAAGCAATGCAAAGAACCTACTAGCATATATTACATGCTCATATATCATTCTAGCTCTTGTTGCTAAATACCTATTCATTGTATCTATATACTTGTATTGATGGGATTGGTATGGCATAGCCATTGTTTACCTATTGTTCCAGCATTCAACCACACAGATGATTTGGTTTTCCTTATGGAAATACGCTGTTGCCTGGGCTTGACATTTTTTTGTCTTTAGCAAATCCTAACTTTATTTCATCTTGTTCGTTTTAATAGAAATTTGGGTAAGTAAGCAACAATACCAGTGAGCTCATCATTATTAGCAATTACTTAATAAACCTATGCATACAAACATGGTAATAACCCTCTGCATGCTATCAATTTTGTCAAAGTATAAGTGCTTTACCATGCAATTATTCTAGGTCATCAAAACTATCATCGCAATGCTTCGGACCACATTACCTGGCTGTGATGATGGACCATGGCGTCAAGCCTTCAAGGCCCTTTTCCCTAGTGACAAAGAAGAAACGAAGAAGGTTCACATTTACCTGCTTAAGTTCTTTTCTTTTTCCTCTCTTTTATGTTAAATCAATAAATCTTTATGATAAATTTTGTGCTTTCCAACCATCAGATTATAGATCACGTTGAAAAGATTTCACTGGCTAGAAAGTGTAGTTTTGTATCTGCTGCTACTGACATCTTCAGCGCTAAGGTTTCTGGTACCTTCAAAAGGTTGTTCTCTTTTGCTTGTTTATTACTTACTATTCTCAAATATCATACATTCACTTCAATCTTTGTTCTGCTTGAGGAATGGCAAATGTTTGCTGGTTACTTGACAGAAAGCATGAGGTGCATGCATTACAAGGATTGAAATTACACAATTTGCATATAGTTTTGGGAGGAAGCCATGTCATTCTTTTTCTTCTTAAAGAAATTAAATGTCATTCATTTTTCTTCTCAAAAAAATCAAACTTTCATTGAAATAAAATCTGTTAACGAAATTGTTGGGAATCATCCCACAATGGGAGTTGTGTGTGGGCAAGCACGATTTTTATGGTTGAGAGTGCAACTCCCTAAAGAGCTACCTTTTTGGCAGCGTTGGCCCAAGGGACCTAAAATCCCATTGTTATGTGTTTGGGCGCACGTGTGGCAGCCCAACAGCCTGGAATTTCTGTGGCTGCCTGTCAAGCACGCTGGTGAGAGTGGTCATGTTTCTGACTGGAAGTAGGGCAATCAAATAATGATTGATTATAGATCAGGGGTACATGTACATATATATACAGGAGAGGAGGAGAGTCCGATCCCTAGAAGTCTCGAGTCCTAGTCTTGATCTATTAGGGGGCGGCGGCCACAATAGGGGCCGGCCAGCCTCACCTCAACCCTTAGCCCATACGGGCGATGAATTACATAGGGCCTTAAGCCCACATAATTGCTATTACTGACAATTCTCGGCCTAATGTGTGAGGGGCATATTGTTGGGAATCGTCCCACATTAGGAGGTATTGGGTGGGTAAGTACGGTTTATATGGTGGGTGCAACACCCTAATGCTAGTTTATTTTTTTTTTGGGGGGGGGGGGAGTGTTGGCCCAAGGGACCTAAAAACCAGGTGCTATACGTTTGGGCACACATGCGGTGGCCCAACAGCCTGGGATGTATGGCAGCCTGTGAGGCATGTTGGTGAGAGTGGGTTTGATTCTGATAGAAAATACGAATCATGTATGCATTTTCTCTTGATGACTACTTAGGGATGATTATTGTGTATTATATGCATGTTATGTGTTCCTTGAACTGCACAACTAACTCCTATTCAATATCAATCATTAAACAGTGCCCATTTTTTAAAATCTTAATCTTGACACCTTTTTCCTTTGAGTTATTGTTATTGACGTTGTTTCAACACTCAAGGATCAAGTGCAGTATGAATTTATTGTGATTATCTCATTTGTTGACTGTAGGGCTCAGATTACTCAAGGACGCAAGGTTTTATCGACTTTGGATAGCCTATCAAAACTTGTTGAAAGGGTACAGAGTATTTGTTTAACCGGCAATTTTGTACTGTGTATTCTGCAATGGGCATCCATATTTTATTGCATTGTATACCATCAATGTTAATATATCTTGTATTATAAAACAAATAGAAAAGTATTTTATTTTTGAAAAATGGTTACAGTATTATTGTTAAAGTTTACATTGTCTTTTGGATACTTCTTGAGATATAATGTTTTTCAGTTTTTTTTTCTATTTCCGCGTCTCAGGAACAATCAGTTTCAGTCATCATTTCCTCTGCGGGAGACATGCTGCCTCAGGTAGTTAACTTGTTGCAATTGTTTTCACAGAATGCACCTTTAGTTAAGTGCCTTCTCACTTCCGTGTGTTATCTATGAGTTTTGGGATAGAATAAATGACTTCAAAGCAATAGCTGTTCCTTTGTTTTAACAGTAACAATTTATCCCTGTTAATCTGCATGTGCAGTTGGTTCATGATTTCATGTTGTCATAATTTATTTCATGTAATGAAGTCATGATCAGTTTGTGGTAGACAACAACAAAAGAAGGTGTAATCGAGCTGCCATGAACGAGGTTTGTGTTTGGGTTTGTCAAGCCTGAGAACGCATGGGGGAACGCATGCGTCGGTGTTGCCAGTACCGAACGTACTAGGTAGAGGGCCCCAACCACGTGCAACGTCAGATTAGGAGAGGAGGCCTCCGCGGCAGTTGCAACATGCAGAACGATGAGAAGAAGGTGCTGACACAAAGTAGATGAAGTAGGCGAGGAAGAGATAATGATGCTAGAGACGAGGTTGTGTTGGACGAAGACGAAGGTGACGAAGACAAAAGGCTATGTTCAATGACGCATCGAGACTCTTGGAGTTGCGGCAACATAAGAGCCATGGTGCAAAGGGAGGGGAGCCATGATGGCGAACTCATGAGGGGATGGACCACGCACAATCGGTTGATTAGGACGGACACGTATGAGGAGGCGACGATATTGATGGTGGAGCCTCCTGATATGTGGTGGGGGCGAGGAACCAATGTAGACCAACATGCAGACAAAGAGACGCTGAAGTAGTGCATGCGGGCATCCCTTGGCACGTCGTAGGCCATGCCATGCTGTACAACCGGAGAAGATGGGGAACTTGGAGTAGTCGATTCTTGCATTGATGAAAAGGCTCACAAAATCTACAAGTGGCGAGCGATGCAGTGGCCTAGGTAGTAGTGAAGCAACCGATGGTGCGAACAACGTGGCAGAGGCCTAGCCGTTGGTGGATGCGCAGCTGCCATCGGCCCGAGCAGGGCGGAGGCTGGCTGGCAGTGGAGAGGCGGAGCGCGGCCAGGTGGTTGCAGCGCCATCACGCAATTGGAGGCCATAGCAGCGTGGTAAAGGGATGACCCTCTCGGGCAGACATCCTTGCTTTGGTGTCGCGGTGATGAAGCCTATGAGGGTGCTTGTCCCTCGACGCAGGTTAATTTCCCTAGGGGGTAGGACGAGGGCAATGGAAGGTTGCTTAGGTCTAAACCCTAAATTGGTGATACCATGTAGGAGAATAGAATTACGTAATAGATTGATTGGTTGTATTGTAGTGAACCCTCGGCCTTATATATGCAGACTTGGGAGGCAAGAGACCTCCCCAGATACAATACGACAGTCAGTGGCGGAGACAAGGCCGGTTAGGCTGGGCCCATGCCCGGGCTGTGGCCCACTAGCACACGGAGAGCCGGTCCTCTCAAGTAGAGCCAACAGGCCTCCAAGCCTGGGCGCCGAGCGGATGAACATGCTTCATAGGTCGCGCCGCTGCCGCCGCCGCGTAGACCAACGCTGGACCAGCTCATGCGGTCGACGGTCGTGCCTCTTCTCCGCAGCTCTACCTCCAGTTCTCCACAGATCTGACGCTGCGGTGGCGGCCTCCGCTGTAGCTGTAGGCGCGGTTGCGCGGGCGTCTCTTCCTCTTGCTCTGCCGACTGGTTGCACACGCTAGGATAGGAGGCCGAGTCCAAGAAAGAAGATAGAAGCGCCGGAATTTGGACTAGATCACTGGACGCGTGTTGCATCTTCTACCGCTATTTGCTTGGAGAATACCACCACGAAGAAAACTAGTATGTTTCTTGCCTTTTGCTTTGTCAGACTGCATTGTCCCTTTTGTAAATTTTTATTTTTTTTGTGTCTGCTCAAGTGGTACAATGTGAAAAAAAACAATTTAATAAGCTAATTGTCTAATTTGTGACTGATTGCATGAATGATTGATTGACTAAATTTTAATTAACATCTAATGATGCATCATGTGTTTCAATTTTTACAATGAGGAGATATTTGATTGATATGAGCCAGTGTCCACCTCCACTACCACCTCAGCCTTCTGTTCCACCTAAGGATAATAGCCGTGGTTCAGTTCTTAATCTAGATGAAATTGTAAGTGATCCAGCACTTAGAAAACAAATCCATGAGTTTCCTACTGAGACCCGAGATGAAGTTAGAAGGGCCTACGTACTAAAAGGGCCATCTCAGCCGACTGTGAACTTTCCGTTCAAACCATTTGGGATAGTAAAAGAGCTTTTTCAAAATCTTAGTATAAAAATATGATTGGTTGGAATATAGTGAGTCAAAAGATGCTGCATTTAGTTAATTTGATTTTAAATATCATTACCAATGTTACACGTTCAGTTCAGTGATTTAAACTATTGTGTTTTAGGGAAAAATGATTGTGTTATATTTATATGTTTGAGTGAATTTTAGTAGTCTATATAACTGTGCCCAGGCTCGGCATTTGGGCTGGCTCTGCCACTGATGACAGTCCTAGACATATACGTATCCTAAACTACCAAATATACTCTTATCAATCACACGGAGAGAATGCATGCAGAGAAAGGGTGTGCCGTGCGGATAGGGCAGCAGCGACTGGGGCACGCTGCACAAGGGGTGGACGCTGCGGCAGCTAGGGCAGCAGAAGGATGGTTGCAGGAGTGAACCAATTTACAGCAGATATAATCTGTGTTACAAAAGGATATATACTAGGGAGTTACATTTATACAGGCCCATATAGCCATGGCCTTTTGAGGAACAGTCCTAATCTAACATGTTCAATCTTTGTTAAAGTTTTTATTCCATTTCTTTGGCAGAAATATCTCCTCGAAAAGCGTGCAGTTGTTGATGTCGATAATGGCAAATTGTTAAATGAAGATAGCGATATCAGATCAGTAAGTTCAAATCCCATTGATGCTATTTTTATAAATCTATCCTCCTGAAAACTTAGGTTGGATCTTTGTTCTGAGAGTCCTAGTCTCTATTTAAAATCATTCTGGATGTAGCATATAGAAGAGGTGACATAATTTTTTGTTGGATCAGTGCAGGTCCTTCAGTTTTTAATGGATGATGTGTCTGACTTCTTGTCAACACATTTTTCTAGTTCAACGGAGAGAAGCATGACTGATGAGAAAGGCTGTGCTTCTACGCTTCAAGCTTTTATTGATTATATATCTTTGAGGGAAACTGAAAATTTTCGATCCCGAAAGGAGGAAAATAAGAACTCCATCACATTAACAACTATTCATCAGGTCCATTATCTGTTGACAGCAATTTACACTGTTGGCTCTGCCATATGGTAATCTTGTGGCACTAGAAACATGATATTTCCTTTTTACTCTGCAGTCAAAAGGTTTGGAGTGGGATGTTGTGTTCATTGTAAAGGTATTTTCTTCACCCTTCAGGAGAAACTTACATACAAATACAACATTGTCATATGTAGTGTTAGGCAAGCAGTGTGGTGGCGCTTAGCACCTAATCTAATCACAGATTAGACAGGTGATGGTCTAACAGCGATTAGGCTCTAAAGGTCTAAGTTGGCTTGGCAGAGTATTTTTTTCAAGCAATGTGCATAACAAATGTCAATTCCAACAGGACTGCTAGATGGTTAACAGTTTTTTTTTCGGCATAATTTGGTGATACATGGAAAAAATGTTGAAGGTCAACTACACTTTCAAATAACGCACTAATTTGCTGCTTTATAGTAAATATTTGTTTCATGTGTATACTGATGTAATGTACGTTCATTTACCAAAAGGTATTTTCTATGTCAACCATTGCTTCTTCATACAGGCAAACGATTCGGAAATTCCTTTGTTGCATGAATACAACGGTTCTGTGAAAGAAACTGGAAGCACACTGGAGGTTTGTTTCAAAAATTATTTTTTACCCATATATGTTCTTAATTTATATACTTGATGACTTGTTTAAAATTACAGGAGGAGAGGAGGTTACTATATGTCGCAATGACACGGGCTCGGAAAAAGTTGTACATCTTGCATGTTACAGTCGACTCTAATCGTCAGGCATGCTATTTTATGTATCACGCTTATCTTTAAGAAATTTATTTTTTCTGACTTACCCTATTTGTTTACAGCTTCTGCAACCTTCACGTTTCCTCAGGGAAATTCCTGTTCACCTTCTAGAGGTGCAGGTGAGCAATACCGCCAGATCTAGTTTGACTACATCTAATCATTTCCCTTTGAGTGAAATATTTATTTATTTGCTAGACAAGTAGAGCTTCCAGAACTCAATAAACGATTTATTGACTATATAAGGTAAGATTGCAAACAGGTCGATCAAAAAATGACTCCACTTCTGTCCCTAGCTGATGGACTACCCTGAGTTCAAATTATCCCCTTATTCCCTACTGTTAAGATTCCCAATATGAGCCTATTTGTTTTCCTTTCATCAGCAGTCATATTATCATGTATATCTTATATGTACATAATTCTTCAAATTGTTTTGTCTTCCGTTAACGTGTAGGGTCAGGAGTCTCGCAGTAAAATTCCTGAACAGCGTTCAGGGGATATTCCTTTTGATGACCCTGAAGGGGATACATCAAGTGGAAAGCCTATTATGGGGCAGAACAAAACTTCTCCTCAACCAGAACTGTCTCAAGCATGCCTTGCTAATGATTTCTTGAGAAGGTAAATCATCTTTACTTGGTCTGACATTTCATTTTTAAATTTGCTTGTAGAAATTTGTAGTTTTCTATTGGTGAAAAAAAAACAAGTTATTCTTTTCGCAATCATTTCAGTTTGTGAAGAGCAGATTCATCAGTTTCATGCGCAGCTTTGCCTTGCCATGTTGTTTGGTTTACATCTGTTCCCTCCTTTACTTGATTAATTAATCTGTTTATAGGTTTGATATTGACGATAGATCGGTAGTCTCACATATATTTCATAATTGGGGCAAGAAGCAGGCATTTCAAAATCCAAAGAGATTGCTTGATAAGGTACTGAATTCTTTACTGTATATGAATAGAGGACCGAAGGATGTTAGCTATCAGCATGCTAGGATTCTGTATTGCCTTCCATTTTTGCAGTCTTGCAATTGCGAGTTTTTAACATTGAACTCTAAAGCTTTGCGTTGCCAGTGCCCCTATATGGCTATTTTCATGTTGGACGTATGCTTGAATTTTCAGATCAGTTTTGTGATTGATGAACGCCTACGGGGTAAAGGATACAAGCGCAAGGTGACCTATTGTTCTCTTTCCCATATCAAAACATCACCAGACTCATTGACTCTCCTACCAGTTATATCTGTTCTTTGTGACTGTTGTATTCTTGTTAGCAGTTAAGCACTGCCCTTTGTCATCATCTGTATTTTGAAAAGGGTCATGGAACAACTTCTACATTTTATTTACACAAAAGTTCGCTCTTATATTGGAGAGCTTAACCTGGAAAAATTTGATGGCGAGTTCTTGTCCAGGATGTCTTGCGAAAGCTGAAATCCTTCCTAAATGGTGATGAAGCACTTGGTTACGCACAATATGTGAGTTTAATCGTTATTTTATAGTATTACACATTGGCAATCTTATTAGTTTTTCTTGGTAAATAAACGAACTGATGCAATGATGTGTGAAGTCCAGGTTATCAAGTGGGAACAGATCCCTATTGAGAAGCGGAGTCATTTGATGAGAGAAAGACAGGCAAGATCCTGCGCCATTACAAATATCTTGCATCTAAATGCTGATTTCTGAGGAATCTTTACAAAAGTGGAGCTAATTTATCCATGTCCTTTGGAGACCCTTTTGTGACATTTGTGGTTTTGTTTCAGGAACATTTTCAAAAGCAGAGGATTGAGAACTCCATGGGTTCGTCAGAACCCACAGCCAAGCAGGTCAGCCATCTCAGAACTCATTGTTCATCTTGTTGCCAGTACTCTCATTTATCTATGTAATCTGCAGCTTGATAGTTTGTTCTATTGGAAAACTAGGCTAAACTCTGGTTCTTGTGTTTCAACTCCAGATATCTTACCTCCGGAACCTGGGGTGCACGATCACTCCGACTTCTCGCTTACACGCGTCACATCTCATCGAAAAGTACAAATCGCTCTGACTTGAAGCTGCAGACTGCAGAGCAGAGGTTCCCAGCCCCTCAGATTGCACGGATCCTTGGGATCATGCCATCATGGAGCGTGGTTGATGGAACCCATGCACCTTATGTACATGCTGCGCATATATTTGTGAATGTACTACTACTAGTAGCGTATGATCTCCGTTGTGCACTGGGTAAGCCAGGGTTGTATGACAGCTCCTTGACTTTTTCTTTTCTGTTCTTAGCCATATGCACCTGACTTACATACTGTGACACGGGGCACCTCGAGTTTTTGCAAATTTGTTATCGATACTAGTTCTTTTGTCGTTCGGCACATTGAAATACACGAGAGAAAAAATACGACACGGTTTTGATCATATAGAATACCACTTCATTCTACATTATAGTGTTAATTTGGAGCAGTGCACCGAAGAATTACAGTAAAATATTAAACTGAAATACCAAGTAAATCTTATATAAGCATCCTAGTACACTCTCACAGACATTGTTAGGAACATCATTTGCTTTGGCTTCTCCATAGAAAAACAAAATAAGTTAGTGCTTCGATGACTAGAGTTCATGTTTCCCATTCCAGCCATTTAGATTGATTCCATGCACAGGTTCAACAGTTGTGCACATGATTATGTCAACAACTGCATGAATTTGAAGGTAGCTGTAATACCCAAAATTTTATACAAAAATAAAAATTTCTTTAAATGCAATATGACTGTTGCATTCATGCCTCTTGCATAATGTTTAATGTGTGAAAAATGAATTTCAAAATTTTGATTCAAAATGCGTACGAAAAATAAAATTCAAACTCCATTTTAAAAATAATTGGAAAAGGTATGAAAAAAAACAACAAGACAAAGAAAGGAGCCCAACATCTTTTTTTTTCCATTCAGCCCAACAGCAGCCCAGCCACCATCTTGCTCTAACTTTCTGTCTCTTACGCGCGGGCCCCACCTGTAAGGGCTGCCTTCAACCTCCAGCCTCCTGCTCGTTCCTGCTCTCCCTCTCTCTTGGCTCAAATGTGGGAATTAAATCCACTTAATCCTACCGTTTTTCTTCCCGTTGATTGCACTCCGAACATTCCGCAGTCATCCTCCATCATTCCTCCTCCTTCAATCGTCCCATCACTGCGCGAAACGGCTCAATAAACCTCCATGAAAGCCATCAAAACCTCCATGGAATCCGACGAACGGCTCCATCCCCGGCCTATAAAAGGCATCCCCGGCTCTCACCTCACCACGCCACTCCTTTCCCCTCACTCCACTCCACTCGATTCTGAGCGCAGCGCTGCAGCCACAACGAAGAAATTCCGCCGCCGCTCGTCACCGTCGCCCCACCACTGCTGCTGCTCTCCTTCGGCGAGAGTTCGCGGGGTGAGTTCGCGAGTTTCCCCTCTTTCTTTTGAGCTATTTCTCACTTGTTTTGGTGCACCGTAGCGCAAAATCCATCAACGCCGGCGAGCCACTGTCCACCGGCGAGCAGCCATCGTTCTTCTGTTCCCCTGTCCATAAATTCGAAACCCTGTATTTACAATTTTGCCACTGCTATTCAAAAGCTTACAACTTCCATGTTTTAAATCCGTTTTAGGCGATTCTTTCGCCTACGGATTCGTTACAGCAAGCTCTACGCATTAGAATAGGTTTTAAAATATTTTGAGCAGGTATGATGTACTGTTTCTTATGTTTTGCTTATGCTTGTTGTATGTGTTGCAGAGAGCGATCCGGTGAATTTTCAGGACCCTGAATTAGAATTCACCGACTCCGCTTATCTCGAAGGCAAGTTTCTTTGATCATATGCAAGTACCTATCCTTCGGCTTTATAGATTAAATTAGATAGACATGCTTTGCACAATTTGATCAAACCTATAGGAATTACTAGTTATGCCTTGTTGGGATGGTTAGAAATTCCTCGCTTAGGTGCTTTTGGGATGGGTTAAACAACCAACTAAAGTTTACTTTTCATGTTGAGGTTGGAACCTCGTTTAATTTGACAAGGGGGAAAAACCCAGGCAGGATGGAAGTTTTTGGCGGTGGGCTTGGTTTTGTATGGTGGTCGGTTGTCGGCTAGTGCTAGTTCCTGCCTAGGGTGTAAGGACCGAATTTTAGAAGCCCCGTCTTTCTGGCTTTACAGCGCAACCATGGGACCTAAATGGGCTATGGGCTTGGTCAAAATTTAACTTGTCCGGTCTTATTGCACCGTGGTGGTTTGAGTGGCACAAGAGGGGGCCCCTAGGGTCTGCGGACTTATGTACGGAGGGCGAAACCTTAGTGGGTGCAAGACGGGCCGGATAAAGTTATTTCGCGACCTCGTTGTGTGACCCTGGCCAAACACCTAAGGTAGTGTATGGCGGAAAGGGAAAACATTACCCGTGGGTAAAGTGTGCAACCTCTCGAGAGTGTTAAAAACTGATGCATCAGCCGTGCTCGCGGTAATGAGCGGGCCATGGACTTCTTCTAAATAGCTGGTATGGGTTGGATGGTTGGCAGTTGGCTGGATCCGTTTCTCGGATGTTGCTATGCTGGTGTTGTTCTCATAACTTAGATAAATAGGTGCTAAGGTGATAGGTTAAACAAGATGCTGCATAGGAAGCTCCACAAACAGCCTTCATAGTAGAAGCCTTTTGCATCGCTTGCTGAGTACTTCTGTGCTCACCCCTTGCTCTCTCTTTCTCTCTCTCTTCCTTTTCTTCCGCTAGTGCCGTACGGCAGACGCTGGGCAAGACTTAGAGTACGTGGAAGATGATGGCTTCGATCCTGACGCCCCGTTTTAGGCTGGTGCTAGCGTAACCCCCGGTCAACGTTCCTGTGGATGAAGGGCCGTCCGAGCAAGAGTAGAAATAAAATAAGATGTACTTTTCTTTTAGACCCTCTCGTGGTCCTTTTGTAATAAAGTTTATACGTTGTAACATGGATTTTATGGTTCCACTAATGATGTCAGCATATGTATGGATTTTTGGTCCTGTCATACATATGTATTTGTATTCCTGGTTTTATTCGTAAAATCGGGTGTGACAGAAGTGGTATCAGAGCCCATGTTGACCGTAGGACGCAGCCTAGATAGAAATGGACGTGTTAGAAATAAATTTATTTTGGCAAAATTATTTATTTGTTAAAATTTGTTGATCTCATTTGATTTGCTAAATTTTATAACTCTTGTCTAAAATTCAACATGTAGATGTCGAGCTACGTCAACCCTCGCGAGACGAGGTATACGTGTGCCTTGGTTGAGGAGCAGTTCGGTTCTATCCCCAAGATATTGTGGGACGTCCTGAAGGACGAAGGACACCGGAGGCCGCCGCAGTACATCGGGCACAAGTACGTGCTCGATGATGATCGTGAGGAATGGGAAGTGGACGTCCAGATTTTTCACGCTGTGATGCACGGAGGACGTTTCAAGGTTGCACAAATGCATGAGAATCCAGTCAGGAGAGCCACATTTGAAGCTGCGGTGGGAGACGCAGCACGCCAGGCTCTTTATCGAGTGACGAACAGTTACGAGATGGAGCTGCTAGAGACGAAGTACCACTTCTTTCCTTCGCGCCGACTGTGCAGTGTCGAGAAGGAAGTGAATCCAACAACGTACGTGTCCAACCCCATGCTGAAGGAACAAGTTCGTCTGACATCCGCTTGGATGGTGTGGTGGATGGTCTCCAAGATGAACTCCGGGACACTCAGGCTCGTCTTTACCAGGCTGAAGCTACCATCGCAAGTCTGAGGTCGGAACTTCAGGGGGAAGAGTCTGTGGTTGGCACGAGCTCTCCCCGAAAGAGGCAGCGTACGGAATCAGAGGAGTCCGATGGAGAGTCCGACTATACCCCTCTCTCGCCTTCCCAAGTTCCAGATGCTTAGGCTTAGGCTTTGCAACATGTTTCTTCAACCTTAGTTTCGCGAGCTGTAGGTCGCCTTGAGCACCTGTCTACAGCCGTGCCTTGAATCTTCTTGAAATAAAATAAAGTTCGTTAATACAGTTGTTTTGTTTATTGTTATTGTGCAATTGTTTGAGTTGGTTCTTTGTAATGATTGTTAGAACACTAGAAAAAAAAATAATAACAACAATAAAATAATAATCTTAATAATCATGACGGGATGATAATAAAATATGCCGAAAAAAAGTTTTTTTCTTTTCTTTCTCGTTTTGTTAAATAAAATAGATGGGTTTTCTTGCTATCCTTCTCTGATCACTTTCTCTTCTCCAAACCAGATGGCCTTCAACTGGGGCAACCGTCGCAAAAGGAGCAATGCACCACCAAATGAACCTCAAAATACACCACCCCCTCCAGAGAACCCACCTATTTTGGATCCAATGCAGATGATGCAGATGCACAATCAAGTGTTGCAAAACCTTGCTCAAGTCACCACCAACCTCCAGAACTTAGCAAATGCAGCACCTCATCCGCCCCCGCCACAGCAACAACATGAGGGACTTAAAAGGTTTATGTTCACCAAGCCCCCATCCTTCACCCATGCCGTTGAGCCAATGGAAGCCGATGACTGGCTTCAGACTATTGACAGCAAGTTGGACATTGCTCATTGTGAAGGCCATGATCGAGTTCTCTTCGCCGCTCATCAGTTGCATGGGCAAGCACATGATTGGTGGGTCGCCTACACTGCTGCTCATCCAGAGCCGCAAGAAATTAGTTGGCGAGAGTTTCGCAAAAGTTTCCGCAAGCATTTTGTGCCCAAGGGCGAAATTAAAGTGAAGCGCAGGGAATTTCTCTCTTTGAAGCAAGGGTCTATGTCTGTGCGGGAGTATCTGACCAAGTTCACGCAACTGTCCCGTTATGCTCCAGATGATGTTGATGAAGATGGCAAGAAGCAGGACTGTTTTCGTGAAGGACTGAACCCAGGACTCCGCTATGCCTTGTCCTCCAATGACTACCGTTCGTTCCAGAAGCTTGTTGATAAAGCCTTTGTCATTGAAAGGGAGAGGAAGATTCTGGATGATGATCGCAAGCGCAGAATGTCATACCAGGGTCAAGGAAGCAGCACAAGGCCCCGTTACTCTCCTCCTGGTCAAGTGGTCAGATCCAACAACCAATACCAGCAGAGGAACTTTAATCAGAGTTATGGTCAGCCTAGGCAGAATGCACCGTCACAGCAGCAGCCGCAGCGTACGGGTTATCAAGCTCCTCGTGTTCCAGCTCCTACCCAGCAACAGCAACAGCAGCAGGCAACTCAGGTCCGCAATGTTCCAGCACCTAGCACTTATGGCCCATGTTATATCTGCAAGGAGACGGGTCACTTGGCAAATCGCTGCCCGAAGAAACAACAGAATCAGAGTCAGCAGCAGAACCGTCCGACTGGACCATCGCAACAGCCTCGCCAGAGTTATATGCGAGGACGAGTGAATCATGTTGGTGTTGAAGAAGCCCAGGATGCTACGGATGTGATTTTGGGTATGTTCACTGCAAACTCCCATCCTGCTACTATATTATTTGATTGCGGAGCATCTCATTCATTCATATCCACTCAGTTTGTTGCACGATTTAATTTGCCAATATCTTTGATGAAAAATAAGATGATAGTTAGTTCTCCTGGTGGAGAAATGGTTGCAAGGCATCAATGCCGGAGACTAAGTATAATCATAAGGGGGGTAGAATTCTTGTCTAATCTCATTGTGCTCGAATCAAATGGGCTTGACATTATTCTGGGAATGGATTGGTTGACCAACTACAATGGAGTAATTGACTGTGCCAAGAAGATGGTCAGATTAAAGCACCCAGGAGGAAAAATTGTTGAGTACCAAGCTATACCAAGTAGTGCACCTGAAGCTCGATTGAATCAGGCCAATGCGGTTGCAGATATTAAGGTGGTCAATGAATTTCCTGATGTTTTTCCAGAGGAGTTGCCAGGTATGCCACCAGATCGTGAGATTGAATTTGCCATTGAGTTAGTACCGGGCACAGCTCCTATATATAAAAGGCCATATAGAATGGATGCTAATCAGTTAGCCGAGCTTAAGGATCAGATCCAAGAGCTCTTAGATAAAGGATATATCCGTCCTAGCACATCACCTTGGGGTGCCCCAGTCATCTTCGTACCTAAGAAAGATGGGACTCAGAGAATGTGCATAGACTATCGTGCTCTAAATGATGTCACGATAAAGAATAAGTATCCTCTTCCCCGAATAGATGATCTATTTGACCAGTTGAAAGGAGCATGTGTGTTCTCCAAGATTGATCTACGATCAGGATATCACTAGTTGAAAATCCGAGCTTCAGATATTCCTAAAACTGCTTTTGTGTCAAGATATGGGCTGTATGAGTTCACAGTAATGTCCTTTGGCCTAACAAATGCTCCAGCATACTTCATGTATCTCATGAATAAGGTTTTCATGGAATATTTGGATAAGTTTGTAGTGGTGTTCATCGATGACATCTTAGTCTTCTCTAAGGATGACAAAGAGCATGAGCAGCATTTGAGGATAGTACTGCAGAAGTTAAGGGAGAACCAACTGTACGCAAAGTTGAGCAAGTGTGACTTTTGGTTACTAGAAGTTTCCTTTCTGGGGCACATCGTCTCAAAAGGAGGAGTGTCAGTTGATCCAAGCAAGATCAAAGCGGTACAAGATTGGATCGCACCTCAGAATGTGAGTGAAATTCGCAGTTTTTTGGGTTTAGCTGGGTATTATCGTAGGTTTGTTAAAGATTTTTCCAAGATAGCCCAACCTCTCAGTAAGTTGCTAGCAAAAGGAGTTACGTTTGAGTGGACAAATAAGTGCCAGTCTGGTTTTGAAGAGTTGAAGAAACGGTTGACCACAGCACCTGTCCTGATAATGCCAGATGTTCAGAAAGCATTTTCAGTATATTGTGATGCTTCACGGCAAGGTTTAGGTTGTGTTCTCATGCAAGAGGGTCATGTGATAGCATATGCATCAAGGCAGCTCCGACAACATGAACAAAACTACCCAACACATGACTTGGAATTGGCAGCAGTGGTACACGCCTTGAAGATATGGAGACATTATTTGATCGGAAAGAAGACAGAGATTTATACCGATCATAAGAGTTTGAAATACATATTCACACAGCCAGATCTTAATCTCAGGCAACGTCACTGGTTAGAACTTATCAAGGACTATGACATGAATATCAACTATCACCCGGGAAAAGCTAATGTTGTAGCAGATGCACTGAGTCGCAAGAGCTACTGCAGTCACTTGATAGCACGAGAGTTACCAGCAGAGTTATATGAAGAATGTGCTTTGTTCATGTATGGAATTCTAAGCCACACAGATGCAGTCGTCCTAGAAATAGGTGCCACACTTTAACAAGAAATCCGAAAAGGTCAGCAGACAGATGAAAACAAGCCATCAAGCAGTCGATCAAAGAGGGGCGATCTTCTGAGTTCACAGAGGATGAACAAGGAGTAGTGTGGTATAAACAGAGGTTGTGCGTTCCTAGCGATGAGTCTCTTCGTGAGTTGATTCTCAAGAAAGCACACGATTCAGCATATTCCATACACCCCGGCAGTACTAAGATGTATCACGACCTTAAGTCCCGATTTTGGTGGTATGGTATGAAGAGAGATGTTGCTGCGTACGTAGCTTTGTGTGACACATGTCAACGGGTTAAAGCAGAACATCAACGACCAGCAGGATTGCTCCAACCGTTAAAAATACCAGAATGGAAATGGAAAGAAATAAGTATGGATTTTATAGTTGGCTTACCCAGAACTCAGTCAGGATATGATTCAATATGGGTTATAGTCGATCGATTGTCAAAGGTAGCTCACTTCATTCCAGTCAAAGAAAAATACAAGGGTCCAAAGTTGGCAGAGTTGTTCATGTCACGGATCATATGTTTGCATGGGTTACCTAAGAGGATTTTGTCTGATAGAGGAACACAGTTCACCTCAAGATTCTGGAAGAAGTTACACGAGTCGATGGGTACTAAGCTTGATTTCAGTTCAGCGTATCATCCTCAGACAGACGGACAAATAGAACGAGTGAATCAGATACTGGAAGATATGCTAAGAGCTTGTGCACTCAAGAATAATAAAAGTTGGGATAAGAGTTTACCATATGCTGAATTTTCTTACAATAACAGTTATCAAGCCAGCCTCAAAAAGGCCCCGTTCGAAGTGTTATATGGAAGATGTAGAACACCTCTCTTATGGGATCAAGTGGGTGAGAAGCTAGTGTTTGGACCAGACATGGTCAAAGAAGCCGAGAGACAAGTGCAAGAAGTAAGAAATAATCTCAAAGTGGCTCAGTCAAGGCAAAAGAGTTACGCAGATCATAGACGTCGGGAACTGGAATTTGCAGTTGGAGATCATGTCTATCTTAAAGTCTCACCTATATGGGGACTTAGGAGGTTCAAAGTTAAAGGAAAGCTAGCACCGAGATACATTGGTCCGTTTCAGATAGTTGCCAGAAGAGGAGCAGTAGCATATCAGTTGGCCTTGCCTCAGCAGTTATCTGGGGTACACGATATCTTTCATGTGTCACAGTTGAAGAAATGCTTGAGGGTACCAGAGGAACAGATTCCTATGGAAGAAGTGGATACCCAAGAAGATCTGACTTATACAGAGTATCCGGTTAAAATCCTGAAAGTTTCAGAAAGGGTCACCCGGAACAAGAAAATCAAAATGTGCAAAGTGCAATGGAAGCATCATACAGAAGAAGAGGCTACTTGGGAAAGAGAAGATGATCTGAAGGCCGAGTTTCCTCATCTCTTCTTCCTTCTCGAATCTCGAGGACGAGATTCAGCGTAAGGGGGGTAGATTTGTAATACCCAAAATTTTATACAAAAATAAAAATTTCTTTAAATGCAATATGACTGTTGCATTCATGCCTCTTGCATAATGTTTAATGTGTGAAAAATGAATTTCAAAATTTTGATTCAAAATGCGTACGAAAAATAAAATTCAAACTCCATTTTAAAAATAATTGGAAAAGGTATGAAAAAAAACAACAAGACAAAGAAAGGAGCCCAACATCTTTTTTTTTTCCATTCAGCCCAACAGCAGCCCAGCCACCATCTTGCTCTAACTTTCTGTCTCTTACGCGCGGGCCCCACCTGTAAGGGCTGCCTTCAACCTCCAGCCTCCTGCTCGTTCCTGCTCTCCCTCTCTCTTGGCTCAAATGTGGGAATTAAATCCACTTAATCCTACCGTTTTTCTTCCCGTTGATTGCACTCCGAACATTCCGCAGTCATCCTCCATCATTCCTCCTCCTTCAATCGTCCCATCACTGCGCGAAACGGCTCAATAAACCTCCATGAAAGCCATCAAAACCTCCATGGAATCCGACGAACGGCTCCATCCCCGGCCTATAAAAGGCATCCCCGGCTCTCACCTCACCACGCCACTCCTTTCCCCTCACTCCACTCCACTCGATTCTGAGCGCAGCGCTGCAGCCACAACGAAGAAATTCCGCCGCCGCTCGTCACCGTCGCCCCACCACTGCTGCTGCTCTCCTTCGGCGAGAGTTCGCGGGGTGAGTTCGCGAGTTTCCCCTCTTTCTTTTGAGCTATTTCTCACTTGTTTTGGTGCACCGTAGCGCAAAATCCATCAACGCCGGCGAGCCACTGTCCACCGGCGAGCAGCCATCGTTCTTCTGTTCCCCTGTCCATAAATTCGAAACCCTGTATTTACAATTTTGCCACTGCTATTCAAAAGCTTACAACTTCCATGTTTTAAATCCGTTTTAGGCGATTCTTTCGCCTACGGATTCGTTACAGCAAGCTCTACGCATTAGAATAGGTTTTAAAATATTTTGAGCAGGTATGATGTACTGTTTCTTATGTTTTGCTTATGCTTGTTGTATGTGTTGCAGAGAGCGATCCGGTGAATTTTCAGGACCCTGAATTAGAATTCACCGACTCCGCTTATCTCGAAGGCAAGTTTCTTTGATCATATGCAAGTACCTATCCTTCGGCTTTATAGATTAAATTAGATAGACATGCTTTGCACAATTTGATCAAACCTATAGGAATTACTAGTTATGCCTTGTTGGGATGGTTAGAAATTCCTCGCTTAGGTGCTTTTGGGATGGGTTAAACAACCAACTAAAGTTTACTTTTCATGTTGAGGTTGGAACCTCGTTTAATTTGACAAGGGGGAAAAACCCAGGCAGGATGGAAGTTTTTGGCGGTGGGCTTGGTTTTGTATGGTGGTCGGTTGTCGGCTAGTGCTAGTTCCTGCCTAGGGTGTAAGGACCGAATTTTAGAAGCCCCGTCTTTCTGGCTTTACAGCGCAACCATGGGACCTAAATGGGCTATGGGCTTGGTCAAAATTTAACTTGTCCGGTCTTATTGCACCGTGGTGGTTTGAGTGGCACAAGAGGGGGCCCCTAGGGTCTGCGGACTTATGTACGGAGGGCGAAACCTTAGTGGGTGCAAGACGGGCCGGATAAAGTTATTTCGCGACCTCGTTGTGTGACCCTGGCCAAACACCTAAGGTAGTGTATGGCGGAAAGGGAAAACATTACCCGTGGGTAAAGTGTGCAACCTCTCGAGAGTGTTAAAAACTGATGCATCAGCCGTGCTCGCGGTAATGAGCGGGCCATGGACTTCTTCTAAATAGCTGGTATGGGTTGGATGGTTGGCAGTTGGCTGGATCCGTTTCTCGGATGTTGCTATGCTGGTGTTGTTCTCATAACTTAGATAAATAGGTGCTAAGGTGATAGGTTAAACAAGATGCTGCATAGGAAGCTCCACAAACAGCCTTCATAGTAGAAGCCTTTTGCATCGCTTGCTGAGTACTTCTGTGCTCACCCCTTGCTCTCTCTTTCTCTCTCTCTTCCTTTTCTTCCGCTAGTGCCGTACGGCAGACGCTGGGCAAGACTTAGAGTACGTGGAAGATGATGGCTTCGATCCTGACGCCCCGTTTTAGGCTGGTGCTAGCGTAACCCCCGGTCAACGTTCCTGTGGATGAAGGGCCGTCCGAGCAAGAGTAGAAATAAAATAAGATGTACTTTTCTTTTAGACCCTCTCGTGGTCCTTTTGTAATAAAGTTTATACATTGTAACATGGATTTTATGGTTCCACTAATGATGTCAGCATATGTATGGATTTTTGGTCCTGTCATACATATGTATTTGTATTCCTGGTTTTATTCGTAAAATCGGGTGTGACAGTAGCCTCTCGAACAAGAGTCATGAGTATCGAATTATCAAATTGTACAACTTATGTTTGTAAATTATTATTTTAGTTTCTATGCAATTACAAGGTGTTAATTGGATTGAAGCCATTATAATTTGTATGGTTTTGAACCATGCCATTACAATTTAAAATACAGGAACAAAGCCACTAGTATTTCGCATTAGTTTAAGCCATTGGCTACGTATTTGATCCGTCTGAGACCCACTTGCAGTGTATATAGATCTGTATTTACAAAACTGTAACTCTCGATCTCTCTCTGGCGCGTGGGCCCCACCCATCATCCCTTTCTTCCTTCTCCCACCGCTGCCAGCCCCACCTCCCATGCGCGGAGCTCACCACGCCGGCGCTGGCAGAGCTCCGAGCCGTCCGCGCCCTGCGACGATGCCGGCCGCGCGCACGTCGGCCCCGACCGAGCTCCCGGCCGGCCGCACCTTGCGACAACGTTGCTGAGCTCCGCGCTGGCCGCGCCGCGCGACGGCCCCGGCCGAGCTCCCGGACTGCCGCGCCTGGCTCCACGTCCCGCGCCGGCCGCGTCCCGTGCCGGCGCCGGCGCCGGCGCCGGCCGAGCTCCCGCGCCTCGCGACGGCCTGGCCGAGCCCCGCACGCCGCCCGTCCCAACGGCATCCCGCGCGCAGCCTTGACTCGGCGCGCGGTCCCCCGCGCAAAGCCTGGCACGAGGCAGCGGTGTCCACCCGCGCGCAGCCTCGCAGCCTAGATGCGGCGGCGATGTCCGCCCATGCGCTGCCCAACCCCCACGGCGGACAACGGCGATGTGCGAGCAGCGTGGTGAGTTCGCGCAGGGGAGGTGGAGGGCGGCGGGAGAAGGAAGAAAGGGATGACGGATGGGGTCCACACATCAGGGAGAGATAGAGAGTAGCGGTTTTGTAAATACGGAGCCAGGTACACTGCAGGTGGGCCTCCAACCGGTCAAATACGTAGACAATGGCTTATTTCAAACTCATGCGAAATAGCAGTGGTCTGGTTCCTCTATTCCAAATTGTAATTGTATTCCAAATTGTAATGGTATAGTTCAAAACCATGCAAGTTATAATGGCTTTAATCCAATTAATCCAATTACAAGGATGGCACACTCAAAAGAGGGTGCTACCAATGAAGTTTATTAGTACTGAATTATTAAGTGAACAGACCATCACCATTCACAACAAATAAAATAAGCATATGAATTAATGTAAACCACAAATCAATGTATAGAACATTATACCAAACATATGGACTTATTATTACTAAAATAATTCAACAAGCATATTAATACACTCCTTGGGGAGGGTTTATTGCAGGGCAAATTTAAGACTCCAGCTAATGTTTTTTACCACGTTGTATACTCCATAACAGTTATAGTTCTTTCTATGGTTAAATTGCTAATTTCCCTCCAGGCTGCCGGGGGTGTGCAGCACCATGGTCTCGATTGTGACTCCAGGCCCGAATGCCATCATCACTCCCCACTCCGGTGCTTCCCCACCCTGCTTGGCCGCCCGACGACGGCGCAGCTCGTCGAGCACGAAGATGACCGTCGTGCCACTCATGTTGCCGAACTCGCTCAGCACCTGACGACTCTCCGCCAGCTTGTCGTCGTCTAGGCCGAGCACTCCCTCGATTTGGTCCAGGATCGCACGGCCACCGGGGTGGACGGCCCAGAAGAGGTCATTCCATTCGACTCTGACGCCGAGTGCGTCAAAGGCATTGGTCAGGCAGCGCTCAACGTTGCACCCCACCATCCGGGGTACCTGGCTGGAGATGTGGTATTCCATGCCTCCTTTGTTGATCTCCATGGATATGGCATCCTCGGTGTCCGGTATCGTGGTCTGAGAGGCGAATGCCATCTCAAACAGAGGGCGCTCAACGGGGCTGACGGGGTCGGCACCGATGATGACGGCGCCGGCGCCATCGCCGAAGATAGCCTGGCCAAGGATGTTGTCCAAACAACCATCTTGCGGGCCGTAGAAGGCGATGAGCGTGATCTCAGAGCACGCCACGAGGACGCGCGCGCCGCGGTTGTTCTCCGCGAGCTCCTTGGCGAGCTGGAGCGACCTGCCCCCGCCGTAGCAGCCGTGGAGGTTGAGTATGGTGCGGGAGACCGTGGGGCTGAGGCCTAGGAGAGACGCGAGGCGGCGGTCGGCGCTCGGTGCGCGAGCGCCGGAGTAGGTGCTGAAGATGAGGTGAGTGATTTCAGTGGCCGGACGGCCCCATTCGGCGATGGCCTTGGCCGCCGCACGCGCGGCCAGCTCCGGGACGGCGGCTGAGGCGATGTCCACGCGTGCGTCGAGCGACGGCTGCGTGCGGTCCTTGAAGTCCGGGTTGGCGGCGAGAAGCTCCTCGTCGAGGTGGATGAAGCGCTGCTTGATGCCCGACTTCTTGCAGATCCTGGTGAGCTTGCCCTTGAGGTCGGTGAGGTGCTCGCTGTTGGTGACGCGGAAGTAGTAGTCGGGGTAGTCGTCCTGGGCCAGGCACATCGGCGGGTTCGCCGTGCCGATGCCTAGCACGGCTGCCGGACCATCCGCGCGCTGGGCACGCCTGATGTCGCGGACGGTGGCTGGAGCGCTGCCCATGGACGTCGACGACGAAGACGAGACCGGCTAGCTATTAGCTGTGGCTTGCTCAGTTGCTCCTGGGCCCTTGATAGCTGAGAGCAAGTGTATTTGCTATATCTGGGATGTTTGCGTCTTCGTGGTTTGGACGAGCAGGAGGTGTGTTCTATTTATACCACAATCAATGCAAAGCTTGTGTCTTTACGTACATGGGTGATGGCTGATTGGTTTCTGCAAGGAGAGCGTTCAGCTGACAGAGACGACGTGCATGCGTTCGCGTGTGCCGGCCAGCCGGGACACTGGATTCCTATACCATGGATGTAACTGGCCACCTATCGTTCGCAGGTGTGGAATGAATTGAACTGGCCGGTCAACCTAGCATCCAAGGAGTTTGACAAGTCACGTAATATAAAAAACAAGGGTTCACAAGTTAATTGTCGCTAGCTGTTTATTACCTACCATAATAATGTTTATCAGAGATATTTTGTCTCGTAGAACGCTGATTTTATTTTATAATAATTTCATATGTGGAACCTTTTGGATGGGCCTTAGGGCATTTTTAGTAGGGTTTTATTTTCATTAATTGATGTGACACATGAGAGAAAGGAAGCCATGTATTTATAAGAAGAGAGATAAAAAGAGTTTCATAGAGATGGCATGTATTTAGGCTATTTATAGAGATGAAACTGGGCACATACTATTTCTAAGGCTATGAAATTCATTGAAACTATACATTGGGAGACCTTATTTCATTTCTAAACTATATTAAATGATGTGACACTTTGAAATCAACGAACTGCAACTCACTACTCAGAATTGCCTTATAGTTGAGAGATCATTATACACAATTTTCACATTGATTATTGTTTATTGGAACTAGGACACGTTATAATATATAGAATCAACCTGATTTGGCTCTTCTTTATATCCTTTTGAATAGGGCATTTTGACAAATGGGCTTCTCTCGTGGTAATGGAATAAGGTGGTTAGGTCTGGTACCCGGCACTTAAGATGCTGATAGTTTACTTCTACCAAGCGGGGGTTGTTCTTATATTTGTCAATTGCTCCCTTTTCTTTATTAGGTCGTAGCTAGTGGGACACTGATTTGGACTTGGGTAATTAGCTGGGGTAGAAGATTAAAGATGGAAGCAGTAAACGACAACTCCACAAAGAGATGTCATTGATCTCTCGGTCTCTCTTTCTCTCTCACACACATGTACTCACCAGGTAGAAGGTTAACCCTCCCTCCCCCCGCCGCAGCAAACTGTTTTACCTTTGCAGTTTATACATGTGTTTTTATTGGCGTTGCAGAGAAAATAAGGTATATAATTATAAAAATATGGTTCCAATGCTCTCTATTTTCATCGTTTGGAGAGTAGTACCGTTACTTGCTTAATAAAAAAAGAATCCTTGATGAGTGCATAAATATTGCGTATTTTGAGTTGCACATTCGTAATTCGATACCCCTCTGTTTCAAAATATAGGCTGTTTTATTTTTTATACCATATTTAACCCCCTCGTCTTATTTGAAAATTTTACAAAATATGTAAAAATCCAAATCATGCTTGAAGTATATTATACAATTGACTAAATCATAGTGAAAATAAATAATTATTATGATTTAAAGACAAGTGGGTCAAAGTTGGTGTCGAAGAAGTCAAACAATATAGTTTGAAATAGAGGTAGTGCTTCATATATAATTGCTTACATTAGATTGACGTGTATCACTATGAACATAATTTCTATAGTCGGTAGAAATGCATATTCACATGTGTTTCACCACCTCTAGTTATAGCTTAACATACGAGGAATTGACCCATTTCAACGGGCATGGTTCCATGAGACCACAAATGTAGAGTGAATTCCGATAAATATAGCGTTAAAACAATAAAGATATTTTCATGATCTTGCTGAGCCCACTAAATAGTCACCACAGTTATATTTTTTTTGGGCAAGTTTGGTTCTCATATTCAAACCCATTACCACCCCCACCCCCGGGGATCTTTCTACACCACTGTACTACAAAGTCATATTGCTTATTGCAATATGATAGTCCTTAAATTATCCTCCACAATTATGATGGCCCCACCAGCTTTATAGCTGGCCTATAATTCGATATGCATTTAGACATGGAGACTTGGTGTTGAAGTCTTTCTTCAAATCACCAGGAACTAAATTCCGAACAAACTCATTAGCGATCCTCAGTTATTATAGTAGGTAGTTTGTTATCCAGATATAATAATAGTGTTGACTACTTAGTGAAAATGTAGGGGGGGGGGGGGTGGGAGTTATACATGAAATTACTCTCCGACTTGATTTAAGTTTTGATATAGGTTATCCGTTCTCTTCATGTATATTCCACGTTCTACGAGTTCTAGTTTGTGCTACCGTACCAGGATATATGAAAAGTGAGTGGGCATACCCATAGAGCTCTAGCACTTTTGCATGTGTGAACTTGTGAAAATACATACAATGACCAGCATGTAGATTATTTGTTAAGAATATAAATGTAGTTAGCCCAAGGAAACATAAGCTCTAAAGATCTATAACTCATTGGCTTTTTAATTTTTTTAGCATTATATTTCATTTCCCCCCTAAGTTTATGGCATTGTAGAATATGTGGAATAATATACTAAGGCCGATACCATATTGATCTCGAATGAACAGCTCTCATATCTTATTGGAAACTTAGGTTACACTTTCAGATGCAACGCGGTGCAACCTAGAATTCTGAAGCTCTAGTCTTCACGGTTAATATCTAGTAAATCCGCTAAACACTCGCTTAGTAGGATATTCATCAGGTCAAGCATATGCGGGTATGCTCTAAGCTTGGAAGGCCAGATATGGTGTTCTCACGCGCGTGAGGGATCACAATCAGCTCCCACGCTACCCAATCGAAACTGTTGCTATGCCTCCCTTTCCCATGTCATGTATTTTCGACCGGGCATAAATTTATGTGCGAGGTGTGCTCGACCATCGCCTCGGTGGGCACTGCAGGTTCTTCCACTCTTCCGTTGTTAGTAGGAAGGCTGGCTATATCTTTCGGTGGGATCTGATTCTACTCGATGAGCAATCAAGCTCAGGTCTCTAACTTTGCTACTTCCTTCGTCTCAATTTATAGATCGTTTGATTTTTTTTACATTAGATTTGACCAGCTTGTCTTATTAAAAAATTGCGAATATATGAAAAAGTTCAAGTCATAGTAAAGTATATTATGTAAAGTATATTATATATGCCAAACTAAATCGTAAAGAAAAATAATGATAATTATAACATTTTTCGAATAAGACGGATAAGTCAAACTTAGTATTAAAAAGTCAAACGATATATAAATTGGGATGGAGTGAGGCTATTCCCAGTGCACGATGTCATACTCATTAATTATCTTCTACGTAGGATTTTTCTTGGTGATCTGACAACGCATTTAATAAAAAAGAGAAGGAAGCTGTGTCTTACTCAAAATACTGCTTTGACACTATATTTTAGGCTGTGACACAAAATCTGATGGTTTGGGTCCACTTTCATAGACACAACACTAGAAAAATTAATTACCTTGGATATTGAAGCATGATACTGTGCATTGTGGAAGCCATTTCATACCAGCAGTATTATAATTCTTGGATATTGGAGTACTGACAGCCTGAGTACTCAATACTGAATTGTATGCATTGATCGGTTCAATCAAATAATAATGGAAAAGAGGTGCAAGTCACTTATACTCAACAAGATTTTTTTTCATATAATCTCCAGAACGCTAGATCCAACACAAGAGTCGTTATTACATTATTAAACAAATTCAATCAACACAACGATACGCCTCCACTCACCACAACACCTTATGGGCCACCACATATGATTTTATTGTTGCTTACTTGACTTTAGCTAATGCCTTTTGTGTCGCCAGGTTGTTTGCTTTCAAACTACTAATTCCTCCAGGCTACCGGGGGTGTGCAGCACCATGGTCTCGATTGTGACTCCAGGCCCGAATGCCATCATCACTCCCCACTCCGGTGCTTCCCCACCCTGCTTGGCCGCCCGACGACGGCGCAGCTCGTCGAGCACGAAGATGACCGTCGTGCCACTCATGTTGCCGAACTCGCTCAGCACCTGACGACTCTCCGCCAGCTTGTCGTCGTCTAGGCCGAGCACTCCCTCGATTTGGTCCAGGATCGCACGGCCACCGGGGTGGACGGCCCAGAAGAGGTCATTCCATTCGACTCTGACGCCGAGTGCGTCAAAGGCATTGGTCAGGCAGCGCTCAACGTTGCACCCCACCATCCGGGGTACCTGGCTGGAGATGTGGTATTCCATGCCACCTTTGTTGATCTCCATGGATATGGCATCCTCGGTGTCCGGTATCGTGGTCTGAGAGGCGAATGCCATCTCAAACAGAGGGCGCTCAACGGGGCTGACGGGGTCGGCACCGATGATGACGGCGCCGGCGCCATCGCCGAAGATAGCCTGGCCAAGGATGTTGTCCAAGCAACCATCTTGCGGGCCGTAGAAGGCGATGAGCGTGATCTCGGAGCACGCCACGAGGACGCGCGCGCCGCGGTTGTTCTCCGCGAGCTCCTTGGCGAGCTGGAGCGACCTGCCCCCGCCGTAGCAGCCGTGGAGGTTGAGTATAGTGCGGGAGACCGTGGGGCTGAGGCCTAGGAGAGACGCGAGGCGGCGGTCGGCGCTCGGTGCGCGAGCGCCGGAGTACGTGCTGAAGATGAGGTGAGTGATTTCAGTGGCCGGACGGCCCCATTCGGCGATGGCCTTGGCCGCCGCACGCGCGGCCAGCTCCGGGACGGCTGCGGAGGCGATGTCGACGCGGGCGTCGAGGGACGGCCGTGTGCGGTCGGTGAAGTCAGGGTTGGCGGCGAGAAGCTCCTCGTCGAGGTGGATGAAGCGTTGCTTGATGGCCGACTTCTTGCAGATCCTGGTGAGCTTGCCCTTGAGGTCGGTGAGGTGCTCGCTGTTGGTGACGCGGAAGTAGTAGTCGGGGTAGTCGTCCTGGGCCAAGCACATCGGCGGGTTCGCCGTGCCGATGCCTAGCACGGCTGCCGGACCATCCGCGCGCTGGGCACGCCTGATGTCGCGGACGGTGGCTGGAGCGCTGCCCATGGACGTCGACGACGAAGACGAGAGCGGCTAGCTATTAGCTGTGGCTTGCTCAGTTGCTCCTGGGCTCTTGATAGCTGAGAGCAAGTGTATTTGCTATAGCTGGGATGTTTGCGTCTTCGTGGTTTGGACGAGCAGGAGGTGTGTTCTATTTATACCACAATCAATGCAAAGCTTGTGTCTTTACGTACATGGGTGATGGCTGATTGGTTTCTGCAAGGAGAGCGTTCAGCTGACAGAGACGACGTGCATGCGTTCTCGTGTGCCGGCCAGCCGGGACACTGGATTCCTATACCATGGATGTAACTGGCCACCTATCGTTCGCAGGTGTGGAATGAATTGAACTGGCCGGTCAACCTAGCATCCAAGGAGTTTGACAAGTCACGTAATATAAAAAACAAGGGTTCACAAGTTAATTGTCGCTAGCTGTTTATTACCTACCATAATAATGTTTATCAGAGATATTTTGTCTCGTAGAACGCTGATTTTATTTTATAATAATTTCATATGTGGAACCTTTTGGATGGGCCTTAGGGCATTTTTAGTAGGGTTTTATTTTCATTAATTGATGTGACACATGAGAGAAAGGAAGCCATGTATTTATAAGAAGAGAGATAAAAAGAGTTTAATAGAGATGGCATGTATTTAGGCTATTTATAGAGATGAAACTGGACACATACTATTTCTAAGGCTATGAAATTCATTGAAACTATACATTGGGAGACCTTATTTCATTTCTAAACTATATTAAATGATGTGACACTTTGAAATCAACGAACTGCAACTCACTACTCAGAATTGCCTTATAGTTGAGAGATCATTATACACAATTTTCACATTGATTATTGTTTATTGGAACTAGGACACGTTATAATATATAGAATCAACCTGATTTGGCTCTTCTTTATATCCTTTTGAATAGGGCATTTTGACAAATGGGCTTCTCTCGTGGTAATGGAATAAGGTGGTTAGGTCTGGTACTCCGGCACTTAAGATGCTGATAGTTTACTTCTACCAAGCGGGGGTTGTTCTTATATTTGTCAATTGCTCCCTTTTCTTTATTAGGTCGTAGCTAGTGGGACACTGATTTGGACTTGGGTAATTAGCTGGGGTAGAAGATTAAAGATGGAAGCAGTAAACGACAACTCCACAAAGAGATGTCATTGATCTCTCGGTCTCTCTTTCTCTCTCACACACATGTACTCACCAGGTAGAAGGTTAACCCTCCCTCCCCCCGCCGCAGCAAACTGTTTTACCTTTGCAGTTTATACATGTGTTTTTATTGGCGTTGCAGAGAAAATAAGGTATATAATTATAAAAATATGGTTCCAATGCTCTCTATTTTCATCGTTTGGAGAGTAGTACCGTTACTTGCTTAATAAAAAAAGAATCCTTGATGAGTGCATAAATATTGCGTATTTTGAGTTGCACATTCGTAATTCGATACCCCTCTGTTTCAAAATATAGGCTGTTTTATTTTTTATACCATATTTAACCCCCTCGTCTTATTTGAAAATTTTACAAAATATGTAAAAATCCAAATCATGCTTGAAGTATATTATACAATTGACTAAATCATAGTGAAAATAAATAATTATTATGATTTAAAGACAAGTGGGTCAAAGTTGGTGTCGAAGAAGTCAAACAATATAGTTTGAAATAGAGGTAGTGCTTCATATATAATTGCTTACATTAGATTGACGTGTATCACTATGAACATAATTTCTATAGTCGGTAGAAATGCATATTCACATGTGTTTCACCACCTCTAGTTATAGCTTAACATACGAGGAATTGACCCATTTCAACGGGCATGGTTCCATGAGACCACAAATGTAGAGTGAATTCCGATAAATATAGCGTTAAAACAATAAAGATATTTTCATGATCTTGCTGAGCCCACTAAATAGTCACCACAGTTATATTTTTTTTGGGCAAGTTTGGTTCTCATATTCAAACCCATTACCACCCCCACCCCCGGGGATCTTTCTACACCACTGTACTACAAAGTCATATTGCTTATTGCAATATGATAGTCCTTAAATTATCCTCCACAATTATGATGGCCCCACCAGCTTTATAGCTGGCCTATAATTCGATATGCATTTAGACATGGAGACTTGGTGTTGAAGTCTTTCTTCAAATCACCAGGAACTAAATTCCGAACAAACTCATTAGCGATCCTCAGTTATTATAGTAGGTAGTTTGTTATCCAGATATAATAATAGTGTTGACTACTTAGTGAAAATGTAGGGGGGGGGGGTGGGAGTTATACATGAAATTACTCTCCGACTTGATTTAAGTTTTGATATAGGTTATCCGTTCTCTTCATGTATATTCCACGTTCTACGAGTTCTAGTTTGTGCTACCGTACCAGGATATATGAAAAGTGAGTGGGCATACCCATAGAGCTCTAGCACTTTTGCATGTGTGAACTTGTGAAAATACATACAATGACCAGCATGTAGATTATTTGTTAAGAATATAAATGTAGTTAGCCCAAGGAAACATAAGCTCTAAAGATCTATAACTCATTGGCTTTTTAATTTTTTTAGCATTATATTTCATTTCCCCCCTAAGTTTATGGCATTGTAGAATATGTGGAATAATATACTAAGGCCGATACCATATTGATCTCGAATGAACAGCTCTCATATCTTATTGGAAACTTAGGTTACACTTTCAGATGCAACGCGGTGCAACCTAGAATTCTGAAGCTCTAGTCTTCACGGTTAATATCTAGTAAA
The DNA here is from genome assembly GCA_022530915.1 of Paspalum notatum. NCBI lineage: Eukaryota > Viridiplantae > Streptophyta > Magnoliopsida > Poales > Poaceae > Paspalum > Paspalum notatum. The sequence goes on from CM039685.1 coordinate 45,827,194, forward strand.
TCCGCTAAACACTCGCTTAGTAGGATATTCATCAGGTCAAGCATATGCGGGTATGCTCTAAGCTTGGAAGGCCAGATATGGTGTTCTCACGCGCGTGAGGGATCACAATCAGCTCCCACGCTACCCAATCGAAACTGTTGCTATGCCTCCCTTTCCCATGTCATGTATTTTCGACCGGGCATAAATTTATGTGCGAGGTGTGCTCGACCATCGCCTCGGTGGGCACTGCAGGTTCTTCCACTCTTCCGTTGTTAGTAGGAAGGCTGGCTATATCTTTCGGTGGGATCTGATTCTACTCGATGAGCAATCTAGCTCAGGTCTCTAACTTTGCTACTTCCTTCGTCTCAATTTATAGATCGTTTGATTTTTTTTACATTAGATTTGACCAGCTTGTCTTATTAAAAAATTGCGAATACATGAAAAAGTTCAAGTCATAGTAAAGTATATTATGTAAAGTATATTATATATGCCAAACTAAATCGTAAAGAAAAATAATGATAATTATAACATTTTTCGAATAAGACGGATAAGTCAAACTTAGTATTAAAAAGTCAAACGATATATAAATTGGGATGGAGTGAGGCTATTCCCAGTGCACGATGTCATACTCATTAATTATCTTCTACGTAGGATTTTTCTTGGTGATCTGACAACGCATTTAATAAAAAAGAGAAGGAAGCTGTGTCTTACTCAAAATACTGCTTTGACACTATATTTTAGGCTGTGACACAAAATCTGATGGTTTGGGTCCACTTTCATAGACACAACACTAGAAAAATTAATTACCTTGGATATTGAAGCATGATACTGTGCATTGTGGAAGCCATTTCATACCAGCAGTATTATAATTCTTGGATATTGGAGTACTGACAGCCTGAGTACTCAATACTGAATTGTATGCATTGATCGGTTCAATCAAATAATAATGGAAAAGAGGTGCAAGTCACTTATACTCAACAAGATTTTTTTTCATATAATCTCCAGAACGCTAGATCCAACACAAGAGTCGTTATTACATTATTAAACAAATTCAATCAACACAACGATACGCCTCCACTCACCACAACACCTTATGGGCCACCACATATGATTTTATTGTTGCTTACTTGACTTTAGCTAATGCCTTTTGTGTCGCCAGGTTGTTTGCTTTCAAACTACTAATTCCTCCAGGCTACCGGGGGTGTGCAGCACCATGGTCTCGATTGTGACTCCAGGCCCGAATGCCATCATCACTCCCCACTCCGGTGCTTCCCCACCCTGCTTGGCCGCCCGACGACGGCGCAGCTCGTCGAGCACGAAGATGACCGTCGTGCCACTCATGTTGCCGAACTCGCTCAGCACCTGACGACTCTCCGCCAGCTTGTCGTCGTCTAGGCCGAGCACTCCCTCGATTTGGTCCAGGATCGCACGGCCACCGGGGTGGACGGCCCAGAAGAGGTCATTCCATTCGACTCTGACGCCGAGTGCGTCAAAGGCATTGGTCAGGCAGCGCTCAACGTTGCACCCCACCATCCGGGGTACCTGGCTGGAGATGTGGTATTCCATGCCTCCTTTGTTGATCTCCATGGATATGGCATCCTCGGTGTCCGGTATCGTGGTCTGAGAGGCGAATGCCATCTCAAACAGAGGGCGCTCAACGGGGCTGACGGGGTCGGCACCGATGATGACGGCGCCGGCGCCATCGCCGAAGATAGCCTGGCCAAGGATGTTGTCCAAACAACCATCTTGCGGGCCGTAGAAGGCGATGAGCGTGATCTCAGAGCACGCCACGAGGACGCGCGCGCCGCGGTTGTTCTCCGCGAGCTCCTTGGCGAGCTGGAGCGACCTGCCCCCGCCGTAGCAGCCGTGGAGGTTGAGTATGGTGCGGGAGACCGTGGGGCTGAGGCCTAGGAGAGACGCGAGGCGGCGGTCGGCGCTCGGTGCGCGAGCGCCGGAGTAGGTGCTGAAGATGAGGTGAGTGATTTCAGTGGCCGGACGGCCCCATTCGGCGATGGCCTTGGCCGCCGCACGCGCGGCCAGCTCCGGGACGGCGGCTGAGGCGATGTCCACGCGTGCGTCGAGCGACGGCTGCGTGCGGTCCTTGAAGTCCGGGTTGGCGGCGAGAAGCTCCTCGTCGAGGTGGATGAAGCGCTGCTTGATGCCCGACTTCTTGCAGATCCTGGTGAGCTTGCCCTTGAGGTCGGTGAGGTGCTCGCTGTTGGTGACGCGGAAGTAGTAGTCGGGGTAGTCGTCCTGGGCCAGGCACATCGGCGGGTTCGCCGTGCCGATGCCTAGCACGGCTGCCGGACCATCCGCGCGCTGGGCACGCCTGATGTCGCGGACGGTGGCTGGAGCGCTGCCCATGGACGTCGACGACGACACCTACTAGTAGCTCGCCTGCTCCTGTGCTCTGTGTTGCTGAGAGCAAGTAAGCTGTATTGCTATAGGGAATTTGGGTGTTTGCGTTTTCGTGGTTTGGACGAGCAGGAGGTGTGTTCTATTTATACTACAATGCAATGCAAAGCTTGTGTGTCTATACGTACATGGGTGATGGCTGATTGGTTTCGTTCAGCTGACAGAGACGACGTGCATGCGTTCGCGCGTGTGCCGGGGCATGGATTCCTATACCACGGACGATGTAACACTGGCCGCCTATCGTCCGCGGGTGTGGAATGAATTAAACTGGCCGGTCAAGCATCCAAGGATTTTGACAAGTCAGGTAATATAAAAAAAACAAGGGTTCACAAGTTAATCGCCGGTAGCTGTTTATTACCTACCCTATTGTTTACCATAGATATTTTGGCCGTAGGACGCTGATTTTCTTTTAATGATATCATCTGTGGAACCTTTTTGTTTGTAACACCTACGAATTAGTGTCATACTGTCATAGACCATTCCCTTTTCGCCTAGTACTATGTACTAAGACAATATTCAGACAAGATCGAAAGGAAATTGGTCAAACTGAAGTGAAATTATTCAATGGAACAGGCGAGGACACAGGAATGGAACAATCAGTGGAACCGGCTATATTTCCCTACCCCTCAATTTGAAACAATAAGAGAGGTTAAATTTGACTCAGAGTACTAGATTTTTGTTGGTTATTGTTTGTTCTCAATTATATTTCTTGGTCACAAAATAAGTATTTGAACCTTTTTTTTTTGTTTCAGCATACTCCCTCCGTCCCATAATATGTGTTGCTTTAATATTTTTATGACAGATTAAGGAGAGTAAAATATGACGCATGTAATTTTTCTTTAAAGGTAACTAATCTCCTAAAACAGTAATTATGTGAGACAAATTTTGAATCCTAAAACAATAGTTATTCTAGGACGGAGGGAGTATGTAGGAATGTAGGATGATTGTATGAATACTCTTTTTTTTGGGGGGAAGGGGGGGTGGGCAGGGTTGATCACATTTGTTTTTTAGTACTTGATAAAGGCATTCAGTTCAAAATATTCCATATTATTGGAGGCAAATGATGGCAAACTAATACCTTATTGGTGTAATAATGTTCAGATTTGAGAAAGAGAGGACCTATACACATGGGCGAATCACATGTTATATATGGATGTCTCAGTTGAACCCCCTATATTTTTGAGGAAGAAGGAAAAAGGGGAGAGGAGAAGGAAGAGGATGGGAGCCTTTGATATTTTACGTGCTTGTCTTTGGCATACAAAATGGCTTAGGATGGGCCCTTAGAGTTGAGAGATCATTATACACAATTTTCACATTGATTATTGTTTATCGGAACTAGGAGAGGTCATAATAGAATAACCTTGATTTGTCTTCAGTAAGCAAAGCATGCAGATGTTTTATATAAAAATAGTTTGAGGCCAAGTGTCTCTTCTTTATATCCTTTTGAATAGGGCATTTTGACAAATGGGCTTCTCTCATGGTAATGGAATAAGTTGGTTAGGTTTGGTACTCTGACACTTAAGATGCTGATAGTTTACTTCTACCAAGCAGGGATTGTTATTGTATTTGTCAAATGCTCCCTTTTCTTTCTTAGCCCGTAGCTAGTGGGACATTGATTTGGACTTAGGTAATTAGCCGGGATAGATAGTTAAAGGTGGAGGCAGCAAATTACAGCTCCACGGAGAGACAACGTTGAACTGTCTCTCTCACTACTACAAAACTATTTGCAGCGGCGGCTGGGCATCCACTCACTACTGGAGAAATGGCTTTTGGTCCCAACAATAGATACGAAAACAAGTTACAAGATGTAGTGCCAGTTGGAAAAAGTTCTAGCCCTAGAGAGGTTTTAGTATAGGTTCATGTTACAAACTAGTACTTGCCTCCTCAGCGGTACTAAAGCCTTCTGAGCACTTTAAATAAAAGAACAGCATCATTTATATAGCCATATAGAATTGTGCGGTGTAGTGGTATGAAGAGATTGCACATGAATCTATAGACCGTTGGTTTAAGCCCCACTAGCTTTAATACCGGTTTCTACCACCGGTTCTCTTAAAAATGCCCTCCCAACCGCCACTACAAATCGTTTCTATAGTATAGTAGTGTCTGTCACTAGGTAGAATGTTAACCCCCACCGCCGCAACAAACTGTTTTACTTTTATACATGTGATTTTTATAAGCAAGGCATATAATTACAAAATTACAAGGCTCTGTATTTTCCATCATGGGAGAGTACTAGTGTTACTTGCTTATTAAAAAAATAAAGAATCCTTGATGAGTACATTGACTGTGTATTTTGAGTTGCACATTCATAATTTGATACCCCCTCCATTTCAAAATATAGCACGTTTGAATTTTTCTACCATGTTTAACCCCCTCAACTTATTTTAAAAATTTACTAAAATATGTAAAAATTTAAGTCATGCTTAAAGTATATTATATGATTGACTAAATCATAGTGAAAATAAATTGTGATTATGATTTTGAGGAAAGTGGGTCAAAGTTGGTGTCAAAAATAGTCAAACGATGTAGTTTGGAACGAGGGAGTACTTCATAATTGCTTACATTAGATGGACCTATATCACCACTACGAAGATAATGTCGTCGGTACACATGCATTTTCACCTGTGTTTCACCACTTGTAATAGTAGCTCAACATATGAGGAACTAACCTATTTCTAAAGGCATGGACCTATTTCTAAAGGCATGGTTCCATAAGAGAAGCACACATTCCGATAAATATATAGCGTTAAAAACCATAAAAATATTTTCACAATTGAAGAGAAGCACACAATTCCGATAAATATATAGTGTTAAAACCCATAAAAATAATTTTCCCAATTGGGCTGAGCCCACTAAATAGTCACCACAGTTACACTTTTTTGGGCAAGTTTTGTTCTCATATTCGAACCCAAGATCTTTCCATGTCACTGTACCACAAAGTCATTGCTTATTGCAATAGGATAGTCCTTACATCCGCAGTTATGGTGGCCCCCACCTAATTTGATATCTTTAGAAATGGAGATGTGGTGTTGAAGTTTTTCAAATCACCATGGACAAAATTTCCAACAAACTCATTATCGATCCTCAGTTATTAGGCCAACTCCAGCGGTCTCCCTATTTTGAGGAAACTAGCACTGTTCGGTCATGTTTTGACACTGTACACAGAGTGGGGTTTGAAATGAGAAATGATGAATAGCAAAGCCGTTGGAGACAACCTTATGGTAGCTAGAAATCCAAGTGTTGACTGCTTTTAGGTCAAGCATATCTGGGTGTGCTCTAAGCTTGGAAGGCAGCTATGGTGTTCTCACGCGCGAGGGATCACAATCAGCTATGGTGTTCTAACGCACATGAGGGATTAAAAAATTACGAAAATATGGAAAAGTTTATGTCAAAGTTAAAGTATATTATATGCCAAACTAAATCATAATGAAATTAAATTATAACATTATATTTTTTGAATAATACGAGTAAGTCAAATTTAGTATTGAAAAAGTCAAACGACTTATAAATTAAAACGGAGTGATTACTACATTGAATTGTATGCATAGATCGGTTCAATCCAATAACTAATGGAAAAGAGGCGCAAGTCACTTATATACTCAACAAGAATTTTTTTTCATATATTCTTCAGAACGCTAGATCCAACACAAGAGTCGTTATTACATTAAACAAATTCAATCAACACAACGATACGCCTCTCCACTCACCACAACACCATATGGTCCATGACATATGATTTTATTGCCGGTTATTTGACTTTTGCTAATAGCTTTTGTGTCGCCAGGTTTGTTTGCTTTCAAACTACTAATTCCTCCAGGCTACCGGGGGTGTGCAGCACCATGGTCTCGATTGTGACTCCAGGCCCGAATGCCATCATCACTCCCCACTCCGGTATTTCCCCACCCTGCTTGGCCGCCCGACGGCGGCGCAGCAGCTCATCGAGCACGAAGATGACCGTCGTGCCGCTCATGTTGCCGAACTCGCTCAGCACTTGACGACTCGCCGCCATCTTGTCGTCGTCTAGGCCGAGCACTCCCTCAATTTGGTCCAGGATCGCACGGCCGCCGGGGTGGACGGCCCAGAAGAGATCATTCCATTCGACCTTGACGCCGAGTGCGTTGAAGGCATTGATCAAACAGCGCTCAACGTTGCCTCCCACCATCCGAGGTACCTGGCTGGAGATGTGGTATTCCATGCCGCCTTTGTTGATCTCCATGGATATGGCATCCTCGGTGTCCGGTATCGTGGTCTGAGAGGCGAAGGCCATCTCAAACAGAGGGCGCTCGTCGGCGCTGACAGGGTCAGCGCCGACGATGACAGCGCCGGCGCCATCGCCGAAGATAGCCTGGCCAAGGATGTTGTCCAAGCAGCCGTCTTGCGGGCCGTAGAAGGCGATGAGGGTGACCTCAGAGCACGCCACGAGGACGCGCGCGCCGCGGTTGTTCTCCGCGAGCTCCTTGGCGAGCTGGAGCGACCTGCCCCCGCCGTAGCAGCCGTGGAGGTTGAGTATGGTGCGGGAGACCGTGGGGCTGAGGCCAAGGAGAGACGCGAGGCGGCGGTCGGCGCTCGGTGCGCGTGCGCCGGAGTAGGTGCTGAAGATGAGGTGAGTGATTTCAGTGGCCGGACGGCCCCATTCGGCGATGGCCTTGGCCGCCGCGCGCGCGGCCAGCTCCGGGACGGCGGCGGAGGCGATGTCGACGCGGGCGTCGAGGGACGGCCGCGAGCGGTCGGTGAAGTCAGGGTTGGCGGCGAGAAGCTCCTCGTCGAGGTGGATGAAGCGCTGCTTGATGCCCGACTTCTTGCAGATCCTGGTGAGCTTGCCCTTGAGGTCGGTGAGGTGCTCGCTGTTGGTGACGCGGAAGTAGTAGTCGGGGTAGTCGTCCTGGGCCAAGCACATCGGCGGGTTCGCCGTGCCGATGCCTAGCACGGCTGCCGGACCATCCGCGCGCTGGGCGCGCCTGATGTCGCGAACGGTGGCTGGAGCGCTGCCCATGGACGTCGACGACGACGAGACCGGCTAGCTAGTAGCTGTGGCTTGCTCTTGGTGATAGCTGAGAGCAAGTGTATTTGCTATAGCTGGGATGTTTGCGTCTTCGTGGTTTGGACGAGCTGGAGATGCGATTTTGATCTACTTATACCATAATCGTATGCGGTTTCTATGTGTACGGGTTCTACTTCTGTCTGCCTGGGATGGATTCCTATGGCTGTCAAGTAGCAGGCCGCTGTGCTGCTGGGGAACGACTTCGACTGGTCAAGCATCCAAGGAGTTTTGACATGTCACATAAACTGGTGGACGTGCACCTTATGGTAACCTCAGAACCTCTTACCCTTTTTTTTTCCTATTTTTTCTTTTATCAAAAATAATGTATACACAAAGATACTTATACTCTCCCTTATAAAGGCACGCTCTGATACCCTTGACCCTAGTACCCTACACATATAGGCATCTAATTATATATCTAGACTATAAAATGCTTATTTTGGAAAATGTATTTTGCCGATATCAATTCAGCCACCTCCACCTTTAGATGCTATTAAGATCTACATGAATTAACTAGGCATTAGCTAGTGCTTAGTATCACAAAATATATAAATCAACTACATGAATTACTCTATTATTATTTGTCCAAAAAATATCATCAAAAGATAATTATCATGTCATGAATTTTTAAAATCCCATTTGGCAGCATACATTCACATTGTAATGTGATAGATGTACCTCTGTCCTAGAAAATTAGTCGTGTTTAATTTTAAGATCGAAGTTTGATTATTCATCTTATTTAGAAAATATTTATAAAAATACGATTTATTTTGTTATGGTTTGGTTTATGATCGCACATGTTTTAAGTTTGACTAAGCATCTCGCAGGATTCAGGAACATAGGATTGAGAAGACAGAGGAATAGGAAAAACGCAGGGATAGTATAAGAATGCATATGAAAAACAGAGGATTAAAAAACATAGGAAAATTGTATAAATAGCCCTTTGGAAGAGCTGCAGGAATGGCGCAGGAAATTCGTCGGAAATGGAAGATTAGAGAAGATATAGTCATCTATCATTAGTTTAAATAGCAACATTATCATTTCAGCCCCACCAACGCAAGCTAGCATTCTCTTTCTTCTCACCCTAATCTTCTGCCCTTTGCCTCTTACTCGCCTCGATCCTACGCGAGTGATAGAAAAATGAGCTCCAATTGGATGTTTAGGCCTCCTTTGGAATGAAGGAAAAACAAAAGAATTTTGAAGGACTCAATTCCTATAGAAAGTTTTTCTATGAGAGCCTTTGAAACAAAAGATTGAATCCTTCCAATTCCTTTGAAATTCCTATGGAATGGCTTCCTACATAGCACTTAGAGGAAAATAAGCATGATGTCCAACCTCATGTTTTCTTTCCTTTGTGTGTTGCAATCCTGTGTTTTCCTGCGCACGATCCAAACAAATGTTTTATGACTTTCTTATGTTATATATTCCTATAGGAATTCAGTTCATAGATATTCGAATCGTGCATTTTTTTTATTCCTGTGTTTTTGAGAATCCTATGTTCCAAAGAATGCCTACTTTTCTACATTTCTCCTATGAAATCCGATCCAAAGGATTGGTTCCTTCAATTTTCCTACGGACAATCCTACGAACCAAAGACAGGTACAGTTATAATTCCTATAGAAATGTGAATCCTACATTTTTCTTATAAAATTCCTTTGAACCAAAGGAGCCCTAAGTACTCTCTCTCTCCCTCTTGCTGGACCCATTCTGGCCCAAATGTCCTTGAGCTGGGCTGCCAACACGTTGCGCGGCTGCAATTTCCTGGTCTCAAACTCTCAATGCATGCATGGCCGGTGACGTGTAATCCACACTACTCTTTTTATGTGAGGTCAATGGTCCAATTTTGCTGCAGCTAAGTTAGTATATAATTCATGAAAACTGTGTATAAACATGCTGCCGGTATCGGATTTTGATCAACGTGGTGGTACGGTACGGTGGTGGAGTAGGCACACGATGGCCTCGTGCGATCGGCTAGCTAGTATTAATTGAAGTGATTAGTCAATAGGTCGGTGTTCTTTGCAGTGCGTAGCTAGATGTAGCACATCTGGTAAACATTCACTAGTGATATGCCCTATCAAGATTCAAGATATATATAAGAGTACACGGTTCTTAAGAAAATAAGGCTGTTGACGATCATTTAACAAAATAAACCCTGGATAATAATAGCTCTTGTACTATGTGAGTTTTTTTTACTATCACCGCAGGAAAGCATCCCCACCAGAATATATTGATGGTTTTCACAAGTTTTACAAAAAGTTGCAAGTACAACACAACACATACAATAGCATAACAGGGGAAAATTTGCAAATGTAAATGGTTGGTCACTTGGTCAATAAATGGGGTAATTAACCTCCTATCGCATTCAGACTTTGGACAGGGTCTAGCTAGCTTTGCCCCTGTCGTTGAATGAAAAACGTCCACGACAGTAAATGGTGTTTCAATTGTATCTCATTGTTTGATCTAAAAATTACAGTGCTAGTAAACACCGAACCTGAGGTTTCCAATCCAAACAACGCTCGCCCTTGGATTTTGGAGGCCAGCTTTTGTGAAATTGTACAGTGGTCGTGAGTGAGTCAAAGCTCGGAAGTCCATAGTGCCAATGTTCAAACAAAATATTTACATTGACTTTGGATTATTTCAACATATTTTGTTAGTTTTTCGCTGAAACCAGCTAACAGATGTCCACAGTTCACGTTTTCTATGGCTAAGATTGTATCAAGATTCATGCTGATTTTTTATTGGAATGGTGAGGAAGCGTGGAGATCTGAGTGTCTTTCTTTTTTTTACAAGCAGCTTTTATTTTGCATTGTAACTTTCATTTTTTTTATAATTTGTCAGCAAATTCTATGAAATTTAAGAGGCGTATATATCAATTGATTTTTTTGTTACTCCCTCTGTTCTATAATAATTACAGTGCTGCAAATCTCAAACACTGGACACAAAATATTCAATAATAATGGGCTCAGGAAGCATGTCACATTTTTTCCTACCAGCCCTCGCGTCGTCTCTACAGGAGACTGCTAGGGAGTCCTAGGGCGCCAGGCCAGCCTAGGGTTCCCACCGGCAACCTTATCGGCCGCCGCCGCCATCGGTGATAGCAGTGGCAGCGGCCCCTCCTCTCATCTCCTCCCCCGCCTCCTCCGCCTCCCTTTCTTCTCCCCGCTCCGTTGATTCGGATCTCGAGGATGGACAGGGCTCCTCTTGTCCTTTGGCTGTGGCGCGAGAGGTGGCCGATCTGGCCTCGGCGGCTTCGGATCCGTCCCGTGGCCAGCGACAGTGGCGGATCTGGCCCCGGAGGCTTAGATCAAGCCAAATCGTTCTTCGATTCGGCTCCCTTTCGAGCGGTGGCGGCGATGGGCTTGCGCTGTTGTTTTGCACCCCTACCCTCGGCGCCTCGTGTGATGGCAGGGGTCACGGCAGTGGCAAGCCGTTTTAGTGCCCCCTCCCTCGACGTCTCTCCGAACAGCGGCAGCGGCGGCACGCCGTTTGCTCCCCGCCTCTTCTGTGTGGGGAGGCACTGAGGATTCTCTTCTATGTGGGAGGGGCCGTGAGGATCGATGTCTCCTCGGATTTGGGGCTGCAATGCCGTTCCAAACGCGATGATGGCGATGAATTTCTCCTAGCAAAGGTTCGAAGCACATGGCTAGTTTTGCAGGGCTGAGATCAATGGTGAAAACCACACCGGATCTTGTTCGGCACGATGACGGCGTCGCCCTCAAGCGTCGTACCCTCCATGGAGGCGTCGTCATAACCTCATTGCCTCTGCTTTGTTCTACAAGGTGAAAATCTCGTGGCAGTGGCGTTCCGCGTCGTATCCTTCTTGAAGGTTTCGTGGTGGAAGACTTCCATGTTTAAAGATCCTTGTTGCTGAGATATCATCTAGTGATTGTTGCATGTCTCTCGACTCTCAACATATTCAATAATCTTCGGTGTCATCAGATCCTTACACCCCAATGTTGCTATGTACGGTCACCTTTGGGTGGTGTCTGAAGCCGAAATTTAATTTCATTGTCTAAAAAATAATAATGGGCTAGTAGTAGATTGATAACAGGAAGGAGAGCTAGAAGCTCCAGTAGGAGGCGCAGGACAGGAGGTTCAAGTGGAAAGAAAGGATACACGCCGTTAAAGGCAGCCGGTGCAGCCCAAATGCCTTATCAGGCCTTGCAACATTCACCTATTGGGCCATGTCAATGGCATCCTTCACCTATTGGGCCATGTCACAGACAAACTTTTTTTTTTTTTGAAAATTTGTCACAGACAAACTTTGGTATCGTGTTTGGCAGAAGCTGGCTGCTGCACATATGCCCTATCCCGAAAAGAACAGGCTCATTATCTCTCCATGTTAAGGTGCCTAATACTCGCAATAGTAGAGGCATCTGTCAGCGTTCGGTTGGCGTGGAAAATCCTGCACCAATCTCGCAATAGTACCTGACGGCTGCACTGTCGTACATCTCGAGATGCTTCTTGGACTGTGGCGCGGGGGGGGGGGGGGGGGGGGGGTGTGGGGGGGGTCACTATTCCACATGTAAGCGGACCAGGCCAAAGGAACGAAGCCAGAGAGACCGAGGGAGTATCATTTCATAAAGATTGAGGTCCATAATTTAAGTTAAAGTTGGCAATAATATGATGAACTGACCATTGATGATTAAACGTGTCTCAAATTGAAATGGAACCTCTTGACCCTCCTTTCTTTAGATTTTATTTTCCTGTCCGCGTTGGCCTGATTTCTGCTGAGCCGAAATAATTTATGTGCTAAACATTAAATTTTGATAAAGTCGGTTGCCTATTAATGAGCTATTTCTATATGACCATTTTGTGAAAATGTAATAGGCCCTATTCGTGTATATGTTTCGAAGTCCATTTTGGGAATAGGTGATGTAGGTCATAAAATTAACTATCACATTTTTTTCGTCATTTGGTTTTTTTCTCTCGCACCACACGAATGGGTATATTTGAGAACTGAACTCAGCCACTTATTTTTTTTTTTCCAAATCTGTCCACTTAGGTTTAAGCCTTTGACTTGGTATAGATACTCGTATCTTTCTTAGTTTATTCCATGACTTAATGTCGCTATTATTTCAAATTTAGAGTGACTTCATCAATCTTGAGATTTCTTTGCTCATACTAATCATAGGGGGCGTATGGTTTGTTTAAAAACCGAATCGGTATATTTGTACCTTTTTTTTTGAGACGATAGTACAAATCAGTAAAAAAACTCAGCTTTTGCTTCCGTGGAAGGCAGCTCTAGGTTGGACCGGAGAGATCACACAAGCCGCCGTGATGTTGGGAAAGTTGAAATAAAGACCAGGACCGTTTCATGGAAAGCCACGTCACTTGACTACTTGGAACCGTCTCTATGGAAGTCACGTTACTTGTATAATAATACTACTATTTTGTAATCAAATCAAGCCCAGCTGTTGCTGTGTGTACTTGAATTCAGACGTGTGTATCCAGCATAAAGTCAATAACAAACATCTGAGCTGCAATCATTTATCCAACTCTGAATTTATTACACAAGTCAAACAAGCAAAGCCTTGCGCATAAAAATATACTGATACGTTCTCCGATTTTATTTGCATGGGGCGTGAACTAACGAAATTGTTGACCAACCGACCAACATGCACGTAACGTAAGCTTGGTCCAGCAAGCAGAAATGGGTCGCCGCCACCCGCCACCTTCTCAAGCCGTCAAGCCAGAGGCATAGCCAGTTTCTTGTAGCTCAGCTGGTGATCGGTGCAGCACCATCGTCTCGACGGTGAGGCCGGGTCCAAACGCCAGCATGACCCCCCACTCAGGCGCCCCCTCCTCTTCGCCGCTCTCCATCCGTCGCCTCAGCTCGTCGAGAACGAAGATCACCGTGGCGCCGAACATGTTGCCGTACTCGCTGAGGACACGCCTGCTGGCGGCCAGCTTGTGGGGCTCGAGCTTGAGCACGGCGTCGACCTTGTCCAGGATGGCCGAGGAGCCCGGGTGCACGTCCCAGAACAGGTCGTTCCACTCGGCCGCAACGCCGCCAAGCTGCCCGAACGCGTCGGAGAGGCAGCGCTCGACGCTGCCGCCGATGAGCACCGGGACGTCCCTGGTGGAGATGTTGCCGCCGTACCCGCGCTCCGTGAGGTGCATGGTGATGGCGCCCTCGGAGCCCGGCACGATGGTCTGCGCCGCGGACACGATCTCGAAGAGCGCGCGCTCGGCTGGGCGCACGGGGTCGGCGCCGACGACGACGGCGCCGGCCCCGTCGCCAAACAGGCCCTGGTGGACGAGCGTCTGGAAGCACCCCTCCTGGGGCGCGGCGAAGAGCAGGAGCGTGAGCTCGGCGCAGACGACGAGCACGCGCGCGCCGCGGGCGCCCTCGGCGAGGTCCTTCGCCAGGCGCAGCGCGGCGGCGCCCGCGGAGCAGCCGTTGAGGTAGAGCATGGTGCGGCGCACGGTGGGGCGGAGGCCCAGGAGCGGGCGAGCTGGAAGTCGACGCCCGGGATGTGCGCGCCCGAGTTGGTGGTGACCACGAGGTGCGTGACGTCGGCGGCCGGGCGGCCCCAGTCGGCGATGGCCGCCCTGCAGGCCCGCGCCGCGAGCTCCGGCACCGCGGCCTTGGCGATGCCCAGCCGCGCGTCGAGCGACGGCGAGGAGCGGTCGAGGAGCTCCGGGTGCGCGCTCAGCAGCGCCTCCGTGTGGTGCAGGTAGCGCTTCTGCACGCCCAGCTTCTGGGCTGCATGCAACATGCAGCGTGTGAGTATGTGAGATCGTCGTCTGAAGATCAGATCATCGTAAGTATATGACAGATGGATCGGAGAAGCAAGCAAGCTTTACAGAGTCTGGTGAACTTGTCCTTGAGGGCGGTGAGGTGGTCGCTGTTGGTGGCGCGGAAGTAGAAGTCGGGCAAGTCCTGCTGGAGCACGCAGTTGGGCGGGTTGGCCGTGCCGATGGCGAGCACGGACGCGGGGCCGTCGGGGCGCTGTGCCTGCGCGCGGCAGATGTCGCGGACGTTGCACGGAGACGGAGCGCTTCCCATGGCTGCTTTGCTGCGTACTGTGCTTTCACAGAGGAGACCTTTTGTTGATCTCGCTCTCAGTCGTCTCGGTTGGTTTGCTACTTGCTGAAAGAAAGGCACGGACGTCGAGCGTTTATGTAGCGGGCAGATATGCAGCAGGACACCGCACAGCCAGGACCAGGACCAAGGACTTTTCGGGGTCTATTTGCCGATGCGGCGGCGGCCAAGAGATGTGCATGTGACACGGTCAAGAAACTATGCACATGCAGATGCAGTTTGCCGTTAAGCTCCGGGTCAGCGGTCAACGTTTTGCAGCTGCGTATGCGTTTGCATCTCTGACAAACCCCCCATTTCGATCTCCCCGTGGTTGAGTAATCGCTATCCTCACCCAGCTGCTAATCAGTGGCGTCGTGAGCACACCAGGCGGCAGGCTATACAACTCCCATGTTTAGTTTTCCTATAGGCTTATTAGCCATGGTGTAGCCTTCATCGATTGATGACTGGGGCATCTCCCAGCTGCCCTGCAGGCTGCAAGCCTCAGCCAAACAGCAGAATAATGATGAGTGTATTCCTCCGCTAATTCAGCTAATAAATCATTTGCGACTCTATTCCCTTCTCTCTTCACCTTGCTGACCTTCCAATCCACAAGCAGATCTGCCAACTCCGTGAACGCCAAAACAAATAGGGAATTAAAGGCTCTGAGGGATATATTTTCGATCCTGATTGTATCCAAGACATAAATATCTTGTTCTTAGATTTGATTCGTCATTAAATTTGTATCTATGAATGAAGGGCCAACCATCAACCATGCATGGCGCTTAAGAGAAGGATGAATTAAAATAAGCAAGGTTTTAAAAACAAAACAGTTATAAAACAATAATTTATATCTAAATGCATGAAGGTTTTTTCAAGTGTTGCTTTCTCTACAACACAAAGCGTTTTGCACTCTAGCTAAGCTAGGTCCTAATCCTATTAACTAGCCATGAAATTCATCTAGAAAAGTAAAGGCACACAAACAAGCATGCTACATTGAAAAAATAATGCAAAACATAACTGAGTAAAGAAGTATCGAGAATGCAAAGTAAGACTTCCCCTCGGCGTCTTCGTTAGAGCCCCTCACAAGGATGCCCACACTAGAGCCAAGCTCTCGCTTTAGCCACTCTGAGGATAGCCACCTGTCTTTTCCCATGTGTAAAATTTTTAAACCTTGTGTCCTAAAAATTTTCACTGAGGGAGTGTTTGTGGCCTCATACTATCACGTACTACTACTCACCAAACTGGAGACGATTGGTTCTCATAAAATACTCTGTTTAAGACCAAGTAAATTTGTTTGTTTCATATTTCCTCCGTATTTAAATATAAGTCGCAGTGACATTTTTACCAAAACTTCGATGGCTTGTGTTATTCAAAAAATTTATGTAAACATATAAATAAAATAGTCATATTTAAATTCTATACAATGATAAAACAAATCACAACAAAATAAATTATAAATCATAAGTTTTTTTAAATAAAACGAGCGATTGAATTTTTGAAAAAAAATTAACAACGACTTATATTTAAATACGGCGGGAGTATATTAAAATATTCAAGATCATCCTACACTATATATAATTCCTAAATTCACTTTATATAATCTGGACAAAATTTATTTATTTTTGTTCCTCCACGGGCAGGTGCAATTCCACCTATATGCATGATGGCAAGCTATATGTTGGCTGCCACACAGGTAGTCGTCAGCGGAGACCCCTATCCCTGATTATTCTTCCCTCATCAGCAATCTCCTAATAAGTTCTCTTGTTGCATGCTGTCTTGCTGGTAACGAAAGAGCAAGGACGAAGGCTCGCTGTATCCGTGTGCAAATTGAAATGTGGGAGCGGGTGGGGGATCGTTGGGGAATGAAGCCTAGCTTATTGCCTAGTTGTCCTCGCCGCCCGTCGCTGATTCCTAACCCTATACATATGGATTATGGAAGCGGATCATCGGTGACGGTGAGTGATGAATCTAATCTAATGGTTATGTTGCTTCTGCTATCAAGATAATCTTTTGAGTACGACAAGAGTCCTTAGCACTCTATTTGCTGGCTCTCTTGAACCAACAGTTAAATTATTTTACTCTTGCTGACAACATTCTTGGCAAAAGGTTCCACTTGAGACATTTTGATTATTGGAATTTTTCTTTGCGTGCATGATATGTACTCCCTCCGTCCTAATTTATAGGTCGTAAAGTACGTAATAGTGCCTACACCAACATACATAAGATTTTGTCATGGATCCGCCATTGTCTACATTAGTGCACATTGGACAGTGAAGGACCTTGGAGAAAATCATGGAGTCCAAGCAAGCTAGAGTGCACATCAAAATATAAGGTCACTCGGTCCATCCCTTCTGCATACCTCTGTTCTAAATGTGTGATGTTATCATATATAGATTCATATAGCATTGATAAAAAGATCACATGTAGCGACGATGTTTCTTGAAGATTATATTATCCCCGTACGTAAGGGCATACGCTCATATCGTCAATAAACATTTGGCATACAGCTGCCTATATATAACAGCAAAGCCAGCAAGTAGCTACTACCAGTAGCAAGAACCCATTGCTGCAGAACTAAGAGGGTGTGTGTGTGCGCTCAAGTAATAAGCTAGCTAGCCTGAGCATTTATATACTTAATCGTCCGAGCAGAGCACACAATATATAAACAGCTACTGCAGCTCATGGCCAAGCATGCGAACAATAATTCGGGCACTCCTGCTCCTAATAAGAAAGCGAACGCTGAGATCGCCGCCGACATGCATCCGTTCCTGCGCACGTACAGGGACGGGCACGTGGAGCGGCTGGTGCCCGCCACCTTCGTGCCGGCGTCAGAGGCGCCAGGGGCAAGCGGCGTAGCAACCAGGGACGTCGTCATCGACCCTGCAACCGGCGTGTCCGTGCGCCTCTTTCTTAGCATCAGCGCGGTAGTCTCGACGGGCAAGAGGCTCCCGCTCGTCGTCTACTTCCACGGCGGCGCTTTCTGCACCGGGAGCGCCTTCTCCGAGGTGTTCCACCGCTACGCCGCGTCCATGTCCGCGCGCGCCGGGGCGGTCGTGGTGTCCGTGGAGTACCGCCTGGCGCCGGAGCACCCCGTCCCTGCGGCCTACGACGACGCGTGGGTGGCGCTCCGCTGGGCGGCCTCCCGCTCCGACCCTTGGCTCGCCTACCACGCCCACCCCACGACCATGTTCCTCGCCGGCGACAGCGCCGGCGCCAACATCGCCCACGCCATGGCCGCGCGCGTCGCCGCCAGCGCCGAGGACGGCATCGACATCGAGGGCATGGTCCTCCTGCACCCCTTCTTCTGGGGCACTGAGCGGCTGCCGTCCGAGACGGACCGCCACGACGACGGGCCCCTATTCTCGCCGGAGTTCGTGGACACGCTCTGGCCGTTCCTGACGGCGGGTGCGGCGGGCAACGACGACCCTCGCATCAACCCGCCCGCCGAGCACGTCGCGTCGCTGCCGTGCAGGAGGGCGCTGGTCGCCGTGGCCAGCAAGGACGTGGTCCGGGACCGCGGGCGCCGGTACGCGGCGCTGCTGCGACGCGGCAGGCTGCGCCGCGAGGTGACGCTCGTGGAGTCCCAGGGCACGGACCACGGGTTCCACCTCTACCGGCCGGAGTGCGCCAGCGCCGTGGCGCTCATGGACCGCGTCGCCGAGTTCGTCAACGGTATGGCAGCGCCGGCGGCAGCCGCCGCCGAAACGGCAGAGCATCTGCGCGAGCGGGAGGGCACGCGCGAGACTTGCAGGGCCTCGTTGGGCCATGGGCCAGAGTTGATGGCATGGAATGCTCTGGATCCGGATGTTGCGGCAAGTTTCCAACTGGAGATGGGCCGGACCAGTTGTGCTCAGCCGGGCCAAATGGGCCGATTTGGTCCTAGTACAAATCTCGAAAGACTCACAGTGGCGAAGAGTCGTCTGTAGACTGTTAGCGCATGCGGCAATGCCATCTGGCACATGAGGGGTCCCAAAAGCACTAGTGGACCAAATCAGATACTCTCACGTGGCGTCGTCACTGGCATGGGAGTGGATCACGTCATTGATCACGTGACGTCTCCCGGTCGGTCGTCGTCCGCATGTGTGTGTCGTTTCTTCTAAATATATACTTGGTCGCGAATGGTTAAATTAAGCTTTATATCAATTACTCATGCTATGGATCTACTTATGATGTTTTGGAATTTGGATAGTCCATTGAAGCACTAACACTAGATTATGTGGTGTGTGTTGTGGTGATGGTGGTGGACGCTTAAGTACTAGTATGCATAATGGAATCTTATCTTCAGCCGCCGCCAGTACACGTTACGTCAGTTTCACGAGGTGATCGAGGACAGTTTTCGGCAGCGACTCCATTTTGTTTTTGTGCAATCAGTAGATCGGTCGGTCGGCGAACTCAGCCAGGGATGGCGCGAAGTGCAACTTGTCCAGATGCTGCTGCTGCGTCTGCGTGCTGCCATAATAAAAAGATGAGTGAAATGCAGCTCCGGTCCCCAAACTTGCGCGGAGGTGTCATCCCGATCCCCCAACTTTCAAAGTGACCGATTAGGTGCCTAAACTTCGCTCGGGTCTCATTTGGGTGTTTTAACGGGTGTAAACCAAAACCAGTAGCTGACGTGTAGTGCCGACGTGGACATGTGTGTTCAATAAAAATCAGAGGACACATCTTCGACCTGTGAAATCCCCATCTGGTTCCCCATCTCGAGCAAGGTTGCCGCAGTGCCGCCGCCGTCGTGCCGCCGCCGCTAGAGACTACGCCGGAGCCGGATCTAGAGATGGCAGGTACGACGACGCAGTCTAGCTCCTCCAGGGCCTTGTCCACGCGCAAGCGACCTCATCTCCCCCTCATAATCTGCCCCAAATGCTTTGGGCACACGGTGTATGAGCGGGAGGTGAAAACCGATGAACATGGTAATCGTGGGCGCATCTTCTTCACATGTCCTGCTCGTAAGGTGCGATTTGTGTTTCTCATATTTTCTTGGTGAATTTTGCTCGAATTTGACAATCTGGAAGGTAATTTCTATGCTATGTGACAGCGAGATGGCAACGGATCGTGTGATTTCTAGGAATGGGAGGAGGGCTACGTCCAGGAGTTGGAAAAACTGAGAGGAACGATGGATCCGCAAGAGAATGAGAGACCAGGTGGCTCCGAGGTAGAAGTTCAGGCGGGGAAGAAGAAGAGGAATGGAGAGAGAGACATTTCTGCTGATATCAGTGCTTTAGTACGAATAGGGAGGGAGATTGTATTTCTGTTGAAATGCTTAGTGCTTTGTTGGTTGGTTGTGTTCATCTGTCTTGTGTATCATGTACTGATGACTATGGAATAAATAAAGCACTTGGTTTCTCTTTTGCTCTTATACATTTGAACCATGGCAGAACATTTTTATGAACCATTTGGAATCATTTGGAACAACACAGATTTAGAACCATCAAAAGATTTGTCCACTGCAACTAGGATTAAGTGGCATCATAACAGTTTTGATGCATCTACACAGTTTTGATGCTACAACTGTTACAAAAGAGACCCCCTGGTGTCAGCCAAATACCCATGCATCATAACAGTTTTGATGCTACACCTTTACAGTGGATTAGCTAATAGCATTACGAATAAACATCTAGAATGAAGCTTCACTTGTGCTTCTAGTTCTTGCTTCCTGTGATGCTCTTGGTCTTCTTTGCAGCCTTCTCTTTCCCTTCCTTCTTGCTTGGTTGCCTCTTTTTCCCGGCTGCAGCTTTCCCTGCCTTGGTGCTTGTGTTTAGTGGAGGAGCCCTTTGCAATAATGGGTTTGACATGATGAAATCATTGTCTGGCAATGGTCCTTGTGGCACAGACTGCATAGAAGGTTGTGATCCCTGCCAAGCATGTGATTGGAACAAGTTAGTGATGGTCAAGTGAGTTAAATAAGATAATTTGAACTATTTAGTGTGAGAAATAACCAATGTTAGCATCTGGGTCAGGATGGTTGTGCAAGGCTCTGTAACTAGTTCATTAAGACCTCCTGATGGTAATTCCTGGTTGATTGGCACGGTTTCATCTCCCCCTGCCTCCTGTGCATCTCCTCCAACTGTAGATGATGCTACAGCTGCTCTCTCAGCCTCTGATTGTAGCTGAGCTCTAGTGTTGGCAACCAGATTTTTTGCCTCCTTAGAACTGAAACCCATTTTCTTCAATTTGCATCCACCACTATTATGGTTGGCCTCTGAGCAATATTTGCAGTGCATAGTTACTCCATGCCTGCTCAGCTTTGGTCCATGTTTGCCTTTAATTTCTTGAGGTTGCTTCTTCCTTGACTTAGGTGGCCTTCCTACTTTCTTCTCATATGATGGTGGTAGAACTTGGCCTCCTACCCTTTCCCACTCTGACTGATCTTTGCAGGGCCATATGTTGAATGCATATGCTTTTTGAAATGCCTCAAGTGAATAACATGGTGCCAGCACTGATTCAGGCATGATTCTTTCATGCCTCAAACAAGCAATAGCATGACCACAAGGCACACCAGTTAATTGCCATCTCCTGCAGTCACATGTTTGTGCACTAATATCAACTATGTGCTGGTAGTCCTTAACTTGCACTTGGAACACACCTTGGCCTGAAGGGAGAGGAAAACAAGTGGTTGCCCACTCTGCATTTTTAGCCACTTTCTTCCTAATTTTAGGACAGAATTGTCCTTGGAAATTAAGGAGCTCTTTCTGCTTGTTGAAGTGCCTAGTCATAAGTTGGTTCTTTATGTGCTGGAACATGCTAAGGATAGGCAAATCTCTAGCATCTAGGATGTACTTGTTAAACACCTCACAATTGTTGTTCAACAATATGTCACATTTTGGGAACTCTGAGAAGAATGCTCTTACCCAGGTGTTTGGAGTTAATTTGTCCAGCCACTCAAAAGCATCTTTGTTCAGGGCTTTCATTCTTTCCATATTTCGGTTCCATGCCTGCACTGATGATGATCTTGCACATGCCCACAATTGGTTCTTTAGGTCTTCTCCTTTGAATTTCTCTTGAAAATTTGCATACAAATGCCTTACACAAAAACGGTGCTCTGCCTCAGGGAACACCTGTTGCACAGCTGGAATGAGGCCCTGTCAAGAAACAACTAAGTTAGTGAAGAAAACCAACAATAATGGTAGGTGAATACAAGTATAGTACATGAATACACACCTTCTGTTTATCTGTCATGATGGTCTATGGGTAAGTGTTGTCAATTTTGAGGTCATCTTTCAAAGTCTCTAGAAACCACTTCCAGGATGCTAAACTTTCAACCTCAACCACAGCCATAGCTATAGGGTAGATGCAATCATTTGGATCCATTCCAACTGCTGTCAAGAGTATGCCTCCAACTGTGGTCTTGATGTGGCATCCATCAAGACAGATTAGGGGCCTGCATCCTAATACAAAACCCCTCTTGCAAGCATCAAAGCTGATGTAGCATGTACTAAACAAGTTCCCAGCTAGGTTCAGATAGAATGTACTCCCAGGATTACTTCTCCTCAGTTCTTGTCCATAATCCCATAAGAAGTTGTATTGCTGCATCTCATCTCCATGTATTTTGCTTAGGACTAACCTTCTAGCTCTAGCTAGCTTGCTACGAGAGCACTGCACATTCATATCTTTTTGAACTGTTCTAGCAAAAGAACTGATGCTCATCTTGTCATTAGCTCTAAAAGAGTCAAGGTACTTTGCAGCCAAGTATTTTGCTGTGCATCTCTTAAGCTCCCACTCCTTCTGACAGTTGTGAGCACCATAGTAAGTCTTCACTACAACAGAGTTTGCTCTGCTGTCTATGGAAGCATATAGGTTCCAGGGACAACCTTGAGCACAATGGGCCCTTAACCTTCTGCTGTCATTCCTTGGAAGCTTGATTTCAACCCTGTTTTTGACACTGTACTCTGTAATTGCCTCCCTGAGACTCTGCATTGATGGGAACACTTGCTTTACATGAAAGGTTGGGTTCGTCAAATGGTCCTCTTTGAATGATGTGAACCTAAACCTCTCCTCCCCTTCCCCATCTGAATCTGGTAGTATTAGATCCTCATCTTCAGTATCCTCATCATCCACTTCAGGCAGTGGCCTACTCATTTGAGAGCATTTCAACTGACTACCTTTGGCCTTCTTGTTATTCAACACACCATGTCCAACAGCTGCACCATCCTCCTCTTCAAGGTCACTGTCAGCTTCAACTTCATAGTCAGTGTCTATAAAAGTTTCACCTCCATCACTGCTGCTACATTCTAGGGGAACTTTTTTGCTGGTTTTACCCTGTTCTACTATGTTTTTCTCCAAATCAGTGTAAAACACAGGGATTTTCTCTTTAGGATTCCTTTCCACATGCTGAAACTTCATAGGACTTATGACCTTAGGCAAGTCAGCCACTGGATTTGCAATAATGTCATCCCATTCAACACTACCTAAACTGTCTTCATGATCAACATACACAACCAAAGTTCTATACTTTTTGGCTGCTGCTGCCATCACATTGGCATCATGGTCTGTTTCAATCAATCTAAGCCCATCTTCTATTGTTTTATCAGGCAGCAACTAGTGAACCTTGAGAGTACCCTTGAAATCATATCCCAACTCCTGAAGAAAATCCTCAAACCATAGAACTGACCAAGTGTCACAATCTACCCTATCAAACCACGCAACCTTCCCATCCACGTAAGACCGTAATGCACCATAACCAACAAAGAACCCTCCATGGTGTAGTTCAATCGTGAACTCATCTGCAGTACCACCTACAAAATGCGTGCAGAAATCAACTAATCATAGCACAAAACCCTAACTTTTTCGAACAAAACCCTAGTTCGACCATCCAATGAAATCTTTTAAAGCCCTACAAACTGAAACACTCACACAAACCCTAAATCGAAATTGGGATGTGAAAGGTGCTGCTCACCATAATCGGGAGGCACCTCCCCTGCCCCGCGCAATCTCGCCACCATCCTGATGCGACAGCGCGGTGGACCGAATCAGGTTCGCTTCCTTACTTCCGCTCCCCTGACGATGACATTTGATCCCTCTCGATCGCCGCCTACGGTACCCGCCTCGTCGCCCTCGACCTCATCAACAAGGAGAAGATGATCAGGCTCCTGCGGCAGGGGAGAGGTAGGGAATGAGGACTGAGAGGAGAAGCAATGGAAATGACAGGTTACAAGGATGCCCAAATTACTATTGTGGGCCACGTTGACGCCTACCTGGCAGCGCCAACTCAGGCCGGGATCCCGATTGGGTGCAAATGAGACCCCAGCAGAGTTTAGCCACCTAATCGGTCACTTTGAAAGTTGGGGGACCGGGATGACACCTCCGCGCAAGTTTGGGGACCGGAGCTGCATTTCACTCTAAAAAGATCCATCTGGCAGAGAGGAAATAATGGATGGACCAGGTAGAACGAGGGAGTTAGGGAGAGAGAGACGACGGCGTTGAGACCGACCTTAATTCAGTTTGCCGCATGCGCAGCCGAGCCGGCCGCTCCCCGCCATTGTCGCCCAGCCTCTGCATACAGGGAGACCCCTAATAGCTCGATCGAGCCTGGCCGCGTCTCCGGGTTTCCATTGTTGCCGAGCGCGCGCGGCCGGGGCTCGTCCTCCTCCTCCCTTGGATCACCGATCCTCTGGCTTTTGCTTGGTGCTGCAGCTGCGTCGCCGTGCTACGACGTGGGCGGAGAAAGAGGAAAGGGGATCATCAAGCTGCTAATAAGGCCATGGAGTGCCTGCTGGGGCTGCTCAAGGTGCGGGTGGTGCGAGGGGTGCACCTCGCCATCTGCGACCCCCTCACCCACAGCAGCGACCCCTACGTCGTCCTCCGCCACGGCCAGCAGGTACGGTAAACAAATATGCATCTTTTGAAACCAAAACCATACCATCTGATTCAAACATCTTGAATCACCCATCAGCTGCCTGAAACATACTAACAATTAACCCTGTTGCATCTTATAGTTCCTCATGCATGTGGGTATGTATTTGTTTGTTTTCATATGCTTGCTGTACTGCGCATGCACGCAGAAAGTGAAGTCAAGTATAAAATACAAGACGATCAACCCAGAATGGAACGAGGAACTCACCCTATCCATCACAAACATGATGAACCCGGTGAAGATTGTAAGTTGAGCTCATCGATGATCACCAATTATCTCCATGAACAGAAACCTTCTTGCAATTGAGCTTTTCTCCAGGATCGTCGTTTCACTACATACTACACCTGAGAGTCAGAACTCTTCTTTCTTCTCTGGCGCTTCGATCGATTATTGGCAGGAACTCTTCGACCACGACACCTTCACCAAGGACGACGGCATGGGCGACGCCGAGTTCTGCATCCTGGACTTCGTGGAGATCGCCAAGCGGGACCTGAGCGACGTCCCCGACGGCACCGTGATGAAGACCATCCACCCGGAGAAGGCCAACTGCTTCGCCACCGAGAGCCACATCACCTGGAAGGACGGCAAGGTCTCACAGGACATCGTGCTCAGGCTCAGGAACACCGAGACCGGTGAGCTCGTCCTGCACCTGCAGTGGGTCAACATCCCCGGCGTCGCGCGGTGAATCGTCCCCACGGCCGGCGCGGGACGGGGCGGCTACCAGCACGCCTGCCCTCCCAGCTCTCATCTTATACCAAGTCAACTGTGTAAATGTTGCTCCGTCTACGAGGTATGGGAAATAAGGAAGAACAACATCCTGAGGAGACCCCGGCCCTTGGATGTGTGCAGCTTGAGAAGGCTTTGTGCTACTGGAACCGATGCTTTATTTGTTCAGTTTTGGTTCTGCAGTCTTTTGATCCACAAGGACATTTATTCTCAACATCTGTGAAGTTATTTCATACTGCAGTGATATATACATATATGCCTTGTTGATCACTTTGCCATAAACCCATTTATTGCCAGTAGATCACCATGTAGAGCAAAAAAAAAAACATATATTTGCTTCGACATCATACATCGGATGAAGATATGAAAATTCGGGTTCAACCCACCGCAACGCTTCTGCTCCTGAAAAAAAAATAGCTTTAATTTGCAGAATTTTAGACCACTCGGGCACTCCATGAGTATTCAGGATAGCAAATAGGATCAACTGGGTAATTCCTCTCATCTGATGCCTCTCCTGGACTGAGTTCTGGGGTGCAAAAAATACTGAGTATATACACCATCCCTTGACCTAGCTAGTATGTACAATTTCGTCTTTCAAGCCTGCCAAGTAGCTACAAGGAAGAACAGAAGAATGGACGGAAGCCAATGTCGCAATTGCTGTCTGTCACCAGCCTACGAGAGCAAATGTGGCGAGCTTTCGTTGTTGCTGCTCTGTGCGCGCTGATGCTTGGCCATCTGCATGTCCCGAGTGAACTGGGTCCTTGATTTTGCATAAGGAGCCTCCCTTGCTGCAATGAAGCACAAATACAATCGGTCCATTACAACCAAACCTTTGTACATCATGCTTTTCGGATTGCACAAGTGTTTTCATTTCTTACCTGCAGCTAGTTTTTGAGCTCGGAGAATGTTTTGGCGCCTCTTCCACCAGCACGCAGCGAATACAACTAGGAACAGAATAGCTAAAAGCACGCCAAAAGCCATGCCAATTTTTGCAGCCACAGATAGATGAGGACCACACTCACGTAACCCAGGGATTCCACATAATCCAGCATTGTCCGTGAAGCTGCAGTTTTATCACCGCAATCATTAAGTTTACTTATCATTCAAGTAATTTGCGAAAGGGATGGCAATCCAGGTGTGGATGATGTTATGCAAGAGGAAAATTTGGAACAATGTGCAATGTGCACAACTCTATACCATGATAACATGAAAGGAGGAAAAGAATTTACATATTGAGTAATTTCTTACTTAAATCTAGCTCTGTGCAAAGGCCTTCCTCCCAAACTGGCTGGAACGCGCCCAGACAGATGATTTCCATTCAGATTCCTGCATAGGAGCAATTCCCTTAGGTTAAGACTTAAGACGAATGAAAGGGCAAATCTGAAATGTCAATCAGAGTAACTAGTGAACTCACAATATCTGTAACGATGTCAGCTCGCCAAGGCTCTCTGGAATAGATCCATTAAGCTCATTGTATGACAGATCCCTACGAAGGTAGTTAAAAACAATTTGTTTGATCTCAGTGATGAAAAATATTTCCTTCAAGTCAATTGGAAATAAAAAATATCGAAAATAGCATTGACATGCTAATTTTACATAGGCTAAATCTATCAATTGAAACAGCAACTAATTTCCTACTTGTAATGTGTCACAGGACACATTTAAAAATATTAATTCTAGGTACAGTGAGATACGAAATAGGCAGATTGAAAAGTCTCTATAATATGAAGATGCAACCATGCAAGATCTAATCACTGCAATCCCCTTTTCTGATGTTCTGTACCCTACTATTACTTGAAGTGCAAACTTTCAGCGAAAATCTGAGATCAATTGGTATCACACATCAACCAGCTGGGAACTTACGGATATGGAGTAACATTTACAATCAGTTCAACAAATTTCATCAGAAAAACCATACTATGGATTAGGATGTCCTTGGAAGAACAGAAATATCACATATGCACTGAACTTCACACTTACAGTATTTGCAGCGCCGAGATGGTACCGACAGAGATTGGAATGTTCCCCTTTATGCTGTTGCCGCTCAGGTTTCTGTTTGACACAAAAGGCAGTTACTTCTGTCAGAATAAACAGAACTGCTAGAACTTCCTTATGCTAGTAAAGAACCATGGAACTTTGTATCAGCTCGATGTAACGCTCTTCGAACTTGATAATGCTTCCTTTATCAAAAGAAGTATGAAACATGGTAACTCCATTTATATTTGGTTAAATGCTAAGCTCACATGATCTGGAGTAATGGGATATTAAGGTACAAGTGCCAGAGTGAAACTTCTTAGACAATAGTGCAATACTGGATTATTTTGCATTCTACTCAGCCATGCCACTATGGACCATAATCAAACCAGTTCTTTCCAGCAACAGGCATTTCATATTTTGAAGAGCTAAAACTGTGTGTTATGGGTTTGCAGTTTCTTTGTTTTTATTATTACCAGCCTATGCCACAAAATCTGTTCTACAGTTAAAACCGTTGAAAGTGTGTTAAATATCTGAAGACCTTATGAGCTGATTTTCATGTGTTGTGCATAATCATAATTATACACTCACAAAAACTGTACTGCCTCTGCAATCAACTTTCAGACGCCACCGGAGCAATTACAAAGCAGTCACCACCATTGCCCCCTCCCCCTCCCCACGACCCCACGCCCAAATAAAACACAAACGTCTAGGTTTGCCTAGATGCCCACACCATGGACACTCTGTGTGAAGCAAGAAAAACTATTTTTTAACCTAAACTCAGCCTTGCTATTTTAGTGCTTTGATCCACTAGCGAAGTAATGAAGTAAGCAGGAAATACACACTGACAATGAAAATTGTGATATACAAAACAGTTTGCTGGTATTGTATATAAAAACTTACATGGTTTGTAGGTGTTGCAGCTTGGATATGTCACTAGGTATAACCCCTTTTAAACCTTGGTTGTCAAGGCCTCTGCACATTCAAGGAATATATTTAAAAATTGCAGCAAAAAATTATGTATTATCATAGCCTCTGCTGACAGGGTAATGGCACGGCAGTGCAAAATAATACATGCAGGATTTTGAGGCATTATGCAACAAGACTAGGTCCCAATTTCAACTTCCATTCGGCAATCTTTAGAACAGAAAATATAGGATGTCAGCTGGTATTAGCTCATGGAAAAATTGAGAATTCAGTTAAAGACTAGTATGTTAAAAAAAAATTCCTTTGTACTGTTTGAAGTTACTGGATGCATCTACCATATTTCATTTCTTATGCTTTAGACAAACAAGAAGATAGTATTTATATAGTATTTTATCTAAACAAATAGCAAATAGGTGCACATTTTTTTTTGTTTTGTTTCAAATGATCAACAAACAATATTCATTACATGACTTCTAGCGTGCTAATAAACCATCAATCATTTGCAACTTGAATTGATAGGATGATATGATTTAGATAACGTACAATCCATCAATGATCCAGTTCCCTTTGGTGTTGTCAAACTGGCAATCAACTCCACTCCATGGATGCTGCTGAGGAACACAGGGGTCACCATTCCAGCCAAATCGAAGAGGAAGACCGAGTGAACCCTTCAATGTTCGCAATGCACTCACTGTAGGCCAATGAAAACAAGATGATTAAAAAATAAAAGTGGGAGATAATTCCTGGTAGGACTCATCTGAATTACTGTTCTCTGAGAGAGAGAGAGAGAGGTCTATAGGCTGTGCTACATATTCAGATTCAGCTAAAGCATTTTTCTTCAATACTTATAAACTATCCCCATGCATCATTAAATTTAAATCATCGTTTCATCATCTACTAACTCAATTTTTGGTACAGTTAGAAACAAAAGGGACACTGTATGGGGGATGTTGAGTAACAACCTTCCTGAGGCAAAGTCTTCTTTTCAGCTGGGATTATCTCAAACACCTCAAGGGCATTAATAAAAGCACGGGTTCCTTTCACAGGCTGCAAGATGATTTTTAATGTTGTCCCACTGACAGCAACAGTTTTATTCAGAACAAGTGCAGTAAAACGCTCTCCTGTCATGCGAACAATATCAACATCCTTGAAAGCAGTGTCTCCATTGATGAGTACATCAAATACCCTTTGTTCTTCTGCAGTTACCCCATTGTCAATCTCAGCAAAGTGAAGCCATACTGAATAGTTCTTGTTTGGAGTAACATCCATTTCAAAAGACAAGCTCGGTTGCCTATCAGTGCCCACAATAGCTGATTGGTATATGCTTTGAGGGTAAAAATTCGGTGCGAGCAATGTCTCTGCTATAACATTCTCAGTTGATATAGACTGATCATCAGAACTGGATGACAAAGTGTGCAATCCTAACCAGAATCTGTCCCCACCCCAGCTAATGCCATTCAGGTCTTCATCAAAAGCAGGCTTTCCAGAGCCGCATGTCAACCTTTTGGCTGTTCTAAGCACTGTGCCCTTTCCCCATGGCAGACCAAAGTTATAGGCATTGTCATCTATTTGGAGAACTTCAATAGAAAGAATCGATGGATCACCATGACCTGTGCTATGGAAGCAAATTGATAAGCTTGAGTCCTGGACAAAAACCAATGCTTCTGCAAATGTCTTCTCATCATCACTGCTCCAGCCCAAAAGCAAAGAACTGAACAGAGTTCCCTCAACAGAAACATCGAAAATTGGCTCACTGTCAAGATTAGGATTGTCCAGCAAGGCAAAGAAAAGCCTAACTTGATAGTGCCCATTGGGAACATTGTTGATGATGTAACAATTTTCAGGACCATCAGATAGCGGGAAATATCGAAGCGTTTTCAGCGGCGGGATGATAAAGCTTGGGCGAGTGGCATTTGCAAACCTGCCTCCGCTATAACCAAAGTCTCTGTACCACAATGTATTTGTAGGCGCGGTGCGGACATCATCAAAACTTCCACAGCTTATACGGAGGGTAAACGGTTCTGAAAATAAACATGCATTTAGAAATAGACAGAGTGCGAGTTCCTTTGAAAGCGCACTGTAAGAAAGGTACTAGCTTCCAATTTAGTCCTATCTTAGTTTCACATGCCCCCTTCCTATTTAGTCCTAGCTTGAGCAAGCTTTGTCTTAAAGATGGCAAAATTAGCCAATATATGCATATGGCAGCAAGAAAAGGGAAAAAATGCACTACTACAGAAAATGGGTAAAAGAATTGGTTCTCCATCTCGCCACTGGCCACAAATGCAAGAGGCGTGGGTGGTACTCGCCACAGGAAGTTAAACACAAATGGATATTCCAGGAAAGCTTCAGGGACAGGGCTGGGGACCAAACAACAACGGATTTGGCCAAGAATGCAAACACCAAGGAGCGAAAAATTCAAGAGTTAGGGGGGAAATTTTCCTCTCTCTTTTCTTGCGAGGAATTGGAGGACCTACAAGGACTGGATTTCGAGATAAGAAAACGTGGCCGCCACTATGCCGCGTCTAGCAAGATTTCAGCAGGGTGACCACATCTCAAGCTATACGCAGGCAAGAAAGCTCACCTTTGCTAAGATCAGCGGCACGAACAGCAAGGGCAGCGGGCGACGCGGAGACGACGAGGAGCCACAGCCGCAGCTGCAGCACAGCAGGAGATCTCTGCCGCATTGCGCCTCCGTCGCCCTCTTTCTTTCACTAGCTCTCGAAGTAAGAGCCCCCTTTTATCGCTCTGGCTTTGGACAAGATAGGATTTCTTTTGCCTTAGAGTGCGCTGAAAAATTGCACGGATTTACGGAAGAAGCTCAATGCCGGTACAAATCTGAGGGAAGCTCGATGCTCTCAGAACGGCGCCTTGCTCTTTTTTTTTTTTTTTTCTGTAGCCTGTGAGAAAGGCTTAATCGAAATGAGGTGTCTGGATTTGGGAGCAGGAATGATTAATGAGTAGAGCAATGGCGATTAGACGGAGCTAAACATTGGTTGGTTGTAGTAGACTGGTAGTGGAGCCAGGAGACGGTGTGGTCCTTCTGCTGCTTCTTTTGTCTAGGCCCTGCAGAAGAGTTGCGTTGGAGCAGCTCACGTTGTTCTCGGATCTTGATTAACGATGACGACTCACGAGCCACCACCCGACCCAAGGATTTGAGAAAGAAGTGCACGGATTCTCCTGGGCTCCTGGCTGTGGGAATGAATGTCCAGCCCTGATTTTTAAAACACAAGTAGAAGAAGACAAGGTGCCACGGGATGGCGGAAGTGCCAGGACGTGGCTCGGGATTCTAGCTAAACAGCCCAGAAAAGGTTTGTCGAAATTTGATCGGATTGGCATAGGCGAATTCTTGCTGAAACTTTGTGTTCCAAATAGGAAAAAACTTTTTGCGTTTTTTCTCTGGCAATGGTACTCCTGTCTCCTACTCCAAAAGAGATGCCCGAATCTAGCCGGACGCCGAAGCTGCCAAAGCTGGTTTCGATGGGGTCACGTGCGAACAGGACAGCCGCCAGCGGGACAGCGCGGGAGCAAGGCTTCTCGACCGGCGCCGCTCGCGGTTGCGCCGGGTAGTTGGCTGTGCCGGGCCGCCGATGGCGCTCGTCCGCGCCGCGGCCCCAGCAGCCGATCGTTGCGGCGAGTTATGCGCGATTGCGCGGCCGAATCAGGCGCCGGGTCGTGCGGTGTCGTGCGCCTCATGAACCCAGAGAAATGGTGGGGACTGTGGAGTGGGGTGGCGCCAGTTGGGTTTGTGAAACAGTGAAAGTAATACCGTAGCTTATACTCCGTTCAAACGACAAAAATGGCCTAGTTTGAATAAAACCCAAAGCACTTCTATTTTCTATAGATTGGACCGAAATTAACTAGTATTATTTTTTCTTAAACAATAGTAAGTCTCGCATTGTCTCTCCTTTAGTAGCTCTTTCGTTGTTCTTAAAAAGAATCTAGCTCCTTCGCACGTTGTACCTAAACATCTGGCCATTGTCTTGTCTTAAATCAAGGTATCGTGTAAAAAAAGGACATGTACACAGCCATGAACAATTAGACGTGAGAAGGTCAACATTTTACTCCGTTCCTTTCAACGGTATTTGTGAGGCCGATCGGTTGAGATTGTTTTTTTTACTGTGCTTTGGCCGTGGCTGTTATTGTTACAGTAAAAACAGATGAATATACACAGTTCCAAACAGTTGCAGCCGCAGCTAGAAGAATCTCAAGCGATCAACCCCTTGGTTCGACACAACTTCCTATCCAACTCCACTGCCAGATAAACGCGGAAATGCCTTGCCCTACCCCTGTGCACATCTCGAGCCTCAAACAACGCCTGCAGGGCGTAGAAGATATCTGCCTGCAGCTGGGTTCATGAAGTGGTGTGTATGTGCTATGTGCAACACCAGCAAGGCATCAACAGGTATTCAGTGAAGAAACGTATCAACTCACATCAGTAAGCATCAACAACTGCAGGTATTCAGTGAAACAGCGCATCAACTCTCACTGTTAGACACCCTTTGTACATCTCTCAGGCCAAAAAAGCAGGACTGAAATACTGATAGCAGGCAAAGGCATGCAACAGTGAAGCATGGGCAGCCAAGGACCATTTCTTCGTGGGATGCTTGATACAACAGTTCGTACAACACAAGACTTGAAATCAATAACATAAAACTTTTCTACAGTTATGTTGATAGCTTTCGCACGGCTGCAGCCTCACCTTATTGCACCTCAATTCCCACCTATAAACATGCAAGGAACAGATAACCGATAAATTGATGGGATGAAAAAGTAGATTTTCTGGACAAAAGGTACAGATTGTTGTTGTAATACCTTGTATACGCAGAGCTACCTACTTGTTACCTATATGGTACAATGCCCTCATCTAAGCTGGCGGTAGGGAGCGCCTGCAAGTTGGGCACTCCATCTTGATGTCCATCCATCGTTGTAAACAACCTGAGTGAAATATATGCTCACAAGGTGCGACCTACAGTAGTGGAGAGAGGACAGTGAGTGCCCAGTAATAACTGTCAAAGTCAATGCCAAAAATATTGCCATAATTACCATGTATTCACTTGTTCTTTGGGTAAGATCGATTGTAGTCATGCAAATAACACAATCTATGGGCTGATTTGTGCTATCCTCTACCTTCCTGTGGTAGCAGTATTTCTCAGGGAGGATCTGAAAGAATAGTAGGGAGTACACGCAGAAGATTAATTACTAAAGAGTAGAAAATGATACAAAGCAACACATCTAGAGTAGAAAAATATTACAACTATGATAAAGTAGAGCAGAATTCATGCCATGGTTACATGACAGTTATTACCTGGCGAGGAATAAAGCAGCGAGAACCAAGATAGTGCTGAAGGATAAGCACTGCTGCTTGGGCACCCATGAATACTGTAACAGCTATGCACCATTTCTTGTCGGGCTCAATGCGCATGAAGTTACTAGGGCAACCAAATATGTACAATGGAATTGCAAGGCGGGTAACTGTCATGCCTAATATATACTGTGGATGCAGAGGTTTCCTTGTATCCCTGATGACATTTGTGACAATTTGAGGTACCCAAAAGGAGTACATCAGGAGAAGAAGTGGGCGTAAGAAATTGTGCAGCTCATACATAAGAAGGATTCCTCCCAAAAGAATGCCATCTGCAGAACACACAAAGCAAATTAAAGAATACTTTCAAGTTGATAGAAAGAAAAATGCGAACATTTGAAGTATGCATCTTCTGAATAATGACATGTATACTACTACAGAGATATCATGCAGTTCCAATTTAACAGAGGAAATGATCTTAGGCTAACGTCACCAGAGCGTGTATAGGGATGTGCAAAACACTGACACAGTGGAGTTTGAAATAGAAAGTGTGATAGAAGCTCTGGTGACAACAGCCTAAGGGCTCCAATAGACCAGGCATCTATGGATTGCAAGCACGGAGTACTTGCCTACCATCTTACGCATGAGTAGCATCTCACTTGCCATTTACATGCAGCAAGGTAACTGGGACAAAAACATTATGTTGCCCACAAGAACCAGCTAACAGGGGACGGTTTGACCAAGACCAAGTATTATTATTTTATACTGCGCAAACCCCAGATTGATTGCACATGTAAGTTCTAAAGCAAAATATATATGGCAAGAAGCATGCTACTGCACTGTATGCAAGGTATGTAGATTGGAATCGATTGACCTTAGTATAGTTAGTACTTACAAAAGCGGCTGTAAAGGACAGACAACTCTCGCCTCATTATCTCCCATCCTTCTCCACTGTTTAGAGGCCTACTTGCTTTCCATATGGCGAGAAGGTACCTCATTTCAAAAATCGAAAAAACCACAAATTTGAAGAATGCAGCCGTTGCAAAGGCATTAAAGAGCGACTCTGTAGAAAGGTAGACATGTAAGAAGAATGTAAACTGAAATAAAAAATTAAAATTCACGGGACTGACATTAACAGAAAGTAGAAAATAAAATGGTGTCACACGATTGATTTATAATCACAATGGAAAAGCATCAACTAACTCTTTAGGAAGTCCAAGTTTCCATCATTCAAAAAAAAAATGGTTGTTTTCACTGTGGACGTTACAAAAACGCTAGTCATACTAGTGGCACATATCTAAATAGGATCAACCAATCCAGGGCCTCAATGTCCTCCAGATCGTTTTCAAGGCCTACCAGACTAACTACAATAAATAATGAGAGCAATTACTACAAACAAAACTATAAAAAATCATGTATGACCTAAATAACTACTCAGATTTTTCTTTATATGTCGCCAATCAAGTCAAAAATGACTTGCCGCACGTCATATAAAAAAATCTGGAGGTAGTACAAATTAGCCACTGAAAGGTAGAGCATGATTTTAGGGGAAAAAATAAACTGCTTTCATATTTTCCAATATAAAATGATTTTTCTATGAATTTTCTAAGCTTCAACCTTCTTCGAAACTGTTCAGGAAGGAAAACATAACTAGTTTCCAAACATGAGGGAGCAAACAAACAGTTTTTCAGATGAGAGGGAAAACTCAGATTGCACAAAGAGTTGAGGGAGGTCAAAAGGACTTCTTCCTATTATGATTAATTGCAATGGAGGCTGATATTTTTCATTATCACATAGCATTCAGGGGTAACAACGGTGTTTGCTGTAATGCTGTTGCCTATTGGATGAGTTTGACCAACCTATTGCGCATTAACTTTCCACAATCTCCACTAGGCATGTAGCATGTAACCATAATATACGCACCATTTGAATTTGGTTCAAATTTCACTTATATTAGATGGTACCCCGCACGTTGCTGTGGAAATTCTTAATCTATTTTCTAAAGTGGAATTTGAAGGTGGAAACATTGATATAATTGTAAGGAACATTTTTTTCAAAGACATTATACTTGATGGCATGTTCATCTTGGTTGAGAGATCAAATATTAAATGATTGATTGTGCTTCTGATATAGGAATTTTGTAGGGTCATAGATACTCACATGGACTAATAGTTGTATACTAACTATTAAATGATTTCTGATATAGGAATTTTGTAGGATAATACTTACATAGACTAATAGCTGCATGCATGAATGTTATCGGCCATAGAAAATCGATGGAAGACATTAATAGAGGTTCCTAATGGATGATGGCTTAGTTTTTTAACTTAGTGGTATCCTAGATGACGTGGACGGTTTGCATGTTGAGTGAATAGAGTTAATGGCGGTTAATGGGCTTTACTTATATAGGTTATATAGATTGCAAGATTCATGGGATGACCAAAGGTATGTTAATATTATAGAAATTAGAAAATATAACCATACACAGACCACAAACCCTTAGACAAAAAAAATGAGATCCTACTAGGTCGTGTTTTTGTTTGGGATCAGAAGACATAGAAGCATAAGCAGATGTCAGATCGGAGAACATTCAGAGAAAAGAGCACAAAAATTATTCAACTCATAAGACTCACCAACCAATATCCCAGCAGTAAGGTGAAGTAGACAGAGATATGCATCCATGATAGCTTGTTGGCCAATCATTAAAATAGAAACCTTAGCAGCTCCCTGCAGGCAATACATAAGCACCTCAATCAAATGAGCTTGGAAGACATCTAAGTAGGTGCTTGTCTTCATTAAATGCTTCTCAAAGGGAAAAAGAATGCTTACGGATTGAGTGTTGCTATGCTCCATTTGTCTAATCAGCAGCAAAACTTGAAGGAAAGAGATCTGTCATACCCTAGTTAAGGAATTCACAGACTAGGCAAACCAATAAAGATAAAATCGACAAAAAGAAGAAAGAAAGAACCACAGAGGATACAAAAGTGACCATCAGTGTGTAGTTGACTGCTTTGTTGTAATAAACTTCAACATTCAAAGAAGTTGCATTTAATAAGATAGGGGAGAAGCACTCTCCATCATCATCAACAGCTGGACCCTCCATCAAACCCTCCAACCGGTACTTCTCGTGCTCTCCATCTGGTTGAACAAAATGTTTCACAAAAGCAGTTACTTATTTATCTGTAACTGAAAACCAAGAAATTACCAACTGAAAGCTTAGCATCCCTACATGGCACATGCACATTAAGATGAAGCACAATAAATTGACAATGGAAGATGAATTTAGCAATAAAATAGTGAATTTATTTACCATTGGGGTTAGATGACACACGAACCACCTTAGCAGCTATTTCTGTGTTACAGTGTTTCTCCATGTCATATGTGAGAGCTGATAAGGAAGAAATGACACGCATCAAAAACTGTAGTAGGCAGTATATAGTAGAGAGAATTTCCTATTTGACACTGAAATTATAACTGCTTCGTTCTATGACCCTGGAAATTTTATTTAGTCTTCCTTATTTGACAGAGTCTGTCTTTCATGCCCTATATGACACTGCTATCCCTTTGGCCGTCAAATGCAACTTAAAAACACACTTTTAACCCTTCTGTAGCATGTTTGCCCCTCAGGTCATCTGCCACAAACTCACAGGCCACACCATCCACCCCCACGATGCTGCACCTGGGCACCTTAGTCACCTTCTCCTTGTCCATGGTCCTTCGGACCTTAGCAACTCCTCCCAACTGCTCTACCCAGCATACATTCTGGATAGCTGCATATGCAGAGCACTGTGGTCCAGCCCCATATCCCACCACTTGCTTCCCAACCTCCACTCCACGTCGTGTGCCGGCATGGGTTCAACAGTGCGCCCAGCACATACAAGCAAGCAAAGCCCAGCATGGCCAAGGAACCTGTGGTGCTCCAGTCCACAGTGGACTCCATACACTGCTTCCCTGTGGAGTGTTCTGTCGAACAACGCACGCGCTTCACCCACCTGGCCGGCATTGGCGCAGGCCGTGACAAGCAACATCAAAGAGTAGACATCAACTGTGCAAGAGGAAAGGGTATCGCCACAAAGGCAGCGTACATAAAGGCAGGAGGCTGTGGGGGGCATGTAGGCATGGATAAGGTTATTGGCAATATACGCATGGGTGTTTGAGATGACAATGGTGAGGGCATTGAGAGAGGAGACAAGGAGCACGACGGAGTCTAGAGATGCCGAACCGAATGAGTCGGCAACAGCTGTGAGGATAAGGGAGAGTTGCCAGTGAATGAGGAAGCGGTCCACGAGGAGCGATGATAAGGTGAGAATGTGCGAGTGCACCTGCTGGCATAGCAGTTGTGGTGCCAGTTTGCCACCAATGTCGGCAAGGTTTGTGGTGGTCAGGCTTAGGCAAGGGCATTTTGGTCCACATATCAAAAACCATAATTCAAGGAAAAATTGACAATATGAGGTAACGGAATGGACAGCAGTGTCATATAGGGCACAAAAGATTGGTGTGAAATAAGGATAGCTAAAATCTATAGGATATTAGGGTCACGGAGGGAAGAACTTATTATTCCAATGCCAAATAGGGAATTCTTTCTATATAGTATCGAGTGTACAATTTGAATCTTACAATTCTTCCTTCGGTTCTTCTCCTCAGATGATTCTTGGAACACTTGAGAGGAGAAAATCCGCAGCTGTTACAAATCAGCCAGATAAAAGTATATTTCATAAGCATGTGCATTGATTGTAATAGATCTTGGTACATATATGCATACATGCACATCTGAAGACAACTAATACAACAATATGATGGATACCAGCAAGCTTGTGAAAGCTCAGGAAGCAATATAGAATTATGTACGATGCATAATGAAATAGTACCCATGCTCTAATCAACAACAAAACAAGCCAAAATTCATGAGCTTACCAAATGGTATGGATTTGACAAAAAGTAATCCTCTTCTTGAAGGGGCTCACCATCTGCACCACTAAAAAAAGGACAAAAACCACAATGAATTAGGTCATATGACAAAAGAAGGATGTCCCAAATATATAAATTTAACAAAAAAACCTTGCTATGCAAGAATAAAATGCAAATAGAGCTTCAGCTACAAAGAGAAAATAGGACAGTTACCTGTTTGCTACCATGCGAAGTTGTCTAAAAGGCCATATGTACACTCCTTCTAACCTTATCTGAGCCACTCCACGATCATGGGCATTGTCAATAACGTCATGGAATGTAATTGATCCCTGTGAATCCACAGTATGGAAAGTAATCAGTACATCATGCATAGGAAAATGATCAAACTTGCAATAACATCCGTGATCATAATTAATTAACTAAAGGCTGGGCACTAAAACCTAAACTGGAGCAGCCTGCATACAAAAAAAAACCAAGCTTGCAATAGCATTCATAGTTATAGACTGATAGTTACAAAAGTTGGTCATGAAACAAACATCTGATTTCTTTCATATGGACTTGGCTACAATGAGAAAGGAAAGGCAGGTATAGCCCAAGGCACAACAATTGGCACATGCGGTAGCAGTTTTCTTTTTCAAAGGTAATATAGTAAGGAAGGAACTAGATCTACCTGAACATAATGCACCCCACTTATCTTTGTTGGAGTGCTCAACAATTCCAAAACAGAATCACCTTTAGATTTCACAAACTCAAGAAACCTAGATGAACCGTTTGTGGCACCAGCAAAGGTCCAGCTCCCTAACCATAAAATGCAATGCTATTAAATAAATTGCACCAATAGTCCAATACTGACATGTAAACCAGTAAGAATCAATATATATAACCAAAAAAACAAGAACAGGGCAAGTTTGGGGTGGGGGGAGGTTATCTGCACTTTATTAAGGCAATAAGGCTATTTAAAAATTATGGCAAATGGGATTATGGGAACAGTGCGCCGAAATTGTGTCAAAAGATCACATAATACATGCATCTGATCCTAACATTGTATCACATGATCACATAATACATGCATCTGATTAATAAAGGTTCATAAGATTACTTTTCTGAGAGTGCTAAGCATGTGGCCATGGCTTTGATCTTTTTCGGAAGTCATTACAGCATAATCTTGGGGGAAGAAGGAAAGGACACAATTTCAAATACATGGTAGTGGTACTAAGAAGAAGATCTAACATCCTTCAGTGTACGGAATAGCCCAAATAAAATAAATATCCTTTGATTTCTTAAGAACAAAATCAGTAAACCAAAAAAAAGAGATCCCAGATCCTAAAATGGGAGGACTTCGAACAACAAACTCTTAGGTGTTAAGGGACACGCTCTTATGCCATAAATGGTATATCTGTCTATTCATCCACCAGCCAATTCTTTTGATGGCCCTTTGTTGGGTTTAATGGCCTATACAATCTACTTGGGATAGATCAGCATTGTTGTTGTATTTGTCTACCAGCCAAAATGGCATACCTAATTTCCGGGAACCTGAAGGTAGGTAATCATCCTAATTTATGCAGTTAAAGAACAAGGTCATTCACATTGAGTATTGAATAGGAAGCACAAACTAACAAAACACTGACATTTTAAGCAAAAGGGAACTCAAACTTTTGAAGTACCTTTATATGTTCCCGTAATATTCCATGAATATGGACCTATATCATTCTCATCCCTTTTGAAGAAGGCACGCTGCACAAACACACAAGATCAAAAGAAACTAGCTAGGTCACAAACATACCAATAGAGTCAGTAGTTCCAGAGCAATAGATGCTGCCAGTTCTCTCAGGACTACAATCAGCTAACATCCCTACCACAAGAAATAAAAGACAACCAACTAAAGCTTGCATTCAACTACCTCCTACTCGTTATTCAAAAGAAGAAATGTCACGAGCACTTGGGTACGCCCAACTCCCTAGACTCTCTAGGAGCAATCGAGTCCATTCATACAGTCAATTGAACCCATAGCATAGCCAGCTCAAGTGATAATTTAGGTTAGATAAGTAGGCCTTTGCAGCATCAGAACCGCAGGCCAGAGGTAGTCTCAAGTGCGAGTCCCCAAAATGACACCCGCCAGAGCATAATTAAGCAAAAACTGACAACCAATCATCTTCCTCAGCTGGTCTACTCCGATTGCTCAACCCTAAGCTGTCAATTCACATGAAACCCCTTGCCGGCTGTTAAAACAAAAAATGGTGGGGGAAAGGACTTCCAACCCTATCAATCAGGTCCGGCAGCACCGTACTCACCTCATCGCCCCACGAGCCGGCGGAGGCGGCGGCTCCGGCGGACGCGACGTGCTCCCGGAGCGGCCGCAGCGCCGCGGCCAGCGGCGGGGCCAGGGCGATGCCGACCAGCACGAGCCCCACCACAGCGGCCCTCATCAAGGCGCCGCTACTGGCGGCGGCGGCAGCGGCGGGCCCCATCTATCTCCACCCGATATTACACCACCACGAGCGCGCGCGCAGCCCTCACGCCGACGCGGGGGCTACCATGCGGGCCCGCGGCGAGCGGGCGGGCAGGCAACTGCTCTGCGGTCGGCGCGGGGGGTGTTGACTGGGCTCTGTGGAGCGCTAGACGGGGGCGAAGAGGCAGGCAGAGGAGGGGAACCGGCGAGCGGGGGCAGCGGGGGAGGAGGTCAAACGGGCGGGCGGAGAGGTTGGGGGAGGTGACGGCGGAGGGGGAGAGGGGAGGACGGCGACTTTTGTTTCGGCGGACGGACGCCAAGCAACGAGGCAACGCTTGCGCGTGGGGGATTTCCGTTCCGTGTGGTGGGGGGTGGTTGGTGCTGGGCGCCGGGGGCGGCGGGGCTGGAGACGGGCTGGAGTGGGAGCAGCTCCGGGCCCGCATGTCCGCGACGCCAGTGGTTGGGCCGCCTGTCATTGGGCGCGTTTATATTTATTTAAAGCATCATGGAGGCATTCAAAAATTCCCGCAAACAGCGCCAGGGAATCAGAAGGAGGCGTCTTTGTCGGGCTCTGCTAGCTACTTCTAGCACTAGATCACTAGAGCAGATGATGTCACAAATACAGGATCAGTAGAGCAGAGCCGGCATGCCCAACAAACAAATGAAATTAAAGTCAAATCCAAATTCGCAATCTGTATCTGCAATTGAAATGTAGGAGCCCCAATAATTTCAATAGTAGATAAGAGATTGCGAATTTTTTTATAATGGCTTTTTATGGAATGAACTCATGAAAGTATGGGTCGCAAATCAGAAATGCATAGCGTGTCCATATATTGCTGGATCGTCCAATAGGAGACCCAAAGCACTACATATGGTCAATTCAATATGCTACCTCCTACCATTAATTTTAAACTAAAAACGTCATATATTAATGACGGAAAGGAGTAAAAAATAATGCCTACGCCATTCAACAAATCCTCCTATACACATCAGTAATATGTTTTTATAGTGTTGTTTGTGTTTTTAAGAAAAAGTTTAATTTTTATAATATCGGATTTTTACATTAGCGGAGCCCGTTTAACCCCTGGAACTTGCTATGGAGTTTGAAAATTCCCCTTAAACCAAAAACAAGGCATCTTACACCACCCCCCCCCCCCTACACACACACACAAAACTTTCAAAAAACGAACAAGCCACTTCCTTGCAGCAATAAAAGTGGTTTCTTGAGCTATTTAAGTTCAAAAAATAAAGTAAAATACATCATAAATAGGTTTTAATAAAAAAACTATAAGACATAATCCAATGATTTTTAAAACACGTTCTTCTTGTAAAACTACTAAACACCTCATGATACAAAATATTATAGTATTTTTTGACAGCAAGAGATTATATTCTTATTTGCAGGTTGTTTTCAGTGGTATATATTGGACAAAGGTTCTTGAGTTTATTTCAAAAAGAGGACGACAAAAACCATTTGAAGTGGGCATGTCGCTTGTCAGAGACAATGGCTTTCTAGGTGTTCGCGAAGAGAGCGTTTTTTTTGTGCTTTCTAGAAGGCTTTTGTGCTTGAGAATGCTTTTTTTAAAATTATGTGTGCTTTTTGTTAGACATTGCTCTAAACTTGGTTATATATTGGTTTAGTGCATAACTTATGCAGAGACTGGAATAAAAATTCTTTTTCTAAAAAAATATAAAATACGGTATTGTTTTGAAACCGTAAAATACTATGATACTTCTAAGGAGTTTGCTTCACCAACCAAATGATTTTGGTTTGCACAATGCCAAGCGTGAACCTTAAATGGATTTGGCTCTCTCCATGCATTGCCTATTTATGGCCATTTAAGCCCCTAGGGTATGTTTCGTTGGTTAACGGCATTAGTTTACTTTAACTATGAGTTTGTAGATGAAAGATTATGGATATATATAACGCACATTGGTTATGGCGCCAACAACAATCCATACACTTCTAGGAGTCACTCGAGCTTCAACTTGTTCATCTACACTCCAAGATTGAGAGCTAGAGGATCATTGAGCTTGTATGTGTCCACTTAAGTGTGTGAGGATTATGACAGAGTAAGGTCATGAGTTGGGCTTCCCATGCTTGCGGGTTGTGTTTTGACTGTGGTACCTCCTAATTTTCTAATAAATGGTTTGCCACATTTTTTAATGAAATTGTGGGCATCTTGCTTGCCGTATTTCATTCAAAAAAAAAAAAGCTAGCTCGTGTGCTGTTGATAATGCTTAATGCACAAGTCCCAAGTCCTCATCTGTTCGTAACTACCAGCAGTCAGCTCGATCTAAGCTGCGTGTGCACTACGAGATCGAGTGTTTAACGGCGCATAAGCTACGCGACGAAGTTGGCCTTCTCCTCCTGCATGGCCTCGACGAGCTTGGACCATTTGGTGCGGACGGTGATGACGAGCAGCGCGGAGGCCTGGCAGGTGAGGCCGCAGATGAGGCCCGCCCAGAGGCCCCTGGTGCGCAGGTCGAGCTTGAAGGCGAACAGGACGGCGAGCGGCATGCCGACGAAGTAGAACGCCACGAGGTTGGTGACCGCCGCCATGTGCTGCCACCCGCACCCCCTGGCGACGCCGGACAGAACGCCCTGCGCGGAGTCCAGCACGATGGAGACCATCATGAGCGGCGTGATGGCCGCGAACTCGGACGCGATCGTCGCGCTCCCGCTGAAGAGGCCCGCCCACAGGCCGTGGCCGCACGCCAGCAGCAGCACGAAGGTGACGGCCAGGAACACCGACAGCTTCAGCGTCACCGACACCGCGTTCTTCGCCCGATCCACGTTGCCCGCGCCGATCTCGTTCGATACCCGCGTGCTGCGTTGCATTGCATGGAAAAAAGGGTTCAGGTTTCAAAAGCATGCATGCAGTGTCCCGTCAACTGAAGAAGCTGATCAAGAACACTATACGCGTGTTCAGAAGCTGCAGGCCCAGCACCAAGCAAGCAATTGACGAATGAACGCACCTCACGGCGGCGCTGAACCCGTACGTGATCATGTACGCGATCGCCTCCGTGCTAACGCTGCAGAGTACATTTCGCCGATCCAAGCAAGGTATCAGTTTCAGTTCGATTCAAGACGAAAGAAGCTTCAGAAGTGTCGAGATTGACAGTGCAGAGACATCATACATACCACATGGCGATCAGCGAAGTGCTCACGGTGGAATTGGGGAGCAGGCCGGCGATCAAGACCAGGAGCTCGAACGCCCAGTACTCCAAGCTGCAATGCAGTCAAAACAGAATGGATCATCGGCCGAACAACGAATGCTAGATTGTTGGCATTGTTGGCATACACACACTGGTATGGGCAGTACAACAACAGACACTCACCAGACCATGACGGCGGACGGCGTGGCGAACTTCACGGTGGG
This sequence comes from Paspalum notatum, assembly GCA_022530915.1. Lineage (NCBI taxonomy): Eukaryota > Viridiplantae > Streptophyta > Magnoliopsida > Poales > Poaceae > Paspalum > Paspalum notatum. Next base: position 45,871,172 of record CM039685.1, read on the forward strand.
CAGCACGTACTTGAAGGCGTCGGCAGAGAGCCCCTTCCACGTCTCGCCGCAGGCCTCGGAGCGCAGCACGTAGGCGAGCAGCATGAGGCAGGAGAGCCAGAAGGTGGCGGAGACGGCGGCGGAGGCGCCGGCGATGCCCAGCCCGAGCACGTTCACCAGGAGGTGCGCCAGCGCGACGTGGAGCGCGAAGGGGGCCACGGAGCAGACGACGAGCGGGAGCACCACGGACTGCGTCTGCAGGTACCGGAGCAGGCACTGCACGAAGGAGAAGGCGAAGAGGCCCGGGATCTGGCACCGCACGAACGCCGCGGCGGCGCGGGACACCTCGGGGTCCTGCCGCAGGAACACCAGCACCGGCTCCGTGAAGCACCACAGCGCGGAGATGAGCACGGAGACGACGAACGACATGATGAGCGACGACTGCAGGTACAGGCCAAGCATGCGGTACAGACGCGCGCCGTACGCCTGGCCGCACAGCGTCTCCAGGGCGCCGCTCAGGCCGGTCTGGAGAAAAAAAAATCCAGCAGCATCATTGGTCATTGCAATTTCCATGGAATTACACACAACTACGTCGTTGAACTCTGAACTATACATACTACTATCCCAGTAGCGGCATCTCCATGCAGCGGTAGCTTCCTAAATGGACTAGTTTTAATTCAGTCCCGTGCGTTATCATAACTCCAATCAGGAAATGGCATTGGTCACGTTCACCAAATGACGCAGAAATATTGTTAATCTTCAACAAATTGGGAGGAAATTAAAGAGAATTTATAATCTGCAGCCACCACTTACATGACCCGCAACTCGAGTGATTTGTTATAACCGAGTCAACGTTCATGCATGTCAAAAATCTACCATGAGCGTGCTACAGCTGTACCAGACGGGAGGCGTCAAGAAAAAAAAAGGAATGTGGCCGTCTCATTTACCTACTACCAAGAAGATAATCCAATAATTCTTCTTAGGGCTAATATGGATAACTCGTTCGCATGTAGATTAGAAGGGAATGAAAATGATTGAGAAAATTAGTGCGTTTTCTCTTCAATCTTTTCCAATCCCCTTCAAAACTAGTTTGGAAACTTTTAAATTGGAGTGGATTGAAATCCACAATTCATCAAAAATCCCCTCGTGTTCCTCTAAATCCACTTTAATCCCTCCAATATATAACATTTGAGGTACTATAATACTACCACCGTTTTCTAATATTAATCTTTAACTAGTTTATTTTTAAGAAAAAAATAGTATAGAGCGGAAGAAATACATATAAAAAATGATAAAATGGTTCAACGTTTCATGCTTTTGAACCGTTATATAGACTGAAGGGCCGTTTTGGACCGTGATGAATTGAAGGGCTTAAACTAATCAAACGGAGTTGGTGCTGCCACGACGTAGGCTCTCTCTCATAGTCTCAATGCAAGACTGAAATCTGAATCAATCCGCAGGGTTGCAGATAGCGCCCTAGCTGTTTCTTTAGGGCGTCCACAATAGCTGTGTGAAAACGAGCGAATAATAAAAATAGTAATTTATCTCATCGTTATGATTTAGTTTCACACGTAATACTCTTAATATCTTGAAACACATGAAATCTCCTATCTATTTGGTCGTTGCTAGCTATTCTCGTTTCCACCACTTTTTCTATCTACGTAGGAGAGAAAATGCATCTAGCTAGCGAAATAAATAACCATTGAAGACGCCCTTATGTTTAGTCCTCCACGTTTCAATTTTCAGACTATAAGTAGCCCATCAACTTGGTAGTATGATCCGTGATTATATGTATAGGGCTTCTCCAATGGTGTGCACTAAATAGCAAATTGAAGTGGAAGAGAGAAGAAAAATAATAATTTTGTATATCCTCTCTCTTTCTAAGAGACAAAAAGTCTCGCTCGTAATACTCTCATTGTTTTGGGCTACGTAAAATAAATTGATAATTAGTTGGTCACTGATGACTATTCTCTCGTGCTTTTCTACACTATAAAAGAGCGAGTTATGTACAAATCTTTTTTACCTACGAAAGCCAATCTATACCCCTCACGCTGGTCCCACTGCGCAGTTTGGAAAAAGTTGGAAAGGGGTGGAAAGGCTCAAAACCCATAGATACAAAATGTTTCATCCATTTTTTCTCTTCTTTTCTCACCTAATTTCTACCCCATACCCACCCTTATTTTAGGAAGAATATACGAACTGTAGCCCGGGCCCATAGGAAAAACATACGAGAGATCAATTCCTTCCTAATCGTGCTTCCTAATCATTAGGAAACCAGGCCAAGCCAGGAAGCCGCCCCACGCCTCGCCTTCGACCTGCAGCCCCGGATGCAGGAAGCCGCGCCCACGCCCCACGCCACGCCGCCGCGCCCACACCGCCGGAAGCCGCCGCCACGCCCCGACAGCTTGGAAGCCGGCGTCGCACGACGCCCCCGACACGCACCCGACGCTCCGTCTCACGCGCCGGACGCGCGACCATACGCCCACGCCGCCGAAGCCGCCCGCGCCCCACGCCGCCGGAAGCCGTCGCCGCGCCACGACAGCCCGGAAGCCGGCGTCGCACGCCACCCCCAACGCCCCGTCACGCGGCCGGACGCCACGACCCGACGTCGGCGTGGCACGCCGCCCCCACGACGCGGCCAGATCGTCCTTGCCGGCCAGATGCCGGTGCCGAGGCTTCCTGCGTCCGGCTCTCCCACGGTTGGCGAAGGGCTGGAACGGCGGAGGAAGCGGCGCCCGGCTCTCCCACGGTTGCGCCCCTCCGCGCGAGCGCCGCTGGCGAAGCCATTCGGTCCCTTCCGCAGTTCCACTCCCGCAACCCTTAGGCCTCCTCCCGCGGCGTGGGGCCCTGCGCCGTCTCCAGGACATCCTCGAGGACTCGGCCACGCTCACGGACGTCGATGCGGTGGACATCGGGGACGCAGAGCTTTGCCTGCCCACGCCGCGGCCCTTCGCTTGAGAGGCCGAGTGGAGTCGCTTCCGTGGGAGGAGGTCATACGTCGCTGGGATCACGCCTCCAAGGACCAGTGGCTGGACGCATGGACCGCTGGACACCTCTGCTAATAGTAGGTCTCCACCTTCTCTGTGCTTCGGTGGCACCTCGGTATTTGAGGTATTGGTCATGGATGTTGGTGTTGTGTCGTAGTTACTGTGAGTGCTCGCGTCGGGCCTCGGTGGTGACAAGTCCGCCGCGCCTCTAGGGTTTGCTCTGAATGTGGCAGAACACAAGGGCGATGAGATGGACTGGAGCTGCGACACGCTGGTCGACCTCTAGCGCTCTAGCTGTCGCCGTCATGGAGCAACCACGACCAACTGCAAGCGATCCTCCTCCAACTGGTATAGGATCGTGCTCCACTCACTTCTCAGGTGCTCTCGGCTGATCCCGTGGAGCAATGCTCACGGCAGCCGAGTGATATGATATCTTCATATAAATGTATTTATTTTTTTATCTTTTTGTTAGTCCTTTTTACTGCTGTCAAGATCCATCCGGTCCTATGATAATTTGGATAACTCTTATAATCAGCGGATGAATTGGGTTCCTATAGCCATTGCATGTGTCCATCCACGGCCACTTGCTGTGATTCTGAAGATAATGGAATTCAGAGAATTTGATAGAGACCTTAGCTTCTGCAGAATCAATAGCTAGCACCTGGCTTACTGTCTTTTTGTGTAACCTCATGGGGTTGTTGCTTGTATCTTGTCGTTTTTGAGCAAGAGTTCAAAGCGGACCATTATCACTAACTGAACACGGTTATGCTCCTAATTCGATCCGGATTTTCAAAGGATGCTCGTCAGTCTTCAGTCCGGTGCTAGCTGAGAGCCTCTGATCTTCCTGGGACGCATTGCTGTTGCTGCATCCAGCGCAGGTACTGGCTGTGATCTTTCTCTGGCCCCTACTTAATCTTGTGTAGGTCGTGGAAGCTAAGTAGAAATTTTTGTGCATGTCAAATTGGGTAGTAAACAATACAGTGCCTATGAGCACTGTGACCACGATGCTTCTCATTATCAAACAATAATGTCCAATTTACTGACAGCACAATTATTTTGATACTCACCTAGGTTTCCATTAAAATCATGTGATTGTACTTGTTAAATCCATTAATCGCTTAATTTATTTCTAACTTTGTTTTCTAACACACTCAGGTTTCATCTGCTGTACCAGAAGGCAACGTCTTGTTCGCCACTAGAGGACTGGTGGTTGCTATAATGTTTGTAATTGCTGCAGCCTATGGTTTTTAGATTGACGATGGATATTTAACCTATCACAAGATATCCTAATTATCACAAGCCATCCTTTCTTTTTTGTTTACTTGCTACTATAGGTGTAAACATTAACCAATGGATCAACAAATTTTCTATGGTATTAAATACTTCTTCAGGTTAAGAGTCATGTCGTTGGAGCTCCATATGGAGTAATGGATCAAATGACAACCACACATGGAGAAGCTAACAAACTCCTTGCCATGGTTCACCAGGTTAGTATTGCTTATTAGTTATAGCATACAAAGCAGATAGATCCTATCTTCCTCCAGTCAAAAGTCATGTTGCTTCTGTATTTTTTTCATGATAATTTTCCTGTAGCCTGCAGAGTGTTACTCGGACAATACCACAGTCAAAATTTGTGTTGATTTGGTTCAATAATCATTTCAAGTAAACAAAAACACAGACAAGCTTTCTCTTTCTGAGTGCATGGACGGTTTCAAGATGCATCCAAATATTTTTCTGCAAGAATTCGCAATGTGTTTATCTGTTTATGGCAAGACCACAGTTAGTGATTCTGAAATATGCAGTGCGGTTGGACCTTTGTCTATAGATACATCAAAGAAGCAGCTCGAAGGCACTGCGACTTTAACATGCGTTGAGGGTCCAGATTCTGGTGTTTTCCCATCCCACGGATCATTGGTTTGCATAAGCTACACTGCTTCCCTTGTGATGAAGGATAAAGCCAAAACATATTTGTTGGAAAGCCTCAATGAGTTTGAGTTCGAGATAGGGACATGCGCTGTTAGTAATCAGCTTGAATCATGTGTAACTCAACTATCAGTCAATCAAACTGCACTTTTTGTTGCTGAATTGCCTCCTAGGAATTTGATCCTGGCTGCAGCATCTTGAGTTCTTGCGCAAGATTTCTAATATATCTAGAGGTGGGCCACCTGATCTTATAATTTTCTTTAAGCAATCTTTTTAAACCAGTCTGCAGCATATGTGCATACATTAAACATCCTTGCAGAGAACTGCTTCCTGGAGTTCTCTGTAAAGGTTTTGCAGGTCACTGAACCCTTAGAAGATAGAATGGAGAAAGCCTTGTTTAGTCCTCCATTATCTAAACAAAGAGTTGAATTTGCTGTCCGGCACATCAACGAGCTGCGTGGTAGCACATCAATGAGCTGCGTGCTACCACGCTTGTAATTCCCTCCTCATTCTCCAGTTCTTTATTTATGAAATTATTATTATTATTTCACTGTGTAGGTGCATTTTCAGGCTGATTTTGGCTGTGGATTGGTAGTCTTCTAGATTCATTATTAGAGCATCCAACCACACTCGAAAAGCTTGTTGGTGTTGATATTTCACGAAAAGAACTTACAATAGTAGCAAAGGTACATGACTTAGTAGCCGCTTCCTGTTGTCCTTTCCAAATGCATTAAAATTCATTTTGTTTCGCCTCTCCTAGAATTGCAGAGCCTTCGCCAGAAGCTGAACAGACATCAGCCGTCTACAAGTCTTTTGAGAGATATCATTTTGTATCCATACCCACCTGTTTTCCTTCCCTTGGTTTTAACGAGAAAAGAATGGTGCTAATCAATGAGGTCTCCTTCTTTTTAATTCTATTTCTTTTTTCTCCTTCTTATTGCCTGCTTGATCATCTCATACATCTATGCTAGGTTCTCAAATGGAAGTTTTGTGTCTCGACAATGATTCAACTATGTGAAATGCAAGTTGCAGGTGATTGAACACGTCGAGGAGGACTAGGCGGGTTTATTTGGCAACGTCGTCCTAAGCTCATTCCGCCCGACCGTGCTCATTGTTTCTACACTCAACTATGAATACAATCCGATCCTCCAGAGGTCAGCCATGCCCAACAAGGACGACGAGGCAGACGAAAACGTTGGTCCCTACAAGTGCCAAAACCACGACCACAAGTTTGAGTGGACCAGGGCGCAGTTCCAGTGCTGGGCTACTGACCTTGCGGTGAAGCATAATTACAGCGGCGTGGGCGGCTCAGGTGAGGAACCCAGCTACGCCTCCCAGATTGCAGTTTTTTCAAGAGAATGGTGCGTGACCGGGAACTAATGTGTCTGCATCAAGGTCAGGACCGTATGAGCTTCTCTAGGAATGGCCTAACGCGTCCATACCCGTGTGCTTCAACGCGGTGGGAACGCTCAAGTACTCTTATTTTCCTGGTACATCTGTGGACATCTCCCAGGTGTAGTGTAGAACTAAATAATCGGTAGTCAGAGAGCATTTCGTCAGTTAATCCACGCGACCTGGTGTATCCGTTAACTGTTAAGCTGGATTGAACTTGGAAATCTAGCAACACATAACTCCAAAGAACGTCGTCTCAACATACCCCCTCCGATCTTTTCTACTTAACGCTTTTTTGAAAATGAACTAGCCGATGGTAAATATTCAAAAACAGAGGTAGTACCATCCCCTACCGTTTCTATTCTATATTCTTTAATATTGTGCCATTTGTATATTCCTTAATATTAAGTCATTTATCAATTTGCGGATGTGTGTCTACTTCAATTTTTTAGGTTTTTGAGCCTCCGAGAAATGATAATGAGAAGGAGCGATGCTATGTGAGAGAATGAGGGTGAGAGAGAGGAGAGGTACAATGGCAGAGAGGGATTAAGAATTTATTGTGATACGACATACATAACCTAACAACTCAAATAATTTATTGTTATTTGATATTAGTAGAATTTTTAGACATGTGTGTGCCGCCGGCGCCGAGGGAGGAGGGATGGCGGGTAGGGTTGGAAGGAGAAATTTTTTTTTCCTGTATTCGCGCGTGTCGCGCGTGCATGGCTACTAGTTTCTGTCAAAAGAGAATGCATCTAGAGGCAGAAAACCCATAGAGCTGAGTAGCTGACTATGAAGCAAAAAGGAGAAGCGAGCGGCTGAGAGCAACCCTAAACTTGTTTTTTTTTTCCTACATGGCCGGATGAATGACCACTTGCCGTCCAAATGTCCACCACAGCACCACCTAGCGGCTATCACTGTAGCACCTATTCACTATATACCTGCATGCATTGCACGGTCGAGACACGACGGAACGGTGCCGACGTTCTCGCGTGCAGCCAAGCCAACAATTAATGCACACGTGCCGGTGTCTCCTGAAGAGTACTGTATGCATTAATTCGCACGTGGCGAATTCTGGTACGTGTAGGGTGGTCGCGAGTCGTCGCCCTGCAAGGCCCCGAAAATCTTCCGGTCCATCTGGCTGGAGCTGAGGACCTTGTCCACCCACCTTTTTTCTTTCATATTTTCTTATTTCAATTCAGTCTAAATTGGTTTTTTTTCTTCCCTAACGCTTTTTTCCTCCCCTAACGCTGCCGCCGCCGCTTCCCTGTTACTGCCGCCTTCCTCCAGCGCCTTCGCGCCGCCATCGCTCACCGTCGCCGCCGACCTTCGGGTTCAAGGTGGCCGCCGCCATGGCCATCACCTACTTTCCTCCAGCTCCGGCCTTAGAGGGAGGGCCAGGGAAGGCAGATCAGCCCGACGGTGGTGGCGGGATAGGACGGCGGTTGGGCTGGGGTGGAGTGGGGGCAACCGAAGCGCGAGGGAGACGACGATGGAGGTCGTGGGGCGGATTGGCACGGAGAGGGGCGGCGGATAGCGGCTGGGGAGGCCGCGGCGAGGGTGCCGATGCGCTGGCAGCCTCTGGGTGGCGGGGGTGGGGCGGGCACGAGAGTGGCGCCGGCGGCGGAGGACGAAGATGGAGGCGGCGAGAGATAGAAGAAGGAGGAGATGGTTGGCCTTGGATTTGGCCCATTTGGGCGGGCAGAGGGGCCGCAGGGCAGGAAACAAAGTCCGCCCGATCGAGCTGATGGGCTCTATCTTCTGACTTGACTGCTGCTGGAATTTTTTCCCGAATAAGCACGAGGGTTGCGTATCTTTGTGTTCAGAACACAGAGGCCTAGCCAGAAAGGCCAGACGCCAACTACTCCCAAAAAGCACAACCAAGAACGCCTAGCTCCTTTGCGTCGGTACAATTCCAAAGAGACCCCTCGTCGCAGATGGCTTGCCGAACAGAAACCACATCCGAGGCGACGCGCCTGAGGCAACTAGTGTTCCACTCCTTCCACACGATCTAGGACACATGCGCAAAAAGAGAGTCCGCCCGTGTCTTAAGAGAGCCTGACCAGTGACTCCTGAAACGATCCCAAGCGTCAAGGATGTCTACACCACGTCGGCAAAGGCCAGGCCAGAGGGGCAAAAACTGCCTACCCACAAAGCGGCAAAGACGGCGTTCCACACGTCGACGGTGATGCGGCAGGACCCGAAGAGGTGATCGACCGACTCTAGCTCCGCCTTGCAGAGCATGCACGTCTCGTGCGTTTTCAGCCCGTGTCTACGCCTCTTGTCCGCAGTCCACAGCCGGCGCCGCGAGGCCAGCCAGAGGAAGATCTTGACCCTAAGTGGAGCCCAAGTGCTCCAAATGTGCCCATTTCCACGTTGTATGATTAGCGACGTCGGCTGCAGGTGAACGCCCTCCAGTAGATCCTAGAAACGGAGGTACTCAGCGAGTGCCGTGACCTTGAGGCCACCGGCGATGGTCTGAAGCTAGTAGCGGTTGGGTAGGGCATCAGACACCGTCAAAGTTCGCTAGGATTAATGACCGTGTTCTCCAGCCATGCTTCTTCGTTCGTTCCTCCGGTGTCGAACGTGTACGCTAGGTAGCAGTAGCACTAGCTATAGCCAGCCGCCAACGCCGAACGGCCCTCTGGCGCGCGCCGTATGTATGTATGTATGTGTACCTGACGAAGCAGTATAATATAACGTGCGCACGACACGTCCAGGCAGGCCCGTGCGGACACGTCGCGTCCCGCGCGCTCACGTACTACTCCAAGTCTCCAACACGAGATTTGAATTGCTCCGTGGCGTGTCACCGATCCGCGCGCACGGCCACGTACGGACAATATAAGCCTCCGGAAACGGGTGGCGGGAGGGGAAGCCAGGCCAGGCTAGCGGCTAGCCCGGCGCGGCGGGGCGGCACATCAAGCAAGGAAAATGAATGGACGGAACGAAAAGGCGGCGGGCGCAGCGGAGACCTCTCGCGCGCGGCCACGGAATGACGGAAACCGACCCACCGATGGAAGCGGCGGCGGGATCGGTTGTCGTCGTTCCGTGGTTACTGCGACAGCGAGCGAGCGAGCGCGAGAGATTGTGAGATGTGAGGCGCGACGGCGGGACCGCGGGAGGCCGGAGGCGCACGCGCGCGATCCATTCGTTCAGCCCGCGGCTTAGAGGAGGAGCTGGCCAGCGGCTTGGCGCAAGCCCGACCACGAATCGGCAGTGTCTCGGCACTCGGCAGGCAGCCAAAATTTCTCGGGTTGCCCCAGCATGCCCGATCCATCTATTTCTCGGGTTGCCTGCAGGCTGCTGCCCGTGGGTCCCACGCCCCGACGGAATGTTTCAGTCATCCAGAGGTTGTTCCGGCTAATTACGAATTAATGTGCACTCAGAAAATGTCAACAAACGGGCGTTGAATACGCAAAACTCAACAATGCCCCCCAAGACCCAGCTCGCCGTAGAGCCGAGGACATGCTGCTACCGGCGTCACTCACCGCGTGTACTGCTACTACTTGTGGTCGATCCACTAGCCCACGCACAAGCATCACACATCAGCGTGAATGCATGGTTAATTAAAGGAAGGGGAAAAAGAACTCGGGAACGGCAGCTTTTGCACGCTGTAGGCAGCGACCTAGCACACGTTACCATTTTCACTGGTTAATGCCGCAGAGGCGGAAAAGAAGCCCGCATGTGGCGTGGCCGTGCGCGTGATGATCGGCCGTGGGAGGATCGGAATGGATCGGACTCGGAGTGGCAAGCATGCACGCTGGGAGTGGGATGGACCGTGGACGAGGGAGGAGAGGGGAGGGAGATGCGTGGTGGCTGGCGCCGTACGTACGTACCACGAAGGCGTAGCCGGTGACGGTGGCCCAGGAGTTGCCGAGCGTGGAGCCGGCGAGGTGCACGTCGCCGAGGTGGCCTGAGAACATCACCGACACCAGCGGGATGCCGTAGTACGCCATGCTGGTCAGCACCATCGGCACCGCGAACCCCAGCTGCGCGCGCGCCTCCGCCGTGTCCACCACGCGCCCCAGCCACGACGCCGGCGGACGAGGGGCTCCTCCTCCTCCCTCGCCCTGCTTGGCGCCGTTGCCGCCGCCGAGCAGCGGGGCCGAGGAAGACATGCTGATGCTGCTGCCGTCGTCGTCGTCCGACGGCGCGGGAGAGGAGGAACCACCACCGCCCGGCTGCGGGGCGCTGGAGCAGCTCGCGGCGAACGGATGGCGGCCGCCGGTTCGACGACTCCTCCCCGCGGCGGCGGCTGCTGCTGCTGGTGGTGGTGACCGGCGACAGCGGGCGATCAAGGAGGGTGGCGCCGCGGTGGTGCTTATATCGTGCACGCGGCCTCCTCCGCCTCGATCTCGGCCTCTTTGACTGAGGCGCCCGCTGGGAGTAATGGTGACGGTGTGGAAATGGGACCGAGTTGTGAGCATGGCTAATTAAGCTAGCGGAACTAAAAAAAAAAGCACAAATATATTACTGCTGCCTACTAGGAGTGCCCCGTACGTATTTAAAATCAGGATCATGGTTTGCTTGCTCCAGTGCTCCCGTATCCTCCGTTGCTGGCGCCTGGCGGAACGGCACACCGACCTCGACATGACGACATGGCTATTTGTTAGTATTTTGTTCGTTCGTTTCTAGACAGCAATTCCAACAGGAGAAAGTTTCTAATTTGGGCATCGCATCTACTTTTTTTTTTTCAATTTCCTTTCCGCCCCGTGCACGATGCTCTACCCTCCTCGTTATTAATACTGGTATAGATATACGTGCAACACGTACGTGTTGAGATGATCGAGACAATAGAAAGACGAAAAAGGAAATAGAATTAAAAAAAAAGGAGATCTAATTTATTGACGTCGTTTCTTTCTCATTAAAACAAGAAAATAACAGGTGGGTAAGGGTATAAAATAAGGTGAGAAATAAAAAGAGAAAGTGGATGAAACATTTTGCATCTATGGTTTTAGGCCTTTCCACCCCTTTCTAACTTTTTTCAAACTGTGTAGTGAGGCCAGCGTGAGGGGTATACCTGTGTCTTTGTAGGTAAAAAAGATTTTTAAAAAACTCGCTCTTTTATAGTGTAGACTCTGCCTGTTTCAAATTATTAGTTATTTAACTTTTTTACAATAAGTTTAACCCTTTAATCATATATTCAAAAATTTACGAATTAAAACATGTAAAAATTCAATTCATATTTAAAATACTTCCTCTGTCCTAATTTACTGATCGTTTGACTTTTTTGACACCAAATTTGATCGGCTCGTCTTATTCAAAATATTTATAAAAATATAAAAAAATTATTTCATAGTTAAAGTATATTATATGCTAAACTAAATCACAATTAAAATAAATGATAATTGTGAAGTTTTTTGAATAAGACAAGTAAATCAAATTTGGTGCCAAAAAAAATCAAACGACCTACAAATTAGGACGGATGAAGTATATTATATGGTAAAACTTAATCATATAAATAATAACTATGAAACTTTTTAAATGAGACAAATGTGTCAAAATCGATGTTAAATGATCTTTAATTTAAAACATAAGGAGCCATGACCGTAGACGGCTTCGGTTTCTTCTGGCCTTTCGAGTGATTAGGGCGACATGGGGTAAAAACTGAAGTCGAGTCATAAACATTGGTGGGCAAAAGCGGAAACCAAACCCGACACTGATGGCTAAGGGGCTGTGTTGGAAGCCATGTATTTTTATGGTTTCAATGTAATAGTATGGTATTTGAGGATACTATATGGTATTCTAGCTAAAAGGGTGTTTAGTTGTCCTTTGAAAATTTTTGTTTTGAATACTATAGTATTGACAATACCATGATATTTTTGAGTATTGTAAACTCTACTCTATATTAAAGTTTTCTCATCCCATGTGAGGAAAAGTCTGATAAAACTATAGTGTTGCTATGAAACCAAATAAGTGCTACAATACTATGGTTTTGGTGGGGAAAAGAAATGCCATGGTTATGTCACGGCCAAGATATACCATGATATTCCAAGACTATCTACTGAAAAAACTTTACTCCCAAACAAATCATAAATGTTTCAGTTTGGTTTTTAGTCTTCATTCTTCATGGTAAAAGTGTCCACCCCTCACATTCGTGTCCAAACCAAACTTACAAAAGGGTGTCCCCCTTTTGAACACAATAGCGTGTCTTTTTCTTTCCTTACCTCGCTTTTATTTTTCTTTCATTACAAAGTATAGGTATGCATTTAAACCTTGTTTATGGATCATATATGGTGAAAAATAAATAAAAAATATATATTTTTTTATAGTATGTGTTTTATCATTTGCTAGAAATTTATCATGAATAAATCTCCTCAGCTATAACTGAGGTCGACTATAACAGTTGTGTCTGTGCAGACATTTTCCTTCTTTTCACTGAGGTATGGTACTATGCCAATTCACAAATGTATAACGGGTCGACTTTTCAACAACTTTAATTCTTTGTCTCATTAAAAAATGTTCAAACATATAAAATACTAATTATACTCAAACTGCATTTAGTGATAAACTGAATGCAGTAAAATAAGTGATAACTTATTAAAAATTTTAAATAAGACAAGTCACTATTGTCTGTTGTTAAAGTAGTAATTTCTAACAATATCAATGGACACGGTTGCTTTTATTTTATAATTAGTACCTAGTAGGCTAGTAAGATAATAGATAGATTATGTATCTAATTATACATGTAACCCATTTAACAGATATTGATATTTTGGCTGAAATCACACGGTACCAAAAAATCATTCTCGCAACCCCCGGCGGCCGCCCGCATTATCTCTAGCCGCTCAACAGGTTTGCTTGATCTGCGCTCCACTCTCCACGTGTCCGAGGGCGTTTGCCCGTTTTCTCAACCTGTTGTCCCGATATACCGTCCATTATCTCGTCCGTCAAGCAGCCGTGAAGTTCCCATCGCCACCGGCTCATCGTCCTTCTCCTCCGCCTTGCCGCAGATGTGGCAGACAAACTTCGTCCGCGCCGGCGCCGAGGCGAAGACAGCGGCAGCGCTGATGGGGTTGTTGCCATCGTCGCGATGTGTATAATCAGATCCCCATGAGTGCACTTGTGCAGGTGGGATTTGTAGCTTTTGCAACCTGAGAGACTACTGATTGCTGCTTTTGTTTTGAGTGCTGAAAGCATCTGGTTCTATGGCTTCATCAGATGTTGTAAACGTCAATCAACTAATAGTATCTAAATGTACGTACCATTACCATCTCCCCTGGTTAGCTTTAGAATAGCCACAGTCTCATCACTTCGCTCTCAACTGTTTGCTTGCACGTTCATGAGACAGCAAGGCAAGTTGTTAACCCTGTACCTTACGATCAAATGAATAGCCAATGTGAAGCCCTAGTTCTGGATAAGCAACAGAAGATGTCTGAGGTTTCTCCGTAAGTGCTACATTTTATACCTCTTTCTTGTGTCGTTATTGCTTCCTTCTGTGATTAGCATTTAACAGGTGACATATTTTTTATCTCACAGCCTTTCAGAAGAATCTAGTTAAAACCTTTTTCTTTATTGTCCACTGGTGATCTGTAGAAATTGCAGAAAGTAGCTTTTAGCCCAGTGAAATTCATTCTTGAACTTATATCTGTAAGGCATGTGTGCCTCTAAAATTCTTTTCTTCAACTAATATCTGATAGGTCATATATGTGAGGCATTGATTTGATTCATGCTGGTCAGCTTGTGCCATCTCAAAACATCATGGTTGTTAATTGCCAGCATATAGTGCTCCTATATCAGCTTCAAAGACTAGCACTCTAGTCTTTTATTAGGAAATCAATGATTTTACAGTGGAGAAGGTCCCCCACATTTTTTTGATTAAAAAAAGATCAGCTTCAAAGTCAGAGAAGCAAACCTACTGCAACTTTATAGAAAGAAAGGGTTCGACAAACTTATAGGTTTACTGTTAAATAATGTTGTGCCCCTTTGGAGAATGTTAGATTATTAAGTGATCTTTTGACACAATATAAAGTACCACATTCACACAATTTGGTTGACAATAAGGAACAAAAAAAACCTTTAGTACTTTGCAGCAAAATGCTTGTTGTACTTAGTGGTTTTCTTTTACATAACCTTTATTATTTTGTTCCTTCGTGAATTTACATTTTAATTTTAATTATAACTTTTGGACCTTTTCTTATGATCTGATCCTTCGTGGTGTACTTGTGATTTAGGTTTGGATTTGACATCTACATCTAGATCAAGCTCTTCGGTTGCTGCTATCAGAAATTGAGATCCTTATTTTTCATTTTTGTAGTCACTATGAAAAGCACATCTAGTTGTATTATAGTAAATAGTGCATGTTTGAAGCCAGAAGAATCAAATTCCAGTTGTTTCTCATCCATTCCAAGTTGATAAACTGAATGCTTTATATTGCCTCAATGCCTCTGTTCTTTAATAAAAAATATTTGAAGCCTTACTATCCAACTAGTATATACATTTTGAATTAGTTATTCGATTTTTTTATTATATGTTAGGTTAAAAGTTCAATACGAAGACCTACGGCTGCTATGAGCTTGCAATCATTGTTGGCAATCAGCTCTAGAAATCTAACATTTATTGACAGGGATCTACAGCTGCTATAAGCTTGCAATCATTTTTTGCAATCAGATGTGGAAATCTTTTCTAGAATGTAACTGTTTAAGTTTTGAGATTTAAATGTCTTAGATTTTGAGGTCTCAAGTTGATGATTTTCCAGTTGAGGTGCCTACAAATTGTTTTGTACATTCTTTGCCTAAACTTTTCTTAAATTGAATCCATAGATGGAAGGGTTACATCTTATATATGAGCTTGTAAGACATGGTACATGTATTGCAAATATATCATTTATCCAATAAATGTATGAAACTAAATTATTTCTAATTTTAGATTATAGCTATCCTTCAAGACATGTGCAGTGAAGGAGAAGACCTTGAAAAAAGTTGTACTACAATGCTTGGACCAATTCAGCTAGCATTAAGGTCGTCCAACAGATGGAACTTAACATCAAGCAAACTTGAAATATAGACTTACCAATAGAATGGCACAAGTTTCACTTGTGTGAAGTTTTATTGGACTTCATCACTCCGCTTTAGTGAAGTTCAGTTGATTTTGAGTGTCACTTAAACATATAATTTATCGGTGTGTCATTTAAAATATAAAGAGCACAGATAGGAAAATAAATGGTAAAAAAGATAGTTATGTTATTTATTCATATAGATTAGTGTTGTACTGGAATGATGCTCCTGTTTTCTCAGGCTCGCAAATTTTAACATTTAGTTTCTAAATGCCCTGCATTATTGAATGGTTGCTTTTCTAAGCACTCAACCTCCTCTGTTTCATTTCATGCTCTTGGTAGGTATCACCTTAACAGCCCTGCATTAGTTCAAGGTCTGTTGATGTGGGGCAGAAGACTAACTTTAAGATCACTAACCTAAGACCAAGAATACACAGGTTGATGTACTACATTAAATATAAACATGTTTTTAAATCTCTGTGCAACCCTTGGACCTCTGTTATTTTAAGTCTGATTCCAATAGATGCACTACCTAGGGCAGAAGAATATAAATTTTTATTGTTGCCAACTTCAATTGCACTAATGTTATATCTCAAGTTAGTTCTGAAACGTATCTCGTGTCTCATTTGATCAAAATCATTTCACATAGGTAGTCTAATCTAGAGTGAACACAGTCATTGCTTTTTCTATATCCATCTGATTCTGAGCTAATGACCAAAGAGAGGAAACTTTAGCTGAGCTGCATGATTGTGGCGGAACCGCCGATTTAATACGGGCTAAGTACACCTGTCACCATTAGCTTACAGTGTACTTAGACCGTACTAAACCCGGTCGTCCGTCGAGAAGCCCTCGGCTCTCGATTTGCACCAAATCCCAGAGGAACCGACATCACACACATCCGACTCACGATGGAGCCACGACAGTTACATCATCACAGGCATTTGAATAGATAGTAATAAGACTTTAAGTTACAAACCAGGTTCTGAATAAAATAGGTTCAACATAGGTCCATAAAAAAATAGAGTTCGAAATAGTGTCTCGCAGCGGAAATTAAAGATCACAGTTCATGATAAACAAAAGACTTGCAGTAGGAGAGTGACATCATGCCCACTGATGTCACCCCATTGCCAGATCATGACTCGGCTCACTCCTGGTGGTAACAAGCTCCTCTACCCACGCAGGCACAAAAGAGGAACTCCATACCTGAAAACCAAATGTTGGGGGCAAACCCTGAGTACTAATTACTCAGAGGACTTAATGGTATTGGCTTATGGCTGACGCAAAGCTTGCTTACTATCATTTAGGTCCTTAGCCATTAAATTTTAACAAGGTTGATTATACATAAGGTAGCAGGATTTGACAGCCGCTAACCCTTGTGATAGAAAGAGATAACCATCTAGAGTATAATAATTGACATAAACTTGAAGCATCTAAAAAAAATCAATTAAGTAACCAATCACGTAATATTCGAAAACATGAATCATAATCATATGGTATTAAAGTTATTACTACGTTGCCCGTCAGTGATATTTGGCATTCTCACACCTGGTGAGCATCAGCGATTCGAATCGATTTTTAATTCCCGGAAATAACTAAAAATGCCAGGGGCCCATATGCTTACTCACACGACGGCTTTCCCACATATAGTCCCCCTCCTCCACCTGTCCCATCCCAAGTTCGATTCACTCCCACCTGACTCCCGGGTTGTGCCCCCATGACGAGCCTGCCGACATCTCGGACTCCCCGCCATGAGTACCAAGCTCCCCCGGGCCACCTTCCTCTCAACCAGTGGGTAGGAACGTGTTTCTGTTCTCCGGATGGCACAAGTAAGGTTTCACCGGCCCCATTAACCGAATAAGCACTTTAGCAATGGTATGCCAACCAGCAGGCGAACAGCGAACGGGCCTTATGCGACTCGGGCGGAGCCATTACACCGCAACAACGCACACCGCAAGAATATAGCTTAATCTCCGCCCGGTCTCCAATTTATCATCAACATCATATACTATCATGGCAAAACTGCCAGTGTTCCATTTCTTTTTCAAAGTCACCCTACGCGACGAGTGACCATTCACTCGTGTCTACTCGAGCCTAGCATTTCTAGGCGACTCGTCCTACGTACCAAATATAGGTGCTAGGGCCAGGACGGCCAGTGGTTCTAATGCAATAAGGTTCCAAACAATACCTAATGCATATGCGTAATCACAAATCATAATTTGCTAGGAGAATGTAGGGCCTGCCTACCTTCCTCACTAGGGTTAGCCTCCTCGGTGGTGAGGTCAGACGTGGCCTGTGGGTACTCCTCCTGCGGCTGTCCTTCGGGCTCCTGATCGTCGGGTTCCTCGATCACCGGCAGCTCCTGCGTCTGCTCTTCGTTCACGTGATCTATATGTATGTCATGAGAGTGCACATGAGTGCAACGAAATGCAATGCATGAAATTGTATGGCACTAAGAAATCGTACAAACCATCACTCAATAGAGGATTCGTCACGTAGAACATGCACCAAAACAACTAGTCATATAAATGTTAACTAGTAATGAGCACCTCAGGAACATGCACTTGTATGATACAACACAATAAATCCTTCAACCATTTATCCATATAAAGAAATACTCATTTTACTAATTAAACATGCCATTGAGTTTGGATAGCTACACTGCTCTAAATGACCTCAAAAATTTTCAGTATGCAGATCTTATACATAAGAAGTTGCTGCCAAAAATTTAGCCCAAAAAGAGTTACAGTGAATTTATTAAAAATCTAACAATTTAACAGCCCTAGACCTTATCAGAATTTTCCTATTTTATTGGGAGGGTTTCTGGTCCTGAAATTTTATCAGTGGCCTACATTTGGTATGGGGAACATGTAAAAAAAATCAGCAAGTCCCAGATCCACTCTTTCATAGGACATCTATTTTCCATATAAAATCTACTTGCAACCCTATATGCATGTACAAACAGTGCCAAGGATTTCCATAAAAATACTTTCAGGGCTTCTTATCTTGCTAGTAACCCACTATAAATTCCCTGATATTTTCCATACACCCTAAGGTCATTTTTCCCATTTATCAAGTTTAGCAAGTAATCTTTTATCAATTTCAAAACAAGGACTAAACCATACATGCACACTCTCAAATTTCACCAGTGAGCTTCCCATACTATATGTGGCACAAGAAAAATGTAGGCATGCCATTTTGAACATACATTACATATACACCATTTTCCTATTTGCATAAATACACAAAATGAGCATGAAATGGTGAATACAAGGTGAAACTACTCATGCTACAGCCCACAATCCTTCAAACAGTGCCAAGACATCACATGTAAGCCAACACCAAGACCTCACAAATTTAGGAAACCATTTAGGCCATCTTTTCCATTTTATGAGTATTTAACATGCATACACAAAAACAGGGGTAAAATGGTCAATGCTCATCTCCACATCATGTCCATTGCATAGATCTATTTATAAGGAGTTCATAGTGACTGAGTTTGTCTTTTTATGATTTTTATTTGATTTATTATGATTTTTGGAAGTTTTCAGCCGAATTAACCAATTTAAAAGGAAAAACCATTAGATCTAGGACCTATATGCTATTAACCGTAGACTTCAGGGGCTAGACCGCGAGATTCGCAAGACACATTCAATAGCGCTCGGGACGGAACTGTAAATAAGCAAAAACACGGGGTTAGATCTGGAAAAATGCCGCGGCCTTCTTCTACCTTCGGCCGGGGGTGAACCGCGCGCGGGGAGGGAAGAAGGCGGGGCGGCGCCGGCGGCTGTGAGGCCGGACTTGGAGCCGACGAGGCACCGGGAGGTGTTCCCGCCGACGGGGAACTCCTCCCCGTAGGTCTCGTCGTGCGGGGAGGCACACACGGGCGGCGCGGAGGCGGCGAACCGAACGGCGCACCGGCTCGGCGTGGCACGGCGGCGCGGCTCGGGCCGGTGAGGGAGGGGCTGAGCGGCGGCGTTGTCCCGCGCGTCGGATGCGCGGGGTCGGCGCGGAGCTGGCAGTGGTGTCCCCTGGCGCGGGGAGACGCCGGAAGGGGTCGGTGGCGGCGGTGAACTGGAGCGGCGAGGATGGTGCACTGAGCGTCGATTCGGCGGCGCGGTGGCTCGATCTACCGAACGGAGAGGGGGGATGGCGGCAAGGCTAGGTGTCGCGGGTGCGCGGGACCGAGGCGGATGCGTTGGTGAGGGTCTAGGGCGCAGGGAGGCAGTGGAGCGGCGGGGACGCGAGCTCACGCCGAGCTCTGGCCATGGTGGCCATGGCGCTGCGCAGGGAGAGGGCAGAGGGAGAGCGAGCTGTGAGGGAATGGGAGTGAGCGAGTGAGGAGCAGGGTGTTCCTTCCTCTGGAAGGGAGAGGGGAGCGGAGACAGAGAGGGAGGGGCGCGGCTCGGCCGTATGGCCGGGTCGGCCATGGCGCAGAGCTCTGCCGCCGCGTGGGCGCGCAGGAGAGGAGGAGGTACAGTGCCGCGGATCCTTGGCCCCACCTGTCATCGCTATTAGGAGAAAAATAGCAAATGTGTTTTCTTTCCCCTGTTTAAGCCCTGTTCTGACCCACTAAACGGCCGAAATTGGAAAAACTTCAATTGGATGAAATGTTCTACTCTCTAAGATCTATAACTTTGTCAAAAGGCCTCAGACCAAATTCGAAATGTAAACATGTTTTAAATTTGGGTTTAGTTAGCAGCCCTCAGTTTGGATAGGGGACCCCTATTGCTTGTGAACTTCAAATCTCCTTTTTCTGGCCATATTCACTTAAAGTGCTTATTGACAATCTTGCTTAGAATTTCACAACCTATATTTCATTCAATTAGAGCTTTGCATGAAAGTGGCTGTAGGTCAGAGTAAAATTTGAATTATTGCTCAGTTCATATTTTTAGCAGATTCTAGATGTTCACAAAATGATCTATATCTTCAATCAAACTTCATTATATGGCTAGGATCCAATTGACAAAGTTGTCCTCCATTAAATTTTCTACAAGTTTGTTAATATAAGTTAGGCCTAGATCTCAACTGGTTTTGAACTATAAACATATACCTGTCCAAAGGTTTGATAAAACAGCAGATTTAACTGGGTAGTGACTTTCTTGTTTTCAACTTTTGAAATACCAAATGGAATCCAAACACTTCCACAATAGGTGCATTTAAAAGGTGATAAGTTTAATTTCACTTTATAGAAAGGGAGATTCTAAAGTTGTATAATGAAATTGAAAGAAATTTCTGTTTGAAAACTGGGGACAAGTTGAAAGTCCCGACTTAGAGGATATTCCAAATATAGGTTTTTGAGCTAACTCCAAGAGGCATTTGGATCCACTCTAGAATGCAACCTCTAGTTTTGACTTAGTGACTTTCTTCGTCTAGTTTCTAAATCCTCTCTTAGCATCATTAATTTTTTTTTTCATTAGTGTACATCTAATTGGGTGTTAAGGCTTCTGAGATGCCAGGGGCATCACAACGATTTTGGAGAATTCCACTATACAAACCTATAACAGTACATGCTTTTTTTTAGTTCTGACGTTGAAACTAGGTCCTGAAAAGTTAGTCTAACTAACTCTTACAATCACAACTTGTTCGAGATATGTACTTGGCGAAACTGAGAATAGTAGGGTGCGTACTAATGACTAGTTTTATTATCATTTAACTAAGGCTCTTGTTAGCATATAATAATATCAGATGTTAGCTGATATTGGTACCAATTTTTTTGTAGTGCCTTAGAAATTATATAGGATTTCCTTTCCCTCTGCCCCATAGTATATAGGATTTACATCATAGTGATCCTGAAGATTTACATTATAGTGATGGTGAATGGAGATTAAGAACCACAGCACCTCTATCTGGTTCGGAGCCATGGAAAAGAAGTCAGGGACTTTCTCGTTGCTGTAGGGAGCTGCACGCCATGACTACAGACTACTCTCTGCTGCCAATTGTACCAACTGGTTGAGTGTATAGGGACACAGGGTGCAGATTATGCTGTTGTGATCTGGCTTTGCAAATATTTATTTGGTTGTGGAGTACTCGTTCTAAAATACTTATTGCTGTTTACATTACGAACTAAAAAAATAAAAAAAAGAAAGGGTAATCTGTTCCTCAACAGAAAATACAAAATGTTCCAATGTATTTGGTAAAAATAAAATTGTTGAACTATGGTCAACTGATTGTATGAAACATTTTAAAAAACAAATGTCTTGTAGGCACAGAGTATAGTAGGCAGACAGTATCCATCTAAAATATTTTGCGGACCATGTGAATTGAGCAATAAACTGATCTAGAGTTTTAAGAAATAAACTGATTTTCGTAAATGTATTTATCATCATTAAAATAATTGGTATGGCTGTGGGAACAATTAAGCTATGAGAAGGCCAGTGACAGCTAGTTTATTGATCCATGGGGGCATGGTGGGGAATAGAGGCGACGGAGTGGCCCAGACTAGCGAGGACGGATGCGGGAGACAGTGAAAGACTGACAGGTTCACAAGTACCCACAGTGTGTGGGCACAGGGTGATGGGTGTTTTCCCTGTACAAAAGAGGACAGAATGGAGCATAGTATGTTTCAAACTGTTTGCCTGGCCATGCAAACAGTTTCAAACTACTATTTGTAGTAGAACAAGTTGCTATTGTCCATCAATTTTAAATATTGTGCTCTAAATGATGCTTCCCAGGTCGTTGATAGTTTCTCCCCAACATCATCACTCCATCATTTCACTGAAAAATTTAATAAAGTACTATGAAGAATGAGAACAACTTGTTATAATAATTATAAGAGGGTGCATTACTGCGGGTGCATTGCTGCAATGGCAATAGAAATAAGAGGGAATGGGGCTTGCCTTGAGAGCTCATCCATGGCGCGGGGTTGCTATTGGGAAGAGACGATGCTGGGTTTGGAAGGGCTGTGGAGCATGGATATAAGAAGAAAAAGTACTTATCGCATTGAATTTATTACCAACCACCTATGAGTGCATTTATCAATAGATTTATATTGAGAGCAAACTGTTGGCAGGGCGTCAAACGAAAATGGGTTCAGTTTGGATCTTTATTCAACGAAGGAGTAAAAGGCTCGCATCGCTGACATGAGTTGTTGGAATGAGGAACAGTTTCCGTCGAGTTTTATATATCGCAACATGTTTGTCCACGTGTTGGGATGAGAAACAGTTTCCGTCATGTACTCCTATATCGCAACATGTTTTGTCCACATGCGGTCAAGCCTGTGCAGCCTTGAACCTGCGTCAAAAGAAGGATGGGACAGGACAAGCTAAGAGAGAGCAGCGTGCCCTATTGACCGGCGGTTCACTCCGCCGAAGCCAAACACGTCCGTGCACTAGCACTAGCTGCGGCAGTGACTGTACTATACTACTCGTCTAATCATCCTATTGGTAGTACTAGAGTATGGGAGCAGTGCCAACAATGGTAGCGGTAGGAGCATGCAGCGTTGAGAGCCCCCACGCCTCCGATGCAGTATAGATGCGGGCAAATTTTCGTACGATTGATAGTGTTTTCACTGGGCAACGGTCGCCGGGCGGCGCACAAATGCTGGTGTCCGCCCCGTTGAAGGCGTGCTCGCCAGCTAGCCCACGTCCAATCGGGCTGCAAGGCTAGAACACGCCAAATGTACCAATGCTGGGGGTGCAGAGCAAAACCCGTTCGAAAGCTCTGCATCCCATTTTCGTCGCTCTTCAAATGTACTCCGTAGTTGTATTTTTCTTCACATACTAATAGACTAAGATGCCTCTTTTAAGTGGTCATCTTTGAATAGTTATGTAAAATGAAATATAATAAAGCATATATGAGATCATATAGGAAAGAAAACTTTGAATAAAAATGAAGATTGCCTAACACACTTTTGAGATAAATGATTCCATTATTGTTATTTGATAAGCGTAATCCTGCTTAAACAAATCTTAACAAAGATAACATTATAGTATGTTGTGCTTCACTTGCTTAAGCTATGCAATTAAAACTATGTACTAATGCGTCTAGAACATAACTGTTTTAGTTTTGAGATTTAAATGTCTTAGATTTTGAGGTCTCAAGTTGATGATTTTCCAGTTAAGTGCCTACAAAATGTTTTGTACGTTCTTTGCCTAAATTTTTCTTAAACTGAATCCATAAATGGAAGGGTTACATCTTATATATGAGCTTGTAAGACATGGTACATGTATTTCAAATATATCATTTATCCAGTAAATGTATGAAACTAAATTATCTCTAATTTTAGATTATAGCTATCCTTCAAGACATGTGCAGTGAAGGAGAAGACCTTGAAAAAAGTTGTACTACAATGTTTGGACCAATTCAGCTAGCATTAAGGTCGTCCAACAGATGTAACTTAACATCACATGAGTAGAAAAAAGATAGCAATTGTTGTTTTAAGGAAATAGAGCCTAGTTTTGGAGGATAAAACTCAAGCGCTGATATGAGAGCAAATTAGGCTAAGTTTCGCTGCATGTGGCTCGTCCCTGCTTTTATCCGAGGCATTGGCCAAAAGGAGTCAAGTCACCATGAAACGGAAGCAGGGGGAATGAATGCGAAATGGCAGCGAGTGGACCCTGCAAATGAGAATTGGAATTAAAGAAGTATTTCAACTCATCCACTGATATTAAATTTAAATGGTTTATTTTGCTTATGCCATCCGAAGAAATATAGTTTGAAATGTTCCCTACTCTAAAATTCTTATCCACAGTCAATGTACAAATCATCTATTTCATATGTGATAATGTTATGAGGGTCACGCTTGCTATAATTCACGTGCCATGTCCCTTGGATAGTGCATAATTGTAACAGACTTTGTTGATGAGATTAAACGAAAAAGGAAAATTATATTTAAATTGGTCCATTCAACAAGAGTTCGTTGTATAATCTTTGCAAATAAAATTCATTGTGCGGCGTTATTGAACTACCAAATTGACTACATAAGTCCTAGTATTGGCAAAACTCGTTAGGACTCGATCACTGTAGATAGCATAGCTGCATGGATGAAACACTTGTGTAAGAATAATAGTTTTCACTATGGGCAGCCAGAAAAACTAATGGCTCTGCTAAGGCAATGATGGACTTTCAAAATGTTTTGATTAAAAAATTAACGTTTATATGTGAATATTTTTGGGACGGAACGAGTATACACCTGGTCTAGTAGCAATGAAATATAATGTCATCACATACACTTAAAAGAATTGTAGTCAGTAAGAGATTACAGTTTCACAATTTATAAAGTAATAATGCATTAACAATAGTCTAAATGCAAATTAAATTATGTGCTGTGCTCAGGTGATAAAATCACAAATCCATCTACCTTTTTGTGTTATGGACCATTGAATGAATAATCGAATTCCATCGGAGATCTTCCAGCCCTAGATACTCAAGGATTAGGAGTATATGATAAGTTGTTAGAAAAAAAGTATAGCAAGTAAATTTAAATAACTTCTCATGTTCTCCCTAATTCCACTTATAGATCATTAATATAATACAGCTATGAAAGGAACATGCATGAGGTGAAAGTGGACCCAAAACTACTAATTTAGGTACCCTGTACAGTGTGGTATCAGCGACCTAATAGTTTGAACTCCTATGTGTGAACATAAAATTAAGGCTTACTAAAAATCAGCTTAATAAAAAGATTTATTTTAGCGTCTTATGTTGTAATAAAAAAGTGACGTTGTAAACCCCTTGTTCTTTTACTAAACAGTTCATATATCTATAGAAACATCCGAGAGGATAATAAA
Source organism: Paspalum notatum (assembly GCA_022530915.1). NCBI lineage: Eukaryota > Viridiplantae > Streptophyta > Magnoliopsida > Poales > Poaceae > Paspalum > Paspalum notatum. The sequence continues at coordinate 45,896,176 of CM039685.1, forward strand.
GTCAACAACTTCATTGGTACAAATTCAGTAAATAAAATGAGCATGCATAGAAGAGCCACACTGGATCCACCCTAATCCACTCTAATCAACACTTACATTTCAACATACACTTGATGTGTATCTATCTTCTCTACATTAGAAAATTGATAACACATAACACAAGTTTCAATCACTCAACAAATGGGCATATATGGAATGCAACTACCAGAATAGTATACAACAGCTTTATAGTACAATGGTACATAAATAATATGTTGGTTGTCAGCTATACTAGATTGAACTATTAATTCACAAATGTTCATTTAAGCAAAGAGACTTCTTAGAGAAAGAAAAACAGCACCACATCAGAAGTCACCGTAGGAACTCAAATTTGGAAAACAAAAGATACATAGTGGGAAAATGTAACATGGATATTATTTCTAACATGCAGAAAATGTTCCAGAGTTCTTAGTTCTAACTAGTGGTCGCAAAAAAGAGAGTTGGATAGTTCAGGTTAAGAAACCTAGATACAATCTCCAGAGTAGCAGGCACTTGATTATTTGTTAACGTCTGGTACCGTCTAATTAATGGCTATTTGGTACTCATCAGGTAAAACAATTAGTATACTTATTCACTGCAAGAGTGCTCAAAATTGATGATTTTACTAAGAATTAGAGCATCAAATTGGAGATTTAAACTGATGGGTAATATATTATAGAGCATCCGCAGTAAAGTAGTTCTCACCATAAAGGACATGTTTAACATAAAGATTTTTAATTGACAGACTAACCTGTGTGATTGATCCCTTGACAATGTGTCCATTCGACCATTGTACATGGCACAAGTTAAGCCATGGTATGTCAGAGCATCATAAATCTATTAGAATAAGAGAAATTTACAAACAGGTTACTAATAAATCGGAAAATAGTTATTTAGTTAGAACCTTCTCATGTCACATATTATAGTACAATATATTACAACAGACTGATGAGAATTGCAATAAATGCAGATGTTGTTAAACCCAGGACCTCCTAAATGCTATTACTGGTGCCCTAGAATCTGAAACAAATCCACAAGCTATTGTTGGGTTTGTCTAAATAAATCTACATAAGCCATAGTTATCCTAGAATTGGCTATCATTGTCAATCAATTTTGGAGACATACAAGTACATATGTGCATGCTATTCTCGTTTAAATAAACATAACAATGCTTGTAACTGTATAGAACTTGGGTTGATAGCCAAAAGAAATACAGCCCATCACAGATATGATTGATAGTTGTAAAAGGGTATTTAACATGCACCCATCACAAACAAAAGAAATATAATATGTATAATGGAACAAGCAAATCTTGCATAGTTATCTCTGTGTCAAAGACGAACAAATTTGTAGAAGAAAGCAAGTAAATTTGTGCAGTGGACAAACAAATGCAATAGTCATATACATCGAAGTTTGTGCACCTGGCTAAACATGACAAGTTGGTTATATGCAGGGATCAATTTTTAACAACTCTCAAACATGTTGGAAGAACAAGAGCTGCTATTTGAACTGCATGAAAGTAAATCAAAAAGTAAATATAGCTTGGAGCTCAGTGATTAAGAAAATGGTGAAATAAATAAGTTTAAGGAAAATAACATTACAACTACAACTAAACCATAATTGGAAAAGAAACCTATATTTTCTGAACAAAAATCCACCTAAAATACAAATACAACAACACAAAAATCCACCTAAAATAGCTTGTAGTTCTTTGCAGCCTTTATAGTATCAGAAGAAGTTTGAGAACTCTCGAAGACAGATCTACTATCAAATAATCCATTATTAAATAACCACATATTATCTAACAAATGGAACTGTATGGCTCTCATAAATATTAAACCAAAAATTCAAGATTTAATTATCCATCTGTTTAATTCAACATATGTTGACTCTAGAATCTTCTATAAAGTGATATGCAGTATAAGAAAATCAGAGTAGATACATGGGGAATGATTGAAAGCATAACTGATTGCAGTACTTGCCAGTTTTAAAAAATAATGATGCAATGTGTGTGACCAGTGGAGTAAACATCCTATAGTTGTGCTTTGTGCTCGAGCATATGTATATAAGTGTAGTCTCAGTGATCTACCATCATTTTTGACACTTTATTGACGGCGACAAGGCAAATACCATAGTTTAACATATTGGACCAAGATATGCAAGAAGAAAAAATGTTTCTAAGAATACTATTATATGTCAGTCTTGGAATTGATATAGCAACCCTTGTGGCAATGTCAGAACTGAAAAGTATAGAGATTTATGTAAATTTAGTTTATTAACATAAGCAAAGAAGCATGCATCTAAATTTAATTAAATGCTTATTTTTTCTCTATCTAGTCCATGCTTCCTCCAGAAGGGTGATGCAGAAAATGAAAAACAAGGCAAGAATATATATAGTTGATTGTTGTAATTAAATAGATAATTTGCACATAGAATTTTTATATCAATCACAGCATAAAAATGTCACTAATGTAGAGAACATTGGCTGAAAATTCCATTTAGTTGCAGAGCCAATCCTATTGAATCAGGATATATGTGCAAAGGGTGAGCGTATTGGATCAGGATATATGCAAAATATTGAGTGTATTACTAAATTGTTCAGTACAAATTTTGCAACGAAAAATTAAACAGCACATACCAAAGGATTACAATGAATTTCTCATTCTAGGTGGCAATATTAAAAACTCAAAAGCCACAGCCTATTCTAAAGTGGTACAACAAGGATTGCAGTAACCTTGGTCTGCAGAAGAAAGCACATAAATTTGGGCTAAAGCAGTGGACAAACAAATGCAAAAGACAGATACATTAGAGTTTGTGCATCTGGCGCTAAGACTTAAATTTTTTTTCTAAACTAAAATAGTTCAAAGAGAGGTAAACACAATAAAAAATGGAAGCTTGACAGCGAGAGTCAAACTTTGTTGGCTTCAGGTGTAGCCGTTTAGGTAGCTGTAAAATCACGAGAAGGAATTACTTCAAGAGCTTAATTAAGGTTAACTTATAAACCATGGCAGTTTACTGAAAAAGCTAGTAGATCCAGAGAACGAAATGTAGAAGATAAATCATTGGCATCAAGAAAAACAAATCAACGTTCTTTTAGCAATGTTGTCCTGCCATCAAGGTCACTCCTTCCTCAGAAAGAAAGATTAAGAAAAACCATCTTTCTCGGTTGTGACTGATAACCCTAAGTTAAAGTGGAGTTCATGCCAATTGGTTCAGTTCCAGGTACGAGAACGTTGTGGGAGCAAAAGGGAGGAGGGGGATCTAGAACTGCTACGAGTTGTTGTCAAGTTGACCGGCATACCTTCAATCTCGAGGATCTGCTGGAGAGGGTCCTTGGTGGAGAAGGAGCACAAGCAGGGCCGGCAGATCTGGCAGCACCGAATCGAGAGGGAGAGAGAGAGGAGGAGCGCTGGAGGTACGAGGAAGAAACAACAGCGTCTACGTCGTTGTCGGCGGCGGAGGGCGGTGGCGGAAGAGGTGATGGCGGTATAGAGAGAGAGGGCACGGTCTGAGACGGAGATGGGTTTGGAAACGCGGAGATCGGGAAGGGGACTGGTAGAGGGAGAGCGCCTGCGGACGGAGCTGCGACGGGGGAGATCTGCGGTTTTCTTGCAAGAAATAGAGGCTCTTGTCGCAGGGTGGGGCGCGGGCCGCGGCTGGTGCGCGCACGAATCAAGACGCAACAGCAGCCGTCCGATTATGTGCTCGGCCGCAACCTGTTGCGAGATTTTAAGGTTACACGGTACTTATCACAGCATCTTACTACACATACTAATACTCTTTTCTCGACATATTACTTACTATTAAAGCTTCTTGTTCAATTAAATATGGATTTTAGGGAATTAAATCTCCTACTCCCCCAAAGGTTGTTGGTTCACAACCACACAGGCCAGCCTAATCCTTTCCACTCATCTTGGACTTGTATTGCTTTCTAGAGCTCTTGGGAGACGGACAAATTGGGCCAGAAAAGCACAAGGATGATACATACAGTTAGAACTTGGAACAGAGAATTACTTCCTTTGCTCTAAAAATTTTGCTGGTTCCTTCTTTGGCTCAAAAAAATTTTGGTTCCTTCCATGACCTTGAAATTTTACCCATTTTCTTCCGTGGCCTTTCCGTCCATTCTGTCAAGTTTTCCATCCTAGACGAGACAGAAAATACGTTTTTGCCCTCGGTCCCACCTGTTAGCTGCCCTTCTCCTTTCCTCCACCGACTGCCCTCCTCATGCGCCTCGCCGTTCTTCTCCGTCGTTGGGGAACACCAGCGGCCGGCCACGGTGCGCACTGGGCGGCGGGATCCCGCGCGCGACGCCCGGCTGCGGCAGCCCCCGCGCCATGGATGCTCTCCCGGCGCGCACAGGCCGACGGCCGCGATGTGGAGCGAACGCAGAGGGCCGTGGCGTCTCCCGTGCGCAGGCGGATGGCGGGGTGGCGGCGGCTTATATAGTACAGGCGGACGGCCGGGGCGGCGGCTCCACTCGCGTGCGGACGGACGGCCTGGGCAGCGGCTCCCAATTCCATTCTCTCTTTCTTATTCCCCATTCCATTCATCATCGGTAAACAATGTTATACCTACTTAAAAAATAGAGAGAATTACTTCCTTAGTCCTAAAAATTTTAAAGATTTCCTCCGATGCCATAAATAGACATTTCAAACAATAATGTGGTCACCAAAACAATATTTTACCATCAATTAATTATTGTACACATATATTCAAAATATACCGTGTCATATTTTGAAACTACTTCCTTAAAAAGATACCAATGGTTTAAACTAAAACACATTGATTGTAGACAAACAAAAACGTATTATTTTGGAACTAGGAGCACCCGGGTAGGAGATACTGCACCATCACAATTCAGACAACGTACCTGGAGCACCACCATGCACCTGGAGCATCCGGGTAGGAGATATTACACCATCACAATTCAGACAACGTACCTGGAGCACCAGCATGCATCTGGAGCACCCGGGTAGGAGATACTACACCATCACAATTCAGACAACGTACTTGGAGCACCAGCATGCACCTAGAGCACCCGGGTAGGAGATATTACACCATCACAATTCAGACAACGTACATAGAGCACTAGCATGCACCTGGAGCATCTGGGTAGGAGATACTACACCATCACAATTCAAACAACGTAACTGGAACACCAGTATGCACCTAGAGCATCCGGGTAGGAGATACTACACCATCACAGTTCAGACAACACCCGGAGCACCCGGATAACCGTCACAATTCGGACAACGCACCTATACTCGACGGTGGGACAACACAGTGCAGTACTATGCCCTATGCCGTGCGTATCGACGCCCACGAGCTACGAGATACACGTGCACGTACACTGTACTAGGTATATACTGTATATTACGATGCGACAAGCGGATATAGCGCGCGGTTACTCATATGGATATGGCCGTGCGGACGTCTAGAACAAACGAGCCGCTGCGCGCCTGCGCCGCGCCGCCTATGCGGATGCGGTTGCTGCACTCGCGCACTTGCGAATCGCATCACGCAGCCTCTCCAGCGCCACGTGCGACGAGCCGCCCTCCTCCACGGCCTTCCTGCACGCGGCCTTCATGTCCGCGGCCTTCTCCCGCGCCTTCTGCCCCTCCCCATCACCGCCGTCGTCCATGAGAGCCCTCACGGCTCGCTCCAGCTCGGACGCCTCAACGAAGTTGCCACGCCTCCTGTCCACCTTCATGGCCACGGCCACGCCCATCACGGACACGAGCTCGAACGCGTTCAGGTGCTGCTCCGCGTACAGCGGCCACGGCACCAGCGGCACGCCGTGCCACAGGCTCTCCAGCGTCGAGTTCCACCCGCAGTGGGTCACGAAGCCGCCCACGGCTGGGTGGGAGAGCACCGCCTTCTGCGGCGTCCACCGAGGCCACACGAGGCCCCGGTCCTTGGTCCGCTCCAGGAACCCCGCCGGGAGGAGCTCATCTAGGTCGGCGTCCGAAGGGTGCAACGAGCCGGCGGGAGGGCCGCGCAGCGCCCACAGGAACCGGTGGCCGCTCCGCTCCAGCCCCGCGGCGACCTCGCGCGCCTTCGCGGCGTCGAACCAGCCCATGCTCCCGAAGCAGAGAAACACCACCGACGCCCGCGGCTGCACGTCGAGCCACCGGACGCATGGCTCTGGCTCCTCGCCGAACGCATCTTTATTCATGCTGCCGAGGTCGAGCACCGGTCCGATCGGGTACAGCGGCGGCGCCGGGCGCCCGGGCACGCACTGGCCTTCGGCGATGGCGGCGAGGAGCCCCGGCTCGAGCTCGGCCACCGTGTTGACGATGATGCCGTCCGCGTCCATGAAGCGTCGGCCGTGGTACACGAACCATGTGAAGTTGGGGCTGCTCTTGCGGGCCAGGAACACGGGGACGTTCTCCGCGGGCACGGGCGGCATGCCCGGCACGTCCACCGTGCCCTCAAACGCCTCGAAGTCGACGGCGACCGCCTCGTCGAGGGCCGGCAGCCTCAGCGTGAGCGCGAGCAGCGCGGCCGTCGAGGTGAAGTAGACGTACGCCGGCACGGCTAGGGCACGCGCCACGTCGAGCACGGTTGTGGCGAAGAAGTCGACCACGAGCGCCGCGGCGCCGAGCTCCCGCGCCGCGGCCTCCACGTGCGGCTTGTAGAGCTCCAAGTAGCGGGACTTGAACTCCTGCGTGTTTCCGGCGCAGACCGCGGGGGGCTCCACGGCCGGGAGGTGGTGGAACCGGACGCCAATGCCGGACGCCGCGACGCGCCGGACGTGCGCGTCCACCTCGGACGCCGACTGCGGCGTCGGCGGCCGCACGACGAGGACGGTCACCGTGAACTCTGGGGCGCGGTCTTCTCCGCCGGCGCCGGGGTGGCCCAGCAGGCGCTTCCCGGCTTCGATGAGCGACATGAGGTGGCCGGAGCCAGGCTCAGGGAGGAGCAGGACGTTGAGGCTCGCCCTAGCCATTTCGATCGCGCTCCTGATCGAGGAAAGCTTGTGCGCTGCTCCGCGCTAGCTAGGAGGTCGGTCCCACTCCAATGCAAGCTTGCGTAGTGGTTGCTGCTGAGTCTGTGCTCTTCAGGTTGCATGTGCTAATTTATAAAGATCGTAGCCAGCGATCACTAATTGACTATACTGAGCAAGTGAGCAGCAGAAGAGATCTTGTCCAGTCCAGGTCTGAAAGGAGCCAAATTACGCAAGGGGCAAAGTGGAAGCATCAAAATTGGGCTCTGCAAGAGAACCGCAACTTCTTCGGGCAGCTTCTAAAAGTAAATCTAAACAACAACGGGTTGTTTCTAAGGCTGCCAGCACACGATTTTGTGACCATCTGATTGCTTCCGTCGGTTGTTTCTGACCGTTCGTTCTAGCCGATCCGATAACAAATCTGTGTTGTCTCTTACATGTCAGGGATAAGATGGGTCCACCTTTTTCTACTGTTCACTGGCAGTCTCACACGTATTCTACTCGCCGGTCAATCTCACCCTTTCATCTATATATCCTATAAATCATCTTTATATCCTATAAAGATGCAACCCACTGTGTAATTCTCTCAACTCTCAAACTATCCACCTCATCATCCACCAGACTCCACTGATACTTTGATTAATTTCTTTCATCGATTTTCTGTGGCTCGTGCTCAGAAGAAAGGAAAAAACATACATGCACCACTGTATCAATGCTCTTTACCATCAAATTATCCCTTTTTTACTTACATCACTCATGTATGCGCAAAACCCACATATATTTCTTTTCATAATTTTAGTTTTTAGTTTTTGCTTCTCACTGTATGAATCGTATCACTAACTATTTATCTATCACCTCATTGAATCACCTCAGCACACACACTAAACACCAAAGATTATTGATTAAAACCATATTATAATTCTCCCACATCAATATTTTCTTCCATTTTTTCCTCGCGTGCATATTTTTTTCACACAATAATGCAAGAATAATCATTTAAAGGTGATCTCTCAACAACGTGAATATGTGATCAAATATATTATCTTCAACTTGAAAATAATAATTTTATGCAATAACTCCAGTGTTTTTATCATAAAATATCAATTTAAAAGTTGATTAAAAATTACCGCAGCAATGTGCGGGGTATCAACTAGTTTTACCATATCCACCCGGGCTCATGTTATTGTTTGGATATTTTTTTGGGCAATGGTGGTGTTCTGGTCATCATTACTTTTAGTCAATACTTACAGTGCGATAGCATTTATTTACACTGTAATTAAGGAATAATCAATATTGTAATTATAGTGTGGTAGTATTATACTTACACTGTAATTAAATATAATTAATATTGTAATTATAGTGTGGTAGCAAAGTATAGTTAGTCAAAATTGTAATTACAGTGCGGTAGCATCGTACTTACAGTGCACCACCACTGTAATTACAGTGGACCACTGGACACTGCATAACTACTGTAATCACAGTAAAATACCACTGTGATTACAATAAAATACCACGTGCTTACAATGGTCCATAATTCACAGTAGCGGCGACGTTTTACTCCATTATAGCATGATCTGTATTCGTTGATTATAAATAATCTTGTGTGATGTGTCGTTGCTTTTTCTGTCTGTTTACGTTCATGAATTCAACATATATTTGCTAGTTCTTTGAAGTCAGACTCTGAATGTCCGTTAGCTGTTGGCTCAAAAATTGGTTGGCACAAATTTCCAAGTCTGAGAAGCTAAATTCCAGTTGCTACGAGCATCTGAAACACTCGAATATGTGCAGGCAAAAAATTCGTGTGTTTTGATTCATGCCAACAACCGGGTGTTAAAAGCTGTCAAAACACACGACAGCCAAGTAGACAGATATGCCATCTCCGGAATGGATCTGAACGGCGATGTCGAAGATAACATAGAATAAGGAACAGTGACTCTCATTTTGTGGTAGGGGCCGGAATAAGATGGGCCGGGCTTAAATGGTCCACTCCAAAAAGTCATCTCCCCCAAATAATGGAGCGAGGAGAGAGACCCACAAATGGAGGAGTAGGATGCTCCTCCATCGTGCCCACGCATAGGAGGGGGTGGGGTTTGCTCCAGTTGCGCGTGGCCCTAGTCAGCTAGTTGCGCCAGTGGTTGGGGTGTTAATGGAGGGCGGCAAGTTGGCAACGACGGAGGCTGACATACGGCATAGGTGTAGGAGGACCGGGAATAGAACCAGCAGAGGCGAATCCACGACGGAGGAGCCGGACGGCGTGGTATAGAAACCACGATAAGATGAAGGAGAACAACACAGAGGAGATTAGCAAGATGGAGGAGTCCGGAGGAGTGTTGGCGAGGTAGAATGGAAATCCCAAGAACAGCTACCTAGCTTAGGGCTCCTTCCTTGCTACGAAAACGGATTCCTCTACGGGATTCGGCTCTAATTGATCAGCAGAAGACACCTATTTCCTTTCTTTCCAAAAGGGTACGACTCAAATCAATTAAATAATGAGGCTTGCTAGAATGATTGGAAAGTACCATCAGTATTTTCTATAAAATCGAAAAGTACTGTTAGTACTTTTGAATTATTATGATCTAAAATTTATATTATTAAATAAAAAACATCAAGAATAATATATTTTGGTACTGGTCCCATCTCCATTTGGTACTGGTCCCACCTCTTTTTTAATACCGGTCCCATCTCCTTTTAGTACTTCTCCACTAATTAATATTTTTTGATTAGTACTTCCCATTTTAAAAACCATTAGATTTTAATGAATGAAGGGCTCATATTAATGACAATCATTGTAAAACTTGTATTAAATAATACATTCATGTGCCAGCAAGGCGAGGGACGAGGGTGGAGGTAGCTAGGTAGACGTGATGGTTAGGGATAGGATTGAATAAATAATTCGCTAGAAAATATGACAAAATATGGAGAAGGTGGTATGGAAGATTTTTTTGAAGACGAATGAGATACCAATGAGTGAATCATTTTAGGGGGACTAGAATATTATAGAAGATGAACGTGGAGGACACTATTGGAACAGTCAATTAACCCACAATACACCTGGTTTGTTCCCTTAGGCTATCTACAGTGGAGCGCCTATATGGATTGGCTATAGTGCTACTTAACACTGTTTGGTACTGTAGCGCTATCATGGACAAGAGAGGAGAGTAGTTGAAATAGTGAAAGAATAGTGATAGGCAAGAGTTTTACTCCTCCCGCTAGAGATGGTCTTAGCCTGGACCTAGATACATGTGGACCGGTCGCATGGGTCACAGATGTAATAAGCCGATGTAAGCGGGATGTATAGACACACTAATTTGATGGTAACATGGAGAAAAAAGAGAAGAGAGAAGAGAAATGTACTGCAATTTTACAATCAACTGAAACACGGGAACAAAAAGATCTGTGAGAGCAAGATGTGTCGTGTACTAAAGTTATAGTCTCAACAGCTAATTTTACATGAGTGGGATTTTAGGTTGGCTATGTAAAATTTGACATCATCGCTAACCAGCTCTGAAAGTGCAACACTATAGGAACGCCAACATGATGCCAGGATGGTGACCCCGCGGTCATACATATACCACCTTTGTTGATCTAGCTTCTGCTTTGAGTGTTTGCTCGATAGCTTTTGATGTTGCAAGTCCGCTGAAAGTCTTTTTTTTTTTTTTGTAAGAAGTCCGCCGTATTGACAAATATCGGCTGCTGAGGAACTACTCGGTTGACGGGATGAGTGATGAGCGCTAAAAGGGCCGTCCACCTCAAGTGATTACGTCGTCAGTGATTACGTTGCGATTTGAGCTAGCAATAATTTCAGTATTTCACAGAGAGGAACAGCTCGATCCGTGATTACGTTGCAAGCATCTGGCGCTTGTTGGGCCTTCATCGTCAGTGATTACGTAGCAATCCGATATTCCGAAGTTGCCCATACGGCACGCGAAAACAACAATCTTTCCATCGGCAATTTAATTTTTTTGCCGGCCACGAATAGGCCGTAGAATAAGTGTATTTTACCTTCTAACTTTTATTGTTTGACTACTTAAAATTAAACTAGGTATTCTATCCTTCAATCTATCTCGAATATTTTAAATAATTTTTTGGTGTGGTTTAAGTAGCTACTTTTGCCAAGGTGGCATTACATGTGGCAAATACTCCCTCTAATCTTTTTTGTTTGACGTTGGCTAGCTCAAAATTGAGCTAGTGGACGATTTTGAGCTAGTGGACGTCATACAGAAACGAATGGAGGCAGTACATGTTTTAAACTCTATTTCATCCCTAAATTATTGTATTTCATCTGCATAAACCTTTCACCTATATAATGGTTACTTAGCCCATCTCAGTATTCACCACTAATTAAGTCATTAACTAATCAATGGAAGGCTTATGGTGTTTTTATATTATTTCGCTAACGTAGAGCTCGTTCCTGTTAGATTGATCTCGGGTCCGGAAAGGAGACGTCCTGACCGGGCCTGGGTATTGTGACTAAGGCCTTGATCGGAGGCCCAAAACCCCTGGGTTGTGGCCCCCTTTCACACCGCGCCAATATATATACAGAGTATCGAGGGGCACGAGAACCAACGTTCGTCGGCCTCCCCTCGTGTACGGACAGTGAGGGCCGATCCCCTAGGCGCGGGAGTGAAGGGAAACGCCGCCGCCACCGTACTCGCGCCGCCGGTGCCTCCTGCTGCCTCACCGCCACCATGCAAACCCCGTTGCCCCTCTGGCACCGGTCGAGCCTTCCCCGATCCCGAAGGTACACGTACTCACTCCCTCTGTCTCCCTCTCCATGGATCACGAGATCCACTCATGAACACTCCATCTACACCAAGAACGCTAGTGGTTGGGATTTTGGGCACTAGATCCATAGACACAACCCCAACATTTGGTACCAGAGCTCAGTGTGCCCAACCCTAACCCTAGCGGGATTTTTGACCCTCGGTCAAGACGTTAAAGAAGAAAATTGAAGATGATCTTCAAGATCCAGTAGGGTCACGAGCCTTTAGGCTCTGATTCAAGATCGAGAAAGAAAGAAACGAACCCTAACCCTAGCGGGGTTTTTTGATCTTTGGATCAAGAAGAATGTGGACGAGAATCGCAAGATTCGACACGAAATCGACTCGATCTAGAGCCCTTTAGGCTCGGGTTCAAGAGAAACGACACGATTAAGGGGAGGATTCAAACCCTAACCCAAGAATCCCCACCTGCCTGCCCAAGAATCCCCGGGAGAGAGTCACCTGACCGTCGCTGGCGTTTGAGTGCAGAAGGTGACCGTCCCGCTGTCGGCCACGTTCATGTGCGCACGCGCAGGGCCAAGAGGCGCGCCCCCGTGACCGCTCGACGGTGCCGCGCTCACCCACGTGGGAGCGCGCGCGCCGGCGAGGGGACACGAGGCGGCGCCGGCCACCGGCCGCGCTGTGGGAGGCCGGAGCAGACGAAGACGGGCGCGGCTTGGGGAAGAAGAGAAGAGGGGCGGCGGGCGCTGGCAGGGCCGCGCGCCGGTGATGACGGCCGCGCCACGCGCTCGCGCCTTCGCCGTTGAAGGGCCGCGCCGCCGCCACCACTACCGCCGGCGCAGCTCGACCTCTCCCTCTCTTGCCGTCGGAGTGCCGTCGGTGGGGGAAGGGAACAGAAGAGAGAAGAGAGAGCTGCGGCGGCTGGGGAGAAAAGAAAATGAAGCTAGGGTTTCCAACCCCTGCCGAAAATTCCGCCTTTTATACTCCGTTTCGATCGTTCCTCGCCGTCCATCTTGAGATCAACGGCAGAGAAATGACGAGGCCACCATGGACCAGATTCGGCCCAGGCGGGTTAGAATTTTCCCGGCCCAAGCCCAGGTTGAGGCCTGGGACGCGGGTGTGCGACCAGAGAGGGCGTTTGGGCCACTTTCGGTCCAAGAACAGTGCACAGAAGATTTTTTTTTTCTCCTATTTTTTCAGAATATTTGCATAGGTATACTTGTCTATACATGCCTTATGCAGTGATTATCCGATTTATTCTTGGAGTTGAGAATATGACACCGAAATTCAGATTATGTTTCCGCTGCGATGATGATTTTGATTATGTCGTTTTCTCTGTATAATTTGAAACCAACGTGGATAATTAATAGAGAAATGCTTGATGACATTTGATTTATGGCATTGTCGTTAATTTTGACCAACGTTAATTTTGATGATGAGCCATGAGTTTGATAAATGAGTCATGTTTTGATGATTAACCATGTTTATTATATGAGCCTTGATTATGATTTATTTGATCTCTAATTTCATCCAACGATGAATTTAGAATATTGATTTGACTTGAGAATTGTTTTGATAGCATGTTTTATTTTTGACCAACGTTGAATTTAATTCATGCCATAGATATTTGACTCAGAAAATTGAAAAAGATACTTGTCTCTAGAGATTGAAAAGATATTTTGATAGCGTGTTTTAAACTTGACCAACGTTAAGTTTGACTTATGCTAGATATTTCTTCTTAGAAAGAATGACTTCTGAGCGTGTTTTAATCTTGACCAACGTTGAGTTTAATTCATGCAAGACACGACACTTGTTTTTTCAGAGACAACATTATTTGAGTCTATCCTGATCTTATATTTTTTATTTGATGAAGGCTCGATTGACATTATGACCCTCAGAGAGTTGGGGATCATAGAATTGCTAAACTGGGTGACAACTCCAGTTGGCATGAGAAAGAAGATATGGTGTTTGCTCTAAGTGAGCTTGACTTAGCACCATAGAACAACAGCTCCAAAATAGACAATGAGAGAAAGATGATATATTTTCCAATTCATGCATGCACTTGTATGTGCTGCAAGAAGAAAGGATTATGTGAAAAGATGCCGCTAAAAGTAGCAACAAGAATTGAATTTTTGCTTATGCAAAAGAATGTCATGTCAAAGCCATAGATAATTTCTTCTAGAAATTGATGACAATCAGATGATGGCTTTGTATATAAGATATATTGTATATGCTTCTTTCTCTGTGGAGAAACATGATTTCAGATACTATGATAGAAAATGAATGCATTCATTGCAATATTGGGAATCATGAGTTCATTATTCAATGTAATAATAATGAGAATGAGAGTCTCGCTTTCTGACGAGACATGATAAATTTGCTTTCCCTGCGCGATGTTTTGTGAATGAGATAAATGAATTTGAAAGATTGTGTCTCACCATGTGATGAGACATACCTTCTTTGCCTTTCTGGTGCAAAGTTGACAAGAGAAAGACATATCCGTTGCTATAAGCAAGAAATAAGAAATGATATGGTGGAGAAACTTTCGTCGAAATTGTGCCTATTGCTTAGGCCACTTTTCGAGGGGGAGAATATGAAAGTTTGGTTGATTAAAACCATAAACTCCCGATCCACCAGACGTGATAGACTTCAAGATGCCTGGTATATGACACCAGGCAAACATGTGGATGGAGGGTATTCAAAGCCACCATTCATAGACCTAATCAGATTCTAAGTACATTAGTACTTAACACACCGACTAAGATAAAGAAAAAGCCCACGATAAACTACTTGTAGTTTGGGGCTGTCCATCTGAGACTAAGACTATTTACCCTGCCCAAGAGAGATAAGGTGAAAAGACAGTGACAGTGAGTTGCCATTCTATTGGCTATTGACCCTGCTCAAGGGAGATGATATGAGAAGACAATAAGGTGCCATTACATTGGTTAACCTGAATGATTGAAGTGTTTTAATTCTCACTGTCAAGATAGACATACGAACTAAATAGAAATGAGACGTTTATTGTTCCTAGACAATGACAAGATCTGGGGGAGCATGATATTATGAGAAATGAATCTTGAGGAATATGTACATCCCAATTCCGATGGTAGAAGAATCCTATTTCTTCATACCTGCTAAGGTTGCACCTCCATTTCAAACGACTGTTGTTGCGACACCTGCTGTGGATGTGGATTCGTTAAGCATGACAATGAATGAACAAGAATGCTTTGACTCACACAGTGTTTGAGCCTCTGACTCCTACTATGGGTGTGACTATAGCTGACAATCCACCACCAGAGCAGCCAAACAAAAATAGAATAAGACATGTTTATAAGAAATTTTGAGATCAATGATCCATAACGACTATGAGACATATCTAAGTAAAGATATACCTTAGAGGGAGATCTTTTCTTGGTATGAAAAAGGTATATGGCTTGACGCCATAGAATATGAAATTAGCTATATGATTTTGAATTGAGTATAAGACTTAGAAGAAATTTCTAAAGGAGTCAAGACAGTAGGCCGTTTTCTTTTGGTCTGCAAAATTGAGAGAGACTCCAAAAGAAATACAGAAACAAAGAAAGACTTATGACATTGGCTTTACTTAGAAACAAGAAGTTGACTATGGTGAAACATTTCTTGCCGTTTTCACCTATAGACTCTTTTAGAATCATTATGGCACTAGTTGCTTATTTTGATTCAGAATTTAGATCAAACGGATGTCAAGACAATACTCCTTAATGGAGATCTGAAAGAATATATTTATGTGACTCAACCCAACGGTTTTGTCACGTAAGAGAAAAAAAAATATGGGTTGCCACCCAAAGGAAAATCCAATTTTATGGGTTTGAAACAAGCTTCTAGGTGTTATTACCTAAAGTTTGGATAAGACTATTAGAAAGTTTGACGTTGAAAGATGAGGACAATTGCATTGCATTTATGCAAGGATTAAAAGAAATTGGAGGTACTACTTCCTAATGTTGTATGCAGATGACGTTCTGCCGACTAGCAACGATAAGCATTTACTGCTAAAGACAAAGAAATTATCTTGTCCTCAAATCATGATTTGAATGATATGGGATAGGCACCCTGTGTCCTGAGGATTTAAATCCACAGAGACAGAAAACAAGATCATACTAGAAAAATATCATGAATAGACATAGTATGGAAGCTATAATGCAGTGTCTGCTCCAAAAGGTCAAGGGCGACAGATCAGATGAAAGTGTCACAAGAATATGACATAGATGACATGAAAGTGACACAAGAAAATGAGATTGATTAGATGGAATTAATTCCATATGCTTCAACGATCGGAGGCAAAATTTGTGCTCAAATATGCACTCGCCTTGACGACATTTATGACCGGGATATTTGACTGAATAACTGAAAACCTTGTGATTGTCATAAGGGACAAAGACCTCATGATGATTTATAGAAAGACAGATGCCCTATGGATCCTTGGGCTGTAATGATACAAATTGGACACAGTGTAGACACACTATGAAGTCCATGTCTGGATATGTGCTTACTCTAGTATGAGGAGCTACTATATAGAAAAGAGCTATAAATGGTCAGTTGTTGCATCGTCGACAATGTACGCTGAACCTTGTAGCTTATCATGAGGCAACGGGGCAGACAATGTGGCTAAACGAAATTGTACCCGGATTAAAAGTGGTTGACATTATATAAATACCACTTAAGACATACTGCGACAATGAGTCGACAGGGTATTATACTATCACAACAAGAAGTCAAGTGTGACCGCTGGCACATTGACATTGAGATTTATGTTGTGAAAAGAAAATCCAGAATAGATAATGAAAAATGAGCACATGATAGTTGAGAGGATGCTCGCGAATCCGCTCACTAAGGTATTCCACCCAGCATGTTCAGAGAACACGCAGCCGGCATTTGGGGTTATTGGAAAACCTATGATAATTCTGGATTTTGGGCTAATCGAACGACCATCTCAAGAAGATATGAAAAGAGCTTAGTTCTAAGATAGAAAGATGTGCCGTAGTCAATGGGTTAGGTGGCACGTAGCTTGCTACCATGGACACATTGGTCTCGGTATGTTAATCTGTCGAAGGACGAGGCATGAGTGATTTTGAGATTGATGAGACCGAGATCAAGGGGGAGAATGTTAGATTGATCTCGGGTCCGGAAAGGAGACGTCCTGACCGGGCCTGGGTATTGTGACTAAGGCCTTGATCGGAGGCCCAAAACCCCTGGGTTGTGGCCCCCTTTCACACCGCGCCAATATATATACAGAGTATCGAGGGGCACGAGAACCAACGTTCGTCGGCCTCCCCTCGTGTACGGACAGTGAGGGCCGATCCCCTAGGCGCGGGAGTGAAGGGAAACGCCGCCGCCACCGTACTCGCGCCGCCGGTGCCTCCTGCTGCCTCACCGCCACCATGCAAACCCCGTTGCCCCTCTGGCACCGGTCGAGCCTTCCCCGATCCCGAAGGTACACGTACTCACTCCCTCTGTCTCCCTCTCCATGGATCACGAGATCCACTCATGAACACTCCATCTACACCAAGAACGCTAGTGGTTGGGATTTTGGGCACTAGATCCATAGACACAACCCCAACAGTTCCTAATTTGTTGAATCTCTTCTGTGCAAAACTAAGAAGTTAATTTTTTTACTGCATTGGCCCGTGAGACTGAGGTCAAACCCCGTCACTTGTTTCTCTAATCATCTACGCACCATTCCAGCTTTGTGAAAATTTAGTACCAACTTTGTCTCCATTTTGGATTCTTGTTACACTCAACCAATGAGCTAGAATGGTGTAGAGATGACTAGTGGAAATGCATGCGCAAGAGAGATTGTGTGTGGAGCTAATGCCATGTTATCTTCCAAGTGTTCTGCCCTAGAAAATATCATAAAAACCATTACAGGGCCATGGATGATTTAGAGTATACTGAGTACCAGAGGGGCTACGTGTCCATATTTATACGGTTCAAGGGATTATATAGGTAAACCTCAAAATTTTAAGGCTAAAGTAGACTTTGAAAACCGCCCTTCCAATTCTAGTGTCCACATATAACGCTACGTAAGCAAAAGCGCTTCTAAAACCCCGGCGCCCCCGATGGTCGGAGCACCATCAGACGCATTCGAGCTAGTGGCATGTCGTTGAAGGTGAAAACAGGAACCACATGACAATTTTATTCGTGGAGGCCGCGGTGCGGTCGCTGATAGACGGTGAGGACGAGAGGAGGATGATGAGGGAGAAGGCCATGGAGACGAAGGCAGTGTGCCGGTAGGCCGTGTGCCGCTGTGTGGAGGTGCGCGGGTCGTCGCACGCAGCGCCGCAGGTTCAACTGACTGGGATGCCATTGCAGAATTGCTGCTGCATTCAAAGGTCATCGGCCGGTCTGCAATCATCGATGATGTTTTGTTGTTATATCAACTCAGCATTCATGTGTTATCTGGAGTTTTTCATCAGCTAATCAAGGCACCGACAGAGGTCGATTGCAATGTGGATCCATCTCTTCCTTTACACTTCTATATACATGCAACCATCGTGGTGTGCATGTGCGATGGCAGGCAGACATTGCAAGGAGGTTGGGCTTGTGTGTTGGTTTGTTTGCAGGTCCACGAGACCACGATCCACCGACTGGACCAACACTGCGCTGCATTGTAGTACTAGTACAACTGTTTGGCGTGCTGCATCTGCATGCCAGGTAAAATCGCATAAAAACCTGTCCCCATTTCCTTAATAATTGGTATTGTGTTCTTCAGGTGGTTCTTCTAGTATGTTCATAATCCCTGTGAGCTAGAGATTTTACAAATTAATCCCTATCATGTGCTCCAATCATTTTAGTGTTCTATAAGCGGAGCGCGTACGATCTTCAAGAATGGACCTTGTTGCGAAGCTTTGATTGTTTTAAGTCCTACGTTAAATCAAAACCGATTCCACTCATTCATATTCAATCAAAATTCAATTCCTCCCCTGCACGAACCGACTTGACCGAAGGGCCGGCCGGACAGGTAATAATGTCCACTGCGCACAAATTTGACATCCATTTTGAAATAATTGACGTACGTATGTCATAAATCAATTAGAGTCTGTCTGTGCATCAAATAGGTGTTAGAATGCATTTTAACACCTGAATTTTTGGCCATTAGATCTTAGATGAATGGCCAGGGTTACACTGTAATACAGTGTAACTCCCCCAACTCCCCCACCCCCACCCCTATCCGCTCACTCAGATCTACCCGCCGCGTCCCCCAGCTCACGTCGTCGCCGCGCCGGGCGCCGCCCCCGCCCCTGTCGTCGTCGCCGTGGCGCTCCGCCGCCCTTTCCGCCGGCCTCCGCCGCCGGCCAGGGTGCCGCAGGGGGCGGAGGAGGTGGGCGCGCAGGGCCGCGCCGCCCCGCGGAAGGAGGCGGTCGCGCCGGGCGAGGCGGCGGGGCTGCGCCGCCGGGGAGGATGGCCGGGGAAGGAGGCGGCGAGGGGGCTGCGCCAGGGCCGGGGACGCGCCGCCGGAGCCCGGGGAGGATGGCCGGGGGAGGACGCGCTGCCGGCGAGCCGTGTGAGAGAAAGGTTCCTATCAACCGGTTGTATTATAGTTTTTCTCGATTAGTTCGTTTGAGTTTTGGATCATGCTTATCAGGCGATAAGTGTACGATCATTTTTCTCTCTCCCGAGTATTTGCTAACAAAATAAAATAACATTGGGAGGCCTTTTTCTCTAAAAAAAGATCAATACACTTTTTATTTAAATTTGTTAACACAGCAGTGCCGCACCCAAAAAGTGCCACCGCACAAGCATCAAAGAACACACGTCATAGGTCACTTATTGGTGGCGCAGAGCTCCTCTGCTAGCATCTGCAGCGCAGCGTAAGACGATCCACCCTCGTCGACGGCGTTCCGGCACGCGGCCTTCATCTCCGTGGCCTTCTCCCTCGCCTTCCTCCCCTCCTCGCCACCGCCCATGAGCTCCTTCACCGCTCGCTCCACCTCGGCTGCCTCCACGAAGTTGTTCCTCTTCCTATTCACCTTCATCGCCACGGCGACGCCCATGTACGCCACCAGCGTGAACGCGTTCAGGTGCTGCTCGGCGTAGAGCGGCCACGGCGCCATCGGCACGCCGTGCCACAGGCTCTCCAGCGTCGAGTTCCAGCCGCCGTGCGTCACGAAACCCCCCACGGCGGCGTGGGCCAGGATCTCCTTCTGCGGCGCCTTCGTCGGCCACACCAGGCCTCTGCTCTTGGTCCTCTCGAGGAAGCCATCGGGGAGCAGCTCGGCGAGGTTCGCGTCCGACGGGTGCCGCGACCCGGGCGCCGGCGGGCCGCGCAGCACCCAGAGGAACCGGTGGCCGCTGCGCTCCAGGCCGCGCGCGACCTCGTGCGCCTGCGGCGCGTCGAAAAAGCCTACGCTCCCGAAGCAGAGGAGCACCACGGAGCCCGGGGGCTGCGCGTCGAGCCACCGCGCGCACTCGTGCGGCGGCTGCTCGTCAGGGCGCGTCGGGTCGAACGAGATCACCGGGCCGATCGGATAGACCATCGGCGCGCGGACTCCCGGCGTGCACCGCCCGTCGGCGATGGCAGCGAGCACGCTCCGCTCGAGCTCGGCGGCCGTGTTGACGATGACACCGTCGGTCTCGGCGAAGCGCCTGCCGTGGTAGACGAACCACGTGTAGTTGGGGTTCTTCTTGTCCATGACCGGGTTCGGGAGGCACGTCGGCGGCAGCGGCGGCAGCCCAGGCACGTCGACCGCCGCGCCATCCAGCTCCTCGAACTCGACCGTCACCTCCTCGTGGAGCGACGGCAGGCGCAGGAAGAGCGCGAGCATGCCGGCGCTGGCGGTGAAGTAGACGTACGCGGGCACGGCGAGGTCGCGGGCCACGTCGAGCAGCGTGGTGCAGAAGAAGTCGAGGACGAGCGCGGCCGCGGGGGACGCCGCCGGCAGGGCGGAGAGCGCCGCACGTCGGGCGGAGAGCGCCGCCCCGACGTGCGGCGCGTGCAGCTGCACGAACCGGGAGACGAACTCCTCGATGCCGACGAAGTCCCTGGGGGGCTCGACGGCGGGGAGGCGGACGAAGCGGACGTCGAGGCCGGAGGCCTCCTCCCGACGTATGTGGGCGTCGACGTCGCGTGCCTCGTGCTCCGTGGGCGGGCGCAAGACGAGCACGGTGAGCGAGAACGCGCGGCCGCCGCGGGCCAGCAGCCGCTTGCCGGCCTCGAGCATGGACATGAGGTGGCCGGCGCCCCACACGGGCACCAAGACCACCGTCGGGGTTGCCATGGATGGATCAGGGCGGGCAGCAAAGTGCCTGCTGGATTAAGAGAAATGGAGAATTGCCCAAGATAGCAGAGTGCCTGTATGGAGGCGAAACAAGGTGGAATTTGCGGACGTTGGTTGGAGTTGGACCCGTGGAACACGAGGCCAACGAGTCCACGACTGGACAGTGGAGCCGTGCCGCAATCGCGCAAGAGGCAACGCAATCAAAATGCCATCGCCAGACGTTAGAGGACTTCGAAGCTGAGGTCGCACCTACCATGGCATCACCCACTTTTTCCCAACTGACGGCATTGGTTTGTGACAAACCTTTGCCATGCTAAATTTAAGATAAGTTTTGACTGTGTTTGAATACAGACTAAAATTTAACTAAAGAACAAATTTATCATGCGAATGTGTTATTTGGAGCCCCAACAACTCATCAAAATGGAAAATGTATTGTTTAGCTAAATTTTTATTTAGATTCAAACACAATCAAAATTTGTCTAAATCTTGGCATACCAAAAGATTGGCACCAAACCAAACGTGCCCTGAATGGCGTCATTGCAGTAGGACTATGCGGTTGAAAGAATCTGCGAAGCCGGACCGAGATTCAAGAGACAGTAAAGGAGCAGAGCACGATAAACTGTCGATGTCAAAGGTGCCCTTTTTATCTAAAATTTCTTGTGTCAAAGGCGCCCTTTCTATCTAAAAACTCTTGTGCAGAAAAAGATTTGGTAAATAGCATTCTACTCTTGGGTTTGGACCCTTATTTTTCTGTCCATATTGAAATCTGCCACCTGATGGAAAACAAATATGTATTTATATACATATTATTAATAAATTTAATTAGACACATATATAAATCACATATAGAATGGATGGAGTATATCTAAACACGCCCAGTAATATGAAGCTAACTTTACCATCGCTGTTAGGGTTCGGACGTCGGATTGCGGTGCCTCTGATGGATGGATGTCCTTTCACTCTCTGATGGAAAGGGGAGAATTTTCCATCTTAACAAATCAATGTGTTCCTCAACACAATCAAACAACTAAACAATTCATTGTTGCAATGTGATTAGGACTTATCTTGATGCACCCGACTAATTGTACTATTAACTACTATTTCTATCCCATAAAGAATGCTAATTTAACCTTTAAGTATAGATTCATGCTAAGGTTAATTGACACAAGTGCCCTCTAATTTATATTAATTCTAGTGTATTAAATGGTGCCATGCAGAAAATAGCTGCCCAAATCAGTTAGATTGGCACTCTTCGTAGGACGGATGTAATTGATAGGGTTGTATCCGATCACCCAGACTTGGTAATTAGCTAACAAATGATCTAACAACGCACAATCTATTAACATTTATTAGCTTGTTAGAAATAGCTAATTACCAACTGATCACATGGACAATGACATAATAAGTTACGTGGAAAATCTCCTTACAGGAGTAAAAATCCACTCTAAACTTGATTATTGCAGCAACAGTTACAAGAAACTTCTCTAGAGCCACCAAGTCCACAACAACAACAACAACAACAACAACAACAACAACACACATCCATCTAGATACTACTTGACATTATCATCATTCATCAATAACAACAACCATCTATATAAGGTAAATGAAAACATACAGAAAAAACATTGATTTTGTCCCCTTTGGTATTCAGTTCATATCTATCAAAATACAGCTCCACTATGCATGAAATGAACTTCTCTATGCTACAGTACAATGGTTTGAGCTCAAGCTTGAGGGTGATCGGTTTTGGAGCCACCAAGTTCACACGTATTTCCTTCCCCTTCTTCGAGGCTGCTTAGTTGGCTGCTAAAATTTCAGCAAACCAATTCTTCGACCAAAAGGGTAACAGAGAAACTTGTTTGAGCTAGATCGGGTCCGTTGACCGTATTCCTTTAACGATCCTCGTGCCATTGGTCACCATAGTAAGGCTAGGGCATTGCCGCGGCGAGACCGTGAGAGTCCGTCAGCATGTGCGACGACAGCCTTGAAAGCACCATCCAACTGATCTTGAGAGCAACAGCAAGAGCAAGTACAAACACAATCAATTTCTACAACCAAAACTTAGGTTCTGCTTGCAACATGAGAAAGATTGGATGTGCGACAACAGCTCTGAAAGCACTGAAAGCACCGTCCAACTGATCTCGAGAGCAACAGCAAGAGCAAGTACAAACACAATCAATTTCAACAACCAAGCCTTACGGCCTGCTTGGAACATAGAAAAGATTGTCCTGTGTTTTCATATGAAATTAGTTTTCTGTAAAGTTCATATGTGATTCATGTGAAATTCCTATGTTCCAAACAGTTTCTTAAATCAAGTTAAGCTTGAGTAAGAAATCCACCTAAAGACTTTTGGAATGCGGAAAAAAAAATTTCTACATTTTTTCTGTAAAATTAAACTGTTTCTTGTGAAATTTCTGTACGATTTTTGTGAAAATCCTACGTTCCAAAAGGGGTCTAAATTTATTTTCCAATTCAGTTATTTGAATGGTGTGTACAAAACTGCAGCTGAATCACCTTTGGTTGCTAACAAGGATGACTCTGTATACGTTGTTGCCGATACACGGCGCCGAAGAAAGGGAGAAATCGAGGTGTTTGGAGCACCCGAGGCCACGCACGCACGCTGCGACAACTAGGTAGGCAGTACACCTCGCTCGAGCTTTGATCGTCCAAGGCGCCGTCGACACGCCGACACTGCTCTCTGTTGCTGCCTTGCTGCTACCAGTCTCCTTCAAATCAGCTGTCTGGGATTCTGGAGCTACAGGACAGAGCAGATAACAACAGTTGGAATTGGGATGGACCCAATGGCGAAAGAGGGAGCAGCGTCTAGGAAAAAACTAGAGGTTGTTGTCCAAAGAGAATGATATACGCCACGCGAGAGAGCCAGCCGCTAGTGAGTGGACAAAATTTCACAGCAAGATCCATGCTGCCCTTGTCCAAGCCTCAAATGTTCCAAGGCTATTTCCGCTAAAAAAAATACTTCAAAAATCATTTTTGCTCCCAACTAGTAGGATTGCGCAGAGAAGGTTCTTTATTATTTCGGCATGGACCCCTGTGTTAGAAGTACAAATATCTACGGTTAGAAATAGTTGGAGTTGTATCTAATTTTAGAGACGGAGATAGAGTTCTAGAGAGATAGAGTATGTTTAAATTAAATAAGACTTGCCTTAGTTTAGCTTATATGTATCTATATATATACGACCTAAAAGTTGATGTAATCAAAACATACAAACAACGGAAAAAGTAGTATATTTTCTACATCCTGAACTTCAGTTTAATAAGTCTGTCTGATTGCCGTAAAGTCCTTGTTCCGTTTGATAAGAGTGACTAGTTGGTAATTTAGATTTAAATTTGATGATTTCCTTTAAACAATCGTTTGTAATGGGATCATATTATTATACTATTACTAATTTATAAGACTCTAACGAAAGCATTACTTTCAAGACGTACTAAAAATAAATCTTAAAAAATGCCAAATTATAAGATATTTTTAATTTGTTTGAATGTCTAAAATTTATTTTTTTTAACATGTCTCATAAGTGGTGTATTTTTTTCGGAGTCTTCCGTTAACAGCAAGATTGGCAGGGAATTTAATGGTAGCAATTTAAAATCGTAAAAAACTGAGTGTGAAATGGATCAAACCATATAGCTGCAATGATTGACACAGTATCTCAGCTGAAATGGTACTGTATCATGTACCTTTCGGAAACCACAGTTGAGATCTCTCTTCCTTGGGTGCCCTTTCCCTTTCGCCACTCTGCATTTCTGCTTCTTCACAAGAGGACCACCCCTGCATGATACCGTACTTGTACATGACTATTTCGTCCAACACTGTCATGACTCGCAAAAGGATACGATAGCCTCCACTCTCGACTCTCCACATTTTGTTGGATACAGTGATACACACACACACAGCGGTGAGTTTTCACATCATGAGAGGAGATGGAAGAGGACGAAACTGTTTCCATGAATTTAAAAACGGAGGCCAAAGCCTCTCTTACAATCTGGCGTCATTTTGCTTGATGCCAATCTGGTATCATCGACTAGAACAACAGAGCGTCGTCCACTAATACTCCATCTTGTTGTTGTACTCAGAATGGAATTCTACGTCTCCTGCATGCTCGCATAAAACAAGAAGCCGGGCCACTAATATTCTCTTTTCTTTTGTGCCGCGCAATCACTTCGGTTCCGTCCATCCAAGGACCACGCTGTCGGCCGACGAACAGATCGTAGCTAGCCCATGATCAATGGCCGCCGCCGCAACCATCGTCATCGTTCCGTGCTGGGCCTCCGGCCACTTCATGTCCATGATCGCGGCCGGCAAGCGGATGGTCGACGCCAGCGGCGGCGCCCTGTCCCTGACGGTGCTGGTCATGCAGGCCCCGACGCCAGCCAAGGCGTCCGAGGTGGATGCCCACGTGCGCCGCGAGTCGTCGTCGGCGTCCGGCGGCCTTCTTGACGTCCGCTTCCTGAGCCTCCCCGCCGTCGAGCCGCCGCCGACCGGCAGCGTGGCCCTCGAGGAGTTCAACTTCAGGTACGTCCAGCTCCATGCGCCCCACGTGGAGGAGGCCATCGCCGGGCTGGCGCTGCCCGTGGCCGCCGTCGTCGTGGACCTCTTCTGCATGCCCCTGTTGGACGTGGCCGGCCATCTCGCCGTGCCACGGCACGTGTACTTCGCCTCCACGGGCGCGTTCCTCGCGCTCATGCTGCGCCTGCCTGCGATCCGCGACGACCTCGCCGTCCGGCTCAGGGACGCGGACGCAGAGGAGGGCACGGTCCACGTGCCGGGGCTACCGCCGGTGCCGCTGGCCTACATGCCGGCATGCCTGTGGAGCGGCGGCAAGATGAGCAGCAACTACGAGTGGTTCGAGTACTACGGGCGCCGCCTCATGGACGCGACCGGCATCATCCTCAACTCTTCGGTCCAGCTCGAGCGCGGCGTCCTCGCCGCGATCGCCGACGGCCGTTGCGTGCCGGGCCGCCCAGCTCCGACGGTCCACGCCATCGGCCCCGTGGTGTGGTTCTCCCCGGCGGGTGGCGAGCCGCAGCAGCCGCCGCACGTGTGCGTGCGGTGGCTCGACACGCAGCCGCCGGGCTCGGTCGTGTTCCTCTGCTTCGGAAGCAACGGGTTCTTGGACGAGGCGCAGGTGGGGGAGGCCGCCGCGGGGCTGGAGCGCAGCGGGCACCGCTTCCTCTGGGTGCTGCGTGGCGCGCCGGCCGCCGACCCGGCGAGCCCGACAGACGCCGACCTGGGCGCGGCGCTCCCCGCGGGGTTCCAGGCGAGGACCCAGGCGCGCGGGCTCGTGTGGCCGGCCTGGGCGCCGCAGAAGGAGATCCTGGCGCACCCGGCCGTGGGCGGCTTCGTGACCCACTGCGGGTGGAACTCGGCGCTGGAGAGCCTGTGGCACGGCGTGCCCATGGCGCCGTGGCCGCTGTACGCGGAGCAGCACCTGAACGCGTTCGAGCTTGCGTCCGTGATGGGCGTGGCCGTGGCCTTGAAGGTGGACAGGAGGCGTGGCAACTTCGTCGAGGCGCCCGAGCTGGAGCGAGCCGTGAGGGCTCTCATGGACGACGGCGCTGATGAGGAGGGGCGGAAGGCGAGGGAGAAGGCCGCGGACATGAAGGCCGCGTGCAGGAAGGCCGTGGCGGAGGGCGGGTCATCCTACGTCGCGCTTCGGAAGCTCGTTCGTGGGATCTCCCACGGCGGAGTGGCGCCGTCGCCGTGATGTACTCGGGAGGCTCACGGCGGCGTCGTGTTCATGGCCGGAAATGGCATGTCGTCGTGCGGCATGATCAGTTTGATGCGATGTTGCCGTGTTAATAATCGGTGGCCTGACTTTTCTCTCTAGACTGGATTCTTCCATATACTGATGACTGTCATGCACACGGCACGGGGAAACGAGGTTCCAAACAGAGCGCGGCCTGCCCAGAGTTCCATTAAGATGGGCTCTGGGCCTAGAATTCGGTGCGTGTGTGTGCCAGGTACGAAGTTTTGCACACGGCCCGTAGAGATCGCCTGTGTAGCAATGCTTTCGTCCGGTTTCTCACAGCTAGGAAGAGCCTAACACCGAACAGCTGAACAAAACCAAACTGAAGCGATCTCGACCGTGGACCTCCTTTGCTTCTTTTCTCGGATTAATGGATTATTACGCATTATACCCGTGCGTTGCAACGGCATTCGGCTAAATAATTGCAAAACATAATATCCATACCAATGAACACAACAATAGTCTTAATAATAATGAACGTTAAATATTAAGCAATTCATTCTTAAATATACGTTGAGCCACACAGTTTGACATGTTACAACAAGTCATTTTGCCGTCCAAAGTTTAGAAACCTTGCCCAGATTCATTGTAGAGCACTTTTTACATAAAGGAGAAAACAACATCAAACTGTTTTTTGAAACACCGATCTCGCTTAATAAAGAAGCATCCATCAGATATTTACATCTTGGTACTGGAATTCACATTGCATCCATCAGAACACCTTGAAAACATTATTTCACCAATTAGCTGATCCTCTATTGATGTCCATATTATACAAGAAGAATTGGAGTCATACAGGAAAAGCAAATGATTCAGATGCTTTGTTTCTCTCTCATTGTAGCCCTAGATAGAAATGTTTTCGACTTCTAGGAAAAAAGCAGATGTGCACATCACTTGAGCTCACTCAACAGCTAGAGAGATCATATTTAAACTTAATAAGTGACTAAACAGAACATTTGTCTAAACAAAACTGAATGCTAAAGCTTCATGTTCCTGACAGGTCGGTCGATTTAAAGTTTAACACGGCAAATGACTGAACCTTGATTATTACTCAATGCTAGCAAGAGAGTGACACTTAGAAAATTCAAGCAGGCTGCAAACCAACCATCAACTCAGCTGTACTCTGCCTGCAGAGCTAAACTGCAGCTGAACCATGCTACAACTCCTGGAGGAGTTGTTGTCAGAACTGAGGTTATCACACAATCTCATTAACAATATGGGTTGCTCCGCTCATTAACATTATTTTATCTTGAAATAAAATTTCCTTTATTAAAAAAAGAGTAATCCTGTTAAAAAAAACTGTTTTACGTTGTTTGACACATCCATATTGGCTCCGGTGGCTTGAACCTCAAAAACGAATATAAATGGACAGTGTCAGGTCAGTGCCATCCCGAAAGCTCTTTTTCGGAATTCTATTCTCTAGAAGAGGAAATTAGCTAGGGGTCGAACTGTGGAGCAGGAGCAGTACTATATGATAGGGACAATTGGATGCGTTTCTTTGCTCCAATGGTCGGAGCGGACAGCGGAGGCGACGAACTCAAGGTCACAATGGCAAGCGCAAGGCCTACTGTCGTGCTCGTCCCACTCTGCGTCCCCAGCCACCTCCCGTCAATGTTTGAATCCGGCAAGCGGCTGCTCAGTAGCGGCGGCGGGCACGCCATGTCGCTCACGGTGTTCTTCATGCAGATGACCATGGCCCCCAACCTGATGTCCGGCGTCGCTGACCTCATCCGCCGAGAAGCGGGGTCAGGCTTGGACATCCACTTCCGCTACCTCCCCGCCGTGGAGCTCCCTGCCGACTCGCATGGCGGCGAGGACTTCATCATGCGCTTCATACAGCTCCACGCGCCGCACGTGAAGGCCGCGCTCTCCAGCCTCGCCGCTCCGGTCGCCGCAGTCGTGGTGGACTACTTCGGCACCACCCTACTGGACGTGACGCACGAGCTCTCGCTGCCCGCGTACGTGTACGTGCCGACCTCGGCGCGCATGCTCTCGCTGATCCTGCGGCTGCCGGCTCTGGACGAGGAGGTGCCGGGGGCTCTGGAGGACATCAATTGAGGAGCGGTTGCTGTGCTGCCCGGGACGCCACCGGTGCCTGTTGGTATCTTGCCGACGCCGCTGCTGAAGAAGGATCCCAACTACGCGTGGTTCGTGTACCACGGCAAACGCTTCTTGGAGGCCGCCGGCATCATCGTCGAGACGGTGGCCGAGCTGGAGCCGGCCACCCTCGCAGCCATCACCGAGAACCTCCGGGCTACCGCCGGCGCCGGACGCCTCGCTCCAACCGTCTACCCGATCGGCCCCCCGCCGTCGGTCAAGGTCAAGGTGACCGGCGACCGCGGCGAGCAGACGCACGAGTGCCTGGCGTGGCTCGACGCGCAGCCGTCCGCGTCGGTCGTGCTGCTCTGCTTCGGCAGCATGGGCGGCAGCTTCCCTGCGCCGCAGCTACACGAGATGGCCGACGGGCTCGAACGCAGCGGGCACCGGTTCCTGTGGGTGCTCCGTGGCCCGCCACCGTCCGGTTCGCCGTTCCCGACGGACGCCAACCTGGACGAGCTCCTCCCGGAAGGGTTCTTGGAGAGGACAGAGGGCAGGGGGCTCGTGTGGCCGACGTGGGCGCCGCAGAAGGACATCATCGCCCACTCGGCCGTCGGCGGCTTCGTGACCCACTGCGGGTGGAACTCGGTGCTGGAGGGCCTGTGGCACGGCGTGCCGCTGGTGCCGTGGCCGCTGTTCGCGGAGCAGCACCTGAACGCGTTCGAGCTCGTGTCCGTGATGGGCGTCGCCGTGGCCATGGAGGTGGACAGGAAGCGGGGCAACTTCGTCGTGGCCGCTGAGCTCGAGCGCGCGTTGCGGGGCCTCATGGGCGACGACTCGGAGGAGGGGCTCAGGGCGAGGGAAAAGGCCGCGGAGGCGAAGGCTCTGTGCCGGAACGCCGTGGAGGAGGGCGGCTCGTCGTACGCGTCGCTGCAGAAACTGGCCAGGGATATGTCAAAGCATTGCGGATGCGAAGCTGCAGCTTAGCAAGGTGCTGCGTCGTGGTAAGCCATCGAGAGGCTGCCCGTCATTGCATGCTCTGCAAACCAAGCGGTGGTTCGCTAAATGGTTTGTATCTCCAAGAGCTGCCGTCGAGTGCCATTTTCAGAATTGCAGAATTTTCAGAGTTTGTTTGGTCTGAATAATGTTTCGAGTCGGAGCTGCTTCGTGGTGGCGATGTCTGGCAACGATGACACTTCTCGGCCTTCTTTGGTGCTGGTAGTTTGCTTCGTGCAGGTTGCGGTGTTGTGTGGCTTTGGCCGTTGTTCGCTTTGTGAAGTCGGAGCTGTTATAGCAATGAGCTCTGCAACGATGGAATTTGGTGGGCGTATTGTTTTGTTGTCGCCGTAGTAGCGGTCATGTTTAGGTCTTTGCCGGTTTTCCATCAATTAATGCGCGAATGTAAGATTTTTAAGTCTATTTTTTTTCTTATAAACTAGGTCAATTCTATTCTTCTTAAGTGAATTGCAATAACTATCTACCCTTTGAGTTCAAAAATAATGTTATGTTGGACCTCATGCCGTGTATGATGTCAGACTTTCCGCAAACAGTAGTAGTAATAGTAATATAGTCGTTCAACTTGATGTTTTCTCGGTCTAATTTGGAAATGGAAACGGAAACTTTGGTCCACCTATGGGCTGCTCCATATGGCCCGGCCCAAACACCCTGCAGGCCAGCACCAGTAGTTGTCAACTTCAATTTAGTGCATGTTTGGCTGCCAAAGAAACGGCTTTGGCTTCGCCTGCCCGGAGCACTGTAGTATGCCGCCTTGGGTACTATAGCTTGAGCCGTTTTTCTCTCTCCTCCTCCTCCCTCTTTCCTCTCACATAGCTTCCAGAAGCTGGCGAAGCTAATGTTCTGTGGCTTCACCAGGCTCTGCTACAGTAACAAAAGGTGAGAAGCTAAAGCTCTTGAAAGCTGTACCAAAAGAGCCTTTAGAATTCCAACAAAAACGCTCAATCTTCATATTAGACAAGGTCATGGAACCAAAAATAGATGAAAGTTCAAACGCTCGTGTTATATTTTAGCCTTCTCTAACACCTAGATTTTCTTCTCTTCACCTTCTTCTCTACAATCTCCGGCTTGGTCAGAAGTGAGGATTGGGCAGTGTTAGCCTAAACGGTAAACGCTAAACAGTCGGTCACCCGCTGTTTAGCCATTATTCGGTGCTAAACGGCCGTTTAAACGGGTTTAAACGGTGTAAATGGCCAATTAAACGGAAACGGTGAACCACTGTTTAGCGTTTAAACGGTGTTTAAACGGGTTAAACGACCGTTTAGGCGAACAATGGGATTGGGTGCCTCTGGTGAGCTTCTCAATTGTTGAGCTTGCTAATGCCGCCGGCGGTGACGGAGAATGTGGGGGCAGCTAGGCAAGGCAGTAGGGGCGAATCTACTCACAAATGAGTGGGTGCATAGGCACCCACGAAAAAATAGAAAACTAGCAATATGGATCAGATTTTCACCATATTTGCATCCTCTAAATTTGATATCTATGCACTCACAGGGCAAGTGCACCCCCCTCCGGTTTGCTCTAGATTTGCCACTGCAAGGCAGTAGGGACATCGCTAGTTGAGCGGTGAACAGTTGGTGATGGGCGTCGTCGTCAAACTAGGGGCTTCGCGGTAGCAGCCTAGTGAACCTGAGTTAGCGTGGCGACGGAGGATCTTTTGCACTTTGTCGTCATACATTTTGTTTGCTGTAGTTGTAAATATTCTTGAACCTGGAATCGAATATTTCTTAAAATTATAAAATTTTCAACGGACGTATGTATGATAAACAGTCCAGGCTAGAAATAGATTCTAATTTTGCCCAATTCTATGGATCCAAACGGGCCCGTGAATAAAAAAGTAGTAAGAAATACTGTTTTATACTTTGAGCAAATTGAGCTGCACTTACATCAACTTCATGCCATATTGCCATGTTAGGTAGATGAAATTTATATGAATAAAAAGTAATCTACTACCTAGTGACATGAAAGGCAGACCTCCTGACGCCTGATTTCGTAGATCAGGTCTATATACATCGATTCATCAAAAGTAATGCTGTCAGCTGCCACCTTTCTTGATGGAGGTTAGGCTAACTTGGATATAGAGGTGCAGATAAAAAAATGCTGGATTTGCCCCAGTTGTCTTTGTGTTTATATTCTTATTCAGTTGATTGCTACTGCATCAAATTAAAAGCAATAGACATCGCATAAGGAAGCTTCCCCTTAATTATATTACTGGCCGGAGTGGGCCGTGCCGTGCTTTCTAGTAGTAGGTGCTGGACTGGCAAGACAAACGCCACCAGCCGAGTAGACCAGCAGCGTCGAGGATCGGGATTCGGAATAGACGACGACATGCCGAGCCCAACCGTCGTGCTCCTCCCGATGTGGGCTCCCGGCCACTTCTCGTCGATGCTCGAAGCCTGCAAGAGGCTGCTGCAGTGCAGCCGCCGCAGCGCCGGCGGCGGCACCGAAGCGTTCAGCCTCACCGTGCTCGTCATGCCCCCGCCGATGGACTCAATAACGACGGCGCTGACGTCGTCCGAGGCCAGCAGCAGCCAGTTGACCTCCGGCGATGATGTTGGTATCATCTTCCACCACCTCCCCGCCGTCGAGCACCCCACCGACCGATCCGTCTACCCATCCGACTACATCCGACTCTTCGCGCCGCATGTCAAGGAGGCCATCGCGGCCTTGGCGGCTCCCGTGGCGGCGGTGGTCTTCGACTTCTTCGCGACCACGCTCCTCGACGTCGCCCACGACCTCGCCTTGCCAGCCTACGTCTACTTCACGTCCACCGGCGCCACGCTTGCGTTCATGCTGCGCTCTCCGGCCATCTACGACGAGGAGTTCGCCGCCAGGCTGCAGGAGAAGCAAGGGACCGTGGACTTGCCGGGGATGCCTCCGGTGCCGGTGACCTCGATGCCGTCGCCGGAGCAGAACGACTATGCCTGGTTCGTGTACTACGGGCGCCGCTTCATGGAAGCCAGAGGCATCGTCGTTAACACGACAGCCGAGCTCGAGCCAGCCGTTCTTGCCTCCCTCGCCGACGGCCGCTGGTGCACCCCCGGCGGCGACGACCGTGGTGCCCCGCCGGTGTACCCGATCGGCCCGGTGCTCTCGCAGAAGCCACCTCGCTCTGCTGCTACTACTACTACCGATCGGTCTCTGGCTCCGCCGCCGCACGAGTGCGTGCGGTGGCTCGACGGGCAGCCGCCGGCGTCCGTCGTGTTCCTCTGCTTCGGGAGCATGGGGTGCATGGACGCGCGGCAGGCGCGCGAGGTGGCCGCCGGCCTCGAGCGCAGCGGGCACAGCTTCCTGTGGGCGCTCCGCGGGCCTCCTCCGGCGGCCGGCGCCTCGCTGTACCCGGCGCCGACGGACGCAGACCTCGGCAACCTGCTCCCCGACGGGTTCCTTGAGAGGACCAAGGGGACGGGGCTCGTGTGGCCGAGTTGGGCCCCGCAGTCCGAGATCCTCGCCCACGCTTCCGTGGGGGGCTTCGTCACCCACTGCGGCTGGAACTCCGTCCTGGAGAGCCTGTGGCACGGCGTGCCGATGGCGCCGTGGCCGATGTACGCCGAGCAGCCGCTGAACGCGTTCGAGCTCGTGGCGTGCATGGGTGTCGCTGTCGAGCTTGGCGTCCGCGACAGCTTCTTCGTGGAGGCAGCCGAGCTGGAGCGGGCGGTGCGGGGGTTGGTGGGCGGATCGGAGGAGGGGAGGAAGGCGAGGGAGAAGGCCATGGCGATGATGGCGGCGTGCCGGAAGGCCGTGGAGGAGGGCGGGTCGTCGTACGCCGCCGCGCAGGAAGTGGTGCAGGATATTCTGCGAAGCTACGGATCCAGCAGAGATGGTGATTCTACGGAGTAGTGCAGAGCGGATTTGAATGTCAACAAGTGATGGAAATGCCCGAAATTCTTCATATACGCCTATCTGCTTTTGTTTTGCCTGAAATTCGCTCCTTCCCGTCCTAGCATGCATCACACTTTATCCCTGTCAGATTTTGAGGTTGTGTTGGTGTCTTATCGATTATCGTCGGACTGTGCTTTTGTTTTGTTGCTGTCGCTTTCGTTGTTGCTGTTGTCCGCTTTCATCCACTGCACGGCCACGTCAACCTAGTCACCTGGAGCACCTCTGAGCTCTGACCTCTGGGCAGCGACGGCGAGCCGCCCGTTTGTCCTCGGAACGTCGAGGGGTCGAGCCCGACGCGCCAGCCCGGACACCGTGGCACCACAGTCCACAGCTGACACCCTCATCCCCACGCCGTTCGTGGCCGGACCGCAGCATGATGCACTCGATCGACGGGCATAGAGGGTTCTCGGGGGCATGGTGCGCGCGGTGGGCGCCGTGCTCCCAGCCTCCCATGGATGATGCTCCGTGGCCACAGGCCACCGTGTCATCCACGCCGCCGATGATATTCTTCGTTCGCGGCCGTGCGTGCGGCACTGGAAAAGAAAGACTAGATCGAATGAAGACGACCATTCCATCAACAGTGCAGTGACGAATCGATTGTGCTGTTGCTGGAAATGATGAATCTCACTTGGAACACATGTGCTAGTATTTGGATTTCTTCCTTGGCGGCTCCTCCCGTGGACGACTTTCCTCGCGGGCGCTGGCGGGAACACGAACCGATGGTTTCCTTTGCGTCCACCGGCCCACGAGTCGCGATGCACACCAATCGTACAGCGCAGGCCTACGATGGTGCAAGGATCACTATTAATTTTGCAGCCCCAAAAGGCCGACATGCGGCCCATTTATGCAGTTTCAATATCTTAGGCAGTATTATGGTGCTACGTAGGCACCGTAGTGCCGCACAGCCAGCAATAACGAGGTCTATAATGCTTTCCCTTCCCCCTCCAGTATGTGTGCTTTACTTGAGACATTCTTAGAGGGTTTGACAGTAAGATAAGAGTGCTAACAAGCTCATCTATCAATCTTTTGAGCACATGAGTTCTCCATTGCGTTGCCAAAGTGGATTTTCCAAATGTATATGTGCACACATGGACTATCGTAGCCGTTGAATATGCATCGAAATCAGCGCAGACAAGAGATAAGTATGGGAATCATGGGTAGGTAAGGGAATCATGTGTTGAGATTCGTGCAGTAAGATGGGAACGAACGGCCATGATTGTGCTTGTGGGCACTGGTTTTGCATTTTCCATTGCGTTGGTGACCTTCAAACTTGGTTCTTGGTGACTTGGCCCCCTAGACGACGATGCATTTATTTGCCCATGGATCGAAGCCCTCTGCTCATGGGGGTGAGACCCGGGAAGTTAGTATCACCATCATATATTCTAGTAAGTAACGCTAGATACATCTTTGTGGTCACTTGAGAGACCCAACTCTTTTGAGCCAAGTCGCTGACAGTGGCAGCTTCCAAATTTAAGATCGGCCCCCAACTTTATTTGAGTTGTCTCTCTGTTGCCATTTCGTTCTCCACATCGGAATCAAAATGTGTTATGTGTGATGATGACAGCAGCAATTCAAAAAACAAAAAGGAGCAACTTCGATAAACATAAACATGCATGAATCACATGTTACTACTTGAACAAATAGCACATATATATTGCCACAATTATCAGAGCACAACAACACTACACAGCCTGCACAAATTACTGATTGGCGCAGGCCACCGGATTACACATCCGATAATCATGAGTCATGCTCTTAACAGACCCTGCTTAATTGCCTGCAGCAGGATAATTAGGTTACAATCAGCATAATCAACTAGGCCTTCTGGGAGATCGGACATACTAGCACATACACCTCCGGCCGGTTCAGATGCAGGCACATTACAGGAGGTCATGTGCACTGCCAAGTTAGCACGTACACGTACTACTAACACTGGGGTACGTAGCGGGTAGACACACACATATATATTGGTAATGCTAGCTGCATGACAGAAGAGAGGGAGCATGCTTAGATAGGTTCATCTGATCTGGAAGTGGTTCCCCGGAGGGCCCCGGCCGTTCTGTTCGGCGGCGTGGCGGCCGCCGCCGCTGCCGTGCGCGTCGTTGGAGCTCTTCCGGCGCCGCTCGTTGTGCCCCGCCAGGCGCTGGCGGCAGCTGCGCTTATCGTCGTCGAACTCCGACAGCTCGTGGAACCTGCAAACGTACAGACTTCAGTCTTCAGAGCTAGATTACAGAGCAAATAATGTAAAAGACACAGATCATTATTGGCGCCTAGTTTGCAACAAAACGACATGAAAAACACAGCATCTGGAGCAGTAATTTCCACTCGCAGCACGTACAGCACGTCGGTCCAAAATGCACGCACGCACGTACTGCAGTCAAATCAATCGGAGGGACACGGCGATGCGATCGCCAGAGGGACTGCATGCGGCAGCGTAGTACGGCGAGGTACGATGTGCATCGGCGTGCATTCAAAACGAATCGCCGAAAGTTATCTGCCTGCCATGGTATGGCATGGCATCAGAGGACTGATGAATCCGGTGCTATGCGTTTGCGTGTGTGTGTGTGTGCACCTGCGTGTGCGCGCAAAAGCGGCGACAGAAAAATGCGAGAGCATGAGGCCGTATTAGTCCTACCGAATGATCCCAGCCGAGGCCCTGTCCACATCACAGTCACAGCATAAAGATCGAAAAGCAACAGCGCTGAAATTTCCTAGGTTTGACAGCAAATATTTAGCATTCAGCATGTTGATTAATTAATTGGGGGCAGGAGGAGCACCTGAAAAAGATCATCACAACGACAGCAAGTGTGCTGTCTTGTCTGTTTCTCAGCTATATCGATCGTCTTTGCCAAAATGAGAAGTTATAAAACTGTAAGAATTAATGGTAGTCTAAGGAAGCACTGAGGTACTGTCAGTTCCTCAGTAGCGTAGCGACAGGTTAATTAGGGGCATCATGAAGAGCTAATAGCATCGAGGCCGTACACTGGCTCTAAATCCAAAGGACCGCAAAGGATCCGTTTGTTCCAGTTAATTAAGGTGGCTAGTACTAGTATCAAACGAACAACTAGCGTCAAGTGTGCACTGTAGGAGTGTAACGCCATGTATCATGTTCACGTATGCATATGTCTTTATCAGAGCAGAGGCTCACCCAGCACTAGGACATCATGAGCAGTACTGCAACCATGGGCCAACAAAGGCTAGCAAAGCTGCTCATGTGATGCGTGCACATGGATGCTCGAAAAGTCCTAGAATGCTGAAAGCCAAAGTGAAATTAAACGACTCAAAATCTGATTTGGGGAAAAATCCCAGCATGACACATCCACAATTAAGCTGCAACTGCAAGTGCTCGGGGACAACAGAGCAATAAGATGGCCCAGGAAGAAAGGCTAGCGTATCCAAATTAAAGCGTCGTCGTCAGGGACAGAGAGAGACCGGAGCTAGTAGTCTCTATCGACAAATGCAACTTGACTCACCCGTCTAACACGACATGTCTACATTATTCCACACCATTAGCAGAGATGCCACCAGCTGCCTGAGAAGCCGCTTGCAGCTGAATCCTAACGCTGTTGTAGCAAAAGGCTTTGCCGGCCCGGCCGGTCAAGCTCAGCTCAACTCTTTACATCGCCCGGCCACGCTCACTCTGCCGACAAAAAGGCGAAGAGCATGGCCCAATGGAGAGGCACAAGCCAAGCCAATACCCTTTCGAAACCAAAGCGGGCAGGGAGTAAAGGACAATGATGTCCACCATCTACGGCCGTGTATATATGCTAGCCCTCATGTGAAGGGACGCAATACGAGTGGTGCTGTGGTGCACCAGCGAATCAAGAATAATAATCCGCTGAGGTGAAAGCATGAATCTGTGCTGGGTGCATGTTTGGGTCTAGGTGAAATAAGAGGCACACATGCATGGTTTGGTTTAGTGTTAAACTGTAGGTAGAAGCCTTAGAACAGGAACATCCACTGATCCTTTTTTTTTAGTGCGGCATCAGGGTGCGTGCTGCAGCTGCAGCTGCACGGGCCATCTTGGGTCACACGCTCCCACAGGATTAGACCATCCCAGCCCATTGCCTACAACGATTGTCTATCCACTGTTCAACTACTATTTTAACTATTTTTTTTCTATCTATAGTAGCGCTACAGTGTATAAATAATTTTTTAGACAACCCCATCGGGGATAGCCTTAGGAGACCGCCACTGGATAGACCCGTGATTTGCTGCAGTCACCAAAAAGAGGAACTGATTTATCCAAATCCAAGTTAATCCAGATGCGATGTGACGCTTCAGTCTGTGAGGAGCTCCCTATACGTACATACCATACGCATGCCTACTACCGTTGTCCCCAATTTTGTTTTTGCAGAGCCCCAGTTAATGATCAAACAGGGCATGGTTCATCATCAGCTTCCAAGAGCTTAGCTTGCATGCATGAGAGAGAGGGGGCTGCAAGATTTTTCCGCTGAAGCCCAAGCTTAAACTAATACCCACCATCAAGCATTAAAATACGGAGTATACTAGTCACAACAGAGAAAGGTATCAATAAACGTCGTCGTCGTAGGAGTAGGACCCATGATTAAGGTCAGGGAGATCGTCTACGCTCCGGTTTACTGCTGGAGTGCTAGTACGAACTGGGACTGGAAGTGGCCGGCGGTGCTTCGAGTCGAGCATGCCATGGACCCATGGCGGATTGCACGCGTTGCACCACTCTCCACGTCTCCACCCATGCTGCTGTCCATGCGCTGTGCGGCGCGGCCGCGAGCAATCGAGCACAGCAAGATCGAGAGGAGGGGGAGCGGGAGCGGGGGGCCTTACCGGCTGCATTGCTGGCAGAAGCGCTGGCGGAGGCCGGCGACGAGCACGACGGCGGCCTTGGAGTGCGCCTCGCACACCTTGTGCCTCCGGTTGTACTTCTTCTCCTCCTTGCTCATGTCGGCGCCGCACCGGTCCGCCTGGCAGCTCGGCCCGGCCGCGATGGCGCCCGCGCCCCTCCTCGCCGCGGCCGCCGCCGCCGCCAGGGAGGAGCTGGAGGCGCCGCCCGCCGCCGCGACCCTCCTGGACGCCGCCACCGCCACCGCCACCGCCACCGGGGAGGCGCCGCCCACGGCCGCCAGCTTCGCGGGCTTCTCGTCCTCCTCCCCGCGCTGATGCGGCGGCGGCGCCGCGCCGGAGTCGTCCTCGCCTGCCGCCGCCGCGGCTGCGAGCGCGGCCATGGACGCCTCCGCCGAGCTCGAGGGGCCCTTGCCCTTGAGGTCCATCGAGGAGGCACCGCCCAGGGAGGTGGAGGCGAGCATAGGCGATCGAGGTGCCCTTGCCCTTGCCCTTGTGCTCGCTCGCTAATAGCTCGGTGAAGCGCTCATGGAGGGAAGGAAGACGAAGAAATAGGGGTGGTGGGAAAAGGTTGAAAGGGGGTCCAATGTTAAAGGTGGGTGCCGTGTGTGTGGAGGTAGGGCTCACATGTGGGCCCCGTACCACAGCGACTAATATACGTACATGTACGCGTACACTTGTCCATGCATGTACTACATTGTTTTTTTTTTTTACAGAATGCAAGTACACATGTGGCTTGCCAGCGTGCGTCTCGGTCATGTACTTACAATGAGTCTATGTCAGAGAAGCAGAAGTGGTACGCCACGATAGTTTGTGATAGTGTGGACAGTAGCGCCTACAGCAATAGCGATTGTGAAGCAGCAGCAGCAGCAGCTTTTATCTTAAACGATGATGACAAACAATTCTTAAGATCCTGCGTAGAGAAGAAATCTATTGGGAACGTGACTAAAAGCACGCAGGGAGTTTTGGTGAGCCAAGACAAGAAGATTGTTCAATTCATTTTAGAAGTTGTTGACGTCCTCAATTTGTTGGCCACGCTCAAAATCGGGTTTTCGGCATTGATGGAGATGCTCTTAAATAGGGCAATAATTACATGAGCTTCGTCACCTAAAAACTCTTGTGTTTTTAATCTAGTAAGCCTTTAAACATCACAAGTGTGGTCAGATAGGAAATAAATTTAGAAAAATACAAGCACTCGTGCAATAGTATGGTGGGTAGGTTAGGAAGATAACCAATTGGGCTACTTAGTATTTTACCTCACTTCGTTGTGTTTACTTGCATGTGTTTTAGACTAGCTAGTATATCAAGTTATCGACTCCATGCTTGTGCACCCTCTGGTAATGTTCGTAGACTTGAATGTTTGAAAAAATGTTGGTAAATTTAGGGCCCGCGACTAAGAAAAATTACTAATTTCCACTCTGTTCTATTAATCTCCTCTTTATGTAACACTTTGAAAACACAAATATAAAACATTCCGTAGAGTGTGCCAATGCCATCTGCCATGCATGAAAGGAGAGTGGAGACCGGCCGGGACGATCTCGGAACGTACGCGCACGGTAACACGGAGCGAGCGAGGGGCCGGGGCCGGGGCCGGGGCCGGGGCCGCATGCAAGGAGACGGAAGCGTACTAGACAGACTACTGGCACGCGTGACGGCGTGAGAGATGGGGGTGGGGCTAGCTGAACTGCAGCTAGAGTAGAGAGGCCGCCAGGCCGGCGCATTCAACGCCGAGTGGTACGGGGACGACGCGTCGTACTCGTACGCCGGTGCGGTGACCGGCCCGGCCCGCGGGCCCGGCCTCGGCTCCCACTCCGTCGTCGTCGTACCGCGCGCGGCCCGGCCCCGCCATGTTGCCGCCCGGCGATTGGGCGGCCGGGCGCCGTAGGCCGTACGTACCGCGAGAGGCCCGGGGTGGTGGCCCTGCTGCTCGACGGGCTCTGAGGAGACGTCCGACGGAGGGAGGGACCCGGCCCGGCGGCGGGACGGATCGGACGGCCGGGCCGGGCCGGGCGTGCGCCGGGGAATTCTATTCCGCGCGCGGCTGGGGAGGTCATTTCACCGCGGTAATTCTTTCCAATTTCTCTAGAGAAAGGTGCTGCTGTCCATTTCGTTTTCAAACTTACCAAGTTCAACCCTGTTTTTTTTTTCCTTGATGGGAGGTTCAACCATATATGTTACTTTCATACTTACAAATCAAATCAATCAGTACATGCTTCCACCTACATATCGTACTTGACCGTCAAAGTCACCAGTTGACTACACAAGTAGAGACCCAACTTCAAAAATTGATAGATGTGGAAGAATGACTAGTGGACGGTAAACTTGCATGGCATTTTACCTGCCCGGGGTCTGAGAGTCAATTTTTTAGCTATCGACTGGCAGCATCTTGAGTTTGGGCTCTAGGCTTCTAGATAATTTCTAGGATTATGCTTTGGAGAATTGTCTTCTTTTTTTTACATTTTTCAAAGCCGTGTGACGTTACTTTCAGATCATTGTGACCATATGCGGAGTTTTTGTTTTTCCTGCCGATAATTTCAGAGAGAGAGAGAGGGGGGGGGGGGGGGGTGTGGCGGGGAGAGCGAGAGAGAGAGTGATTTTGTTCACCGCATTAAGTTCAGCAGACAAAGTATACGAGTATTTGAATTATTGACAGCGGCTAATCAAAAAACAAGCACAGACGTGTGAGATCCGACTAATATACCCCTTGGACAAACAACAAACATTCCCACAGTTGTCACAGCACAACACCAATACACAGCCTGCACAAATTATATATTGTTTGGCATGCACAGGCCACCGGACTACACATCCAATAATCTAGCAAATCCCTGCTTAATTGCCAGCAGGTTAGGTTACAGTAATCAGCATAATCAACTACTAGGAGTTGTTTTCCTGGCACACCTCCTCCGAGGACCGGTACGTGCATATACAGGCACATAATACAGGAGGTAGCAACTAGCATACTACTCCGCCATACACAACACAGGGGTAGACATACGCACACACATATATATCACGGTAATGCTAGCTGCATGACAGAAGAGAGGGAGCATGCTTATATAGGTTCATCTGATCTGGAAGTGGTTCTGGTTCCCCGGGGGTCCCCGGCCGTCCTGGTCGGCGTG
Organism: Paspalum notatum; assembly: GCA_022530915.1. Lineage (NCBI taxonomy): Eukaryota > Viridiplantae > Streptophyta > Magnoliopsida > Poales > Poaceae > Paspalum > Paspalum notatum. The sequence continues at coordinate 45,937,759 of CM039685.1, forward strand.
GCGGCATCCGTTGCTGCCGCCGCCGTGCGCCGCCCCTCCTGATCCCCTCCGGCGCCGCTCATTGTGCCCTGCCAGGCGCCGGCGGCAGCTCTTCTTCGCGTCGTCGAACTCCAACAGCTCATGGAACCTGCGGATGAACAAAACACGACGGAGATCAATTGATCAAAGTCAGCAAACAGATGGATGGATATGGAATACTGTACTGCATATGAAAAAAAAAACCCAGCATCAACAGCGTGCAGTAACTTTAACTATGCTAGTCAAACACACGAACAAGTATACGGCGATCCGTTTGGCAGCAGCACGCTAATTGGATAAAGAGCGCCTGAAGAAGATCAGGACGAGACAGGCGTTGTCTTGTCTGGTTCTCAGCTATCGATGGTCGTGGCCAAAATGAGGAGTCACAAAACTGTACTCACATATGCATGGGAATGCTATGTACATGGTATGTTTTTTGCTTTATTTGATGAGATGATCCTAGAGATAAAGGTCTACTATATGAACAAGCACTCAAGAACTGTCGTCACTGGAAACTGAATGATTAGGTTAATTAATTAGTAACATGGACATCGATCCTGCCTATGAGTACGCACTACCTTCTAGATCCAAGACCACAAACAACCCCTTGGTCCTTGGATTATTCACTTGTGACTTAATAGTACTAGTATGAAACAAATTGCGTAGTCATATATGCATGTCCTTATCGTAGCCTCAACGGCACTAGGACAGAATGAACAGTACCACCAGGAACCAACAAAAAACCTGCTGCCCTGCGCAATAACATCAGGCTTCAGGCTTCATAGCTAGTACTGTACCAAGTTGCCCTGCTCATGTGAAGCTCATGCATCTTGGAGGTGGAAAAGTCTCAGCACGTTGAAAGCCACAAGATGGGAGCAAGATGACGAACAGTGAAAAGACTCAACTCAGTCGAGTCTGATCCGGGAAGCCCCCATCATGGCATCCATGGCTAGCTGCTGCAAGTGCAAGTGCATGCCATTTGCAGTTTTATTTATGCCCCAGAACATAGACCAAGAGAGCCAAAAGATGGGCCACGAAGCATGTGCAAAGCAATGGGGACAGAGATCAGAACGCCACTAGTTTTATGCCCACGTACACCTTGACTCATCTAACAAAACATGTCTGCATTTTCCCATAGCATTTAATTTAGTAAGATGCCACTCATTACCGGGGCTCACACGTATGGGAAATATTTGCAGCTGAAGCCGGAGGAAGGCCGATTAATCTGCTGGGAGAGCCAGATCCAGCGGCTTGGCCGGTCAAGCTCTGCAGCTCAGCTCTATCCAAAAAAGAAAAAAAAGGGCAAAGGACAGGGCCCAAATGAGAGCACAACCCACTGCTATCCTTTGAGGGTCTGTTTGGAACGCAGGGATAGAAAACATAGCAATATGAGAAACCACAGGAATAGAAAAGAAACGAGGTGTGAAAACAAAGAAACCGAAAACACAGGAATTCTGAGGAGATAGCCGTTTGGTACGTAGGAACTAGAAGATCATAAGAAAAATGAAATATATGCTAATCTTGCTTAACAATGGACATTAATAATATTATATACACTAATCTCTCGTGTTTTGGGTAGCTATATTTGATGATAAATTAATTAGTGAACATTATTATGATTTATATTTTGTAGGATCAACACTTAATTATGGATTAATTAGCCAATATAATTAAATTAGTAGTACATAATGACTATTGATTAATGAAAATAGTATGGAACAACCTTGATTAGTTCTGCTGTGAGAGAGAGCAACCAGCGTAGGAAGATTTCCCTTACCTTGGACCACATTTTCCATTTCCTCCAAAAGTACAGGACTGTTTCCCTTTTCTTTGGAATGGCCAAGCATGGTTCCTTTGTTCCAAATACAGCTACAGTGAATAATCCTATAGGAAGTCCATTCCTCCATTTTTCCTATGCTTTTCCTATGATCCAAACAGGGCCTGAAACTTGAAAGCAAATTCTCACTCCACCCTGTATACGGTGCAAAATGGTGCCGAAACAGCGCGAGATTCTCAATTTTGCCGATTACCGTTGGAGCGAGCCTAAGCAGGGGAAAGGACAAAGATGTCCACCACCCCCACGCATGCTCGATCCCTCTCATGTTTGAAGGGGCGAAACGCGACTGGTGCTTAATTTGGTGCACCAGTAAAGCAAGAACAATCCTGCCTCTATCTTCTTCTTATTCTTTTGTTTATCCTGTCGCACGAGTCTGACGAGCTACAGCGCATAGGCCTATAACTTTTGTTTATCCTGTCTAATTTAATCTTTTTCCTTAATTTTTCCGAGTCAAGAACCAACGAAAGCACGGTTCAACCCACTTCCAAGAGCTTGCATGATGAGAGAAGCTGCAAGATCTAGAGCTGAAACCAAACCTAGAATCCCAAAGGCCAAAGCTCATCAAGGTGCTACCCATGATCCAAGAAAAAGCAGTCAGCTTTTGAAGATCCATGCACCAGCTTCTTTTTTTAAAAAAAGAATTAAGCTTGTTTAATTAATTTAGCAGTACGTACGAACTCAAAGTGGACGGTGCTTTAATTTCGAGCACGCCACTCATCTCATGCCGGATGATGCCCGCCCGGACTGCATCCATGTGCTCCAATCGATCGAGAGGTTTATGGCGGGGGATGGAGGGGCTCACCGGCTGCATTGCTGGCAGAAGCGCTGGCGGAGGCCGGAGACGATCACGACGGGGGCCTTGGAGTGCGCCTCGCACACCTTGTGCCTCCGGTTGTAGCTCTTCCCCTGGCTCAGGTCGGCGTTGCACCGCTCCGCCTGGCAGCTGGTCCGCGCGCCGCCCGCCGCGACGGCCGCCGCCGCACCCCTCCTTGTTGCACTTGCTGCCGCCACCGGGGAGGAGTTGAAGTTGGAGGCGCCGGCGGCCGCGGCTGGGGCGGCGGACGAGCTGGAGGTGCCGCCCACGGCCGCCGGCTTCTTGTCCTCCTCCTGCTGCCCGTGCAGCGGCAGCGCGCGGTCGGTGGCGCGGGAGTCCGAAGAACTGTCGCCGGCCGCGGCCGCGGCGGCGAGCGCGGCCATGGACGCCGCTGCCGAGCTCGAGGAGGCCTTGCCCTTGCGGTCCATGGCGGCGAGGGAAGCCGCGGAGGGACTAGCTCGCGATCGAGGAGGAGCGGCCGAGACGAGAGCTGATAATGAGGTGGAGCTGGGGGCGCTAGCTTGGTAATTAAGCTCTGAATGATGAGTGATGAGTGGAAGACGAAGGTGTGGAAAAGGGCTGAAAGGGATATAAAGGCAGCAGCGGGTGCTTGCTTCCCCGTGTCACCGTGTGTGTGTGGAGGCAGGGCGCACATGTGGGGCCCGCGCCGCAGCGGTATATATGTACAGGTCCATATGTACAGCACAGCACGTTATACATCTACTATGCATACACTTGCGCACGTATATGCCTTCGTGAATATTTCAATATATTTATGCATAAGTGCTTGTATTTGTACTGTTTTCCTCTTTTGCAAAAGAAAAGGAACCGTCATGTATACAAGGAATTTTGCAACTAACCATATTGCCAAAAATATGAATATGCGGTTACTTACTATGTTTTTTTAATTTAGAAAATTTTTTCTGAATCCTGCGTTTTTCTATGTTTTTAAACTGCTTTATGTGAGATTTTTGGGTTTCAAAGGAGCCCTAATATGAATACGATGTTTGATCATTAGTCTTGTTTCAGAATAAAAAAAAGTTTAAAACACTATATTATTGTTATGACTTGTTTTACCACTCCCTCCGTTCCAATATGCTTATCTATGGCCTTGAGACGGAACATCTGGGATATTTTCTGTTGTGAATTTTTGCATCGCCGAAACTAGTACTTTCTTAGTCTGCATATGGTGCTGTAATGAAGATGTGCCCCATATAAATTAAAAGTGTGGTTTTAGTGATTGAGTTGGGATATAGGAGTAGTCATTATGACTAATCAGTATGCGAAGCATGTGCATTAAAAGGTATTTAATTATGTCTTATTAGGGACGCAAACCATGAAAACCGATCCAAAACACAGAAAAGCTCAAATCGACTGAAGCATTGGAATGCAGAAAGGAGTACTGAGATTGGTTCGGTGACTTAGTCAATACGGAGTACAAGTCAAAGTCAACTGACAGAGGAATGGGGATGTAATTGATCGGAAGATCACACACACGAGGGAAAGAATAGAGGTGACCGGAGTTTTGGCGGGGCAACACACAAGATGGTGAAGAAAATTGACAAAGACCTGACCAAACTTTTCCACCCTTGTCAAGAGACACTTGGCCAGACACTGGGTGTTCTGAACTTCCGATGGAAGCATACATATAAAAAAAAAGGTAGCACCAATAATAACAGCTAGTTGGTGGTGTGGCAGGGAAAGAAGAACTGTGGAGGCGTGGCTTTATGAAATGATATCTATTATGATAAGGAAGTGTGCTTTTCTAAATTACTCTTTCTCATAAAAGATATAGAAATGGTAAAATGATTTGCTTTGTGATTTTGCAACCTTTGGCCTTGTTGAATCCTTAGGCCTATTTTGGCAACCCCATTTTCTCAAAGGATTTTAGAAAAATTGATGGAAAAATAGTTTATTTTTTTTAAAAAAATGGGAATCCCTGAAAAAAATAGGGTTGCCAAACTAGCCTAAGTCTGGTTTGGTAATCCCATTTATCAAGTCTGATTTAGGTACTCTGGTTTAGAGTGGATTCAGAAATATTTTGATTTACTATGGATTTAAACACGCTCCCATCCCTCCAAACCACTCCTCCAGTTGAAAAGCACGCAAAGTTAGCCTTAAACAAAGTACGTAAAGCTTCCGTGGTTAAAAGTACTGTGTCTGGTGAAATGTACCCTTCCTCGCCATTCATTCACTCAGCACCGTTCATGTACGAACAAAGCCAACAATAATTATATACGTGTACGGTAAACCTGTAGTATTAGGCCCACCTTCAACTTGCCGGGCGGGTTCTTGAACCAAAGTTGTCGTAGAACAAAACCAGGTCTCACGACGACGACTTGCGAGCGGTAAGGGGTTCCAGCACTTGTAGATCGAGTCTTTCCTGGTTTTGACGAGATGGAAAAATGAAACCCGCGGAATTGGGACGAACTTGCATCGAGAGCTCGATCGCTTGCTAGCAACTACAGTACGTACTACTACAGCAGTATAATTAGGTTCGTGCCATTCGTGTACCACTGGTAGTACAGTTGCTTCGCACTGTCATGTTTATAATTTCCTTCACCAAAATCGATCGTCGTACGTATGGTTGTAGAAAACGATGCCGCTAGTGGTGGTACATGCACGAACGAATAGGAAGCTAGGGCAGCACTAGTCCAGCCGGGTCTCCAATCTCCAGAGAGAGTCAGGTCATGTGTGGGCGTGCCTGGGCCGGGGCGCATTCATCGCCAAGTGGTACGTACGGGAACGACGCGTCGTACGCCAGCGAGCCGGCTCCGATCGGTCGTCGAACGACCGCGGGGGGCGCCGCCGCCGGCCACCCCAAGCGGACGCGCAGCCGGGCCCCGCCATGTTAGGGCGTGATTGGTAAGTTGCTTGACATGGGTCTGGCTCAAGATGGGAGCCTGGCTGAGCGTAGCTAGCATGTGTGCATGCAGTTGGCAGTTGGGTTCGTTTGACTCGTTTGTATTGTTTTGGCCAGACTCTGTGAAGCGAATGATTGGTTGACTGCGTTGTGGACAGAAGCTCGTGGTGGTATGCAGCCTGGGCTCACGCGCTGCAACCACGCTAGCCAGGCTCGTGAGAAACGGATTTGATTTCCGTTTTCATGGAGCCAGGCCAAAGAAAGCATTTTGCACCCATTCAACCAGGCTCAGCATCCAAACAACAGAATGTTGTATCCCGCGAGCCAGGCTGTGCTACATTCACCCAACCAATCACGCCCTTACTGCCCCGCCGGCGACTGGGCGCGGCCGTGGCCCCCTCATCGGTGCGGCGCAGCGCCGCGCAGAGGCGGCGGCGAGAGGCACCCGCGCATGTGGGCCGGCCCGGACGGACCGACTGGGCGTACGTACGTACGTGCTTCTCGTCGCGTACAACAATCGATCAGCAGCGTGCCAGCGTGCACGGGGGGGTTCTCAAAGAAAAATTCACACACCTAATAATTGAGTTTTGGCGATATATAATGACTTTGGACATGGACAGCACGTACAAGACACGATCATCGACTTATATTGTAGCTCGTCAAGTAAAATCTAAGAATTGACAGTTGTGGAATGGAGCCGCCCTCACACCGGACCGAAGTTTAACTTTACTAGAAAAGGCCCGGTAAGTTGCGTGTGTCATTCTATTACATTTACTGTTGTGGCTCGTCAAGTTCAATCGGACCGAAATTTGCAGTTGCGTGTGTCAATTTACAATTGCTATGTGGCTTGGCTTCTTCCCGCGCTATCGTGTGCTAGCCACCAGTAGTGTTAGTTCCGTTTTTGGTAATTACATGTTGGATCATGTCTCCCCGGCCGGTTGGGGGAACAAGCATGCTCGCTTATGTGCGCGCGGTAAAGTAGAAAGACTTCGGTTGTTTTAACCTTTTCTCCGACGATTCCTGCCTGCTGCTTGCCTCTGTCGTATTCGCGTCTTTAGATGCATACGTTTCTTTCACTTGCACACTTCGCTATCGAGAATTTAAACAAATTTATTATTTAAGTGGAAAGGAGATAAACTATATGCTATCAAATCGTGTTTTTTGATGGTGAATCTATAGCAATAGCATCAGTGCTATGTTATATCGTCTCAGTTGTTGGCAATCAAAACCTAAATGATTTGATTCGTATTTAGGGTCGAAGGGAGCAGAGATCAACAGTCTCTAGACAACCATCCAGATACTGTGTGGAATAAAATCAGGGGGTTATGTCTCTTGGACATAAAAGGTGCAGTGATGAAAGGTCGGAATAAATTGCAGGATTGGGACCTGGAATCAAGCGATGAAACCAGTCGCGCCCTGTTGAAAGTTAATCAATGTTTGAGTCAATCCAATTGTGCACGAACTAAACCAAGGGGAACATGCATGTTGCAGAGTCATTACAACTAAGGCAAGCATGGTTCAAGCATGATCTTCAAAGTTAGAGACTCAGCCCGTGCCCACATGGTTTCTCTTCTACAAAGTTCTTAACAACAAACTTGTAAATATTGCCACACTGGAGGATGGTGTAGGTGTACTTCGTTCCATTGGGGAGCAGGGGCAGATCCAAGAAAAATATTTAGGGAGGGCTGAATGTAAGGCTAGTATCACTAGAAAGTGCATTTTTACTATTTTCAGTGCGCAAACAGTATTTTCTATACTTTTTTCTACCTCTGATGACACTAGCCTAAGGACGCTAGACTAGACTAAGAAAAGTTAGTATATCCCACACAAAACCATTAAACCAACTATGCATTTTAAAGCAATTTTATAATTCTAGACATAAAAAAATAATGATCTAATCGGTGCTAGTTCGCAGCCGTAGCTTCAAAATCACAAGACTAAGTCTAGATATATCTAAATATTCAATTCTTGTATTCTTTATTTAGCTCACTAATCATTACACATTCACATATCACATACCTTGTCCAGCTGTTAAGCTGCTGGCCTGCAAAGCACACACAGGCTACAGCTTCTAGAGTTCTAGTCGCCGGTTGCCTCTGTCCGGCTGCGGCGCTGCCTGCTGCAGCTTGCTTGCCTGATCCCCGGCTCCCCGCGCTCCAAAGCCGCGCGCGCGGCCCTGGCCCTCCCGCGCTCGCGTCGGGCTGCCCGCGGCGGTGCCGGCTGGCAGTGGCCGTTACGCGTAGGCGCAGCGGCGTAGCGCAGGTCGTGTGCAGTCCACCGGCCGCCGTCGCGCCGCGCAGGTCTGCGGTCGGCCGTCCGCACCTCCACGCCGCCTCTGAACAAGCTGAGAGGATGGGGTCTGGGGAATTGCGATTCACGATTTAGGGATTTGGTTGGATGTCTGTGATGGGGAATTTGGGAATTGTCACACCGAGTTGGGCTTATGGGCTGTGGTCCACGCGTCTGAAACACAATACATTAACAAAGCCATTGCTGGCTCAGAAAAAACAGTCCAACTAGAGTTCTTTCTTCAACCTCCGACCGGATCACTGGATGCTGAAGCTCAGCCCCCCCCTTCCTGTGTTCATGATGCTAAAATTTGACGGGGTCTTCCATGAGAGCTCCACTGTCCCAAAGGGGGTAGGGGGGGCTTGAGCACCCCCTGCACCCACATTGAATCCGCCAATGTGGGGGAGACCCCCCTCAGCCTAAGGCCGCGAATGGATGCTTGTAGATTGTAGAATCTAGATTGTAGATTCCAGATTTTTCTCCAAACAAGCCAAGAAGATTGTACAATCTTCTCTCTACAGATTACATAATCTGAGAAGCTAACCCATTCAAGCTTTTGGTTTCCAAAATCCAGATTCTAGAATCTAGATGGATCCATACAAAGCCTAAAGCCGCCGGGTAAGGGAATAAAAGAAGGAAAGCTCCTAATAGCGCTTGTGCCACTACAGTAATACCACACCCATCTGTGAGCTCTACACTACACCAAGGAGATCTTATATAAACTACTACTACTGTTCGTCTAGATCACGTATTTTCAGACCATTTTTTGGGTTTCTACATGCCGGTGTATTAAGCTGTATCCATATGAAAACCATTGAGAATAATTATCGTTTAGGGCTTGTTCGGTTTGCCCGGTTTTGAAAGGATTGGAAGGGATTTAATTCCTTGCTTGTCAAATTTGAATAGAAAGTGGAAAATCCCCTTAAAGATGGGCTAAGGCTAAAACATGGACAGCTATCGTTTTAAGAGTGATGCATTACGCACTAAAAGGCTGTAGATGATTGTGCAATGTTCAAAAACAAAGAAGATGATTGTCTCACATCCCAGTTCATCTGGCCGACCGGCCGGCGTCAATATGTCGTGTCCCTTCTTCCCCTGCCTTGCACCGCTACGACACACTTGCAAGAGCACCCGCAGGCGTGGCCGATTAACCGCCACGAATGGAGCTGTGACGTGAGGCGTCACCGCGCTGCTCTGCGGCCTGCTGGGTGCTGAGCCGTGGCGCCCCCAAGTGGAGCGGCGAGGCGAGGTGAGTCGTCGGCACTCATCACTGCGCGGTCTGAGATTGGGCGTCATGTGTCTGTCAGTATGTCAGTCAGTCAGCTAGGCCGGCGGGGAGCCGGTCGCAGCAGAAGCATCGTCAGCATGCAGCAGCGGTGGGATCGGGGATCGCGACGGGGGATACGCTATACGCCCCGCGCGCTCTTGGTACCGTATCGTATGCGTATGCGTATGCGTGCGAAGCGGAAGCGGGAGCGGGAGCGGACTGGAGCTGCTGCTGCTGTGGCGCCCCTGCCTGCCTGCGCGTGCACGTGATCCGAGGCGGCTTTATCGGCCACTACTGCAGACTGACTGACCGGCTCGCGAGGACGGGAAAGCTGATGCCAAAAGAAAAGAAAAGAAAAGAAAAGGTCTCCTCCTCTGCTCGGGGCGGCACTGTAGTGTTGCGTCATCGCTGTTGCATGCCCTCCTCGCTTTTGACGGGGTCCCCTCCCCTGCACGCTCGCTCGTCCGTCCGTCCGTCCGTGCCCGCCGGGAGTAGCAATCATGGATGATGAGCGAGCAAGCGCGGGCGGGCGGGGACTCTGCGCCTCTGCCCGGCTGGCAGCCCCCTGCGCCTGCGCCGGTCGGTCGCGCACGCTTCCAGTCAGCTGCCGTCCTCGTCGGGCCTACGATCTGCATGCCCGCCTGCTCCCATCGCCCCTCCGCCTTTCATTCACAGAAGAAAAAGAAAGGGAGGGAGGGGAACAGTAGCCTTTGCTACCGCGTCTCGTCGCCATAATATTTCCTACAAAGATCCGCTGTTCCCCCCTCTCTCCCCACTTCTAGTTCCACCCCAGCGAGAAGTTTTGGAGTCAAACAAAAAAAAAAGCGAGAAGTTTTTTTCTCTAAAAAAACAGAACGAAATCGCAGTGTCCCCCTCGAGTTTTTTTTACTTTACCCTGCCGTAACCACCGTCGCGGCTGACAGGACGGCAGTGACAAACTGACAAGGAGTACGTACTGGTACAGCACACAAAGCCAGGACGTCGAGCCTAGACCCTAGAGGCGAGGGGGAGAAGACGTCCCTGCCCCCGGTTAAAGGCAGCCCCGGCCCAGCATGCAGTCAGAAGGGTTCCAACTAGTAGCGCCTGCCATGCCCAGTACCAGCAGCTTGGTGCCGCTGCCGCTGCCAAAAGTCACTCACGAGAAGGCGCTGGGCGGGCCGTGTGCCGTACTAGGAATCTACAGGAGTTGCAACATTGGCCCCCACGCACGCACCATCACCAGCAGTGCACTCGACTGTGCTGTGCAGCGCTGGTTCGTGCCCACCCCGGCACTGTGCCCCTGTGCCCGGCCGGTCCACTCTTTTCCTCACTTTCACGTACTGTACCGCGCCCTCCCCTACGCGCTCTAGCCCGCACGGCGCTGGCCCCGGCCCTAGCATTGCCCCGTACTAGCTCTCTCTCCCCTCTGCTTTTGCCTTGGCTGACACGACGGGGCGAATCGCGGCCAATCGCCCGCGCCAGTACGCTCGCAGTCGCACCACCACTACCGACAGCCACCGCCAGCAGGGCAGCCAGCAGCGAGCAGGGCAGCATGCCCACCATGATGATGAGCTTTGCCCACCATGAACCATACAGCAAGTTTCATAAATGAAAAAAACTTCACTACTAGTCCTACTATGCAGTATCACTTCAGAGTTGATAATTGTGTGGATCAGATCAGATCACATCAGAGGCCGCAGATAAACTAGTACTAGCGCATAGTAGTATACCAAATAATGTTGGGTTCATTAAGAACGCTGGTGTTCCGACAAACAGGAGAAAGCGTGCGAGACTGCAGGTTGCAAAAATCCTCTCCCAAGTCCCAACAGCTGTCGGCAACCGCGTCCAAAGTCACCCAAGTGTTGCCTCTCTAGGACAGTACTGTGGCTTTATTGATAAAAGGATTGGCCACAGGCCACAGAGGGCATGTACGAGAGATGAACATGAACAGTCCTGGCTATACGGCCTCAGCGACAGGGTTCAGAAAGACAAGACCAGCACAATTATTCAGTGCGAGGGTGGTTTAATTTTACAGCATGGTAACTAGCTAGCTAGACCAAATAATACACTGCTCGTGGGACTCGAGGGGCTACTGTCTGTCCATGCGTGAAGAAATATACTGGTGCTCCGGTCCAACAGAACAGAGAACGGGAGTCGTTTTAGGAGGGGACCTTGGCTCATTCGTTCTTCTTCTCAAACTTGGCCCTGTCGGCGCCGCTGTAGGGGGCGACGTGGTACGCGTATTGCTGGATGACGGAGAACACGACCATCTCGAGGATGATCAGCACGTTCTGGATCGCCTCCTGGATGTGCTCCACGTCCAGCCAGAAATGGTGGGATTGGATCACGCCTACTTCAGCTAAAATGTCCAGAGCAAAACCCTGCAAGGAAAGATAGGGTGAAAATTCGGAGTGAAATGGTACTTCAATCAAGATAGCTCTTGAAATTCTAACGTTGCCTGAGGTATCACAAGATGAAACTGCATATTAAGATTGCCTCCAGAATGGATGAAACACCTACAATTAACTAGTCTGTTTCAGTAGTTTTCAACTCAACCTTTCATTTAACACTACGCCCTTTTTAGAACTCTTGCATCTCTGTCACTCATAAAGTGCTTGTCCCACTGATTTATCAGAAAATTATTGAGTCTAAATGTTTACACTGAAAGTCTGAAACTGAAAACAGAGTTCCTAAACTGGCAATTATGGCAGTAAAGTGGATTACAAAGCGGTCCTACAAACAGACTAATTAAATCAAACAACCAAAGATGAAAGCTTCATATGAAGAGACGCCAAGTCACTCACAAGGAACTATAAGTGATCCTAAACTATCCAACTCACAAGCATCCAGTGACTTGTCTAGAAGCAAAAGTTATATAAAAAGCTTTCAGAAACACTGAAGAATTAACCAAAAGGCCATTCAAGCCATGATGATATATACCTGCCAGAAAGAGAAGAAGACAATCCCTTTGACGCACAAGAACTTTGCAAGAGGCTTGTGAGGTGCCAGCTCTTTAGCAAACACGTGGTAGAAAATAACCAAGGCATATAACGCCATGGAGACTGAAATGTTCAGTATAATTGAAAACGTCCAGCTGACCCAGCTGGTGTACATCCCAAGAAGCTGAAGTGCGATAATCAGAACAGAGCACACTGGCCTAAGAACAACAAATTGCCAGGTCCAGTACTTCAGAAGTTTCAGTGTCTTGTGCTCCAATCGGACAGTGCGAGGCTACCACAATAGAATGCATCAGATTATTACAAATATAGAAGAATCACAACTAAGAAACGTGTAAACTTAAAGTACAATCCTAGCTGCCAATAGCTATTGAAATTCTGATGTAGATTATGGGAGGAAGATATAAGTATTTAAGGATGAGGCAAAGCAAGGTTCTAGATACATCATAGTTTAAATATATTGGCTGATTTGGTAAACTATAATTGAAGAAACTGGAGTTCAAACACAGACAAAACAAAACATTTAAGCGCACTAGAAGATTTGGAAAGTTACAACGCAAGAAACTGGGCTTCAAATAGAAGATAAATATGTTGTAAGATAACTCACCATTAAGTACATAGTTCAATCTGTCTACAAAAACTTACATGAATGGTTACTTACTTTACTAATGGAGAAGAGCAAATGTTCTGGTAAATACTGGAACATAACTATAGTTGCACTGAAAAGGGCCAAATTCAATTATTCAAATATGCAAAAGGTTTCTTATGGATACCCCCAGGTATGAACCTAACATACCTCACCATAACACAGGCCACATTTACAAAAACTCAGTAACAAAAAAGTTCTGTACCAAGAAATAAGAAAGTTACCAGGAAAAGAGAAACAGGGAAGGAATGATGAAGCACCCTCCCTTTGATTTCATCAGGGACTATGTTTTTGCTGATGGATATATTCAAGTAGCTGTACATCAATGCCAAGAACTTAGCAATCACCTGCATAATTGGAAGGGAAATAAAAGTGTAAGTGAAATGCCAAGCCTCATACAGGTCTAAGGATGTTATTGACCGAAATAAGACTCACCAGTGCCTCATAGCATTCTTTAATAGCTTCCAGGAATGTGAAAAATGTCTCGCTTCCTTGGATATCAAGAAGACCCACAAAGGAAGTGATAGCATATAGTGGAGCCATTAGCACGATAATAAGTATAGCTTTCTGTTCCTTGGGGTTTTTCCAGTAGAAAAGGTGCTGTGACACCAATTGCACAGTGAAATGCATAGTCAGCATCACACAAGCAGCTGCCACAAGGAGAGTCAGAGTTGGTCGATCCATTTTACTTAGATCCATGCCTGGGAATGGAGAGATGAATGACATGGTGCCTGAAAAAATATAGAGAATTAGGTTCTTCATCGAAGGATAAATTTATGAAAATACAAGTCAAACTAGCGCTTCTGTAAACCAAGGACATTAATACAATATGATACTGCACAAATATTTGACTGAGCCCAGGCATAAGTACACCCTCATTTAAAATGGGCTTCGCGCACTGCCAAAATTTGTAAAAAAAAAATATATGTAGATCATGGACAACTATGTAAACACAAATATTTTTTTGTGGAAAAAGTTGATCATGCAAATAATTTGATTTTCTTGATTTTTCACAAATACAAGACAGGTTAGGCAGCGTAACACACACGGCATTTTTTACAAACTCGTGTGTATTTTTTCCTCGCAAATGTCAGGAGTTCATTACTGCCCTTTTTTAAGAGGGTATAGGCATCACGACCCAAGCCCATGACAGAGATTATCACCACCGGGATGATGGCGGGTGGATTTGGCTTATTAGGGATGGGGAGTTAGATCATAGACGAGAGAGACGAACACATAACAGGATTAGATCGATCATTTCTTGCTTATCATTTAATTGATACAACCCCCTCTTTGTATAGAGGGCAGCAGCTCCAGTGCAAGTAGCTCTATGGTGCAAGCATGCAAGCGGAGCTCTACAGCCGCATGTTACACATCCTGTGGTCGCAGAACATTTTGCACATAAGCCCCTCCACTCACCTCCAGCAATCCACGAAGGATTTACCAAAAATCCCCTGTGCGATGTTCTTCGAGACAAACAGCTCCCCGTCGACTCATCCCCTTCCATTCTGCATCTCGCGGACTCACGCTGTCGGACGGGGCTCGCTGCGAGCTCAGACGTGAACCACCGGAGCTGCCACCCCAGGAGAGGAACTCGTGTTCCACCTGCTGGAGCGCCGCTGGAGGGTTCCCAGCCATTGCGCCACCAGCTGGAGCGCCGCTTGAGGGTCCCCCACCACCACCGCCCCTGCAGGCGACCTCCTTGCAATAGCAGCCCTTGGTGTGAAGCGCCGCCTAGGTTCCCCACCACTGCTGACCCTGCTGGAAGCCCACCGCTGCCTGCCAGCCCACCAGGGTGGCTCCAAGGCTTGAATACTTTGGCATGCTCCACATGTTTGAGCATTTTGTTTTCTTTTCAATGACGGATGTAAAGTCTGACATTTGTAATGAACATGAAGTGCAGCAATTAAGGTTCTGCTGTTCATTTAGTTTGAAATAAAATTCTAGTGATATGTTTTTGAATCGCTGCATCTACTGCTGATGTAATGTGTTTGGTGGTGCTCTCAATTGTGAGACAATGACATGGCTTTTGCATCAAGTTCAACAAAGAATCATACTGCTTCCCTTGACCATCCATTTCCTTAAATGTATGAGAGGTCATGCAAGCCATCATATATGGAACATTCTGGGCAAGCAGTGTTGTAGGTTTGTACTACTGATTACACACGTCAAACTTAGGCCCTGCTCGTTTCAGAGGTCTCAGTTTGCGGCTGTGTCTAGGGATGCGTACGGAAAACGTGTGGACCATCTGATGAAACCATCAAACGGCTCACGGCAACCTGCGTCTGCGGGAATTTATCCGCAACCCGGAAACGAGCAGGCTCTTAAATTCTGTAGGTGAGAAGGCAGAGAAGATCTGCAGTTGAAAGTGACAATATCTTTAATTTAAAATTTTCATATATTTGACAGCAGTTAGTGATAGGTTTAATCTTCCACAAGATCAATTGAAAAAACAAATGCGTGAACCAATTTGGTACGTTAAACCTGACAAGGAACAGAACCTATTTATATCTTCCTCAGTGATGTTTCTGCCTAGGAAGAGGACGCAGAGGACTAGGAGGCATAAATGATCAGGACACGGCCGTCGGACGGTATAATCGTCTGAACGGTGGCAGGCGTTGGCGGTGTTTGGAACTGCAGCAAAGCAGGCAGCATTCCAGAAGGTGGCATAGTGGCAACGGCGGCGCGGCTGATTTGTGTCGAGCCCTGTGGACAACCAAAGGGTCCCCGGTCCCAAGCAGAACACATGGTGAGAATCAGTTCGGCACAAAATTTTTTTTGCCCAGATATCGCTAACCGGAGAGGAGGCATGGAGGTCTATGTGCATAAAAAGCAAGCACCATTGGATGCAGATCGCCTGGCCCAAAGTCTGCTTGCACCATTGCACCGCAGCCTTGATTGCACCAGAATCTTGCCTATATAGAGAGGTCTACTTGACTCTCAAGTAATATACCTAATCTACTACTAACAAATCATCTAATGTTATCTCTAAATAACTCTAAGGGAGGTGGCCAAAGGGCCCAACTGACTGCCCATAACAATAGGTGACCTCGAGCTCAGCCTGGATGCACTCTGCCGATCAAGTGATAAGTGAGAGTAAAGTGCCCTGGAAAACTGTACTGTATTGATGTTGATCAAGGGGGATTACAAGGTACATAAATAGGGATGGAGCCAAATCTAATACAACTATTACTAGGGCAACCCAGGACTAAGCCTGGTGCGCCATGGGTTTAGGAGCCCGTAGGCATAGGAAGGCCAGCCCATCGGGCTGGAATACTAATTGTCTAACACGACCCCGCAGTCTGATCGTCGGTGCTGTTGACGTTCAGGCTGGATCTGAATTCATTGAAAACAGAAAAAGGAAGGCCTTTGGTGAAGATGTCGGCGAACTGGAGCGAGGTTGGAACATGGAGGACTCGAACTTCACCAATGGCGACCTTGTCTTGGACGAAGTGGATATCGATCTCAACATGTTTAGTCCGCTGATGCTGCACTGGATTGGAGGCCATGTAGACAGCGCTGATGTTGTCACAGTAAACGAGTGTGGCACCCAGAGGGGGGCATGTAGCTTGAGGAGAAGTTGGCACAGCCAAGTGGCCTCAGCAACGGCATTAGCAACAGCGCGATACTCAGCTTCAGCACTTGATCTAGAGACGGCAGGCTGTTGTTTGGAGGACCAGGACACAAGGTTGGCACCCAGGAACACAGCATAGCCAGAGGTGGAGCGTCTGGTGTCTGGGCAGCCTGCCCAACCGGCGTAGGTGACCAGTTCTGTAGGAGCTGAGGGTGTCACGGTGAGCCCCATGTGAAGGGTGCCGCGTAAGTGCCTCAGAATGCGCTTGAGAGCAGCAAGATAAGGTTCCCGAGGGTCATGCATGTGAAGGCAGACTTGCTGGACAGCATATGAGATATCTGGCCTGGTAAAGGTCAGGTACTGGAGGGCGCCGGCAAGACTGCGATAATATGTGGCATCCTTCACAGGGTCACCTTCTACGGCAGAGAGCTTCGGATTGATGCCAACTGGTGTGGTGCAGGGTTTGAAATCAGCCATGCTGGCGTGGTCAAGAATGTCCAGAGCACACTGACGTTGGGACAGAAAGAGGCCACCTTGCTGTTGCTGAACATGTATTTCCAGGAAATGATGGAGACGACCAAGGTCCTTCATAGAGAATTCCTGTTGAAGGGCCTGAATGATGTGCCGCAGGAGCTCTGGAGAAGAGGCAGTGAGGACAATGTCATCCACATACAGTAGGAGGTATGCCATGTCAGAGCCTCGGTGATACACAAATAACACTTAAGGGATTCTTAAGGCCTCCACCACCACCAACCCCCCACCCTCGCTTTCTTCACAGGGTCACATACAGCTGTACCAAGCACCAGAGCTTATTGTTCAGAACCTGCTTTTGAACTGATAGATGGTTACATGGACAATCCTTAAGGGACCTTGCCCCATCCTTATGTAGCCTGGTGCCTAGTAGAATTACTAACCAGAGAACCGTCCAGGGGGCCTTAGTAAATACTGCTTGGACTCAGGATATCATAGGAAGCGCGTCTACTGTGACGCTGATGGGATATTTGCAACTCTGGGATGTCCTAGCTGATGTTGAGGTCTCACATGACTCTGAAGACTAACATGTTGGGACACTATGTCAATCTGGTGAATTTTCTACCAAATCAGCTTATTGTCGCTTTCTTCTGGGGTCTATAGAATTTGAGCCTTGGAAAGAAATTAGGAAGACATGACTGTCTCCTCACTGCAAATTCTTCTTGTGGCTAGCTGTAGCTGCTTTAAATCAATGTTGGACTGCAGAACGACTTTTCCATTGAGGGTTGAAACACCCTGATCACTGTCCTCTTTGTGACAAAGCAGATGAGAATGTGCAACCTGTTAACCTCATGCATGTTTGCTAGAGAGGTCTGGTCTCTCTCTGCACTCTCAGTTGTGGGTCTCCAGTACCTTCCTCTAAGCTCTGAGGATCATGTCTTCACTGATTGGTGCCTTGGTGGCGTCAGGCCTTGCAACATTTCCCTATACAGCGCCACAAGGATTTTAACTCCTTGCTCTCTCTAGTGGCATGGGGAACTTCAACTCCTAACACTGCAGTCTCGGCGGTGGTTTTTTTTATCACGAACATATAGGAGAGCTGCGTATCATTATATTATAAGAAGAAAAAAGGGGAAGAGCCCTTACAAACACCACCCATACACAACCTGCAGAAAGAAAAACTCTGCCATGTGCGTTCTTCAAAAACATCGTGTGTCTCCATGGTTTGCTGTGCTCCATGGTCAGTCACCGTGATCCGGTCTTCACAAGCACGTTTTGGATAGAGCTTTTTTTTTTTGCATTGACCGGTGTCAATGCTGTGTCTCAGCACCACCTTCCACCCACAATCAGATGGCCAATCCAAGGTCACAAATCATATCCTTGGCGTGTATATTTGGTGCCTCGCAGGCGATGGCCCCAAGAGCTGGCTGCACTGAAGACCATGCCATTCAAGATTTTATATTTGAGGGTGTCTTATCATCCAGGCCTCTCAAAAGTGCCAGCAGTCGATCGCCCATTATTGGACAGGCACACCGCACACATTCCTGATTGAGATCAGGGAATGTGTCCTGCAAGCACAAGATTTGAGATTTGACCAAGGTGCACTATGATGAGGTGCATTGAGATGTTCAGGATGAAGTAAGCGACTGGATTTGGCTGCGATTGCATCAACGTCAGGCAGCTTCCATTCCTGAAAAAGCTGCAGACAAGCTAGCACCACGTTTTCATGGATTCCAGATTGTGGACTGCATTGGTCCTGTGTCATATTGCCTATCTCTGCCTCCACGCTCCAAGATTCATAATGTCTTCCATTCTATGTGGCCTTCTTGAAGAAGTCTGTGGGTTCTCCACACAGTAGCACCGGCGCAACTTCCTCCTGTTAAGTATGGTTGGGCTCTTCCAATTCCAGCTAAGGTGGTGTGTAAGCGCTAGGATCAATAGAGGACAGCGGTAGCTCTCTGTTCAGCGGGTCAGTCATGCTTCTGCTAACTCTACACAGGAATCTCTTGAGGAGTTCACTCAGTTTCCTGATTTCCAGCTCGAGGACGAGCTGTTTCTCAAGGAGGGTGGAAGTGCTGTGGACACATTTGTTGGTAAAACATACCAAAGGCCAGGAAGATGGCTTCGGATTCTTCGATATAAGTTGCTTAGAGATAGAGTCATAACTAGTTGAGATTGGTTAGAGTCCTCAGTCCTGTAGCTATAATATAGGAGATTGGTTGGGGACTTGGGGTACGGCCTACGGCTGTATATAAGTACCCCAGTAGTTATGTATTAGGTTAGCAGAATCATACCTAAGAGTTCAGAGCCTCCAATGGAGGGAGAACTAGGTATGCCTGCCAGATCTGCATCCCGAGCTAGGGGCGCTGCATCTTGGTTCCAGAAAAGATACAGTTTAGATCAAATCTCCCTTCTCTGGCACTTGCTTGCCTGAAAGTTCTATATTGTTCATTTTATGTGCTTTATTTCTACTCCCTCAGTTCAACAATGTTTTCCCATGGCTTTGGAAAAAAAAAAGGTTGCCCAATGTGTCCATTGAGGTCTTGAGGATATCAAGAGAGTAGTTACTGATATGTTTCCATTCTCTACCCCTAATTAAATGCTTTGAAAGAACAGAAGTAGTTGTATCGTGTTATTTGTTAGGGGCTTAGGGCCTAGGGGAATAGCAATGGCCATTTCACTTTAATTATATGACGAGCTATGGACAAACATTGAATTGGAGGGAGTATATATATAGTTTAACTTATGTCTGGATCAGTCCCTAACAGTGGGAGTATTCCATCTTGACTGCCCCAGATCTCAGCTTCTTCTTGGGGTGGAATGAGGCCTCCACCACCACCACCACCAACCCCCCACCCTCGCTCACCCCCACCAACCCAAACGTAGAAGGATAAAAAAAAAAAAAAAAGACTGCTCGGAACACCTACTACGAGTGGTCCCCATATGGCCCTACGACTTGTCCAGCAATTTTACAGAAAGAATTTCCAAAATTCACTCGAGCAAGTAGACCGTACAGCTGTCACAATAGGAAGGCAAGAATAATTTCTGCACTAAAGACAGTGGCTGGCTTCAGCACTAACCATAGATGATGATATGAAATGAATTAACGGAATCCTGAAAACCTGAGTTAAGTTCCATTGATAATTCTGTGCCTTGGACCCCTCGACAAGCAGAATAAGGTTCCGAGCAAGAATTGAGACCCAGTGCCACATGATACATGAATCCTAGCTGCAATCCTACATCAGGCAACGCATAAATTTGTGGGGATTGCCGGATTGGCTGACGAAACAGCCATGAAGACCCAGAGGGGGCAGGCAGAGTAGTAGCTCGCAGGTGATGATGTCTTAAGCATAATACCACCACAGTCGGTCGTGTTGCCACAGTGGTTCCTGGAACTAGCTAGTCAAATGCAGACCAGATGCCGATAGATAGGGCAGCTCAGCACTAGGCAACTCAAAGCTCACGATTCCTCTCGTCGCTCGTCGGCCTCTACCATCCTCTACCATCAATCAATTAGACGCACATCTTAACACCGTGGTGCCTATGAACCCCCCATCTCAACACCGTGAGCACGGCGACGGAGGGGCCGCGCCCGCGCCGGATCAAACCCCGAGCAAGCCATCCAGATTCCATACCACGGAGGACGCCCCACCGGTACGTGGGACGGGAGACGCACCCATGGCGAGAGGAAGCGGAGGGGTTGGAGGGAAGTCGGAGAGCTCACCTGGCTGGCTGGAGCAGTGGCGCCTCCGCAGGGGTAGTTGCCTGTTGGAGTCGTCGCTGCCGCCGTCGGATGACGGGAGGAGCTCGCCTCGCGAGTCGCGACGCCGAGGGCCACTCGGTTCCTTCCGCCCGCGGCCCGCCCCGCTCGCGCCCGGTAGTATAAAACACGGGACGGGTCGACCTCGCGGCACAATCACGTGGCGACTTGGCAAGCAGCCGGGACCTCCACCATTAGTTAATCATCATCACGTGACAGGTAGTACTACTAGTAAAAAAAATTAAACATCCGCGGGTCCGCCGGGCGCCAGCGCCAGCGCCAGCGCCGACGACGCCGGCCCGTCGGTCGCGAGAAGCGAGACAGGTGCGCTGCGCAAGATCGGGCCGGAGTGAGAATCAGTGAATGCCCACCGGCCATCCATCAGCACTGGGTCCGACCCAAACCGCCCACGAGAAAACGACCGACTGCTAAGGTTTTTTTTTTCTTGGAACGTACGAATTTTATAGAATTGGCATAGAAACTTTACAGCAACCAGTACAAAAATACAGAAAAAACACAGAAACAGAAAAAAATTTCCGCGTTCCAAAAGGGGTCTAAAGAAAAAATGCTTTGTCGGCCAGGTCATGTAGGTTTCTTTTCTCTCTTCCAACGCACGGTTGCGTCTGGTCTCGGCAGATCGGTCACTCTCGTCTCTTGGGCCTCTTGGCATTCTCGGTCCTGCTGCGCCGTTGACGACGACGACGCCGCCGGCGGCGGCAAACCAGGTCGGAGTCGGACGGCCTAGACCACGCGTGGGTGTGTGACGGCCGCTACTGGTCGACCTTAGTGGGCTCACACGGATCTCAGCCTGGCTCGACGCCGTGTGGCATCGGCCCATTTGTTCGGAAACTCGCGGGCCGAAGGTAGGCCACACACCATGGGCCGAGCCCACGTCCGTCTCCAAACTCGCTACCCTCCGCGCGCCCGCGCCTCCGGCCGGCCGCACTCCGCTCCTCTCCACGGTTGGCAATGGCAACTTGGCATGCGCGCTCGGCCGTGCCGGCGGCGCCGCGCCGCCCTCACCAATCTCGCTAAAACTAGAGTGCAATGGTACGCCCCTCGCCGTCGCCACTCCCGGGGTGGGCGTGCGTGTGAGGCCGTTGGTGCCTTGTGCTTTTGTGCCGCGACGCAAGTGCTCTTGGTGTTGCCGCGGCCGCTGGCGAAGTCTGTATACCGGTCGGCACCGTCGCATCGGTGGTCTGCGTCGCCCGCTCTTATCCACTTCGTTAAGCTGTCTCCTCTGCCTGATGTATTGTTCGCTGCCACATCGCCACCGTCTGATGCACATCAAGTGTTTGGGTTTATGTCCTACCCAACAAGACCTACCCACCAAACTTGTGCGATATATACATCTGAGCCTTTTTTTTTCAAGGGATTGCCATTGCGAACGTGCCAACCAGCGTATGTGAAACTAGAATCACGGTTACAACTTACATCAATTACGGTTGCTATTCTAATTGTTACATTTAGCCATAAAATCCTTGTCAGTTCAGACAAGGGCAAAAAAAATGTAGTGTAGCACTCATGAGTTACAATTGGTATCAGGTATTTTTTATCTTTTTTATGCAATGCACTGTACCAACATTTACCACATTCTTATTTTTCAGTGCACTCTTTCCTGTCAAGAGTATTTTTTTCGGAAGCAGATTCAACTGCCGAAACTGACTTGTATCTCTACAGCCATTGCACTTGTCAACTCAGTTGTAAGTTGCAACTCCAAGGTTAGTTCGAAGTGCTTTACTTCTTTCTATTTCATCACCATGTTTTTTGTCCATCACAGTGACAAGATTATAGCAGTTTAACCTAATATTTTCTTATTTATCAAAAAAAAAAAACCTAATATTTTCTTAAGGATGAGCTCATAAAAGCTACCGTGACGTTTAACTTCACCTCAACCCATTGTTAGAGCATCAGTAGGGCCCTCCAGATTGGTGGGGAAGTAGGAGAAGAAAATAGTTGAAATTAGATACTGCATGTGATGAGGATAATTCAAAGATAAAAGGCCAAAGAGCTATTGCTATTATACAATTGCAAATGAAACATACCAGTGTGTTAGAAGATAATATAATATATTGGTGGTTTTTCATTTCAGCAGTGACCCAGTTATACGTATGCCACAGCCCACAGTGGACCCTCGGTCAACATGTTTAGATTATTGTGATGGTATGGTTAGGGTGACCTTGAGACATGTTTCTGCAGAAGCACTCTGCTGCTCTTATTTCAGATTCTGTGCACTGGCCATGCCATAAGGATATACATATCTCTTTGAGGCCTATAAGGTGCTCCATTCCAACAGACATGCAACCGTCACATTTAAGAAATGCCACACTTGTTTCTATCTCAAGGCGTCGAAGGTTGGGCATCGCTCCTGCTTCAAACATCAAAAGCTGCATGGACATTCTCTGTTGGCACTTGAACTGAAAATTGACAAGGGCTGGGAACAAAAATTCCATGCTGCCACATATCACAATCTTTTCTTTAGGGGCTTGTTGGATCTGAAATTGGAGGTGTGTGAGTGAGGGCAGCTTCCCGAGGATACCAATATCTTCTTCCATGACTTCCTTAACACGAAGCTCCAAGGAACAGAGGCCACGGAGCTCCGCAAGCCACCTAGGAACCCTGGAAAAATACCACCCTAACAGATCAAGTGTCTCCAGGCGGTGTGAAGGAGGTGCCAGTGAACTCAGCATGTCAGCACAGATTTCAGGATATCTCACCACGGATAGGCATCTCAGGTTATTGCCACCAAGTTTAGCAATGGATGAGTGCAGTGCCTCCATTGATGACCTCTCACTTGCAGCACTTGCAGTGTTCAGCAAGAATATTGGAAAGCAAGATATCTTCAGATTCCTCAGGTTCGTGAGCTCTCCTAGGCCGCGAATGTTCTCCAGTGAATTCCCCGTCAAGCTAAAGTGTTTCAGAGTGCGCAGGGACTTTGCATTACCAATCCCGTCAGGAAATCCATACCCTGATATAATGTTGAGATGCAATAAGCCTGGTAGATGAAAAACATCTGATGGAATACCACCAACAAAGCCACAACGCATTTTCAGTGTCTCCAGATGGTGTAACCCTTGTATCTCCATGGGTAGCTTCACACAACTGCTCCTTGCCACTACCTTCAAATATCTGAGTAGAACCAGCTGACCTATGCTTGTCAGGTTGATGGCTTCCTTTCCATGCCCATGCTTTCCATCGAACTCCTGGATTTCAAGGACAAGAACTCGGAGAAATTTTTACTGTGGCAAAAGATGTGCAAATGCAGGAATACAAGTAGTGTCACCAAACAAAGCAAGGGATCGAATCTGTGATTGGATTCCAATGGCCTGAATAACTAAAATTGAGCCACCCTCCACGCCATTCAGGCTGAGGGAGAGTCGACGGACCTTGCTGTTATGGAGCTCCCTCATGCCCTGGGAATTGTATACCACAGTCATAAAATTTTCTTCTGTGCACTTGCTAAGGATCAAATCGAGCATCATATCATGCACTCTACAAGACAATACCTCTCCATTATAATCAATCTTTGCAGGCTGAATCATGCTTCTGTTTACAAGCTCATTGAAGTAGCTCTTTGCCAAATCCTCTGCATCTTGCCTGCCAGAATTACTCACAAGTCCTTCTGCCACCCATTGTTGAACCAAATCAACCCTTCGAATTATGTGATCCTCTGGATATATACCTAGATACAGGAAACACGCCTTTAGGTGCTGAGGAAGATTCCTGTAGCTTAGGTTTAAAATTTGTCTCATCCCTGCCAACGAGGGGTATGTCCCAAACATGGAGCCTAATGAATTTTGTATTTTCTCCCAATCCTCCTTTTTACTTATTGGTCGACTGGCTAATAGGCTTGAAACTGTAATTATTGCAAGTGGCAGACCGCCACATTTCTTCAAAATTTCAGCTGAAACATCCTTGATTTGTGGAGGACAATCATGGCTGGGGCTGAACATTCTGCTAAACAGTAATCTTCTTGAGTCCTGGTCGTTGAGGGGTTTCAATCTGTACAAGCATTCCTGGTGAGTGCAACAGGCCCTGGCAACACTCTCTATCCGTGTGGTTACAATAAATCTGCTTCTAAGATTATTTTCTGGAAAAGCACATTTGATAGTATCCCATGATATTGTATCCCACAAATCATCAATTACTACTAAGTACCTGTGAAATTATGTTGAACAGGTCGTGCGGATTAGTATAGTTGCAGTTATGTAGATGAAAGCATACTTAACTCTTTGGTCGATTCATAAGATAAGATTTAAGGGAATACTATTGGATTTGAACCAACTTTATGAATATTAGGAATATGACTAGGACTACGCAATAAAAGAAAATGAATGTATGCTTAGGGGACAATTGGTAGCGAGGAAAAACTTCTTATGCTTGCTTGTCGAGAAACAGCTACAAATATATCTTTCTTGTGTGCCTATGAAGAGTTAAAGATGAATTATTTCATTTGTCCCACATATTTTTTTTGGAACCTAACTTGTTCAATCTGAACTGGCACCACACACTCAATATATCATCCGTGCTGTTAAAGACAGAATAAGTACCTCTTGTGCTCTAGATATTCTCTAACATCATCGATGAGGTCTTTCGCCCCACAAGAGTAAGAAGACTCCTGCTGGCCAAGTTTCAGTCTTATGCTGTTGAGAAGCCTTATCATATCAGGTCTTTGGGAAACTGAAACAAACGCATGGCAGTCAAATTGCCCCTTAACCCTACGATAAACCTCATTTGCAAGTGTTGTCTTCCCTAAACCTCCAAATCCTACTATAGCCACCCCTTTCAGGTGTTTCTTTTCATCCAGTACCAACCTGACGAGCTCACCAGTTGGACCACCGACACCCACTAGATTGGTTGCCTCCTTGTAGAACGCCGGCAATCGAAGATCAATAGCCGTATAAGAGTTATAGATACAACTATCAACTTTGTACCTCTTACGCCTTTCATTGATCTCTTGTAGGCGAGTCTTGAGCTCTTTGATCTGCTTGGCGGCCTCAAGACGGGCTCTTAAAGCACCGATGAAGTGAGAAATCCTCTCTACAAACCCGGCCTTGGCGTCGGTGATGGCAACCCGGAGAGCAAACTCATCAATACAATCCTCGATGTCATAGCTCAGCTCCCTGACTTGGTTGCTCCAGCCCTTCACCTGTGGATCAAGCTCGTCTTCATCATCCAGCTTCTTGAGGAGCGCGTTTATGATGCAGAGCTCGTCTCGGAGAAATTCGGTATCGCTTGACAAGTCTATGAGGTTGCTCAACTTGTCCTCCATCAGCTGTGCGAGCTTTGCGAGAACGGCCTCCATCACTTACTCCCCTTTGATGCACCCAGCTACTGTGACGCAAATTGGTAGGTCCTGCGTGAGTCGAGTAGTGTTTGGAGTGTATGTATGGAAAGTTCAGGAAAACAGTACACTTCTGCTTCTGAAGTTAACCCTATCTCCTTGGTTTTCTGATACTTGACCCTGGATGTCACGCGTACCATTCTTTTTCTGCTCTCCTTTTTCCACTCCGTTTAGTTTGAACTCGGACTGTAGTGGCTCTGTCAACAACTAAGTGCCCCCACTCGCACGTCGTGATTGACTGCCAAGCACAGTTTTCTGCCGTTATTCGCACGCTATTATTAATAGACTGACAAGTTGATGCTACCATCATCGTGTGGAAATGTCGCAGCCAATTTATTCCGTCAGATGCTGTACTACAGCACAGGTACTCTCGATCCGCTCTTTCAAACCAGGACGACCAGAGCATGACGTCTTCCTTGCAATGCAGCACAGGTACTCTCGATCCGCTCTTTCAAACCAGGACGACCAGAGCATGACGGTCTTCCTTGCACTGGTTTAGTCCTTGTTCGGTTTAGTCTATGAGGAGTTGAAGGAGATTAAATCTCCCTCTATTCAATCTCTATCTATCCGAACAAAGCGTTAGTAGGACCACTACCCCCTGAAGATGAACTGGTTAGCTTCCATAGCCACCAACAACACGTATTGAGGAGAATCTTTAATATGTATGGAATCTGGATTAAGTTTTTTTTAATCTAAACGAACCTTAATATAGAAGTTCACGATTCTCCTATGGAAATGTAATCTAAATAAACCTTATAATGTTGAAATATAAGACCATCTCCAATGGCTTGCAAGTCTTGTCTATCCACTGTTTCTCCACTATTTCAACTACTTTTCTTTCTGTAGCGCTACGGGGTATAGACAATCTTTTTAGACAGCCCATTGGGGATAGCCTAACAGGCCTAAAGCTCCTTATCCCTGGATTCCTGTCCGGTATTCTAAAGTAGAATATTTTTAGAACACAAATAATTCAGTATTCTAAACTTAGGATATTTTTATAAATCCATAATATTATTCTTACCAAAATATTATCTTCGCCAGACGCATTCTAATGAAAAAACAACTTCACCAGCCGCTACTTCACGGTTGAGGCGTGAAGATGACCTCAAAGCTTGAAATCATATCCTATATATCAGAAAATTGCCTTCTCAAGGCCGGGGCTGTGTTGTTTGCTGTTGTGGTATAGGAGTAGTACTATAACGCAGTAGTAGTACACGAACGGACCCTAGTATCAATCAAGGATTGCTGCTTTGCTTCATCGCATCGCATCGCACTCATCAGTGGCGCCTGATACGACACGGTTGGTGACCTGGCGCCGACACGTCTACACAAGATGCACGCGCGCAAATGCGCCGGCAAGCTAGCCGCGCGGGCGCGTGCCGTGCCGGCAGATTCGCTAGCTTGTCCATTCCGAGGCTAGCTGACGCGGTGGAGAAAGGGAGAAGAGAACGGCGGCGGCGATCGGCCAGCGCAGCGAGAGACGACGGCGATGCCGCGCGTGGAAACAAATTAAGACGGCAGAGGCCCAGGCAGGCAGGCAGGCCAAGTCAAGGCTCCACCGGGTTTATACTGTGCCTACATTCACACGTGTTAGTAGCCTAGTAGTAGCAGACTAGCAGCAGCACGGTAGGAGCAGAGCATCAGCTTCCGGCTGGGTCACTTTGAGAATTTGAGATTGAGAGGGAGAAGAAGCAGTGACTTCCTATCTATCAAGCGGAAAGCGAAGTAAAAAGCACATGAGGTCTAATAGCATCTTTCTTTTCAACTTCAGTTATCTCAACAATTGTAAATATTCAATTCAACTTTTCATTTAACCGATTTCAA
Source organism: Paspalum notatum (assembly GCA_022530915.1). NCBI lineage: Eukaryota > Viridiplantae > Streptophyta > Magnoliopsida > Poales > Poaceae > Paspalum > Paspalum notatum. The sequence continues at coordinate 45,965,402 of CM039685.1, forward strand.
CTTTTTACAAATACTAATTCAGCGATTTATATGTAAAATATTGAATCAATGTAGGTGAAAAATGTTGAATCAATGTACGTAGAATGTTGAATCGGTATAATTGAAATGTTAAATCCATATAGATAGGATGTTGAACTAGTGAATCCTGGCAGCAGTCCGGCGGCGGCGCCGCCACCCCCGGCCCCCGGCGGCGGCAGAGGCATGCGGCAACGCGGTGGCGGCACGGGCGATGGGGCGTAGGTGCATGCGGCGGTGGCGGCGGCGCAAGGCGCGCACGCGGCGGCGGCCGGTCGCGGGTCGCGATCGGGCTACGGAGGCAGCGCTGGGAGGCTGGGCGGAGGAGGGAGGAGAGAGGCAGAGGATGGATGGTGGAGATAACGTGCACGAATCTCAAACAGTAGATGATGGATAGACTTTTGTCCTACCGGAAGATAGGAAATTCGGAAGAAGCACATGCAGTCGTCGGGTTGGGTCGGCATTTCCGATTTGGGCCGAAACCACGCCCTGCGGTCACAACCCTAGGGAACACGAGGCTGTTTTTTTTTTCTTATAAACAAAGTTTTATTTAATTTCAAGCTAATACATCGAGCTGATTGAACAGTACGTCTTGAAAAACACTTCAAACCTTTATATAGTCGTCGGATGTACATAGGCTAATACTCCCTCTGGTTTTAAATATAAGTCGCGGTTGACTTTTTTTTAAAACTTTGACCATTCGTCTTATTCAAAAAAATTTACAAGTTATCATTTATTTTGTTGTGATTTGGTTTATTACCAAGTTTAGTTTGAGCATGATTTGTAATTTTATGTATTTGAATAAATTTTTTGAATAAGACGAATGGTCAAAATTTTGAAAAAAAATCAACCGCGACTTATATTTAAAACCGGACGGGTATAAAAGAACATTAAAATGGCTTGACATATTAATGTCAATCGATTTGAAATAATGACAAACGACCTTTGCACAAGGGGATGTACACGGCCTGAAACTTGATGTGACCTAAATGATCGACTGCACAACACGAGTCAAACGACAGCCATACAATGAATGGTTAACAAAGATGACAATAATGTAGGGGAAATCCCTCCAATTTGCTTCAAAAAAAAAGATAAGATTTTTTTACTCCTCTGAATTTTGTTTTACCAAGTTATCCTTCGTCAAAACTACTCCTCGTCATAAATACCCTAAAAAGTTTTAATTCTTGGCGATGTAGTTTTAACCTCCACTGTCTCTCATTTAAGTTAGGGATGGCGCTATGAATCAGAGCCAAACAATGAGATTTCATAGAGAACATGCCATTTGGTAAAGGTTCCATCAAAACTCATCCTGATCTTAGGCTCTTGGCTCAACGTAATCTTGTTTCCAAATTCCAATGAGATCCCTTCGCTATGAAAGATTAAGCGATGATGTACTAAAAACTCTGCCACCGTTATTTGTCTATGTCGTGTAATGTTGTACAAACAAGAGAGTATTGCTGTCTAAGACATTTGTTTTCCTAAAAGCGATTTTCTGCGCCATCTCTAACTGTAAAGGTGCCAAATTGAAAGGATTCATTTTTAAACTTCATTTGGCTTGCCCAGAAATACGAATATACACATTCTTCTACATGATTTATAAGAAGTTTGAAGAGCCACCTGCTAATCAAGACCGTAGTTTTAATATCTAGATCATAGATCCCCAACCCCATTTGACAGGAGTATACTGCGTTCCCTCCGTTACTGAGAATTTCTGAACACTTGCCACCTAAGTTGGACCAAAATATCTTCACTTCACATATTTACAGTACTCGGCGCTACTCAAAAACAAGCAGCAGCAAGTATATACAGTATGTGCTTCGTGTTTAAAACAGCATTATCTCCTACAGATCATGTCCGAGATGACGAAAGTGATGTTCGCCTTCAACAGTGGCAGAGTTGTATTCAATACCATCATATATACGTCCTTTTTTTAAAAAAAAATCTATCTATAATAAAGAAAACTGTTCTGAGGCGGACGTGTTGCGAAATGCATGCCAGCTCTGCAAGTACTGTTGGGCACACATCAGCGTCGTCTCGAGCTGTTCTGTGGCTCAAACTGTACTTGGATTCGTGTATAAAATCTGCAGATTGTACTACATATTTGGGTGAAGTTTGGCAAACAAAAAAAAAGAATATGAAATATTCATATAACCATGTCTCCATCACACGGAAAAGCATAATCATTGGAAGTTGGCTAAAGATTATTAGAAATCAGCTAAGAGATGGGTAGAGAATCCAAGGTGACAAGGAATGGATGACAAAAGCCCCAATTTTCAGCAGGTCCTGTCTGATTGTCGGAGAACGATGGGAGAATCTGCATAGTATTTGTGTATGTCTGTAAGCATAATAGGTGCGGCATTTTTCGATGAAATAAACATGCTGATTGAGAGCTTGGAGTTTTCTGAAACATTTATTGATGCTGCAATGTGGAGAACCCAAATGCAGAAACAACCACAATACCTCAACGAGCAAGGGGAAGGAACGTTGCAAATCGATCGAACAGTTAATTAACAGTGCCACCACTGTTAATGACGATCTAATTAACAGTGGTGCTCTGTTGATGGATTGTGGACGGCAACATGACAAGATAATTAGCAGTGAACATATCTACAGCTGGTGGTAGTATTGTTCAGAATCTTGACACTTCAGAGAAGATCAATATAATGCCCGTAATTCCCGATGTAATTTCGCTGTCTGATTACAGCTTCACGTAGATTTGATCTGTTGAAATGATAGGTCGCATTAATTCTGTTCTCCAATTCTGAACGTGAAACCATACATCCAAGCATGTATGTGACTACTACTGCTGCTACTATGCAATTCGAATCTGACTATCTTTATATAATGGATACGTAGGTAGGTAGGTAATCTATACCAATACCAAGATGCTTCATTCACAGAGAATAATTTGATGTGTTAGTTGGTTTCATTAGCTGATTGGTTCGATTATCCTCAGAAACAAAGAAAAGCAAGTGACCCCGTGCCCACATTATTATTGACACAATATAGGTTATCCATTTTACGCAACAACGACTTTTGGCACAAGGGAGCTACTACTATATGTCAGCAGATTTATTTGGCAATTTCGTGAAGCGTGTTGATCATGCTCTCAACCTCTATGGAGCATACGACAAAATGCCATATCTATCTGAGGTGAAATTTTATTCGATTGCCCTGTGATGTATAATCCTGATATGCCGCATGAAATTAAGGGGATGCCTGTACATTTTTGAAACCATGAACTTTTAAAGTGCTGTTAATTCGGCGTATGACAAGCTCAGAATTTAAAGATGGTGATAAAGGTGAAATGTAAGGACAAAAGTTAAAAAGGGAAGCATCCTGTGAGCTGGCCGGTCCTAACTTGACAGCAGAGCTTCACCGTTTATATTGACCTTTAAGGTGCCCTTGCCCATCTTTTTTCACTCAATTCAATCACTTACCATCAGAAGGCTGGAGAACCGAATTTGAGATCTTTTAGTTCTACCTTTCTCTCTTGTCATTTGTTTAAATTTTATTTTGCTTTTTAGTAAATAACAAAATGGCTGAAAATGTAAGCTAAAAAGACAAGTTCGGCATCAATGCCAAAAAACCGGTAAGGCCAATTTGGATGGAAGATTAGTTCCATTGCGTTGGGCCACATGATAGAATCCATTAAAAGTACAGTACATGGATCAAGCCTATACAAAACCTCAAAATCGCTGACGGTGCCAATGGATTATCGATGGTTGGCAGCCGATACATGTCAAGACTTCGTCGTGGATTAGCTAGGATGATTAGAGGGAAGATCAGAAATAAAGATGTGTCGATCAACCAATACATGCCTGATTGTCTCCTTACTTATTACAAAAGAAAAGACGAGGAAGATGACGGGCGGGTTTGATTGACTGTGATCTTACAATTTTTGACGACACACAATTTCTTCCTCCCAAATTAGATTTCTCCTCCTGCAACCTGGATGCATGCAAAGCCGGCACTTTCAGAGGCAGAGCCCCACAGCCATAAGAGATGCCAACCTGACGGCTGCGACGTCAGCATTCATCAGTTTTATTTCTCTCTATATATATGTCATATATTGCCACACTAATTTCCCAAAGCATCTTTTCAGTTTTGGAGGTGTCTTGAGATGTAAAAAAATAAAAATGCAATTTTTGTTTCTCTGCTTGGTAGTATGACAACGACTACACGTCGACAGCACCAATCATCTTGCTTGTAGAAGACAACGGGAGGAATGCTGCTCGTGTGGTGGCTTGCATATTTTTGCCCAGCTTTCCGCACTGCAGAGGAGTGGAGACGGCGTGTCGCCCTCTGTCGTCTCTCTCTCTAGCAAACAGCCTACACTTGCCCATCGTTAGCGTAGCCATCCTTCTCCTTCATGACTCACCTGTTCGCAGTGATGGTAGCGTCCAAAGTTGATGACCGGATGATTAGATTATTCATGTATGTACTCATGAGGCATTGTTGTAGCTAGTAACAGCATGTTTATTTTCGGATTATTTCACGGTACAAGTGGGAAGGTCACGAAATCTTAGAAATGCTACTAATACCATGAGATGTGACTACACATACCTACCAGATGCTAATTAAAGGGATACTACTAATGTTAGCTACAAATTTAGATGATTATTTCATATCATTTTTCATGTGGTAATTTAGACATAGATTTAGTAGTTACTTTATGTATGTTATATATTTTCATACCAGAAGAGATGAATGCATACTTATTCAGAAAACAGAATACTTATTCGCATCTTTTGCAGCATTAAAGTGGGGCGGCTAAAAAGCTAAATAGTTGGGGGGAGAAAACATATTACACACTGTTGAATCTTGTTTTTTTTTCCTCCCATGGGCTTAAATGATATTAAAGAAACTAATAACTCGCCATAGGACTAAAATATGTGCCCATCCCTGTCGATGTAGGTACATAATGCATCAAACAAAACAACTTTTGAATATTATTTTCTTCTCTAAAATATCCCCAGCGATCTTTATGTAGGAGTACGTTTGGTTTGGTCTGCACACCGTATGGAACACCTCTCTTTTTTTTTTCCCTCCACATTGGCCATCAGCCAGCACATAGGACCCGCGTCGTGTACGTCCGTCGGCGTCGCAGCGAGCACGAAAGCCTCCATTTCTGTAGCGTCCATCATCCAAGCTGGGTATGTAGCTTCCTCTCCCCGTCGGATCTGCGTCGGTCGGTCGGTCTGTCTGTCTGTCTGCCCGGACCCTATGCTTGACGGGCGGTTTTAAAGGGCCCCCGTGCGTGCCGTGTAACCGTGCGATAAAGAATCCCGGACCTGGCCGGGAGCAGCAGCAGCGGAGGCATGCCCCCTTGCGCTTGCGGCACAGGGGTCGCGCGCCGCGGAGCCGGGAGGCGGTGACCAAAGGCGAAACAAACAAGCACAAGGCGGCCGCGCGGGTCTTGGGGCCGCCCGGTTCCCAGGTCTTGTTGGGAGCGGCGCGGCGCGGGGCCATCATCGCCTTCGCGTGGGTACGGTTCTTGGCTTGCCTTGCCTTCGTCCTCCTCTCGCGGCCGGGTAGACTGAGGTGATCGATCTTCCTTCCAGACCGTTTTCCATGGAGGAGCTCTGCTCGCCGCTCTCTTCGGTTTCGGTTTCTTGGATTGGGATTGGGTTTGCTTCAGATTCTGCTCTGTCCCTTCTTTCCTCGGCGGCGGTGTACAGTACTGTGGTCGCTGAACCGTGTGGTTTTGGTTTCTTGCCTTTCTTGGTTATTTTGGCCTGTTTCTCTTGGTTCTGGTTATTCTGCGGGTGCGATTTCGGTTCCCATCGATGGGCACTGGTGAATTAGTCTAGGCGAACACGATTTACCGACAGTTATCGAATTGGGGCGGTTTAAGTTGGAGGATGAATTGATAGGAGCTTTTTTTTTCTCTCTCGAGCAGAATCGATAGGTGGTAGGAGCATAACAATCTGATCGCGTGGATACTGATCGTTGAACATGTGGATTGAACCTTTGTGCCTTTTGGCTCGCAGTGCGATCGTCAGCTCTTCCGGACGGAGGTCACTGGAAAGGAAGGAGAGCAGGAAGGGCACGGAAGGATCGGCATTGGGTCGCGTAGGCGCCTCCAGGGATGGATCGCCGTAGCTGGCTTTGGCGGCGCAAGTCGACGGACAAGAGCCCCGCCGAGACCGAGACTTCGGCATCCTCAGCATCCGAGAGGCTCACCGATGAACAGGTGCGCAAGTTTCTCCTAGCCTTTCTCCTGGCCCTATCCAGCCTCACACAACTGATTTGTGAAAAAAAAAGTAGCAGATTTGATACTATGAGCTATGCAGAAACGTTCAAAGTTCATCTGCCCATGCTCTGAATTCTGCGTTTCTACAATGCCATACTCAACTTTACAAGGAAACGCAATGAAATCCATTTATCCGTGCTTCCGGCGCGCCTTGTCAAATGCTGACGAGTTCTAGGAGAAGGGAGGTGTAAATCAGACAACAGTGGCAGTCTTCACATTGAAAAATCATAATAATAATCCCTGGTGTAGGAGTGAGCCACAAGCAAGCAAGCACTGCTGGGCGTTCATTTGACTTTCCGGGTCCTGCAATCCTTCAGTTAACAGGTCACGTAGCATGTGCAGTGCATGTGAGGTTTCATCCGCTGCCACACCCTGTTGGGCCTCTCAAGCCTGGTAATCTATCACCAAGTTGCCATACAAACTCTCCAAAACACCAAAACCATGATAGGCGTTAGATCGACCAGGATTTCCGATGATGGGTCAGCTATCACAGACAAATTCCCTACTGTTTCAGCTGCTCCTGACCCTAAATTCTGATGCTGTGAGCTATAGGGACCTGGCACCTTCAGATGTTTCTGCGATTCTGTATAAGCTTAACGTCTTGCCTGCCGAAAACAGGATAATCACGCGAAATACGGCGTTTGTAGTAGACCTCCAAACAGCAAATCAATCATTTTTGGCAAAGGTGCACACACCATACTCATCATCTATGCGCCCACATGGCGTCAAGGGCCAGCAAGATTCAGTTTTTTGTCCTCAGTCTTTCCTTCTGCATTGATGTGCTGAGCAGCATAGCAACAATGCTGACCACATATCCCTGTTCATGATCATGTGAGAAGTAGGACACTGATTGGATTGTGGAGGTAGACACTAGAGACCAGGGCCGAGGCTGTCCTGCTGGTTTCCATACCAGTAGTCCAGTACCAGGGAGGCACGCCCTGCCCCTACCTGACCTGACTACTGCTACTGCCGGCCCTGCCCATGGACAATGGGGATGTGGGTGTTGGTTGGGACTAGCTTTTATCTGACAACATCATGGCTGCGCTTAGCATGATGCATCTGTTGGTTGGTTGGCCGTTCGGCCGTTCCATGTGCTGCACTGCGTGTCTGTGGCACAGCCTTTGGCCCAGCCCGAATGGCTCATGCTGTTGCTGCTGGGGGCTGGCCAAGTGCAATCAAAGATGCCTCTCTCTATCCCTTTCTTCCAACTATGGTCCTGCCCTGGGCTGTGCATGAGTACCAGGCGCCATTGCTCCTGATCTTTGACCGGAGGCGCCGGCCTTCCCCCCATGGTAATGTCGTCAGTCCGATTTTTCAGCACTCAGGCCAAGTACTGCGTGTCCTGCGGTTTAGATGTTACTCCGTCAGTAATTGGTAGTGCTGTGCTGCAAGCTGTGACTGATAAGCCTTTAGGCTGTAGGCTAACATGGTCAAGCAAAAGTACTATTGCCGTGCATTCCGATGTGAGAGTGCGTGGTGCCTTGATAGCAATATACTTTCCTGATGCATCTGGTGGAGGATCCTCAATTCCTCATTGCATTACTGACACTTTCAAATCTTCAGCCATCCCACCGTTGTCTAATACGGCTCGAAGCATCATCGTATTTCAAATCTTAAAAACAAATATATATATAGTAGTGACTTACGAAGTCTAAGATCGATTGTATTCATTTTCCTAGTTGCTGTAAAATACAAGTTATTCTGAAGGATGTTTGATCGTTTGGGGGTCTTGATCAGGATACTACCAAGAGCTCTCCGAAATCGACTCAGTCGCCGGAGGTCACATCAAAGGGGTTAGAGGACGACAACAATGTCAAGGTGAAGGTGTTGAGTGAGAGGCTGTCATCTGTAGTTCTGGATATCCGTGCCAAGGATGATCTCGTGAAGCAGCATTCCAAGGTTGCAGAGGAAGCGGTTCTAGGTACGGATGTACGGTCTCATACAGCAGTGTATGAGATACTTGCAGTTTCTGAACATAAAGTTGATACAGGAGTGAATCAGATATGTGCAGTTTCTGAACATAAAGTTCAGACTGATCTTTAACTGTATTCCTTTGTGCTAGGATGGGAGAAGGCCGAGAAGGAGATTGCGACGCTGAAGACACAGCTGAAAGCTGCAACGGCCAATAACTCTGCCCTGGAGGACCGGATCGTCCACCTCGACGGCGCCCTCAAGGAGTGTGTCCGGCAGCTCCGGCGAGCCAAGGAAGAGCAAGACCAGACGGTGCAGGACGCGCTGGCGCAGCAAGCACGTCAATGGGAGTCCCATAAGACAGACCTCGAGCTGCGCATCGTCGAGCTCACGGCGAGGCTGGAGGCCAAGTCAGAGCGCTCGGTGGCCACCGATGGCGACACGGGTTCCAGGTTAGCCGCCCTGGAGAAGGAGAACTCGGCACTGAAGGTGCAGCTTCTCTCCAAGACGGAGGAGCTTGAGCTCCGGACCATCGAGAAGGAGCTGAACCGCCGGGCCGCGGAGACGGCGAGCAAGCAGCAGCTGGAGGGCATCAAGAAGGTGGCCAAGCTCCAAGCCGAGTGCAGGAGGCTGCAGGCCGCGGCGCGGAGGCCCTCCGTGAACGCTGAGCTCAGGCGTTCACCGAGCTCGGCCTGCGCCGAGTCGGTGACGGACTGCCAGTCGGTGTCGGACTGCTCCGACTCATGGACCTCGGCCCTCATCACCGAGCTCGACCAGTTCAAGAACGACAAGAGCGGCGTGAGCACCAGGACCGCGAGCCTGGCAGCCGCGGACATCGGCGTCATGGACGACTTCCTCGAGATGGAGAGGCTCGCCTCCGCGGATGACTCGTCGAAAGGCGACGCCGTCGAGGACCCTAGCGGGCAGCTGGCGAAGCTAGAGGAGAAGGTCAAGAAGCTGGCAGCCGAGAAGGCCGAGAGGGAGAAGGCACTGCACGAGGCTCAGCGCGAGCTGAGGACCTCCCGCCATCGCGTAATGGTGGCCGAGGAGAAATCAGCTGAGCTACAGAGGCAGCTGAACCTTGCCAGTGGCGAGAAACACGCCATGAAGGGCGAGAAGGAAACCGTGGAGGTGAAGAGAAGGGAGCTTGAGGGTAAGCTTGAGCTCGCCCGCGCCGAGATCGCGGGCTTGCTGGACAAGGGGCGCATCCTGGAGGAACGGCTCGAGTCCGAGAAGGCGCTGACGCTGGAGCTCGCAGCCAAGTACCAGGACATGGAGGCACTGGGAGCAGAGAAAAGGGAGTTGAGCGCTCAGCTGGAGGCATCACGGTCCGAAGCCAAGAAGTTGAGTGAAAAGATCACCATACTGGAAAGGAAACTGGAGGTGGAGAAGGCCCTGTCCATTCGGCTCGCGACGAAATGCCATGGCATTGATGCTCTGGAAGCAAAGAAGAAGGGCGTTGAGCTCGAGCTGGAGTCGGCACGCGAGGAAATTGCCTCGCTGCAAAAGAAGGCGAGTAGCTTGGAACTGCAAGTGGAGGAAGAGAAGGCGTCGTCTGCTGAACTCTCAATGCGGTGCGAAGAAATGGTGGCATTGGGTAAGCACAGAGACGAGCTTCGATCCCAGCTAGAGTTTGCCAATTCACAGACAGTCGAGCTGAACGAGAAGGTTAAGATGCTCGAGGATTTAATCGAGAAACAGAGGCCATTGGCACTGGAATTGGAGTCTCAGCTTCAGTCGAGACACGCTGAAATCAGTAGCTTGAAGGAGGATGTAAGCCTGTTGGAAAAGAAGCTGGAGAGTCAGAAGAACCTGTCATCAGCTTACATATCTGCATTGGGTGCCTCTGAAACTGAGAAGAAGGAATTGGCTAGTCGATTTGAACTCAAAGAGAGAGAGGCTGAGGAATTACTCTGTAAGATGAGTTTGCTGGAGCAACAGAAACAAAAGGAGAGGGAACAATTTTCGGAATTCGTGGCAAAATATCAGAAGGTGGAGGAACTATTGCCGAGTAGAGCTCTCGGTCACCAACTAGTGAAGCCTGTGGCAATCAAGAATCTTCAGACCAGAAAAGTAAGTTCTAAAGATAAAATGTGCACTTGATTGCCTTTCACTTATATCATAGTATGTTGCTGTAAATACTAGTAAATAACAATAGTTTCTGGATTTTCAAGTGCTGTTGTTATTAATTTAGGATCAAACTTTTTTGCAGGAGAAAGAGCTAGCGAAGGCTGCAGGAAAACTGGCAGACTGCCAGAAGACGATAGCTTCACTGAGCAGCCAGCTGAAATCCTTGTCCGATTTCGATGAATACCTCCCTGGAACCGAGACCGGTGGCACTGCCTCAGACGACGCCTGGGACGACAGTGATCTGAAGCTGCTCCATCCAGCAAGTTATCCCACGCAAATTGGTTGCTTGGCAGTCACATGATCAAGATCCACATGGCAAGTAGATAGCGAAACTGTTTTTGTTTGGCTTTTGCCGCATGATTGCTGTGTGATGAGATTGCCATGATCTTCCCCACATGTCATAATAGAGTTAAGTTAATAGTCCATAGGTGAGGAAATGTTCATATGGAATTCTGTTTATAGAGCTGGTGATGAAGGCCTCAAAAGGAACTTATATTGAAGATTATCTTTGATCTCCCTGTCCCTCGGAAATGCCTTTTACTCAACATGTGTCCCATCTTGATTGTTCCACTGACTGTTGCTACCTGCTGAGTGGATCGTGTCGTGAATGAAATTTGTATATATCTGAAACATCCTCACTGTCAGGATTCCAGACGCACGCATTGGCGCCGTTCATACACGGACCGGCGTTGCCCAAACCAAACCTCCTCGCCTAGATAAGGCTGTCTATAGCCCTGAGTAGTTTGAACCGTGAATAGACAATTCTTTTACTCTATATAGGTTGGAGATGGTTAAGCCTACCTCCAACGGAGCGTCTATATAGGATGTTTACAGCACTGTCTAATATTATAGTGCTATGAAATAGTGCTGTTTGACATTGCAGCACTATGAAATAGTGATAGGTAATCTTTTTGAGCATTCGGTTGGAGACGGTACAAGGAGCTTTTTCCTAGTACGAAGAGAACCGGTTGGGTTTCTGATGAAATGCCCCAGCGAAGCGAATCCGATGTGAACATGTGAAAGAACTGCGGATCTTAAAAAAAGAACTGCGGCCACGCGCCCCTCCATGCACGTATCCGAAGACGTCTTGTTTGAACAAACAGATTTTCCTCCTGATATGTATGGATTGAACGGGAGGAAAAAATCAACTGGAATTTATTCATCCGCTCCGCTGGGATGAACGCAGGCAGTTTAAGGAGCGGCATCCAATTATTATCTAGTGTAGCAACTCTTGGAATAGAGTGGATTGGGCTAGATCTAAAATACACGATAGATCAAAATCCCCATCAATCTCTCCAATCCACTTCAACACCCCTCAATAAGAGTTGTCAAACTAGGCCTCATTCAGAGACTTGCTTCAATTTCAAATTTCTATATCTAAATTTCAGTGACGGGTACGACACAATTCCTTCTTTTTTTGTCCACTTCATATTGCTCATTAAAATCTAAAAATGGAAGGTGAAATTCCCTCGCAGAGGCTCAACTGAGATACAGCTACGTCTCAATTAAACAAAACAAAAAAAGTGGAATCCTACAAAATCGAGTAGAAGGCAGGTAAAGAGGCAAACGTTACTTGCCCTAGGCGATTTGCTGTTTCTTGCTCTTCTTCTTCAGGCATTTACTGCTTTCTCCAGATTTTCTTCTCTTGGGACTGCATATCTCACCATCGCTATCTCGCTCCTCGTCTTCTTCAATTGTTCTGCTCTTCTTTTTCTTCCTTTCTTTTCTGGCATACATTTCACCATCGCTGTCATTATGGTCGACCACCCCAACTTCTGTTTGATCCTCATTAATTGCTTTACTCTTCTTTTTCTTCTTTCCATTTCGGACTTCAGCCTCAGCCGCATCCCCATCCTCTGCAATTGTCTTGCTCTTCTTTTTCTTCTTTTCTTTTCCTGCAGCCCCATCCTCATCCTCTGCAATTATCTTACTCTTCTTTTTCTTCTTTTCTTTTCGGACTTCAGCCTCAGCCTCAGCCTCTTCAATTATCTTATTCATTTTCTTCTTTTCTTTTCGGACATCAACCTCAGCCTCCATTGAAGACTCCAGTTCCTTGGAACCCGTCTCGCCAGGCTCTAGAGCAATACCAGTGTTAGCAAATTAGCATTGGACTGCCCAGATGCCCTCAAAGGAAATGTAATTTGGTGAGTAATGGCGCTTCAGGCTTATAGGTGAAAGGTTCTAACGATAAAAAGGTGTTGCTCTCTTAACCATTCAAGATATGTGGTTGTGGTTGTTAACATTCTGTATTGTTAATGTTCAAAACATTGCTTAGTGTTAAATTTCCTCAAAACAAAGAAGTCGCATTTGAAACAACAAATATGAAACAATTAGCAAGCAGAGACAACAGTTGACAACTGATAATTACCTTCAATAGAAAAATATGCATCAAGAACCACAGCTGTAAGATGCTGCTTTAGAAAGACCTGCACAGGGGGAAAAAAGTAAGACATTAATCATGGAGATGCATAGGAAGTTAGGAACAAGTCATTACGTTAAAAATTTAAAACATTATATTATCAACTCAGGGACCTAGTTACTTCATTTTTTGTCAAACAAAAAGAAGGCCAAAATCAGTTCGCAACGCAGTAAAGCAAAATTTAACTCCAAGATGAGCTTGAGTGTTATGTCAGCACTCAGCAGTTCTTAAGCTTACCGCAGAAAGCAACTGCCTCGTGTTTGTGTCCCAGATGCGCAAGTAGCTATCCAGACCTACAAATGATGAACAGTCTCCTGAGTTATCAAGAATTCTGAAACTTGATGTTTCAATTGTATCCGAAACTTAAGTGCCAAGTGAAAAAGGATCTCAATGGAAATAAACCAGCCTCTCTGGGGTAGCCTCACCGCAAGATGCTATCAAAGGTAGCTCTGGATGCCTAACGATCGATCTAATACTTCCACTGCATTTGCCAATATAGCATCCCAACAATTTTCCTGAAAAAAGGGGTAAAAATTGATTTTGCAAATTTAGAAAATTTTAGAAACAGATAAACAAGAAATAGTACTGATATCCTGAAAAAGGAGTGTAAACGTTGATTTTGCAAATTTAGAAAATTTAGAAACAAATAAGAAAGAAATAGTAGTGATTAAAGCTATCATATAGCAGCTCACTTCTGCTACTGCGCAGTGCCGTGGCTATGGCTGCAGCAGCCAGAAGCTAGAGGTACAACAGATGAAGCTGCTGGCTGGCTGCACAGCATTGCCCAGTAGCACTTACGAACACACCCAAACAAGAGGATATCTTTTAAAAGTATCTATGCATGTACCCTCCACAATTGGGCAGTAGAAGCTGAGATGGCATGCATGCAAAATCCTTAAATGGCAAGAAATGATTACCATCCACCCATAAATTAAGGAGAAGTTAAGACTTAAGAGGCTAATTAAGTGCAAGTTTGTTACTTGACCATCTCTTAGTTCCAAAGTGTTATATTATGGGACAAAATTTGAATGCTACATTCCCTCATATTCTAGAATGGAGGGAGTAGCAGCTTTAACATACCTGTTCTCATGTCAAAGGAAGCAAGGTCCCCTGTTCCTGTACCAATATACACATCATGGCCATTCGGATCGGCAGCAACAGCCTTGATTGGTGACTCCCTAAAATCAACTGAGATAGCAGGTCTTCTTTGCAATGCAGTATCGTATAAGCGGACCTGAAAGATAAACGCAATGCGTGTCAAATTGTGCAGCATCATCATCATTGGATTAAGCAAATATGAAAAATACAGCAATGTCGTTATGAGAAAAAAAAAATACTTGCTATTCTACTGCCTAGAAGACTCTGATGACATAGGTGCAAATAAGTTATCTTTTACTCCTAGTTCATAAGCTACGATGGGACTACAGTATAACACCCCAGTCAGTTAATAGGTGCCTGAATTGCCAAGTGAGCTGGGATGGTGGGATAGTCCCAACTCTCACAACATTTGAATCTTGATGCAAGTATTGGGTTAACCATTTTGCGCAAAGCAGTGATGAAAGTGTAAGAAGGATACTAGCTGTTTGTAGGCCTGTCCCATTTGCGGTATGGCTTTGAGCAAGTTCTTAGAACTGGCATATTATTCGATACACAATTTGAAAAATACTATGCATCTAAACCCCCACACATGAACTTAGACACAGAAACTAGCACCCTTGCAATTCAGGCAAATGATCATCCATTCAATCACAATATGCTCAATTCTAAGGAAAATTTTCTCGACGTATCAAGAGATACAGGCATCAAGCTTACATTACCTGATGATTATTTGTGCAAGCTACAATTTTACGATGATCATCCTCACACAAGAAAGTTCCAGCAGTGAACCAAGGTCGAGTGAATATACCAAGACTGTTAGCTCGGGGCTTCAGATGAAACAAAGAAACAAAAAAATATTTAATAAAATGAAGGCTTGGTGTACATCAGACAGAGAAATTAGCAAAGTCAATGGGTGCTTACGGATTTAGCAGACCATATCTTACTATAAGATGTGATATCCCACAAGTTCACTTCTATACCTTTCCTACAAAAAAAAAAAATATTCTGAAACTTAAAATGTATGCCAAGTTTCGTGTAACAAATAGTAAAAACACTGAACAGAAACAATAAAGCTCAAATGCAGATCTTGAAATAAAGCAGATAATCCCATTTCAAACTATTTATACTCACCCTCCAAACATCGCATAGCTTTCACCATGATCCACTGAGCAAAATTGCACATTGCCCCCACTGCACACATCCCATGTGGTTGATGGTCTCACATCCGAGCTCGAACTTGCATTTTCTTTTGTGATGGACCTTATAGAAGCTTTCCCCTTGTCCGTGCAGGCAATAAATGTGCCTAATCTGTTACGCAAAAATTGGTCAATGTAACAAATGAACCATGACATGGAGCATAGCATAAGCTAACAACTTAGAATTACAACAAATGGAACAATTTCAGAATGAAAAATCACATCGAGTCTGAAGCCTGTCTTGTGAAAAGATGCAGCGCGACGAGGGGATCAACTTCCGCATCACTGTCGTTTGGTGCTTGTTCAACGGTCTTGACAGCAGCTAGAGCATCCCCATTCAGGGGATTCAGCAACT
The DNA here is from genome assembly GCA_022530915.1 of Paspalum notatum. Classification (NCBI taxonomy): domain Eukaryota; kingdom Viridiplantae; phylum Streptophyta; class Magnoliopsida; order Poales; family Poaceae; genus Paspalum; species Paspalum notatum. The sequence goes on from CM039685.1 coordinate 45,980,785, forward strand.
CAACCTACAAGATACCATCGAAATCATCATAAACTAATTTGGACATTGCTCACAGTGAACGCCTCGGCTAGCAGCAGCTACTTACCACGCCGTTCTTCCTCGCCACAGCCAAGACCTGCAGAAGAGCGACATAGGACGCAAATTAAAGGCACTCCCTGATGATCAACAAAATCAGAGGAAGGCTCAGGCGGCGGTGCTCACGGGGTCGGCCGCACGGTCAGCAAGGGAGGCGGCGACGATGGCGCGGGAGGCGTCGGGCGCGCCCCACGTCTCCACGACCTTGGCGGCGCCCGCCGGCTTCGCGCGGGCCTCGACGACTTCAACAACCGGGAGAAAGGTGGAGTCATTCCTCTGTAGTAGTAGGGCGCAAAGGACGGGGACAACGCGGCGGAGGGAAGAGAGGGGGAGAAGGGCCGCGGGGGTACCTTTGACGAGGCCGAGGATGTCGGTGGTGAGGGCGCGGAGCGGCGGGCAGCCGGGGCTCTCCACCACAGTAGTCCGCGGCATCCTTGGCTCCGCGTCGTTCCGGCTCGCCGGCGCAGGGGAAGGGAAGCGGAGAGACGAGGACCAGCGTTTTATTAGGGTTTTATACAACCTGCCGTGCCCGTGGCCCGCGCGCCGCGGGGTGCAAAGGGGCTCGCTCTTTGGGCCTGCGCCCTGCGGTCCGTTGGGGTGAGGGCCGGGCCCGGGCGCTCAAACACGACGAGGATGGGTGGTGGGCTGCTAGAGAGAGGGGAAAGTCCTTTCAACCCGGAATTCTTATGCAATTTCCGGAAGAGCAAAACCTCACGTAACTTCCGTTGTACGAGATTCGTACATTTTAATCCTGTGCGTTGGATCTGATCGCTGCTCCTTTTGCCTTCCGTCGTTTTCCGTGGCGGCGCGGCCTCATCCAATCCCAGCTCCCACGTTCCTCTGCACAATCACCGTGGAGGCGCGGACGCCGGGTTCTCATGCCCAGGTGAGTCTGGTCATCTAGACCTGTATAATCCCAGGTGCCTCCAATCCATGCCAACATAAACACCGTGGCTGCTATCCTGTGTGTCCAGGCATTCACGTTGTTCGTGTAAGCTGTCCGTCGCCACATTCATTTGCGTCTTTTTTTTTCCTCCGTCCTGTTGGCGAGGTGTGCCACACTGCCACTGCGTATTCATCGTCCTGCGCCACCACCATACCCAAATAGTCCACCAGTGCTCCGTATTCCAGCAAAAAATCACATGCAGATTTCGGGTGAATTCTGGTTTCGTCTATGCTTCGTCAATCAACATTTCTCCACAAGACACTTCAAATCTGCAGTTTCAACATTTCAAGTATAAATGGTTGAACTAGTCTTTTTATACTGTTGAATTTGGTCAGATGAAATATTGTGTCAGGTATTTGAGAATGTTGAATACAAATAAAATAAATTTCTGACATTACTCATGACATCGAACTTGATAGAGTAAAATTAAAAAAAAAAACTATCATCTGACATTGAATGTTATTCGGTGTATGTGTGGGCTGGCTGGGTGCTTTCGTGTTGTTGGGTCATGATGGGCTTTATAGATATTTACCTTAATGAACTTCCACAAGATAGATTGGAAGTCCCCTTTCAACCACCCTCAGCTATGAATCTAGATAAGATTGATTGACATTATTAGAGTGTTTATACAGATGTACAGTATTAATTGTGTTTTTATATGTTGAATAATTTTTTTACAGTATTAATTGTGTTTTTATATGTTGGATAATTTTTTTTGAACAATACGGATGATTGAAATTTTAGAAAAAATTCGACCACCTAGGAAGGTAGTAGCTTATGAATAATGAGGTGATGATATATCAACCTATTCTATTAAGGCCATGTTTGGTTTCACCCTCATTCTCATCCAAACATCATCTAGTATTGTCTCACAGGCACAAAATCCCATGAAAGATAACTACTCTTAGATATTGTGCATTATCTAGATTCTTAATATCTCATGGTAACCAAACACCACCTAAAAAAAGAGTGAGAAAATGATGCACCAAACCGTTTTTCAAACCAAACACCCTTCGATTTTTTTTATCCGAAGAAACAAGTCCTTTCAACCACCTTAGGGTTTATTGTTTCAATGTCAGAAAAATTGAGTATAATCAGACGGAAATTTTGGTGAATATTACCTAAAATACAGGTTGATCTGAACCTCATAATGTAATACAAAGGTGAAATTACTGTGGTGATATTTAGAAATTCCGTTTAACAAACAACAATATTTTACAGCTTACAAGTTACAAGCCTTGATCCCTTTGTGGGTTTGTCCCCAAAACAAAAGAAGATTAAACACAATATCCGACAGCAGCAAGCATAAGACCGTTTACACGTGCGACATACAATGGGTAGGCCATTTAGCCAGACATTGTACTAGCACAGGAATTTGACGACGATGACTGAAATGTCATCCTTGCTCTTTCGGTTCACAGCCTGCTCCGTCAGGTACTTCGCAGCTGCCTGCGCGTCCTTGAAGTCCTTTATCTCGTCCACGGCTTCCTGATTCGACATCACCTAGAAATACGCCATTCTCACATTATAACCAATCAGCCATCATTAAAAATGGTAAACGCAAGCTTCATTGTTCAATCCAGACTCCAAAGTCACAGTGTTGACAATGAAAGACCCTTTTAAATTGCATGCAAAGTCATGTGCGTACATGCATATAGCATTGAATGGAGAGTAAAGCTTAGATATAGGCGACCATGCTGTGAATCGGACAAACCACAAACCCATAAATCCTTCAAGAATAGAGTTTCATGTGTTACCTTCCATAAGCCATCACTTGCTAGAATTATAAAATCCGTATTTTCATCAATATTTTCCTCAACCACATATGGCTCAGAGCTCAGGTGCTTCTTCAAGCTCCGGTCTCCGAATGCCCTCGCAACTGCCAGCTGCCCATCAACACGTGGAACATCACCTGCACATGAAACAAGTGTCACACTAAACTTCAATAGATCAAGATCTATATGCATATGACTGTAATTAGATGGCAGTAACACCTACAGACAGGTAACAGACAAAATTTGAGATTGTCAGAAAACTTCTGATCCAGAACCTCAAGGCATGACGAATTTACATACAGTTAAAAGGCAATGACAAGACTACAAGAGATGATCACTTACCTGGTAGATTTGACACGAAGCCACCCTTTTTCTCGATCGTTTGTCGCTCCATGCTTGGTTCATGATCAACGGAAAGTTGCTCAGCCACACCATTCTTGCTAATAACCGCCCGCGAATCCCCAACATTGGCAACTACCAGTTTCACAGACTTGTCGCTGCCTATTAAGATAGCAGTAACAGCTGTGGAGCCTCCTCTTCCCAACTCTGATGCGTTTTCCAATATTTTCTTATCGGTAAGTTGGTAGGCATTTCGGATAGCAGTTTCTGGGTCACTCAAGAATTCTGGCTGAGGCAGGAGTCAATAAAATAATCAGCACAGCTGTGGCTTAAACTATACATTACCACATTATAGGTTGAGACATGATATATAGGTTCAATCATTCTCTTTCTTGCTCTTATTACCACAGCTGTTGCATTTAAATTGTATGTTGCAGAGCTACCATTGATCCAAGTACATGCACATTTTAACATAAATAAACAAAAAATTATTTTACCTTTTGTAGCAAACAATCAGCATTCCACGCATTACTTACAGAAAATATTTTTTTTAGATCAAAGGCATCTGCCCGGCGTTATTAAAAGCTTAACAAGTACACCAACTACCTAAAATATTTATGGTACATCAAGTCATCTTCATTCCCTCTCCATACATTATAAGTATGAAGCTACCATATGCAGAGACTTAAAATTTAGTGAACAAAATACGCTTACTATCATTTGAGTATATAGTAAAACTGTTAAAGGCAGCTTTCTCTGACATTAGAGTCTGGAAAGGTTAAGAAAAGTAACTGAAATGGAACATTACCTCACTCAAAATGTTATTGAAAAGATGGGAACGCAGAAAATCTGGAACAGTGTGGCCCAGGTGACCATCAAATATCGCAAACAAACCCAAATCATGTTCACCGACTTGCCGGTACTCTGCCACTAGATAGTCTTCCATTGGATGATTGGATTTCCCCTTCACCAAATGGTAACCATGCTTGACACGCTTGCCTGATAACTTTGTCTTGCCTTTCCCTGTTTCTGGACCTGATGAACTAAACGCATCTTTCACCTATTGGGAAAACATATACTCCCATGTCAATCATATTGTCTCACGCACACGTTTAGATCGCAGTTAAGCAAGCAAAACAAATCCATTTGTGCATCACAGAGATCAACAGTATAATATACCAAAATTGGACTTCTATCAAATATGCATTTTTGTCATGACCACATCCTTTTGTCCATGACATTTTACACAGCTTCAAGGTTGAACCTTACTTAGATCACATTGTAAAGTTTTTTTGTTTTTGTTTTGAGGGCAGATCGCATTGACACATTGTAAAGATCCTAACATGCATGACCAACACTTATAAAATGTTGTTTCAAAAATTCCAGGTGTAGTCGCCAACTGCCAATGTTCTCATACGACAAAAAATTAGGAAATTTTGCTTCGTTGGTTAGGCATAATTCTAGTAATTTGGCTCAGTAGGCAAGGAAGGATTTATGGGCCAAACAATTATAGGATCAGTAAGTACTATGGAGCAAAATATAGAGTTGAACTGCAGCATGCCAGAAAAATATGGAGTAATTTTTACCCCTGGTTCCACTTTTTGATATATGAAAGTCATTCAGGATGCATTGTACATAGTCAATTCTTACACAGCTCAACCCATTCTGATCCTGGCACATTTCGGTAAACTATAGAATTGACTTTATTTCAAGCATACTGCAAACAATATAAAGCTATAATACAGCATCTAGATTTCAGAGAATAAATTTAAACACTAAGGCTAACATTTGCTTAAGCACACTCACAAGCATGTCAACTTTCCATCAGCCAGTTATAACAATTCTAAAGTAGTACAGAAAATAACAGGATCACAGTGTGACAGAACTAATATACCTGTTCCCCAAATTAAAAATAGTGGTAACAAGTTCCAAAAGCTTCAAACAAAGTACGAATTTCATACAAACAAGAAAAGACCCATATTTTTTTCCAGTAAGTAAACGATAAACCTAATCCAGTTATGTACTGATTGTTCATTTGCTTGTGCTCTCCTATCAGGTTCTTGTGGCAACAGATTCAACAAAAGAGTTAGTTTCTTTATATGCTTTCACTTTTCTATTGCTATTAGCAGGACAAGTAAACTTTCCCTTACCCACTAACGAAAAAGGATTAAACCAGAACTCCCACATTCACACAATTTATAACGTTCTAGCTTTGCCACAAGAAAATTATACCTTCCACTTCTAATATTCGGTTATTTCTTAATTTTATTTCAGAGCACCGGTGTTGGAGTATATGCATGTATTAGGCCCATGGAGGCCCATGTACACTAGACTATATCACCACCCTTCTAGGGTTGGGAATAATCCATCCAATCATTTCCAACATGGTGACGCGGCGGGCGGCTGATGTTCTCCGGCCCAGGGTCCTCTCGGCTGCCGCCACTTTGCCGCGAATCTCTCATGTGCCCTCTTCCATCCGTGACGCCTTAGCGGACCCTCACTGGCATCGTGCAATGGAAGAGTACGCGGCGCTTCTTGCCAACCAGACGTGGGACCTGGTGCCGCGTCCGTCTGGTTGCAATGTGGTCACTGGCAAGTGGATCTGGACGCATAAGCGGCGAGCAGATGGTACCCTGGATCACTACAAGGCTCGTTGGGTTCTCCGGGGCTTCACCCAGCGCCCCGAGGTGGACTATGATGAGACTTTCAGCCCAATGGTGAAGCCTGCTACACTGCGCACAGTTCTCTCGGTGGCTCTCTCCCGCTCGTGAAGAATGCGTTTCTTCACGGCACTCTGACTGAGACAGTCTACTGTAGCCAGCCAGCGGGGTTTGTGGATCCTGCTCGTCCTGAGATGGTCTCCGGCTCAACAAGTCTCTCTACGGATTGAAGCAGGCTCCTCGGGCTTGGTACTCTCGGTTTGCCACGTTCCTGGTGACTTTGGGGTTCACTGTCAGACACATCTCTGTTCGTCTACCGCCATGGGGATGAGACTGCATATCTGCTACTCTATGTTGATGATATTGTTCTCACGGCCTCCAGTCAGCACTTGCTTCAGTGCATCATCACCTCCAGCAGGAGTTTGCTATGAAGGATCTTGGTGTGCTCCACCACTTTTTGGGTGTTACTGTGAAGCCCCGCCCTTCCGGTCTTCTTCTCCACCAGCGGCAGTGTACTCTTGATATCTTGGAGCGGGCGGGGATAAATGACTGCAACCCCTGTTCCACCCCTGTTGACACCTAGGCCAAGCTGTCCGAGGATGCGGGCAACCCAGTGGCTGATCCTATTGCCTATCGGAGTCTTGCAGGTGTCCTGCAGTATCTTACCTTCACCAGGCCGGACATCACATATGCAGTTCAGCAGATCTGTCTTCATATGCATGATCCTCGGGAGCCACATCTCACTGCTCTGAAGCGTCTCCTACGCTACCTCCGTGGCACTGTTGACCACGGCCTGCTTCTCCACCGGTCTTCCTCCGCTGAGCTCGTCGTCTACACCGACGCTGACTGGGCTGGGTGTCCAGACACTCGCCGGTCCACCTCCGGTTATGCCGTCTTCCTGGGCGGCAACCTTGTCTCTTGGTCATCCAAGCGGCAGCCGGTCGTCTCCTGCTCCAGTGCCGAGGCAGATTACCGGGCTGTCACCAACGTCGTGGCGGAGGCTTCCTGGCTCCGACAGCTCTTGGCTGAGCTCCACAGCCTGCTCGCCAAGAGCACTCTCGTCTACTGCGACAACGTCAGCGCGGTGTACCTCTCCACCAACCCGGTTCAGCACCAGCTGACCAAGCATGTGGAGATCGACTTGCACTTCGTTCGCGACCGGGTCGCTATCGGCGACGTTCGGGTTCTCCACGTCCCGACCACCTCCCAGTTTGCAGATATCTTCACCAAGGGACTACCCTCTTCGGCCTTCTCCGACTTCCGTTCCAGCCTCGACATCAGCCGTGGCTAGAGTTGTGACTACGGGAGGGGGGGTTGGCCCTGTGTGATTTCCTTTTGTCCAGTCTTAAACTCCGCTGCACCGGAAGTTCAGACTGCGGGGGTGTTGGAGTATATGCATGTATTAGGCCCATGTACACTAGACTATATCACCACCCTTCTAGGGTTAGGAATAATCCATCCAATCATTTCCAACAACCAGCTCTATGGTCTATTTTTAAAAAACTTTCTTTTTGACACAGAAATTAACTAGCTTCAAGAAGACTGCCAATTTCGCTCGTTTAGATGGTGTTGCACTGCTGCTGAACAGAACAAAAAAAGACTCTTTTTACTTGCAAATATTACCAATAAATGATCGTTATCATCAATCCAACTATCCAGGTAGCAAAACTGTGAGAACGATGTAAGATGTGTCTACAGCTCCCCATTCCCAAACAAGCCAAATGATCCGTCGTCAAGGCCTGCCCAGTTAGCAAGATTTTCATGTGTCAGAATCCAGTGAGTCCCCAACTGGATCATCACCACTCCAATTTTTCTCAAGACAGTCTATAATCGGCACGGTGACCCCTCAAATCTCTGAACCCCACGTCTGGGTGCAAGCGCAAGAAAAGGGAACCTATGAAACAATGATAAACCTAACTGGGGTACACAGCTAAAACAAGAGGGAACCTATGAAACAATGATAAAGCAAGGAAAATGGAGACCATAAGCAAAAACAAGCAATAATCTTCCTCCTCCACCATCTCCGGTTACCTTGTCCTTCACCTTGTGGTAGATTTCCTTCCCAGCCATTGCTGTCGCTGAGCCCGCCGGGTTCAAAGCTCCTGGAATCCAACGGGCCCGGGTAGCAGAAGAAGCAACGTGTTTCTTGGAATTTCAGTCCCCCTTAAATCACTCTTCCCTTGATCTCTCCCACCAAGAAATAATGCAGCTGGTCGTTTCTTGGATCAGCTTGGGGTCAATGATAATATTTTATAGGTTTATAATTGAGGGAGGTGTGTTGGTTTGGCTGGGGGCAGGTCTTGGAGAGAGGGGGGTGGCTGGATCTTGGATAGCGTCGGTTGACCTGAGGTTGGGTTTCGGGGGAGACCGCCGACCGGGACCTCGACTGATCGACATGTCAAGTGGGGAAAGGAGAGAGAAAGAGCGCGTTTTTCCAGCTTACCCTTTCCTATACTTCTCACCGAAGCTTCGGTTGGAAGAGTAGCGGAACGGGTTAAAGGACCTCTCAAATCAATCAAAGTTTCAATCGGATCGTCTGACAAAAGCAAGATGTGTTAGCGCTACGACAGACGGAGAGATAGATAGAACAGTGGACAAATAAAAATAGATATTCTATTTGGGATGGGCAAGATGGAGATGACGCACCTCTACCAGGAACTTGTTTAGTATATGTAACTATATGTATAGCCCAAATTATTAGTATCTAAAATTAAGATAATATGAACATACACACTCACTGTTGATGTCTCTTAGCGTAACAGATTTTACTCCGCAAGCGCATGGAGATTCGCTGTAACTTTTTCACTCAGAGTATTCCGAGTATCGTAAAAATCAACAGGAAAACAAGGGCGAATAGGTGGAATGAAATGTCAAACTTTCAAACAGTATTATAACTTAGATAAAATACCAGCTAATCTTATAACGGGGTAAGATAAAGATAGTGTATGGTGAGAAAAGTAAAACAGGGACTAAAGAAGCCTGACACTTAGGTAGTTGCCTGGGAGGACAACGAGTGAGATTAGATTTCCAAACTCTACTACTTAACCGCTGCAGAGGAGTATTCGTGGTTGAATTAAGTTAACTGGAAACAAATTAGGATCTTGCGTCGAGCGAAATTCCGACGCCTCGAGGGGTCAAGGAGCAGATAGTAGACCTCCGAAGGAGACCCGGCTAACGCCTACGGGCTTACCGAACGACGGGGTGGAATACTGAGACCTCTAGAGCTGTCACCTAGAGAGGCTACCAACCAGATCTGCGTGGGTAAGATGGCACGCTATACTAGTGTCCAAGAGAGAACTTGAACACTAAAGCTCTTCCTTGATCAGAAGGTGAGAACTAATTTAATCTTAGATCAAAATCCTATAACAAGTTTATAGCACCGGCAAGTCTAACAGGATTCAGATAACTTAAGAACAACACAAACCTAAGCCTTGGATCTAGTGTGCAATAAAATTACACCACACTAGTCAAGCGTTAAGAAATAGAGTAAAGTATAACAGAATATAGAACAATGAAATATATTATAATGGAGTAACAAGAGTACAAAGATAGAAAGATACAAGAGCTTTACCAAAACTCGAAGAAGACTCCGAAATCAGGCAAAAGCTCAGACTCAACTCTAACTCTCAGGACTAACCTAGTGATACAAGACTAAGCGATAGTATGAGCTACTCAACTTCCACACTTCACAAGTGAGGCTTAGGGATCTATTTATACCCAAAACTGAGTGAGGAGTATTTATACTCGAGGCAGGTCGGTAAGGTGGTTAAGTCGGTCCGAGCGGCCAGGTAGGGAGCCGGGCAGCCCCACCCCAGGTCGGGCGGCCTGGTACACCTTTGGATCTACCGCCTTCCAGCATCCAACGCTCCATGTTGATTTCCTAAGGCGGTTAGGGGTCGGTTGACGATTAAACTTGTGCTTTTCCTTAAGCCATTGGATCCTCACCTGTGTTTCTTCCTTACCCACAGGATTGAAGTGCCGAGGATTGCTGACTTCACCAATCCAAGTGCTGGATCGATGATGTGGCAAGGTCTTCCGGTACTTTGCATGTTGCATCCAGCATTTGGACTTCACAATTGTGTTGACACGTTATTGTTGTGCATGCAGGTCGAAGATGGAGTGATTTGGCCACTTTGCCAGGTCGGGCGGCCTAGGGTGGAGCCAGGCGGTCTGGCCCACTTGCCAGTCACCTCCTGACTTAGCCATATTTTGCCTATTTTTAGCTGATCTTTCACCTGCAATCAAATATTCAACACAACTTGTGGAACTATGTTAGTAGTAAGGGTTAATCCATACTTTGGCATATTTTCCTCTATGTTTGTGGTTAGTTGATGGTCATTGGTAATGCAATAATGACCGTCAACACTCACTCTATTGATCTGTTCATACGAGCAGCTCTGAGATACGAGAGCGACATATTTTGATATTGACAAAATCACTGTAAGGCTATTCCCAACGGGGGAGTAAAATGGATTGCCTATAGCACTGCAGCGCTACTGTAGACAGGGAGAAAGGTAGTTGAAATAGTGGATGAATAAAAATTGGCAATGGATATGCACATCCCCATTGAGATGGTCTAAGTATCATACAAATTTTGAAATAAATCCAATACAATATGAGCGCTCTCATTAAGTCAGATTTAAGTTCGGACATACAATTCCACGTAATGTGATGATACGAACACTTAACTCACTGTGGTGTCAATTTTTTTTTAAATGAATCAGGCAAGAGAACTGTCGATTATATTGATATAGAAAAAAAACCAGACTAGGCAACAACCAACTAATGCACCACTCAAACCAAGGCATCACTCAACTTAATTAGCCGGTTGGCACCGAGACAAAACACAGATCCAATCTAGTCAAGACGCGATCTTTCAAACCAACGCCTCCAACAAGGAGCGCGTGGCGTCGCCGCTGCCCGACCCTACGATAAGGGTTTTCACCATGGTGTCAATTGAGCTCAGGTACATCTGCGTGTCAATGATACGAACTAAATTTAGGACTACCCACTCTTTGCAAAATCATATGTGACTTAATGTGAGGTAGAAATATAATTTGCCAATCATTTTTTGTTTTGTTGAAAAGACAATATTTTGCCTTCACACTAGAAAGATCGAGAAAGTCATATTTCAAAGACCATACTTTTAGAGCGTACATTATATCCCTTTCTAGAGAAATTTATATTTTTTTCACTCAGTTTTAAATAACTTTCAGTCGTGACCAATTCAAATACTTGAAACAATCGGCAGCTCTCTTTTTTTTGCATTAATTCGTATTCTTTCCTAGCTATGGTTGGTTCTCTCACTTACGGGCTCTTTTATTCCAATGGGAAAGGCCAATGACCAAATCAGACGGCAGACCGCTTTTTCTGAAAAAGAAACGTCTTTCTGAACAAATGCTTTGTGCTGCTAATCAACTCGACAACAGTTAGAAAGTCGTAAGGGCATTCAGACTGGAAGTTTCATATCACGGAGAAACTATGAAAGTTTCATCCAAATAAATCTGAGTATCACTTGTTTTATAATTTTAAGCATAATATGAATAGTTGGATATCATATCCAACGACATCAGAAATGAATAGTTATACAAGTAAAACTCAATTGCAAAACATTTTCTTTTCCTCTCAAGGTGTAGCATATCCGCGCCATTGCACATCCACCTGCCACTACACCACCTTCTATCGATTTTTTATAGCAATCACCATTCATGTATGTACTTAGGAGAAGAAAAATATGCACAATATTTTTAAATCATGTTTATATTCAACTACCCAGTTCGGTTTGGATGGTTTTGGATGACGTGGAGCGGTTTTTGACTTCTCTGACCTGCCAGCGTGGCGTTGACGCAGCCTTCGATCTCAGCAAAAGCTGCCCCCATCTCGGGTATCTCCTCACTCTGTTCTTTCTCGCCGCGCCGCCACGCCCTGCTTCCTCGCCAGAGGCCAAGGAGGACGACCGGCTGGAGGGAAGAGCTACAGGCCGTGCGCGCTAGGAGAAGGGAGGAGCTCAGCAGCGCGAGGTGGAGAAGAGAGGAGCTCCACACGGCGGCGTGCCTTCTCCTCTTCCCGCAGCGGCGACCTTCTCCTCCCCTGCCGGCGTAGGAGGAGATCATCAACACAGAAGGAGGCGCCGGTGCACATGCCGACATGCCTGCCGAGGACACGAGCGCGCGGTGAGCCGCTGCACCGACCGCCTCAACATCGGGCGGAGGAAATTGCGGGCCTGTTTGGATCCATGGGCAAGTTTTGTCCGTGTCACATTGGATGTTCAGACGCTAATTACAAGTATTAAATATGGTTTAATTAAAAAACTAATTACACGGTTGAGGACTAAACGACGAGACGAATCTATTAAGCCTAACTAAGCCATAATTAGCAAATGTGATGCTACAGTAACTATGCTAATCATGGCTTAATTAGGTTTAATAAATTCGTCTCGTCGTTTAGTTCTCATCTGTGTAATTGGTTTTATAATTAAACTATATTTAATATTTCTAATCAGCGTCCAAACATCCGATGTGACAGGTGAAAAAATTTTGCAGGGGATCCAAACAGGCCCTGCGGCGCGGACGGAATTGGAGAGGGAGGGACCGGCGGTGGGTACCTCGCCGGTGAAGGCCTCAGCGGCAGGTCGGAGGGAGTCTGCTTCTTCGGCGCCGCATGCGTTAGCGCCCTCTCCCATCGCCAAAGAGAGAGTGGTGAGGTGGACCCATGTAAGCAGTCCACGTTGGCACCAAAACCGCTCCACGTCATCCCAAAACCACCCAAACCGGCTGAGGCACCAAAGTTGTTCAGTTCTAGCCACTCCTTAACGTACAACAACAGAAGGGACAGAATATCAACAAATGATGTTATAAAATTAGCTAGTGTCATCACCGAGATCGTAATACAAACAACACGCAACAACAACAACACAGTAGCAGCATACACGGTGTCAGCTGTGTTGACTGACGAGATATTGCGGTTATTAGGGCTGGGCGGCTGGCCTACGCATGGTCAGCAGAGAAAGAATAAACAGATCAACGGCAAGATTGGGAATGATCTTGACCGCACAGGGAAGGAAAAGTGAACACAATCAGTATAGCACAGATACAACGGAAGAGTGATTTGGAGGGGTAGATGATATCATCTGATGAAAGCGTGCCTCCTTGCCCCTCGCTCGTCCACCTGAAGCTGCGGCGATTTTGGCCTGGTCACCTGCTTCGTCGATCTGTGAGAACAGCAATCGCCAGCCTGTCAGACAAGTTCAGGAGGCTTAGACATTGGGTATGACGAAGTTTGGTTGTACTCACTTCTGTGGTCGGAATGGCCTATCAAACTTTGGGAGCGGCCGAGCGTGTGGCACCATGGACCTCCTTAGCTGTTTCAGCTCCTTCTCTTCCTCGATCTTCAGACAGCAGCCATCGCATCATTGATCAGCAAGAGTATAATAACAATGCATGCAATTACTGGAGCAGGCAAGATGTGTACCTTTTGTGCGAATTCATTCTCCTCTCTCAGCCTTTTGTAAGTTTTTTCTTTCTCTTTTATCTGCATCACACACAAAAATAAGCAAACACTATGTATCTTGCATACCCCATACTAAACATATAGTAAAAATAGGCATAGGGAAGTTTAGTGACCATGTTATCAAATTCTGATCTCTGCACTGCCCTCTCATCAACATGCAACGCAAATTGTTGAACTTCAGTGAGAGGTTTCCGATCTCTCTCTGGAAGTGGGATAGGATCCCTGTGACAAACAAACGATGTTTATGTATCTTGCTCAAAAAAAAAAAAAAAAAAAAAGGAAGAACCCTCAGGATAAATGGCTGCATGTGTTACTCACTCTATGAGTATCGGTTGAGCCTTGACAACTCTTCTCTGAGCTTCTTCCCTCTCCATTCTCTCCCTTTCCTCCATCAGCCTTTGCTGCTCTAATTCATGTCTCACCAAACTCTCTAGTTGAAAGCCTTCTGGTCTTGTACAGGGCTTTGGTTCAGGCTTTGGTGGCACCTGAACAAGGATTTTGTTAATAGACAGGATGAATGCAAGGGATGACAGCAACTGAAAATATTGAAGTAAAATTTTCACATACCACCGGATAGTCTGTGGTATATGGGTATGGGTTAGCTTTGTGAAGCCTGGCCTTTTCCTCCTCCATCTTCTTATGCAAGAGCTGTGCTTCTAGCTTCCTCTCTTTTAAATGACCTCTTTCCTGCAATAAGGAATGCATGATTATTTTGTTGCGGCAAACATGATGAGAAATGCCACGAGTGCTCCAAATTTACATTTCACAAACCTCTGTTTGTAGATTGAAAGGGTTCGGTATGGTGACTCTTGGAACATCTTGCTTGTTGCTGTGTGAAGAACATTCAGAGTGAAGAGAGAGCTGCAAACAAGAAAGAATACAATATGTGAAAACAGTCTTGAAAAAACAAACAGTTCAATCGTTATACCACACTATGACTTTGGATAAAGAATTTAAAACCTTATCAAACAAGTCAGCAACTGAAGGAGGGCCCAAGCGAACATCAGTGGAAAAATGGAACTCCTTGGGAGCTGTGACCTGGGACTTCGGCTGGTCAAACACACCAATGCCTCCCTTGCTCTCAAGAATCTGCATGAAATTGAAGCCGGGAACTTAAGCTCCAACTCAAAATTCAATAAAATTTATATTCTTCTAAGACAAGTGTAGTACCTTTCTGTTCAGTGGCTTGGCTTTGAATTTGGGGGCCTTCTCCAGCTCCTCCAGTTCGAGTTCCTGAGAACTTTTTACACTGTTGAAAGATGATGTTAGAATCAAGCATTAAAGAAAAGACTGATGTGCGATTGAAGTGGCTTAGTTCATTATTGTTATGTGGCAAAAGCAAACCTTGGTGGCCGAGCTCTCATTGCTGTATGAAGCTGCGGTGGCTTTGGTTGACTCAATTTGAGTGGCTTATTTTGACTCTGCCAAATTGAAGCATCGAACTTTGGGTAAAAGAAGAAGGGAATAGTAACTGGCCTCCTAACTCCTAATATTGCAGCTAGGTAAATAGCAACTTTACCCGGATAGTATCCGCAGAAGAAACTTCTGAGCAGGTGTCCGCATTTCGATTTGCTCTCTCCATTGTTTTAAGGTGGAATTCCTACATTAGACGCAAAGGCATGAATGAATTAAATCAATGAAATTTGAGTCTTTCGTTCATAAATTTACCAGGATGATAAAAATACGCACGTTGAATGTGGGGACCTGTGGAGTTTTCCTAGGAAGCGGAGGGAATGAAGGAGCTTCAGCAATCTGAAAGCAGAAAAAACTTGTCATTATGCTATTAAGGCAAAACAATTCCTTCGAGATGTAAGTGTATTATTACCTTTTTGTTGAAAGGCCGCGCCCTGAACTTGGGGATCTGGGCTAGCATTTCCTCCTCTAGTTCTGCAGAGCTCTTCACTCTGACTGCTCGGACTCTATGGGAAGTCTGAAACTCGGGTTCCTTTGGTCTGGTTAACATAAGCTTAGGCCTTCCCTGTGATGCTGCGTCCTCCTGCATGCACAAGCAATCTGGATGTCAAGCCACTTAAATTAACTATCAATACTGTTTTCATGATTCAGTATTCTAGTTGTAATATATGTGTGTGTTGGTAAATCTACAGACATATGGGCAATCAAATGGAGTTGCAATCATGTTAATATGTAACAATGATGAACTAATCTACATCACAAATGAAAAAGTAACATTACATGAGAAAGAGATTTGTTGCAAGTGATGCTCATCTTTCTGGTCCCTGATTCAAACTTCTTTACCAGTTCAGCAGCTGATACATATGGAGTCACTTCCTGCAAAACGCCACAGATCCAAAAACATGCCATACTTCGATTATATCTCCATCCAATTTCCATTAAACTTAAAAAGCTATTCTCACATCAGTGGCAGGAGATGAATTGTTTGTTACCTTAGCAGAGTGCAGCTCCTGATGGCCCCTCCTCATTTCAGTGCTTCCTGTTAAATCAGTTCTCCCCTTATGAGGCAGCACCCTGGTCTTGACATTGAGTATCTGCGCACACAGCAACAAAATGTTATCACAACACCACAATGGCATGATTCTCACAGGTTCATACTCATCCCCCTCCCGGCTTTCCCCCTTACCTGTCTAACTCTTCCGTCATCAAGCTTTTGCCTCTTCACTGCTTGGTTTTCTTGTGCAATTTCAGCAGCCGCGGTGGCTGTCTTTGCAGGCCCCGATTCACGACCACCCCTAGCAAGCCAACAACTCAGACAACAGAAACAACCTCAGGATTGTTCAATACACACATACGAGCTTGACTCTTACTTGATCACACTCCTCTTGACACTCATCGAGGCAGCCATAGGATCTGCTTTGCACATGTTTGCCTGCGTCTTGGGTGTGCGCGCCTCAATCTTCAGTGTAGATCTGACACAGGTTGAAATCGCAGGTGCAACTTTGATTGGAGGAGCAGGAGGACGCCTCTGCATCTTAGGCGTGCTGGAAGAACCACCGTCTGCTGCTAAAGCCTCAAAAGACTGAGGCGATTCGTTTTTCTCTTCCTCAGCTGGCTCTGGCTGTGATGCCGAAATTTCTTCGGCTGGCGGTGATGCCGAAATTTCATCGGCTGGCGGTGATTCTGACATTGCCTCAGGACAGGCGGCACTGGTCAAAACAAGGAGGGCACAACTCGCTCAATATGCCAACCACGGAGCACAAGACATGAACTCACAACCAAGGCGAGGTTAGGTTACCTTTCCTCCTGCTGCTGCTGCTGGCTCCCAGAATCGGCACATGTCCCGTCAGTGCTCTCTTCAGAGACCTTAGGAGTCGGCTCCTCGGCGTCCGCGAAATCGCAGAGCACCGCCACCTTGGACGCCGCCCTCGACTCCTTGATCCTGGGGTTGAACGCTGCAATCGGAAACACGGGGGAAATCAGTGGGGAATTTCGGCGAGGGAAAGGCGGGACTGGGAGGGGGCGATCGACGAGGAGAGGGGATGCGTACGCGATGGGGCGTAGCTGAGGGCGGCCTCGAACCAGCTCTCTGCAGCGCGGATGGCCTCCTCCGTCTCGTCGCTGCAGAAGTCGAAGAACTTGGGCGCGGAGAACTCGTACGCCTCGTCGATCGCGGCGGCGGCCGCCGCCCCCGTGTCCGGCGCCATGGGTGGATGTGGGATCCTACGCCTAGGGCTTGAGTTGGGGGGGGGGGGGGGGGGGGGGGGAGGACAAGGGCTCTGCGACTCTCTCTCTCTCTAATACGCGTTGGCCTCCTGAAGCGGCGGCGGGCGAGGGAGGCGAACGAATGAAGAAGAGGACGGAAGCGTCGGCGCGGGTGGGATCGGGAGCCTGGGGGCGGGGAGAAGAACGTTGGGGGTCTTGGCGGCTGGGCCTCTGGGGGTAGCCGGATAGGGGCGTCTCCAACGGTCGGGAGATTTTGAACACTGTGCCAAAGCCCAAAGCATGTGTAGCTGCTGTAGAGAGACTAGAGAGGAATTGTGCCATGGTGGAGGTGGGTGGGGTGGGCGCCGCACGCGCCCGGCGCGCAACGGCTATTTTCCCCGGTGAGGCTGCGGGTGGGCCCCGAGGGATTAGCGGTTGTGCGACAGAGATTTTGCTGGCAGATCACGGAGAGACCCAAGGGAAGGCCGAAGGGGGCGGGCGCGGGCGGCCGAAGAAACGAAGGATGTCGTTCTGTCCAGGTGGGTGATGATCCACCGTCCACAGTGAAAGATGAGAGTTTATTGATGAATTGCTGAAAGATGCAGATGTGAGATCTACTATAGTTTCTACCTTCTCACGAGTTTGCGCTAAACTTCGCTACGCACGGAATCGGAATACGTCCCCAGTGGAGTTTCAATCCTCGTGTGTAAGGCAAGTCGATAGGTAAAGTAGACCCACGTATCTCTATGCGTGTCGTGTGATTAGCGGCTGCATGGCTGGCTACAAGGGAAGAGCAAAATATTGTTTGATAGCATTTTAACGGTCCCAATATAATACGACGATATTTTAGTTGATCTTTACAAAATAGTGTTTCCATATTGTAGTGTCACCAAAACTGCACTTGTTTTGTTTTGGCTGGGCCAAATACAGATCAATCTACTTTGTCCAAAATCTACTTTGATATCACAGGCCAAATTACACATCAATCTACGTTGTCCGAAATGAACCTTCTAGCTTTATCAAATGCGGAGTGCACCAACATTTATACCTTAAAAAGTTTCGCTTTGTCTGAAAACAAACTTTTCTAACTTTAACCACATTTATATAAAAATACACTATCATTTATAACATCAATTTAGTTTCATCAAATCCGCTATGCAATACTCGTTCACAAATATATGACATGATTGACCATTTTCTAAAAATTTTGATCATTCGTCTTATTCAATAAAATCTAAAAAGTTATTGTTTATTTCGTTGTATTTGATTTATCATAAATTTAGCTTGAGTATCATTAAACAACTTTTTTTAATAAGACAAAGGATTAAAGTTTTGAAAAAAAATAAATGTGCCATACATTCGTAAAATAAGGTAGTATATATGTTGATTTATTTTTATTAGTGATATATGAAACATAACTTATGTTTTATATATTTGCATTATTTTTTTACTAATTAAGATGAAAACGAATGGCCAAACATTGTACAAAAATCACTGTGTTATATACGAGTAGCAGATGTCAATAACTCAATATAGCTTCCCTCCACCGCCCCCCCCCCCCCCCCCCCCCCCACACCCCAAACTAGAACAAAGTTAAAATAATTTAAATAGGATAAAACAAGTAACCTACAGTATAATTTAGAAAAAAATAAGTTAAAGGAAAAAACATAATGCTGACCAAATGATACGCAGAGCTGGGAAATTTTGGATGTCGACAATGTTCATGAGATGCTATACAAGTACAGGGGTGGTAGTTACGTCAGAAAATGGGCAGGAAACAGATTATTTTTCGTGAACATAACAAATGAAATACCAGGTGGTCGAGAGCCTGAGGCCATCTAGCGGAAAGAGAGGTTCTAAGGATTGCGTTATGTACACTCAAAAATTAATTATACACCAAATCAAAGATGAACTATGTCTTCCTTTTTTTTTTCTTTGGAATCGCATGAATCAAACAGAATTGAGATCTTGTGAAACTTGGTTTTGCCACCTGCAACAACAGCATAAATTCATTCAATGTGCAATTGGGTATTAGTCCTACCAAGCAAGGTGAAAGAAAGGTAACCGAGGGCGAACCTTGTGAGAAGGAACCTCGCCAGTGGGCTTACAGTAGGAGCAGCCAGTGGAGTGTTGGCTAATTTCTTATTGCTTGCTTGTTCAGAGGGCTGTTCATGTTTCTTTGCAAAAACTGAAGCCGCCGTCTCCTGAAGACCTTGCAGTGAAGACTCTTTTGAGCTGCATGAAAGGTATCAGGAGACATTAGGATCTGAGAAAATGAACAAAGTTGAGACTGAGAGCATAGTGATGGCCCAACCTCCCTAGACGGTGTAGCAATCTGCCAATTAGCACTTCGCATGATCCAGGTATCTCATGTTCGAGATCCATCAATGAATCAAGGAAAGCACGAACAGTAGATCGTTCAAACTTGTCACCAGCAGCCTGTAGCGTAATCACAAGAAAGCCCAGGGTTGGAATACCATGAATGGAGGAAACCAAAGTTCAAGATAAGAATTGTCATAGCAAATGCACTACTAAACCACAGTCAAACATGAGGATGAATTTCTTATCAAAAAAAATCTTATCAAAAAAAAAAACATGAGGATGAATTAAGCAAAGTGGAGCTTTTAAATGTAGAATGGAAATTTTAATAGAATCTAAACTAACAAAGATTAAGATAGAAACAGGGAACATGCTGGATACATGTTACCTCTTTCAAAGAAGGGATTATCAGTGATGAGATTGTAGGTGAAGCCACAGAACTGGAAGCTCGAGATGCTGATTGCCCATCAGGTAACTGACGTGATTTGCGGCCTTTTTGCATGTCTACATTCTCACTAGGATAAAGAACATAGTTTCTTCAAAAAACACTTAAAAATGGGGCATAATCAATCTTCAAGGTTAAAACACAGATAAAAGTAAACTTGAAGTACCTTTGGACCTCTGGACTATTTACTCCAGAAGATCTATGCTCATGCGATTCCTTTTCATTCCTGTTGACAACAGGTCTTTCTCGAGCATTTCCCTTTCTTGACCCAGCCTGCAGAGCAGCCTTTGCCTGTATGTACCATGAAATACATTAATAGGGAGGAACTATGCTTGAATAACAACAAACAGAAATATGCAACAAAATTGTCTGTGTGTATCACCTCAGCAAGGTTAATAGCACTGTCCTCAAGTGAAGCACTTGATGCCTTTTCTTGGATCCCCAGCCTTGACCTTGAAGACCGTGGAGTTTCTGGGTCTTCACTTTGACTCCGAACAACTGTCCCACTGGAAGACATATCTTCATATGTGGAGAATCTACTGGGAGGCTAACAAGTAAGGTGTATCAGCTGCTGCTACTAACAGTACAGTAGGTTCGTAATAAAAAAAATCTAGGAAGTGAAATTTTGAAGTTACCTTGGAACTGTGATTGTTAGATGCTGAGTACAACTGAGATGCTCTCAGAGACCGTAGAACTACTGTTCCTGACCCACTTACAGATTGATCATTCTGGCAAATAATTATAGTTAGTAAAATCATCAAAATTTAACCAAGGTACATGGCACGTATAAAAAAACTCACATCATCAGTAGAGCTTTCTAGTCTCCCACGTTCATTCTGTGTATCTCTATAAGAAAGTGATTCTTCAGACCCAGTCCATGATGTCCTCCACTGATTTTCTCGATCCGCAGTACGTCTCAGTGTATTTGGACTCTGAGGCGTATCAAATCTAGTATCTTTGGTGGAGGCAGTTTGACGGGGCCTCGAAGCAACTCGGACAGTTCCTGTGCCCTCTGATCTATCAGGAAAATTGCCGCCTGTAGCTTTCCTGACTGTTCCTTGACTACAGTAGGAAAAAAGAATCATGTGGGAAGACAAAAATAAATTATCCTTGCGTTTTTCTTAAATCTACCTGAAAGGTGGAGCGGAATCTTTTGCCCTATTGACCTTGATAGTACCTGTCCCAACATCATCATCTTCGTCATGTGTTCCATTTTGTGTATCATCCATGAGTTTTGCTGCAAATTTTGGTCGCTCTCTGCCAATACCAGCAATAGAAGCATCAAGCATGCAAAGTGGATGAGGTGAGCATTGATGCAATTCCATTGTCAAGTCAAACCATGTAACCACTAGCTCAATTTTCATGAATGAGAAAAAAAGCGCAACAAACCTTATTCTCTCCAGAAGCTTTGGAGTCTTTCGAGCATTTTTTATGAAACGATGCTTAAGAAGCTCCTTGGCACTAGGCCTCTGCAATAAAGTGACATAGAACATTAAGCACGACTGCACAAAGGAGGAAGAATGTAGAATTTTGATGCTCATTCCAGCCTACTATGAAATGACCATGTTACCACCTCTATCCCAAAAAGAATGCAATCCTAGTTTTGTCCTAAGTCAAAATGATTTAAGTTTAACCAAGTTTATATAAAAAAGTATTAATGCTTATGATGCCAAATAAGTATAATTCGATTAATCATGTAACAGATTTTTTATATTATATATGTTTGGTGACATATATGTTTGGTCAATTTTAAAAAAGTTTTACTTATGACAAAACTAGGATTGTATTCTTTTTGGGACAGAGGTAGTAATATTTACCAAATAGCACCTACCACAGGAAGCTTTATCTAAGCTACAGTAGCAAATAAAATGGCATGACATAATAGCGCAGAGGAAGTGACTCATGGCACAGAAAGAAGGATTTTACCTCTGCTGGATTCTTCCTCAAACATAGCGACACGAACTCTTTCATTGGTTTGGAGAAATGCTCATCAAGCTGCATATCAATAAATATTGTTTATCTTCTTGCAAGAAAGGCATAGTGATGTTTTTGTAAGTTGCAACACACTCAACAACAATTGCCGAAAATTAATCAAATGACCTGTGGAGGATTTTCACGAGGTATCATGAAAAGAACTCTCATGGGATGAATGTCTGCCAACGGCGGTTCACCTTTTGCCATTTCAATAGCAGTAATACCTAAAGACCAGATATCTGCCTGCATTGAAACATGATCTGGTCTATAAAAGCTTAGTAAGAATAAATCTGTTTAACAAATGCACAAGTACCTTCTCATTGTACCCTTCAGAATTTTGAATAACCTCAGGTGCCATCCAAAAGGGAGTTCCAACGAATGTCTGAGCAGTTCAAAATCATTAGCATAAGTACAAAGGTTCACTCTTTAATCTGTGCAAATTGGAAAACAGAAAAGATTTCCCCAGAGCCGCCAACCACAGATCAATCAGTGTTGTCCAACACTAGGCACCAGGCACAGTAAAATCAATTGGCTACACCCTCTTCTCTCCTGTGTTTAGTTTTGTTGTATATGGCTTATTTTTGCTCTGGTTGCTGTTCCCTAGATCGCAAGGTCCCGTTGATTGGTGGCAGTCCTCTTAGCTAACTACCAAATCTCAGAAGCAGCAACCCCCATCATATCTCCCGTAGCCCTCAATACGGCTCAATCAATTCACGTCCCTGCTGCAGGAGCCGTGGCCTGGGTAGAAACGGGACGGCGACCATGCTCAACCCCAACCCTCACTTTGGGATGATGTCATGGAACACACCATCGAACCCGATTCATGCAACTATGCTTTGGGTTTTACTAACAAAGTTTCTTTTGAAAAAAACTTCACTTTTAGTTCTTAAGGTTTTCCCCGTTCCCACAAGCCACAATAATAATCAAGGCGTCAAGGCTGTTAAGTGCTAACCAGCTCCCCACCACCCTTTCCAATAATGACATCATATAACCTGTCTGGCCTTCTACCAATCACTAGATGGCAGCATTTTCATCACTTATGCTCAAAAGTAGTAGACAGAGCATTTGTGATTTTGGACCAAAAAATAAAGCTAGACCTTTGCCATGAACCATATACAGCTATACACCCAATGGCGGAACTTTGAGAAAAGTTCAGAGGGGGTTCTTGCAAATAAATGCTAATGTTGGTAGTTTTGGTAATTAATAAATGGCGGCAACATATATTTACTTAATCAATTTGCAGAATGGGGAGGGGGTATGACAACCTTTGGCCTAAGCAATGATCCGACTCTACATAAACCCTCGAGCCACATGCAAGGCTCCATGACACAGTGAGGTTGAAAGCAGCAACCACACACAGATCTATTTTTTGGTCAGGAATTGAGCATTTTGCTCCGTGATAAGTCACCTTGTCTGTTTCCTTGCCTATTTACTAGAATGATATGGCACATCTTTCTATGTATATGAAAACAATTGGTGAGGCTTAAGGCATCACAATAATAATGATATCAGAAAAGCCTGAGAAGAAATTCTCATGTTAATCAGAAGAAGAAATTCTGGACCATTTCTAATGGTGGAGTAGATTATAACAATATTTTACTAATAGTATAATTGTTGTTTAGAAAATACAGCTACATTTTTAGCCTAGATATCAGAGTTGTATACTGAATAAAAATGTATTTTTTAATATAACCACACATGGCAGAGTTCATTTCTAGATATACAATGGAGAATGTGAAGTTTAAAGATGCTATGGTAAGGACATGCTCATTTGAGTAGAACACAATCACACATGAAATGTCTACCGGCACAGCACATGTATGGTAAACACAGTCAATAAGATTTATTTTCAATAGGGGCTGACAGTTTAGTCATATGAAAATGATAGCTAATCGATCTGTCTACAATAAAATATTTGAATAAATAGCAAGGGGGTTTTATTGTATTATACTACTCCAAGGATTTCATTAGGGCAGCTCCAATGTGTAGTTTCTTAGTAAGGTGCAAGTGTTGACACATCAGCAGGTGCTAGACTAAGTGACTAACAAAAACATGCTCAAATGTATAGATGCTTGGTTCATACTATAGAGGGACCCACAAATGCTAAAGTAATCATATCTTTTCTTTTCTATGTATACTCTTTCTCCTCATCTCCCTCTCTCTCCATAACATATATACTTTTTAAATTTTAGTACCAGGTGCTAAAGAAAGCAACAGGCGCTAGCTAGCACCTTGGCTCCAATGTATAGCGCCTCTATTTGTCCTTTCTCTCTCCTCCTAGCACCCTCTTAGCAACAACATTGAAGCTGCTCTTAATGTGCAGAAATATAAAATCGATCATCTAGGCAGTCAATTTGAGCCGTAGCTGAGGATTTAAAAGGTTTCTGACGCATGTGCAGAAACATTGAGCAACTTGACATAATAGGAGAATGGCTAAGACGGTACCTTTCTTCTAGACATTGTTTTAGTCAGCTGTGCAGAAACACCGAAGTCTGCAACCTATATAATTCACATAATAACATCAAACAATGTATTAAGAAATTAGCAATAGCTGTACCATAAAGAAAATCATTCCTAAATATAAAATGTTCCACGAGTCTTGGAAAAGTTATACCTTCACATCTCCGCTTTCGGTGAGGAGGATATTTGCCGCTGCAAAATAGCAAATAATGTTGTCACTGCATGTACACATCATACTTGGCATTACAAGAAAAAACCCACACTGAGTCACTGACAAAAACATATGCTCAGAGTAATTACTTAATTAGTCCTTGCGTTCGGATTGGCAATAATTCCATGCTAACCCTCAGTTATTTTTTAACATAGAACTTTTAATATAGACCTATTCAATCATAGTTCTCCACATCACTATACCTGTGAATGGGCATTACTAACTGCCCAACATGTAACGTTTGGATTTGTGGATAGGGTGGTTTGCTGTTGGTTTTTTCTCTCACTATACATCCAACAGCACCTCTTAAGGTTTCAAATCTATACAACCCCATGCTACTACCAGCAGCAGTAACAATTATTCACCCATCCTTCAGCATCTAAGTCCAACCATTGAATTGAAAAGCAAGTAACATCCATTTTTTTATATAAGCAAGTAATTCAATCAAAACAATTAATAAAAGGTGATGTAACTTTATTGCATCAATAAAGTCATTGACAACTCACTTGATATAAAATGTTAGATGTGATATACGCATCCCAGGGTGGGATTGGAGCAGGTTCAAATGGAGTTGACGGGTTTCCAGGACAATATTTTTGTAGTGCAAGAGTGATGCCGAGCACTCGCTAAAAAATTACCTTGGAGAGTCCATGGAAACATGTTCCACCAGAAAGATAGTGTGTGTGTGCTATTAGACAACCAGTTATTAAAGAAATAGGAACACCAAACTTATCAAAAACATTTTAGTTTCTTCTGGTTAGCAGACAGTCGTACAGGAGAGAATAGGCAGGTAATTATGAGAATAGTTAACAATCATGAGTCATCAAAGATATAATACGCCACTTCTGTCTCTGCAGCTGCTACACAATCAAATGACTGCATATTCTCAAACAAGCTACATTTATTTCCATGACACGATGTCTAACAAACTAGCAAGGAAATACCAAGACCAGCTGGAAAGATCTATTAGGATATACCCAATAATCCAATCCACTATGAAATGAGGTAAGTTGATCTGGAAAATTATCTGTTACTACCTAAAGTAAATGCAGTTCTTCCAATTTGCATCCTCATAAGACTGATGTAGCTAGAAAAGTTTGATTGCTATTGGGTTGGTTGTTCTTCCAATCAGGTGAAGGTATTCTAGAGAAGCATTCAGGTAAGATAAGAAAAAGAGGGGGAGAAGTAAGACCTTTAATATCACGGTGAATTTTTCCTTCAGAATGCAGATATTCAATTGCATGTAACAGGTCCCTCAGAATGCATGCGATAGACATTTCATCCAGAGGAGGGCCGGCTTGAAGCTGTGCAAAGAAACATAAGTCAGCAACATCAAACTATCAACCAAGTAGTTTATAGTGATGCTTGACAATGACAATGGAGTAGCACATTAACTTCTATATGTATTGTATTAAGCATTATGCTGCGTCAATTGAGAAAGGATCAAAGGATACACAAGACATACAAGGTCAGCAACAGAACCGCCAGCCATGTATTCCATTACTATCCACAGTTTAGTCTGATGAAGATAAGAGCCGTAATAATCAGTAATATACGGACACCGGCATTGTGATAAAACAGATATCTCCTGCAACAGGAAATAAAGCCTTTTAGGAAAAGACCTTTCCATATCAACCGCATGTTAAATTGATCCTATGATAACCCAGTATCCAACATAGAGGTGAAACTACAACCTTTTGGATGTCTTCAATGTCATCCTCACTGCATGAATTGGTTGAAAATAAATTAATAATTTGGAATAACTTCTTGGCAGAAGAAAAAAAATAGAAAAAAAAGAAGAATCTACAATGCGAAGATGTGTCAAGTTAGTATTTTCCAAGGAAAGTCAGTTACAAATGCGAGATGAGGTCCGCGGCCTAATATATTGTTCTACATTGCACGCCCAGATTTGCACTTTCATGATAAGGAGTCACTTTCCAAGAAAATGCAGTGTTGATATGCTATAGAACAGTTACTTGAATTAAGTGGAGGGATGGAAATGGATACAAATATAAGGCTAGATATGGACATCCATTTCATAAAAAAGAGAAGCTTCCCCTTTCTTTCAGAAAAATGTAGTACACAAGTTAACAAAAACAGTATCATCGTATTCATTACTATCGTTCCTTTTTTTCACATCCTAAAAATAAACTTCATTGCTGTAAAATAGAGGGAAATAATACAGGTGGGGTGAAACAGCTAACTAATATGTTAAGAAAAGGAAGTCAAGGCAAATTTCATGTTAGGAACTCACGCTTCTTCCAGATCAATGACTTTTATAGCAACCTCCTTATTCAAATCCGTGTCAAACCTAAATAGAAAAAGAATGAGACAACATAATATTGAGTAGGAACTGATATTCAATGTAAAGATAAGGCAAAAGAAATAAGAAGTAAAACTCATGGGCAAAATTTAAGTGAACCAGATGCCTATGGATAAGAGAGAAAATATTCACTAGCTTTTAAAGTGAATGTAACATAAGGCAAACATTATGTCACTCTTCATGCAATTAGCATGCCAACATCGATGTGCATTATACGTGAAGTAACAGTACAATGTTGAGAAACTCTTCATAGCAGAATTTCCATTTCACGTACTGACTATTTGCACACAGAGGGAAGACTTCAGTATAGAAGAAAAGCATAAGGAAGCTGCCAAGGCAGTGAGTTGCAAACAAATTATGAACCGATTCCCCCACCCTTTATTTTCATGAATGCATGAAGCTTGCATGTATTTTCTTTGAAGTTTGAAGGAAAAGACACTAACAGCATACGCGTAATCTCTCACATCATAAAATGCTTATCTTCTACATGAACAAAATATAACTTCAGTCATGTCAGCAAGCAAATTTTTCAGTGCTCACGAGAATGGCAATTCACACCTAAAGATAGCTAACTAATAAACCAATATCTAAAACACAAGTCGTGTATCCTGTGATCAATGTTTGAAAGCTCGGTTATGTAGCTGATTGGGTGGTACCTAGGTGCTAGACGCCACAACACTCTCACGTAGCACCAAAGTCACTGTCTAGCCTGCCTAATGGGTCATTAGTCACAAGGTGCCACCCACATATCGCTTTTTAAAACAAAGCTGCCACCCAATCCAATCAGTACTGCCCAATTAAAAGGCATAAATTTGCATGAATGCTGTGTAAGCTCATCTTGGTTAAGACACTATATGAACACGAATAGCACTGCCTGTTCACCAAAATTCCTCGCCCAGCACTCAAACCACAACATTTCACTCCAGATAACACGAAACCACCAATGCCACCGAACTAAGACGATCAAGGTGGGTAACATCACAGACGCCACTCAGCTGGCCACTCGATCAGCTAATTCCCGAAATTCAACGCACGAATTCCCCACTGGACCCAGCCCCATCTCGAGCCCCAACACTCAAATCTGCAATGCCGCTCGACCCGAAACTAAAATAACGGGTCAATCGAGTGTGGCCACCTTCCGCAGCCGAGCAGCTTGAAATCCGCGCGACTTAATAAGGGGCGGGAAGGAAATTTGGGGGCAGAATGGGGCATCATCCGTACCCTTTGTAGACGTCGCCAAATGAGCCGCAGCCGATGAGCTCGCGACTGCTGAACCTCGCCTCGATGGCGGCCGCCATTGACGATAAGTCCGACATCACTCCCTGTCCCAAGATCCGGAAGTGGCGGCCGCCGGGCTAGGGTTTATAGGTCGCGGATCGTTGCCGGATTCGCTCACTGTCTTCCTCCTGCGCTAGGGTTTGGATTCGAGTGGCGTTCGTGTAGCGCTACTCGCTGCTTCCGGTGTCGCCCATTTCCACAGGTCGCGCGATTTGGTGCTGCCGCGTTGGTGCGTGCCGTGCGTCTGTTCGTCCGGGAGGGCTTGGCGCAGAACTGCAGATGGTGGGGCCAGGAGGTCAGGGACACAAAGACCCTGTCGTGTGGGACCATGAGTACCTGACCCTTGTCCTTGGGATGTCCATATCCATTGTGTATCCATACTCATCCATTATTCTAAGGCTATCCCCAACCATTGCCTAAAAAATCTTTCCTATCCACTATTCCAACTACTCTTCTCTCTATCTATAGTAGCGCTACAGTGTAAAACAGTGTTATATCCATCCCATATACCCACTCCCTTGGGGATGGTCTAAGTACTTCCCCCTCTGTCTACAGCAGCGCTACAGTGTTAAATAGCGTCAACGGTGTATAGGCATCCCCTTTACACATCTTTATTGGGCTAGCCTAAGGTTCTCTCCGGCTATGGCTGAGTGTAACAGGGTGTCTATGTCTACCTTCTTTATTTTACAACGTTGTTGTCACAGTATCCGTATGCATTATCTGCTGGACCGTTTAAGCGACTATTTACACGATCTACTAAACTCGGTCTGAGTTTGCATATATCGTGCACGTACAAATAAATATATATATATATATAGCATATATATATCCTATATAATAGTACATTTATATCATCTCTAGTTTTATAAATACTTTGTTTTTTCCTCCATAAATTGAATCGGACTTAAATAACTTGGTTTAAGACAAAGCAGAAAAGTATAGTTATTTTCGACACTATAAAAAAAATTAGAAAACAGGTCCACACTTACATTCCGAGTCATCATCGCCACCGAGAGTTTGTATTTTTACCCCTCTATTTACATTCACCTACATAATTACAATTGTTCTGGTATCACTTCTAGGATTCTAGGATTGAAACTTGGTTGGTTGTTGTCAACACGAAGATCTAGTTTAGAGGTGTGATGTGGACCAAAAATATAGTGCGCAAGGGCGTGTCACTTGGCTTGCTAACCAGCCAAGGATGAACCCACATCAGGTTTTGTTTGGATAAACACAATCCACACGGATTGGAGGTGGATTGGACAGGTTTGGAGTGAAAATAAGTTCAAATTCCTCCTCGATCCCTCTCAATCCACGTGGATTGGAAGGTTTTAGCTGGTATCCAAACAAGTCCTCATGCTGCGGACTCATCGATGAATATGTCTACTAAGCTATTCAGCCACACTAGATGGCCCAAAAGGATCCAACGATGCTCGGCGCACCATAGCAGGCTGGCTGATCGGACTTAACCGATTCAATATTCACCAATAATGTGCCAAAGTTAGGCGCGTCGATATGCCCAAATCTATACTTAATAATACTATAAAGCAAATAATTAGGTTCCCTGGTTGTCAGCGACTCCCTCAATATACAATTATCTTAGCCACCAAAACGGAGACATTCAGTTGCGTCTGATCCCTTCCCGTTCCGCGCCGTGCACCACAGTCGAGAGTCCTTTGCCTCCCAGTTTCCGTTGTAGCTTCCAAATTGAATAGAAATCAGCCGATAAGAAAAATCCAA
The DNA here is from genome assembly GCA_022530915.1 of Paspalum notatum. Taxonomy (NCBI): domain Eukaryota; kingdom Viridiplantae; phylum Streptophyta; class Magnoliopsida; order Poales; family Poaceae; genus Paspalum; species Paspalum notatum. Next base: position 46,010,457 of record CM039685.1, read on the forward strand.
ATCCGATTCGATTAAGCAAGAGAGCAAGAATCCAAATCAACAATGACAAAACTACCGGCGTTGCATTGGAGTCCGAGAACAGAAACGCGGCTTGACAACAAAGAATCCTACATGTGTGCACATCCAGTAGTAGTATTTCTACGTCAACATTTGTCTCTGGTCTTGCTAAAAAACTCCATTTAGCCTGTTTGCAACATGATTCACGTGGATTCGACTCGAAGGTAGGACCGACGCCTAAGAGGGGGCGTGAATTAGGATTTCTAAAAATAAGGTTCACTAAAAACTACAACTACCAAGCAAAATCTATGCAAGTAAATCTAGCTAAGTGCACTAAGGTTTTGCTAAGTGTTGTTACTTCTACCGTGGTCAAGTCTTGCAACCTAGTTCTACCTAGAAACTAACTTATCAAGCTAGTCTAGGAAAGTAAGCATACAATTGCAAGAAGTAAATGCGGAAACTAAAGAGATGGGATAGAGAATGCAAATTTCCGATGATGATGGTAGCACACAATGAAGACACGGAGATTTTTTCCCGAGGTTCGGGAAGACTCACGGTCTCTACCCCTACTCCTCGTTGGTGCTCCACTAAGGACTTTACACTCGCGTAGTCCTCAAAGAAATACGGCCTCGCCCTTTGCAAGGGTAGAGGTTGGCAAAGTGACTTCCACGGAAGTCAAGCAACCCCGGTCGGGTCTCCGGATATCCTCGATACACACCCACCCGAACCTATCTCTTGCGTGGTCCTTCCGTACCACGGCCTCGCCCACGCAAGGGTAGAGGATGGATAGGTCGCTGGGGTCTTCCGAGTCCTTCTCGTAGAGTTACCCCGCCGTCTCCACTATGGGAAGCTTCGGCTAACTAGCTGACGGCCTTCCTCCCTCTCACAAGATGGTGGCGGCCACTCCACACTCCGGAGGGTCTCGCAAGACTTACAGCCGCACTTGATACATGGTCGTGCACACAGGCACGGATACTAGACAAATAGGCCTAAGCCAAGATGCCAACAAGCTCTCGCTATGCCGGGATGTGTCTATTTGCTCATATGGTGGTTGGGCTCATAAATGTGGTTGCTACACTTCAAATGGGCATGGAAATGTGTCTCAACACTTGTGCTAGGCTCAAGATGCTCCAACCACACTGGGCCGGTGCGTGTAATTTTCATCCTCTTCGAGTCGACCGTTGCTCTGACAATATAGCCGTTGGAGCCACCGGACTGTCCGGTGGCACCACCAGACTATCCGACAGTGAGCCACCGGATTGTCCGGTGCGCTGTAGCGCCGGGTCTTCAACTTGGAATGCTCTCGGTCTATATCGTCCGGTGGCACCACCGGACTGTTCGGCGGTAGGTTTTGCGCCAGACTTCGCTCCTTTTCTCCTCAGCCTTTATCGCCACCGGACTGTCCAGTGCATGGAAATTTGCACCGGTTCTTCAGCTTTTGGCTTGGCTCACCGGACTGTCCAGTGCATGAAAATTTGCACCGGTTCTTCAGCTTTTGGCTTGGCTCACCGGACTGTCCAGTGCATGAAAATTTGCACCGATTCTTCAGCTTTTGGCTTGGCTCCTTGTAGGCACCGGACTGTCCGGTGCTGCACCACCGGACTGTCCGGTGCATGCTTTTTCTTCTGTTCTTGAGCCAAAAAATCGTGACCGCCGAGTCAGGACCTTCGCTTGCATTTTGATGGCGACTTGGGTCTTTTCTTGTATTTTTTTGAGGTGTTTGTACCCCAAGTCCACCAATTACATCCTAGAACTTTAGACAAAAACACTTGCACACAAATATTAGTCCCATGGCATGTGTTGTCAGTTTAACCACTAAAATCGCATATGGGGACTAAGCACAGGGCTTAAGGGCCCATTTTTCTTACGGGACTCAAACCAGAATCGGCCTCAACAAGAGCACATGGTAACTTAACTAGAACCCAGAGGACCGAATCCAACAATCAAGAACACGTGCTGCGCTCCCTCCTACTTGTATGTGAGGTAGACAAGTCATGCATCAAATCCATCGTGCAATATCAAAGAACAATAGTACCACATTGCCTCTAATAATATGTTCACTCATACTTATAACTGATCCACATGACTATCAGCCACTAGAAAACACAAAAATTGATATTCTTGTCGGGAGCCGAAAGTTTCAAAAGAAAAGGCAACACAAAAATAAAGAGAAAGATGCAAGAAGGAAGAAAGGGGAAAAGAAAATGACCGCCGCAGCACAAGGAAAAAGAAGGCAAATCAAGAAAAGAAAATGGCCGGCGCGACACACACTCACACACGGGCGGTGAGCGTTAGGGTTGTGTGGACGTAAAAGATTTCACAATGGCATTGGATAGTTCGGTCAAGGTCCTTGACCTCCTGCCGGGCCAGTTCCAGTTCTGAGTCTTCCGACACGGCAACACAAGGACCTTTTTTTTTTGAACGAACGGCACGAGAGTGTGCCTGTTTCTATTAATAAAGAAGAGAGCAACACAAGGACCTGATGTCTCTACGTGTTGAGGACTTGAAGTTTTGTTGTATGGGCAAAGTTATCGACAAAATAATTTGTTTTATGCTCCTACTCGAATAATGCTCACGCTAACCCACTGCATTATCGCTTGATTACAAGGGGTTACGGTCGAAGGGCCAATCTTTCAAATATCAAGAGGTTATCAATATTAAGCTCAAGAATTAATGTTTATTAAGTCACAAATATGTTGCTTTATCTTTATTTTTATCTTAATAATAAAGAGAAAGGATTCTTTTTCTCATAAGAGCATGTCACATGAAAGTAGACACCTAGGTCGCACACAGACTCCATTTTAGATGTTATGTGTATCGATGAAATGCTAATAAATCTGTCACGGTGCTACGACACATGCCATACGAAAAACGGATTGTGTGTAAATCTCCTCAAAATCTTGAGTTGCCTCCACGTGACAGAAGACACCGACACTCCCATTTCCATCACCACTCTATATACTCAATCTGTAAATTTCTAATATATTAATATAGTCTCCACTCTTCACTCGTGGCAACGCACGGATATTTTATCTAGTGATTTAAAATGATACAGCATTAAGACAGTCACGTGAAGAAATGAATTGTTAGTTTGCCTGCAAGTATCAAATATATCTAGTAGATCACTTATAATACATATGATAGTTAGTTCATCACATGTACTATATCATTAATATAACACTCTCTTTTCAAATATATATGGCGCAATTGATTTTTTACAACTTGGATCATTCATCTTATTTTAAAAAATTATTCAAATAAGTAAAAACATAATTCATATAAAATTATAACAAAACAAATCACAATAAAATGAATGATATTTTTTGAATTTTTTAAATAAGACGAACAACGATTGAGGTTATATCTGTGATGGAAAGTAGGACATTGCCCACTGCATTTTCTCGTAAAGTTTCTTTTAAACCCATGTTTCAGCTGTCCGTAAAAGTTGGCAACATATCTGGTGCAATCAGAGATTTGGTGCAACCACGATGCAACCCTACTAAAAAAAGTTTCAAAAGATTCTGAAAAAAATCATGAATCTACATCTCAGCCTGCCCCATCTATAAATAAAATTTTATGGTCAAATTCGTCCTACTCTAACAGTTACAAAAAAGACAAATTTGTGATGCATTTGAACTATTACTTAAGTTAGAAAATAGACAAATTTGTGATGCATTTGAACTATTACTTAAGTTAGAAAATTTGTCTTTTTTATAACTGCTAGATAATGACGAATTTGACTATGAAATTTTATATACAGATGGAGTAAGGTGAGATGTAGATTTATGATTTTTTTCAAAAATTTTTGAAACTTACCGTGGTTGCACCAAAATTCCGATTGCACCGGATATGTTGCCGTAAAAGTTTGCAGTATCTTTCTCCTCCTTTCTTTCCTGACCGTCTCACTGGGAAGCACATTTATCCTCCCTTTCTCTCTCTCGTTAGGGAAAGAGAACCTCTGCAACGTTCATGGTTACCAACGTGAGCAAATAATAAAGCGCACTGTATCGAAACAGCTCAAAAAACACTGCTTATACAAACGTGCCGTTCAGCTAGAAGCACGCAGATTCATCAGTCAAGCGTGACCATGCTTGCAACAAACAGGGGTACTTAAGCTTAGCATCATCAGGAACCAAATTTGTACAGCTGCAGATAAACTAGGAGGTTCATCACGGTAGACTTAGCTTGTAGCGTCTGCCTTTCGTGATACAAGATGAGATATAAACATGGCAATTCCTCGCAAATTGCTCAGACATTACACTACCAGGAACACCCAGAAGCCAGAACCCTACACAGCTAGCTAACTGTCAGTAGCGCAGCAAACTATCCATGCATCTTCACAACTTTGTACAATACAAAGACCAAGAGACATCAGCCCCCCGTCAGAGGAAAATCGGATTACCTGCCTCAGCACCCACCCCATCCCTGTGCTTGAACATTTTCAGCTGCACACAGAGCCTTCCACTCCTTCGGAGGCCATCGGTGTCCCTTGGGATTTGAATTTCATCTGCACCTTCCCGACTTCGCTTCATTGATTCTGGTGAACTTGAGTCTAAAGAAGAAGAAGATGTGGCCATCGTCAAGTGGGAGATTTGCCAGGGATCCATGGCCTCTTGTTCCTTGAGTTCCTCAACCCCATTTAGTAGGGGAACAGTGCCACCAAACACCATGTCACACTTGCTAGCCTGACAAGGTACCAGCGCGCCTGGATACCGATGAGGACTTGAAGGATCTTGGAAGAGTGAAGCTTTCCCCCTTTTTCTTGGGTTCTTTGACCTGACTGGGTCAGTCTGGCCATGAACTGCCCGATCTTTCCTTCGGCTGCCCTGTGGCGGGGAGTAGCTCTTGATCATCGTACGCACCCTCTCTAGGAAGCTCGCAACCTCTGCAGGAAGTAAGTGTCCCTCAAGATATCGATCAATTACTGGGAGATCATTCTTCAAATCTTCAACCTATAAGCCACAAGCAATAAACACATCAAGGGTCAACCTATAGGAAAAAGATATGGAGAATTAGCTTTATATTGTGGGTTTACCATAGTGGAAAAGCTATGAGAGGTATTCCGACTATATCCTGCACCATCTTGTCCAGCTATAGGCTCGTCTAGTAGGAGGGAATTGGTATTGGATTCCGCAGGAGGGGTGAAACGGCAGCCAACCAATTGATGGAACTCCTCTATCTCACGAGCATACTCAACCCTCCAATCTTTCCACTTACTCCATGTTCTTCTTGCCCACATTGGCACGTCATAAAGACGTCCTTGTTCCCTTCCAAACTGCCTAGCAAACCTGTCAGGCACATACACCTCCTTTATGTTAAAGCTGATTAGCCAAGTCCGGGAGTAGCAAATATTATCTGCTGCAACACAATATTCTGGAACAATTGCTGGATTCATGTCCCTGTAAGGGTTCCAATTGACCTGAAAACATAATTAGGATAGTATGACATAACAGATGAGAAATTGGTACACAAATTTTATAAGTAATTTTGGACTTGCCTCAGAAAACTGAAGCTGTTCAAAAACTTTTCTCCACTCCATGACTTTTTTTCTCTGTCCCCGTGTTGCTCCTCCAAAGTTCCACCGGCAAGCCCGGGGCAGCAAGGTGCTCTGGTTCTTCTGTTGTGGTTGAGTTATAGGAAGGTACTCGTAAATCCAGGCCTTTTGGAACAAGGGAAAGCCCTGATTAGTGAAGCCGATAAACAACACCACAGATAACAATCATAGCTTATTCAGATAAAGAGCACACCATGAGCAAAGTTGCACTGCCAAGAAACTGGGTTGTGGCATTAGGTGTCACTGCAACAGACAATCCCCTATACAAATGAGCAAGGGCTGCAGCCCCCCAAGCATACTCGCGGATCTTCCTAAAATCCGCCAAGAGTGGTAGATATCTTGGAGATACAAATCCTCTCATGGTGTCAGGAAACAAGGTGGAACCAACCAGGTATAAAAGGTATGCTCGGGTGCTATATGCAATCTCATTGATAGTTGGATTTTCTGGCAGTTGATGGAATTTCCTATACAACCAAGTCAACCTAATTAAGCCACACAATTGCTCTCCATTTCCAGGGCTCTCTCCTAAATAATGCAAGCACATCCGCTTCACAGCTTCATCACCAATTGGCTCGGCGGTCACTACATGACCAGTCACTGGAATGCCGAGAATGTACGAAACATCACGAAGTGATGGTGCCATTTCAAATCCCATGAAATGTGCGGTATTTGTTTCATTGTTCCATCTTTCACAAAAGGATGTAAGCAAAGAACGATCGATGGTAAACCCAGTGGTAAGTGCAAGATGTCCAAGACCACTAGCATTGACAAGCTGCTGCTGCTCATCAGTCAGAACCCATTCTTTTAGCTTTCGAGTTTGCTGGCTTGGAAGCAGAACACCATACCGCTACAAAATTTTTAGCATCTTAGTGTGTAACTTGTTTAAGATGCCAATGTAATACAATGAATAAGGAATGAGAAAGCTACGTACTGTCCAAATCTGTGAGCTACCAACTGGTCTTCGGCCATTTGCCTTTTGTTGCTGTGTTATCAAACCCTGACGTGCAGTGTCCATTTTGTCCTGATAAATAAGATTATGGGTGTAAGATGGCAGCGTTAACAGCTCACATATGGGGAAAAATCGAATAACAAATAAATGATAAGAATCTAAGAGTTGCGGGCTGGAAAGGAAAAAACTACACCAGATAGTTTTGCCCTTAGGAGATCAATAATTTAGTACAAAATTACGAATTGTACATCCCTACAACAAAAATAAGGGTTTAAATGTAATGAACCCTGACAAGATTAGTATCACTCTATCTGTATAGCAAAACAAGAAAAAGAAAGAGAACCGCTATTTATTGCATTCAGGAAATGTTAACCTTTTTTTTTAAAAAAATAAAAATGTTCCAGGTGCCCTTTACTCTAAAACACTACATCTTTCCATGTTTGATCATGCATTAGCTTTTGGTATCTTTTCTCCAAGCAGTATGGTTCTACAACCTTCTGGTATAAATGATGCTGTTATTCCGAAGAACTATTTAAAAATTTGGCACAAAACTAAATAATTGCCATCCAAACCAGATGTCAGGTAAAAAGATAACAGGGAAGACTAATACGAGAGCATGGTCCAGTTCAACCAATTTGACCACTCTGGGAGAAAAGTACAAGCATGTTTATTTATAATTCTGCATTCAGGGCGATCTGGCATCAAATTATCAACATCATCCATCTCAATGAGAGCTTCTACACTCCCGAAGATCTGAACTATCTTTTCCTATAAGTGGTGAGAAACCATTATTCATCTGTAAGTAAATATTATTGTAGAATGTCATGTTTATATAAGGAAAGAAGCACAGTTTTTTTTTTTTTTTTGATAGGAAGAAAGCATAATAACTCACATGCAAGCAAACAATCACATAAGAAGATCCACAATGATACTTATTGAACATATTTTCTTCTTATCCTTTGAAAAAGGAACTCCTTTAAAATGACCATTGACCGGTAACCGAAACTAAAAAAACTAATGCACATATATTCCTCTTCCAAGAAACTCCACATTTTTAGTTCCCAGAAATGAAGCAGTCGATTTGCATACGGACACATATCAGCTCCACAACACATCCAATGATCCGAATCTACTGCACACAGACCACAGGTACAGCAAATCAGGCAGATATCGCTACCCGGTAAATGCAACAGAGCTTCATACAGTACGCGAGCCTGATATTGCACAGAGTTTGGCAGCATTTTCCACACACTAGCAATGCCGTTGGGCAGATTTTGGGTAAACCCAAAACCAAGACAATAATTATTCACACCCGTTCAAAACCATCCCACCTATATCCACTTTTATCCATGCCTGTACAGGTTACCCAATGGGCACAAGGAAGCAGTGAACTGACGGGTTTAGCTATGCAGTGCCACACTGCCACCTATTGGGGAATGAGACGAAGTGCATTCTATAGATGACGCTGGCACGGAGTAGCAGGATGTTGAGCACCTCTGCCGTCTCCCTGGCAGGACTAATGGGTACTACAGGACCTGGGTATTATGACATTATCTGTTCGTACCCTGCCCGTAACCAGGTTTGAAATGGATAAACCATACCCTCCCCAAATAGCGTGGGTAGGATTTGGGTGTGGAGTTGTGGACAATGGGCATCCAGCGGCATCGCTACAACAGTCCACACATGACGCCCCCTAGTTATGCACCACTACCCAGGTTCCACACACGACGCCTCCTAGTTATACTTATACACCACTACCAAGGCCGCACCTCGCCAGTCGCCAACGAAATACCAGCGTCTCAAAAACCAGGTTCTCGGACTAGGTTATCACGGATCTGGGCATGAGGTTCACATCGACTCCACAATAATATGGGGAAAGGACAACGACGAGGATACGGCGGAGACATATAGACTGCTTACTGACAGCGGAGGAGTCCGAGGGCGCGCCGCACGCCGCACGCCGCACGCCGCGCGCCTCCGCCTCCGGTGGCTGGGCGCCTCCGATCCCCTTCCAGTTCCCCAGCTGGAGATGGAAGCAACCGTGGCCCGTGGGAGAGAAAGGAGAGGCTGTTGAGACTGAGTGGGCTCTTCTAATGCCAAACGGGGCCCAGTCGTCAGGCCGCGAGTGGGAGCGTGGGACCTACTCTTCAGTGTGACGAAGCCTCCAGTGCAACCCGGAGGCACCCTGTCGTCTCGTCCTCCTCGCTCCTCGGTCGGGTTCGGACCGCTCGGCTGCTCGCGTTAAAACCCTAGCCTCCGCGACCTCGCGTTCCCCTTTCCATTTCCCTCCCCTCCCCGCCGCCACTTGATCGCCGTTGAAGAGCAGGGCGGACCTGCTGCTGCGCCGGCGGCAGCCGTGTTGGTGGGCGTGCACCCGGCGTGCCTCGCGCTGCCGCGGGATTTAAAAGTCTGAAGAGGTCGGGGGAAAGCGAAAAGGGAGGGAGCCTCTCGACCCCACGGGGCGGAGAATAGGGCGGGGCTTGTCCGACAGCCCGCGCTCTCCGCAACTGCAGAGCGTACACCAGGTTGGTTTCTCTCCCCTATTCATGAGGGGATCGATTCAGCGTTATCCTTGAATCGTTAGCCCTGGCCCTAGGGTTTCGATTTTCGAAGCTGCCGGGTGGCTTTTCCTCGAGCCTGCTAACGGGCGTCCATGCGCTGCCATCGATTAGGTTTGATAATTGGATGATTGGCGGCTAGTTGTAATGGGGCATGTGAGATTTGGGAAAGGGTTGGTATGTGCCACAGCCCACAGGTAGAAATTTGGGTTTTTTTTGACATTAGAAATTCGCCTTCTGGCCACCTTCAATTCAAATGGCCATTTGACGTGCTTTCGTTCTGCATGGTGTTCCCATATGGGGGGGCTGCAGTTGCGATGTATTCAAATGGGATATTAGCTATAGTAATTTATAAAATTTACCCCCAGGCGAAACAAAAACATTTGAACAAACTGTCCGCTGCTATTAAGTGTGATACCATACGGAACTTAGATTAACACTGTAAGCACATAGCACCGAAACAAGACTTACCACAAAATGAAAAAGAGATCGATGTAATTCTACTTGATATATAGTGTGTGAATACTGTATCTGAAAAGGGTGCATCTCATGAGTCATGCTTGAGGAAAAACTGCCATGGGCCCACGAAGCATGACATCTTTACTGGTTATCTTGGTCCTTAGTTCACTTGATCATTTTTTATGGTGTTAAAACTTAGAACTCCTTTCAAGCTAGCAAAGCTGGAAACATATCAGGTGCTTGTCTTTTTGAAAATAGAATTGCTGTGATCTTTCTCCCTTTTGGGGGACATAAGATTTTGTTGTGTGTGGGGTGGGGTGTTATGGGCATTCTTTTTGGAAAAAAAAATAACATTGTGATTGGATCACTATTAGATTGCTCTTTCCTGCACCCAAATTTAATCTATACTTAGCAAAGTAATGGATAAAAATTAAATAGGGTGGCATTTGGACTTCCATTCTTTGGAACCATATATGAAGTATCATCATTGCCTTTTTTGGGTATCCTATTTGGAGTATTGATAATCTGTTTCGATGAAATGAGCAAGACAAAAATACTTATATCCTGTTCTGTGTCATGTAGTGAGTTATTGTACTGGTTGTTTTGCTGTCGTCATGCAATATAAGCAATTTATACTGTTCTGTTGTTTACTTTTTGGGCCTACCATTCTATTGTGCATATTATACAATTTTCATCTATTATATGAATCTTCTATTTTCATCCCCCACAGAATACGTGCTATGTGGCTATCTGAGAGGTACTGACAAATCTGGAGTTATTGGTCGTCTCTCGAAACCAGAAAGCAAGTATTCTTGCCAAGCACACTGAAATCTCAAGACTATAAGCAGTGAATCAGGACATCCTAGTACAGGTTCAGAGGTTGAGGGAGGGAAGTAAACTCACAAAAAAACCTGAGGTGACATCAAAATCTGTATTTGACCACAAATCACTCTCTTAAGAGGATGGCTGAAACCATGAATGTTAGCAAGACAAGGCTATGTGGGAAAATTCTGAAGAAGCTCATGGATCACAAAGGTGGTTGGCTTTTTCATAAACCGGTTGACCCTGTTCTTTATGGGATTCCTGATTACTTTGATGTTATCCGCAATCCAATGGACTTGGGTACTGTTAAGAAAAAACTTACAAACAAGCAATATGTTACTTCCAGTGAGTTTGCAGCAGATGTGAGGCTTACGTTCTCAAATGCAATGAAGTATAATCCTCCAGGGAATGATGTCCATGCCGTTGCTGAACAGCTGAACAGAATATTTGACTCAGAATGGAGATTGGTGGTAAGAAAATGGAGCAGCAGAAACCCAGTACAAGAGAAGGAACCAATGAAGGCAGTAAAGGCTCAAGCTGCCATGAACACAAAATCTGTGATCCGTAGAGGTTTGACCGCACAGTCAAATTTACTGGCAAAGGAGCCAGCAATAAATGCAATGTCCTCCAAAGTAGGATAATCACATACCTATCCACTTAATGGTTCTTCTTTTTCAGTGACTATCATTATAATGTATTTCTGTCTGTTGTTTGCACAGGTAAAAATTAGATTTTTTGTGCGTGGCTCTGAGAATACCTCTCTCAAAGGTTTGAACGAAAGATCTTTCTCACGGTTGTTGATTGTTACCATAGCCTGTCCACTTGAGGATGCTTAATGATTTACTATTTTGTTTTGGGTCCTTTCATGCAGCTGGTAGCCAAGAGTGCTCATTAGATAATCCACTCTCATGCACCAAGGTTTTGTCTTGAGTTCCCTTTTTTCTATTTTGACTTATTGTCTTATTCTTATATTGACCTCCTAGTGTCATCAGTAGACAGTAGCTGAATGATTGTCCATCCTCTGTAATGCAATACGTTCTTTGATTCTATCTTCAGGAGAATGATAAGATATCAAGAATACAATCAAATCAGAACAGCATTTTGTTGAATGGTATGCTGGTGATTTCTATCTAATTTTATGATGCCATATGCTGCCCATATCATGTTATTGACCTATCGAACTTGCTTGTGACATCAGGAAATGAGTCACCGTCTTGCAATTCTACTTCTCCTGCTTCCTCTGAGCAAGGTAGTTGCTATTATATGCTTGAGCACCTGCTTATATTTTACTTTTACATTCTTTATAGTTATATAAGAGTTAAGAACTTAAAAGCCTCTAGCGTCCTTGTATAATTATTTGCTAATGTAGTGCATCTTGTGATGCCTAGGGGAGGAAGACCTTGAGCCTTTGTCGCCAAGTAAAGCCCTCCGTATAGCTATTCTCAAGAAGCGTTTTGCTGGAACAATTGTTAAGGCGCAACAAAATGCACTTCTGGATCATGTAATATTTCTGAATACATACTGGACAATACATGCTACAATTACCCTGATCTTTTTGAGAAGAAATTTCTGTATGCCTTTTGAATGCTGTTTTGACTTTGCTAGGGGAAGGAAATAGACCTTGCAAAGTTGCAGTTGGAAAAGGAGAGACTGGAAAAAAGGCAGCAAGAAGGTAGGAACTTTGTTTCAATCTTCTGATGTATGTCCTGGATCTGTTTGATTGCCTGTGTGAAGTTTTTCCTTATTATACATGAAGATCTCTCATTAGTACTGTTCCTTTTTAAAACAACGGGAGAGTTGCTTCAGTGCTTGTTGGATTGAAAGTACTGACCTCACAGATGTAAGTCCAGGCCACACTCACCAAGAATTAGAACACACACGAACACAATATTATGGTGCTGCTGGAATGACTGGCAGCTTTTTTGGTGTTAGATCTACAAAAGCCTGAAAATATGTCCTAGTTAATGCAGAAAATAACTACTATGATTGCCTACTATTGCTATTTTTCTGCTGAAAATTAGCTAGCACTATAATGATTAAGTTTTCAATGGCGCTCCAAGCGCGAGTTTATGTGGACAGTAGAAGAGGAAGGAGCTTTGTGGTGTGCAGATGTTTGGGACCTTCAGAACGTCTGCTAGGTTCTGCTATAGTTCCTTGCTCCGGTTCTAGTTTTTTTGTGGCGTGTATGTACTGATTGTTTTAGAAAGGTGTGGTGTTGTGCTCTTGGTTATGCTTGCTTCTAACTGGAATGAGACACAACTCTGTGCCTAGAGAGGGGTGGGTGGGTGTTAACACTCCAGGGGCCTTTGAACAAGTCCATCAATCCTAAGACCATTTTCGTTGACCCAATTTTCTGTGAGCATATTTGAGGCCAGTTTATTGTTCACAAAAATGATCTTAGTATTTTTAGAGTCAGGGAGGTAGTTACTTAAAGAAATGATCCTATGCCATTGGATTTTGAAAAAAAATTGTAGAATAGTCTGTTGCTATGTAATGGTGAGATGCAATAAAGTTGTAGAGCATTGCATATAGCTAAGAGATGATGCTCCTACGTTCTTTGGGATCTCCAATCCTGACCGTTCTCTTGAGAAAATAACAGTTACCTTATTTACCTCTTATTTCGAGTCAGCTGCCATGGTGAAATTGGTAGACACGCTGCTTGTAGAAAGCAGTGCTCATGCGTCTCGGTTCGAGTCCGAGTGGCGGCATTCTCGAAAAAAGGATAAAATAAATTATAATGAATTTATTTTGGCCCAACTTTCTCTAGCTACTGGCTGCTTTCGGCTTAATCCATGTGAGCTCGCAATTGAAGTTGTTTCATAGGTTATTCTAGCAATTCTTTCAGTTATTATTGGTTATCAGCAGGGATTGATTAGGGGGGCATGTTGAAATGGTGTGTTAGTTTGGGGAGTTTTTCGTTGACTTTTAACAATTATTTATGGGAATTTAAATGCCAATATGCTAGGAGTAATTTATTTGGCTTAACAGTGATTTGATGTAGTTGGGAGTTTACCAGTTTGTGAAAGTATTCTAGAACCTTCCAATCTTGAAGTTTTCATTATTCTATTGTGAATGCTAGGGAGTTGTATTTGTCTCGTGGGTGACATAAATCCCTCGTCAAAATTGTGGAATTGTATTACCAGTCTTGCTGATTTTGGTCTTTTAAGTAGTATTCGCTAAGAATATGGTAGATCCGTGTAGGTTTTATTAGAAAGTTTGCCCAATCTTGGAGGACCTACGTGCATTGTAAACAATAACCCAAATTGAAGGTAAACAGAATTGAGCCTGGGTGTTGAGGGCGTATACCCACACGTCCACCAATTGATCTAAGCTCAGATCTGGACAACTCCTTCTGTATACATATATAAGTTTGAAGGAAAACATGAAGTATAAGCTTTTCCTTGCCCTGGTATATGTACAAAAAGAAAAATCAAACCACCTAGCTTTTCCTTGCCCTGGTATATGTACAAAAAAAATCAAAACAACCTAGGAGGAAGATTGGGTAATTGGATCGGAACCTGAAGCCATATTTTTCTCTCGATCCCCACAGATGTCGGCACCCTACGATTTTGTCTCCCAGCCTTCCTCCTGCCTTTTTGTAATTGCCTCGATCCAGTTGCTCCCACCTATTGAACACCTTGCTTGATTGGTGCTGCTCCTACACCCTAGATGCAGCCAGTGACCTTTTACAGCCATTTTTACTGTTCCAAGTAACCACAATTGCTTTCTTTTCTATGCAACGATAGTGCTTGCTGACTTTGGTGACCCAAGCCAATAGCTGCCCCTAGTGTTAGATTACCTGGATGCTTACTGTAATGCCTCTTGGAGGTGGAGCTCTCCACGAATGACAAACCATGCCTACGATGTGCTCCACTAGTCGCTATCTTTTTTTATCACTTTAATGAATAGCATGAACTGTGGTCAAGTTCACGGTCTGTCTTATAAGTAGTCTCTTGGCATGTTATCTTGGGATGACTTAACAAACAACTTCTACAGTGACCGTCTTCTTAAGTTGTCTTGTGGTAACTCAATAATCCCTCAATTTGTTTGTAGAAAAAAGGGGTTTGCGGAGTTGCATGTAATGCTCCTTTGTCGCTCCAAATCGCTAGAACACCTAAAATTTAGCTTACGAGATTGTTGCTCCATGAAACAACTTCGTTGTATCGCCTCCCTCTCCACATCATAACACATCCTTTGTGGCATTGAATGCAACGGCCTATGGAACCACATGTGGTGCACTCTGCAACCCGCACTTAGACTTCTTTGGATATTTTACCAATAATGCTACGAGCATCAAATTGCATGAAGTGCCCTTTTGGGCATCAATTGCACCAGAGCTTAATAGTGCCTATTGTTGCGGAGTCATATATGGGCAATTCATTGTCAGTCATGTGGCATAGCTTATCCTGCCTATATTAATCACGGCACCTTCCCTACCTGTCTGTCCTGTTTGTGTTGCCTTTAACAGTCACTAGCAGAAATGCCCGTGCGTTGCTACGGTTATAATATGTTATGTTATATGGTGCACATGCCTTGCGTTGAGCGATATATCAACATATTTATCCAATTTATTAGTTCAATGTGTTTTTTCAATTTTGATGTACCCATGATTACTATGCTTTGATTGAAAAAAAGTTATAATGTATGAGGATAGAGGCTGGATATATGTAGCATTGAGTGACCCGACGTTTGTCAAAGAAAAAAACAATCATCTCTTATGAATTCAGCTTATTTTTGAAGATTGTTAACTCCTAACGAATTTTGGGTTGATGTCAGTTGGAGTAAAATTTAGGATGGTGTTAATTAAGTTGGAAAGTTGGTTCATATCGATTCCAGCGAATTATGGGGTGATGTCAGTTGCTAGTAATTTTTTGTGTGTTGTCTGTTGGGTTGAAAAGTTTATGTCATTTAGCTTTCCTCGATATGCAGAACACCCAAAACAGAGATAATATACAATCTGAGTGTTCATTTTTGTGTTGCTTCTGTCGTAGCATCCTGTCCGATTATTCACGCCATCTTGTTCTAATAGTTTCCGTCGGCTCTGAGCAAAACTTCAGTTTATCTTTTAGCTTTCATTGATAGATACGAAGTTAGTATGACCTGGATGTCTGTTTTCGTGTGGTGTGTTCTTGCAGTCTAAACCAGACTCATGAATAAATTCATGGATGGAAATTTTTGACAGAGAAAGGCCCTTCTCTTTTGCGACCTGAGCGTCTGTTTTCGTATGGTCTACTCCTCTGGTTCGAACTGGGTGTCACAAATAATTTTGATTTCGATTCGGATTTGGATTAGACGGGTAGCATCGACTTTCAGGTGGATGGATGAAAATCTTTTTGGCAGAAAAAATCCATCTTTATAACTGCGAGGCTAGGAAAAAAAAATGATAAACCTAAAAAAAAACTTGCCCAAAAAGGGCACCGAACAACCGAGACCACCAACCTTCTCAGTTCTCACCTTCCCCACGTCATCAAAATCCAACCCATCTCCTTACGACCCTACCGCAGCGCCATACCCCCATGTTGGCCCACTTGGCCCAACAAAGTGAGTAGCAAAACTCCCTCAGGCACCGGTGCAGGCCAGCCCATCCAAACCAGCCACATCCATCCCAAACCCTATCCGCACCAGGTCTGAGCTCCCAGGCAGCGGCGGCTGCTCTTCCTCGCGCAATCGCACGTGAGATTGGCAAGCGAGGTCGACTCAAGGCTCGCCATGATGCGAGGACAAGCGGTGCGATGCCGCGAGGCCAAGTGCGCGACCTGCGGCAACCACGGCCATGAAGCCGCGAACGCTGAGCAACCCTGCGTCCTGCTGCAAGTGGGAGCTGCAGCGGCGACAAGAAATCCAGGCCCTAGGCCGATTTGAACTTGTTAGCTTCTAGTTAATCTCATGAATAGCATGAAGTATGGCTTGATTAGCTTCTTCCTTTATATGCCAATATGCGTTTCTTGTTCTCGATTCGTTCTGGTCTTTGTACTTCTATAGTTCGGTAAAACCGAGAAACCGTGGCCGGTGGGTAGCAGCAGATATTTTTTTCTTTGACTGTCGATCTTGCTGCACAGAGACCAGGCCTGAGTGATATGATCCATAATCCTGCTGGCCGATCAGCTTTCGGCCCCAATTTGTCAGCACCTCCGCTCTCGTCTCGAATATGCTTGCCGCAAACTGAAAGTAATCTGGACATGAGGTGGACGAAATTTTGATGGCAGAAAAAAAAAAAACCCTCCTCTCTTTAATATTAGGTATAGATAAAAGGGCTTGGCACCTCTACGACTTCCTCAACTGACTTGGAGTTCACAAAAAAATTCTGCCCATCCTTGGTAGATCTTCAGTGTAGTGTATTTTTGACCTCTCATTTTTCTTATTCTTAATCTTGCTACGCAGCGCATCTATTCTGCTCATACCACTGGGCAGGGATCATGAATTCATGATTGCGTTGCCATTTTTTACTGACTTGTACAGTTGTACTTTTTGTTAGCGAGCCTATCTCTATCTTTTCTTTCTAGTTTTACCTTCTATTTCTTAAATATTAACTTCTAGTAACTTTTTTCTCTTGTGATGTCTCCGTTCCTACTGGCCTACTACTACTAAACTCCCCATAAGCCGCTTTCTAAAAAAAAATGTCCTTATGTTCGTTTCAGTTAGTTCTGTCACACCAGATCAAAGGTATAGGGGTGATCCGTACTGCCACCGATGAGATTATCGATCCCCTCCGCTTTTGATGGCCTTCTAGGCCTCAAATGTGAGGGGATTATGTCCTGTTAGGTTAGGTCTCATGCCTGCACTTGCTTGGAGACGGTACATCCACCGTGGAATAAGGTCCTCCTGAACTCCTTCCACATTGCCGTTGCTTGCTCTGGTGCCAACGGTGTGCCAGTGGGGTTGGAGCTGACCGGATCTGGAGGTCATGTTGGCTCATGTATAGGTGTTTTGAGCCCTACCTGACTTGGGGCGGCTGTGCCTACGCTCAATGCTAGTGGGGAAGCTGTGAAATGTGTGGCAATGAGGTTAGTGGTCCATGTGCCTTGTCTTCTGGTGGCGTTCTCCTTTTCTGGCTGATGGTTGCTGCTCTTGATATCATCCGAAGGGTTCTTCGGCGATGGATATCCGTAAACCTCGGCATCAATGGTGGTTACGACTTACAAAAGCCCTAGATGTCTTTTTCCTCTTTTCTTTAGTTTGCGTGGGTCTCTGTGTAAGATGACAAGAGCAACAGCTCCTATCCTACACGTACGTTACATGCTTGTACCTGTATGAGTATCCGATTGTTTTCCTTGCATCTTAATATACAAGGTAAAATGTACGTGCGGCCCTTAAAGTTGGCAAGGTGTCACGTAGGTCCACGAACTCAGAAATCCAGGTCCGTAAATTTGGTTCTTGTGTCATCTGAGTCCCAAAACCGCTATCCTCTCCCTCCGAAGGTGGTTTTAGAGTTAAGGTATATGTGAGGCCCACATGTAAGATCATCCCTCTTTTCTTCATCTATGATACGTGGGGCCCATTTCTAAGTAAAATGTGTTTTTTCACCCTCCTTTTCCCGCACTCTCTGCCTACCACAGTTGTCTGCCCACCGCTACCTACCAACCTATAATCCATCGCCGCCGCTCTCCTCGTATCTCTTCTCGTCGCTAAGTGAAATGTGTGGAATATTGTTCATGCTCTGACAGCTCGCCTAATATTACCATTGCATTCAACATGAATTGTTATATTTACATGTAAATACTGAAGGGTGAATGCTGACCTTACATACCTTTGTTTTCAAATTTCCCCCATGATACAGAGAAGGCAAGAATTGAGGCCCAGGTAAAGGCTGCTGAAGCTGCTGCACAATTAAAGCTAGAGGAAGAGATGAGGATGAAGCGTGAGAAGGAAAGAAAAGCTGCACGACTGGCGCTGCACATGGTACTTCGTGCTCACCATTTGCTTACCAGAAAATTTCTTTTAGAACTGTGGTTATTCAAGTTGTACACCTGATGTAGATGAAGAAGACCGTTGATATTGACAATAGCGACTTTCTGAAGGACCTGGAGAACTTGTGCCAAAAGTGGCAATTGAACCCTCCAAGCAAACTAATTGTAGATTTTGTCCATGGGATTGAGTTGCCACAGGGCCTAGGGAGCCCACTGGAGGCACTTGGCCTATTCATGAAGAAAGATCTTGAGGAAGAGGTTGAATATGAAATGGAGGACAGTGTCTCAACCTCCCTGAATGTCGATGTTGAGGAGGGAGAGATCAGCTGCTGTCAATAGTGTGCCTCTGTCCTCAACGCAACCTGAGATTATAACAGTGTGCGTGCTGTGTAATGTAGTCTATTATGCAACTATGCAATCTCATAAGCGCAGTATAGTGCGTTCATGTGGTCTGCTCTGCCATCTAACCTAGTTGCCTCAGAAAGTCTCTGACGTGTGCTGGAGTAGAATAATTTGGGCATTACTGCCAGTATTGTGGTTGTCATGTACCAAATCAATATTCAGTGAGCTCCTAACTGGACCTTAAAAATGAAAAAAAAAAAGGTAGTTGTGAGATATCAGTGTATATTGTAGTTGTACGGTGTGAAATTTTCGATGAATTTTTAGTGTATGTTGTGGTTATATGGTGTGAGCTGTTAATGTGTCATTTGCATCACATCTTTCAAGTGCTGCGCCCTTCCGAAGTTGCCCCAGCGAAATACTCCTATATTGTTTATGATAATGTAAGGCAGTAGGCAATTGACGAGGATTATGATAATGTAAGGCAGTAGGCAATTGGCGAGGATTCTGTGGTTTTATGCATTTTTATGCCAATGTGTACTAAATCTGCAGCACGAAATCTCTGAAGTTTCACCGTAGATATTCATTTGTGTTGACTTGTAAATAAGAGCGCGAAGAATGTGGTCGTCGGAACTGTGCAAGATGTGTAACGTTGATCTTCAAATGATCGTGGTAACATATCAAGTGCAATCAAAGTTTCGGTGCAATCATCATGCAACCCTAAAATATTAAAAAATTCTAAAAAAATTATGAATGTATATCTCAGTTTACCTCATATATATAAATTTTTATGATCAAATTCGTCATACTCCAGCAGTTAAAAAAAACAAATTTAGGATGCATTTAAACTATTACTGTTTGTCAGAAAATTTATTTTTTTATAACTACTAGACTAGGACGAATTTGATCCTAAAATTATGATTTTTTTCAAAAAAAATTTTACACTTTTTTAAAGTAGAATTGCATGGTGGTTATATCAAAACTTTGATTGCACGTTATATAATTATGTAGAATAACCAGAGCTTCTGGAACGTATAAGTGGCTGTAGTTTAGTGGTGAGAATTCCACGTTGTGGCCGTGGAGACCTGGGCTCGAATCCCAGCAGCCACATTTGTCTCTTTTTTTGTCTCGGCTTTAACGAATTACTCCGTTATGTTTCTTTATTGGACCTTTTTTTACTCCATCTCTCTTTTTTTATGGAAACATTTTGCTCCATCAGGGGCTTCGACGAATTAATCCGTATTTTCTCCTTATTGAGCCCTTTTTTTGCTCCGTCTGGGGCTTTACCGAATTACTTATGTACTATAAATATACTCCGTATATAGGACGTTGTTTCAAGTCTGTAAAAGACATCGATGTGAGCGCTTGCGGACGTGCCGCACCCAACTTATTTCGTTTTAAAGCGCCCTGGATTTAGAGCACACAGATCAAAAAGACGTGTAAACAGAGCTATCTGGCAAAATCAATTGATTCATGGAAATCTAAAGGTCCAATTTTTTTTTTTTTTTTTTGTCATTTCTCCTCAATGCTGTATACATGTGTGTTTTACATGCTGCATGGTGAAGGGTACATTTCCATGAATCAGCAAGGGCTATTTTACAAGTACTCTCAGCCTAGCAACAAAATAACAGTACATGTTAAATTTCCATCTACAAACCCATCTTCCTGGGCCTCAGATACGTCGCGCCCTTCTTCAGGCCCGGCATAGCAACCTGCTGCTGCTGCTTAGCCCTCTTCTGCCGCTCTTTCTCCTTCTCGAGACGTGCCTCCTCAGCTTGCTCCTGCCTCAGCTTCTCCATCTCCTCCTCCATCGCTGTCTTCTCTTCCTTCTGCCTTTTCTTGTGGTCCAGAAGGGAGGTGTCCGTCTCCTTCACTGAGAAGAACATAGGCCCCATCTCTGCTAGCCACTGCGGATCGACTGCAGTGACACATTGCATATACTCCTTGGTGGTCAGGACAAGCTCGTGGTAGACAACGTAGTCAGGAGTGTAGCCGAGGCCATATAGCGCACTGCTGGGGTGCAGGTGGCAAGGCATCCCATTCCGGCAGTTGACGTACTCCCCGACACCCTTCAACCGGGCAGAGTTGTGGAAGTACGCAGAGCATATGGCTTTCCTCACCACGTCCCATTCCATATGGCATGACGTCAGGGGAATCTTCAGGGTTTTCAGTATGTCCAGAAGCTGAGATCTCACTTCCCGAGCTTTGCGGAGGCCCTTGACATGGAGGAAGTGGTCGTTGCACCAGTCGCCTCGATACTGATTAGACTTCCACTGAAGATACACATTCAGGAGTGTTAGGTGGTCAGACTCTGGGACAAAGAACTTCTCCCTTGCCGCATCACTCTCCTCTGCTCGATCTTTCGGCCGGAAGAAGACTGAAGGCACCGATAGCATGGATACAATGGTCAGCACCTCATCAAGGCAGCCTAGCTGCTCCCCCATGAGAAGCATCTTTGCCAGAGTTGGGTCCAACGGGAACTCTACCATCTTCCAGCCAATTTCTGTAAGGCCACCAACATTGTTCAATGCACCTAACACCCAGAGTTGGTACATCGAGTTAAGGATATTCTCCTGGGGCGGTGGGTCCATGAAGTCGAAGTCAAGCAAGTTTTCAACTCTGAGGGATTTCAGTAAGAGCACCACATTCCCCAGGTTGGTCCTTTGGATCTCTGGCACTGGGTTAGGGAGCATCTCGTTCTGGTAGGCTGATTCTGTGAACAGCCTGTAGCATGTGCCAGGGCCAGTTCTTCCTGCTCGACCTGCACGCTGGTCTGCAGCTGCCCTACTGACGGGGAAAACCTGAAGGGCATCCATACCCATCCGTGGGTTGTACACCTTCATCTTCCCATACCCAGTATCAATGACATAGAAGATACCATCGACTGTCAATGAGGTCTCAGCAATATTGGTAGCAACAATACATTTGCGAGCGCCCTCTTCAGCCTTCTGAAAAATCTTGGCTTGCAAGTCAGCAGGCAACTGTGAGTAGATGGGCAGAATCTCCAGCTTGGGCACAGTCTTGGTGGATGACGATATCAACTGTTCCATGCGCTCAGCAAGAGCATAGCAGGTAGCCTCGATTTCTTCCTGCCCAGTCATGAAGATTAGGATATCACCAGGGCCACTGGTAATGTGGATAGTCATCGCTTGCTTCACCGCTGCTTCCACATAGTCCTCACATGGCGTTTTGCTGAACATAATGTTAACTGGGAATGTCCGGCCTGGAATATGGAATACAGGCACACTGCAAACAAAGAAAACAATTAAATGCTTGCAGAGCTAGGCATGTGCACAGATTTTACATGGAATCAAGGTAAATATCAGGCTATCTTACCCTCCAAAGAATTTGGAGAACTTGTCTGCATTTAGGGTTGCAGATGTGACGATTAGTTTAAAATCCCGTCTACGTGCAACAACCTTCTTCAGTATACCAAACAACACATCAGTGTTGAGTGATCTCTCATGTGCTTCATCCATGACGATAACACTGCAAAAGAATGGAGAGAGAAACTTTAGTATGGCAAGCCATACACCATCTGAGGTATAACATCCCAAACTCATCAATCCTGAGAAAGGAGAAGACAAAGTAATAAGCATACCGATATTTATCAAGGTCAGCGTCTTTCAAGGTTTCACGGAGAAGCACTCCATCTGTCATATACTGAAAATGGGCCCAGAAATAACTTTTTATTGTCAGGAAGACAAGAATCCCCTACTGAGCAACTAAGACTTGACCAAAGTTAAGTAACTTTTCACAATGTAAATTGGTCAGATGTTCGCAAACAATAGTGCTTACCCTAGAAGATCTGTGTTAGTTGGGTTATATACAATAACCCATTCCATAAGGCTATAATTGAGAGGAAACACATGCAATCTATACCTACGTGACTAAATAAAGAATAGTAAACTTGATACTAGAAGGATAAAGGTCTAAAGGCGCTTGAACTTTAGCCTGTAAACACAGAACGCACATGTAGTTACCTTTATTATAGTGTTTGGGCCAGTGACATCCTCAAATCGTATGGCATATCCAACTTTATCTCCCAGGTCAGTCTCCATTTCCTCACTGACTCGCTTAGCAACACTCATGGCAGCCACACGCCTTGGTTGTGTACAACCAACAACTCCCGTAGTAGTATATCCATCCTCATGCAGATACTGAGTCAGTTGAGTTGTCTTTCCAGAACCAGTTTCACCAACGACCACAACTACTTGATTTTCACGCACAACCTGTAACATCAGATAAGAAGACAAGGCTATTACCAAATTGGTTGCCGCAATAATTTGGAACTAGAATGTTTAACTTAGCACAATGTATACACCAGGAATTCCAAAGGACATTCAATATAAAATTATCAAAGTTGTCTAAATGAAAGGACAATGATATGCATCCTGTCCTTTCTCTTTGTGTCCTTGTGCATAGGTGCTTCTCCATTCATCAAAGCGATAGCCCAAAGTCCCAGTCCTTTTTGGATGTTTGAAAATTTTAAAAATATATAAATACACTAAATTACATGGAAATGGAGAAAAGTAAGATAAAAAACAGAGACACAACTAAAAACTTGTAAAAAGTTTACAAACCCAAGTACCAACCTGTAGCAGATCATCCCGGACAGTAAATATGGGAAGATATTGTCTTTGTTGAGCAAGAGATTTTGATTTTGCAAAATCACTGACAGCTTCTGCTTTCTCCTTCAAATGCTGTGAAAACTTTGCTTCTTCTTTAAAATCAATCTCACCTTCGTCACCAACAACAGCAGTATCTGCATCAACCTGATTTTTTGAAGGTGAGCAAGAAGCAAGGACAAGGAACTGTCCTTCTTGAAACACAGATACAAGTGCAAGTAAGCTACCTGTTCAGCCGTTTTTTCAACACCCAAGATATTTCCTAGCTTAGATCCAGCAAGCTCCCAAAATCGCTGCCTTGATTTATTCATGCTCTGTTTTTCACGAATTTCTCTAACCAGAGCAGAACCTTTGCGTGCAATAATAGCCATATCAGATGTTGGATCCTTCAGTGGCATTACAGGTTCTGCTTGTTTTGTGAATACAACTCGTCCATCCAAGAAGGGAGGCTTTGTGTCTGCCAAAAATTAAGCCATTCACTCGTCAAATTCAACTGCATCAAATAACTGTACATAGGCAGGAAGCCTTGTCAACAAATAATATGGCCACACAAATTATCATAAACACCTAACGTACTGTGTAATTGTAAATAAAAATGATAAAGGAAATAGAGTGTCCCCAGATTAAGATGTGTGGTAAAAATGTGTGGCCGATCTGTCTCATACATGTTAACAACAGCAGCATCAAATTGCTCTTGAGCTATTCAACATTTACTGTGGTATACTAAGTGTCACAAAGGATCACAAGGAGCAGCTACCATCTACTAGCCTTATGCCAACTAATACAGAGTAATACAAACAGCTCCAAAGACCAAATCAGTTAAATACCACTGCTGGTGATATCCCGTCACCAAATATACTTACACCCCATGGTTTTCTAAATTCTGTTGTTTGGTTGCATGTGGAATTCAGAGTTGGAATCACAACCCGATTCCTTGGTATTGGACTATAATAACTAGAAGTTGCTCTCCCAATTCAGACATGTCCCCTCCATATTGGGTAGAATTGGATTTCAACTAGCAATTCCTTCATATCCAAAAAAACAGATTTGGTATTGTAATTTGTAAACCATTTCCAATACTGACCTGATTTGGTATCGATACCCTATTCAATTGCACTAGCTCAAATATCTACATCCCAATGGACCCTTGATGATTTTTCACTACAGATGTGTATATTCCTTAAAATCTCACATGAGAAACAGAAAGATGATTTCTAACATGTTATAAAATTATCTTCTATTGGAGCCTACTCGGCTAAGTCAGAATATATAGTGGTGCTGTCAATTTTTTCAGCCCATGGAAGCAAATATGGAAATCTTTGGCTCCAAATAAGTGCCGGTTCTATTTGTGGCTTGTGGCGCTTAACAAATGTTGGACCGCGGATCGTCTTGCCCGACGTGGCCTACAGCACCCAACAAGATGTTTATTCTACAACCAGTAGGAGGAAACCAACCAGCCATCTTTTGATATCATGCCCATTTTCTAGGCAATTCTGGTTTGGACTGCTGGAAAAGGTGGGTCTCAAAGGATTCCACAACCGGCCACTTCTTCCTTCATGGATTGGTGGTTAGTTTGTACTCTGTGGATGGCCTCATGGTTCTAACTCGTCGTCTTGCTTGGCGCTTGGCTCCTGTGGAATCACTTGAACAGGCGCGTCTTTGATTGAATCACACTTGATGTGCATGAGGCCATGGCCTCAGCCACTGGTCAATAGGGTGGGGAAGTATAATTTATAGTCTAGTTCATGCCATGGTCGTTTTATTTTGTTATGCAAACCTCAGGTTGTCTTGCTGGTTAGAGTGGGTGGGTGTGTTGAGTGTTGTACTTTGGAGTGTCCGATATGCAGCTCTCCTGCGTCTCCGATAAAAAAACGACAAGCCCCACTAGGAGTAGTTCATGATAGGCAGAAAGAACATACCATGCACAAGAAGTATTACTTTCCGCTCCTCTTCATCATCAAACTCAGTTTGCACTTCTGTTCCTTTAACGGCTCCAGATCTCAATAATTGCCTATCCTCCCACTGAGCATTATCGGCAGTCATCTGTGACAACTTCTTGCTCTGAGCAAGGGTCATCAGACTACCATCTCTACGAGTCTGCAACCAAGAGAAATATATGTCACAACCAGAGCAAGTGCACTACGATATTTACTGGAAGATAATCGAAATATTGGAAAAATATTGAATTAGCAGTTTGATATATTGAAAAGAAGTTATATGAAATTATGAATCATACAAAAAGAATAATTCAGTTTCCATTGTGATGGACTGATGGTGCACTTTACATGCTATACATGTCATCAGGATCACGTGGTTTGTGGTTACACAAAATGTGAAGCCAAAATTCATGGCAATTTGAGCAGACCCAGCTCCTGCTGGAAGCACGACATCGTTGGTTTTTTTAATGATTTATCATCGGTGCTCACAGATTCATAGTTATATGCTCACGGTATTACGATAATAAGTTTGACTTGCAAAGATTAAAAAATCAGGACTGTGAAGGTTATGACAAACTTTTGGGCTTGGTTTATGCACAGGTAAACAAATAAGGAACTTACCAGTTTCTTCGGCATCTCTGCTTCCTTCTTTTTGTAGGAACTATCATCTCCAAGATACATAGAATTATCACCGTCGAACATGGTTGTGTGTTCTTCACAGTCATACCTGAACAATTTGTAAAATTTAGTAGTAATTAACTGTATTTCGTGTTCTATGACTAAAGAGGGTCCAGTCAACATATTCATTTCCCTTTACTAGAACATTGTACAAAACACGCTAAGGTACAAGAAATTGCAATTGCATGCTAAACAACGGTGGAACATGCTCCCACTAGTAGTTAATATAAAAAAATATCTTTGTCGATTTAGCAGATGACATTTCCATCTTTAGCTCTGTAGTTCATACAAACAAAGGAAGCAAATATTGCAATATGCAGCAACAGAAAAGTTTTGTTTATATGTTTGTGATGCCAACAAAACTGCATCAATATTGTTATTCTGTAACTAAAAGAATACTAAAGGAAGAATACTAAAGGAAGATTATAAGGAAAATTACCATGCACGGTCAGCATTGTAATCCATCTCTTGCATCATTTCCTCGGTTATTTCATAGTTCCTATCAGGATTTGAGGGGCTTCTATCAGCATCCATGACCTGGGATAACAAGATAGCAGTTATAGACTTGTCACTTATGATAAACATGTTGAGGAAATAAAAAAATAAACTTTTTAAGAGTCTAAGCTCTAAAAGGAAAACTAAAGAATCATGGCATTCAAATATCATCACTCACCAGGTTGCTATCACTAAGTTAAACTTGGACTTGGGCACAATACATATTCAATGTTTATTCACTATAGCTAGAAACATGCCTACTGAATGACATAAAAGTCATGAATGCAGTGTTATATTGAAGAATAAATCAAATTGAGACATTTCAAAGTAACCGTCGACCATTGTTAAAACACAATAAAAAAGTGGATGAAAAAAGTGTAGATCTGAACAAAAGCTAGTGGTTGATTAAATTATATACCCCCTCATCCAAAAATGTAGATCATTTTAGTTTTTCCCTATGTCAAACTTCTTCAGATTTGACGAATTTTATAGAAAAATATATTAACATCAATGATACCACAAAATGCACTATGAAGGCATATCTTGTGTTAGATTTAATGAAGGTGTTGGTGCATTTTCCTATAAACTAGGTTAAAGTGATAAAGTCAGGTAAGATTGACTTAAGAAAAGGTTGATATGACCAACATTTTGGAACAGAGGGGGTAGAGATTCAATTCAAGCTCACATTTGATAGCATAAAATATAAGTACAATGCAGAAAATTGAATTCTAACTTACATTAGAACTAGGTGTCGACGAAAAGTTAAGCTGATGCGATCTTCCACTGGAATGTGAATAAGAAGACCCTTTTGAGGAACCAGAAGCGCGTATGGGGGCGGGCGAAGGGGATACATTATCCCATGGGGACGCTAACATACAGAGAATGATTAGATTAGTGATTTAGTTGGATAGATAGTGAGACATCAAGAGAATATATTTACTTTACAGAAACAAAGCAGTCTTACTGAAAGTTCTGGCCTAACATGTTTTACCTGTGGAACGTGGTGTACTCCCACCTAACCAAGGAGACACCAAGCGAGCGTCCGGGGATGCAGCAACAAGCATAGGAGACCGTGTTGGATGGTGCCTTCGAGAGCCAGGTCGATCATCACGATAATCTCGACGAGGTGTATCTTCCCATTCCCAGCGTCCATCGTCCCAATCAGATCTTGCTAAATTGCAATAACACCATACTCTTGTCAGTGAAGTGTCAAGCCAATGATTGAGTTAAAAAGAATGATGACCCAAAAAAGTACCAGGTGTTCGTGAGCTTCTCGAGCTATGCTCATGTCGACTTCTCTTGTTAGTAGAGTCAATGGGTGTAGACCTCTCACGTTCATCGCGCCTAGTATGGGATTCTCGATCATCGTGGTATCTTCGCCTTCCACTGCTACTATAACCAATGGATGCAGATCTCTCACAATCACGATGTTTATCACGGGATCCTCTATCATCATAGTAATCATAACCACGAGGAGTGCCATGAGGACGGGAACCTTGAGAGCTTCTAGAGGTGTGGGTCTGTAAATCAGCAGGCATAGATGTTAACTTGTTAGTAAGGTCGAGGTAAAACTAATAAAGCTATTGATGTAATTCCCAAAACATGTTGAGACTATATATTGACAGTGGCAAGGTAATACTGACCTCTTGCCGGTGGAGCTCATCTCGATGGCTGGGTGTTGGGACCCTTTCGTCCTCATCAGCGACTGTTGGTTCCAAATAAAAAGAGATTTAGTTGCAACATGTGAGTGCAAATGAATAATCGTAAAACCATAGCACTAGAAGAGTCAGTGTGTGTGGTGTGTGTATTAGCTAATTTATACAGCTCATGAAATTTGTTCAAAGAAAGTGCCACACCATTCAAAGATGTTTTATCATCAGAACCGCTTCCCCGATAGCGCCGTGATGAATTACTGCGAGCTGCCGTGGAAAGGGTGGTCGCATCATTCTCGGTAGGCCCTGGCTTCTCATCTTCATCTATGGAACCAGCAGCAACGGCTACTTTGGGAGGGGGTTGCTTAAACGCATTGGCACCTCCGGATGCCCGCTTCTTATCAGCAAGGCTGTCAAGACCTGCCAAAGAACAGACCAAACGTAAGCTAACTGAAACTCTATGTGACAACTGAACAGTAATCACTAAACCAGTTCATAAGCCTGCTATGTACTTCATCAGGGAAAAGCAATTAAGCACCAAATTAGATACCTAGGACGGACTTCCCAGTGGGCGGCCGGTACATGACCCGCTGCTTATTCGGCAGAATCAGCCCGTGCGAAGTGTCGTCCTCCGGCCCCAGCGTGGTCATCGTGGCTTCGAGATCGACCTCCCCATTCCCCTCCATGGTGACGCCGGGAGCGTAGAATCACCTCGGGATCGACACAGGGGAGGCGGGTGGGCAGAACCACAGGTCCAGATCAACGACGTTTGCTGTCGGACGGAAGAAGACAAGGGGATTAGGATTAGGGTTTCGGGGTTGGGCGTTGGGGTGCCGGGTTGGGGGAGGAGGTTGCCGGCCCTCAGGGGATGGCCAGGGGCGGTTGCGGGCGGCGGGCTGGAGGCGAGGGCGGCGGTGGAACGCCGGTGGGGAGGGTCGGCGGCGAGGGCGAAGGGCGGGGCCGCGGGCGGGAGGAGGGATGTTGGAAGGCGGCGCGGTGGGGGCCGGGCGGGGCGGACGCTAGGGAACGAGCTCAAACGCCGGGCAGAGGCGCAGCCGAGCGTACCGCGTCAGCGGCTGAGGCGGCAAGAGGAGGCCGCGCGAGGCGGCTGGGTTTGCCGACATGGTTCGCGTACCAGTGAATCGGTAGTTTTCGGACAAATTTTGCCAAAAAAAACATAATGGAAATACTCTTGTGAAAGATATTGGACCAAGGCCATGAGTGGCCAGACCAAAGTTTGACTACAGTTTGATCATGTTTGACTCTAAATTTAAATTACACCATACATTATAATTTTATAATCTATATAGTTTATTTATCTATGCTCAATCCATATAAATGAGTAATTTATTATTTGGCAAAATTTAAATTTAAAGTTAAATGTAGTCAAACTGTGGCCAAACTTTGGCCTGGCCACTCATGGCTTTGATCCAAACTGGCCCTTACTAACATGTAACAACCGGGTGTTCCGACAGAAAAAGATCACGCTAAACGAGACCTTGAGACGATGCTGAGATGATGTGCATATTTGGAAGCTCAGACTCAAGAAAGACGCCAGTCTAATTGTTAACATTTGGTGCTCGATACTAAGCAAGTAATAGCAAAGCTATAAACCCACCCTTCTATGTGAAGGGTAAACCCTCTAACAACGAAAGAGGTTGTTTTCGGGGCAAAAAAACAATATAGACCTTTTAGGTGGGGGAGTCTTTCCCCCTCCGTTACAACAAAAAAAACTTTCTAAAGGTGATGTCAATTGAAAGATTTGCATCATGCTCCACAAGCCCGAATACAACACCATCACTTCAATGTTACAAAAACGAAGAGATTGATCACAATGGAAAGAGTAAGATTGCTATTAAGTTAAGCCCATATAAAATGAGCATCCTTGGCGAGGTTGAAGAATCAACAAGAAACAAAAATCTTGCTTTCAAGGTTGATAGACAAGAGAAAGGCTAGGAAATTTGTTGAAGAACCAAGGTCTGGTGAAAGTTTAAGAAAATAGTTCTTCACTTCTTCGGATGATGAAAATATTGCCCACATGGGCAGACAAGAGAAGACCAGTAGACTACTCTTAAGGATTGGTAAGAGTGGGTTCAGCTCTAAGCCCGTATACAAGTACTAATTTTTGGTAAGCCAAAACAATTTCTTGAATTGGCCCACGGAACAAATTACTCTTGTTTTATTTCTTTGGCTTCACAAACCCACGAAAATAAAACTAGCTAGATGAGACCCCGTGCATTGTTGCGGAACTTTTTAAATTATTTTTAGAGTAAAATTTGAAGGTAGTAATATTTGTTTGATAATATTTTTAAGAACGCTATACACATATTCATCATGGTTGAGAGACATCGGTTCTTAGATGATTGAATATACTCGCTTGTCTAAGGGCCTGTTTGGTTCCGCTTATAAGTGGATTGCAGATGAATCTGAGCGAAAAAGCCCACCAAACGGGTCGCTTCTCCCGTGAGCTCGCTCACGCTAGAATCCTCCCCGTGGTAGAATAACACATGGGGTTCGCTTATCTCGTACGTGGCCGACAATGGGCAGTTGGAAAAAAGCGACCGATTCTTCGGTGCCCCCTCCCCGTTCCCCTTCGTCCGCTTGCGCCCCCACCCGCCGGCGCCGCTGTCTGCCGGCGCCTTCTCCCGCCGAACCTCCGCTCGCCTGGCGGCTCCGCTGGCCCGGACCCTCTGCCTCCAGCTCCATTGGTAGCATGTGCAGCCTCACGTGGCGAGGGAGCACACTGCTCCACTCGCGCCGCCAGGCCACTGCTCCGCCTCCTCCGCTCGCGCCGCCAGGCCACTGCTCCGCCTCCGTCGCCGCCTCGAGCGAGGAGAGGAGGTGGGGCCTGGCAAGGGAGGCTGCAGCCGCTGCGCCTCCCCGAGCGGGGAGAGGAGGCGGCCGCCGCGGCGCTAGCCGAGCTGGGAGAGGAGGAGAGAGGTCACGGCCCTAGCTCGGAGAGGAGGAGGGAGGTCGCGGCGCTGGCCTGAGCAAGGAGAGAAGACGGGGGCCACTGGCCTGTCCCGATCTGGAGAGGAGCCAGCCGCCGTGGTGCCGATCTGAGCGGGAAGAGAAGACGAAGATTTTCTCCAAATCAAAATTGCCAAACACTTTGCTTAGATTTTGCACAAAGCAGCTTCTTAGGTAATCTTGCTCATGAAATAATCGAGATGCAGAAAAGCAGAAACAAATAGGGCCTAATACCCCCTCCGTATTTAAATATAAGCCGCGGTTGACTTTTTTTCCAAAACTTTAAACGCTCGTCTTATTCAAAAAAATTTGTAATTAGTTACTTATTTTTGTTGTGATATGTTTAATCATTGTAGATAATTTGAGAATAGCTAGTTTTATTATATGTTTACACAAAATTTTTGAATGAGACGGAGGATCGAAGTTTTAAAAAAATGTCAACCACGACTTATATTTAAATACGGAGGGAGTAGCATGCAAGAGAAAAAAACGATTAAAGACAATAATAGAGAACCTTAGTGGATACTGACGTGGATAGCTTGCACGCTGAGACAAATACAATAAATAAACGCAGTGGG
Source organism: Paspalum notatum (assembly GCA_022530915.1). NCBI lineage: Eukaryota > Viridiplantae > Streptophyta > Magnoliopsida > Poales > Poaceae > Paspalum > Paspalum notatum. Next base: position 46,041,980 of record CM039685.1, read on the forward strand.
TTGTACTTATATAGATTTAGGGACCTTTCCCAGAAGCCCACGGAATTATATTATTTTTGTGGACTGAGACCATGGCTCGTGAAAACACATGATGCGGTGAAGTGCAAATTTTGTCAACTGATTTAGTGGGTTGTTGTGACCCAAAAAAGAAGAATGACTCTGAAAGATATGTCAAAGAAACTCGTGACAATATCTGTGGACTCAATAATATGCTCATGAAAAACTTTGTTCGCGCACGAATTTGATTTTTTGGTTCCTAGTTTTATGGACTGTTTGAACATCCGAAATAAGGTTTATTTCGTGGGCCGCTAAGACGAAATAACACATTAATTTCGTCAGCCACGTCATCGACCCACACAATAATCGTTGGCCAAGTAGGCTCACCAGCACACTTCCCGGTCCACAAACTCAACCCGCATCCCACCACCTAGCTGCTCGCCCTCACCGTCGCCTCCATCCACTCTGCCATCATACTAAAAGCTACGATGTTTGAACGGGAATAAACAAGATGCTGGCCAAAACTAGACACTCATAGCATGCGTGAATTTCTAAATATTCCAAAAATACCATTATATCTACCAAACATGGTTTTTGAAAACAAAGTTTTCTGAGCAACAAAACACCACGCAATAGAATAATCTGAATAACACAAATGTATTTAAAAGCCTCCATTAAGACCCCACTTTTGCCTCTTCATGTCGCTGACCATGATGTTGATTTGCGTGTAAATGTATTTGATATATGTTTCATGTGGTAATGTTTTAGTATGTACCATTTGATTTGCGGTTTTTTATTTGATTTGGAAATGTTGAGATACAAATCATTAGACCAAGACATGGAATCAGTAAATTAGATACCGCAAGAAAGCCCGATAAATAAACTGGGAATTTTGGGATCGTTGGTTTGCATTTGTTTCGACAACACTCGATTAACCATTTGCAAAACTTGAATCGTAAATCATGCAAAATACTTGGTTTTGAAAATTTCAGATAAACTAAATGACAATCTTTAAGGCCTTATTTGGATAAACACAATCATCCACGTGGATTGAAGATGGATTGGAGAGGTTTTCAATGAAAATTAGTTCAAAATTTTCCTCAATCCCCCTCGGTCTATATGATCGGAGGGTTTTATCGAACAAGCTTTAATCGATACAAAACACCTCCATTGCTAGATCCGCCGCTTGATCCATGAATCGATAGGGTTGCTCCTTGTCCTTGCGAGTGTTGATCAATCCTGTGCATCCTTCGATAGTCCTACCACACAGTTTTATCACGGTGGGCTCGCCGTCAGAGCAATCGGCGAATCGCCCCCATTTCATCCTTGCGTCTGAACTTCTGAAGCATCTCGGGGTCCAGCCTCAACACGCCGTCGCCATCGGTAGGGTTCCGGCGATTCACCATGGCCGGCCGCCACCGCAACCCTGTGCCTCCCTCCTACCCCCACGCGGGCGGCGGCGGCAACTACCCGCCTCCTTCGCTCCACCACCCGCACCACCCCCACCTCCCTCCCCACCACCACCTCGACGACTACCGCGAGCCGCCGCGCCTCCCCCCACACCACCACCTCGACGACTTCCGCGACCCGCCCCGCCTGCCACCCGGCCACCCCGACAGCTTCCGCGAGCAGCAGCATCTCCGCCATTTCGCTGGCCACGGCGGCGGCGGGCCCCTGCCGCCTCAGCCGCACGTCATGGCGGCGCTGGAGGAGCGTCTCGGCGTGGAGATCGATGAGGCTCACGCGCTGCTCGCGCAGAACCAGCGCCTGGCCGCGACACACGTGGCGCTCGTGCAGGAGGTAGCCGCCGCGCGGCACGAGCTCGGCCGCACCGCGCACGCGCTCGCCTCCGCTCAGGAGGAGGGCGACCTACGTCTTCGCGAGGTGCGGATGCTCTCCCCCACGATCTTCAGCGTGCTGGATGTATCTTCTGTTCTATGCAATTGCATATTGATTGCAAACACGGAATACCTATCTGGGAACCCATGAATTGAAACTATTCAGACTGCAGAGCCCTGGAGGCTCTATTATGTTTGTTTGGTGTCCACAGACCTAAGTTTTCCCCAAACTTGCAACTTTAAAGCTAAATTTGACCTCGAAGTTGCATATTTGTGTCACAGCGGTTCTATTTGGGACTAGCCATGCAAACTTTAAACTTCTAATGCCATTGATTAGCTTTATGTTCTGTTTGGGTTTATGACACTCCTGCTGCACTATATCTAGAAACCACAACCTTTTCATGACAGATTTGTGCATGACATCCTCAGGCACCAAAATCACGTAAGTATCAAAATTTGCTATCTCACATGTGTGCCCATATATAGGACCAAAAATATGGAACATGAGTGTAGAAGTGTCACCCGGACACGTGTCGTAGTTTTCTTGCTGGTCAAAAACCATGCACCTATGTCTGATTCCAACATCTGTGTTGATTTCAAGTGGTATTTGGTGTGCCCCAAACAAATCTGCAGAACTGGATACCTGCGCCTAAATTAGACACTGACAACCTTATCTGATTACCTGTTTCCATGTAAAACTAGATATATAATTGAAAAAAAAACTGAAGTTTGCCTTATAGTCCAATAGGTTTTGGCCTAAGTGGGTTTGGTAACTGCTAAGGCAAAGGAGGGAGCTAGGCTGTGATTAGGCGCTACCGCGCTAGACAGGAGGGCTGGCTAGTGCCTTGGCAGGCCATGCGTCAGCCACTCAGCCTTCTGGAACAGTGTAGCAGAAAAACCACAAAATTAGAACCCTGGATTGCATTTATATACATATTCATGCCTATGCCATTGTTGCGGGTGCGGTAGAATGTTTTTCAGCTTGCACTTTGGAACCTGACAACCTTTGACCCTATCTTCCCCTTTTAGCTTCCTTCATCTTGTATGTAAATAACTAATGGAGAGAAAACATAGAGAGATAATAATGAGTAAAAATGGGGAGAAGAAGAATGCAAGGCAGAGCCTTTTGTCATGAACCACCAAAATTTCCCCTTTAGCCGCTAAGTTCACGCAACATTTATGTACTCTTTTATGTAGATGCATCAAACGAGCCAGATACTGTAGAAGGCATGCTTATGTGCATGTAGGCCATTTCCCTTCATGCTTTCTGTTAGTGCCATGCTTAAATTTATCACAAGCATGGTCCAATTTCCAAATTTGCCGTGTGTCATGAGTCAGTTAGGAATATCCTAAGCAGTTTGTTAGATTTCGACAATACACTGCCTCTGCCTCCCTAGAGATTTAGAAGTTCTCCTATGTGGATTCTTTGTTCATAGGACCTTTTCAAGCTCTAATAATCTACATTTATGGCTTTGATGTAAATTCTACTAGTTCTGGTAGGAAAATTTTTGTTTCTCCTCTTATGATTCTTTTCTTTAAGAATATGGTGACATGTGCATGCTTATTTTCCTTTGAATAAAATGCACTGCTGGTCCCAAAACTTGTATGGTTGTGTCACCCAGGCCCTAAACTCTCAAAGTGCGAGTCCCTAAACTATGTTTGGGTCTCACCTTTTTTGAAGTGAGAAGACCCATTTCTATTACCGAAGCAACAGAAATACAAGCAGTTCAGAAGACTAGAAAGAGCAGAAGAAAAGCCATATCTCCTCAACTGACCCGGTGACCCCAGGACCACATCCCACCAATGCAACAGGGACCTGAATCAGATTTGTTTGGGTCTCACCTTGGGTCCAAACAGGTCCTGATCCACACCCGCAGCTTATGTAGCTTGCCACCTTGGACCGCTAGGGTCAGCATGATGTCACAGGGGACCCACATGGCTCCATCTTTGCTTCCCCACCTCTCACTGCCTTGCGGGGCTGCCTTGTCATCCTCTTTTGTCCCTCTCACCACCATGTTGGCGCTGCTGTCCCTGCTCGCTCAGTCCCTCCCCACTCCCCACCTGACGCGCTGTCACCTCTACATACTTCCCACCTTGCCACCGCCGCCTCTACCTTCCTCCACCTCGTCGGCGCCCCCGTGCCTATTATTCTGCTGATCTCTCCTCTCCCGCGTTAACTCGGAGGAACGCTGATGTAGCCGGGCCTTCTATCCTGTGCTGTTGGTAGGCTAAAATTATATGGGTGTTCCCCCAGGTCCTGACCCCTGCCAATGCACCTCCCAAACCCGATTCCCGGTTGCGAAAGTCACCAGAGCACCCATCTTCTTGGATGTCGACTGGGCTTTCTCCGTGCCTCACAACGCCGGCCATCTTTTGGCCACCTGCTGACGTCAAGGCTATCCTAGTTAGCTTCGCCTTGTTGTCCTGAATCTCATGGCGATGGTCTTGCTGCCGGCCTTAGGTGTTGGCAAGCTCATTAGAAAATATAGAGGAAAATAAATGGAGCTGATCTGTGGGCTCCACATGTCAGTCCAGGTCAATGCGCAGGGCACAGGTAGCATTCCACATCAACGTGTTAAAACCTTTTGGACCTAGGCGAGACCTGAACATAGTTTAGGGACCGGAAAATGCACTTTAGGAATTTAGGGACTGGAGTGACCGCCATACAAGTTTAGGGACCGGTAATGGCATTAGTATATTTTATCCTTTTCTTTCTTTTTACCCACTTAGGCTAAACCCAGCAGCTCTCCCATCTCCCATCCCCCATCCCCGTCACTATTCTAACTACCCCTCTCTCTGTCTAAGTGCCGTAACAGTGCAACATTTAATTTTGGGGAACCAATATGGGAGAACCGCTGGGTTCAGCCTTACATTGTAACATCATATGAACCCACTCTTTGGTTTGAAACCACAAAATTTGTTGCGTATACTTTGCTTGCAAAACCAACCCAAGTTCATCGATGCACTCTTTTTAATAAGTTACACTTGTCTGTGCATCTTCCATGTGATTGCATAATTTGCATTAGTTGTAGCCTTGTAGGTTTGAAACTAAACATCTTAAATAAGTGGGACTTTTATGCTTTAGCCATTTTCAGGTGATATTTTCAAATACTTGCATGATATAGTACTATGTAATTTCATTTGTCTTTAAGTCTATGACCCGCCTGACTTAGTTGAATTAGTTAGCTTTGCTTGTGTCAAGTAAAATTAATTGTGGTTCTTCTGTTTGTAATATCCAAAATAATTTAAATAGGTATATGAGAGATCAATGAAGATGGAAGGAGATCTCCGAGCAGTACATGATATGAGAGCAGAGCTTGCACAAGTTCGTCTGGACATTCAAAACCTAGGGGCAGCGAGGCAGGAACTCATGGGCCAGGTCCAGGGGTTGACACAGGATTTGGCTCGTTCGGCAGAAGACTTGCAGAAGGTGTCTGCACTAAAAGCTGAGATCCAGGAGATCAAACACGAAACACAGCATTTGAGGTAGATGTCTGTTCAATCTTTGGCCTAGTCCCTCTTTTTCAAAATATAATGTCTATGTTTTTTTTCATCTTGTGCAAATACGAACATGCATACAAAGGTCCTTTAACTTTTCTTAACTTGTCTGCCTAGTCAAAAGTCAAAACACACCTCCTTCCAATTTGGAATGATACGTTCAACAAACCGATTTGATGGGATTTTGATTATCTGTTGAGTAATAGAGAGAGGGGAATTTTCGATTAACCTTTGCTTTTCATGAACTTGTATGCTTCTTATTTATGATTCAACTTGCAGATCTGGTATCGAGCTTGAGAAGAAAGGATATGCAGAGAGTTATGAGCAGGGGCAAGAGATGCAGAAGAATTTGATTTCAGTGGCTTCTGAAGTGGAGAAACTTCGAGCTGAGGTTGCTAATGCGGAGAAGAGGTCACGGGCTGTTTTGTCTGCAGGCAATCAAGGTATATTCTGAGCAGGAGGCTTTGTTTTTTATATTTATATATCTTTTTTTTGTTCGAGATGGCATCTCTACAACTTATTTGATCAATTAGGTGGGATGACCTTGCCAGAGTGATTATGAAATTTGAGATGCAAACATCCGTATGCTAAAACCTATATGTTGATCATATTCTTAAGAAACTAGTAAGCTACCATCCTGTTGCAAAATTTTAATTTTGTGCTGGCTGATTAGTAATCTGGCATAATAAGTGAAACTGATTAGTAATCTTGTATAACAGGTGAAGGTGATTTGTATCTAGCATAAGCATAATAGGTTAAGCTTGTTGCCAATTTCAATCTATGTGTATCTGCATGTGCGCTATACTTAATGCCCACGACTATCCTGCAGGCTATGTTGGAAGCTACGGGAATCCCAAGGCCAATTATGCTGCAAATCCTTATAGCTCTGGATATGGCATGAATCAAGTATATCTTCTGGCTTCTACTTGATCTTCTGCAGAACCAGTTCTCCCATCCCTTTATCCTCATCTGAAGCTGCTTCTCTATTGCAGGCAAACGTTGCTGATGGTTCCCAGTACGGACCTGGTGCAATGCATGCTCCATGGGGTGCCTATGACTTGCAAAGGGCCTCCGGTCGGAGATAAATACTGTCAATTTGCCAACCCTTCCACAGTTCTACTTGAGCGCACACATAGGAATGCGGTGCTGGACCTGATGGTGAATAGATAGGGCACAACTAGACGAATGGCCCGCCGATTGCCTCTAGCTTTGTTTCCTATCGCCCTGTACAAGGGGACGTTTCTGCTGCCATACTTGTGATGTAACGCAGTAAAGATGAATGTTGATCGATTGGGATGAGTTGAGACATTGAATCAAGCGTGAATCTATTGAATGCCTATCCATTTGAGTGATGTAATGCGCAATTATGCATGTAACTATCAACTAAAGTTGAAAATGTCTCTTGTGGCATTGGGATGTCCGTTGAGCTGGCACATGCATTGAAGTGTGCATTTTTACATGAAATGTACACAACCAGCGTTTATATGACCCGCGCAAACCTTGCAAAACACTGTAGGCACAGTATAAACTGTGGAGTTTAAAATATGGATAGATAGGCTAGTGAGGTCAGGTCAGCTAAAACTGAATTTCTATGTGATAACAGCAATATCACCATTGTTAGGCCGTTTCCAGTAATGATTTTATTGCACAGTTATCAAGAGTGACACATCATATTTTGTCTAGTATATTTTTTCTAAATAATATTGTGCCACATCATATCAAGAGTGACACATCATTTAGATGAAACTCCTTTCCCCTCCCATAAAACTCTATCTCCATAAATATTTTGCCATGTACGCTGACAAATCATGATAAATGAAACTCCAACCGAGAATAGCCTTAATAATCCAATGATCTCAACCAAGCCGTACCACAAGTTCAGAAGTCTTACCTAGTTGAAACAGATCACAAGCTATTGGCTTCTTCAGAACACAGCATTTTTTTCTGACGTCCTTTTTTTTTGAAATTGAATGGTTTCCCAAAAATTTTTACACTGCAAAGAGATCCTAAGAAAATTAGAGCAATAATTACTCTGCATTCGGAAGGCATAGGACTATAGGAGAGAGAGGGATAAACATCAATCTACATCCTATGCAGCCGCAAGCACCTGGTATGTAGATGCATCAAGAATAGTTATACTTGTGCAAAACGCAAAAACACCATCTTATATGTGCGCGCAGGCACAATAAGCTTACAATCTCGTTCAAAGTCTACATCACGACAGGATCATTAGATGTACACGATACATAAGCATCAAAACGGAAACAAGTTATATACAGGGCGTGGTCAGGTCGCTCCAAGCTGCACATCAGCTGCATGGAATGTTATGTGCAACCGGAAAGCACTGCATATAGGAAACAGATGACCCGCTTATGGTCTTATGCTTGAGGGAAAACTTTATTCGGGGGGATATTTTCACGCCTCTCAACATAGGCGGCTGGAAACCACCCAGCCTTCCCTCGGCATTCTCCTTCAGCCCAACCATTGGGAGCAATCTGGGGAAGGCATGGAAAAAATAAGGGTGCAATCATATAATAAAGTAATATTGGGTTAAATAGTTTCAGTGTTTTTTGGTTGGGTTAAAGAATAAGGCTGGCATTCCTTCAGCAACTGACAGATTGATTCATCTGCATAGGTCTGTAGGCAGCCATTGTGGCAAGTGTCCTTAACTCCATATACTAATTGGTCATCTTTGACCAGGTCGTTTCTTATGATTATGTTAACAGTAAGACAGCGGGTACTACATTATTTCCAGAGCTGAAATTGTTAAGAGCACACTGACCTGACGAACAACAACATAGTCCCCAACAATTAAGCTCAATTCCTTCTCTGTGGTTCCATTAAAATTATGCACTGCCTGCAGCATAAAAAGGTAAATATAAATGGAAATATGATGTGCTTGCTCCTTACTGCTAGTTACTCATTTATCACCTCAGCAAGGAAGTACTGGGCTTTCTCCGCACGCTTATGCGAAGATATAATAGGTGGTGCAGATTCTCTCTTTTGTTTCTCGGAGGACATCTACAAAGAAGAATTCATAAAAAATTAGAAATGCAAGAGAATTTTCAGAAGTTGTCATAATAATCAAAATGAACAGTGAAAACAGTACCTCAGCTTCAACGTCATCAAGTATAGCAGCTAACCTCAGATGGAATGATTTTTCTGCTTCTACCTTCAACGAGATGGATCACAAAGGATAAGAAATAAATTAATGTAACAAATAATGCAAATATAACAGCATATATTACAGGCAATCCCACCATGCCAACCAGCCGCTGAAGGGTTACCCGTTGCTGCTGAGATTCAACAGCCACAAGCGCAGCAGCTGCTTCTTTTCCTAACACAGCCATGCTTGCTTTGTGCTCTATCATTCTAGTTTCGGACTGTTGAAGCTTTGTAGTGTGCTCAGCAACTGGAGTTTCTCTTACCCGTGCCTTTCTTCTAGCAATTTCAGCAGACTGTTGAAGAAATAAGAAAGATCAGGGTAAATGGAAGCGGCAATTAGAATTTGCTCACTTGCAGCAGGGGTCAAGCCACTAGTACATACGAGGATCTCAGCTTCATGTCTCATCCGGCTATAGCGCTGTGCAAGACCACGAGCGTCTTCTAGTGGTGCACCTGTAGCCATCGCCCTCAATGGGTCTATGGTCTGAAACACCAATAAAAGTAAAAATGAATCTAAATGGCATCCAAATACTTCACACATAATAGTGATCTTATTTCGATCAGAATGGCCGAATGGCATATATTTCCGAAACATTGAGCTCAAATTTGCACTGATGAAAGTTACCTCTAAGGAGACATTCAATATTTTGGTTCTAATGAAACTACACCAGAATTTTAATCAAAGACTTCCAATATATTGGATATTCTAGGGTGTCACTACACTCTCTGGTTACTAATGGCAACTTCCAGTACAAATTTACATCCATCAGTGGAACCCTCTAGAATTTCAGGACGTAGAGCCATGCCAAAAAGAAGTCAATTTAAATGGCCGAGATGTATTCATCTGCTGTCAGAAACCTATGCGACAATTAAGAACTCTCTCTACGGGTGTCAATTGTACCCTCAAATATGCATTCTCTATACCACCTAAATTTCCTACCCACCAACTAGATAACAAAACAAGAGACCTCAAAATTCCCTACACCTATTTTCCCACAAACTAACTCCAAACAAACGGTCACAGGAAAGCAATCCAAAGAACAGTCAGCAGTTTACCTGAGAAGATAAAGTTCTGTTAAAATCCTCATATTCTTTCTCAATATTTCTCAAAGCACCTCCATATAGTGATGCTGCTTTTGCAAGGGCTTGATCACTTGCATTATTTTCACCTCCATATCTATAGCAGTCCTCTGAAAATTTTGTTCCTGTGGCGAAAACAAAGAATATATGCAGCTTTTTTACAAACCATTTCACTAGATATTGAATTTGGGAGACCTGTATACAAGAGTGACTTGCACTGCCAAAGAAAACAAAACTGATTAAACCGTGTCTGGAACTAGTGACTTTTTTGAGTTAAGCTCAAAATACCCTTTAACTATACTGGTCAGAACTATTGAAAATAGCAATGATCTCTTCTCAAGTTATGAGGCATATGGATATATCATCCTAGATAGCAGCAGGCACAAGTGACCATTCTAGCTCATAGCATCACACTACACTAAGTTCTGAAGGGCAAGCATCCTATTTCTAGCCCTAACTAATGGCTCTACCATGTGGGAAATGTAAATACACCAACAAAAAATAACAATGGTGATTTTCCTAGTCTGGGAGGAAGTTTCAACATGACAGAATAAACGAATGATAACTGACATGAACGTGAACTACATAGGTACATACCCACTTCAATATGTTTGCTTCCAATAGACACCAAACCTTCAGCTGCTCTAACTATGTCCTTCTGGAAGTCCTGTTAGGGTGGATAATTGCATAAATTTAACATCTGTCACCATAAAATTCAGTAAAGCTAAAATTTTTTCTGCAGACATGAAATCTCCACCTCTTATTCAGAGACTTAGAGAAAATACTGACTAATACATTTAGTATAAAAATTATGTGTGATGTACTACAGATGGTTAAAGCTCATAATTCGAAAAAATATATTTAGCAAGGTAGTTCAGTTAGCTGAATGGATCTATAGTGAACAATGTAAATGCAACATCATTTCTGGCCAGGTGTTCACATCATATTGGTAGGTCTTATGGCTATCTATAATTCTCCCATTCTTACCCTTCCGGAACGAGTAGAAGTATACAATTTCTCGAGCTGTTGATGTCTCTGTAGTTCAACCTCATCAATTACAACAGAATCTGAATGCTCATAACCAGTAGTACTGAACTGCTTTATAACAGCCTGCGAATTTAAGATAACAAATGTAGGCAAGGTAAGAATTGGCCTTAAAGCACCAGTGGACATTGCAAAAATAGTAGCTGCCTACAAGGCTAGGAGTCATGTCATTTTTAAAGTTGTCTGTGTTTCAATTTGTTCCATGACATTTGTCTCAATTGGTTGATGTGCAGGAGAACTCAAAAGTAAACAACACATTAGGCTGTAGAGTACATTCTTTGGCCTTTAGGCAACAAGAATATAGCAGCATACATCTTCGTTTCTTCGCTTCTTTTAATTCACAAACAAAAAAAGGGCTGAAAAGGAAACTGCAACAACGTAAAAAAATTCTGTAACTAGTCAATTCCATATGTAGTTGCATATCATTTTGGAAGTACAGATAGACAAAAAAAAAAAAACAATACAGTTGTTAGAACACATGATTGTAGGACCCAGCTTTTGAACTTATCAAAGTACCAGAGAAAACTACACCGAGTCGATAGCAAGAAACAGATTTATTAATTGACTATGGGCATTCCGAGATATATTTCTGCGAAAGTATGAATATGGTGTCAATCAGACAGCTACATAGGCTGGAGCCAAAGTCGTCTTGCCCACATATTTACAAAACAGACACACACATTTTCATTCCTACTGTAAACACGTCTCCCAATTTCCAAACACAGTGAGCTACCAGACCATGACTTGCACATATTCACGTACCAAATCTGAGGAGCCAAATCAGTGAGTTGTACACTTTTAAATCAGTGAGTTATACACTTTAACCAACATAAACACATAATCACCAATTTGTCCTTACTGCGCTTCCATCAGGATTCAGGCAAGGAGGTTTCTAACCCATAATGTGCCACAATTGCTACTGCTATGCCTCGGCAGATACTAGAACATCAAGTACTGGTTTCAATGCCACTGCTCCAAACACAAAACCATATCAAAACTATTTGTTTTTTCACAGTCACTGAATCAATGAACTGCAGCGTCAGCTTGACACCAGAGCTACAATAAACAATTCCAAGTCGAAATTCGCAAGATTCAACAGAACACAAAAAAGGTCTCGTGCATCCTAAAAAAATGCCCTTGCGCCCAAGTTCCGACCCCACAACCCGCAGATCCACGCGGTCCGAGAACCGCAGATCCAGCGACAGGACAACTGCGTGATTCATAAAACTGACAGTAATCTCGCCGCCCGCGTTTGCAAACTCCGCGAAAATCACGCCCATTTTCTTCGCGCACCGGCAGGAATACGGAACCGCGAGGAGAAGGAAGAATCGGGCGTTCGGGAGCGGGATCCGGACCTGCTGCTGCTTGGCGACCTGCTCCTTCAACCGGCTTGCCTGCTTCCTCAGCGCCTCCATCTCTCCCCTCCCCCAGTTCGTCTGCTCTGTCGCCCACGCGCAACTGCACAGGCCGCAGTTGCCGCTACTCAGACGGACGGCGGCACCGGCACAAACACGCTGCCGTTCCAACCGATCACGCCCGTCCGTCCGTCGCTTCTAGACGTCGCCATTCCCGGCAATGGAAAGCCCAACCCAGCCCAGCCCACCACTCTTTCCTCTCTATGTACAAAAAAAAAAAAAGCCCAGGCCACTACTCTTCTCTTTCTCTCCCAAGAAAACAAAGCCCATTTCGCTTCCTTGGGACAAATGGCCGTCCCACTAGTGACTAGCAGCAGCAACGGCCGAGGCGATTCAAAATCTTTCCCCATCTTGCCAGGCAGGCTGCCTCTGCCCCTTCCGTCCTCGGCTTCACACGCTCGCGAGAGCGAAGCGGAGAGCGGCTCACCCATCGCCGTCTCGCGCCCGGCAATCGCCGCAGGGTTCGACCCGGAGGCTCTCTCCGTCACCGGGCATGGTGATCCTGGCCCGCACGCCGGTCGCCGCGGCGGGGGTCTCCCCGGCCCGGAGGTCCTCGCCTAGGGTTTCTCAGGAGGCGGCCTCGCCGCACTCGGACCCCATCCTCCCGTACCTCAGGTACTCCCGAATCGACCTCCATTTCTGCCTCGGTTACTAATTCTTCTCATTGTTGCGCGAATCTGTGTTGGAGTTCGCTTCGTCCGTCTGTTTCAGTGAGCGATTCGACCTCCGAGGTTGTGCACGGGTACGTGTGCAGCTTGTGTATCTGAAGGTTCCACTGCTGCTTTACTAAGCGTGTGCAGTTTGGGGGCTTTTTAGTTTAGCTTGTGCTGCTCTAGCTTAAGGATTCAACGTCAGGTTACTGATTCGTACCATGTGGGATCGAACTGGTATGCACTGCTATGTTGATTCCGCCATTCCGGATTCAAATGCTTCTGAGGCTGCAACGCGTGGCAACTTGGTTTCAGCCCCGGTTAGGATGTATATATATGCCTGTTTTTTTTTAAGTCCTTGACTCCATGTACACATTGCTGTAAACTGCAGTATTTTTTAGAGTACATTGGTGTGAACTTATCACCTATCAGTGTTATGTGCTTATCTGTTGCCTGCTGGTGTGGTCTTCTGTTCATGTGCTTAGATTGGTTTCTGGGTTTGTGTTCAGATCTATCAGCAGGGCTTTGGAGGAGCTCGGGACAGGTCCTCAGTATGACACAGCAACCTTGGACCGCCTCAAGTGTTGCGTGACCGAATGCATTGCAAAATATGGGGATGACTACCAATACTCCACTGACCCGCGCCTTCTCAAGATCTGGATCCTATATGTAACCTGATTGATTCTATGCAATTCTGATCTCGTCACTCCTGGGTTGCTTTCTATTATTTTGCTTACTTTTTTTTCTGGGACCGTTTGTGATTCTTGCTGTATAGGCCGATGCAACTCAGGACTTCCCCAATGTTTACAAGCAGCTGGAGGACAAAGGAATGTTCTTGGAGAATGCATTACTCTATGACTCATATGCACTTTATCTCTTCGCTGCTGGGAAAGTCATCGAGGCCGATAAGGTGTATACAATAGGCATTTCCAGGTTAGTATGAGTGGAAAATATTTTCCACTTGAAGTTCACCTCTTTTTGAGCAGATACGACCTGTTGTTCTCATGTCGATGTGATGGAAAATTGTACTTTGTGGCTTAACTAGGAAAGCAGAGCCCCTCGACCATTTGAAGAAGATGCACTTGGCATTTTTGAAACAGTTGGAGAGAATTGTAGAAGAAGCAGACGTGGATGCACAGGTATGGTAACCACAATCTTCGATTTAGTTGTTTCTAGCCTGCATGTTGAGCACTGTATTTATCAACATCTCAGCACTTCATGTTGTTTGTATATGACTATGTTGAACATCGAACTAGCTCATGGGTATTGTTTCTTCTGTCTTTGTCAAATAGCTCATGGACCCCGTATTCAATTGTAACCTTCATACAGATCTCATGGTGGAGCTATGCCATTTGATCTATGGTCATTAATTTAGACTGCTGGTTATGTACTTATGTATTGTCACTTGAGTTCTCATTGCTGTCCTGCTCCCTGTTAAACACTCCCTGTTAAAAGTTTTCATCATTGTCTATTTTTTCATATAGTATTATTTTCATGATACAGTTGCATAATGCTTGCCATCCTTGTGGATGATAAGTTAATATTCATTTTTGCTTTGTCTTTTGTTTGTTTTTGTCTCCAGCCCAAACCACCAAAGAAACAGAAACATGAGCCTAATGTGGTACATCCATGGTCACTGCCTACTTGTAACGCATTACTGGACACAATTAATGACAACTTCAGAAATTTTTCTGTAAGATAACTAACTTACTAGCATACAGTGTTCTCCGATGTGTCACTTGGCTCTCATTATCGGCTGCACAAATCCTTAACAGGGCTATCATAAGAGCAACAAGGTATATTATGGAAAGGTGGCCTTAACTTCTTCGCTGAATGTTTTAAAAGGCAAAGTCATTGAGTTAGGTAAACTTTAATTATTTTCCGTTCTCAGTCTTGCATGATGTTCCCATGCATTCTCAGTTCCTAGTTTGACTATTTGATGATTGATGCTACCAAGTTGCGCTGAGTGCATTAATTCACATATACTCCCTCTTCTTTTTGTTTCAATAAGTTTATATCTTATGTTCTCACAAAACAAAACTACAAACCCCTTTTGTGAAGGCGGTAGAAAGTATCAAATCAAAGGATCTACTGGCAATGGTGCTTTTGCTAAAGTATATAAAGCCACTGTTGATGGTAATGCAGAAGAAATGGTGGCCTTGAAGGTGAGCCAAGATTCCATTGTCTTTGGAAACATTCTTTTCATGGTTTGTTCCATTTTAAAGCATTATTATTTATTCATCATTTGCAGGTTCAGAACCCCCCATTTCCTTGGGAATTTTACATGTATCGCCAACTTGATATGCGTATATCTAATGATGAGGTACAGAGTTTCTGTTAGGAGCAGCCTTTCCCTTCTTTCATAAATTCATACTGATATTTGTACTATAAACTATTTCACTTCCAGAGACCAAGCTTTGGCTACGCGCATGAAATGCATATATTCTCTGATGTCAGTGTGTTAGTTTGTGATTACCTGCCATATGGTACTTTGTTGGTAATTACATCATACACATAAAAATTTCCTTTATAAACCAGCTCTAGAAAAACTGCTCCTTTGTGTTGATCATCTATCTTAATGAATATTCATGTGTAATTACGCAGGATGTCATAAATTCCTACTTAATAGTTGGTAGGCACATGGATGAAGTTCTATGCATGTATTATACCATAGAGATGCTGAACATTCTGGAAACACTGCATAGTGTTGGCATAATCCATGGTGATTTCAAGCCTGATAACATGCTTGTTTGCTACCCAAGGTAATCATAGCATTGCTATTGCCACCTTATGCATCCCTTTTACAGTGGTATCTGTTTACTTAGCAATAACCATGCGATCTTTTCTCGTAGTGTTAAGGGTTCAAAATGCAAATTCTAACATAAAACCTGTAAGGTTGGACTGTCGCTGCCATTCATGTTCGCAGACTCTTGTTTTGGGCCTATCCTGGTGTCTTGTTTCTTATGATGTCATTTAGCTACGAGTTCCATGTAGGCATGTACATACGTAATTGCTTCATTTAGCACCTGTAATTTTCGTGGTGGGTGCAGTGCATAAACATTTGCTGCTCTACGTATATTCGTTACCTCCTAGCAGTAACTGGAATCCCCATTTTGATGATCCTATTCTGCTTTTGCTGCTGAATGCTGATGTTCTGATCGCTCATTCAATTGATAAATAGGATTTGTGACAATAACAGAGTGGTATGCAGCTAAAGTAGGCGTTCTATTTGGAAACATGGTTTTGATCCCTTTCACCCTAAGCTAAATCATAAGAAATTATTCCTAATGTATATACCCATTTACAGAAGCTCGAAAGAGTAAACGCATCAGTACATATTTTTAACTTTCCAACTCATATTTTTGTTCAACATGTTCCCTTAGTCAATCTATTTTTAATTTGTGATATCTAGTTGCCCACTAATGAGTGTCTTCCTTCTACTCTTGGCATATAAAGTGGAGATATCACAGAGGACACCTTCAGAAGTGAAAAAAGAACTGAGAAGAATCAGGTCAGTATACCCATCTTGACAAAGTTAGTTAATCTTGCTTTGAGGCATTGGAGCCCCCTTTTCTGATGCTTAAGAAATTTGCATTCCAGGGGCTCAGCCTTGTTGACTGGGGCCGTGGCATTGATCTGAACCTTTTCCCTGCCGGTACGGAGTTTAACGGGGACTGCGGAACCTCAGGTTTCAGATGCATCGAGATGCAAGAACATAGAAACTGGACGTATCAGGTCAGGAGCCTGAACTTTCCTCAGTTGCTCTAAGAGTCACCAAATACCACTCTCTGATATCTCTTTTGCCTGTAGGTCGATACATACGGCCTCTGCGTCATTGTGCACATGATGCTGCACGGGGTAGCCATGAGTGTCGAGAAGGTGCCCAAGGCAGGCGGAGGCGACGAATACCGCCCGAAGCTGCCTTTAAAAAGGTGCGCGCACCGTCCTGGTTTTCGTTCGCTGTCTCTCGCGCGTGTGGCACGCGTAACCACCCTCGTGTTATTCGGTCGCACGCAGGTACTGGAACGTGGAGCTGTGGAGGAAGCTCTTCTCCACGCTGCTGAATGCGCCCTCGAACGGCAGCGACGTGGCGGTGCTCAGGAGCCTGCGCTCGTGCTTCCGGGAGCACATGTGCAGCGACCGGCAGCTCGTCGGCAAGCTGAGCCAGCAGCTGGCGAAGCAGAAGGCCTCGCTGTGCTCGTCCTGATCATCGCCTTCTGAGCTCTGTGCCATTGGCTGTGATAGGCGAAACGCTCAGCTGCTTCCCATCTGTTCCCGAGCACCGCTGGTGCCCGTGATCCCCTATGTGGCTATGTATCTCCCGCTAGTGCGAACGGAAGATCTGCAGATTCGTAACCGTAAGTTATGTATCCTGCCGAAAGCCTGAAAGCGAAACAGTGGCACACAAGAGTCAAATGAGTCTGCAAATCAGCTGATGCAGAAGCAGCAGCGACAGCACCCTTGGGCTTGCTTGGCTCTCGTGCCGTCGCCGGCCGGCCGGCCGGCCGGCCCATCCTGAGAGTCTGTCGACGAATGAGGTAGCGTGGCCGGTGCGGGCAAGCAAGCGACGGCCGCGAACAGGCGCGGGCGGCGGCGTGTTCGCTTGGCTCTTCCGCGCGCACCCGTGCCGTTTCCTCTGCTTGTGGCGCGTGGCCTGTTGCGTTGCGCACAGTGGCTGGGTGGAGCCGTGGACGTGGAGTGCGAGTCGTGGGCTCGTTGGACTCAAAGTTGGGGAGGCCTGCTGCGCGTTGGTATGGGCTCTCGGCCGCAGGGTCTATTGCACAACAGGGATGCGGTGGTCTAGATTCGCTGGGGGTGTGGTCAGGACTCAGGACAGGCTCTCGCAGAAGAAACGGTTTTGATTCTTTTTGAGTTATATATACGTGCAGGCTTGTGCTGCCTGTAGAGATTCTTCGTGGACGACGCTGGCAGCCGAAAATTCCCATACCACCGAGAGAAATTATTTGAGACAGTTCACGGGATGGGCATCTCCGTCTACGGCAGGAATTCCAGGGAAACGCGCGCCTTCCGTAGGTGGCTCTCTTTGCTCTTCTCTTGTTTAGTCTTTCTCAGAACATGCAGCCGTCACCGAGGCCTGGCAACCTCTGGAACAGAAGGATGAGACCATGCATGGAAATTTTACGGCGGACCAGCCTAGAATGCAGGTTACGTTAGGTTAGGTTAGCCACAGGACTAGTGTAGGGGGGGCGCCGCGCCTACCAGCAATGATCGATTACGTTTTTTTTTTTTTTTTGACAGCGCCTATGCAAATGCAAAGCCACGCCAAAGCGTGGGTGAGGCAGCACTGTTCGGCCCTTGTCCGTAAACTTTGGCTCGCGCTCGCGCAGCCCACCGCGTGCCCACGCTAGCCGTTTTTTTCCCTCCCTGATCTCGACTGATCATCGGTGCAAACAGAGCAGGGCCACTAGCTAGGTCGCCAAAAGTTGGTGGCCCAATCTTTGGGGCTGAATGCGGGGCTCAAACGTAGGAACACACACAGTGGATATTTGGCGCCGCGCGCGTCTCACCAACGCCCAGTAGTAAATAAAAATTGACGAGCGGTGAAAACGTGACATACAGCGGGTGAGATTCGCCGCCGGCCGCGCGCGCGTCGTCGCTAGCTAGCTGATTGCTGCCGACCTGACCAGTGCTCGAAACAATCCAATTTTTGCTCTGCAGAGCGACAGGAGTTGCATACAGTTGCATCCATGTCCGTGCCTGCCCGAGGAGGACGACCCTGCAGCTACGCTGATTATATTACCGACTTATTACTGCGCCCGAGTTGACTCCCGTTGAAGCCAGTCCGAAGACTCCAAAACTCGCTGCTGTTGATCGACAGGCGGCTGCAGAAAGATAGAGAGACAGAGGGGCACGTACGGGAGAGATATAGGATACACGACGACACGGCCGGTCTGATCAGATCGCCAACCTACCGAGTTGACCCTGCGTGTCTTGGGTACCGTCCAAACGCCCTGCTGTAGACCGTGGCCACGCCGCGACACAGGAGTGAACAGAAACCACAACCCTGCTGGTTGCTGCGACTGCGGCATGCGACGCGATGCCATTGTCAGTCAGGGACGGGGGGAAGAAAGCCGGCCTTGGATTCTAGCTACCCAGTGTCCCAGTGTGGGCGGCTAGTACGTCGCGATGTTGATGGCGCGGTAAAACCCGGCGCGGTACGGCCGGCCAACGGGACCATTCGATCATGCAGGCGGCGGGCCGCTGGTACCGGCCGCCTAGCTGGGCCTGATGAGTCACACAGCTCTTCCTCCTCCTCATCTTTTTCTTCATCTTCGGTGCTGCACCCTCTCTTTCTCTGCAAGCTTCCATTAAATTTCGAGCACCACCGGCCGTAGCAGCTGCAGGCCAGCAGCCCGCCAGCCAGCCAGAGCCGGGGCAGGAATAATGCCGCCTGGGCCTCCCCCTCCACAGGCCACAGCTAGCTCGCTGCTCGCCGACCGACCGATCGCCCGGAGACGAAGAGACGCGAGAGGCCCCTCTCCGCCCGCCAGAACGGTCGGGTCGGTGGCTCGCCGGCCGTACGTCACGTGGCTGGACCCCCGCCCGCCGGCCGCCCGGCCCCGACGCCCGCCGGACGCGCGTAGATAGATCCTACGTGTGCCTGCCCTGGAGCTGACGCTGCTAGTACCTGCTATCCTACCTACCTGCCTTGCATGCATGCAGGGGGGCGCCCGCATGGACCGATCTGTCGTCGTTGACATCGCGGCCGGACGACGATGGGGCCGGCGGATGGACGTCGTCGTCCGTCTGCGCGCGCGGCCGGCCGGCCCGCCGGCCGGCGTGCAGTATTGGACTGTCGTATTCAATGCAGTTGCTAGCTTCCATTGTGGGATGGGCGCGAACTGGGAGGTACAGTCACGACCACCTGGTGTGTACCTGCTGCTGTGACCAGCAATTGCTTGCTCATCGCGGATGCATGTGTGTATATGCAGGTGGTGAGGTTCTGAGTAAACGTACGTAAGGCCGGGTGCGTACGTGCTTGCTTGGTACTATACATCAACTTATCATTGCCAATGTCACTACTTTTGATTGAACTGTACCGGAACTAATTAATGCAGTGCTACGGTGAACAAACATGGTGGACAGGCATTCATCTTAACACTAAGGATTTAGCATTCATACATAAACATGCATCGCACGAATGCAATTATTGGGTTATTTTCATATCATCTTATACACATACATAGATCATTACCTATTTACATGGATAATTTAGATCATTACCTATTTACATGGATAATTTACAAGAATTATATTGCTCTTGGTGATCATGTATATATATATATACATATGAATTTGGAAAGCGAAAAATCATAGTACTGTTTACTTTTCCTGTAGGAAAGTTTTTTTTTTTAAAACCATTTTGGAGGCTACACAATGATAAATTGTTGAGAAATCATTCCAAGTTTCAGAAACCCCAAAACACCATTCCTTTTCAACAATCTTACAAATCTTCTATAGCTAGGTACAAAGAGGTTCATTGATAGAAAGAAGTCAAGGAGAACAAGGTTCAATGGGCCAGGGTCGCATCGGTTTGATGAGGTTTAATTTTTGGATGTATATGGTGTTACATAAGACATAGTTAGCTAGCTACATCTAGTTAGGGCTATCGAGTAGATGGGAGTGTCATGGGCTCAGCGCAAGAATGAAGATGCTAGGAAAAGGTACAATAATGCAATGAGGCTTCCAATGATAGAAAGAAACTACTCAAGAAGGTTTTTGCAAGATTTTTGGGCCAAATCAACCACATAGACATATACAAGGATTGATGTGAGGATCTCATACGACAGAGATGGGCTAGCAAAGGCCTAGACTGTTTAGTTGACCGATGTTTAATGGACTAGGATCAATGAGAATCCAAACATGTTTGTACCTTTGTGGAAAATCATAGGATTACATCCATATGTAAATGAGCACAAGGTTTGGCTAAATCCTTACAAATATATAATGACTGAATCAAACAAAAGATGATTCTAACCAACATAAAGTAGACGTGTAATCCTAAGGCATCCATAAGCGAAGCACAAATGTCTCAGTCTTACTTTCCTCGTATTATGGAATATATGACCATTGAGTATGATCAAGATGGGCCGAGCTCCACCATGGATAGGGGATGGGTCAGTCCATCATTTAGAGCTCCACCATTGATATTTGTACTCCTTGTATATAGCAAGCCATGTGCCAATTGAAACATCCTTGTAACCAGAAAAGGTATGACCGTATCCCAGTAGTAATCTTGTACCATAACTTACTAGGAGGTCTATCTATAACCTTGCTCCTCATTCTATATACGGCAGGAGGGAGAACCCAAAGTTTAGCAGATGATTGATACCAAACACCATCTACACAATATAGTCCACCAAAACACATGACCTACGGTGTTATCTCTATTGAGGGCCCAAACATGCATAAATCATTGTCATTGGCAATCATCTCACTCGTGATCTTGATGCATAGCCCCATATAATTCAACAATTTATCATCCGTTATAAAACAGTGACGGTTGGCACGTCAGGTAGGGGAGGTGCCACCACCAAGATCATCCACGACAAGCTTGAGGACAACTGATGTGCGGGAGCTCCCTTGCTCTTCACCCCCAAACAGATATTCCGTTTTAGTACCCTTAACTTCGTCAGAATTTTCTCTTTATATTCAAACAAGGCCTAGACTGTTTGGTTCATCGGGATCGATACCGGAAAATCCCGTAGCGGTGCTTAGAATGTTCCCGTACATCCCATCCCTTCTGTCAGATCGACGAAACCTGCACTATCCTTCTCTTGTTGCTGGTACGGGAGAGCAAATTAAATCCCTCGCAACGGAACGGAGCTCAATTTTGGGTAAGAGGTGTACCGTAACGATCATGGTCCGGCCGCCTGACGATGCAGACAGAGTTGTGGGGTCAAAATTGTTGACCTTCTTCTTCTTCCTTTGTCTGTCAGATCGATCGGTTGGCCCGTCGTGCCACTCCCACACCAAGCGTGCATGATTGCTGCACCAAAAACGTCGTCAGCCAGCTTCATCGGTCGTCCTAGTAGAGAGGCGAGAAGCATGCAGCACTATGATATTGCCAACTGCGCGCACGTACTCCGGCCCGGTTTGAAGCATCGCTGCGATGGTTGTGTAATGTCTCATACTCGCCGCCGCCGGCGTAATCGTGCTTGACCGTACCACCGTGGCCGGAGGCCGGAGCTACACGGATTTCTCGGCCGCAGTGGCTCAGCTGTTAACTAAGCCGTCGTTGTACACTGCATGGAAAATCTCGACACAAAGCCTGGCTAGCTCTTAATCGGTTCGTCATTAATTAGTGACGTGTATCGATCCGTGATAGGCTAGCCAGTTACGTATTAACAACTTTTAGGGCAGCCTCAATGGTTGGCAAATCGCCAGCTGACTAGGACATTTGACTGACGTGGATGAGAGAGAAGCGGGAAAAAGCAACTCGCTAGCGAGTCATTCGGCGCTAGCGCGGAGCCAGCTTGCTGGGCCAAGGTGTGTACGTATTGGTTCTTTGTTCTGCTTCTTCCAAAAAAGTAGTAGTAAAAGTACTAATCTATTTTACGTGGGGTCCATCGTTTCCAGATCAGCTGGCGAAATCGCTAACACCATTGCGGACGCCGTAAGTCTCCAGCGCTCAGCTCAGCTCAGCTCAGGGCACGCGGCGCTACGCGCAGGTCGAGGCCTCGAAGGAGGAGGACAGCGACTCGGTCTCCCGTGGAGCAAACCAACCCCCCGACAGACTGCCGGCTCGCGACGCGAGTCGAGACGACGACGTCGACCTGCCTGGTGACATGGTGCGGGGCCGCGGCCGCGGCCGCGGCGGTGGTTTCGATCGACGTCGCCGATCGCAACGGTTAACCGATCGGTGGGTCTTTCTTGCAGTGCGTGCATGTGGTAGTGTCTAGTAGCGCCCGATCTCCCCCGCCGGCCCCCGGGCGCGCGGCGGCGCGGCGGACGGCGGCGATCGGTCGGTCTCTGAATGTGCAGGTCGATCGCGGCGGCGGCGGTTGGAGGGCGGTCGCCTGTCAGGTTTGGCGTGTTCGTGTCGGCTGCCGGCCGGAGGCGCCGATCGAGACCACCGGCCGGTTGTTGAAGCATCAACGTTGCGTCGTGTGTGTTGCCGCCGCGGCATCACCCCCTGCGCCTGCGCGCGCCTGCGCGCGCGCCTTGATGACATTACATTTTAGTGCGTTGAGGCTGCGATGACAGTCATGGTTATCGACGTCAAAGCGATATTGTGGTACGGTGGAATAATGATCTTTTTTTAATAATAATGCGTTGCCACAAGTATACGTATTCTCAGTATCGGTGCGCGTGGTCGTCGTTTTCGATGTTTCAGGTGAATGGTGCTGCTTGATTGCTGTATGTAGCATGTCCTTCGAACAAGGTACTAAGAATGGGACATATGCTGATATGCATGTGTCATGCAACTAACTGATGATAACCTGTGTGCGCCTGCACATGCTAAATCACATAAGTTCAGGGATAAAATCTAGTACCAACAATTTCTTACACTGTTACTATTTAGAGAATCTTTTAAAAATCGTATAGTATATGTTAATTCTTATGTGAGGTATTTGCGCGCATTGCTGGCCTAATCGGCCCGGGTCATACATGAAGTATAGAATGTAGTCACAATGCAACATGCCGCCCATGATCTCCTCAAGAGCCTACGTACCTGCTCTGCGTATGGAAGGCTGAACGCCAAGCTTCTACAACCATCTGTTCCTGACGATTCTTCTTTTTTCTAAAGAAGTCCAAAGCCGGCCGGAATGCTGTCCTATTAGTATTGAAAGAAGAAGAAGAAGTAGCAAAAATCTTTGGTTCCCGGTGACTATGGGCTACTCCTATCCAGCACAGTGAGCAGATCAGATGATGATCGGGCGCGGGGGATTCCTTATGAAGAATGCATGGGGCCGGGTCGCCGGCCGGGGAGAGCTGTGAAGCTGAAGCTGCCATGCATATGCATGGGATGCCGCGCGCCGGCTGTCTGGTGGGGGAGACGATCGACGTACTGACACCGAACGGAAGGACGATGCTGGTTTTGACGACAGGGATGGATGGGTGGATGGGTGTGCGGCGTGGTGCCGACCGGCGGCAGCGGCCGGCTGGCCGA
This sequence comes from Paspalum notatum, assembly GCA_022530915.1. NCBI lineage: Eukaryota > Viridiplantae > Streptophyta > Magnoliopsida > Poales > Poaceae > Paspalum > Paspalum notatum. The sequence goes on from CM039685.1 coordinate 46,065,801, forward strand.
CATTCCTTTCTCGAGTCCCCAACCAACGGATCGGATCGGATCGATGGAATCGGATGCCTTCTCGTCTTTTCATCCCCCATTGGCCTGCCCCTCACCTATGGCTACCTAGCTTCGATTCTCTCCCCCTCCACACGCCAAGAATAAGATTAGCAGTGCGCCAGTGCCTGCCTGCCTGCTCACACTGCCTGCCACATTAGCTCTGATCATCGACGATCAACTACTGACTGCTGCTACTATATTAGTACCTGCAGAGCTGCATGCATATATATGGTGTTGTGTCCTGCCGGATACGTACTTACTTAACCTTGTTGTTTTCGCTTTACAAAAAAAAAACTTGTTGTTTTCTTCTTTTAAGGCCATGCTTCTGGTGCTGGTAGCTAATTAACTCTCCACTGATCTCAGATCTCGAAAACTCCTGGAGTAGATAGATTGTACTGCTGCTAGCTGCTGCTGATCTCCAACCTCGAAGCAAAGTAGAAGAGATTAGTGCACTACATACATACAGATACAGTTCTGTGCATCATGCATAAATTAAAGAGGCCTTCCGCCTTCCGGATGACCGAATCTCACTTGCTGGTTATATCCAATTGACACCAACAAGCATGCGTCTGGCCGGCCGGTATGATCGCTACGGTTTGGTTGGCGAGCTCATCGATCAATATAATCCTCCTGCTGATGACAGATCGATGAACCAATATATCTCTCTGTGAGTAAAGAACTGATGATAGATGGACTCGCTTGATCTGCGCCCCTAATAAATAAGTAGTAGTATTGTTGTGTGTCTGATCGAGATGAATCGAATTAATTAGGATGGCATAACCACCGCGCGACCAACTTGTGTGGTCATATCGAGTCAAATAAGAGCAACTTAATTGTCTATATATGATGACTCGGGAACGACAGCTAAAGGACAAGACCAATCTTTCTTAATCTGAGAGGCCAGTCACCTAATCACTAAAGGCACTTCCCTCTTTCCCAGTTTTGGTTGCGTTCCGTCGGATTTAGCTAGCCATGACCATGAGAGGGGATGGAATGGTTGAAACATATATACTCCCATACTACTATATATCACACAAATCAACCAGATGGTGACCATTGTATAGCTAGCACGCTTGCATAGCAGAAATGCAGGCAAGAGAATGATAATACATATCTTTTGTACTGCTTCTAAGGAATTTTTTGAGCTTGGCATGCACATATAGTGATTCCTTGAGACATACAAGCATACTTTAGCAAACTAAAGCTTACATGCTGAATTCCTTCTTCATGAATAAAGGCCAGCTATATATACATGACACATCAATGATAGAAAAGTGCAAAGAGACAAGAACGGAATGCTTAACCAAGCACACACAGCTCGATGACGCAAGTGCAACCCTACTGGCCATAATTGGCAGACAAGGCATCCTTCTCCAGGAAGCAAAGCCACAGACAGCAGTCAAAATCAAATTCCAAGAGGAGCTAGGGCCCTTCAATTAGAGAAGAAAAAGGCTGGTTTTATATTAGCAGCTATATATATATATATCCCCCTCTACTCTCTCACTGTCTATATATATATATATATATATATCAATCCAGGACGACACTCCTAGCTATATATAGCAGAGAACACTATAAACCTAGCTAGATCACTAAGCCTGATGATTTTCGTACACTATGCTTAAACAGTAATTAACCACTACACACAGCAGCTAGCTACATGAAGAGCAAGCTAGTAGACACATGTGCATATGCCATACCTCCCTCTTCCCAATTTCAAAACTGAATTTGCCCATCCTGCTCATATAGATCTGGTGCCCAGACACTTGCATTGGTAGTGGTCCAATAATTATTGTTATATATTATATTCTTTTCTTTTAATTTTGCCCTGTCATTTCTAGGGCATCTTTTGTTCCATCATTAGGCCATGGAGTTGGCATTCCATGTGAGGCATGCGAGCATCCAATTTTATAATGTGTGGCTTGTATGCGGGGCAGCGTAGGGATGCGTGTGAGATTCTTGGCAGCAAGAACCAATCCCTTTGTTGGGGGGCCACCAATTCTTAACCTTTAATTTCCGGCCTTCGCAAGATGATCGAGGATGACGCATCAAGTAGTAGATTTGGCTGTCCTCTAACAGGTGTACTGTTGCAACTAAAAAAACTCATTATGAATGCTTCGTGTGACCCAGTTTCGACACTATTCTAAAGACACGGTCTATGTTGAAAGTGCAGACACTATTAGATTATTGTTAACATGACTTAAGTGTATACATTTCTACAGTTAGACCCATTCAAAAATTAATCCTTTACTTCACCGACTGAATATATCGACAATATAGTCGCCTGAATTAATATAACCTTATTTCGACGATACTTGTAGATATTTTCTTAGCAAACGAGAAAAAATACCAGAAATATATATATATATATATATAGTTATTTTAATTTGGTAAAACCAGATTATAATAATGGCATATGGATCTAGCTAGTCGCATAACTGCAACCAAAAGGAAATTTTCTCATCTGGTTTCGCCTAGCTTGCTAGGATAGGAGGGCTTATATCATCTCGATGAAATAATGTTCTTGAGAATTAATAAAGTACGTCTTTCGTGATAAAGAAAACGAAGTACGTATTAGCAGAGCAGCTAATTTATTCATATATAGTTCATCAGCACGCATTATTATGCTCGAAATTAAACCCCCACTACTATACTCCATATATATAAGTAATTCTGTACAACGGCATTGGTGATACGGTGGTTGAGAATATAGGAGTATAAAATAACAATGTGCCCCATTAGCACTCAGCAGCATTGGTCCAAAAATCATGCAATATTTTAGAGCAATCAAAATCAGCCCATCTCGATCAGGTGATGCATATGGCCCCGCCCCAAGACTGATTGCGATCGATTTCCAACAAACACATCCCACCGAAAGACAACAAGAGGGCAGGAAGGAAGCAGACATTCGCCTCACCCCGCGGGCGAGCGAAGCAGCAACAAAACAAAGCACAAGTGACCGACATTCCCCTGGGAATCCGAGCTAGCCCCTTCTCTATTTGTTTGATTTAATTTGCAGATGGAGAGAGAGAGAGAGAGAGAGAGAGAGAGAGAGAGTAATTAACTAAACAAAACGGTGGTGAGCCGTGCAGCAGCTAGGCAATTTGCACGCAAGAGCGGGCTAAACAATCTGATCCGCACAACACAACGCATCCCGGGCGTAAACAAATGGCACGCGTAGGCGACTGCGCCCCTGCCTGGTCTGGTCCTCTCCTCCCAGCATATATCGTCACCAGCATGCATGTGTCCGCGTACCTAATCTCGCTGAAGCATTTTGGCTGTCGACTAGTACGCGCGGCTTTGTATATTGCTTCTCACAGCTAGCGCATGCACACTGCCCAAGCTCTGATCTAATCTCTCTACTACCTCTCTCTCCCTCTCTCTCTCTCTGCGCGGCCAAAGGAGAGAGAGATTTGTTTTCATATATATATATATATATATATCGATCGAGTTGGATTGGAATTGAACGTTAGGAGAGAGAAGAGAGAGATTAATAAATATATAAAGGACTGTATTATTATAGTTTGATGGGAGAATGTTTCGTAGGATTTGTGTGCAGCAGATGGTGGTTGCGAGGAAGATCCACTTGTTCTTCACCCACACGCCATTGTTAATTTAGTCGTCGTGTCTCTGCATGCTATGCTATTGCTTAATGGGAGCTTAATTACCCCCGCTCCCATGGCCGCCGTGGAGAGAGAGGAGTGATGAAGGGTGGTCATCCTATTGTCTAATCCTATCCTGGTGTGTTAGGCAGGCTGCACTGACATTCCTTGGGTCCCACAGTGACAGCTCCTCCCTCTCTCTCGCGTGGCTAAAGGCCGGCCATGCATGCGTCGGTGGAAGAGAGGGAGATCTGCCTGTCCTGGAGCTGCATAATGCATGGAGTAACTTGTGCGATTCAGCTTTCAGTACTAGGAAGTGGTGCAGCCGCTTTGCAACTATGCACGCAGCGAATTTTTTTTTACTTTCCTTTGTTTCCCACAGTGGGAGCTAACTCGATCTAAGAATGAGGAGTGTCCTGCAGTTGCAATAAACAGAATACATGTTATCAATAGTAGCTATGCAATCTTTTGTGGATTACTACTAGCTAGCATATATAGTTGATGTGTACGTACGGTTTCAGTCAGACAGTCACTATGTCTTGAAATATGACGATTATATGGAAAAAAACGAGGAGTTAAGAGACTTGTTGATTGCATGAGAAGTCTAATTGCACCTAAGTTTTCCCTCTTTGCTACGTATTACTACTGAAGGTGGAACACACTAAGAAAAGTATGAACTAGCTAGTAATAGTATCAACTTTTTTTTTTGGTTTGCTAACTCTACCTTCAATTATAACCTCTTTGTTATGAATATTTCTCTTGATTGAGGAAGAGCCTTATTAATGCGCAGTTCTTTTGTCCTTGATTTACTTTGTTATTTTCTATCGATCGATTTATAACAAATTGTCAAATTCATTAACAAAGTTTGACTGTTACAGGAGGGCCGGGGATGAGTGATGACGACATCTATGATGTATGGTTCAATTTCTAGAAGTTCCAGCATCGCGTAGGCCATGTTTATGGGATGGTAATAAAGTTTTCAGGGATGCGCTTATATTTCAAGAAGCGACATTTCACTTCGCAAATGCACTTCACGAGACATGACATTGTTTTGACACTTGCATTGGGAGTGGTACTGCCGTTAATCTTTCGTTTTATTTACCTAAACCTCCAGATTTAACTGCACAATGAGTTTCGCGTGACATGACATTGTTTTGGCATTAAGTTGTTAGGTTGCCGTTGATATCTCATTTTACCTACCTAACCCTCTGAATTTACCATGTTGTCGTGCGATTCAAAGGACGCCAAATCGACATGAGGCCCATGTGGGTTAGTTGTTGTGCCGTCTTGCTTCACTTGAGGGATAGGAATACAAATGGTGAATTCTCTGTCATTTTGTTACCACACAAACAAGATGCGTGCAAATATACCCAAACACACGCTACAAATAAACACTCGCGCAGGCACATTCTTCTTCACTCAAGTTAAAGTGGTTGAGTGGGTAAAAGCGTGCACAAGGATTGAACCTTGCTAAGTTGCTAGGTGACACTAGACCACACCAAGCCCTTGTTTGGAAACCAAATTTTCCATGAGAAAATAATGGTGGGATTGGAGAAAAAAATAGCTAACTTTCTCCCCATTTCCACCATTTGCCCATGGAAATGGAGGTTTCCAAACAAGCCACAAGAGGGAGCGAGGATCCCGGACCTCTCGCAAGGCCAAACTGTTTATATAACCCTACTGCTGGTAATCATGTGTTGTATATAACCCTTTACACATGCATATAATAATACACTACCTAACAGTTTTGATCCATATGTTAAGAATCTCAAGTCATGCATAAACAACATAACAGCCTCTTGCTGATAGTTCAACTTCTGGAACCCTGACCAGTAGGTAAATCTGTACTATCACTTAACCAGTGTCGAGTTGCCGACATGAATTTTTAGTTAATTAGTACGATGCCTTTTCAATAATTTATAGCATTTGTAGTACAAAACTGAACTAAAAAACGTCATATATATTTATGACTGGATGGAGTAGTAAAAAGAGAAAGTTAGTTGAGATCAGCCCCAACTTTTGCATTTAACTGTAACTGTACAAAAGTATAATTGAGTTCAACGTGTTATGGGGTTACGGTCTAAATTTGATTGTAACTTACTATACTAAGAGGTTACAAAAGAATTGCTACTTTCTAGACCCGCTGGACAAAAAAGAAAAACTCTATAAATACTCACAAAAATTAAAAACATCTGGTTATCTCGAATAATAAAAGCCATTGGATCTATATATTTTCTAAAATATTTACCCATCATGCCATTATGAAAAATCAGTTAAAATAGCCCGCTAACTTGGCATATAAATTACCAACCATACCATTATGAAATATCAATTAAAATAATCCATAAATTACTCACAATGCCATTACGAAAGTTAAATTAAAGTAAGCCCTAAATTTATTTATAAACTAACCACCATGGCATTATAAATATGAATTAAAATTACTCTCTAAATTTGCATATAAATTACCCATCATACCATTATAAATATGAATTAAAATAATCCCATAAAGTTTTCATATAAATTACTTACCTTGCAATTGTGAAAAATGAATTAAAGTAATCCCTAAATTTGCACATAAATTACTCACCATGCCATCATGAAACATGAATTAAAGTATCCCTAAATTTACATATAAATTATCTATCTATTGTGCAAATGTGAAAGAAATCTAAATTCATGTATAGATTAACATTATGCCATTATAAAATATAAATATTACTCCTACTAGTTAGAGTGTATCAATAGGTTTATAAGGGTAAAAAAAATATGTATATAAATACCCTATTAAAGTATAAACATATGACAATATGATAGACAATGAATAATATAATACTACCAATTCATGTTTCATAGTAACACGTGTTTTGCACAGGACGCAATAATGATATATCTAAATTTATATATAAAGTATAGTATATAAATTTGAGACCCACAATTATATATAAAGTATGGACATATATAAATTTGCATATAAAATATCCAGCATATGACTAAAATTGATTGATTGTGGGTCTCAAATTTATATATAAATCGCTAATATTTAGATTATGTGCAGTGGATTGGATAAATGGATTGCCTATACACTGTAGCGACACTGTTCACAGAGAGGGAGGTAGTTGGAATAGTAGATACACAATGCATTTACACATCCTGCTGCACATAGTCTTATGTTTTATAGTATCGCATGCTTTGTACGCAGGATTGACGCAATAATGATAATCTCCTTTATCAGGAGTGCTTATCAAGGTGATGCCTTGATCAAATTTCGAAAGATTAATCTCGCAATGAGCAGAGTAACTATGTTTGTAGGTGCATGTGCATGAGAACACATGTTGTTAGTAATTTGCAATGCATGCATCCTCGTACAGCATGTAGGGTATATATGTGTGTTGTGCGCCTGCATACGACATACACAAATAATTAAGAGTGGACCACGGTCGCGAGATGTTTGTGAGACATTTGCAGCAGAAACATACAATTACCGAAACCGAACTCCATGAAGTAGTATCACAATCCAATGTCTTATATACTGGTACTTTTGGCCGCTTCATTCCATATGCGTGCGCGAGAACAACATAGCTAAGCTAGGCTCTCTGTATTTATGCTACACCTCTGCATGCATCCACAAGCAATATATGCATGTCTCTGCTCTTGGTCCTTGCTGCTATAGGACCAATCAGCATGAGAGGGAGATGATGAGAGAGAGAGAGAGAGATTCCAATAAGGAAACAAGCATGGCAGGGGTGGGCCATGGCAAAGGTTCCTCTGAGATGTGAGAGGCGAGAGCAGGAGGAGTGGATGAGAGAGAACAGAAGAGAGAAGCATCTACTCTCTGCTATCAGCGAGCGGCATAGGGCGATGGCGATGCATGTGTGGTCCGTCCGTGCAGTGCAGCTAGCGTCCCATGCATTGCAATGCATGCACGCACTGGTCCATTCAGCTGGCAGCAGAGCACTTTGGGAGGTGGGGGTGATCTCCGTCCGGTGCTGGGGCAGCGGCAGTGCATGTTGAAAATCACTGGACACACATGCAGTTGATCCCCCCACACCACTCGGTGCTGCCACTGTCAGTTGGGTGCTGGCCATGGTCCATGCATGTCCATGCCGGCCGGCCTCTCCATCTCCATCTCCATGGATGTGGATGGAGGGCCATGCATGAGTGCAGTGGTCCTCTCGATCCACTGCACTGCACTGGACTGTCAAAAAATTCACTCTTCTCTAACACACTGCTACTCGTTGTCCATCTTTTGAGAGGAGAGAGAGGGAGGGAGGTGTGCCATCATCATGGCTAATGAGAATTATTAGGGCCCTTGACGACCATGATGGCTTTGTGGAGGGGAACTAATCCACATGCTGCCCCTTATGCGGGGCATCATGGCATGGCGGCAGTGCTCAGCTGGGACGATTAGTCCATGGATTGGACTGTTGGGGCATGATTAGCTGCTACCACACTGACATATGCAAACTTTGACACCTCAACCAGCTCATCAATTATCATCACATATAATTAATTAATCAATGAGCTGGCAGGCTGGCACATTGCTATAGCATAGTATAGTGTCATAGTGTGCCTGCGCGTGCATGCATGCGCTTGATGTACATATGCGATATATATAACACACCGGGAATAGAAACTTTTTTCAGGTTGGGATGATCCCATTCTTAGCAGCACAGAAATTTGCTTGTTGGATAGAGGGATCGTCGACTAGTCAACAATCAGTAGTAAGTAGTAACATGCGTGCATCAGGCACGGTCAGGTCTCCAAATAAAACATGCGTGGAACCGTGTTGAGGATCGGGGCTGAAAAGAAACAAGTTTTTGCTGCCCTTTTGCTGTTGGCGTATTGTGTGTTGCGCCCTGGAATCTAGCTAGTTAGCCACATCGTCGTCGATCGCGCGATCACTGAACTGCATATATTGATGCTTCTTCCATATTTCTCCCCTTTTTTTCCTCTCCTGGTATTCAATTTTTACATGCATCGCGTACGTACGTTTATCTGCTGGCTGTCAACCTATTAGAAGTCACCAGACGTGTACGAGTACTAAATAACGACAAGCTAGCGGAGAATAATAAAGTACTAGGGGCCGGGAGCATGCATGCATAAGATATATACGAGCCACGCATCGATCACGTACGCTAGTACGCAGCGTGCACAGTCGCCCGTCATGCCACGCCACGCCACACGTACATCTCGGTACATGTACACCTCTGGGTAGTACCAGTACCAATGCAATAAGCCCTAGCAGCTATAGGCCGGCACGGTGGGTGCACACACACATACCGGCCGGTCCATGCATCCGTGTCACTGTATGCTGAGACTGTTGTTGTGGTTCCGGACGACGGCCAGACAGATGTACATGGCGTAGGCCGACGCGACCTGTACAAGCATACTATACTCTCTACATGCATATGCATGCACTGCTGCATACTTTTCCAACGTGGTGCTAGGCCAGCTGGCTAGCAGAACTGTGCGCACACACACACACGACGTACATAGTACTCGGGGCCTGGCCTGTCCAGGAGCTAATAAGCGACACGTACGTACATACGCCGAGCGGCGCGCGGCGGAAATGCGTAACCCGCCGGACGTATGTGCCGCCATACACGCACCCGGCCGGGCCGGATAGTCATTAGTCATCACTAATCAGCTGTCAGTCAGTGGATCGGTCGATCTCAAACTCGATAATCAGCTAGCTGCCCACGACATATAATACAATATAGTACTATTGCTGATGGATGCATGCTCTCTCTCTCTCTCTCTCTCTCTCTCTCTTTCTGTGTGTGTGTGTCATGTGACTGTGTGTACTACTCCATGTAAAAAAGAGAGAATATATATGCAAGTTGCACTGATATATAAGTAAATTATACAACGTGTAGAGATCGACTGAAGGAAACCGGATGATGGAGAGGTAGATGAGCGCGAGCTAGTAGAGATGTGCCTGGTGGATACTTGTCTTGGCCTGTGTGGCTGGAGGCGCCGGTGGGGAGGTCCCAGCTAGCCCCGTCGTCCTCTATGGGCGTGGCGTGGCAGTGGGAATATGCATGGAATGGAAAGGGATGGAAGGATGAGTGTGATGGGCATGGGAAACATAGAATACTGCGGCGGGCGGGCGTCGAGTTGGAGACTGAGATCGTTGTCGTCGCACTGTCCGCCCTTGGAACATTGCGTGTTGTTTTCCGTGTGGCCCGGACAACCGGTCGTCGTCCAGTCGTATAGTCCTCGGTCTGCCGTGCCTGCGCGCCTGCCTTTGATTCTCTCTCTCTCTCTCTCCTCTGTCTGTCTCTCTCTTGATTAGTGTGGGATTATTATTGTTATACTATTTGACAAGAGGGGAGAAACTCAAGTAGTACGGTGTACACCTCTCCTGACGATCCTTTCCTTCACGAGCACGGGTATTAGCTTGCAAGAGAATCTGTCTCTCTCTCCCATTCAATAGAACGAAGAGCTAGCCATCTCCATCTACCTAATTCTTTCGCTCTCTGGCTGGTGGCTGCTACTACTCCTACCCCGTGGAGTAGTAGTAGTAGTAGTACGTGTCGTGGTGCGACGCACATACACGGCCGATGGAGCTGGCTACTAGCTCGGCTCGGCGCGTCAGTCAGTGGAGAGGTGGGTGGCGCCGTGGAGGCCACTACTACATACTATCATACCCCAGCAAGCCAAGCAGCAGCAGCGACGCATCGGCGCAACCCCATCCCCATCCACACGGTTTTGACCGGACCAACCCTTGCTGCCTCGCATGCCAATTCGAATCGTCCACGGCGTCACGACGCGCGCGCCCATCCACCACACCACCCTTCAGTCGCCGCCTGCCCGGTCGGCCACTCACTCTCACCATGCATCCTGCACTCGCTCGATCGGCGCCCACACGCCTGACACGCCTCCAATCCGGTCCGTGTGTGGTGCACCCTACATATATGCCCACGTCGCCATCACGGCCTGCCGGCCCGCCGGGCAATTTCGGTGTCGTCGCCGGCGATCGGCGCGCGCGCGGCCTCGCTTTCATTTGGGTTCGCCGGCCGTAGCGTGTCCTCTAGCGCCGCCGCTCGATTCTTTCCATGAGACAAAATTAAACAAAGACATGGCAGGGGCAGCATCAGATGCTTGCTCTGGCCACCACCGGCCCATCACGCGGGCTGCTCTGGGGCTACCAAATAGCTCCATCCGTGCTGCAGCAGCGACGACGATGGCTCCTCCGGCGTCACGACGCCGGTGGCGCCACGCTCCGGGACGCGCGCCCGTGCAGTGCCGTGCCGTGCGTGGTATGTGAGCGTGCGGCCCCTGCTGCGTCGTGCGTGTCAGGAAACGGACGGCTCCAGGTCGAGTCCAGATCCAGACCAGCCGAGATGGATGGATGTGAGATGTGACGACGATAAGGGTTGCTTGGGGGTGGGGGCCGGTCGGTGTCTGTGTACACATGCTGTGTCAAGTGTCAACGGCAGAAACGTGTGCGCGAGCGAGACTTGCTGGTGCTAGTGCGCGCCCGTCGTCGTCGTCAGCATAAAAAAACTGTACTAGTACGTTTGGAAGAAGAATGGACTGGCCACCGGTGAACCACCAGTGGTAGAGCATGCATGTCGCCGTGCCAATCAGGCCCATCCAGTGCTCTCCCTCGTGCAGACGACGGACACAACCTGCCGGCCGCACCAATCAGTCATGCCGCTGCCGCGTGCTTTACTGCTGTCTACCTCCGGACGGACGGACCACGCGCTCGATCGCTACTACACTACCAGCTGGGTAACTGTAGGCTATAGCGGCGTCGTCGTCTCTCCACACGGAACTCTCGCCGGCCGATGAGCTCGATCAAGACGTCCGTCCGGCCGGCCGGTTTCGCACGCACGCACGTAGTCGAGCGAGGAGTGAGGGGGGGGGGGGGGGGCCTATAAGATCCCCCGCGCGGCCGGCCGACACGTCCCAGGTGGGCCGGACGGAGGAGGCATAGCCATAGGCCGGCCGGCCGGGATGCACGGCCACTGCCTCTGCGCCTCTGGCCGGCCATCGATCAGTACGTCGCATCATTGTGAGCGAGACCGCCGGCCGCGGGCGGGCAGGCGCCCTCGCATCGCGTCGGGCGTATACGTACGGGCGGCCTAGCTGTGGCAAGCGTGCCGGGCGAGCGAGCGTCCGGCGTACGCGGTACGGGTGCGTTTGCAGGCGCGTCTCGTGTTCGTTTCCGGCTTGTCCGCGAGCACCGGTGGCTTTATTCCGGCCGGGCGGCCGGCGCCTTGCTGCCTGCCGGCCTTCCAGCCAGCCACCGTACCTGGCTCGCTCGCTCGCCGTCGCCTACCATGGCGAGGGCGGACGAGGATCGGGGCGCGCTTGATTGCCTTGTCGGCTGTCTCTCTCTCTCTCTCTCTCTCTCTCTCTCTCTCTCTCTCTCTCTCTCTCTCCCTCTCCCCTCGTAGTGGAACAAATGATTGCCGGTTGGTGGTAATCGATCGTCGTCTCGGGATGCTACAACATGCGCGGCATCCATGCATGCATCTCTCCCTGGCCTCCCCCTCTCTCTTTCCCGGCCGGCTCAATGTGCAATTCTCTCTCCACGTCGCTAAGCAATTGTTGATCTCGTGTTATATAAACTACTCCTCCTAATACTATAGACGGAGCGAGGCTGCCGCTGTCAAAACACAACAAAGAGGAGTAGGAACTGGATTTAGTGGCCAAACGGCCGCCGTACGGCAAAGCAGGTGGATATAGTACGTCCGCGTCGGTCACAGACTATGCACACATATGTAACGACGTGTGGTTTCAAACTGGGATTAGGATTGGACTAGGATACGCTCGGGTTTGGACTTTGGACACATTCCAAGCGGTCGATACAAGATCACAAAAACAAAAGTGAAAATCTGAGCCATCCAATACAGCTCCATTTAACCTCCGCGGACACGCAAAAAAAAAAAAAAAAAAAAACAAATTCGGTACATGATCACAAAACAAGAAAAATGTTACCATCAATCCTGTTATCTCTAATAATTTAGCCACCAGATATAATTTACCAGACATGTCATTATGAAAGATGGATTAAAATAACCTTCTATATATCTTTGTATATAAATTACCAGTCATGCCATTATGAAAGATGAATTAAAATCACCCTCTAAATGTTCATATAAATTACACAGCAAACAACCATGATAGATGAATTAAATAACCTCCAAATTTTGCATAAACATTACCCACCATGCTTTTATAAAAGATGAATTAAAATGTCCCATAAATTTCCACATAATTACCACCATGTCCTTATGAAATATGAATTAAATTAATCTCTAAATTTACATTTAAATTGCATATTGTGCCATTGTGAAAGATGATTTAAAGTAATCTAAAGTTGCATATAAAGTATCCACTATGCCACTATGAAATAAAAATACTAACTAGAGCATGCTACATAGATAAAGTAAAAAAAATATGTATATATATGTTCAATAATAGTATGAACATATGATAGATATTGAATAATAGTAGTTCTAATTAATTATGGGTCTCAAATTTATATAAATTTCTAACATTCGTGTTGCATAACAATACTAGCTCGTGCTGTGTACAAGGTTGACGTACTAGTAAATATAATTTAAAGTAACCTTAAATTTACATTTAGATTACCCATCAACGTTATGAAAGTTTAAGTAATCTCATAAATTTGCATTTATATGACCCAACAATATATACAATTATAAAATAAAATTTAAAATAAATCATACATTTAAATTACTATCTTATGATATTACAAAAGATGATATAAAATAACTGTAAAAATTGAAATTAGACTGCCCCAAATATGCCATTATGAAAATTGATTTAAAGTAGCCTTCTATTGTATATCTAAACTACTCACCTATCCCATATTAATGATAATTTAATGTAATTCCCCAATATTTAAATCTAAACTACACATTTGTACCATTAAAACGGCTAATCTGTGCACCTTTTAATAAGTTTGTGTGTAAATTACCTACCTACGCCATTATTGAAGATAAATATACTTCTACTGTTAGGCGAAAAATAAAAAATGGTATTTTGAAGGATCACATACTAATGAAATAACTAATTCATTTTAAAATTATATTATTCCTCCAAGAAAAATCATTAATATGGGTCTAATTCATTTTGACCTCCAATTTTGAGAGTATATGTGTAGTAGAATGCATAGGGGAATGAACGCTACCACTGAGTTCCGCAATTGCAAGTGATCGAGACAGGGGATTTAGAGAGGTTCGGGCCACCCTGGGGGTGTAACACCCTACATCCTCTTTGAAGTGTCACTATATGGGTTAAGAACAAAGTTACAACACGGGACCGAGGAGATGGCCTCCTGGGTGAGAATGGCGTGTGAGGTTGAGTGGATCGAATCGGGGGGATCCCTTTCTAAGAGCACCACTCTTCCCTTTTATAGACCAAGGGCTGAAGCGGCCAGTACAGAGTTGGTAGCATAGTGCTACAGTGGTAGTTTTAACAAACCGTCAACTACGGTATGGTCTTGGATTACCTTCACAGTGTGCCGATCGCCCTGTCACGTTTTCACCATACGGTGCACAGTGCTCCAAGCATGACGCAGGGGTATTGTTACTTCCCACGTCTCCGGCTTGGGCGGAGGTCGTGCCGTCCCGTTTCACGAGGCGGTGATAGGACCTGCACGTCTGGCACGTGCAGAAGCTCCTTTGACTGCGCTGCCCTACCGCATTTAATGGGTAGGTGTGGGGTTTTTTCCCTTGGAAGAGACCTCCTCCGAGGCTCACACTAACCCCGGAGGTCCCCCGGGGTTTACCACCCTGGTGCGGGCGATGCTGGCCAACCCCGGGGTTTCACACCGGACTCCGTGGGGGGCTACTGGTGGGTCCCGGCTGTCACGTTATTGCACGGGTCCACGCAGGGAGGTCTTTTTTAAGTCGACGAGGAGCTATGTACACGTTTTGGGGGTATTAGAACCCCAGGACGCTAACAATATGAATCGGATCTAAGTAGCACATTATTATGACAAGTTCATGAACCGTTAACATATATATCTAATTCAACTTGTAGTGCTTATTAACCTCTAAATATTGCTGGCCGCGTGCATGAGCACAGGATATGCAGGGCTAGTTAATTGGCTAAATTCTTGGTCAATAACAATCTAGTTTACAAAGTCTGCTTTCATATTTTTCCCATCCAAATATACGTCCACGCATATCACGAATAGTGAAATGAAAAGAAGGAAGAGGAGAGCGCGCATAGCATTCAAGGGATGAGTGGTAAAGCCCCCCCCCCAAATTTGTTTGACCTTTTACTGCCTTACCTGTTACTACAGACTGGAGTGGGATACGGTGTGGCAGGCCAGGGGCAGGGGCTCTGAAACGAAGGATTGTCATGCGCGCAGAAGCATGAGAACGAATGGGACGGCGGGAGCTAGGCAGCTAGCACCTAGCAGCAGCAGGGGCAGGTAGGTAGTAGTAGCTGGGTAGCTAGTAGGCCAGGCGAGGGAGGCTAGGACGCTAGGTAGGCCGGCCGGCGGGGGGCCGGGCCTCCCTCGCTCGTCTCGGCTCGGTCGAGTGAGAGAGGCGATCGACGGATGGATCGTCGACGGCGCGGTAGAATCTTACTATTGGGTTGTGTCAGCGGCGGCGAGAGAAGAGAGCAAAGCCCTGGTGGACGGATGGATGGTGCACGCGTACGCACCCATGGCGATGGAGCCCCAACAACCGCGCACTGCAGGCGCACAGTGCACCGGTACTCGCCGGCCCATCGCCCACGCACTACAGTGACACGGCCGCAGTAGCCTGCCGTCCGACGATAGATCCCCTCGCTCTCCATCTCCCCCAGTCTGTGTGTGTTTCTCGCTCTCCGTCTGTAGTGTGCATGCCTGGGCAAGGCAATGCATGTACGCAGCAAGACTTCCACGCACCAGGTGCGCTAACAGTAAACACTACAGGAAGAGGACAGGAGAGGGACGAGAGGCTGGTGGTCCCGGTCCCTCCCGGTCCTCTTGTTGCGTGCTCGCAGTCGCGCGGCGTGTCAGCAGCGACAAAACTGGTAGATACCAAACTCACTGTGTGCCTCCAGTAGGTAGCCTGCCCTGCCTCCTCCAGCTCCCTATTATCACAGTCGCACAGTGCAATAATAACCCCTCTCGCTCGTCAATCGTCATGCATGTGATCGTTGCCACGACCTGCTCTAGCTCTAGCTCGCAATGCAAGCCAGCCGGACGTATGATATGGCCGCCGTCGTCGATCGGCCGGGACGCTAGCTGATACATGCAGCGCAGCGGCACTGCACTGCACTCTGCACTCTGCACTCTGCAGCAGCGATAGATCGAGAGGGAGAGAGAGGTACGACGTGCATGCATGCGTTGGACGACGACGACGGGGCGAGAGGCGGCAAGCAATGCGCGCGCGCATGCATGCGTGTGTACTACGTAACGTGCATGGCTGGTGGCTGGCACGTACGCCGTGGTGCGCGGCAGGTCTCTCGAGAAGCGAGGAGATGGAGCGGGCGATCGAGCTAGTGACGACGGCCTTGATGGATCGAGCGTCGACGGGGAGTGAGTGAGGTGAGCTGCCCACATGCGCTGTCTGCGGTGCGTGTGCGCGCCAGGGCCAGGGCCAGGGCCAGGCCGACGCCGGCCGTACCCACGCACGCCTGCCGTGTGAACTGCACCACCGCCGCGCACCCGCGTAGGCCTAACGGCCGGCCGGTGCTCGCTGCCCCGGCCCAACCAACCAGCAGCTAGCTAAGCTAGCCCCCACCACACCACCACCCGGCCGCGTACGTGCGTGAGCCCGGCCGATCCATCCGCATCGATCGAGGACCTCTTCTTCCTGTGGGAACCCTGTTTGTTGTTGCATGCTTTCGCGTCGGTCGATCCGTCTCCATCCACATCTCGCGTACGTATACGGTATACGTGCGTGTGTATACGTATACGGGTATAGTGACAACTCGATCTAGAACACACATGATGGCACGCACGAGCCCCGGGCGGCCGGCGGCCTGGGTCCTGGGAGCCCACCAGGCCCCGCCAGTGCGATCGGACGGCTCTGGATGCATGATGGGTCGTACACGGTCCGCGCACTACCACTACAGCGCCTCGATCGCTAGCTACGCGCACCAGGCCGGCAGGCCGGCCCCGCCCTGTCGATCCGCCGCCGCCGACGCATTGTCGTTTTCCCGGAGCGGCCTCCTCTCCAGAGCCGGGACGCTCGCCGTCGCCACGCCACCGGGCCGGCCGTCCCTCGGTAAATGGTACTACCGGGCTACCGGCGCTGCGGGACCCAAAAAAAAAAACCACGAGGCTCCGACCTTCTACTTAATTATAGCACGACGACGACATGTAAAATATTACTGCTAGTACTCATATGATGGTAACAGACTATAATAACAAAGCTAGGTAGCTAGGTAGCGATATGCAAGGACGATCTATGGACGTGCCGCTGCACAGGAGAAAGAAGGGACAGCGTGTGTGTGAAAGACAAGTGACTGCGACACAGCGAGGAATTGTTCTTCTCGGGAGCCGCGATAAACTTCCTTCGGCCGGGGGCCTCGGGATTCCCACCATGAGAGAGAGAGAGGCGCACTGCGTGCCCACTACCGAATTTTTTTCTCTCTCTGCTACGTAGTACTCCTAGCTAATATATATATATGTTTATCTACTAGTAGCTAGATCTAACGTCTGACAGTAGATTAGCGCTGCGGATACTGTGTCGTACGATCATCGGGCTGATGATAGGTGCTTTGCTATTTATGTACTGTAGTAATATGTATATGGTATATAGCTCTTGTGAGTCTGTAGTATCAATTATCATCGCCGGACTACGTACGTACGTACTCTACATATTACCGGACTGTTGTGGACCGTGCAGGCACTGCACACACTGCACACACTGCACAGGGCAACAATAATGTGTACGTGTGCGTGTCACATAACATCTGATGAGATTATTGGGTTGGCAGCTAGCTTTCGAATCGAGAGCCATGCACATATATTCAGGTTGGTTGCTGCTTCGGCAACGTACGAAAAGTGTGTATGCGCATAGGACAATCAGTGGTGGATCGAGAGTCGAGTCATGCATGCATTATATTCAGCAGCCTGTAATGACATACACTGTACGTACATGTGCGTATAAAAGTGTACTGTGTCGGCGAGCTGAGGGCTTGTTCCGGCCGGTACGGTGATGCCGTGATGGTAACTAATCAGCGACAGGGCATCGATTCCTTTCACTTTGCTTTTGACCGCTCTCAATATCACGGATTTTTCGTTCCACGCGCGTCGCTGGATGATACCATACCATATATATTGAGCTAGCCACCTGATTCGCCCAAGACTGTTTGTTCCATATATCGATCCCAGCTGCGAAGCTATATCGTCTGATATGATTCTCAGTTATATAGTACTCCTCGTCCTTCTTGGGTCAATTTAATTCAGTCGTTTTACTCACTTCAAAATGAACTACATACAAGTTAAACATGGGGGAAATTAGTCCCCAAAAACTAATATTTTAATCGAAGCACACGTATGTGCAGCCAAATTAATTTTGCAAGTAGCACTTTTTTGCCACATTGAATTGTTTCGTGTAACAAAATTTATAGCCACGCTAATGCATGCACACGCATGTATTTTCTATGTGTGACCAAGTCTCATACAGCCAACCCCCTGTTCCCCTTCTCCCTCCCTCTTCCTTCCTTTCCTCTCATTTCCTTTTTGTGGCATTGCGAATTGTGATAGATCAGAGTAATCCCACACTTTGATTATATGGTAGAGTACTCTCGCATTGCGAATTCCTTTTTGTGATATTGTACCCTACCAATTCCTCAAACGATGGCTAACAATACGATTTTGGACCACATATGTACTCTTGAAAGTCGCACAAAGGCCATCAATCCGACATCAAGTTAAAGGTTAGCATCCATGCCTAATATTGTGACAAAACAATCAGTTATATTTACACAAAATGCTTATGGGATTTCTAAGAGCATCGAAAGAATGGAGTAACTTCACCTTGTTGGACTGTTCTATAGCTTGATGCATGCATTGTTGTGGAATAAGGGATGTTTCCATACATGCCTTGAAAAAGCCTTCACCTTCATATCCTCTATATTATGGATGCCGGGTTTGGTGGCAAGGGCATTGCCACTATGTGAATTCATTGTATGATTTTTTTTCCACATCGTTGATAAGGGCAGAGACGAATCCGACTGTCATACTTGTTTGGTCCATTAAGTCACTAGTCTATCGCGTTAAATGATTTGGTGTGTAAGATTGGTCCACAGTAAGCATTGTATGCTAGTGTTTCCTATTGGTCATGCCAATGCAGATGACATGACTATGTACATTTTATTTCATGACAAATCGTTTGGCATGATGAAAAAAGGGCTATTTCTTAAAATTATTAGTTATATATGGACCATTATTCAAACATTAGTTTTGGAAAAATCATTTTAACTTAAACTAACAAGACGTATTGTTCATTAATAATGAAGAGGTGGGGGTACAGGGCCTAAAAGTTCATTAAACCATTTGTTCAAAATGTGACATATATGTTATATGCATACCCGTTCGCTTTATCATTAGATACATAATTACTAACTATTTATCTAAATTACCATGATTCACATTTATGTAAAAATGGCATAGGTTTGTGCTATCGAATCATTACAAATATATAGTATCCCATATAAGATGAAAATGCAGAATAATTTAATTTTCATGTTTTTTCCAGAATGCTAAGAAAACAATCTTACTATTACTACTTACATACTCATTTTGCATGCATTGTTGTGGAATAAAGGATGTTTCTATACATGCCTTGAAAAAGCCTTCACCTTCATATCCTCTATTATGGATGCCGGGTATAGTGGTAAGGGCATTGCCACTATGTGAACTCATTGTATGGTTTTTTCCACATCGTTGATAAGGGCAGAGACGAATCCAATTGTCATACTTCTTTGGTCCATTAAATTACTAGTCCATAAAAGCACTGTATGCTAGCGTTTCCTACTGGTCATGCCAATGCAGATTACATGACTATGTACATTTTATTTCATGACAAATTGTTTGGCATGATGAAAAAAAGGCTATTTCTTAAAAATATTAGTTATATATGCACCATTATTCAAACATTACTTTCGGGAAAAAATCATTTTAACTTAAACTAACAAGATGCATTGTTCATTAATAATAAAGAGATGCGGGGGTACAGGGCCTAAAAGTTCATTAAACCATTTGTTCAAAATGTGATATATATGTTATATGCATACCCGTTCGCTTTTATCATTAGATACATAATTACGAACTATTTAACAAAATTACCATGATTCACATTTATGTAAAAATGACATAGGTTTGTGCTATCGAATCATTACAAATATATAGTATCCCATATTAGATGAAAATGCGGAATAATTTAATTTTCATGTTTTTTCCAGAGCGCTAAGAAAGCAATCTTACTATTACTGCTTTCATACTCATTTTGTAGCCTTCACGGTAATCCTCCCCAGATGCACTAGAAAAAAGATAAATCTTAGAAATTCTCACAAAAATCTGAAACAACCAGCCATCCATCATGTAGCTCTAATGATGATGAGAGGGCTAAGCTCACTGCTGGTATACAACCTAGTTAGTTGTGAGATGGTAAATAGCAACATCAGCAACTATATAGTGGCTATACCGAAAAAAATCTCTACTGATCACTCCCTATGTTTTCTAAAAATTACCCATCATGCCATTATAAAATATCTCCCTAAATTTGCATAAAAATTACCCACCACGTCATTAGGAAATATGGATTAAAATAACCTCCTAAATTTGCATAAAAATTATCCACCATGCCATTATAAAATATGTATTAAATAACACCCTAAATTTGCATATAAATTACTTACCATGCCATTATAAAAAAATAAATTAAATTACTCAAAATACCATCGTGAAAGATAAATTAAAATAATTATTAAATTTGCATAAACTACCTATAATAAAGATAAATTAAAATATCACCTTTAATACTACTAAATGTAAAGATTGAATTTATATCTCCTACAACTCTAACCGTGCAAGAACATGGGTATGGACTAGTACACACTAATTTATATATATATCTAAAAATGAAACAAAAAACAGTTTTAACATGTTTGAAGAAAAGTTGCATGATAAACATTGCCATCTATCAACTATTTAATTGTGCATTATATTGTGTAGCGAACTGAATGTAGACCAGTCATTTATTGGCTAATTCGGTCACATTTCTGAAATGGAACCACGCGCGCAGTCGACGCGCGGCTGGTCTGCCACTTCACAAATCTTTGTCCGATCTTTGAAAATAAAATCTTGCCCCCCACAGCCGGCCGGCGCACTATTTCCATGCATTCCCAACGCCTACAATTAACAAGAAAAAAAACTCGTTCTTCCTTACTCCCAAATCCAACTGCTAGAGCTCGCCAGTGCTCCGGTCAAATACGGCCGCAGCACGTGTATTTAAAAGTTAAAACAAGAAGCACACCGGAGGCCACACCCGTCACATACATTAACCACCCCAACATTCCTCATACGTGTGTATACATGCGCATCATATATAGTATACCAAGCATATACACACCGCCGCGTTATATTTATTTACTACAAAAAAATAAACATATAGCTAAACCTTATCACTTGTCTGATGAGCAAATTAAATAAGTACATAGTAGGAGTATTTTATATATATACATATAAATAAATTACTAGACGATGGATGGATGGAGCACATCCTAGCGCGTGCAGGAGGCGCTTTGTTACGTCGTCGTCACCGTCGGCTATAAAACTAGGTTAGACGGCGTGCGGCCCCTTCTCTCCCCGCTCGCGCACATACACTTGGACAGTTGGACGGACCGTGGCGCTCCGATTCGAGCAGCCCAAAGCTTCCCCTTCCTTCGCCCTTCCGCCGAGCTGAATATTTCTAGTGCGTTGCGTTGCGTAGTATCGCCATCAGCGCTCAATAATACTACCGCACGCCCGCTTTGTTTTCTAGCTCTTGTCACCGAACCTTCCCCCTGAAAAACCACACCCACCCTTCTTCTTCCTCCTCACCGGCCGGCCGATCGATCCCTCCTCCTAGCTCCTCCTCCTCATCATCACTTGCTCCCTCAACCCATCGCTCTTTCTTTCTCTCCTCGCTGCCCCTCTCCTTCCTTCCCCAACTCAAGGATCACCGGCGGAAGAGGGCGGGCGGATATAGCTAGACCGACGACGGACCGATCTAGCTCAGCAGTTCGTGGAGAGATAATTGTCGACGATGGCTGGCGCGGGGGGTGCGACGGCGGTGCAACAGCAGCAGCAGGCGGCGGGGACGGGGGCGAGGACGACGACGAATAGCGGCGCGGCCGGGGCGGGGCCAGTCGCGGACCCGCGTGCCGAGGCGCTGCGCTGCCCGCGCTGCGACTCCGCCAACACCAAGTTCTGCTACTACAACAACTACTCGCTGTCGCAGCCGCGCCACTTCTGCAAGGCGTGCAAGCGCTACTGGACGCGCGGGGGCACGCTGCGCAACGTCCCCGTCGGCGGGGGCTGCCGCAAGAACAAGCGCTCCAGGAGCAGCGGCGGCGGGAGGAGCGGCGGGCCCTCCTCGGCCTCGGCCGCGGCTGCCGCGGCGGCAGTCACGTCCTCCTCCGCGGCGGCGGCGTCGCTCACCCTGCCGCCGCCGCCGGGGTCGCTCCCGTCGTCGCTCACGTCGGCGCTGGGACTGACCGGGGGCACCTCCTCCCTGGCCTCGCTGCTGCTCGGCAGCGGCTCCGGCGGCGCCGACCACCTCGGCCTCTTCCAGGCGGCCATGCAGTCGGTGGTGTCCTCCGAGGCCACCGCCTACGAGATGCAGCAGCAGCAGCAGTCGCAGGTCGACCACCTGCTAGGCCTCGGCTACGGAGGCGCCGGCGCGCAGATCCAGCTCAAGCCCTGGATGCAGGACGCCGGGGTTGGCGCGGGCGGGATCATGGACAGCTTCTACGCGCCGCTGCTGTCCGGCTCCCTCGTGCCGGGGCTCGAGGAGCTGCACGTCAAGGCCGAGGCCGCCGGAGCCGGGGATCACCAGCAGAAGGCGGCGGACCAGCAGAGCGGCGGCGGCGGTGGATGGGAGCTGCCGACGCCCTCGTCCTCCGGCGTTGACGCCAGCGTCATGGCGTCCGACGCGCTCATGGCCGCCGCGGCCGCGTCCATGAACCCCGCGGTTAGCTCCACCACCACGGCGACCACCACCGTCCCCTCCTCCTTCATGTACTGGGGCAACGGGGGCATCGGCGGCGCTGCCGCAGGGTGGCCTGACCTCGCCAACTGCGGATCCTCCATTGCCACGCTCTTCTAGCCGCCTGCAGGCTGTCTGTCTTGCTGGCTCGATAACTTTGTTTTTTTTTTACCTTAATTTCTGGTTAATTTTTTCTTGACTACAATAACATGTAATTTGTGGGGGGAAACTAGCTGAGATGAGAGAGAGAGAAAGCACTGTTAGCTGTGGAAGAAGAGAGACCATCTCACCTCATATAGGGCAGAGAAAATTAGACAGATTTCGTTCTTCGCCGAGTACGTCGATCTGAATGAAGCCTGATGATGACGATGAACGTCGTAGCTGGATCCAATCCATCCATGATCTTTGCCGTCGATCGATAAGCGATGAGATCAAGGCGGTCGACAGCTAGCATGCATGGGGATTTAAGAGGATGAAGAGAAGAGATAGACGACGACCATGGCGCGACCAAATTAAAGAAGCCGGCCAAGAAGTGTAAGTGCAGTGCTGCCATGACACTACTTGATTTGCTACTACTTCTTGGCTAGCTTCTCCTTGGGTGTTTTGTACATATGGCACATGGTGTGGGGGATACAATAGCTAAGGTAGCCCACGAGAGATCATGGTGCAAGTCATGGGCCTCTCTCTCTCATCTCGACATTTTAAATCGGTGTGTCAAATTGGTTACTCTCTCTCTCTCTACCATGGGTTTGGGAAGAACTACTCGACCTCTAGATGTACAAGTTAATACTAGTACTTTCTGTCCCCCTTTGCAGCTGAATTAGAGAACTGTTTTTGAGTTCTCATGCATTAGAGTTGTCAAGGGTTCTTGCATCATCAAGTTTCTTCTTTCTTTCTTCCTTTCTTCCTTCTAGAGTGGAATTAATTTCTCCTTCTTTCGAGGTTTTGTTTTGGTTCAAACTTGGCTTGTACGAAGATTATGATGACTTTGTGAGATGAGAAATTTAAACATATGCATGCAGTTCTCATGATGGTACATATATAGATATGCTCCTCTTCTGAGTAGTGGTGCCATACCACTGCTGGATGCTGCTACTGCATGCTGTGTGCTAGTTACTACTCCATCACTTTTCGTGCATGGATGGGTGTCCCCCTTTTGGTGATGCGCGGCAGCTTTACCTTTGCTCTCTTTTTCATGCGCGAGTGTGAGTGCATGATCTGATCTTTGAATTCTGTGCTCATCCTTGCCTTGTTGCTAGAAGGAAGGGCTCTCTCCATCCGTATATATAACGTTCTTTTTTTGTTACAAGATCATAGGATTCCAGCGGCACTCGAGTTTGAGGCTAGAGCGGCTATCATGTTTATGTGATGCAGAATCTTTTGTGCCCTCTCTCTCGTTTGTTGCTGCAGACATAAAAATATGGCTTCTGCGCTTGTTCTTACCTGCTTGTCTTGTAGCAACTTCGAGCTGAGCTGCAGCATTTTGATGCTAGCTCTAGACTAGACACCATTTTTTTTTCACACTCAAACTTGCATACGAGCATCACAGATAGAGGGAAAAATGTTCGAGGTAAGTGATATATTATATAGTAGATAGTGGATAGTGGAAATCAAAAATTACTATATGAATGCATGCCTTGCATGCAGGTTGGGATAAAATTAAAGAGGGAAAAACTGAGAGTTTTACATGTAGCGTTTTCACTATCTAAGCTAGTAAGGATTCTCCTTTTCATTTGAAAAAAATATTTATCAACTTATTAACCTACTGTATAGTAACACATTTGTGTTGTTTTCCCTGTCCTTTCTATGCCTGTTTACCAATTTAGCTAGTATTCTTCGACAATGAATTTGCTGGTTTGGAACATGGTCCAAATGGCAATTTGATGTTGACATATTTCCACCCTCTTTGGAAATTGGACTACATGAAAAGTAACACAGAATTTGTGAAGAACTACCTTTTTTTTTTTTTTTTTGCTAAATGATCCTAGATAGCAGTATAGCACGTTTTCCATCCATTGATTCACATTCATCGACCTCCCCTGATGCACAGAGCTTGTGCTGTTTTAGAACCATTAATTGTAAAGGGGACACACACTGCTATAATATCTCTATATATCTCTCTGTCAGAACGCCTTGCTAGCTTAGCCATCAAAAGTTATAAGTACTCCCTTTTCTTCGAGAGCAGTCGGTTCCCATGCATGCAGACGTAGTACGTTTTAATTTCTCATAATGTTCCCAATCTGGTTTGTTTTCCTTGTGCAGTCCAAGTGCATATATAATTAGAAGAAATCTGTTTTTTAAACGTTATATTTGAATTAGGAAAATGTCTAGCACTGTTTAACACTATACTCTATACTGCCACTAGTATATATATACACTGCAGGTCTGCAATGGCGATTGGCATAAAACTCAGTAGTGCAATGAAATTACTGTTGGTTAGAATGTGGCGTGTATCATTCTATAGCGATCTACTCCCTTTCTCTTTGCTAAAAGGAAACAGAAGAAGATTTAGTTTTTACATTAGGACTATTAATTAAGTATCCCGCTCCTGGAGCTATAAGTGATAACAATAATATTGCTGGTACAATTAATGTAGTCATATATAATCATATACATCCCTACCTCAGGTATAGCTGTGGATATATATAGTTCCTGCATATATGTACGCAACAAGGATGCTGAAACTAACGTGATACATGCATGCTGCATTTTTACTTCGAGTATTGAAACATACTGACAAATAACACTTGCTAGTGATGATCTGCAATCATTGATCCTCAAATACGTATAGATACTAGAGGTTCTCCAAGGCTACATCATTATCACATCAAGCACGCTCGATTGGCCCTTAGGCAGCATTACCATCTTGCAGTGTGATTACTACCTGAGTGCTTATATTAATTGTACTGATAATTGACATAAGTACTGTCTGCTACGGCAGTCAAAGATCTGATAATAAATAATATATATCCAAATCACAAGCAACGATTTAATAGATGTGCAAAAACAGTTCAGTGTACTGTGCTCCCAAATTTAGTAAGATGACTAGTCAATCATGAGTGTATTCAATTACTGGGGGGCCAATTTGAACACATTGTTTCCAATTTAGAAAAACGTCGAGAAGATCTCAACAGCTCTTTTCTAGCATTGTTACTTTGTTGTAGCTTACAAGTGAATAAATACCATGTGAAATCATTTTATTATATCCATTATATTGCAAATAGCAACCTTTATGGAAATATTCTTCAAAGTTCTGGCACACCGACAGTGCGAGATATGCGTTTGCTAATAGTGCCCCCCTTGCGCGTCGTCATTTTACACTAACCCATCCATGTGAGCGCATTATCCCTGTTTTTTTCCTTTTAACAGTATATTTATTGGTACTACTACACTGTTTGAGCTCCAAGTATGGAGTTTCAGTCATAGGAATCTATGACTAATTTCCATCTACTACACAGAAAGGTGCACTGCCTGCCAAAGAAAATGTGTGACATCCTTTCCCTGCATGTCATTGTGTTTTTCTTTCTTGTCACAGTTAACCACTATCCGCTTTTCTCTTTAAAAGTGCATTCTGTGTGAACTATATCAATAAATTATGATGGGTCGTCGGGATCAACGATGGATGGAAGTTTTTCCTTGATGAACCATTTCTCTCTCATTCAAGTACTACCCTCCCCATAATCCAATTGAAGTTACGACTCTATAGTTGCCTCGCACAACTTCAGTCTTAGGAAAAAAAAAGAAGAAGTCTATTTTTACCATCCAACTATTGTTGTCTAAGTCCGGATTTGATCATCAAACTCTAAAACCGGATATCTTTGATCATCAAACTATTGAAATAGGATATAATTGGTCCCAAGGTGTTTCAAGGGTGGCTTTTCATTTTCAAAATAATAATAAACGATTTGATATCTATAAATTCATAACTAATCTATTTCAAATCATAAAAGTATGAAATTAATACCATTTTTTATTAAAAATATAATCTATCAGCATGTACTATACTTTGAATTACTTGTAACAAATTTATTACCCCACCTAGTGTTTATTTGTTCATAGCCGTGTCTATGATTTATATAAGTTGTCGTTTTGAACTTTATATTGATTACATGATTAGTTGCTACTTCCTACTTTTTTTGAAATAGACTACTTAAAATTTTGCAACCAACATAAATAAAAATTCTATATATATATATATATATGGTGGAGCCTGCAGCTATGAGATTCATATTATCTTCCTTTCTTCTACATTGTTCATGTCTATTAATTCTTTTTGTTGATCTATCTCTTAGATCTAATACCGTGCAAAATGATAACCCAAATAAATAATGGATGCAACTATGAATAATAAAACACTAAAAAGGTGATAAATAAGAATCAAATAATTCTAAGTGGAGTATTAGCAGATAGCAGATTGCATTTTTCAAGTTTTGCCTCTGTTTTTATTTAAAATGAATTGGTTATGAATTTTTATAGATTAAATCGGCTTTCTTTTTTCAAAAAAAAGAAAACTAACCTTGAAACCACGTGGGGGTGGAGGACAAGTACGTTTGGTTTCAATTGTTGGATGGTCAAATATATCTAGTTTTAAAATTCAATGGCTAGATCTAAATTCAGGCAATAGTTCAATGGTTAAAATTGACTTCTCCCAAGAAAAAATATATATGTTGAAAGTAGGTACCTAAATTTTGGCAGAAGTTAGTAGTTTACAAAAAAATATATATCCATTTTTGGTTATTTAATTTTTTTTATAATAGGATATATAATTTAGAATTGTAAGTTATATTTTATTTTAGTAATGGCGTTAGTTGTTAATTTAGATATAAATTTAAGGTTTTAATTTAGATTAATTATTATAATATCAAAATTGGATAATTTAGACATGGATTTAAGATGTTATTTTAGATTATCTCTATAATCTATTATTATAACAGCAAGACATCTTTATGTCATACTCCATCCAGGTCCCAAAAAAGTGTCGTTTTGGGCATCGACACGGTTTTCCAAATATAAGTTTGACCCATGTTTTTGTTAGAATAAAAATAAATATTATAAAAAATTTATATTTTTATAAAAGTACTTGTTAAGACAAATCTATACATACGACTTTCAACATTCAAAACCAAATCATATAAAAGTTATATGTAGTCAAAATTTTAAAAGTTTGACTTCTAGCTTTTCTAAAACGACACTCTTAAGGGACCTAGAGGGAGTATTTGTTTTTGTAAAAGCGCTATTGTCTTTATAATCTAATAATGTTTTTGTCCTGGAAGAAGTGTCATCTCATTCAAACCAGGGTTTTATAGTTACTTATCATGATTGTTAATAGCACCAACTGATGGTAGAATAGTTAAGGTGTGTGACGATAGCAGTCATTGCAGTATAGACGCAGTACGTTCGCACTGGATGAGGAAAAGATACGATTCAGAGGGGGGCACATAAAGCACACGCTGCGTGCATGCGACACAGGGAAAGCTACAGAGGAGGAAGCCGCAGAAAAGAGGGCCGTGGCGCAGCGTGGTACGCTGCTACGGAGGGGAACTGGGAAAAGTTAGATCATGGTCATCAGTGCGTGTATTTTTTACAGATCGTAAACAGCGTTTTTCTCTCTATGCATAGTATCGAAACAGTGTTCTTCACGTTCATGTCTACCCTCTGAAAAAATCGATACTACTGGTAATTTGGTGGCGCGTGCAGTGGCAGCGGGTGCGTGATGCAATCCTTGCGGCGTACGGCGGAATAATTGGAGCTCTGAAATTGATGTGTGACTTGACATGGTCGCAGCTCTCTCATCTGGGCGTGTCAGCCCAGGCGCCCAGGGGCCGTCGGGCGTGGTACACCGCCGGCCGGCCGGGCCGGCCGGCCACCACGGCGATACTGTTGCAGCTCCACTCTGCATTCGGTGCCTGACCTGATCTCGCTTATTACATTGTGTAACACATGGACAATACCATGTATATACCTAGAAAGAAGTTTGAGGTAAAATTATCTACAGCGGAACGTTTATCCATCTTGTATATCACTGTTCTAATTATTTTTCACCATACCCATAATAACGCTCCAACATCGTTTTGTACAATAAACAATTTTTCTAGACGTTCCGCTGAACATGGTCTAAATAGAAAGACATGCTCGCTGTATATATAATAACTATATTATATTATATATGCAAACGAAATTCTTTTTTTTCAGAGTTAGTACAGTACTGGATTCCCTGCATGCACGAGGTCGATCCCACCCTACGACACGACCTTAGCTACACTCCTGGCGCCGGCACTGTACACCCTTCCACTCATTTTGTTCTGGGTTGGCGCGCCATTGATCGATCGAGCTCCACTGCAGGCTCTGCCCCTATAGCGAGCGAGCTCATCAGCCCACAGTGCCTCTCCCTGCCCTGTAGTGTAGGCGTGTAGCTGCCTGCCGGCCGCGGCAGTGCAGTGCAGTGCAGCTACCACTACCACGCTGCCAAGACCCCGCCCCGCCCCGCAGGTAAAGATCCCTTCCTCCCCCTCCGCCGCGCGCGCCCGCCCGCTCGCCCGCGTTTTACTGCCGCCACGGCCTTGCGCGCGTGGGCCTGTGCTGGTGGCCCTGGCGCGCGCGGGCGGGCGGTGCCCTTTTTTTTCCTGCCGAGAATGATGGGGGGTGGAGACGGGGTCCGGCCGGCCGGCCACGAGCTCAGAAGATGGTCGCAGCAGAGCAGCTTCCGGCTGGGGCCACACCGGACCTCTGCCCCCCGGCACCGGCATGCATGCGCGCCTGTGCCACGGCGACGCCACTGTACGGCGGCGACCTCCTGCTTGCCTGCTCCGGTGCAGGCAGCCACAGCAGCCGCTGTCGATCGTCTCTCCAATTCATCGCGCGCGCCGCGCAGGCGCAACAATCCGATCCAAACGCTAGAATTTCCAACCCCATCGACTCCCCCCCGCCGGGTCGTCCTACGTTGCTGGTTACAACTGGCCCATGGAGCTGCTGCTAAGGGCTATCCTGGATGAGTAAAACTGTTGCCTATCGCTATTTCTCCACTATTACAACTATTTTTCTTTTTGTCTACGACAACGCTACAGTGTTAAACAGTACTATAGACAATCCATATACACACTTCGCTGTGAATAGTCTAATATAACTGCACCACTCTACTGTTACAGTCCATTCCTCGACTCCTCGACTCTTAAATTCGGGCATGAATCAAACCGTCGAGACTAAATTAAGCCAAGAGGAATCCCATTTCTCGGATCAAAATTTTTAAAAGGTATGATTTTAGTTTCTCATTGTTGATCTCCCCCTTTATACATCATCTTTGACCTTGACCTTGACCTTGATCTTCAATTCTCCCGTAATCTTTTATGCTCTTATGCCATCCTTTATACATATTTTTCCGATGACAAATATTTGAGAACGGATGTTATACTACAAATGATTTTTTTTATGATCAGCTGAAACTGCTCTAACAAAGGTACTGATTTCTTATTAGTCACCCCAGATGGCCCTCTCCCCACTACTCTCCAGTCTCCACTCACCCATGGGCCATATGGAATGGCCACACCCCACGTGTCACACCAATACTGTAAGTGACATTGGCTCAGAATGAGTGGGTTGCGCCACTCTGATTGCTCAATCACCCTCCACTCACATCCTCACACAACCAAAAAGAGAGATCAATCACCCTAATTGCCGCTCATCACTCTTGATTGCCCATCGAGACGTCCACGGCGACAAAACAACGACCATCGATCCATACATCCATCCAAACGACTAGAAATGGAGGGTAAATAATTGAATTATTCAAAACTTATCCTTAAATATAAGTTATTCTAGAAACATTATGGCACAACCGTTGCCATGGAAATTAGATACAAATCGGACCTCTCTGGCGTGAAGCTTCTTTCCTGGCTGCCTCTCAGATTCTGTTAGGCTGGATTCCTCTAGTGGCCCTAAGTCCTTGGTTCTGTCTAGGATTTGGTGCCAACAACACCATTCGATTCTTCTTCATCAAGTTTTCCCCATTTGTTACTGGTATCCACACTTGTAAATGCTTGTAGGAGTAAATAGTGCCAATTAAATCTTAAGTTGCATTGAAAGTGATTTGTGACTCAAGCGGCCACCCAGTAATCTTGAAAGTCATAACTTTTAAGAATATAATAAAGGCCTTGTTAGCCTTTTTGGCCTTTTCAGATTCTCTTAGTCACCCTTTGAATACATGGATTTCACAAAAATACAAAAAAAAAGAGAAAACAAATCAAATATTCCAAAGAGGCCCTTAATTTGCACTAAAATCCTCTAAGACCCTTGTTTCATGACGGAGAGAATATTATAAACGTAGGCACCTTCATGCATGCCCGCCTATTTTGTCCTTGCCAGCACCTCGGGAAAAACTAGACTAGTCGTATCAAGTGTCGACAAGCATGTCACCTATTGCTAGCAATAGCAGAATAGGTAGTCAATACTGGGCACCCATAGCGAGCTGTAGACTCGAATCCACATTAACAGGTCGTCAAAACCTAACAAAACTAATTTCCGCGGCACCTGTCCTTTTTTAACAGACACTACTAGATGCGCAGGCATGTCGTCCCCGTCAGCCGACATGTCAATCCCGGCGCCTTGACGCAGGTCACTCGCCGGCCCGCCCACTAGAACTGGTCGCGTTGTCCTCAGGTCTCGTATTTCCCGGAGATTCTCGGGACACCACCTCCTGATCCTGACCCTGAGCCTGACCCAGCCATCGCCATCCATCCACTTCCGTCTAACCGGTTGCGATATGATCCGGGGCTTCTGCTCCGTCGCAGCAGCAGCTGCTGCTGCCGCGCGTATCGACACGCACGATCGACAACAGATTAGGTACGAGAGCGAGATGGAGAACATGGCCATACTCTCCAGTGCACCCACTACGCTCTTCTTCACTTACCGGCTACCTTACTCCAACTACGCTCTTCACTCACCGGCTGCCAGAGCACATACTTTAAGTGCCTGATCACACCCAGCACGCGTAGTGATCGTTGTATTGAAGAGCACGGATCTTGCCCCAGTCTGCAGCAGATGTGCACCGTGCAGAACGGCGATCTCGAATCCTGGTTGGAGCAGCTGGACAATCAATATCAGCGTCTGTTCTTGCTTCTCAGCACAAACAGACAAGCGAAAACTACCAGGCAGACCAGAGCAGGATCAGGATGCATGTGTAAACTACACGGTAGTGGCTGAACAGGTTTGTCCAGACAGCGACAGTATATATCCTGCTTCGCACAGAACAGGGGATTTTCCTTGTCATATAAGATCACATTTCTGCGAAAAAGGTCCAGCTTTGATCACCTTTCATTAAATAGCGGATCACAGTTAGTGCTGACTCTATCAAAGGGAAAAGGATGCTCAAAACACCTCTCGCTTGCACGGTTGCGCCTCATTATCTACCGCCGCATGTTAGCATCATGTATGAGACATAAAGGGGTGTAGAAAACCCTAAACCATGTATTGCATCGCCACCTGCATCAGCCTCGTGTGGGGTATGCTCAGCGTTGCGATGCCCCTCCTGCAGTTCTTCCTCAGGAACGCATAGAAATAGTTGATCACCAGCTTCTTGAGGAAGAACGACTCCTTCCGAGCCCTGATGTCGCCATGCCCAAGAAGGTACACCACGCCTGACTCCTTGGCCTTGTGGATGAAGGAGAGCTCGTTGTCCAGGCTGCACCGCCCATCCATTGCATCTTCCAAAGATCCGTCGAATGACATGCTTGACCCCAGGGCAGAGTTGTCGGCACCGGCAGATTCCGCAAGGGGAACGCCGAGTGAGTAGATGCTACCATTAGGACCAACAAGGACTCTTGATGATGAAGATGCAATCTCCTCTTCAGAATCTGTGTCATCATTATGATCGCTCTCCAGGGAGCGTTCCTGGGCCTCTCGACGTATGAACTTTTCAAGGCTTTCTATCAGAAGTTGTTCAAATGCCTGGGGGTTCTCCTTGCGTACATCCTTGTACCCATACCTGCAGTCATGGATCATTAACATCCAAGCCAACTATCAAGAATTAAACTGCGCGCATTAATGACTGTACAACTGTATACAAATTTCGTTTCAGAAGGAACGTGAATACATGATAGATTGCATCTTAACTCTTGAAGGGCACAGGTAACAATGAGGAAAACACAAGGCCCAAGGAATGAATGAGGCATTAAGTGTTGATCTACCCATACTATTGAAGGCAGCAACCAGTATGAGTAAAAATGGCTGAAGAATGAATGCGAGTACTATTTCACAAAAAAAAAGTACTAATTTCTTACAGAAATCACGATGGTGCCCAAACAATAAAAAAGAAAACAAGAAATGGAACATAGCAAAGCTCTTATTTGATGAACAGAAACACCAAGATAGCAGCGCAAACAGTGCTGGCAAAGATCAGAAGGTGAAACTTGAGTGAAAGGTTCCAAACAACAGCCATGAATCACCTACTCCCAGTGACTAATAGAAATGCATCTAGATTCACTATGATATGAAACCTTACTCAACACTTCGAACCTTCAGTGGGGGGAAGTCAGGTATTGCACATCCCCAAAAGACCACCCGCCCTATGGCCATATCTACACTGCAATAATGCTGGCAGAATAGTCGCTAAGTTACTGACACACTCAGTTGCGTTCTAGCAGATTCTAAATCGATCAGGAGCATCATGCATTACATGAAACACAAAAGGGTGTGCCATAGTATCAAACATGTGCAGATGTAAAGTCTTCTCAAAGTCCCAATGGGGCATACAAGAAACTCCAAGACCAACATAAACATCAATTTGGAGGTAAGCATAGCCCAGAGTTATTTGTAGTGACTCAAAAAACGAAGTCCGTACCTAGCAATGCAGCGGAACATATGGTAGTTCTTTGGGCAGACGCGACGAAAGAGAAACCTCTCATTCTGAGGCACAACCGGAACTGGGACCCATTTGATGCAGACAAAAATGATCATTGAATGCATGGCTGGCAGTGTAGTGAGGAAGTGACCAAAGATTGCAGGAATCCCCCTGACCAGTTCATTATAAAGCAATCCAATTCCAGGTGCCCTCACTGTACCAAGATTGCAGCCTAGCTGCATCAACAAATCCATCGAAAGTTTTTGCTTGACCTCAGTTTCGTACTTCAATTTGGTTCCGTAGTTCCATATGTACATTGCCAAATACAGTACAGCTGCAAATACCAAAAGCACCCAACTTCCGTCTGCTACACTTCCCAACACAGAGGAAAAGAAAAATAACTCCAGTCCCAGGAAGAGCGTGAGAAAGCATAGAACTACAATGATGTTGACCTGCCATATCAGAAGCATTATAATGGTTACCAGGACAGTAGTCATCATCATGACCCCAAGTTCTGCTATGCCTGCAAACAAGACCAGGCATTAGAAAAGTTCTGTGGTGGTGATGATTGGATTGGAGAAATAAGGTCAGCAGCAAGCTTGTCATGGTAACAACCATCGGTCAACAAATACTGAGATTAGAGTGAAAGAAAATAACCACATACTCTCTCCATCCCATAATATAAGGTATATAAATTTTTGGCAGTCTTTAAAGCGGATATTGACCATTAATTTCTTTTAGAATATGTCATCAATAAATATAAAACTATCATTATCTTAATGTACTTTTGAGTACAAATCTAAATATATATAGCATGCATACACCAAGCTATTAGTCAAGGGTTTAAAAGGTTGACTTTTCCGAATACATGGGCACATTATTTTATGGGATGGACTACATAACAAGATCCAAAGTAAAAAACTATGCCCAGTTAACGGGCGTCCTCAACATCCTGGCTGCCTAAACGGTTCTAAGCAGATAGAGGAAAACGGAAGCGTCGTCATCCCCAGCGTGATCCATCCCAATTCTAACCTGCGCCTTCTCCAGATAAATCCCACCTATGTGCCTCCTCATCCACCTCAGCACTTCGCCATCGTTGCCCCAGCGTGGCGCCAGCAGCTTAGGGGAGGTGACTTCACCACCCGTCTGCCCTCCACCTCCCTCTCCCTCCTCCACTACCCCCCTTCACCAGGGCTGCCAGTGGAGGTTGCAGCTGAAGTCGCTGGTGGAGCTCGCACCCTGCGGCAATAGGGGAGATGGCGGTCATAGGGGAGGCTGTGTTCACAGGGCAGCGGTGTTCATGGGGCACAGAGCCACAATCATGGGGGCTGACACGGCCACCACGGTGTCAAGAGACAAGACTCAGGGAGGTGAAGAAGGCGGAGGAAGGCGACTAGGCAACAGAAGGAAAGAGACCATTAACAGGCTGACGGCACCACATGTCTTACAGAACTCAATCAAGGAGCCTGCTGTTGAGGACGCGCCTTCAGGGAAATTATTGATTATAGGGTTATAGGAGGTTTCTTTTTCTTAATAATCATCAAAATTCCGCATTTCCTTCCAGGTACTTGAGTAATATATTAATCAAGATAACAATTACAGATTGGAGCAAAGGAGACAAACACCAGCTAAGTATCAAGGGGTGGAAATGATAACCAGATACTGATGAATGTTCACTTACTCAACAGATCACTGTTTTCAACTAAAAGCTACTGCCTCCTCCCGTCAATATATGTCATTTTTTTAGTTCAATGACCCGAGGGAATATCATTTCTACATGATGTGCTTATGTTTAGCAGATCCGGTGCAGGAAATCTCAAGACTATATGCATTCCAAATACCAATAAGAATATTAGGAGTACAAATATAAACATAACTGAGAGCAATGGGCATATTCAACGAGGGGTTTAAATTTCACTGTTCATAGTACAATTGAATCGATTGATATTAGCCTCTTTAATTCTTGTATACTCTAATTAACTAATCAGATCCATATTTGGTTTCTTTTATCCTTGTATACTCTAATTAACTAATTAGATCCACATTTGATCATAAAGAAGCGTATTGAGTTACGCATTTAGATCCTCAGTACGTAATATCAAAAATTAGGTGCCGTTTATACAGGCAGAGAAAGTTAATTGAAGAACAAAAAGAAAAGGAAATCAGAGTGCGTAGTTAAAGATGTATCCAGAAAAATAGAGTTAAAGATAGATGAAATGATTGCACTGCCAATCTTGCTTAAGGCTCATGGCACGAACCATATGCATTGCCAATCTCATTTATGCTCCCAAATACTGTGACAAATGCCAGACAAGAAACCAGCAAGAACCAATTTATCACCGGGATGTATATTTGGCCCATGAACTTTCTAGAGGTGTGAATAATCTTGAGGCGTGGAAAACAGCCAAGAGCTGTTGCCTGCTTTATGGTTGAGAATATAGCAGTTGTCATTGCACGAGTAGCAATTAGTGCTGCGAGAGTAGCTATGAATACCACTGGCCAAAATGCCTGACCTGCAACATTGATTGAAAATAGTAATCAGAAAGGGGGTCTAGAAACTAGTAAAATGAAGCTTGATTTCATTACTAGGTGTGTGCCCGTGCGTTGCTACGGAGATCATATAATGTTTGTGAGGTATTGTATAGAAAGCTAACAAAAATGATGTAATTATGTATATGCCCGTGCATTACTGCGAAACTAATATCAAATGACAATGAAAACATCTCATGAGTTCACTTTTCCATTACATATGTTTAAAATTATACAACCTGCTGCTTTGACATAACGAAATGTATATATGTTATTTACACACTTCTAATTCAATATGGGTTCTACGAGTAAGACCAGATGCACGCTGAATCCTATGTTGACATGCATTATGCTTCAAAAATCTGTATCAAAAACGCTTCAAAAGATGTCCTCTCTGCATCAAAGCTTTTGAATAAGTTATTGATTTCAAATTTCTAATTCACCTAATGAGTTGAACATACATTTTTTATATATGTAGGACAAATGATGGAACAAGTAGCATTGCAAATCCTTATGAAAAAAATTCTCTGCAGACAGAGAAAAACAAAACAAAAAATGCATATGTGAAATTAAAAATAGAAAATAATGCTTTGCCAAACCAGATGATTTTAAAACATCTGAGATGTGTGATAAATACAAATAATGAATTTTGCCGTACATTAGTTGCATGTGATGAATATCCATTTTAGAAACTGTGGATGTAGAGATTGAAAGAATTGAAATATAATGTTTAAATATATGCACTCTGTAATCTATATGTTGCATCTGTTCTTGAAATTTTAATTAACCATAAATGTAATGAAGCATGATCAAAGAAGAGAAGAAGAGACACCAAATCAGTGCAACACACACACCAATTTATTAGTGTACCTGATAGTTGATTGTATATGCCTTGACCAGTGTTGGGATGGTAAGACATGTTCGTGTGTAGCCAATCTTTATAGTCAGTATGATTATTGTCAGTAGCTAAACAGGAAAAGTTTAGGAACGATGATACAATTTCAAAATCATTTAGCAACAAACGCAACGCAAAACTGGAAGGACCGAGGGGCATTGGTCTTACATTTCCACAGCATTCAGATTTTGCATGGAAGACGATCTACCTATCCCATCCAACTTGAACGATGAGACAATCAGACGAGACAACACATGAATGGCCATTGGCATACCTTGCTACTTTGCCTACGATGAGTTCTGTTCTGCAGTATTGCTTGTTGTTGTGCAAGAACACAAGTGGCTGGTAGTTCCTGTTTGCATTGCAGGCTATAGTGCTATACTGCCATTTTGCTACAGTGCCAGGCGCCCCGGCACTGAAGCTCCCTCCGCCGGCTATGCCGTAGAGAGTAGACCCGCACGGTGGCGCGCATCCTCATAGTCGCTCGCCGCGCGTGGCAGACGACAAAGCCGGCATCGTTTCCGTGGCTAGGCCGTGGTCGCTCGGATTTGGATTGGACGGAGGATCAGGTTGCCAGGACAGAGTTCCTGGCCGTAGTCGACGACGGTTGCGCGCCGTTGGAGCACGCAGATTGGGCAGATGGAGGGTCGGCTCATCAGGATAAAGCGCTCGCGTAGTACGCGATTGTATGCGATGACGATGGCACGATCAGATCGGGCACGCGCAGATTGGACGGAGGATGGTTTGGTGTACACATCCTGATCCTGATTAGCGTGGGTTCGGGAAACGTGGGATGCGGGGTTAGCTACGTGATTTACACGATAAACAATAAGATTACAAGAGGAAAACCGGGTGGGGTGGGAGAGCGATGGAACGACGTAGGAGGTCCACCGGTAAGGCTGTGTGGTTCCGCGTGTGTCGCATCGTGGGTGGCCTTCGTACGTCGGGCAGGTCTATTTTTCGCTCTTCATAGGAGTAGAGATAATAGTGTAACAATATGTAGCAACTAGAAAAACAAGTTCTCCTTACTTGGGATGGACAAAAAGAAGACCTGCTGACTTTCAGTTAGGTTCTCCATAAGAAATGCAGCTTGCCCTAGATATCCCAGTAGAAGGCATGGAAGAACAAGAAACACAAATGTAAGCTGCAACATATGAGCAGTAGTAAGTTACGATCAACTACTTCGAAGGTGGAACATTGAGCCCAGAACAATAGGGGGAAATTACCTGAACAGATCTAACAGAGAAGTAGCATAAATCAGCAAACATTGCCTCAGATCCTGTAAACATATTAATCATGTAAATGTCTTATAATGTAAAATATTTCACTTTTACTATGCTCTTCTCTACATTGACTTTTATGAATTTATCAAGACTATATTCTTAAAAGTCAGTGCTAATTGAATCAATATGTATAGCTGCTAATTTTAACCTTCTGGATTTTAGCATTTCTTAAGACAATGTTCATAGATGTCAATACCAATTGATTTCACTTTTGGAACTTTTTGAAATTGAATCGATATGTCATGGGGGTCAGTCAATTGGGGCCTGATTGGTTAGCTGGGCGCGACTAGCATGGCTCCCGTGAGCCTGGCCCCCCAGATACGGATTTTCCTCATGTATGGCTTGGAGTGCACCCGCAGATGCAGGCTCAGCCCTTCGAATGCAGGCAACAGAACAGGTGCACAGCCATGGTCAATGCATGTGGCGACAGTGGCGGACCTAAGATTTTTTTAAGAGCTGGCGGACTTAACATTTATAAATATATTTGTCCATAAACATAAAAAAAAGAGGCATGATCGATGACCTTTATTTTATTAAAACAATAAAATTAATTAAGAGGCCTCATTCCTAAGAGGTAAGAGTCGTGAATAAAAGAATAACACTTGCACTCTTGAATAGAATATCAATTAAGATGCCTTCAAATCACTCTGGAGCTTCATTTGCATGGCAGAGGAGCCTGGGCAAGCGCCCGGGCTTGCCCACACATGAGTCCGCCTCTGTGCGGCGAGACTGGTTGCTGCAACCCAACCAACCAATCACGCCCTTGACTCTCTGGTTCCAGCTAGAGCAGCATCAGAAACTATTGTTGGACTACCGAATTTCATTATTACTTTCAGAGTCAAGGGGTTACCTTTTGGAAAATATATATAATCCAAAACTAACATAATAAAGCAGAGTAATGAAATCTAAAGTTATGTTCTCCTTTTGCACTCAAGAGTGTATAAGAAAGAGTATCAAATAGTGTGGTCAAATGCCTACCTGCTGCACATAAAAGACAACCTCCAAGAGACATCCAAGCTTGAGTGGGATTTCTTTCAAAATAATAGTAGATACACACAGGATTGAATGCACGTAATACTTCTGAGCCATATATTCTGATGTTATAAATTCCTATCCCAGCAAGGCAGCAAAACCATAAGAACAAAGCCGGTCCAACAGCAAGGCCCACTTTGCTCGTTCCAAACCGTTGTAGACTGAACAGAACAATAAGAAATGCAACAGTTATCATGACCACTTCACCTGCCCAAAGAACAATAGATAGTAAGCATGGAGCATGACTAAACTTCAGTGCAAGATAGTTCTTTTGCTTCATCATATATTGTGAATAATGAATGAATTAACAGTTTGGAATAAAACCTTCATTAACACTAGATATTCCAACCTTCAAGCCATTGACAGCAGACATCACTGCAGATTTCAACATGAAAAACAAAATGGAGTTATTTCTAGGTGAGGAAAGCTGGTGTGGAATCAAGATACTAGGAAAGATGTGCAGATCACCCAACAAAATGAAGAGCGTAATACAATGAACATTGCTTCAGAAAGACATTAACCTGACATTGCTGGTGTGACTACACCGTCTGCTATCACCATCGATGTACCAAATAGAACAAGCATCAAAAGCAGCTTCTTTAGCATAGATGAAGTCTCAAGACGCTCCTTAATTTTTAAAGACCTCTCGAGCTCAACTGAAGGCACCTTTAGGTTGAAACTTGATATACGGGTATCAGAAGGTAATTGGTTAGGAAGCAGGCTTGCCTTTGCATTTCTACATATTAACGAGTATAAAGCAAATGTCCCTCCTGCCAAATTATCAGAAAAATATTTTAATATAAATCTTAAAGAAGAATATTTTTGCCTAATTTAATCTAGTTAGCCTAGTACATATAAAAAGCATACCTTCTCCATCATCATTTCCCCACAAAACAATAAGGGTATACTTCAGAAATGGTATCAGAATGAGAGTGTATATTACAAGTGAAAGTGCTCCAAGCACATCCTCCTTTGAACTAATAGGGTATTTGTTGAACATTACATCAAAGGTATACAGTGGGCTGGTACCAACATCCCCAAAGACAACGCCTAGTGTCTGAAGAGTCAGCACAATACTCCTGCCTAAGCTAAATTCCTGAAAGGTAGACAGCACCTAGGTCAGACTTCAGACATTTGTGCGTGTAAAACAGAAATTAACAAGCAAATGCAGTAGGTAACTTCAAGAATCAGACTAAAAAACAGTGAGAAGCTGTATCAAATCCTTCCAGCCATCAACCCATTGTTGTCATTGTTTCTGGAATATAGCCATGCAGGGTGCAAGTCATTTGTCCAACTGACCAGTTCATTGAAATACGAGCTGGTTCAACTAGGTCTCTCAAGGAGTCCAGGTCAATGATGGGAGCATACATGAGTATGGTGCGGCTCAGCCCAGCAGATGCAGAGCAGCAGAGGGTGCTGAGTCCAGCCTTTCTCCAGTAAGACCAATGGGCTGAAGCAGGACAGATAAACCTGCCTATGAGGCTGACGAATGAGCATTATGCAAACAAAAGGATCCCTTTGGTTCATTTCCACAGCATGCATTTCCCCATCTTTCTGTTCTCAAGTTAAGAGAGTATGGGACCAAAAACTGGGGGTTTATCACCAAGCTGAATTGCTGATGCATTTGGACTAGAACATTAGGTGCCTCATCAGAGGAAGATCCCTCAGATCGCTCTCGAGCCATGAGATTACAGCAGTCCTCATTCACTGGCTATAGTAATTTCACTTACACAGACACTATATCTTTCCACCATTGATTAGTCCCCCAACTGGACACGATCCTTGCACACCAAAGTGGAACCACAAACAAAACCGAAATCTCCATCAAATGCACCATTGAGGTACTAGCCTGTCATCAAAGGCTAATATCATTCTAATACTCTCCTATGCCTCTGGCCACAGGGAAGTGTTAACCTTGTGTGCATGGTTGTTATGGTGCTAAGGTAACCTGAGGTGGTCTAGGACCTTTTTACCAAATGCCTAAGGTGCGAGGCAAGGCGGCTTCAAAAACACATAAGTAGGGCGACTAAAAGCATCTAGATTGCAATATAATAGATAGATGACAACACCAGGTGCTAATGCATAGTTCACAAAATCACAAGTCCACAAGTTAAC
This sequence comes from Paspalum notatum, assembly GCA_022530915.1. Taxonomy (NCBI): domain Eukaryota; kingdom Viridiplantae; phylum Streptophyta; class Magnoliopsida; order Poales; family Poaceae; genus Paspalum; species Paspalum notatum. Next base: position 46,107,311 of record CM039685.1, read on the forward strand.
ACATGAAAACATTAAATCCTCTTCATCTAGAATTCTAGACATAACTATCCATCAAGTCATCGTCACTAGTCAGTACTGGTAGTGCCATCTTATTCTCCACCATCTTCATGGTATATTGGATCTTCATCATGACTATCAACAACCTCATCATCGCTGGGCGCAACGCGCTAGCCAATTGGACCACTCTATGGTTGCCACTTTCACCGCCTTAGTGTCCATGGATACATAATGGACGCCAAAGGGCACCATACACACAAATGATAAGGCATCCTCCGAAGCATCGGTTCAAAACCTTTTAACGGCTTAATGGACGCCTGAACAACCATGCTTGTGTGCCATACAACTATATTACCTCTCACAAAGCTTAGAATGTTGTGTTCTCAAGTGTTATGGAAGTGGGACCAGACAGCACTGTTTGCGCTACAGTACCCCGCGTGAACAGTACCGCCTGGTCCCACTTCCATAACATCAAATGAGGCATGTTTTTGAGTGAAATTTCGAGGTAGAGTGACCTTATTGAACTTATAACATAAAAAACTATCTGAGGAAACCATTCCACAATGTTTCGAAATTATAAGAAGCCTGATTCAAATAAGAGAAAACGGGTATTTTTACAACACAACTACATATCCACATAACTCAAAAACAGTCAGCCAACTCTGAATATGGGCAGTTTGATGAGGAGTTGACAACACCGAGCAGAAAAAAAATCATCATCATGTTCATAAGTTCACTCCAGTACCAGCTGTTTCGGAGTAGCACAAAGACGAGAAAGTCCTGAATTGCTATCCATAATATCAACAAAAAGTTTTCTCTTCGCTAGGCACGTGGGTATTTATATTCATAACAGCACTAGTAGTCAAGTGCCACCACTGTTTTCTATATAACACTGTATATATGGTATTATCTCCTATGTCTATGGGCAACCAGCCCAAACATTCGTAACTGAAAGTTCACCAGTGAACCTACCTCTTGCAGACTGAATCATTCGAAATTCATCTAAAGAAATATGTCTCACAAGTATTGTTGTGTCAATCATGCATCCAATCAGGTGGCCATGAAATCAAATATTAAAAATAGAATAATACTAATTCGACACAGCATTTCTGCACTAGTTCAAAACACCACATCAAAATGCACATCACGGGCGTCAGAAACTCAGAAGTACATCCTGCAAACAATATGGTCCATACTGCATCAAGCAAAATGCCCAAAATACTGTAAGTTTCATGAAGAACGTGTCAGGTCTGTTGCTACAAATATTGAAAAATCCTTGATTAAACACTTGTATCTAAGAAACAACACATGCACCTCGCCCCCACATGTAAACCACCCACCTAAGCAACAATACAAGCATCAAGATAATCAACACAGCTTATGAGCCTAAACAACTAGGATGTCACATCAGCTTACACTCATCCAACAACCACAGAAAAAACACACAAACAAACTCATACAATTTAGTGTGCGATCCAAAGTAAACAGCAGAAGTGTGCATGACACAGGATCGTTCGACTAATGCTGCAAACACCTTACATACACGCACAAAGCAAAACAAGCCAACATAAGTGCGCAGATGAAACCACCCTAAGGCCACGGCAAGCTCCCTTACCACTCCGAACCTATCAAATTCCCCTCAACATTACGGCTTAAGATCATGCAAGCAAGCGGAAGGGTGAAAACATACTCGCCTAACACGTGACATTGTTCGATCGTGCTTGATCAGCATCCCACGCGCACAACTGGAAGCCGAGCGAGCTCAGCCTCGCGCAGGCAATACCACAAGCACCACGCGGGCACCGAAAACCGAAAAGCAATTCAGCAGAAAAGCTGGCGTGGGTGAAGCGCAGACCTGGTGGCGGTACACGCCGGGGACATCCAGCGCCTCGACGTCGAACGAGTCGGCGCGCGGGCCCGTGCGCACGAGCCGCTGTCGCAGCATCTCGTCCTCCTCGTAGCCGTCGTCTTCGTCCGAGCCCCCGCCCTCGCGGGAGCCCGAGGCGGCCGCGGGGGTGTCGGCGCCGCCGTCGTCGGAGCTCTCGATCTCGTCCTCGTAGGCGCCCCCCGGGACCACCCACCTCATCTCCGCCGACTCCGTCTTCTGCAGCCTCCGGCGGCCGACGCCGCCGCTCCCGTTCTCCATCCGGATCGAGACACGAGAGGGGGGCGCGCCTGCCGCGGAGAGGTGTGGCGGGGTGAAAAGGGAAAAGGGAGAGACGAGACTGCAGTGGAGAAACGGAACTGCAAGTCTGCAGGTGTGGGAATTGGGGGATATAGACAGGCACACACCTCCACTCCAGCTATTTCCCCTTCTTTTTTTTAAGAAAAAATGATTTCTGCCTCCTCCGTTCCGAATGTTCTAGCTTTATTTTTATTTACCCATATTTATATAGACGTGAATTAATATAAATAAATATTGAACACCCATACATAAAAGAATGAATGAAAAATAGCCCTAAACACATATTGAACATCCGTTACGATTTGAGATGGAAAGAGTAGTAGAGTTGGAGGTGTAGCGGAGGGGATTAAGGAAAATAGCCCTAAATAGAAATTTACATTTACTTTTATATGTACTAGTAGTAACATCTAAATAAACAAAGAATGATTATTTGACGCTCTGTCCAACGATTATATATATTACGTATTATACCTGTATTAACTCAGACGATTATGGATCATCTGAGTCAATGCTGGTGTTGAATAAAAGTAGGATCTGTTTGGATACTTTTAGAGTTTTTGAATAATGCCATGGTTTTACTAAATACTTTGGTTTTAAAAAGGGATATGGTGTTTGGATGGAATAAGAATTTGTAGTTTTACAAACCATGGTATTACTAAAATTAAGACCCTGTTTGGGAACAAAGTATTTTTTAGTATTGTAAAAAATATTGTGGTATTGGAGAAAACCATGGTATTGGAGTAAAAAGATGTTTGGCAAACCTGTGTATCCAAAATCATAGTACTACAGTATTTTTGGAGTATTGGAAACTTTGGCCTAGATCAAAGTTTTTGTTGAAGTGATGGAGGAGGAGTAGGTGAAGTCAAATACTGTAGAACCATATTGTGTTTCCAAACATCTATGAATTAGATTGTTGTAAAAAATACCATAGTTGTGTCATTGCAATTGGTAGACTATAGTATTGAAATACTGTAGTTTTGAATACTTTACTCCCAAACAGACCCTAAAGTATTTTTAGAGTTTTAAAAACTCCACTGCAGACTTTTTTTTTCCTAAACCATGGTTTGTGTGTGTCTATTATTTTAAAGCAACAGTTTTGTAACACCACGGTCTCTCGAAACTGCAACATCGAAACATGGCCTAATCCCGCTTTCCAGCTATTGTTTTTATAGCCAAAGTTACAATGAGGCATGGCATCTCTACGTTGTAAATTTACCACCAAAGTTATAAAGAAGCGTATCAAAGTTATTTGAGAACTGGATGCCTTGGTGATCATTGAAAACCCAATCAATTTATGTACATCATCAGGTGAAAAAAAAAGTACTACAGTGCAACCGAAGCATATGTATGATGTCATTCTATATCATGTGATCGACACCCACGGGTGCCAACAATTTACAACATTAGGTAACTCAGCGGTTTCTCCATATTGGCTTTGCAAAATTAAATGATGTACTGTTACTGCACTGTACATAAAAAATAGATGGTTGAAATAGTGACGGAGGATGGGAAATGAGGAGCTGCTGGAGAGAGCTTAATAAGGATACGATGAAGATTACATCAAGCAGGTACGTACCTATCGACTGTGCTAGCAGCACCTATTGATGTACCCAGGTTGACGGGTTTTTCTTTTTTCTTTTTTTTTTTGAAAGGGAAACACATTCCATAAAAATCAGCTAGCTCCAGACATCTCGCCGGAGACCAGCGTTTTAACAAAGACTGGTATATCATCACTCCACCAACAGGACTCCCCACTTAAATTAGATCCAAAAGCCGCTAAAGTATCAGCTACTGAATTACATGATCTGGAGCATTTAGAAATATTACAAGCCATAAAATCGTACTGCAATTTACTTCTGATGTCCCTGAACAGGACACCCAGTTCAGCTCGATCAGGAGTATCCGAGGATAGAACCATGGCCAGAATTTGTGAGTCAGCCTGTGTTTAGATCCAAACTTTTCCCTAAATTATACTATATAAAAAGAAGATTTTCCATCACATCAAAAATGCCGGCACATGCATGGAGTACTAAACGTAGATAAAATCAAAAAATAATTGTACAGTTTAGATGTACTTTGCGAGACGAATCTTTTGAACCTAGTTAGATCATGGTAGGACAATATTTACCACAAACAAACGAAAAGTGCTACAGTGCGCTACAGTGTCGGATGTGATGTTTTTGACCAAATTTTGGCAGATTTCGCCTGCTTTTCGCCTCCACTTTTTGGATCTAAACACAGCCTCAGTTTCAAGGATGATTTGTTGCATCCCAAGGAACTCAGCTAGTTCAAGCCCTTTTAGACAGGCCATCGTTTCTGCGTGCAAAGGCCCAGATAAACAGGGAAGAGTGCCAGCTCCGGCTGCTAAGGCTTCACCCAAGTAGTTCCTGATTACACAGCCCCAACTCCTTTCTTATTACTTTCAAGAAAAGAACCATCACAGTTAATTTTGTACACACCATCAGAAAGGGGCTCCCATTTTTCACCCTGTTTCATCGCCACAGGCTTCAAATTTAGAGTCAGATTTTGCATTTCAGTTAGAAAAAACACCACGGAACTGCAAATTTCATTAGTGGATCTTCTTTTCTCCCCTTGATTTGCTTTATTCCTTGCACTCCACCAACACCACATTAAAATAATAACCTTCAACTTGATCTCCTCCTTGAAGCTCAAGATTGACTCAATGACCTCTCGAGCAGTATTTTGGTCAATAAGAACCTGTCTTTGTTCTTCTAAATCAAGATTTCTCCAAATTTGCTTTACAAACTTACATTTAAAAAACAGATGGCCACAGTCCTCATCCTGTCGGGCGCACATTGGACATTTCGTATCAATTTCAATCCCTCTCTTTGCTATATTCATCCTGATTGGGTGGCTGTTATGTGCCAGTCTCCACAAGAACATCTTGATTTTATTTGTTATTCTGAGACTCCATATGTTCTTTCAAATTTGTTTCATTTGCTGATCATTAGAAGAAGATGATGCATCAGTACCTTTTAGATGATCTTTGATTCTAATAGCCACTTTGTAGGCACTTTTGACTGAAAAAATCCCTTTAGTATCGAAGTGCCAAGCCACAGTATCCTCCATACCTTCACAAATTGGAATGGTTAGAATAGCCTCCACATCTTCTTTATAAAATATGTCCTTTACTAGCTCTGTGTCCCATGTACCTGTACAAGGATTAATCAGTTCCTCTACTTTCTGCAGAGTGGAACCACCCCTGGGAGTAAATACCCTCCTGCTGACACCTCTGGGCAGCCAAGGATCTGTCCAAGTATTAACTTTGCTGCCGTCTCCAATACGCCATATGAGACCCTCCTTCAAAAGATCAAGGCCTTTCAAAATATTGCACCATGTATAATAAATACTGGCTTTTGGTTTCACTTCCAGTAAGTTCCCTTCTGGGTAATATTTGGCCCGCAATACTTGTGCACATAGGGAATCAAGCTTCGTTAATAAGCGTCACCTTTGTCTAGCCAACATCGCCATATTGAACGTATGGAGATCCCTGAATCCCAAACCTCCCAAATTCTTGGATCTTGTCAACTTCGGCCATCCAATCCAATGTATTTTATTTGTTTTGTCCTGCTGACTCCACCAGTACCTAGCAATCATTGAACTCAATTCATCACATAATCCTTTTGTTAGGTCAAAACATGACATAGCATAGGTGAGAATGGCCTGAGCAACTGCCTTAATTAAATTTTCTTTTCCAGCTTTAGATAGGAGTCTTTCCTGCCAACCTTGAATTCTACCCCAAATTTTCTGTTTTATATACTCAAAAGATTTCTTCTTAGATTTTCCTATATGAATAGACAGCCCCAAGTACTTATCAGTTTGAGTGGTATGTGAGATATTCAGCTCTGCTAACATATGGTTCCTTACATCTGGAGGAATATCAACGCTAAACATGGCAACAGTTTCCTCTTTGTTGATCATTTGTCCTGAGGCTCTCTCATAAGTAGCAAGGATCTGTTGTAAGTGCCTTGCTCCCAAAACAGATGCTTTCATAAAAATGAAAGAGTCATTGCTTCGAGCACAAGCCTCTCAGCTCCAATATGTCGCCGTGTCGTACATCAATAGACAAAAACACACCATTTTTCAGATTTGGACGCACGCGTCGTCTGTGGGCTGGCGGCTTGGGAGTTTCTTGCTTTCTTCCAATACTGGACTATCCAGTAGGCTGTAGCCTGCGTATAATGCCGCAGAGATAAAATCCTTGCAATAAATCGCCACCCATCCCATAAACTTATGGCCTCTCTTTGAAGCAGGAACGGATTCCATGCTGGTAGCCTGAGTTCACAACGAAGATGACCTGGTTATTGTTGGGTTAAAACATCAACGTGGACAGAACACAACTGGCCGAAAAGTCAGGCTCATCCATAACCCGTTTTACTAATTTTCTAGCAGAGATGATTCATTCTCTCGAAGGAGCATATGATCCCCATTAAAATTCCAGACCAAACGTCCACAAATCATAGCTGTTTATGCAGGACAAGACATCACCAGGTGTGTGATGCGTTTGGCATCCATCTGGAATATCCTAATTGGCTAAGGAACAAGGATGTGGTCTCTTGCAAAGCGGAGACGCACACCGGTATATATAAGACTAAGGTCATCGGAGAGTGAAAATAGATGTGCAAAACACTGTTTGCGCATTATACACAGAGTGAAAAGGTAATGATTACTCACTGTATACAGTACATATGAACTTTCTGGTGACCATGGTCTGATGGCGGGTCCATATCAGTTTGGTCGTTTGTGTTGCCAGGTGACCACGGGCGACGCCATGGAGGTGGAGTTCCCAAAGTTCGACGTGTGCGTGTCCAACATCCCCCTACGCGATCTCCTCGCCGCTGACCGCCAAGCTGCTGTTCGGCTCCCACAGGTTCCGGACGGCGACGCTGCTCGTGGAGGAGTTCGCGCGGCGGCTCGTGGGCGCGCAGTGGCGTAGCCAGGATTTGGACCCTTGGTATTCATTATAAGAAAAATTTGTGACCACAAGATCATAAGAACCAAAGTGCATCACTCCACTAATGAACATAATTTCATAATAGTAACCAAAGTACAAATAGTTGACAACTTGAAACAATAGAATATCTCTAACAGTCATTACTTAGGAAAGATACAAAAATAGGAAAGAAAATTACAATATGACTTTACGATCCCCTTGTTGGAAGTGTTTAATGATATCCTCATTTTTCACTTGCTGGAAGAATTCCCTCTCAATAAATGTAACTAAACAATTGTTCAAATATTCATCGCCCATTTTGCTCCTTAGCTTGTTCTTCACATAATTCATTGCGGAAAACACCCTTTCAATACTAGCAGTGGCTACCGGAAGAAGTAGCACAAGCTTGAGAAGCTTGTAAACAATATCATATTGTTCATGTTTTTTTGCCTTTACAAGCATAACCGAAAGCTCACATAGATTCTTCAAATTTTTAAACCTTTCATCCCTTTGCACATAAGAATTATACATTGATAATTGTCATGGAAGTTTTGACAATTCCATGCTTGTGAAATCCTTAGCATAAAATTCAGCAAGCCGAACCAATTTTGCTTGATTGTAAGCAGCAAATGAATCAAGTGGACTGAATGCTGCCATACAAGAAAGTAGTTCGGTGTTTACCTCATCAAATCTGTCATTCAACTCTCGAAGTTGCCTATCGATGACGGCTACATACATATCAACATGGAAGCGATGAAAATTCATTGCACCATTATAAAACCCTCTTTTAGGTCTCCCAACTGGATAATAGGGACCCTCCATGTCGACAACTTTGACCTTATGTTTTGTGCAAAAATAAGTGACCTTTTCAAGGAAATCTTTCCATCCAGCATCTTGTCGCAAGCATTGCAAATGATACTTTGTGAGATCAAGCTCAATAGCATTGACAATATCCTGATCTTTCTTTTGCAAAGCTCTGCTCAAGTCATCTGTGTATCCAAAAATTTCTTGCATCAAGTGTGCCATGAAAACAAACTCAAACGAGTTAAATGCTGTCAACATAGTTAGAGCTTGTTGGGCCTCCCCGCTAGTATACTCTTTTCCAATCCTAGTGAGAACTCGTCTAATTGCAGGATACAGAGAGAGGACATGTACCACTGTTTTATAATGAGATCCCCAACGAGTATCACATGGCCTTCCCAAACCCATCTCTTGATTCAAACCTGTCCCAGTTTCTAGTTCTTGCAAGTCCAGTGCATCAATCAATTCCTCAGCTTGTGCAATTCGAAGCATTCTGATCTTTTTACAAGACAATCCAAGAACATTTAACAAGTATGTAAGCTGCTGAAAGAACCAAGTACAGTCACCACTCTCCTTAGCAACAGCAACAAGAGTTAATTGTAGTTGATGGGCAAAGCAATGGACATAATAGGCATAAGGAGACTCATCCATAATTAGTTTCTTCAGACCATTAGCATTACCTTTCATGTTACTAGCTCCATCATATCCTTGCCCTCGGACCATTGATAAGCTCAAATTATACTTGATAAGCATTTTCTCAATTGCGGATTTAAGTGTCAAAGAGGTGGTGTCCTCAACATGGGCAAGCCCAAGAAATCTGACCACTGCCCTTCCTTGCTTATCAACATAGCGCAAGCAAACAGCTAGTTGTTCATTCTGGTACACATCACTAGACTCATCCGCAAGTATTGCAAAATAGTCACCATCTAGATCTTCAATTACAAGTTTAGTAGTTTCTTGGCCACAACAGTTGATTAGCTCATGCTGTATGTCAGGGGATGTCATCTTACAATTTTGCGGAGCATTCTTTAGAACTACCATGTTAACCTCTTCAAAATTTCCTGCAAGCCAATTTAAAAGCTCAAGGAAATTTCCTTTATTTAATGATTCTTCACTTTCATCGTGCCCTCTAAAAGCCAAGCCTTGGCGCAATAGAAACCTCAAACACTCAAGTGACCATGTCAAACGACGCTTATATAAAGTCTTGTACAGTGTGGTGTTTGAAGCAATAGATTCCCTAATTGATGCTTTAGGTGTAGTGAACAAGTCATATTTCTCTTGAGCTTCGGCATGGGCGCTAGTAATGGCACCAACATGCCTGGTCAATCTTGATTTCAAGTTCCAATTTCTGAACCCTTCCTCAACAAACGTGTCTACACCAGGGCATTTTGTTTTATCCTTGAACAGATAGCAAACAAAGCAAAAAGCCGCATCTTTGTCCACACTATACTCTAACCACTTGAATTCCATAAACCAAGCAGGGCAAAAGCGACGTTGATATCCACTTATATCTCTAAACTTAAAATCATGATTCTTTGGTTGACATGGCCCTAACTCAATGTATCTCCTTCTAACTCTATCCTGGTCATTGGGGTCATACCTCGTGATGGGGATTCGCTTCCCAGGATCATGCTCGAGTGCTTCCAAGTCTGCTTCAAATTCAACCTCTTCATCAATTGATACATCTTCTACAATTGGGGACCTTGGGTGGTGGCCTCTCTCCTCTTCTGTGTGAGTGTGACCATCCTCATCTGCTTCCACTTGCACCAGTGCCAAATGCAGATTGCTCTCAGTAGTTTCCACTTCAACAGCATCATCATGGGGATTGTTGTCAGCCTGAACAGAAAGGGGATTTGGAGCATTTGGTGTAGATATGGAAGCTGTTTTATTTGCCTTTGAAGCTTTTTCCCACAATGTAAATATGCTAACATTCTTCTTCTTCTTCATCTACATTACATGAAGTTAAAAATACAACAAACAAATTAGATTTTATGCTATAATCGAGCTATGGTATTCTATCGAACACATCGCCGGTTCAGTGGCTCACCTCTGCAGCTAGGGGCCTGGATCTAGCGGAGCTTCGCGCGGTCGCGCCCTGCCGGGCGTCGCACGTCCGCCGCACCCGGCACCCGCTGGTCGCGGGTCGCCGCGCCGCCGCCGCACGCCCCGGCACGCGTCGGCGTCACGCACCCGCCGGCCGCCGCCGTCCCCTCTCCGCACCCGCGCCGCCGCCGCCCGCCCCGGCACGCGTCGGCGTCGCAGACTCGCAGGAGCGACGGAGCGTCGGGGACTCGGGGGCAGGCCGAGGCCGGAGCACGCCGTCACGCCGATGTGCGATGTGGACGCCGCTGCCAGGCGCAGCTGCCCGCAGATGCGAGTCGGCAGTCGGAAGAGTCGAAGAGATGGTTGGCGTGGTGGGCTTGCTGCTGCCCTTTGGCATTTTTTTTGTTGGGCTGCCGGCTGCACCTGGCTTTGGGCTGGAATTGTTACGTTGGGCAGGCTGCAGGACGCCAGGACTCATGGAAACAGATAGCAGATACTAATCGATTGCATACTTGTACATTATATACTATATGTATTTGATTTTTTTGCAAAATATATTGGTATTCACATGAATAAAGCTGCATACCCTTGGCTACGCCACTGTGGGCGCGCCGGGACACGGGGAGCACAACCACCTGGCCACCAACGTGCGCCTGGTCGCCGACGTGAGGCTGCTCATGGACGTGAGCAAGACCAACTTCGTGTGCCCGTGCCCGGAGTGGACTCCTCCCTCGTCGAGATCCGGATGAAGGAGGCCCGGCCGACGGAGGTGGAGCCCGGGATCAGCCTCGACGAGTGGCTGGAGTTCACGCGCGTGTGCAGTGTGCTTCGGACACCACCAGCTGCAGAAGAAGAAAAAAAGGAAAAAGAAGGGGAAGGGGAATACCCTAGGCACCATCTTCAAGCAGGAAGAGATGGCCATGCAGCTCTTCAGGCTGTCGTCTCGAAGTGTTGAAGAAGAACGTGACAGCAATGGCGAAAACGACGTCGATGATCACGGATGCGGAAGAGCAGAAGATCCTAGTGATGGAGCCGCAGGCGGGTTCAGCATCAAGGAAGAGTTCGTGGCGTTCAAGGAGAGGATTGCTGGAACACTACAGTCCGCCAGGCTCTACAACGAGAGGCCGTCGATCCTGTCCAATGACGACCTTCTCAAGTTGCTCCGACTATTCATCAAACGGGAGGTGCGGTTCCATTAGAGCGCAGCTCCCTCGCTCGCGTACTGAATGGCATGGGCTCGCCCTGGTTTGTACCGCGTCGGAGAGCGGAGCTCATGAGCCATGACTTTCCATACCATTCGTTCCTTCACTCAAACAATTAATCTAGCAATGCATAAACTCAAACAATACGTGTAAGAATTTCACGACGATTGTGCATAAAAAAGTCCATCGTAAAACATTTTTACACAGCGAGACAGGTAAGATGCGTGGAAGCAAATAGTACTAGTAAAAAAGAGTTACATGCACCAATGGTCCATCAACTTACGCGGAGGTATCAGTTATGTCCACCAACTTAAAAAATATATTTTCGGTTCCACAAACTTTTTTAAAGGGTTCAGTTAGGTCCATACCCCTTCGTTTTATGTTTTTTTCATTTAACCCCTTGGATTTTTCTTTTTTCTCCCACCTAACTCCTTGGCGCTACACGGGGACAACTGCGCCGTTGTCGGGACGCTGTGCGCGGAAGGGGCCGTCGACTGAGAAGAGGCGCGAGCCGGGACGCCGCGCGGGGTTGGGGCTGAGGGCCGTTGGTTGGCACGGGGTGTGCGCAGAAGGGGCCGTCGACCAAGAAGAGGCGCGAGCCGGTACGCCGCGCGGGGTTGGGGCTGAGGGCCATCGGTTGGCACAGGGTCACAGGGCGGCAAGATTCCAAGCGGTGGAGCAGGCCGCCGCGCATCATCTTGCGTGCAGGGGAGGCGCCGGTCGGGGAGGCGGTTACAGCGGCGGTGGCGGCGGTCGGCGCTACGGATACCCAATGGCATCACCCTCGATCCCACGCTTCCTGCACTTCACGCTCAACGAGAGGATGCTCCGTGCGTTCGACTTCCACAAGTGTGTCCACACCATTGACTTCGACATCAAGCACCAGTGGCCGGGCCTGCTCTAGAGCCTCGCCACGTGCGCAGTCCTCCCGGCGCACACGCGGACCATCGGCGTCGACGAAGTGGAGCCAGGAGCTACAGGATACCGGCGCGCGACTATGGCGTGTGGCCGCAGCGCTGGGTTTTGCGTTCGAGTTCCACACCATAGTGGACCGACTCGAGGACGTCCGCCCGTGGATGCTCAATGTCAAGCGCAGCGAGTGCGTCACCGTGAATTGAGGGCTCGCCGCGCTCCGCCTGCTCTGCGACGAGACTGGCGCTGCGCTGGCTGACTTTCTCGGGACCGCGCGTAGCACGGTCGCCGCCATCCTCATGCTGGGTGAGCATGAGGGCGCCACCGCATTCGACGCCGTGGCCGCCACAAGGGAGAGGTGGTAGAGCACCATGCCTGCATTGCTGCGCCCGCAGGGTGGGTGCGCTGGGACGCTAGCCGTGCCGCCGATGGCGACGTGGTTGTGTCCGTACAGCGCCAGAGAGCTAGATGGGAGAAGAAAGAAATTAAAATCTAGGAGGTTAAATGAAAAAGAAAACATAAAACGTAGAGGTATGGACCTAACTGAGCCCCTTTATAAAGTTCGTGGACCAAAAATACACTTTCTAAGGGCATGTTTGGATCCACCCTGCTAAACTCCCAATTGAAGTGCTTAACTTTAGTCCATGTGAGGTGTTTGGATACCCTGCTAAAATTTAGCCCATGTGTATAAAAAAAGACTTCTATACCCTAAAAATGGTCCCCTGCCCTTCCTCCTCTCCTCCGAGTGCCGCCTCCTCAGCGTTCGGCCGCCATGTCCTCGGCCCTCTCCGCCACCGCGCCGCCTCCTACGCGTCCTGCTCCACAGCCGCCGGCGTCCCACTCTCCCTCCGCCGCCACCGCCAGATCCGCCTCGCGCAGGCCTCCGCGCTGAGCTCTCCGCCTCGCGCACCGCCCCCAATCATCGTCCCCTCCTCCGCGTCACACGGCGCCGCCGCCTCCTTCCCGTCGCGTGGTGGCCGCCGTGAAGTGCGTAAGCGAGAAGCCGGAGTGAGAAGGCGTGCCCGCCCTCGCCTCGCCATGCCGCCTCCGGAGGCGCGTCCGCCCCCGCCTCACCGCGTCGCCGCCAGAGGCGCGCCCGCCCTTGCCCTCGCCTCACCACGCGCTCCCGTCTCTACCACTGCTGCCTGTGTCCAAGGAGAGAGAGGGCAAGGATGAGGAGAGAGAGTGTGGGTGGGAGGGTAGGGTGTGGGAAAGTGGTCACATGAGATCATTTTTAGCTAATTTTAGCTCCTTTTAGCCGCTCTTGGCTAGCTTATGAGATAATGGGTGCTAAATCTTAGCACACCACCTTTAGCCCTGCTTTTTGGATGCCTAACTAGCTAAAAATAGTTAAAAGTGGTGAACTAAACTTTAGCTAGGTGGAACCAAGTGTAAGTTGATGGACCATTGGTATATTTGACTCAGTAGAAAATATGGATGTTAAGCGCACCCCTCCATCGATTCCATTGCCAACTAAATGGATACAATAGCACTCAAGTTTTAAATCTCCACTACTCCCTCCATATTTAATATAGAGAAAACCTAACCTAAATTTACAACCTTGAATTGTCAGCTTCGTTCGTTTTTCAACCCTGCACTACAGAACCAGACACCACGGTTCATTATATTGTCGAAACCCATCCTGTTTCTGTCTTCGTCACCTATTCACATCGTCGTTCCATGTCATCACCACCTCGCTGGCTCAGCGTTATTTTTTGTGGACAAATTATACCCTCAAGCACAACAAGTGCCGAATTTGTAAAGAGTACTATTCGATTTCCCTTAAATTTGCTGGTGTTCTTTTTCTTTTTTTAAAAAAGATTTGTAGGTATCTTGATAATACCACAATTCGTGTAGAATCAACCAGCTAGTCCTACATCGACTTTGTTTAGTTGTCTGCAGAATAGCGCCTCAGCTAGCCGCCGACATATGTTTCTAGACTACCATGATTTACTATCTTTCTTTCATGGACGACATAGATTCCGAAAATTCAAAATCAAAAACCAAATCAGAAAAGAGGAAACCCTAGCAGACCTCGTCCGAACCCGCCGCAGTCCGCCGAGTCTTGCTCCCCTCCCGTCCCTTCCCCCATCTCCGATCCAAAAACCCTAGAGCAATCTCATCCGAGGCCGCTGCAATGTCCGCCGAGTCTCTCTCCCCTCCCCTCCCGTTCCCCATCTCCGATCCAAAAACCCTAGAGCAGGCCTCATCCCAGGCCGCCGCAATGTCCGCCGAGCGAAAGGAAAGAGAGGCCTTTCAGAAGGACTATTTTGAACGTACTGCTTGGGAGAAGATGCTTGGCATCGCTAAACTTGAGGAAGAGAAATTGAAGCACGGTATTCACCCGGCACTTCCGCCTTTGGAGATGCTCAACTTCCCAGGTACGTCGGATATGTTAGACTTCGCGCTAGTGATGGGATGGCAATTTATTTTCTTTGTTGTGTGGTTTGAATTTAGTGTTAGGGTTTGGGTTGGCGCGGTGCCATATTTGGATAGGAAGGTGTGGTCTAGGGATGTCGCTGTGGAGCACTGCTATCTTTGTGGTGGAGGATCACCGCCAGTGGTCGGGGTCAAGAATTCAGACTGTTTGGGGAAGGGCAGGGCAAGTTGGTGTGCCGAAGGTGTGAGGCCACTGCTGGTAATGTGGTGGGCGGCAGTTTTTCCGTGGTCTCCCTTGCTGGAGAAGATATGAAAAGTACTGGCGAGTGCTCTCTCCTAAGAGGATAGATGGCTATATGTTGCTGCAACTCCCCTTTCCCATTCCTCTCCTCTAACTAGCTTATGTTTGCTTACAATTGCTTTGACATCTTTAAATCTCCTATTACTTGCAAGTTATTGTCATTCTTCAATACATGAGCACTTGCTTTCTGTCTTGTAGATCTTTTGGGCAGAGCAAGGGGGTGGGATTCGTTGATACCGTACTTCTCTGTAGATTATTGGGCCCAATACAAGGCATACCTCCATCTCTATTACACCCGCAACCACCCTAAAGTCAGCAATGCTGGTGGTGATTCCAATCTCAATGGAGATGATGAGAACGGCTTGGGAGCCCTGGCAGCATCGGTATCTTCCTGCCTGCCTTCCTCCATAAACTATACCTTATTTGTCTTGCTTAGCTCCTAGCCTCCGTAGCTTGATTTTCTTATTGATTGCACAAATTGTCAAATGTTTTCAAGTGCATCAAGAGGGAGGAGGAACTTATGCTTATGATAAAGCGCCGTCCTAAACTTTTCAATGCCGATGATGAGATCAGCCTGAGTAATAAAATCACCCGATGTGCACATGAAATGAGTGGCATGAAATGCTCTGAGTTCCCTGCTGCTGCTGTCGCCTTGAAGGTGTGTATTTCCCTGCCTCTTAGAAGCCAAGCACTCTTAATTTGGATGTATTGTTTATTGAAGTTTATTCTCTTGTGCCAATTGTAAATCATGGTTTCAAGTGTATCGAGAAGGAGGCTGATCTGATGTGTGAGTTGGTGATATATGGCTGTACCACCTCTGATGTCATGTTATGCGGTAAAATCCGGAAGCATGCTTTAAGCTTTATGACCTACAAAGGGCCTGAACATGTTGCTGCTTCTGCCACCATGATGGTACATATTTACCTCTACTAAAATCAATTGCAACCTACTTGATCTGTAGTGTTAACTTTTGATATTTATTAACTTGAGTTTCCAAACTAATTTCTAGGCCACAGCAAAAGAGGCCAACTTGATTTGTGAGATATTCAGGAATTATTGTTCTCTCCGGGCAAATGATTATATTTGGTGCAAGACTATTCGTAGGGGGTGCTTTCCGAGCTATGCTCAAAATATTCGATGAATCTGCTGCAGAAGAGTCTACAGTGTATGATCTGCATAATAAATATCATTCTTATTGTGCAGATATTATTGCACGCATTGCATCCTATACAGAATCTGTTTTATTTGGAGAAAAGAATTGTAATGTATTGTTTTTCTTTATAACCAGGGGAAAGATTGCACAAGAACAATCTGCTGAATCTGATGAAGAAAATCATTCTAAGAATGAACTAGTGCAGAATGATAACGTGCAGGGAACTGAAAAGATAAATCAAGAGACCGAGGCAGAGAATTCACGGAAAGTATGGCTGCTAGTTATGTTTTACTTGTGGAACTCCCTTACTAATATGCAATTAGTCATTTACAAGTCTCTTTGTTTCTTTTGTGGATATCCTTACTAACTCATAGACTAATTTTCAAAGGAGGATGATATGGAAGGAAACTATTTGGACGAAAATGAGGAGCAAAAGGTGGAGGTACAAACTTTGGCTGTGTTTAGATCCAAAAAGCAGGCGAAATCTGCCAAAATTTGGCCAAAAACATCACATCCGACACTGTAGCGCACTGTAGCACGTTTCGTTTGTTTGTGGTAAATATTGTCCTACCATGGCCTAACTAGGCTCAAAAGATTCGTCTCGCAAAGTACATCTAAACTGTACAATTATTTTTTGATTTCATCTACGTTTAGTACTCTATGCATGTGCCGGCATTTTTGATGTGATGAGGAATCTTCTTTTTGCATAGTAGAATTTAGGAAAAAGTTTGGATCTAAACACAGCCTTTGAAGAAAATCACACCACCTGCGGAAATGTGCTAACTCTTTATGGTTTTTGCAGGTGGAATCAGTTATAGAAGATGAAGGAATGAACCAGATAAAGCATCAGACAGATGTAGGTGGTAATTGGACTGTTAGTTCATTAACTCCTTTTACCTTCATCTCAACCAACTTCTCAAAAACGCTCTATTTATGTTAGCTGCAAGAGTTGATCGCCCCCTCCCTCCACCCACCCGCCTGCCTATGGAGTGATGAGACAGACTAGTTTGCTGAGCCCTTGAGCATGAAAGGTTAGTGGAGAAGAAGATTTCAAAGTGAACAGAGATTTGGTTTACCTCTGTACTGTAGAGGCTTAGGGCCTGTTTGGAAACGAAGTATTTTCATGGTTTTGGAAACAATACTATGGTATTTGCGAATACCATAGTATTTAGACCAAAAAGTGTTTGGAAACTCTATGTATTTAAAACTATGGTATTGCCAATATCATGGTATTTTTAGAGTATTGTAAACTTCAATTCATATCAAAAATTTTCATCCAAGTGAGTAAGAGACTAGTAAAACCATTGTATAGCTATGGAACCAAACACTTTTTAGAATACTATGGTTTTGGTAGGGATATAAAACCATGGTATTCTAAAACCATAGTATTGAAAACTTTGCTTCCAAACAGTCCCTTACATTTACTTGTGGGGGTATAACTGTATAAGTTCTAAAATACTTCTCTTTGAGAGTTTGAGTATTGAACTCATTCCCCTGTCTAGTTGATTTCAATTACCGTGTTACAGTCTCTTGATCTTGGTTTAACAACACGTGTCAAAAATTTACGTTTTGAATACTACAAAGTGTGTGTTCCTCCGCGCGAGGAGACAGGCTTGTTGGAGTTGGAGCACAGCACGAGTTCCTCCGCGCCATGGTGGAATTGGGCTTGTCGAGGGTCGGCGGGCGCGTAGGGTGGGCTTGGATCCGGCGTGGTGGCAGCCGTCGTGGCAGCCACCATGCCGTGCCGGTGCCGACAAGGAGAGATTTGGCTACGTGCGGTGGCCTCGCAGCAATGCAGCTGCGTGGACGAGGAGAAGCATCGAACTGGTGAGGCAATGTACAATTAGGGCTAGTTTGGCAACCCAATTTTTCTAGGGGATTTTGGGTAATTGAGAGAAAAATAGTTCATTTTTCTTTGGAAAAACTGGGTTGCCAAACTACCGAGATAGGGGAGGAGTAAAGTGGGGATTTTGTGTGTGGGTCCGAGCTAGGCAGTGGGGGTGGGCGCGAGGGGATCGCACGTGGGGGTGGGGGTGCGGTATGGGAGGGAGGCGACGACGTAGCGGGAGGCGGGCAGAGTAGGGAAACACTGCAACTATGTGTTATGTTCGAATTCCTGAGTTTTGCTAGCTGCTGATTCTGAAAAGAAAAAGGAAACTTCATTCAAAGAGAAGTGCAGTATATGGTCAACTAAGGTGCTGGTTTTTTATTAACATTGACATTAAGTAGTTCAACATATGGAGATAATAAAATGTGAATGCATAATGCCCTTTAGTGAAGCCGTTAGAAATCACAGCATATCCAAAAGCAGTTTTTCTAAATAACTTCTATGATGCGTCTTAGAAAATTCCAACTCTCTTAGACCCAAATTTGGTCCTTCTTAAATCTTAAATAACCAGACTTTCTAAACACAATAGTATATGTTAGATCATAATATACGCACCAGATATTTCCATTGTCATCAGAAAACCAGATGTTTTTCTCTTAATATAAGTAAACATTTAATTTTCAAATTGTTCTTACTTGGTTTCCAGGAGTGACCTCAAGTTCAGATGATGCACAACAGGCAAAAACCATGGCACAACCATGTCTTAGTCTATCTTCAAAGGAGTACCAAGATGTCCTTCTTAATCAAGATGGTAATGATCTTGCTTTTTAATCAAGCAAGAGCAATCACAGTGTTTTTAAACAAGCACGAGTAATCAAATTTTTGTATATTCTTAGCAGCGCACAGGCCATGACCACGTATAATATAAATTACATTTGATTTTTTTTTCCAAGTCTTCGATTGCTCGTTCTTGAAATGTACCTTCCTTTTCACCGTTCGGGTTCACGAACGCGCGGCCGCACAAGCAAAGCAGGCCACGAGCTACGCGCAGCAGCCAGCAGACAATTCCCGCCCGCCCAGTTAGCTTTGACCTCGATCGGACATGAAGCGAACCGCCTCATGTCTCTGGGCGCGGCGCGGCGTCCGCCGAGCCTACTCATCCACCACCACTTCTCCCGTGGCACGCCGAGCCTACTCATCCACCACCACTTCTCCCGTGGCAGGGACGTCGGCGGCGGCGGAGGCGTGGGACGGGCGTTTCCGGCTCCACAAGCCGCGCGGGCAGCACCTGCTCACGAACCCGCGCGTCCTCGACGCCATCGCGCGCCGCGCGTCCATCAGTCCGGGCGACGCCGTCCTCGAGGTCGGCCCCGGCACGGGCAACCTCACGGCGCGCCTCCTGGCGTCCCACGCGGCGCGCGTCGCCGCCGTCGAGATCGACCCGCGCATGGTCGAGGCCGTCACCGCCCGCGCCGCCGCGCTCGGCCTCGCCGACAAGCTCACGGTCCGCACGCACGCCACCCGCTCGGCCAAATGCCTCGCAGAAGAGAAGAAAAAGATGCGATGAGTAGATGACGTTTCCTTTACTCGCTCTCCCCGTCGGCATGCAGGTGATCGCGGGCGACGCCGTGGAGGTGGAGTTCCCGGAGTTCGACGTGTGCGTGGCCAACATCCCCTACGGCATCTCCTCGCCGCTGATCGCCAAGCTGCTGTTCGGGCGCTACCGCTTCCGCACGGCGACGCTGCTGCTGCAGAAGGAGTTCGCGCGGCGGCTCGTGGCCGCGCCGGGCGACGGGGAGTACAACCGCCTGGCGGCCAACGTGCGGCTGGTCGCCGACGTGAGGCTGCTCATGGACGTCAGCAAGAGGGACTTCGTGCCCATGCCCCGCGTCGATTCCTCCCTCGTGGAGATCCGGCCGAGGGGTGCCGCGCCGGGGGTCGACGTCCGCGAGTGGCTGGCGTTCACGCGCGTCTGCTTCGGGCAGAAGAACAAGACCCTCGGCGCCATCTTCAAGCAGAAGAGGATGCTCGTAGAGCTGTTCAGCAGGTCGCAGAGAGGCGAAAGATGTGACGGTGGTGGCGTCGGCGGCCTCGGCGCGCTCGACGACGACGACAGTGTTGGTGGCGAGGATGATTGTGGCAAAGACGACGATGGCAGCAACGACAGAGCGGTTGGTTTCAGCGAGGATGAGGTCGCGGCGTTCAAGAAGCGGGTCGCCGGAGCGTTGGAGTGCGCCGACCTCGCCAGCAGGAGGCCATCCAAGTTATCCAACGACGAGCTGATGAGGTTGCTCCGGCTGTTCAACGAGCGCGGGGTGCGGTTCCAATAGAGCGCAACCGGCGTCGCGGCGAATGGTTGGACGAATGGACGGCATTGGTAGACGAGTGCTGCTACCTGTGTCAAGTTATCGGTGTCGACCTTATCCAGCCGATGTTCAATGTACTAGTATTATTCCATTCTGCTGAGGTCGAATTTGGCAGCTTGATTGATACCGTAGCATACATTCTTTGGTGAAATCTGAAAATATCCCCAATCACCCCTCTCCCAAGTCCCAACAAGCTTTTGCTGGAGACGCCCAACTAAAAAAAAGTATGGAATGGGCAATTCCAAGCTCCAAGGGCTTCCCGCAGAAGTTTGTCTCAAATTTGATCGGATTCAGAATAACCTAATCATGAAGCACAGCGGGAATACCTCCGTCGCATCAATGACGCAATTATAGACGCTAGCCTGGCCACCACCCTGGACCGCCAAACTCACCCGAAGCATCAAAACGATGCAAAGCCAAGTGCTTTCAACACTCACCGAGTCCAAGAGAAACAATGGAAACCTACCTTTACAAAGATGGGCATAGGGCGCTTTCAGATGCCCTGATGCAATGTCACAACACCATAAATTTCTTGGGTACACCTTCATTGGAGCATATCATAACCCCACTGTAGTATGAGTATGACAGGGGTACATGACTTCCCAAAATCAGTCTTACCCATATTTTCTGTTATACTTTTTGCAGAAGTTGGAAACGTTACAAGGACTGAAAGCAAAATTTCCAAAATGTCTGAAAGATGTTCTAAGATTGGGTACATGATGGGTGCTCTGCTTTCAGCTACCCTCATAGTTGTAGAATTGATGCAAAGTCATAACACAATAAATTTCTTGGGCACACCTTCATTGCATTGCAGCATATTATAACTTCTCTCACTATATAGAATCACAGGAGTACAATGCTTTAAAACCAGAATTACGCGTCTTTTCTATTATACTTTTGCAGAAGTTGAAACCATGATCAGGACTGAAAGCAAAATTTCTAAACCTTGCAATGTTCTAAGATTGGGTACATGGTCCAATGACCAATGGCATTGTGGTCGTATCTTTTTAGATTTTATATAGTGAAACCTGATAACGGGACACCATTCCCAGACCCTTCCATAAAAAGTGAAACATGTGGCAATATTACTTTGCAGAAAATTATGCTACCAATACCATGACATCTACAGTGTTTCACAAGCTGAAATTCCTAGCCTAGGCAATGAAATGGCATGCACTAGTATTACTTTAAGGCAAAAAAATATATAAGTTGATCATCCTACTTCCTAGCCTATGCAATGAAATTCCATAGAACACTCCACTTCCAATTGCAAATCTAGAATCAACAGCTGATAGAGGAGTTTAAGAGCCTCGATTCAGCTCCAATGTAGCACGGTACCAGACGCATGACTCATGAGAGTCTCTTTCTGAGAGCAAAATTCTTATCCTTATCAAGGACCAATATCACAGCTCCACATTTTGTTGAGTTGACCCACGCCAAATTATACAATTTTACAGGCTAAAATGCTAACCACACGCAAGTAGTAAAACCTAGCCATAGAAAATAGAAAAGCAAAAAGAAAAAAGGGCGATAAGAAAGTTTAGTCCTATAATACCCTCCCCACCACAAACTCCTTATCGTCATCCATTCCTGGCTGATGAGTGACGGCCTCACCTCACATCACCTCACCCCGACGACGGCGAGGATGGGAATGCATCCTTGACGGCGGAGGCGGCGGTGAGGTAGTTGAGCGTGTTGCGCAGCGTGTCGCGCTCCCTGCGCAGCCTGGCGGCGGTGTCCTCGAGCTCAAGCAGCGCCTGCTGCTCCCGCGGCGCGCCCTCGAAGGTGTTGCCGACGTAGAAGGAGAAGGGCGTGGGGAAGAGGCCCCTGCGCAGGTCCCCGACGTCCTTCTCGGGCTTGCCGTTGAGCCGGTTGGCGATGCGTATGACGTCGCGCATGAGGGCCTCGACGTCGGCGGCGAGCGCCTCGGCGTCCTCCCCGGGGGCGGGGGGCTCGGCGGGCGGGCGGTCCTCGAGCCACTGCACGGCGGCGACGAGGTAGGGCTTGGTGCGGACGACGCGGGCGACGCGGAAGCGCTGCTGGCCCTTGCAGATGAGGAAGAAGCGGTCGTCGGCGAGGCGCTCGTGCTTGACGACCTCCCCGACGCAGCCCACCTCGGCGGCGGACCCCGAGTTGCCGGCGAAGACGATCCCGAAGCGGAGGTCGGTCTGCAGCACCGTGTGCATCATGATGCGGTAGCGGAACTCGAAGATGTGCAGCGCGTGCGTGGCGTCCGGGAAGAGCACGAGCGGGAGCGGGAACAGCGGGAGCTCCACCAGCCCGTCGTCCGACTCCGGGGGATACGGCTCCGGCGACGACGGCCCGGGCCCGGACGCGCCCGCGCCCGCCGCCGTGGCGAGGCGGCCGCTGCCGCGGGCCCGGCGGGAGGTGGCGGAGGCATGGAGGCGGGGTGCTTGACGGAATGCGCGGGACGGGGAGGGTGAGGCGGCGAGGCCGGGGTGAGGAGAGTGGAGGATCTGGGGGAGGAGAGCCATTGGGATGGGATTTTTTTCCCCCTTTCCCCGGCGGACGAGGCAGGGGAAATGCCTGTGTGGATTTGAGGGCAACGCTTTTGCCTTCTCGGAGAGGTTTTGGGCGAGGATGGAGGACCAGGGGAAACTCTGTATTATTTTTAGCTTTTTTTCCCCCTTGTGTTAGGGTGACCGAATTTTTGCTGTGGGGAATTCGATATTTGGGGTTGGGGAAGAAGAGGGTGTGGGGCCCGCAGGACCGCAACTGGGATTGATATGATGGCGCGGAGGAGACCACGTGGGGGCTTATCCACCTGTTGCATGGCATGCATGCTGTGATGGCCTGATGGGCGTGGCAGGGCTTCCGCGGTGGAATGGAGCAAAGCGGCGGCGATTGCGCTCGCCATTTTCATTGGGCTTGGAGCCTTGGACGGCCTTCGAGCACGGTCTTTGGGCCAGGAACGAGCTTTGGTTCGGTAATCCATTTCCTTTTTTCATATACTCCCTCTATTTGCGAAAATCATCCGATCCGTTAACTCAAAAAATATACTCCCTCTTTTTTTATATATATTTAATGTGTTTTAGTTAAAAAATAAACTACCCATTGATAAATATTTAAAAATAGAGGTTCTATTTTGCAAATAAAAGCGTTTGTAGAAAATACTTGCAAATCTATACATTTCAGACGAATGACGGTTTCTAAAAGAAACATTATGCTCTTCCAAATGCCTAAAAAAATTATAACACACTACGAAATGCCGTAGTGCAAAACTACCAAATCATAGGGTGGCATGAACGCTGACACAATGGTGTCGACGTAGCAAACGCAGGTCCACAGAGCTTGCCACCATTTAAATCAGTTGTGATCAGCCAGCAACCAATCCAACAAAATGCGGCGACGGATACACGTTTCCATAGCAAACTTTAAGCTATTCATCGCTCAAGAAAATCAAGAACCCATATTGGGCCCAATGCTTATCTTTTATCTCGACCCAACAAGTCCGTTGCTGCTGCTTGTGTCGTCAGCGCCACCGTGCTAGGTTAAGGGTCCCGCGATAACCACCAGATAGATGCCAAGTCATATGGCCGACTTTGAGGTTTGAGCTTCAAGCACAACACACACCCTTCGGCTCGGCTAGGACGGCTCATACCATGCTTTGGCGGGTTAAAATAGCTGCATTGAGGGACGCGCATTGAATTTGGGCCTTTTGGTTATCTATATGGTTACAATAATGAAGGCCAAGAAGCAATATATGAGGCTTAAGCCCTGTTTGTAACAAAGGTTTTTTATAAAAATTTTGGAGAAATGCGTTCCATAGGAAAGGAAACATAAAAGTATGTTTGGAGCAAAGAAAGCCAAGTTTCTTTAAAGGAAAGGAAGTCATGTGTGTGCAAAACAAAATAAATAAAACATCCAATCCAACTCAATGGAAAGAATCTTGGCTCACTCTTCCCCTCCTTCAATCCAAACAGCTCAATATATGCATTCTTGTGTTTTGAAATCATGTAGTTTTTCACTTTTCACTCTATCACATTTCTAAGTTTCATATTCCTTTCTTCCAAACAGGACCTTAGATTGCCCACGATACTGTCTTCTCAATTTACCGCCCCAAAAATTATTTCAACTTGGTTTAAAAATATTCCATCAGCTACATCAAAACATTCTTTTTTTTTTGAGAAATACATCAAAACATTCTACAACACCATGTAGATCTGATCATGGGCCACCTGACCCGACCCGCCCGACACAATGGGCGAGCATGGGCCGTAATGTTTGACCCGCAACAATCGTCAGGCCAAGCACGAACCATGTTTTTCACCCAAAACACGACTCAACCTGAAAAAAACCTGACCCAACCCAAAAAAACTGACCCGAGGCGCCCGCAGGGTGTGCGCGGGCCAACCCGACCGGACCCGGCACTAGTCATAGGTCGGGCGCGGCCCGTCCTAAACAACCCATGACCCGACCTCAGCCCGACCCGACGTTTGAATAGGTCTACCACCATGTACCTAATTCTCCAAATATCACATTTTATATTTTATTGTTACTTTATTTATTAGATTACCTCTATAGGCTATCGCGTCTTGCCTCACTCGTCGCCTCTCTGCTTGCCCACCGCCGCTTGGCCTCTTCTGTTCTCTGCTCTTGCTACTCCCACCGCTCTCCTCCCTTAGCCCAACTGCAACGAATGCCTCTTTGCCATGCCACCTCTGCCGACCTCTCCCATGCACGATCGCCGCCTCTTCGCCAACTCAATGGCGAAGCTAGAGATGAATGGAGGGTGGTTCCTCTAGCTCGTGCATGCATACGTCTAGACTAATGGGGCTTCATATATGGTGTAGTTTCTAGATCAAATAGTTGATTTCACAAATTTCTGTGGGTTCATGTGCACCCACCAATATTTTGATTCGCCCCTATCTGCCGTCTCCCCCTTCTTTTAGACTACATGTAAACTGTGTACCGTTGGAGCATATAAAGGATCCTTAGGCTGACTCCAACCGAGTAGTCATTTTTGGAGACCCATAATGGTTGTTTAGGTCACGTAGCGAAGATCTATTTCTCGGCATCTTCAACCGAAGACCCATTTTCAGTTCGCAGAGAGGCGGAACCCATTTTTAGGTCATCTCTCTCCTCAAACTCAAAATGGGTAGCGTGTTTGGATCCTCGGTTGGAGACAATTTTTGGGTTTGGGTCTCCAAATCGTAACCCATTTATGGGTCTAGGTCTTCGGTTAGAGTCATCCTTAATCCTTTAAATATAGGTAGAGCATGCATAGAGGTGCCACATTGGGAATGTGAATGGGACAGGGAAAGGAAAAGAAATGAGACGTGGATGATTTCATACTTGCATTCATTTACCTACCAGGCTACCACATTATCCTATCCAAACAAAGGATGTGATTTATTCCACATCTCATTTCCCTATATCCCACCCCTTGTATCCCAATAACCAACACCACCAGAGTTCACAACCAACATGAACCAACAACCAACAAGAGCTCCCAAAACTTGAATTCTTATTTCCTCACAATACTGTCACCACTCACGCCACTAGCTATAAGTACCACACACAACCTTCCCCTCACCTCCTAACACGCAGGACCTCATACTTGAGGTTTCCCAGCTGCCTCCTATCATCCAATTCCCCCAGACCTCCTCCCTCTCTCTAAAGTACAGACTGACAGAATAAAAATGCGGCCGCCTCTCAGCGAAGGCTGTTGACGAAAGCGAGGAGCGAGTCGACGTCCCTCTTCTCGGACGGGTACTTGATGGGCCTAGCGGTGCGGCTCGGGAACAGGAGCACGGTGGGGAAGCTCTGCAGCTGCAGCTCGGCCTGCGCGAACGGCTTCTGCTCACCGTCGGCGCGGAACTTGGCCACCTTCACGCCGGACCCCGCCAGCTTCTCGGCCAGCTCCACGTAGGAGGCCTCCATGGCCTGGCAGAAGGGGCACCAGGGCGCGTACAGCACCACGAGCCACGGCTCCGCGCGGTTCTCCAGGCGCAGCAGATTCTCGATCCCGGTGCGGGTGAGCGACACGACGGCGGGGCTCTCGAAGATGTCCGGGGCGCCTGCCGCGCCGTTGCCGTTGGCGGACCTGGGCGCCGCCGCCTGGCCGCCCTTCTCGATGTTGCCCTTGTGGAGGCCGCACTCCTTGGCCTTGGCGTCCTCCCACCACCACCGGCCTTCCCGCTCATGCTGCCCCGGCAGGACCGGCCTGGTGCACGGCTCGCAGCCGATGGACACGTAACCCTGGAGAGAAGAATCGATCGATCGATCGAGATGGTAATTAGTCACTTGACGAATAATAGCACAAAATGCAATGCAAGCTGCGTGCTGGGAGGTGCAAGTGCAATGGCAGCAGAATTACTAACTTACTTGAGCATGCAGGGTGTTGACAGGGACGTCCATGGTCCTCAGGAAGGTCCAGATGTCCTTGCCGTCGACGTTGGCCACGGGGTTCCACTTGATGAGGCTGCCGGCTCCGCCGTCCAGTCCCTCGAAGGACGGGTCGACCTGAACGACGGGGATGCTGGCCCTGGTGCCGGGCGACTGGTCCTTCCTCTGGCCGGTGATCCAGGCCCTGAGCCCCTTGAGCGCCCTGCGCAGCGGCCGCACCTTGCGCACCCGGCAGCACTCCTGGTGGCCGTCCTCGTAGAAGGAGAAGAGGCCCTTGGTGCGCACCAGCTCCTGCACCTCGCTCGCGTCCGGGAACATGTACTCGATGCGGATGCCGTAGTGCTTCTCCACCTTGTCGAAGAACTGGTACGTCTCCGGGTTCAGACGACCCGTGTCCAGGCTGAACACCCGGAATGGGCGCCCCGTCAGCTTCGCGTACTCGATCAGCGCCACGTCCTCCGCGCCGCTGCACGACGACACCACAAAACACGCACGACGACGAGAGCCATTAGTTAGCGACAGGATCAGGTAGTAAAACATCACCATTCTACGAAAGGTTTGCTGTTGCCTACACGACTCGTTCAGCATGCGTATTGTACTTTGGCGCCTGCCTCATCTTGGAAGCTGCACTTAAAACAGACTACAGCTGACACGGTGCGTGCTGTCCCTACTCTAGCTTTATCAAAGGAACCAAATCCTGGAAGGAATCTATTGTGCCGCTATCGCAAATTTGGAATTTGGACGGGACGCTATTGCTTTTCTGGTTGCGTCTGATGGCAAACAACTAGTGGGTTTGTCCGGGCGCGCGTGGGTGGTGGGTGGGCCGTGATTCTACAGCTTGTTCGTTTGCACTTGCTGCGGCTGTGCGCTGCACAATGGCACAACTAAATGCTACAGTACCGTAGTTCATGGTACTGCAGCCGCAGCGAACAGGCTCCAAGCTCTCGTCGACAGGACAGCCTTCCTTCAACACCAGATTCAATGAACCAGGACGCTCACAGACAACTTGGCTGGTTCGTCCATGTACATTGGCATGTTCATCAAAAGCGGCTTCGCTACCATTTACCGCTGTACTTTGATTTCAGCATATGTGGACCATAAAAACACTCGACTACGAATCCATCATCATCTAATGGTAGTACGAACAATCGCCCTCATACAGTTCCAGACGCCGACAGGCGGGACCCAGAGTCCAGTGGTCATCGAAACGGTGGAGGCCCGTAGGAATCTCCACTGCCACACGTTTGGAAGATACCACAGGATGCCGCGAGCGTAGCGGGTGCAGCTCGCCGCGCACGAACCCAGTCCACCATGAACCAAGCGGATTTACGGGCACGCAGGAGACTAAGTGAAGTCACGAGGACCCGAACCCGTGAAGGAACACGATAGAGAGAGAGGCAGAGAGAGGACGATTCTGCTCACCTGAAGGCGATGGCGATCTCGGATCCGAACATGGCCAGCGCCCGATCCATAATCTCCAGCGGGGACGCGCCCTCCAGCTCACGCGCCAGGGCGTTGTAGTCCACGGGCGCGAGGGAGGCGGCCGCCTCTTCGGCGGCGGCGGGCGCGGCGGGGGCCGCCGCTGCCGCGGACGCCGACACCGGCTGCCTCCCCGACTCCGCCGCGCGCAGCGGGCGCACCGCCCGGGCGCGCTGGGCCACGCCCACCTGCTGCCTCGCGGCGCCAATTACCCTAGCAGCTGCGCGGACAAATAAAAAAGGAGAGGAGAGAGCTTTAGAATCCCACCGATTACAAAGTTTTCGCTTCAAATGCGGGTGAATTTCCCTGGTGGGGAATCGGGATTCCGCCGGTCGAAATGGAGGCGTGGGAGGTGCCCATGAGCCGTCGAATTGGAGCAAAATTTGTTCTCAAAACCCCACCACGGAGGGAGGGAAGAAAGGGAGGCGGCCGGCTCACCTTTGGCGTCGCGGAGGGCGGCGGGGTGCGACGAGATGGAGGCGGTAGCGGAAGCCATCGAAGGTCTTCTCTTCTGTGTGGCTTCCGAATTCGATCGCAGCGGCGGGTGGGTTCTCTCTCGAGCAATGCAAATGTGTGTGTTTTTGACTCCGGCGTGCGTATTTTTGTGTGGCGTGGCCTGGGGGGTTGGAAACGAGCGGGTGGTTTACATATAGCTCGGGCGGGAGGCTGGGTTCATTGAACCTGGACGGGTCTCGGGAGGGGGCAGCTCCCCACCGAGGGACACGTGGCGGGCGCTGGTTGGCCGGGCGCACGAGGGGCCTCTCCTGGCCGATCGAAGCAGTGGCGTCACGGAAGAGGTCCGGTGTATGCCGCGTGGGCGCCACATGGCAGTGGACGTGATGAGCTGGAGGGGTTGTGTGGCTGCCTCGCGCGAGCCCGTGCGTGAGTCCGCGACCGTTTATGGCCAGTGGCACCGCTGACAGGTTTATGGCCAGCCAGACGACTGAAATCAAACGCATCCTCTGAAATCCTCGTGTTTCGCTCCTCATCATGCATGGCGATGAGTTTCAGAGTTTGATTTCTCCTCGAGGCCACACCGTTGCCGCCGGTGCATCTGTGGCGCAGAGAATCCCCCACGCATCATCGGCTATGCTCTATCGGCCCCAGTTTTACACATACGGTCTGACGACAGCGAGGTCGCCGTCACCCACGCTGCGGCTCTCCCCGACCGCGCGCGCGACGCGAAGATGCGTCGCGCTGGGGGATCGGACGGACACCAATGGCCGTGGCCGCCGCCGCGAGCCTTTCCGGAGTGGACGACCGTCAATGGGTGTGTTTAGAACCCAAAAAGTTCTCCCAAATTTCACTATAAAAAACAAGATTTCCCGTCACATCAAAATGTCGGTATATGCATGGAGTACTAAATGTAGATGAAATAAAAAAAATAATTGCACAGTTTAGATGTACTTTGCGAGACGAATCTTTTGAGCCTAGTTAGGCCATGATAGGACAATATTTACCACAAACAAACGAAACGTGCTACAGTGCTTTTCAGTTCGGAACAGTACCAATTTCAGGGTTCTAAACACACCCAATATTCGGCGGCTCGCCGGCCGCCGGCCGGGAAGGATCCAAGACAGATCGCCCGCGGCGCGGGGTCACTCGATCGCCACTGTGGGTGTACGTTGACACCCCTGGGATTGATTCCGATTGGCAGCAGAGAGACCAAGAAAAGCGTGATGCGCAGCGGCGATTAGGTTTGGGTGGGGAATAAAATTATCTATGGAACCTGGCTGTTTTTTTTTTTCTGTCATCAGGTGGCTCCTGATTGGGTTCGGGGGGCAGATCCTTGGGGGGTCAAAAGCGTCGACACACACAAGGGTCGCTATAGTCTAGCTTTAATATACGGGCGTGAAATTAAGTGGTCGATGACGCGGGCGGTCCTGTTCGTATCTCCGTGTCAGCTTTAATAATTTCATTCATGACAAATTGACGACCAAAGACGGGAGATGGGATCGGCCGTCAAATAAATGGAGAAGAAGTAGCTAGCACCGGATCATGTCTATATTTTTGTAAAAAGTGTAGCACCAAAAAAAATTGTAGGCAGAGTTATATAGCATTGCTCTCTGTCGCTAAAAAAAAATGTGATCATAGCATCCAAATTTTGTCCCACAAAAACTACAGTGCCCAATGGTAGCTTCTGAGCTATTTTTAAAAAAGGGCATGCATATTTAGTTGCTTACTCTCTCCGTCCTATAACAAATATTATTGTTTTAAGATTTTTAGGACATATTAAGGAGAATGAGATATGACGTATGTGTCCTTGGTTAAAAATTAATCTTTCCCTTTTGTGGTATCTACATGCATACAGATTAATTTTCTATTGAAGACAACTAATCTTCTAAATCAACATTTATTATGGAATAAATTTTGAATTCTAAAACAACATTTGTTATGGGACGAAGGAAGTACTTCATTTCTGATCAGTAGGAATTGCTGCGGCTGCAGCTGCTCTAAATCTAGTAGCACAAGACTAGAAATAGGATAAGTATTGCAGCCACAGCCACAGTAGCACAGATGCTTGTGCATGATTAAACAAGGGTGTGTAGGTCATTTCTCATGGCTAATGATGTGTCATAAAAGTTCTATGATTGCATTCTTTTAGATGGGTGAGCAGTCCTAATTAACTAATCCAAAACATTTTAATCCTAGACATTCTCACAAACCATAAACATCATCTATGGTCCATTTGGTAGCCTCTAATAATAATAGTCATTAGATATATTTTATTAATGTTCAAAAATATCCACCGTCCAAATATAAAATATGAATTAAAGTAACCACTTAAGCTTGCATATAAGTTACCCAATATGCCATTATGATGGATGAATTAATATAACCCCTCAAATTTGAATATACACTACCCCAACATACCATTTTGAAATATGAGCTAAAATAAACCCCTAAATATATTATTATGAAATACTAATTAAATTAACTCCTATATTTACATATAAATATATGTTGTCCCATTGCAAAAAAAAGTTACCTCTAAATTGGGATATAAATTACATATTATACCGTTGTCATAGATAATTTAAAGTAACACATAAGTGTATATAAATTACATATTGTGTCATTGATGAAGACAACTTAAGTAATCTATCTATGGCATTGTGAAAGATAAATGTTAACTAGAGCAGATTGTAAATAGATAAAGGTATAAATTATGTATATTAGTTTTTTTCTTAATATGAACATACGAGTGATAATAATTTGATTAATTATGGGTCTCAAAATTTATATATAAATCTCTAATATTTATGCCTGTTAAACAATATTAGCCCATCCAAAAACACCGGGTTGACACCATAGAGCGATGAATTGGTGTCTTTTGCCCTACCGATCAAAATCACAGCATCTCCTACCGCATTTGTCCTCTCTCCCCTATGGATATTCTTACTGCAACTTGTATAAACGGTTTTCTCAATCATGCTGATGTGATGGTGATGGCGACCTCCACGGCCCCCTTGTATCTTGTCTTGCAGTACAATTTATCAATTCGTCTCCGTGTGGTGTTCGCTCGCCCTTGTGTTAAGTGGTTACAATTTTTTGCTGGAATTTCAGTGGTTACACGCCGCATATACAATGTGTCTTCCGCACACCGCTACTTTTTTTCGCATCCTACTGGTGTCCATGCATTTCGTTTTTGCCATGTGCGTACGTGAAGATGCGGAGCGAGCTATCGACCTGGGCAGCCAGGGAGACGTGTCAAATAGAAGCTGCCGCTTCCGAGTGATTCGCTCATAGCTGCTTGGAGCCTTGAACCACCGAACTGGGACGCCGAGACTGACCAGGTGCTAGGCTCTCTAGCCAGTCACAAGACATATCTTGTTGGGTTTTAGAGAGATGAAAGGGACTGATGATGATGACGAAATGGAATAAAGTCCATCGTAATTCTCTCTAATTTTCTTCAGAAGAGAGATGAAAATAACATCCCTAACTTGTACGCTCTGTCTATGTGGTGAGGTTCAAGTTCCATGCCATACGAGGAGAGACTGCTCCTGCTAGGATTTACCCTTCAATAATGCTATTACGAGGGTCAGTTTGATGTAGATATTCATGTGACCACATAGCTGAGATATTCAAGACGGTGGAATTGAATTGAGTTCAATACTAAATCAAATCGATATTGGAATTGATTTACAATTCTAAACCTATTGTTTGGATATAAAGGAATTGCCAGTTGGATGAACAGTGCACAATTTGAGAGAGGGCTGGCCACGCGTCACAGAAGTGGCACACATTCCTCTCCTGTCCATGCCATTTGACATTAGCAAGTGACCCTTGGCAGCAACATACCCACAGTCCAATGGCCTTAGGTTAATGTCGTCAGACCTTTTATCCCCATCTTCTATCACATTTTCCATTTCAAACTATTCTCTGCGTGCAGTGCATTTACAATTTGTTTACAGTGTTTTGCTCACCTTTTTATGAGCTCTGGTGACAATGTTATTAGAGCTCGCCGGCAAAAATGATAAGGGGTTTTATTTCTAGGATAAGGTGTAACTATGATCATTTCTAAGAAAAATACAGCGTAACGAGGATTTGTCTGAACTTTCAATAATTACTGTACTGGGTCCGTTGCGCTGATCCCAGATAGGGTGGGGAATTGGGACAGCATACATCACACGCCACTGTCACCACATGACCAGATTCTCGGATCATTTTCTGCGCTGTCGTGTGGACCTCGGCAGCAGCAGCAGCAGCAGCTCGGCATTATTGTCACCGGTGGTTCTCCGAGACTAGTTTGTTGCAGCCGCACGCTGCCGTGGAGATGCAGGAGCAAGGTGGGGCGACTGTGTTCCTTTTGTTCGCATTATTGAATGTCTGTGTACTACTACCACGGAGAAATCGTATGGCCAAATATAGCAAGGTTATGGATAAACATATCAGGGATTCAGGGTTGAGAGCGCAGCTTGGTCGATATCATTCGCATGAGCTGGTCAAGATCAGAAGCATGGAACATGACCACACATTATGCAAAGGTGAGACGCGAGATTTTAGAGGGGACAAAGGTTGAGATTTGACAAACGTAGACTAAGTTAGTTGGATGTGAATACAGCCATACACTACGGGCGTGATTGGATGCCTCGATGTTTTTGGGCCAGGCTGGGGCCTAGGACCAGGCCCCTTGGAGCCAGGGCGTAAACCTGCAGGCAGGTGTGTTTGGATGACTGGAATGGTTAGAGCCAGGCTCAACTCAGCTGTTGTTTGATTGCCAGTATCAGTGCAGAGATGAGATGAGAATAGATAAATAAAAAATATATATAGCATGTGTGATCTAGTTTTATAGATAAAAGTGTGAGGAACATTAATCTGAAATCGGTTCAGTCATTGGACATTTTAATCAAGAGATATAACGAAAAAACAAAGTTCAAAAGGTTACCTCGAGCCGCATGCGTGCAAGGGCGCTACCCGGTCGAGCATGGCTGGCCAGCGAAGTCGTTCTTTCTCAGCCTGGCTGCTGATGCTTTGAGTTCCGTACTGACCTGTTCCAGCACATGTCTCCAGCCAACCAAACAAGTGAAGCCTGCATGTGCTGGACCTGGCCCGAGGTTGGGGCGGGCAACCAAACAGGCCCTACAAGTTTTCTAGTCAACCCAACTAGCACACCTTAGCCCGCTAGACCAAAACAAAATATTTTTAGATCGATAATAAGATGCGATAACTAAGATGAGGCGAACGTTTTATAAACATAGGATAATAGAAAAGTAAAAAGCTATTGTTGCGCTTCCTTTGTCTTTCTCGCCGGTCGACGCCGACAAATAATAGAAGGTGTGTCAGGCTGATTCTGCATAGAAACAATGGAGGTAGCTGGAATGAAAACAATTGGGGAAAGACACTAAGGCTAATTTAGCTAATCCTGAATTAAGAGGGATTGCAGTAAATTGAGAGGGATTGTGGACAGTGGCAGGCCTAGGATCTAAAATTAGTATATGTATGTGTATTCTTAAAAATCATACCCATGATCCCCCCGGACCCGCCCTTGATTGTGGAGGGTTATTAGAAATGCTGGACCAAATCGAGAGGTAGGAAATGGACTCAACTGGATCGAAAAACATAACGATTATGGGCAGAAACCGATAGTTCAAACCGGGAGCATGTAACAATGACCTTGTACATTAAACTAAGACGAATCCAAACTCGAAGACCGCGTACTATTATTTATACACATGCACATGACAATATGGAAAGGATACAGTGTAATACTACCTCTATTTTTGAATATTTATCATCTGCTAGTTTATTTTTAAACTAAAATGCGACAAATAAAAAATAAAAAAAGAACAGAGGGAGTACTGTACTCCGTAGCACCTAAATTCAATACTGCTTCACATAAATGGGCTGAATTCACTAGGCCCATCCGATCCATCTCTACCTCAATTGCCTAGACGGCACTCTCTTGCAGTCATGCGTGACCCACGCAGGTGGCAAAGGGTCGGCGACGGATGACGAGGACGAGGGTCGCGTGCTGCACTGCTGCCAGCGCCCAGCGGGCTTATCCCCTTCACTCAATCTCGCCTAAACCTCGCCTTTGTGTTGTGCTTCTTCTTCTCCCCGGTTGCCGCCGCTCCTCCTCACACGCCTGTATCCCTCTATGGCCGGGTTGGGTGCTGGCTTGGGAGCTCGCCCCTCCGCCGCCTTCGGGGCCGGCAGGTTGCGGCCTCTCGCCGCCCCTCTCCGCCCCGCCCGCCCTGGTACGGACACGCACCCCTCCCCCTCACTTCTCTGCTCCCTATCCGAACGCTAGGAAGCAGACACATGTGCCTTCATGTCATTTTGATGTTGCATTGCCAATTGTCCTGGACAACGTAGATGGTTATCAGGCACTTCTAATAATAAAAACACATCTGAATCTGTCTCCTCGCATGCAACTATCTAGCTCGCTTTCTCCTTGTGCTGTTCCAAGGGACAATTATGGAACCATCTGGTGGTTTCAGAATTCGGATGGAGCATACTGTCCTAGATGTTTTTTCCTAAGGAAAATTAAATGATTGTGAAGCTGTAGTTCCCAATGTGATTGTCAATAAAGACATTTTTGTGCAGGTTACAGCTGGGTCATTTCGCTACAACCGTGCCTAACTGATTCTCCCTGTTTGCATTGCTGCAGGTAAATTGATATTGCCAAAGCGACGCTTCACTGTGTCAAGTAGGCTTGCATGGGTGGAAGATGAGCTCATGGAGATAAGAGAGTATGGTTTCTGCTACCACTATGCTGGTTTTGAGCACTTTTTCCTAATGGCTGCCAGGCTGAGAACATCCCCTCATGAATTTTCATTGATTGATTGTGGCAAACCACGTATTGCAACAGCAACACAATTACACAAACATAACACATACCAACAGCATCACGAGCGCGACAAACATAGGTGGACATCAGAGAACGCCTTTAAGCTCCTGGCAGTGTATTTTTACCGATATATTTATCAGTATCCAGAGTCCATGGTTAACCTATTGGATCCTATATTCCTGTAATATTCAACATTTACTCATTGATAAGCATTCTCATGATAATCTCACAGTTTTTGGCCATTTACAATTCTACAGTAAATTGATACACCAACTAATCAGCTTTTTCACTATGTGCCATATTTAATGATTCTGCTAATAGGCTAATACACCTTTAACATTTTAAGGTCAGAAGAGAAAAGTTCAGTAAAATCAAAGAAAAGGCCACCTTTGAGGCATGGAAAGGTCTCCCCACAACTTACTGTCCCAGAACACATTATAAGACCATCTTATGTTGGTTCAAAAGGTTTGCCAGAACTATGCAAGGGCGAACTACTCGATGCTCAAGGGATTACTGGTGTGAGAGCTGCTTGCAAACTTGCTGCCCATGTACTTGACTTTGCTGGGACTTTAGTTAAGGTAAGCTTATCCATACGCGTATGACTGGATTATTTCTGTTCTCTAACCCAACTGTTTGCTTTCTACAATTTAATAATACAGTGTTCGTTTCAATCTCATTTCAGCCATCAGTTACTACAAATGAAATTGACAAAGCAGTTCATGATATGATCATTGAGGCTGGTGCTTATCCATCTCAACTTGGCTATCGTGGATTTCCTAAAAGTATATGCACATCAGTAAATGAGTGTGTCTGTCATGGAATACCTGATTCAACTCAGCTTCAGGTTACAGATATTGAAAACTTGCCTTTCCATATATCTATGCAGTGTAGTAGCTAATTACCATGGTCTCACAAATATTGTTTCTGCTGCAGAATGGGGATATTATAAATATTGATGTAAATGTCTTCCTGAATGTAAGCAACTGTCCTAAAATTCGGCATGATCGAATTTTGATGATGTTTCCTGTTTGTAACAAGTTTCATATGTTCCTCAACAGGGATACCATGGTGGTACCTCCAGAACATTTGTATGTGGACAAATAGATGATTCTATCAAGCACTTTCTGAAGGTAAGTCATTGTTGCTGGGTGGTACATTCAGTAATCAAATAATTGTTTTGATTTTCATAATGTCTATTTTGTCATGTTTATGTGCTGTAGCATCTCTGATTTCCACAGATCTTTGTAACGTGTTAAATTTTCTTGAAGCTAAATCGCCCACAAGGGTTTTCCATCTGTGTCACATCATTGGTTCTCTTTACTTTTGTGTTTGTTAACCAGGTAATTCTTTCCTTCATCAGAACATGCACAAATGATATAATTCTTGTACTGTATCAGGCAGCTGAAGAATGTTTGGAGAAGGGCATTTCTGTCTGTAGGGATGGTGTGAACTACAGGAAGATTGGCAAGAAAATAAGGTTCTTTATTGTCTTATTATAAAGCTTAGATAACTGAAATACTTTCAGTACACCTACTTGATGTTAATTCAAGTCGTGTCATTTATAGCTCAGCTTAAATTTTTATAAAGTGCAAGGGGGGAAAAATCAAAATAATACTATAGCAAGTCACTTATATACACCTAAAGTACAGGGGATTACCAGCAGTTTGTTGGCTTGTTCTTGACGCTTCATACATGGAAATAAGGAATCATTAACTTCCTAACTTGTCTTCATGACTGGCTACAAACTGTCAGGCCACACTTTCTGAACATCTGGACTTCTTTTTCCTTGCTTGGAGATTTTGTCATTTCCGCTGCCAAGAAAATTATTCAGAGTTGGTTAATTTTCAATCAAAAGGGCCATAGGACAAAGAAGATTTGATTATAAGTGGTTCACAGTGACTACCATAGGGAAAAAAAACTGTTAGCTGTACTTCTTGTGACATCAAGTTTTATGTTAGAAAACATTATGGCAGACATGAGGACATCTATTGTCCTCACCAGTCTTCATCTCCCTTGTCAAAGATGTTGGATCTATTCCTGACATTTAGTTTCTACTTGTAGTCAACTTTCACTGCAATCAGCCCCTTTTGTCTTTGGTCGCCTAGATAATTCTGATATGAGAAAATGCACAGAACATTTGAAGATGTAGCAGATAATGGAGTTCATGGATATACTCTTACTTAGCCTGTGGCTGATTTTAGTTCTATGATAAAAGACATGCATCTAAACAGTTGAAGATGAGTTTATTGATATAGTTTCGCTTAATATGTGGCTGATTTTGATTCTATGATAAATCTATGATAACACATGCATTTTTTTTTTTTCAGCAAGCTTGCTTATTTTTATGGCTATCATGTGGTTGAACGCTTTGTTGGGCATGGAACTGGAACTATGTATCATTCTGAGCCACTTATTTTGCACCATGGTGGGTACCCTGTTTTGGCATGTTCCCAACCTATATTACAATTGATATTTTGTTTTATTGGGTAATAATTCATGGGGTTTGGCTTCTCATATTGCTATATTTACTGGTTTCCTTCTCAGAAATCCTAAAATTTCAGTTATATTGCTGCTTCTTAGGCACATTTGCTTGTTTAGACTGGCAATATGCAGTACTAAGCAGTTTAGTTAAATGTAAGATTGAATTATCTCCAGCAAGATGTGAATCTGTCATTAGGTGCACTTCGTATTGTTTCCAAGGATTGTTATTGATTTGGAATTTTCTATCCATCTTAAGATGAATGGTCAATATTAGCTCCAATGCCGTGCTGGAATATGCATCAATTTAAGTATACATGACACTAATGAATTCTTGGTTTTGTAGCCAACGAAAACTCGGGGCGGATGGTTGAGGGTCAAATATTTACAATTGGTATGTGCTGTCCATCCACTGTCATTCTCAATTGATGTCCGTCAGAATATTGTGCATTGGAGATTTCCTAGTGGTTGACCCTTGCTTGAACATGTTTGCGGGCAAAAGAACTTGGTGCAAAGATAATTACATGAACCTGTATAATTTGATAAATGGTCATTGGAAGTTATTGTTCTTCAGCTCTTGGCCATCATGTAGAAATGAAGAATTCCTACACTTATAATAATATTCCATGCCATGTTGAAATGTCTTGATGGAATTATGCAGAACCTATACTTACGATGGAGAAAACAGAATGTGTTACATGGGAAGATGGATGGACAACTGTCACCGCTGATGGTAGCTGGTCCGCTCAATTTGAACATACCATACTGGTCACTAGGAATGGTGCAGAAATATTAACAAAAGTTTGAATTAATCTCCTGCCTGATTCTAATCAGTAGTGAGCCATCTTTTTTTTAATTAGATGGTTGTGCAGCAGTACTGGCCTCTCCAGCCTAACGTGCGAAGTCTCTAGTAAAATGTTCCAGGTATATTTTTCTTGCTGCGGTTCTCAACTATGGTTTCTGTTCCATAAGCATCCTTATCCTGCACATTGCCGCGATACTCATTTCAAAGTTTTGATGTCTGTTGCAGGCCCACATATGGCAAGGCTTTTCCCTATGTATCAACCAGGCAGGGAATAAGTGAGGGTACACAAAGTGACAACTGCCTTTGTTTCTCATTGCTGCTCGCCTGCATGCTGCTGCCGTGATGTTGCTGGGGGGAAAGTCCTGTCTCTGGTTCCAGATCTGCTGTATATGGAATATTACTGCTAGTTCAGTTTGTTAGAAGTAGATACCTTCTGAACTATGATACGAAAAAAAAAAATTCACGCAAGCTATCTATTTAGAAGAAGCAAAGTTGTAGCCCTCGGTCACAATGATTTTCATTTGCATGGATCTGTAGTTGTAGGCTTGTAGCGTCTGTTATTAGTCTTGTAATACAAAGTTGTATTGCACACCACAGAAAATGGCTACAGGGCATTGGAGCATGATACGATCAGAGGGTCACCGACTCACCGTTGCATTCGTATGGTTTACAGATTACTGAGCTAGGCCAGTCGCTTTGTTTATGAAAACCGAGCAAGTTCCACTGTTTTTCAAGACTTCACCCTTTTCCTTTTATAAATGGTATTAGGTTTTCAGAAAGTCATCATAATGAGATTTGCGAAGTAAATGGCACAGCTAGTTTCCCTGTAACAAGACAGTATCAAGTCGCTTTGTTTAAAATTGTGGGTTGTTTTACTTTGGTCCTAAGTTATATCTCTGTAGCCTTAACTATTTTTATTAGATATGTTTAACATTCACAGTGCTAAATAAAATGCACCACAAGGCATCTGTGGTGGATTTAATCAAAGTGATTTGACGTTGTAGATACCGGTGCATTTTCTTATGAACATAGTCAAATATATTGATGTTCGACTTGAGACAAAAGAGAATGGAGAAAGTATTATCCTTTTTCTAAAAGCAATCTAGTACGTATTGCTTTTGGTATGATAAGTTTCTTTTCTTTTTTTTTTTTGGCTTTTCACTTTGGCTTGCAGCCCCCTGTGCATTTTAGAATCCTCAATATATTTGCAAAGAAAAGGGGTACAAGGAGTCCCTCCAGCCACCTATAAGCGTGGTATGCCCTGCGGCTGCCGACGATGTGAATTCACACTGGTTGGATCGAGACGGGGTAGTTTGAGCTGAGGAAGAACATCGCCCCTCACGTATCTGGATTTACTTCTCGACATCCCATTCCAGCGTTTACACAGCACATTTCGACACACTGTCCAATAGCAAATCACCAACTGTTACACTTACTTAAACGTGATAAATATACGTGGAGGACGCGACCAGGCTTTACCCCTCGTCTTCGTAACTGGTAACAGCTCGTCAGACTGTGATCTCCTGGCTGTATCCCAGTGTAAACTGTAATAAACCATTCTTGACATGACCTCAGACTTCATGGCCCCACCATCCAGGTGGCTCCCAGCCCCCTCGTCCTCTCTGCCCTCTGCCCCTCAGTCACTGAAAACCAGTGAGTAGTCGACACTAATCACCGAATCGCAC
The DNA here is from genome assembly GCA_022530915.1 of Paspalum notatum. Lineage (NCBI taxonomy): Eukaryota > Viridiplantae > Streptophyta > Magnoliopsida > Poales > Poaceae > Paspalum > Paspalum notatum. The sequence continues at coordinate 46,147,542 of CM039685.1, forward strand.
AAGAAAACACCAACAACCAAGAAACAACCAAGCAGGAGCAGCCCGTTCTAGATTCAGCAGCAATCCACCCACTCCCACTCCAACCTTGCCTCTCAAAATTCCCCAAATCCCAACCCACCCTTTTTGCCTTGCCCCGACACCTCACCAACCTCGCCTCCACTCCAGAACCAGCTCGGCAAAGCTCCATCGATTCCAGCGCCGCCAAGCACGCACGGCGCGGCAGAGGCACGCTCCCACGCAGCGCAGCAGAAATCGAGGGAGCCGGGAGTAGGAGATTCCTGGAGAAAGCAGCGAGCAAGTGCGCATCGAAAGCCGCAGTCCTTCGTCTTTGGCAAAAGAGGCAATCTCGATACCCGGAGAGGCTAGGAAGGAGCAGCAGCAGGGCACTCTCCCAATGGGGAGCAGGAGCAGAGGAGGGAGTGGCAGCGGCTTGCTCCTCCCCTTCCTCTTGCTCCACCTCCTCTCTCTCCTCCGCTGTAAGCTCTCTCTCTCTCTCTCTCTCTCTCTCTCTCTAAAAATTGCAATTACAAATGCCGGTTCCCTCTATCAATGTCGGTTGTGTTCCAGGCTCGTCGGCGGCCGGTGGCAACGAGCCTTACGTGGGCGTGACGATCGGCACGGCGGTGACGAACCTGCTGTCGCCGTCGGACCTGGCGTCGTTCCTCCGCGCCCAGCGCATCACCCGCGTCCGGCTCTACGACGCGGACCCTCGGCTGCTGAACGCGGTGGCCTCCGCGGGGGCGCGCGCCATCGTGGGCGTCCCCAACGACGAGCTCCTGGCGCTGGGCTCCTCCCCGGCCACGGCGGCGGCGTGGGTGTCCCGCCGCGTGCTCCCTTTCGCGGGCGTGAACGCCTCCACGCCCGCCGTGATCTCCGCCGTCGCGGTGGGCGACGAGGTCCCGACGGCGCTCCCCTCCGCGCTCCCCGTGCTGCTCCCCGCCATCCGGTCCCTGGCCGCGGCGCTGGCCGCCGCGAACCTGTCGTCCATCCCGGTGTCCACGCCGCTGCCCTTCTCCGTGGTGGAGGACCCGTTCCCCCCCTCGCAGGCCTTCTTCAACCAGTCCCTCGCCCGGTCCCTGGTGGCGCCGCTGCTGGCGCACCTCGCCAACACCTCCGCGCCGCTGATGCTCAACCTGTACCCCTACTACGCGCTGATGCAGAGCGGCGGCGTCATCCCCGTCGACAACGCGCTGTTCCGGCCGCTGCCGCCGTCGCTGGAGATGGTGGACCCCAACACGCTGCTCCACTACACCAACGTGTTCGACGCGATGCTGGACGCGGTGCGCGTCGCCGTCAGGAACCTCAACGCCACCCCCGGCGCACCCCCGCCGCCGATACTGGTGACGGAGACCGGGTGGCCGTCGTTCGGCGACCGCCGCGCGGAGCCGTACGCCACCAAGGACAACGCGGACACGTACAACTCGAACCTGATCAAGCACGTGCTGGAGGACCGGCCGGGCACGCCCATGGCGCCCGGCGCGCAGGCCCAGAGCAGCGCCTACATCTACGAGCTGTTCAACGAGGACCTCCGCCCCGGGCCCGTGTCGGAGGCCAACTGGGGCCTCTTCTACGGCAACGGCACCCCCGTGTACCTGCTGCACGTGTCCGGCGCCGGCGGGTTCCTGGGCAACGACACCACGGACCGCAGCTTCTGCGTGGCGGCCGACGACGCGGACGAGAAGGCGGTGCAGGCGGCCATGGACTGGGCCTGCGGGCCCGGCCGCGCCGACTGCACCGCCATCCAGCCCGGGCAGGGGTGCTACTTCCCCGACGACGTGCGCAGCCACGCGTCGTACGCCTTCGACGCGTACTACCAGTCGCAGGGCCGCGCCGCCGGGTCCTGCTACTTCCAGGGCGCCGGCATGGTCACCACCACGGATCCCAGTGAGTGCTCCTCTCTCTCTCTCGGTCACTCATCTCTCGCTTTCTGCTCCATGCCATCAGCTTTAGAATAAAGTAATCGCGATTCTTTAGAGTGGTCGGTGAGGCGTCGAGGCCATCGCGCAATGTCATCTCCGGACACACGGAGCAGCTAGCCGCAGCGTGCGTCGGACTAGTGCACAATGGTCAATGGAAAGCTGGGAACGCTTCCAGACCAGATGGAAGGATTTGAGAGCAGGGAGGGGGAGACGCCATTGTCATGGAACCGGCCTGGAGAGACGCTGGTTTTGTCCTCTGGTTTGATTTTGATCGTCGGCGGGTAGGGGAAAGGTTGCTTTTCGTTGTAGGTTGAGGGGGCGCAGGACAGGACAGGAGGAGTCGAGGTGAGGTGAGCAAACCAATGACCGTTGTCGCCTCTCGCGGCTTTCGGCTCGGGGGAGATAGATGGGATCGCAGCAAACCAGACCATTCAAATTTCAATCTGGCAAATCCCAATCTACCCAGGCCCAGGAATTTCTCGGTCCCTCGCTCGTAACTTTGCCTGCTTATTACATGCAAGTAGCAACGACACTTTCGATCGATTTTGGCGCGAGCCCATGGCCACATAGGACGAGAGAGACGAGAAGAAAAAGCACGCCCACTATGGAGCCGAGCTGGACCTTGGCTGTATATTTGTCTGGCGCTCTGCGGGTGCGCGCTGCCTCATCAGCTCGCCGGTGTGGTGCCCTGCACTGCACTGTGGAGCCTGCTGGTTGGACGGACTCTTTCCGTCGTCTGGTACTGGTAGTGAGTGACCCGGCCAGAAAGCGCGCCACGAGTGTGCAAAAAAGAATCACCCAACAGCCATCCCCCCCTTTCTCGCATGTGAGTAGGTACGTGCAATGCTATATGCTCGCACACACCACATGCAGGCCATGCGTGGCCACCAGGCCATGCCAAGGGCGCGTTGCCGATTGCACGCATCGGTCGCCAGGCGTCACGTCGCTCTCGCCATGTGTCTTCCGTCCGTGCTCCCTCGCATGCCTCTCCTACTCGGATTCATTTCTTGGGAGGAGCCAAGGCTCAAACCAACGGTGCTCCATATCCATCCTTTAAAATTTTATGCAACACTGTTCTGCAATTGGAACAGTGATGGAGGGATGGCAGTGCCTCGTGTTCTTCTTCTTCTTCTTCTCTCCAATGGGATTATGGTGTTTTTTTTTATAAGATGGGATTATGGTGTTTGGCAAACAGTCAAAACATTGATGTTTTCTCATCAAGAGAGGGGGAGGCTTGAGTTGAGAAAAGATTCTTGTCAAAGCTTTCGGCAAAGTTTAATCATGGCTAATGCCCATGCGCCCAATGGCATGCTCCAAAAGCTAAAGCTAGGCGGCCAGATCTTTCTGGCTGCCCATGATTTTCCTTTCAGATGTTCTGCTTTGGTATAGGCAGCATCCTCAGCTTTCTTCATCCGCAGTGCAGCGCCTGCTACTGACTACTGTACTTGCCCTTGGGATGGGCGTGTGGATGAGGGGTCTCTGTAAACCTTAGGATGTGTTTGGATGGTGGCCACATTTTCAACACTCATGATACAAGTGTGTTCATATTCGAGGCTAACAGTCACTGATGGAGGGACTGGTCTTGAGCTTCCAATAGTGGTGTTATCTGCAAGCATTGGTTCTGTGGTCAGCATGAAGCGAGATATATAATGTGGTTAGGAGATGAGGCGTTCTTGCCATATGGATCACGGCATTATCATGTCAGAAAAATTGCATGGACACTGAACTCAGCATTAGCTTGTTGGAGCCAAGTAACAGCAACTTCCTAAGACCGTTACCCTTGTCATGTGCAAAAGGGCTAATATTACGTATTATATTAGGCAAAAGCTAAGGGGACGAATGGAAATGGAAAGAGAAAGTGCAGGCTGGAACCTCTTGGATCTGGATGCCATGCGGGATCAAGACAAAGCGTGATCCATGCTAGTGGCCAACTGGAGCGAGTGCTCCCAGCATGTAGCCTTGTCTGGTATGGGAGCAGTATTATTATTATTTCATGGACACATGGGTATGGACGTGTGGTGCTCGATCTGCAGTTTCCTCCCAGGTTTACTTTTGACCACCGTAGCATGTAACCACGAACCATGTTCCAAAGGCATTTGATGGTTATATGTTAAGAGAATACCCAACGGATGCTCTGCTTATAATTGTCAGAATGCTCATTTCGGTTTGGTATCCTTTTGGTGCCATATAGATTGTGTTTGTGTTTGAGATAGCAGAGGTTGTCCATCCACATGGGATTGAAGCCAGATTTAGGCCTATAAACATGGGAAGTTTTTTTTGGGTGGGTGGGTGTGCCGTCCCAGATTGGCAGAACTGTCGGCAAAGCCCTTGATTCATTGCACCTCTGCATTTGGCAACAAGGTATTTCTGTGGTGGGACGGTAAAAGCTTTCCCATGTACTGAGGATCTTGTGAATGGATAATGTGGCTCATTCCCACCTTCAGACGCTTCAGTGGTCCTGAGGATCTTGTGAATGGACATTTTTTTTATTCAATTGTGTGTTTACAGGTGTAAGTTAATTCGAATTGTGGCGGTGTTCTCTTAATTCTTAGTATCTTCAGAAATCACATTTCTGTAGGATTTTATCGAACATCTCATATTTAAAACCTGTAAGCATGCTAAATGTTAGTTGTATTCACATATTCGACTATGAGTTAAATTCATTCAATCTTCTGTAAATGTCTAAAAAGTTATATCTTGAACCACCATTCTGCTTTCTAATAAACGGATGCCTGTTTCTGTACGTGCAGGTCATGACAAATGCTTATTTCCTGGAAGGTAAATTTCTGAAACTTCTTCTCTGTAATGTCCATGATATTGTCTAACCGATTATATGATAAGCGGATAACTATTAAATCAAAGAATGAACAAGCTAGTAGTGGTGGTAAAATCTTTCTTCTGTGCTGATTATGATGGGTTTAGGGTCCTTAAATTTGCTGTACAAGCAAGCAGATGGTTTTCAATTTGCTCTGATATCAGCCAGCACAACATTTACACACAGAATTGATGCCCGACTTAAGGAAGCATGCATTCCCTCTTAGAGCTTGACAAACACCAACTAAAAAAATCTACTGGACGCTCCTGTTAGATCGAAGTATTTCTGAATATCAAACTGTTAGACAGATGTCGCATTCATAATTCGCTCCATGCTTGAGTCTTATCTTACCTTTGCTAATGTTTCAGTAAGCTGCTGGGCAATGTTACTGGATCTGGTGGCGCAAACACGAGTACGACACCGACAAGTGATGCCGTGGGATCTGCAATTTGGAGACTAAGAACTGGAAGGGAGAACGGGTTCTTCCTCTTCCTTCAGCTACTGCTGAGCATTGCAGTGGTTATCGTGATGGATTCCAACTTTTGGACATGACAGGAGCATGCTAGGTGTAGCAAAACTAGAAATTTTGGGAGGGGCAAGTAGAGCTGGGAGATTGGTTTTATCCTTAGTTATTCTTTATTGTTAGATAGGCATGAACGAATAATCAACTAATATTTTTCTCTTCAGCTAATGGAATGTGGATATGATCATCTGAAATCTCTACTACTAACTCCGTTTCTAAACATTTGACACAACGTTTGCCTATTTTCTATTTATAAAAACTGTGTAAGTACCGTTAATTTATCTCACTGGGACATGTTTATGATTAAATATGTTTAACATATTTATACTATGCCACACGCTTGTCCATTTAGATGTAGATATTAGAGCAGTTTAAATCGAATCGTATGCTAATACTAGATCATACTGCTAATTTTGGAAATTGGTTGCAATATTAAAAATTGTATTTGGATATAAATAAAATGCTAGCTGGAATCCAATTTCACCATACAAGGGCAGGCTCTGTATTAAGAGCAGTTATGGTACAATACCAAAAAAAAAAACTGGGCTCTGATTCCAATTCTAGAATTGCAAAGACAACAAAACATCAGAATTAAGGAAACAGACTCGCATGTCAAGGTTGGATATTTCCTTTTCCTTGTATAGTTTGTTAGTGCTGGGGAGAGGCCAGCATCACTCTCTTTGTCCCACGATGTGTACCTATAGAAAAATATGACTCATTCTTCAATTATGTATTCGATAAAATTAAGGTTCAAATCTCTGACATTATAACATAGTAACTCGTGCAAGTACATAGTTTTCCTCCATCGTATATCTTCGTCCAATCGAGGAAACAAAGATCTGGGGTATGGAATGGATGCAATGCAAGTATCTTCCTGTTACTAATTAGAGGTTTTTTTAAGCCTCCACATTAATTCCCACGAACGCACTAGAAAAAAAAAGATAAATTCTAAAAATTTTCACAAAATCAGAAACATCTGGCTATCAATTGGCAGATTAGAATATTAATAGCCATTAGATCTGTTTTCTAAGTAATTACCCATCTCTGCCATTATGAAAGGTGTTGAGTTCAACTCTCAACGAAAGCAATTTTTTTCTTTTTTGACAGATTTTTTCTATTTTCAATTTATTTTCAAAGTAATTACCCACCTCTACCATTATAAAAGGTTTTGAGTTCAACTCTCAACGAAAACAATTTTTTTTTTGGCAGATTTTTTTCATTTTTAATTTATTTCCAAGTAATTACCCACATCTATCATTATAAAAAATTTTGAGTTCAACTCTCAACGAAAGCAAATTACTTCTTTATTGGTTTTTTTGTCAAACTTTCCCGTTTACAAATTTATATTACTAAATGATCCTGTAATATTGTTCATAAAGATACTAGAAACCTTTCTATGAAACATATATTTTGTGTTTAATCTTGCTATTACAAGATGTTTTAAATAAACGATAAAATCATAGAAATTGTCACAATAATTAGAAACATCCTATCATCGATTGCAGATTGAAATTTTAATAGCCACTAGGTCTGTTTTCTATGTAATTAACATACTGTCATCCATCATGCAGCTCTAATAATAGATCTGTTTTCTTAGAAAAAGATAAATCCTAAAAATTCTCACAACAATCAGAAACATTCCGTCATCCATCGTGCAACTCTGATAATAGTTTCTAATAAAATACCCACCATGACATTATGAAATATGAAATAAAATAATCCCCTAAATTTGTGCAAAAATTGTCATCATGCCATTATGAAATATAAATTAAATAACTCCTTAAATTTGCGTAAAAAGTACCCACCATGTCATTGTAAAATATGAATTAAATAAATATCTAAATTTGCATATAAATTACTCACCATACCATTATAGAAGATCATTATAGAAGATGAATTAAAATAAGCTTTAAATCTGCATATAAATTACCCAATATGCCATCATGAAAGATAAATTTAAATAATTTATAAATTTGCATATACGTTACCGTAATTCAGTTACGAAGGATGAATATTACTAAAGATTAAATCTCTATCTCCTAAACTCCAACACGTGCGAGAGCTACTTTTCGAAGCCTCCACGTTAATCCTCACTAGCGCGCTAGGAAAAAAAAGACAAACCCTAAAATTATAAAAAAAATTATAAATTGGATCAATGCCAACTTTGGCCAAGTTTGAATTTCAAAAAATATTTAATCAAATGATATTTTTTTATTTGTAGACCTTATTTAGGTGTCAAATAAGACGTATGAAAAAAATTTAGTATTTAACTAAATATTTTTTTAAATTTAAATATGGTCAAATTTGGCCAAAGTTTGGCCTGGCCAACCATGACCATGATCCAATCAGGCCCTACACTCTGGATCTGACCTTTGTCCTCCATGGCACGGAAAAAGACCAAGAAGGAGAAGGAAACCCTGCCCTCGACATCGCGGCGGGTGGATGAGAATACTCTAGGGCCGGATGAGTTCGAGGGGAAGGCGGTCGCAGAGGAGGTAAGCAAGCTGCTGGTGCAAGCATGCAATCGGCTCTCCTCATGCAAGCTGCCGGTGCTCATGCGTAGGATCAACAGCGAACGGTGTCTCATCTTTTCACACTTAGGCCTCTCCGCACGCTGGATCACGGGCTACCCGTTCGGACGGCCCCAGTTCGAACGCCGCCGCGGCACCCAGGTCCTGCGCTGCTGGCGCCTGAGTCCCGTCCGATAGCCGCTGGCGCCCAATATCCAGTTGATCCAACTCTTACTGTTAGTTGCTAGTTGTTCAATCCACTACATTAGCAGTTTAGCACTGCTACTTGTGAAGTTGAAGAGTACACTTCAAAGGTCCAAAGCTGAAAGCTTTGTACATGTCGTACATTTACTCGTATTCTCCATTGAATACCTGGTCAACAAGAGCAAAATCAAATTGACCTCGCTAGCATCTCGGCCGACTGCTATGGCGTTAAGCGTCCATTGTTGTGGTCCACTGGATGGTTGACTCCGCAGCAGGTGAAGCACGCATCCGCGCAGAGCATATGGCTGATCTGGGAATCTGCTATTTTAGACGACAGAGCTCACTGGATGAACTGATTACGGATGAAGAAGCACCTGTCATGACGCACGCTGACATGAACATGCGCACGCGATCTCCCGTCTCATCTAGCCTCGTATATATAGCTAATTAAACTTGCTCGCTTCTTCTCTGGAACCTACTAGCAAGTGGCCAAGACCTGCTTTGGCTCCGGTCACCGGGGCGCACGGCGTGAGGACCGGCGCGTCGCCGTGATCTCGCGTGCGGAGGAGATGAAGGGGACGGGGTTTTGCACACATTGCTGATGGGCTTGATGAGGAGGCGGGAGGGGCCTAAGTAGGTGGGCTACTGGACTGCTAGTTTCGATTTTGACGGGAACCATTCGCTCTCCAGCCGTTTTCTTTGGTATGTGTCGCAGTCCGTGTTTTTTATTTTTCTTCCTCTTTTATTTCTATATATGTTTCATTATCCTTTTTTTGTTATGCTTTTCATTTCCCCTTGTGTCCATTTTCTTTTTTTTTTCTTGTTCTTCTCCTTTTTTTCTGACTTAATGTTAAATACATTTCATCCCCGACGTCGTGTACGTCATCGAGACGTTCGCTCCGGTGGCCCCGTCGAGCCCGAGCGTCGTGCCGGCGAGCAGCGTGTCGCCGGGGCAGTCGAAGCTCTGCCACAGGATCCGCGACGAGTTGGCCTGGTCCCTCACCACGAAGTTGCCGTTGCCAAGAAGAACCGCGGCGGCGCGGGGCCGTCGTCGTCGCCCGCCACGCTCGACGACCAGAGGCAGCTCGTCCAGGCCTCCGTGATGCAGAGACGGTCGCTGAAGAGCACCAGCGCCGCGCTGGGTAGGTCGCTAATGTAGACCCTGTCGCCGAACCAGAACGTGGGGGTGCCGGCGCTCGCCGGCATGTCGGCTCCGGGGAATCACCGAGGTGGCACCGGTGTACAAGTAAAAAATGACCAATGATATAGATTGGATAAAACTTTTTTTAGTGTCGTATATGGGATTGCGATCTTTTTTTAGTAGCATGTATAGGATGAACTCAAAAAATAAAGGCCAATGTGAGGGTACGGAGTTCTATTGTGTAAAAATCAGTCATTTACAATTTGGTGCTTATATTAACTTGAGTCAAACATCCTATTCAAACTTTCCTTTCTTCCATTCTACGACGAGCGGGTCCTACTGGCAGAGGGGCCTACTTAACGGCTATGGACGGAAAACATGACAGCAGTGTCACACAGGGGAAGAAAATTTCAAAAACTGACACTAGAGTCACGATAATGTTTTTCGATGCCACATAAGAGCGGACGATTATTTCCAATGGCACACAAAGAATTCTCTCGACATTTTATAGTGAAGGTACAATATCTTCAAGCGAATGTGGTAGAAAATTGTATTCTGGATCTAGAATTTTATTTCTGCAAATATAAAAATATTTTTAATATTACAGTATTTCAAGATACTAATACTAATAAAGATCTAGTACTGTAAACACGCAAACTGCAGAAGATAGGTACTGCAACACCGTAATTAAGAAAAATATTTAGGAATTTAGCATTCCTCTGAAGAAGTACCACTGTCCTCACCCTCAATAAGGTTCTTCAAGGAAGATGGAACTGGTGGGATTTCAGTGTTTAAAACACCTTCCAACATACGAACTACTTGGGCCATTGATGGCCTTTCGTTTTCCTCGTCCTGGATGCACCAGCAGGCAACTCTACATGTGACTTCAAGCTCCCTGACATTGCCATTTCCATCCAAGCTACGATCCAGCAAACACATGACATTTCCTTCATTTAACTGGGCGGCTGCATAAAGAGGGAAGTATCGATGACTTCCAAATTTCAATCTCTGAGTACTCCTTCTCCCAGAGATCATTTCGAGGAGCACGATGCCAAAACTATAAACATCTGCCTTTTTAGTGATAGGCTGTCCAGAAAGCCACTCCGGCGCAAGATATCCCATGGTTCCCCGGATTGTGGTCAGTGCAGAGTTGAATTCTCGTCCAAGAAGCTTCGCCATGCCAAAGTCTGCGATTTTCACGCAGAAATCTTCATCGAGCAGTATATTTTCAGGCTTAACATCGCAATGTATGATACAGTCCTCACATTCTTCATGGAGGTAGGCTAGGCCCTTGGCAATGCCGAGCGCGATGCGGTAGCGAAGATCCCAACTCAGCGAACCTGAATCTGAATTTTCTGAAAATATGTGGGAATCCAAAGAACCATTCGCCATATATTCGTAGACGAGCAACCTCGTGTCCCCTTTAACACAAAATCCTAAGAGACGGACGAGGTTAGTGTGCTGAATCACTCCAAGTGTCTGCACTTCAGCTCTGAACTGCTTGTCTTGGTGACCAAGGCCTTTGAGACGCTTCACGGCGATGACGACAGTTGATCCTGGCATTGTTCCCCTGAAAACACAGCCGAAACCTCCCTCTCCGAGTTTATCAGAGAAATTCCTTGTGGCTCTCTTGACCAGTGCATAAGGGTAGACAGCAAGAGAACCTTCTACTTGGAGATTTCTGCAAGTGAACAAACCTCCCCTATATCTCCATAGAAACGCCAGTATCAATATCACACACGCCGTTGCTGTCAAGCCGACCACCATGAATACAACACCTATTCTTTTCATGCCTTTTTTGGCCCTGAATTCATCAGAACCCAAACGAACATAAACCTTGCTATATGGAGGTCTAGAGGCAAAACTCACATTGTACAGGTGGTTGTACCATAGTCTGCACCCAGACTCATATTCATACGCATATGCGACGCAATAGCATTTGCTCAAGCATGCTTCTCTGCAATCTGCATCACTCTCTGCAGTATCGTTCTGAGAACTGTAAGGGAGCCCTCGCAGCTTGTCTAAGAGGAAGAACGAGTCACCATGTTCCATCAGGCTACCACTAGTCCCAACACAGCTCAGTGGAAGAGATCTCGAGCAGCCGCTCACAAAGTACCCAAGCTGCCACTCATCTGGCTTTGAAGGCTCGAATCCATCGACGCAGCCACATCTGCCAGCGCTCATGCAGGCGCCGAAACTGCCACAGAAGAAGGCGCCTGATCTGCAGTCAGAAGGGAAGGTCCAACGGGACACCCAGAGACCAGTGGAATTCGACCAGCTCCTTAGGCTTACTTGGCCAAGATGGAGCCGCATGTACTCTACCGTACCTGGGCTCTGATGATAGCTCATCACCAGTGAGCTGCCGTTGTCTCGAGACGACACCATCCAATCAGGAAAGGCTCCATGAAGGAGCTCCAGCTCGTCGGTCGCGAGCACGAACCCGTTCCTCCGGCTCCGATCGACGCGGAGGGTGGCTCTGTTCCACGACGTCGTGTACGTCATCGAGACGTTCGCCCCGGTGGCCACGTCGAGCCCGAGCCTCGTGCCGGGGAGAAGCGTGTCGCCGGGGCAGTCGAAGCTTTGCCACAGGACCCGCGACGAGTTGGCCTGGTCCCTCACCACGAAGTTGCCGTTGCCAAGAAGAACCGCGGCGGCGGCGGACACCGGCGGCGCGGGGCCGTCGTCGTCGCCCGCCACGCTCGACGACCAGAGGCAGCTCGTCCCGTCCTCCGTGATGCAGAGACGGTCGCTGAAGAGCACCAGCGCCGCGCTGGGTAGGTCGCTGATGTAGACCCTGTCGCCGAACCAGAACGTGGGGGTGCCGGCGGTCGCCGGCATGTTCGTGAACCGGACGCCCAGGAAGTGGTATATGTCGGCTCCCGGGGAGAAGAACCCCAGCTCGAACACGCCGTTCTTGGATACCAGCGTCTGGTTCCCGGAGATGCCCTCCTCGCCGGGGAGGATGGTGTCTCGCGCGAAGGCAGACACGGCGAGGAAGGTGCCGGCCAGCAGCAGCAGGAAGAAGAAGGTGGGCAACGCTCGCATCGCATGGGTGGTTGAGACGGCGGCGAGCAAACGCGCTTCGCCGGCTCCATTGGCGCGAGCTAGCATTACTAGAGCAGGGGAACCAACACGTGCGTGCTTGATGAATGCTATACTGTTGCCGGGATTTGGTATTTCGATGCGGTGGCAGAGGCGCAGTTGAGTGGAAATTTGTATTGCAGTTGGGCTGGGCACCACCATGTCAATCTTGATTTTTGGGGTCTACGGTCCAAAAGCAAACTGCAGGATAGTACAGCACTACAGCAGTGTTCAAAACGCACGTTGTCAGCGGTCTGTTTCTTTGTTCTGAAAATAGGCATTGACAAAGCTATTGTGAAAGCTACGCAAGTCTTACAGCTTGACAAATTTCAGATAAAGAAAACAAAGTCCGGCCTCATCACCCACAAGTGATGAGTGAATTTAGCCAAACAGGTTGAGAAATACCGTACACAAAGTAAGCACCGGGAGGAAACAGTCAAAACCATGCAAGTGCCCGGTGTGGCACCAAGACATGTTCCTCTCCCCTTAGGCCCTTATAACTTTGGGTTTTGTCTCGGTCGGATCTGGGATGGATTCCACTTTGTAAATTTAGATCCGTTTCGGGCATGATCTTTCTGCATACTGTCCAACGCAGTTAAAATATTATACAGTATGTGAATCCTCATGAAATTGGTTGATGATCATGCCAGGCCGGCACGATCAATTTATTTATCTTCGCCACAATTCTCCACTCACTCACTTGATCCCTTCCACCTTTTTCATCCAGATTACTTTTTTTAGGATTCATCTAGAATGCATCATTCTAAAACAAAATACGGTTGCATCAAAAGTGGCATTTTGTTTAGAGCAAGCACAGTGCTCTCTAAAATAAAGCTCGCTGTTGGAGAGCCCTGGAAATCACTACTACTTGCTAATCATGCTTGGGGGAGATAGTAAGCAGCAGCCCGAAGTGATGGCTCGGGAGCACCGGCACAACGTTGCCGTCGTCGTCGTCGAAGCGTGTCACGCCGGGAATGGCCTCCACGCCGAGCATCTGGATGTTCTCAAGTTTGAAGTCCTTGAGCTTGCAGACGAACCTGTCCGACCTCCTCCGCTCCTTGGCCATGTTCTTGAGCCCCCTCACCATCGGGTTCGCCACTGCGTCATAGGTCCACCCGCCGCCGCCGCCACCGCCGCCGGCGCAGAGCTCCAGCCAGGCGTCCACCCACCCGTCGCCCAGCCGGAGCGGCCCGTCCAGGTCGTCGTCCCAGCCCAGGTCGCCGCCGAGCACGACGTTTTGATCGAGCACGGCGATACCAGTACCATGTTCCCGGTGGTGGACGGCGACGTCGAACCGGTGGACGGCGTCGAAGTACTCCAGGAAAGCGCTGCCTCTGGCACGCCGGTGCACGGAGCCGGTGTCCGACGGCGTCGGGCAAGTGAGGATGCACGTCGCGGCGCGTAGGCCGTGGTGCCACCAGTACCTGGTCTCCCATGCTGACAGCAGATCAGATGGTGCGCGAGGTTCACAAGGACGCGGTGGCGATGACGGACAATACATTGGCGAGGAGGGTGTGTAGGGTGGGGAGGATCCGGGAACCTTGGCGGCATGCAATTTGCTCAACTGCAACCAGATTCCAAGTGGTAAGACATGGACAGAAGTTCGTCGAGAAAAAGTTGAGTATACTACTAATACCTCGATTATCCTCCATAAAAAATATATGCCGTAATAATAAGTATACTATTTTCCAAAAATCAAGCGTGCAGTTTAGTTGCTTATCATTACCAGAAGGCAGAACGTCGATTTGGATGACAATGTATAGCCATGATATCCCTTCTCCTTGGATGAGAACTCGTCGTAGTTTCCCCACCATGGAGCCTCTTGGAAGAGGCAGTGAATGTAGTCGGTGACCTCCTGCAGCAAAAGATTGTAAATCGAAGCCATGAGTATACAGGATTACAGGGGGGCGTCGCCGAGGAGAAGGATTAAAGACTACGTGGTCGACCGATTACCTGCAAGAAGATGACGTCCGGGTCATGGCGCTCTATGATCTCGGAGATCGCCTGTATCCTTCGGTAGACGGCGACGTGCTCGCAGGACCAGACGTTGTACGTCATGAACTTGATACTGCTGCTGGTGGTGGTGACCGAAGAGGACATGGTATTGCGTTGTTTGAGCGGCCTTTGAGGCAGTGAATATATATATACAGCAACCACAAGAAATCAGGCAATGCACATGCAGTTCAGTTGGTTGCAAATGAAAATGGAGAGCTGAACAAGAACGACAAAGGACAGCAATATGAATGAGAAGAAAATGAAAGCACACACACGAACATGATGGTGATCCAACGGGATACACTATCCTTATGTTGTGGCACTGAACAGCTGCTAGCCAAGTCTCAAATGCATAGACTTTTACCTATCTTATCCCATGTATATACTCGATCCAAAAGCCTTCCATGAATGTTGACGAGTAACGTTCGTTGGAGATGTACAGCCGTATGGCAGCGAATTTATTGGCTGCGATTTCCAAGATCAGCGGCTCGTTTCACCAGAGGAAGATGTATCGTCCCAAGGCCGCAGCCGCAGGTGTTCAATTGGAGCGCCGCGCACACAATTTACAACGAGTTCACCGGTCGGTCATGCATACTATGGCCAGCCGTGTACGAGCCCATACGCAGATTCTTGTTCATCAACAAATACTCCAAATAGCCCACCGACCAATCCGCTCAAACCGTCACCTATTGGTATATTTTAGGGCCTGTTTCCAAATAATAAAATCTGGTTAGATTCTAAGAAAATAGTAAATAATGTATTCAAAAGATAGGAAAATGAATCTCGGATTTTATAAAAAACGATATACTTATTGTTGCTTTTTTATAGTTATTTGGAACTCATCTTTCCATATTGCTGGTGTTCATTTCTTGTATTGCCGACTATTGTCCTTTTAAATTGTCGTTTTGCACTCCACTTTATGTTGAAACATAATTAGCTGATTGCATGATGTTTGAGCCCCTGTCTTGTTTGAAACCTACGAGTATTACCTAATAATACATTCAACACAAGTGCCTATGTTAGGTAACAACACGAGTGTCTAAGTAGGATCTATATATGTGATGTGATGAAGTATGGCATATGGTAGGTTAATAACACCGGCTTCCATATCTTACGTGTACCCATACTCCCCTAGGATTTCATTGCTCGACCTTCGGGTTTGATCCAGTGCAAAACAATAATTTAGATAAATACTTATGAGTATGACTATGTGCAATAAAACAATAGGAATAGGAACAAAAATGTTGTAAACAGATTGTCAATAGATACATTAATTTAAAAAAAAAACTGGTATCAATTTCAGATTTCTTTTATTTAAAATTAAGTAATTAAGAATTTTTAAAATAGATTCATTTAAGAACCTTTTATATTAAACCAAAATTTCTATAGTTCCGAGCCTTTAGTAAAAGGGTTTTGTACAATGTTATCATTATTAGAATGCTAATGACTATCAATAATCGTTGCTACTACAAAATAAATTTGAGATTACTGAAACCAAAATGCGCCAATAAGTCTATAAAAAAAAAAGTGCATGGCCACTAGCCACTTGCTTTGGATGCCTCCATTTCTTGGTACGAGTCCCGTCAACTTTTTTTTTAAAATGCCGTCACGTCCAACTTAGGGTGTGCATGCTCGTTGACTTCAGAAAAAGGTCATCTTTAAAAGCCAAAAAAAGAAAAAGAGTCAAGGCTCCAAGTGCGAAGATCTCAGGCTTTCCATCCAATCGAAGGGTCCTGCATGGCCCAGCCAGGCCAGCGCATACGCGCGCTGACATTGGCAGGGACACGTCCAAGCGGGGCAAGGACACGGACTAGACACCACTTGCTCGGCTGCTCGCCTGCTCGCAGTGCAAGCCAGTGCCCTTTGGCCTCCAGCCCTCCACTGATCCGGCCGGCAAGTTTCGCGGTCCAGGATGGGATCATCCACCGGGCAGAGCTCAGAATCAGCAGGCAGCCAGCACGCAGTGGCGCCACCGCCGTCCGCTTCCTCAACGCGGCCAGCCTTCGGTGGGACGGCGTGGGCGGTGGCGTCGTGGAACAAAGAATATGGCGCTGGCTGTTTACGGCGGTACCGACCAACGCTGCGAAGTCACCCCGGGCGGTGTTCTGAATTTTAGCCGAGCATACTGATCGAGCTAGCCAGCAGCGGAACGAGGCCAAAGTTGGCAGCATACATCATCATTCATGGAGTAGTGGACGCTACGTTCCTTACCATCCCTCGGTTTATCATCGTCCCGTGACACTTAGCTCTTAGGCTATCCCCAATGTGATGTGTAAAAGAAGCATATACACTGTTTGACATTGTTTAGCACTGTAGCGCTACCGTATATAGAGAAAGGTAGTTAGAATAATTGATGAATAGGGATAGTTAATGGATATGGATATCCCATCGATGATGGTCTTAGAACATCTTTTCTCCCTCCTTTGTTTGTACTTTAGCCCGTGTAGAGGCTCGTGGTGCATGTCTATCCTCATCGTTGGCTCATTCAAATTTTATATACAAACTATGGCTGTGGCGGCCAACTAAAAAAGGTATATGTCCAAGAAAATGTTGCTTTACAACTAAAAATTCAAATATAGGAATAGCTCAACGTGGTACTATTTTTCAGTTGCATAGTGCCTAGCTATTAGATGCTTCTTTTACCTTCCATGATAATGAAAAGAACCTTGTATATATACTGCCTTGTGAAGACATGAATTGTGTGATGACTTCTACTTATCCCGGCCCATCACTTTTTTTAGATAATAGAAAATAATCCGGTTTTCAACTTTTCAATGAAAAAGCCTCAGACCACTTATTACAAACTGCAAATCTAAACACTACTTATCCCATCACCTAGGATAGGAGGAAATAAATTTTAGCTTATAAACGGTTGAATCACATAGCAGCTTCTGTATAATCGTCCTTCATGTGCTTAGTACCCATTTATATTCAAACTAGCCGCTTACATCCCCTTTTGTGTCCAAAGCTATGATTGTGAGCAGCTAAAAAAAGCTGTGTCCAAGAAAAGGTGGCATACAACTGAAGTTTCAAATATAGGAATAACTCAATGTGGCGCTATTTTTCAGTTGCCTGATGCCTGGATGCTTCCCTTATCTTCCATGATGAAGTGGGGAACCCTGCATACACACAACCTCATATTGTGTAGAAATGCATCATTACTTCCACTTCTCCCATCAGCTTAAGATAGCAGGCAATAAAACTTCACCAGTAGCTTATAAACGGGCCCAGTCACAGCAGTCTCCCCCACACCTCCGTTAAGTACAGAACTGGGCGTAGGCAACCGTCCGTCCTTGGTGAATGGTGCGCATACCAATTCAGTGATCCCCTTGCCTCTAGAACCCGCTTGCGCTTGGTGCTTTGCACCCGACACCCCACGGGCGCGCCGCAGCCGCTGCCAAAGCCAAAACCCCGCACCACCTCCCCTGTCCCTGCCGCGCACTCCATTCCCATCGCACCACCCCCACCCCCTCCTCCCCCCTTTCCATCTCCTCCACGAAATCCACTGCCTTTTCCCGAGCAAATGCGGTCACGCTGACGACCTCGCCGTTGCTCCACTGGTCTCTACCCAGCGCCGCGCCCATCCCGGCCCCTGCAGAGCTCACAGGCGTCGTCCCCGTCTCCCTCCACCATTTGCCTCGCCCAGCGCAATGGCTGCAGGCGCCAATGCCGGTGTCCTCCTCCTCGGCCTGCTGCTGCTGGTGCCGCCGCTGCTCGTGGCCGGCGACGACCCCTACCGGTTCTTCACGTGGACCGTCACCTACGGCGACATCTACCCGCTGGGCGCCAAGCAGCAGGTGCGCTATCAGGCTTGCGTGCCGCGGTTCTGGGTTCTCTGTCTGTCGTCGGTGGAAGTCGAAAACAATGGAGCTTTTGCCTGAGCAGTGCCTGAACTGGAAACAATGGTTGGTTGGTTGGTTGGTTTTGTGTTTGCACAGGGGATCCTGATCAACAACCAGTTCCCGGGGCCGCAGATCGAGGCCGTCACCAACGACAACCTCATCATCAACGTCTTCAACAAGCTCAACGAGCCCTTCCTCCTCTCCTGGTACGCTACTCCTACTCTGCCCAGTGCCCACCGCCGGCCGCATCCATCTCCTCCTCTCCCGTACCACCATTACCGACGCTCGTTTCGTAAGTGGAAGAGAAGATAGATTGGTTTTAACTTTTAATTCAATCTCCAACGAACTGAAAAAACTGACAGTATCTGAACGTATTCCTATTTCCTACCGTACGTGCTATCTGAAATTTGTTGTCTGACCAAATGAATCCAAACATCCAACTAAACGTGTTATTCGGCAGCCTGGCCGCAACATCCCTCTCAATCTCTCTTTCCTTTTTTCTATTTCCAACCGTCTCAATGCATGCAGTTCTAACTCCCAACTAATACGCACTTAACAACCTCTGCTTGCAACCCAGTAGTACGAGGGATCGTCAACCAGTCCGGTATCTAACTATTTCTGCTCTGATTTCAACAATTTACTAGACTATTATTATTTTTTGTTTGTCGGTCCTTACTTACTGAATGCACAGTTGCACACACACAAATACAGGGAGCGAGACCAGCTGAACTGCACAAGCGCAGTGCATGAAGGCTCTGCTCATCACTCCAACACCCATGGAGTGAGCTGGCCAGTGTACCTACCGCTCCATTAAAACCGATTCTAGTTAGCCTTATTGATCGGACCAAACCACGTCGCCTACCGGGAATACTCCTACAGTACACGCCATGTCGGCGGTTCAGGTCCACGCGTCGTGACAACTCATAGCATCAGTGGCGGATTACGAGAGTACTGCGTACTACAGTACTCGTAAAATACCAGCAGTCAGTCAGCGTGACTGTGTCTTGGCCAGTTGGCCGTGCTTGATCCTGAGGCCCTGGTGCTGCTGGACCAGCAAGGGGCCAGGCGGCTGACAAGCCGCATGACCGGCTCGTGTCTCGTGCGCGGAGCATGTTGGCTTCACGGAGAATATGCTTCGCCGGGGGGTTTCAGAGTCAAGGGCCAACGAAAGCTCCGCAACAAAATTTGGTCTGTACTGTAGTAGTCTGCAGTACTGTGCTATTTTTTACTGTATTTTTTTATTTTTGGTTAGCCAGAGCAGACACAGAGTCAGAGCTCAGAAACTGAAGGAAAAAAAAAAGGATCATATGCACGCAGCGATGCAGCCAATGCGGACGGTGCGTCGTCTGGATCAGATCTTGGGGGCCAATCTCTACCTCTCCCAGTTCTCCAGGCATTCTGCTGTTCCTTTCTGGGTCGTGGCCGTGGCCGGGGTAGAAAATTGTAGAATAAACAAACAACGGGCAGGGCAGGTTTACGCCGGCCGGCCGCATCTCGTGATCTCCGGCCGTGGGACGGCTATATACCCTGCCCCCGTGCGTGGGCATCGGCGTCGGCGACCCTCGCTGCCTGCCGCCGCGCCATGTGCGCTTCATGCCATGCGCGCGCGTGCAGATTCGGCGCGGCCGCGTCCGTGTCCGCGGAAAGCTGCGGCGGCCTCGCTCACGGGCCCCTCCTGTTGCTCCACGCCACGCACCGTGACCTGCTCCATGTCCGTGCCCTCGACGCTGTCGGGCTCCGGCGGTGTCGGTGGACCGGCCGGCCCGGTTCATGCGAGCCCGCGACGCGATGCAACACGGCACGGACCACACCCAGAGTCCCACACCCAGCGTTCGGCTGCCATTTATGTCGTGTGGCAGCCGAGCCGAGCGTTGGGGCTTTATCAAGGTGAGCGCGACGCGTGCAGTACGTGCAGATCGGGGGGCGGGTCACGGACGCGGTGCGCGCCGCATGTGAGCACGCCCACCATCGCAGCTTGCATGGGCGTACTACGTGTGAGCGCTGTGTGACGGCGACGCCAGGTCATCTCGACTGGCTGCACCTGCATGCATGCAGACGCCTTGGCGTGCAGGCGATGGCGAGATGTCAACCGACCGGCCGCTGGTGGCTGGGTACTGGGTACGTTGGTTGCATACACAATACGTGACGGCATCATCATATCTTCAATATTATTATTGGCTACCCGTGGTCGAGCACGCGAAGTTAATTACTACTAAGCTTCTAGTGCCAAAATTCTCAAAACTTCTGCTTGTCGCGCCGCCGTGAACGGCCGTGGTCGACGGCGAATTGAATACTACTAGCAGCTAGAGAACTGATGAACACGATCGCGATGGACTGACGCCGGCTGCGGCGCCACTGTATGTACGTGCAGGAACGGGCTCCAGCAGCGGCGCAACTCGTTCGAGGACGGCGTGGCCGGGACGACGTGCCCCATCCCGCCGGGCGCCAACTTCACCTACATCCTGCAGGCCAAGGACCAGATCGGCACCTACTACTACTTCCCCTCGCTCGCCTTCCACAAGGCCGCCGGCGGCTTCGGCGGCATCCGCGTGCTCAGCCGCCCCCAGATCCCCGTCCCGTTCCCGCCGCCCGCCGCCGACTACACCGTCCTCATCGGCGACTGGTACAAGGCAAACCACACCGTACGTCGTCCTGCTCATTCCTGAGCTCGTCACTGACCTTGCACAATACACAAAATCTTACCACTTCAATCTGTCCTCAATTGGATCGACGACCTACAGGACTTGAGGTACATGCTTGATAGCGGCAAGGCGCTCGGATTCCCCGACGGGCTGCTCATCAACGGCCGGAGTCTGAATGGCTACACCTTCACCGTCCAACCCGGTAAGCAAGATCGACCAGTAGTGACCAGCTTATACATTCTGATTCTGCATCAGAACTATACATTCCAGGTTCTTTTCTTTTTACTCATCAACGGCCGGAGTTGTTGGAATGGCGATCATGCACTGACGACGAATAAATGATGATCTCTGAATAACCTTTCTTGGTGACTGAATATAACTGCACGCAGGCAAGACGTACCGTTTCCGGATCTCCAACGTGGGCCTGGCCACCTCCCTCAACATCCGGTTCCAGGGCCACACCATGAAGCTGGTGGAGGTGGAGGGTTCGCACACCATGCAGACCACCTACACGTCCCTGGACGTGCACCTCGGCCAGTCCTACTCCGTGCTGCTCACCGCCGACCAGCCCGCCTTCGACTACGCCGTCGTCGTCTCCACGCGCTTCACGTCCAAGATCATCTCCACCACCGCCGTCCTGCGCTACGCCAACTCCGCCGGAAAGGCGCCCGGCGCGCCGCCCGGCGGCCCCACCATCCAGATCGACTGGTCGCTCAACCAGGCGCGCTCCATCAGGTGGAACCTCACGGCCAGCGGGCCCCGGCCGAACCCGCAGGGCTCCTACCACTACGGCCTGGTGCCGGTGACCCGGACCATCCGGCTCGCCAACTCCGCCGCCGCCATCAACGGCAAGCAGCGCTACGCCGTGAACAGCGTGTCGTACGTCAACCCGGACACGCCGCTCAAGGTCGCCGACTACTACAAGATTCGGGGCGTCTTCTCCGTCGGCACCATCGCTGACAACCCCACCTACGGCGCCGCCTACCTGCAGACGTCGGTCATGGGGGCCAGCTACAGGGACTACGTTGAGATCGTGTTCGAGAACGCCGAGGACGAGGTGCAGTCCTGGCACATTGACGGATACGCCTTCTGGGTCGTCGGGTATGCAGTAATATACTATGAAAACATACATTGCGATGCACTGTCGCAAGCAATTTGAAATTAACTGACCCCTGGCCGGGTGTGAAAAAAAAAATAGAATGGATGGAGGGAAATGGTCATCGGCAAGCAGGCAGGGCTACAACTTGAGGGATGCCGTTTCGCGGTACACTGTTCAGGTAAGATGCAGAGCTATCTTCTGAATCTGAATTACTACTAGAATATACTGCATCTCACTATCTCAAGATAGGCAGCGCTAGCTATCTCAATTCGCAAGGGGCTAACTAAGTATGCCGTTACGAAGTTGTTTAGAATGATGGTGATACTTGGAGTAGAGACCACGATAGGTTTATCTTAGCGGCTTATGATTCAGTCAAGGGATTTCCATTTACAATGCAGTGGCGCACTATAGGAGCTCATTGCTTGGTTCACCGATAGCATGTCACACATCCCGTACATCCAGCATGCTCTCGTTGTCTCATTGAGCCGCCATGCTAGGTCAGAGATCAGATCCTTTGGAAACCATGTGGTGATCGATCTACATCATGAAAGGCTTAGTGTCATGCTCGGAAAGCGCTGTTGACTCTGCTTTCACCTGCCTGCCTGGATAGAGCTTTGAAGTGGCTGTCACACACACGCATGACTTTTTCACCATGGAGTTCATCCACTACTGTGCTGAACCACTAACCGCGTGGCTTTGTTTTCCAAGTGCTTCGAAAATGACACCTGGAAATGTAAATTCTGGAGTGAATTAGTAGCAGTAGTAGTATCGACGAACAGTCCTCATCATCTCACCCATTTAAAATGCTGTGCCATGGTTGTGTTTCCATCAGGTTTACCCCAGATCATGGACGGCCATCTACATGCCCCTGGACAACGTGGGCATGTGGAACGTCCGGTCGGAGAACTGGGCCAGGCAGTACCTGGGGCAGCAGTTCTACCTCCGCGTCTGGACGCCGTCGACGTCGTTGCGCGACGAGTACCCGATCCCCAAGAACGCGCTCCTCTGCGGCCGGGCGGCCGGACGCCGGACCAGGCCCCTGTGATGACTCGCGCCGGGGCGCCGGACAGAACTGAGCTTGTCATGAGAGGATGACACGCACACACAAAGAGTAGGCAACAACAGAGATTTTAACCCTCGAGGTCGAGGCAGGCTTCAAGAAGAGTGACCTAAAAGCATATGAGATTTATACAGTACCTCAGATTATTAGACCGTGCGATAATACTGCTGGTTGTAGTGTCTAATTTTAATTTGTGTCTGCATTCTGCTGTCTCGATTCCTTTGTGCAACGCAATTGTTGTCAGTGGGTACAAACAAAATCGTGGGGCATGCTGCTATATACACTTATCAGTTTCTTAATAAAGTATTACTTATCATATTCAATTGCCGGGGATCATGCCTTGCAGGACGAAATGGAAATCTCCAAACTGTAGAGGAATTTTTGAATGAAAAGTGCTGCGCGCTCTGGGTGCTTTCGAAATACCCACATCCGGCAGACAATGGCACTACCGCATGGTTTGTGGTGAAATCTTCCTGGATTTCCTGTAAAATTTGGTCGCTGATTGAATCCATCTAACGCCGCACGGTTCTGCCATTTTTGTCGTGCCTGTGCTTGAGAAAAAGGTGTAGCAGATGCTCAGCTGAGAAGAGGTCCCGATCGGAGTCCTGGGGAGTGAAGAAAGCTTCTACGTGCTCACGTGGTTCTGTGACGCCAAAACGACGAATTCGCAGAAGTGAAGAAATGTTCAAATGAGATATCCTGATTGCACAGATGAGCAAATGCTGATGTGTCCGATGTACAGTATACTCGTGTTGGAAGGAGGATAAGAATAAGAACTGGGACACCGCCGATTTTGATCGGCCTAGATTTGTTCGGACAGAGTAGTATATGCAGAGTTGCTAGGGTGCATGCAAATCAACACCTTAACAAGCTTGGTCGTAGACTGTAAATGACAACACGGTACGAGGCACCTAGATGCTAATACGCCACACCAAACCATGTCATTTTCCCAAGCCGGTGACGACAATTAGCATGTCCTTTTCATACACCATTGTATATCCATTCGTTACAGACAAACCATGAAACCATAACAACCTTTTTTTACATAGCATCGTGCGATGAGCCGATGATCACAATGCTCCATTGACGTCTTCACGCAACAGGGAGTTTCCCTAACGTCCAGACACATCGCCATCAACAGCTGGTGACCCTTTCAAGTATTACTACCTTGGAGGAAACCATCAACCCCAAACCCATCCCTATAAATACACCCAAACCGAGATCAAGCAGCACAACAACACAGTGAAAAAAAGGGGGAAAAAAACATCATGTCCACGATGCCGCCACCCCCACCACCGCCCCATCACGGCCCAGCCGCGGCGGCGGGATCGGACGGCCCCCCGAATTTCGCCCGGAAACCCCACCCCGGCCACTACCAATACCAAATCCCGTTTTTTAAAAATCAAAATCCAAGGGGGCTCCCTTCCCCATGCTGCCTCGGCTCCCCCCTGCGCTGCCCCGGGCCGCTGCCAGGTAGGCCCCGCCATGCAGCAGCCGCCTCCCCCGGCGCCCGCCGCCGCCGCCGCCGCGCCGTCCTCCTCCTCGGCGGGGACGCAGTCGCTGGTGTCCCGCGCCCGCACCGCGATCCACTCCGCCGCCGCGCGCGTGCTCACCGACATCAAGGCCGACCTCCGAGGTACGTGTGTGCGCTGTCCCGCCGCCGCGGTGCTCCTTTCCCTCTCTCTCTGTCGCTGCTCGCTTCCGCGGTCCGAATCTGATGAGCTCCCGGGCGGGGGGATCGGTTGTGGTGGGGCGCAGATGCCGACGGATCCGGCGGGCGCAGCAGGGCGCCGTCCCCGAGGACGTCCCTGGATCGGGAGGCCGACGTCAAGCCGCCGTCGCCGCGTGACGAGGTATGGGCTCCTGCCGTTCTACTCGTCGTCCAATTGGCTGCCGCTTCTTTCGGTCCGGTGTGCGCGCGCTGTGTTGGTAAAATTGGTGGTACGTGGTGACCGGCGAGGTGGTGAATCGATCCACTTGTGGTGGTGTAAGCGGCTGCTGTTCGAGGCAAGCAATCAGCCGGTTATTAAGCTTGCTGTGTTCTGGACTTCTGGTGAGCAGCAGAGTTGTGAAGTTCTGACTTCTGAATTGGGCCATCCTGGGCGGCTAGAAAAATTCAGACCTTTCAGTCAGCAACGCAGTCCAACGGAGCATTAGGGGTTCTGGTGAATTTGACTGGATATTGAGTTTGTGGGATCAGTCAGGGATGAGTATGCATGGTTCTATAGTTAATGCGGAAATCCTGAATCCTTTTTAGGCCCACAAAGGATTTTTCATTGAATGCTTAAAAATTTCTATTTTATGCCATTTCTTGATATAAATGCAAATTTTGAATAGTTGCATATTCATGTACGCTACTAAAATCTCCATGCTACCAGGTCCTAGAGATAAGCCCCTCAGGGTCAGGGAATGAGGATTGCTCAACCAGACCATCTGAGTCAACTTGTTCAACAAAGCTGACCTTTCCACCAGCTTCAACGGTTAAACAACTGGTGGCTGCCATTGAGTATGTTCATGTTCCTTAGCCACCATTGCTGTTTCCCCATCCATAAAAAATATTTAAAATAACTTTCATTTCCATAATTAGAATACCATTTGTCCATTCATTTCTACAGTATATTCAGTGCTGTGAGCATCAGTGCATCATTTTACGTTTTGCACATCTGACCTTCCTATTTATAAGAATGGATTCATTTAGGTTATTTGGAATGTTGCTGTTGTAGAAATGGGAGAAATTTGAAGTCAATGAATGATATGAGGTCTACTGGAGACCAATTGCTGAAAGAGAAGGGAGGCTTGAGCTTGTCTGTTGTTAAATCACTTGTTCGACGTGACAAGGAAGAAAGATCCAGTTCTGAATTTTTTGGTGATGATGAAACTCAATCTTTGATGTACTCCTTGTTTAAATTAGGTATGCTTTACTTGATGCGCTTAGGATGTTAGTTTGCATTGCCATTTTAAATTATGATGCGCGATTATTTTTTCAGAGGAACAGTTTCCGCTCGATGGGAGTCAATGTAACACTGAATTGCTTCATTCAAGATCTCTGTCCAAGGATCTACATGGCGCACCACCTGGAAGTTTTGTTCATCATTTAGCAATGGTTGTTGGCAGCATTAGTTCTGTGCACAAGATGGCATTTTTTTGGCAATCAGTTGTTCTTGAGGTGAGTACCTGTAACCAGTGTATCTTGGCAGTACCATTCAGAAACACTACATATGACACAGAACTATTTTCTTCCCAAGAGAATAAGATGAGCAATGTACTGGTATATGGAGTATTAGATAAGAATAATCAATTAAATGCAGGCATAATTGGTGTTTGTTCTACATGCAGTTGAGGAAATTATGGTCTGATTGGCAACCTGTGCCTCGAATGCCACTGGATGCTGCTCCAGACTTGAATTATTGTTTACTACATCAGGAGATACAAGTCGTAAATTGCTGCATTGCCAGGAAAAGACGAAGAAAAGCAGCTAAAGAGTCACTGGATTTCTTGCTAAAGCAAGCAAGTGTTGATAACTTGAAACCCAGGTTTTCAAACGGGGAGGTTCCTGACAGCAAGATGTATGCAAGAGATAGTACTGGTGATTATGTTCTTCGTCTTGGTGCTGATCGGTCATCTGAGAACTTAACATTGCTGGAGACTGGTGAGCCTATCTATTCCCCAACACTGCAGGTATTTTGCTTTTCCAGACTTGAAATTCATCCTTTATGATGCTTTCTTTCATTATTTCTGAACTTGCCATAATCTATCTTCAGGAAGGGCCCATTATGACAGCAGAGCTTATAAAAGAAACAGAGGAGCTTGTATTACGGACAGGAAGGTATGTCAAGCTTTCTTATGTACTACTGTACTGGAACGTCTCTAGTTAAATATAAGACAATACTTCAATAATGATCCACATAATTAATTTCAGTTTTCATTGGGTGCTATTAGTAACTCCTTAATTCCTTTTGCAAATCTTATCTAGTGAAATGCCGTTCTTTGTCTTCATTTCTGTCAATCATAATATTATTGCTTGTTAAGTAATAAAGCAATGTTTGTGATGCTTTTTTTGTTTCTCAGTCTTGGTGCTGGGTGTTCTCAACTTCTATCGGACATGCAGGCTTTCAAGGCAAGTTTAAATATGTTCTCTTTAGAGATACCTGGCTGTTAAACTAGACGTCATAAACAAGCTTTTCTTTTTTCATAACAGGCTGCAAATCCTGGCTGTGTCCTGGAAGATTTTGTTAGATGGCACTCTCCACCTGATTGGTCTGAAGACTGTGCTACAAAAAGTGCCAAGGTAGGGGAAGGCTCATCTAGACGTGGACGTTTAAGTGACAGAATGCAAACAAAAGGTGGCAAGTGATAACTATCTCTGTCTGTCTCTTCTGCATGTGCTCTGATAAGCCCATGTATCCTAATTATTTTCATTTGATGTGGTTCGGTTACCTAGAAGGGAACTTGTGGAAGGAATTGTGGGAGGCTTCAAAACCTATACCTGCTGTTGAACAGACTCCTATATATGATGAAGATTTTGCTGTGTGAGTATAGAAAATATGTTGATGGTTTATTGTCTTGAACCTTGGCATCATCACTCACAAATTACAATGGAATGATATAACCTTGCAGGGAGAGCATCTTTGATGCGTTGGAAGTTATTGAGCCATCAAAACTGTTTGAGCAGCTACTTGCTGTCATTGTAAGTACAATGTTTGTCACCATTTTTTAAGTCTGTCTATTTAGCTAGCTTTTGAGTTCTGATCTTATTTATCTTACGACACATGCTAATGCCTTACTGATTGCTATTTGTGAATACCAGCTTTCTGTATCCTTTGTGGCATCAGAATCGGTTCTAGCAGCTGATGGCAACCTGTCAAAATTATTCCATGATTGTAAGGACTACATAATTGGCATTTACCAAGATGACATGTCAAAAGATAAGCTAGACGAGATCTGCAAGGTATTCTGCCTTTAATTATCCATCCAGAAATTGTGAAACTGTAGTTGTATTATGAACACAATAATGACATGCCAGGTGTACGAGACGATGGAAGCCATAGTAACCCACCCGGAAGAAGCTCTCCAGATCATGGAGCAACCTGATGAAAAGTCTGTTGACAATAAAAACCGCTTCAAGATGAAGCTTAACTTTATGGTGAAAGATCGCCCGCCACTCTGGAAGCGCGCACCAAAGGATGAGAAGAAGATGTCTCCAAAGGATGACAAGAATATATCGGAGGAAAAGAACTCAAAGATATTCTCGAACCTTTTTGATAAGAAGGTCAACATATTTTCGAAAAAAAATGTGAAATCATCAGAGGTGCCACCGGCGCCCCCTTCATCTTCGCCAGGGCCATTTGACGAGAGTGAGTGGACAATTTTGTAGCTGAAATTCCTGTATTTGTACAACATGTAGAGAGGTGCCCGAAAATGTCGGAAATAATCGTAAGATGTAAATACTCACCCGATTCATTGAACATTCTGAAATAATCTGAAAAGATGAAGTTTCAATGTGATCTAAGCATCTGGAGTCCTCATTCAGCTATGCTCTTATAGCTTTGAAGTATTAACATGTCAAAAACACACTGCATTTCGGTGTAAAGGTTAGACAAACAGAAATTGGGTTGTATACTTGTATCCAAGCATTTAAATAGCCAGCTATAGCCTAGCCCGCTATAGCTGTTTTTGCAGTGAAAAGCTACGCGCTATAGCTTCATTTAGCCTGCTATTTGCACTTTTGGGGAGTCCGCCGCTAAACCCTCTTAGCCCGCTATTTAAAACTTGTGATCCCCAATTATTCCCGCGCTTTCGTGGCACTGCATCGCTGTGATCCTCTCTCTCTCGCATGAGGCATGATCAGAAAAAAAAGGGACACCGGCGGCATGCGATACCCGCCAGCAAAAAAACCCAACCCTAGCTGTCACCTACTGTGGCTTCATGGGTCCTCCGCCTCCCCTGCTACGTAGGTAGTTCATTGGTTACAGGTTACCAGTGAAATCTTTCCACAGCTTACTTTTGAGTCTCGTAATAGGTCTCGTTGTCACTTTCCGGCTCAGGTACTTCATTTATATCTAATTAATCTTTTTAGTGACAGGGGCAATACGTACGCGATAGAGATGAGATACATATAGTGATGATTTGTGTGCGGCATTAATTTTCATCAGATCATGCCATTCTGACTTCTGGCAGACTACGTTCACCAGCCTGTCCATCCCACCCCACCTATTCACTGTTCTAACTATTTCTCAGTCTTATATTCTTGCGAATTGGGCTGTTAAGAACGCGACACAGACACTCTATGTCTCTCTCTCACTTTGACTTGTATGATGACCATAGCATGCACGTAGTAATAACAGAAAGAAAACATGCCATCCGTGTATTAAGGTTAATTTAATTTTACTTTTGCAAGTCGATCACTCTTTCCTTCTGAAGACAATTACTCACGGAACCCTTACAGCAGTTCCCTTTCTCGCTCCCGCCATCGCCACAACCGCTCGCTCCATGATCAATGCGCTCACTCCATATCCATGCACGCCGCCGCTCAACCTGAAACCTCTTCCATGCATGCACACGTCGTCCCTGCTGCATCCAGTCCACTATATATATAGAGGTACCTAGCTCTATCTCATGCAAGTCGATCAGTATTAAACATCTCAGATTTCCAGTTACTATCTAGCTAGTTGATTAGCTCGTGTGGCTACTAGCTAGCTAGCCGGCTAAACAGCATTATGCGCTTAGCCATGTCTAGCGCTAGACACACTGCCGTTCTGCTTGTTCTCCTCCTTGGCATTGTTCCCGAGCTAAGCACCGTCGCACATGCAAATTTTAGATTTCCAGGGTTTGGCCACCGCTCCTTTGGTTTCGGTCGTCGCTGCCGGTTTGGCGGCTGTCTAGGAGGCGGCGCTGGCTTTGGACTTGGAGGAGGTGGTGGTTTCGGAAGTGGTGTCCGGTTTGGAAGCGGTGTTGGTGGAGGAGCAGGGTTTGGGGGAGGCGGGGGTGCCGGACTCGGTGGAGGCCTTGGCAGTGGGTTCGGTGGTGGATCAGGCATTGGGGGTGGCTTGGGAGGAGGTGGAGGGCTTGGAGGAGGGTTTGGTGGCGGAGCTGGAGGCGGCGGGGGACTCGGCGGTGGCCACGGTGCTGGTTTCGGCGGCGGAGCCGGAGCTGGCGGAGGGTTCGGTGGCGGTGGTGGTGTAGGCCTCGGTGGCGGGCATGGTGGAGGCTTCGGTGCAGGTGGAGGTCTCGGCGGTGGAGGCGGACTTGGCGGCGGCGGCGGTGCCGGTGGAGGTTTCGGCGCAGGGGCTGGTCTCGGAGGAGGTCTTGGTGCTGGTGGAGGCTTTGGAGGCGGCGGCGGTCTTGGCGGTGGGCATGGCGGCGGCTTCGGTGCAGCCGTTGAGGACGAGGGGCGTGCATGAGGTGGATCGGCGTATGCATTTTGCTTGCATGCATGTAATAATCACGAGGATCGATATGATCTTTGTTTAATTTAGTCTATGTTCAACTTAAGGTTTGCTTTGCTTTGGTTTGTTTCAACAATTATGCTAGCTGATGAATTCATCGTGAACTAATAAGTATCTCTATGTCCATTAGTCCATATAGTATTACTGTATAAGTGTATAAACGATTCAGAGTTGTCAGTCATGTAATGTTTAAATTGTACTACTGCACTTCGCACTTTGAATTTCTAATGAGGAAATAACAGTGGCTCACTCACCAAAACAGTTGATAATTGCTTGTGAATTGGAAGATTAGTTTTTTGTATTTCATATCTCGCGGGGCTCTGACCCTGGCCTTCTTGGTTCCATCTGGATTGAATATCGCGGGCACTGATGTCAAAAGTTTGAAATAAAATTAAGGGGGACTGTACCCCTATATTTTCATATAAACGTTATTGTGCCAAAAATAAAAAATAAAAAATATAGGCAGGAAGTAAAATTTTACATTGTTCTTGCACATATTTAAGTTCCTACTAAATCAAATTGTGTAACCAATATAGTTTATAATTGCTTCAAATTCGAATTTTAGACATAAGTATACATAGGAAAACAAACATGAAAAAGAAAACCCCTTTTTCCTCAAACTGGACCTCAACATGGGCTCCCTTTGTTGGAGCAGGTTCGCTACCACAACGCAGAGCGCTGCAGTGCCCACGCAAGCAGGCAGGAGATTAAGGCAAGAATGCAAGAGTTTGAGTCGATATTTTTTCCCATGGGGAAGAAAATCCAATGGTGATGCACACAAACTAGCTAGAAGTTCTATCTATAAACCAATTGGGCGCCATATATGGCATGCAAATCTACCTGTAGGTGTCTGTAACTCCTATACTTCGACTGACTAATAAAGGCTGAAATTCACCTAAAAAAATACCAAGTACGAACTACAGCCATTCGATTGCACATACCAAGGTTCTCGAATCCCTATTCCCTTGCATTGCGGTAGATGAACCGCAGAACGGACCCTGGGCCAAAACAGCCGAACCGGTCATGACTCTTCATCCCACCACCCAAAAAAAACAACGAGTTTTCTTTTTTCATGTTTCTAAATCCTTTTTTTACAAAAAGGTACCTCTAATTAAAAGAATTATATATCTGTACCCATATCATCCCTACAGTTGGCAATAGGACCTAGGTGCAAAAGAGCCGCCCAAAAATTGTGTGCAAGGACCTATCGCCCTTGCGATGAGTGACACACATGCATGGGCCGCCCATGTCCCTAACGAGCTATCCCCCACCAATCCCGCTCCAATTCTCCACCCGCCCTGCCTTCTCCTCTCACAATAAAGCACCATCTCTTCATATCCTCCACCTTCTCCTCAGCTGCTTCTCCATATCATCCACCCTCGTGTGAACTATCTTTATACGAGTTTTTTGTTGATAAACTTTTTTCCAAGATTTAGCACTATCGGAGGTGATCGATGCTCGGTGAGGAACACAGTAGTGGGACAATGTGATTCTCTCTATTACTTTGACTATATCTGTAATTCTAGATCATATCGAATAGAACTATGTTATTTCCGCTGCATGTATTAATGAAACCGGTTTGTAAGTTAAACTATATTTTACATAATTATTTGTGAACTACGATGTTATAATCATTCGGCCACTTTAATGTACATTGTTTGTGGGCCTCGTTGGGACACGCATTAAGGTAGATGTCACTAGGACGTAGATATGCAAAACATTGTGTGCTCACTGTAGACATAGTAGAGGTTATAAACGGTGGGATAGACGAGCTAGTGACAACGGTTTAATAACGGGATCAATTTTGACGGTTCCGCCACAGAGTATGTACGTTGTCTGATGTAATTGATGTAATTGATCATGATAGACATGGTTTGCATGATGACGCCACTCGTGCCCTATGGGCCCAGGAGCGGGAAAGAGTCGATCACCTTCTACTAGATCATGTCCATATTAGGGAATTTTGGTTCAGATGCCTACGTCATTGTGGCATCCAACATGTGGCTCTGCTCTCTCCTAGTGGATTTTTTGCAGGATGGTGGTTGGAGACCAAGAAGCAGGTCGCTAAGCCCCTCCGGAAGGGGTTTGATTCGTTGGTCATTTTGGTCGCCTGGTGCCTGTGGAAAGAATGTAATAATAGGATCTTCATATGGAAGGCCCTTCAGCCTGGCCCTGGCGCGTTTGGTGATAGAAGAGGCGGGCCTTTGGGGTCGCGCGGGTTACGCTAAGATCACCTCGCTGCTGCCTGGGAGGGAACAAGATCGGCTGATATAATTCTCTCCATGTTAGCGGGGCGTAGCTACATTTGATGCCGTCCATTCCTCATCGGACGACAAGAAGCAAATGGCCCAAAACAACACAAATGACGGCCCAGCCCAGCCCATATTACACACGAGGGGAAAGGATGTCCGCTCTATTCCGCCGGTGCCGCGCATCACGCCGCTGCGGCACTGCCTACCGGTGCCGTTCATGGCTCCTTGGTCGCGGTCTGCCGCTGCCGGATGCCGTGCCTCCCTCTCCAACGCCGGATGTCGCGCGTCCCTGTCCACTGCAGCGGGTGATGCCTCTCTCGCCCTTGTCGACGAGAGGCATGGTCATGCCCTGCTGCAAAGCACGCACCACCATAGGAGGAAGGACAAACAACCTTGTGGTCTTCTGGAGATGAACGATGGCAAGTCGTTTTTTCAGAGTAGCAGTAGGCTTGTGTGAGTGAATTGGGTTATAAACTGAGATTTTGGCTAAATACCTTATGGTTGAATGCTTTTTCTTTGCCAACTAGAGACTAATTATTGTGTCACAACTCACATTTGAGAAATTGAGAATAAGAAGATTGTATTTGTTTCAATCCTTTGATGTCAATTCAGTGTGCAGTATAGCAGAGACATAGCATGTCCAGATATTATTAACAAAATGAGTAGCTTTCAAAAGACACATGGCAGTTTCAATTCAGCATTCTATGTTTCAGGTATATTACAAGATAAATGGCCACGATATTGCAATTTCCTTGCTGAAAAAGTATTGGATTAAAATTCATCTGATATTGCTTACGTGTTGTAATTATGGTGCTCTGTCATGTTTTTCTGTGTTAACCTCTTCTTCCATCTCATTGTATAGAATACAACCACCTAGCTGCTGCTTTCACGAGAAAAAGGGAGGCGCTATCAAGTTCAAAGTAGCCTGAATAAGCAGAATACATGGCAGAGGAATATACTCAAACTTACAAGATTGCGATGGAAGGTCGTCCTCCTCGCCGTTGCGATCGTCAGGTTCGTTGCTTCCCTACTCCCGCCCTTTTCCGTCAATCTCACGCCATTTTTACTCGTCCCCTTTCCGTTTGCTCTTTAAGTGGGCCTTACCAAGCATGGGCCTAACACATGGCCGACGTGCCGTATCATGTTGTCGAATGGCCGACAAAGGGTTAGCAACGCCCGACGTCCCACTAACATGGAGAAAACTATGTCAGCCGATCTCGTTCCCCTGGGAGGCTGCTTTAGTTTTTCCTTTCTTGTTTGTGTTGTTCGTGTTCCATTTTGTCTTTTCTTTTTCTTTTGGCTGCCTTGGGTGGCTCGGCTTTGTTTTGCTGTTTGAACTCTCTCCTTTTTAATGAAAAACGTGTTCAACACGTTCTCAAAAGAAAAAAAAAATCATGATAGACATCCTGTAAATTTGAATAAAATGACTAATCATGTTGCCCATAAAAAATCAGATGGTTTACGTCCAACAAAATCAGATGGCGATTGATCGATTAATTCTTTCCAGAACCCCAAGCATGCGCATGGCAGCATGGGACAGGACGTGGTGATAGATCGTTTGGTTCATAAAAATCAAACACAGACCCGTGAATCCATCAATGCAAGTTACGTTGACGGTTGATCCAATATCACATCCCATCGCAAGTACTAGCAAATAACAATGTCACCTTATTAGGCCTAGGGTATCAGAACAAAATTGATTGTGTTCATACGCGAAAATCTGATCTATCGCGACTTTGCTGCTTGGCCAGCTCTGCTTCTTTGAGCGAATTGAACTCGATCGGCCCATGCGTTGGTGCTGCTCTCGATCGGCAGCCCGGCGAGCGTCGACAATGAATCGCAAAAGTCAACCGCGCGCGCGCCGTTGACGGTGGGCGAGCGAAGAAGGGACCATCGTCGTCTAGGATTATCTTCTATGGTCTGGCGGGCAGATAATAAAGCCTTCGATTCAATGCGGATTTCAATGGCGAAGGGCAGCAGATCGAGCCGCCGATGGCGTCGACGGGACAAGTTGCGGCGGATGAGAGCCTTCAATGCGGCAGTAACTGCTCGCATCCGCTAGCTACCGGCAGGCAACGGGCATGGCATTGCGCGCGCGGCCAACCCAGGGGCCAGCCACAAGCCCTGCCCCTGCCCCCGTTTCCTTGCAAGCAAGCGCGAACCAAGCAATAATTTGAGTGTATGGTTGTCGACTTGGTCAACTTCGGATCGGATCGACATTGGTGCCGATCGATACAAATGCACGGCTGTCGTCGGCTTGCCGGGTGTTCATTTGCACATATGTGGATGGTTAATAACAGTGCAGTAGTATTCTTGGTGTTCTGGTTCGTGAAATGTGCAGGGTTGCAGGCACACGACGCTTGCCATCTAGAACCCGAGAATATATACACTGGCGCAGAACGAAGCTGCACGGATCGCGAACTCTGATCTGCTGCAAAAACGTTTGGTGTGCTACTGTGCTGTTAGTACGAAAACACCCGAAAATGCACGAAAACTTTCAGCAAGACAGTGCACTAGTATGCTATGGATCGGACATCGGTGTGTTTTCTTTTTCAGAAACTGGTATGGACATCGGCGCTGATTTGATGACAGAAATATCAAGGCTGGCTAGTAGGGTCATGGAGATGGCTTTTCCCTCTGTTTGATCAGTTGTTCTCGTTGGTGTACTACAGGGCTACAGGCTACAGCACCGAATGGCCGGAGAGGAAATTTTGACCAGCCGCCAGCGATCTTCCAAACGATCATGCCTTGCACCATGCCATGCACGCAGGATCGACGCAACACTTTGGGCATGTTTGGTTTCATTTCAAAGCACTGTATCTTCTTGCCAGGCTAGGACAAACAGAAAATTGCAACGTTTGGATGTAGCAAGGTTCTCTCGGAGATTGTGCAGGCAAGAATTTGTTTGCTGGCGCAGGAGAGTGGAATTGGCTTGCCTGGACTGTCAAGCTTCTTGTTGTGCGTGCAGCCAGGCAAGGAAAGCCTCTCCCGGGAACCAAACTGACCCAAAATGCGACCTCCATGCCGCTCACCTGCCCAAAACGCGGCAACTACTGGCAAGTTGATCGTCAACAGCAGTGGCACAGCAGTAGCCTTCACTTCGTCGTCCTCGTCTCACACTTCAGAGAGCTAGTTCCACTCCCTCCCTAGTCCCTCCTATATAAAGCATACGAGCTCTCCGCTTCAAACCAGGCAAGCCTCTCCACCTCAAGAACACAGCTACCTGCCAGCGTCAGTGGCTAGCTAGCTAGCCATTGCCACACCATTGCTGGCCGGGATGGCGATGGCCGTCCACCTCCAGAAGCCTATCAGCAGCGCTCTCCTCCTAGTCGCCTTCCTCTGCTTGGCATCCTCTGTTTCTGCTCATAACTTCGACGACGACTACGACCCGCATCACGGCCCTGGTGGGTTCGGCCGCGGCCCCGGCTTTGACGACCGTGGCCCGCACGGTCCACGCTTCGGACGCGGACCGTTTGGCCGTGACTGCCGCTTCGGCCGCTGCCGCGGAGGCGGTGGAGGTTTTGGAGGCGGAGGTGGAGCTGGTGGCGGCCTCGGGGGTGGAGGCGGTGGCGGTCTAGGAGGTGGAGGGGGCGGAGGCCTTGGTGGCGGAGGTGGCGCAGGTGCTGGAGGAGGCTTTGGTGGTGGTGTGGGAGGTGGAGGCGGTGCAGGAGGAGGCCTGGGCGGTGGAGGCGGCGGTGGCTTTGGAGGAGGAGGAGGCGGTGGACTTGGAGGTGGCGGTGGCAAAGGCGGTGGCTTTGGTGCCGGCGGTGGCGTCGGAGGTGGAGCTGGTGGTGGTGGCGGCCTTGGTGGTGGAGGTGGTGGCGGAATGGGTGGCGGTGGAGGTGGTGGGCTCGGAGGAGGTTCGGGTGGAGGATTTGGAGCGGGCGGCGGTGTCGGAGGTGGAGTCGGCGGTGGAGGAGGACTTGGTGGTGGTGGAGGTGGTGGCATGGGCGGTGGTGGAGGTAAAGGTGGAGGCTTTGGAGCCGGCGGTGGCATGGGAGGTGGAGCAGGCGGTGGAGGAGGGCTTGGTGGTGGTGGCGGCGGTGGCATGGGCGGTGGTGCCGGAGGAGGGTTCGGTGGTGGAGCGGGCGGTGGCGTTGGAGGTGGAGCAGGCGGCCTTGGTGGTGGCGGCGGCGGCGGCGGCGGCATGGGTGGTGGTGGAGGCGGTGGGTTGGGCGGAGGCGCCGGCAGTGGGTTCGGTGGCGGAGCAGGCGGAGGACTCGGTCATGGCGGCGGTCTTGGTGGCGGAGGAGGTGGCGGCCTTGGTGGTGGAGGCGGCGCCGGTGGCGGGCTAGGTGGTGGAGCAGGCGGAGGCCTTGGGCATGGCGGCGGCCTTGGACACGGCGTTGGGCTCGGTGGAGGCGGCGGAGGTGGCCTCGGCATCGGCATCGGCGTCGGCGTCGGTGTTGGGTTGGGCGGGGGTGCAGGCAGCGGCGCCGGTGCAGGAGCCGGCGGTGGCGGGCGTTGATTCGTCAACTTGAAGCAGGCGTGCATGCACGCATGCTGCGGCAATACTTCTCTCAAAAACATGTGTAGTATGAATGTATGATATTTGGTTAAACGAAAACTACCATAACGTTGGTTTCGGTCGTATTTGTGTTTGCTGTGTAGCTAGTCCTTTCTCAAAGAGCTTATTGTCGGTGTCAAAGTGCTTGTAATAATTGTCAAAAAAGAAAGAGCCGAGTGATTAATAATACTACTGAATTTTTTACCATGTATTGGTGTTTACTCAAAGAACTTATTGTCGATGATCTTTCGTTTCTACGTTCCCTGCATTTTCTTTTCTGAATTTCTGATTTTATTCACTTCGGGGTTGGCATGTTTGGTTTTGGACCGGACGGCCGAAAGATAATGGTGCACGTCAATTGGTCAGATATATGAATGCATGCACATGCACACGTGCCACAGTGGTACAGGACAGGGAAGCTGCAGACCGGAGAACGAGTGGTACAGGATCAAGCTGCATGGGGCTGCAGGTCCACCGCTAGGGTTGCTGTTGCTAGTCGTAAATGCTTGGGGATGGGATCGTATCGTCGGTCACCAACTACGGAGTGTAGATCCATCGGTGCAGTTTTCTTTCTTGTTTGAAACAGTTTCTCTGTGGAAAAAAAACAAATTCGTTTCAAACGACGAACTTCTTGCGAGGTTAATAAACCCTATCACATCCCTCCCCTCTTCGGCCAACAACGATTGCCTTGGCACCACCTATGGTTACACGTCTGTCTGGTGTGGATATATGCAAAGCTATGTGGCGTCTTTTGCTCATGAGGACAAGGGATGACATAGGTTAGTATGTGGTTATGGAGCTCAAGAACGATTGGTGTGGAGGTGGCGACCTTGCAACAGGCACAACAATGAGATGGAGCTACATTAGAATATCAGATGCGGCATAGGTGTGGAAGAAGATTGGGTGGAGAGATTGGGTGTGGGGGAGGACACACGGAGAACGAATAGAAGCTCCTCAGGACAGGTTTAATTCTTGTTTGTGGATTTTTTTTTTATTAATTGTATAGCTACCTGCTGCCGGCATATAATATAACCACATACTAAATCTGAGGCTCAACTATTTGCACACATAGGAAAACATATCTAGTTCGTAAACATGCTTGATCACTTAGATTTTCCAAACCTTGCCCATCACCACATATGATGCTATTTGTCACTTGCACGAGAGAAACCCACTGAACTACTTTGCTTTGGTGAAGAACTCCCGAGCGTTGCTTTGGTGAAGAACTCCTTTACCGAGCGTTGGGGAGGGGAAGGAGGCCAAGGCCATCGTTGTCATCACCATCAACCCAAAATAGGTCCATGGCGGTGGAAAGAGGCTGCGGCTTCAAGATTTAGATCATCTCCAACCGACTTGTCTATTCACTATTCCAACTACCTTCCTCTAGCGCTACAGTGTCAAATAGTGTATAGACAACCCATTAGACAACTCCATTGAAAATAGCCTTATGGCTCAGTAGCGAACGGATGCGAAAAAGTTACCTTTTTAAAGAACAGTTGTAACATTTCATCTTGTCGTTCTCTCCGGAATCTCGCACTAACATCCTCCGGCCACAAACGCATTATGAAAACCCGTTGGATCTATTATGCATTACGAGGCTTAGTTTACGAGAAATGAGATCGTGAGATTATGCATTGAATAAGTGCCATCTTTCCACGGTCACACATTTCTAAAATCTACCTGAACCAAACGGGCTAGCACCAGTGAAATCCAACAAGTAGTCTGAAGTTAGGCTAAAACCAACAGTCACTGCATACGATGACTGCAAAATTAAATGCGATACTGTTACAACACCGTAGATAGAGAGAAGAATAGTTAGAATAGTGATGGCGGATGACAAGATAGAGGTGCGGCTAGATTCAGCCTTAAAGAAAAAGCAAGAAGCCAAGGAATCGCTAATGAGACCATACTCGACGAGTTGTTTATCCACCTTTAGTTATCACTTATAATAACACTGTAATATTGTTTTGTGCTATAGCCAGTTTATATCGATGATAGCGAAACCAAACGTAGAGAATCCCACGAAACCAAGCACGCTGCACGCCAACGTCGATTTCCTCGGATACGCCTCCACTGCCCGTCCGTACTCGTCACGGCGTCGCCCTTGTGACAAAGGCTAAGGAAGGAGGAACACGAGCACTCCGTAGCACAACGGCGCCTTCTGGAGCACACTTCCCCGGCAGAGGTGTCAATGGGGACCCGATACCCGGTTATCTATGAGAAATTCCCCTGTTAGGGTTAGGGTATGGGGAGAATTTATTTCCCATAGGTATTGATATGGGAGGAATTCTTCTTCCATTGGATACGCGGGTATGGGTTTGGGGAGACAACATTCGAACCCGATTACCCATGGAAAATGTACACTAGTTAAATTTGATGTGCAATATGTTTAAGTCTAATATGCAGCCTATCAAACAGGTTAAAGCCTAACTAAGACCTAACAAATAAACCCTAAAACCCTTTGTCTATTTAACCTAAGGCTACGTTCACTAGAGTGTCTATCCAACCCCGCCTATCCACTGTTCCAACTACCTATCTCTCTGTCTACGGTGCAAAACAGTGTTTTGAGCTCTTCTTTTGGGCATTCTGGTGAGAGCAGCCTAACCCTTTCACACTATTCACGTAATCATCCATCTAGACTATTTACATTTTAAATTCAGTGATTGACAATTTTTTTATATGCTCACATATTTTTTTTCATTGAAGATGGGGCTCCAATGGGGATCCGATATCCGAATGGAGATGGGTATGTGATAAGTTTGGGTATGGGTATGAAGATGGGAATGGTATAGCCTGTTGAGGATGGATCTGGAGTGTTGAAACCCAGTGTGGAATTCCTGTTGACATCTCTATTCCCCGCTGACCCGGGTCAACCGCTGGCCGCCGGCGCCGGGCTCTGCCTCCAGCCCTCCACGCTCCTTGCCCTGCAAGTTCCCGCCAATTCGCCCCCTACCATCCCCACAAAACAAATCATCCCCCTTCCATTCCCCACCCCCAATCCCCAACCACCCTCCAGGGCACCCCACACCCTCTCCTTTCCTCTCGCGCCGCCATGCCGCGCCCCGGTGAGTCGCCGCCCAACCCTAAACCCATCCGGCCTCCTCCCTATCCTTAACCTTATCCGCCGGAACCCTAAC
This sequence comes from Paspalum notatum, assembly GCA_022530915.1. Taxonomy (NCBI): domain Eukaryota; kingdom Viridiplantae; phylum Streptophyta; class Magnoliopsida; order Poales; family Poaceae; genus Paspalum; species Paspalum notatum. The sequence goes on from CM039685.1 coordinate 46,187,714, forward strand.
CCTCGCATCCCCCTTCGCAGGATCCAGGATCGGCCGCCGCCGCCGCCGCGACGAGGAGGAGGAGGACGACGACCTCCACTCCGACAACACCTCCGACAGCGACTTCGTCATCGACCACGAGGACGAGGCGGACGATGACGAGGACGACAACGAGGAGTTCGCTCCCGATGAGGACGCCCCGCCCGCGCTGGCCCTCGCGATGCCCGCGCCGCCGCCGCCGCCGCCGGCGGTGCCGAATCAGCTGGAGAGGGGGTACCGGGGCCGGAGGAGGAGGGGTAAGAAGCGGAGGGAGGGGCCTCCCCTGGCGTGGGAGGAGTGGGAGACTGCCAACGACAAGTGGCTCGACGAGCGGGAAGAGGCCGAGGCCTCCGCCGGCGGCGAGGCCCCGGAGGCCGAGGACCCGGCCGGGGCGGTCGTCCCGACCGCGGACCCGGCCCCCGAGGTCGTGCTACCGCTGCTGCGCTTCCAGAAGGAGTGGCTCGCGTGGGCGCTCGCGCAGGAGGCCTCCGTCTCTCGGGGCGGCATCCTCGCCGATGAGATGGGGATGGGGAAGACCATCCAGGCCATCTCGCTCGTCCTCACCGCGCGCCGCCTCCGGCCCCCGGGCCACCGCTCCGCCTCCGCGGCCGCCTCCTCCTCCTCGGCGCCGGCCCGCGGCCCGATGCGCCAGGTCGGGTGCACCCTCGTCATCTGCCCCGTGGTGGCCGTCATCCAGTGGACCGAGGAGATCGAGCGCCACACCGCCAGTGGCAACGTGCGCGTGCTGATCTACCACGGCGCCAAGCGCGTCGCTCAGAAGTTCGATTTCGACAGCTACGACTTCGTCATCACCACCTACTCCACCATTGAGGCGGACTACCGGAAGCACATCATGCCACCCAAGATTCGGTGCGAGTTCTGCGATAAGCTGTTTTACCCTAGCAAGATGAAGGTGCACTTGAGGTATTACTGTGGGCCTGATGCCCAGCGCACGGAGGCGCAGGCTAAGCAACAGAGCAAGAAGTGGGGCAGCAGCAAGGGAAAGGCGAGGGGGAAGAGAAGGGCTCATGAGGAGGATGGTGAGGAGAACGAGGATTCTCAACAATTGGCCAATGAACCGGGCAGCCAATCAAGGGGTCAGTCTCCTCTGCACTCTGTGCGGTGGGAGCGGGTCATCTTGGATGAGGTGATTTACGTGCCTGTCATATTGCGTTTCGATGTTTATCATTTCAATTATAAAATTGCTTAAGAAGGGATCAGCTAAGCAAATAGAATTCTGGAACAATTGTTACCAACCCTTACTTTGATCTGTTCCCTGGAATCAGGGTGCTTGATTAGTTGATTCAGTACCAGTTATCTATAAAGCTATAGAATGCTAAGCTTTCTTTATGCTATTTGATATAAGGAAAACTCAATTGGTCACCTATGGAAATTTGATATTATCGATCAGGGCAGAAAATGGATGTATTCACAAGCTATCTTGAACCTATTGTTTGCATGGTTAAGAGTTTCTGCTGCTTAGGCGTGTAAGTTTTTAGCCAACATTTGAGAAACTGTTAACTGATATTTGTGGGACCATATCACCATACAACCTAAATCCGTTCAATCATGCTTCCTAATTGGCAATTGTGGACCCATATTTAGGATGCTGCTTTGAGCCATTATTGTTGTAATGACAAGTGTTCTTTACCTGCTATAGTAACCAGTGATTGCCTTGTATGTTTGATTGCCCTGTACTGTTCGTTTGGCGTTGGCATATCAAATAACTGAACATTTTAGTTTGATTACTAATCAGATTCAAAAAAGAGATATTCTGAAAGGTTGTATGGCTTATTACATTACATTGTAGTGTACCAACTGATTTCTGGTTTCTGTTGTTCTACATTCGTATATGATTGCTACTCCATGTAAATAGTGTAGATCGAGAAAAATAAGCAAGCAGTTATGTCAAAATGTCTGTGAACCTGTTTGTTGATCTTCCGTGTTGTCTTGTGCCATATTTGCCTTTTGGTGTTATTGAATATACTTGTTATCTCAACCTTTCCCAATACTGAGACATGGACCAATAGCCTGGCGCCAGATCTAACCATCCAACGGATGTTCTCATTAGCCTGGTGTCAGGTTCAACCATTCATATTTTTTCAAGCATTATGTTTCCCCTTGGTAATCAGTTGGTATGGTTTAGTAGTTAACATGCATAATAGGTTATGTCTAGTTCGAGTGGATACATTGCAATTTGGTCATGTACTCAATATTTTTGGTCAGCATGGATATCATTTCAGGAAGTGAGAAACACTGCTGTGGTAACTCCATCAGAGCGTAATATAGTGATGTTTTTTTCTTTGTGTATTTCTATTTTTTGTACTTAACAATTGCATATCTCATGATCCAAACCCTTTTCTTATTGAATTACTCTTATTTTTCTTTGTTTCTGTGCAGGCTCACTTCATTAAAGATAGACGGTGTAATACTGCAAAGGCTGTTTTTGCGTTAGAGTCGGAATACAAGTGGGCTCTGAGTGGGACACCTTTGCAAAACCGTGTTGGAGAACTCTACTCACTTGTCTGTAACTAATACTTAAACAAATATAACACCTTCTAGTTTATGAGTTCTTACATGCTGTTTTTTCAGATTCGCTTCTTGCAAATCTTCCCCTACTCAAACTATTTCTGCAAGGACTGCAATTGTGAGATACTAGATACCACGTAAGGTTTGCAACACCTTACTACTGTTTATGAAGCCTTTTCCAGTGAAGCTAACAACCATTCAATTGTTTGCCTTTGAAAAGATTGGTTCAATTTTCACCTTAAGAAAACATGGTTTGGCAATAATATGCAAATTACAACAATCAAATCTTATTCCCTTGTAGTTATGTACTTATATTGTGTTCCCATGATTTCTTTATTTGATCCTTTGGATTGAGGATCTTACCACTGTACCTCCATTCTCCTGCAGTATGAAGAAACAGTGTGACTGTGGTCACTCATCTGTTAGGCACTTCTGCTGGTGGAATAAGGTGGGATACAGGGTCTGGTTATATCACCTTAGTTTTGCGCGTTCTTTGTTTGCCATGACAGTATGCTGACAGGAAGCCTAATTATTTGATAGTACATATCAAGCCCAATACAGTGGGGTCCAACAAGTCAAGAAGGCAGAAGAGCCATGACTCTTCTGAAGGAGAAAATTCTGAAAGGCATAGTGTTAAGGCGCACAAAAAAAGGCCGAGCTGCAGATCTTGCTATTCCACCAAAGATTGTGAGTGTGCAATTGCCTGTATCTTCATGTGTATGACATGAGAGATGCATACTGTAATACACTTTTTTCCTCATTTGCATACCATTATCAAGCAGTTCAATTTTTACATGATAGGTGAATTTAAGGCGAGACTCTTTTGATAAAAACGAAATGGAATTCTATGAAGCTTTGTATACTCAAAGCGTTACACAGTTTGATTCGTAAGTTCTCTTTTCCTAATTGTGCTTTTATTTTAATTCAGATGCTGCGTTCTTTAGCTCCACTTGCTTTTCAATGCAATATTAATATTTCTTTTACCTTTGCACATTTTTTAAAGATATGTAGCTGCTGGAACATTGATGAACAACTATGCTCATATCTTCGATCTTCTTACAAGGTTGAGGCAGGTGAGGTGTATAAATTTTTTTATGGACACACACGTCTCCTTGGGCTTATTATGCCCCATGTCAATATGCTATATGCAGCATTCTTGTATATGGGGCAGCAAAGGCATTCATTTGTCCATATTCATATAGAATTGCACATGTAACTAATTTTCTTTGGAAAAGTAACATGCTGCTTGTCCTGACAAAACTGTAGGCCGTTGATCATCCCTACCTTGTAGCATATTCTAAGACAGCAGACCATCAAGGATTGAAAAGCGAAGGAAACAAGCCCATGGAAAGCCAATGTGGTATATGTCATAATACAGCCGAAGATGTTGTGGTTAGTAGATTGCCCCTCCAAAAATTGAGAATAATCAGTAAATCCCATTTGTTGTTTATCGACTTTGTTCTTGTTTTCCACTGATCACAAGCTTGCCTTCAGTCTCAAACACATTGACTTTTTTTGTCAAGGTTACCTCTTGTGATCATGCATTCTGCAAGACTTGTTTGATAGACTACTCTGCAACTTTGGGGACTGTTTCATGTCCATCTTGTTCGGCACCTCTTACTGTGGACTTGACACACAGTTCAGTTGAAAAAGCAACTCCAATTGTCAAGGGTCGCAAACGCTCAGGAATATTAGGCAGATTAGCAAACCTTGCGGATTTTAAAAGGAGTACAAAAATTGATGCCTTGGTAAGTCAGACAACTTGCTGTTTTATTGTTGTTCGTTCTGCTTAGTTGTGCTGCGGTGCCATGTTTTTATTTACAGACTCAATGAAGAAACAAAAAAAATCTTTAGCCATAGCAAGGGCTGGAGCTATTTGTCTATATATGTTCTTCTGTAAAGAACACTGCAAACCTAAAATTTCACTAAGTTTGTATGGAATAGCCACATGGAGATTGCACAAGTATACATTATGCAACACTTTTTAAAGTATATCAATGGAGGGACTAGTCCCACATGGATGGTTGTAATGCTTCTTTAGAGTTTAGATGTAACGTAAGTGCATTTTGGCTACTACAAGTACAACTCACAGATCTTGAAGTCTGTGTAGCACATTTTATCCTATAGTCATGGAACTTTGAGAGTCTTCTTGGGACTACTAGCAGTAAAACACTATTACACTGGCTGTTTATTACCTCATGGCTCACCACACCAGTACAGCACAGTGATGCTGACAAGTGGTAGTGTGTCAACTTATGGGTCGGCACTGCACCTATAATAGTGTCTGTGATATCTCTGTTTGTCTACTATTATTTGCGTGCCCATATAATCATGTATCCCTGATCTTTTGTCCCTGTTATGCAGAGAGAGGAGGTAAGAAACATGATTGAGCGTGATGGTTCTGCCAAAGGGATTGTGTTCAGCCAGTTCACCTCATTCTTGGATTTGATTCAGTTCTCCCTGGAGAGGGTATGCCTTGATAGTTTTCTTGGCCTTAACTTTGCGACCTTTTCTGTCATTTGTTGACCTTATTTATGATGATTTGGCAGTCTGGCATCAAGTGTGTCCAGCTGAATGGGGCCATGAACATTACCGAAAAGGGAAGAGCCATAGACACCTTCACCAATGATCCAGACTGCAGGATCTTCCTGATGAGCCTGAAAGCTGGAGGAGTAGCTCTGAATCTCACTGTAGCATCTCATGTGAGACTATTAGCCTACTTTGTTCTTTTTTTCTTGGCAGCTTACTTTTATGCAACAAAAATTTCTAGAACTCTGATAGTCTATTTATACCATGCTGGATGATAGGTTTTCCTGATGGACCCTTGGTGGAATCCAGCGGTCGAGAGCCAAGCCCAGGATCGCATCCACCGAATCGGACAATTCAAACCAATCAAGTTGAGTAGGACTTGCATTATCATGGAATGCTGATTGGTCGAATTGTTGGGCATGCCCTGGGGCAATACATCCATCATTTCTAACTACCTTCTGGTTGTGGTATGGCAGGAGCACGAGGTTTGTGATCAAGGACACCGTTGAGGAGCGTATACTGCAACTGCAAGAGAAGAAGCAGCTGGTGTTTGAAGGGTAACACAATTAAACCTCCTTCCATCCAGTAACGCATAATAATATATTGGCGGCATCGTTCTGTGGATGTGGGATGACTGCGTGTGCCGAAGGCTGATATTGCCCTGTCTCATCTCTGCTGCAGCACTGTCGGTGACTCGCCGGATGCCATGTCGAAGCTCACAGAGGCAGACCTCAAGTTCCTGTTCCAGGTCTAACCGCGAACCCTGACACACCGCCATTAACACCCAGACAGGGTTGCTGGTGCCCCCTAGATCGTCCTACCTTGTGGTTCTGAAACTGATAGAGTAACAGTGGTAGCTACTAGCAAAGTGTGGAGCGGCTGGTTTAAGTTGAAACCCTAGGCGGCGGAAGTAGTGTCCCTCTGATCGTTTTGCTTGCTGTACAAGTGGAACTCTTGGAGCAGCTGGTTTTTACCCATTCGGGAAAGAAATGTGTGGTGCTGGCTTGTGTGCAGTGCGGGCATTTGCCCGCATTCCACCTGAGCCCCCGGCGCGTGTTCAATTGATGCATAGGCGGCAGGACGTGGTGGTGATCCCTCCTGCCGCGTGCAGGCGGGCTCGTATCTCGTCGGCTGGCAGGTCACAGGCGGATTGTACTGTGGCGTGGTAGGGCGGCAGTGGCTGCCTGGCTGGTACCTGGACCATCCGCCTGAACGCGTGATCTGCTGCTGTTGCCTTTATTTACGGGGTGGGCAACGACCCCCCGCATGGTTTGTTGATGTAAACGTATATGCCGTGCTCCAGTCTCCAGGTGAGCAAGCCAAGTGGTCTGGCTGGCGGTGCCGTCTGGTCGGGCGATCTGACGGCGTCGGGCAACACGGATTGTCCGATTGGATCAAGGCTATGGTTGGCGGGCTAGTCCAAATTTGATTATATTTAAATTTTAAAAAATATTTAGTTAAAAATACTAAATTTTTTGTTCGTATGTTATATTTGACACCTAAATAAAACTTACAAATAAAAAAATATTATTTGACTAAATATTTTTTGAAATTTAAATATGGTCTAATTAGATTAAAGTTTGGTCTGGCGTTGGTTTTGATCTGACGAGGCCCTGAATCTGATGACTGGTTGGGTAGCTCTTGGGAGTCTTGCCTGGGGATGGGCAATACTAGTACTAGGTTGTTGGGGCAGGCTGGTACGGGAGCTGGCCGAAATTCATCCGCTCCACCTAGGTGCACCGGAACGCGCGTCCACCCACCCAGGCCTCTCTCCTGCTTTCAGTTTTTTTTCGCTCGTTGGGCTTAATGCAGCCCAATCACTCGTTCACATCTCTTTTGCCGTGAATTGCGCCGGTCATTTCTTTCTTTCGCGCGTGGTGTTCTCTTTTTCCACACCATAGACCAAACTGTCTGTATGTACCGACTCGATTCTTTTTTTCTTCTGTATAGTTCGCTATTTTTTATGGACTATCGTGGGCACTGATGATATGTTTCTTTTCTTTTCTTTTTTCACTTTCTTTTTTCCATTCACGGGCTTGCGCGGGCACTTAGTGTTGTGTTTCTTTTTATCAGTCACTTCCGATTTATCCATTGCTTGGTTGCCTGCCGTATCTCGTATCACTATTTTTCCATGGACTACCGTGAGCACGGATGATGCTTTTTTTTCTTTCTTTTTTTACTTTCTTTTTTCCATTCACGTGCTTACGTGGACACTGGTGCCGTGTTTCTTTTCATTAGTCACTTTCGATTTATCCATTGCTCGATTGTCGTGCGGTATCTCGTATTCGCTATTCGTGATCTTGCACGGTGCGTGTTTTCGTTTTTGGCATGGTGCATGCGTTGTGTTGGTTTGCTTTTTTTTTAATATTATTTTCATTTCTTTCTATTTTTATAATATTATACGAATATTATTTTTTAATATATAATACTAACATTTCTTTTTCTCTACGTCATTTTTTTTTGGTTGGTGAGCTGTATAGCTAGTGATTTTTTTCTAAATTTAGAGTTGTGCAACTTCTATTTCTCTAGTTTTTTTTTTCAAAGTAGTTGTGTGGATATTTATTTAGTCTGATTAAAACTTTCCTTTTTTATTCCATGAATAGGGATGCATGTACATATGTTTGGTTTGCTCACTTTTCTTTGTGGGCGTGGCATACATATTTTCATGTATGCAAATATGATTTATGTTGCGTTTACATTTTTAATTTTTTTTTATCAATGTGGGTATGTGGTTTTATTTTCTTAAGCCACATCATCATATATATGTAATATATACCACCGTTGTTCCATAAATAGTTCATGGTTTTTATTTTCTCTTATCATTGTATGTTTGCTAGCCGGGGGTGTAGATTATTACCATTTTATTCAATCGGTTTTCACTTTTTAGCTAGTTGACAGTAGCGGACCCAAAATCTTACGGTTGGCCATTCAAACCTTCGTCAATAACAAGGCGGCAGAAGCCCAATTTTGATATGGTTACAAACTGGAAATGCTACCTATGCAAATAAACCCTACTGATAAACTAGAATATTCCATTTCCAAGGCTAGAATATTTCGTTTATGAAGGCAAAATCTTTATATTTGTGGAGGTGAATATTTCTTTGTGAAGAGAGAATATTGTATTTTGAGTCGAATATTTTTTTGAATACTGAATATTAGTCTTTTGTAAGGAGAATATTATGCTAGTGAAGTTAGAATATTTATTTGATCCCAATCGAATATTGGTTTTTCCTTACATTAGCATTTGTTGCTGACTTCCTATGTTTTCCTCTTCGTGACAATGTTGCACTTTGTTTCTAGACCCGTGAAATTCTTTTCTTTCTAAATATTTGTGGCATTATTGTTCTATATTTTTCCATACGATTTTGCTCTTCGTAAATATGTGTGCCTAACATTGATATTTTTCTTTTTTGTCTAACATGGATGACCTTCCCGATTGGATTTAATCCAACGTGTTTCGTTTTCTTCTCAATTTTAAAAATGAAAGTTCCGAGCGAAGGCACCTGAAATCACCATGCACTTGCTCTCTTGTAGTTTTTTTACTACTTATTGCGTCGATTGAATCAGTATCTCTAAAATTTTCTTACCGTCTCTATTTAGCTTTTTACTTCTTTCCATCAAATGTTTTATTTGGAATGCTTGCTTTTCGATGTGCATTGATATCTTACGTTCTTTTTTTTTGTTAGTTTCCGTGTGCATTGGCGTGAGTTGTTTTCTCTTCTTATTTTTTTGTCCTTTTCTTTGTTTGTTCCCGTGTGTGTTCGTGTTGGCGTGAGTTTTTTCCTTATTTATCTTTTCTTTCTTTATTTTTACTCTCTTATTTCTAACATAAATATTATTATTTTCAATTTATAATATTTATAGAATATTTTGATATGAAGGGAGAAGATTATAGATCATTGTTTCAAAAATCTAGAATATTTGTATATGAAGATAGAATATCCATGTTGTGAAGTTAAAATATTTTGATAGTGAATTCCAAATATTGCTGAAGCACACGATGAATATTTTCATAAAAAACTAAATAAATATTCTTCTTCTGAAAGTAGAATATTACTTTAGTAAAGCTAGAATATTTACTCGGTACACGTCGAATATCAATTTTTTTATATTGATTTCTTTAGAAAATAATTAAAGAAATTTTTCTAAATATATTCAAGCGTATCTTGTTTTGTAGGTAATATCAGAAACACTATGGTGCAATCTTAATTTAATTTTGACTTACTGTTTGTCGGATATAACATTTTTTAGCCTTATTAAGGATGTTTTACTGTAGTGACGTGCACGATGTTCTTTACACTTAGAACACCAACGTTTATATATTTAGATATACGCTGCAATAAATAAAGTACGATAGAATTTGTGGTCACACGAAAAAGTACAAAATCACGTTTTGCGAACGTGGCAAAGCGAAATGGAAGAAACGATCACAAAAGAATGTGCGAACGGAAAAAAATCACGAGTGAAAGCAAATGAAAGAACAAGGAAAAAATTCACGAACAAAACGCTACACGCTGAAACGAAACGCCAACGCAATGGCCGTGAAACAATTTGGGCCCAAAAAGCGGAAGCGCTGCGCGCTGAAAGAAAATCGTACCAGGGTGGGTGAACCGGAAACCTGTCCACCTAGGTTGGCGAGGACTGCCCGGAGCTGGCACCGTGGTGACGCAGACAAACGGAGGAGTCGCCAGTTCGTTGCCTGGTGACGATGCCGACGAACGGAATCAGCAGTCAGTCAGTCAGTCAGCAGGCCCCTTGACTTGGTGCTCCTCAACCTGGACCGCCTGCGGTGCTGCTGCAGCCGGTACCGTGGAATGGGAAACCAGTCAGTCAGACACCGCGTCCCCGGTCCGATCGTACAGCGGGCGCGCAGGCAAACACGACAAGCATCAAGTACCACTACTAGATGGATCAGTACGTTAGATAGCGCAGACATTGACGACGACACGCACGCACGCAGGCAGGCAGGAATCGCCCCACGTGGACGAACAACTTGTCGTCAACCAATAGCTCGCTGCTAGCGAAACAAACAAGAGTCCATGTTCTGCTATTATCTACTCTCTCCGTCTACGAAAGAATGAAATCCTACCTTTGTTTTAAATCAAATTATCGAAAGTTTAACCGAATTTATATAAAAATGTAACAACATTTATAATATCAAATATCTATGATATGAAAATATATTTCTATAAAAATCTAACGATACTTATTTGGTGACATAAGTTTTAATATATTTTGATATAAATTTGGTTAAAATTACGATTGTTTGACTTAGATTAAATACAGGATTTCATTTTTTCGTAGACGGAGAGAGTATTTATCTCACGACTGAACGGAAGGGACGGCCGGACATAAACGCCGGTAGCGAGCCAGAGAAGCAGCAGCATCATTTGACCCCGAGCGGTCCGTCAAGATGGTTCAATTATCGGCGAGTCGCGTCGCGTGGCGCCAAGCCAGGGGACCTTTGCTTGGATACGTTTCATCGGCCCGCGCCGCTTGCGTGAGGCGGAAGGGATCCACCAGACGCCGGAGGCGAAGCTGTGCCGTGCGTGCTGGTGGAGAGGGAGAGCCGAGAGTGGACCCCGTGCGTTCTTGTTCCCCGAGGCCCCCGCACTGCAGACCGCGCACATGTCCGACCATCGCGGCCGCGCTATCTTCACCCGGTGCTGGGCTCGGCTGGGGCCTGGGGGGGGGGGGGGTGGTGGTGGGTGTCAGTCAGCGTCGCTGCATAGGGGGTAGGGAGACTTGAAATGAAACCTTTCCGATGGTTTGGGTCGCGGGTCGCCCGGCCTTCAACTTCAATCCGTCGTCCATCCACCAGAAATTCAGAAGGAAGCACTGCACACCCGACAATTTCCGATCCCGCAGGGTTGCTTCGCCAGAATCTGCTGTCAAATCACCCTCGCCATCCACCCGTCCAATTCCACGCGCAAGAATCGTTCGCCTCTGCCATTCCCAGTCCCAGCACGACTCAGCAGAGCAACGGGCCGGCACTTCCCTTTCTCGTGGGGACTGGGGGTGCCTGGCCGCTGGGTCTACGGCAGTCCTGCCTATCCATCCGACCCGGAGCATGCAGTGCATACTCTCTTGTCCCAAAAAACTCGTCACATGTCGATTTCAGTGCACGGAAAACCTTTCGTCTTATTCAAAAAATATTTAAAAAATTTATTTATTTTTAACAATCGATTGTTAAAAATAAATAAATTTTTTAAATATTTTTTGAATAAGACGAACGATTTACCATACACAAAAATCGAAATAGGCGACAAGTATTTTGAGACGGAGGAAGTAGATATCGAGTGCTGGACTGATGTACTCTAGTATACGTTATACACGGCCCTCTCAAATCTTAAGGATTTTTATTAAAAAAAAAGGTCTCAAGGATCGATCAATGAAGGATCATGCATGCTTTATTGCTTACTACTGGAGTACTTGTAGGTGCACGGTGGTTTTCGACGGAGCCATGGCCATGTCATGCATGTCAATGAAGGATCATGCATGCATGCCCAGGAAAATAAAATTCCCTCTGTCGACCGCAGCCGTGGCGATCCACCGGCGGCCGGCTAATAAAGCGGTGGCGGTGCGCGCCGTCCTTTTCTGGCAGCCAGCGTGATTGTCCTCTCCACCGTCCGTCCGGTCCGGGCGACGTAGCTGCGTCTGCGCCTCGTCGTCAGGGACAGGAGAGGAGGTCGCCCACCAGCACCAGCACCACCATGCCAACCCTTTCTTTCCCCAAAAGGGGGGTCTGCTACCCTGACGGCTGACGCGCCTCTTCGCCCTTCCTCTCTTTTATCATCCCCCGTTTCCGGATTCGGAAACAAAAGAGAGTTGAGCCGAAAGCCAGCCAGCCAAACAGCCTAGCTTGTCAACCACACACCTGCGTGCGCGTGCTGGCTGGTGCTACAACTAGCAGTGGACTGTCGTGGTTCAAGATGGCAATGGACATTACCCGTTTACCCGCGGGTAACAAACCCGGTGGACAAGGATATGGGTATGAGTTCACGCCCATGAGCACGGATATGGGTGTGAGTTTATACCCGATGGATATTTATTCGCGGGCAGAGAAATTTAATATCCGTCACCCGCGTACTCGTGTACCCGTTTGATGTGTGGACCCCACATTGAATATGCATATATATACAGAACCCTAGGGTATTCTCAGTCTTTTCCCCACTCCCCGTCCGTCTCCCCCAGGTAGCCGCCAGCCGCCGCCACCCTCCCCCGGCTGCGACCCCGCCCCCAATCCCCTATCCACTCGGCGCCTCCACTCCCCAATCCGGTGACCTGTCCCCATCCCCACTCTCCCCGGCGGCGGCGCCCCGCGTCAAGCCGAGGCCTTCGCCCCCTCCGGCTCCAGCCTCCGTGAGACTGCGGCGCCGACGCCTCCCGCGAGGCCGCGCCAAGCGCGCCCAAGCCGAAGCCCTCCGTGATCGCGAGATCTCGGCGCGCCCACACCGGCTGCGCCAAGCCGAGCCCCTCCGGTCCTCCCGTCCTCCACGACGACTACTTCGCCGCCAGGTGCCAGCCCCGCCGCCAGAAGCGGACGCCGCTAGATCCGTCGTCGGAAGTCGACGCTGCTGGAACTCGTCGTCGCGCCACCAGAACCGACGACGCCGCCAGTGCCTGTCGCCCGCGCCACCGGAAGTCGTTGTCGTCGCCGGAATCCGTCGTCGCGTCACCGGAAGCTATCGCGAGCTCCCTTTCTTTGCCTCCCACACTGCTTGCTGTTGATGGTTGCGGGTATACGGGCATGCCCGCGGGCACGTATTGCCCGCGGATTGCGGGCACGGGCACGGATTTCTGCCCATGGCGGGTGGCGGGCACGGGCGCGGGCGAGGATTGTAGCTCGCGGGCGCGGGCGTACCAGACCTGTATCCGCGCGGATTTTACCCGTTGCCATCTATAGTCGTGGTGGTAGTACAGCCAGCCCCACATACGGGAAACGGAAGGATATGCGTGCGTACTCATGGTGCTGGAGTTTTTCAAGGCTTGGCAGTACCAGTAACTAGGGGTCCTAATCGGTTATCTTAACGATTCAATCTGTCTTTCCCAAAGGCCGGCAGGCAATGCAGCAGAGGCAGCTGAGGCGATCCCGTAATTTCAACCCGCAACTGTAAGTCTATAAGACTGGGGTCATCAGTGCGCTTATCCAATCCCACGCATCCACTATTCCAACTATGCCAAACAGTATATGGACACTCTGTTTTGGGTCTTCTGGTGAGCCCAATCTAACGGAGGCTGTCAGCACAGTATGAATGTATAAGGAGCATGGAAGAAGAAGTCTAAAAAACCCGGTTTCAACCAGATGGGGAAAAAAAATGCGTCCCTCCAACAACCACGGTGACAAAAAGACACTGTGCACCCGTGGCCATGGCGTGTTGCGACAGTAGCAGCAACCCCAGCGGAGCAACACAGCGCCACCCAATGGTCATCCTGACAGGTGCCCCACCGCTGCCGGGCACCACCCCACCAGACACGACGCTGTGTCCTGGCCTGGGCGCTGCTTGGACCTTGGAGGGGGTCCCCTACCCGTGTCCATACTCTGCACAGGAATGGACGGATCGCACATCTGCAGTGCTGCCTTCAAGATCTACGCACGCAGTGAGCGAGAGCCAATGATTAGCCTCCGCTCCGCCGCCGGCAGCGACGTCCTCGGCACCAGGTGATTGCGTGATTCACCATTCACCGCGTGTGTCCTTTGCCGGGCTTCAAGGCTTGTGCTGCACTGCAGCTTTATCAGTAGTTGTTTCAGTTGGCCGAAAGAGGAAGCGGAGGCCGCAGTCGTTGCAGCCCGAGCTGAAGCTGCTGCGTGGTCTCACGGACTCACGGGGATGATCGGATCGCCCGCCGGGGTCAAACTGCACAGTGGCGCCCTGTATTTTTTTAATCTTCAGACTTCGGAGGCAAATGACAGACTTCAGCGCGTGTCTCGTTTTGGCAAATTGTTTTCAACAACGGCTCGGTTTCGTCCCGTGCACCAGAGCGGATGGACCGTGCGCGCGTGTCGGAGTTCGCTAGGATTTCTGTGATATGGTCGATAGGCGATGGATGGATGGATGGATGTTCCATCAAAATACCTTTCTTGCCCTTCTAGGACCATCGAAACCAAATACGTATTCAGGTCAAATTAGGGCGCAGAACCACACTGATAACAGGTCAAAATTTCCAGATTCCAGTATCCAGACTCCTAATGATTGGGCTGGAGAGGTGTTGCCCACACTTGCCATTTTCTGTACGCGAAACCAAAGCCTCTGATGTCATGAGTCGAGGGCAACGAGCTGTGCCGCTCACCTGCTAGCTGCTACAGCAAAAACGAGAAGAGTGGTGCAAGAAGAATGTACGCACGAACGACTTCAAAATAGTGCTCTGCAGATTGTGTATCTCCGTCGTCTATTTTAAATTTCACTCTGTTTACAGTACAGCTACAATATCAGGTTTTTTTTACCGTAGACGACTGTTTACGCCATCTTCTGGACGCAACTTTCCTTCCACAACAGTTATGTTACCGCATCAAATTTCCATTGTGCACTAGGTGCGCACACTGTTGTACATGGCAACTGAAAGATACGTTTTTACAACTTTTTTAAGTGGAGGTGACGATTTAGCAGCACCTCAGGATTTGTTACTGCCCCATGCCCATTTATTTTACAGCTACTCTTGCTGATATAAAATAAGCACACTTGCGCCTGTATATTCTGCGGCAAGTGGTGGAGGTGCACATGTTCCTCCCAAAGCTTATGGCGGCGGGCCCACCACCTATCCGCGCGACCATACAAATGCTTCGTTCACATATCACCTGTCCTTCAAATTTACCCCCTTTTCCACTTATGTCAAATCTTAAACCATCCGTTGCCTCACTGCTCACACTGACCGACCCTGTTCACTGTGCTAGCCGTGCTGTGGAGTGTAGCTCCACATATGTCCACCACTTGCATCTGGGCGTTACTCTCGCTCAATGATCCAACACGACTCAACCACCAGGTCCTTGTTTCTCGGATAGCACTGCCTCTGACTGTCGGTAGGAATAGGGATTGACATGCAGCTGGAGGCATGCATGTGCTTCAACGAAAACTACAGCAAATTAAATGCTAGAAATATCTTTCAGTGTGAACAACAAACATAGAACGTCTACAGGCAATTTGATGACCATAGTACTCTTACAACCTTTTTTTTCTTTTGTGAATGGTGTGCTTGGCAGCAGACTCTTGATTTGAGCACAGTTTTTAGAGTAGTACCAAGTTGCCTTGAACGTGGTAATAAAACAAGGGGGTACACTATTACTACGACCAATTATATTCTACTAAGATCTCAAAAGTGGAAACAACTCTAGGACTATGCTCTCTCCGTTCTCAAATATCTCTGCCATTGATTCTTTTCACAGCTTTGATAATATAATTTGTCTTGTTCAAAAAATTTTAAAAAATGTAAGCTGTGCTCAAACTGATTTTAATAATCAGGCAAATCATACTAAAACAAATAATAATCTATATCCTCTTTGAATAAGATGAATGGTATAAAAAATCAATGGCAACCAAGTATTTAAGAACGGGTAAATTAGCTAACAGAAGCTCAACACCAAGTACCAGGAATGTGATCCACAAATTTGCTTGATGAGTGGCAAGCACATGGTGACTTGGATCGTCGTTCAACCTAGTACTAGGCAATTTGGTATTTGTTTCCGCTAAACAACATATCTTGACATACAATCAGGTCAAGTTTACGCCAAAACAATGGCATTAGCATAAGTAGCCGCGCCTTTGTGCTTGAAATTATTGAATACCGACATCATGTGCTCGCTAGTCAACAAAAGATTAGAAAAAGATGACATAAAAAAAAAATCCAAGGAGACCATACGAGATTTCCTGGTGTAAAGTAAAGCGTGTGCCCCTAGCAGGCCATGTGGGAAAGGAAAACTGGACCCCGGCAAAGACGGGAATGGATTTATATCGAATATAAAACGGGCCAGAAATTGTCGTGCTGTCAGAAAAGATCGAAAGCAGAGGGAGAAAAATAACAGGAGAGAGAAACGTGAAAGCGACGCAGTCCCCGGCTCCGTAGACCTGCCCCATGAACCAAAACCCGAGAAACACCTCAGATCTCCGGTCCCGGGCCTCTTTGGCGGCAAACGGCCACACTCAAATCCTAGTACATTACTGTTCGGTCTATTTATATCTTTATATACAATTTATAGGTCAAAGGTCTATTTAGAACCATGGTATTTTATGTATTTTTAGGCAAAGCTATGGTTTATAGTAATATTTTGTTTGTTATTTTAGAAGTTGTATGTGCAAAAAGCTATGTTTTTAAGTATTTGAAACTATGTTTCAATTTGACTATATAAGCATTAGATAGGCAATAGTTCGTCATTTCATAGTCTGCGAGTATAATAAAAGCATTGGAAAAAACTTTACACGCATTAAGGGTGATTGGACTAATGTCCCATTTGGTATGCATTCTCAAGGGTTTGCAAGCTTAGATATTATAGGACTATGTTGGTGCCCACAAATCCAATGGCTAACAATTTTTTCTGCATAAACCCCTGATAGAAAAGGTAAAACTCATTATGTTTTGAGTTTCGAGTACCCACCATCATTACTAGCTCCTTTCATGTGTTTGAGTAAGAAAACCACTTTTGTCTTCGGTAAGTAAATGCTTGAGAGTGTAAATCAGAAAATGTATTCAGTCAATTTTTACCATTCAAGAGAATATATCTAACTGCCGTCACCAAATATCAAAAGAATAAAAGAAGAGCCATCATTTCAACGTTCTTTGAATTTAAACTCAAAAATCTATTACAATGAGCTAGAACTTTTTACAGGCTAAAATAGCTGTAGTGGTAGAATCTATTTCAATGCTCTTTGAAATGATTGCCGCGACCAACAAAACTCTGCCAGAAGTTATACGCTAATTTAAATTCTACTGTAGTGGCAGGCGGCAATAATGTCACGCTTCCATGGACCAAGCTCATCGTCCTCCCGGAGGAGAGAGAAAGAGAGCAGCAGCGAAAGTGGACTAGTAGCCGTAGTGGTTGGTGCAAGTCGCTAGGAGAGAGAAGAGATAGGGATAGGGAGAGAGAGAGAGAGTGCGTGTGTGGAAGCTAGAGGAGAGAGAGAAAGAGGAGAGAGATGGACACGCAGAGACGCAAGCAAGCGATAGAATTATTAAACAAACAAAAGCAGGCGTAGGAAAAAAAAGGTAAAGGCGAGCAAGAGAGAGAGAGAGAGAGAGAGGAGCCAAGCAAAGCAAACCCCAAGAGGCCAAGACGCGGACGGCAGCAGGCGGGGCAGGGCTAGCCATGCCGAGGTCGCCGTCGCCGTCGCCATCGCCGTCGCCGGAGAGGCACCAGCACCAACCCGCGCGCCAGAGGGGCGCCGCCGCCTCGTCCCAGATGCTGCTCCACCACCACCACCACCGCGGGGGCCGCTCGCCGTCGCCGCCGCCACGCCGCTCGCTCCGCCCGCGCCGCGCCGCCGCCGCCTCCTCCCGCCCGCTCGTCGACGACTTCTTCCCCTACCCGTCCTCGCCGTCGTCCTCGCCCTCCCGGCCCCGCCAGCGGATGCCGTCGCCGGAGCCGTCCAGCTCCGACTCCGGCCCCGCAGGCGGATCCTCGGCCTCCGACCGCCGCAGGCGCAAGCTCAAGCTCGTCGTCAAGCTCTCCCAGCTGCCGCCGGACCAGCACCACCGCCGGGCCCCACCGCTCCCCTCCTACTCGGACGACTCGGACGGGGCGGGGGAGGTGGGAGGGGACGGCAGCGGCGACGAGGAGCAGGTCAAGCCGCCCAAGAAGCGCCGGATCGAGCCGCGCGCCGACAGATCTCGCCATCGCGAGGTGGGCCATGCCGCTGGATAAGCCTCTCCAGCCACGTCTTTGCTGCTTGCTAACGCTAGATCTGCTCGTCTCGCAGTCGCAGGTTGGCGGCGGCGGCGGGAGGAGCGACCCCGCGAGCGCGCCGCGGACGAAGCGGCTCCCGGTGCCAGGTCCGATTTGCTTGCTTTTTGCTCGGCCTCAGCTTGTTCGATGATGCGACTTTGGTCTTTGATGAAGGCCCGGCGCCTTTTTGTGTGAAAATATTTTGATTCGTTTTTCTCCGCGCGGTGGATTTAGGGACTGCGCGGACGACGCCACTACCGGACCGAAAGGCGCTGGAGATGATTCTCGAGAAGCTGCAAAAGTGCGTGTTTCACATCTTTGACTCCAACGCAAAAATGGGATTTGTTGCATTATTAGCTTCTAATGAGCTCGATTTTTTTTCCTTTTGGCACTGTTGGATTCCGCAGGAAGGATACGTACGGGGTGTTTGCAGAGCCAGTGGATCCAGAGGAGGTGAGAGCCTTTGCTCATTTGCCATGCATGCTGGAGTTACTAATTTGTTTGAGGGATGATTGAGTGTTGATGATGATGTCATCTTTGATGGATGCAGTTGCCCGATTACCATGATGTCATTGAGCATCCAATGGACTTCGGAACTGTCAGGAGGAAGCTTGCCAAGAACGCATATCGCTCATTCGAGCAATTTGAGGTCAGATTGCTATTTTTTGTCGTATGTTTAGCTAGCGAACCAGAAAAAAGGGCCATGGACGCCGTATTGCTATTTGCTGGTTGTTTGCTTTGGCAGTTCTTGTCGTTGAGGAGTCTTACTTTTCAGTTCATTCTATTTTTGTCGTAACGCGTGAGCGAATTCTATCTTCCAACGTGGCAAGCAATCTGTAATATGTTAGACTTGCCCTAGAAAGTCAGTTTATTGTGCAGCGAGGTAGCTAGACCTATCCATTTCATCATGTATATGCATGTGGAACCAAATGCCACCTGATGTAAATGGTGATTAACCATTATTATTCTACATGGCGAAAGCTTCCCTTTTTAAAATAATTAACATAATTTGCCGTAAGTTTTTCATATTGCTCCAATACTCCAATACCACTGATTTCTGGTTATAGATGTAACTCTAATGTTACCGTTGTTTGTCATCCCATGTGAACTAGTCCAGGCTATGGGATACACTGGTTCCATTGTTTTTGGGCCCTAAGAACCTGTCATTCGGTACTGTGGCATAGAGCCAGGATGCTATACTTTTTTTTGATTCCCAGTAAAGGACATATTCCTAATAATGAAGTTGAAACACCTGGATAATAGCTCAAAGCAGTTTGCTGATATTGAGTAATATTCAAATATCACAACCTCATGAGTCACGACGAATTTAGGACAAGCCATGTTGAACTGATATATGAAATTCTAGAATGTATTTCCTCCTGTCCTTCGAACTTCGTTGGGACAACAGCTTTTGGCTTGGCGCTAGTTGTTTTTTCTGGTCGGAAAAGACAGCTTTTGCTGACCAGAGGTAGTACCTTGTTACTAGCTCAAGTCACAAAAAGGGGTTTATTTTGAGTTGTGTGCAGTTAGCTTCTTCAAAATGTGACCATCAATACATTTTTTAATATTGTGATAAAACCTTTGACAGTGGAATAGGTAGATTTTTGTCTTGAAGATCTGTTTCAAATACTACAACTTTGCATCCAAGTTTGATTCTAGATTTTCCATCGATCCATCCTTCACCAAGGTCAAGTCTGGATATGGTCTCATCTATAAACCATTACAGAATGGTTATTAATTATCGAACTATGACCATAGCTTAATTTTGAAACAAAATCATTGAAAAGGATGCAAATCACTATGAATGAAGCACTGAAGACATAACTGAATGAATGGGACCTGACCTTGTGCATACACTCGTCTTGAAAAGCAAAACTTTATGCTAATTTCTTCTTATTTTCCCCAACGACAAGCTCTTGATATGTCTAGCAAATAATGAACATCGGTTCAGCCAAATAATTGATTGGTTTATGTGATATGATTCTTTAATTGCAGGATGATGTCTTCTTAATTTGCAGCAATGCAATGCAGTACAATGCACCTGATACAATTTACTTCAGACAGGTATACAGTCCCAAAAGTTTTATGCACTTGTAACACCATGATTTGACTGTTGGCATTGGACATTTCATGCTATGCTTGTTCATGTAGGCCCATTCCATACAAGAGCTTGCAAGAAAGAAGTTTCAGGAATTGAGGGATGAGGGCATGCCTTCAGAGAACCATATAAAGAGTGAACAGAAAGTTAGACCAAATTTCTGCAATAGAGAACCTGTTAAGAAGCCTGTTTTGAGGTATCAAGATGATGATCTAGACTTCTTGTCCCGCAAAGAACAAATTAGGAGACCCAATTCAAATAACATGGAAGTTGATATAAGCTTCAAAGATAAAGTTAAGAAACCCATGTCCAAGAATATACAGGATGCGAGTTCCTTATTCAACAAAGAGCGAGTTAAGAAATCCATCTCCAGAAATTCAGAAGACAATTTAAGTTCCTCATTTCACAAAGAGCGTCCTAAGAAACTGATCTCCAGACATTCGGAGGATGGCCTGAACTCCTCATTTGGCAAAGAGCAAGTTAGGAAAGTCATTTCAAGAAATACAGAAAATGACGAAAACTCCCCTTTCCGCAAACAGCAAGTTAAGAAATCCACTCTGCAGAGTTCAAAGGATGACGCCGCATCCCAGAAAAAACACATTAAAAAGCTAATTGGCAGAAATGGAGAAGATTCAGATTTTTCGTCCTGTAAAAAGCCAGCTGAGGATCCCATTTGCACAAATGTTGAAGACGCAGGCTTCTCATCTATAAAAGGGCTGTCTGAGAAGCCCACTAGTCGAGACAGAGAGGACCTGGACCGTTTCCACAAGGAGTCACCGAAACCTAGTCAAGATGATCAAGGTTACTCGTGCAACGAAGAGGCTGTTAAGCCAGTTTGTACGAATAACCAAGACCAAGATGCCTTGGGTTCAGATATCTCTGCTGCAACCATTGCTTCTGTGGGAGATGGCTCTAATGGCTTAACCATGTCACAGGCTAATGCTACTGAGCCTGCTGATTGCACTCTTGCCAATGGGCCTGTAGACAAAGATACCAGCTCTCCGCCGGATGAAATAAGATCTGAGAAGACCGACGATATTTTGGGTACTGTATTTTTTTCCTGGTGCTCTCATCTGAACCACCTTGTTTAGTGAAGTGGCGCGTTAGTTTTAAGACCATACTGTGCATTGGTGATTATGTATTGCAATTTTAGACTAGAATTTAGTATATGCCTATGTCGCCATAAGAGATCAATTAGAAAAAAAAATGGTGATATGGGTACATGTGATGTGGCCATCAAAATATGAAACTAGATTTCCAGAAGGGTTATGGTCATATATAACAAATACAGACACACTTGATGTTCTTTTTCACTTATGGTTATGGGGGTTCCTTTGAACTAGTCAGGTGCTTGTTAGGTTGGTCCTTGAGGAATGTTGTTATTATCAAGACAACCGAATATTTAAAGTGTTATAATAGTCGCATATGGTGGGCTTTGCAAGTTTTGACCAAAAATTAGGCCAATTACATGCATGTTTTAGTGCACAAAATTGTACCGATTGACAATAGATTGCTTTTCCAAGTTACTTATATAACACTTATTTTGTAGCAATTGACTATTATATTTTAAGAGAAATTAAAGATAAAAGTAAGTTCAGAAGAACTTTTCATTCTATGCACCATAAAGTAAGGGACAGAAGGAGTACTTTAAAGGAAATCCAGCCATTTGATACAATTACTGCTGTACAAAACTACAAATAGATGCTGTAAAAGGAAATTCATCTTCACTTTATTGAATTCTAATGTCATTCTTGTCTTTTTTTTTCCAGGCAAGCCTAGCTACAAGCCAATTGTGGTTGATGAGACTAGACGGAAAACTTATGATACATCTGAAGAACAGTCTCCAATGGAATCTGATCCAGTTTTGGATGTTTTCTCTGCGGAAGCAAAAGAGCTTGTAAATGTGGGTAAATGTGACTTATATGTAATTATTGGTCTAATTTTCTTTATTTAGGTAGCTCACTGGCTAAACGTACCTTGCAGGTTGGGCTTGATGCTGAGCACTCATATGCATATGCAAGGAGCCTGGCTCGTTTTGCTGGTTCACTTGGTGCTCAAGGATGGAGAATTGCTTCTGATCGCATTCGACAAGCGTTACCTGTTGATGTAAAGTATGGCCGTGGATGGGTTGGAGAATATGAGCCTCCACTGCCGTCTATTCTGGTTGTGAATAATCAACCTGTATATCTGAAAAGCTCTGAGGCAAATATGCGGAGGAATGCTTCTCTGCCTAGGGATAATGGAAGGCTCAGGCCAACAGAAAGTAACAATTCGAAGGATATGAGTATGAGTTTGCTTAATCGGATAACCACTAGCAATAATGTAGTTGGAGTGCCTGGGCCGCTTGAGAGTCCAGAATTTAAGCCAAGATTATTTGGTGTTACTGCTGAGCCCCAACACAGGAGCACTGATGCATTATCGCCACATGAAAATCATAAAGTGTCTGGTAATGTTACAAAGACCAAAAGAACAATCAGTGAGCAAACAAGAAAAGGTAACTCATCTTCCAGTGCCCGCCCTCTTGAAATGCAACCACAGAAAGGAGCTTCTTCTGTTGCACTTGATATGCCTGCCTTGAACAAAATGGCTGGCCATCCGAGAGCATTTTTTCAACTACCAGAATCAGCTAAGGCTCAGCAAACGAGAAAAATTGACTCGTCAAAAAGCAAAGTTCCAGTTGAAATGGCACCACAGCGACTTGAGTCTGCAAAATGTGCTTCTGGTGTACATGATACGCCTTCCTCAAACGGGCAGCACAAACACTTATTCCCGCCACAGGCAGCAGCTTCCTCAGGTGTGCATGATATGCCTTCTTCTAATGGGAAGCCTAAGCACTACTTCCAGCCACAAGCATCAGCTTCCTCTGGTGTGCATGATATACCTTCCTCCAATGGGCAACCCAAACATTTCTTCCAGTCACAAGCAGTAGCTTCTTCTGGCATGCATGACACGCCTTCCTCGAATGGGCAGCCTAAACCCTTCTTCCAGTCACAAGATGCAACTGTACCACAGCCCCAAAACGAAGCAACATGGGTGTACCATGGACGGCCTAGTGATGGAAAGGTTGGGGCATCAAACAAAAACAGACCATCGACCAGTGCTGGGTTTGTCAATAAAAGTCAATCAGTAAATGCTGCAACATTTGCCATGAATTTGAATGGACAAAAGAATGTCAGCGACCATGCAAAACCAGCTGGGTCAGCTGCAATGCCTGGCCAGGCAAATTTACCAAACAGAGGTCTTGATGCTCCCCGGAACATGTTCTCAGCATTTCCAGCTGCTCTTAGGGAGAACCAGAGCATTCCATCAGCTCCAGTGGCTCAATCTTGGATCTCGTTTGGTGCTTCTGCAGAGACCAAACCAACCGTTATCAGCCCGACTTTCCTTGACAATAATAGTGGTTGGAAGATGCCATTTGCTAACGTCCGCCCTTCGGATGATGCCAAAATAAGTGCTGTTCCCCAGTTCTTTAGGCATCCTGTTCAGGTAGTTAGAGAGAACCCGGTTCAAAGCCAGGGTTTGGTAATATTTCCCCAGTTGGTCCAGCCAGATTTCACAAGATCACAGGGCCAACAACAATGGCAGGGGCTGGTCCCCCACATGCAACAGAAGCCAAGCAAGGATGTACTCCGCCCGGACTTGAATATTGGGTTCCCATCTCCAGGTTCACCACCAGCTCGACAATCGTCTGGTATCAATTTGGAAGCACAACAGCCAGACCTAGCGTTGCAGTTATGAGGGAACGAAAAATGAATACATGCTACTACAGGATGTAGGTTACAAACTAAGCATGTAAGGACATGCGAAGCTCAGGCGTGAAACAAAATGAAAACAGCATTGGGACATCCGTTACATGGATCAGTGACAGTTGATAGGGATGGGGACTTAACATCATCACATGACTTGCCGTTGTGGTGACTCCCCAACTCATCCTGCTGCTGTACAAAGATATCAGAAAATGGATGGATGAACACTGCTTGGAATCAGATGATGTCTACTGGGGGCATTCGGACAGGAGTTCAGAATCCAGCATTTGGAGAAATGCTTTGGTGGCATATATGTAGGTAGCATACTAGCATGCTCATGATCAGAATACTTGGCGCTCCTCTCTGACCACAATACAGCTTTCGGTGAAAATTTTGGCACCAGAATCTAGGAGATAATCGTTCATTCAGTAGTGTAGATCTTGTGGCGATCCCTATGTAATGCCCATATCAAAATGTATGTTGGTTGTAAATGGTTCTGCATTGGATAGAATGTTAGAGTAGGGCAGCGGCCAGTGGCCTTTTACCTCTTCTGAATGAAATTGCTTCTTTTGTTCATGATATATGTAGCATGAAGCCAGGAACTGAGGTCTATGATCAATTCAGTTCAAATGGCATGCTGAATGCAAAAAAGGTTGCCAATTCTCTCAGTGAAGATCAACTGGTTCAGTTTGTCCTTGCAATGGATTCTGGCTTTAAGTAATGTCATATTAATGAGCAATGCCATTAGGAGATTGCCAACCCAGTTTTTAGCTTCAGTTAATTTACTTTTGTCTCTCTGAAAGCCTAAAGTTTGAATCTGAAAGTATAAGCACGACAAATGGACGAAAAAGACTTTTTTGGGCTATTCGGTCTTAGTAGCACACACTGGGCCGGCCCAATCTAATACGCCGAGGCCTACCCCTTCGATCTGCTTCCCCCAAAACTACGCCTTGGCGATCCTCAACAAAAAAGAGGGCCTTGGCGCATGGAGCGGATGATGGAAGCAGACAGAATTATGCATGCAGGGCGGCTGGCTGACCGCCGATGCCAGAATTTCTACCTGAAAGTCCTGCTGGACCCCTCTAATTGTGTCTGGACGTTGATTTTTCTCGCTAGTAAGAGCATGTTTGGATCCATACAGATAATGAGAATCTGATAAACATTAGCGCTTTGAATCTAAACAGATCTAGATAATAGATAATAGGGAGATAATGATTATTTAGATCTCAGATTCTCATTATCTACTCAATGCTAGATAATATCAGCTAATAGAAAATAATTGGACTTTTCCTTCATTACTCCACATGTTATCTAATCTATTAGCCGTGGATCCAAAAGCTACCACATATTATCTATCAAGATAACCATTATCTGGCTAATATTTGATAGTGCATATTAGTTAGATAATGAAAATCTACAATGAATTCAAACAGGCCCTAAGAAAAACCAGATGTTTATGCTCCATCACTCCATCAGCTACGGACATTTGTTTAAACAGTTGTTTCATCCAATATATGGCCTCAACACCTCTTACGTGCTGACAGGAGGTCCCACATGTCATACTCTTCCTGGTTCCCACGGCAAGCGGAGCACTGTTGGCAATCTTTGAGGCAAAGTTGGATTTGTATGGCCTGCTGGAAGTCCCAACAGATCCTCCACTTGTTTCACTGACGCCTACACCTTCCTAGAGCCCTCTCCGTCTTTAGCAATATTCTTGCAGACAGTAGACGAGCTCCTCCATGTTACAGTCGGTAAGAGCGTCCACCAGATAGCTACGAATAATAATCCCGCAGCAGTCGGTAATCGTTGCAAAACATGGAGAACGAGACATTGTTCCAGTCTTACAGATAGCATTCACTACTTGATGTAGCACTCACCAAAGGAACAACTGCTATGTCTCTTTTTTATCAATACTTTGTAGATACAGAACCAAGACAAACAAAACCAAACCTTGTTACCATATGCTCTTTACTCGCAAACCAGCAATAGGCAAACAAGGGTCAGTTGTGTATGTAGACAATAAAAAACAAAGATTCCAAGCCATGTGCAAAAGGATTTTACACTTGTAACACGCTAGTGAAGGGAATTGGGGTCGTCAGCTGCGGTTTGCCTAAAGGCTACAGATAACAAGGGAGTAAACAGAAAACTGCATGCACAACTCGTTCCCTGCAGCATCAGGAGGGCATGTTATTAGGGGTGCCTTCCCAAAGGGATATGGAGGACAGTTTCTGAGTCAACAGCTCAACTAATGAGCTTGCATCGACATTAGCCTGAATATTCTGGTGCAAAGCTGGAATGTTCTCCTTTGAAGAGTCTGCAGTAACCACCGGCTCAGTCTTGTGCATACACATTTCAGGTTCAGCGTCACTAAGAGCTTCTACATCCATTAGTGCAGGTGCATCTTTGGAGGGTACCATCTTTATAGCCAATGGCACTTCAGGGTTTAGTGTGGCAGGGTGCGAACACTGGAGCACCTGGGGACCAATGTTTTGGTCAATGAATTTGTCCTGAAAATTACACATCAAGATACTTAGAAGCACATCGATATAGGACGGTTGCAGTTCTGAGACAGAAAACATTAGTGCAGCTTTGGAGGGTACCATCTTTATGGTTGATGACACTTCAGGGTTCAGTGTAGAAGGGTCCGAACACTGGAGCACCTGGGAACCAATGTTTTGGTCAATGCATTTGTCTTGCAAATTACACATCAAGATACTTAGAAGCACATCAATATAGGACGGTTGCACTTGAGACAGGAAACAAGATACTCCTAAAAAAATGAAATGTACAGACAGGTTCTGGTTTGACTATGACTGGAGATACCTGGTGTGTGCTCGCCTCAGGTTCAGCCACCTTGAAAGATTCCACTTCTATTTGTGCAGCTTCAAGAGGCACTGCCTCCACTGCCTTATTTTTGCAAGCACTGACCTCCTCATGAGGTGCTGCTATAGGTTTCGGTTCTTGTTGAGCAAAGGCAGACGGTGGCTGAGAGTTCGGTGTGGCAGGTTGCAAGCACTGGATCTTCGTTTGCGTCTGTGCACCAACATTTTGGTCAACTGATTCAACGACCTGCAGACATGCACAGCAAGATAGTTAGAAGAAAATTGATACAAGACATTCGCAGTATTGCAACCGAAACAACACAATTTTTTTTGCACATACAGCTTCAGGTTTGGCCACAACAGGATTGGCCTGATGTGTGCAAAAAGGTTCGGCCACCTTAAAAGGCTCTACTTCCATTTGTGCAACTTCAGAAGGCAACCGCCTCACCACTTTACTTTTGGAAGCACTGGTTTCCTCATGAGGTGCACTGATGTTCTGAGTAGGTGGCTGAGTTTTCGGTGTGACAGGAAGCAAATGCTGCATCTTTGTAGGTTGCAGTTGCACCTGTGCACCAGTGTTCTGGTCAATAGATTTCTCCTGAGACATACAAAATGAGAACGTTAGAAGCACATAAATAAAGGATATTACTGTTATTGTAAGGTAGGGATAAAAGTGCACATACTGAATCAAAATATCCGATCTTGGGTGTAGGCCTTCGAAGCCCTGATGGCTTAACACATTTTCCCAGGCTGGTTATGTCCGCAGGAGCTTTTGAATAATCTCCCGATGCCGCTATTCCGAAAGAATGGCCCTCATTGGCAACAGGATGCCCAAGCTTTGGGGATGGATGGCAGCCATTGCTCTTCCTAAGGGAGGGAGACAGCGTATTCAAACTGTCAGATGTATGGCTCATCTTCCCTACAGTGGAAGCAGTTGAAGCCCCTGAAATCACAGAGCTCATGCTCTCCACAGAGCTGCAAGGTGAAATGCTTGGTGATGCACGGTCAGCATGACCCCTAGCTGGTATCTTGTTCTTTGATCTTGATAGGATAGCTTTGTTGATATCAGATTTTGATGATGACCGAACAGGGACCCTCTGGGCAGTCATGTTCTTTTTGCTTAGGGTTGCTGATTTGGTCTTTGATTCTGGCTTAGTATCCATTGAAACACCACGGAAAGAAGACGTTGGTGCTGAGGGACCTGATTTCAAGGTTGAACTGGACTTTGTACCCCCACCAGATCGCACAGTAGCTGAAGTATTGGCAGTTTTGCCCGCTGCCTGCCTGTTGGCGACACCCCCTGAAAGAGGAAATGCATATTGATTATATATGTAAATATTATGGGATATTGTTAGAACAAACAATGCATGCCAATTCACACCAGTGCTGCTTCTTTTGTCTGAAATCCCAGAAGCAATAGCTGTGTTAGTTGATGACCTCATCGTTGCAACTCTTGGCAGAGCCCTAGGAGGTTTTGATGCCTTTGCCTCTGCAGCTCCTGGCAAATTCTACTCAAGGAAAAGGACACAAATATGCAACTAAGATCAGATTAAAACACAAGATGAATCGTAGCTGGCTTTATTTACAAAAGAATTCAGTCGATTGAAAAATCAGGGGTAAATTACTCATAAGCATTGCTAGTAATACACTAACAAACATCCAATTAGGTGAACAGAAGGTCATGGTTATTGAGGAATTAAAGAGATGGGATCATACCACTTTCATGTTGTCTTGGGGCCTTTGTTTTCCACCAACTCCTTGGCTTGTTGAAACAGGAGCCCTTATCTGAAGATAAGCAATTGTTAGATCAACAGAAACAGAAATTTGGGATTGAACAAGATATCAAGTGGATTAATATACCTTAGGCTGAGGCATCCGATCAACCCCTTTTCTAGCTGGAAGAAGCAATAAAATAATTTCATCAGTTAACAACAGCAGGAAGAGCTCAGTAGAAGTACAGTTTCGAGTGCTAAATATAAGCAGCAAGTTGTGTCATTAATAGGGGTTTTTACATGCAATACGAGGCACATTTGCTGTGGGCTTTGGAGGGTTTAAGCCAGCAGCAGGCCGACCTGGAACTCTATCAGCTTTGC
This sequence comes from Paspalum notatum, assembly GCA_022530915.1. NCBI lineage: Eukaryota > Viridiplantae > Streptophyta > Magnoliopsida > Poales > Poaceae > Paspalum > Paspalum notatum. Next base: position 46,216,420 of record CM039685.1, read on the forward strand.
CAAGAGACCTCTGGATCGAAGCTCGGACATTGTCAAACAATTCAGTCTCAAGGCTTTCCATCACCCATGGTTCGTTTTCCAGGGTTGAGGTTGTCGAGTCTCCTGATTTCCTCATTTCCTCCATAATTCCAGGCAGCCTGGAACCCTGGGTCTTACGGAAAGTGCTGTTTACAATGGCCAATTCCTCGGTGTCCAGAACACCTGCAAAGCTCATGAAAGATTAGGAGCTGCAATCAATCTGCATCATCAGGACCGGGAAAGGTAAAGACTCAGGACCGACTACTATTACAAAAGGTAACAACTACAGAACAGAAAATTATGAGCGCTGGGCAGTGATCTGGCTAATTCCAACCTTTTACCGGTGAATATGTGCAAGTAGGAAGAGACAACAACACAAAAAATAAAAAGGTAACGGTAAGATTCATGAACTTCTACACCTACATGTCATATACACAAGCCTGTCACGCGACAATTCCAGAAAAGCAGATAGCATTTGGGCCACGGATGAGGATCAGACAAAGACAGAACCGAAGCGAACCTTCACTGGTGAAAAAGGCGCTGTCCCAGGCCAAGCTCTTGCGGAGGTTAACCCCCGTCTTGGGCTTCCGCTGCTTCGGCGACTCCGCCCGCTCGGGGGCTGCCTGCTCCTCCGTCACACTGTCCGGATCCGCATCCCGGCCCCCCGCCGCCGACGCAGAACCGCCGCCGGATGTGTACAGACTGGAGGTCGCCGCCTCGGTGGCCACCAGAGACCCTAACAAAAATCACGGGAAACCGTCGCCCGTCAGATCCGCACACCACACAACCTCGAGACAACGGACACCGGTTCCGCGGTTCCTCCGTGGGAAATCATCCCCCCAGAAATGGCTGGGAACCCTCACCTGCGTGGGTCGGATCGGGACGCGGCGGGGCCGGGGAGGCGAGGTCGAAGAGGAGATCGTCCTCGGCGGAGACGTCGATGAGGGAGAGCCCCTCCATGGGCGCTGCTGACGGCCGCTCTCGCCGGGGACCAGTGGGAAACCCTAGATCGCCGGCGGCGTGGGGATCGACGAGGCGAGGAGGCGGCGATGCGAATGCGAGGCGAGCTGGAGGAGAGACCGAGACGTTGGAGACGGGGGGCAATGGGTTGGTCGGTTGGGTATAAAAAAACCCTATAAAAAAGGGTTGCGGCCCTTGCGGTGACGCGTCCCGTTGTTGAGGGAGACGCTGACTGGTGGGGCCGGAGCTGGACTAAGCTGTGGGGTTTTGTTTGGCCAAGGTGATTATTACCTTCCCCCTGGGTGATTATTTTACACGGGCGGGATGGTTTGAATTTTGGGAGGTTTGGTCCGTGTTCACATTGGGCCTTGTTGGGGACGGATTTGTGGCCCAAGTTCCCGTGGGCTTACTGTTTCGACGACCTGTTCTTTCTCTCCTTTCTTTAGACGGTCCGGTGTTTAGTACCTAAAAAAATGATCCAGTGTCTAAGGTTGTCTTGAGTATCTCTCAGCTGCGTATGTGTCTTTTTAGATATAGGTTGTAGGTCTAGCTTGCGCCCTGTGAGCGTGCTTGTAGCGTGTGTGTTAGTGGCTTAGTGTCTAAGTTCACATACTACAATTTGTACTTAAGCATTGATGTCTGAGGATTAAAAAAACTCTTGCTGAATGAAGAGCACATTTCTGTTATGAAAGCCATACATATGCGGCGTAAAGGAAACTCATTATTAATAGCAACTGCAAAATATGCTTAATAATAAGATAGGCTACGATCCATCGTATATAGAATTGGAATGAAATCCCCATTTTCCTAGAAACCATACTACTGCTCCCTATGTATGGAATCATATCGGAGAGGTTCCGATCGATTAATTAAAACAAAATCCTATCCTACGATAGCAGCTTGAATTTCTACCATAACAGCGCAGGCGTTGTGATTCTGCTTCACGAAACATGCCACCACCTGTGGAAGTGCCTTTTTTTTTTTTTATAAGGTAGAAGTGCCTGTGTTGTGGCAGACATCCGAATGATTTTGCCCCGAGGATCAGAGATGGATGCGTGTCGTCGATCGGTCTTCAGCGGGGGCATTGCCATGAACACGATGATGCACACAGATAGACCTGCACGACAAGGAAAAGATCCATCGATCCCACGCGCGCCCAGCTCCATTTTTCTTGCTTTCCATCATGTCATCGATCCCACGTGTTTGCCGGTTTCGGCCGGTGCACATGGAGATCGGTCTCAAGCAACAATGTTTTTTTTGCATGTGTTCTGTTTGAAATCGAATTGGATCCTGTTTTTTCATATATACTATCTCTCAGCGCCTGAAGCATATACGCGGTACACGCAACTGTAATTACAGCAACGGTGAGTTATAAAACGTTACCTCTAATGTTTTTTGCGTCATGCGATGTATTTCTGACAGCAGTCATCAGGTTCGATTACCTGTAAGACCAACAGATACATTTCTTGGCAACTGAACAACAATGCGAGTGTTTCCCACTGCATTACAACTATGGCGGTGCCATCGGAATCGGGGAACCTTACTGACAGATTGATGCACTTCAGATGGTTTTGCTGTATATGATACGGCTGGATTATTGAGTGGGAATCAAGAGGAAGGAAGGAGGTGGATGGCGTACTCGCCCTCGACAAGAGGCTCTAAGCCTGTCCCAAGTGGGATGTCCTAAAGGGTGCCTTAAAACACCGTTTGATATAAATGCTGTACTATGAACAGAAAATAAAAAATTAAAATAGTATTTTGAGGAAGTGGATGAAGAGTTTCATGGAACAGCATAAGCAACCGACTACGATGATATTAATTCTTCCTTGTCCACTCATTCTCTCTCCTCCCCTCAAGTAGAGAGGACACTAACTGGCTCCGGACTGGAGGCATTAACAAACTCCAAGATAACAGCAGCCTCACCTAACAAGTTGAGACTTTATCAATCTTATCTTATAAACTACTGAACTACTCTTTCCGGGTCCCAAAAAAGTGTCGTTTTGTACAATGACACGGTCTCTAAAATGTATCTTTGACTAATATTTTCTACTAAAACATAAATGAACATTATAATAAATTTGTATTTTTATGAAAGTACTCTTTAAAACAAATTTAAACATATGACTTTCAAATTTCAAAACTAAATAATTTATAAGTTATTCATAGTCAAAGTTTAAAATTTTTAACTTAGACTATTTTCAAAACGACACTTATCTGGAACCCGGAGGGTGTACTAACTAGCAGCCTCCGAATGGTGTTTCTTCCTTTGGCTATACGTTCTCCCTATGAAATAAGCGTCCACAACAGTATAGGTATCTCTTGTTTTCTCCAGAGGGATCCTTGCCGTTTCTTCATCATTCGACGGCTGATATTATCCTGTTGCCATATTGGACGCTGGCTAGACGTCATGCTGACGTGTTGTAGCTCCCTGTGCGCGTCTTCGGGCGCTCATTTCATTTAAGGAGATTGGATGTTTCGTAGTAAATTTTAAAACAACATAATATCATATGGTCTTTTCTGTCCTAAATTATAAGAGGCTCTAGTCCTCTTTTTATCTGTCCACATTCATATGGATGTTGATGAATTTAAATATATACCGAACACTTATACACTGAGTAATGAATGAATTTGGTAGAGAATGCCTTACAATCTATGACAGAAGGAGTATCATACATTCGTGCATGCAGTGAGCTACAATAGGCAACACACAATCTTAAGTTTCATGCACCACCATTCTTGTAGCATACATTTGGACCAAATAAGCTTATAGTATGTTTGTTTTATATTTTTCCAAGGAAAATCGTGGATATTCAGCCTTAGTATGTTACCAAAACCATTATTTATAGTTTTTTTTACAGTAGCATCTTAAGATAGCTACTTGATGACGAACGTATACGTATGTGCGTACCCTTACGGAAATCTTTGCAGCGCCGGGCATGGACACAAGGGAACTGTGCGGCAACCACGTCTCGTTGCTGTCGTTGTTGTTCTCCATCTTCCCACGGCCTGCGGTCCGTGGGGCGCCGCGCGCCGGTCCATCGGGGCGGTCGCCGTCGGTCTGGCCTCGCGGTGGCCGGACAAGCTGCCGACCGCACTACAGGTGGGATGGCGGCGGCAGAGAGCGGGAAGCAGCACGGCAAGCCGGCGGTAGCCATGGGCATGGAGGATATATGCACCGGAGGGGTTTGGGGGATCGGGGACGGAGAGCGAGCGTGCGTGCGAGAGGTCGAGGAGGTGTTTGCGCGCGCGCGGGGCGCCTGAGGCTTTGTTTATTTAGTACACATGGATTGGAGGGGAATACACGTGCATTGGAGTGGATTGGAGGAATTGTAATGTGTTTAAATTCAGAATAGTTTAAAATTTTCTCTAATTTTTCCATTTCACACTAATCCACAAGTACCCAAACAAGGCGTGAAGAGGGAGGGGTGGCGTGCTGCACCTGCTTTTTGCATTGCAAATCGAGGATGATACAGGATACGCGAGGCTGGGTGCCTGTATATACGGATCAGTTTTCCGTTGCTCATTGGAAAGCAGCTAGCTTGTCGCCTCCATGAACCACCAGGATGCTGATGCATGCAGGAGCTAGCTCTATGGTTTGCTTGCTTGCTTGCTTTCTACCTGCAGATCGATGGAGATCCCGTCGTATTGTGTTAAGAGTCTCGGTGAAGCGATTGACATATGACGGTAGAGGTGAGTTGTCAAATACAAAAGTGTGCCTTTGTAGCATTTGTGGAATCAGCACATAAACTACAGTACCTTCACCGTTTCATGTGGCCAGGTAGGCTTGCATTGCGCCATAGAAATTTCTGAAACCTTGGAGTTGAAGCGGTCAAATATGGTCAAGTGGAGAAGGAGGGAACCTGTCCTGCAGCAGTCATTCGCTTAGGCAAAGGCAAAATGGCTACTCGGAGAGCACTGTAGCACCAGGCATTGGTCTCCGACAGAGTAGGCATAAAAGAAAGGCATTTTGGATAGGACAAGAGGGGAAAGATAAAATGCAGGCTCTGCGTGGCCGAGCCATCCGCGGCTCGAACAACGGTCAGTTCGGCGGCAGGAGAGAGAAGGTTGTGCGGCAAGGGAGAACTAGCCGGTTCGGGGCTGTGCAGCGGCGGCGCCCGGCTACCTCCTTTCCGTCAAGATCAGCTCCGGCGAGTCCCAAGTCAAGGTTGGTCCCCTTCCATTCATCCCTTTCCATTCCCGACATGGAATCGCTCGATCTGCTAGATTGTATGCTGTGGGGGTTGATATCTGTATCCATTTTGAGGAACGGTGGTATCTCTCTAGATCCGTTGATTCAGTGGCCGGTTGTAGCGTGAGCCGTTTGCGGACGTTGTTCTAGTGCAGTGACTTTGGTTCCATCCTCCGATTTTCATTTATTTTTCGCTTTGGGTCACAAATCTGTGGTGAATGCTTGCTGACTTCGTTTCCCTTGCGGACTGTGTTTGCTTTACGAATTCAACCTGCTGCAGGATGGCAAACAACTTGAATCCCTATGGAAACAATAATGGTAACTCTGAGGCCTATCCTGAAGGCCAGCAATGGGAGTTCCCTCTGTCTGCTTCATTGGAAAATTTCGAAAATCTTACAATTCCTCAGGTTTGCCACGCTGGTATTGAATTCTGCTGCTATTGTAATTTTGCTACTATTAATTTGGCTGACTAAATGATGGTATTTTTTTTTGCCCTTGCTGCAAATCATTTAGATGCAGCAAGCCATAGGTCAGGGGCAGCCAATGCCATTTCATCCTCCGAGACTACACCCTGCAGTTGTTAATTTGGATTTCAATGAAGAGGACACTGAAGTAAATGGTGAAACTCCAGCATTAGAGATTCCTGCTCCTCAGTCCAAAGGAGGAGGGAAAGGCAAGGGCAAAGCCAAAGCCAAAGCCAAAGGGAAAGGTGATCGTAATTTCGGTGAAAAGAGGGTGTCACAAAGAGGTAAATCCTTTAACAAAGAGGAAGACAGAATTATATGCTCTGCCTTGCTGAATGTGAGTAAAGACCCTATCACTGGTATGTCCCTCTCCCTTGTAGATGAATAATCTTGAGTTATATAAGTATACTGCTACTTCAATCTATGGCATGTTATTTAGGAACAAATCAATCCAGTGGCGGTTATTATCAAAGAATACATAAATATTTTGTAAGAAGTCAAGTTGCCATTTCTAACAGGTGGCTCGCCATCCAAAAGGCAGTGAACAAATTTTGTGGTCATTTTTTGTTTGTTCAAAGGTTAGACAAAAGTGAAAACACTGAGCAGGACCAAGTAAGTAACTGTGCATTAATTACATTGCCTTCCCACCCTACAATTTGTAACTAATATACCTTTTTCGTTCATAGATCGATGATGCTGTTAAACTGTATGAGAAATCAGAGCCATGGACGTTCATGCATTGCTGGAACATCCTTCGCCATGAAGCTAAATGGAGCGATAAGGTGCTTGAGCTCAACTCTGGAGGCACAAGTACTAAAGTTAATCAGCAGGTTGCAAGCAACAATCAAGGGGAACTGGGACAATCTGAGCATGATAATGGACAGCCAGAGCACCCAGAAGGAAGGGACAGTGCCAAGAAGCGTAGAAGCCGTGGGACTGTGGACAATGATGCATCTAGTGCTGCAATTGAAGTTCTTCAAAGCATGAATGCAAGGGGCCAGATGAAGGACGACGAAGAAGACAGTCAGATGGCGCAAATCCTCAAGTGGAAGGATGCTAAGATAGAGCTTCAACAAAATTTGATTGCTCTGCAAAGAGAGGAGATGGTAAAGAGATGGGAACTTGAGAAGGAGAAGCTGAACTTGACTAGGGAGAAAGTACAACTGCGTAAAGAACAGACAAAGATGGAGATGATGAAAACTGAAGCTCATTTCATGGGTCAGGATCTAGACAAGTTAGCCCCACACCTCAAAGAGTACTACATATCCATTCAGCGAAAGATAATGGAGCGTCGAGGGATTATAAGCTCTCTAAGTACCAGTTCTAGACCGAGCATGCCTTAAACTGTGGATTTGAAATGCTAGCGTTGCTATTTGTGTGTAGCAAACTATTTGTTTTCTTCCCTGTTCTGTACAGAACCTTTATGTTGTGTGTACTACTATTTACTGTAGTTGGTTGTTCTCGATGGAACATAATGTCGTGTGTAATAATAAACAAACATCATGTTCTGTGTGAATTGTATAACTATTTGCTATAGTTGGTTGTTGTCGATGAGACATAATGTTGTGTGCAATGATAAACAAATTAGATGTTGCTGAATCCACGCCACAAAATGAAAGACTTGAAACATCTTCAAACAAAGACAACGTAGTCATACAGTTTCATAGGTTGTACGAATGGAAAGCATATAGTCATACAATTAGATAGGTCCTACAAATTGAAATCATGCAGTCATACTACTTGAGGGATCCTAGACATAAATTTGATAGGCTGTCAGCATACAGTCATGCAAATGGACCGGTGGAAGCTCCAAAATGACTCCAAAGGTGCTCGACAAGGTCATGCTGTAGTTGGCTATTTGTTTCCTTGTTTTTGATGCAGTTGTAAGCATCAATTAGCTCACTGATCTGTGGAACATCTCTGTTCTCCAGAATTGCTGGAGCCTCTGGCCCTTTAAAGCCATTTGTATCACAAGGATTACTGTATATGTTGCGTTCATCTTCTATAACCATGTTGTGAAGAATTACACAGGCACGCATGATGGCATTGAGATCTATTGGATTCCACAGCCTAGCAGGATTATGGATGATCTTGAATTTAGTTTGTAGTACTCCAAAGGCTCTCTCCACATCCTTTCTACATGACTCTTGAGCGGCTGCAAAAATTTTTTGTCTCATGTTGACCGGGGCACTGATTGTCTTGACTAAAGTTGCCCAAGCTGGGTAAATTCCATCGGCCAAGTAATACCCCATGTTATATGGGTTGACATTTATCCAATACTCAACTTCAGGTGTCCTACCATTGGCTAAATCATCAAACACTGGAGATCGATGCAAAACATTTATGTCATTGTGAGAACCCGGTAGCCCAAAAAATGCATGCCAAATCCGCAGATCCTGAGTAGCCACTGCCTCAAGTATAACAGTTGGTTTGGATTTATGAGCCTTGTACATGCCGGCCAATGCTGTGAGACAATTCTTCCATTCCCAGTGCATACAATCTATGCTACCAACCATGCTTGGGAAACCTCTAGCCTCATTTTGCTTTAGAATGACTTTAAGCTCATGGGCACGTGGTGGTCTCAAGTACTCTTTCTCATATACATCAATGACTGTGTGCACAAATTGCATGAGGGTCTTAAGAACGGTGGTCTCTGCCATCTTGTATGTGTCGTCTAATGCATCTGCAACTCCACCGTAAGCTAACATTCTCAATGCAACTAAACACTCGTGAATCGGAGTGAAACCTTTCTTCTTTGCTGCATTCCTTTTTTGCTTGAAATACTTGTTTCTAACAGTAACATCTTCAACGATGCGTAGGAACAAAGATTTACGCATTCTGAACCTATGAAGTGTTGTTATGCAATGCTTTATTAGTGCCATAATTTAACTATAAGCTAAAGGTCTGAACATTGGGACAAAGCAAAATATAACAATCTGCGATAAAATGTTACCTTCGCCTGAAATGCTCTTCGCCATACAGTGGAGGATCATTGAAGTAATCTCGCATTATTTGAGCATTGACCTCTTCCCTTTCACGATTCTTTACTTCATGCCCAACGACAGATCCTCCCCAACGTCGTTTCTTCCCTAAGACCATCGAGACTGCAACGGCTGTGGCTTGCAGTTCTTCCTCTTGACGACGATTTGCGACAGACGTACCACAAATCCCTATCTTGATGTACCTCCATGCCATGGTGAACACTGTCCGTCGTGAACTGCAACAGGGCAAAAGGATCAACGCTCACTACATTCGTCCCCAAGTCCCCATTGCCGGACACGAACAACCTCTAGTGCTACCGTGGCATCCAAAGAAACCATCAAACTGGCCTGCAATACTTGACCTTCAGATGGCCTCCGCCTACTCCAAAGCCTCCACGCGATGATCCATGCCTCGCCTGCGAAGATGTGACAAAATGATTCAACCCATTGGACGGATCTGGAGGAGGATGCAGGCGGCGCGGGTAGGATTTCTTGCCGCCGGCGGGAGCCAACTACCAGGGGAATGCAGTATGTCTTTTGCCTATGCTGTTGGAGACCAAGGAAAATGGCTACCGTAGGCATTTCTCAACCGGTAGGCAAAGCATGTATTTGGCTACTCTGGATGCCATGCCTTGTTAGAGTCAGCCTCAGCAGGCTTCGTTCGTAGTACCAGCCAGCCTGCGCTGCGCCTCGTTCATGCTGCTCAGGGAAAACCATTCCGTTCAGAATCCGCTCGGTTTTCCGTGAAATCTGTATCCGTTTCGTTCGTCAAAATAAAATCCCATCAGAAAAAACCGAAAGACCGGACGAAAAAGACCGAAAAATCTAAAAAACCGGCCGATTTTTCGATACCGGAGGTTACCAAAAAAATCCAATCCCAAGGTATTCCCTGTTCATGCTCAGCCGCCCGGGCATCACTTTTTTTTCTTTTTTTTTTTTTTTTGCCTCGCAACGCAACACAGAGAAAAGGGCTCCGGTACCGCCACGGAACACGCCACGCCACCATCACGTCGAGTACAGGCAGACGCAGTATCACGTCCATCAGACCATCAGCTTGCCTGCATATCCTTTCTTTTGGCTAGCCGGAGGTCCGAAAGAGGAACCGATTCTGCCTGGGTTCTTGTACGCTTTTTGCTTAGCGAGTCCAATGAAATTCTCCGTATAGATTCTCTAAACATTGTTTGACATAAATACTGCACTGTATACAAAGAGAGATTTCTATCTTCACTTTCTAAATACTATTCCGACTACCTTTTTTTTTCTTTTAACATTTATGTTAAACAGTGCAAAACAGTATATAGAAAAATCACGTAAAAAGTCTATTAGACTCAAACTTACCCAAAAGTTACCGAAATTCCATGGGATGGTAAACCAGGCTTCCCATTCCCAGCTGCACGTAGTACTACGTACTAGGCCTCGAAATTTTTCACATGGAAGAATGTTTGTGGCATGCCCGGTAAGCCTAGTGTGCACCTACAAGTAGCCTGTCGTTGCTTTGGGAGTCCGATGAATTACCGAAATTCCATGGAAAGAACTACGGCATAGCTTTTTTTTTTTTTGAGGGGTGTCTACGGCATAGCTATGTCAGTGAGCAGAGGTTTCAGCTGCAATATGCGTTTTGCGGCAGTGCCTCTACATTTTTCGACAGGGAGGAATGTTTGTGGCAGCCACGCCCGGGGTATAAAAGCCTACCGTATGTAGGCTGATGATTCTGCCCTGCAAAGTGCGGACACGAAACACAGGGATTGCAATTGCATGCAAACATCTTTTTTTAGCAGGCGCAGCACTGGCGGTGGCATCATGCCTAGGCCCTGCACAAGAAAGAAAAAGGAACAATCCAATTCATCGATCCCAGCAATCCATTCCTCCACATCCGGTGCTTTCTCATGGTCAAATATCTCATAGTACTGCATGCCTTGTACTTCCAGATGCGCAAGGGAATCATTCTCCTCAAGCGACGCTGAATGCAGATACAGTGCAGATAGTTCAGGCTGTGCCTTCACAACTGTTCCTAGCTCTAAAAATCTTCCATCTGACGTGCAGATACAAACCTTTCTGTTTAGCAGAAAACAGGGATACAACTGACAATGAATGTGCCAGGACAACCAGAGGAGTTCTTGCATTTTGGTGCCGCCAGATTCTACAATACATTGCTGAACAATCAAGTGAAATTAGGAACTGTTGAGAGGAACGGAAATGGTAGGCCTAGTTTAACACGCTCTAACCCCTGTCTTCGGCAGCTAAACTGCCGTGCTTATGGTTGCTGAGCACTCCCTAATGGCGAGGCACGTCCCAGACGCTTGGTAATTACAGGTTCTGGGCCGGTGATGGCTTATGCATAAGCTTTCAATGAGTCGCAATACACCACTGGACTCTAGACCAATGCTCATGTCCCTTTGGTCTTTCCCTTCTTGGACTTGGACGACTTCTTGTCATGGTTCTTGGACCCAAGGCTGTTCACCCAGGTGAAGTCGCTAGGCACCGTGAAGGGGTCGGCGTTGTCCGCGACCTGCGACAGGCTCATGGGCTTTGATCTTGAGTTCTTCGAGCTCCACTTCAGGTAAGAGCTCTTGTGGTTGTCGGGCTTCGTCATGATACTTCCTGGCCCTGGGCTCGCCAAGAGGCTGGGGCTTGACATTGGCGTGAAGAACTCCTCTGGCTCGACGAGGGGGACGAACTTGGTAAAGGTGATGACCACCCTCACCGTGGGCACAACAGGGATGGCAACCTGCATGGATGGCGAAAAATGATCAGTGAGCTGAATGCAAAGCGGCATTGCATCTCAGGGCACCGAAATAAGCTATGTGCAGCGAGATAATTCCATGAACAGCCTTCAGAACATGATGGTACAATTCGCTAATGCCGAGAAGCAGTAAAAGGTGCAGACAGGCTGCTACATTTCATCAAGTGATGGTGTCTGCACTTCGGTGAACACCACTTCTGTGGAACATGGAGTAAACTTCGATAAGTGCTCCAAGCTGCATCTGTATGTCAAACGAATTTCTACTACTATAAAGTACTTTCTATAGCACGGGAGGTTTAGTTATACCTATGAGCTTTCATTTATCCAGATTCCTTAGCATTCATCAAACAAGACAGTTGCAGCTTTGAATGTCTATGTATGCATTATTCAGGTGAGTACCGGAACTGAGTAAAATTCCCTTAAAATTGTGCCCTGAATGCTTGTCTCACATTTCACTCAGCTCGAATTTGTACAGCTCTGTAATAAACTAAACAGTGAAGAACCGTTGAAACTATCAGTCTCCACAGTTCTTTTCAGGGTGTGTTTAGAACCCTGAAATTGGTACTGTTCCGAACTGAAAAGCACTGTAGCACGTTTCGTTTGTTTGTGGTAAATATTGTCCTATCATGGCCTAACTAGGCTCAAAAGATTCGTCTCGCAAAGTACATCTAAACTGTGCAATTATTTTTTTATTTCATCTACATTTAGTACTCCATGCATATGCCGATATTTTAATGTGACGGGGAATCTTCTTTTTGCATAGTGGAATTTGGGAGAACTTTTTGGGTTCTAAACACAACCTTTGCCCGGGGAGCACTCTACACAGGTTGCAGGCAAGTACACCATAATTCAGACTCGGCTTCCTATGTTGTTGCCACTATGGCAGCAAAAGTGTGGCTGTGGGTTTATTGCTGCAAATGAAGGACTTGCCATAAATGATAAAACACCCGATCAAGAGACAAGAATCTGCAAGCAGATGTGGTCTATTGAGTTATTAGAACATCATTTATGCTGGTAGTTAACCATTACAAGAACAGGTTGAAACATAAACAATCGAAAGATTCTGAATTACTGCGGAATTGGGCAAGCACTGAATCTGGAAACGAAGAAATACATGCGAATTTGTGGTTTTTTTTGGGAGAGGAGTAAGCAGGAGAGCTGAATTATAGGGGTCGGTTACCTACCTTCACTGGGAAGGTCCCTGGTGGGAACTTGGTGGTGAGGAGCTCGCGGAGCCGGCGCACGGCGCGCACGCGGCTGGCGAGGATGTCCAGCAGCGGTAGGAACTCGTCGACGCTCAGCGGGAAGTCCTCCGTGAGCCACACCGATGGCCGCAGCGTCTTCACCGTCTCCTCCTCCTTCCACTTTGCTCCCCCCGTAGTCGCCGCCCCGTGCCGACCGAAGATGCCGTCCTCGCCGCGCCCAACAGACGCGCATGCCGGCAGCCGCCGCGGCACGTCCACGCTGTTCCTCCGCCTCTGCGGGGTTCCCAGGTGCGAGGGCGGCCCCGCCACGCTGCGCCGGCCGGGCACATAGCAGCTGCGCCGCGCCGGGGGCGGCGGGATGTCGGCGACAAGGAAGTCGCCGTCCTCGTCGTCGTCCCGGATCTCCAGCGGCAGGAACTCGTCATCGTCGTCTTCGCCGCCGTCCTCGTCTCCGGCGAGCTCGAAAGTGAAATCCTTGCGCCCGGCACCCGCGGCCTTGAGAGTGCGGAAGGAGAAGACGACGTTGTGGACGTCGAACACCCGCGCCTTCCACTCGCCGACGTTCTCCGTCTTCTCCTTCCGCAGCCAGGTGGTCCTCGGCACGAGCCTCGCGGAGGAGATGTTGAGCCCCGGCCGGTAGGCGGCCGCGTCGGAGGTGGCCGCGTCCTCGTCGCCCGCGGCCGCGGCCGCCGCGAACGCGTCGTGCACCTCGCGCCGGCCGCGGTGGAGCACGAGCAGAGAGCCCGGGGGCAGGCGGCGGCCGCCGGCGTTGGCCTCCTCGCCGAAGAAGAGGAACGAGTGGTCGGCGCGGCGGATGCGGAGGCCGTCGAAGCCGGCGAGCGTGGTGTCGGCGCGCAGGTCCGCGCCGCGCTTCCAAATGCGGTAGGTGTCGGAGGGCGCGGCGCGCGAGAGCAGCGGCACGACGGAGCTCTCGAAGTGGAAGTCCACCTCGAGGTAGAAGTCCTGGACCCGGCGCAGCGCGGCGGAGAGGGACGGCGCCCGGCGCCGGAGCTTGGCCCAGGCGGCGAGGCGGTGCGCGCGGAGGAGGCAGGCGGCAATGTCCCTGCACCCGAGGCAGAGCGCCTCCTGGAGCGGGGTCCACCCCGCGTGGTTCTGCAGCGTGGGGTCCGCCCCCGCGGCGGCGAGCGCGGAGGTCAGGGAGGGCAGGCGGAGCCGGACCGCGAGGTGGAGCGCGGTATCCCCGCCGGGGACGTCGCGGCGGTCCAGCGCCGCGGCGACGGAGGACGCCAGACGGGCCTCCCGGGCGGCGTCGGCGGCGGTGAGGACGCGGGACGGGTGCGCGAGCGCCGGGAGGCCCGCGAGGATGGCCTGCAGGCCCGCGGCGTCCCGCAGCGCGACGCAGTGGTGCGCGGGGCTGTGCGCGTAGTCGGCCGGCCGGATCGGCGCCGACGACGTGCGCTTGGGCCGCGCGCCGCCGGCGGAGGGCGAGGAGGAGGGGTCCTGGACAGGCATTGCCTGCACGGGGGCGGAGGTTGGGATTCTCACGGTTTTCTCGGGTTCTGAGACCTGCAGAGGAGCTTTGGCGTCTGGGGCGGTGGTGTGGGTGGGAGGGGAGGGGAGGGGAGTGATGAGGAGGTGGACTGGAAGATCTCCGGGGGAAGCGTGCTACCGTTGCTGAGGTGGGGGTAGAAGAAAGGGAAGAGAGGTGGCGGCGCCTGGAGGTGGACGGGCCGGGCCGGGCCGGGATGTGAGAGCTGGGTCAGGTAGAAGTAGATTTGGAACAATGGAATTTTTCTCAGTTTTTACGCCTACACGTGAATTCTTGTAAATTTTTATGGAATTCCTGTATTTTGAAGAAGGCTTTTAATTACTGTGTAAATTTTTCTTATGTGGGTTACCAACTTATCTGGCCTGACTAGCGTAATCTAATTTTTTTTTCCTCACTGTCTTCTACGTGTGCTAATAATGTGTCGTAAGCAAAACTATATACGTATAACTTGAGCAGTTTGTGGATTGATCCTAACTTCACATCTTCACTAGGAGAAGTGCTTGTAGCTTAGGATTAAATTCCAAGGAAGTCTGTAAGTTGGAAATTTATACTCTTAAAAAAAATAAATGCAGGTATACTATTTCTTTCGGCAATACTATGTAGTCACCAGTCTAAGGTTTCCCTAACCACCGTTGGCCTTTGCACGTGAATGCAAAACCGTCTCTGTGCACTGTACTCTAGTTTGCACCGGATTGGGCGTCATAAACGCATTCCAAGCATGGTCACTTTGACAGTATGTATTTGTTGGAGTCCAACAGTATTGATGTGGAGGACAGACAAATAAGTGAACAAGAACAACAAAGTATATGCTGGATTCATTTTGCAACTGCATCGTCCGATCTGCTATCGCCATGAAGCAAGCAAGCAAGTATACGATGCAGATTGCCAGATTTTTTTTAGGGTGATACAGATTGCCAGATGAGGATAAACACGAAGTGCCCATGTCATCGTAAAAAAGCGGTAGCCTCAGCGTGGGGTGGGCCGGTGGGGAGGTAGTACGACAAATGTAGCTTTTATGGGGTGGGTCCGGGCCGGGCTGGGCCACATCATCTGGCCCCACATTCCTTCCGCCTTATTTGCTTGATTCTGGTCAGCACTCAACAGCCGACTGCTCCCTCCCTCTTTTGCTTTTCTTATTACTACTTTCCTTTTTTTCTCTTACTTTAGCATTATTAAGGCCCTCTCGTCAGATTTGCAGTGTATCTCGTACTAGAATGCTTTTCACCGAGATTCACATCGTCGGCGTATGCCCCTTCTGCGGTCGAAGAGATCAGCTGTTTCTTCCTATCTCAAACATTTTATAGATTTACCATAGTTCGAAAAATTTAACTACAGTTAGCAGTATCTTATAAAACAATGTTTAGACTAGGGCAGTTTGCGTATGTCCTATTTGGAATGCGGGGTTTTTTTTGTCATTCCGGCGTTTTTCCTGTGAAATTTAAACCGTTTGTACAGTTTCTATGAAATTGCCGTGAAATTCCTGTCCCAAATATAGACCCTTAAACTTTTAGAAAATTGATTTAGAACAAAAGTATAACAACTTGTTTCTTTGAGTATATGGGGAATGGATTGATTCATCACTTTTTTTTTATTCTCATATCAATTCATTCTATCCTAGCGACGAACCATTCCATCGGAGTGACACTGGTTTCTCAAACGCACATCCCAATATCCCATCTTGGATAAAGATCCATTTAGAGGTTGATGGATACAGGTTGGATAAGAAAATGAGCAAGCGGAGGCGGGTCGGTACTTAAACAGGGGATCGGTACCTAAACCCTAAACCCTAGAAACGACGCCTTAAATCCTTTTGATATGGAGCGACTCGTAAACAGGAGGCGGGTCACGCAGAGACCGTGAAGAGAGAGAAGCTCTCGCTCACTGTCTCCCTCGCGATTTGCTTTTCCTTTTTGGTACGTACGAGAATCTCGCCCCTATCTCCTTTGATACTGACGGTGCGCTCGCCGATCCATCTTCTATCTGATGGTACTACTCCTTTTCTCTCTCTCTCTACAAGACGACCTCTCCACCACCCACATCTCCCATCTCCATGGGATAACGCTTGCTTCTCTTTGTTTGGATAGATCAGATTCACGTCGCTTTGCCTTTTTCTTTTCTTTTCTTTTTCTTATTTCCCTGCATTGCAATCCTCCACTGAATACGAGCTGGCGCTACAGATTTGGGCCTGGCCGCTGTTGCATTGCATTGCAGGGCCCGCTCGCCGGCCGGCCGGTTTAGGCTGAGCTCGAAAAAAGTGAGGCGGCTCAGGCTCACACTCACGCTTACCTCCTGTGACTGTGACCAACGCCAACGGGGACGCTAGCTTTGGGCTGTGGCCTAGCTAGCTCCTCACCGGCCACCCCTGTAGAGTTAGAGGACCACAGGCGTCGGTACGTGTTCATGCATGGCGTTGTTGTTGCTGCTGCGTGGTGGCGATGATGGTGCTGCGTTGTCGACCCCATCATCGCCTCCTCGATCGCGGGCGGCTGAGCTGCCGGATAAGGGCGTCACGAACCCGCCGACACGCCGGATCAATCTCTCATCCCCATCCATCCGTTGAACGTGGAGGAGGGTAGTTCATCGTGAGACTAAGGTTACCATCGAGTCGATATGGATATGTAAAACACTGTTTGCGCACTGTACACAGAGTGAAAAAATACTGTTTGTATACTATAAACAGTACGAATGCCCTATCTGGTACTGAGTGACGGTCCATTTTTTTTTGTTACTACAGTGGACTGCAACTGTGGCGTACACAGGCAGTCAGGCAGGCTACAGTCATATCATACATGTACACGCAAGTGGGCGATGCGACTGCAAGACGGACGGTAGGTACACGGTACACCCGGGATGGTAGCATCACGGCGAGACCTAGGGATGCAGCTTGGAGAGCATCGAGTAAAAAGACATACGCGTAGGCCAGGGAACGGCCGGACCGGATATAGAATACTCCCGCAGTCGTCGTAGCCAAGGCGTTGCCGCATCGGGCTTGGCGACGGGAGCACACAGACGTCGCACGAGGGCACGGCCCGGGACCCGGGACTGCCTGGGGTGCCCGCACAGCTAGCGCCACCCACCCAGGATCTTCGCTGCCGTCTCGACTCTGCGTGCGCGCGCTCATGCGGAGGTCTCGCCGACGACGAGCGCCGGCCGTCGGCGGCGTTCCGCGCAGGGGATCCTCTGCTCCTGGGGTGGGGTGACCGGGTGATGAGTTGTTGCTTCAAAGAGACGTGCCCATGCGCATTGTTTAATGTCAAGGTGTGTGCGTGCGAGCGAGGGGAGGGGAGGGTCGGACTGTCGGAGGTCCCCGCCTGAATTATCCGTGGCACTGCATCTAGCAGACCAATTTGTTTAGGAAGCATTGCACTTCTATTTGGTTTGTTTGGTTGGCAGAATTACTAGTATGACTCGCTTAATTAACGTGTTAGGTTATTCATTCAAGCTAGGAAGCATGCATACTGTTTACTCCAACCGATTCACAAGTACCCAAAATGTCACATAGTGAGATATAGCGTTGCCAGCAGACTTAAAATCCTCATTACTGGACCCCATGTGATGTGATGGGGCAGAGGGAGATTGATGCTCTGTGAGCTTGATCCACTAAAACCAATCACTGACGCTTGGCTACCCAGTAACGAACGTAATCATACCCTGGACACCGGCCCAACAACACTCGGACGTCTCGCCTGCCGGCACATCATTACGGGTCGCGGCATCATCGCGTACAGCGCCATTAGAGCCTGCCGCGTGCTCACCGAAAGCGCAATTATGCAATAACAAGAGGGCTCCAGTAGTTCTACACGAGCAACAATAGCTTAGCCAATCATGCAAATCCGCATGATCGTTGTTCCGGAATAATCCCGTGTTCGTTCCTCTGAATGATCAGAGATCACTAACTTTGATTTGAATTCTCGATTATATAACCGTCTAAGATTAATGAAGGCTATTATAAAAAGAAGTAATGGAAATATATAATAACCGTCTAAGATTAATTAAGGTTATTATGAAAAGAAGTAATGGAAATCTATCGGTTGATTCTATCGCATATACCTGCCGGCAGCAGCTGCACATCTAAAACTAACACGTTTCACACGGGTAAAACTAATCACACATCGCAGTTTCAATCCAAAGGCCAGTGAAGTGGAATAAGCAAATGTTTCAATCCAGAAGGAATCGGGTATCCACGTCATTCGACTTTAGAACACAACTCTTCAAAACTAAGGACGCATTAAACCACTGAAGCAATCCGGCAGCAGCACAGTAGAGACGACGACGTATGTACATGGCTTTATGATGGCAGCGGCCCCATCACGCTCGTTTATTTACAGTGGCAGGGCGGCTGCTCTAGGCAGAGCCAAAGGTGCTCTCGCCACTGTATGTCATGTAGAGGAAGCCGTCCTTGTCCCTGTTCTCTTCGTAGATCTCAGACATCAAAGAGGCTGCCACAAGAGAGTATTTAGAAACGAGGATGACATAATAATAAAAGAATATGGGCAATGGCAAATCGATAGCGATGTTTGTTCACAGTTCCTACTTGTGGGTGGCAGAGTGTTGTTCACAAAGATGAAGATGGCCTTCTCTGGGCTCAACTTGATCCTCTTCCTCACCACATAGATAAACTGGCCGACGGTGAGGTCAGCAGGGACAAGGTACCTGCAGGTATTAGCAAATATGGATGGTGAATGAAAATAGATAAGTAATATAGATGTATCAGACGATTTTCAAGGACCCAATCAAGATATCCATCATGGAGGAAGAACAAAGGCTCAGAAAACTGTAGGAGAATATCGACGAGAACTTACTTCTTCTTATCGATCTCGGGGACATCGCTCTTTCCAGACTTCTCAACAATCACCTAAACATCGACCACAAGATCAACAATCAAGACGCAGGCAGAAAAAGATGCATAGACAAATTGCTGAACGTATCTTACAGGAATTCTCTCAGGGTACTTGTCCCTGATCCTTTCAGATTCGGCCTGCCTCTTTTCTGTAAGATTAAATAAGGTTCAGGACTCAAGTTAATAAAAAGGCATAGGAAGATATTGGACAAAAAAGGGTGCAAAACAAATTGAGGCTGACACACACAGCTTGAATAGATTACACAACTATGTGCAGCATATGTGTAGACCAAAAGCCAATGTCAGCCATATGTTCAAACCCAGCACATATTCAATCCGAGAACTGAAGCAATACTTGTTTGATTGCTACTGTATCACACAAATACCAATATATTATGTATAACCTAGTCACACAAAACATCAAAAATAGCAAGACCATACCAACCGTAATCCCATGGCAGTAAACATACTAATATCCCATTAATCAAGGCCTTGCTACAACTAAGGACATTGTTAATTCTCCTCCAAAAAGAATAATGATCAGATGACAAAAAGGATGCACAGAGCCATAAATCACAACAGTAGCTTTAAAAACAAAACTAAAGCTACCAGTGTGATCAAAAGCACATTACAATTTCATCAAATATACTAAAATAACTAAAATAGACGAGTAGGGAGCTATATAAAGTAAGCAACTTCTGTTAGAAAAAAACAGAGAACACTGTGCCAAGATTTAGCAAATCACCGCATCATAAATGATAAGACAAACTGGAATACTAGTGGAGACAGAAATATTGTAATACAATATTCAGTCTGTACCTAACAGGTCAGGTTTATGAAAGATCAAAAGAACAAAACTCTAACATGACAAACACACCCAGAAGTAGATAAACCTAAACCAGAGAAGCCAGGTTACATAGTTAATTTTATACATAGGTTCTGACCTAAATTTAGGCTAAGTCACAAGTACAAATATTAGTATAACCTATAATACTCCCAGATACAAACCCATAATAATACATGTAACACAAGGCCAGTTACAATGCCGGTGTATCATATACACCCCCTTTGCATAGTGGCATAATTTCACCGCAATCCCATTCTAGAAAATTAAAATTGATCATTGCAAATTTTTTCTAAAATATTCATCAACGACATAAAACCTATCTAGGACTACAAACCACAACTCCAGGAAAGTATATATCCAGGAATAAGCTCTTGATGACCAAAAAAAAAAAAATCACAAGGTGCAACTCTAATCACATCGCACAACCTCACCAACGATTCCAGGGACAAAACAACATGAAAATTATCCACATGCCGCCTGACAGAAACACCAATTCACGGGCAACCATCAATGAGTTCAATCCAATATACTGCCGTCGATCAAGTTCAATCCAATCAACTACCAATGTAGCAGGTCAATCCAATCAACTACCAATGTAGCAGGTCAATCCAATCTATTGCACTCCACAGGTTTAACCCAATTACTACCACCAGCACATTTAAACCAATCTACGGCAGCTAAGGGCCCCAATTCCAAAACATCAAATTAGCAGCGCACGAAACAAGAGAGTAGAAGCAAACCAACCTAGATCGTGCTCCATCTTGAAAGATTTCTTGGCCATCAACAACCTGAACAAGTCAAACCACAACGATCAAATCGATCCAAGGATAGGATCAACAATAAACTGAACTGACGAACAGGTAGTAAAACCCGCCGAATTCTTCCGAACCACGGCGGCTCTTTTCGGGTCGAAAAGATCAAGGGGCTCACCGAAGGACTGGTTGTGATCGGTGGAGGCGATCGGCTCAAGGGGCTCGTCGAATCGAAGGGGCAGGGCGATCGGCGGAAGCAACCTGGAGAAGGGGAGCGAACTCGCGGTAGGGTTTGGTGGGGAAGGCGTGTGGGCGCTATTTATTGGGGCCTATCTTGCTGGGCTTTTACGGAAAAGCCCCTCAGGGTCCGGTTGTATTGCGTAAACAACTCCATGAATATGATTGGATCAAAACTGCAGTTAGAGATATACTTTGTTATTATCCCGCTTAATTTGGAAAAAAAAAAGATATGTTAGACATATTTGTTTTTTCAACAAAAAAGTACGGAAGCGAGTAGATTTTGGAAACAAACATAGTTTAGGATTAGGGCTTGTTTAGAACAAATTGACGTGATCGGAGAGATTGAGGACTTTGAGGGGATCGAAATCGTGGGCCTGAGACCACGGTCATGCAAGTTTAGCTGTGCAGCCCATTGGACCTGGCCCAATCATCCATTGAAGAAATGTTCCGCAGCCTCTTTTTTTTTTCCTCCACCTTTCCATATATAACAAGTGCGCTACAGTCTATAAAAAACCTGCTGATTTTAAAAAAATCCTAGAAACATAATTATTTTTCTCTTACACTATGATTTTTTTCCGAAAGCTCCTACTCTATTATTAGTTGGTACAAAATCAATGCTGCATAAAATCCTTGTCAGTACACTAACTTGTACACCCCCCTCCCTATTTTTTAATACACATTGACCTTAGTTAGCTCAAAATTGAACTATCTAACGTCATAAAAGAGCCGAGGGAATACATAATTTCACTAATCTTTTAGTCATTCTTGTATGAAGTTTGACTTTTTTCAAGATGTGATATGCCATACAAAAAAACAAAGGGAGTATTTATCATCTTGCAATTGCCAAGGTAGACACTTGCTCCCTACATCCCCAACCTGCTTAGTCTTCCGATCAAAAAAAAAAAAAAAGCCTGCTTAGTCTTCCGGGTCACTTCTCCAAGACTAATAGATGGCCACACCGTGCCTGCAGAGACTTGACATGGTTAGGTTAGGCCCATGTGAGCAACTCAGGCACAACCTAGTTAAATAGTTGTCCTATCAATGGCCTAGTAGTAGTAGCAGCTACAAGGACATATATAATTAGTGTCCAGTAGCTGCACCTTCTCCCTTACCTGAGGGTGTGTTTAGAACTCTGAAATTGGTACTGTTCCGAACTGAAAAGCACTGTAGCATGTTTCGTTTGTTTTTGGTAAATATTGTCCTATCATGGCCTAACTAGGCTCAAAAGATTCGTCTCGCAAAGTACATCTAAACTGTGCAATTATTTTTTTATTTCATCTACATTTAGTACTCTATGCATATGCCGACATTTTGATGTGACGGGAAATCTTCTTTTTGCATAGTGGAATTTAGGAGAACTTTTTGGGTTCTAAACACACCCCGAGCCACAACATTGCTTCGCCGCTCTGCCTCTGCCACACCCTTCCTCTCTGCTTCGGCTTTGCCACTATTTTTGTTGCCGACACTTGTCCAGCCATATGTTTGTACTTTGTCAGATATAGGCAAGAATATGCTTCATTATTATCTAAATTAGTCTATTAACTCCTGCCATCGCAAGAGTTAGAGTCTTAAGAGACCTATGTGTTGGATGTTGTTAGACAAATTTTATAGTGGTAGAAGTTTGTAATTTAGAAACATATATAAGTCTATTTTTATTTTATAATAGTAGCATATATTGCTAATATAAATGCATCTTTGGTTGCTTTAATTTATCTTTAATATTGATATAGGTTGATAATTTATATATAAATTTAAAGGGTTATTCAAGTTCATTTATTATAATAGCACAAATAGACAATTAATATATAAATTTAAGGTGTTATTTTAGATTATATTGGTAAAAATGTACATGTAAATTTAGGAGGTATTTCATATTATGTTCCATAATGGTGGTCGTAAGTAATTTATACGACTTCCACCCATGAATAATGCAAATCCAGCTCTCTTAGAGTAGAAGATCCGTGCTAAAGTTAATATTAGGCGTATGTGCACCTCATTTTCTACTGGTTGTAGGGCATTACATAGCATCATGCAGAAAATAACTGCTCAAAATAGCTAGACTTGCATTTTTTGTGGAAAATTTTTGAAATGTTAGGTTGGCACTTTGTATGGGACGGTGGTAGTATGTAGATGTAGAGTGTTACTTTATGTTGTTTTCATAATGACAACGAGTCAACGATGTGCAACTATATTAAAAAAAATGGAACATATTTTATAGCTATTAATAAGATTTAATATACCGAAATGATGTCTAGATCATTCTAATTATTGTGGGGATTTTTTAGATTTATCTCATCTCATGGAAATTAATATGAAAACTCTGAAAAAAGTCTACCGAATTATGATAGGTATTACAAAAGGCCAAGCGAAAGGAATAAACTTGAGCATAAACCAGCAGTGCCAGGACCAGATAAGATCAGATCAAGAGTGCGGACAAGACGTGTGGCTCGGTGGCGAGTGACTGCAATGCATGGCATGCAGCCTATGCTACAAAAATACAAAGTACTAGCACAAGTCGTCATATATGTTTATATTCATAGGACCAAAATTAAAGGAACAGCTCAAGCTAATATAATTTAGCTACCTAGGAGTAGTTAGCTAGCAGGCACATCACAAAATACACAGTGCATGTTACATCAAACCCAAACCCAACGATAGAGATCCTGACAACAACAAACGCAACTAGACATACTTTATGCATTGCATAATACAGATACAGGCTGATACCGTTTCATTATACTCCTAGCTACTGCCACCTCTTACTAGAAAGGAACTACCTAATGACCGATCAATGCAAGCATGCATGCAAATATATGTATGGCCAACTTCAACTCATGCATGAAGTCAGCATGCAGGCATTCTTGTAGCCAGCTGCTAGCTAGCTTGAGCATGGAACATATATGTGTGCAGCATCCATGCCTTGTTAAAAAATTGCTTGCAGCGTAGATGAAGATGTGCATGAATGCATATGCATCTCCTTGCTTAAATTAATTACTACGACGAACGATCGAAGCTACTGCTGCTCGGAGAAGGCGGTCTTGGGGAGCACGGCGTCCCTGACCTTCCTGAGCTCCCGCCCCTTGCTCCTCCCCCCGGCCCCGCACGCAAGATCCGGCGTCGTCGACGGCGCCACGCCCATCCGCTCCATCTTCCTCGCCAGCCACTCGTGCGGTGGCAGCATCTCTCCCCCATCCTCGTCTTCCTCGTCTTCTTCGCTGCCGCCTCGCCTCGCCGCCGAGCTGCCAATGCCAGCCGGAATGGCCACCGGCGCCGACGACCTTCCCTTGTTCTTGCTGCTCCTCGCGCCACCAGCCGGCGACGACGACTCGCCCTTGGACGACGACGCAGCCTTCTTGCCCTTGTTACCCCTCCTAATACTATTATTCCTTGGTGGCGTTGACGACATGAGCGCCGCCGCCGTGCTGCTGGCCTGATCATCCCGGAGGACGTCCCAGACATCTCCCTCGTCGAACTCTTCCTCCCGCAATCCAGCCATAGCAGCAGATAGATCTCCAAGCAGACTATGCTAGAAGAAGAAGAATCTAGAGCTAGCAGAGAGGACAGAGGAGGGCTTCCACGGCGAGCTGGTGTGGTGTGTGTCTGCGCTGGAGGTGGCAAGCACTCGCCAGTAGCCACTGCACCGGCACGTATATGTGTAGTGTACTAGTGTAGGAGACGACAGGGCTAGCTCACGCACAGTGCATGCGCTGCACAGAGACAAGATTGCAGCGGCCGCGCACCGACCAGCAGACCCACGGGTGGTTTCGCCTTCGATTGCCTTCACTTTGAATGCCTTGCTGCGTATTGGCATAGCAGCTGAACAGCGCCGTACGCCTACAACCGATGGTTCGTGCCTAGTGGCTGTAAGGAAAAAGGGGCACCGAAATTAAACAAAGAAGGCAATGCATGGATTTCACACGAAAAGTATAAAAATTAACTGTGCACGAGAAAGAGTACATTTCTTGAGTTTACTTTGCTTCCTGGATTCAGAGATAACGATTAAACGAACATTTCTGTGAAGGAAGATTGTTGACATGATACTAGTGATCCTTTTTTTTTTTTTATCCTTCATCTTTGTTCGAGAGGTTTGCTTTGGGCCAGCACTGGAGGAAGCTTGGGATGGTGGACAGTCGAAATCCACTATTACCACGAAGGTCGGTTTCTGAAACTTGTTCAATTTTTTAGAAAAGGGAAATTTTATTTCGGCCTCTGCAAAAGGTTTGCACTTAATCGATCTTTATTACAAAGTGACAAAGAGAGTTCTCAAAGAGCTAAACAAAATAAATTTGACTGAAACTAATCCTTCTAAAAGATGGCCACTCGTGCTTGGCAAAAATCTCCATAGCTATCTCCATAGCTAGGGTCTCTAGAGATCGACATGCCCACTTGAGTAGCAGTCTTTTTTCCTTTTTTTTTATAGAGCGCTCCATGACCGTGTCCAGTAAGTCGCTCTAAAGATGACCTGCAAATAAGAATACAGTCTCTTTCCATCAAAGACGACTTCATTCCTGCGTAGCCAAATAGACCATACATTGCGCTTGCTCCTACACAAATTTGGGCATGTAAGTGCTGTCTATCTTGCTGGAACAAAGAACTAGACAGCTCATTTATATTCTTGGAGACCGCAAACCAAAAGCTAAAAAGACGATTTTCCAAACAAACTTGGCAACATGACAATCAAAAAATAAGTGTTGAATGGTTTTGTTTGTGTCACAAAAACAACATCGACCATCGCCACTCCAAACAAACTTGTTCAATGCGTGGCTTGAACTAGTAGGGATTACTGAGTCCATCACATTCAACATGACTCTGATATAATAATTTGGAATTTCAACTCTAAATGGATTTATCCAGTTTAGTGTTCATAAGCTGCGACAAAATTTAGGGGAGTGAGGCCTATGTTTACTCCAGCTATTTGGTAATTAATTTCTTATGCCTCCTAGATTCAGTTTTTTCTTTGGATGGCAGAGAGTTGGATGGCAAATCTTGCTTGTTTTGATCCGAGTTAGAATCTGACACCTACTCTCTTTTTTTTCAATTGTTGGGTGGCTTCTAATGTTTGGAGTTCTATTTCAGGAATTTTTGACAAAACAGAATGTGGCCACGTGGTGGATTAGCTACAAGAAACGCTCTGTTCTGAATATATGGGCAACTAGAACTAGCTTGTGTAAGGAAGATGATCGATCAGAGCTGGAATGTTGTATATAAGAACCCTAGACGCGAGGGTGAGGCAACTACCAATATTGGGTTGGATTCAAGAATCTTCATCAGGGATGGTGGATGGAGAGTGCTAGAAGGATGAACAATTCAAGGGTTGCTGGAGAAGTGAGAAGTACTCAACTGGCGGCTCGACCCAAGTTCTATCTACGACTGAGAAACTGTTGTTAGTGACGTATTTGAATCCCAGTTCGCTATGTTTCTCTCCAATCCTTTCATTTTTACACCATGTGTCGTCAGAGAAATACTGGCCAGCTATCCCACACTAGAAGTAGCAGCGGAATTATACTGCTCCATCGCGTCTCACCTCTCACATCGTATCATCATCACACAAGCACACACATGTATACTCACATGCATTTTCCATAGACATGCTATGTAGTATGGAGTACTCCACTATTGTAGCAGCAGCAAGCGATGTACACAAGTGCCAAGTGGTGGATGGATAAGGAACGAAGGGTGACAACTGACAAGGCGGGAGACGCGGGGGGCGTCGTGATTGGGTGGCAGTCTGCCGGGCTAGCTGGGGACTGGGGAGAGCAAGGGAGCCAGGTATCGCAGCAGGCAGGCAGAGCAGGCAGGAGAGGTTCAGATTCGCCTGCCATGCTATGCGTCCCAGTCTGTGAGTCTCACACTGCCAATGGAGATGTCTATATAAAATGTCTATTTCTATTCATCTACTGTTTTAATTATTTTTTTTATCTACAGTAACGCGACAGTGTCAAATAGACATCCCATTAACTCCCTCCGCCGGAGATAGCCTCAGATGCCTGCCTGCAGGAAGCCGACATGCCGGCCGAAATGTGCATCGAAAGCATCTGTATTCTTTTGATGACAGAGGCGGTCGCTAGGTGCCACCGGTGGACACGATCGATGTGAGGTCTGGCTGGCAGCATTGGCAGGCCAGAGGCCTCATCACAGGACTCAGGAGTGATTGAGTGAAACCCAGCAGCAGGGAGCCGATTTGAGAGATCCAGCAGTGGTTGTGGTTCCATATAGAGGTTTCACAGGCTATCCACACTGGGAGACGCTACACCGACGGCTTGGAGAGATAGAGTCAACCGAACCCAAAAAACAGCTGCAGCGGGGGGCGGTAAACAGCGCGGCATCCTTCCCAGGGCAGGCGCTCACGCCAAATGTGGAGTCCTTGCCGTCCGCGCTGCACCATCTCTCTCCCCTCCAGCGTGGCAACGGGCAACGGCTCCCGCGCGCGCTGCGGCAGAGGAACGCACTGGCAGATAGGAGGCGGCGCGGTGGAGAGTCCGGTGGAGCCGCGGATCCCACGACGGAGGCCGATGTTGTAGAGGAGGCGGAGCCGCGGATCCCACGACGGATCCCGCAGCGCGCGGCTGCTGCCGTGGTGGTGGAGGGCCGTGGCCCCCGCGCAGCGCCGGCGACCTCTGGATCCATGCGCCGCCGGCAGAAGGGGGGAGACGTGGACGCGAGCGCGGCCGGAGGAGGGCGTCGCGGGAAAGGATGCCCGCGCGAGGCGGCGGCCGTCCGGAGAAAGATAAGGCGACCCTCTACCGCCGCCGCCACGCCTGGATCTGGCGGGAAGAACGAAGAAGCCGGGGCTTCCTCCGCCGCCGCGCCCGGAGGTTGGTGCCACTAGGGGTTGCCACCATCGCGCCTTCGCCGCCACTGGGGGTCGCCGCCGCCGCGCATGGAGATCGTGGCCCGCGCGGCGCCATGGCCCGCCGGGGAGGCAGAGGAGGAGGTGGGGGAGAAAGCGGCGAGCTCGAGGCCGGCGACGGCGGGCGAGCTCAAGGCCGCTGACGGCCGGCGGTGGATGGGCAGCGAGAGACCAGAGCGGGCGGAGGCGAGAGGATGGAGAGGCCGGCTCTGGATCCATCAACGAGGGAGGAGAGAGGGGGAAAGGGAAGAGAGAGGAAGAGGGGTAAAAATAATAAAATAGTGTGGTAGTTGATATAGAGTGGGAGATATAGAATTGTATGACGTAGAGATTGGTTGACCGTATTTTAAAAAAATAATGACTGGATGGAATATTCTTTTTTAGAGTTGGGGTATAGAGTAAGATGAGTATGGATAGCCTGGGGTTAAGAGTTTCAGGGTACACGTGTACCACCTTTCATCAGTGCCAACTTCGCTCGAGCTCGAGTGCCCCCCTGTTGTTTCCTGCATATAGGGTAGAGCTCTGAAGCTGTCTGTCAGGTCAAATCGCGTCGTTTCAGTGTTTGGCCCTGTTTAGTACACCAAATTTCTCCTAAAATTCACTATGTAAAAAAAAATTTCCCGTCACATCAAAATGCCGGCACATGTATGGAATACTAAATGTAGATGAAATAAAAAAATAATTGCACAGTTTAGATGTACTTTGCGAGACGAATCTTTTGAGCTTAGTTAGACCATAGTAGGATAATATTTACCACAAACAAACGAAAAGTGCTACAGTAGTTTTACAGTGCTTTTCAGTTCGGAACAGTGTTTTTTTCAACCATCTAAACACACCCTTTGGCAGTTTTTGTGCAGAGCAGAGCAGAAAATTTGGCCGAAATGCCATCAAAGGACAACCACTTATCAGTCTTTTTTACCATGGCCCTGTTTAGATCCTAAAATTTCTCCTAAATTTCACTGGGCAAAAAAAGATTCCCCATCACATCAAAATACCGGCATATGCATGGAGTACTAAATATAGATAAAATAAAAAAATAATTGCACAGTTTAGATGTACTTTGCGAGACGAATCTTTTGAGCCTAGTTAGACCATAGTAGGACAATATTTACCACAAACAAACGAAAAGTGCTACAGTGTATTTTTCAGCGCTACAGTGTATTTTTTACCTCAAAATTCTGGATCTAAACACAGCCCATAAAAGAAATATTGGTTCGTTAACATCCCTCGATACTCAAACTAAGGGGCAATGCAATTTACAAGCGCATCCTTACTTCTCTACAGTTCTACTAAACTATAGTTTTCTGATCAGGAACACCACGTCATTGGCTGGCTCATAGCATCGCAGGCTGCTGCCGGTGCCGGCGACGTCACCCTGGACCTGGAGGAGAGGGAGTGCTCGCCGTCGTTGTACTAGCAGCTAGCCACCGGCTGAGCCCAAGTTGCTGGCTCGGCGGTGGCTCTGAAGTCGACTCCCGGAGGCGGGAGCTTGTCAAACAGGCACTCCTTGATGTTTCCCAGAGCTCCCTTGTCGTAAGGATTGGGCGAGCTGCGATACCGCCCTTTCTCCCACTCATGGCTAGTCTGCACAATATTCGGAGCAAGAGAACCTCTTTAATTGGTTATAAGTAGTACGTATATATCACACAAATTTGCTACACTCGTTGCCAAAAAAGACCAAGGATTTAAAATATACTACTGACAACAAAATTTGCTTACAGTATATATATAAACAATTCATACAAAGATAAACATCATTCTAAAATGTCAGCGCAATATGAATAAATATTTTTCACTAAACATCACTATAAATTGACAAACTATTAGTAGTCTTTTTTTTTGGAGGGAGTATATTATGACATGTCCAGTCTAGAGGTACAAATCATGGCACAGCAAGACTGGGAAAACCATGGCGGATTGTGGCGGACAACCGACAGGGGCTCTGATTCATTTGTTAGATAACTTGTCAGAAGAAGCATTTCTTTACTAAAGCTATCCACTGTAGGCTTTCTCAAATCCCACTTTCTATCACTGTTCTAACTGTTTCTCCTTCTGTCTACAGTACAGCATTTATGTCAAACAGTGCTAAACAGTGTTTTATGGAATTCTTTTGAGAAGTTCCATAGTGAATAGCCTAAGTTGTTACATCAGGTTATTCTTTTTAGAGATTATAATGTGCTAAGAAACGAGATTAATTAACACTTACAGGAAAACAAGTCAGAGTAGCACTCTAGAAAAATGGTAGTGCTAGAGTACTACTGCTCATAGGGCTAATTGATCAGAAGTGTGGAGTACTACTGCTCTATGTATTTTTGGTTCTTAACGGAATGCAGTTCCCCAAACACAATTCATGTTGGAAGGGTGGAGTTATCTGGCTTATTTGAGAAATGTGTCAAGTAATTGCATCAGTGACAGGTCCCAGGCTAGCTGTATAAGCGTGTACTCCATACCTTGTTCTTGGCTGCAAGGAATGCATGGAAGGCTAGAAGGCCCGCTACAACACAGACAGCCACGAAGCTGAACACTGCAAGAACCAATGTTTCAGGCAAAGTTGTGACCAAACTGAAGAGTCGAGCATCGGGAGAGTCCAACTTGGCTCGAATTCTTCTCACTGAGAACGTGAGGGCGAAGCCGTAGAACGCGAAAGCCGAGCACAGCAACAGCAAGTAGAACCTGTAGTTTCTCTGCATGCAGATAATCAGAAAGCGAGTATCAATTAAAACACCAATAATGCAAGCAGCTCCTCGATCGGACTTGTCATCAGAGAAGTATCACTCATACCAGCCCTACACACTGGCTTATCCAGGAACAGTGCTGATCGAACTTGTCGACGCAGTTGTCGCAGACGGCGCAGTGGGCGCTTCTCGGAGGGCGGTGGATCTTGCAGGTCCGGCAGAACTTGAGCTGCATCTCGACGCCGTTGATGACGACGAACCGCCTCGGAGTCCTTGTGGCAGCAGAAGTTTCTCCATCTTCCACTGACGGTGAGAGTGAATCCGGGACCCTCCTGGGTATGATTCCGGGGTCTCTTGTCGCAGCCAGCAGCAGCGTAGCAGTGACCTACGTACGTGAACAAACATGGCATTTGGTATTCTCTTCAGTTTGTGACGACTGTAACCATCCTTGTCATGGTAGATAAGAAAGCATATATGTACTGACAGTTGCCAACAGGATGAGGGAAGCCACAGGGACGAGGACCGGATGCGGCGACGGCGGATCGAGGACGACGTAGGTCAGGAGAATCCATTCTGAAAGGAGGAGCGCCATGGCTGTTAGGATGAGGCCTCGCGGGTCAGGCCCGCAGATCACGCGCCCATCCAAGAAAAACACCTGCAACTCATATCATATATACAATGATACAATCATACCAGAGGAGCGTTGAGATACTGCATGCTATCAGTGAAATTCAAATCAAAATGGTTACGTTTTTCCCGGGCCAGACATGGTGCACTCTTGTTGGCGCCGGCGGCTCTGACCACGGGCTGCTCCGGAAGCAGGATGGCATCAGGGATCGAAGTAGCCTGATCGGATTGCGTGTTGCAGAGGAGGAAGAAGAACCCTGTGCGTGGCGCTGGTGAATCTGGTGTTCTTGATCCGTGGAGGTGGAGTACTGGTCCATGTCCAATCAGTTCTTGATCCTGTAGTAAAATCGGGGGAAGGAGAAACTGTATAGTACGATGGTGGTGGCGATCAAAGGTGCGGGAGGGAGGGAGGGAGGGACGGGAGAGAGACAACGCAACGATGCGGTTACAAATAAATTACTGTTCCAGGTGCGTCCTTCTCAAGGGCTAATACGGCCCAACCCATGCAGCGGGAGTCTGTGCTTGGGCCGTAAATGGGCTTTAAAGCGAAACGTGGAGATGAGCCGGCGTTGGGCCCTCGGCGGCCGAGTCCGACCTCGCGCCTCGCGTGGTGAGTTGGTGACCCTGGCCCTGTAAATATAACCTTGGCACCGACCGCTTCTCCTCCATGACTTCCACACTTCTCACAAATCACAAGCAACAACGTGCACTCTCTCCATCTCGTTCGTGCGCGTCGACCTGCCGCCTCTTCTTGAGCCCTAATCGCGAGTAGCTCTTCTCCACTCTGTCGTCTATTGCTCCTGATCGTCGGACGGCCGCCATGCCCACCATGATGGTGATCCCCGCCGCCATACGCAAGCTGCGCCGCGAGGCGCTCGAGATCAGCCGGAAGAGAGCAGCCCTCGCGTCGACCGGAGGAGTCGTCGCCAAGAAGACCTCGCAGCCGCCACCAGCCCCGCCAGCGCCGCGCCGTGCCGCCGCCGATGATGACGGCGCCCGGCTGGAACGCTCGCGGCTGACGACGACGACGACGCCATCCGCCTGCCTACGCTCGCGCGGTGCTCTCCTGGCGACGGAGCCTAGGAGCGCGTGTATCGGGAAGGGAGCGCAGGTGCGCGTTCGCACGCGTGTCGGGACGGTGTGCACGGGGCAGGCGCTCGTGTTGTGGCTCCGCGCCGTCGTCGTGTCCGCCGCCGACGAGGACGGCTACCTCCGCGTCGCCTACACCTACGTCGACGGGAAGCTCCCCCGCGTGGCGCGAGTTGCCCCGAGCGACGTCAAGCTGCACCTGCCGCCTGCTGAAGAAGCCTGCGGCGCTGCGTCCAACGAATCTTCCACCGTCGTCACCAGCGACCGTTCTGCGCCGCCGCCTCCGTCGTCACAGCAGGGAAAGGCCGCACCAAGGCAGACCGTCGCCGGCAAGAAGCTGCCATTGCTGATGAAACTAGAGAAGGAGATGCGATGGAAGCAGGTCCAAGGCTAGCTATCATGGGGTGTAAGAACGAAGGTTTAGTGGATTTTTCGGCATCAAGATTGCACTTCCCACGTCTTCTGATCCAACGTTTGCAGTACGAGTAACTAGCTAGGACGGCTTTTTTTTGGGAGTACATGGCTACATGCTTGTAGTATCTGGATTTGATCGATGGATAGATTAAATTGTCCTCCATGATGTGTACGAACTACTTCCTCTGTTCAGGAAAACATGATGTTCTTTTGAGAGTGCTAATTTATTGTGATTAAGGGAGTGATCTATAGATACAATCAATTTATAATCTCATATAACAGCCATTACAATCTCTCTCTTTACTCTATCTATACTGCGTGCCCGAGATCAATGCAGCGATATTCTTTTACTGTGAGCAAATTTACGGAGAAAGTCTAGTGTACAACCTTGAATTAGTCATGTTCGTATAGCAGCAGCAAGGAGTCAGTTCGTATCCCACGATAGATCAGGATTTGTATTCGGAGAGGTCATGACGACACATGAGTGCCCGGTGGCAACCTTTGCTTCCGTAGCGTTTATTTTGGTTTTTTGTCACCTAGTCATGGCTAACACTAACAGATAAAAGGAAATAAACAAAGACAAGCAAAGCGAAAGAGAGACCTGTATACTTCGTGCAGAAGTAGGCCATAATCCAGCGTCCGTAGCTACCAAGATGAATCAGTTCAATTTCACACAAAAAACGCAGAGATAAAGAAAATTTCCCGTGTTCCAAATATGCCCTAAAAATTGTTGGATTGATCTTGGGTCCGGTCAGAAGACGTCCTAACCGAACCTAAGTGTTTGAGATTGAGGCTTTGATCGGAGGCCCAAAACCTTAAGATTGTGTCCCTCTTCCACCCCGCACCGCTATAAAAGAGGTGATACGAGTGGCACGCGAACCAACGTTCGACATACCTCTTCGAGCCAAACAGAAAGAGGGACATGATCTCCTTGGTGCGGGAGTGGAGTGAAACACCACCACCGCCGTCCCTGTTCATCGTCGTCGCTGCTGCTACGGACGCACACAGTGGAAACCTCGTTGCCCAAGTGGCACCGGTCAAGCTGATCCTGAAGGTATACTCCTCTGTCTCCTTTTTTCCGTCTCTCCCTCTCGCGGATCACGAGATCCGTCCAAGAACATTTTCGATCTACACACTTCCATCAATGAAGGGCGTAGGCACCAGACCGCGACAATAAAATCTAACAAGAATCGTTGTTATCTCTCAACGATTTCAATGTATAATCTAGAAATGTGAGATTATCACTTTCCTATGCTTTGCCGCCCGAGCTATAGCGTAAATCTGATGTGAGATTATCGCTTTCTAACGAGTGATTGTGGTGGCCTCGGTCTTACCGCGCCGTTGTAAAACAATATTTTTTTAATATAAAGATGTACAACTCTTCTGTGTATTCAACAAAAAAATTGTATACTCCCTCCATCCCACTATATAAGGCGCATAACTTCTCTGCACGGAAATTAGCGCATGCCTTGTTTTTCCACTGCCTGCCCCTGCATGCGTGGCCGGGTGAGAGAATTGTGGGCGTGACCAGAGTCGTGGGGGAGAGAAATCTGGAGAAGCTGCATGCAGACCACTGCATGGATGGAAGGATGGAGACCATGCATGGAAGGAACAGATTCCCGCTGCATGGATGGAAGAATGGAGACGTGCATGGAAGGAACAGATTCCCGGTGCATGGATGGAAGGACGGGACCATGCAGGCCAACAGAAGAAATTTTGGCGCGCGTAAAAAGTTTGTTTCCCGCGCGTCACCGAGGATATGTGCCGTCTGGGTCTCTCTCTACTCTGGTAAAAAAATTGGCCATGAAAATTTTGGAGGGAAAAATTAGCACTACAAATACCCCATGAAGAACGCTGCGCTGTTCATTCACTTCCTCTCTCATGACCTGATGGCCCTCTTTGCACGATGCATGCTGCTTCTGGCGTATCTCTTTGGTCCAGGTGAAGATCCTCACGCCGTAGTGGATGAAGGTAGGTCAATTCAATTTCGTTTCATCGATCTGTTGCTACATTTCTTCACCGGTCTCTATTTGTCATGCCACTCAAATAATGAACCATTCGTTTGATTACCCCTACAGTCCACGACGAACATGGAGCGGCCATTCACGGACAAGGTCAACATGTTGACGCCGGCCATGCAAACACAACACACAACGACGGTGGCCATACACAGACATAAAGTAAGTATGCCGTTGCCAATAACTGAATTCCATATGAATTCCCGTTTTGTTGAAAACAAATGAATGATCCAACTACTGATCATTGCAGGTCGTGTTCGTGGTAGGCTTGGTCTGGCTGGTCGAGGGCATGGCGAAAATTTGCTGCATGGCGAAGTCCTGTACCTGCGACACCAAGCCCGGACGCCACTTCACCATGTAGAAGGTTCCGTGTCTCAGACAAGGCGGTCGCCGCCGCGAGCAAGCCTGTTGGGAATAGTCCCACATGGTGAGTTGTGGGTGGGCAAGCATGGTTTATATGGTTGAGGGCACAACCCCCTAATGGGCTAGCTTTTTGGGGGGAGTGTTGGCCCAACAGACCTAAGACCCGCTGCTGTGTGTATGGGCACGTGTGTTGCGGCCCAACGGCCTGGGGTGTGTGTGAGCGTGGGTGCGCCGTGTGTGCAGGCGACCCAAGCGCGCCGTGTGTCGGCGGCCCGGCTCCAACAATTGGTATCAGAGCTCAGGTCGGCCCAGTGCATTACCAGCGGAATCTCGGCTCCAATGCGTGAGGGGAGCTCACCATGTGTGAGGGGGAGATTGTTGGGAATAGTCCCACATGGTGAGTTGTGGGTGGGCAAGCATGGTTTATATGGTTGAGGGCACAACCCCCTAACGGGCTAGTTTTTTGGGGGGAGTGTTGGCCCAACAGACCTAAGACCCGCTGCTGTGCGTATGGGCACGTGTGTTGCGGCCCAACGGCCTGGGGTGTGTGTGAGCGTGGGTGCGCCGTGTGTGCAGGCGACCCAAGCGCGCCGTGTGTCGGCGGCCCGGCTCCAACAAAGCCATCTGCAACTGCTGCGTGGAGTCCGTCCGCGGCTGCTGCATTGAGGCCGTTCGCAGCTTTACGTAGACCGGCCAGCACGTCGCTCTGAAGTTCCTTCGTCGTCGTGGTGACTTCACCCCTCGATGGCGGACGTGCTGGATCCATTGGATGGATGCCGGATGGATCAGAAGGTAGCGATGGCTAGTCTTATGAAGGAAGACGACGTTCATGCATGGAATTATATCCCTCAAATCTGTCACGGTCTCACCTACCTATCTGTGCATGCACCCGATTCCTCAAATCTCTCAACTGCCATATACTCCCACGGCGTCATTAACCACTAATGACATGCAAGCCAGGGGTACATGCGTCCGCGGCCAACAGAAAGTGCTTGTGCGCCTTGTTTCGTGGGAAAATTGGCCAAGAGTTATGCGCCTTATATAGTGGGATGGAGGGAGTAATTCAGAAATATAGCCACAAGCAGGTATTATGAACTCTGCCCTTCATTTCTTAGCGTCATTCTCCATCACACCAGTTATATAAAGAGCTCAGTTGTCTATACTACCGGCTACTGTCTTCTATGGCCTAAATTAAGCACATCCGCTATCATACTCTGCCACTACTTATCAAGAGTCTGCATTGAACGGAATGTAATTGAAAACAGAGCAGCAGTCATGTGTTTTCCTGCCCACAGAAGTGAAACGGCAATCCTTCTGCTACAAGAGAAACTGGCAACATGTTACATACTAATCCTGAATTAGTAAATGATGATCTATTCAGTGTGCATAATCTTCCTAACTGAATACCTGCACACCAGTACCTTTGCTGATCATCACGCATCTGAAAAATAGGTCACATGATCCTACATCTTGATCTTGTAGTAATCGGGTGAAGGAGAAACAGGAGCATACGATGGTGCGGCGTGGTGTGGCGATGATGGATGGAAGTTGCGGCAGAGGGGAGACCACCGCGTGCATGAGAGACGCAACGGGTGCCCCGGTGCAGTTACGAATTTGGCCGAGTCCGAGTCGAGCTCGCGGTGTTGCGACCCCTATAACATTCGCGGCGACCGCTTCTCCGCACTTCACAAGCAACGAGTCGCCCTCTTCCGATCTCCTTGAGCCCTAGCTGCTAGTGCTAGCTCTTCTGCTCCTCAGCTCTTCTTGATCTCCGGACGGCCGCCATGCCCACCATGACGGTGATTCCCGCCGCCACACGCAAGCTGCGCCGCGAGGCGCTCGAGATCAGCCGGAGGAGGGCAGCCCTCGCGTCGACAGGAGGAGTCGTCGCCAAGAAGGCCTCACATCCACCACCACCGTCGTCGTCCCAGCTTTACTCGCCGCCAGCGCCGCCAGCGCCACGCGTCGCGGACAACAGCGACGGCGCCCGGCTGGTACGCTCACGACCGGCGCCGTCCGCGTGCACTCGCTCGCACGGCGCTCTCTGGGCGGCGGAACCGGCGGAGGTCATGAGCAGGCGCATCGGGAAGGGAGCGCAAGTGCGCGTTCGCACTCGGGTCGGGACGGCGTGCACGGGGCAGACGCTCGTGTTCTGGCTCCGCGCCGTCGTCGTGTCCGCCGCGGATGAGGACGGCTACCTCCACGTCGCCTACACCTACATCGACGGCAAGCTCCCACGCGAGGCGCGAGTTGCACCGAGCGACGTCAAGCTGCACCTGCCGCCAGCTGACGACGCCCACGCCGCTGCGTCCAACGAATCTTCCACCGCCGTCACCAGCGACCATTCTGCGCCGCCGCCGCCGCCGTTGTCACAGCAGGGAAAGGCCGCACCAAGGCCGACCGTCGCCGGCAAGAAGCTGCCGTTGCTGATGAAACTAGAGAAGGAGATGCGAAGCAGGACCAAGGCTTAGCTATCACGGCGTGTAAGAATCCCTAGGGATTTTAGGGCATCAGCCATCAAGATGGCACTTCCTGATCCAGCGTTTTGTTTGTGATCGTTGGCAGTAGTACGAGGAAAACGTAGCCAGAACAACTCTTCTTGCATATGTGCGTTTGTATCTTGATTGGTCTCGGTGGATGGATTAGTAATTGTGTCCACGAATCCACGATGTATCCAAATCTACTTCCTCTGCTCACGAAAACATGATGTTCTTTTGTCTTTTCAGAGTGACAACTGATTGTGATTAGGAGATTTTGCGATTTGTAGATACGATCAATTTATAATTATCTCATATAACAAATATTGCAATCTCTCTCTTGTACTCTATGTATACTGCCCCATATCAATGAAGCGTGACTTTTTTATCGTGTGCAAATCTATAGTTGCTTCGATATAAAACTTTAAATCTAGGATCCCGTGGAAACTTCATGTGATTATAATCGTGTGTACTACCAATTATCTAGAGGCAGGGCAACCACGTAGAGGCTACTGATTCAAGATAGCTTCTACTTGCATCGCTAACCACGCTGATTTGAACAGCATAAAAACCAAGCACAATGATACAGAGCTTACGAATCTTTACAGGACAACATAAATATTAACACATGAATCTGCTGGTTACTGGTCAGTGGTCTGGGACATGATGGAATGGGATAGAGTTCATAAGACTACGTGCAGTGGAATGTGTAAAATGATTGTCTATATACTGTAGCGCACCTGTACACAGAAAGAAAGTTAGTTGGAACAGTGGATAGGCAAACCATATAGACAATCTAGTGCACATAGTCTAATACCAGAGTGGGGAAGCAAACAGTGACATTGGGAGCTTATACATGGTTCCCTGTCATTCCAGCTTCTATTGGAGAGTTCGCCGCTCATAGACTCGAAATTCGAAGCACCAGGAGATCCTAAGGCAAGCATAAAGTGCCAATACGAAGGGCTGCGCTACGGTACACATATTACTCCTTAGGACGTAAGAGCCCAATTAAATCTGAACCCTTGAATTATTCAGAATAAACTAATTTATAAAAGGAATAAAAATACAAAAAAAGCATTATCCCGTAGTCCTCCTGGCGCCATTCTCGGCTGCTCGTCCCACGATGCGGCACCGGACGTTTCTTGCCGCATGCAGCAACTGCACTCCGAGAATCTACTCTATTTCGTACATGTGCAATCAATCAAAGAGTAGGAGTCACATTAGTAGTCACGGCTCACGTTCACTGTGCGAGGGCTGACAACCATGTTCAGTTAAAATATGTTACGTTAATGGGCAGCCAGATACGTTTAGTAAAAAATCGTTGTTTGTTGAAGTCAAAACACACGTTGATTCGCAATTGAGATGATATGTTCGGTACAAAAGATGAGATGACACGTTGATTCGTAGTTGAGATACACGTTCAGTTAGATGCAATTGTCAAGTTTGTCAAAAAAAAAAATGCCAACGTGCCTCCATCAAATCTCTTGTTCGGTTACAAAAGAGATTCATCACGTCCCCGGATGGTTAGTTATTGATAATTATCTAATTATTTATATTGAAATCAAATAAATAGATTTTTAATTATTTTTGAAATATTACCTCTTAGAAAGTAATATTTCATTTTAAACACTTAAATCTAACAAAATCAATGGCTCATTGTTGTTTTAGTGTACCGTAGCAATTGCCCAATATGAATTACACATGTGCAAAGATGCGTCATGTATGGCGTGCCCATCGCCTCCATTTCCCTGGTAAAAATTGTCGTTATCTGTCATCGTTTTCGAAGAAATGCAGGTATTATGAACTCTGCCCTTCATTTTCTAGCGTCATTCTTCATATAACATCAGTTATATAAAGACCACAGTTGTCTATACTGGCTAAATTCATGCATGGCCTAAATTTAGCACAGCTGCTATCATACTCTGTTAGCCTGCCACTACCATTACCAGAAAACGGAAATTCCTTAGCGGTTGAATATTTCCTTGGCGGAAATTCCTTGAGTATACCTTTTTTTAGTTCAAGGGTGATTTATTTCCCCAGCTTTTGGTCAAAAGACAATGCAAGCAGAGCACCGTTTACAGCATTTAGCGATGGGGAAACCATCGACAGTTATAGAGCATTCAGAGTCCCATTCCTCTCTGACAGTAAAAGCTGAAAGCCACAAAGAAAACCAGATCGACCACCAGGCTTAAAAAAACCAAGGAGCTCCTCGCGCCCTCACTTTCCGATGCAGTCACCTTGGCTTGGATCTTAAACTCCAACTTCAGCTTGGTAGCCGCATTGTCGCCCGGGCCAAACTCTTCAACTTCCCAGCTTTCTCTTCCAAGTCTTGTTTCCTGTTCTCTGGGCACAGAACTATACAGTTCTGGATTAAACTCCCTATTTGCCAAAAAAAGATTCCATGCTCCTCCACCCTGTGTTCTGGAAACATAAAGCATTTCGCATGATGCATTTGGTAAGGGAAACTAAACCATTT
The DNA here is from genome assembly GCA_022530915.1 of Paspalum notatum. NCBI lineage: Eukaryota > Viridiplantae > Streptophyta > Magnoliopsida > Poales > Poaceae > Paspalum > Paspalum notatum. Next base: position 46,256,158 of record CM039685.1, read on the forward strand.
TAGATGAGGTGATACATCATGGGGGTGATTCTATGATTTTTGGTGGGATGACCCCATTCCTCATCTAATACTAGTTGTAGTTATAGTTAGTGAGGAAGTGGTGATACACCAACACATTCCATTCCACAAACCAAACAAAAATATGAGGAGTGAGACGATGATGGATTAGTCCACTCCTCAAACCAAACACCCCCTTAGTTTTCACACACACCCCACATGGTTGCGCCACTAAAAATTTCTTATTACTTAACCACACCTGACCAATAGAAATAAAATGATCTCATACACACACCCTAAAGCTCTGAGAGAACTAGCCAAAACTGTCTAGCCACCACACATTCAAAAAACAAATGTTGAACTGATTCCTTTTCACAACAGAAGAGACATTTATCATCACTAATTTCTCTTCTTTTTGCCAAATTATCTAGTCAAAAATTTATTCTGCAAGAGCAGCCACAGGAAGAAGTGAACTCTTGGAGGAACTTTTAAGGATCACACAGCCGGACTATGTACTGGAAACACCCCCTCCCCCTAGTTAATTATTCTATAAAAGGACTGGGAGGAGTAGACACCATTTGAGCTAAACTGCCAAACCAGAGAATCTTCCTCATCACCAAACACCATAGTGGATGCCAGCTGAATGACCTCCTCCCAAAGCCTCATCAACGAGCCATCAAAAGCCCTCCTGAAAGTGCATTTCAGGTTCACCCCATTCCTTGAGTATACTTATTAAGAGTCTGCATTGAACAGAATGAAATTGAAAATAGAGTAGCGGCCATATGTTTTCCTGCCCATAGAAGTGAAACATCAATCCTTCTGCTACAAGAGAAATCGGCAGACATATTATATATTATATACTAAACCCGAATTCTGGTTACTAAATGATGATCAATTCACTGTGATACTGTGCGTAATCTTCCTAACTGAATACCTATACACCACTATCGTTGCTGATCATGCATCTGAAAAGTAGGTCTAACGCAACTATATATTCATATTATAGTTCACCAAGTAGGCCACAGCTATCGACTCAACCCAAGTTGAAGAAACGGAACTTAATCTTCAATCTAGCCACTTATAGTACATGTAGTTGTCTGAATGGAAAGAATAAATGAAAATGTTCAGCAGAAACCGCCTAGGAAATTTGGAACTGGGAAGAGTATAATATCATTAAAATGAAACTGGTAGAGTATATATAATACCATTGCTTTTGCATTCCAAACAGTTAGTAGAAGACAATAAAAATACAGAAATAAATGGTCTAAATACCCAATGGTTAATCAACCTCATGTTACTGTTTACAAGGGAAGCGCCAAAAAAACTGATGGTATTGCTTTTCAGATGCAGAATAACAAACACTCATACAGATATATACTGAAAACAGACACCAAGGGTCCTTCAGTTTGTTGTAAATGAACATGAGTTCTGTATCAACACATGCAGAAATATGGCTAGATTCTACATAGCTTTAAGCAGCAACAAGGTCACCTAATTGGACATATACTAATTTACATTACAGGATAAAATCTATACTTAGATCAGTAGGATGCATAATTATCAATACCTCACTCCTAGAATGGATGAAAAAAAGCAGCTAATGTTCTGAGAAAGCATCACCAGCAACCCACGTCGACATGGTACAAGTTATGCGCCCTTTCCACCCTTCCAAGAGCCACTGCTGATCCACATCAATGATGAAGTCCTTGTCGTAGCTGTCCTTGACCTTCTTCCTCACTGCCTTAACAATATCTGGGTCCAGTGGTAGCTGTCTCAGCCCTGCCCGGTGGTTCCGCACTTGCCATTGCCTATATGTCTCATGACGCTCCACCCTATCCAAGCCCTCACAGGCAATGATGTTGAGGGCAAATTGTCCAATCATGTCCCGCTCAACCAGCAAACGCTGATCGTTGTCCCTTGGAACTGTAGCATCAAGCATGTCAAACAGTGTCGAGATATAGAACAGTGCCTCCCGGAACCGTGGTACAAAGAATGGTGCCCCTAAGGAAGCATTGACATTACAAAAAATGAACACATCTGGTCGCATCTTACAGATGTTACTGAGGACCATATCCCTAGGGCTTGGGCTATGTATGTCGACACCCTCATCCCTCAGTTTCCCAAAATCAAATAGACCGTTGATGATGAGTACCTCATCAGGGTCAGTCTTCAGGTCATCAACACAAACCATCTCCCAATTTGACGTGATAATGCTCTGGAACTTGAATGGCACACCAAACTGGTGGGCACATTTGCTGAGCCGGTGCCCGGTCTCTACACTTTGAGCAGCTGGGAGAAATCCAGGCAGGGGAAGGTCAATGCCGGTGATCCTTACCTCTGGTGGTCCACCCTTGCAAGTAGATAAAAGGCCTAGCAAGCTTGGCCACTGGAGCCCATGATTCATGCCATAGTCTACAATGTGCAGCTTTTTTCTCCTGGAACAAACATTCACGATGGTCATGTTGGAGAACTTGTATGCCATCATCTTGAAGCAGCAAACTGTTAGGTACAGCTGATAGGCTTTGAGCATCTCCACAAGCGAGGTGCGCTTTGACATGAGCGACTTGTAAACCTGACTCCCTGTGCCTGCCAGTCGTGCCTCTAGCCCCTCTGCAAAATAATGTGCCAACCTTTGATTGGCATCTCCCCTCGGTGAGGAGTGCTGCTTGATCTGCCTAAGTAGATTGATCGCACTCAAATGATCGTCCATAGATACCGCCTCTGCACAGTGGAGAAGCAATGTGCGAAAGTCCACCGCCTCACTCAAGCTCTTCCTGCCCAGCACTGGTTTCCCATTCCCCTTCCTGATGTTCTTCCCATCCTCGCTGTCCATAGTGATGCGCAGGTCCAGCATTCCATTGAGGCACAATCGATACTCATTGATAATTATTTCATCAACCATCTCACCTGTTTCCTCCGGCTCAAGAACCATCAGCTTGCTGTTCCTGCACGTCTCTGTCTCCGAGTCTTGCCAATTACGCCTTTTCTTGCAACCTCGGCCATTACCAATTCCTTGGAGTGTTATCACCCCATCCAACTTGTCCTCATTCCTCACATCGCCCGTGGTAAAGCCTTGCAGCAGCTTGCTGTCGGTGGGTAAGAATTTATTCGCTTCCTCCATGCCCCTGAGGAAAGCCTGGTTGAGCATGTCAATGTGTACCCTGTTCTGACTCTGGCCACTGAAGAAGGTCGAGGGCAGTGCGCCGTGCTCCCCGTCTCCGGTAGGCAATGAGTTGGTCCCTTCCGCGCCATTCAACAACCCCGAACTCTCGATGCCGGGGCCGCCGCCGCCGCCACTCAGGAATCTCGCGCCGGCGGCGTCTTGACGGGTCAAGAAGCATTGTTCGGCATGGTGTGCGGTGAACTCGTCGATCCCCGCCCCCATGCCGGGGCACGGCGAGGACAGGAGCAGCTGGGAGCGGTCGACGGGGTCGTAGGGCCGAGTGGCGTCGGCAAACGACGAGCCGTCCTCGGACGGTGAGAGGGTGCGAGCTCCATTGTTGTTGTTGGCGGCGGCAGCATCAGCGCCGACCGCGGTGACGGTGTCGGCGGCGGCATCGGAGAGGATCTGGGCGTACGGCTGCTGCACCTGAAGCAACGCGGGATGGTCGGGGTAGTGGTAGACGAACTTGTCATCGATGTCCTCCTCCATGAGCATGCGCGCGATGAAAGGGAGCACGAGGTCGTCGTCGAAGGCGGCCGCCGGGTCCTCGCCGCCGCCGCCGGAGCGTGGCGTCGGGGGAAGGTCGAGGAATGCGGAGGGGGAGATGGGCTCGGGGTCCCCGTTCCGCGGGGACCCCTCCGGCGTGGCATGGAACGGGGACCCCTCCGGCGGCGGCGCGGCAGCCATTCCTGAGCGCGCGGCCGGCAAAGATCGAAGCTTTAGGTTGGTGGTTGTCGATGAGCGCGGCAGTGCCCACTGCCCAGTGAGGGGAGAGTACACGGAGAGGCAACGGATGGGGTGAGCAGTCGGGAGAACAGGGAGACATCGTCGCCGCCTGGGACGAGAATGCAGAGGAGGTCAGGAGGACGAGGAAGTCAAGTAGCGAAGGTTCCCGGAAGGCGACGAGAATGGACCATGGTCCAGTCCACCATGGTGGGCGGCGGTGAGCGGCCGCTACAAGAGGAGGCCGTCCGTCTCTTCTTCTGTTGCTCTACGCTGACGTCGTGTTTGGAATGGGATTGGGATCGAGAAATATGGGTGGGATAGGAAAACGTAAGGTTGGATAAGATTTATACCGTCTTTGGATTACGAGACAGGAAAATTAATGTAAATTGGAATAGAGAACAGGCGGAATGGTGGGATTGGATTTCCCTGTCCATTCCCACACTTAACCAAACAGGTTCTGAGGAGATGACGACGCGACCGATCAGATTCGAACGAACTATATGATGGATACATCGAGGGGGTGGGAAGGACATTTACATTTCTGAAACATGTTTAGGTCTTGTTTGGCAGGGCTCCGGCTCCTCCAAAAATAGTTTTGGTTTAGGCTTCTCCAGTGAAACGGTTTTTTCGGTGGAGCTGAAGCCCTTTTAAGAAAATATTTTGCAAAACGGTTTTTCAATGGCAATAAAGTAATTTAGAGATTCCGAATATACAGGGGAGACAAAAGAAGCCACGTGAAGCCATTTTTTTTGCTTCTCCTTTCTAGTGTAAATCGTTCTCCTATTTTTAAGGGGCTTCATTGGTAAAGCCATTTATTTTTGATCCATTTGGCAGAGCTTTACGAAAAACCGGTGCAGAAACCCGTGGAAAAGCCCTGCCAAATGGAGCCTTAGTTGGATGGGGTTAACTCCGGCCTGGGCCGAAGCTTGGTGGGCCTCTGACTCGCAAAGTCGCAATCATCTTCTGAAGAGAAAAGAGTCGGCCGAGTCCGAGGCGAACTAGCGCGGCGATCATTGGCCGCTGCCCACATCCTCGCCCGCAGCCGCTTCACGGGCGACCGTCGCCGGGAAGAAGTTGCCCAAGAAGCTGGACAAGGAGATGCGCAAGGCGGCAAGGCAATTGCGGAATGCTACTCGTCGTTCTAGTCTGTCTTGTAGCCTCCAAGGGATCGATTATTAGGGCGTCAAAGGTTGCCGTTGCCGTACAGTGTCGTCTTCTGATCCAGAGTTTTGTTTTGCTTGTGATCGTTGCGAGCGTACCCTGTACGAGTAGTCAGGACAATTCTTTTGTGCGTAGTATGTGTGTGTATTTTGATTGATTGTTCGATGGATTAATTTGTCCTGCTCTACTATTTCTGGCGATGGAAACATGATGCCTGCAAACAAAACAAGGATGGAAGCGTGCAATCAGGCACATACTACATGCTTCACACGGCATGCAGTGAAGACTACACTACATGCGGTCGTCGGTCGACACCATTAATCTGAAACCCTTGGCAAGCAAGCACATACTAACGACTATCTTACCTCCAAGGCACTTTAGTGCGTATGGATCCATTCCAATGCGTAAAGCCCAACATCAACCCATAAGCTACCATCGCCATTGGCAAAGCTGCCGCCAGGGTTAGGGGATGTTGGTTGCCAGATGGTGGTGAGGTAGGCAATGAGGATACCACCACCTGTCGGTGGCTAGGCCCGTTGGTCAAGGTGACAGAACTCAGGGCCACGGAGATTAGCATCGGGTGGCGGACAAAGGCGACATATATTAGAATCAGGCTACCTTCAGAGAATTATGCAATTATGCATATGGACGTATAAAATATTGTTCTGTAAATGTAAGCAGAATGGAGTTTAAAATATGGACAATAAGATGACCGCTAAGGATAACCTCAGCCCACTCGTCTTGTCGTCCAGGAGCATGATACATCACACTACATGAAATGGTAATTACATTCTTTGGTAGTCTGTAGCCGGTACACAGCATCGCTCAGAAGAGAAACCATACCCAAAAAACAGACGTCAGTGTCGCACCCGACTGGAGATCCGCCAACGCATGCCAGGAGCCCAGGTGGGGACTGGAGACGGGGCATCATCCGCCCGACTTGTGCTTGAGCTTTGACAGCCTTTCACACAGGCAAATCAGTCCCTACATCAGTATAGTATATGCAGCTAGATTCTGGTCCTGTGCAACTACTCTCACTACCTCATAATTTACAATTTGTAAACCTAAACTTGCCTGCCTGAGTAATATTAATAGCAAGCAACTGTTCCATGCTGAAAAGGTTGACATCCAGAATAGCCAGGTTCCCTAAACTTCAAACATGAAGGACCACCAGGAATGCATCGGTCAAACTCAATATGGAGTTGGTAGCAGCAATCCCTGAATAAGGTTTTTCATTGGCATCCAGGAAAACCTGGAAATTAAGAGTAACAAGACTTCAGCGAATAATCCCTGAGTTGACTGCGCCATGGGTCAGTATCATGCATGCACCAGGCACATATGAACATTGTGTAAATGCAAATGGCTGTTCCTGTCAAACACTTATACCAGCCCAGTACAGGACTCTACCCATTCTATTTTCAACATTTGGGAATAAAAAAAACATCAGAAATGCACTTCCTAATTCTGCAGAAACATGCATCCTTTTGCCACAAGCCCGCAAGTTGCCGTAAGAGAAATAAGACAAGGACATAGCTCCACATGGTTGCACGGCACACGAAAAAATTCATGGACATTGTGTACCTTAATATCCTTCAGATATTCTTGGCACCACTGAAATTGGAATTGGGACGTATTGCAGAATATGAAGATAGATGATCCTGCTGGATATAAGAATAAGAAAAATGAGGACTAGCATAGGAAAAATGAGGACTAATAAGTTCAGGAGCAGGACATTTTAAATGCCTATAGCTAAACTCCATGCCCATGTGTGTGCTACAGTTTGTGCTGTCTGTGTTTTTGTGTGTTTCTGTTATATCTCAAGGTCTTGCAAACAGATCTGTTATTTGGGGCTGGAAATCCTTTCTGGCAACATTATGTAAGACTTTTCCTTTGTGAAGGACAGAATGGCATATTATAATATTAACAAGGCACCAACATGCTTCAGTAGTGCAGAGCTCTGCCATGGCTCAGGCGGCGGCGGCACTGTAGCAGGCCCGCTATTGTAGCTCTGGCCCAAATGGCTGCCCATAACAGCTCAGTGGCTGCAATGCCTAGGGAGTGCTAGGTTGTTACATATCACCCACAGCCACTGAGTTCCATGGTAAGAAGGTTGCAGCTGCTGCTTGTTGTTGGTTGCCCTTTGTGGCCATGTATATGGTGACTTCCTCAACATCGAGCCACACCAAGGGATCCTTCAGATATCATTTTGCCAATTTCCCAATTGTTTCTCAAATGTGTGACACAGCACACTTTGGGGCTGTCATTCAGACATCAAGCTTGAACATGAGCTGTTACATAGGAGCTAAAAGCCAAAAGGTGGCATGTGCAAAGGGCCAAGGGCTGCTCTCACGCAGTTACTGTAGCATGGTCAGTGCACACGGTTAACACTCGTCATCATTTTATTTACACTTGTCATGAAAGCGGAGGGAGATGTCTATAAAATAGGCCTATTGCAGTCAATATTCTGAAACAGAAGAAAGATTGGGCATGTTTGGTTGGTGACTAGTTTTGCTACATTATTGATTACAGTGGCTAATTTTAGTCTTGCCATATTTTTGTGGCAATAAAAAAGACCACCTAACCTTAGGCAAAGTTAGCCAAGAAAATCTGACAAATGGGCCAAGTGGCCAAAAGTTCAAGACAAACTAACTACTAAAATGTGAAACAATATGTTCAGGTCAGACAGTCAATTAGAATACCTGTGGCGTGCAAAGGGGCATTGTGTGCATATTTGGATGCATGTAAATCTGGTTGGGTTGGATAGGGCCAGTTGGAAAAGCCTGGGAACATGAATTATGTAAGCACACGATCTGTTAAATGCCAAAAAGGAAACAAAATGAGAAGGTACTTATTTCAGTGTACCTGGTAGTAATATGGTCTTCCAATTGTTGCATTACCCTGACCGTCTTGTGAAGACTGATATTGATGCTCATTAGTTTGGACAATTTGGTCCAGACCAGCTGAGGAAGGTCCTGGGTCCTGTTTTGCTTTTTCTGCATAATATAGTACACTTTGAATAAAATGATACCCTGTGAAGAGGAAATTTAAAAATATCACTTACTTGAGTTTGGTCCTTTCGATGTTTTTTTCTTCTTTTTCTCAATCCTGCTAGCATCCTTTGCAGCTTGAGCACGCATGTTTCTCATTTCAAAGAATACTTCCAGTGCCTTCTCTCCAGTTTCAAGAGAGTCCCAGAATATTTTTCTTGATTCTTCCAGTTCCTGGCTCTTCATAATTAGGTTATATGCGTATTGCATTGCCCGATTCCGATATGCAAGTTCAGCCTCTGTGCATTCCTGTTGGGTTGAATCATCTTGAGTAAGGTTATACATGCTTCTCCTTGCATCCTTTGTCCAGCGTTTCAAAACATACTTTTCTGGAATTGTGTCCACATTCTGCAGGGTAAAAACTTTGAGGGCATGCGAACAAAGAAGACCCATCCTTTCGAACTTTCTGCAACCACAAGTGATTTCCATGGTAGAAGTGTCAAGAGCAACAGCACATACTTTTGAACCCCTTCCCTGCATTGTAATCTCAAACCTCAATAAATTTCCACCACTTGAAGTTTCATGGCATGAAGTTGCTCCACATCCATCCAGAAATTCTGCCTCAAATAATTTGTAGATCCTATGTGTATATGATTCTGCAGCCTGCTTCAGAACTGTACTGTGCTTAACAGCACGAACTGGAGCAGTTTGGCTACAACGGAAATCTTCTTCAGATTCATTTCTACGTAGATCCTTGACAACCTTTTCTAGCAAAAGGGCAAAACGTGTAAGACAGGTATTCTCATCAGAAACTCCATTGAGAATATTATTCGAAACTTCTCCCCATTGAGAAGAATTGATCCCACCATCAAATGTATCTTTGTTAAATGCTGAGCACCATTTATGACGGAATCTATAAAGGTCAACCAGCCAGTTATTACCCTGTAGTTTGTATTCCTGGAGCATTGCGGTCCATGATTCCTCAAATTCCTCTTCCGAGTCAGATCCTTGCATACACTTGGTAAACATAGTTTGAAATGTTTGAGACGTATTTAGTGAGCCTAAATGAGATTGCGCATTTTTCAGAATATGCCAGTAGGAAAAGCAATGTTGTGTGTTAGGGAAAACCAGCTCAACTGCCTGCATAATAGCTTCATCCTGGTCAGTGAATATTGATTTTGGAGATTGGCCTCCCATCGACTCCAAAAATGATTTAAATACCCAGACGTAGGAAGCTACAGACTCATCTAACAAGAATGCGCAACCAAAAACAACATTTTGCCAATGGTGGTCAACACCAACAAATGGAGCACATATCAAGTTATATTTATTTGTGCGGTACGTCGTGTCAAATATGATGGCATCTCCAAAGCAGTCATAGTCATTTCTACTTTTACCATCCCTGTAGAAGAAGTTAGTCATGCGCCCTTCTTGATCAACTTGTACGTCCCAATAAAACATGCCTTCCTCATTGGTTCTACGCTTGAAATAGCTGACAAGACTTTGGCCGTCTCCTGCCTCAATTACCGTTATACCCGGCATGCCTACTTGATTGTAACACTCCCTTATGGTATACCCTGAATTCTCAGCTGTATCACCTTCTATCATATCAGAGAAACCATTTGTTGTATGTGACTCTGTAGATGCTGATGGATCTATAACACCTGATTTGCCAACAGCAAGCGACTTTGCTGATCTGAGCATGTGCCTTTCTCCAGGCTTTGCCAACTGGTGATTATGCACAGGAACAAAGCGTATAACTGTCCATCGCCCCTTCTCGTCAACTCTGAAGCGGATCATTGCTTTGCAATTAGTTCGTGTATCTGGTCGATTAAAATTTGCTTCTGTAACTGGCTCATCATACTTAAGCCCTTCCTTTGAGCAGTAGTAATCCTTTGTTCGGATATTCTTGGTACCAATAAAATAAGACTGCTTGCCCTTCCGCACACTAAAACCGATCCGATGCCCATAGTCACAATACAGCCTGTATGCCTCTTCCTCACTATGGACTACACAACCAAGAAGCTCTTCTGTTGCTTCTTTGCGACTCAAAGCATTTCCATAGTCAACCGCCTTTTCTGCTTCTTCGCCATTATCCCTTCGTTGATGCCTTTCTTCTTGGGAATCTCGACTGCTGCCCATTCCTACTTGGCTAGCTCCATCAATATTTACAAAAACAGCATCAGAAGTCTTCGATTCAACTGCTGCAAACCAAATTCATATACCTTGTAAGATGCATACATCAAAACATTTGGTCTAATAAAACGGGGAATTCTAACATGGAAGCTGTAAAAGATTCTCTGTTCTATATTCACGGGCGGAGCTATAGTGATTCCTGGGTATTTCCAGTAATATATTGAGCCTTCCTTAGCAGCCGGTCAGACGAGAGAAAATAGATGCGAGGAGTAGGTCTGCATTGCTCACCGATGTCCTTGGCTCCCCGTCGAGTCAGCACCAGGGGACAGCGCACCAGGGGGGACGGCCGCTGGCCACGGATTCGCGTAGATGCAAGGGGAGCCGGGGAGGCGGGTGGCCGGGGCCGGCGGGCGGCGGCGGCCGGCGGGGGCAGGGTCGGGAGCGGAGCTGGGGGCTGGGCCGGCTCGCCCGCGAGGTGAGGGAGGGAGGAGGTGGGCCGGGACTACAGGCCGACGCGGAAAAAAGGGAGGGAAGGAGAAGCTGCAGCCTGCAGGCCAGCTGGGCTGGAAATTGGGAAAGAAAAGGGGTCTAATAATTTTTTTTAGATAGAATGTTTGATGTGAATCTTTTAGAAAGAAATGTCATGTATTTTGAAATAAACTTTGAAAATAGTTTTGGAAATTAAATTTTAAATTTGAGTGTTTTTAGATATCGAATTTGGGCTATTACACAATAATGCATATGCCAACAGTTAGCATAAACGTAAATACTAGTTAAATACACACGATAACCATTACATTGTATTGAGATAGTTGAACTTAGTGTATGCAAACTATTTGAAAATGAGTCTATCTTCAACACTTCAGAAGATACAAAAGGTCTATACGCCATCTTCAGGCTTCAAACTACAAGCTCCCTCTCTCATCTTCTATCTTTATTGTTGTTTTGTCGTGTCGTTTTATCCCATCACATCCATATACATTGTGGTAACCACTCCATTTCTATAATTCTATCCTCCATATACAGATCCTTTTCAACATCATTTTACCATTTGCACCATGATAAAAAAAACATATCTACGGTTATTTCGCATGCATGGTTAAGAAACTTGGTAGGAAGTGGAACAAACATGAAATATAGGCATAGTATATTTATCGTTTAATAAAAAAAGGCATTTTTATTTTACAAAGATCTCTAGTTAAGTAATAAAATACCGATCATTTGTGTAAACTTAGTGAGAACAAAAGTATAATAGATGGCTTTACAACATCAATAGCACAAAAATCTCTTCAACTCTTAACGTCAAAAGCACTGACCTAGTTAGCCTTTTAGTCCTTTCTTTTTTTTTTCTAATAACTAACATTATATCTACATAAGTGTTTTTGCAATGTGCGATATGGACAATGTGCCATGTAATTTGAACTATGCGATGCTTGGTATGTGCTCCCTCCGTTCACAAATATATGACGCAGTTGTTGTTTTTTTTTCTAAAACTTCGATCATTCGTCTTATTCAAGGAAACGGTGGCTTCGCCACTTTGCATTTTAGCGTGGTGGTCTCAGTTGATAATGGCAAACGGACGAAACCTCATACGACGATGACAAAGTGGCGAACTACCGTTTAATAATGGCTTCTCAGAAAATTTCTCGCCTAATAGCTGAGCACAATCCAATGAAGCGAATTGATGCATATAAACATAATCCAACTAGATGAGCACAAGAGGCGCGTGCTCGATGGAGCAATTCTTGGCGGCACAGAGGCAGACAAGTGTGTCCGCCTTGGGCAGCATTGTTCAAAGGGAAGGCATTCTGTGAAACACGGTGTAAACTGCATTCGGGACGGGCAAGATTGAAAGATTATACATTTGGCATCTCTGAATTGAAATTCTTGTGTATCTGGTGACTGGTGAGGGGCGGCATCACGTCCAGCAATAGACACAGCACTCCGTTGTGTTTGTGCTATCAGGAATGCCATTACAGACTGACGGACTGAGCAAGAAGAAAATGAGAAAAAGAATTATACTGTATATAGCAGCAGGAGCTCGGGCCACACAAGACGCTACTCAGAGGTCAGCCGGAGAGAGCGTCAGCACCAGCGACGATCTCGAGGATCTCCCCGGTGATCTTGGCCTGGCGCTGGCGGTTGTAGGCGATGGAGAGGTTCTTGCGGAGCTCGATGGCGTTGTCGGTGGCGCTGCTCATGGCGCTCATTCGGGCGGCGAGCTCGCTGGCGAGCGACTCCTGCAGGGCGCGGAGGATCTGGCTGTTGAGGTAGAGCGGGAGGAGGGCGTCCAGGATCTGCACGGGGTCCTGCTCGAACTGTACGACGGGGGAGAATGGCTGCGTCTCGATCTTCACCTTCTCGCGCTCCACGGTGAGCTTGCCCTCCTTGGTGGTGAGGCGGAAGAGCTCGTCCTCGGTGGCGTCCACGCAGACGCCGTTGACGTCGCAGATCTCGCCCTTGGGGGACATGGGCAGCAGCGTCTGGATGATGGGGTCGGAGCGCACGAGGGAGACGAACTTGGAGTAGAGCAGCTCCACCTTGTCCACCTCCTCGGAGACGAAGAGCGAGTAGACGAGGTCGCAGATGCCCTGCGAGTCCTTCACGGTGGGCACGCCGTTGACCTCCAGCTCCCGCTCCAGCGGGATGTAGTCGCGGCGCTGGAAGTAGGCGTTGCCCTTCTTCCCCACGCTGATGACGGTGTACTGGAGGCCCAGCTGCTTGAACTCCTCGATGCGGGTGTCCGCCTTCTTGAGCACGTTGTTGTTGAAGCTCCCGCAGAGGCCGCGCTCGCCGGTGAGGACCACGAGCGCCACCTTCTTGACGGGGCGGGTGCGGGTGAGCGGCAGGTCGATGTCCTCCGTCTGGATCTCCTGGTTCATGTTGTAGAGCACCTCCACCAGGGCCTCGGAGAAAGGGCGGGAGGAGACGACGGCCTCCTGCGCGCGCCGGACCTTGGCGGCGGCCACCAGCTTCATGGCCTCCGTGATCTTCTGCGTGTTCCTGACGGAGTCGATGCGGGTGCGGAGCTCGCGGAGGGAGCAACGCACAACCAGGCCGGAGCGCGGGGCCGAGCGCCGCCGGGTGCTGGAGGCGCTGCTGGCCAGCGCCGAGGAGGAGGACCAGGCCGTGGAGAGGTGGGAACACGACATGGCTAGCTGGCTGGTTGGTGGTCCGCGGCGACTGGGATCAGCGGCGGCGGCGGAGGATTAGGAAGAGGTGGCGCGGCGCGGCGCGCGGGATGGGGTGGGAGAGAGGGAAATGGGGTTTGGATGGATGGGGTTTGGGTGGAGAAGCGAGCAGGGTGGGGTATTCAAGCTGGGGTGAGTGGTGGAGGGGCAGTGACGGCGAGATAGCAAGGATCATGTGGCTCCGCCGACGCCGAGCTGGATGTCCGCCTGCACTGCGTCTGCACCCTTGTTGATGCTGGACCAATGCCGCTCCACAGCGGCACAGCCCACACACACTTGATTTTTGCCTTTCTGTCAGGGTTAAAAAACTGAAAACCAGAATAAAAGGATCCTGCTCAGGATATCCTATCCTACAGTATAAAGACTTGGTACTACAAAAGTACTCGTCCCTACAACCATATTTGGAGGAACTCTTGCCTATTTCTACAGGAACCAAATTGTTTCAGCTCAATTCCTGGTTAGAAACGACACTTTCATGGTTCAATTTGCTGGGGCTTCCATTGTTGCTACTCTAATGCTTCCAGTACTGAAAACGGCTCACCAAAACAGATGCAGAGCCCATGGCAAAGAAGTAAAGTGCATAACAGAGCAGATGAAACTGGTAAGTATTTCAAGATAAAGCAAGGTTCTAAGTACAACAACACAGATTGAGAGATACAAGTACAACAATCATGTTTGATGGAACGCCAAAAAAAGCTCGGCAGAGTAATTGAACCTCAAGGTGTACAACAACCGCAAAGGTACGGATGACATCTGTGGCCTAGTCGCTTGAAGATTGAGGAGGTTTCTTTGGTGGCTTGTAGACGCTGAAGTCACCGAAATCCCGTCGTCCACTACACCACACAAGAGCACATGCAGATAACTGTAAATATCTGGTGATCAAACAGACATGTGGACAAAAAACATCATGGCACGAATAAATATCTTCCAATGTAACCGGCACACGGTTAACCCTTACTAGTTGATAGCTTGGCCTATTCTAAGCACCAGAAAGTTCGATCAATTATGTAACCAATACCAATCCGTGTGCATAGGAAACGGGGTTTTCCAAAACGGCATCCTCGCAAAAAAAATGGCAATGTATGAAAAGCAACTAACCTGTGGTTAATATTCCAGCCAGAAGGTAAATAGCGGGGGTGTACAGCTTCAACAAAGACCTGCCTCCATCTTTGACAAAAATGGTTAACAGCTTCCTCCCCGCCATTGGAAAGCAAAAGCTCCACAACTTGTTTACCATGATGCCCATGGCCCAACAGGGAGATCTTCTTCTCAGCATTCTTTGAAATGGCCTGACTAGAATTGTCACATATGGATGGCTCCATGTCAAGATGGCCGTTTGCGAGAATGCAGACGTCACTAGCTTGCTGCTGAGTGTTTGTCTCGAGTGTCTCTGTGTCATGATCAGAAGTGGTATCCTCCATACTGAATGCCAAACTTGAGCTTTCCTGGCTCAGGGTTAGATCCTCTAGCTGGTTTTGCCTCTCTGTTTCATCAAACTCTTGTTGACTAGTATTCTCAGTTAAGGCATGGCTACTTTCGGATTCATGTCCACTGTTTTCTGATATGGTATTACTGCTGCTCTTTCTAATAATATTTTGAGCCTGAGCTCTAAATGAATAACCCTTTTTCTTTTCAAGACGCCTTCGCTCATGGGGACTCATACCAACAAGTAACGCCATCTCAAGATCTTCAGGAGTCACATCCCTACCGCCATAGTATGACTTTACAATCTGCAAGGAAATGAATCGACTGGTAACAAAGATCTACAGCTAAGAACAAGTATACATGTATCCAGGAAACAATATGGACGGTTAATACAAACAGCTACGTTAATACCGCAACATCTAGTCCGTATCGAGTCACAAATACTTAAGGATATCTATTACCTGCATTAGCTCTTCACATCTCTTCAGTGGCATAGTGGATCCATGCCTAAGAAGAGCCATGGCAGCAGTCCTTAGCTGCAATGGGGAGACACCTGCTCCATTCAATTTATCTTCAGATACTGATGTCTCAGTAATCAAACTTATGTCACCCGAGCTCACTATCTTTTGAACAAAAAGGGGTATTTCAAACTCCTCTGCTACTCGCCTCTTATATTTCTCAGCTGCTGAATGAGCAATTTCGTGACAATCAACACAGAGAAGTACAATATCATGTGAACGGTGGCTCTTCAGGTGCTCTGGAAAATGCATCCTATAGCATGATGGTATTATTCTATATCTAATATAGTGGCTCTTTTCTCCACACCCAACACAAATATTTTTCTTGCTCTGAATATAAAACTCATTATCTTCATCCTCTGGACGACCTTTAGGTTCAAAGAGAAGCATGATTGCTGGAGGACTATCTTCAATTAATCTTGCCAAATTACGTTGAACATACCTGGGACAGAAGAGACCATCACAAAAATAACTCCTCAGACCTCATTGATGCTACATGCATGTAAATAGTTGATGAGCACATATTTAAGAAACAAACCATTCCAATTTTTTGCGGTCACAGTAGCAAAGCAGTCTTCCATCACCAGCATAGATCCTGCAATTGTGATATACTGGGGACTTGCATGAGAACTTTTTAATGAATAAATCCCGCGAAGCCTTTTTATTAGGTGGTGCTGTCAGCAACTTTTCTCCACTTGGAGCAAAGGAAAACATGTTCGTTTGCTTCAAGCTTAGGTGTGTTATAAGGTTATAATTATAAACTGATAGTCGACATAATCCACTTGGATCTTTATACTTCTCTAGGAAACTTCTAAATATGCCATCCATGCTGGTAGTGGTTTCCCCCATCAGGTAGCAAAGTTCTTCAACATGAGCAACAACAATAGGTGACGGTGACGGCAAGGAAGGGCACATACTTGAAATGCTTAAGTCTGTTTCTGCTATAACAGCAATCACCTCTGTTGGACCTTTTGGAAGACTAACAGCAAGGGCAGCTATAGCTTGGTCTGACAGAACATACCGTAAACTTTCATCATGCATTCGAGCCTGGAATAATCCAAAACCCAAAGTATTAGGATATATTAGAAAAGAAGAACATATCTCCATGCAGATATGCAAGATTATCCTGGGTAACCACACCAAAATATGTATCTCGAGCAAGTTGTATAGCAAAGGTCCCATTGAAGCAAATGTATTTCCAGGAACAAATAAAGTGTAGAACTTTCTAAGAAGAATAGTGAAGATTGTCAGGTTTAAACCTTAAACATGATCATGGTTGCACTTGGCAGTGGTTGTGTTCGTTTCGGACCACGTTCCCAGGAGACTCGCCAGTCGCTTTCCAGTCCTCTGACTACTGTGTTTTTCCTGGAAACGCGTCCAAAAACGAACGGAGCCAGTGGACATTGATCAAGTGCATCGACTCAACTAGATAGACTAAGACTGGTCAGTCGATTAATCGATGGTTAGTCACTGACTTGCCAAGTTTGAGCGATGTGCTTGCAGCCAGCAACTTGGGCTTGGTCATTTCAGCCAGTAGTATTCAGCCTAGTAGTATTTTGATCCCAGTAGAAATTGCTCTATGTATTAATGTATACACAGATTTCAGTTCTGTTTTTGACCTATTTATTTGTGTTCTCCTATTTATTTGTGTTCTCTATGATCTGTATTCCATGCTTTCAAGATGTTAATACCCTAAATATATGGATTACTTAAATTTACAATCAGGAATGGGTAGCTTGGTAGCCAATTGGGCAGTAGCCAGTCGGCAACTAGCTGATTAGTTAGCCGATTAGTTGTGCCTAGTTGTTGACTAGTCCTAGTTGGCTAGTTAGTGGCAGGCAACTCAACTTGACCTTTCAGCTTGAAAGCACTGCATGTTACATGAAATTCGAAACAAGATAAATGTTACTATCTCAAGTCAAAAAGTTGATGTTTCGGACAAGGCAAATAAAATGTTTGTCACTGCTTCCACATGTCTGAACGTCAAGCTTTGCTGACCAGAGGTAGTAATAAATAAGCAATTAAAAATATTTAATTTGCAGAGGGGGAGGGGCCTATTCTAAGGGAAATAGTTGTGTGTTGACTAACCATTAAGTCCCTCCATGCACAAAATTTCCAAACAAGATCCTGCAAATGCAGAAGATTAGGAAATCAGGAAGGGAAAAATGTTAAAATCACTGGCTGGCAAGCTAACCAGAAGAAGTTTCTACAATCAAACAGCAAATAAGAAAACAAGCACCTTCACTTCACTAGACCTTTTGAAGTCAAGCCCATGATTTTGTAAATTTCGTGAGAGAATAGATGTTGCACTGGAAGCTCCAGGAGGACATTCAATTTCTTTTGCATACAGTTGCATGCAGACCATATTTGAGCGATGATTAGCCTCGAAGAAAAAATTGATTTTATCACTGGACGTATCTGATTAGATATTACAGCTGATCAAAGACTTGAGACATGTGATGAAGGCCAAAGGGTACCACCGTACCAACATGTGCTTTGGTGATGACAAGAAAAGAGAGATTGTTTAGGGCTATTCAAATCTTATGAAGGTTAAAGTATCAAGTTCTGCAGTTCAGCAATAGGATGCCATAAGTGCCTCATCACTGCCATCTGTTTCTTGGTCCCTTTAATATTGCTTCCATTTCTTAACTACACATCAGGAATATATAGAGATGACACATTGTGCTTACCATTGAAGATTATCAAAGAAATTTTGAACATTCAGTAGTAATAGTAGTGATAAAGTAATAATAAAAGTAATAATCTAATCTTCTGCAGGTAGATAGATTGAACATATTTGTCAATGAAACATTTCCTGCTTACATATCTCTATAGTGTACCATTCAAAAGTTTTTTTTTTTCATTCATTACACAATAGATCCTTCCTAATTTTACTTGATTAATTACAAATTACCAACATTTCTCCAGGCATGGCTCAGATAATGTAATCTTCACAGACAACCAAACATTTCCAGAAATAGTGCATTTCAAATTTCTTAACACCAGTAATAGCAACAAGTGTATTTGAGCCGCTAGTGTCTTCCATATGCAGAAAAGGAATAACAAACAGAAACATCATCCAGCTCAAGAGCCAACTACAACTCAAAGAAATGTTGGACGGCAGATTGGCTTGCTCGAAGGGGTCTGCCTCATCCTGGCTGGTGGCCCCACTGTGATCAAGCGATGAGACAATTGATCATCTCATCATCACTTGTGCCATTGCGAGGCAGGTTCAGTCTCTTCAGGCGGTTTGGACTGCAAGTGCTGTCCCCCTTAGCTGATGATGGACACTTTGATGATTGGTGGGCAGGGTGAGTGGAAGGGTGGATAGTGATATTCATCGGAGCCTGGACTCTTTGGCGGTATCGATAGCGGTGTGTTTTGTATGGTCAGGCACCTAGTTTGGCTTGGACCTTACGCTCGGCTACTGAAGAAATACTTTTGTGGGTGTTCGCAAGGGCTTGACGGCTTTCCCTCTTGACTGCCCTATCCCCCCCACCGAGCATTAGTTTTAGTAATAGTTTCTTTTGCTCAAGGGTAGTTCATTCTAGTAACAAGCGAGCATGCCCATGTTTAGTTAGTTGGTGGTGATGTGTGGGTGTTGTTCTCGGGGTTCTTTACCCCCTGTTTCTTCTTTAATATAATGATATATAGCTCTCTTGTGTGTTTGAGAAAAGAGTAAAATACACCACCAGTCCTTAAACTTGTGCCGTTGTGTCATCTTGGTCCCTAAACTCTCAAATAGGTCATCCCGGTCCCTAAACTATGTACGGGTATCATTGAGGTCCAAATGGGCGTAGGGCAGACCTGTTAGCTGACGTGACACATGGACTTACAATGACGTGGACCATGACATGTGGATCCCCTCTGCCTAGCACCGCCCGCCTCTATCGCAGCATCACCCTACTGCACAACCACTCCCCGCCGGGGCTGCCGGGGTCGCCGCGGACTGCTCGCCCTCCCACACTGCCGCTTCGCGCCGTGGCCGCCGCGCCCTCCTGCTGCTAGTAAAACGTTCAACCTGTCTGTGATTTTCAGAACGTAATTGTGATGAATTGGGTCTGATCGATCTGACTATCTGGTCCTCTTTTTTCTTCTGCTCGCTCGGTGCTCGTGCCTCGCCGCTGGCCGGGTCTCGAGTTGGCATGACCGACAGATCGAGATCAATCGACGAGGGCAGGGCGGCCAATGCGCGCGCTCGATTTGATAACATGTCCCCAGCAGGTGTCCCGTCGGTTAATCGTCCTGCTGCAAGAACACATGCGCACGCATCCTGATCCAGCAGCTTTGCGCCTTTGCCGCTATCGGCCGCCTCGTAAAAGCCCCACCGCTCGCCGTCGCCGTCGGACCTGGCCGGGCGCGCCACACAGCGCAACAAGTTGCATGCGCCGCGCACAATCTCGTCTTGTTGTCGGCCACCACTGATCGCCCAGCTGATCCACGCACGCACGCGCGCGCACCCAGCCACAGTGGCAGCGCGGGTTGCCGGCCTGGCCACCGCACCATGGCCGGGGCTGACGAGATCGCCGCGGACGTGCGCGCTGTGGCCGCCGCGCCCTCCGTGCAGCCACTACGCGTCGCAGGGCTGCCGAGGTCGTTGCGAATGTCTCATACTCCGATCCCGTGCGGCGAGGGGAGCATAGCGGGGTGAGCCACGCCGGTGACAAGAGGCGCGGGGAGGGGGGAGGCGCAGTGGCGGATGAGGTGCGGAGGTGGCAGTCGGCACCAAGTAGAGGCAGTGCGGAGGAGGTCCACGTCATTGTAAGTCAATGTGCCACGTCAGCTAAACGGGCCTGCCCTACGCCTGTTTGGACATCGATGACACCCGAAGATAGTTTAGGGACCATGATGACCACTTTGAAAGTTTAGGAACCAGAATGACACAGCAGCACAACTTTAAGGACCGGTGGTATATTTTACTCTGAGGAAAAAAGATCCAACTACTCAAAGAAATTTATGCACTTCATACCATGTGAAATCAGTTTCGACATTCCGGAGGACTCTGACTTCTAAACTCTAGGATAGCAAATTCATATACTCCATATATGATAAGTTTGAGGGTACTGAACCAATGAACAAAGAGAAGCAGCACAAACTTTAGGAAGAAAAAAGTTGACATAGCAATTACAACATACCACAGGCTTTTGCATGGAGCTCTGATGCCAAACAATTTGCAATGAACAACAGATAGTGAGCATCAGTGCGAGCATACTCGACCATTTCTGGCGTAAGAGGGCGCAATCTCCAATCTTCACGCTGGGATTTCAAATCCAAGGCAGAATGAAACAAAAACAAGAGCAGATATCAGGAATGTGATATTGGGATTTGGAGATTCAAACAAACTGAAATCTTCAATGCCAAAAGAAATATTACTGTCGAGTGCAACACGTATGCACTTGTTTAGAAATATTACTGTCGAGTGCGACACGTATGCACTTGTTTATCATTTTCACAGCGTGACATGTATCCAGTAGCAACATAATGCTCGAAAGCAAGTAAACTGGTAAAAGAATCTTTTGTGAAAACACAGCTGAGTTTACTCAAGAGTGATAATCTAGATTATGTTTTTGCGAATTTTATTGGCCATAACAGCACACAGAGTATGTTGTATGCATTACTTGATGCAAATATTGATTAAGCATAACTTAAGATGTGACTACCAGGCTGTGAAAGATGTAAAGGTCAGTTCTTTGGAAAAGGATCAAAGCTAACTGGGTAAGTTAAAGCCTATGGAGGGTGGACTATTGGGTTTATAGGTTACAAATTGGGACTGAACAGATGGCGCCTATAGGCTTTGTACAAAGAATTATCATGGATCATATAGTAAGCTACCTCGCCTTGCTCATTAAGGCATAAATCGAGCAAGCCAGAGCAGAGCATATGTAACCTAAACAAGCGTGAAGATTATGTTTTAGCTCTGTGATGTTTTGATAATCATTTATATTTTTTATGTGCCAATTCAAAAAAAAAATGTAAAAGCATTCCCTGTAGTAAACTCTGATTGCAAAGGACAGCATGCCAAACAGACCCTCAATCTGCTTCTTTATCTTACTATATAATTTGCTATTTGAGACAAAAATAATGTACTCCTCATTAACTGAATGCACTTTTTCTAAGGCATGTTGCCTCATATTTTCCATCCTCACATCAACATTTCTGGATTTATATAAAATACCACTAACTATCGCTTGAGTGGCTGAAATACTAAAAAAGAAACCAAGAAAGTGGAAGGCACATTAGTGCTAATTAGGTACTGGACAAATCAGTTTGATTAAGGTCAACTGGCATTGGATAACTGAGCAACTTTACTGAGATTGGTATTTTTAAGGTAGCCCTGAAGGCCTGAACAATTGCTTACCTGCATTGTCTTGTCTGTGGTCACTTCACAATATACTTCAAGCAAATATGCTAATGATTTCTGTGGTTTTGACAGAATTTCGCATGCCTGACATAAAATCAGTTGCAAGACACGATTAAGAAAATTTGCATGCATTCATAGCATAAAAAACAAGCTAATGGTGTAAATTCGTAAATGAGAAAAAGGCATTTTATACAGTGTCCGTAAAACACGGAGTGACGAGCCAAGAAACAAAATTTATTCAAAAACCAAAACATATGTAAGCACAACTGCAGCATGCAATTATAAGGTGAGCAAAGATGGTTTAATAGCCTAGAAGTTCTAATTTTTAACTGCAACAGCATTCCAAGTTCAGTCACAAAGGTTTCATTCTGCAGGAAATCTGTCGCATCGCTTTTAAACATGAGTCAAAAGGAGGTACAAGAGCACCAATCATGAAATCAGTTCCCACCCTTGGATTCCAATACAAAAAGATTCTAGGAAGAGAGACTAAACTCATCATATATTCTACAAACTAGTACAAGAAACTCAATAACTCATAATACAATCCAGAATCAACCTGTTCCTAAGAAACCATAAAAGTGGTAAAGAGGGAGGTAGTATCTCTATGTATTGACATTCCCAGCTAAATAGGTACAATGCTCCACAAACATTTCCTTCATTTACTGATGGCACAATTTTCAAGGCATCAAGTGATACGTTTTTTTATGCTAGCCGTGAGTTGCTGTGAGGAGGGAGGGGGGATGCATTAAATAACAGAAGAATCACATTAAGTGTGTGAACCAAGATGTATTGTACTGATACTTACCTTGGCAGTATCAAACATATTCACAACATAAATATGAAAATCCCTTTGAAGCCAAAGAACATCATTGTCAGCTCCATGGAAGATCTACAGAAAACCAAAAGAGAAATATACGTATTTAGGATGCCCTACACCTTAGATTTTATTCAAGGTAGTAATAGAGTGGCGCATAAACGCAGTAAAGGACAGGATATCCTATAGCTTATAGCTCTAACGGATATTCCAAAATTAAAACCAGTACATTTCAATGGGATGTAAATAGAGTTCAGAGCGTCATCTTTCCTTGTACTGTTATCAGCTTAAAGTTTGCAGTCAACATGCATATCCATTACAAAAAGTTAAGGGCTATCATCGACTCAAGCATAACAACAAATGCAATATTGATAATGAAAATAAATGGGTTACCACTGACAGCAATTACAAGGATGTGTTACCTTACAGATTGAAGGATTGGCAAACACTGGTCGCAGAATGCCCATCACATCATGCAACACAATTGTGTCTATCAAATAATCTTCCTTCTGGGTGGAGATCTAAAATAGAACAATTTTGTGTTGAAAATTTAATAAATTGATAAAGAAAAGAATGTTGAGTGTGCATCTACCAGTAGTTACCTGCATTAGTGCAGTATATCCTAGGAAAGACCGAACGCTATGTTGTTCAGTATCAACAGCAAAAGCTTTTTCCTCACCCAGCAGTCTCGCCAAATGCTCCAGTTGAACTTCTGTATCAACCCAATTATATGGAGTACTCATTTCTGGACATTGGTCACCCAGCATAAAGCTATGAAAACCAGGCGGGTTGTTCAATAAAGTTGTGATTTCCTCCTCGAATGGGTGAATTTTTTGTGATGACTCTGTATCAATCAAAATGGACTGTTCAGAATCATTAGAACAATGGGACCATTTGAAATATGTTCCTACGAAACAGTCAATATTCGATATTCTAAAATCTAAATATGCAAATTCCACATCTTAAGGCAAAACTTATGCAATGAACCATCCAGCCTGGCACCTTGGCTATCTCTGCATCCCCTTTACTACTAATAACAGCTAGAGCTTTGAGAGCAAAATAGACTGAAATTGCACTGTAAATATTCAAATTACTTGAGCCAAGATTTCCGGAGTCCAGACAATGAGAAGCAATTGCAGTTTCAAATGGTAGCAGCAGTGGGAGTGGACTGGAGATCTTCTGCAAGCCCATATCACTATGCCATTATTCCACTACAATCATCACTTAATAGAAGCATGCGATAGAATAGCATTTTTTTATATAAATGCACAAAGCTGTGGTTGGAGGATGTCCGACAACAAGGAGATCGACCACCCCAAGTAAAACATCGAACTTAAAATTCTACAAGCACGCTACCAGAATACGTGATCAGCTCGACAGCTGTTCCCTATGATCTCCTAGTAAAACACAGTAAAACCTTGACCTCATGCATTCGATAAAATTCCCCAGATACAGAAAATTCACACCAGTCACCAGAATGCATTCCTGTAATCCTCTTCTAGCCTCCTGGTGCATCGCCTCATCTCGATACTACTGCGTACGTACCAGGGGTCCCGTGGAAATCCTAGAACAACCATAGTCCATACGGGTACAACACCAATCGCCAACGCCGAGATCCCATCCCCCACAACCACAAGCAGGAGCAGGACACCGGGAGGTCGCACCTTGAGGCGGTGGCGGGGTAACATCGCCTTCTGCGCCTCCCGGCTCAGCACTCTGACGGCGCAGGTGCTTGAATGGGGAGTAGGAGTTGTCGGCGAGCACGCGCTTGAACCGGGCCTGCGGCTTCTCCTCCTCCTCGCAGGCGCGGCGGGGGCGCCGCCGCCGCCCCGCGGCCCCGAGGCGGCGGGGGGAGGCGGGCGTCCGGTTCCTGCGTCGCCTGCGGTGCAGTAGCGCCGCCGCGGCGAGGACCGCGAGGCACGCGGCGGCCGCGACGGCCGCGCGGGATCGGAGGGTGGCGGCTCCGGGCATGTCGTGCGACTGGGAAGAGGACGGGACACGGGAGAGAGTGGAAGGGTGGCTCGAGTCCACTGCGCAACGGGTCGGTCGCTGACCCTGTGTCGGGGCCGAACTCTTTTTTTCTTCTCTTTTTTGATGAACTGTCGGGACGGCGGGACCGAGCCTGCACTTCCGCTATCTCGGCCTGGGCCTGGCCTTTTGATTGAGCGAAGAATTACAGATGCTCTAACTAAAATTGGAGCATATAAAGTGACAGATCTAGGATTTAGAATTAGGATTGTTCATTTTTTCTTCCTACATTTTTTTCTTAATTTTTTTCTAATTCTTCACATTTATCTATGTCTATTCTTCGTTCATATATATATATTTCTAGGAGTTTAGGCTATCTCCACCGGTTTCTTCGTCTTATTTTTATTAAATTTAAATTCTACTCTGTCTATAGTGTCAGATTTTTAAAATGGGGCAACGGTTGAAATTAGCCTTATAGGGGCTTTCATTTTCTGCACAGGGAACACCTCTGACCTCCACATTGGATCCACACCTGACAATCCTAGTAACAGGTCATAACTATTTTTAGATAAAGTATAGCTGCCCTAAAAATGGTCAATGAAATTTAATCCGCACATTTAGCAAACATTTTCTACAGTGTCATCCTAAATCATATTTCATCCATACGATCTATGGTTATCCGAAGTCCACTCTAGAAAAAAACAATATATTGTGAGATAGAAAAATTGAAATCCTAATAACTATGCTCCATATAAGACTATGCTCACCAATAGACCCAAAATGGATGCCTAAACACTGTGCGCGCACTGTAGACAGAGATGAAGGTAGTTGGAATAGTGGATGGACGGGATGAGATGGGCTAGCTGGTGAGCATAGTTTAAGGCCCTGTTTGGTTCCATTAACTAAAATTAGCTGGCTAATTATTAGCCGACAACCTATTAGCTAGGTGGTGTTTGGTTTCAACAACTAATATATTAGATAATGGGTACAAGGTGTTTTTATGCGCTATTAGTTGCTATTAGCTGAATTAGTTGAGTTGAGCTCCAATTAATTGTTAGTTGATTTATTAGCTGGTTCTGTTTGATTCTTTAGCTGATATTTTTAGCAGCTATCTGTTAGCTGCAAGGAACCAAATATGCCCTAAGTCAGTACATTCTATAATGTCCTTAGATCCATGCAACGATAGGTGGGGCATTCTTCTAGCTTGTTTTTGAATTCCCTATAAACCACCGGAAAACAATGATTATCTGTCAATACCATTGGAAAACACATAAAGCCATAGGAAACCATTGAACCAATTTTCGGGTTCCGTAACTGCCACTCCCGTCAACAGTGCCAATAACGCCAGTTAAGTGTAGGGTAGAAAGACAGTATTGCCCCTCCTACATCTCATCATCTTCTCTCACTGACACATGGACCCCACATATCACCCCCTTTCTTTCTCTTTTCACATCTCAGCCCAGCTACGCCCGAGAAGGAACTCCACGTGCGAGCAAGCAGCGGTCCCCGCCCCGCCCATTCCCTCCCGTCGACCAGCCTTGGACGCCATCCCAACAACAACGGTCGCCACCCTGGGCGCGGACGCCCACGCGGCGGCGGCGGCCCAGTCCTTAGCGACCTCCCTGCTCGGGTTCCCGATGCGATTTCCGCGAGGCCGAACGGAGGCAGGCGGCGCAGGGCGCACGCGGAGGGAGGACGACGGCCAGCGTGCACGCGCTGCAAAGACGCCAGGAGGCAGGCCGCGCCGGGCACACGCGTCGTGCGGGCGGCCGGAGGACAACGGCGCTAGGCGCATGCGCGCCGCGAGGGCGGCCGGAGGCTAGCGGCGCCGGGCGCGCGCACGCCGCGAGGGCGGCCGACGGCTGGCGGTGCTAGGCAGCGGGCCGCCATCGACCTACCTCCGTGCGGCCACAGGTATGGACATGGGCCGGCCAGGGGTAGAATGGACATATACAAAAATATGTTACCTCTTGCTGCTAACGGAAGCTCACAGAAGTTAACAGAGGGGCGCGCAGTGGACTGGAAACCTGGTTCCATGGTTTCTACGGCTTTGCGTGTTTTCCAATTGTATTGAGAAAAAATCGTTGTTTTCTAATGGTTCGTAGGGAATTCTCTCTTTTTCAAAACTATCTGTAGAATTAGAAGGGTATGCCTGCACTTCAAAACATAAATTCACTTGTGGGCAGAAAAATGTGCATGCTAAAATGATGTAGAAAAGGTGTTGTATGTGAGATTCAATTGGACCATACTCAACAGGCCGCTCAAAAAAATCCGTTCATTTCATTGTATGCTCACTATGATCGAAGATAAATTTGAAATATAGACGATGTGATAGCTGGATTGTTGAAAATAGCCTTAGGCCCACTGAACCACTGGAAATGTGACAGCCAATAGAATGTTTGATGACAGTTTTTTTTTTTTCACATTTGAAGTCCTCACAATGTTATCGCATGAAATGTATGCTATCGTAAAATACCCCCTCCGAGAGAGACAATGACGACGCCGGCCCCGCCGTGCCACTGCCTGAGTGGCACGCGCTCACGAAGCGTCCAAAGGCGCCCTCCAGAACTTCCCCCCACCTGTCCGCTGCCGATGGGCCCGCCTCGCGTTCCCGCACCTTCTCGCGCGCTGTTGCGGTTGGAGCGGAGGCGGAGCTCGAGCTTCCCTCCAAATCAGACTTCATTACGGCAGGCAGCTGGCAGCTCCCCTCTTTATCACACTGATCGCCGCAGCGCAGCGCCGCGAGACCATGTACAGGGCGGCCGCCTCGCCGCTCCGCCACAGCCTCCGGGGCCTCTCCTCCTCCAGCTCGGCGGCTACCCTGCTCGCGCAGGCTGCCCGCTTCCTCGCTACCGCCTCCGAGCGTCGGCTCCCCGGGCCCGCGTCCTCCTGCCTTCTTCGGTCGGCGACGATCACCGACCGGCCTGCATCTGCCTGCCGCGGGCTCGCCACCATGGGTACGCCGCTACGCGTGTTCGTAGTGGCACGTAGCCACTGCTGCACTTCATTAACTTCCTTTTTTTTTTTTTTGAAAGAAAACCGTCTCTGTTTTTTCACTGACAGTAATAAAAGGACGCTCTGGTTTTGAATTTTGAATTCTTAATGGTCGTTGCTTGTTTTCGTCACCACTCTTTAATCTTGACATATGTGTTCTCACCGCAGCCGGTGGTAGTAATAATAATAACAGTCGCTTTGGGCATCTCCTGACAAGCCTTCCGAAGCCCGGCGGTGGCGAGTACGGCAAGTACTACAGCTTGCCAGCTCTGAATGATCCTAGGATAGGTGAGCTCTGGTGCTTCTACGTACCAAGGTTGCCATACCATGCCTTGCAAGCTGTGATCCATTTATGTATGCATTCCGTTTTCAGAAAGATTGCCATACACTATACGGTATCTGCTGGAGTCGGCCATCCGCAACTGTGACGGTTTTCAGATCACAGAGAAGGACGTTGAAAACATCGTTGATTGGGAGAATACCGCTCCCAAGCTAGTGGAGATACCGTTCAAGCCCGCCCGTGTGCTTCTACAGGTGTGAAGTGCAAGTGGGCATGGGGGCGGCCTATCTGATTTCATTCTCGCTTCATGTATGTAGCAGTGTAAACTAACGATGAGTTTTCTTCTTTTGGAAGGATTTTACCGGCGTTCCAGCTATTGTTGACCTTGCGAGCATGCGTGATGCTATGGCCCAACTGGGCGACGATCCTGGCAAGATTGATCCCCTGGTAGGCAGAACAAATTGCAGTTATTAAGATGTTAGAATCACCATGCAAGAATGGTCGCGGGACTGGTCATCTTCTCCTTTTTTGGTTATTTTGCAGATTCCAGTGGACCTCGTAATTGATCATTCAGTGCAAGCAGAGGTGGTAAAATCAGAGAATGCTCTCCAAGCTAATATGCAGCGTGAATTCGACAGGAACAAGGAGCGTTTTGCGTTCCTTCGGTGGGGCTCTATGGCATTCAATAATATGCTCATTGTTCCACCGGGTTCAGGAATTGTTCATCAGGTGCAGTTTGTTTTTCTCTTGGGCGAACAGTTTTCCATTTCCATTTTATGCTTATTTTTTCCTTGTGTTTTTCAGGTCAATCTTGAATATCTTGGACGAGTTGTTTTCAATACCGATGGCATTTTATATCCTGACAGCGTGCTGGGAACAGATTCTCACACAACCATGATTGATGGAATGGGAGTTGCTGGCTGGGGCGTTGGGGGGATTGAAGCCGAGGCAACAATGCTTGGTCAGGTAATAACACAGATATTCATTCTCTGTACACATTAAGATATTCATATTTGTATATCGATGTTTCTTTTGCTTCTGTCTGATGCAATATTTTTTTTCTGAACGGGCAGCCAATGAGCATGGTCTTGCCCAGTGTAGTTG
Source organism: Paspalum notatum (assembly GCA_022530915.1). NCBI lineage: Eukaryota > Viridiplantae > Streptophyta > Magnoliopsida > Poales > Poaceae > Paspalum > Paspalum notatum. The sequence goes on from CM039685.1 coordinate 46,284,983, forward strand.
GATTTAAACTGTCAGGGAAATTGCGTGATGGTGTTACTGCAACTGACCTAGTGCTGACAGTGACGCAAATTCTCAGGAAGCATGGTGTTGTTGGCAAGTTTGTGGAGTTTTATGGTAATTTTTTATTTGTGCGCAACTTCAGTTCTGTCAGTTTTTAATAATTGTCACTAATGGCAATGGGTGAGTTTTGCTTGTAGGTGAGGGGATGAGTGAGCTAGCAGTTGCTAACAGAGCAACAATTGCTAACATGTCACCAGAATACGGTGCAACAATGGGCTTCTTCCCAGTTGATCATGTGACCCTTGGATACCTGAAGCTGACAGGGAGAAGTGATGAAAAGGTTGCTTCCATATCTTATTGGAAAACATTTCGATGGTTTCGATCTATTGTGATCTGGACTTGGTCCAATAGTTCTCTTATCTAATGTCCTTACAAATAGGTTGACATGGTGGAGGCATATCTTCGAGCTAACAACATTTTTGTTGATTACAACGAGGTTAGCATCACTCAAACTATCTCAGATATCACAAGAAGCATATCTCTAATGTACAACTGTAATCTCAGACTCAAACAGAAAGAGTTTACTCATCTTATCTGGAGTTAGACCTAGCAGATGTTGAACCATGCGTTTCAGGCCCAAAAAGGTAACTTACTTTTCTATATTGTGTTGATCTTATTATGCTACACAGTTTTTTCTTGATCGTACCTTACCATCATACAGACCTCACGACCGTGTTGCCCTGAAAGATATGAAAGCAGATTGGCATGCCTGTCTGAATAATAAAGCTGGTTTTAAGGTAACAGTCTACTAACAGTACTAAAACTAACTCGAATGTCGCCAGCATCCATGATACGTCATTGGAGTTAACAGAAGATCAGCTTCACTAAGGGCCTCAACAATTTTAATTTGGGTTATTACAGGGCTTTGGTTTACCTAAGGAGCAAAAGGATAAAGTTGTGAAGTTCACCTTCCATGGACAACCTGCAGAGATTAGACATGGTAGTGTTGTGATTGCTGCCATAACAAGTTGCACAAACACATCGAATCCAAGTGTGATGCTCGGTGCTGGCCTTGTTGCAAAGAAGGCATGTGAGCTTGGCCTTGAGGTGAGTCTTCATTGCTTTCAAAATTACTTAACATAGCATGCCTTTGGTAACTTTGGTCCATTGACAGGTTAATCCATGGATTAAAACTAGTCTTGCTCCAGGATCTGGGGCAGTGACCAAATATCTGCTGAAAAGGTAGTGTTCCCCCCCCTTGGCCTAGTAGTTTGACCTGAAATTTTGTTTATCCTCAAATCAGAAAAAACTGACTTATGTTGCAACAATCAGTGGCTTGCAAAGGTATTTAGATAATTTAGGTTTCAACTTAGTTGGATATGGCTGCACAACATGCATCGGTAACTCCGGAGAGCTTGATGAAGATGTTGCTAGGGCAGTTACTGACAATGGTAAATTTCATACTTTCTAACAGATCGCATCTGCCTGATATTTTTTTCGTGCTCAATTGTACTATAGAAAAATTAAACTCCATATTTGTGTCTTGCCTTTTTCAGATATCATAGCTGCTGCAGTACTATCTGGTAACAGGAACTTTGAAGGGCGAATTCATGCATTGGTTCGGGCCAATTATCTTGCCTCCCCTCCTCTGGTTGTGGCCTATGCCCTTGCCGGCACTGTAAGCGGTGGTTTACCTGATTGATTATTTTTTTTTCTCTCTGTCTCCACCACAGGATAAACTCCTGCATTTTTCCCCTCCATATGTATGCATTTGCATCAGGTTGATATCGATTTTGAGACGGAACCAATTGGGAAAGGAAAAGATGGAAAGGATGTGTACTTCAAGGACATATGGCCATCAAATGAAGAAATTGCAGAGGTAAATTCAAAATTGTTGCACTCGTCTAGATTTACTCAGAATGTATTTACCAGGAGACATTTTACAATCCTATTTTTTCCAACCACCATAACACTTGTAATTTACCCAGATATAGATTGAACTTATCAAACATTACGGTTTGGATTTTTAACATTTACCAGGTTGAGCAATCCAGTGTGCTACCTGACATGTTCAGGAGCACCTATGAAGCGATCACGCAGGGCAACCCGATGTGGAACCAGCTGTCAGTTCCCAACTCAAAGCGCTACCCATGGGACCCCAGTTCCACCTACATTCATGATCCTCCGTTCTTCAAGGATATAACACCGACTCCGCCAGGTCCACGCAGCGTGGAGAACGCCTATTGCCTGCTCAAGTTCGGTGACAGCATTACGACAGACCACATCTCACCAGCTGGGAGCATCCCCAGGGACAGCCCTGCTGGCAAATACCTGCTTGAGCGTGGTGTGCAGCCGAAGGATTTCAATTCTTACGGAAGCCGCAGGGGCAATGACGAAGTGATGGCACGAGGAACCTTTGCAAATATCAGGATTGTGAATAGGCTGTTAGATGGAGAAGTTGGACCAAAGACTATCCATGTCCCTACTAAGGAGAAGCTTTTCGTGTTTGATGCTGCAATGGTTAGTTTTTCTTTACTAAGCTATGCCTATGTTATGAAAAAAAATATGCACTCAGGTTCCCCTTGTTGGGGTGGTCAATGGGATCGTGATTCTTGTCGATGAGTATTTCGCATATGCTCCTAACTGGTTATGTTTACTGCAGAGATATAAAGCTGATGGGCATCACACCATAGTATTAGCTGGAGAGGAATATGGTAGTGGAAGTTCTCGCGATTGGGCTGCCAAGGGACCAATGTTACTGGTATGCATTAATCATATCTCCATAATTTGTAAGCTGGCTACCATGAATTTGCAACATTTATTTGACAAAGCTATGTCTCTGTGTGTTCAGGGGGTGAAAGCAGTCATCGCCAAGAGTTTTGAGAGGATCCACCGCAGCAACCTCGTTGGAATGGGGGTGTTGCCCCTGTGCTTCAAGCCTGGGGAGGATGCTGATTCTCTGGGGCTCACCGGTCATGAGCGCTACACGGTAATGCTCCCTAGCAATGTGAGTGAGATACAACCGGGGCAGGATGTCCAAGTGGTCACTGACACTGGGAAGTCATTCACCTGCAAGCTCCGGATTGATACCCTGGTAAGCTCTCCAGTAAAAGGATGTGAAACGGGTAATTCTAGGAAAAATGGCATGTCGGTTGATCGGGATATTCACCGCATAATGGTTACTACAACTAAATACAGAAAGAAAACACTAGCTAATCTCATGGTTGCAGGCACATTCACCACCTAAACTTCTGTTCATTTTATGTGATGAAGCTTAACACCGATCACATTTATTATTGGCTTATAATGCTAAATAACAAACAAGTTGGTGTTGTAGGTGGAGCTAGCTTACTTTGATCATGGTGGGATCCTACACTACGTGCTCAGGAACCTGGTGAAGCAGCAACAGCAGCCGTAATAAAACCACATAAACGCATGCAAATATGTAAATGTCTGTTCTGTTTTGAAAAACAAAAGGCTACGACCTACGATGGGAATAAGAAGAGTCTTCCTTTGTATAAAAATGAGGCACTGTAAATGTTCAATGTGTCGTTTTGTACTAAAGATCAATCGTCCCATATTAATCGTCGTGAGACATTTTAGTAAGGAAATATAAATATTAAAAATTCTATAAAATTTGAAAAATCTAACAATCCGATTATCTCTACCTAATATTAAAGAGAATAAAATTTTTTGTCTGTCATCTCACAAATATGACACGTGGGATCAGCCATACATGTGCGAATCCAATTTGGATGGGAGGAACAGCCCATGCGAAAACGGACGCTCCGACCGCATACGAAGTCCGTTTTTAACGTTTTATATACATAGATAGAAAGCTAAAATGATAATCTTTCCAAATCAATTGACATAGCCGTAAAATTTTCTTGCGTCAACAGAAATCATCGAAACAGGCCGTACACGCGCGACTCCAATTCAGACTATAGGAGTTGTCCACGCGAAACCGGACGCTCCGATCGTATATATACTTCATTTTCGACGTTGTATATATTAATGGAAATCTAAAATAATAATCTTTCCAACCCAACTGACGTTACTGTAAAATTCGCTAACAATCAATGGTAATAATTGAAACAATATGATATGGAGCGATTCGGATTGCAGTCGAAACCCACGCGAAAATGGATGCCCGGGTCACAAAAAAAACATCAAAAGACATTGATAGCACTTTACAACTCTCTCGTAATCAACAAAAAATGGTCGAACAAGGCCCATTATTATATGTATTTGATCTAAATGTGTTTAAGATTTTTTTTTCTCCCGTTGCAACGCACGTGCATTTTGCTATTTATTATAAAAAAATTTATAAAAATAAATATCTAAAGTATATGTTTAAATTACCATAATATCATTAATTTAAGGTAACTATTTCATAAGTTAAAATCTAAACTATCCACACTTACATCATACTCCATCCCTCTAAATTATAAATCGTTTGACTTTCTGACACTAAAATTGACCCCTCGTCTTATTGAAAAAATATAATATAATTTTATTTGCACTGTGATTTAGTTCATCATATTATATACTCAATGATGTCTTAAAGTTTTTTAGAAATTTTTTAAAGAAGACGAGCAGTCAAATTTAGTATAAAAAACTAAAGTATTTACTAATCCGTATAAATTACTTGTGCTGCCATTATCCAAGATGGAGAAAATGGAACATTCTCTCAAATCTATAACTAACTTGCCAACAAACGCATCCGTGGTTAGTACTAACTAGTACCTCCATATTTATTTATTTGACGTTAGGACACAAAAGTCTAGTTCATTTTGTACCGCATTTGTTGTCTGAAACGTCATTTATAAAAGTATGGAGGGAGTAAGTCAGAATATTTACGTGCATTCTTTAGAGGAACGCCAGATAACGAGGAAAATATAATAGACTTTCTTTAAAAAAAAGGCGAAAAGGCACTAAAATTTACGTGTACTCAAGGGACGAGATTTTGGAAGCCTTGTCTGTTTGGCGAAGAGTCGGCTCATGCTCGTGTTCTAATACCCACTGCCAAATCACTCTTGCGGAACAAAAAACATTATGTAAAATCGTTTGATAAATATGATTAGTGTGCTGTTGGAAATGTCCTTCATTGACATTGATATGATTTTGTATGTAATTTCATTGTGATGCCAAAACAGAAATAAGATGTACTGTACGGAGTATGAACAGAACAGTGTTCTGAACGAGGCCGTGTTAACACTTCCTTTGAGCTCTACCATGAGCCGCGTGATCCTGATCCAACGGTGTGGCAGCTTCCTTGTAATTCTCGTATTTTTCTCTTCTGCTCGCATGTCCATGGGCACAGCGCCCTCCGCCTTGCACCCGCCCAGCGCCGCGCCATCTCCTGCCGCCGCCACCAGGGCGGGCACCCTCCCAGACCCGCCGCCACCGGATGCTCCTTCGCCGTGCCGCCGCGGCAGCAGCGAAGCGCTCCTTCTATTTAACCGTCGCATTAGCCCTCCGGCACGTGGACGCCGCCGGCCGCGGCCGCGGCCACGCTACCATCTCCACACCCACCTCCTTCTCGACCCCACGCCGCCGCGGTCACCGCCGAGCGCCGACGGCTGAGTCCGATCCCTTCACGGCCACCGCCGCGCCCCGCCCGTTCCCGGATTACCACCCGCCCCGGCCTGACTCGCCGGACGACGACGCCCTCGCGCGCCGCCTCGCCGCGGCGTTGCTCGCCTCGCCTCATCCCGACTCCCTCCCGCCGCTCCCTTTCCTTCCCCTCCTCCGCCCGATCCACCTCCTTCTCGCGCTCCCGCTCCTCGCCTCCCACCCACACCTCGCCGGGCTTCTCCTCCCGCTCCTCCTCCTCTTCCCCTCCCGCCCCCACCAGCACCCGCAGCCGCACCTGCTCCGCTGCTTCGCCGTCGCTGCTCACCTCGCCGCGGTCCGCGGCAACGGCGCCGCGCGCGCCATCCTTGAGCGCGCAGTCCGCTTCCCCTCCCCTCATCGGCATTTCGTCGAGCACTTCATTTCCACCTACAAGACATTCTCCTCGAACCCTGCTTCCTTCGACCTCCTCCTTTTGTGTCTCCCCTCCGCGCCCCTACTGCGCCGCCTCCGCCAGTACGGCATCTCCCCGTCCCCGGAGGCCTGCAATGCCGTCCTCTCCCGCCTCCCTCTTGATGAAGCCATCGAGTTGTTTCAAGAACTCCCAGACAAGAACGTGTGCTCCTACAATATATTGCTCAAGGTGCTCTGTGGTGCTGGCCGTCTGCAGGATGCACGCCAGCTGTTTGATGAAATGGCGATGTCGCCCGACGTTGTCACATATGGGACTCTTGTCCATGGTTACTGTGCCCTTGGCGAGCTGGAGAACGCGGTGAAACTGTTGGATGAAATGGTGGCAAGCGGGTTGGAGCCAAATGCAACTGTGTATACAAGTGTTGTTGCATTGTTGTGCGACGAAGGGTGGGTCTCAGATGCTTTGAGGGTGGTGGAGGATATGGTCCAGCATAAGGTAATATTGGATGAGGCTGTGTATACAAGTGTCTTGAGTGGTTTTTGTAGTAAAGGTGATTTGGCATCTGCAAGAAAGTGGTTTGATGTGATGCAGAAGTCAGGTTTGGCAACCGATGAGGTGACATATACCACACTGATGAATGGGCTTTGCCAGGCTGGTGAGCTGGAAGAAGCAGAGAAAGTGCTTCAGGAAATGTTGGTCAGGCGGTTGGATATTGATGAATTCACATACACAGTGCTCATCAATGGGTATTGCAAGAGAGGGATGATGGCAGAGGCCTTTCAGGTGCATAACACAATGGTACAGAAAGGAGTCACACCAAATGTGGTGACATACACAGCTTTGTCAGACGGACTATGCAAGCAAGGAGATGTTCAGGCAGCTAATGAACTATTGCATGAGATGTGTAACAAGGGGCTTAAGCTCAATGCTTGTACGTACAACTCCCTGATCAATGGCCTATGCAAGGCTGGCAATCTGGAGCAGGCCATGCGGACTATGGTAGACATGGATATATCAGGTCTTAAACCAGATGTTTACACATATACAACTCTTATTGATGCGCTCTGCAAGTCAGGGGAGCTTGACAGGGCTCAGAACCTCTTGCAGGAGATGTTAGATAAAGGAATTAAGCCTACTATTGTGACTTACAATGTTTTGATGAATGGTTTTTGCATGTCAGGTAGGGTAGAAGGAGGAAAGAAGCTGCTTGAGTGGATGCTAGAGAAGAACATCTGTCCAAATGCTGCAACTTACAATTCTATTATGAAGCAGTACTGCATTGGCAATAACATGAAATCTGCTACTGAGATCTACAGGGGGATGCGTTCTCAGGAGGTGGTGCCAAATGAGAACACATACAATATCCTGGTGAAGGGGCACTGCAAGGCAAGGAATATGAAAGAGGCACTATATTTCCACAATGAAATGATAGAGAAGGGTTTCAGACTTACTGCAACCTCATACAGTGCTCTTATAAGATTGCTTAATAAAAAGAAGAAATTTGTGGAGGCAAGAAAACTATTTGATGATATGAGGAAGGAGGGTTTGACAGCTGAACCAGATGTATACAATTTTTATATTGATTTCAATTTTAATGAGGATAATTTAGAGTCGACCCTTGCTCTTTGTGATGAGCTGGTGGAGATCAGTATTCTGAAATCAAAAGTTGAAATAGATCAGGATGTTGTAAAGGATCATATACATTAGGAACATGATTTTGGCTGGTGATGTCATGCTAGATTCTTCAGGATTGCATACAATGTGAGGACAAACTGTCCCTGTTCACCATGCTAAAACAAGCAATTCAGGTAAAAATGGCTTCTTCTAAGCATTCAAATTGGTTACACATAATAATTTTGTGTTCCCTGGCATTTTCTGATGGATGATGATACTACCCTTTAAATATAGCCATCATGGAGTTCTTCCAGAAGATGTTCAGAAGTGTATGGAGTTCTTCCAGAAAATGTTCAGAAGTGTAGATGGAATGCATATCGTGGTGTTGGTGCACTTTGCAAGGTGGAAGACATAAAATGCATTGTAACCTCTTGTTTTTTCTTTCCAAGTATTATTTCCGGTCCTTATCCCTGTGTTTTCTATATCAAGATTAATGATTCATCCTTTTGTCAGTTTAGTAATTATAGATGAAATACGAGCCACCTAGTGCATGTTCATTGTTTCACTGTTATTTTTCATCTGACTACCACTCATGCTTGTTGTGCTGTGACACAATGTTGAAGTTAGAGGGTTTTTCGCTCTTGCATTTGTTAGAGCCAGTTCTTCTTCAGAGCTACTCGTGCTCTGGTGTTATTTTGTGCAAAAATTAGATCTACCTTGCTTGGTTTTAGTCTCAACACCCCCACCCACCCACACACTAAAGTTTACTCCAGTAAGATGCTTTTAGAGACATTTGTTTGGAGTTGCAATGAACTCAAACTAACCTTTAAGCTGCTGTCTTGCAGAAGGTGGTTTTTGCCTCCATAAATTGTCAGGCTGCGAATCAGTCAATTACTCATCTTTGAGAGGAGTAATCAGGACCTAAGCTGCTACGGGTGATGCTGATGCATCGACAGGTGGAACACGGGCCAAACAACTGGCAAAATAGGAGAGAACTACAGAGACAATGAGGCTGATGCCTGTGAATGGAAGGATTAACTAGAATTTTGTGGAAAACAGTGGAAGGTGTCATTTATTAAGAACTGATGGTTGATCCTTGAAATTTGAGGAAAATACATAATATGCTCTGTTTGCAGATATCATTCCTTCCTCAGGTTACTGGACCCAGCTCAGCTTCATTGGTCACTGGCTTGGACCTTCATTTGTACGTTGTGGGTAGCATAGAACTCAGTTTCTGAGAAGCATAAAGTGCAAGACCGGATGTCGTTAGCTCTTAGCTGTTAGAGTTAGGGTATCATGATACAGCAATATATGGGAAGCATATGGCTTGGAGTGAACATATTGGTACAGACAGGAGGATACATCTGTGCTGTAAGAATATAGGAATAACTTCTGTTGATAAACAGTGCTTTTTTTCCTATCCTAGGAAACAAATAGGGAAATAAAATGTAGAGCTTGAAGCTCAGTTTTTTTCAGCAGAAGCAACATATATTCAGTTTTCTTGCAATTCTAGACTGCACATCTCCATTTATGTTGGTGATCTTCTGGAATGAAGTTTATTTCGTGGGGATTCATCGACTTGGACACCAAAGATGTGGCACAACAAAAGGTCATGCATCATCCTGTTTTTAATTGTATTGGCAGAAATAGATCACTCCACCCTGCATCCGAAGCCATGTGCTTTGCTAGGCTAGCTAGCTAGTGCTTTCTTGTGTAAAATAGGCCATTTTACACCCTGAACTAGTGGGAGGCATAGGCATTTGCTTTTAACTGAACCTCAGGAGAATCTACCTGATGCCCCAGGTTTTGTGCGGTTAGCCTGTTTACTTCTCACTCTGCTGAAAGAATGCTTCCCTCCTGACCTCAAGATACAATATTTAAACTTATCTTGGTGGAATGGTGCCATGGTTGTTGTGCTGGAGAATGTCCGCAACGTAGCATTCACACCTGGTTAGGTTGAGTCCAGCTGATCGTCTGTCACATTATCTATATCTAAACTCCATTCTATCTATAATGCAGCTACAATATCATTTTTTTACTATAGATGACTATATAGATGATCTGTTGGACTTAGTCTTAGCGGCAACCAAGAGATCGATGGTGTGCTATCATTAATGCTGGTGTAGTGGCATTGTTAAATATTTAATTTTCAAAAATCATTACTAATATCGTTTTGTTCAAAAAAAATTGTTCTCGACGTTAAGGCCTGCCTGAGTTTTGGGGATCCCATCTCTTGTACTAAATTTACGAAGGATTCCTTGCGTTGCATGCAGGCAAATAGTACAATATCATTCATTGCATAATCTTGACTACCAAATCTTAGTGTAGTTTATGCTGGATCATTTTTAAATATAAATTATGTTATAATACCATGAGTGCATTTTAAAGCAATATCACATCATATCCATTTCTCCTAAAAAAATCTCATGGAAAAGAGGAGTTATTCTTGCATGGGCTACTTTAAAAAAAAGATTCTTGCATGGGCTTACGGTGAATTGTGAGCTCATATGAAAGGCCCAATATACATGCCTCTATTTCGTTTTCCTTTTCATCTCCTTTTTCTCTCTGCTGAGTGCTGACCTCTGCACCTAAACCTCGCAAGTCGCAAAAGCCCAACCCAAACCCTAGCACAATAGCACTGGCACCTCGCTATCCCCCGGTCCCATGGATTTCGCTCGCCGGAAGGCTGCGGCGCTGGCCGCGCTCTCCTCGCCGGCGCCGGACAAGTCACCAAAGGGCGGCGTGGACGCCCCCATCGCCCCACTCCTCGACGCTATCAACTCCCATCCGGACCTCTTCACCACCTCCTCCTGCTCTGGCCGCGTCTCCGTCCTCGCGCAGCCTCCGCTGCCGCAGGACGGCAAGGGCTCTCCCATGCCGAAGAAGAAGGCACGGGGCGGCGGGTGGGTCTACGTCTCGCACGACCCCGCCGACCCGGACGCCGTGGTTGAGCAGCTGTTCGGCGGGAGCGTGCCGAGAGAGGCGGGGAACGAGCTGGTGTTCAGGTTTGAGCCAATGATCGTGGCGGTGGAGTGCAGGGACGCTGCCTCTGCTGCGGCGCTCGTCGCCGCCGCCATCAGCGCTGGGTTCCGGGAATCAGGTGAGCTGTGGCTCGCGTGCCTTCTTTTTTTAGCCCTGTGCTCATTTTGCTAAGCGTGCCTATATTGTGTTAAGTTAGGTTATTAGTTTAGAGTTCTGCTGAAGTGTTAGGTAAAACTTTGATTTCTTCTGAACAATTTAACAGTGTATACTTACAATCAGTGTTATTGTACAGTAGTATTTCAATACATGGAGATGTGTAGTTATCTCTGATCCTTATGTCATTGTGGTCAGTTTTACATATATTAATTTTATTTAGGAAAATATGATTTTTATTTATTTATGCTTTTGCCTGAAATGGTGAAGTAACTCACAAGTATGGTTTGTCTATGATGAGAGATGAATTATAATGTATTTTTGCTGAGTTTCTATGTTATGTTTCCACCTGCCTTGATGTTATGTCCGATTAAATTAGTCTAAAATTTGAACTCATTTTTAGGTATCACAAGCTTGCAGAAACGTGCGATGGTAGCAATAAGATGCTCGATCCGTATGGAAGTGCCACTTGGGAGGACTGATGAACTTGTTGTTTCTCCGGAGTATGTTCATTACCTTGTTAGAATTGCTAACAGTAAAATGGAGGCAAATAAAAAGCGAATGGATGGATTTCTAGATCTTTTGCAGACTAAGGTTCTGAGCTATACTTGTCTTATTGTGTTCCTTGCACTTTTACTCACTTTTTTTGTTTGTGTGCATGAGAAACATATATTTGTAGTCCTTGGATATCATGCAAACCTAAAGATGTGTTGCTGAGTATTTCTTTTGAGTTTTGACAGATAATCCATGAAACTCTTCTGTTAATAAAACCTACTTAGCGAGCTGAGTAAGATTTTTCAACCAGATGGTTATAGTTGATTCGCCTTGATTTACTACCACTTGTCAAATAAGTTTTATCTTTATTTATCCATGGTATACATCCCCTTGAATTTACTTCAATCTGATCCCTCCTGTGCCCCCCTCATCCCCCAAAAAAGTTTTCCTGGACATTTGTGCATTCCCCTGAATCCAATATGCGACCATGGATTGGTTTACAAGTATGTTTGTACATCCTATAACAGTTTATTTGATATATTGCCATGGTGACCTTTATTTATACTCCCTCCATCTCAAACTGTAAGGGGTTTTGGGTTTAGAGTTGATTCATGCATTATTCCATGTATGTGTTTTATATATGTGTCTGGATTCATCAACACCCATATGAACATGGACAGAGGGAAAAACTCCTATAATTTGGGACGGAGAGAGTATTATCTTTCCATTTTTTCTGACGTGTTGCTTCCTATCAAACTGCCAGGGTTTGTCATGTTCATCAGGGTGGTTAAACAATTGTAATGGAAGTGGCATTCAGTCTTTTGCTTATGAAGCTTCCTTGGGTCCTGAAGTTAAAATATCATTAGATAAATGCGGCAAGACAAATGATGAAATCTTAGCTGTAAAAAGGAGAAATGGTGGCCCTAATTGCGATGCTAATGATACTGGTGACAGTGAAATTGGGGAGGGTTCAATAGAAGCACAGTATTTTGGGAACCAAGACTCTGCATGGAGCAAGGGTGCCGAGCATGGTTTTGGTAATGCTAAACGGCATGTTCTCTTATCTCTTTTTTCCATCTTGTTCCTACCTTCCATTTTTCATAGGCATGCAAGTTCATTGAGATTATGGGTGGCAAACCTTTGATTAGCCAATAGCTGGAGTGTTCGACTATGTATCCAATTGGTTGAACTACATGGTTGTTTAGTTAAACACTGATTTAAAGAGTTATTTTGTTGAACATCAGCTGAACTAACTGAGAAATCATTTTCCATCTGGTTTCGATTTAAAAACTCTGTTTTTTTCTTATAGCAGATTAGGCTATTGAGTTGTCTGTTGTGTTATTAAACCATGATTTTCCTGCACTATTTTAAATTGATGGCCCTACACCTATGAGGCGTGTACTCATTCAGTCATTCTGTTATTCCACTGTTAATTATACTTGGACCTTCCTACATGTAATCCAGTAGCTCAGAGCTTTTGATTGAACCATGACACAACGTTTATCTTTCCTGTTCTTTTTTTATGTAGATTTATGCTGGAGCAGTTGCCCGAAAACAAAAATTACCATCTTTCTACTGTGGCATTGAACATTAGTGGTGAACCAATTGAGAAGATGTTCTTATGGGGCCAATCCTCTTGTGTTTTTACTGTTGGAGAAGAGCAACAGGTTCTAACTTTTGGTGGTTTTGGAGGACCAGGAAGACATGCAAGGCGAAACTATTCCCTTCTGCTTGATCACAAATCAGGTTTGTTGACAGAAATGATCTTTAAAGAGTCTCCTTCACCACGGATGGGCCATACAGTTACTGCAGTTGGTAATAGCACGTATGTTATTGGAGGTAGAGGTGGTCCTTCAGAAATTCTTGATGATGTCTGGGTCCTGCAAAACACTGAGAATTCATGGTCAAGACTGGAGTGCAGTGGAAATCTCTTCCAACCAAGGTATGGTTTAGCCGTTTAGATGAACTGTTGATTCCTTCTCCCCTTAGTGTTTTTCATGAAAGTTCTGTTTCTATGTATGCAGGCACCGGCATGCTGCAGCTGCAGCAGCTTCAAAAATATATGTATTTGGTGGACTCAGTAATGAAGGCATATTTTCTTGTATGAATGCATTGGACACAAACAGTATGCAATGGAGCGTAATTGCTACTTCAGGCGAATGGCCATGTGCTCGGCATTCACATTCTATGGTGTCTTATGGTACAAAGTTATTCATGTTTGGAGGCCATGATGGCCAACGGGCACTGAAGGACTTCTACAGTTTTGATACAACAACACTTAGGTGGAACAAGGAAAGCACAAATGGGGGATCTCCATCACCTAGGTTTTCGCACTGCATGTTCATCTACAAAAATTACCTTGGGATACTTGGTGGCTGCCCTATTACAGAAAACAATCAAGAAGTTACATTGCTGAACTTAGAGCATCGAGTCTGGTTTTGTGTTTCCGTTCCATGGCTGAGCCAATGCCTGTGTGTACGTAGTTCATCGGTTGTCATTAAAGATGACCTTGTTGTTTTGGGAGGTGGTGCAGCTTGTTATGCATTTGGGACCAAATTCAATCAACCGATAATTATTGATCTGCATTCCGTGGAGTCCATGTTTAAACATGATGTCAACAAGGATATCATGGTTGTACAAAGTCTTAATGCAATATCTGCCGTTGACTTACCAAGAGAAGAACAAAATGACATCATTGATCGTGATACAAAGTCACAAGATGCTCATTCTGGTGGTTTGACTGATTCAGGCCCTATGGTTCTTCAACTGGAAAAGAAGTACGCCAAATTAGCAAAGGACATTCTGAAAAAGTTTGGATGGTTGGATCTTGCTAGAAAAGTTCGAGTGAGCCATGATAACAACCATGTTCTATTTCCTATTAATGAAGCTTTCCATGTCCTAACTACTGATGAGCATATCAAGATGGTACATAATGATTCATGTACCTTTGGGGAATCATTAGCATTTACTGAAAATAAGCTTGTTGGAGACAACCTTTCTCTTCAGGATGCATTAAAAATTCTGTCATCTTGCAATTGTTCCTTTTTGAAAGATGAACTAGCCATCAGCCGAAAGCTTTACAAGTCTCCTCAAACCATCATGAAAGAACTTGTATCTTCTCTGCTGGAAACCAGAGGGATACCCCCTCGGTTGTTGGATCAGCTTCCAGCTAGGTTTGTTTCTCCAATGAAAATATCTATTGTTACTACTACTATCGTTGCTTGCTTAAGTTTAATTCTGGTGTGTAGGTGGGAGACACTTGGTGATATCGTCATACTTCCGAAGACATGTTTTAAGGATCCATTGTGGGAATCAGTTAGCGAGGAACTTTGGCCAATAGTTGCCAAGTCACTTGGTGCACAACGTCTTGCACGCCAAGTAAGTACTGGCTGAACTCTTGGTTTTTAAGTTATTGGAAATGAGAACAATTATCATACCATTTGTGAACATACAAAATCTATTTGTGTAACTGAATGATAATGTTAGCTGGGCTTCTCTCTCAAACCCAAAACCATGTATGTCCATGTGGTGTCTCCCACCCTAAAATTGCAGTATTGCACCACAATTGTAGGTACTGTTTTTCTAATAATTTTGTAACTTGCAGCATGTGGTTAGCCTACCATCTACCAAGCATTTATTTCTATTGGCCCCCTTTCAAGATGCTTTCATTCAACCTCCCTCTTTTTCGGCAGGGTAAAATCATGCCAAATGGTACAAGAGATAGCACACTGGAGCTTCTTCTGGGCAATAATGGATGGGTTACCCATTATGAAAACGGCATCTGCTATTCTCTTGATGCAACAAAATGCATGTTTTCTTCTGGTAATCGTTCAGAGAAGCTTCGCATGGGACAGCTAAACTGTAGGGATGAGATAGTGGTAGACTTGTTTGCTGGAATCGGATACTTTGTCCTTCCATTTCTTGTGAAGTATGTTCTCTGACAGCCCTTGGTCATTGCTTTTGATTCTACAAAAAAAAAACCCTAGGTTCTTAATCTCTTATTCTTCAGGGCTAATGCCAAGTTAGTCTATGCATGTGAATGGAATCCACATGCTCTGGAGGCTCTTCGCCGCAACGTTAGTGACAACAATGTAGAAGATCGATGTATTATAATTGAAGGAGATAATCGCGCAACTGCACCAAAAGTATGTACCAGACTTCATCTTTTGCGCTAACACATGAATCAGGATGGCCTATGATCTTTCTTTCTTACTGACTTTAATTAGGGTGTTGCTGATCGAGTTTGTCTTGGGTTGTTACCCTCAAGTGAATGTAGCTGGGCCACTGCTGTTACAGCTTTAAGGTGATCCCTCTGCATCACCCACCTGAGTTGTTTCGATCTTGTAGGTTCCTGTAGTGTTTCAATAAGATTTTATTTGTAGAGGCCTCACTTCAATAAGATGATTTAATATTGTTTGGGTTGGTCTCATTAAGGAGTCTGGTGGTTCTAGGAACTCAGTTGGGAATCTAGATGCACCTTTAACTTTTGAAAGTCGCGTGCAAATTTTTTAGGATTGGTTAGTTGATGATAATTTGCTAGGTCAGATTCCATATGAATCTGGGTAGCCCTTACAAAAATATATCATGTACCTTGTTATGATTAAGCAAAATATTCACCATCTTGTATTTGTTACTATTCTCAACCCTTCTAATTTCTCTCTTCTATCCCCTCTGCCCTTTTGCAACCTCCAACCAGACCCAGAAGTTAATATCATCTGACACTCTAAATGTTCTATCAAAATTCTGCATATCAGCATACTCACCTTAAAGTGCTAGTAAGCTAGTTAGACATATCCCAAAGAACATGCATGCAGGCTAAGTTTTGCATGCTGCCAAGAATAATAATTAGCATCTCTGTTTTGGTTGTCTGACACACTGAAAATGCATGTGCCTTGCTGAACAAGCTGCGCTGGCAAGGGAATGCTCAACATATTGAAATATTGGATAATTGGAAATTCGAATGTGGATCTCACTTGGAAACAATTTAGGAGTTATCTATAATTTTGAATGTGATATTGGATTTTTTGTTTGCAAAAAAAGTTCTGAGCAATTTGCAAAATTGTTTTGCCAATGTGATGGGCACACAACGAAGCTCTGACATTCACATTTTACTCTTCTACTGCATGTAGGGTTGGCGGGGGCGTACTACATATACATGGGAATGTCATTGACTCTGATGAGACGCACTGGTTGGACAATGTTGTCAAATCCATCAGTAATATTGCCAAAACTCAAGGTAAAACCGGGGGTGTTTACGGTTTGATCTGCTGCAAGTCTTTTTTTGTCTCCCCAAGAGCTGAAATTCCATTCTTATATGCCCCCTTTTGTGGCATTTGTATCGCAGGACTATCTTGGAACGTGTCGGTGGAGCATGTTGAACGAGTTAAATGGTATGGTCCACATATTCGACACCTTGTAGTCGATGTTAGATGCTGGCGCATCTAACAAATGAAGCACCTTCAGAGAATGCTGTGTGCTACTGTGACCTGGGATGCATCATTTGCATAATGTAGTGTACAACAGTTTTGTTTGTTTGTATTTTAGCATTACTGTTTCTTGGCACTTGGCCGTCAGGGACGTCTGTTGTGACCTTGAAAGCATGTTCAGGTTCTCTTCTCAATTTACAACGGCTACCGAATATTTATATACACATTGTTGTTATAAGATATTTATTACGTCTCTGAGCATTGTTGTACGATTTTTTCAAGTGGCTAATGGCAGATCACGCTAAGTACTCCTCTGTCCTAATCAATAGGTAGTTTGACTTTTTTGACACCAAGTTTGCTCCATTTGTCTTATTCAAAATATTTGAGAAAATATAGAAAACTTTAAGTCATAATTAAAAAATATTATATGTCAAACTAAATTACAATAAAATAAATGATAATATAAAATATTTTAAATAAGACATGTAAGTTAAATTTATTTAAAAAAATCAAACAACTTGTAAATTGGAATGGAGGTAGTCGAATTGATTACGTCGAGACGTGAAAGTCACTGGGCCAAGTGTAAATTAACTTACGGTAGTCGAAGTTGGAGAAGTGTACACTTTTTGCATTGATTTTTTACCGGCTGTTAAGAACTATAGTAACTAAAAAAGGAAATTCATGAGTATCGTTATTACCTTTTTATATCGGTCATACTTTTTTGGTAGTTCTTTGGTACCTCTATTTTTAAATCATTGAATCTCGCTAACGGCTTTTATTTTTTTTACCACTTTAAAATTTGTGTATGGCATCAATGTATTTGATTGTAAGTTTTTTTCCTTTCTAAGATGTAGATGTGATTAGGGTTATATTCTTTTTGAGAATGAGGGCACTCAGGTGTGGTTCCCACTCCAGCTGGAAATATTTACCCCTCTAAAACTATTTATACCTAAGCTCCTTTAGTAAAACTCATTTCCCTTCGGAATTAAAGGGATTGGAGGGAACTGAGAAAAAAATGAACTAATTTTTCTTCACAATCTCTTCCATTCTCCTTTAATTCTGTTCGGAAATGGTTGATGTAAACAAGCTCTACTGCATTAATACGGATATGGGTACAATATTATACCTATACGCCACATGTGCGGGTAAAAAACTCAGAACCCGTAACTAACTTGACACTAGCTATACACATGTTTAAGAACATAAAACTAATAATACTAATAATTATATGGAACAACGAAAATCACAAATCGTCAAATACAAATGATAATGTATCAACAAGCTGGTTCAATAATCTTTTGGGCCAATCTACTACTACTTGGGTTTAGTTGAGTAGGGTATATATATAGTTGATGCATGTAAACAAAATACTCATTGAGTACACGAGTATGGATACTATACACCTAATCCCAACAAAAGTTCTATCTGATGGATACAATAATTTGCCCATTGCTATACCCAAGCGTAAAGAAATCATTCTATACACGCCCATACTCAGCTGAGCGAGATTTAAATAGTACAAATCGAGAGGTAAAATGCATTTTTTTATTAGATGTACTTGCATGAACAAAACTTACAAAAAGAAGGGGCTTTCAAGATACTACAAAGCAACAAACACGGGAAAAAAAGATATACACAATAATCTCTCAACGATGCAAAAACGTCCATTGTAAGCCTTTATCGCTATCAAGTATCAACCATGAAGAAAAAAGAGCGAAGAACAGTCACTAATGGTACACCATTTTTACAAAGGGAACAGGCTACTTGAGCCTCATCGGTTGCTGCATTCCTCCTCTCATCATGGCGCAGAACTCCTCATAGTTGATCCTCCCATCCTGGGACAGGCAAATTACCATCATCAAGAAGATGGATGGAATAAACATATTGCACCTGAAAAGATGATGGCGTGAATAGCTTACATTGTCTGTGTCAACTTCTGATATAATCTCCTTTATTGTACTCGTGTCACCCATCTCATGCTCGATCAAAGCAGATTCCAGTTCATCTCTTGTGATAAAGCTGCATAAAATCAAGGCAAGCCTCAATGTTAAATAAAGATACTTTATGCACAAGACATAGTACTTCAGAAGAAAATTGCACTGATAAACGTGAACCAAGATACTTGTATTACAGTATAGCGAAATCTCGCTTGGGAATAAAGTGTGGCTTGTTATGTTTACATTTGAGATGACGATTTTGAGTACTCACCCGCTGTTATCTTTATCAAAGTATTGGAATGCCTTAAACAAATGCTCATCTCTTTCGAGCTTGTGTCTATGCATTGTGGCAGTGATGAACTCAACATAGTCGATAGATCCATTCCCATCAACATCAGCCTGGAAGAGGTAAAAAAGTAAGCATTTAACGAAGCCAAGAGAATGATTCAAACATAGTTATTGATTAGAACATACAGCTTCCATCAACTGCTTTACTTCAGCTTCAGACAACTTTGATCCAAGTTTGGCTAATCCTGCTTTGAGTTCTTCATATGTGATTGTGCCACTGTTGTCTGTGTCCATGTTCATGAACATTTGCTTCAACCCCTTGATCTCTTCCTCGTTAAGGTTTGAAGCAATAACCTAAACATATATATGCTAATAAGAACAATAGAAAGAAAAAATATAGCCATGCAAACATCAACACAAAGATAATAACCTTTAGAGCCATCTTTTTCAGCTTATTCATTGCTCTGAATTGTTTCATTCTAGAAAGAACAGCACTGTCAATAGGCTTATCAGATGCGTCTCCACCTTCTCTGAGCCATGGATGTTCTGATCAAGCATTTAATACACATATTATTATTTTCCTGAAAAGTGCTAAAGTTTGAAATTAATGATTCCTGAGAAGCTTACGAAGAACTTGAGCTGAAGTCAGTCTTTTCTTTGGATCACGTGCCAACATTTTTCGAACCAAGTCTTTAGCACTCTCAGAAATTGATGGCCAAGGTTGACTTTCAAAGTCAATCTCCTCATGCAGAATAGCATCAAATATCCCCTTCTCAGTTTCTACACAGCAATACAGGGGATAAATAACAAAAATGGACAACATAGCTGCTTAGCAGTATACATTAATTCAAAAATCGAAGTTGTTCTTAAAGATAAATGTACCAGCCCAAAACGGAGGCACGCCGCTGAGAAGAATGTACAAAATAACTCCTGCACTCCAAACATCTATCTCTTTTCCATAGCTCCGCCTAAGGACTTCAGGAGCAACATAATAAGCACTTCCAACAATGTCCCTGTACATCTTTCCTGTTATGTTTCAAACACATACAGTACAGAGATAATGAGAGATCCAAATCTGGAAAAAACTTAGGATCTAACAGTATTAATAAACAGTATAAAATTACTACAGTTTCTTAGACAAATACTGGGTATGACTGATAAAAACATACTAAAAGGAAAATGACAGAAGAATGATCTATCCCCCACAATAAGCAATTGTCATATACCCTGCAATTGTCGCCAAATATAAGGACCGCCATTAAGAGGACAGTAAAATAATATACTATTTCATATCTTAATGTGATTCTGACTGGTCTTCAAACCAGTAAAACATAAAAAATCATGGAGCTATCATTACTAATTTAGTAGTGGTTTCCCACTTCTGACTGACATAGAACCACCTGTATAGTTTTTGGTGTTTTCCCCTCAAATTGAGTATTGCAAAATTCACCAGTTTTTGGATGGTTCTCTATGAAGATAGTTGGGACTAACAGTTTTTTATGTCACTAAGAGTATTTGCCCATAACATGTCCGAAATTGTATGGATTATCCTCAAGAGTTCCCAGATTTCTTGGAATAAGAAGCACCATACGTTCCCATAACCTATAATCAGATTATGTATGAAATACTATCCTTAGCAGGGTTTCAGCAATATGAAAAATTGAAAATTAGAATCAGACATGAACCTCAACAGATCAAAGTTAAGAAATACATGTCTAACTGCTATTATATCCAGCAAATAATGCAATTTGAAGAGTCCAGATATATTCGCATTACCTTCTTCAATGAAGACCGAAAGCCCAAAATCAGTGGCCTTGAGCATTGCATTCTCCTCCTTGGTTGCAAGCAAGAAGTTCTCTGGTTTCAGATCACGATGCATCACGCCCATGAAGTGGCAGATGTTGACAACATTCACAACTGCTCTGCAGATGGTAGCAGCCGCACGTTCCGTGTAGTGCCCCTTTGCAATGATACGATCGAATAGCTCCCCACCTGCACAGAGCTCCATCACCACGTGGACATTGCTCTTGTCCTCATACGCTCCCCGGAACTCAACAATGTTTGGCTGCCCAGACAGGTGCTGCATGATCTGGATCTCCCTGCGAATGTCCTCCCTGTCTGCCTTGCTGGTGAGTTTGCGCTTGGAGATGGACTTGCAGGCGTACTGCCTACCAGAGGCAATCTCCGTGCAGAGGTATGTCACCCCGAACTGGCCCCGGCCAAGCTCCTTCCCGAGAGAGTAGACGGACCGCACATCCTCGTACTGCTTGCCAAGAATTGCGTCCGGCATGGGCTTCGCTGGGGCAGCCACAGGTGGGACTACTGGAGGGTTCATTGCCGGCGGCGTGTACCTCAACTCGGCCGGCGGCTGGGGTGGGTTGTAAGTCGGAGTTGCTTGCGTTGGCTTTGCCTGGTTAGAATAGCCATAACCATTGGCACCTCCCCGTCCAGAATCCGGAGCCGTCGCTCTGCTGCAACACTGCCCCATTTCTCTAGTCAAAGTAGTCCTTCCAGCTCTAAGCGCGCAACCTGATTGCTCAGCAGATGAGACCAATCAAGAACTGAACCTGCAGGGAAATCCCAAGGAGGGGAGCACTTGTGTCAAAACAAAGCAAGCCAACCAGGAAACGTATGTTGGGATTCAGAAGCTCATGACTCAAAACAAAGCTATCTGAAAATGGATCTGGAAGCAAATCCAAACAGTAAGGCTCAATACAAGAAACCAAGAAGAAGAAGAAAGAGCTCCAATCCCCGAAAGGAGTCACATAGCACGCCTCTCGGATCCAAGAAGGCAGAGGCGCCGCTAGTGAAAGAAGAATAAGATCGAACCTCAGAGCCCGCAGTCACCACCTCCAACCGATCCAGAACTCAAGAACTTTTTTTTTTTTTTTTGTTCTCAGCAAGAAGAACTGCCGCCACTCATGAATCGGGTCTGAAACAAATCTTGGGGGAGATGAGAAGGGAGAAGATAGAGCAAGAACAGCTCGGCGAGGCGACCGCGGGGAGTGGATTAGAGGTGATGGCCACCGCAATTGGCGCGTCCCTCGATCGTGACAGCAACTAATCCACACGGGGTCCGGAACTAAAGATCTCGCGAACCGAATCTTTCAAAGAAAAAGGTTGACAGAGGGAAGAAATGGGGACGGCGTGTTTCGTTTTGGAAAAAACAACTTTCAAGCTTGCTTTGCTGTCAGCTTGTTGCCCTGCTTTACACGAAGGAGGCAATTGCAGTGGCGGTTTTACAAAGAGCCCTCCAATTTCTCGTATATTAGGAATTACACCCTCCGTCTCAATATAAAACCCAATTTACACGTCGTTTGACTTGTTTTGCGATTTTTTGACACCAAAATTGGCCAACTCATCTTACTAAAAAATTTTGAATTTTTTAAAACTTTTAAATCATAGTTAAAATATATTATATGCTAAACAAAATTACAATCGAAACAACTAAATCCTTGTCTAAAACAACCTATAAATTTGAACGGATGGAGTACAAAACTAAATCCTTGTCTAAAACACAAAAAATTTATAGTAATTATATAAAAATTCTACATGTTTTCACAGTAAATTATGGGGTTCAAAAGAAAAAACATGTTCCAAATATGGTCAAGAATTTATTTGTCCAAAGTCTAAACTTCCAAAGCAATACCTATGTGATTATAAGCGAAGTTTCGCCAAACGACAGTTTGCACCAGAGTGACTGATGTACATCAGGAATGGATACACGTCTGATTTGTAATGCCGTTAAAGGATAAGCTCCTATTCTACCATTGTAATTATGTTTAGTTCATTATTTGACGTCTATCGCCAATAAGAGACCGTAAAATATTACATGAGTAAAATA
The DNA here is from genome assembly GCA_022530915.1 of Paspalum notatum. Lineage (NCBI taxonomy): Eukaryota > Viridiplantae > Streptophyta > Magnoliopsida > Poales > Poaceae > Paspalum > Paspalum notatum. The sequence goes on from CM039685.1 coordinate 46,307,711, forward strand.
ATTAAGGAATTGCAGGAGAAAGCCATGGCGTTGTCTCTTTTTTTTCCAAAGGGAAATGAATCCTTTTACTTTTCCTTGAACTATTTATCTATCTCGTTGATTCGTTCCTCCATGCTTTTCACCTTTGAACTTGAATACTGAAATTTCGAAGACTGTACAGTGTTACCCTTCTTTGGTTTGAAAAAGACAGTAAAAGGAAGGTGGCGTAGCAGAACATTCTCAGACAAGATGCGAGATCATAGCCGGTCCTCTTTTCGTTCCGTGTGTCATGTTTGTTAAATACAGGTGCATAACATAAACTATTTTCCTGACAGATGGAGAGAGAGAGAGCGAGACAGAGAGAGAGAGAGCGTCTTGGATAGCCGTCAGTATGAACTTTGATAATTTAAATTAACGATTGCGTTTAGTTGACTAGGTGTTGAGCGAGGACCTAGGATACAGGCATGACAGTTTACCTGACCGCACAGAGATTCTCTTGACGGTGGATGTTTTTCTGTTGCCATGAGATAGAGTGGTAGACATGCATAACACCCTGAGATCTTATTATTTTTCTCTTCTTTTTCTATATGTATTTTTAAACTAGGGTCATCTTTATTGTTTTCTTACTAACAAATATTGGATCTCATACATGCAAAGGGAATTTATAAAAAAAACTCAACTAAAAAGAGAAGGGAAGCACGTGACCTGCCGCAGCAAATATGACAATGAAGGGGCTACGGAGGAGGCAACATGTTTAGGTTTTTTTGGCGTCTCCGATTATCTATTTTTCGATAAAGGAAGCTTTTATAAAGATATCAAATACAATACATCAAGAAAAGACAATGCCTTGATACAACTTTCGGCTCCTGCTTAACGCACACAGAGCAAAAAACCATAGACCCAAAGCTAGGAGCATTCGATCCGAAGACTGGATCGCCACCCATGCGCCTGGGAAAAAAACGCCGTAGCCGCGCGCACCAAGAGCTGCGACCCCGCTACATCCAAATCCTGCACATCCTCCCACTGGAGGATAGCCCAGCTCGAGAGACAGCGGGTCGCCAAATGGATAACCTGTAAAGGAGAGTAAAAGAGTTCTTCTTTAAAAACCAAGTCGTTCCTACACAGCCAAAGCAGCGGTGGGTACGTGTGAGTCACATGCGGGGTAGCGGGAGCTTGCCAGTGGGGGCGGAGGTCAAGGATGAGGTTGGGGGAGAGACGCGGAGTGTGTGACCCATTATGCCTTATTAACATGCACCTAATAAGAGTTGTAACTCCACAAATCATCCTTGGTTCTCTCACAAGTCTGCCGCCAATGCCCTACTCAAGATGTGCATGCTTGGTGTTTTGGGCTTCATTGTTAATGCAATTACTCCCTCCATCCAGTTTTCTTAGGCGTATAAGGAGTGGAAAAGTATCCAATATTCTTAGGCGTATAAGGTTGCTCATGCATGCATGCCATTTTTTTTTCTCGAAGCATGATGCCTCCAGCCTCATTAATCTGCATGGCATTTACTGTATTGCCGTTTTGGCTGGCCAAGATGAACTGATCATGCATGCGGATACGCAGCCAGCCAATGAAACGAGGAGGCATGCAGGCTCGGTGAATAAATGAAGGTACATGCGCAGTGCCTATTAAGTGTTCTTTGGTTTTGGTGAGAGTTGCTTATACGCCTAAGAAAAATGGATGGAGCATATCGAACCCTTGTATCCTTCTGCTAGATTGTATTTGAAATAATTCAAGCTTTATATTTGACATAGTGTTGTCTTTTATGCAAACACAAGTTATTTTCCTAAAAACTTCTTTTTAAACATGATGCAAATGAAGGTACTTATATCCACACACATATTGCCATCACTATGAAATAACAATAAGATAACGTCTTTTGTTTGGTGGTAGCGAGCGAATAGAAAATGCGGCAGCGGTAACGGATGACCGAGGGAGGCGAGCGGTAACAGGTTGCACGGGGCCGGATCAGATCCCTCCGTTAACACTTCTGGTACAAGCCAAGCAAACATGAAGCAACGCGTTGTGAAGCATTAGAGTATCCCCAATGGTTTGCCTAAAAGGTTTGCCTATCCACTATTTCAACTAACTCTTTCTGTCTGTAGTAGCGCTACAGTATCATTTTGTACTATAGACAGTACTTTTGAGCAACCCATTGAGAATAGTCTTATACTATCCCCAACCATTGCCTATATCCACTTGTCTATCCACTATTCCTTCACTATTCCAACTATCTCTCTCTGTCTACAGTAGCAAACAGTGTATAGGCAGTACTATGGACAATCTCCATTGGAGATGGTCTTACAGGGGCAAAGGCACCAAACCAAACACCTCCTAAGTTATAAACACGAGCACTTGTGCTAAATCGGAGAGTCAGTCCCGCCCAACCGTCCGATCTATATGATCGCTTCATGCTACTTTGCCGCTTGCGTGGTGGAGATGATGATGCCATTTTTCACTAAGCTACGATTTTGGTGACGCCGATCCTTGTAGACAAGGCTTTTTAGTTAGACAGCGCTCGCTTATATATGGATGTTTTCGTACTGTATATAGATGCTTTAATTATTCCCATCTCTAGCCGTGAAAATCACGTCTACAACTTTTAACCATCATCTAGTCGATCATGATAATCATGTTACGCCTTTTTATTTTCTTGACGAGGGTCTGCAGTCTGCACTCACTAAAACCAGAAGTTGGTAGAGTGGCCACTTCCATTCCATGTATGGCACCATTATTGTTCCTAGTGGGAGAAGAGACAAGGTGTCAAGGTGCCCTGTCAAAGAAAGTTGTTTGTTCATTGGTTGAAGGTGGAGGGGTTGGGCGGCCTGGCGACGACGCGACAGAGAAAAAAAAAGGCCGGCATCTGGACGCTGTTTACGCGCGGGCACATGCGTGGCGCACGTTGTTGGCGGCTACGGCAACGGGATGAGCCCTCTGTCTTTGCCACATGTGACAGGCATTTGGCGAATTGATGGGGAATTAACGGGGATGGATAATATCTGACCTCTCTGCCTCTCTCATCGGCATTAGCTGACGCATCCCCATTCCAAATGAACCTTAACCGTGCGTTTGGTTGGAGGAACGGAACTAGATGAGATGGTCCCATTAAAGTAGCTTTATTTTTCTAGCGGACTGTGCATCTTTAATTTCATGGTTCCATTCCATTGGCACATTTACATCCATTGCCCTCTGTATTTACAAGATATCGTCTAATTGACTGTATAAAATACACATACTATGTAGCTTTTTGCACAGCGTGTTAGTCGATAGATTCAGAGAACTCTAACAAAGAACAAACTGATTATTATATTGCTCTTCCATCAATGCGCGTAGAGAACAACGGATACTTGTACTCTGCGATTAAGCCACCGTTGGTTAAGAAAACTCCCGCTGTCCAGTTCTCACCGTGTGGACAGATAATAAACGGGCAGTTGCTTAATTAGTTTAACTGATGGACGAGCGACGTGCGGCGCATCAAGCTCGCTTTGTGGCGCAATCTCGTGCGAGGACCTGGGTTCCAATTTGTGGCTGCATCGGAGCGCTTGAATCTGCCGAATATTATTGGACAAACTTTTTACACCACTTTGATTCGATGGCGTCTCCGCAACTGCATGCACATCAAGATTCTCCCATCCTATCTGGCCTCAACACCTGCCAACAGTGGAGTGCCTTGGTACTTGGATTGCGGAAATTTTTCTAGTATCTTGCGTTTTTTTTAAATTGAACTGTTGTTTATTTCCGTGAAAATTCTGTGAAATTCCTACGTTCTAAAAAAGACTTTACTATGGGATGGTCAGACTGAAATATACAATTTCGGTATGGACACTGTGTTATTTAAAGTTATTTTCTAAGTCAAATTTTACAGTTTTGCTCAAGTTTAAATAATTACAACAACACCAAATCAAATCCAGTATGAATTGTGGTGATAGTGTATTTATTTGGTGTTTATATGTCAATATATTTCTCTACGAATCTGATCAAAGTTATAAAAAAAGATGGCTTTGAATAAAGCTAACGTGGCTTACATTTTTAAATGAAGTACCTTTTGTTATTATGAAATAACTAGAGCATACACTTCTGAAATTACATTTCAAGACGGATACACTCAGGACATAAAAACTTTAAGGACTAGTTTGGCAACCCCATTTATCCAAAGGATTTTGGAGAATTGAGAGAAAAATAGTTCATTTCCTAAGAAAAAATGGAAATTTTTTGGAAAAATGTGGTTGCCAAACTAGCCTTAAAAATATAAACAAAACTTGTAATTACTGATTTCAGGTAACCCCAAATGTGGGTACTGTATCAAACGGTATTGTTTAGTATCAAACGGTATTGTTTGTGTACACCAAACAAGATAACATAAAGAATCAAGCTCGTTGCTCGTTGGTAAGTGGTAATTGCTCTCTTTTCCTCTTTTTTTCTGTCCATGTAGAAGAGAGATAACGGTATTGTTATGAAATGTTTGTTTATTTTGCCGTCAACCGAATAAACTCCAGGGTCGAGTAAGTAGGAGGCACGTTATACTTAAAACCGTGTGTTGTCTTGAAAAACAACGCGGCCACATGTGACCATGGATACCAAAAAGATTGCGACCTTCGAGATCGAGTTGTCATTGTTGAGAAAAAACAATTACTATCTCAGTTGATCAACCACCACGATGACCCTTATAATAAACCAGACCGTCTCGACATCATAACCTGAGCGGTGTCATCGACGTAATACGCACACATTGTATAGCCACCTAAACAGAAACAGGAACGGCACTGGCATCCAATTTCATTTTCAATCTCAATAATATTGTGCAGATAGACAACTCTAGATTCAAGAGTAAAGGGGAAAACATGACACAAGAAAATGGGCCTACGTGTCACGACCATATCAAAACACCAACCATCTGGAATTCAAAACACAAACTATTTATAGATTATTCTACTAACATAATCCTTGAGGAGTTGCAACAGCGTCACAAGCTTGAATCTCCCGGTATCGGTTCATGCCATCAGCGAGCAAGAGACGAAGGCGAAGAGAACTGACAGCTCACGAAGAGGCACATATCATTTCATGCGTAGAGGTTGCAGACACTAAAGGTACCACTAATAAGTCCCTCTTACCAGCAGCAGGGCCCTGAAACAAGCTAATGTGTGACGTCACATCTTATTCTTTTATAACTGTCAGCAAGGAAGTGCATTATTACTCTTACTCCTAGTACATCATCAAGGCCAGGTTCAGGTGAACTTGCGGCATGTACCGAGTATGTCACTCCGACAATAGGTTACTTTCTCTGCACAGTGAAATCTGTGAAAAGCGAAGCAGTGAGGTCCCCCTTGCTGTATTGAACAAACAGTGTATGGAGTTCCAAGGAGGAGGATTCACCATGCAGGTACAGGTGCCTTTGACTTCTCCACGAGAATGATCCTTCCATTCCACTCAGTTTCGTCGCACGCACGAATTGCTGCATCAGCATCCTCATCCTTCTCCAAGGATATGAATCCAAAGCCACGAGAATCTCCAGTTCTGTTAAGGAACATAAACATCATTGAGAAACTTCATTCTAACAAAGCAACCTAGAGTACAAAGGCAAGATGATTGGTTCTCCAATAATTACTGCATGCAGGGAAACAATAGGGTATGATACTGAAAACGAGCAAAATTCTGTAAGCATGTTGCCATGCCAAGAAACAAATCCTATTTCTCCTGTCCCCACACCAGGGGTGGAGGGCCTGGTATGGCCTGTGCCCTTGGGCAGCCTCGCCCTGCCGCTGGCGGCTGCTGCCCACAGCCAGGTGCTAAAGCCGCCAATCCATGCCTAAGGTGATAATTTCCACCACTTTTCATTGCCTTCAGTTCCATATAACAAGTCTGTTCAGTCGCAATTTGCTGTGATATGTCAAGTTAAAAAGGTTGTGTTTTAAGTTATACATTTGCAACAGCTCACAAATGACCCAAAAGCATTCTATTCAAATTTGCAAAAGCTTCACAAAGCACACTATAGCCTTCCCAGTTAACATGTGTGAGGTATCCATTAGCCTTTTCAGCAAAGGTGCCATTTACCATAATTGCAAAAAAAAAAAAAAAACATAAATAAAATATGAGGTTGAGTTGCACAGGAAAAGGTGTGCCTATCCGATGATAACACTGCACTATGAAGCAAAAATACTAAGTGTGCAGAAACGAAAAGAGTATTGCAACAAAGATTGTTGACAGCATTTCCTAAGGAAGCTGAGAGGCACAAATTGAATCTGTTAGCAAACAGCAATTACCGTTTATCACGAACAACTCGTGCACTTGTTACACGTCCAAACTTGCCAAATTTCTTCTCCAAATCTCGCTCGGTTGTGGCATAGCTAAATCCTGCAATAAAGAGATTCTTTCCAGGCTTACCCAATCCAGTCTTCCTGTTGGCAGGTGGTGACCAATAATGATGGCGATGGCTTGATGGGGGTGATCTGCGCCTTGGTGAATGCCGTCTACAACATGTAAACAAAAAGAAGAGAATAAACTAGGGCAGAGAACACAATGAAGTGAATGCAAAATAAATACTTCTAAACCAGAAGTACACATGATACAAAAAATTTACATATTCAAGGATGCATGCCCAGACAGTATCTAATCATAAATATAGTTGATACAGTAACATGAACCTGGTGTGATCATTTACAGGTTTTTAAAATTTCAGTAGCTTTTAATTTCATGGTAAGGAATCACCTTGGCGATCGTCTGTGGTGATCCCTTAGGTGGGGAGTCCTTGAGCGAGATCTATCATGTTCCCTTCTATGTCTAGATGTATCACGTTTTCTTGAAGGTGACCTTGATTTTGACCTACCCCTCCTCCTTGGGGATTCCCTCCTCCTCTTTGGTGAATCTCTCCTCCTTGGTGAATCTCTCTTCCTTGGTGACTCCCTCCTCCTAGGTGAGTGCCTCCTCCTGGGTGAGTCTCCCCTCCTTGGTGAGTCCCTCCTCTTGTGTGAGGATCTTCGAGGGGACGGAGATCTTCTTCGAGTGGGTGTAGATCTTCTTCGGGGAGATGCAGATCTGCGTCGAGGTGACCCATCGCCATGTCGAGACTCTCTTCTTCTTTTCCTTTCCACTGGAGAATCATGTCTTGCATGTGGAGACAACTCCCTTGGAGAAGCTCTTTTGCGATTAGAATCATATTTTTCAGGAGAACGGGACCGACGTCTTGCTGTCGGGCTTTCAGGCTGAGCCAAATCACCAACATCTTTGGCATGGCGTTGTGACTGCATCTTCTCAGAATGATGAGCATGAGGACTTTCAACTGGAGAAGATACCCTCCTGTCTGGAGATGGTGTGTCCCTTTCCAGTCTTGCAAATCTTTCAGGGGATACCCTCCCATCTGGAGATGGTGTGTCCCTTTCAAGTCTTGCAAACCTGTCAGGAGGAGAATCAAATCGATTGTCTGGAGTTGAACTGCCATTTCTAGTACGAGGATCTTCCGGCTCTATCTGTTCCCAAGAGGGAGGTGCAGCTGAAGTGTTAAAGTTTTCTCTGTCCTGACCATTAATGGGGCTCGATTTCCTGCCATTCATTTGATCATTGTCTGACCCATTCTTTTCATTGTGAGAAATCTCCTGTGACTTTTCCATCTGATGAAGCTGAGGAGAGTTTGGAATTTCATCATCATCAACACCACTATAATCCTTGCTACCATTTCCAGATAACAAAGCATCACCATGATAAGCAACAGAGTATGTAGTTTCTGGTTGAAGGTTTGATGTATCATTAGCAAGGCTTTCAGGATGCTCTGAAGGTAGCACTGCACCAACCACCTTTGTTTTCTGATTTACATCACAGCCCACAGAAGTGACCTGTTCTTCAGAGTTACTATTGTGAACACTTTGCTCAGCTGCATTATTCTGTGTGTCAGATTCTATATTAAGAAGTTCTTGAGCATGCTTCAGCGAAGGTTCTGGACTAGTCGAAGCAGATTTCATAACATTGCACTGGATTTGATCATTAATGAATGGAAGAGAATCTGCAGATAAATATGGAATTGCATCGGCTTGATAGAGTCCATCATCCAGTGTTGGAGATTCATGTTGAATTGCTCCTCCCTGATAATCCAAGTGGTCCAACAGGCTACCATCTTGGTCTCCAAATAAAGGCCCAGGATCTCCACAAGTCCCCTCCAGACTTCTCTCAGGGGATATGTACTCCATCTGAACGAGCAAATTTGAATAGTATAAGCACACAACATAACTGTTCATTGTGTGTCTGAAAATCTCGTTGCACCCTAAATTAGCATGAAAAAACAATAGGTACAAACTAACATGACAGGAGCAGCAAAATTATCACCTTCTTGGTATGCTACATGCGGGATTACATGGTATGAATTGAACGACATACATACCTCTTTGCATTTCAACAACAACAACAACAACAACAAGCCTTTTAATCCCAAGCAAGTTGGGGTAGGCTAGAGTTGAAACCCAAACCAAACCGCTAGAAACGAGAAAAGTTTTTTTTTTTTTTAAAGGTCACTTTCAACAAGAAAACAAGGGTTTTAAAAGATTTTTTTTTTTTTGAGAAGCACACAGAAGAGCCTAGTCAAGGCTCGGGTACGTGGATAGCTGCTTTCCAAGCAGCTCTATCCAAGGCTAACTCTCTCACTATATTCCAATCTCTTAGGTCTCTCTTAACTGCCTCCTCCCATGTCAAATTTAGCCTGCCCCTCCCTCTCTTCACATCATTGTTTCGCCTTATGATGCCGCTATGCACTGGTGCCTCTGGAGGTCTTCGTTGCACGTGCCCAAACCATCTTAGTCGGTGTTGCACAAGCTTTTCTTCAATTGGAGCTACCCCAAGACGATCCCGTATCTCGTCGTTTCGAACTCGATCCATCCTTGTATGCCCACACATCCAACGCAACATACGCATCTCCGCAACACTTAATTGTTGAATATGTCTTCTTTTAGTGGGCCAACACTCTGCACCATACAACATCGCAGGTCTAATAGCCGTCCTATAGAATTTGCCTTTTAACTTTTGTGGTACCCTTTTGTCACATAGAACACCGGATGCTTGACGCCATTTCATCCATCCCGCTTTGATTCTATGGCTAACATCTTCATCGACATCCCCGTCTCTTTGTAGCATCGATCCCAAGTAACGAAAAGTATCCTTCTTGGGCACTATCTGACCTTCCAAACTCACATCTCCTGCCTCTTGTCTAGCGGAACCGAAGTCACATCTCATATATTCAGTTTTAGTCCTGCTAATTCTAAAGCGTTTCGACTCTAGAGTCTGCCGCCACAACTCTACTTTCCTATTTACCCCCGCTTGACTTTCATCCACTAGTACTACATCATCAGCAAACAGCATACACCACGGGATATCTCCTTGTATATCCCTAGTGACCTCATCCATCACCAAAGCGAAAAGATAAGGACTCAAAGCTGATCCTTGATGTAATCCTATGTTAATTGGAAAGTCACTTGTGTCACCGTCAATTGTTCGAACACTAGTCACAACCTTGTTGTACATGTCCTTAATGAGGGTCACATATTTTGTTGGGACTTTATGCTTCTCCAAAGCCCACCACATAACATTCCTTGGTATCTTATCATAAGCCTTCTCCAAGTCTATGAAAACCATGTGTAGGTCCTTCTTCTGCTCCCTGTACCGCTCCATAACTTGTCTTAAAAGAAAAATTGCTTCTATGGTCGATCTCCCCGGCATGAACCCAAATTGGTTCATGGAAATACACGTCAAACTTCTCAAGCGATGCTCTAAAACTCTCTCCCACAGCTTCATCGTGTGGCTCATCAGCTTGATCCCTCTGTAGTTAGTGCAACTTTGAATATCTCCCTTGTTCTTGTAGATTGGCACTAATGTGCTTCTCCTCCACTCTTCGGGCATCTTGTTCGATCGTAAAATCTGGTTGAAAAGCTTTGTCAGCCAAACAATAGCTATATCTCCTAGGCATCTCCACACCTCGATTGGGATTGCATCAGGACCCACTGCCTTGCCCCCTTTCATCCGTTTTATGGCTTCCCTAACCTCAGTCTCTTGGATCCTACGCACAAAGTGTCTGTTGGCATCATCAAAGGAGTCGTCCAGCTGAATGGACGTGCTCTCACTCTCCCCATTGAACAGGTTGTCAAAGTACTCGCGCCACCTTAGTTTGATGTCCTCCTCCTTCATCAAGAGTTGATCCCTCGCATCCTTAATGCACTTGACTTGATTGAGGTCCCTCGTCTTCCTCTCACGAAACCTAGCCATCCTATAGATGTCCTTCTCTCCTTCCTTTGTACTCAGCCTTTGATAAAGGTCATCGTATGCTCTGCCCTTCGCCTCACTCACTGCTCGCTTTGCAATCTTCTTTGCCACCTTGTACCTCTCCATGTTATCTGTACTCCTGTCATGGAACACGCGTTTGTAGCACTCTTTCTTCTCCTTAAGGGCCTGTTGTACATCCTCGTTCCACCACCAAGTATCTTTAGTTGCACCTTTGCTCCCTTTGGTCACACCAAGCACTTCCGCCGCTACCTTCCTAATGCAAGTTGCCATCTTCCCCCACGTGTTGTCTGCATTTTCCCCTTCTTCCCATGAGCCCTCCGAGATAACCCTTCTCTTAAAGTCTTCTGACGCCTCTCCTTTGAGTTTCCACCACTTTGTTCTCACAACTCTGGCTTGTTTATCCCGTCTGGCACGTAAACGAAAGCGGAAATCAGCCACCACGAGCTTGTGTTGAGACACAACACACTCTCCTGGTATTACCTTACAATCCAAGCATGTCCTCTTATCCTCTCTCCTTGTAAGAACGAAGTCAATCTGGCTAGCGTGATGGCCACTACTGAAGGTCACCAAGTGGGATTGTCTCTTCCTAAAGAAGGTGTTGGCTACCACCAGATTGTACGCTAAAGCAAAGTCTAAGACATCCTCTCCCTCTCGATTCCTACTACCGTACCCGAACCCTCCATGTGCCACCTCATAACCTGCATTTGACGTCCCCACATGGCCATTGAGATCTCCTCCTATGAAAAGCTTCTCACTGGTTGGTACCGCTCTAACCATGCTATCTAGGTCTTCCCAAAACTGCCTCTTCGTTCCCTCATCGTGGCCTACCTGGGGAGCATACACACTTATTACGTTGAAGACTAAGTCACCAACAACAAGCTTGACTAGGATGATCCTATCCCCCTGCCTCTTGACATCCACCACTCCCTTTGTCAAACTCTTGTCAATCAAGATGCCCACTCCGTTCTTGTTTGCCGTTGTTCCTGTGTACCAAAGCTTGAAGCCTGTGTTCTCCACCTCCTTCGCTTTCTGACCCTTCCATTTCGTCTCCTGGACGCAGAGGATATTTACACGCCTTCTAATCACTGTGTCAACTAACTCTCTTAACTTACCTGTGAGGGACCCTACATTCCAGCTACCTAAACGGATCCTAGTTGGCTCGACTAGCTTCCTTACCCCTCGCACCCGCCGAGTCAGGTGTGAAGACCCTTGCTCATTTATCACTACACCCGGGCGCCGATGTAGCGCGCCACTAAGGAAGCGACGACCCGATCCTTGCTCACTTAACACCATGTCCAGATCACGACATGGCGCGTCACCAAGAGGATGACGGCCCGGCCCTTGCCCATTTAACACCATACCCGGGTTCCGATATGGCGCGTCGCTAAGAGGGTTACGCCCCAACGGATTGTTCTTGGGTTTCATCTCCATAAGAGTAGCTGGGTTTTTATGTTGGCTCGCCACGCCTATCACAACCTTTAAGGGCCGGAACCCCCCTCCTCCTTTAACCGGACCTCTTTGCATTTCAATGGTTACTATATGTAATTTGAGAAATGATGCTGATATGCCCTTGCATTTAATTGTGCATATATACCCAATCCTTCCTCAGGATGAAGCATTTTTTCCGCTAGCTTACCAAGGTTTGCATTATGCTTCTACAAATAGCAGGTCTTAACTAAACTACAAAGTACAGTAAGAAAACAGTAAAAAAATACTAAGGATTAATTACAAAGTGAAGAAAAGGGAAAGAAAATATTGTTGTTGCTGTTTTTTTCCGTGCAGGACACAGGGGTACCAGCGAAGAGGGATGCTCCTGAAATATGATCAGGTGAATCTGAAGGCTTGCAACTTGCAAGTCATACTTTGTGTAGTTTTGTAAAATTCCTACACTTAAGAGCTTCACAAGTCAACTGTAGGGTAATTGGGAAGGCATGCTAAACTTTAAAACAGCAGGCTTAAACCTGTAGTTCTACACATGTGGCAACAAAGCAAATACTACAGTAGAAAGTCAAACTTGGCTGACTCAGGTGCGGCAAAGAACCAAAAATAGCTACATACATGAATCAACCTTTGCATCACAGCACATTGATATCGCCCCCCCTTTGGAACACATGAATTTCACAGGAATTGTGCAGGAACTTCAGAGGAAACAGTTAAAAACATAGGAAAAACGCTGGATTCAGGTTTTTTTCCCCGCATTCCAAAGGGAGGAACTAGCCCTAGCATCTTCCCAGAAACAATAGCTCAAGCAGAAACAAACTGCACAGATTAGCAGAGGTTTCAATAACCATCAATGCCAAATCAGCGACTCAAAAACGCTTCCTCACTCCCCTATTTGAGTTTTGACACACTCCAACCAATTGCAACAATGAGACCCAAATGCAACAATTGACCACGGCTGCAACCACAAAGCAGACCAAGTGACCAACCATGGCATTTGATCCAAGTACCATAAACGACAATACATGGTAGGGATCCCAATTCTAAAGCCATGCCAGTTCTGCAATCAGAATCAACAAACAAAACAATGATGCTTAAAAAGGGGATTGGTTTGTGCCCAGCCAACCTTGCCAAGATACGCCTAGCCCACAGAACCTAGCAATCATCTGGATGCCTTCCAAAATGTTTAGTGTTTGGACACAAAGCAACAAGCCAGGCTTCTTTTCACAGTGAAATTCTACACGTTAAAGGGTCAGATACACATTTAAAAACACTCAAACAAACCCCACGAGTCAAGTTCCACTTCTAAGTCATCAAGTCTATTTGAAATAGAAACAACATAAGATGCCATATAAAGTCTATTTTAGACACTGCTAGTACATGGTAACAACAGACTGACATATGGTGATTTTTTAAGATTTTCATTCGAGAATTAACATTTATTGTAACAATCGCAGCACATTAATACAGTTCCCACGCTTAGACACGACAATGCCTTCCCAGAAACAGAAACACAAGCAGAAACCAGAGCACCGGAGATTTCAGTGAGCGGAATATGGATAGCCTACATCGCCGAAATCGGTGAATTCAGAGCCCAACCCTCACCCAGATCCTCATTCCCCGTTTTTTAACACGCATCAACCAATCGCAGCAATGAGACCCAATTGCAACAATTCACGACGGCCGCAACCCCACAGGAGACCAGCCACGGCATCCGATCCGAGCACCAGTCAATCCAGAGCGAAATAAGCGCGGCCCGGATCGAGCCCGCCACCGCATCTAGGGCGCCCCCCTTCCCTCCTCCGGATCCCAGACGAAATTCCGAGAGAGAGAGAGAGAGCGAGCGAGCCGGGTCGTGGGGGAGCAGAGTGCTCACCTCGGACGGCCCCGTCGCGCGCCACCTCCACCGGCCCCCGCGATCCCTCTCGCGGCTCCCCGCCCCCGCGCGCGAGGTTTTCTTCTTCCACCCCTCCCCTGTTGGTTAGTTAGGGGAGAGAGGGAGGAGGAGGAGAGAGAGAGAGCGAGCGAGACGGGTTGAGATTTTTGGGGAGGCCGTACGAAACGGAGGGCTCGTGGCGTGGTGGGGCAGTTTGGGGATGCCGCTGCGCTCCTGCGGTGCGCGTGAGTGGGGCCACATCGGCACCGCGGGACCCACCGGGCAGCGGGTCGTACAGGAGGCCGGTAGCCGGTGGGTGACCAACCGCGCGGTGACTGTAACCGTTGCTTTAATTGTTCAAGAGGGGGAAGCGTGCGGCACCGCGCACCGGGCACCTACCTGCACTGTACGTGGCGTGGGGTGCTGGGCCGAGCCGGGCGAAGCGATGGGCCGGTAGGGCGGGCCTAGCGGATCTCGGGCAGGAGGGGAGGGCCCAGCCTCCGTCTCGTCGACGGTGCAAGTCAAAGCCGAGGCCCGAAAAGCTGTGCAGCGGCCGAGTCTTTTTGGAATAGAAAAGGAACGGGAGCAGTTGCGCCGGTGAGGCGGTGACGGTGAGCTCGCGAGCATTTAGCCGCCGCCGCAGCGGACGGAGCCAGATGCGGTCCGGGTCAACCGCTCCTTGAGCTCTCCCCCCACCGTATTCCGGCCAAACCTTGGCGCCGGTCGGTCCAGGTCTCGCCGCCCCACTGCTGCCTGGTAAGTTAAGTTCTGCCAGTCCACCTCAGGCTTCCAACTGGTGTTTGGAACCCTCCTGATACTGTGCAAGCATAGCTGACATCTGGTTTCTGATTCTTCCCGTGCATTTATCGGCGTTTGTTTCGGAAGTACCACTGGTACTTTTGAATCACTGGAACACAAAAGCTCTTATTTAGAAAGGAAAACTTTGGTGCTTGCGATCTTCATTACAGATATTTTACCTCCCATCACACTGAATGGCAATGGTTTGTGTTGGATGCTTCAGATGGCGATGCCCACCATTTGCAGGTTGAGCAAGCAACACAAATGGAAGATAGCAGCTTCTGTGATGCTGCTTTCCGTGCTCTTTATATCTTTCGATTCGCCACTCAGGGCCTTTTTCAGCAAGTACTTCAGCTCCATGGTACAGTCCTCGGGATCAACACATGACACCACATTAACCCAGGAGTAAGACTGAACTGGGGCCTTATGAAGGATTGAAGTAGTACTGTTATTAAGATTAAATTTTGCTACCTTCAAATAGGAATCGAAATTTATCCTTAGCATGTCCCTAACCTGAGTAACAGCAAGGCAGGGCAACAGATCGAGCATGGCACACATAACATGAACACCAGTTCGACAAATACAACTTCCAGTTGGAGCATTGTGAAGGAGGAGTTCACATTTCCAGCGGCAGGTCGCCCTTTCAATAATTGTCATGCATCCACCATTGTAGAGGTATGTCCTTTTCTTTTAAGGAAAAGGTGATTTCAGGAAACATAACTGTGACTTCTTAGATGTGCTAATTGTAGGTTGAGAGAGACATTTTTTTGGTTTCATATTTCGGTGGATCCATTGAGGGGGCTCCGGATGTCAAAATCTGGACACAGAGATACAGTGTAGGTTCAGTATCCTAAGCAACGAACAATACCTCCTTTTCCCTTAGATGAAGTGACCCTAGGTCTTGAATCTTGATCCTTGTTAACATGCCATTTGTATCTAGGATGGCTGCTGGCATCCTCCAGTAGTAGCTGATGAAGAAAATGCAACGGCAATGTGGAATCCTGTTTTATTTCAACTTCCCTCTCGTGAGTTGCTTCTGTTCTACAAGATTGGTGAACACCCCCAGAAGTAAGAATTTCATGTGTTCTATACCTCAAGTGTTCCAATACGATGTTGAAAATGAACAAAAAGTAAATTGATGAATAGAAATTATAGCAAATGGTTTCAACAATATATGCTAGTATAATCTAATTCTAGACATAACTTGTGTTAGCTGGAGTGGTGCCATGAAAAGATCGCTCAATGGTGGCATGTCCTGGTCAGAGAGAGAGCAGTTACCACCTGGTATTCTGGGTCCTATTAAGAATAAGGTATAAATAAACTTGTCATCTCCTGTTCCTAAACCAATTTAACATTACAGTGTACTCCCTCCACTTCCAAATCCAGATCGTTTTAGGATTTTAGTCGGCCAAACTCCTTGCAACCATCTTGTTAAGTTAGTATGCTATGCTGCCTACAGGTTATTGACAAATATTGTTATCTAATGCAGCCCTTTTTGCTTGATGATGGGCGCTTACTATGTGGGTCGTCTGTTGAAAGCTGGAACTCTTGGGGTGCATGGCTTGAGGTATCAACTCGTCTTAAAAGGGTGAAAAACATGTATTTTTTCAGGGATGTTTTTTCAGATAGTGTACTATGGCCCTAATAGTTTGCCTGAACAACGTAGGTCACAGAAGATGCTGGTCGGACGTGGAGGAAATACGGTCCTATATTCGTCCAAGGTGAGAAACTTGGGGTGATTCAACCGTTCCCCTACCAAACCGCCAATGGGACTATACGAATGCTGCTGAGGTCTTATCAGACGATCGGTCGGGTGTGCGTGGCTGATTCCAACGATGGAGGATTAACATGGAGTTTTGCGCGCAAGACTGAGCTCCCCAACCCTAATTCTGGTATTTTGACCTCTAGGTTTTTCCTTTAAATCTCTTAAAATTGAATTGACTTTATGTTTGCCTATCTGCGGCTTTATTCAGTACGTACTTGAGTTGAATTGACATTCATACTCTGTATTACTTGAAAATGCATGATACTTGCACAATGGCAGGGATCGATGGAATCAAGATGAAGGATGGAAGGGTAGCGCTTGCCTATAACACCGACTCCAGGGGCACGCTCAAAGTCGGCGTGTCCTCAGATGATGGTGTGTCATGGCAAGAGGCGGTGACGCTGGAGAACACCGAAGGCGTGGAGTTCTCGTATCCCGCAGTGATCCAGACCATGGACGAGCTCGTACATGTCACCTACACGTACAACCGGACACAGATCAAGGTAGTACTCTGTTTGCTTCCCTGTTCCGTTCATGAGCAAACTGCTTTTGGCTAGCCGTTGCCCTGTCTCATACGACGAGTCGTCCTTGACACGTTGTACTTTTGCAGCATGTGGTTCTTCGGCCCAGTTGAGTGGTGGGGGTCTTCAGTCTTGAGCTCGCGGCTGGACTGCTGAAGATTTCAAGTGTACATCTGTACATCAAGCGTGTTAACAACTTCGATAGGAAAGTACGAAATTCAGGTTCTTGGAAACCGAACTTGGACCAGAGTTCAGAAAACGTTTCTCTTAAATTTTTTTAGACAAAAAAAAATGTAATTTAGCAGAGTGGCAGTCCAAAGCATGTGGTTTAACGTCAGAGGTCCAAATTTCTTCAGCTCGACGGTTTAGGTTATTTGGCTTCAGTTTATAATTGTATGAGATTTAGGTTCTTGGAAACCGAGCTCGGACCACAGTTCAGAAAACGTTTCTCATAAATTTTTTTTTTTCAAAAAAGAAAAGGCAATTTGGCAGAGTGGCAGTCCATGCCCGAGATCGTGTGGACAGCAGGTGACCGACCGTCCGCCAGGCCGGACGGCCCCAAAGCCACTTCACGAGGCTGGGCGCCAGGTGCTCCGACGAGGCGCCTCCACGACCGCGGCGGAGCGCGTACGTGTCGCGCGGCACGCACAACCTTGACCTCTCGCCGCCTAGCCTAGCCTAGCCCAAGACGAAGCGGCCGGAAGAACACGCTCGCGCGCTGTAAACTCCGGCGACACCTCTCGATCGATCGGTATAAATAAACAGGAGAGACGGCGAGGTAAACGACCATAACCCACCGCAGCCGAGGTCGCAATTTCCGGCGGCGACCGCACGTGAAGAACTCGGTCGAGCTCGACGACCAAGCTAAGCTGTGTGTCAAGCGACATGGACTCCCTGCAGCAGCAGTTCGAGGTACGTGATTATCATCCATCAATCTCGCGTACGTGATACTGTATCTTCGTCGATTCTGGGTAAATAACACCCTCTGAGTCTCTGCGTGTCAACGTATTATTGTTGGGACGGCGGGAGAGCAGGAGCGCGGCGGCGACCGTGCGGCGCAGGCGGTGCGCGAGACGGGGAAAGGCAAGAGCCGGTCGTCGTCGTCGTCGTCGGGGCGGCGGAAGGTGACGTACGGGTTCCACCTGGTGGAGGGGCGGATGCCGCACGGCATGGAGGACCGCCACGTGGCCGAGTTCCGGCAGCTGGACGACGGCAACGAGGTCGGCCTCTTCGCGGTCTTCGACGGCCACTCCGGCGCCGACGTCGCCACCTACCTCCGCGACCACCTCTTCGACAGCATCCTCAACGAAGTACGTACGTATAATAGTGATCTCATTTCTTTTTCTTTTATTTTTTTTTCGCGTGACGCGTGCTTCACCGATCGATGCTGCGATGCGTGCATTGCTCCTCGCGTACGTGGCGCCCGCGCGACGACACAGCCGGACTTTGATTTCTGGACGGACCCGATGGAGGCGGTCCGGCGCGCGTACCACCGGACGGACGGGAAGGTGCTGAAGACGACGGATAATAAGGCGGCGGAGGACGACGGCGAGGGCGAGGGCAGGCGGCGGCGCGGCGGGTCGACGGCGGTGACGGTGATCCTGGTGAACGGCGAGACGCTGGTGGTGGCCAACGTGGGCGACTCCCGCGCCGTGCTGTGCGACGCCGGCGGCAGGGCCCGGCAGCTGTCCGTGGACCACGAGCCGCTCCGGGAGCGCCGCGCCATCGAGGCCCGCGGCGGCTTCGTCACTGAGATCCACGGTAACGATCGAGACGAAGCAACTCATCACGATAAGTATACCCCGTACCGTACGTGATGCGTGCAAATTGCAATGCAGGAGACGTGCCTCGCGTGGACGCGCAGCTGGCCATGTCGCGCGCGTTCGGGGACCGGTCGCTCAAGGAGCACATCAGCTCGGACCCGGACGTGGCGGTGGAGGGCGTCGGCGACGGTGAGGCCGGCGCGGAGCTGCTGGTGCTGGCCAGCGACGGGCTGTGGAAGGTGATGTCGAACCAGGAGGCGGTGGACGAGGCCCGGGGCATCGACGACGCCCGCGACGCGGCGGCGGGCCTCGTCGACGAGGCCGTGCGCCGGGGCAGCAAGGACGACATCTCCTGCGTCGTCGTCCGCCTGCGCTAGCCTGCCGAGATCGGCGAGTGCCTGCTGTTCATTGCGTTGCGTGGATGAACTGTGTACTGTCAAAGTTCCCAGCACCATTTCGTACTATGTTTTTTGAATGGGTTTTCCTTTCAGCCCGTCCCAGCCCAGTGACTATTTCAGAGCCCACTACAGGCCCACTTGGGACCCGCGCGTTCCGCAAGCCTCCTTCGCAAGCGGATTCCCTTGGCGAGCGAACTCCTCTGAGGCTCTGACCTCTGCCCTTCGTCACCCGTCCCTACTCCCATAGACCCTACTAGTACTACGGAGTAAGTAGGCAGTACCACAGTCGCGACAAAATCGCCCACCGTCCCGACGCGCTCGCCCGTGCCCGCGGTCGGTAGGGTTCTAGCCATGGCGTGGAGGGCCGCCGCCGTCTCCAGGTTCGCCGCCGCCTCCCCGGCCGCGGCGCCCATCTCCGTCAGGCTCGGCAACGCCGCCCCCTACTCCTCACTGTCCTTCGCCCCGGCCCGCCGCTTCGGCCCCATCGCGGCGTCCCTCTCGACCTCCGCCACCGGTACGCCTCCCGCTCCCTCCTGCCGCCAGCAGACGCGCCGATGGCTGGTGGCTTCCCTCTAGGGAGGACTGGTTGGTTATATCTTCGTTCGCGTGGGGGGAATAGGTCTTGCTTGCGATGCGAATTTGGTAGATCTTTTCTCGATTGGAAATGGAGGTTGCAATGCTGCAGCGATTTGTTTGCAGGGGGTGTTAATCTGTGGCGATGGACAGAAACACATGTGCAATGCTGAATTGCGTGCTAGCAGTTTCTGTCGGCGTAAATTTTTTGATAAAGTTTGTGTCATACGACGAGAAGTGCAGGCTTAGTCATCGATGACCAACAAAAATCTTATAGGTTGCTGATTCGGCTGGATGGTCAGTGCGTCTGACACCAGCAATAGCCAATAAAGATAAATTAAACAAATAATTTTTTCCAAAGGGAAAGATAACCAGGGGAGGATCTTTCTGTTATTTAAGAGGATTAGACTATTGCTGGATATGTTTAGAAGGAACAAAGCACACACAAAGGTTTCCTGTCTCCATAACTGTTAGGAACTCTGTGTCTTTGAACTAAAATGGAGTGTTCATTATGCCACTGGAAATTTTGGCAATCCCTTGTCTTTTGGAACCATGAAGCTTCACAGTGGCACAGAGATAATCCACCCCCCAAAAAAAATCCTAGCTTCATACAAAAATGCAGTTAGGCTGAAAAACAGTCGCCCACCTGACATTTCTGCAAATCCCAAACATTATTGACATAGTTTATGACTTGTGAGTTGTTGCTGTTGAACCCATAAACAAAACTGCTTATTTCTGATGTAAAAAAAATTGGTTATCTCTCCTACAATGGCAACGCTGTAGGGCATTTCCTTCTCTCTAAGGCTGAAGTCTGAAATAGAGTTTGAACTTTTTAGACCTTTTCATATGTTACTGTAATGACAGATTTGAAAAAAAAAAAACATGTTTAGCTGTAAAGGAGGCTGTTCAGACAGAGAAGGCACCAGCAGCACTAGGCCCTTATTCGCAGGCCATCAAAGCAAACAATCTTGTGTTTGTTTCTGGAGTTCTTGGCCTGAATCCTGAGGTTTGCTTTTGGGCTATCAATTATCATTTTGTTGTGTTTTCCGCACTGTTTGTATTGCCTGCTTTGCTAGTCTTGGGTGCTGACACAACTAACTTGTAATACCTTTCTGTTTTCAGACTGGGAAATTTGTCTCTGAAAATGTCGAGGAGCAAACCGAGCAGGTGAAAAACTTGATTCTTTGATGATGCTTATGTCTTTGAGCGACCAGGAAAGTGTCACAAAATGTGGATGGAGAGTGCCAAATGTGAACTATATATTATTTTCAGATTTTTTTTTTCTGAGTTGTTCATATCATTTTTTGGTCTGGCATATAAAAAACACCGTCTATGCATTTCAGATATCTCTGTTGAAAGAATTAGCATAATTCACTATCGATACAATGCTATATGAAATATGTGACCCTGTAAACTTCGATACTGAATATAAGGTTAAATGCAGTGATGGAATATCCTGTATGACATCCTGCTGGAACATAAGCTACTTTTGCAAGTTTGCATTCATAAAAGAAAATATCCATCTAGTGTATCTGCTATAACACGCTCTCTTCTGTTTCAGGTTATGAAGAACATGGGGGAAATATTGAAAGCAAGTGGTGCTAGCTATTCTTCAGTGGTGAAGACAACAATCATGTAAGTGCATATCCTTTACACAGGACTTCTGTTTTGCTCAAGTTACTGTGATCTCCAAGGGTGATTATGTTCTTGTACACCTGCAGGTTGGCTGATCTGCAGGATTTCAAGAAAGTGAACGAGATTTATGGCAAATGTAAGTTTGAGCTGTGTTGCATTGTTTAACCGGGAGTTGTGAGTTCTAAGATTACCATATAGGATATTAGAATGTCATATATCTTTAATATTTTTTCCTTTTCTAAAGACATCTGTGTTCTTGCTGCAGATTTCCCTGCTCCTGCACCTGCACGCTCAACCTACCAAGTGGCAGCTTTGCCACTGAATGCCCGGATTGAGATCGAATGCATTGCTGCTCTCTAGACTCTAATAGAGATCATTCAGACAAATCATCAATAAGCATCCCGACTTTGTTGATGTAGGTTTTTCGCTATCCTGGAAACCACTGCACTTAGGAATTTATGTTACTAGGGTTTCCAAGATGATCGTTGTATCAATTCAGGTCCTGAAAACTGCCTGTAATAAAACCTTGGTCTCCAGGATAACTAAGGTGTCAGCAGAGCAGAGCATTGTTGGGTTATTGTTAGTCTAAAAATTGCCCTCTTGAGATAAAAAATACCATGGCATCGAACAATGACATAAATATATAATTCTCTACAAAAAGATTTTACGTGCTGAAATTTTGAGCTATTTTCCATGAGATCTAATGCTCAATGTAACTATGAATTTTCACCCTTAACATAACTGTTGTGCATGTGCAATTAAAAATAGAGTTGTGCATGTGCTACCTAAGGTTGCCTGTGCCTAGGCCTTAGGCTATCCCCAGCAGAATGTATATCCATTTTTTCTATCACTATTACAACTATCCTTCTTTCTGTCAACAGTAGCGAAACAGTGTCAAACAGTACCAAACAGTGTTATATACATTCCTTTTATCCATCCCATTGGGGATGGTCTTAGGCTGGAGCCAACGGCTCCCCCAAAAGCCTTCCCTATACACTGTATGCAATTAATTTTGGTACCGTAGACAGAGAGAAGGATAGTTGAAATAGTGGATAGGGGACGGAGGATGAGGGAGCTGCTAGATTCAGCCTTATGCCCTTAACTCCAGCAGATTGCATTACTTATTTTTATATTTACATTCATCTTAGGATAATACACTCACGTCTTGTTGCATATCTATCCAGCCGCAAAATGAACAAGCACACCCGTATACTACATACTGTGCTGGACTTAGTTTTAGAATTTCGTGGCTAGGAGTTCGAATTTGTAATTTAGCCTTCAGGTGCTCCATCTTATTTTTTTTATTTGTTGCGCATTAAATCCACTTTACTCACCTACGCTCCAGCTCCAGTGCTCCATCTCCCACTCTCCCTCGTCTCCACCATGTCCCATTTCTGTCTCGGCGGCTGACCCGCAGACCGCATCCTGCCCGTTCGTCAACGCCGACGCCGCCCCAGCACGCAGCGGCGAGGCCGTGCGCGCGCGGCCGCCTGTTCCTCTGGTGAATGGTTGGTACTTCCCCTCTTCCTGTCGTTTTCAGCACTGCGCATCTGGGTACAGACCCATTTTCTGTTGGGCCGGTGTGTGATGTACTCCTAGGCCTAAACAGTCAAATTGTTGTGGTTAATCCATGGATAATGGTCGGGTTACCCGTAACTCTGGTCTCAGCACTGTCTTCGTAGTAGGTGGAGGGTCGATAGGTGTGTCCTTGTGAAACAATTCTTCTTTTTCTTCTTCTTGAGGCGATAAGGTTGACCTCGGTGTAGATGGAGTGGCTCAGAAGAGTGATTATATGAGCGTCGAAGTGATTTCGTAGTAGGTAGTAGTACACTGCATGTGAATTGAGGTAGCAGTGAGTGTGATATCCTTTGCCAAGCAATGCATACCGTTTGATATCTTCTGTTACTTGAAGCAAGTCTGAAATTTTGGCTAGTGGCTATGGTTTAGCACTTGGTATTGTAAAGGATGCCTTCCTTTGAGGTTCTTGTTTTCCACATTACTTCATTTGGTAGGTTTGTCTGGCAAGCTATATGCTTACCTATCTTTAACGTTTACCTTGTTGCAGCCTTGTATGGAGTAGGAACACACTTGGATGAGGCTACAATTCGTGTGCAGTGATATATCCTGCATTCTGCTATTTTCTGTGTTCCTCTTTATTTTCGTCTCGCCACTTAAACTTTTCTCCAACTCCAACAATAAACCTTTGAGCATCACCATAGCATCCGCTAGGTCGTTGCGTGAGTTCGGCGCCAATTCAGGACTTATTCAGGAGTAAGTTTTAATTTGCCTTTCAACAATTTCAGGAAACTAGATTGTCCTGATTTATGTTTAACAAGCTTGCTGATTCAACTTTGGACTTCATTACCAACCTGAATGTCAGCAAGGTGAAAGCTGGACTAAATTTGGAAGAGAACACCCAAAACATTATCAACATGACTACGAATGCGACATCCGGGTGGAGAATTGTGAAGGAAGGACTCATTATTCCTGCTGGAGGTGCCCCTTTCAATAGTTGCCATGCTTCTACTATTGTGCAGGTATATGGCCTTCAGGTGCAACAGCATTTTGAGAAAAGAACTGGAATTATTCGTATGTGAACTTGGACTTTTCAGATTGAGGAAGACAATTTTTTGGTAGCGTATTTTGGTGGGTCCAGCGAAGGTGCTCCAGATGTTAAAATCTGGTTACAGAGATATAGTGTGGGTTCAGACCATCCAAGTATCCAAATACTTCTTTATGTTCTCTGCACCTAGGACAACAGTTCTTACTTGGAATATTACATTCTAGGATGGCTGCTGGCACCCTCCAGTGGTGGCTGATGAACAAGATGGGGTGCCTATGTGGAATCCCGTTTTGTTTCTGCTCCCCTCCCGTGAGCTGCTTCTCTTCTACAAGATTGGCCAAGAAGTCCAGAAGTAAGACCTTTATTTATGACCATTGGCTTATTATCTCTGATTAAAGGAATGCAACATTCTGATGCTTTCACATAACTTATTCAGGTGGAGTGGTGCAATGAAAAGATCATTAGATGGTGGTATAACCTGGTCACAGAGAGAGCAGCTGCCTCCTGGTATCCTTGGTCCTATTAAGAACAAGGCATGTATAAATTTGTGGTATTTTGTTTTGGCTCACATCTTAGCACAGCAGTTTCCTCATACAATAAGCAGTCAACAATCTGAGATCGTAGCTTTTACTGATAGTGAACAAATCACCCATAGTTTCTGGTCCTTCCATTGTGATGTTATGTTTTCTGCATAGTAAGATGGAACCTAACGTGATTTCTCTGATCTGATCAGCCTTTCTTACTTGAAGATGGTCGCCTACTGTGTGGATCATCAGTTGAAAGTTGGAACTCTTGGGGTGCATGGCTTGAGGTAGTCATATGTGTGTGTGTTTTTACAAATTCAAGTAAAGTTTTCATCGAGTCTATCTAGCATTGTTCAACATGGTTCTAACAGCTTTTCATCAACAAAGGTTACCAAAGATGCCGGCCGGACCTGGAGAAAGTATGGCCCTATATATATAGAAGGTCAACCACTTGGGGTGATTCAGCCATTTCCCTACCGGACTGACAATGGGACTATTCGAATGCTGCTGAGATCATTTGAAACAATCGGCCGTGTCTGTATGGCCGATTCTGTTGATGAAGGTGTGACATGGGGTTATGTCCATGAGACCGAGCTTCCGAACCCAAATTCTGGTTAGTGCTTTCGCATGATTCAGTACCTGTTTAACAGTAATATAGGTTTTCCGACACTATACCTGGTGGCAAAACACCAAGAGATGCTTTGATGTTTCAGGAACTAATACATGCTTATTAGTTTTCAAAGAATATTTGCTAGCTCTCACTATTCACATCTTGATTTAACATCTGAAGGTATTGATGGAGTTAAGATGAAGGATGGAAGAGTACTGCTTGCCTACAACACCTTCTCCAGAGGAACACTCAAAATTGCAATCTCCTCGAATGATGGTGACTCATGGGATGACGTAATGACATTGGAGGATACAAAAGGTATGGAATTTTCATATCCTGCAGTGATCCAGGATATGGATGACCTCATACATGTTACCTACACATACAACCGAGTGCAGGTTAAGGTAATATCTCTGATGCGTGCAATAATTCTCAAGCAACAATAGGTTTCTGTTAATGCATTTGCTAAAGAGCATTCTTGAATGCTTTGCAGCATGTTGTTCTTCAACCTAGTGCTATGGTGAAGTTGTGAACCTGCAACCGCTGGAGAATTATGCTTGAAACTTCATGACCCTTAAATCCATGTCCACATGTGGTGTGGCCATTGCAGGGTATTGGCTAGATTATGCTTTGTTGATGTCAAATAAATGCTTCCCGGTACGACTTAGTGGGCATGTTTCAATGTTCATCTGAAAAAATGGTATTTGAAATGCTTCTGTCCTTTTTTCGCTCCGTGTGTTGATCAAATATACGTGGAATTGCGTTTATACACTGATTTCACTACAATGGAAATCGGAAAAAGGCTGAGAAAGAGAGACTGTACTCGGAGAATGAAGAGGCTCATGAGAAACTGAGGATAAAGCGGAAGCATTTACCACCCCACGCCACGGGCCCATACGAACTTGAAGGCAATCCGGTGAAATTTTCCTTGGCAGGCTGGATTTTCCTGTGGGTTGGGCCGGGACAGCGCCTTGCATGTCGAGCCTGTGCGTTTTCGATAAACATTATGGGGGCGTCGGGGCCGTTTGGATAGGGAAATCCTCTCCTACGGTCTCAGGCTAAAACCAGCCGTTTCCCTATCCTCCATCCTCTGTCACTATTCTAACTATCTCTTTTTCTATTGTGCAGGAACAGTGTCGTATAGTGTAGAAACAGTGTTGAAGGATTGCATTTGAGGGAACTGTTAGCTTTAGCCTCATCTATTCCCTATCCCATCTCATCTATTCCCTATCCTCCATCCTCTGTCACTATTCTAACTATCTCTTTTTCTATTGTGCAGGAACAGTGTCGTATAGTGTAGAAACAGTGTTGAAGGATTGCATTTGAGGGAACTGTTAGCTTTAGCCTCATCTATTCCCTATCCCATCTCATCTATTCCCTATCCCATCTCATCTACTCCCAAACATTTCTTTTACTCCACAATCCAAAATACAATTTATCACGATCTTCATTTTCCTATCCCACCTCACATTTCACTATCCCAATCCAAACACCACCTACAAATTTGCAGTAACCTGCATGCATCAAAACGAGTCAATTTTTTTGGAATTTCTATTTAATTGTCGGCTAGGTTTATTAGTTAGCTGAAATAGATTTACAGTTACTATTGTTGATGATATCAATAGTGCACGCAGGCGCATCTCATCCAAACTGCAGTATGGACATGCTTGAGCTGGGCCTCAGCTGCACTGCACTAGCACAGCGAGTCAATGGCCGATAGTTCAGGTTCACGGTTAACATGTGCAAATTTACGATATGTACATCACAAAAAAAAGTTGCGAGTGACGCTAATGAGCTTGTATGCCGGCTAACTGTTATTATATGCACACGGTTGTACTTAAAGCACTTTACCTTGGCCAGCTCTTATTTATAAACTAGGCAACTACGGTGTGTAGCGAACACGTGACCAACTACGGGAAGCTAGTCTGAAGCTTCCTAGCTACGTGCAACAAGGACATGGATGCTGTGCAGGTACAAATTAAACAGTGACACTTTGATGACAATGGTAATGACGTAATGTATTGTGTCGACATCGTAATGACACATTTAATATCTTCTCCATGTTGCAGTCAAAAAATCTCTAGCTTTGACTAATTATTTAAGAAATGTTATTTGGGGTTTTCATATAGGAGTATAAATATTGCCCCCTCTGTTTTTTTTTCTGCTTTTTAATTCAAAAATGAACAAGCCGATAACAAACATTTAAGAATGTAGGTAGTAGTATCATCAGCTAAAACAGTAATTGTAAACTTTCATTATCATTTATATAAGAAGTAGCATCAAAGTTATTATATAATATAAAGATTGTGTCAATATCTCTCTCTGCACACATCATTGGAAACAATTGGCGCAACACTTTTTTATAGGAAGCACAACCCTTGGATGACAAACTAATCATAAACTGGAGTAATTACCAACTAGCTACATTAGCAGCTCTCTCATCTCTTTATTCCGTGGGTTCTGATTGCATGATTTTTCATTTTTTGTTCATGAAAGGGACTTTTTGCTAATCATAAACTGGAGTAATTACCAACACATCATTGGAGTAATTACCAACTAAAGATGTATGCATGTGACAGTAGTGTGGTGGATATATAGGCGCCAATCTTTTGGTTGTGAAGTCAAGATTTCTAATTCTAATTCTATTTCGAAGTCATACTCAAGGTCTTTGTATTTGGGAAGAACCATGTGCCCGTTTGTCGTAGATCTACTTAATTATTTGAAAGTAATCCCTCCGTCCTAGAAATAGTGTCGCCCAGAAATTGTGAAGTCAAGATTGCTAATTCTAATTCTATTTCGAAGTCATACTCAAGGTCTTTGTATTTGGGAAGAACCATGTGCCCGTTTGTCGTAGATCTACTTAATTATTTGAAAGTATTCCCTCCGTCCTAAAAATAGTGTCGCCCTCGATTTTAGTGTACTGCCTTCAATTCTTCGTCTTATTCAAAAAAATTTATAAATATCATTAATTTTTTATGATTATGTTTGTAACTTTAAGTACTTTTATATAATTTTTAAAAAAAAATTGAATTAAATTTTTGAATAAAACGATTGCCGGAACATGCACTGAAATCAAGGCAGGCGACACTCTTTTGTAGGACGGAAGGAGTAGCAGAGTGATTAAGAAAAGCAAATAGCTCGGAGTCATCCATGCTAATCCTTTTGATCCGTTGCAGGTTAACAGTTGACCATTTACACTTTCTGTTCCAGCAGACCTTTTGTTATTCTTGTTGACTTTGTGCTCCGCTACGGCAGAACAACATGCGCACACATGGTCTAAATGGTTTTGTACTTACCATAAAAATATACATATCCATACTTATATTAAAATAAAATATTATAGCATGTATACACATATATGCTTGTAAAAAACAAATACACATGCTTATACATAAAAAATCAAACATATATATTTATGTATGTACAGCATAAGATATACATATTTATGCATGAAAAAACACATATTTACATACGGAGAAACTCAAGTGGATTTGCACTGTTCGCCTACACAGTGGGTTAAACAGCCATTTAGCCCATCTAATAACATTTAACTATGTTTTGTGTGTAACATTTAGGCTATTTAATACCTTTTTGACTGTTTAAACGGTCGATCGTTTAATGGGCCGTTTATAGAGTCTAAATAGCACGTACAGTTGGACACTATTTAATTACCATTTTAATGGCTGTTTAGCTAGTATCAGTAGTTCAGTACACATGCATGTGCATCTCTCGTCAAGAAATTAACAGAAAAGGATCGTCGGGACTCGGGAGAAGATATATATACCTACCTGTAGCATGTAAAGCATGGGAATAATCGTTGTTGCGTTGCTTGTGCAAAGTGAAGCAGACCCGTTTCTATCCAAAAGCTAGGATCCTGATCGATACCAAAGTATCCTGCTTTTTGCAGATCCGGTAGGATCGCCCTTTAATTTACACATGGAGTTGAAACATCGACCTTGAGAATAAGCTGTATTGTGAGTAGAGACCGCATGGAGACACAACTTACTCCGATCCAAAAGGATTGACAAACTACGCGCAGAATATGAATGCATATATACACCGTACCAAACCCTAGCTGGATTTATATAATATATACTGTACTACATGATTCATGAGCCAATGCAAAAGAACACAAGAGTGCTTTATTTATAGCATCCTATGGAAAAAGAAAGGAGTGCAAAAGCCAAGCAATCAACATCCATGGCATGCCTTTCCAGCTATGTATACCAGTGAATATTCGTCCTGAAACAAACATAGTTTAGTGAGGTGGTGACACAACTTACTCCTAAAAGAAAGACAGGCCCCTTGACTAGATGAAGAATAATATGAAATCCATGATCCCATTAGCATCCATATCGTACATCCCTTTCCATACACCTCATCTGCGATATATGCACCGGTGAATTATTCCTTCTGGTTTTGTCAAGAAACAGATAAAGGGGATTTAATTTGCACACTCTAGTGGTAGTTCATCAACCTATAGGGCAGATGAGCATCATTGTGCCTCCACTATGTCTATCAAGGAAAAGGACGCACGCGGCACGTCACTGGAGTTGCAGCCTAGAATGTTCCGGCTATAGTGCTCGGTGGAACATCATGAGACCATTAGCCAACATCCAGTTATCTTATACATTGATTAAGCATGTAACTAGCAGCTAGTCATGGCCAAACAACTGCAGATCGAAAAAAAGCCAGACAACGGTAGCATAGATTATTGTTTACGTTATAAGAATCCAACCATCCAAATTATTTAATCCCATAATCTCCCTCGCCATAATATCTTCAACTAATGCGTGTGGAGGGCAGGGTAGCACTGTAGGAGGTCGGCGAAGTCAATTATGAGCTGCCCGGCGTCAAAGAAAGAAAAACGAAGGGAGTATAACCGAGTAAACTGCACTAGCAATCCCTAGCTAACACTTTTATTTGATTCCTATCAAGATATCTCAAAAAGTATGAAATTTCATATCTGTCTCTAAACTATTTAACTGCCTCAATTCTGGTTTGTAGAAGCCACGTCAAAGGTCGCAGCCTATTTTGCTAATGTACCGCTCTAGCATGGAACTGGCATATGGGTATAAAATTCTCATTTCGCTCCCTAAACTATGAAATTAAATTACTGTAAGGTTGAGAGGTGCTGGTCGCCTCGTGATCCATATAAATTACTATTATAGAAAGGATGACGGGACAAATGGTCGTCAGGGGGTTGTGTTAGAAAATAGTAATCACAAAATTATTGATAAATCAGTTTTTCTTATTTCTGTGTGTTTTCTCTATTCCTGTATTTCACAAACCCTGCATTTACCACGAATCGATAAATTAGTTTCGCTAACCTTTCCAGCATCAAAGCAACAGCTACGGGGGGGGGGGGGGGGGGGGGGGCCCGCCGCCGCCGCTAGCATCCGCGCACCATCATAGGAAACTTTGGCACTGTCACTGTCAACAAACCACATCATCTTTAGTGGCACACTCCGACTACACTACCATACATAATACACAGTACTACGTCACGGGCACACAGACAAATACAAAAAAAAATCCCCGTGTCACGCTTTGTTTCCCACTGGCGGCGTGATGGTGGTGTCACGAGCCAGGCGCCGGAGGAGGTTTCGTCGCCGGGGGGGTGCCGGCCGAGGGAGGAAATGAACAAATCCACGCGGACGCGCGCCTTTGGGGAGCAGCCAGCCGCCGGTGGAGGTGGAGAGGTCACCGCTGCTGCTGGCCGCAGGGACGGTGGTGCTGGTGCAGGTGCAGGTGCAATGCATGAGCCGGCCCCGGCGAGTGAGTGTCGTGTCCCTCTCGTCGGGCGCCCCGCGGTCACTGGACGTCCCTCTCCGCCAGTCAGGCGACCCTTTGTCTGTGGTGGGTGGCGCCCAGGCCCAGCCACCAGGGGACTCTCGTGGAAATCCCCTGGCTCTTTCTTTCCGGCCGGAGCAACACAAAGCGAAATGCTACTAGGACTACAATAATAGCACGGGAGTACTGCAGTATATGTATGGCGTATATATATTCCGATCTGGACGGATATGAAGAATGAATATATACAGATATCCTTTCACCCTCTGACTCTGCTAGACCCTGCTTTCAAGTGTCCTGGCTGTAAATTTGCAACAGAGCTAGGTTTAAGGGCTCATATATAGATGCTTCGTTTGTGCACAAGTGTTTTGTGTGGACGCCTGCAGGTCTATACAGTACTCTCTATTCACTAGCAGCTAGCAAGAAGGCAGAGCCTGCCTGGCGCTTGGATCGGAGGTGGTGCACAGCAAGTTCGTGCGTGATCTACTTACTACTAATCAATCTTCCTTGAACAAGTTAGCTTTCCACAAAAATTAAACCACCGTGCAGATGATCTCATGCCTTTGATCTACTGTACTAAAAAATAGGAAAAAAAAAGATGCGGAATTATTTCACTCTCATCGCGTCGCTGTTGATGGCTTGGACCAGAGTGCACGAGCAGCGCAGGCCGCGCCAATAAGCATCGATCGATCGATCGCTACGCTCTGGCGCAGTCGCGGACGGAACAGCACACCACGCGTCACGGCGGGCCTACCCCCGCGAGCCAGCGACGGCTCCGGCGGGAGCGCGGCCTGGTAAAGGTTCACGCGCCGCCACGGCGGCCGCAGGGACACGTCCTTGTCCACCAAAAGCGGGAGGGGCCGCCCGGGCCTTGGCTTGTTGCTGCAGGAGTGCAGAGAGGTGCGCCGACCGGCAGGCCGGCCGGCCGCGCGCGAGCTCCACGACGACGGCGGCGCGCCCCCCGGCCCCGCCGCTCTCTGGTGGCCGTGGCCTGCTTCCACCGCCCTGTCGTCTCGTCCCCGGTCCCGGTCCCAGGGCGGGGCTGCGCGTGCGTGTGTGGTGGGCGGGATGCCGGATGCGATGCCTCCCTACGTCTCTTCCTCCGTAGGCCCAAGGCCAGCACAGTTGTCGTGCGCGTCTCATCTCAAACCATCCTGCTCCAATCAGTGAGCTGCTTGCTTCAACCCTCGATTGATATTTCTTATTTCAAAAAGACTCTCGATTGATTTCTTATTTCAAAGAAAACCTCTCAGATTGATCTTATTTCTAAAACTTAAACCATGTTTGGAACGCGGAAATTTTTCTCCATCCTTTGATAAGCTTTAGACTGACAAAATCATCAAGAGGCCACTTCGATGTCGACCCACGGCAACCCTAAGGCCATGGAGGAAGATGAAGCAGAAAAAAAAAAAGGAGCAAGTAAAAAGGACAAAGGAATTTGTAGGATGGAAAGGCAGAAGAGGCACCGCCAGCTCCTCAGACCTCAGTACTAGCTTACAAATACAATGCATTGCCCTTTTGTCCTTGCAGGCCTTGCGCAATCCAGGTAGCCAATCCATGTCCATGTGCCCGCGTCCTCGAGATGGATATGCCTTTGGCGTTAAACCTCGATCAGTTCGTTTCCGCTCTCTTCCTACCTCCCTGCTCCCGGATTAGTAGTAGCGAGCGCTTGAAAAAAATTAATTAAGCCGGGCGGCCGGGCAAGGTTTACTCGCTCTGCACTCCGTCAGCTCTTTGAATGATGAGAATGGCTATGGCTATATATAAAAAGCAGTACTAGAACGCCGTGTTTTATTCGTACTTGCTGTGTTATAGTTGCGGATAAGAAGATGGGGTAGGCTAAGAAGATACTACTGTACTACCGGTGATCCCGTTGAAACAGGGGTATATGCAGTGCAACGCACTCCATCCCCTATTCGTGCCCCCCCCTCTCTCTCTCTCTCTCTCTCTCTCTCTTGAACGGAGGATCTTTATCTCTCTCTAGCACACTGTCAACGGATACTGAGTGAAGGTACTGGTGGCACGTAGGAACCCAAGAGGAATGTTCAGAGTAGTAGGTCACCTGTACATCGACACAGTATACCATATAATAATAATGCGAAGCAATTTTATATGATCACCCGCACATGCTCGAATTGCGATCAAACAATACGGGAATTTGTTATTCCCGCAGCTCATCCTCCTCTTTTGGCGGCGAACAACGCGGTTTCGTGGCATCTGGGGGATCGACCCGGACGTTGGAATTTGTTAAAGATAATACTATAACATGGCCTTGGCCGTCAGATGGGGGCCGTCCAGGGCGATTTCTTTTCTTTCGCGTGAACGCACGGCGATCCCCCGCGCTGCAGTAGAGAACAAACTAGGCGCCCGTCCCTTCTTCAAGCGCAAGGCATGGAGCCGCCCGGACATCCTGATCATCTCCATGCCCCAGTTGTCCATGCTTTGCTGCTTGCCACTGTTAAACTGACCGCGACTTCCATGGCTGCCGGAGCTCCAGGCGCGGCCGGGACGTGAGCTCGGCCAACGCGCGCCGCACAGACGAACTGATAGCGAAGCTGCCCTGTCCCTGTGTGCGTGTCCAACTTATGGTTCCGGTTTTTCTCCCCCGGCCCGGTGTGCTTATCATCTTTAGTACGTAGCAGTGAGTGATAGTTGCAGCTCAGAAGTGTTACATCGAATTGACAAGTCTACTACTACTGCTGCTCATCCAGTTGATGATCAGGTGAGGGAGCGTCGATCGGCAGCGGAGGAAAAGAAATACTCTGCAGTACTATATAATATAAATATGAAATATTTTGGATCACAACACATGGCCAGCAAGCAGTTGTTTTGCTCTCGGAGAAAAGGACATATCAAAAACCCAAAATAATCAGGGAAAGGGGGAAAGCGGCCAAAAGAATCCGCGGGCTCCCAACCAATTTTGGTTGGAGCCAGCGCCAGTGCGCAACCGCCCAATCAGCAACCAGATTATTCAACCAATCAATGTACTACTGCTGCTGCTTGTTTGAGCTGAGCTATACCCGGAATACGTGCTACTACACACACCACACACGCGCGCGTTCCTTCCCTCCGTCCATCGGTCGATCGATCGGCCTCTCTCCAGCTCCTGATCAGTGCTCACGATTCGATCCACTGATGAATCGCCGCCAATGGATCGGAGGCGCAGACCAACTCACCCAGACCAAGTGTATACAAAATTTCATTTTTTCCCCCCGGAGGAATCGGAGAAAAAGGGGGAGAGAAACCAATTGGCGACGGAACGGAATCCAGCAGGATCGGTGGTGGCCGCCGGGCAGCGGCGGGCGGGCGTCGTTGTCGTCGTCATCCGTCAAAGCCCGTCCGGCTCCAGACGGCGTCGCGCACCCGCGACATGTCGCGGCCCTTGAGCGTCCGGCCCGCGCCCTCCACCACCGAGGCCCGCGCCTGGCGCCGCGCCAGGTACACGTGCGGCGGCACCCACCCGGAGGCGCCGCCCTTGCCGCCGTCCCCATCCTCCTCCTCTTCCCCCATCTCCATCTCGAACAGCAAAGCGGGCTCCGGGTCCCGCGCGGCGAAGCGGGCAGGCCACGCGGGCACCTCGACGGGCGCCGACGCTGCCACGGGCCGCCCGGCCGCCCCGTCCCCGAACGCGCGGCTCAGCCCGCCCTGCACCACGCCGCGCCGCCCGGCCCTGAGCTCCGCCTCCGCGTCCGCCTCCACCTGCCGGGTCCGCGCCGCCGCCGCCGCCGCCGCCGCCGCGGGAGGGAAGGGGCTCCCCGACGACCCCGCGGCGGCGTACCAGACGTCCGCCTCCGCCAGGTCCGGCAGGTCGTCGTCGCCGGCCGGCGCCGGCGCCACGGACCCGCCGCGGGGGAAGCCCAGGAACCGCTCCGCGGCGCCGAACGGCGGCCTGCGCGCCTTGGCCATCGCCTCGCTAGCGACGCGTCAGATTGGTTGCGGCGTCGTGCGGCGCGTGGCGGAGAAGAAAGCCGGGCGCGCACGGGACCCCTGCTGGGCTGGGAGGGAGAGACGAAGTGGACAGGGAGAGAGGGATCGGTTAAGGTTTGGCGCCCGGTGCAACCTGGCGCGGTTTTATAGGCGGCGGGGCGGTGGGGGTGGTGGTGGGACCCACGGGAAGGGGAGGGGTGGGGCCCGCCGCCCGAGCAACCGGGTTCGTTTGGAGTAGTTTGTCGCGACGGGCTTCACGCTACCACTCCCGGGGCTTTACGTGTCCGTGACGTAGTTACGGCTGGCGTCGTGGCCGGGTCGGGTCCTTGGTCTTGTTCTCTGGGGTTTTTTTTACCCTCTCCCAGTCTCCCGGTTGGATTGGCTCCGGGCCTCCGGATGACGGTCAATAATGTGTGTACATGGTGTCGTGGTCTTATCCTCATTGTTGCACACCGGATCACGGAACGTGCGTGTGTGTTTTGCTTACTCGGATGCGTACGTGGTCTTCGCCGCGTGTGTAGGTCATCTTAATTACATCCATGGATCCATGATGTACTCATGCACTTCATCGGTACAGATCGCGGCACCGTCAGTCAGAGCCGAATCATGCATGGATAACTCACAACGATGGAGTACCGTACAAGAGCTGTATTCTGCTTTAATTAATATGTATTTCCTCCTTTTTAAATTGAAAGAGGTTCTATACCTCTCCTAGATTCATTCATTACTTTATGTATGTGTATTCAGTATGTGTCTAGATTCATCAATATCTAAATAAACGTGGACGGATAAAAAAAAAGCTAGGGGTGCGCGGCGTATAGAAAAATAACTAGGGTAAGAGGTTTGCTTGGTCGGTATAGATCCAAAGAGATTTTAAAATTCAGCTTCTTACAAAAAAGAAAAATGAACTCTGCTTTTTTTTTTTTTGAGGAAAAATGAACTCTACCAGGTGGTGTAAACATTTTTGGTCCAGGTTTTATTACGATGCAAAAGCAAGCTCCTGAGCGAAACAGGCTCTTTTAGTACCACTTCCAGCGGTGGATGCGAAGAGCGCGCAGACTTCAAAACGCCGTTCCACGACAAAGGAATAATGCTAGGTCCACGTCGGCCTGTTTTACTTGGAGTGCGTATACGAGGTTGAACTGGAGTAGGTGCAAGCAAATGCAGTGGCATCATATCGTCATCTCCTCCTTCAGTGCAGCTCACTCGAAGCTTCCCTGTTGCTCCATACAGTTAACTTGTTTGCTACCCCGTACTGTATATTATACAGTGCACCACGGCTCCACGCGAGGATTCATACATGCAGTAGTGCATAGAGCATGTACGCGGTGTCGTGTCATGTATGTACTCGTACGGCGTCCAGTACAGTGTACAGAATACGTCTACGGAGACCGGGTCCAGCTCCGGATAGGCATGAGGCGACCACTGCCGCGCTGGCCCAAGGCGGGTGGGCCAGCCGCCCCACGTGGGGGAGTGTGGGCTCCGCGGGGCATCCTGCTTCTCGCCTCGGCCTCGCCCGCGCGGGATGTGTGGTGCGGTACGTAGGTGATGACGTCATAGTCCGGTAGAATATCCGGCATCCGAGGGTTTATTAGCCATGATAATGACGCCACGTGGCAAGGCCATTAGCGGCGGCCCGTCGTACAGCCAGGTAGTAGAGGTATGTAGAAGGGGAGAGGCATGGCAAAGGGATACGATACGATACGATACGGTCTTCTCCTCTCTGATGTCTGAGTCTGAGCCAACTGCCACCGGCTACCTCGATCGATCGGCCCGTGTTCGTTCGTCCGCTCGTTCGTTCGGTGCACTGCACCTGGACAGCTTTTTCGACGCGAGGTGTGGTCCGCGTGGTCACAGGTGCGCACGCACGGCGGCACGGGGAAAGCGTTGCCGCGCGCGCCGGTGAGCGCTTTTGTTCCGGCAACCGTGATTAGTTTTGTTTTGTGGGAGGCGAACTGGCGACCGATCACGTCGATAGATCAATCTACGCAATGGCGATCGGTTGGCAAGTGCTCCGCGGCGCGGATGCATGCATGCATGCATGGCTTTCTTGTGACACGGACCGTCTCCCGTTTTTTGGCACTCGATCGCTCCACGGCTTTTCTTTTAATTAATTTGTCCGCGGATATGAGCAGGGGGCGCAGCTGGAGATGTGGTCCAGATTCAATGAACCCTGTCGCGGGCGGCTCTACCGAGCTGTGAGCCTGTGACTACTGCAACGCATGCGGAAGACCTGAAACCAGGTGGTGCGGAGTCTGCGGAGCGTGAGCGCCAGACTTGGGCGCCAAGTTTCCGCCACGTGCAGCGCTTCATCGTCAGCTGCAGGGGAGATCCAAATTTCCAAATCCAGCTATAGCAGCGGGAGAAAACCAGTCAAATTTTCGGACTCGTCGCATGACGCCCGTGACGAGAGGGAGAAAACAAGTCGAATTTTCTGCCGTTGGAACGAAATTCCAAATATGCTTTGATCAGACCGGACGGGCCTGCGAAGTAGGTGATGGATGCGCACGCGTGCTCCCGAGGAAGATGAGCTAAGGGAATATGCTTATACTTTAGCATGGCTAATTTGGCAAATTGACCGCAACAGCAGTCCTCGGGTCCGGCCGCATATTCCTTGAGACTTTCAGGAGGGGTGCCACCCAGGGGCGACGCCACATTGGTTCGCCTCTGTGCCACCGTAAACTCTTCTTATCCATCACGTCCAGTTAACATACTGAGCGTCGTCTACTTCCCGTATTCCTCCTATTCGGGTCCGTTTCTAACAATATTACGTGAGGTGCTTCTGTGCTTCACAATTATGTTAACATTCTTGGGGCTTCAATTCCCATCTTATTTCACCTTTACTTGATTTGCGCCGTGCTGTTTTTTTGTTTCAAATTCAGTGGGACGAATTCAGTGGATTGAGCGATTCCGGGCTATGCGCTTCGAATTATCATCACTGGACCTTGATTGAGAAGGAAACACAAAGACATCGGCCCAATCTCTATACGGCCTGTGAGCTCCCATATATGGGCTAGGATCCAGCAAGCCGATCGTAGTGAAACTAGGCCCAGCTATTTGTCGCTGGCTTGGGATCCATGGTAAATGATTCTGATTTCGGAGCACAAAGCACAGATGCGGACGGCCCTTTACCATCACTATTGGGCCTATGTTCAAGCTCCAATGAATCCTCCCAGAAGGCCCATCTTCGCACTTAAATCTCTTCTCGCTATTCCCACAAAGCCACAAAGGCCCAACTCCTCACAGTGAATCAGGGATGAACGTCAGTTTAAATTTTGGCTGTTGGCTTCCTGATCTAAAGTGATCCAAGACTAATGCAATGCAATGCGGTTTCAGGGAAAACACTAGTGCAATCCAGAGCGGAGAAGTGAGGAACCACGCCTTCTTGTTTCACAGAACACGTTCAGTGCAGTTTTTGATTTTCCGTTCCATGCGGAACTTGCACCATGCTATGTAAGGTCCTGTTTGGATGACCGGTTTTATACCGAATACACTTGTAAAATATTGGATTGTAAAAATATGCAGTTCAAGCTGTTTGGATGACAGGTGAACACACTAAATTTACATCCCATTTACATCTGGATTTGGCATTTCCAACCGGAAAATTAAAAAA
The DNA here is from genome assembly GCA_022530915.1 of Paspalum notatum. Lineage (NCBI taxonomy): Eukaryota > Viridiplantae > Streptophyta > Magnoliopsida > Poales > Poaceae > Paspalum > Paspalum notatum. The sequence continues at coordinate 46,345,750 of CM039685.1, forward strand.
GCCTCTGCATCTCCGATTAAATAAACGACATCTATCGGGCTCCCTCCCCATGGCATCCAACGCACCAAGCGACGAACAGGAACAGCTAGAATCTAACCAAACCTCGTGAGAACAGCACGCAGAGGGAAGGGGAGGGGGGCGTTGCGCACACGATGGGGGTCTTGGCGCGGCCGGCTATGGAGACGCGTACCCGGTGCGGGGAGGGCGTGAAGGCGAGGGCTGAGGGGCGCTGGAGCAAGCGGCGCCACCCCCAGGCAGGGGGCTCTTGGTGCCGCCGGCGTTGGAGACGCAGACCCGGCGCGGGGAAGGCGCGAAGGCGAGGGCGGCGGGCCGCGAGGGGCGCTGGAGCAAGCGGCCCCGCCGCCGGGCGGGTGGCCGCCAACTTGGACACCGTGCTACTCATCGCCGTCGGGGTTGGTGGGAAGCGCGATGAAGGGAGGGAACAGATCCCCTTGGCTCGGATTCGGCGACAACGGCTAGGCGGAGCTCGACGGCCATGGCGGGGAGGTGCAAGAACAGGAGAGGGAAGAGGCAGGGGATGAGGGGGAAGAAGGGCAGGTAGGCTCGCTAGGACCCAAGAGTCGGGAGGAGGTGAGGAGGCCGAGGAACGGGCGAAAGGCGGCGGCGGCGTGGGTCGACCTCGTCACGGATTGGACATGGAGTGGAGGACTTGAGAAGGCGGGTGGGTGTCTCGGGGGGTTTTTGTTGGTGGGCAGCTGTGGCTACTATTCCCATTAATCCAAACACATTATTTTACAGGAGAATGAAATTCCGATTGACTTCTTGTGCACAAAAAGTTACAGATGGAAACTAGTTACAAATGAAATAAAATACAAAGCATCCAAACGGGGCCTAAGCGGTTTAAAAATGAAATCAGTATTATAAACAACGCCCAAACAATGCTGGCGTAATGAAACTACATTTCCTCGTGAAATAAATAAAGATCCCGGGCCTCTGGCATAATAAACGATGGAGTGCTGCCTTTACCGTTTGACATTGTGATGGTGCTGGCGAACACTTTCAGTAGACTTTGAGTAGTATCTGTTGCCCCATCGGCGTCAGCTTCCCAATCAATCAATATCAACTGATCGATCCATTCCTCCCAACAACGGCAGGGACTGGGAGTCCCTTCATCCTTTGCACAAGCAGAACGAAAATTAACCCATCGACGGTGAGCAGCCATCACAAATTCACAATGTCAAACACTGAAAGGCAGCGCGAGTCAAATGAGCTCGGTTGGGTTGCCTCCGCCACCACGGGAACCAAGCCTGCAAGCCAGCCGGCGGCGACCGCGACCGGCCAACTCCTGGCCGGTGGCGGCGATGTGGGCGCGGCGGCCCAAAAGAAACCAATCAGTCAGGTGGCCGGACCAACCCGGCATATATTCCCAACCAACCTGAAATTGTTGACCTAGATCGCGGGTCTTAGCGGTTGGAATATAACTTTTCATCAGATACAGCATATATACAGCAACTAACTAAACGTCCATCTTAATCTTAATATATGATGTACGTAGTTCGATCCAGTTCTGAAGTCTGAACTGAACCATTTCGGGATACATTGATTGGCGCCAACACCCTCCCATGATTGTTTATTGTTTATAGAACTGCAGCCTGCGCTGCCTTTTTTTATCTGGAAACTGAAAGAAACGGAGGTCAGGAAACTAGTATTAAGGCGGAGTTAGATTGGAAGTTGCGAGCTGAATGCCGTCACGGTCCAGTCTGAAGTGAAAGCTGCGATATTTGGGATCAAATCACACCATTTGTTGAGAGGACCACTTCAGAAATGTATATTATTATTCGGAGAGGTAGCGATTGCATAGGCTAACTGCTAATCATTCTCTTCAGTTGTGATATGGTCCATGATTGGATGTGTGCCAGACTAATGATCAGGTGGAGACTACTGGGCCGCTACAACAAGTTATTACTAGCTGGTTTCCGCGTTTCAAAATTCAGATAATATTTCAAAGGATGCTAAAACTCTGCATTCGAGCAAAATCTGAAAACGTACTGCCATCATGTGCAGTCGGTTTAAGTCTTTGAGTGAAGAAATATGACTGCTGATGACTTCAAGTGGTTCAACCAGCATTTCTTCCTGATCTCTCGTATCATAATTCACACAGCATTATACTAATGGTCGAGCGAGATTGAAGATTTCAAGTCATCTTTGTACAACGATGGCTAGCAACCTGCCCTGCTCTTGTAGGCAACCATGCATCAGAACGCAGGACACGAGAATAGATCCTTCTGTGTACCGAAAGACGCACAAGGTGCCAAGTGGTTAGCGTCCTCGTTAAAATAACACAAGCGGGCCTAATTACTATTGGCATGCAACAGGCCAGCTCACAACTGAACAAACTAGAACCACAAACCGCCCGATGAACTAACCTAGCTGAGAGATAAAGCTGCTCTCTGAGGATGCTTATGAAACTGAAGAGATCAATTCCCAAGCTTACCCCTTCATGAGCACAAGATTTTTCCAAACCATGTGATGTGGCCCCATGTGTATGTAAGCTTGTTATTTCCTAAGAAAAAAATGTTGAGGCTATGTTAAGCCTAAGCCGTGATCATGGAGTAATCTACTGTGCTGTTGCTGTAAAACTCACCCTATAATAACCAATTGAAGAAAAGGTAAAAAAAAAAAACTTGGTCGCCGCCCACGGGTGCCACGCCTAAAGCACCGGGTCCCACTCTGCTATTTAAACACGATTCCCCTTTTCACCCGTTTCACACGTCGCGGCACCGCCAAAGCCCGATCCGGCCCATGCAGACGCGCCAGCGCGGCGGCGTGGTCGGCCCGCCCACGGGCCCGGCATCCGCGACCCGATCCCGCCCATCCACGTGTCCCTCACACGCTGCATCGGGGGGCAGGGCAGTTCGTTTCGTTCTTCCCTCCCACAGTGCCAACTGCCAAGAACCCTCTCTCCATCTCCGCCGTCCGCCGCGCCTATAACTACGCCACCGCGGTCGCCCTCGCAAACGATCTGCCGTCTCTTCCATCGGCGTCTTCCACTTCCAAAGCAATCTTTTTCGCTGCTGAGTTCGCGAGGGTGTTCGGCGTCCGTTTGCAGCCGCCGATATCTGCTCAGTGCTCTGCTCACCCGAGATTCTTGGAGATGGGGAACTGCCTGGAGAGGTCTCGTCGCGGTGGAGGAGGCGGCGGCGGAAGCGGTGGCGCCGTGCATTATGCTAAGACGAACCCTGTGTGGGTGGAGGAGGGGGAGGCAGTGGGCAGAAAGGAGGAGGAGGAGGAGGGCGCGCCGCCGCCGGTGGCGGAGGCGGCGGCCACGGAGGTGAAGATCAGGATCACGAGGAAGCAGCTGGAGGAGCTGCTTCGTCGCGTCGAGGACGGCAAGCGCGGCGGCGGCGGCGCGCCCGTCCAGGAGGTGATCTCGGAGCTCCTGTGCGTCGCCGGCACCAGCTCCAAATTCCGGGACAGGGAGGAGGGGCAGTGGCGGCCGTCGCTGCAGAGCATACCCGAGTGAAAGGTCATCCAATCCAATTCATGGTACCCGATCGTTGGCACCTTCTTCGATGATCATGCCATTGCCATTATGCTTCTTCGCCGCGGTTGCCTCGATCGTACGTGTAGGGAGTTTTATTATTGCGTAGGGTGTGTACATACCGGTAGTAGTAGTGTTTTGTAGGATTGTGGGATCAAAGAACCGAGCTTGGGTTAGGCTATGTAGAGTGAACAATTTATTGTCTTGGTGCTTAGTTTAATGTTGTGTAGATAATTGGACGATTGCCATGGACTATGGAGTTAGTTACATTGCTCATTTTGGAGACGTTTACTGTAAAACTAATGTACAGAATTATTGAGTTTGCACTAGATGTCATTTATATTTATATTGGGAGACCTTGTTTGGATGACATGATTATTATCATTCATTTACTCTCTTGCTAGCATGAAAAAAAAAAGATGAAATAGATTTTGATTTATTAGGGCATGTTTGGATTAAGAAAAAAATTCCTTTTGATCCCACGCCTACTGAGGGAATGCGCAAATTGGGTTTATCCAAACAAGGCATAGGAGTTGTTCGGCTCTAGAAATATCTACACATGCATATAGTGCCAGATCCATTGATCGGAATGGAACTCATGCTCTGCCTCTCCTCTGTTGGTATGTATTAGGCATGTAGCACTTTGTAATGCAAGTGGGGGACGTGGCTGCCCTGCAGCTGAGCTGAAGGCTGGAGAAGTGGAGATCAGAGTGGTTGAGATGGTGAACCTCCAGCCTCCACTCGCTTGCTCATCATATTGGACGCATTTCATTACTCTGCCATGCTTAACTGCTTAATTTCCTAGTATGTTCTGCAGTCTTTTTTTCTTTTTGACTTCCCCTTTTTTTTCTTTTTATTTTTGACTTCCTCTCTTTTCTTTCGTGATGAATTCTTTTTTAGTTCTGTTTTTTCAATTATCTCTCTTTTTCCTCACTTGGACATAGACAGTCTATGTCTGAGTTCTTGCCAGCACGTACATCTTCCTTCTCCATGTATATTTGTAGTAGTATTTATTTTTATAAAAAAAGGACAGTTGTGACGGCCATCAACATGCGCTTCTAAAGGTGGTTAACTATTCATTTAGGTATGGATTGAATTATTGGCAGTCGGCAGACTTAATTAGGGTTCCCCTTCGTTTTCAAACCCAACTTCTATTCCACGCACGAATAGTTCTGATCATTGGATCTCACACCGTGTTGACTTTAACTCCCCAAACTGTTTTCACGAACTGGTCAACCGTTTTCAAATTGTTTTAACACAAACTCAGAACTAATCAACCAACCGTTGCTTGATCATGGAGGCATTTTCATACGAATTCTAAAGTGGCAGCTGCAGACAAGTGAATTAGCAGTGACGGATTAAATATTCATATTACGGGTAAATTTGCTGCTAGACACTGTAGCTATCTCCAAATTTGCTGCTGCGCGCTGCGTTCGATAATAGAACCAGTGAAGACACAAGAACTTTTCAGATGTATCTCCGGCTTCCGATCACATATACAGGTCCAGGATAACCCAACTACCCAAGCTCCTAGGTCATCCCACAACAGTCTAAAGAACTGCAGGATGAAAATAAGCATGCAAGTTCGTTTCTCTGTCAACCGTTTCGACTACAGGAGAAGACGCCAGCAATGCCCTTTTTGCTTCCTGAATTTGGCTTCTGCAAGCTGCAACCTTGATTTGATCAATGGCTGTTTCCTCAAAAAAAAAAAAAGATCAATTGCTGCACAAATATGATCCGCTGAGAAAAAAAAAACTCGTTCAGTCGTTATGTAGGTGCACCATTCATTGACTTGAGACGGAATTACTAATATCGATCGTGGACATATTTTTGGTCCACCTCCAAACTTGCAGCGCCCATAAATGGAGAAATGACTTTATTTGCAGATCCGATAAGCTGAATTGAACTTGAGTAGGGTTCCATAGAATCATTCTCGTATAGGATATGAATATGGTGATGCTGACAAATTCTTGTGATCGTCGAGGTATTATAACTAGTATAGCCATCTCGTAGTTGCAAGCTGGTCAACCGATTACAACATTGTAGTATCGCATAGTTCGGCAACCATTGTAGTTATCGCACAGCTCACCTGGTCGTCGATCAGTCGGTCGCTGCAAATTTATTTGAACATTATGTCATGAAGTTCAGTAAAAATTTTAACATTTATGAGTAGTTTGTAAACTATATGTTACTTTGGCGTTGTCTTATATCAAACTTCCTGGATCATAGGAAAATATACCTACGTACTATAGACTATCGAATTAGCTTCACTAAATACACCATAAAATATGTTTTGTTTGTGAACTTATTTGGTATTGCGGACAACAATATATTATTCTTAAACAGAATTTCTAAGCATAAGGTGGCTGATGTTGAATTGTTAATGCAACTGAAAGTCACGATCAACGTGAGGACCCGACGAGCTGCAGGCCAGGCCGAACGGCACCACAATTGATGGGTTGGGTTAGACAGGCGGAGCCCAAATGCAAGTATGCAACCACCAGTGCTGGGCCCTAATTTTGATGTCACTACGGAGGAGCCGGAGGCGTATAGCACGGCCCAAAAAAGATTTAATGTTTTTTTTAGGAAGCTCCTTCTTTTTATTTTTTTCCCCTAGGAAAGTTTCTTGTCTTTTGTAACTCTGGTTCACTCTGTACTGTCTGTAATCCCCACGTGGTCATATAAACTGTAATATACTATGTCAAAAGAAAATGTTGTGACTAGGAATTACACCCGGAAGACCGCAAGCTAAGCTCTTAATAACAACGCCACAGAAAAGTATGCTCTCACCCAAGTATTAGGTGCCATGTTGGACAACCACTCATAAGCTTTTTGATCCAAATCCTTCATCGCCTCCATGTTCTTGGTCCATTGAGCAACTGAAGATGACCTAGCACATGTCCACAGTTGGTTCTTTAGAATCTCACCCTTGAATTTCTCTTGAAAATTTGCATAAAGGTGCCTAACACAGAACCTATGCTCAGATTCAGGGAAGACCTGTTGCACAGCAGGGATTAAACCCTTCAAGAACACAAAGAGATCAGTCAAAATACAAAAACAACATATATAAGTAAATTATTCAGACAAGCCACATCTATACCTTTTGTTTATCGGTCATTATTGTCCAAGGGTACGTGTTATCAATCTTTAGATCATCCTTTAGTGTTTGCAAGAACCATTTCCAAGAAGCAAGTGACTCTACTTCTACCACAGCCATAGCAATTGGGTAGATGCAGTCATTAGGATCCATGCCCACTGCTGTAAGAAGCTGACCACCAAATTTGGTTTTGATGTGGCACCCATCAAGACATATTATGGGCCTACATCCAGCCATAAATCCCCTCTTGCATGCATCCAAGGACATGTAGCAGCTGCTGAATAAACTGTCAGCAAGGTTCAGATAGAAAGAGGTCCCAGGGTTGCTTCTCCTTAGTTCCTGACCATAGTCCCATAGGTAGTTGTATTGGGCTACTTCATCTCCATGTATGGCTCTAAGAATTAGCCTTCTAGCCCTTGCAAGCTTGCTCCTGGATGGTGTCAAGTTCCAATCCTTTTGCACAGTCTTGGCAAAACTACTGATGCTCATTTTCGCATGGGCTCTAAAGGAGTCAGCATACTTATCGGCCAACCACTTGGCAGTGCATCTTTTCAGTACCCACTCTTTGTGGCAATTGTGTACCCCATAGTATATTTTGACTACAAAGGAATTTACTCTGCTGTCCCATGATGCATAAAGATTCCATGGATCAGCACAATGAGCCCTTAGCCTTCTCCTATCATTTCTGGGCAGCTTTATCTCGACTCTGTTTCTTACACTGTACTCAGTGATAGCTTCCCTTAGCTTCTCAACTGATTGAAACACAACACCAACATGGAATGTTGGATTCTTCATGTCATTATCCATGAATGAATCAAACCTTATCCTCCCTTCACCTTCACCGTCTGAATTTGGCAGTTCTAGGCCTTCATCATCAGTGTCCTCTTCATCACTCACTTCAACAGGTCGAGCAATCTCATATGCCTTCAGCTTACTCCCTTTAGCTTTCTTGTTATCTTTCAGCACTTGTCCTCCCACATCTATATTTTCTTCTACCAAATCTTCGTCCCCATTATCTATCTCATAGTCAGAGTCCATGAATCCCTCATCTCCACTACCAGTTTCATTATTTCCACCTTCTTCATCAGCATGTGACTGCTCAACTCTTGTTTTCTTAGTATTGGTGTAAAACACTGGAAGCTTCTCACCAGGATTCTTGTCCATAAAGACAACCTTTTTGGGGCTTAACACCTTGGGAAATTCAGCCACAGGATTTGCAACAACATCATCCCATTCAACACCACCTACTTGGTCTTGGTGATCAAAATAAACTACCAAAGACTTCAACTTCTCAGCAACTGAGACCATCACATTAGTGTCATGATCAGAAGCTATTACTCTCAGCCCATCAGCTAATGTTTTCCCTGGTAATAGCCAGTAAACCTTCAATTTTTGGTTTATCTTATAGCCTAGCTGCTGTATAAAGTCCTCAAACCAAAGGGGTGACCATGTATCTGATTCGATCCTATCAATCCAATCAAGTTTGCCATTAACATAAGTTCTCAGGTGACCAAATCCAGTGAAGAACCCCCCATGGTTAACCTCCAGTGTGAATTCCTCTCTCCCAACACCTACATTTCACACGCAAGGCATGATTTTAGGACACCTAACTCATACAAAACCCTAGAAATTTGATGTCAACCTAATTTCGAATCTAATGTGACCTACCCTATTTTTCCTACCTCAACATAGTCATATGACTACCACAAAACCAAGAACCGACACAGCATAGTTGAAGATGAACTCACCATACACAGGAGCAGGTTCCCCTTTCCTTCGCAATCGCGGCGCCATTCTTCCTCGTCGATGCGCCGAAATAGACCAACAGCGATCGACGTCCTTCAATGCTGCCTTGGCCGCGCAGAGGGCCCCTTCGCTTGGCCTTGATCACCGCCTCCAATCTGGCCTCGTTTCCTTTCCCTCCATCACTGGATGGAAAGAGCTTCCGTGTAAAATAACATTGCCACGTTTGTGACTTGGCCACGTCACTGGGCCACATAGGCAGGGTAGATGCGTGCCCCCACCCGATCGGACCTCGTTGAGACCCATAAAGTGATTAGGGATATGAATGCCGAGTTTGCAAGATTGGGGACCGGGATGACACAGTGGAAAAAGATTAGGGACCGGTGGTGCACTTTGGTCTTTTTTTTAGAACCGACTGGAACAAGGAGGTGATGATCCTTGCGGCTCGATAGATGCTCTGCCGTATTATATATGGGTTATTTCTGCCATTCATATGCATGAATCTGGTCGCACAAGTCCAAGAGCCTGCTGAAACGTTTGCTGTGCATTCTGACTGAACTGAATGCAGGTGGAGAAAGCCAGGCAGGGCGAGGCTGGAAAATGGAAATGTGGGAGGACAAGAAGCAGCCGCTCCTGTGGAAGATTGAAGATCTAGTAGATTACTGTACTACGGAACGAGCGCAGGCTTTTGCCGTATGCTGTGCTTTGCGGATTTGCAAAGAGAAGTTCAATTAACAGAAAATTGTTTTTAGAAAAATGATTCAGACTGGGGACAATCGCGATTTCCTAGATATATTCGAAAGCCTGAAAGCTCGGAGTCGACTCGACAAAGACATACAGTACCTACTAGCGGTAGCAGGCTAGCAGCAAAACCTTTTGCTGTAGCGCCGTGCGTACGGCAGGACAGGACAGAGCAATTTTTCACCTGCCACGCTTGTCCTTTACCTAGCATGCAAGACACCGAGCGCGAGTGCGCGACACACCCACCACACATGGCGCTTGGATTTGATGGTTCTCTTGCCACAAGCTACTACTCCTACTACACACCAAAAGATCTTGCCCTTGCAGGAGTGTCTCTGAATCTCTGTCGACGGACCAGCCGATCGATCGATTCCGATGGGCGGCGGCCGTGGGGCGGGTGACCACCGCGCCGTCGACGGCCGGCTGGAGGCGCTGCTCTCCGGCTCCGGAGCTGGCGAGGGCGGCGGTTCTTGGCTCCGGCGCATGGCGTCGGCGTCGGCGCTGGAGCTGCGGCTGCTGGCGCCCCTTGCCGCGCCGGCCGTCGTCGTCTACATGCTCATCATCGTCATGTCGTCCACGACGCAGATCGTGTGCGGCCAGCTCGGCAACGTCCAGCTCGCCGCCGCCTCCCTCGGCAACAACGGCATCCAGGTCTTCGCCTACGGTCTCATGGTACGTACTGTACTGTACGTAGAGTACTACGTACACATCTCTATCTCTACACGTAGAAACTGGTGACGTATACACACACATGGCCGTGTATGTATGCAGCTGGGGATGGGCAGCGCGGTGGAGACGCTGTGCGGGCAGGCGTACGGCGCGGAGAAGTACGAGATGCTGGGCGTGTACCTGCAGCGCTCCACGGTGCTGCTCATGGCCACCGGCGTGCCGCTCGCCGCCATGTACGCCTTCTCGGAGCCCATCCTGCTGCTGCTGGGCCAGTCGCCGGAGATCGCCGGCGCCGCCGCGGAGTTCGCCTACGGCCTCATCCCGCAGATCTTCGCCTACGCCGCCAACTTCCCCATCCAGAAGTTCCTGCAGGCGCAGAGCATCGTGGCGCCCAGCGCCTACATCCTGGCCGCCAGCTTCGCGCTCCACGTGCCGCTCAGCTGCCTCGCCGTCTACGGGCTGGGCCTCGGCCTGCTGGGGGCCTCGCTCACGCTCAGCCTCACCTGGTGGGTCCTGGTCGCGGGCCAGTTCATGTACATCGTGTGGAGCCCCAGATGCAGGGGCACGTGGACCGGCTTCACCTGGGCCGCGTTCGCCGACCTGCCCGAGTTCGCCAAGCTCTCCGTTGCCTCCGCCGTGATGCTCGCGCTCGAGGTCTGGTACTTCCAGGTGCTCATCCTCCTCGCTGGCATGCTGCCGGACCCGCAGATCGCGCTTGACTCCCTCACCGTCTGGTGGGTACAGTACACACCTCAGTACTACTATGTGGTCTCTTGATCATCAAATGCAGGAAAATTACTGATAGAGTTCAGCCACAAATGCTATCTGCACAGTTTGGACAGACAGCTTATACGATGATTTACTTCGATTCTTGCAAAACTTTTCATGGTGTTTTTTCTTTATCTGCATGCAGCACGTCAATCCAGTCATGGGTGTTCATGATCTCTGTGGGCTTCAATGCAGCTGCCAGGTTGGTTCATTCTGCATCTTTTCTCTCTGAACACTTCGGCACAGCTGCCCCCTTTTTGTGGCTGAACTCACATGCCATACATTGCCATGGTAATGTGATGATCAAAGTATCAAACTTTACATTTTGGAACCTGAACCGGTCATTCGTCTCCATATCAAGAATGTGTTTGTCTGAACTTTTTTTTTTTGAACAAAAATGTGTTTGTCTGAACTGAAGTCGCATCTAAAGTCGTTCTATATGCAGTGTGAGAGTAGGGAATGAGCTGGGTGCCGGCAACCCCAGATCTGCCGCGTTCTCTGCATGGATGGTCACCGTCCTGTCGGCGTTCGTGGCGGCCATAGCTGGTCTCGTCACTTTCCTGCTCAGGGACAAGCTCAGCTACATCTTTACCACCGGCGAGGTCGTCTCGCACGCTGTCGCTGATCTGTGCCCATTGCTCGTTGGGACTATTGTGCTCTGCGGGATCCAGCCCGTGTTGTCAGGTGAGGTTTTGGAAACTGTGCTGCATCATATCCTTAATTCCCTGTTACTACTATTTCTCAAGGGTGTTTTGGCCTTTTGGGTACTACAAACTTGTAGTGGCCGTGGAGGAAGTAGTGTTTTCACTTTTCAGAGTTCAGACTAATTGAGATGTAACTGATTAGTTTGAATCATTGGGTGATTCTTTGTTCCCCCAACTGATCCTGAACTTTTGTTCACTGGACTCATACAGGCGTGGCTGTTGGCTGTGGATGGCAAGCAATGGTAGCCTACATCAACATCGGATGCTATTACTTCATCGGCATTCCCCTCGGTGTTCTTCTTGGATTCAAGTTTGGCTATGGAATCAAGGTATTTTTCTGGATCCTTGCTTTTTGGTCATTGGATACAGTAAAAACCACCGTCCACTGTACGCTCATAAAATTCTTGTATATTGTATTGCAGGGATTATGGGGAGGCATGATTGGGGGTACCCTGATCCAAACACTTATTCTGATCTGGATCACGTTAAGAACTGACTGGGACAAGGAGGTAAGCTTATGGCCATTTGGGCTGTCTAATTTTTCTTCTCTGCATTTAGCATTAAGAAAACTATAGGGCTTTCTGTTGTGATTTGTTTCTTCTTCTTTTTTTACATTCTCTCATCTGAATGTAGGTGGAGGAAGCGCAGAAAAGATTAGATAGGTGGGATGACACAAGGCAGCCTCTTCTAGCAAGCAAGGAGTGATAGGATATCAGGAGTAAATGCTTCTGCAAGTTGATACAATCCGCAATGTCTTTCAGTATACATCCGTTCTGCTACTGCTAACCACGCAATCTAGAAATGTACTGAACTGCTAATGATGCACAGCTTGTTTTTTAGAACAGGTATTTATCCGTAGTTCAGTTCAGTCAGCTTCCAACAATGAGATCATTTGATTTCTGAATGCGCAAACTATTCTCCTCGCCAAATCCTGCAGCGCCAATTCCAATGTTCTGCTATTCGAACTACAACAATGATCCGAATAACTCACCGGTGACAGAACGATGACAACCAAAGCTGGAAAGGAAAAAGTGGGCGACGAAGTAACTTCCAATTGCATATGTGACAGTTGTTTGAGTTTATGATGTGGAGATGAGGAAAGAATAGTATTCAGTGAAGCGCTCTCTGCTGCAGGAGTTCAGCCAATTCAAGAGTTGCTTATACATTATTATCTCAAACCAGAACCATAGTCCATCAGCTTTGTCTTTGTGCCCTACATGCGCTAATAATGTGAATACACATAAATATTAGTAGAACTAGGTGATTTCCCGCGCGTTGCTGCGGGAATTTTTAATAATATAGCAATATAAAACATGGTTTAATTATAGTTATATATATAGGATTGGAAGACAGCATACTACATACATGTGTAGATAAGAGAAACGGTGTGAAATCAAAGAAACAATGAATCTCCGTCTTCTGCTTAGACACTGTCTAGCTCTAATCTTGTAGGAATACAGGAGAAATGAATAAAAGATTAAAGGCAAGGAGAAAGAGAGGATATTTTGGGCCAATCCTATCACGTAAATAAGTTAGCACTACTAAACAATAATGATACCTGGTTTGTTGCTATGGGAATCCTAAGATTGTTTAACAAAATGACATTCAAATAAATGACATCAGGCAATCTAATTCAAAATAGAAAACATACTTGATCACATTATATTAGGTGGCAAAGAACCCATAATTGATCGCATCATATCATGTTCAAGTAAGTGCGGTAGGACCTCAGGAGAAACAAAGATAAAGAGGAGAGAGGATGTGTATGACCGATTCTACTATGAATAGGAATGATGTCAGTTGACATTTTTGTCATACTTGTTGGGCACATTTAAGTTCATATGATAATGTTCCAAATAATTACAGCAAGTAAACTGACATTTATATGCAGAAGTTGGGTACGTAGCTACCATAGGGATTTGAAAAAAAAAAGGAAATTTTCTATATTTACTTTAGAACTATGGATTTTCCTCTTTTTAACTTACCTCAGTTCTGAGCTTTAATTTCACGAACTCAATCAGTGGCGTCTCAAGAAACTTAGGCCTGAGTTGGATAAAGTCTTGCAAAATAATTGGGAAAAGACAGAAAAGAAAACTAAGGGAGGCAGTAGAAGTGTAGATCATAGCATACATGACAGGCTACTGGAAGGAACTATGGATAACTTCCGTCCACTGACCACAAATAATGCACTCATGAACCGTGATTGCGTAAAGAAATTCTTTTGGATCATTCTAATATAGATATATTATTAGTCTGCTCATGACATAGACATCCTTGGGCACCTATGCTACATCAAGATCAGCAGAGGTGCAGGCTAAGTATTGGAATAAGCCTTCCTTCCTAGTTTTTCCTACATCAAAATCATCTCATGGAGGGCAAATGCAATTGACCTACTAAACAGGATAATGCAAGATAGTAACAAACTTACTAAATAGGTAGGAGGGGCAGAAAATAGCAATAAGTACATATAAATGGAGCTGCGCTAGCTCTGGTGCTAGTACCAGCGAAACATTGATGGAAATTGGATTTGTTAATCTGCAAGGGAAAAACCTGACGAACTAAAATCAAACAAACGTACCTCTTTTTGTAGATGCCAATATGTTTGTGTAAAATGAATTCCCATGCAAACCGCCTGTTGGTACTCAGATAAATACACCCAACTCCATCCGTGACCAAGAAAGATGCCAGGAGACGAAGAAGAGTCATGGCGATGGTGAAACGAAAAGCTAAAACCATAAGAGGACACGAAGGAGGTCCGATCGAGAAAAACTTGACGGGGAAGAGGCAGAGATTGGAGTAGATAGACCGCTTGGATCCTCTATTCCTATATTTATGAAGCTAAGCGCTCCTATGACTCTTCGCTTGGGCCCGAGGATACGGAAGGACGTGAGCATTTTAGTTAGATGGAAGGAAAGGATTGAACATGGGCTTTGGATCTGGCGGACACTGTTAACTCCCGACATGGCTCAACGGTAGGAGATGAGAGGTCATGCAGTGGCTAGCAATGATGGATGGTCATCATGCAGTGTGGCGCAATATGGAGGCAGTTTTAGACTTAGTGGCCTCCATCTATATAGATATATAGGATTTAGCAATAAACTTACAGTCTCGCTCTAAACCGTTGGGTCACACTCTTACACAATACTTATATAATTGTGTTCTAGATGGTGATACGCATCACGTACGGGCATGAATGAGTAATTTAAAAGTATATGTAGAAGCGATTTCGGATATCTTTATAATAAAATTCGTAAGTAACTTATTCGCATATTTATGGTTAATTTAAAAAATGATATTGGTGTATAATTACGTCGAATATAAAAATATAGTTTCCTCAGATTTTTGCTCATAGTGACATACGGAGTACTTGTGTAATTTCAGGGATCAACTTTTCGTCCGGAAACCACTGAAATTCGGTGAAATTTTTCGTTTTCGGTCCGGAAAATGGTATATTTCGGTTCCAAATTCAAAAATATAGAAGTCAAACTTTGGTAAAAAAACAAAATTTCGAATAGTGCAACTGAAATTGTGAACCCTGTGTAATTTAGGTGAAGATTAGAGGGTTGTTCTAGATTATTTACATAAAGATGGTGGATAATTAAAACATAAATTTAAGATGCTATTTTAAACCATTCCGTAATGACAAAGGCAAATAATTATATATATGTTTAGATTCTGTTGAATTGATGTTAATAAGTGAAGCGTCCCAGCCCTTAAGCAGGACTAAAATGTGTATTATTACCATTCCCAGGAGTTATGGTAATCACATTTGTGCATCAGATGTATACAGATCCGCCCTAACGGGACAGACCAAACGGGGCGCAGCCCGAAAAACACTGCAGCGGAAAACTTTAAAGCGCGACCCATTCCTTCCCACAACACACAGTTGGGAAGCAGGCCGTAACCCTCACGCATCCACAATCTTCTTTGCTCTGTAAACCAACAACAAAGCAAGGGTGAGTACATACGTACTCCGCAAGTCCACCTTCTCCCGTAGGAAGAGGGGATATCGGATACCACTATATGCAAGATATATCTGGAGCTGAAGGTAAGTTCGCAGTGAAACATTTGATATGCAGGGTTCCTTAGTTCTCAGTTTTAATTGAGAAAACATCTTTATCCCAAAAGAGGTTGCCACTGGACTTGCCGGTCCATCGCGGCTCGTGGCACGCATGCCATCACATTTTCCACACACACCTCCTCGGCAACCGCAGCTGCCTCAAGACCATCATTTTGATCCCATCCCAAAACCATATTTTTATAAGAAGCTAGTTCAGAAACCAAGCCGTAACTCGTTTGTCCATACCAGTGGACAGTGGACTATCATGATAGATTTAGTTAGGGATGCAAACGGATCGGATCGGAGCGGATAATGCCTTTTCCATATCCTAATCCTATTTCTTTCGTCGGATTCGGAGCGGAGCGGATATTATTCGGTTTCGGATATGGATACGGATATTTTAGGATATCGGAAATGGAGCGGAATCGGATCGGTGTCGGAGCGGAAACGGATTTAAAAATATCGGATAATACATGCTTACATAGATCTTTTTTTTACAATGATCAATAATTTATAAACTAAAGTATAATTACTTAGGTCATAGTTTATATATCAGTAAAAAAAAAATAATAGTGACGGTATTTTGGGCATGAATTGATCGTAATTGACTCTGATATACTTGTAAACTAATCGGATTATCCTATTATAAACATCGGATAATCCGTGTTCAAATATCGGATACTCCATATCCGTCGGATTTTAGTGATACCATATCCTACTCCGTATCCACGTGTAAATCGGATTCGGATTATCCATATCCGTACGGATATAAAAACTCCTCCTCCGTATCTGCATAATTAGGATTCGGATCGGATCGGATCGGATAATTATCCACACCACTTGCACCCCTAGATTTAGTTATACTCTGGCCAGAGGTGCACACTTTACCCACAAGTTTGGTCCAGGCACTCATGATCAGTGAGCCCCTTTCCGCTCGCCGGTTTTTCCCCCGCAAGGCGCTCCCCAGACTTCAGCCATGAGAGAGTACGGGCCCACCTGTCGCTCAGACCCGCAGTCACGCGACTGTTGACCCCTGACCGCAGCCATGCAACCGCGCCCATCCACCCAATCTCTCATGCATCCCAGCACACCGGCTTACGCCTGGTTCGTCCAAAGCGGGTTCTAACCGAGGGTTGCCGCATACAACCTCGAGTGGTTGCGCTAGATGAGTTAGGCAAGATGAAACGTCAACTCGGTCCTTCAGGGTGAAACTCCCACAATGCTCACGCATGAGCAACACCAGCCCAGTCCTCACAACAGGGACCAGGTTTCCACCCCGTAAATGGCTTCAACAACCGAAGTCGTCTGCCAGGGTCTTACCCTATGTTTTACTGAAAAACAACCGCCCATACCCACCATCATATTCCCATCATTTTCATCAAGATTAATGTATATCATTGAGTGAGCAATCCACCTAAGCGCACTACATCTAACGTGGCTCGGGAGGCTATATCCTACTATGTTTTACCTTAGCCAGCAAAACATGCAAGTTTTCTTGTTTTACAAGGCAATAGGATGTGTATATAAAAACATGGGTAATTTATGCATCAAGTGAGGATTCCAGTGGACTTGCCTTCATTCGCCGAGGTAGCCGGTACGACGGTCGTTACACCATTGGACTCCTGTTCCGGTCTCTGAGTTAGCCATTTCAGAGACGGAACCGAACGGCTCTCCGAGAAAGCCTACACGTACAGACACGCAAAACACACCAAATCAAGGTACGCTCTGAGCTCATCAAGATATGGGCTTTGTGGAGCTAAAGATATCCTTATGGTTTGGCATGTAAATAGAGCGGGAGTCAAACGGATAAATGGCACATTTGGCATCCCTTTTAGATATCAAGAGTTTGATCTTTAGCGCCATCCATACCGAGCTCACGAAACGGATTTTCCGGCAGCATGAGGGCAGCATGTCGGCAATAAAGATTAATTTGGAAGAAGAGAGAGACGACACGGGCCAAACCCCGGCGCGTGCGGTCCAACTCATCCTTCCGGTTGGGCTCGGTCTACTCCCGCAGCGCGATGGGCTTACATCGCGGTGAGGGAGAGAACGACGAACTCGGGCGGTGCTAACCATCTCCTCCTGTCGTCCGCAGTACGGGGACAGGGGTAGAGTTTGGCAACCGTCCGGTTCGGTTCAACCAAACCGGGTCTTCAGTGAACCGATCGGCGAGGGCGGAACTAACACACAAGTGGCTTGCCACAGGTGCCCTAGTTCCGTCGTCGCGGGTCGACCCAAAATGACGCAGATCGTGAATCTTCAAGTGTCGTGGTCGGCGGAGTATGTGAGGATATTATGAAAAGTACGTGAATAGATAGAGCTTGATTTTCAGAGAATTTAGGTGCAAGAATCACATAAATCGGAGCTAGAACGGAGAAGATACGGGGTATTTTGTGGCAGGGGGTAGATATGAACTTCCTGGATAGTTGAGGGGGTAGGATTAGACTTTTCGGTGGCAACTTCTAATCTGGCCCGAAGGGGAAAGCAACTTGGGCCTGGGATAGTTTTCGGCCCACGAGGCCATTCTTTTTCATTTGGCCTACGCGCACGGCTCGGCTACTGGGCCGGCCCATGCGGCTAAAAGAGAGGCAGGCAGGCATGCTCGGGCGAGCGCTCGCTCGGCCAGAGCGCTCAGCTCGCGCCGTCGCCGTCGGGCGGACGCCGAGGCTCGCCGGGGTGCGCCGGGACGGTGGTTCCCGACCACCGTTGGAGAAGGCGAGGGCACCGGCGCGAAGAGGAGGGCGACGCGGATCCGTCCGAGGGCTTCTGGGCATGGGAGGACGCGCGGAGTAGGGACGTCCACGGACGCCATGGCCGCCGGCCTCGGGTGCTCGCGGGGAGCTCCGCTCGTGCGACGGAAGGACGGGAGGAGGTGGGGCAGAGGTAGAGGAGGGTGGTGTGGTGGTGTATGTCCGAGGAATCGAGCCGGGACAGCTCCTATACGGAGAATTTCTGCGGTGCCCTTGCGCGTGCAAGAACAGAGCGAGGAGATGGCGTTCGCGGCGGTTGGCTCCGTCCACGCGAACGAGGTAGAAATTGAGGGCGGCCGAGAGTGGAGGGTGAGGTGGTGGTGCTCTGCGCCGAAGGAATCGGATTGTGGTTGCTTGGTGGGGTGGAGAGGGACGACGACGTCAACGCGGCTCGCCGAGGCGAGCGGCGAGGGCGGCGCGAGAGAGAGCAGGGGAAAGGGCTCGGGAGGGAGGAGGCAGCGTCGGCGCGGAGGCGCGTGGCGACGCGAGGCGCGGCGCTGTCCGGGGTCCGGTACGGCGTCGGGGCGCGGTGGCTTGGCGCGCGACGCACGGCGCGCGTGCGCGGCGCGGCGAGCAGGGAAGGGGGAAGGAGGAGGGCGAGCGGCCGGGCCGTTCGGCTTGGGCCAGGTGGGCGGAGGGAGGCGAAGCGGGCCGGACAGGTGAGGCCCACGCGGGAACGGGAGAGGGAGAAAGGAGTTGGGCCGCGGGAAGGCAGGCCGGGAGAGGGAAAAGGGGATGGGCTGCGGCCCGAATAGGAGAGGAATGATTTTCCCATTTCCGATTTGGAATTTGGATGGATTTTGTGGAAGGAAAATTGAGGAATATTTTGGGAAAGGTTTGAGAGGATCTTTCCCGGAATATTCGAGGGACTTGAGATGATTTTTATGAGCTCATAGTGTACACTTCACAACAAGCAGGTTTTCAAAATCATATTTTGAATTTAGACGAGAGATTAGAGGATAATTTCTTAGAGTCAAATTTCGGGGTGTTACAAGTTTTTTAGATAATTTAAAATATTATTTTGACCCTCCAATGGACCAATCTTACTATTATTAAGCAGAGTTAAGATGCAGAATAGATAGATAGATAGAGACTCTCACTGAAATGCAATAGATAAAAACTATAATAAACATGTAGTGTCAACTTGATATGCAGAAAAAAAAATTATAACAACTAACGTGATCAAAATTTAAATGCCTATAATATCTAGACCATGACACATCATGACACGCATGCCACATGCCCACAACAAGAGCTTGCATAATTCAAGGTAAGGTAACTAAACACATTGAAGACACACAAGTACGATGTAGAGGAGATGGAACTACTAATATGGATGGAAAAGCATATAGCATAACTGGAAGATTTACCATAAGCAGAACATAATATCTATATGACATTGTGGTAGAAAATGAGCAAAAAGAGATAATGTGGAATGATAAGCAAATATTCTTATTAGTTATAAATACTGAACATATCCATAAATTTATGATAATCTCTTAAAATTCTAACATATGTAGGAGCATGTCTTGATGGACTTAAGTTTTCCTGTTGTTTTTGCGATCAACTTTTTTTTTTTTTTTTGCCTCAAGATGCACTGGCCGATCGATAGAAGAATAGTATCTTTACTCTTCACCTGATCATCACATGGAAGCTTATAAATTCTGGCGGTCCGTCGCACTAGTACCCAATAGATAAGGTGTTGTACCAAACCAAAAACAAAAATAAATAGATAAGGTGTTTTAAACGCTAGAAGATATAGTTTGAAGTTTGAACCCACCGATCATAGTAGTACTCGCCTTGTCGTAAAATGAAACCAAAGGAGAAAATGACCCTACGCAGCATCTTTTTCATATCAGACGGGGCGCAAAATTTCAGCGCGTACCGGTGATCACATTGAAATCCATCATCTGCTCTTCACCGGTACAGTTTGAAATTTTGAACCCACGGATTTCAACTGCTACTCTGTCGCCCTCTCCTCATCAAAGGAGAAGCAGATAACAAGTGGGCAAAGATGCACGTCCGCTCCAGAACCAGAAACTATTTGACCGCCATGTTCATCCACGTCGTTTTCACGCGCAATCTTTCGAGGGACGACGGAAAACTTTCTTGGAGCTGCAAGAAACAGAGCAATCATCGTGAACAGTGACACGGCCAGGCGCTAGCCTATATAACAGGCGCACACACGTCCGAAGGTGTGTGCCGCAAAAGCCGAAAGAAGATGCTGGTGCCGAACGCGGGGGCGACGGCAGCCGCCGCCGCCTACGCCAAGGTGGAGAAGATGGACGCGGAGGAGGCGCGGCACGTGAGGGCGCAGTTCCTGATCCAGAAGGTGTTGGAGGAGGCGACGTCGTCGGCACGGCCGCCGAGGGGGAGGCCGGCGGTGGCGCTGGCGAGGGCGAAGGCGAGGATCGGCGTCCGGCTGAAGAAGCTCAGGCTTGCCTTCCGCGGCGTCAGGGCGCGCGCCCGCCGCGCCGTGCAGCGGCAGCTCAGGAACCTGAGGAGGCTCATCGCGCACGGCGGCGGGCAGGGATCAGCGGGGAAGAAGGCTGCGGTGGCTCCCTCTGGAGTGTCTTCGGTTCGAACTTCGAGCAATGCAGTCGCGGCGGCGGCGGTCGTCTGAGCATGCATTCGATGCGTGTGTGCACCGCTTGGACATGGCTCCGTGCACGATCGAGCTCGCACACTGCAGTAGTACGCAACCCAGCCAGTGGTGACGATACGTAGCAGCCAGATATTCGGATCCCGGCCATGTAGGAACCCTGCCGTTCAATTAAGGTGTACGTACTGTAGAAAGCGAAGAGATGGTTTTTTTTTTTTTATTCTTCTGATAATGCAAGGAAATCGTTTGTGGGGAGTGAACAGCACAGCGGCTGTCCAAGACGACATTTGTGAACGGCACCGCGACAGTGAATGTGGGCTGGCTCGCTATGTACGGGGGATGGGCCTGGGCCTCCGCGGGCCGTCGATCACCGGGTTCACCTAGGCCGCATTCGCCGGCCTTCACGGGTCCGTTTGCCAAACCGTCCGCCGCGGTCGGCGGCGAAGTGATGGCTGGTGCTGCTCGAGTTGTGGTGCTATACTTGCACCCGTTGACAAACAGATCCGTTCCTTTTTTTCTTCCGCAGTAAATCAGGTGTGGAGAAGTTGTAGATCCCGTCTTCCATTTCAAATGCACTATAGATAGAACACACGGAAGACAGATATAGATAGAGCTTCTGGCCTCTTCTTTTATTCATTATAGATTGATTATACAGAGATAGATAAACCTTCAGCGGTATATTTGGTACGAGGCCACGTAACCCAAATCGGGGTTAGGCTTCTTAACAGCAGCCAGCCAGGTGCAGAGGATCTCATCCTCCTCGCCGGCAGCGCCAGGCGGCAGGTGCCGTTCCCCTTCTTGCATTCCTTGGGTGTTCTTGCGATCTGACCGAGTGGCTGCTGAACAGTGAATTCAGCGAGGCCCATGCAGCCATGCTCCACGTCCTGACCAACAACAGCAAACACTAGACACGGCGGAGAGGATGAGACAGGGGCATCACGCCCTGCGGTGTCTCACCGCCGTATCCTACTGTAGAGGCACATGTCTCTGGCCCTCCGAAGATTCCCCCGGGGCTTTCCGTACTCAGATGCGATGGCTCATGGCTGTATGTGAAGACCAAGCCACGCGTTCAGACTTGCATCATCCCTGGAATAGTGGAATGGATCCACGCGGCTCTGTCCTGTCCTGTTCCAGCAAGAACGAACGCGTTCCGCGCCGAAATGGGATGAAACCACAATTGCTCCTATTTATTTTTGTGCGATCAATCTTGATCGGGATGATAGTTGGTGCTGCCACATCGTGAAATGAATTTCTAACGTAAAGAAGAAAAAAATAACTAGTACTCATTAAATTCGCCATTCACTGATTTTGGCAGTTCGGCAATCAATCTGTTGTGTTCCTGCTGCGGGACAACCTGTGCTCCCTTTTGATCGCCGGACAACCTGTGTTGTCAAGTGACTTTTGTGTTCAGTTCGCCTGACCCTTGATGCGCTGTTACTTGCATGTTTTTTTCTTTCGGAATTCTGAATCAGTAACTGGTGGTTCAGAAACTGTTTTGACTGAAACTCACGAGGGCGTGGCTGTTGAGTGTCGACCGTGGGTAGCATTGGATGCTGCTGTCTCGTGAGCATACCCTCTCAGTCTCGGTGTGCTCCATGGATTCAAGTTTGACTTTGGCATCAAGGTACACTGCTTCGATTCATTGGAGACTGTAAAAATCACCGCCCACACTCAGTTTGACTGGTTAGTTGTGGGCTCAAGAGTCAACTGCTAAACGGTCCCTCCCCAGAGTTGTACCGGTCCGTAAACCTTCTGCAGAGTCCGAGGACCGATCTTGCGGTGATGGGATTGTGGGGGGCAGTGGAGGCATGATTGGGGGCACACCCTCGTGCAGACACTTAGAAGTGTTCTGATCTGTAAGTCACCTTCGGTGGCCACCATATTCCTCGGGAGCCGCCTCATGTCACTGACAGACGATCCTCAAATCTATCCCACATGCCGAGCCGCATACAAGTCATGCGCCCATGCGTTAATGTCAGGTCAGTTATGCAATCACAGTGCATGCTTTGCTTCTGTGCTCATTTTAGGTTCTTCAGCTAATACTATAAACCTGGAATTTGAATTGGGGGGCAAAACTTGTGCTGTATTGTTTCTTTTCTTCATCTGAATGCAGGTGGAGGAATAGAATAGAATGTTAGATAATGACGACAAAAGGCAGCCTCTTCTCGTCTCGCAAATAAGGAGTGGTCGATGATGTCAGGAGTGGATAGAGAATCAATATGCTGCCCCAAGTTGATCTGAATAACTGCAATATCTTTTTCAGATGCCATCTCATCTGCCAGTTTCCTTATCAAATAAAAAAAACACATCTGCCAGTGCTAACAGCAATGATAGACCACTCAAATGAAAATTTGGTGATGCAAGTAATGTGCGGTTCAGTCAGTTTCATATGAGATCATGTTCAGAACCGGCGCCTTTGTCTCACCTCACCTCGTGATACACTTTTGAGGCACCGGCTGGAGTGCTTTATTATTTCCTGGGACAATTATTAGAAGGAAATGTGCCAGGTTGCCTTAGTAAATGAATACTAGAATGAAGCGACTTCGCTTCGATTAATAAAAATATAATGTTCTCAGTTTTTTCTCTCTGAAAGAAGCAGGTACTAAATTGTTTAGTCTTATATGAACATCTTGGCACAGGTGCCGCTATGAACCAAACATGCATACGTACGATTCTGATCTAAGGGATCTTCTGTATTTCTTCAGCTCCATCTCATCTTCATCTGCTAACTGAAGTTATAGGCCACAAGAACCTGTAATGTGCTAATGCATGCAGTATATAGTTCAGTCAATTTCATATGACGAAGGGACTGTTTTCTGGTGATGGGGGATTTTAGAATGCACAAACTATTTCTCTGGCTGCTATTATAGTGCCTGCAAAAGCCCAAGGATTTGCTCCTCACCAATGATACCAATTTGAGACCACCAAATGCAACACTTCAGTACTCCTTGGTACAATTATTAGCCAGAAATATAACATGTAGCATTACTGAATGCTACGCCAGAACGAAGCTATTGCAATAACTAAAATTGTTTAGTCCATGAGCCCTAGCATTGTCCTGCAGGCAGCACACCTGGTTGGAATTATAAATTCTTCTGACCGGCAGGAGGCAGCAACCGATGAGACAAATGGACGCCAGGCCCTGTCTTGCCCATTATCCTTTGGTTCACGAGAAGCCACGAGCTGGAACGACGAATTCAGCACAAATTCAACGGTAGAAAACAAAACAGAAGGTACTTAAAGACAGATGGCATGCAGTAGCATCCGAGGAGAAGTTTTCTTCGCCGGCCCTGAGCAGAGACGTTCACCACTATGTGTTTGCTGGGAACTCTATTCTGCAAAGCTGGCTGTTCCAATTCGCTTTTTCGGAAGCTGAAATGGCAACAAGTTTTCAGGCCAGAGACGGCAAGGTTCGGACGAATAATGTTAAGCTGGCAATTGCGTATCCACAACAGTTAATATGACGACAAGAGGGACGAACCGCAAGAAACTCTAAAATTGATCCTAGCTACGTGTAAATTTCAGGTGTTATTCGACCTTCTCATCTCATCTCATCTCATCTCTGACGAACAACGCAAGAGCTGCTCGAAATTGTAAGACAACTTCAGTAGGGGGCAACCCCTCCTGTTCTTTCAAAAAAAATTGTAAGACAACCTGAAAACCAGACATTTCAACGCTGCGCCAACACTTTCACGGTTTCACCAGCTTGAAATATAGTAAGGAGAAAAGGCATGCCTCGTTTTGGCTCTTTCAGTGACCTCACAAGTCACGAGTAGTGCAGGCGAAGTCGGCATGTTTAGGTGATGATGAAGGTCAGAAGCTGACCCTTTTTGGCGTTTGGGGGATGCAACAGAGCCAATAATTTCAGACGCCAAGTGAGATATCTAGTGCAGGCCTGCCTAGGTCCGAATGCGTCTTGCATCATTCTGACCGTCGCCATTGTTTAGGTCCTCCTCAGCAGTTGACTTGCTTCGAACCACAGCCTTGACATGTGTTGATTAACAAGTAACAACGATGGGAATCTATGAGGAGGCTATCTGTAAAGGGCCTCTCCGATTGGTTGAGATTCTGATGAGAAGCTTTTCTTGTTCATTTTTTTCCTTTTTTTTTTAAAGTGCCCTGGGAAGTGCTTATATGCCTGAGAAGGACATGTCAAGTGGTCATTAAGCAAATGGGCTGGTGAAGCTTCACAATCACAATTGGCTTGTGGTTAAATGGGTTGGAACTGCACCGGGCTTCGCCTGTTCTTGTCAGATATCACGCCCAAGTTGTTTCGATCTCAACACTGTCGCTGTTACGTTTGAGGCTTTGATGGGCACATGGATTAGACACCGTGGTACATCACAGGTCCAGACTTGATTATAAAAGCCTGAAGAAATTTGGCAGTCATGGCCCATGGATGGGATAGGGCTAGGAGTACGTACCCTGTTTGTGTTGAAAGGAAAAGACAGCAAACGTTGCATACCAAGTTGGGAGCACAAAATTTTCCGGTTACCGGAAATCGATTCAGAGAGTGTCATGGATACAGGCTAGATGCATCTTAAAAATCCATGGATTTTTTTGATAAGGAAAATCTATGGATTTCATGCATTTTCTCTCTCCAATGGTATGAAATAGATAAACATGGAGATGCAAGATAATAAACAACCCAATGGTTGTGAGCATTGACACGGCCCTGCCCACCTGTGCAGCTAATACTCTCATGATCCCATCAATAATTCCGCACAAATATAGGCCAGAGCCAGCCTGCCGGAGGCCTCCACATCGCCTAGCGCCAGCCTATATATAACAGGCACAGGCACGCACGTCCCAAACCCAGACCCCAGACAGCCTCACAGCCAACTGCAGCTGCAAGAAGCTCACGCCAGCCAAGAAGCCTCTGCTGATCTCCTCCGTGTCCTCGCTGCTGCATCCTACAGCTCGCACCGGTCGCGGAGATGCTGCTGCTGAGGGCGTCGACGCCGTTCGCATACGCCAAGGTGGACAAGGTGGACGCGGAGGAGGCGCGGCACCTCAGGGCGCAGTACCTGATCCACAAGGTGCTGGAGGAGAAGAGCCCCGCGGCGGCGCGGTCCAGGCCGCCGGCGCTCGCGCTGGCGCGGGTGAAGACGAGGGTCGGCGTGCGGATCAAGAAGCTCAGGCTCGCCGCCAGGGGCGTCCGTGTGCGCGCGTGCCGGGCCCTGCAGAGGCACCTCAGGACCCTGAGGCGGCTCATCGCCAGCGGAGGTGGCGGTCAGGGATCAGGGGAGCCTGCATCAGGGTCTTCTCCTCGATGAGAGCCTCACTTTTCCGGGGAAAAAAACTTTTTGCCTTTTGTTTCCTTTCTTGGGGCGTTCTTGTGTGGATCAAAGCAATGGCTAATAACATCTGAGCTTTGCTGAGAGGTTTGGGATCATCAACCTGTATCTGTTTAATTAGGTGGTGGAGTGGAATCATATACTATATACTACATAATGTGTCATACTAGTAGTAGCAATCACGAAATGCGCCTCGATCTTCAGGCTTGCAATTTTTTTTATGCCTTTTATGTGGCTGGAATCCTGCTCTGCCAGGTCTGCAGAAACCAGAGATCTCTTCTCCCCTAGTTCTCTTTTAGAATTTACTACTTTCTCTGTAACAATGTTGTCATGATGCTAATCAATCTTTTTCGAGTAATCCATCACCCTGTGTGTCCAAGTGTCCTCATTTTCTGGATCTGCAGTATATGTGTGCATGCGCACTCTACACTGCCGCATGGGTCTATGCTGATTTGTTGCAGGAGTTGCCATTACCAATGGGGAGAAAATCTCATCTTCCTTGGTCTTCCATATGTGCGATTCTGAATCTTCAGTCATCTGATCACCGATAAGCTCTGCATCATTTGTTTTCAGAAGTAATCTATGATTATTTTACTGCATTGGTATTTTTCTCTTCTCCCCCTGCTCCTCTGGAACTGGAAGTGCCTTTAACAAGACGATCAGCAAAAGAAGTCACGCTTAGCTTAACAAAATACCTACTCCCCAGTGTGAATGGGAGCACTGCACTGCATGTGTCATCTGCTCTGCAAACATGAAAAGAGTGTGATAGATTTGTTTATGGTAGAGGAGAAAGTAGGTTTGTGGTCCAAGTCTCATCCTGGCACTTCATTTTTCATTGAACAGCTGACCACACAGTAATAATCAATAAAAGAGTTGAAGCTAGGCACTCGTGGTCTCGGCGCAGTCAACCATTGATTAGATCATGAAAATGATGGTAGCATCAGCTTCAGAAGAGGGGAAAAGAAGGTTGTGCCAAAAGCCGTCGAAAACAAGTTTAAAAGCTGAATGAAACGCTTAGCTTTTTATATGTTCAGAAAATGCGTTGGTTCGAAATTTTGTAAACTATGCTACTCGTGTCTCACTTGGTCAAGGTGGTGATTACTGAATATCCACGGAATGTTGGAACTTTCAAAGGCCAATCAATCACTTGATTTATTTCCCTCGTGTTTTTCCACATAAAAAAAGGTTAACTTTTGGATTAGAAATTTCAATTCATGGAGGGAGAGCATCGGGGCCCCGGGGTTGAACTGAACGCATCGTTGACAAATGGCATAACATGCCAATCTAACAGTCATTCTCACGCAGGAAAGGCTTGACTGCTTGAGGCGCATGACATCAGAGGCGTCTTCCTGCACACCTACAGGCTACAGCAAAGAAATCGGCATCCATCTAGCACTGCCAGAGCACGGTTAAATTTTCCGAACGAATTTCGCGAAATTTCGGTAAATTTTTCGTTTTCAGTAATTTCGCTACTTTTCCGAATTTTCCGGTTTGAATTTCAAAAATTCAAAAAAGTAAAAAAAATTAGAAAAATATGATTAAAAAACTAGCTATTTTTCTAAGCCATTATGATTAGAACACATTAAAATCTAAGACCATTTGCTTAGTTAAAATTACATTTTAGTTGAAAGACAGGGTTACTTGTAGTCTAATATGTTAGGGTTTATAGCTTTTTAATGTCCGCACTGTCAAGGGATTGAAAGAACATACGTTTTTGAATGGAATGAGATGTTTCCTTTTTTTCTCCTTGAACTTTCATACTAGTTTCATTACTTACCAAGTACTACGTGATACACAAAGACATTGTTTATTAGATTGAACTTAGGCTTTTATATGGACTATGCAATTTATATAATATAAACTTGTATTATGATTTATGGATTGTATCTATGTACTGTCATCATTGTGATAAATTTAGCATGCATTTTATTTATGATTTCATGTATGCATTTGTTATGAATAATTTGTGTGCAATATATTTAATATGCATTGTATATTGCAATATACAAAAGATATAAACAATGCTCCATTGAATTCTTTAATTTTTCACGTATTTGGAAAAAAATTAGTTGAAAAATGCCATTTTCCAGCAAAAAGTCCGGAATTCCGACCAAAGTCCTAAATTTCGACTGAAAAGTCTAAAATTTCGATTGAAAAAACCAAAAAAACCGAATTTAAATTTGAATTCTCTTTTCGGTCAGAAAATTCGGAAATTCCAAAATTTCGGTCGGAATTTTATTTCCGGTGGGATACGAAAAATTGTTTGAAACCGGAAATGTAAACCAGTGGCAGGAAGGGATTGGCCGCCGTTTCGCTGCCAACGCAGGGAGGGAGGTTCGTCTAAACAAAACAGTCATATGCCGCGTCCCTGCCTTGACAACAGCCACGTCAGCAACAGAAGGGGGCAGTAGTATTTACCAGAAGCTAGCAGGTGTTAAAATATGCATTTTGGAAAAATGAGAATGTATCCTCCAACAATTCTTTTTTACCGAATATGCAGGAGTTGTACGTCTTTGTATTAATATAGAAAAGAAAACGAACACAAAAAAATCCATACAGCACACAACGTGCCATGGCACGCGCCAAACTTTGCCGATAAAAAAGACTCATAACAAGAATGTGCTTCTCAGCTCTAGACGAAACGAGAAGCTTAACAGATGCCTATTGCGTACAGTACCAAGTTGATGGATGAGAGACTGAGAGCAGGTGTGTGACCTGTCCTCTGTGGCGTGAAAACAGAGTGATTTGGTTTGTTTATGTCAGAGGAGAAAGCAGACCCGTGGTCCAACTCATGTGCTGAAAACGCTGACCGTTCATTTGGCGCAGAATAGCCGAAGACACAATGATGGCCCATTCGAACCTTCTGAGCAAAAAGCAAGCGACTGGTGTTTCGTCAAGTCCATGGCGCCACTAATACATGTGTGAAAAAAATGCTTATTTTATGAATGTTTGGGAGCTTATACATAAACTAAAAGCTGTGCTCGTGTGTATCACCCAGTCAAGAAAAGCATTATTTGGAGGGTTGAAGAGTTGGTTGAAGGCTGAACCAAAAGGCTCTGTATATTACCAAACGTGTTTCAAAAAGAGAGAAAAAAAAAGAGATGCCGTTTTGAGCTGAAAAATAACAAGGGAAGAAAACAAACGAAACAGATTGATTGCAGCCGGGGTTGGACGCATCGTTGGCAAATGGCATCAAGGCGTCGAGCTCTCGGGGCCAGGGCGGCCATCATCACGCGCGCACAAGCGGCTGGAGCTAGCGGGCTGACATCATTCAGAGGTGCCTCCTGGCACTAAACAACGGATCATTCCATGGACCTAGATCACAAGCCGCCATGGACGAGGACGCCCCAGAGGTCAGCAGCTCGTTCGGCGCAGGGTTTTGGTTGCCACAGCGCACTGCGTGCTGCTCGCGTTGCGAAAAGCGGAACGGAGCGACAAACGCTCACGCACGGACTGTTAAAAGTTTGATGGACGGTGTTTGCTAATTGCTATGTGGTAAGGTTATATACAAGGTAATGAAATCCATCATCTTCGTATATAGTACTTGGAATTGGGAGTATCTTCAGAATAAGGTCATGTTTGGATACAAGTCAACTAAAAATTCGTTGCTGAAAATTAGCTACAAAGTGTTAAAACGCACAGCTAATTGGCAGCTAATGTTTAGCCTACGCTCTAACTAAAAATTAGTTGTTAGTTAAGACAACCTAGTTAATGGCAGCTAATTGTGGAAATAAAATGACATATCTACTAGAAATCCAATCACGTATTAGTTGGAGTATTCAAAGATGTCAAGCTATTTTTTAGCTAGCTAATTGTCAGGGCTAAAATTTAGTTTGGGTGATCTAAACATGCCCTAAATATCTTCAGAGTCGGATTCATGGAAATCAAACGGTATTAAATTATTTTTGCCTTAAATTTCGGATGGAAGTTCATGTTTTGGTCCTAGTAACATTTCCTAGATTTAATTCACGATTTAATGCCTTTGTTCTTCTCGTGATAGGCGATTTTTTCGTCAACAGCGAGACATCAATAAGTAATATGGTGTTCATAAAAATAGGGTGTGTGTTCATATAGGTAAATGTATGCGCGTGTGTGAACGACCACGTTGTATTTTGTTTCGAAAAAAAATGTATTTATCCATTACTAGCATAGATGTATGTGCAACACGCACGTATTGTGAGATAATCGATCAGATAATAGGAAAGAGAAAAGGGAAAATAGAATTAAAGGAAGGAGACCTGATTGATTGGCTCATTCCTTTCTCATTAAAACCAGGAGAAGGAAAGTAACACGTGGATGAGGTGAGAAATAAAGAGAGAATGGATGGGACCAGTGTGAGGGGTATACCTATGTCTTTCTAGGCAAAAAAAGATTTTTAGAAAACTCGTTTTTTTATAGCGCAGACTTCGCATATCTTATTGGTTTCTTTGTATCATTAACGTTTAATCATTCTCCATGGAATCATGGAATGCACTTGACAGTCTTGCTTTCAAGGTTCGAGAACCTAATAACCTTGGTTCTTTGGATTTTGGGGATATTTGGATATCAAGATTTCAAGTAATAAGGCTATAAATAATCATGCCAGTCATCTTGAAACATATCCGAATATCTTGTCATAACAATCCGTTGTCTTGTCATTTTCCCTTATTTTCCTCTGCTTGTGATTTTCACATGATCCTAACATGGGCCTCTTGTGGTGAGTCTTTTTGGGCTGTCTTCTTTGTAGTTGTTAGTCTTGCCGAGGGTCTGTTTGATTTTCTAATTCTAGATAGAAGTGACTAAAAATCAGTCCTAGACCATTTTTCCACCTGTTTGGTTCTAAGGACTAAACCATGAATTAGACCAATTATTGCAGAAAAAAAAAACCTCAATACCCTTCTTTTTTCTCACCCTCCTTCTCCCGCACCCTCCTTCCACCGCCGGCAGCCTCCCTTTCCTCCCTCTGCCGGATCTGCCTCCCTCCCCTCCCTCCGCGGGCAGCGCGCGGCGGCGGTCGACGAGGCGGCGCGCGGCGAGCTAAGCGGACGGGCGGGGCGCGACGGAGGACGGGATAGAGAAGAGAGAGAGTGCGGGTGGGGGGAGGGTGTCATTCCCCTACTTTTTCACTTGTCTAGCACCTCCCTTACTTCTAGGACTTGTCTAGTCCTAACCATCTAGCCAACAGTATTTGTTGTCTAGTTGATTTTTGTCTAAAGTCTAGTCAATTTTTTTCTAGGATTAGAAAACCAAACAGGCTCCAAGATGTTTAAAGAGCACAAGGCATGGAGCCATTTTTACACGGCAAAAGAAGTAGCCGTCTTTTTTTTTTTTTTTGCATCCCAACCAATTATCCAGCTTCTCATACTTTACGTAGGCCTCGTTTGACACGGGCATTTCATATGCACTCTTTTTTCTCTTTATTAGCTATAAGTGAAACACTACCATTTTTTTTTTTGTGAAAAACATCTTCCGAGTAAAAGTTCAAGCACAGCCATAAAACCGTTTTTTATTACACGACAGTGAGGAGCCGTCCAAACGTGGCTATCAGGTTCTTTCGCTAAAACCCGTGCTCGGTTGTTTTATTTTGAGGAATCTGATATTATTCGGCGCTGTTTTGACGTTATAGATAGAGTAGAGTGTAAATTTGAAAACTAGGATGATTATACTACTGGCCTAATGATCTGTATGACTGTATCCTCGGGCAGCAAGAAAATCTGGGACGCATCCTGGGCCGTTGATCACAAATCTGACGGCAGTAGACTGCGCCCAAAGCAGAAGGAGATCGCGGAACATCTTTCCTCGGAGTTGTAGCCCGCACGGCCCCGTCGCGAAGCAGATGTCCCGACGCAGCGGCCCAGCCCAGCCCATATAACCCCGCCCGACCCGCGTGTTCCCCTCGTTTCTATTTCCCCGCAGCGAGAGATTCGCAAGCCCTCCTCTCCCCTCACTTTCGGCCTCATCCCTCGCCACCACGCCCTAGGGTTTCGCCGCCTTGCCGGGGACGCGACGCCATGCAGCAGCCGCCGATGAACGGGCAGCACGGCCCGCCTACGCCGCAGGGCTCCGGAGCGCCTCCGACTCCGCAGCAGCAGGCGCCCCCGCAGCCGTACTACCAGCAGCAGCCGCCCCCGCAGCCGCCGCAGTACTACCAGCAGGGTGCCCCGCCGCAGCCGTGGGGCCAGCCACCACAGCAGTACGCCCCTCCGCCGCAGCAGTACGCCCCTCCGCCACAGCAGCAGTACGCCCCTCCCCCGCAGCAGCAGTACGCCCCGCCGCCACAGCAGTACGCACCGCCGCAGCAGCAGCACTACGCCCCTGCGCCGCAGCAGTATGCGCCGCCGCCGCAGTACGGGGCCGCGCCGGGAAGCGACGAGGTCAGGACGCTGTGGATCGGAGATCTTCAGTACTGGATGGACGAGAACTTCCTTCACTACAACGCCTTCGGGCCCGTGGCCCAGCAGGTGATACTTCTCATCTCCCGTCCCCGAGAGTCGCGGCGTTGCAAATAGGAGAGCGCGCGCTTATAAGATTGGTTTGATGTGCTTGCGGCTTTAGTTGTCGTTATGATTGTTTTCATGTTTACTATTCCATCGTTGGATACTAGATGCTCCCTTTCCCTTCTGGGCCAGTGTATCCTTGTTCCCTATCATGTTTCGCCCTGTAACGAGCTTAGGGACGCATGCCCTGCATGGTTTCATGCTATTTTAAGCAAGATGTCATGTTTTAGGCACCATATGATATTAGGCTGTAGACTCTGATTCTAGGTGTGCCTTCCCCCTTTGAATTTTTAGTGTTCTGCGATGTGCAATGTGTTTCTTATTCAACTGATATACCAATCATTAGGTGTGTGACATTGATGTGTATTTGTAACAAACTTATCAAGATTTTGCAAGATAACAAGGTGCGGGACTTGACGACTTTCCATGTTACATCTTGGTTTGGTATTTGTGTTACTAATTCATTTCATCATTTGCAACTTTCAAAGTTCAATATCTGGACTCAAATAATACAATTCTCTTGTGATATGTTTTGGTGTATCAATGTGCTTGGTATCTGATGGAAAGCACAAACCTTTTGTTAGATTATTTTTTATTGGTGCTAACACTTTCAAGTAAATGCAGATTGCCTCTGTAAAAATTATACGGAACAAGCAGAGTGGGCACTCAGAAGGTTATGGTTTTATTGAGTTTCACACTCGTGCTGCTGCAGAACATACTCTGATGAACTTCAATGGGCGGATGATGCCGAATGTCGAAATGGCTTTTAAGCTAAACTGGGCTTCTGCAAGTGCTGGAGAGAAGCGTGGAGACAATGGTCCTGATCACACAATATTTGTTGGTGATTTGGCTGCTGATGTTACTGACTCCATGTTGGAAGAGTTGTTCAGAGCTAGCTACCCTTCAGTTAAAGGAGCCAAAGTGGTTATTGACAGGATCACTGGACGCCCCAAAGGATACGGCTTCGTGCGTTTTGGAGATCCGAATGAGCAGGCACGTGCTATGACCGAGATGAATGGAGTGATGTTATCCTCAAGGCAAATGAGGATTGGACCTGCAGCTAACAAGAAGAACACGGATGCTCAGCAGATGTATGCAACTAATGGTATGTATTTATGGAAAATTTTCCTGTAGGTCGTTAATTCCCTTTTTTTGCTGTTTCATGCTTGCTTGCGTATAATCCTGCAGGGGTACTGATCTTTATTGAATCCAAGTGTATCACTGCATCATTTTGAATGCCAAGGCAGATTTTTTTTCACTGTTCTTGCTGGATGATAGTGTTTTCGTAGCTGTTTTCTTTCTAGTCAATCCATCTCAGCCGTCATGCTTCTGTTGCTGTAAACAGACATTTCCTTCCAGCTCTTTCCGTTCAAAGTCTTAAGATTGGGATAACATAGACAACCAAGTAATAGGCCACTAAACAAAATTCGTGTTTCTCAAAGCAGGATGCCATGCCATCTGCATTTAGGGCCTGGAAATGTCTTCAGCTGTCTCCTGTAATCCGTGCCTCAGTTAGGTCAGTGTTTTAATTTTGTGAGATTTTGGTTCTAAACTACTTTTAGAGGGCCAATTATTGTGTTCTCCCTCTCAGACATTACTTTATCAAGACTTACTTTCCAGTCTTCCAGTGCTTTCAGCTATATTTTGAAACTTACTGCCCATCATGTTCCAGTACTTGTATTAAACAGTCTGTCAGATAATTTTTTTTTCTTAACTTTTTAATTTCTTAAACCTGCACCTAATATCACCTGTGACATATTTGGAAACACTTAGTTTCACCTGTACCTTATCTGGTTTACTAATGTAGCATGTTGCAGAGCCCTGCCAAATTCTACTGCATTGCAGAAATATTCTTTGTTTTTTTTGGGGGTAACTTTCCAGTTTCCACTGCTTTTATCTGTTTTATTCCATGTTGTACCATTGTGCGTATTCCGTTTGCCATTATTTCTCGTAAACCTTCCCTGGTTACTTTTTGGTCTTGCATATATGTTTGTTGTTCATGTGCTTGTCTTTCAAATTTTCATTCAAATAGTGATGATTTATAATTTGTTTATCTATATATTGCAATTTTGCTGACCAAGAAATACTGTGATAGCCTAGATTAGGGCTTGGGAGTGGGATGACCAAGCAAACACATTAAATTTTGGTTTCTGATTTGGAATATTTTATCTATGGTTGACGACCCAGAATAAGATAACGGTTAAAATAAACTAAACATGATAGTGTAAAGCAAACATTTACGAAATATTTTGGAAATTCTACATCATGCCTGTGGTAGTGTATCCTGCATAGGGATATTTCCAGTTCATGATTAAAGCAAACATTTACGAAATATTTTGGATGACCCGCAGATACATGATAATGTAGAAATCTGACCTCTACTGACAGGCAAGCTACAGCAATGGAATTTCTTCTGTTGCAGCCAAGTTGGTACATGAAGTGAACGACTCTTTGAAGCGAGGAATTATTGTATTCTTCCTCTGACCTCAGTGGAATGCTAACCATTTCTTTAGTTGCTTTGTTTAATTTCGATCCTCGCATGAGCTTCAATTTTTGGTTTGTTAATATGTTAAGATATTTAGCTTTGCTTGGTAGAATATGGATCTCCAGTGATTAATATGTCAAATTGTTATTTTTTTGGTGCTGTTATTCGGCATCTGAATTCCCACCTGTTTGCCAGCTTTGTTTCTAATGGTGTCTATGTCTTGTCATTGCAGGAGCATACCAGAGCTCTCAAGGAAATTTTTCAGAGAGTGATCCCAGCAATACAACTGTGAGTAAACTTTTTTTTCTCAAAACTAATAGGATTTGCTTTTACCTTATCTTTCATTATTTTGCAATAGGTCTTTGTGGGTGGGTTAGATTCCAATGTAAATGAGGATTACCTAAGGCAAGTTTTTGCTCCATACGGAGAAATTGCCTATGTGAAGATTCCTTTAGGCAAGCGTTGTGGATTTGTTCAATTTACCAGCAGGTCCATAAATTCTTAAATCTCTTTGGTTAACCAATCTGACTTCGATATCTGTGAGCTAATTCTTGCTTGATGGGCTTGCCTACTTTCAGGCCATCTGCTGAGGAAGCCATCCGTTTGTTGAATGGGAGTCAGATTGGTGGGCAGAGTGTTCGGCTTTCATGGGGCCGTAGTCCTCAAAACAAACAGGTATTGTGTGCAAAGTAGAGTCCTAGCATTTGCTGAATTATCACTGCTTAAACAGTACTAACCTAAGATGATCCCTCAGGCTCCCCAGCAAGATTCCAATAGCCAGTATAATGGAAATAGCTACTATGGATACCAACAGCAGGGTTATGAAGGTTATGGCTATGGTGCATCCAACACGCAGGACCCAAGTATGCAGAACTACTATGGATACCCTGGTTATGGAAACTATGAGCAGCAGCAGCCAGCACATGAGCAGCAGCAGCCACCAGCACAGGAGCAGCAGCATCAACCACCGCAGCAGCAACCCCCGCAGCAGGTAGGGCACCAGCGGTTTAGTTGATTCTGGAAACTAGACAATGTTAAAAGATGTTTCCTGAACCAACTAAAAATTTTTATCTGAGTATTATGTTTATTTCTTGGATGATGTATACATTTGTTGCCTTTCATTTTGCAGTGATGACCATCAGAGTGGTATCTGATTAGAGGGGCGTAGAGTCACAACTGCAGAGCATTACCTCATGAGACATCATATAGATATAGTGGCCATGTAGCATATGGGCTTTGATTGAACTTGTTCTTAGGGACCAGTCTTATCATGATGGCACTCCTGATGTTTTATTGTTCGTCTTTAAGACCATGATTATCCCAGTGTTATCTTTGATGGCACTATTATGTCTTGCCCGTTCATCACTGAGATAATGATTATCAAATTGTGCTATGTTATGCGTCTTTGGGTTGATGTCTTGTTCGGATCCCTTGTCTGCTCCTTTCTTTGGAGATACTAGCCCGGAAGCCAGAAGCATGTGTGCTTATCCTTTTCTTAGCCCAGAAGCCAGAAGCATGTGTGCTTATCCTTTTCTTGGTAGTCCGTACTAATTTGTGGCACGCGAAAATGAGTTTTCTGTTGCTTTGTAATCCCGGTGCTTGGATATTGAACTGCTCACCGTATGTAAAAGCTGGAGGGCATCAGATGAAATCTGAGGCGGCTTCGTTATCTGTACTTTGCTAGCGTTAAGCCTAAGCTTAACATTTCGTGTGTTTGATAGGGGCTTCTGTGAACCGTCTATCTTATACAAGTTAAAACATGAGACGTTTCTGTGTTTGATATGGTCTTCTGTAAACCGTTTATCTTAGAAACAGGAGCATCTTTCTAGAAACGAGTATTCCTTCCAACAAGGAAAATGTTCTACCAAAGGACTTAGGATTTAGAGAATCATACGTTTCGTTTTTATGATAATTGGAAACTCTGCTAGTGACCAGAAAAAAACATGTTTTCCAGGAGAATCAGAATAAGCTTCTCCAGAAATTTTTCATCGAGACTCGATCCCTGCCATCTGCTAGAAACCAGGAAAAGCGTGTTTCCAGGAGAATCAGAATAAGTTTCTCTCCAAAAACATTTATTCGAGAAACTCAGTCCCGTACAAATGGGTTGTTGAGAAACAGAACCAAGTTCGACGATAGCCGGTAAACACACAGAGTGGACTCTGAAATGAATCTTCGCTAACAAAACATGTTCAGCATCTCACACGTCCTATGCCGAGTATCCTATTGGCATCAAGTGTTATATTGTTGCCTAACACTCCCAAGTCTGTTTGATGCTCTTGCTATTATTGAAAATAACACCACCAGATACTGGAGGATCATGTCCAGATGCACATTGATACAAGAAACGTGTCATTTCCACAGGAACCGCACAATGCCACAATTTAACTGCAACTTACTACATTCATTAGATTGCGGACGTGATCCTATCATTTTGTTCCTTTTGCAACTTTGCGGCACTGAGGCAGGTTACCATTGATTTATCTTAATACCTGGGCATGCCCAATGAGTGAAATTAACTCACAGAAAACAGAGAGAAAAAAGGCATAGCACGATCAAAATTTCACCCCATTCGATGGTGGAGAGCTAAGAAAGTCAAAGCACAATGATGGGTAACCTATGACATCGGTTTCCTAACTGTGCATTTTACTCAGGAGCTTCAGGGCCAATGCCTCCTGCTGGGCAAGAACATCACCGTCCTTCAGAGCAGCCTCATCACCTTCATCGTCAATGTTGAAGTACCTCTTTTTACCCTTGCTGATTGCATTTTGGCCTCTGTCTGAGTCTGAGCCACTATCCTCTTCGTCAGACCCGGCTTCTGTCTCCTGCCTCTTGCGCTTCAGCTTCAGCTTCTTCTGCATCTTCTTCTCCCGCAAACTCTTCTTGTGTTCAAGCTTGTCCTCCTTGTCATGCTCCTGCATTTCTCTCAACATCTCTGCATACCGCTGGGAAACTGGAGCACCAGATAGAATAAACAAATACATGGTTAAAATTCACATCCTCCATGCAAATTGCAAACTATGAGCGCAAATGAACAGACATAACATACTTTTATCCTTGTGCACCACAGGTTCTGAAGCCACTTCTTCAGCTACAGATGCAAGAGGAGGGATGGCGTTGCCCTCATCATCATACTTGACCCTTGTTCCGACTGGCCTGTGGATGTTTATCTTCAGTTTTTTCTTTTTCAAGGGTCTTCCAAGTCTGACAAGGACAACCGATTAGCATGACTTTGGTAAAATCATCTTATTCAAAAAAATCATAATTATCCTTTATTTTTGTTGTGATTCAGTTCAGCATATACTATACTTTAACTATGACTTTAATTTTTCCATATTTTCATAAGTTTTTTTAATAAGACGAGACAGTCAAACTTCGTGTCAAAAAAGTCAAATGGTCTATAAATTGGGACGGGGTATTTAGTAGCATAAATTTGAAGGGTAGACGGACTAGTTTGAGAATTGAGTCGTAAGGTACATACTCGGTGACATTCTCTTTCGTTTTTGTATATGTAGTGGACTCCTTGGGGCGAAGGACATCGTCAAGTCCATCATCCATACTGGCATCTACAGTGGGCTTCTTGGGATAAAGGATGTCGTCATCTCCATCATCCATAGTCAAATTACTGTTGGCCTGTGGATTGATGATAACTTCAGATATGGAGCTGGATTTCATCTGTTTCTTATCAATATCATCCATATCCTTCTTCGGCACATTCTTCTTGTGGTTTTTGAAGCGGATAGCAGGGGTAACAGGCAGACCAAGCGAAGCAGCATATGCAGCAAGCTTCTCTGCAGAGAACCTGCTCACGTCGAAGACTTTTTTGTGGTGCACTGACTTAAGATATGTGACAAAAGCCCTTTTACCCAATTCCTGCAGATTGGGAAATTTAACCAGCACTGAGGCTATATTCTGAGATATCTGCTCCAGTTGTTCTGCCTTTGGCTACATCAAAGCAATAACGACAGTAAGTGGCAAATTAAACAAGAAACACAAGAACCAGTTGTAGTTCAATGGTACAAAGAACTGTCAAACTTTCTGTCACTAAACCAGGTAATCACTCTAAAAGCTTTTCTCGAAGTGTGCACTGGCATAGATCAACAATAATCAATCCAGTAAAATCTTCCAGCTAACCTTTCGAATATGTATAGGTATTTTACTTTCAGCTGCCCTCAATTTTTCAACCATTGCTTCTTCCTCAGGACAAAGGAACAAAAGTGATTTTCCTTTCTTATTGTAACGAGCTGTGCGGCCAACTCTATGGATGTAATTGTCAATGCTTTCTGGGCAATCAACCTGAAAATGTGACAAACAGGTTACATCATGAAAAGAAATATAATAGAAATATCAGTGCTTAACTGCTTAACATAATGGCATACCTGTACCACCCAGTCCACATTCTTTATATCCAGTCCTCTAGACGATACATCAGTTGAGAACAGAACTGAAGTAGCTTCATTGAAATCTGCAACAACGGCCTGCTGTACCACATGTAACATCCGTCCATGCATACATTTCAAAGGAATGCCAGGACGGAGTTTCTTAAAAACTTCAAAAACAAATTTGACCTGCAGAAGTCCGATATTAGAAATTGGCAAAAGTGACTTCTAAATTATTATGACTAGGCAACACATGTAATCTTCAGAGAAACAATAAATGATTACCTGCTTGACACTAGATAAGAAGACTATCGTCTTTGAATTTAGATGCCTTTTAATGAAGCTCCAGAGCATATTTAGTTTCTGTTCAAGAGGCACAATCATGGTGTACTGCTCAAGAGTATCTGGTGTGGCTGTTCTAGCCTCCTCGTGCACACTTATATATTCAGGATCCCTTAGGCTAACCCTTGCAAGGTCCCTAACCGATTTTGTTTGCGTAGCAGAAAACAGTAAAGTTTGCCTAATTTTGGGAATCTGAGAAATTATAGCATCCACTTGACTTTTGAAACCATGGTCAAGAATTTGATCTGCCTCGTCAAGCACCAACATCTGTTTCCCATAGCAAAAACAAGAGCACTTTAGGTTATCTAAAACTCAAAATTTGACATTCACTATAGTAATAGACCAAGATATGCATGGTAACCTGGAGCTGTGAACAATCGAAATTGGCAGTCTCATTAAAGTGCTGGACTAACCGCCCTGGCGTGCACACTAAGATATTCAAGCTGTTCACGCGTTCCTTCTCTTGCTCGATACCCTTGCGCTTACCAACAATAACACCCCCACTGAAGTTATGGAACTTTCCCACATCCTTGATCACATCAAAAATTTGCCCCGCCAAATCGTTTGTGGGGGAGAGAATAATGCAGCCCACACCATCTTCTGGACCCCATCTCTCTCTGTACAGCTTCTCTATGACCTACGAAAGAAAAGATGTGATGAGGTAAGCTCATAAGAATTTTATATATCTGTTATGATCAACTGCACTTATCTTATGGGGGGCGATTGACATGCAAATATGATAAGCTAGCCATCCAAGGTGTGACAATCACTGATTTACAGGGTACGTACAATTCATATACAATTCTTAAGTATGAAACCAAACTCTGACCGCAATTCAATCCACGCTTCCACAGTGCCAGGGCCTTGCTTAATCTAAACACTCGAGCTTTAGGGAGCAAACTAGCAGCAGCGGGAGCTTTACCGGGATGACGAATGCGAGGGTCTTGCCGGAACCGGTCTTGGCTGCGCCGAGGACGTCGCGGCCGCAGAGCGCATGGGGCAGGGCGGCGCGCTGGACCTCGCTCATCTCAGTGAACCCTTTCTTTCGCAGCGCATCCTTGGTCTTCTGCGACAGCGGCAGCTCGTCGAACAGCGTGCACGCGCCGTACTCCGGGTGCTCTCCGGACGCCAGCGGCCGCGGCTGCCGCGGCCCCGCGGATTTCGGGGGTGGGGGTTTGGTGCCCGGGAGGGGCTTGCCGGCGTCGATCCATTCGTTGAGGAGGCGGATCTCGTCGACCTCCCGGAGGCGGTTCTGCTTCGCAGCGCCGCGGCGCTGCGGGCGGCGCATGGCGGCTAGGGTGCAGTAGGGTTACGGAAAGGGAGGATGGAAGGTTCCAGACTAGGGACCTATTCCAGACGGCGGGCAGCTCTGCCTCTGGTGCGAGGGTTTTTGGGCTCCATTTGGACATAGGAATTTCATAAGATCGGTACAAGCATTTCACAGTGATTAGGTTAAAAGCACAGAAAAAAATATAGGAACAGAAAAAATTTCCTTTGTTCTAAAGGAGGCCTTAGCCAGGACGGGCCGCCGATTCGGGGGTTGGAGATAGACGAGGTTGGTTTAAGCATCTCACGATGTTAGACAGGAGTATTAAAAATAGTCTAATTATATATAAAATTAATTACACAGGACTAAACGGCGAACGAATAAATTCATCTCACCGTTTAGTCTTTGTCTATGTAATTAGTATTCTAATTAAATCATATTTAATATTTCTAACCAGTATCCAAACATCTGATGTGACGTGGGCTAAAATTTAGCCCTCTGATTCAAACCCCTTAGAGCCTGTTGGTTCCAAGTTTCCAACCCATGCGACAAAAACAACTCTAGGATTAACATTAGGCATTCAAAATTATAATAGAGATTTAAAATTTTAGGATAAATGAATTTTGATTTTATAGTTTAAAACAATAGTATTGAGCTGAATATACTTAGACCTGTTCGGTTCTATTAGCGGCTAATGATTAGCTGGCTAATAACTTTTAGCTAAAATTAGCTAACTAATTATTAGCTGGTAACTATCAGTTGGATGATGTTTGGTTTTAACCGTTAATATAAGTCTTTTTATGTGTTATTAGGTTCTATTAGCTAGGTTGAGTCAGCTAACGAGATATATGTTGGTGGGAGTCCAACTACTTGTTAGTTGTTCTATTAGGCTATCCACAATTAGACTCATCATTCCATTTCCTCAAATCCCACTTCACTCTGTGCGTCATGTCAGCTACAGCGTCAAACAGTGCAAAACAGTGCCGAACAGTGTCGCTGCAGTGTTTTTGGAGAACTCCTTTGAGGAGTCTCATTGCGGATAGCCTTAGCTGGCTCCATTTGGTTCTTTACTATTTTTACCGTTAACTATTAGCT
This sequence comes from Paspalum notatum, assembly GCA_022530915.1. NCBI lineage: Eukaryota > Viridiplantae > Streptophyta > Magnoliopsida > Poales > Poaceae > Paspalum > Paspalum notatum. The sequence goes on from CM039685.1 coordinate 46,387,724, forward strand.
GTGGAGAGCCAAACAAGCCATTAGTCATCTCTGAACCCATTCTTACCTTGTGGTTGTATTGACATTGCTGGGCAAGCACCGTCCGGGAGTGAAACAAAAAAGCTCTCCATCCCAAGCATAGAATTTCGGACACCGGGGGCCAAAATGGTGAAACACTAACACACGTGTGGACCAAACAAACAGGGTTAGGATTTTAGAGACATGTTTATACTTACATAAAAGGCATTTGTAAACATCACTCACGTAGAAAAAAAAAAACGACAAGCCAGAGAAGTAGGCATTGTCGTATAGGATGATCATGCAAACTAAAAGGAGATACAGATAGAAGATGACCTTTCAAACAACATATTACAGTGGCAAGGATTCTTTATCTGATACATTATCTAAAGTTGAGCGGAGGAAGTACTTTCTAACATTAAAAAGGTCGCAATAAATTATATCTAGAAAAAAAATAGCCCCATAAAACACAAACCACATGAGCTTATATGCAAATTACCATCAATGTCGTCGTTGCATTTAGATAAAGCTTGCATTAATTTGCATCTTTTTGTTCGGGTGAATCTTTAACTTCACAGTTAGAGGGGGAGGGGGTTGTGATTTGGGGTGTCATTTACACATAACCAAAAGATTTTGTATTTCATGGGGTATTCCCTATGTTATACTACCTCTAGTTTTTTTATATGTTGTACCACAGTACAAAAGTGAGCTGTGCCATACAAAAAATATGGAGGGTGTAAAAAGAAAGTAATTCTAACAATTCTAAAGCAAACTAGTGCACCTGTGTTGAGAGGGGAGGGTCGAGGGTTTCAGGGTGCCATTAATACGGCAGCACTATGATTTAGAAAGTCATTTTTTATAAAATTTAACTAGCCATTAGCCAAATCGTGTTAATAAGACATTGGTTAATTGCAATTCACAAGTCTATCTACACCGTAAAAAGAGTGAGTTTTTGCAATATCATTTTTCACCCAATAAAAATATTTGTACCTCTCACATTTGTCCCTCTGGATAGGTTGGAAAGCATTAGAAAGGGTTGAAAAGGGACTAAAACTGATAGATAGAAAATGTTTTCACCTTTTGGTATTTTATTTTTTCACCTCGTTTTGTACCCGTACCCACCAAATAGTTTCCTTGCTTTGAAAGTACTAAAAAGGAATGACATCAATCAAACGGGTCTCCTTCATTTTATTTTCTTATTTCTTTTTTTCTTCTCCTTTCTTAATTCTTAATTGTTGATCGGTTAGCTCATTCTTTTTATTCAACGTGGTGGATTTACTATGTGCATATAGCACGTACCTCTATGCTAATATCTTAATAGATCTAAAAGATCTAGTAGTCAAGTACATTCCAAAGACTCGTGAGATCCTAATATGGCCTATATATATAAAGAAATAGAGGAAGCGGTGATTAGGTAGTTATTGTATTTTGAACTTTGAGTAATTTTAATCTCTACTACTTAAAAATATCTACCGCTCCCACTCTGTCTCCCAACACCACTTCGCCCCGTCTTCCCCACGGCCGCCTTCCTCTATCTCACGTGCGCTGCCTCCCCCACCCCCCGCACGCTCGCACCATCCCTCCCCTGCATCGCCTCTGTCTATCTGCCAGCTGTCACGTCCGAATCCTCTCTCCCCCGAGCCGCCCGCCGCCTCCGCGCCCTCTCACTTGTGCCACACCTCGCCGGGGCAGGACGAGGCGCGCGGGGGGAGGTGGACGAGGCGTGTCGCACAACGCTGGAGAAGGACGAGGCTCAGAGGCGCCGACACGAGAGGGAGGAGGACTGGAGGAGGCGCAAATTCGGCGGGGCAACGGAAGAAGAAGGGCCGTGCCCGCCCGGCGACGCTCGCCGCTGTAGGCTGCTGCCTCGCGTCGCTATCCATGCTGCGGTTGCCACTGCAGGCTCGCTGCGCGCCGTGCTGCAGCGTCGCAGCCGCCCGCGCTGCGCGCCGTCAAGGCCTCAAGGGAGAAGGCGGCCTGGAGAGGGAGAGCCGGAGAGGGAGGGTCGTAGCGCCTGTGAAGGACGGAGGGAGGCTGGGGGGATGGGAGCCGGAGACCAGGCCACCGGGAGAGGGTCGGGGACTCAGGGCTCGATGCCGGGAAGATGGAAATTGGGGCTCGGGAGTCGGGGAAGATGAGAGACTCGGAGGTGGCGGCTGGGGAAGGGAGAATAGACAGAATTTTAGGGTTTCTTTGCTCTTTTATGCGAACAGTGGGTGGGACTCATGGGCCGATCAGGCCAGCCATCTTTAACGGGCCGTCCTCGAGACAACACGGTGGGCTGGCTTCGCGGCAAAGCACGGCACGGCCACCAGCCTGGCACGGACACGGTGCCCACCGGACCGTATTGGGTTAGTGTCGTGCTAATTTTGTGCTGTGATACGGGTCGTCTGATGGGCATGGTCCATATAGTCACTATAGTCATCGGTCCAAGACGTCGTAGGCACGTGCGGGGGAAGGCACGACGGGGAGGAGGAGGCGCCACCGGGCTACAGGGAAGAGAAGGTGGTGCGGGCCGCCGTGCGAACGGGAGGAGGAGGAGGCGCCGTCGTGCTAGGGAAAAAGGAGGTTGCGTCGGCCATGGGCAAGCGACATGAGGTGGATTCGGCGAGGTGGCCACACGATGAGGAGGAGGCGGTGCGGTCCGCCGCACGAATGGGAGGAGGAGGAGGCGCCGCCGTGCTAGGGAAAAAGGAGGCTGCGTCGGCCATGGGCAAGCGGTGGGAGGTGGATTCGGCGAGGTGACCACACGATGAGGAGGAGGCGGCATGGACCGTGCGATGAGGAGGGGGAGGCGGCAGCCAGCGAGAAGGAGTGGTGGTGGGAAAGGAGAGTCCGACGATGCACGAGAGTGGGAGGAGGGAGACAGAGAGGAAGGAGGGAGCGAGACGGGTAGGGGTAGAGGAGCATGGGAGAAGGTTCTAGGCCAGCGGACCCACTTGCTAGGGAGAGTGGGACAATATTCTACTAATTGTGATAGAGTGATTGTTATCACCCGTTGCAACGCACGGACAATTTGCTAGTTATACATAATACGTGTGCAATAAAGTACACTTTGCATATTTTATCTCTAGTTCATAGTGTCGAACTGTTGATATGTCACTCCCGGTTGCAAAGGTATACTATTCGCTGGCTCAAAATGTCACTATGCCCTTCACGTGCGTGTATTGTGCGATCACCTATCAAGTTTTCAAAAATTTAGCAAACAAGGCTTGCTCCATCGATGCCTCTATCTTGGACCTCAAAATTAAATGACGTATTGTTTTGCACTGTAGACAGAATAAGAGGTAGTTAGAATAGTGATGGGAGATGAGAAAACCGCTGGAGATAGTCTAAATAGCCACTCATGTTAGATTTAGGGCCGTTTGGTTCTAGAAGCTGGTTTGCCTCGCCTCGCCTCGCCGTGCTAGGGTGGCACAGACACGTGAGCCTTGCTTGGACAGGCAAGCCGAGTTGGCTCTCCTGCAGGAGCAAGCAAAATCTTGCCTGCACAGACCCCTAGGAAGCAAGGCAAAGAAACCAAACACCGATATTTGTTTTCCATCTTTGTCCGGCAAGGCAGTACAACAGGAGCAAGAGAAAGTTTTGTTTTTATCTTCTTTTGTCCATATTCATATAAATGTCATATATAAACATGCACGTATAATGTTTTACGAAATTTGTTGAAAAATCTAAAACCTCTTGCGTTTTGGAACAGGGAGCGTAAGATTTATTGTGGTGCAATATAATATATAATGCTCCTACTCATCGTGTACTTAGATTATTTCCACTGATTATCCTATATATCTGTATAGATTTATCATCCATTAGGATACTATTAATGTTTTTCGTCCGATCTTCTGTGGCTAATAACATCCATGCATGTAACTATTTATCCTTTCGATTACTTCGCCATAAAATTCCTGCAATATAAATACACAGATGATCAATCATTTAAAAGTTAATATCTGTCAACTAAGATGAATAAGTTATCAAGTATAATGTGTTTTAAAAAATAGTATGTTCAAAAATAATGTGTCACAAATGATCTTTCTCAACTAAGATGAATAAATCATTAAGTATAATATGTTTAAAAAAAATAGTACGTTCAAAACGAATGTGCCACAAATAATCAATCATTTAAAAGTCAAACTCTCTCAACTAAGATGAATAAGTTATCAAGTATAATATATTAATAATAATACATTCGAAATAAAATGTTTAAAAAAATATTGTCGCACCAGATTATCAACCATTTAAAAGTCAATCTTTTTAAACTAAAACAAATAAATTATCAAGTATAATTTGTTAAAACATGTTTTCATACAATATACATTAATATATTTCAACTTTCAAAGTCCACGTCATCTTTGAGTCCACTAAGTTAGAAATCATATCACTTTAAAAATTCCCGCAGCCCCCACAACGTACCGGTTAAGATGAGTCCTACTTTTCACATATTATTAATTTTCTATTATCCTAAGTTTCATACTAATAAGGATTGTCAAATGTCTGTTTAAATCACTCTCCTCTTCGGTTTATTATATAACTATATATTTTTTCTCTCACACACATATATAGACATGTGAACCCATCATGCTTTACTGCTTTAGTCATTGCAATTCATTCAGTAGCGAGTTGAAGCTACTCCCTACGTCTCACATCCAGTCGTGTATTAATGTCGCTACACTTTCTAAATATAAGATTTCGAATTATATTAAAGCACTTGCTTTTTTTACCCAAATAATTATGTAATATCTCGCTATGCAGGACAACCAGAGATAAAATGACAGATAAATAGAGTCCTCTGTGTAGCTTTTTGATTCACGTTTTATTAGGAAGCACATTCAAAAACAATAAATAATAAATTGTCTCGATGTGTTGCTCATGCCATAATGAAATATTCACTTCACGAATCCTTTTAGTAGTTTTAATTGCATAGATTTATTAAAATTATTATTAGAGGCTAAGTATTAACAAAACAGTTTCATTGTCCTATTGTCTCTGCCGCCAAATAAACATTTGAATCAATACTATTTTTTTTTTAATATTGAAATAAATTTTTTAAGTCCGGCGACAACGCGGGCAAATCACTCGTTCATTTAGATACGGCCGACCTCGACATTGATGGCTACGTTGTCGACGCCCTGCTAGCTTTTACAGACCTCACGTTCATCGAATCTATCCACTATCCATGTGACCATAGTACTTGCACAGTACTAGCCGTTTGTTGGCCGACCTGTGATGTTGCCGATACAGCCTTCGGTCTAGTATGACTGCGGGATGCATTTCAGGTGATAATTAATAGATCATGTGCAGAAAGATATATAAATGCTTTGTGTATTTATTATTATTATTTTTTTAAACAGTGTCGCTACAGTGTATAGACAATTCATTTATCCAATCCCTTGCGCATAATCTTAGGACAGACCGGACGTCGAACTGATGGGCCTCTGGGTTCATGATTCAATTAGTGCAACCGGTCAAACTGCCGGTTCAACACGTTTTAAATAGATAAAAGAATATATTTAACACAACTAATCCACAGCGTGATGGTAAGGAAATAACTTCCCAAGCTCAAGGTCTCGTGTTCGGTCCAGATGCACGGTTTTCACCGGTTTATGCCAAAAAAACCGGCGCACCTCTTGTGGCCTGTTACCTGCACGTGCGCTTGGTCTTCCGTGAGCCGCCGACCCAAAAGCGGTCCAGATGCACAGTTTTCACCGGTTTATCCAAAAAACCGGCCAAGGCTCCCGTTCTAGTTTTTTTGGCCGGTCCGGTCCTAATAACTGTGATTCCAGCACTACTTCTGTCTTGTACTTTCTGCTTGCGTGATTTTTGTTATGGCAACGAAGCAGAAAGAAGAAAAGCAAAGCAAAGAAAAGGCGACCGGACCAAGACTCAAAACAGAAGGAAATAACTTGCATAATCCTTTTAGTAGTTTTATTAATTGCATAGGTTTACTAAAATTATTATTAGAGACTGAGTATTGACAAAGCAATTCCATTATTCTATTTTCTCTACCAAATGAACATTTGAATCAATACTATTTTTTTATTGAAATCAACTCTTTCAATCCCACAACAACGCGGGCAAATCACCTGTTCATCATTTAGATCCGGATTTTTTTTGGCCGGTCCTAATAACTGTGATTCCAGTACTATTTCTGTCTTGTACTTTCTGCTTGCGTGATTTTTGTTATGGCAACGAAACAGAAAGAAGAAAGGCAAAGCAAAGAAGAGGTGACCGGACCGAGACTCAAAGCAGAAGGAAGTGAGACCAGACCATCTCAAACGGACCATATATCTATATTCGTCTATCACTCTAAGCACATTTCTTACCGTAGCGCTGTGTTGTTTTGTAATATGAGCAACTGCGTTGGAGACGTCCAAAGTCCGTTGTTCTCCTACTCGAACATGAGAAGATGCAAGCCGACGTGCATGTCACGGGGCAAACCGGGCAGCGAAGATATTTTGCTGGCAACCAAAGCAAAAAAAATAAAGCAAGCGCCCTCTTCTCCGTTGAATTAATCGTCTCTTTTCTTTTCGCACATGGGGCCGCAGCCACACATCACATTCACATCCCTCGCAACTTGGAGCAGCAACTTGCATCCAATTAATTAATACTGTCAGTGTCACACTACGCACACTATTTATTAAGGGCAGCCACAGCCCACAAACAATGGCCGGTGGAGATACCACAAAGCAGCGACGCCAAAGATCCTCCGGCGGCTCCGTCCCTTCTTGCAGGTTGTTGAGCTCAGCTCGAGCTCGCCATGGATATGGTGGATTATTACCCATCAGCGGAGGAGGAGGCCCAGCAGCTGCCGTGGCAGTGGCAGTGGCGCCTCTTCTCCCTCCTCTCGTCAGCTTCTCCGGCGACTCTGCAGCCGCCGCACCGCCCGGCCAGCCATGTCAGCTGGGAGGAGACCGCCGCCGCGCACCTCTTCTCCGCGAACCTCCCGGGTATTTATGCTTGCAGGGTAGCGCCGCCCGGCCGGCCAGCCATGTCTTCTTCTTGCTCGATTCGAACTCTGGTGGTTGTGGTTCGACTGAATTCGCGTGTCTGCCATTGCTAGGCGTGCGCAAGGAGGAGATCAGGGTGGAGGTGGAGGACGCGAGGTACCTCGTCATCCGCACCGAGCTGGACGGCATGGACGCCGGCGCTGGGGCGGGGCCGGCGCCGAGGAGCTTCGACCGCAAGTTCCGGCTGCCGGGAATGGTGGACGTGGATGGCATCTCGGCGGCCTACACCCACGGCGTGCTCACCGTCACGGTCCCCAGGATGCACACGCGGGCCAGGCCCGTCGTCGGCCTCCTGGGAGCCGGCCCAGAAGCGGCCCGGGCGGCATGAATCCATTCACTTAGCAGCTAGTACTGTACTAGCCTTTTATGTGATTTTCCTTTTTTATATAAGATGTGGTAGTACTCCTAGTATTGATGATTTGGTTTGTCATTTGAGCAAGTGCAATTGTGACATTTATTGTTTGTTCAGGACGATTTGTCTGGGCTAAAATTGCCGTCAATGTAATAGCTTGTTCGATTCAGGCAAAAGATACGCTAAATTTCGTGTGTTCATTCACGGTTGATTGAATGCAACGCTGACGGAGGGTGAGATCATCCCGGCGGATTGTATATCCACTTTTGCCTATCACCATTTTAACCACTTTTTTTTATCTATGTAATGCTACAATATCGTTTTATGCTATAGACAGTCCATATATACTATCCGCTGGAGACGATCTAAGAGAGACGCATGTGGCAGATGGTGCGCAGCCAGTCACTTTCTTGAATCTTGCTTTGCTGCCGACATCAAATACGTACGTGCAAATGTGGCCTGCGTGGTGCACATTTTGTTTCTGCATACATAATTAAAGACAAACACTGAGAATCTAAAAGAGATCGTGAGGATGCGAATGCACTGTTGATTACACCAAAAAATTAATGCAATGGTGAATGGTGATTGCATGGAAAGAAAGAAAGAAAACTTGGATATATGACTATCATATATTTCCTGCCCGATTTGATCTGGGGTCGAGTCCGGTAAGATAGCGTCAACACAGGTTAAAGCCAACTTGTGGTTGAGCTCCACAGGCTGTCCGGACCCTCTTGTATCCGGGAAGGGCTGTGTTCGGTGGGATAGTGTCGTTGTCAGGTACATGCTGCTGTAAAAAAAACACCCGTTTAATACAAGGATACGTAACGATTGAAGGATTCCCTCTGCTGAAGCCTGTGTCAAACAGCCCAATGGTGAGACCAGGCACGATGGGATGTGGTGTGAGTCACAAGACATGCGTGAGTCACAAAGAATCACGTGAGTATATTTAGAAAAGAATGCCACATTATTTATTATACAATTTAAAACCTATATTTTAAATGTACAAATAGATAAGACGAGGGGGCGGCGGTTGCGGGAGGAGCGAGGAGGAAGAGGGGGTGGGCAGCCGGCTATAGAAAGGAGAGGGGGTCTCCGGTTAGTTCAGCCGGGAGACCCTGTTTCCGTTAGCCGCTGCCCTTTTCGCAATAAACAAAAAGCGAGGTGTTTCTCTGAAAACAACTCCTCTATTCATTTACCCTCCTACAGCTTCTAAATTTGCACACCGGCCCCTCACCAAATCTAGAACCCCGCCCTGTCCAAATCCATCGAGGCATCGAGCGGGAGAGCCCCGAAATCCAAAATTCCCCAAACCCCCTCCCAACCCTAGCCCTCTTCTTCCCCTTCACACCTCCGATTCCGCGCGCCATCGTCTCCCGACTAACTTCCAGAAGCATCTGGAAGACTGGAACTTAGGGCTCCGAGCCCCATTCCGGCAAAAGATGCTTTCTTGCGCCTAGTAGACTCGTGTGCTGGGGACGGAGCATGGACGGCGGCGGTGGCGGCGGGGAGGGTGGCTTGAGCAGCGGGAGGTTCCCGATTCTGCAGGCGAGCAAGGACCCCGAGTCAAACTGGGAGGTGGACGTCGCTAAGAGCCTCGAGGAGTACCTGCTCAAGATCTGCTCCGGAGAGGTCTCCGGCGAGGACGGGGCTCACTCTGTCAACTTCGCCGAAGGTACGGGGGTGCGGAGGGCCGGTGATTCCTGCTGTTAATGTTCGGTGTTTTATTTCAGTGGCTATGCGTGTTTTATTTCAGTGGCTATGCTATCTGTAGTGCAGCAGTCACCCTGAGTGCTGGGAATCGGGAGGGTAGAAAATTTGTCACTTTTTTGGTGGACTGATTATAGTTGGGGGCTGGAACATGTGCAATTGCTTGATTTTCTGCGGTTTTATTCCCTTCTGCATGCATAGGAAGCAGATTCTTCTTATCTGTCTGCATGCATAGGAAGCAGATTCTTCTTATCTGTTTTTCTCAACAAGTAATCCTTACTAAGGACAATCTAATACGGGTATCGTATTAGTAAAAAATTCTTTTCTTTTGCTAGTCCAACATTTGCCCGTTTAATTCGTGTTTTCTTATCTGCAGCGGCATTATTACTCCAGGGGTCAGTTCAAGTGTACAGTAGGAAGGTGGAGTACTTGTACTCATTGGTGCTTCATGCTTTGGAGTTCCTATCGCAAAAGAAGTAAGGAAAAAGTAGATGCTGTCTTCAAATTTTCAGTTATGTGCTAAATTTCCACCGCGGATGCTGTATGTAATATCGTCGGCCTGAACACGACAGTAATAAATGCATGCTACATTTTTTGCGCATCCTATAAGCGTAGGCTTTCAAATCGTCACGTGGCAGGTACACATTTCACCTCTTGTTTCGGAAACCATAAAGGCTCGAATTAAGGTATTTTCGAAAGATTGTTGAAAGTTGAAACTATGATTGTACACCCTTTATAGGAACCTCGATGAAGATTACCTGTTTTGGATGATCTCCTTTTACACTTTATCTGTCTCTTGGCAATCCACCTTGCTGGGCTTTTTTTGGTTTTAAACTTTTTATGCAGCTCTAGCTACCAAGTGTTGGACTTGACAGATGTTCCCAATCCAACATATTGCTGAATGAATGCCTCTCTATACTTTTAGATGATATTAATCTAATTGTAATCATGGTACTTAGGCATCACCTAGTGACCTAGGTGTTGCTTTAGCACTACAGTGGTCAGCCAAAACTGCGTGGCTGATGCCTGGCCTAATCGTTGCATGGAGAGAAAGGAAGGAGTTGAACGCATATATGTTATTATTATTGCGGTCTCCTTGCAAAAAAAAAAAAAAAAACTAATGGGAAGAAAGGAGAGGAAAGAGATGAGAGGGACAGAGAGAGAGAGAGAGAGAGAGAGAGAGAAATGAAGATGCGATGGTATGCAGGTGAGGTCAATGACTCCTATCATGGCTCGCTTGCCGCCAAGGCCTGTGTTTTATGTGCGGCTTGAAAATACTCTCCTACCTTTCCTTTTTCCTTTTTTCCTTCTCTCCTCTCCACTGTCCAGCCAAGTTTATTCCCTTCCGCATCACCAATGTCTCAGTCATATCCTCCTTTTTGTTCCACCCTTGCTGCTACCACTCTTCAAATTGCTGTCAGCACGTCCTCCTTGGCTGCCTCCAACCGTGTCCTACCTCATTCCGTATAGGGTACAGATTGCCTCTCACACCTAAGTGCCAAGGTGTAAAGCCAGTGGGCAAACACCTCATATCGCTTTACCCCCTTGATAACTTCAATCCAATACATATTTGCAACACTCTTTTAAGTAGTGGAAAAAAGTACTGAACACTCTGATATACATCTTGACGACCCTCAACTTATAGTATTGCTAGGAGAAAAAGGTTTTCATCAAGCTATCATTGTACGTAAAAGGGTAGTTTTTATTTTTATGAATGGCTCGATTAGTGTCATACCTTGGGGTGTTCAATATCTAAATGATATTTTGAGTATTTCTTTAATACCATTGCATGCTAGTAAGTCTAAAGCATTATGGCTACAGGCAGGATCAACAGGAAAATGGCTCAGCTCAAGCCAACGAAAACAACCCTAGCACGGCTCCCAACGAAGAAGATGATATATTTATGGGGTTAGATGATGTCCCAGGTAAGCCTATCATTCACTGAATCAGCTGCTTTGAATGTCATAGAGGTAAGAAACCCCTTTTTCATCGTGTTTAAATGTTCCAGCGGAAACAAGGACATCTCTGGATAACAATGTCGATCGAGATGATGTACAAAGAAAAATTGTAAGGCCACCAGCAAATCTGCTGGTGTTTGAAGGAGACTGTCTGGATAGTGAAGCGAGTGAGCTAGACTCGTATTTGGTAAAGTTTATATCCCCTTTATTGCAACTGCAAAACTGGCCATTATTTATTTCCATACTGAAATAGTTGTTTTTGTTTATGACTTTATGTATTGCAGCTGGCAACATGTGATTTTTATGGAGATTTCCTTCTGTTGGATCCTTGTGATGCACCAGCTGTTTTTGACTTTCTGCAAGGAAAATGTTCCGGTAAAGAAAATAATGTGGCTCATCAAGGCAGCTCAGCCCCTTCTAAAAATCGACCCAGTGTTTTCACTTCCCCAAATGGAAGATCAGGGGGCACAGGTCGTAAATCGGCCTCTGGAAAACTCCGAGATATGCATCCAACTGAGGAAAATCCTGACCAATCTCCAAAAATCAATGCAAGCCAATCTGAATATATCAATCCTGTCGACCACTTTCCTGATCTAGAAATGCCTAACCCAGACGATGCAGAGCATCCTGTTGATCCTGATGAAGATTTTTCTGATGATGAAAATCCATGGAAGCCTTTAAATCCCTATGAATCTGGCAACCTAAAGATTCGACCTTACAGGAGGGGTACTGAAAGTTGTTTCTGGACATATCTATTTTGTTTAGCGCCTTACAAGATTATTTGATGAACTATGTATCTGGCTGTATTTAATGATCTGTTTTGAAACAGTAAAAGGTTCTGCACGGGGGGCTGTTGGCACTGCGAAAAAGAAAACTCTTGTGTCTCTGTTTCCTATGGCAAAGATGGATGATGTCATCATACCTGAATATGCAAAATCTTTTGAAGCACAACAGCCTCAGCAGGAGGAACCTTATGCTACCCAATCACACGCTCCTTACGAAAAGGTACTCATTGAGTCATTGTTACTTGTGTTTAGGCATGTCTGATACTTTTGACTTATATAACTCGTTAACCATTTAACATGCAGTTGATGAGGTCATTTGAATCTGGAGAGCAAGGAAATTCTCATGTGCTTGAAGATTTGAGCAGTAAGGGTGATCCCGATATTGGCATAAATATTTTTCACGATGATGATCCAGGCATTCAAAGTGACATCGATAATGATCCCGACAGTCCAGCATATCCTAGCGAGGTTTATTTTATTGACTTTTTTGTTTGCTAGTCCCTGTGTTCAGTTGTCCAACATTTGGGTGACATTTAATGTTTATTTTACCTCTTTCAGAGTAATGGTGCAACTCCCGAAGGCACTCAAGGTACACAGGAGAATATAGATACACATGAAAACCTTGAAGAGTTGTGTCGGTCACATCTGGTAAGTATTGTTAATGTTTCTGTAGTCCATTCACATCTATGGCCTGTGCATTTGCAACATTGTGGTGCCATGCAAGTCAACAAGTAGGCTTAATATATTAGGTGTCCAAATGTGCTAGGATAAAGCTTATTTTAGAATACATCATTACTGCATTGGAGGAAAGTGCTTTGTAGGATTAGTTGCAATTTCTAACAATCTTGATCTTGTATCTTTGTCATGTGCCAAAATATTTGGAATTTACAGACAAGTTTCTGCAAACCAAAGATTCTCATGGTGTACGCGTTAAATTCCTGGGGTCAATGAACACCTGTTGAAAAATATCAACATGCGATAATCTGGTTTTGAAAAAAAAATCAGGGGGGCATCTTCCTCTGGTCGAATCTTTCTGAGTTTCTGAAATGAAGTGTATGAACTGACTGTGGTTAGTAAATTCCGCATGCGATAATCTGTTGCTATATTGGATCTAATGCTGTTTAAGTAAAATATTATGCGGGTACACTAAATTTGCTGCCACCTTTCATGCATGCACTGTTTAAGGGCTTAAGGCATGCCATTTTAGCCATATGGTAGTTGCCACCATCAATATGCCATTACTGCCTGGATAATCAGGTGAACTGTTGTAAAGCAAAGTTCTACAACCTTAGTTGTTGTATCCCTCATCCGCCCACAAGTACAACAGCCTGAAACCTGGAGATGATGCTTTCACAACATTTGTGATTTGAAATTTATTTTGGCTGCTGATTTCCAGGAATCAAATTTCCAGTTGAGCAGTGCATTTCTGAGCAGTCATGTCCTTTACTCTGCTTCCAAAACTGACTGATAATTCTTCACACAGAATACTCTCCTTGCCAGCATAGCTGAGGTTGAACAACAGAGTGAGATGGATGCTCGAGTTTCAACATGGAAAGAAAGAATTGAGTACGCCTTGGAAGAACAGGTTTGTTGCTTGCTTGAAACTTCTTACAATGCGACATATTCGAACCTGTTCAGCACTCACCTCCCACTATATTCTGTGTCTTCTCAGGATAAACACCCACCTTTTGATATTGGTTCATATGGGGACCAAATCCTTGACACTCTTTCATCAAGAACTGACAATATGGGGATTGCATCTTTTAGTGAGATTGTTAGTGGCAGACCAAAGTATGAGGTTGCAAGAACATTCTCTGCCCTTCTCCAGCTGGTAAACCCCTTTCCTCTTCCAGTTTCATAAACTGGCACAACCCTGAGCCATTTTGAGCCCTCGTATTTGTTACAGGTGAACGGCAGGAGTGTTGATCTGGACAAAGGACAGGCCACGAATGAGTTGGTGTGTTACACAGCTGAGAATCCATTCCATGTAAGACTCATTGGTCCCAACCGGAGGCCAGAAATGGATGCACGCTTTGCTCGGAAAAGAGTCAAGTCCCCACTGCAAAATCCTTCCAAAGGCTGCGAGCCCTTGGCACAGCATGAGCCCCCCAAGAAGAAGTCGAACAAAAATGGAAAGATTCCAGTCAAGACAGCCATCAGGCTGACTCCTGATGGGAAACGAAGGCGAAGGTCAGCTGCTCAGCTGATGCAGCCCATCAATCTGGAATCCAGTGGGTGATCGTGAATGACAGACTTGACTCGTGGGCATCTAGACTTTAGAGTGTGGTGATTCTTCTAATTGTTGTAACTTCAATGCCAGCTTCATGCCTGTAAGTTATGACTTAGGCCTAGCTAGCTAGCGGGTGTACATGTACAATAGGTCGTGCGTTTATGTATGTATTGGTATCAGTGCCAAGTGTAATGTTGGCAGGGCAAGATTTGTTGACGGATTTGCCCTTTTATACCGGGACGACATTGCTTGATGTTTCATTCAATCATTCTAATTCAATAAGCTAGCCCTTTGCTGAGTCTATGGTCTGCTGGTTGCTGGTGCACTGCACTGTTCTCTAAACAGTCGCGAGTCACGACTGGTACCCACAAGCGAGGCGCCGACACCGTGCTGCTCTTTGTAGAGAATCTATATCCTGCGCAATTCATCTGCCACCGAAGCTGCTGTAAAATCGCAACTCGAAAGGGAGCGGCATCACGACAAAACGATCACACCCCAAGGTCGATGATAGTATATCAGTAAGAACTCAGAAGGCAGTTAATCTAACAGATCAAGCCTGAAACAGAACTCAAGCCCCACTCCTACCAGCTCTTGGCTGTCTACAGAGTTTTTTTACTCGTACACCGTAGTCACACTAAATTTGTAGCAGGACGCAAGATTAGCATTTCAGCTAGCTGTATCTCCTGCAACAGAACTTACAAGCCCACACCTACCAGCACTTTGCTGTCTACAAGTTTTTTTTACTCTTACACCTTAGTCACCCTAAATTTGCAGCAGGACGCAAGATTGGCCTTTCAGCTAGCTGTATCGCCCGACACTTTCAATCTCACTAGTGAAGAGATGATAGAGTGTGGCAGCCTCCCGAAGCCACCGTAGATTGTTCGCCTTCATGGCTCCAGTGCGTCCATTCCTTGAACAAACAGGAAGATTGTTCAGTGCACCCTACTTAGGTTAAAACCTGCTAACCTAGCATAAATGACATGCATTGCATTACCTCCTGTCGAGCTCCACCTTCTTTTCCAGGTCCTGCACCAGACTGCGCAGCCTTTTGATGTAACGACACAACACTTGGGTGGTTTCATGGCCTTCCTTGTGTTCACATAGCTTCTTCAAAATATCTGACGCAATGAAGAACCCGTCTGATTTGTTCCTGAGCACATCATCTCGGATAAGAATGGCAACAATGCTTACAAAGTAACAAATTCAAAGCCATCTCCATTTTTAATCTAGTACGCTCAGGATCAATGATTGGGATATGCAGACAGGACACTAAAAACACAGACACGTATACACAGACCAGCTTCAAAACCAAGAAACTTAAATACGATTGTGAAGTTGAACAGTGCATATTGCATATAGATACCTCAGTAATTCCTGCAAGATGATTTCAGCTGCATCTTTAGTGTTGGCTAACACTTGTCCAAGATCTGGATAGCGTGCAATGTTCCTGAGAGTAAGCAACACTTGCTCCGAAACTTCCTGGTCAGGGATCCCGCGGTTCCGCGAATGGATTTGCTTCAACAGTACGTCTAGGGCACGCGCAGTGACAATTGTCTCGCAACATTTCTTGTATGTTCCTGTAGCAGTACCTGTAGGAGAAACATAACATATAACCTCTTAGCTCTGCTTAGACTGAAAAAGGAAACAAGTGATTATTCAACTAGGGCAGAACTGGGAGTACGTTATCACAATGTAATGCCATATATGATGAACCTAGGTAGGAGAAAAATTAGGAAAGGGAGCTTATAGTTGTAATTACTCAATGCTGTGCAAGTTCGTCGAATGCTGTGTATGCTCCGACGGTGGCGGAGCTGCGACAGTCTATTGATGAGGCGCAGACAATCGTCAACTTGTGCAGCAGACTCGAAACTTTGCTTCGACGCTTTCCTCACAAGGTAGGCTTTGACGTAGGACTGCAACAATCGGTTTGTTATATGTCAATGAAAAAAGTACACTATCTTGAGTACAATTGTTTATGCTATGAAAGCATGTTTGGCACATTTGGACTTTGAATAGATGCATGAAATCAAATATTGTTTTTAATATATCCAACTAGCAAAAAGAAACATACAAAAATCAAACATCAACTTTCTCTCTGATGTACCTGTATTATAATGATACTTTTTCGAGTTCTAATAGCAGCTTGTCTTGCTATCCAACCACGGCAATAAGCCTGGATAATAATCACAGCATGTTTCCTCGATTTAAGTAACAAAACCTTTCTCCACCACCTCTGCTAACAGATTTATGAAGTAAGAAAAGAAGTATTGATTTGTGTATACCCAATTAACAAAAAAGAAGTGTACAGAGGGCAGGCCCCTTTATCGTACCTGTACTTTAAGACAGTTTCTAGTTCTAATAGCATCTTGCCGTGCAATCCAACCACGGCAATGAGTCTGGATAACAATCACAGCCCGCTTCCTTGATTCAAGGAACTTTACCTTTCGCCACCATCTCTGCAAATAGATTTACCAGATTAAGTCTTCTCACACTTAAATTATAGCAGTACTACCCATCTAGAAGCAATTAAAAATATAGCGTACATACTTGAATGATGTTGATGCAGCAGAAAATTCGATTTAGCTGTTTCCGTGCTAACCAACCACGAACAAAAGACTGAATTGAGATAACAGATTTTTGGACAGACTGATGCAGCCAGAACTCCCTCCACCATCTTTGTAGCCTTACGATTGAGTGTAGCACAATTTTCAACTCAAGGCTTTGATGACATTTTCTCTGTTGACATTGGTCAAGTACACAAAATCTTGTGTAGGCCTGTAGTGAAGAACCTGTGTAGGTAGTACAAGTCAGTAAGATAATGCAATATTAATCATATCACAGCAGCTTCTACATCCTTAATGCACCCAGCCAAAACATGGTCAACATAAAATATATATATCAAGAACGATGTTATATGTACATGCTAACCTAACAGTCTCTTTCTAGCCAACCATCCTCTGACGACTCGCTGAATCAGTACTGCAGCGATCTGGTGATGCTGCAGAGACTGGTGGTACAAGAATAGTCTTATTGAGTTCTGAATTCCAACAATAGCCTGAACTTGCTTTGTGAAGCACTTGCGTACTGAATAACACCGCCAATGACTCTGGATTTTAATCACGGCAGTTATCCTTAAGTTTCTGTCATTCACGAATCTTCTATATGCAGATTGTATCCTTTGAGCAGCCACTAATTCCTTACAAACAGGGAAATCATTACAGGTAGATACAAGCTGTTCATGCCCAAATAATGCTTCAGAAGAAACGTCACTGATGCAAACCATGACATCCTCGGACATCTCCATCTCACACAACGGATAGCTACCCTCAAACATACTCGATAGAGAGCTGGGAGGAGGTATAGAGTCATGCCCACTTTTGCACGGCTGAGTGGCAGTTGTAGAGTTGCTCTGTTTGTCCCTAAGCTGCAGTGGAGTGGTTGAATCTGGATTGTTCATACCATCAAAACAAAGAATATGAGGAGCAGCGTAAGCTCTTGATGCATCCACACGCGTGCAGTGCTGCAATGAAGTACATGAAGCTTTGGTTTTATCCTCACCACTGCAATGCTCCTGAGGGGAAGGAGCTTTAGTTTTAACTTCCACAAACTGAGAGCTTTCGGAAGGCCCATTTTTCTCGAGGCTTTTTTTAATTTTAATCCAAATCCTTACAGCCTGCTGAATCATAATGGCAGATTTTCTCATCTGCACAAATCTATGCCTTTCCATTATGAAAGTGAAATACATATCATAGTTTCCTGAAAAGAAATAGATGAAAACAATTTAATAGGGGCATATTTAATGCATATATCATGAGAAATTAGTAGGGAAGATGTACCACGTGCTTGGCACAGAGTAGAGGCAGCATTAGTTAGACAGTTATGGTTTCTTTTCAATATAATGTCTGACCATGCCCTCATAGCACCTTGCAGGATAAGTATTGCCTTCTTACGCTTACAATATTTACTCTTTGCAATAAAACTTCTCGCCTGAGTTTGTATAATAGTTGCAGCCCACTCTAGAAGAAAATGAGAAGATGAATTCAACTAGATTGTAGAAAAATATTGTGTTAATATGATTAAACTAATCAGTAATCATGGGAACTCAGAGCAATGTTATGTACAGCTAAGGAGAATTAAATTTCATAATAATATTACAAAATTTTATTTCAGCACTAGGAACTTTGCAAAGTAAAGAACAGACCCTGATCGGTGCATGAACCATCTTTATTATCTGTATGAAGGGGTAGATGTTTTGTATCATTCTTCCCTGGAGATTTACATATTGCTGAAATGGTACTCTCTGGGCTCTTGGAGTTCAACCTCTTATTGATCGAATTCTTTAGTTGATCCTACATAAATCAAAGATGCCTTGTTCATGATGAAAGGACTTTAACACAAAGAGGGAAAATTTTAAAGTGACAAAAAAAAAATACCAATCTTCCGTCATTGGTTAGATGTGAAGATAGAAATGCTAGCAAAAGAATGGAACTCTTCTCATCAAAAAAGACACCATCACCTAGAATACCACTAGCTGGAATATCCTGTATTATGCAAAGAAATATTTGAGAAATAAACTACTACTCTTATGCAAACGAACCAATAAACCGATACCTGAAGAACATCTGCTGGTACTTTCCCGATCTTGCTGGATTGACATCCGGTGATGTCAGTTACATTATCAAGCTGGTGACAGGCGAACAATTCCTTTTGGCATCCAGTTAGCGTTTCCTGACAATAATAACCAACACGAGTGATGAGCACCTGGAAGCAAAGTGTCATATAAACGTGTAATTGCAGTGCAAATAAAATGTGAAAAGTGATGAAAGTTCAGGAGAACCTCGGGAGGGAAAACATCAATCTTCAAATAATAGTTGATGACACAGTTCAGTGCTCTCCTGTCAATCTGAGATGAACTTTTAACAGGCATGTTATATTTTGAGCATATCGCCTGTAAAAAAAACATATAGCAATTAGACAAATAAAGGTAGGCGGCTGGACACTTAGGGCCGCACAAGTCAATTAATGATTAAAGCATTTAAGATTAACAAGACTTCAAGGATTCAACTGTGTTGAGCTTCCAACATATTGAGGAAATGGACCACGTCAAGACATAACTTAAGTATACAATGTGGATCATGGAAACCTGGATATGAGTATCTTCAACAAAAAGGAAGCAGCAACACCACCAATAGTTATTTTTACAACCAAAAGAACACTTAGGAAACATGCATTTTTGAACAGTATTGATACTTGGGCACTTGGCTCATGAATAGAACATCGGCCATTTACTCAGTTGACACGCAATTAGGCATAGAAAGCTACTTTTACCACTTACTGTACCCATTGAGTCTAGGTGGTTTTCTAACAGAATAGAGTGACAACTAATGCTAGTATATCTTGTGAAATAATACAAATAGTGAAGTAGGGAAATAAACCATGGACTCATACTTTTTAGCACACAATTACGTAAAACAAGAGAGAGAAAGCAAAAGGAATCCTTACCTGAAGCCAATTGTAAATCAAGCCCATGTGTGACTTGTTCTCAGGAATTCGTTGTTCCTGACATAAAAGAAATAGAACCTCTCATTAAAGGCACCGAACGAAAGTCGCGTAGCTTCATCAAGGAGCTAGATGCTCTATCTTGTGATGCAATAAAATAAGTATGGCATGGTACGTTGTTCCATTCT
Source organism: Paspalum notatum (assembly GCA_022530915.1). NCBI lineage: Eukaryota > Viridiplantae > Streptophyta > Magnoliopsida > Poales > Poaceae > Paspalum > Paspalum notatum. The sequence continues at coordinate 46,407,444 of CM039685.1, forward strand.
GTCCCAATATTTGAACTGTTCTAGACAGAAGAATGAATCACTCACCATTACAGGTACATTTAGCCTGGTTAATTCACGAGCTAGTGAAATTGTGTTTGCTAGCAAGGGTAGCTGCCAGGAGCAAAACACAACAAGAGTTAATCAGAGAAATATAAATTAGTCTGCAATCTGAACTAGTTAAGTGAAAACACAGCCTTGACCAAAAGAACATTCTGAAAGTTTAGTTTACAGATAGCATGGTATCTTAAAAAACAGTATAGTTAACAAATTTTTAGTTTAATTTACTTTACAAATATTTACAATATATTATAATTAACAAATTTTTAGTGAGAATAGGTATTAGGACGAGAAGTTTAAACATTACAAACCTTCTGATTTAGGCAACTTAAAATTGTCAGATATTATTTAGACCGAGAAAGACATGAAAATTAAGTTTAAGCTAATTCCTAGCTATTGTACTCCTTGCAGTGAGCAAAAACCCATTAACAAACAATGAACAATCTAGAATTTCAGATCCTTGTTGGAAATGAGAGGTATATTATGTGACAATAAAATTCAACAGGTTTGTACTGAACATTTGACCTGCAAATGAATGAACACATTCCACAGCAATGAAAGAATAAGCTCCTTATCCCCAGTACTGATGTCTTCAGCCGAGATTGTGACTCTTTCAGAATCAGATAACGGGACCTGAGCTTGCTTGATATATTTTAGAGCAGTGGAACAGTTACACAACCTCTTCTTATTTGTTTCTGAGGGAGCAATTACTTTCTGAAATAAAGCATATTGTCGCTGTAAATCAATTGAAATAGAATCTGAAAGATTAATGTAGTTGAAAAAATTCCTGACCAAAAGGATTGATGCATCTGAGAGGAGTAGCTGAATGACTCTACAAAGAATTACACCATCTTGGAGATCTTCAAATAAACTGCTTATAGTGAAATCATATTCTGCCAGAGCAGGCTGGTGAGAAAGGAGAATTAGAATAATCCAACATATATTAACATGAAAATTGAAATTGTGCCTTTCCTAAAAAAAAATAAATAACAACCTACAACACAAAATCTGATTGTTCAGTTCAACAATACAGAAAATCCAGATACCTGTTGATAATTTAGTTTGTAACCCATAGTTGTGAGGTGCATCAGAAGGTCACCTTCTCCATGCATGGTTTCCCCCAAAGACTCTACAATTCAGTAATCAGTCAAAGAAGAAAACACACAACTGAATAGAACACCTGCACGTCACAAAGAACGATAATCAAAAGCAAATGGAATAATCTATTTTACCCTGAATGATTTGCCGACTAGATTTTATTTGGCCTTGGCGACAAAATAAAAGAGGGGATCCACCATCAAGTCCATCGATTCCAGTTTCAAGAGGTAGAGCAGTTTCTGTTTTGGCTCTGTCTAGTGCAGCAACTAGCAGAAAAATTCTTTTCAATAAGACATTTCCCATCGCTTCACTATAACCCTGTACATGGTGCCCTTTTACCACCTTCTTTTGAGCAGAAGATTCTGCATTCATGGTTTGAGAAAACATCTGCTTCTCCAGAATTAGCTTTAGAAAATGAACCTCCTTGTCCTGTTTTCCTAATCCACTCTGCAGCAATGAATCACCACCAAGAACAATATGCAAACCAATCCTGAGCCAATCTGGATTGTAGCACATGAAGATCCTAGTTGCTTTCTCTTTGAGCCTTAGGTCGGTAACAAGGGGGCAATGTGCTTTCATCTTTAGCCTGCCATCATCAATGTTCTGAAAAAGGAGGGGGAAATACAGTGCCAGTTAGATGATCAATAGTTCTGCTATGTTAAATATAGGTAGATTTTTTTTTCACCATTCAAGCAGACGTGCACTAGATATATTGTGGAAAATAAGAAATTGCATGAAAGGCAATGGAAATATAACAGGACACTACAAGACCAATGTCCCGTTTCCAGTTCTTCAAATACAATCCACACAACAACCAAACAACACAGCAGTTTAGTCCAGTCTGAAGACACCTAGAAATTGGGCAGTTCCATTGTTTCAAATTTCCAACCAAACTATCCAAAATCAGTATATGCCACGATGAGGATGATAAATTTCTATAAGCTGCCGAGTTTCAACCCTCGAAATTTTCTCACCTTACAAATTTGAAACATCATGGAGAGCACCTCCTCGCACGCGTCTTTGCTCATGTACTTCTCCATTCTGTCCTTGACATCCTCCAGGCTGCAGACCTCCCTCAGAGAATCCCTTAGCGTGGCCACCATCGTCGGCGTCATCTCCTTCCTCCTCTCCTCGCCGTGATCACCACCACCGCGGCCCCACTTCGGGCCGCGCCCCCCACGCGGCCGCGCTCCATCGAGCGCGTCGCTCTTCCCCGCAAGGCAGGGCTGCACGGAAGGAGCGGAGCCGGTGGCCGCCGGGGAGCAGCCGCAGGCGGAAGGGTCGCGGAGGAGGAGCGAGAGCCATGACGAGGCGGAGGCGGCGAAGCTGCGGAGGGCGCGCTCGCGGCCTGACTCGGCGCGGCGGGCGGAGCGCGACTGGTCGACCTCGAGCGCGCGGAGGCGGCGGCTTAGGGGCGTAGGGGTCGGGGCGCCGGCGCCGTCGCGGGGCCTCTGGCGGCGGAGCGGCGTCGGAGTGGGAGCCTGGACCTCGAGGGAGGGTTTGGAGGCGAGCACGGGCTTGGGGTTGGGCCTCGGGGTGCGGAGGTTGGCGAGGTCGCGGAAGGGGGAGGCGGCCGGATCGCGGCGGCTCATGGCGGCGGGGCTAGACGATCTAGAAGCTTCGGGAGAAGGCCTCCGCCATGGATTCCGGAAGGTCGGGGGTTGGAGGAGCTGACGGAGCGACGAACCGTAGCGTTCGAATGATTGGGGGTGGCGTTTGAGCGGGAATTATGGGTGGATGATCCGTGGATAGTGGATGCCAGACCGTTGAGAGGCGAAAAGCACCCTCAGCCTCAATGCTTCAGCACCCTCCTTTTGTTGGGCTGAGTTTACGTGGGCCTCAGTCCATTGTTGGGCCAAAACAGTTCCTCAGATATTTTAGACGATCTTCGCTTTTCTCTTTCACTTTGAAACATTCCAATAATTCATGATTCATGCGGAAGAAAATCATTAACTGTTTCGATAAATATCCAATAAACCCTTGCTACATGTAACTAGGTAAGTACAAAAAATATATTTGCGAATCCACGATATAATTATGATTGGCGATAAGGGAATGGACGATTTTACAATAAAAAGGCTTGTCATGCGAAAAATTGACAACGCCATCGACTTGTGAACTCACCTTATTCATTCATGGAAATACCGAGTATATAAAACAAAAGATACCTAGAGTTATTCTGAATGAGACAGATAGTTAACACACATGATAGAAAAGTTAACAGTATAAATAAACGTCTAAGTTGGAGTATAAATAAACATATACTAGGTTAGAGAGAAATCAGGGTTTGTAGCTTAAGCTGAGGTTATTGGAGCAGACGGATGAGTTTAGCTTTACATAATTCAAATTTCAAAACCACAATTTCAGGACCGTACGTTATATTATGGCAGCCTGAGGAGGAGGCCCAAGACAACATGACAGGCCAATTGGCGAAGGAGGAGGCGAACGATATACGTGTCGTTTTCATGTTGTAGTATATCACCTATCCTCTCTGCATCATCATCACGTGAGGTTGTGAGGCATCCATAGGTTGGATTGGTTGCATGCACGATGCATCGCGCGATGCGGTCTTCCCCTTCCTCGCGAGGCGCTCGGAACGTACCCGGCCGTGTACCCGCCGCGCTTGTTTTCAACAGCTCCTTGACCATGCTGGGTCGTGCTCCTGATCGGACTAGTTGGACGCCCACGCGACGAGCTCTGCACCCTACTCACGTCTTTGGTGACTCTAGTCTCACGCAGTACTACGGTGCCACGCGACTCCGGTTAAAGCCCCAGCGGGCGACGAATCCTATCTCTGACGAGTGACGGGGACGTGCACAGAGCCCACAGGCTTTTCTGACCGGCCATTGCCCGCACGCCACGCACAAAAAGTTGCTGCCACCCTCTCGCTAGTCGCTAGTCGCTACTATCGCAGGGCAGGTGCTGAGGGAACTGAAGGAAGAAGCACTCGCACCGGCGGCAAGCGGGGATCGGGGGGATGGACCCGAAACGGGCGGCGGTGGGCGGGAAGGCGGTGGACGCGTACCGGAAGGCGCTGGCCACGGCGGCCTCGGCGGCGGCGTACGCGGTCATGGCGCGCAGCATGGCGCGTGAGCTGCTCCCCGCGGAGCTCCGCTGGGCGGCGCGCTGGGCCGCGTCGGCGGCGCGGGCGCGCCTCGGCTGGTGCGAGCGGGAGCGACGCACGCTCGTCGTCCGGAGCCAGGAGGGCGGGGCCGGCGGCGAGGAGAACCTCCTCTTCGACGCCGCGCGCAAGTACCTGGCGTCCAGGCTCGACCCGCGCGCCATGCGCCGGCTGGGCCTCACGCTGGCCCGCGCCAAGGACGACGCCGGCCGCGCCAGCTGGCGGAGCCTGCTGTTCCTCGAGCCCGGGGACTCCACCGTCGACGCCTTCGAGGGCGTCGAGTTCACGTGGACGTGCGTCGAGATGCCGTCCAGCGCCGGGGGCACCAAGAGACATAAGGCCAAGAAAGGCGGGGAGCCCGGCGGCGACCGCGTGTTCCGGCTGGAGCTCAGCTTCGACGCTGAGCACACGGCCGTCGCCGTGGACAGGTACGTGCCTTTCGTCATGGAGGCCGCCGAGGAGGCGGGGCGGCGGGAGCGCGCGCTCATGATCTGCATGAACGAGGGCCGCCACTGGTACAAGATCAGCCACCACCACCCGGCCACGTTCGACACGCTCGCCATGGACCCGGCGCTCAAGCGCGCCATCGTCGACGACCTGGACCTCTTCGCCGGCAGGAGGGACCACTACCGCCGCATCGGCAAGGCGTGGAAGCGCGGGTACCTGCTCTACGGCCCGCCCGGCACCGGCAAGTCCAGCCTCGTCGCCGCCATGGCCAACCGCCTCCGCTACAACATCTATGACCTCGACCTCTCCCACGTGGAATCCAACAGCACTCTGCAGTGGCTGCTCGTCGGCATGTCCAACAGGTCCATCCTCGTCGTCGAGGACATCGACTGCTGCTGCGACGCCATGTCGAGGGATGACGACAAGGCGCCGGCGCGTGCCGGAAACGAAGGCCGCGGCGGCCGCGACACCGGCAACGTCACCGCCGCGTCGGATGCGGACGCTCCCCCACCGCGCGCCGCTCCGGCCAAAGCCAACTCCGACAACAATCAGGTCAGCTACAGCTACAGTTGTTCGAATCTAACAAATCCGACCTAGATGATCTTGATCAGTAGACTTGCCCTCCTCAACGTAACGCCAAATCTCCGCCTCCAGGTGACGCTGTCCGGGCTGCTGAACTTCATCGACGGGCTGTGGTCGACGAGCGGCGAGGAGCGCATCATCGTCTTCACCACCAACTACAAGGACCGCCTCGACCCGGCGCTGCTCCGGCCCGGGCGCATGGACATGCACGTCTACATGGGCTACTGCGGCTGGGAGGCCTTCAAGACGCTGGCCCAGAACTACTTCGCCCTCGGCGACCACAAGCTGTTCCCGGAGATGCAAGGGTTGCTTGCAGAGGTGGAGGTGACGCCGGCCGCCGTGTCGGAGATGCTGCTGCGGAGCGATGACGCTGACGCCGCGCTTCGGGGTCTCAAGGAGCTCCTGGAGGAGAAGAAGCTGCAAGCAATGCCTGAAGGGAAGCAGAGCTAAGAAGCAGCAAGGGAGGCGTGAAAAGAACCAGCAAAGCAACACGATCGCAATTCGCTTATTCGCATGCATCGCGAGAACAAGAACATGTTAGGATAAAAGAGATTAACTATCTTATCTCAGTAGTACGTAAGTTTATTGTATTTCGCAAATGTCATGTGCTGAGATAGTCACAATGACACAAGACACTCTGCTAGTATGCATGGCAATATGGCATATTCGCAAAATCGCCTTTGGGCAGTTGTGCTGGCCTGCTGCCCCAATTTTATAAAGCAGGACTCTGCACACAGAGCATCATCTAGTAGGACTCTCGTTCCAAGCGGCATCACCCGTGCTCCCAACCGTGGCCATGTCCTCTCGTTCCAAGCGGCATCACCCGCGGTAAACCGATGCGGTAGCGCCGTCAACGGACTCGATACAACATTGCAGCATTGCCACTTGGGCCCGTGCCCTTGCCCCCTTGGCTTCGCCTACCTGCCAGCAGGGATTAACTTTTCGTTTTTACTCTAGCGGAATTTCGTTTTTAACTAAAAATTTTGACTATTATAGTTTTGAATTTTGAACCGAACGGAATAAGATTCCGGACCGGAAAGCACTTCCTGGGGAGCACCGGTAACGGAAAAAAATCCGGTTTTTCAGAAATCCCGAACGAAAAGTCGATCCCTGCCTGCCAGTAATTGCCGAGACACGACGCCCCCCACCGAGGTGAGACGGAACACTTTGCTGAAGGCTGAAGCATCGGGAGCATGTTCACTTAGGCTTAGTGTCGCCAGGGAGACTTTGCTGAAGGCTGAAGCATCGGGAGCATGTTCACTTAGCTTAGTGTCGCCAGGGAGTGAAAATATGTGTGAAAACACTGTTTGCGTAAGTGGAAAAATAATGATTGCGCACTGTAGACAGTACAAATGCATATTCTAATAACACTAGCCTTAGCTAGGCCCTTTAAAATTTTGGAGGATTCATATACTACTTGAAATTTCCCTAGTGACCTTCTGAAACAATATAAGATTTCTACGAATCTTATAAAATTCGTATAGGATGATCATTGTGTTGAGATTTTGAAGAAATTCTATCGTAAAGTCCAACCTTTTATAAACTTTTATTTGTGTCTATCTCTTTTCTAATTTTTGTGTTCTTGTTATGCTCCATCCGAAAGCCCCATCTAAATTATTAAATTATTTATACGTTTTTTTATGATTACAAGTGACGCACAATTCTATTTATATGTTTTTACATTCCTATTTTTTGTCCCCTTGGAATGCAGGTTTTTATTCCGGTTTCTGTTTTTCTTTTTTTTTAATTGAACTGATTTAAATTTTTGTACAATTTTTGTGTTTCAAAGGAGGCCTTAAAATCCTTTCTATCTAAACACTAAAATCCGTCACGGTTTAGAGTCACTTGATCATAGGAGCCTAGGAGGTGCATTCCTTCCGGTGGAAGATTGAAGCTTGGGTGGTGGTAACTGAACAATAACGGCAGTGGACAGTTGATGTTCAGAGCGACGCAACGACAAGCAGGTTTTGCCTGGCTACACTAGCCAACTGAGCGCTCGTTTGCTTCGCCATGAAGCTTCCTTCCTGTGGGACACTCCTAGCAGACGCATCAGTTATCAGTGTGACAGTATATATGGCTCTCTCGCCCTCACGCCGTGGGACGTTCCGGCCTGCCTGTTCGCTTCTTCTGGACTGTTTGCGCTTCAGCCTGAGCGATGGATCTCTCCAAGATGGCGGCGTCGTCGCTGTCCTACGAGAAGGTGGTGGAGACCTACAAGAACGCGGCGGCCATGGCCACCGCAGTGACCGCGTACGCCGTGCTGGCGCGCGGCATGGCGCGGGAGCTGCTCCCGCAGGAGCTGCGCGACGCGGCTCTCCGGGCAGTGTCTCTGCTGCTGCGCGGCCGATCCGGCCTGCGCGCGCCGGAGCGCCGGACCTTCGTCATCAGGCGCCACGACGAGGAAGGCGACGGCGCGCTCTTCTTCGACGCGCGCGCGTACCTCGCCACCCGGATCGACCCGCACGGCATGCGCCGGGTGTGCCTGGGCCGCCGCCGCCGCGGCGACGACGACGGCGACGACGGCCGGCACGTCCTGTCCATGGAGGTCGGCTACGAGATGGCCGACGTCTTCGAGGGCATCAAGTTCACGTGGACGTCCGTCGGCGACAGCGAAGGCCACTTCAGGAACAAGGCGGAGGCGTCGGCGCTGGAGCTCAGCTTCGACGCGGAGCACACGGACGCGGCGCTCCAAAGGTACGTCCCGTTCGTGACTGCGAGCGTGGAGGCGGCGCGGCTGCGTGACCGCACCCTGCAGATCTTCTCCAGCCAGAGCGGGTTGTGGCAGGGCAGCAAGTACCTCCACCCGGCCACGTTCGACACGGTCGCCATGGACCCGGCGCTGAAGCGCGCCATCGTCGATGACCTCGACCGGTTCCTCAAGCGCAAGGACTACTACCGCCGCATCGGCAAGGCGTGGAAGCGCGGGTACCTGCTGTATGGGCCACCGGGCACCGGCAAATCCAGCCTCGTCGCCGCCATGGCCAACTACCTCCGGTTCAACATCTATGACCTGGATCTCTCCAATGTGCACTCCAACTGCACCTTGCAGTGGCTGCTCACCTCCATGTCCAACAAGTCCATACTCATCGTCGAGGACATCGACTGCTGCTTCAGCGCGAGAAGCCGGTGCGGCCCCAAGAAGAGCGGCGATCAAGAAGCTGATGGAAACCCAGCAGATGGGCAAGATGATGCCCCTGCATTGAACCAAGACACCTTCACGGTAAATAATCAGCTGTGAATTACTACTAGTGCATCAATGGTTTTTAGGAAAAATATATTAAAAGCTAATAGATAACTTTAACGGTTGCATTAGTTGATAATTTAGAACCATTTTGTTGTTTAGAGTTTAGATGTTATTTTATTTTATTTATAGTATACTGGAGATGATTATTTTTATTCATTTTTCATAATGGCAGTTTAATTCATCTTTTATAATGATATGGAAAATAATTATATGCAAATTTGTGGAATTATTTAACTCATATTTTATAATATTATGATGGATAATTTATATAAATTTAGTGGTTATTTTAAATCATCGTTTATAATGGCATGATGATTACTTTATATACGAATTTAAGGGGTTATTTTTATTCATATTTCATAATGGCATGCTGGGTAATCATATGAAAATATAGGGGTTACTTTATTGGTCTTTCGTAATGGTATAGTGGTTAATTTTTTTTAAAAAATATAATTGATCCCATGGCTAGTATTATTGGATACTACTTGATGGAAGGCCGGATGTTTCTGATTTTTAGGAATTTTTTCTAGCGCGCTTCGCAATTCATGCTTTTTTAGTAATCTCTAAATACTATAATAGAGCCATTGACTAGGATTATTAGATAATACTTGATGAAGACTGTTTTCTTTTTTTTTGAAATTTCTAGGATCATCTTTTTTCTAACGTACTTCACAATTCGTGTTTTTTATAACCTCTAATTGATAATAGTAAATATAATAGATCAAATGGCCAGTATTATTGGATACTATTTGTGGAAGGTCGGATGTTTCTGATTTTTGTGAAAGTTTCAAAATTTATCTTACTTCTAATGCGTTTCGCAATTCGTGCTTTTTCTGTAAGATTGATTACCATCATAATCGTTCTTGAGCGAACTCGATCCAAACGATCTTTAACATGTCTGACCTGTGGAACTGATATCCTTGAATTTCATCAGGGGCAAGGCATCACACTGTCCGGCCTGCTCAACTTCATCGACGGGCTGTGGTCCACGAGCGGCGAGGAGCGTATCATCATCTTCACCACCAACTACAAGGAACGCCTCGACCCGGCGCTGCTCCGGCCGGGGCGCATGGACATGCACGTCTACATGGGCTGCTGCGGCTGGGAGGCATTCAAGACGCTGGCCAGGAACTACTTCCTCGTCGACGAGCACCCGCTGTTCCCGGAGCTACAGGAGCTGCTCTCGGATGTGGAGGTGACGCCGGCCGCGGTGTCGGAGATGCTGCTACGTAGCGAGGACGTTGACGTCGCGCTCAAGGGGCTCGCCAAGTTCCTTGATGAGAAGAAGCAGGGAAAGCAGAAGGGAGAAACAGGGAAGGCATGAGCAAGAGTGATCGAATAGAGTGAGGGAAGAAATAAATGCGGTCGCATGAAAAATAAATTTGGAATTTGGTAATGAATTTTGGTAATAAACAAGATTATGGAGTACTATGTTACAAGGGTACGGTATTGGGTAAAGCACTAATTATGTGCCTTCGTCTTAAGCGTTAATTGTGTTTCTTTTATCTTAATCGTGGTTCATATATGATGAGTTGAACTAGCATGTCTATTTAGAAAAGCGATTACCATCAAATTCACCCGTCCCGTTGTTGTGCTGGATGCTTGGATTACCTTCGATGTTGCTTCGTGGTTCGTAAGATACGTTTGTTGAAGAATGTTGCTCTTGACATGAATAATTGTGTTTTGCTTATAACAGAAGCATATTTGTAACTCAAAACCAGATAAAAAATTGAAATTTAGTGGACCTGTCGTTATTTAAAATATTTTAAGAGTGTAAGCAGGGGATTAAAATTCAAAAAGACATTTTTACATAATTCTACCATTTATGGTTACACCATAGAAGATCTTAATACTAGTACATTTTAAGTTACAAAAAAAATGAAGAAGTTCTGGTCTCATCATAATATCATACTCCAATACAATTCGAATTACTTGCTAAGTACCATTGGAAAAATATACTTGTAAAATATCACAAATATTTTGAAGTGATGAAGCAATTACTATATGACTTTTAAATTGGTCCTGTGGTAATCTTCGTATTTTTGAAATCCAAATACACCCGATCCTTGCCCATGTCACCCTCTACGCTCTCAAACCATCCCTAGTTGCCGGCTTGCCGCCAACATGTGGTGCGGTGTGCATATGCGCGAGCTAGCTTGTGTGGTGCACGCGCCTATATTTAAATTGTCTGGTCCTCTGAAATTCTGACGTTGGTTATTCAATTTCGAGCTAAACAATGTCAATGGAGATAGTATTCCGAAGGAAAAAAAAGTCATCTCGTCTTGCTGCAAGTTCATTCTTGGTATATTCGGAAAAATTAACCATTCTTGGTATAGCATGATTACCACGAAGCACCGCATTGCAACAGAAAGGATACACCCATGGTAATGGTATGGTGCGAAAGCGCCAAGGTCCTCTGATGCCTGTTTAGTTTCCTTCAGAACAACACATTTCCATGGCAAATTCGTTCAGAATCTCGTAAATCTACGGCACAAATGACACAGAATACCAGGAGAAAAAAAATGATCCAGCAAATGTACCTTGCATTGCATCTTTCCCCCATCCAAGCAGGAGACACCTAGAACACTAGAAGCAATTGAACCCAGTGGCAGTGGGCTCAAGCTGTTCATGTGCCTCGTAGCACACTGAATAGGCCAAATCAGTTCCTATTTTCCTAAATTGGATAGGCTTACGACCAGAACAGCAGCTAGCAGTTCTCATACTACAAGATTACTAGGAAAGCTTACGATTACTACTACTAATATAAGGGGAAGCATCAATGTGGTTCTTGACGCAAAGACACTACTTGGATGTGCATCTCCCCTGCTTCTTCTTGTCCTGGAGGAACTCCACGAACTCCTTCAGCGCGACGTCGGCGTCCTCGCTTCGCAGCAGCATCTCCGACACCTCCGCCGGCGTCACCTCCACCTCCGAGAGCAGCTCCTCAATCTCCGGGAACCTGGCGTGGTCGTCGACGAGGAAGTAGTTCCGAGCCAGCGTCTTGAAGGCCTCCCAGCCGCAGTAGCCCATGTAGACGTGCATGTCCATCCGTCCCGGCCGCAGCAGCGCCGGATCCAGGCGTTCCTTGTAGTTTGTGGTGAAGATGATGACGCGCTCCTCGCCGCTCGTCGACCACAGTCCGTCGATGAAGTTGAGCAGCCCAGAGAGAGTTATACCCTGCGACGACGAAGGTCCCTGGATGGCATTCATTTATTTCCTCAGGAACTGTCGAGTAATTTGTTCTGTAAACGAATAATCAAAGAAAATTGAATGATACTACCGTGTAGTAGCCAGTTCTTGGCGGAGGCTCCTCTGCGTAATCGTCTGAATCAAACTCGCTGTCGCCATCGTCATCGCGCTTCTTTGTGCGCTCCGGATCCACCTCCTTGCGCGGCTTTGTGCCTCCTCCTTCCCTGGACTGGGTGGTGAAGCAGCAGTCGATGTCCTCGACGACAAGGATGGACTTGTTGGGCATGGCGGTGAGAAGCTTCTGCAGCGACGTGTTGGAGGCCACGTAGGAGGGGTCGAGGTCGTAGAGGTTGAAGCGGAGGTAGTTGGCGATGGCGGCGACGAGGCTGGACTTGCCGGTGCCCGGCGGGCCGTAGAGCAGGTAGCCTCGCTTCCAGGCCTTGCCGATCCGGCGGTAGTAGTCCCTCCTCCTGAGGAAGCGGTCGAGGTCGGCGACGACGGACCGCTTCAGCGCCGGGTCCATGGCGACCGTGTCGAACGTGGCGGGGTGCTGGTGCTTGATCCCCTCCCATGACCACCCCGTGTTCATGAAGATCTTGAGCGTGCGCTCCAGCCGCCGCGTCCCCTCCACCGCCGCCACAATGAACGGCACGTACCTGCGCAGCGCCAGCTCCGTCTGGTCCGCGTCGAAGCTGAGCGCCAGCGAGTGCGGCGGGCCAGCGGAGTGGTAGGCGGCGCGGCGGCCCCGGTCGTCGTCGTAGTCCCCGTTCGCGGTCCAGGTGAACTCGACGCCCTCGAAGACGTCGGTCATCGTGTCGCCGGGCACCATGGAGAGCACGCCGCCGTAGGCGAGGCAGAAGCGGGCCATGGCGGCCGGGTCGATGCGGGTGGCGAGGTACGCGCGCGCGTCCCAGAAGAGGCGGTTCTCGACGTGGCTCCCCTCGCTGTACCGGCCGATGAGGACGGTCTTCCTCCGCCGGGGCTTGGGCGGCGGCGGCTGGAAGTGGTCGCGCACGGCGGACACGGCCCACCGCGCCGCCGCGCGGAGCTCGTAGGGCAGCAGCTCCCGCGCCATGCTGCGCGCCAGCACGGTGTACGCCGTCACCGCGGCCGCCGTGGCCACCGCCTTCTTGTACGCGTCCGCCGCCTTCGCGTACGACGGCGACTCCACCACCTTCGAGAGATCCATTCCGCCTTCCTCCCCACACTGACGAGGTCCTGGTCTCCTGGAGCTTAGCCTCCTCTACTACTCCTACTACGAGCAGCACAAAGCATCTGCAGCACGGATCGTTTGGCCTCCAATACACGCCATGGCTGCGGTGCTTTGGGGTCTTTGGATGGGAGAGGCCTACTTCCATGCAGGTCTAGCCACCCACAGAAGGCGCCTATCTAGTGGAGTAGCAGTACTAGCTAGCGGCCTAACCAGAGCTCGCCACCTGGCGTGCCGCGCTGTGACTGCAGAGTGGCAGGGTTTTCGCATATCGATTCCGGATTCCTTGTGCGCCGCGACATGTGCACACGTACGGTCAGACACGGCCGTACCACGGTACCAGACCGTCTGGCCGGCCAACGCGCACCAAGGCCATTGATCGTCGTTCCTCCCTTCCTTTTTTCAAATACTGTATATACATATGGAGTGGGCCGACGCTGGTGGAATTGAGGGTGGGTTTGGATTTCTATGCACAGCTGCTAGGCCAGACTTGGGCCGTCGATAGTCCGGAGTGACTTTTGAGATTGGATTCCAAATTTTGATCTTGTTTAATTGTTCATCAATTGATGCTAAGTTGAACTCTAATGAATGTTTACATCTGTTATCCTTTTGTACCTTTTTTTATGAAAACATCGGACTGTGGGTCTTGGATTGCACTCTTAGTTACAAATATTAGCATGTGTTTTTTTTTTCTAAAAAATAGGATACGTGTATACATTGATTTATCTAAAGTAAGAACTTACCTAACTTATTTTGATATATGATCAATAGGATTTGAAATGAATTAACATTGCTGTTTTGTATAGTAACAATTTCCAATCAAACTGCAGAAATGTATTTTATTACTCATACATAAACATAAATGTGCACGAAGGCAAACATCATATGTTTAGTTTGAGTCTTTTTTTATAACAGCATATCTTTGCAAATTAGATGCAGGTTTAATTTACGGGCATTTTGTTTATTTTATTCGCCCAATCGAGTTGCATTTATGGGGACGACCATACTCGACTTGCATTTTGTTTGCATGGCCTGTGGCCCGGTATGGCGAGCTATGCTCCGCAAGATAGCCGGCCGGCCGTGCCCTTCCGTGGCCCCGTCCATAGCTCGCCAGCCCATGCAGCGTCAAGCTTGGCGGTGGCAGACCGGCAGTGTGGCACCGAAAATCAGTGACGCGGCGTCAAAAAAAAAGAAAATCAGTGACGCGACGCCTCGTCGTCCTGGTCCGGTACGTGTGATGCCGCGCCGCGCCGCGCCGCGCCGAGAATGGAGGGCGGCGGACCGGCATGCATGGACTGGGTCTGGGTCTGGGTTGGTGCGTGTTGCCGTTGCTTTGGCAGCGAAAGCTCGCAGAGTTGCATGGACATGGGCTTGATCTGCAAAGTGTCAAAAGACCTCCAAATGAGCCTGTGTCCTTGTCTTGTTGTGCCTGCTGGCTGGCTGCTACTGGCGAGGCTACGTAGGCCTTGCAGTGTCAGGCAAGGCGCAGCCAATTGACCGGGAGTCCGGTCCGGGACCTTTCTCTTGTCGATGGGGAATCGGAAGTGGGGAGCGGTTTCCTGTGTTGGATATATCTCCTCTCCTCTCCTATGAAGACAGGCAGACGAGAGGATGGCTCCAAAAGTTCAGTTCGACCTTCAGCAATCAGCATCTACCCTTTTCCAAGTCAGGCTACGGTCTCTCTTCTCTTCTCCACGCCCATCGCCCTGGATGAGTATCGGCTGCAGTACCGCAGCCCGGACTCGTGTCCCTGGCATGTGGACCCGTCCAGCGTGGGACCCACGCGGCAGTGGCAGCGAGAGCGAGTCCCTCTCTGTCGCTACAGTGTTAGTTTGCATCAACACTGCCCGCAGGATGTTTTTCCTTTCTGGCAGGATGTTTTTTTTTTTAACTTTTTACTGTATAGGTAGAAGTCCTTGTGCCACCAACTGATAGATCGACCTTTCGACCAGTTGGAGGCATGAGATCTCCAAGTCATTGGGCAATTGAAATAGAGGTTCACATCGATTCAATTTTAAAGAAAAAATGATGGTACGTAGTTCAAAATGATCGTTCTCCTAAAAAATAACGGTAGCTAAAAGGAATGAAATTTCAAAAATGATGACAGCTCAAAAAGATCTATTTCAGAAACAAAAAAAAAAATCGTACTCATGTTCCAGTTTTCTCAGTAAAGCAAGTGTCGTTGCCTGCATTTCAGTATTTCACCGCGATCATACATCGAACACCGAATCACAAGAATACACCAGTTGAGTTGAGCTTGCCATTTCAAATTTGTTGGTCGCGTGTTCTCAGTTCTCATTTCTCACACATAAAAAGGCCCTGCAGAAAGAACACCACCACGGTGCTCCCTTGCCAAAAGCTAAAGCGCGCGCTACAGGCCGCCTCCTTGCATTGCAACCTCTCCTGTCTCTCCCGTTTGCCTGATCGAGCGGAGGATGGCAAAGGATCCCACGGCGGCGGCGGCGGAGGCGTTGCCGTCCTGCGCGAGGGCGGTGGACGCCTACCGTAAGGCGGTTGCCACGGCGGCCACGGCGACCGCGTACGCCGTTCTTGCGCGCGGCATGGCGCGGGAGCTCCTCCCCCACGACCTGCGCGCCGCGGCGAGCTGGGCCGCGTCGCTCCTCCGCGACCGCCTCAAGCCCCGCCCCGCCGAGCGCCGCACCCTCGTCGTCAAGCGCGCGGCGGGGTCTGCCCGCCACCTCCACGACGACGACGACGGGCTCTACGACGAGGTGTGCCAGTACCTCGCCACCCGGATCGACCCGCACTCCATGCGCCGCCTCTGCCTCGGCCGCGACGGATCCAGGACGCTCCTCTCCATGGAGCACGGCGACTCCATGACCGACGTCTTCGAGGGCGTCGAGTTCACGTGGGCGTCCGTCGCGGGGGAGCCGCCGCGGCGCGCGGGCGAGGCGGAGTCGCTGGAGCTCAGCTTCGACGCGGAGCACACGGACGTCGCGCTGGGGAGGTACGTCCCCTTCATCACGGAGTCGGTGGAGGAGGCGCGGCGCCAGGACCGCGAGCTCGTCATCTACTTGAACGACGGCCCGGGGTGGAGGGGCATGACACACCACCACCCGGCCACGTTCGACACGCTCGCCATGAGCCCGGAGCTCAAGTAGTCCGTCATCGCCGACCTCGACCGGTTCGTCAAGCGGAGGGACTACTACCGCCGGATCGGCAAGGCGTGGAAGCGCAGCTACCTGCTCTACGGCCCGCCCGGCACCGGCAAGTCCAGCCTCGTCGCCGCCATGGCCAACCACCTCCGCTTCAACCTCTACGACCTCGACCTCTCCGAGGTGCGCGGCAACACGGTGCTGCAGCGGCTTCTCAACTGCACGAGCAACAGATCCATCATCGTCATCGAGGACATCGACTGCTGCTTCAGCGCCGCATCACGGGAGGACGGCAAAGATCATGCCGGCGACGTCGTGGCGGATGATTCTGACGACCACGCACCAGATCCCTGGGACACGGTACGCCACGCAGGAACAACCAAGACGCCATTTTTATTCTTGGCTGTAGCCTCCTGCAGTATGTGTGTTCTTCGTGTTTTAAGCTTAAACCTGATCGATGAACTGGTAACATGTGAGCTCGTTCGGACTGATGCGCAGAAGCAGCAACAGCACAAGATAACTCTGTCCGGGCTGCTCAACTTCATCGACGGGCTGTGGTCGACCAGCGGCGAGGAGCGCATCATCGTCTTCACCACCAACTACAAGGACCGCCTCGACCCGGCGCTGCTCCGGCCCGGGCGCATGGACATGCACGTCTACATGGGCTACTGCGGCTGGGAGGCTTTCAAGACGCTAGCCCGCAACTACTTCCTCATCGACGACCACCCGCTGTTCTCGGAGATACAGGAGCTGCTCTCGGCGGTGGAGGTGACGCCGGCCGAGGTGTCCGAGATGCTGCTGCGGAGTGAGGACGCCGACGCCGCGCTCCAGGGTGTCGCGAAGTTCCTCGAAGAGAAGAAGCGAGCAATCGGCCAAGGGAATTAGCGCCGCCGCCGCACCAAGAACCAGCGAGCTACGCGTTTATGCAATGCTGATTGATAGTTCTAAATTTGTGCCCTGCGTTGGCTTCTGTTCTGATTCCCAAAATTGAGAAACTGATTTGGGTCAATCAGTTTATGATGACACACATCACTGTAGTGTTGTTTTTGGAGTAAGCGCACCGGCGGCGCTTAAACTCAAAACTTGTTCTTTTGGCTCCCTGAGGTCTAATTAATTGGCATATGCGCTTTCATGGCGAACCAGTGTGACCATCCAACAGAGTGGGGGGAATATGTTTTGACCATCACGTGAGAGAACGTGGGTAGTCATCGATTTTTTAATTTTTGTCATCGGTGTTCATGAAAAGCCAACAAATGAGTTGGAAATTTTCGATGACACATATGCCACTTAAATGGTACTGTCTCCATTTTTTACGCTTTTTAGTTCAAATACACCTTCAACCAGCATCCAAGAGCAGAAATAATAGGTTGGCATCACATATATTACACCTAAGTACTCTCTCCATTCACAAATGTATGACACGATTGACTTTTTTTTCAAAACTTCAACCACTCATCTTATTAAAAAAATTCATAGTTTAGTATTTATTTTGTTATGATTTGTTTTATTACTAAATATAGTTTGAGTATGAGTTATGTTTTTACATGTTCGAATATTTTTTTGATTAAGACGAATGATCGAAGTTTTTTTAAAAAATTTGTGAATAGTGAGTACAAAGGTTTAAGCCTTGGATGGGCCTTTTTTTTTTGTAAGTTTATATTGACACAGATCATTAATAGTTTAGCAACCGTGAAACCATCAAATAAATTCAAGAACCAATAATCATGCATTTTGCCTTTAACTTGATGTCAATCCAGGTGCAAAATGCAGATCCTAGAAACATATATCAAGCGTCAATAGTGCTCATACCGACCACCGTTGCCTCCTTTGTCACATCATTCTCTGAGTTGACCTTTGACTTGAGTTTTTTTTTTCTTTTTTGCTCTTGGGGAATACAGACCAGGGCTTCAAACCTTGTGGATTTTTTCGATTGAGGCCATGTATGGATCCATCCATCCAGATTCTACGATCTGGATTTTAGAAACCAAAAGCTAGAGTGAACTAGCTTATCAGATTCTACAATCTTCTAGATATGTTTGGAGAAAAATTTAGATTCTACAATCTAAGAGAGCAGATTCTATGGCTTCCCACTGCTGTTTGTTTCATGACCCATCGCGGCAACGGAAATGGAGCGAGTTGCCGCCGGTAGCTGTTCCAGCGGAATCAAACGCACACTTTGTTTGGTTAGCTTTTGGGCATCACGAGGGAGACGAACGGATGCGCATCGCTATTCGCTAACGCTGGTCTAGGAGCGGTAACGAGATTACGAAGAGCAGTATCCGATAGCGCTGCAATTCATGACGAAGTGGGCCAACCAAACATAAATTAACGACATCTAAATGACAACAAACCAATCAAATTACTGTCGCAGGATAGCAGGGAGAACTTCCCTCCGAAACGAACTGTGCCTCTGTTGTCTCCTCTGTCCACCAGCCCTTCTCCGCCACCCGATTCCGGTGGCTTCTGCCTCATCCGCTCCGCCGCTTGCCATTCACCTCCACGGTCGGTCGGATGCCTCCCCCGATCTCCTCTTCTATCCGATGTAGGAAAATTCTGATAATTTCGAACACCAAGGGTTCCTTTGGAATGCAGGATTCACAAAACACAGGAATAGAAAAAACACAAAAATAGAGTTACCTGTTACTCGCAATCCTATAGGAATCGGAAACGCAGAAAAATTTCTAATGCAGTGTAGAAAAAACATAGGAATTAGATGAGAAAGATAGACACAAAAGAAAGTTTCCAATAGATTGGACCTCATATTAAAATTCGTCCAAAATCTCAATGCAAAGAGTCATTCCATTGGAATTTCATAGAATTGGTAGAAATTCAATCTTTTGTTCCAAATGGCCATATAGGAAAAATCCCTATAAGATTTGAATCCTATAAAATCCTACATCTACCCTTTGTTCTAAAGGAGGCCTAATCCTACTGCTAATTTCGCCGGTGATGGCGGCATGTGGTAGGCCGTGCGCGAATTGAGCCTGAGTCCAACGGCATTCCCTATTCCACGTTTTCTGTCACTATTTCAACTGACCCTATCTCTATCCACAGTGCATCATTTATATCAAACAGTGCAAAAACCGGTTTTTAGGAAAAAAATAGAGTCCCGCAACGTTTCTGCATTTTGGCAGTTCAGTTTCCACTGATCTGCATTCCCAAAGGGGAAAAAGGGACCGCCCCGCACCCAACGCTCGCCACGGACAAGCGGACACGCGGACCGAGTCCAGCAGCGAGGAGACAGGAACAGGATTGGCTTGCTGGAGAGCGACCGCGAGGCGAGAGCGATTCGGTTCATGCCACAGCCCACAACATCAGCGCCATCAGCTCTTGGCAGGCAAGGCAAAACGACGCAAGCCACCGTGCGCCGCACTGCCGCGCCGTGGCTGGCAGATGGAGCACCGGAGCCTGCTCAGCATGGTCTGCGTCATAGCAATAGCACCCAGAATGTGCTTGGGGAAGTGGCATGTTTCTCATAGCCCCATGCAAGCTGTGATCCGAGAAGGAAGAAGAGGACCTCTGCACTTACCGTAACTCCGTAAGTTTCATGTAACTGGCTGGGAGTACCGGAAAGTTCAATCAAATTTCAAGGACCAAGTTGATTAATCCGAAAATTTGTTCAAATTTTGAATTCAACATAAAATTCAATAGTCGTAGTATCCTGAGTTGTTCGGTCTTGAGCGGACTGGCTTCTGCTGCTATGGATGAAACAGACGATGGCTCATCGCGATTGTGTGCCCGCATGGGATGGGGTTGAGGTCGTAGCGCCACATAGGTGTGATAGACGGTGAGATGGAGCACAATGCTGGCGAACATGGTGTTTGAGACCGACGGTGTAGGTTTGAAGGTGGAGCACAATCCCTGCCTCCACCGCCACTAATCTCAACTTTCTCTCTTCGCCTCTGGCGCCCTTGTCGCCATTAAACCACATCATCTTCAACCTCTCCAACTCGAGCTCCCCCACCACCTGCGCCATTCAACTAGCCTTTCCTATTGAACCGCCAATCCTCTCAGTTTCTGCAAATATGTTTCCCACCCTCCAAAAAAAAAATCTCAAACGCTAATAACCACGCCCCATCTTACCCCGAAGAGCTCTTCTTCCTTGGGATGGGCTGTGAGCTAAACTTTGTGGTTTTGTGTGCTCATATTGTTCCTAAATCTGCATAATTGAAAACAAGCATTTATAGGAGCACACATTATTTATTTTTGGTTCTACATTTTTTAAACTTCAACTATCTAAAATTGGAGCTGAGTTACCCTATAGAAAAATAGAACCGAACAATTCAGTTCCTGGTTAATTCGATACCGTTTCAGTTATATAACCAAACTTAACGAAATAGGTCGCAACAATAATAAAATAGGGTAGCTTATAGTACACTTTGGCTTTTTATTTGAATTGAGAAATTATAAGCTTAAATTTCAAACATGACGATTCACAATCGGTAGCTATATATTTATGGTTTTAGTGCGATTGTGTTGGTCTTCACAATATTTTGTTGAGTTCGGCTAGAACCACAATTTTCTCAGTTATTTTGGTTATGTATTATAACTGGACCCGGAATTAATATCGGTTGCATTTGGTTCAGTCATTTCAATTTTACTAGTTTGGTTTCTCGGCTTCAGTTCATTATATGCCCACCCTAATCGTTTATACCTATAAAAAAGAAGAAGAAAACAAGCATTTAACCGTCTGTGAGGGCGCCGCCGCGATCCTCGACCTCAACAAAAACTGCGCCAATCTTGCCTAGCCCCAGCGGCCCAGCCTAGTCGAATTCGAAAGAGCAGATGGATCCCTCGGCGGCGGCGGCGGCGGTGGCCGGGGCCCAGGCGCTGCCGTCCTACGCAAAGGCGGTGGACGCGTACAGGAAGGCGGTGGGCACGGCGGCCTCGGTGACCGCGTACGTCGTGCTGGCGCGAGGCATGGCGCGGGAGCTCCTCCCCCACGACTTCGTTGCCGCGGCGCGCTGGGCCGCGTCTCTCCTCCGCGCCCGCCTCGAGCCCTCGCCCGTGGAGCGCCGCACCCTCGTCATCAAGCGCACCCTGGGGGGCCAGCACCTTTACGGCGGCGGCTCCGACAGCGGGCTCTACGGCGAGGTGTGCGAGTACCTCGCCACCCGGATCGACCCGCACGCCATGCGCCGCCTCTGCCTCGGCGGTGGGAGCAAGAGGACCCTGTCCATGGAGCACGGCGACTCGATGACTGACGTCTTCGAGGGCGTCCAGTTCACGTGGGCGTCCGTCGCTGGGAAGAGCCAGCAGGGGAACACGGGGACGGAGTCTCTGGAGCTCAGCTTCGACGCGGAGCACACGGACATGGCGCTGGAGCGGTACGTCCCCTTCATCACGGCGACGGTTACGGAGGCGCGTCAGCGTGACCGCGCGCTCCAGGTCTTCGTAAACGAGGGCTCGTCGTGGCACGGCATCACCCACCATCACCCGTCCACGTTCGACACGCTCGCCATGGACCCGGAGCTCAAGCAATCCATCGTCGCCGACCTCGACCGGTTTTTGAAGAGGAGGGATTACTACACGCGGATTGGCAAAGCGTGGAAGCGCGGCTACCTCCTCCACGGCCCGCCGGGCACCGGTAAGTCCAGCCTGGTCGCCGCCATTGCCAACTACCTTCGCTTCAACCTCTACGATCTCGACCTCTCCGGGGTGTGCTACAACCGGACGCTGCAGAGTCTGCTCAATGGCATGCCCAACAAGTCCATCCTCGTCGTCGAGGACATTGACTGCTGCTTCAGCACCGTGTCAAGGAAGGAGGATGACGACTCTGATGACAATTACTATGGATCCGGTCGCTCGGAGGTAAGCTATGCACTACGTGCGATCAAGAAATCGTGATTCTAGGTTCCTGAACACAACTGAATTGCTACTAACACGGGACATATCGGGCTGCGCAGACCCGCATAACTCTGTCTGGTCTGCTGAACTTCGTCGACGGGCTGTGGTCGACAAGTGGCGAGGAGCGCATCATCATCTTCACCACCAACTACAAGGATCGCCTCGACTCTGCGCTGCTTCGGCCCGGTCGGATGGACATGCACATCTACATGGGCTACTGCTGCTGGGAGTCATTCAAGACATTGGCTCGTAACTATCACCTCATCGACTGCCATGCGCTCTTCCCGGAGATACAGCAGCTGCTTTCAGGTGTGGAGGTGACACCGGCCGAGGTGTCGGAGATGTTGCTGAGGAGCGAGGACGTCGACGTGGCTCTCCAGACGGTTGCAGAGTTCCTCAGAGAGAAGAAGCAGGCAATGCTTGAACAGGAATCAGTGCAGTTGCATCAAGATCTAGGTGCGAAAGAAGCACAGCAGCAGGTAATTTGTAAACAGAATGCTGATGCTGTAGACCTGTAGTCCTAGCTACATTACTACATTAGTTGAAAATGTTTGCTGAATAAAAGGTTGTCCTGATAGTTCTCTAGCAGCTGTCTCCAAAAGTATAGGAAGTTAGGAGCTGATTTGGGTTAATCAGTCTAGGAAATCCATATCTCTTCCTAGTACTGCTGTCAAAATGGTAGGCGTTCTATCTGGTACCTGATGGAATGTGGAACATATACAGTTTCATGTTGGTGATTGTGCATTATAGCCTTTTCGTGATGGAATTTTATACTACTATATTGAATGCTTTGGTATGTTTCTCTGACTGTGGAGGTTACTTGAGGGGGTTTTATGGTATGACTTTGGAATATTTTATGGTATGTTTAGATTACTATCCAAACATGAGGGGGTTATCTAGATTTTTTCCACTTGCAAATGAGCTTGATATAATGCTCTTTTCAGTTTTCAGTGTTCATGTAAGCGTTCTGAATCGGGTTCTGTTTATTTGGCTTTTGGTATTATGGTACCGTTTCTTTTGGCAATTTGACCGCAGCTTCGAGATGCACACAGTAAAAAGCATTGCTCATGCCGTTCGCTTGAGACACTCAACCGCCGGAAACCACACAAACACTATTGTAGATGTCTAGATGATGGCGCTAATAATCTTCAAGTGACTGCTGTATGAGTTTGATGCAATATGATCTGTGTTGGTCAATAACTCCAATGTTGGTTAGAACTTTGAAAAATAGTTCTACCGTTGTCTTGTTCTCTATTTTGATGCTGTAGTCGTAGCTGGATTACTTCAAAATGTTATTGCTGATGAAAAGTTTGTTCTGATAGCTTTCTAGCAACTTTCTCCAAAAGTATAGAAACTTAGAAAGTTAGGAACTGATCGGTAATTATTCTATGAAATAAACATCACTTCTTAGTACTGCTGTCAAAATCTGGTAGGTGCTCTATCTGATTCCTAATGGAATGCGGAACATATGCAATTTCATGTTGGTGATTGTGCACTATGTGCCCTTTTTTGTGGTGAATTTCATTACTATCTTGAATACTTAGGTATATGTTCTGAGTGACTGGAGGTTACTGGCAAATGAGCATTGATATAATGCATTTTCCAGTGTTCATGAAAGCTTTATGAATTGGGTTTTGGTTGTATGGCTTTTTGGTAGTATGGGTATTTTCTGTAGCAGATGCTAGATGATGACAGCAACAATCTGCAAGTGATGGATGAGTTTGATGTAAAATAATTACTGCTGGCCAATAACTCTAGTGTTGGTTGGAACTTAGAACGGTAGTTCTGCTGTGGTCTTTTCTCTAATCCGATGCTTGCTGTGTGTCTGAACATTGTCTTCTGATATGGTATTGTCTATTGTGTTTTCATTCCCTTTCCCTATCATATGCTATTTTGTGTATTATTACTACAGACAAAGATTTGTTTTCTAGTTTGTATGTTTGTATCATACAAATTCCACAAAGGTATAATTCATACAGAGGCCTGTTCATGGTCCAGTAGAGTTCATAACCGACAGGACCTTCTCCAGGAAAGTTTGTACCAGACCAAAATTTCAGTGTCCAGCTCCAATCCATTAAAAAAACATGTCACGGATTTGAAATGACTAATCTTAGTGCCACAGCCACTAAACCATTTGATAATGGTTGCATAATGGTAGAGAAACCCAGGTGTAGATTGTGGCATTTGGTGCCATAACTGTCACTGTTACAGTTCATTGTAGTACCGAATTCTATTAGTCCTCCCTGGCAATTTAGTTATGAACTTGTGCTGCTTTCAGCGGTGAATTGGTGATCAGCAGTGCATTCTGTGTGCTGGGTCAACTTTTGCCCATCTTTCCTGTTGTTGTCATTGCTTCCGTGAGTGAGCATGGATACACTGATGAATGACTGAAGTCTGGATGACTGACTCGTTTGATTTTTTTAAGTCAACATTGCGGGACAAAGAAAATGAACAGTGGAACTAGTTTTAAGGCCTGCTCTGCATCTGAAAAAGATTCCCAGCAGGAGCAACACAAACATGCAAGAACAGGGAGTCAGGATAACATGACAACTAAGAAAACTAGAAAAATGGTAGGATAAGGCTTGTCAAGGTCTGATTATTCTCATTGCATACTACGCAATTGTTTATTCTCATACTTTATTTCTAAATCACTCGATTCCCCCCTGCTCCAGAAATGAAAAACGACTCATGAAGAAGACACTACCCTGCCTTTTCAGCAGGCACAGCAGCTACCCCGTCCTTGTCCTCTGCTACGTCTTCTGTTTCTTTCCTCGTCCTCCGTCTTCTGTCTCGGAGGAACTCTTCAAGAACCTGGAGCGCCACGTCGACGTCCTCGCTACGCAGCAGCATCTCGGACACCTCGGCCGGCGTCACCTCCACCGCCGAGAGAAGCTCCTGTATCTCCGGGAACATCTTGTGGTCGTCGACGAGGAAGTAGTTCTTGGCCAGCGTCTTGAAGGCCTCCCAGCCGCAGTAGCCCATGTAGACGTGCATGTCCATGCGTCCCGGCCGGAGCAGCGCCGGGTCGAGGCGGTCCTTGTAGTTGGTGGTGAAGACGATGATGCGCTCCTCGCCGCACGTGGACCAGAGCCCGTCGATGAAGTTGAGCAGCCCGGACAGTGTTATGCCCTTTGTGGGAGCTGCTCCTCCCGGCTGGTGCGTCTTCACCGGCCAGCCGTCGTCCGAGGAATCCGACGTGTAGTCGTCGGGGTCCATTCCGTCAACCGGCTCCGGCGCCTTGCCGTCTTTCCTCGACGCGGCGGCGGCGTCGAAGCAGCAGTCGATGTCCTCGATGACGAGGATGGTCTTGTTGGGCATGTGGATGAGCAGCTTCTGGAGCGCCGAGTTGAGGCGCACCTCGGAGAGGTCGAGGTCGTAGAGGTTGAAGCGGAGGTGGTTGGCCATGGCGGCGACGAGGCTGGACTTGCCGGTGCCGGGCGGGCCGTAGAGCAGGTACCCGCGCTTCCAGGCCTTGCCGATGCGGCGGTAGTAGTCCCTGCGCCTGAGGAACCTGTCGAGGTCGTCGACGACGGCCTGCTTGAGCGCCTGGTCAATGGCGAGCGTGTCGAACGTGGCCGGGTGGTGGTGGTTGATGCCGTGCCAGGAGCGGCCCTCGTTCATGAAGATCCTGAGCGCGCGGTCCCGCAGCTGCAGCTGCTCCGCCGTGGACATGATGAAGGGCACGTACCGCTCCAGCGCCGTGTCGGTGTGCTCGGCGTCGAAGCTGAGCTCCAGGGACTCGCGCGGCCCGCCGCCGCCGCCGCCCTTGCTCTTCTTCTTGTCGTCGCCGCCGGTCTCGACGGACGCCCACGTAAACTCGACCCCGTCGAAGACGTCGACGGTGGATCCCCCGGGCTCCATGCACAGCAGCGTGTTCCACCTGCCGGCGCCGTCGGGCTCCTTGGTGCGGGAGCGCGCGAGGCAGAGGCGGCGCATGGCGCGCGGGTCGATCCTGGTGGCCAGGTACGCGCGCGCCGCGTCGAAGAGGTGGTTCTCGCCGTAGCCTGTGTCGTACGGGCGCCGGATGACGATGGTGTGGTGCTCCCTGTCGCCGCGGCCGAGACGGGCGCGCACGGCCGCCGCGCACCACCGCACCGCGGCGCGCAGCTCGTCCGGGAGCAGCTCCCGCGCCATGCTGCGCGCCAGCACGGCGTACGCCGCGGCCGAGGCCGCCGTGGCCAGCGCCGTCTTGTACGCGTCCAGCACCCGGCCGCCGCCGCTCGACGCCGCGGCAGGCGAGGCCAGTGGCAGCGGCAGGCGATCCATGGCTGGCTGGCTGGTTGGCTCACTGGATGTTCTAGTGCTGCGACCTGTGATCTGCAGTGGAAGGGCAGCGCTTTGTGATAGATAGTGCGTGCGGCGTCGACCGGAGCTGTTTTACAAATTACAATTGCCAATTGGCTTGCTCTTGTAGACAACCAGACACTGCGTGTTTTCCACTTCGAGTCGTCCTGTCCGGCCATTGAAAAGCTGAAGCCTCAAAGACAGATGCACTGCATGTCCATGCGAATTTCCCGGAAAGGACCTGCTGGGCCGCCGTGGCATGATTCTTTTCGGGACCTTTCATGTGGCCGCTTGACTCCTCCAAGTCTACTCTCCTCAGCTCTGAAGCTTTTGCCCGTGACGAAAACAAAAAATGTGGTAGTAAAGTTCTGCAGCGGCCGCCGTGCACATGCTCCGCACTCGTCCTTTACGTGCTTCAAAGATTCTTTACTGTTGAATCCAAAGTCCAAATTAAATTGACGATCAGATGTAACTCTTGTGGCCAAGTCGACCTATCTTGCCAAACGCACATGGTCTAACGATTTTGTGAGCCTATGAAAATGTTGGGAAAAAAAATCCTTTTGCAGAATGCACAACCACGCAAACTCCCGTGACGGCCACCGCTCGTCGCGCGCCCGGCCTATGCCTCCGCGCCGCAGAAAGCACCGTGCACACCGGACGCGACTCGCCAAGTCGTCGTCCCGTCTTGTCTCCGAATGACGACACAGGGCATGACATGAGTCATGATCATGACGCGTCCATCGTCCGGTGATCATCGGATCGGATCGCCTGGGCACCACCACCAACGACGCCGCCGCCGGTGTCCAGAGATGCCTGTCGGCAGCGGCGGGGCGGCAGAGATCGGTGCCAGCAGCCCACGACGACGCGGTGCCCCGCTCCCGTCCCGATAAACGTAACGCCGGGATCGGCGTATGTCCACGTGATCAGCGGCGCAACGCTGATGGTGTCATCAAGAGGCAAAGAAAGGATCAGCCTGCGTCACACTAACCTACGTCATTAGCCGTGTGTCGTACTGTCATGTGTGCCTTCCCGAATCCCGACTGCCTTAGCTCTTAAGCTCCCTGTTGGGTCAACAGATGACATAGGGCCACCAACTGGGCAGATGACATAGGCCCAATACACAGATCCAGCCCAAGTTACTCGGAGCCGGGGCCGTTTGCTCTCCTCACTGCCCCCACGAGCCCAGCAGCAACCAGCGAGTGGAGGAGACTCTACTGGAGAGGAGAGCAGGACTAGGAGCCAGGAGGGGGAAAGGAGACGGCGGCCTAGCAGCCTAGGCATCGGCATGGAGGACTTCTACGTCACGATCCCCTACGGCCTGCTTGTCCTCGGCGGCGGCATCGCCGGCTACGTCAAGCGGGGCAGCGCTGTGTCGCTTGCCGCGGGGGCTGGATTCGGCGGCGCGCTCCTCCTCGCCGGCGCGCTCAGCGCCTGGGCCTTCGCGCGCGGAGGGGGTGGCACCGGCGCCGTCTTCGCAGCCGTCCTCCAGATCGGTCTGTTGCTTGCTGCTGCTGCTGCCGTTCTCCCCACTTCCTTCCCTGCTCAGCTTTCTTGCTTTGTTTGGGCTGATTGGTGTAGCAACTATAGTCTGCACGGATTGATGCTTTCGTGTGGTAACACTTTTAATTACTGTTGCGAGAATCCTAGCTCACACATTGGCTGTAGTGATTTCGGCCCTGGGTACGAAATCTGCTGTGGCGGTGAAATTATAGTTTGTTAAAAAACCGATCGACAGACGGCAACTTTAGCTTCCATTGACGACCGGCTACGGCGCTACGCTGTAGGTGATGAGCTTCCCAGCTACAGATTCTAGTCACAGACACGTTACGATTACATTGGGTAAAATGCGAGCACATAAGCTCTCGATCCTACATGAATAGCACGCCATACAAGACTGAGATACATCTCTACGATTTCTGTGCGTGGCCTAGCACTGACATGTCTGGCTCCAGCATCATCTTTTTCATGCCCAAGCAACCAGTATTGCCTTAGCAAGCAGCCCTTTGGAGACTCCATATCATACAGCTCGTTCGGCCGATGGGCTGCAGCAAGCAAACGGCTGTAGCTGCAGGTCCCATCTCTTCTACAGTACTCATAACTTGGATGGCGCAGCCACAGCTGCAAAGCAGCGCGCCGAACAGCCTGATAATAACAATAATAATTTGAGTGACTTGAATTACATTAGCCATTAGGTTTGAGGTTAAATGTATGACGGATGTAAAAAATGCAGCGTCCCCCAGAATGCAGAGTTCTTCAGCTTCTAATAATTGACACCGAATGCAAGCATGCCGTTATCATGCCTGTTTCACTGAATTGGAAAAAAAAACCTGCGGAATTGATTGACCACTCCAGTAATGTGGTATGCTAGTTCCCAATTATTGCTTTTATTTACAAGGAAAGATGATTATGTGTAGATTTGTATGCTGAGTTTTATAACATTTCCACCATTCCATGTTTTAGTCACTGAGATTGATTGGAGGACTGCTCATCTGTGATTTCCTATTTAGGTGCATAATGTGTTGAAGCTTATCTGTTCTCAGATTAATTCATCAGTTAGTATCTTATAGCCTGCTTTTTTTTAACAGTTTGTGCTGTGGTGTTAACTGTTGTCATGGGAATAAGATACGTCAAAACAAGAAAGATAATGCCTGCCGGAATTGTTGCTGCCGTCAGGTTTGCTCAAATTTCTCTCCCTTGTATAGGCATGAGTTTGTTGTGCCAAGCTCTTGTATATCAAATCTCTTTTCATTTCATACTGATAGTCTGAACCTACTGACAAACTCTGACCACAGTTTGTAGAAAATTCCAATTTATACTGCTTTCACAGCTACATTGATTATAACATTAAAATTGTTACTGTATAGCTTTGCATTGCTATGTCTCTGTATCTATGATCTGGGAGCTCCTTGTCTTTTCAAGTATTATAGCATGGCTGTAGTCATGCAAAGGGCACCCATATGAATATATGATATGAACAAAATGAATTATTTAGTTCCTGAACTTTAATTCCTGAAAAACATGTATCCACTGCACAGGGAGCCCCAAACAGGGTGCGAAGTTTGGTTAAGCATTCTAGTCGTATTATCCTTGCATTCTTTAGTTATTGCGAATCTGGTGACCTTCACTATGCTATTCAGAGTAGACTGTAAACTTTGTTGTACTGCGTACTGCCATAAGAGACTTGTGTCTTAGCAGTTGGCGTCATTATGACATAATCTCCTTTGTAATCCATTTGCAGTGCACTCGTATTGATATTTTACGTGTACAAGATATCAACTGGTGGCAACAAGGTTTATATCCCGGTGAGTTTCGAGTGAGTCGACTGGAGCTTGGATGGTTTGGTACTTTGGTGTACACTCTGTTTCAATGCCAACTAAATGTGAGCACAACAAAATCATCTCTGCTGTCATGATAAGCCCATCAATTGTATTCTAGTGAGGCAAATACACTGTTTCGATGCCAACTAAAATGTGAGCACAACAACATCATCTCTGTTGTCATGGTAAGCTCATCAATTGTATTCTAGTGAGGCAAACTCTGTACTAAACGACATTATCTCAGTTGGGATGTGCCCATCAATTGTTGAATTATTGTACAACGTCGATGCCACAAGGCAAAAACACAAGGGTTGTTTTTTGTACTTGTCCACTCCTGATCTCTGTCTTTTGCCATAGTGCCACATGTGCAACACTGTTATGCAAATTTGTTGTCAACACTTGCCACGATCACGGCAATGCCTTCTGCTCAAGTTCTATAGGAAGGCCGTGCAGCGGTGACGGCATGGGGTCCCTGGCGAAGGTGTCTTCCTTGCAGCAGAGCTTCCACCGGAACCACCTGACCAGGTAGTGCATCGTCACCAGCGTCTCGATCTTGGCGAACTCCATGCCGATGCAGATCCTCGGACCGGCGCCGAACGCGAGGAACGAGCAAGGCGGCGCCGCTGCTGCCGACTGGTTTTCGAACCGGGAGGGTTTGAACTCGTCCGGCTCATGGAAGATGGCCGCGTCCCTGTGCGTCAGGCTCGCCGCCCAGAACACCTGCCACCCTTTGGGGATGAGGTGGCCGTCGAACTCGAGGTCCTGTGTTGCTCGCCTGAAGCTGCCGAAGACGGGAGGCACCAAGCGAAGGGTCTCCAGCGCGACGCTCCACGTGAACTTCATCTTGGCCAGGTCGTCCCAGGACAGGGCCTCGCCGTCGCCCTTGCTCTTGGCGATCTCCTCGTGCTCTGCACAGCAAATCATGGGCCACGGCCGCGGCGGCGTTGTCAGAGAAGCCGTTCTTGTGAAATGGACATGAAAACGCTTTCGTGGCGTTCATTCGGTACCTCGGACCATGGCGGCGAGGGTGTCCGGGTCGCCGGCGAGGTGGCGGACCATGAACGTCATGAGGATGGACGACGTGTCCTGGCCGGCGACGAGGGACACTATGGAGTTGTCGACGATCTCGTCCTCGCTCAGCAGCGGCGCGCCGGTGTCGTCGGTCAAGCTGAGCAGGCACGCGATGAGGTCGCTGCTCCGGGCGGCCTCGCCCCGCTCCAGCTTGGCCTTGGTCTCCCGCGTGATCCCGGCGATGATGCGGCGAGCCCTGGCGCTGGCCTTGAGGCTCCGGCGGAACGCCGTGAAGGGCAGGTTCACCGGGACGGCCCATATGCCATCCATGACGCGCGCCAGGTCGTCGGCGAGGGCGTCCTGGAGGGGGCTCCGGCCGAGGCCGAAGAGCAGCAAGGCGATGATGTCGAACGTGAGCCTCTTCATCAGCGGCATCACCGTGACGGTGCGCCGGCCGGCCCAGCTCTCGGCGAGGTGGCGCCGCACCTCGCCGTCGATCTTGCCCACGTACAGCCTCAGCATGTCGGGCTTG
The DNA here is from genome assembly GCA_022530915.1 of Paspalum notatum. Classification (NCBI taxonomy): domain Eukaryota; kingdom Viridiplantae; phylum Streptophyta; class Magnoliopsida; order Poales; family Poaceae; genus Paspalum; species Paspalum notatum. The sequence goes on from CM039685.1 coordinate 46,438,499, forward strand.
AGGAACTCGGCCAGCGCGCCGCGGATCCGCCTGTGGTCGGCGCCCATGAGCTCCAGGATGGTCTTGTCCCCCAGGATCCTCTGCGCCGACCGCGGCTGCTGCGACGGCAGCGCGCTGTTGAAGAAGACGAACTTGTTGGCTGCGGGACCGGCGAGGAGCACCGTCGGCGCGCCGAACAGCGACAGCTTGGACACCGCGCCGTACCGGTCGACACGGTCCTGGACCCACCGCTCGGCGGTGTTGGCGCGCATGGCGCGGAGCAGGCTGAGGCTCTGGCCGATCACTGGCAGGCCCAGGGAGCCCGGGGGCAGCTTGGCCGTGCCTGGCCGTGGTTTCTTGGCCATCGTCTTTAGGAGATGGAGGAGCACTGGCAGGGCGACGGCGACGAGAGCTAGGAGAAGCGAGGAATCCATTGGCGAACGAGTTCTTGAGTACGCTTTGCAATGCAATCGCTTGATCTCCGATGATGTTTAAGAGCCAGAAGTGATTGATATATAGTCGTCGTATCATCACTGCAGGAGCACAGGCCATTTGTTTATTCAGTTTGAGTTATTTATATGTGGGGATTTTTTTTCTCGCATCTTCGAGGAATTTGAAGCGCTGAGAATTGAGATTCGGCGTCGGGACCGGACAAAACATTTCTGACGGGCTCTTTGTTTGGAAGATTGAAGTATTGTGAATTATTACACATGCGGACATGCCACTGGGGAGCCGGAACATCACCAAGCTACCACAACAATACCGCCGAAATGTCTTCAGTCGATCAGGATTTGGCAGCTGAACTACTAATTGCCATGTTTTTTTTCTTAATCAACCCTACAAGTACATTGTACTGTTGTGGACAAATATTCCGATGATGCTTAAGGAGACAGAAGTGATTCATATATAGTTGTTGCATCATCAGATTCATCACTGCAGGAACAGGCTGTTTTTTTATTCAGTTTGGGTTATTTATATGTGAGTTTTTTTTTTCTTGGATTATTTTTTCTGCATTGCTGATTGCTGTTCCTCGACATTGATGGGCAATCCATGCGAGGAAATCAAGAGCTCGCATCTTCGTGGAATTTGAAGCGCTGAGAATTGAGGCTCCCTTAGGAACATGGAAATTTTCTTTCTATTTCTATGTTTTTTCTGTGAAATTACGCTGTTTTCTATGAAATTTTTGTACGATTTCCGTAAAAATCCTGCGTTCTAAAAAAGCCCTGAGATTCGGATTCTGTATAGGACAAAACATTTGTGACAGGCTCTTTGTTTGGAGGATTGAAGTATTATGGATTATTACACAGACCAGAACTACTAGTTGCCATGTTTATTTTTTTCTTACATCAACTCTACAAATAACATCGTACTATTGTAGTATCCGAACTCATACACGACACTCCACAATGTTTATTTTTTTTCTTACATCAACCCTACAAATAACATCGTACAATTGTAGTATCCGAACTCTACACGTCACTCCACACACTGCAGGCTAGTTTGGTTGAAACCTTCGATCGTCAGCTGCCTTCTGTAGTTCTGCCTGGGGTTTTCACTTGCCTATGAGGCTATGAGTGAATGGTCACTGGTCAGGCAATGCTGAGATTCTATTGCATTATTGTTTGGTTCAAGGCATGGATGGCAGCCTGAGAGCAAAAAATTATCTGATTATCTTCAGGCAAGGGATGAGGAGACAGGGGAACAATTTCTTAGGCCTAGCAGGCAAGTTCCTCCAGGCAAAAATCCCAAAGTCCCAACCGAACATACTCCAATATTACAGGCATAGGCGCAGGCCAGGCTTTTGAGCCAATGCGGCAACCAAATTAGCCATGCATGCTTGCAGGGTCTAACTTGCCACTTTGAGCTAAACTTAAATTTGTTTCCAATAATGTTGTTTGTTTTTTTCTTTTTTGCTGATTTAGGTCTTGTTTGTTTCTTTAAACAGTTATATAATCTTGCTATTTGGATAGATTATATATTTCACAACCCAACTTATTAAGGTAATTGTGGGCAAATACTTCCAAGTAATATGTGTGCGATGGTAAATTGCAAGGGATAAACTCAAATAAATATCTCTAAGATGCTTATGTGCCATTAGACTATGTGCAGTAGGTTGCCTATATGGTTTGCCTATTCACTATTTCAACCACCTTTAGCGCTACAATGTATAGGCAGTTTTTTTTATACGTTCCACAGCACATAGTCTTATAATCTACACCTCCAGAATTACATAGCATATAGAATAAGACGGGTATGTTTTTTTTTTTTCACTATAGATTAAGCTGAATTCTGTAATATATATGGCTAAACAAACGGGTTTACCATTTTAATTCAAGAATGGTTATAGATCTAATTTAAGAAGGGTGGTATCGGCGCTCATATTTTTATAAATTTATTCGAAGATTTAAGTGTGCTATTTTTTCAATTGTAGGCATCGTCGTGAACCTGTCTTTTCAAATTATTCACAGGGGGTAGAGTGTATATATGGATATGTTCTAGCGTTCATACACACATGCACGAGCGTCTGGTCATCTGCACTTTGCATCATGTTTCGTAAAACACAAATGCACGCACGCACGCATGAATCTCATTTCTTTGGGCACATAGCTGAATAGTGAATATGACCGAAGATTGTCCATGCATGACGGTCATCCTCACTGCTCCAGTTCTAGTGATTTCTAGACCTAGTAGTGACCGGCTCCACTAAATAAAAAAAGGAATTTGGAGTGGTAGAGATCGTTGATTAGAAATGGAACTAGTGAGCGATCACCACCTGTTCCTGTCCCTATCTCGTTTTTAGCAGCTGTTTGCCACGGTTAATCCAACGGATGAGGGCAATCATCCCTTACCTCAGATTCTTGTCGCGTCTAAACCACAATGCGACACACCACGTGAAGATGCCGCTTTGTCCTCTTCACGTCACCTCGTCGACGCGTTCGATCGCTGCAGCACACAATATATGGCACTTGCACCAGTGCACCAAACCAGAAGCTCCAGTCACTTCATTGGTGGCGCACAAGCACAACAATGGCGGCCTCCGTGGTGGTTGCGCTCCTGGTCGCCTTCCTCACGCCGGTCGTCGCCGCTTACTTCTTCACACGGCGCCCCAAGAAGGCGTTGCCGGCCAACCTGCCCCCGGGCTCACTGGGCCTGCCGGTGATCGGGCACAGCCTGTCCCTGCTCCGCGCGATGCGGAGCAACACCGGCGAGCAGTGGCTGCGGGACCGGATCCGCCGCTACGGCCCAGTGTCGAAGCTGTCGCTGTTCGGCGCGCCGACGGTGCTCGTGACGGGGCCGGCGGCGAACAAGCTGGTGTTCACGAGCGAGGCGCTGGCGCCGAAGCAGCCCCGGTGCCTGCCGCTCATCCTGGGGCAGCGCAACATCCTGGAGCTCGTCGGCGACGACTACCGGCGCGTGCGCGGCGCCCTGATGCAGTTCCTGAAGCCCGACACGCTGCGGCGGTACGTGGGCACGGTGGACGCGGAGGTCACGCGGCACCTCGACGGCCGGTGGGCCGGGCGGCGCACCGTCACGGTGCTGCCGCTGATGAAGCAGCTCACGTTCGACATCGTCGCGACGCTGCTGTTCGGCCTGGAGCGCGGCGCCGTCAGGGAGCGCCTCGCCGCGGCGTTCGCGGACATGCTGGAGGGGATGTGGTCCGTGCCGCTGGACCTGCCGTTCACGGCGTTCCGCAGGAGCCTCCGGGCGAGCGCGACGGCGCGGAGGGCGCTGGAGGCCACGCTCGGGGAGAAGAAGGCCCGGCTGGAGCGGGGCGAGGCGTCGCCGGGGGACGACCTCGTGAGCTGCCTCGCCAGCCTGCGCGCCGACGACGGGCAGAAGCAGCTGCTGACGGACGAGGAGATCGTGGACAACGCCATGGTCGTCCTCGTCGCAGGCCACGACACGTCGTCCGTCCTCATGACCTTCATGGTCCGCCACCTCGCCGGCGATCCCGAGACCCTCGCCACCATGGTTCGAGGTAACCAACAAGAAACCATTCAGTGACCATTATTTGCTGAATCCTGATGATGACGGCTCTCGATCTGTCTGTCTGCCTGTCTGCCATGCACAGAGCACGACGAGATCGCCAAGAACAAGGCCGACGGCGAGGCGCTGACATGGGAGGACCTGGCCAAGATGAGGTTCACATGGCGCGTGGCGCTGGAGACGCTGCGGATGATCCCTCCCATCTTCGGCAGCTTCCGGCGAGCGCTCGAGGACATGGAGGTGGACGGCTACTGCGTCCCCAAGGGGTGGCAGGTGTTCTGGGCGTCCAGCGTGACGCACATGGACCCCGGCATCTTCCGCGACCCGGACAAGTTCGACCCGTCCCGGTTCGAGGCCCAGGGCCAGGCGCCGCCCTACTCGTTCGTGGCGTTCGGCGGCGGGCAGAGGCTGTGCGCCGGGATAGAGTTCGCCAGGGTGGAGACGCTGGTGACGATGCACCACCTGGTGAGGCGGTTCAGGTGGAGGCTCTGCTGCAAGAAGAACACCTTCGTGAGGGACCCCATGCCGTCGCCGCTGAACGGGCTACCCATTGAGCTCGAGAGCAGAGACGTGGCTTCTCCTACTCCGAGCAAGAGCTCGGACTGACTTCGATGCGGAGCTCAGTCTCAGACTCTCAGTAGCTTGATTAATCCTGCCTGTATAAAGACTCGAACGCTTGCTTAGTGGTTGTTCGGAACTTCAATATGAACCGTTTTTAAATTGAACCCCGCCACCCCGGTCACCCTTGATCACCACCACACCACCCGTCAGGTCGCCCTGCCGGCGAGACCTGCAAATGAATCTCACCCCCCAATCTCTACACTTGCCTACCTCTCTCCACTTTCCTCCTATCCATCTCCTATCCACAATACTACCTCCATTCTCAAATATTTGTCACCCACTGGTTCAATTTTGAACAAAAATGTGACAAATAAAAAAGAACGGAAGAAGTATGTAGTATTATTCTTTTAACTGTAGCACCAAGTGTTGATTGACCCGGTGACAATATGTTTTAGCCAAGACACATTATATTGCTACTCATTTCAAACCTCTAGTGTATTACTAATGCACAATTACATCAAACCACAGAAGACAACAATATGAGAAGATTTTACAATACAACTCCGAAAATCAATCTATGAATTAAGAGAGATTTTCAATGAAGGTGAGACAATATCAACATCACATTTTCCCAAACAACCAATCCATTTCAACACAGTGCCACTTCCACTCCGCCCAATCTAATACTCCTAACAACAGGCCAAACAAGAACGGGAGGTAATGAACAAATGAAATTAACACGTATGCTGGCAATCAATGTAACCCTAACTGATAAGTTGCTGAAGGTCGATACGCCAGGATGAAGCTAGCTGCTTCATTATCTGCACAGGAGTCGCCCCCTCCCAGTCATCGGGTAGCTCAATCGCGGTTGCATCATGAAGCCCCAGTAAAAGGTCCTGCTTTGCATCTAGTGGTATTCCGAGATAATCAGATCCATTTTCCATTACCAGATCAGTCAACTGCAACACATTGAGATGTTCTTCTGTGAGCGGTGTCTAGCTCGATGTAAGGTTTTCAGCTCAGAAGTGTAAAACAGGACAATGCCAGACATTTGAGTAGAGGAAAGGAAATGATATGTGTTAAGGCTTTTCTTTGCAAACTGTTATTTATCCAACATAGTCTAATGTTTCAGGTTCATACATGCAAGTGCATGCCGGTTGTCCAGGTGCAACCTTAATTATCGTTGAGCAAACAAACAAGGATATAAAAACAAGTTTCACCAAATAAGAACCCATTTGTTCGATAAAGAAGGCATCAAATATACATCACATACTTCACTACGGTTTTCCCTTCAACCTTGAGCAATCCAGTAAAACTGATGGGCTTCATTCTAGACCAAATGAAAAGCCAGGATTCTGTTTGAGGGCAGAAGGACCAAAAGTCAATCAATAACAATTCAATGCTCTATCTAAATGAACTTTGACCAAGATATTTTTCAAATGCTTCATTACTTTATTTCACTAGCTAATATCAACAAATTAATTCACTCTTATGGCACTGCTGACTCTCTTATTCTCAACAAAAAAAAAGTGCCATTCTTTCAAAACATAAAACCTTTCAAGAAAATTGTGCCATAGCTTGTTAGACAGGACATTATCCTATTACCAAACTGGATTAACTAGCAGTGCTGCGGTAAAAAACAATACTTAAATATATGCACAATTGCACTTGCACACTAAAATGCATTTTAGAGTGCCACGCCATAGTCCTATGATGAAAGTGAATCGTTAATCAATTCAGCTCCAGTACTGACAAAAAAATGTTCAGAGTTGAAATTTCCCTGATATAATTCATCAATGAAAACATCAATAAATTCCTGCAAAGAAATATAGTGGATTACCTGCTGAAGCCAGCTCAAAGCTACATCATAAAAGCTTTCTTCCACGAGAAACTGCCCCACAGCATGTAGGACTTCATTTGCGACCTCATTGGAAAGTTGATCAACAACCGGTCCAGTTTGCTCCATCAACTTTACAAGTAGTTCAGCATCACCAGTTGAAAGAACCTCAGCATAAGCAGAGTCCATATCATCACCGTGAACAGCATCCATTGCGCGAGTCCAGGCCTCCCAAAGTGGACCTCTTTCATCCCCTTGATTGTCATCATTCAAAGCTTCTCCATCCAGTTCAGGGATAGCAACTCTTGCAACAGCCCTTGAATTTCCATTATCTTCACCAGCCACTCTGATGGCCTCCAGTGTGGCTTCATCTTTTGAGGCCCGCCATGCACTTCGAGCAGAAGGACCCTCACCAAACCTAAAGGGCCCTTGCCCTTTGTCCCAACCTCTCCGAGGACCCGCTTGATCATTAACCCGTTCATTTCTTGGCATCCTATTGTCTGACGAAATAGAATCTAATCCTCTCCTCGCATTTATACCACCTCTTGACCCAGAATAAGCATACGAATCCCATGGTTCAGAATCTTGTCTCCAAGATGGGCTTCTTATGCCTGAAGCCATACCATCTGCAGGGAAATACCTTTCTGGAAATCCCATCCGTCCATCGCCACTCCTTCCAAATTTCGAATTAGAATATTCATGAAAACCATTGTATTTCGATGATCTACCAGGAGAAGAATCAAAGCCCAGCGCTGGACCACCTCCTCTCCTGCTTGATGAGAGCGATATTTCCCTAGCCATTTCCTCAACAACTCTTTCAAGACCACGTACTCTGTTCTCTAAAGTAACCATGTTGTCATGAGATCCTCCCATGAAATCCTGGAAGTTGAAAAACAACATTTGGTAGTTAGCCCACAAATATGTCCACTAAGTTTACATTTTGTCCTCAAAACTAACACACAGTCATACATCTCTTAGCATCTGTAATCTCAATTGCAATCTACATCCAAAATTTGTATCATACCTAAAGGAAGCAGGGAGCTATAACACATATCTGAATTATGCAACAAGTAATCAAGTGAAGCACGTGGCCACAATGCAGTCACTTTTCTTTCCAATTATTTCCAAAGATATAGAAGGTTATCTCAAAATAACAAATAGACTTGGTAGCAGAGCTCAAAAAGCTGAGCATGAGTAGGACCAGCAAGGACTAGGTCAAACTCAAGCTCAAGCTTGACCATGAGTCTGAGGCCAGCTCAACAGAAGCATGAATAAGCTCAAGCACAGCTAAATAAGGACAGAAGCTTGCACTGTTGCATTTTTAGGTTATATGTTTGAGTCCTCATGAACTCAATAAGGCTCCAGAACTCTGTAGATGCATATGTACAAATACATCTTAGGCTCAAACAGCCAAGTGCTCAGTAGGATAGGCATATAACCATATCTATGTCTTCAAGCCTAATTAGGCTGAACTAAAGAGAGCTGGACTGAACCCAAGCTCAATATCGGTAAGTATTTGAACCCAAGAAGTGTTTAGTGATTTAATCCCGGCTTAATTGCGTCCAAGCTTAGTTCAAAGCTTGTCAGACCCAAGCTTTCAGTATTTGCCATACATGTAATGCTTGGTCATTTGTGCTGTTGTGTAGCAACATACCTCTAGTCTCTGTACGATAGCTACAGGAAATAAATTGACATCAAAAGTTGTCCAATAGTGACACCAACATAACTCCATGACAAGAGAATTATAATTTCACAAACATAGTTTATTAAGTCGTGAATAGTCTTAAGTACAGGTACTTGATAGTAAAGGCTCAAATTAGTTTATTGTCACCAATCAGGAAGTCAAAAGTGCGATATCCACAGATACCTTTGTTTAGCAGCACAAGAGGGAACGGACTTCAAACATTCCAGAGAAATAACCACAAACTAACCTGCAGCATATTCATGAGACTGGTTTGCTGTCTCTCCACATGCGACAGTTGTCTCTGTATTGCTAACCAATTTGTTTTATTATTTATGAAAGGGCCTTCTCCAGGGATGTTCATGGCTGCAGAAGTAGAATCTTTTGCACTGGGTTCACTCCTATCTTCAACATCGGATGTCCTAGCTTTTGCATCTTTGTTTCTGTTTCCTCTTGGCCCAGCCCATTTATCTCGAATGTTCTGAAAATTAGAGCTAGCACGCATTTGAGTCAGATTCACTTCATCATCAGCCAACCCATTACTGTTAGCTGGACCAACAGGATCACCATCCTCTTCTGTATCATCTTTATTTCTTAAGTGAGATTGCAGAGTCTTGCGGGGGACTACAACCTCAACAGCCAAGTCATCTGCTTTCCTTGTCTCAAGCTTTTGGAAAAATTCAGGGTTTAGTTCCCTGTCAGTTAATGTAGGTCTTTTCTTTAAGAGAACGGCTGCTTTTTCAGCAATGCTACTTCCCTTTGCTTTCTCATTGTTACTAGGCGAATCTGGGGAGGAATCTTCGAAGGATTCTGATCTTCCACTTCTTTGCATTGACCTTTTTGAGTCCAGTTTCCCGTCACCATCAGCTGGTTCCTTATTTCTACCATCTGCTGCATGTGAATTGTTTTACAGTAAGTACGAAATAGTAAAATCCAAAATAATAATGTACACTTATAAACAAACAAACAAACAGATTGTTACCACTTGCATCTTCTCCAGTTAACTTTTTCCATAGCTGTGCTGCATCAATCATGCTATCTCTAACAGGCCTTACCTGTGGGGAGAAAATGAAAACTATTGCATCAACACAAAAGCATGTAGACTATTGTTATCTGCAAAGGATCCATTAGCCGCAAGAGGTGCTTAAATTTAGACTGACTGCGGTGAATTATTATAGGTCACCTTATCAAAACGGCAAGCTTCAAGAGCAGCAATGGTTGGAGCTGCTCCATCACCTATCAAGTGACCTGAATGGATAGCCAAGACACATAATGTGTCAGCAGCTGCTTTTCTAGTAGCCCAATCGCTGTTTTCAAGACAGTCACGAATACTCTGTAGAGTTTGCTGCATATTCTGAGGACTGATTGCTCTGACCTGAAAGGCAAGATATGAACAATGTTAGCAACGATGGAAATATTTTCATGGTAAGACTATCTAAAGATCCTACAAAGTAGTTTATCAGTATCAAATATCCAAAGGCACACCCAAATTTGAAGAACCAAATTAATGCATACCACAATCCATCATGGTTCATACAGTTAAGAAGTAATAGATAGAATAGGAAAAAGGGTGGTCATATGTAGTCTCAGATAATACATGAAACAATATTTTGATATTGGCAGTTAGCATGAAAAAATTAACAGAAACTCTAACGATAGAGGGTATCTCAAAATACATGCTAAAAGGGTTAGCTAGGTTCATAGTTAGACCTCCAAATCTCATCAACTAAAGCAGAAACTACCTAGTAAACCTAGTCCATCGTTATCGTTCTGTGGGAGGACATCAAGCATCAAATCTTCGACAATCACCTATTAGTAGTAACATTGTGATCGTAATGCTTCAAACCCCAACCTCCTACTTGCAGATTCTCAGTAATGATTCGCCACTCAATTTCACCAGCAGTTAAAAAACTTATAATTATCTCCATACCTACAGTCTTCAGTGATATACAAACCACAACTAGAAAATCAACTGCTATGAACAAACTACATGCAGCTACTGAAATGCCCTTCCCTCCAGGATAGCATTCCACACTCCTAAGTTCGCCAAACTCTATAAAGTTCTCAGCGAGATGGACAGGCGAAAACCAAAAACACTTATCATGATCAGACTAACAGCGTCAACCAGCAGTTAAGCCTGACTGCAGGCTAGGATGAAATTCATGTCTAGTCAAGCCTGAAAAGCCACAACCCTTATTAATAGCTGATATAACTAGGAAACATTTCTAAAACCTGGCATTCCTAGTGTCAATCATCGAAGACAAGGCATGTGCGCAACAAAATCCACAAAGAGGGCACCCACCTGCGCCAAACTTGTCATGACCCCGAGCAATGCGGCCTTGGCTTGCACGCCCTGGCCACCGAGCAGCTTGCAAATCCGAGGACCAAGCTTCCCAAACATCCCGATGACGCCAGGTCCAGGACCCGCCCCTTCCACCGTCTTGGCCAGGCAGGCGGCCGCCCCACCCTGCACCGCCTTGCTCTGCTCCCCCATCACCTCGAACAGTGGCTTGACGAACAGCGTGACGGTCGCGTTCCCCGCCTCGGGGACGCCGGAGGCAGCGAGCGGGCGGAGGTACACCGCGGCGAGCTGGCCCGCGGCGTCTCGGCAGGCGTCGCGCACGGAGGTGTCGGATGCCGGGTCCTTGAGGCGGCGCGCGAGGTGGGCGAGCGCCTTGTGGAGGTGCGGCGCGGCGGCGTCCGGGTGGGAGGCGCAGAGCGCGGCGAGGAGGCGCAGCGACTCGCGCCTGGCGGGGGAGGCGAGGCCCGGGGAGTCGGAGGCCAGCGCGTTGAGCAGCATGGGGACCGCGTCGGGCGACGGCGGCGCGCGGATGATGCGGTCCAGGTCCTCGACGGCGATGTGGTGCGTGTCGCGGTCGGAGAGCTTGGCGAGCGCGGCGAGCACGCGCGACTTGAGCTCGGCCATCGCCGCGTTCTTCGACGGCGCCGCGCCGGCGGCGGCCCCCGACGGCGACGGCGACGGCGCCGCAGCCGACGCGGCGCCGGGGTTGGGAGGAGGCGGCGGCGGCGGCTGCGCGGTGGTGGGCGACCTGGGGTGGGATTTGACGGCGGATTTAGAGAGCGCGGTCGCCATTCGCGGTGGGAATCTGGAGAATGCGGGGGAAGAGTGGGAATGGCGAGGTCAGATTTGAATTGGTGGGTGCGGGGTTTGGAGGCCAATCTGGGGCATTTGGTTGCGGATTTGAGGTGGGTTTGGTGGGATTTGTGGCGCTTTTTGGATGGAATCGTTGGGTTTGGGTTTTGGTGTTTGAGTTGATTAGGGAATGGGGTGATGAGATCTCGACTTGGGAGCGGAGCGCAGATGAGACGGGGAAGGCCGAGGAGTCGGCGGAGACGGGTTCAAGATTCCCTGAGAAAGAGGGAGGGAGGGCAGTGGGCAGTGCCAGCGGGGGAGAGAGAAGAACTAGGAGGGAGAGAGTGAGGGCCCACTAAGCCAAAACCTGCTAGAGCCTAGATGATCATGGAGGAGAACTATTTTCTCCGACTTTGTGTAACGTAAATATGAAGAAGTGTGTCTTTCAACAGTAGTGCATGCTACTACAGTTATTTTAATTTTTATATTCACTATGTGAGTGCTGAACTTTGTTTTTGTCTAGAAGCACATCAAAAATGCAATCACACCCGCATAAACCCATTCCTCACCAAAGGGATTGAAGAATGTGTGATGTCCTTGTTTACTCTTCGTCATACTCCGACGGACCTCTGTTATCTTTCCTTTACAAATTATCAATTGGAAGTTTGCAACTAGCAGTGTATTGTGAAATTGTGTAACATTATCAAAGTCGCACAAAAAATGTTTTGGTTTCAATGGTGTGCTTGTGCCTCTTAATTTCTATGTTTTGTTTTCTAGTTTGCCCTTTCTCTCCATATCTCTCTACTATGCAGCGGAATGTAGCATTAATTATTGAGTATATCTATCTTTTTCACCACTTGGTCTTCTCTTCTCTCTTAACCTCATCTATATCTCTCATGTAGTCGTATCTCCCTCTTACAAACTACCTCTCCCAAGCTCCCTCCCTCTTTGCCCTTGAAGATCTAATTTATGGACTTCATAAGAGTTTGGGGCGCACATCGTAGCAAAATGAGACGTGCATAGAGAAGTTTACGTTGGCATTGGAAGACTCTAGGGTTGCTCATGGATGGATGAGGGCTTTGGATGAGGGGCTCTTACAAGTGGAGAAAGCAAAAAGGGGGCCTCATCCACCAAGCTTTGATTGGCACTTGTTCTAGCCACTCGAGGGTTCGATTTTTTTTTTCAAAGAAGCCTATGAGGTTAGATGAGAGCACCGCTACAAATCCAGAACTGCTCCAAAACAACATTCTATATGGTTGCACCATTGCATGCCTTATGATGTGTGAACAACACTACAACATGTGTGTGCATTTTAGGAATTTCAGAGTGTGGAATGCATCACTAATGGCACGCCACATATATATGCCCTACCAAAAGGAACGGTTGAAGTACAAGGGCCTGTTTGGAACGCAGAAATCTTACAGGAATCGTGTAGAAAATTCACAGAAAACAATTCAATTTCATAGAAAAATGTAGGAACGGGGAATTTTTCCTTTGAAACACAGGATTCACACATAGTAATAGGAAAACACAGTATTAGAATGCCGGTGCAACTGACATTCTGTAGGAATTTATAACAAAAATCATAGAAATGCAAGACATAAAGGAAAGAAAAACATGAGGTCGGATCTCATGCTTATTTTCCTCTAAATTGCTGTGAAGATGCTATTCCATAGGAATTTCAAAGAAATTGGTATGATTCAATCTTTTGTTCTAAAAACTCTCGTAGAAAAACTTTATATAGAAACTGAATTCACTAAAATTCTTTTGTTTTTCTCTATTCCAAAAGAGGTCCAAAATTGTATTCAGAAATCAGTGCAGGGAGGACAAAATTCATGCATATGGAAGCGCGCGCAGGTGCTACATCCACGAGGTAAACGAGTCGCCACTCGCCATCTTGCTTGGGGGCTGGCCATGTGCCGGCGACAGGCCATACGTACTCCTACAACAACAACACTACGACACTGTTCCAAATGACCAGTAGTCAGTATTAGGGATTGGGCTATTGGAGCCATACGGATCAACTCGATTCCAATTCAGAACCTCCCAAATGCTTGGCGACGTTTCGCCCCATGTTTGGCGAAATCCTGAATTCTACTCAAATGCTAATAGGCAAAAACTAATACAGCAATCGTCTGTGAGGCTGTTGCTGCAGCAATGACTACCAATCAGGAGCTAAGCAAATGAGACTCGGTTCAAATTTGGATGTGTGCAGGTGCTCACATTTGCAGCCAAGGAGCAAAAGTACTTTTTCCTTTTCTGGTTACGACGGGGTTGAGATGTCGTTTGGTGGTGAAGGAAAACAAATCCAGTTTTCAGTTTTTCGCGCACCCGGCCGAAAGATAGTCCGGCTCATCATTTAAACAGAAGTAGAACGATCGCTCCATTGCTATGCTCATCAATCAACGAAGTAGACGCCAACCTACACTAGAGCATTATTCGAGGAACATTACTAAACTTTGAAATCTTTTTTTTTTTTGGCTTGATATGGTGCCTTGATTTCTATGTTTTTTTTTTGAAGGGACTTTGATTTCTATGTTCATTAAAGCAATCGTACGAATGTGTCTCCATCCTCCATAGACATCTTTTTCTGCGTTCTCTCTGAACCCGTGATTGTTTTTTCTAGCGGTGGCGAATGGAGAGAGATGGAGAAGCTGTGAAGCAGGAACCAAGGTATGAGGAAAAAAACGGCTCAGAAGTCATATACTCATGTGTTGCATTGCAACCAGTCAAGGCGATGTGCGTTGAAGCCAACTAGTAAATGGTATCTGTAACGTGAGGGCCCAGGCATCAGTTAAAGGTGACGAGTTTGGTCCATGGAGGGGAGCTGAAGGCATACAGTAAACAGAGGAAGAGCAAAAACGAGCGCAGCAGCAATAGCAGTGTGCCGATTCTAGGCAGACGTGCTAATTTTCAGCCGGAACGTACGCGTGTTTTCGGTTGACGTTTGGTGAGAGGTTTGGTGGCGGAGACGCATTGGTGTGGTGTGGTGGGCGAGGCTGGCGCATCGTCAGCCCTCAGCAGCAGAGACAGCAAACAGCTGCGAGGACGCCCTCGCTTTGTTGCGACCGAAACAAACGGCACGGGTGGTTGGCACGTCCATTTTGTTGTTAGCTGCCTGCGCGACCTGAAATGTGGTGGCCGGGCACTGCAGAGCCGACACTAATTTTTTAGCCTTCCTCTTCTCGTTCGTTCGGAAAAAAAGAGGGGGGGATTTTGTAATCCTCTTTCGTTTGAAGCAACAAAAAAAAAAAGAAAAAGAAAAAAAAGACAAGAATAAGCTCTCGGCGACGTTCGTAGGGTCCAATCCAGCCCAATTATACATTCACAAGCTTTGCCTTGCCGTGCTGTCCAATTGGTGGACTGGGCCCTGGTGGGCTTCGCCGCCTGAGAGCCCAAAAGGCCCACGAGGCGATCCTGCCAGTGAGATGAAGTGGCTTCCGGTCATCCATATATTCCATGGTCAGTTATTTTGGGACGGACAAAGGCCAAAGGGACAACCACCAGCAATTGCTGTGTGTGTTGAGATTTGAGAATGGAGATGAGTAGAGCCACACGGGCGCGTCCGCCTGGTCTGGATGTCCGCCGATGCCGACGCCTCATTGTTTAGCAGCTCCCGAACCACCAACTCAATCAACGGCACAACTGCACAAGGTATCCAATACAGTATGCGACAACAGAGTTTTGGAAGGAAGCACTGCAGGGAAATAGAATATGGAAGAATACCGAGGTAGCCCTAGAAGAATCTAGAAGCTTCTAGAGAGGGAAGTAGGGGATACATGGAGAGCAGCTTGGGGGAGGAGAAGAACAGTAGAGTTCGGTTTCTAAATCTGATGCCTCTCCTGCTCTTGGTCCTCTGCTCTTGCAGTTGTAAGCAAAACTTTTTTTTACGTTGGTGGCTCCCATGCCCGCCAGGCAGGACGGCCATGTTTGGCCGCCGTCGCCGACCCATTTCGCATGGCCCCGGGGCTCCGTCGCGGCACGGGCTCCGCATGGCATGGGCAACGTTCACGCGGGTTTGATTGGTAGCCTGAGTTAGCTCAGGCTGGTCCGATCCTAAGAGTCAGGCCCACAGACCAACATATGCAAAAGAGGTGTGATTGGTAGCTTGTGCAAACTCAGCCAGACTCAGTTGAGATGATGATTGGTTGTCTGTATTGCATGCAAATTTCAAAATGCTGGTGTAACCTCGTTTGTTTGATAGGCTGCATACAATAGGATATGTCACCTTTTGCGTAGTAGTGGTGAGCATACCACAAGATTGAACTACACCTCAACTCACCATATTACAGCAATAACCAAAGCAAAATAATGATAATAACAGTTTGAAAAATTATTGTGACATCTTTGAAACCTTATTGCTCCACATTTGGTTGGTCCATTCATCTCTAATGTTTGCCCATGCTGCGTTGTCATCAACAGCAAACCTATGGCCCGGAAGAACATTGTTGTTTGGTACCCAACAAGCCTCAGGAGGCACTGAACAAAGAGCTGTTGTCTTTTATCCGTCAAATCCATTAAAAAACATAGTGTTCAAAATTTTATTTAGATCTAAATGGAAATAAACCGTGACTGTACAAATAGAAACAGAGACAACCAAAAACAAGTAACAGCAACATAGCTCGGATAAACATAGCCATGGACAACTGTGTCAAAATAGATGCGAAAAAAATTTCCTTACCGAGAAACAAAACCAAAAGCTCGGTTACTTACCACCGAGAAACAAGTTAATCACTCAGATCCGGCCTCTGCCTGCACAAATCACCACGAATAGTCACGGATTCACATCAAGATCTACGAATAACGTGCATACCAACATGGGGAAAAAGGGTATTAGGATAAATCGAAGATTTACTTGCCCTTGGAGACGGTCGATCTGCGCACAGCACTGTGAATCGAAGCAAATAAAATAGGGATTAGAATTGGGATGGGAGAAATTGCTGCTCCCAAAACGAAATAGAAAAGAAGGGACGAGGAAGGAGGAGAGAAGGAAACTAGACAGAAGAGAAGCAACGGGGGAGGAGCAAGGAAAGCAGAAAAGAAGCAACGAGGGAGAAGGAAGGAAGCAAGGAAGAGAAGCAACGGGGGAGAAGGAAGAAGAACAGAAAAGAGGGACGAGAGACTCCACTTGTGACCGAGCGTGAATGGCGTTGGGGGTGGGAGTGGTGGCGGCGGTGGAAACAGCGGGGTTGGCGCCAAGAGGAGCGATAACCTTAATTTTTCCCGCGTGCACCCGCCCAGCCAAAAGGCCCCGTCCCGCGCAGCGCCGGAGCCTGGCCCGCGGGATACGCTCGATTCGGTCGCACCGCCGGAGCCTGACCCGGGGCCTCCTCGTGCACACGCTGGGCCTGGCCCAGACGCACATACAGACTACCAAACATGACAGTTTTGCATCCCGCGCGCCTGGCCAAGTCCTGTGCAGCATACCAATCAGACCTGTACGTACCATTTCCCTCCTGCATCGCCGTCGGCCGTCGCTGACCCAACAGTTTTGTGTCAGAGCGTCACAGGGGCATCAGGGGGTTCTCACTGCTAGTCAGCGGCGCACGCATTATTTGATTTTTACCGGCAAGGCATTTGGATCCTGACGCCATGAGACGTTTAATTTTGACATCACGATTAAGATCACCAGTAATACGGAGCTACAGTGTTGTTTTTGGCTGGAGAGTGGAGACAGCCTAATAACCGCCGAAACTAGGATGCAAGCAGGGTAGCACAAGTATTGCAGCAAATTATTTAATTATTTTTCGTAGAAGACCCACTTGCATCCTAACCGGAAAGAAACAGCACTACCAATTTTAGTCTATCTACTCTGCACTCTCTGTGTTTTAAACGTTTGGCAGCAATGACTCTAGACGCAATGCTTTGTACTATTTATTATCTTATTTAAAATATTATATACTAGATAAAAAACAAGTGACGCTTAATGTTCCATTGATGATTAGTGAGTGTAGCAATCAGTTTTCTAACAAGACGACTAGATAAATATCATATTTAAAATCAACACTATCAAAATATTTTAAACAGAAATAGCAATAGCGTAGCTAAATAATATTGGCGCATGTCCTAGCA
Organism: Paspalum notatum; assembly: GCA_022530915.1. Lineage (NCBI taxonomy): Eukaryota > Viridiplantae > Streptophyta > Magnoliopsida > Poales > Poaceae > Paspalum > Paspalum notatum. Next base: position 46,455,710 of record CM039685.1, read on the forward strand.
CACCTGTCGATGAGGTAATGTGCTCGGCTCTGTTGAGTTCTTAATCTAATATTTGTAATTGGAGGCTCTTTTGAGACCTTCGTGTTAATCCTCAGTAAAAGCGCTAGGAAAAAAGATAAATAGTAGAAATTCTCACAAAAACCAAAAACATCTGATTGTCTATCGTGTAGATCTAATAATAACCATTAGATCTATTATATTTCTAAAAAATTACACACCATACCATTACGAAAGACGAAATATAATAACCCTTTAAATTTATATAAAATTACCCACCGTGCCATTATCAAATATGAATTAAAATAATTCTATGAATTGGCATTAAAAATTACCCACCATGATATTATGAAATATAAATTAAAATAACCCTCAAAATTTGCATAAAAATCATCCTCCATGCTATTATAAAATATTAATTAAAGAACCTTCTTAATTTGCATATAAATTACTCACCATGACATTATAAAAGTTGAATTACAAAAAGACATAAATTTGTATATACATTACCCAATATGTCATCAAAAGATTAAATCAAAATAATTCTTAAATTTGCATATAATCTAGAATATCGTTATGAAAGATGGATTAAAATAATCACCTCTAATATTACAATGGATTAAATCTATAACGTCTAAAAATCTAACATTTATTAAGGATTAAGTCTATATCTTTTAAAACTCTAACCTGTGTGAGAACACGGGTTGATGGACTAGTAAGGCAAAATTTACTTGCGAACTTGAGGAGGAGTCACCTATATCAGCTGTAGTTAAATACGAGTAAATCACTACTTTTGTTTTTTAATAACGACAAATGTGCATAATTTAGGTATAGTGAGTGATTTAAATGTACATCTATGTATTACTTTAATTTATTTTTTTACAATAGCATAGTGGATGTCGATGAAGATGTTAGCCATAGAATCAAAGCGGGATGGATGAAATGGCGTCAAGCATCCAGTGTTCTATGTGACAAAAGGGTACCACAAAAGTTAAAAGGCAAATTCTATAGGACGGCTATTAGACCTGCGATGTTGTATGGTGCAGAATGTTGGCCCACTAAAAGAAGACATATTCAACAATTAAGTGTTGCGGAGATGCGTATGTTGCGTTGGATGTGTGGGCATACAAGGATGGATCGAGTTCGAAACGACGAGATACGGGATCGTCTTGGGGTAGCTCCAATTAAAGAAAAGCTTGTGCAACACCGACTAAGATGGTTTGGGCACGTGCAACGAAGACCTCCAGAGGCACCAGTGCATAGCGGCATCATAAGGCGAAACAATGATGTGAAGAGAGACAGTGGCAGGCCAAATTTGATGTGGGAGGAGGCAGTTAAGAAAGACCTAAGAGATTGGAATATAGTGAGAGAGTTAGCCTTGGATAGAGCTGCTTGGAAAGCAGCTATCCACGTACCCGAGCCTTGACTAGGCTCTTCTATGTGCTTCTCAAAAAAAAAAAATCTTTTAAAACCCTTGTTTTCTTGTTGAAAGTGACCTTTCAAAAAAAAAAAAACTTTTCTCGTTTCTAGCGGTTTGGTTTGGATTTCAACTCTAGCCTACCCCAATTTGCTTGGGATTAAAAGGCTTGTTGTTGTTGTTGTTGTAATAGCATAGTGGATAGTTTAAATGCAAATTTATAGAGTTATTTTAAATCATACTACTACTTCTATATTTTTTATTTGACGTTAGGACAGGAAAAATTAGTTCATTTTACACTGTAATTGCTGTCCAAGATGTTATTTATAAAAGTATGGAGGGAGTATCTCACAGTAACATTATATGTAATTTAAATACAAATTTAGGATATTAATTTAAATTATATTTTATAATTATATGTTTCATGATTTTTTTAGAAAAATAGAATATATGGATCGTCACTTATTGTTAAAGCTGTTTGGGTGGAGCACCAGATGTTTGTGCTTTGTGAGAATTTTTAACATTTATGGTTTTAATACGACACTAATGGATAGCATAGAACCTTTGTGTTGGTGTTTTCTAATTAGTAACAGTAGGATTCGTTAAAATTTAGTACTCGTTTGATGTTTGATGCGATAGCTGATTGTCAAACCTGTCGCCGCAAATTTTGCTCAAGAAAATTTAGCACAAATCCTGCGACGGGGAACAGGAATCATGGGAGTGCTCCGTGCCGCGGGACACAAGGCATGCACTGCGGCGCACAACTCGACGCTAACAAGTCTGACCACCCTCTTTCTGCCCTATCAAAGCTCTCTTCAATTTTTTATAAGAGTTCCATTTTAGACTTTCATCAGTCTTTACGGGAATATAGAATCTTTGAACTGGGTACACATTGAATTAGATGTAGTAGCATTTTTGGTTTATTTTCTTCGACTACATCCTTGATTCATTCAGGTCTAGCGAAATTACTCTTGCTAGTCTCAAAGCGTTGCCAAAAATGGCCGTCCAAGCTTGTGCCAAGAGGATGGTTCGGCACTTTTTGTGCTGAGGTGAATCAGTGAATGAGCAACCCAGCGACGTTTCTTGGCCTTGGATGCCACACTGTGACATTGATTACTGGTACCGTGCCATGTGCCATGTTTTGGAGGATGCTGTAAACGATGGTCAATGCCTTAACGCACGGAGTTTTTCTTTTCTATCAACACCTACAACACGCACACACTGTATATAGGAGTATAAAAGAACATAAACACAGTGGGCAAAAACAGAAATGATAAATTGATAGACCGGCCTAAATAAATTAAACGAAAAGAGGAAAAACGAAAAAAAAAACACTCCATTCACACGCACGAGGTGAGGTGACATGACATTAGTAAAGACAAATGTGGACAGAGGAGGTTCCCAAGGAAGAAGAATGGCAGAAGACAGGCACACAGACACAGCCGCTATTTTACGCTGCTCAAGGCACACAACACGCCATTTGAGCGTGAGGGACCACCCTTCCGGTTCCGGCCTCCCCTTCCTATCCTTCACCTCGCCCTCATCAATTCTGCTCGGAAGCTAGCTGCCCCTCCGTTGGAGAGCGCTCCGGAGGCCCAGGAGGTTGGAGAGCCAGTGTGCAGGTATGCTTCATGCTCCCCGCGTGATCTGTTGGCGGTCTCTAGCTAGCTGCCTCGTGTGATCTGTTCGATTGTTCGCCGCGGGTGAGTGAGGATTACATTTTTTTTTTCTGTGGGAATTAGCAGCCGTGGAAGCTCCCCAGGCGGGGAAATGGGGATTCTCCGAGGCTCCCTCTGTTCTTCCTGCATGTCTCGCGCGGTTTCCTCTCGCCGTTCCGGATTTGGCAGCCGAGCGAATCTGGATTGCTCTACGCCATTTCTTGCTCTGCGTTGCTCGCTTCTCCCAAACCGTCTAGCTCTCACCCACTGTGCTGCCGGCTGCTGATTCTTGGCGCCGCGGGGTTTCTGAAGGTGTAGAAATAGAGAGGAGGATGGAGCAGTTCTTTGCTTCTTGCATGCGCTGTGCCTGATGAACCTCCCCAGCCAATCTGGTTCAGAGTTCTGGCCCTGTATTATCTCCCAATGAATCTGCCTCCTGAGCTTTGACTTGCAATCTCGTTGGTACCAAGTACTCCACGATGTGGGTGGCCCCAGAAGTCAAAATCCTGTCCAAATCCAGGAGCGGAAGTACTGCAACTCTTGTCGTCTGCACTCATTTATTTTTGCTTCTCCTTCTCGGGGAAATCTCTTCCAAATTTGTTTCAGTTCTCGTTTGTGTTTCCAAATTTACGACGAGTTTGGTGGACGGCCGCACTTGATTTGGTGCCGCATTTTGATCTATCCATTAATTTAGTCACCTAACCACCCAAGAATCCAGTGGCTTAAAATGAACAAGAATCCAAAGGCAGAAAGGGTCTCAGAGGTTCTTTGCTTTGCTGTCTTGGCATCCCATGCGAAGTGATGCTGGATGCTTGCCGCCAGCCGCTTCTCTCCCTTGCTTGCTGCTCTATGAGGTAAATCGTTTTATTAGCATAGCATTACTTTTCCCCACCAGAAGATAAAAAAGAAAGAGCAGGCCAGCAAAAGTAGCCTACACAATACATGAATCATGAATGGCCTAAAAAGCTGGCATCGGTAGTGCAGCGAGGGATTTAGGGCAGAAAGGAAGGGAGGAAAGGGGGAGCAATGTTTGAGCCTAGTGCATCTTTACATTTCACCTCAGTTTGGTGGTGGGATCTTCCACTGAATTCCTTTTAGAAACCACGCAGACCGCACATCGTTTTCCACGTCGACGTCGCCTTCTAGTCCTGTTATGTCAGGGTCGCCACAACTTCAGATTGTTGAGATTTCCCAATCTTTGGGTCTGTTTAGTACACCAAATTTCTCCCAAAATTCACTATGCAAAAAGAAGATTCCCCGTCACATCAAAATGCCGACACATGCATGGAATACTAAATGTAGATGAAATAAAAAAATAATTGCACAGTTTAGATGTACTTTGCGAGACGAATCTTTTGAGCCTAGTTAGGCCATAGTAGGACAATATTTACCACAAACAAACGAAAAGTGCTACAGTAGTTCTACAGTGCTTTTCAGTTCGGAACAGTGTTTTTTTCAACCATCTAAACACACCCTTTGTGATATTTTACTTCTAGCCTGTGCTACATTAATTATAGCGCTAACATAACTGATCCAGGTACTTCTAGTACTACTGAACAGCTTCATGTAATTTCAACCTATTATTGTTCTTTTCTACAAAAAGAAGTGCAAAATGTGTGGATTTATTATTATCACGACTCTTGAACTAAGAACGCAAGTGAGTTGACGCCGAGTTATCAAGGTGGTTGAATCATTGCAAGCTTATCATGCTCCCTTAACAGCAATCATGGTGGCAACTGCCAGCTATTTTAACCTTCTCATCTCCTGCATATTTGAGACGCCATGATTTTATACCTCTTGTTACGCAACCTTTTTTCTCACCTGTAACCATTGCAGCACAGTGCTAGTTTTCCACCACTTAACAGCTCTTGCTTGCTTGATCCAACTGTCGCTTCAAGCTATGCTCACTTTTCACTAACCAGTCACTACTGTCTGACGAAACAGATCATGGCACGTGCGACCGAGCTCGTCCATGGCGAGCCAGGCGCGATCAAAGTGGGCACGACGGGCACCATTGGCTCGCTCATGACAAGAGAGCTCGACGCCATCAGGGTCGCGCCACAGGCAGCTTCCAGCCCGCGCCTGAGGCGCCAATGTTGCCCGGTCTCTGTGTCCTGCGGAGCCACTCCCCGGAAGACCATCCTGAGGAAGAGCTCATCAGACGTCTCCAGCAGCACCAGAAGCAGCAATGGCAACGGCAACAGAACCGACCGCGTGAACTCGGAAGAGGCCTGCAAGCCGAGGAGGGTCTCCCGGAGAAACACGTTTGACGCCCCGATGCTGCGCTCCGATGGCGCGCTCATGGACCGGGGCCCGAGCGCTGGCAAGGCGAAGAAGAAAGGGGGCGTGTACGGCGTCGAGGTGGTGGACGTCAAGTGCGGCAACCCGATGAGCAGCCGGCTCAGGAAGCTCGGCTTCTCCAAGCTGTCGGAGACGTTTGCGTAGCCTGGATGGAACTCCGGCAAGGGCCATCTCGCCAATATCTGAATTGAAAGGATCTACTGGCCGCTGCCTTTTCCCTGATGGTGCGACTGGCTGGACGCCATGTGCCAGATTTAGTGCAGCACTCATCCATCCACCTGACATCGTCCATTCGTCCTTGTACGTCGCAATCCAGCTCACATCAGTCACTTTTTCCTAGCTGTTTTCCCCCCCTCTGTGGAAACTGTTCTTGTGCTCGGCGCATGACAAGTTGTTAATCTATGAAAAGCGATCCCCATCAGACATAAGGTCGTGATGGATGATGTATTGATGCACGGATGCATTTATACGGCAACTGAATCTTGCCTTAGTGCTCCATGTCATGAACAGGTTAACAAAGTAGTGAAGGGTATTATCTGGGATTGAAAACACAAATTTGGGAGGAAAACTTTGTAGACTGAAACACTGAATCGTACATGGTCGAAACCAATGGCCAGGACAATATTATAGCAGGCAAATGCATGGTGTTGTACTGTTGTGTGACGTGCTTCCCAGTTCGATGGTGTGCAGCAGCCGTGCAGGTGTTGATTGCAGCAGCATGCTGCATTGCTGCCTGGAAGTGCCATCCATCAGCAGGCAAATACTGTGCAAAAAGCTAGATGTGTAACATAAATACTCTGTCCAGGCGTCCAACCCAGCCCATTATGCACATATTAACATGCCGACGACCACGGGCGACAGCCAGCAGGAGATACATAACCAAACACCGCCAACACCACAAATTACAGTTACCACACAGAGAACATGGTCCACATGCCGAAGCCAGCACACAGAACATGGTATCCTTTTTTCCTGGTTTAGGCACAAGGCAACCTGCTAAACATGCACCAATATGGGCAGTGGGCACAGAGCAGAATTACCTTTTACTTGCCACCTTTTACATGTCTCCATTTTACACATCCCATAGAAAAAACAAACTTTTTTTCACATTTCTGTCCATATGATATGAGCCTTTTTTCCACATGATATAGATGCCTGCTAATCTGAAGCCCGGAAAAGACATTCTCTCAACTTTTTCTGCAGAGCAGAAAAGACGTTGGCTGTGTTTAGATCCGCTGAAATTGGAACTGAAATGCACTGTAGCACTGAAAAATACACTGTAGCACTTTTCGTTTGTTTGTGGTAAATATTGTCCTACTATGGCCTAACTAGGTTCAAAAAATTCGTCTCGCAAAGTACATCTAAACTGTGCAATTAATTTTTTATTTCATCTACATTTAGTACTCCATGCATGTGCCGGCATTTTGATGTGACGGAGAATCTTCTTTTTGCACAGTGGAATTTGGAAGAAAATTTTGGATCTAAACAGGACGTTATGTATCTTGTGCACTTTCTGGATATCTGGATGTGCCGTCTTGCATATCAGATTGAAAGTAGCTGAGAGATATCATGATTCAGGCAGTGGGATCATCACCTGATCTTGCCAAACTCTTCAGGCTAAGCGTCCATATAAACAGGTGCAGCCCCAAACAGTTGAGTTCAGGCAGCACTCAGCGGTGGTGTGTTAACTTATCCACTTCCTCAGTACAGCTCTCAGTGCCCTTCCCAGCCTCTCGCTCCCCCGACGCGCGCGTCCTCCACGCTCGCTCCAAGAAGACAAGCCAGAAACAGAGGAAGAGGAGGAGGCCATGGCGTCCATCCCGTGCACCTTCCAGCTGAGCGCCAAGACGGCGTCGTCGTCGTCGTCGAGGAGGGTGTCGCCGCGGGCGGCGGGGCTGAGGACGCCGCTGCTGGGCTCGAGCGCGGGTTTGGGGTGGCTGCGGCCGTCGCGGCTGAGCCGCGTGGTGCCGGCGAGCGAGAGCGGGCGGGCGGGGCCCACGTGCTGGTTCAAGTTCGGGAACAAGGACGCCGAGGGCGCCGGCATCTACGGCAGCCAGGCCAGGGACGACTTCGACCGCGACGACGTCGAGCAGGTCCGAGTCTGAGCCCGAACATTGCCCGGTCGCATGTCGCAACGCATTCGCAACTGATGTGCTGTGAATTTTGCTGTTGGCACCGCAGTACTTCAACTACATGGGCATGCTGGCGGTGGAGGGCACCTACGACAAGATGGAGGCGCTGCTGAACCAGGACATCCACCCCGTCGACATCCTCCTCATGCTGGCCGCCTCCGAGGGCGACCGCCCCAAGATCGAGGAGCTGCTCCGAGCCGGCGCCAAGTATGACGTCAAGGACGTCGACGGCCGGACGGCGCTAGACCGGGCCACCGACGAGACCAGAGAGTTCATCCTCGGCTTCGCCGCCAAGAAGGCCTGAACGATTTCCCTCTGGACATTTGGCTGGATGAACTGTAAATTTTTTTCGTTCCCCTTCTGGAAATTGGTAGAGAGAGAGAGAGAGAGAGAGAGAGAGAGAGAGAGAGAGAGAGTTCAGCCGGGAGGTTCACAAACTTGTTTGCAGAGGTAGCTTTCCGTAGCCAACTGTATCTTACTACTGAGTTCTGAGTGTGTACTGTGTCATTCCAATTGCTCGATGAGGCCATGCTTCGTTAAGAGCTGGTCATCTGTGAAATCTCATGCTCAAACAAATTGCATGCCAATCATCAGTCCTGAAGAAAATCAGAACAGCTGCTCAATCACCGGTGAAGCACTTGCTGTGTTCGTTGTTCAGTGTAAAGATTTGGTTCAAAACAAACATTGGCCAGCATGAATCAAAGCGAGCATCACCTGAAAACCAACACATGCTCAAACAAAACAAAGGGTATGGGGAACTTTACGTCGCTAGTAGGATTGCATTAAAAAAACTCTGGTAAAAATGTGGAAACTTCGACTCAATTACTTTCTAGCATAAATGCATGGATGGTATGATATAGACAATACCTATATCCATTTCTGAAGAAAGCTCCTAGTACATCAGGAAAGGCGAGCGTCACAAGTGAACGTCAGGCACCAAAACATTACGAAACCCACATGCTCCCATCTCAACCAAGCACAAACGCAGAACATAAGACTGCAAAGCCTTTCGTGCTCTTTATTCATCAGCTTAATTACTCTGTCCATGACTACACATAGTTTTACATAGGTTTTCTTGCGAAAGATTCAATAGGGGGAAAATTCTGTTACTCTGCCTGCACAACCAACACAACACGATATAAACCTCTATAACCCCCACTATGAATCCGCCCAACCGTTATTAGTTTCCTGTTGTTCATCTCCATTCTGCTATACTATTTGTATGGCTTGTCAATATCACTAACTACAAAACATTGGGTAAGTGGCAGCTGTACTTCAACTTGGGATGTGATCGAAGCGCTTGCTGCAGAGCGGTATCCACAGTGACACCCTCACGGAACAATTTGTCATACAACAGGCACATGAACTGAGCCAGGTACTCCTCATCGTCCATGTCATGGTTGCCGCCTTTCTCCGCGTCGCTGTCCTCCCAGTCGCTTATAGGGCTAACAGGTTCGGGCTCCGACTCCTCGGCCTCATCATCCCCGATGACAAACTTCCCGTTTTCCAGGATCCCATTGACATCCATCCCATTGTAGGCTACTGTCTGGGAATCTGGAGGCTCGATGGACGATGAGATGACTGCTTTGGCGCCACAATCCACGAATGCCTTGACCAGGCCATGAGCAAGGCCGTACTTGCCGCTGCATACGATGATCCTCTCCCTCCATGCTCCAACCTGGGACATTACATATGCAAGGAATGCCCTAGGCTTATTTATTTGCACCATTGCACTGAAAGAAGCACATCAACAAATCCTAAAGATACTGGGTGTGTGTGAGTCAAAAGTCATCTGCAGCCCTACTCATGGGCGGACTTGGCCCAGGAAACAGATTCTACTAACCTTGCAGGGCTTAAACAAAATGAGATTGATCGCAAGTACTTAGATACCGGGTGGTAGCAGGGTCTAATCAAAGAGGTACGCAAAGGGCACAAAGGCTAGTTTCACAGCAGGTCAGCAGCAACTTCATGAAAGATACAGTCAGGGAGTTGGAAGATTGACTGGAAATAATTCAATTTGGCTAGTGTTTCTTCCATGGGCAAATTTTAGCTAACCAAACAGATATGGTGCCGGTGGCATGTTTTCTACTTGAATATCTTTCACAATTTTCCTACAGCATAGATTAGGCAGCCATACTTGGCAACTTTCACAGCTGGCATGAGACCTGAGGAATCAACTGTGGTCCTGAACATAATATGAAGAGCAGTAAATGCATGGTATGCATATTGACTTACCATCCACCGAACATCTTCAGGTGCCATGTGAACAGCAGGCACCGTCCTCTTAAACATATATGCACCAATTTCTTGGTTATCTTCCATTACCTGCGGCGAAGGATAACTTAGTATGCATAATAATGACTTAATTTGAAACAAGGAGCCAGAAAAGTCAATTCCTACTTGCGTTTGACGACCTATATAGCGATGGTGTATTCCACCAATTTCAAAAGATGGCCATTCAGCAATCAACTCAGATAAACATGAAATCTTGGACAAGGAATATGCACGCTTTCTGTCACGCCCACGCAACATGGTTGACAAACTAGTTTTGACAGACTGCAAAAACCTGTCTGCAAGCTCCCCAGGTTCAGCAACCACAAACACATCATTCTGCCAACTGCATCAGTGGTCTTGCGTCACATGCTCGTGACTATAAAAACTAGAAACAAAATAAAGTATACTGAAGCAAATGAAAGATACCTCAATACTGAACCAGTTGAATCATTTTGAAGAGCCAGGTGTATAACACCAACTTGAGGCATATTCTGCAGTTTATCATACAGCGACTTAACATGTGGAGATGGCTGCCTTGTCCTCAATGGTGATGTCGGTGGTGAGGACTTTGTAGTTGGGTGGCCATCCAAGCTAAGTGGCGGAACTAGGTCGATTCGACCAATCCGTTGAGTGCCCTCTGGACTATATAGAAGTGGGCTAGATGGGAAACTTCCAGTAAACAAGGGAGAAGTTATTGGAGTAGGAAGTGCAGTGGCTGGCTTCCCAAACCCAGAAGCACTATTCATTAGAGATAACCTAATCCCATTCTGGGAGCAGAAAGATTCAAGGGAACGTGCATGATTTATTTTCTTCCCGAAATCAGGACTAAATGAAGCCTCTACAAGTAAAACCACACGCCTCCATCCTAAGGTAGGATTACTTTCACTGAAACCTGTTAGAGAGGATGAATAAAATATCAACCAGATACTCCAAATGTTTTTAAAAAATGATGAAATATGGGAAAGACAAACCTTGATTTAATGACGCCAGTCTTGAAAATGATAGGGATTTGTAAATATCTGATGACTTTTCTTCCTCTTGGTACCTTGGTACCAGAAGCTCACAAAGATTCTTGAAAGCCAGAAAATTCTTCTGAATGTACTCCTCAGTTGCAGATTCCAACTTAAGCCAGATAGCAGGATCAGTCTCATCCAACTCCATACCACACCGTTCATCAACTGCCAACATAAGAAGCTCACTGATTTGAATATGCAGGCTTATTCATGTTGAAGCATATCAAAAATAGTACACCACCAATTACAGTTATGTTGCTACGGCTCCCAAAACATTAATAGTTTCCCCATTTTTTGAGCAAATATTAAGGGCTTCATTGGAAGTTGAATTACCTGGATTGAAGCGGAAATATTGCATTTCTGGAAGCATCGGTATGAGTGTATCCAAAGTTTCTTCAACTCTCTCCACTGAGCATGCACTTTCTATCAATACTTGTCCTGTGTCCAAGTAGCGCCATCCACCTCGACGACTCTAGATGCAGACATGGAATAAACCTATATATAAGAAAGTTGGACCAAAGATGTATATCCCATATCAAAGTTCACTGAGAATCTAAAGGTTTCAAGTTAGTATTTCAGATTTACAAGAAATCAGTAATCATCTTTGACCATTTCAGTGTCTCTTAGCAATAGATGCATGCCTGTTTTAAGATGGAGGCCTCTGTATATGCTATTTAAACACTCCCTAAAAATATATATCATTTTCGGATTTTTTTTTTGAAGTTTTTTTTTATTTTGAGCATCATATATAAAGATCTCAGACTATGTAAGATTGATACTGCTAGTTTGACATGCAAAGTGCTTCCATAATATTTAGTTTTATTGTTTAGAATGCCAGATTTTCATAGGAAATACAAACGCTATTCAAAGTGTCACCTAGTAAACCATACACATATCGTAAATGCCATATATTTTGAATCAGAGTACAGAATCATATGTAGTTTCCTTTTGAGGCACTTAAAGATCACAAATTGACAAGGCATAGTGTTTTTCTCAAACATAAAGGAGAGCTGCATATCTTTGTATGAGAGAGAGAGAGCAACCATCTACAACCATCTTTACTCCATGTCCCTTAGGAGCAAAGAAAAGTTGCAGCCCAAAAAGAAAAAAAAAAGAGGGGATGCCAATCACCCGGGAAGACAGAACACAAGGCATAAGTTATAACTGAAAATGAGACAAGGACCCAAATCTAGACACCAAATTTTCATAAGTAACTTTCTGAAATATTCAGAATTGTACCTATTGCGTACTAAATAATTTAACAATAAAGCAAGAAGCATTGCCTTACCTTAGTTGGAACAGAACCACATCCTACCGAGACTAGACAATCTATTCGTGTATCTGGCCACAAAAGTTGTGCTTCTCTTATGGCAAAGATTGTGGGATTGTTGGCTACAATAGCTCCATCCTGCCAACGATTTGAATCTAAAAAAATATGATGATAAGAAGAAAGAATGATGACTGACAAGAACATGCCATATCAAGAGGCCTTCAAGAAATAGAGGCAGTCTATTGCACAAAATAGAAGGCATAGTTGAGTCTACAAATATTTACCAACAGAGAAATCATCCAGATAATATGGTGCTGCAGATGATGCTCTTATCGCTTCCCACACACGATGCTTGCAGCTTCCCATGAAGGCACCCCGTTTAATTCCAACTGGTGCACCAGAAACAGCCGTACCAATTGCGCTAATTGATGGACTTTCTGCCATTCCTGGGGATACCTCCAGAGTGCCCGGAGGATACTGGAACATGTTATCGGGTTAATGTATGAGTATATATTCCAGTACTTAACGACAAGGGAAGAAAGACCGAAACAACTGACTCCTTCTGTACAGCATATTTTGTGATGAATAATGTCATATAAAATGTACATTTTAGCTATCTTTCAATATAATTATGAGAATTAAGTTGATTTCGTCATAAAGCTTTACAAACTATTTTAAACTGAAGAGAGAAAAAACAATCAGGCAGGATAAAAGGATAAACCTGGTAATTTCGGAATATATATGGTTGAGCAGGCATGACACTGACTAAAGTGGATACAGCAAAAACCTTTGGAATGCCTTTGACAGCAGATTCAATTAGAAGATCACCATCTTCATCAGCACACATTTCCTTTAGCAACCTCTCAAATTGATCTGCACTGTGCTGTAATTAAGCCCTTAATTACTCCATTGTGCATAGCATGAAATGTCACACAAAATATCAAATTTATCACTTCATTAATACCTTGGATCCATGTACAACCACTCTAAAACTTTGTGACGAGCTTTTGAAAAGTTGATCAAGTTTTTCCTTCCATGTAGCAGCTTCATCCTTTGGGATAGGCTCAGTAAAAACAAGTTTTCCTAGGAAAATCAACAGTTCAGTTGGTAACACATTGGCATGGGCAAGGAAACTTAAAGAGGCAAAAGAAATGCACCAAGTTTTGTGTATATTTCTTCACACTGATCCAAAGTCATCTGCTTGATTCCAAGAGCCATTGCAAGCATGCCACCAGTGGATGTGCCACATATGAGGTCAAACATTTCATGTATTCGTTTCCCAGTTCCTTGCTCTATCTGTTTAAGCATTTGAACAGTTGCAAGACCCTTCATACCACCACCATCCATTGATAGAATGCGTAGACCCTTCTTCGCAACTGGCCTTCCTCTTATTGCTCGACGCAAGTTCTCATTCTCCCCTAAATGGTTTGAAAAATTCCATAAACACATTGAGATATGTTATGGCTATTCATTATTTGCCAAGAATGATAGTAAGGACCAAGAACAAGTATACCTAGGATTGCCAAAGCACGTGCGGCTGCCTTGCTGACACGACGCTCTTGTGAGATAGTTAAACGGATTAGAAGGTCACGCAAGCTTTCAGAATGCATGAGGGTGCGACGAGTCTCCAAGCAGAAAGCCAAATTGCCAACTGCAAATAAAGATAGACGTTGCACCTAACAAACGAAGCAAATAATGATGAGCTCTCTGGTGGTTATTGAAACAACACATCAACCAGAGTCTAAATCCAGTAAACCTTGCCTCAGAGTTCTTGTGTGCGCAAAGTGCTTTCAATGACTTCAGTACATCTTTCGTCAACATCTTTTGAGCAACATGATCGGAAACAAAAGTTAAGGTGACTACCACTTGCAATACTGATACTAACTCTTCTTCATCAGATGACTTTAGCACAGCTTCAATAGGCTTCATAATGTCACACTTAATAAGCTGCATTGCCGATGAAATATCAGATGCCAGTGATGAAATAGCAAGGCATGCTTGCTCAACCTGCAAAGGCAATTGAAAATTAAAAAAGAATAACGAAATGTTTAATGCTTGAACGTTAAAACGTGAATCACTACAGAGAGGTAGTTGGGCATGTATTGTATACCACATGACGATTATCACTGCTTATCATGCTTATAAGCTGCCTGACAGCATTCTCTTCTTTGCTGATTGCAACATGGTTGCTACGATCTTCCATTATTTTGGCCAAAGCAGAAGCTAGCAAAGGATGGTGACAGGAAGAGAAACGGAAAACTAGAGAGAAAAAGGCACTAAGTTTGTGCCTGGCCGCAATGAAGTAGGAACTGTTCTCAGTCTGAAAAATAAAATCCAAACACTCTATCAGAAAATTTTGTTAGTTATCAGATGACCTAACTAAGAGAACAACAGAAGGCCATTATAGTTTATATACCTCTATTTGCACGGTGACAGACTTAAGACTTTCCACTGCTTCAATTCTAATATTTGCAAGCGTGAGGTGCCTGAGGTTATGTAGTGGCAAAATCTCTGGAAGAAACTCAAGAGGATTTCCAAACAAGCGCAAAACCCGGAGCTTGGGCATTGACCTGTGGCACAGAAAATGAACCATAAGCAAATAGCACTAATTAGAAGCCATCACTTTAACAAAGAACTCCACAGTTGAACATTAATAACCTGAAATCCAACAATGGCCGGACAAGCTTGTTATGTTCTAATGATAATTCTTCCAGCATAACACATTGCCGCAGTTCTACTGCTTGTGTGAGAAGAAAAAAGATTGTTGCAAGGGCAGTTGATTAGGTATAATCTTGAGCAAATAGAAGTCTACATAAGATATATTATAAGAAACTATAAAGTGCTAGCTTTACAGCTAATAGATTTTAATTGCGTGTGCACACTAACCAGGGACAGAAATGAGCATGTTGTTGTTCACTGATAGCACTTTCATTTTCTTCAAAGCTCCAACTTCAGGGGGCAAAACAGTCAATTTATTGTTGTCAAGATATAGCTTCTCCAGAAGTGGAAGGCGAGTTAACTCAACTGGAAGGACCTGCCATTTTTTTTAGTATTTCACGGTTAGACTGAGTAACATCTCTATCGATCTCCATAAATCTCACAGCCACAGATAGGTGACTAAGGCAGTAAGGCAACATGAAACTTGGGGATTTATTCAACTAATGCAATGTATGTTCACAAAGAAGAAACAATGATAGTGATAGTAAAACATTCCTAAACCCTCTTCGACTCTACCTATCATTTGCCTGAAAACTTCATCCTCTTAAAACAAATAGCATGCAGTTTAGCCTCCAGTTTAGAGATCGATTTGATGGTTTCATTTTCATACAACCCTCAGCAGAACCATAGCAATCAAAAAATGACATGAGCATAACATAAGATCAAGGCCTTTCGTAATCTTATAAACAAGCAACATTACTTAAGCAAACAACTCATGGCCAAAACTGGTCAGAATCTCGAAACGTAATACTAGTAGACAAGTTAAGGGCAACAGAGCACAGTGCCTAAGCTGCATAAATCTGATCACGAAAATCTACACAGACACCTAAAACACCACAATGCCACCACATCCACGATCGCCCAGCAACTAACTACCTGAATTCTCCGCCAAGTAAAGCGCGTGTGGAAATGACGAGTGACGGGAAGTATTTTCGCTTATTACGGCGCACTCACCGACATTCCGCAGTTGCAGAGGCTGAGCACGTTGACGGGGCGCCAGTGATCCGCGAGCACGGGGACGCCGGCAGCGGCGGTGGGCCCATCCACGGCCGGCGCGGGCGCGAGGTTGGATCTGATGAGGCGCGCGAGCACCCCGGCCCCGTCGCCACTGCCCAGGGCGGAGCCGGGCGCGCGCGCGACGCGCACGGACCGCAGCGCCTCCCGCCTCCTGACCACCCGCATCTCGATCCGGACCCGTTCATCCCCGTCGTCCGCGGAGCTCAGGTCGACGGAGACGGCATCGTGGGGCGGGGGCAGCGCGACCATGAGCTGGGACTGGAGGCGCAGCGCGACCTGGTCCTCGTCGTCGCCGGCGGACCAGTCGAGGTCGATGCGGAAGCCGAGGTCGCCGTTGAGGGTGGCGGTGGGCGATGAGGAGGAGGAGGAGGATGTGGATGTGGGGGTCGAGGATGCCGAGAAGGAAGGGGATGAGGACGCCGGAGGAGGCGGGGACGCGGGCTGGCGGTCGTCGCTGTCGGCGTAGTCGCCGTAGTCGAGGGTGAGGTGGAAGATCTCGGAGCTGCGCTTCCAGCCCAGGCCCCACGACATGGCGGCCGCGCCCTCCGCATCTAATTGCGGGGGGCAGGGGCTAAAAGCTCGGAGGCCGAGATGGGAGCGGCGCGAGGACAGCGTCGGTCGGCGACGTCGAGGCTCCTCGAGAGTCGAGACAAAGAGAGGGGAAGGAAGGCGTCCCCCGGAGCCGGAGGAGGGAGGGAGGGGCGTTTGCGTTTGCGTTTGCGTTTGCGCCTGCGCTTGTTTGGTTCGTTTGGTCTGTCCCTGTGGAATTTCTGGGTTTATTTGGTTTTTTCGTTGGGGGTTTACGAGCTTTGCAAAATCCACGACGTACAGGTACAGCCCGGTCCACCGGGCAGCGTCCCCTGCACGAAATTCCGTGATGGTTTCGGTAGGACGGGCTCCACTAGTCAAGCGTTCGAGATTCTAGAAGAGTATCGTGCACGGCGCCACCCGCGGCATGGCGCGAGAAAACGCCCGCGGGAAGCCTTGGTTTTGATTATACTCTGAGATCAGAATTTGCAGTCTAAAAGTTAGCCCTTCCGTCGCTATTTATCAAATTATATTTCGCTTGACACCAAATTCTACTTATACATTTTATTCAAGGAAATTCATAATTCCACTCAAAAAATTATTATTATTATTTATTTTTATTGTGGCTTAGTTTAGCATATTATGACTTTGGTATTTCTTTCATTTCAATCACTTTGGTTTTATCCCAAGACAAACGTCGCTACCTTTAACCAGGTTTTGAAAAAAGTACTCCCTGCAACCCTCTCTTGGATTGGTTTTGGTAGGTTTAGAGATCTTCGTCCACCTCTTATAATCGTTGTTGGTCACGATGAGGAGGAACACGAGCAGCCTCTAAACAAGCCAACCTCGAGTAGCAGCCGGTAGCCGCCTACTACCTTCGCCTCAGGCCCTATGCTACAGGCTATCATCGGTTGAACTAGTAGCGTTGATGAGTGATGACAGATTAGAGTAGACAGCTTCAACCTCAGTAGATAACAACAATGCATGCAGGGCCGAAATTGTTTGTTGACCAAATCCTTATTTGGTGAGCGCGCGCCGCGGTTGGGGAGGCCGCGGCAAGGGTGCCGAGGCGGCGGCGGCGGTTAGGGTTCAGGATTGCCGGGGTTGGAGGCCATCGGCGACCCCGTCTCCTCCACCGCCGGCCTTAGAAGGAGGGCCGGGGCGGTGGTGGACGGTGGGCGGCGGAGAGACCGACGGCGGGCGGCGGACGGAGCGGCGAGGCGGCGGGAGGAGCGGGGGCGAGAGGTTGAAGACGACGCACGCCGCCAGCGCTAATACCGTGCGCAAAACAAGAAGCCCGGTATGTTGAGGTCAGAGCTTTTAGAGCTATCCGATATCCGTTGATGTCGTAGCTCAGCCAGCTAGCATTGGGCAGACGAGGCCCTTTATGGCCTCCCTCTTGCACCTAACTAGCTCGTTGCCCTAAGACCATGGTTACCAGAGCATGCATTTGTACTGTGTACAGTGCGCAATCATTATTTTTTCACTCTGTGTATAGTGCGCAAACAGTGTTTTTCACACCTATTTCCACTCACTGGTGACCTTGGTCTAATGAACTGAGCCAAAAGCTCAAAGCCAAGCCGAGTTGGGCAGCTGGCTCGACATCTAGAGCTAGCAGCAGCAGAGTAAGAACATTTTTTAGAAACACAGTACAAATGCATCTAAACTTGTCATGATGCATCTTTAGGTCCATGAACTTGTCATGGTGCATCTTTAGATCTATGAACTTGTCATAGTGTGTCATTTAGGTTTATATATTTTCAAAATACATTTTTGGATCCTCAAACTTGTAAAACTATACCATTTAGATCCAAAGTGCTCAAAATACCCCCTACATGTGCTCACTTGCCAATATGAAATCGCCACACGGACACACCACGCCAGCAATATGAAGTGCTCACTTTGGACCTGATAGCTCATTTTCACAAGTTTAAGGGCCTAGAGATAGAGATGTGTTTTCGAAATTTATAGACCTATTAAGTGACACACCGTCACAAATTAATGGACACCTGATGCATCTAACTCAATACATAATAAATAAATAAATAAAACAACCAAACAACATGCACACCTAGCAGTAAGTGAGGCTGTGGAGCTAAAGCTGTCCATTACGTTATTCTCTGAAACTTATTGCACCAGATCAGATATATAGTTCATATTTCCGACCATGCATGACGCTACGCAACGGTCACACACCTATGTCGTGTACAAGGATGCGCTTTGAGTTGGTTCCACGGCTCCACCGTGGAAATGGAATCCATCATGGTACAGCTTCCCACAGGCTGTCATTTCTTCAAAAAATTAAAATAAACCTGCATGTCATGAGGGATTACTTGATCACTTGCTTAAGTTAGTCTAAGAATTTACCACAGGAAAAGGAGAATATACTTTAATTCGTTTGCATACAAACATATATAAAAAACCCGACCAGTGGAGGTTAAGACCACCCCATGGCTTTTCAATTAAGAAGGCACAAACCACTGGTCCAATTCAGAAAGGCGACGAACCCTAATCCCTTGACACATGGATCCGCCCCCTATGGTTTGGGCCAGCTTTGAGACCCTTGTACCTTACACGTGTATGAATCTCCACTCACACCCAATCTAATCCGCAAGATCAAGGAACTACCCTTTTTGATTAATTTGAATAATTTGGGTGCTCGCTGGAAAAACTCAAGGAAACAGGACTCATATGTATGAATGTTTCAGTGATCAATCCATAAACTCAGCATTAACGATTCGAAATCTAAACATTAAAGCCTATAGGCCCATATATTATCTACTCCCACCGTTCTTTTTTATTTGACGCAGTTGACTTTTTTTAAAACTTTGATCCTTCATCTTATTCAAAAAATTCATTACCTATCATTTATTTTGTTGTTAATTAAGGATAGTTTGAGAACAAGACAAAGGATTAAAGTTTTGAAAAAAAAGTCAACTGTGTCAAATAAAAAAGAACAGTTTGTCTCAACAAAATCGATGCCACATCCACAAAATTTTTCAAGCACACATTTACCAAAGTTTCACACATAGTCTTATATGCCTTCTTCAGACTGTACACTCCATATTTAAATGGAATGACAATCCCAGAATGATTTAGGGACAATCAGTGAACTTCACTCATTAAAAAATATGTCAAGCTGGGGAAATGTATAACACATTATACCACACAATCCAAGATTGACTGTAATAAAATTGTATTTTGGACTCTAACGATCAGATGAAATGCATGTCACAAGCTGCACATTACGAAGCTGAATTTAAAACTTGTCACATTTCTTTAGGGCCCCATATTTGTTTCATTTTTGCATTGTGAGATCATTGCAGGCAAACGAGAACAGCAATTCAATCAGAAAAAGGTGAATGAGAAGGCAATAGTGACAGTACTAAAAATTTCACCTTACATACAGACGTCATGAAAGCTTCGGATTCACTGAAAAAGATTCTGCACGATATTTCCATTCACGCAGATATAAGGAATGTGAGCAATCTTTGGCCAGTCTTCTCCCGTCGCATTGATCCACACATCTTCATTATTTTCTAGCTCCACCACACTATTCTTCAGCCACTCCTCTTCATTCTTCAACCACTCTCCCTTATTGTTCAGCTGCTCCCTGGCAACCTCGATCCACTCTTCCTCGTACTTCTGCCATCCTTGCCAGAACTCCCTTATTCTTTCATTTATTGCATGTTTCTGTTCCCCTATCTTCTTCTTCACCCATCTCTCTCCATCTTCCTTCTGGCATCGTGCCTCGAGTATAGTAGAGCAACCTAATATTTGCAACTCCCTTAGGTTTCGTGGTAGACCTTTCAATGGTAGCGAGTGAATTTGGGAACATGATTGCAATCTCAACTTCTGCAAGGATGACAGAGCGGCCAAGTTCGATGGGAGCTTCCTGAGTAGGTTGCAACTAGAAAACTCCAGCTCCTGTAGGGACTTAATTTGCTCAAGCCATTGTTCTTGAAGAACAGATATTTCTTTAATCTTGTGAAGACATAGAGTGCGAAGTGCTGAAAGCTTGCAAAGGATGTTATCGAGGTGTAGAGACTGGGAAAGGTTATCCATTGTAAGGTCAGTGAGAGACTTCATAACATGAGTGTGCTCATGCTTGTGCGACATGTCTCTCCCTTTTCTACCCGACTCTTTGGATAATCCAGCTACAACAGACACAGGAAGGTGGATTTCTTTACTTTTCATGCCTGCTGCTTTGACTAACTGAAGAATAGTAGTTCTAAGAACAAGTGCTTCCTCTTCTCCAAACATTAATGCCCAACCTGAGAGCAGGCGACTGATCTGTTCTTCTAGGGATAATGTGATTATGTGGCAACTGGAAATATGTAGGGCTTTCAAGTTGCTCATACAGAGAATTCCACCCTCAAAGCAGAGTTCCTTACAATTTGAAAGGTGTAGGTATTCCAGTGACACCAAGTTTTGACATGGAAGGATTAACTTTTGTGAGCAATCACTCACCTTTAAATGTGTGAGACAAGTTAGTCTATGCAAATAACTTGATAATGTGCTAGAATATGATCCACAACCCAAAAGTGAAAGTTCTTTTATAGCTATGCCCAAGGCCATAAAAGGTAGTTCCCTCAGGTTGTAGCACTTATTAATCTGCAGCTTTTTCAGGTTTGGAAAGAATTCTCTGTTCACTGCATCCGCCCAATTTTCCCATTTTACCATGGATCCAAAACTCAGCCCCTCCAAAGAACGAAAGACCACATTTGAGGTTCCATATACATCAGAACTGACATCTTTTATGGAAGGTAACTCATATAACTTCAGTTTCCTTAGATGCTCCAAATGTCCAATAGGTGGAAGTCCGTGCAGTTCTATGCAGTGGCTTATCTCAATGACTTGGATATACCTAAGTTCTTCCACCCAGGCTGGAAAAGAACACCCTGGATACCCAGAAATTTTCAGCTTTGGCAAATTCCTAGGTGGAGACAAACACTCTAGTATGTCGATGTTTAGATCAGGTGTAGATACCTCTGATGGTGTCACAGTTGATCCTGAAATATCTGAAGGCATGTAATTCCTCTGAAGTAAGGTGACATGAGGTGGCTTTTTTTTGACCTTCATCATACTGACTCAACTCCTTTCCGAAAGGGTTGCATTTACCCCTCAAAGAATGATTTCTGTCCCATTTTAGATGTAAACAAGTAACATGCTCCTTTCTGGATAAGTTAGAGTGACTTGCCTCTGCTCGACTGGCCACCCTCTGAAGATGTGATATACAAAGGGAGCCTTGAATGCAATTCATGTCCTTTAACTCGGTTATTCTGTGGCCTTCCTCTGCTTTAACACGGAATTCGTGCAAGTCTTGGAGCTTTGTTAGCCTTCCAATACCATGAATTAGAGCAACTGTATCTGCATCTGCATGTAAGTGACGCAAGCTAATTAAAGAGTTCATGCTTCTTGGTAACTCTGTGAATTTACAACTTCGCAAGCCAAGAACCTGTAGATTGCACAAGTGACATAATGAATCAGGAAGTTCGGTAATCCCACTGTATGAAAAATCTAAGTATCTGAGATGAGTCAAATGAGGTAGTATTGAATGTCTTGTGATGAACTTCGCAAATGCCGCAACATGATCTTCAACAAGTAGATGATAATCAATGCATGCCAATGCACCATCTGGCCAGGCTTGTTGACCTCCTTAAAATGCAGTCCATGGCCTCACAAGATTTCTTAATTGAGTCAGAACACTCCTCAGAAATGTTATCACCAGAGTCATAGGATATCTCCGAAAGGCAACCAACAGTGCCATAGGACCTCTCCAGAACGATACCAGTGTTGTAACCTTCACTAGGGTTTGTGCCATGGAAGTCGCCAAACAACATTAGTGACCGCAAATTTTTGATGTTACAGTCAGCCCATGGCACGTTCATATTATTGGTATCTATGGATAAATAGCGGACACTGTATGGAAGACCAACCAGTTCACGTCCGACACCATGATGCTCATCAGAAGTTAAGGCAATTGCAAAATCTCTAACCAAATTATGCATAACATATTGGAGATCCCAAATTGTTGGTTGCAGAAAGCGCCTATTAACAAGTTCATCAAACCATTCAGCAGCTACGTCCTCCAAACTTCTGGTACCAGCCGTGTTGTTTGCCTCGACGAAACCATTAGCTATCCACATTTGGATCAACTCGTTTTTTTCAAATATATAATTTCTAGGAAATACTGAACAATAAAGAAAGCACTGCCTCAAATGTGCAGGTAATTCACAATAACAAACTCCAAGAGAAGCTGCAATGTGGATGCCCAAAGTATTACTGGAAACACTCCACCACCAACTTTTAAGAGTCTATTCCAGTGCACTTCATCTAAATAATTTCTCAGCAATACTGCAATCATTGTTGCTGCTAAAGGAAGTCCATGTAATTTGTCTGCTATTTCTCTGCCAACAGACTCCAGAGCTTCCGTACCTTGATTACGAGAAAATGCATGATGCTTAAAATGTTTCCACAAGTCATCGTACTGTAGAAGATTAAAAAATATTGGAGTTGTAGTCCCCATAAAGTTGGCCACACCATACAGTTGGGTTGTCACTAAAACGACACTTCCAGGTGCACCTCTGTTTAGTACACTAACTATATCACCCCATACTTCATGAATCTCATCAGACACATCATCAAGCACAAGCAAAAACCTCTTTCCTTGTATCAAACTCTGAAGTTGATTGTGGAGGCCATTCAGATTGAACCCAAGATCTAGAATCGTATGTTGAGGCTGCAAAGCTACCAATATCTTTGTCATCAATTCATCCTTTCTGATGTTGTCAGTACAATAGACCCATGCAGATTGACCCTGGAAGTGCTTCTGGACCCTTTTGTCATTGAAAATGCGCTGGGCAATGGTTGTTTTACCAACCCCGCTAATTCCTACCATCGGAATGATCATAGGGTTCCTCAGTTCATTAACAGTATTATTGTACACCCGGGTGTATTCTACGGTGACACCCATTTCTTTTGGGTAAGGTGATTCTTCTGCACCTTCGTATCTCGGCTGAGACAGATTGATGTTCTGGAGGGTCTCAATGATCCATCCTTTCTGAGAAATTTGTAAGCTGTCAGCACTTGCCCAGCTTTCAAGTGATGTCACCGCCTTGAAATGAGCATCGTCCAGTATCATGTCCAATATTGTCATATACCCATACATGGGCTGCGTATTGGGCCATAGCAGACAACGGTATATACAATGTGGCCTTTCATAGCCCATGGCAACCTGCAGCATATGGTACAAAAGAGAAGCAGCAGCAACGGAGAAGGGGGTCGACCGACCAGACGACGAAGATGGCGGCAAGCTTCGGCTTGAGGCGAGCTCACGCTCGAGGCTAGCTTAGGCTAGATTTTTCCTTCCCACCTCTTTCCCTTCCTCCATTAATCTCCCCTGTATTATCCAGAACATCCTGCTATTAGTTGCTGAGTACTTGATTTGTGAGAGTTGTAGTGGGTTCGTCAGCCCATGTATGGGTATATGACATTCTTCCCTCCTTAAATTTTGGCTTGTCCCCAAGCCAAATCTTGAACTCTGAATCATCGGGATCCCAAAGTATGGAAAGCTTCAATGTAAACGATGACACCTCCACCATGTAAAGACAGCCCTTTGTATGTGTCAATTCCTCTGAATTCCAAAAGGCTTGCTTACCGTTGACAGCAATGAGAAAGCATGTGTCAGTAGCCTTCTTACCATACAGGACGTAGATCATGTCTTCAAGCAACCTTTCTAGTTTCTCCATCGATGGCTCTAGTATATGAAGCTTTTGTTGTTGCCACCAAACAATAGTACCGAGGGCATACAGTTGTATAGGTGCCGCTTCAACCATTGCTGCATATATGCTGGCGTACGCATTCTGAGATGCAAATGCCTGACGAACAACAGCATGATCTAGAAGATCGATCCACTTAACACCATCCAAGTGGGGCTTGTATGTTCCCAGATTGCTTGACCTCTTCACTGGAGCAACAATTTTCATCATCTGAACATAAAAGCAAGCCGCAAGGACCTGGATGTCTGGTAATACCCCTCCAGTTTCAGTTAGTAGATAATTCCAAGAATTGGAGTAAGGAAGATGTGATTTCAGTCTTGACAGGTATGCTTCATTTTGTGGTATAAGTAGCATCCTGAAGCTTTCAAGAATTGAACTACACACCCAACAAGGCAGCAGCCAAGGAGTCTTCCTCTGAACAAGCATAACAAGTTGATTGCATTGAGACGAAAACAAAAATCTGGGCCAAAACTCTTCCTTCCTGTGCATTAGGTTGTAAATAGCAGGTGGTGGCCAAGGTGTCTTCAACTGCACAGACATCATATATTCTCTGCACCATGGTGATGCCTCGAGCAGGAAGCCACTAATCATTTTCATTTTCTCAAACCATGATAAAGATGCATCTATACATAGCAGCCAGGGAGGTTTTGGTTGTCTGTAGCATTGCCCAAATCTGATGTTGCTAATGAAATCAACTAGAGCAGTAGCCATGTACAGTTGAAACTAGAGCATTGCTCTTCAGTTTCCACATCTTAGAAAGGTCCAAATCAGGAATTGCAAAGCTTTGACAGGGATGCCATTATGTTGCTTACAAGCATCACTTGAGGAACTTGATATTTCAGGTTGTGGTTTTGAATCTTCAAAGGTGAAAGGTTTACTTCCAGGGAGGCTGAGGCCAGATCATCAAACTGAGGAGGATTTAAACCAGTGATTGTAATGAACTGAAAACAGAAGGCAAAAACAGTGAGTTCTTGAAGTGTCGCTTTCCAAAAATATGTTCAGTCATTTCTTAAATAAGTTTCAAGGGGAAAGATAACTTATGAGATACTTTTACACTGATGTATTTATAATATTTCTTTGTGAAACATGTAATAGTATGGTTTGTTAGAAAACATAAACTAACACGACTTTGAATTGTTTGGGGTGTTTTGCAGCGGTGTTTTTGCAATTTCCCCTTTGTTCACAGATAATTATAATACTTCTCTGGTCTCAGTTAGTAAGCCATCCTGTTGAACTCAAAATGTTGGTACAACTTATTTAGTAACCACACTGGTTCATTGTAAACAAGAATAGTGAATATGCTTGCCGTATGTATAACTCCTACCTTGATTTTATGTTTTTTCCCCCTAAAATCCAATGTGTATGTCTTTCCTATGTTCAGAAATGCAAATATATGTTTGTTTTCGTCACAAGTGCTAATGGAACTCCTCACTGAATGTTCTTCAGTGGGGTGCACTAGGAAAACCTCATTATTTTTTAAGGATAACCAAAACATAATTTGAATTTTGATGGCTAAGACAGGTGTCTTGGGAACTGTATTAACTGTCACCCTTTGAATTTTCATCCAACAGAGAGTATATGGCCTTTCTTGGATCAGTTTCAGCTGCAAAGGACCATTTGGTTTCTTGGAGTACTTCAAGTTTCCCTGGCCATGTTGGACATCGCACTGGACTAATTTTTACATTCTCACAATTGAAGGTGCTCACTAAACATTATGGACACTGTGTGTGGAGTTTTTGAGCTGCATTTTTATTTACATATACTATTTTAGTAAGCACAGTGCCCATGCTGTTGCTTCTCATATGTGCTATGTTCAATTCTTTTATATTGAATTGAAATCGAGAAGTTGAACAAGCAAGTACAATTGAAAATACATATTTTTTTAATAACCACTTTTGTGTTAAGCACAGTGGTCAGTTTGTCTTAATTGTAATCAGAACGATCTACTCAGAGAAACTGAGAGATGCCTAAATCCTCCCTTACTATTCTCAAAGTTAGGAGAATAATCAATAGTATATTCCGAACTGATGGTAAAGGTTACTCCAGCTTTGCCTTGCCGAAGTTTGGACAAGCATTGGCAAATAAATGAACTAGGATTGCAGGTCGAAAGAGAATCTTACCAGAATTTGTTATGTAGGTTTGGCAAACCTTTTCCCTTTTTCTAATTGAGCTTTGGATATTTTTCTTGTTGCAGTTCGCTAGTATGTCAGAAAATTTTTATTTACCAAACTGGAGCCTTAAGACTGGCCCGTTTGGTAGAGCTCCCAATGATTCTGATTCTTTGTTAGAAATGATTCTCTGAGAGAAATGATTGTGACTGAAAGTGATTCTCTAATGAATCCATATGATAAATTTATATGATAAACTTTATAGAATGTCTGACTATGTGTTGAGAGTGAATTAGGAAAAACAACTTTTTTTAGCTTCCAGTTCATTTCGGAGAATCACTTACGCTATCCCAATGGGTTGTCTAAAAAGACTTGTCTATACACTGTAGCGCTATTGTAGACAGAGAGAAGGGTAGTTGGAATAGTAAAGAAACAGTGGATAGGCAAGACTTTTGGGGGATGGTTTTAGAATTCACTCCGAGAGTGATTCTCAAAACTGTTGTTTGGCAGAGCCCTGCTCCTTCGCTCCGCAGAATCTAGGAGCAAAGCTCTGCAAACGGGGCCTTATATGTTTGGACATGGACACGTGCTCCAATGCTAATCATGGCGACAATGGCAGCAGCCGGAGCCGGGTCAGGGTCCACTGGCGCAGAGGGGTTGGATTCCTGTGCTGGTGGAGGCAGCCGAGGAAGAGCTGGGTCTGGCCATGGCACACTAGGAAGGCAGCGGAGAGCAGCAGAATGGATCGGCAGGTCACTGGTACCATGTGCGAGAAGAAATAGAGCAGAATGCACACTTCTATTTACTTCAACAGGTGTGCAAATATACAACAGCAGAGACAGATCGTGTGTAACGATCTGCTGCATGAGCGGCCTGAAGACCAGGCAAGCCGGTAGAGGCCTGTAGACTGGGTACGCCGGTAGTTCAGCTACGACTAAAGTACAGATAAACAATTGACTCGGTACAAGCTAACTAACTGCATGCAGTGTGAAGTTTGTGGCGTTCGTACCTCGAGCTCCCTTCGTTTCTTCGGTCTACGAGGCACATTGTGCCGAAGGTAACCGCTATCGCAGCACACTGGAGCCGAGCTCTGCACATGGTCCTCTTAGAGCAACGCAAAAACTGTCGTTCATGGGTCAGTAGTACGCCAATACGGCAAGCCAAAGGTATGTGAGCATTCCGTCGAGCAGGTGGCAAGCACGACTAACCAACCTGCCGCATGGCCGCATCAAGGCAAGAGCGATAATGGAGCGGCGCCTCCGCTACGTCGACCCTGTCTGAGGGCAGCGGCGCAGCGCCAAGTACTCCCAACCTCGCGCTGCAGGATGCCTGAATAGGACTCCCACTACGGCAGTACCAGTATCCACCGAGTCGACGAGTCTCCCCGCCGCCGCCGGCCGCTAGTCGGGAGCAGAAAGGGACGGGATGGCCCTTCGGGCTCCTTTCGAATCCCGTTGCTCCGCTTCGGCCCAAACGGAAGGCACAAGCAGCCGTGATTTGCTTGTGCTCACCTACTACTCAGCAAAGCTCGGCCCAGTTGGGTCTCTAAACTCGATTTCCTTTACTTTCCGTTTTTATTTAACAATGGATCTAACCTGAGTTCAACGCTTGCTACAGTTATTTTATGCACATCTCACACCATAGGGTCCTATACTCATGTGGCTATTGAGGAAAATTCTATGTATCATCACATCACTCTTGAACCGCAAAGCTACATATTTTTACACCTTAAAATATTGAAATATTAAACGAGCAAATAACCTCTAAGTGATTTTGCCTTTGTGACTTTGATGACTTAGTATTACAATGTGGCAACTATGAATATGTGATAATGGGCACCTATTTATTTATTTTCCTCTCTATTTATCTCTTACCGTCTTAGGTCATGTATATTGTTTGTAGCTTATTTGTCATCGAAGGCCCATTCCTAGCCCAAGTTCGGCTTCTTCCTTTCTGGCGTCGCTGCCATTGTAGGGAGGAGGTTGTGGAGGCACAAAGGTTAGTTGGGGCGGTATGGCCTGGCCGACAAAAAAGGTGCGCAGCATTAGCACATTTATTAATTGTATCTACACTATAAAAGAACGAATTTTTGCGACAAAAAAGGTGCATGGCATTAGCATATTTATTAATTTTCACACAATGAACACATCTATACCCCTCACATTGACTCCCACTTGACAAGTTGGAAAGGATTGAAAAAAGTTGAAAATGGCTTAAAACTAATAGAAAGAAAATGTTTCCGCCCTTTGATCTTTTATTTTCTCACCTCGTTTTATACCATACCCACCAAATATTTTTCTTGTCTTAAAATTAGTGAAAAAGAAAAGACGTCACTCAAACGGACCTCCTTTCTTTTAATTCTTTAACTATTTCTCTTTTCTCTTCTTCCTTTCCTTGACGTTTTAGATTCATCACGTGCATGTAGCACTTATCTCTATGCTAGCTTGGTGTAAATGTTTGGACTAATATACCATTCGATTATCTAACAACAAATGACTTATTATTTTAGTTTTAATGATACGAAATCTTTAATGTGGATGATTGGATATTCATAAAATCTAATAGCGTGTAGGTAACGCTATCTCGGCGAGAGTGATTGTTTATTTTTATTATGTCCTTATTAGTAAAATAATAGATGGCGACCTAGTAATGGTGTATCAATAGTAGGATTTGTGCGCAGATGTGAGTTCCCTGTGCCCTGTGGCATGGGCATGGCATCATATCCTAGTCCAGGAGCAACGCCTTGATCGACTATGCAAGTGGAAGCTTCACTTGCGTATGTAGGACTTTGACAACAAGACCATGTGTGGAGGTGGACGCCTGACGGTCAATACAGTGCTAAATCGGCTTATGAGCTGATGCATGTGGGCTCTGAGATGTTTCTGGGTACAAGCTCATCTGGGAATCCTGGGCTCCTTTGCGGGTCAAGCTTTTCCTTTGGCTGGCTTGCCGACGGCGGCTTTGGACGGCGGATAGACGAAGGCGGCATGGTCTAGATGCTAGAGAGCGTTGCTTTCTTTGCAACCTTGAGCCTGAGTCGTGACTGCACTTGTTCGTTAAGTGCAACTTCGTGGTCAGAGCTTGGACCTCCGTTTGCGCTTCCCTCCAGCAGCCCCGGCCTGACTGGAACCACTCGGACTCAATCGTCGGCTTCTAATACCATACGAGGAGTAGGTGGCCTTCGGAGCTTCGTGATGGTTTCGACTCGCTCTTCCAGCTGATGACGTGGCAGTTGCGGAAAGAGCGGAACGGACGGTGTTTTAGAGATGAGCAGTCAGACCTTTCCTCGTTCTTTCGGACCACGGTGGAGGCGGCCACGCTGTGGGTTCGAGCAGAAGACAAGGGTCTAGGGAGCCTAGTGCATGAGTAGTCTTGTGAGGCTGCGGGCCGGTGCTCCGGCGGGTGCGTTGTAATTTTTTTGGACTCTGTTTCCGGTTCCGTCTTAATACAAAGACACGCAGCTCTTCTGCGTATTTGCCAAAAAAAAATTATAGAAAAACATGTGATAAAAACACAACATAAAAAATTCTTATTATCAAAGAAAATCCTTTCGGCGACAGCACACCAATCCAAATTCTTAGCACACTGCACGTAGGTTTCTCTTGAGACGGCATCGCGTTTATACAAGAAAAATGGACGAAACAGGGCATACTGCATGGACTATACTAGTATTTGAACGACCATATCAACTCAACGTGTCCTGATGTCCATGTATGTTTCTCTTATTTGCTGGGAAAAAGGCAGCAAACACTACAACACACTGATGTTTGAGAGTGATCATCTGTAACGAGACAGTGCCAACTG
Source organism: Paspalum notatum (assembly GCA_022530915.1). Classification (NCBI taxonomy): domain Eukaryota; kingdom Viridiplantae; phylum Streptophyta; class Magnoliopsida; order Poales; family Poaceae; genus Paspalum; species Paspalum notatum. The sequence continues at coordinate 46,485,728 of CM039685.1, forward strand.
CCAAGGACGATGCCGGCCTGATGACGTGACCCATCCTTCTGTTTGACACTTTCTACTGCAAGATACCGGGTAGGCCAGGAATGTCGCGTGGCAACCATGCATAATAATCCATCACACGTGACACGTCCAAACTACTAATCCTACATAGGAGTAGTACGCTTTCCACGGTCAAAGCTGGGATGAAAAAGAAAATCCAACCGGTACCAACAGTCCAGTCCAGCGCCACTAGCAGGTTCAGCTGATGATCACAACCGCGCGCATGCAGCTGCTGGCGCCGGCTTAGTCGCAGCAACTGGATCAACGCCTTCTAGAAATTCCGGGATCACATGGTTTGAATTCCAACCCCCCGGCCGGGCCGGTCGTTAGTCGCCGAGTCGTCGTCGCATTCGCATACGCACTACCTCTGTTTTGCTCCTGTGATTTCACTTCGATGGCTCTGCCTCTGCGTCGTTTTATCCTCATCTGCACGACGTCTCGACTCTTTTTAAATTTTTTTTTGGCACGTCACTATGTGACTCTTTCATTGAACACTAAACTACTATATTGTTCTCTAGCAGCTAAGTCGATCTGTACGCGCGATTTAATTAGATGCGGCTTTCTAGAAGCAGACGACCCACAGTTTTTTTTTTTGGATTATATATAGAGACACGAATCTGAGTACTATAGTCACCGTGACACATAATCTAGGTTACCTTCGTCGCCGTGACAGACGGCACGCAGCAGTACGTAGCATATAATATTATCGCCCGGCAGAGGGCAGAAGGAGGCTAATATATAATTAAGCAGCCAAGGGTGCTTGAGGCGAGCCTGCAAGGATAGAGCTTACTATTTCAACGGGAACGTCGAACGTGATGCTAGCTGTTGATGTGCACGGCACTGAACGAATAATCAACGCAAGACCGCTGCACCTAGCTATGAACAGCAAAGGTGGAATTATCACAACCTGGATTATCTGCTGGGGCAAATTGCACCTGTCTTAATAATTGATGCATCTAGAAAACAAAAAGGGTTACTTAACACTGGCATTCTAGAAGGTCAAAATGGGAAATATATATAGCTTGTTGGTGCTTCAGATATCACGCTTCCTTCTTCCGTTGCGTGTATGTGGTGTCAGGGGGTCATGGACGGGTTGAAGGTGGATCGGAGCATAGGAACATATGTCTTTATATGAAGACTTATATGAATATTTATAGATCTAGACACGTATACAAAGCACATAATATTGTCTACTGGATAGATTTATAAAATCCAGAGCCCTTTTACAAATTTGAAATAGAGGGGGTAGCCTATATATATCTGGGCCACTAACTTATTTGTCTTTTTTTTTATACACATTCTCAGCACAATAAAAACAGCCCGCCAGTCGGTTATTAATTAGCTAGGTTCTACTAGTAAGGTACCATGTTAAAGTATTAGAGTGATTGAAAAGGTGTCCCGTGATCCGGTCGTCGTAAGCGATCGGCACTAGTAATCAGTTAGTACTAATTATTTAGTTAAGACTAGTCAACTAAACGTCGACATTCCAGATGGCCTCCAATATTGCGAGATCCGTTCGTTATGTTGCTGGCATACGGCAGACAAATGAAGAAGCTATGCAGTAGCCGCCGCGCGCCTTCGCGGCACAGGAAGCCCACATTCTGGAAACACGGAGGAACTTTCCGCCAGCCCAATTTACCCAACGGTGCCATTTTTCACGCCACTCGTGTCTCTCTGCCTCAATCCACATTCACAATTCCATATAAAATTGATCTCATCATAAGTTAATTCGTAGTATATCCCACTGTTTATATTTCAAAATCTCTTCCCTATCAACAGTGCACATGTTTTGCACATCTATACGTTGTTTCCTGGTCATCCGGTGATCATCTCAGCCTAACTTTCCAATCATGTGTCCTCGAAAATAAACATCGATCGACGACGCACTTTTTGGACGACCTGCCCAGCAACAAACTTCTTTGATTTGGGGCACACCACACGGACGAAATAAATAAATAATTGTACTGCTCCTGGTCCTAGTAAGTAGCTGAATAATCTTGGTCATGTCTCCGTTCCCCGTCCGTCCCTCCGTCTCTTGTCAACGGTCAATGACGCCCGCGCCAGGTCTGGTCTCCGTAACATCATCTCCGTGCCCAAAAAAAAAAAAAAAGAAGATCTTTCGCACATAGCGTCTCCGGTCTCCACACTTATTTGCCAATTGGCAGGCCGGCACACCACTGCACTATATATACACACACACACACAAACACCTGCAGTACTCATCGTGCCAAAGCAAGTCACCACCGGCGGCCGGCCGGCACATCCCCTTCCGATCTGCTTTGTTATATACATCTCCCATCGAGCGCGAGATCATATCGATCGATCAGCGCCGGAGAAGAGCTATCTAGCTATAGCTAGGTAGCTAGCGATCTATAGACATGGAGGGGGAGATCATGATGGGTCCGTCGTCGAGCCGGCGCAGCTGGCTGTCGGCGGCGTCCATCTCGCGGTCGCTGCGCATGGCGGACCCGGACGACCCGTTCCGGCGGTCGACGGCGAGCCACGACGACGGTGACGACGAGGAGAACCTGCGGTGGGCGGCGCTGGAGAAGCTGCCCACGTACGACCGCATGCGGCGGGGCATCATCCGCAAGGCGCTCGGTGAGGAGGAAGGCGGCAAGCTGACGGCGGACGAGGTGGACATCGCCAACCTTGACCCGCGGCAGGGGCGGGAGCTCATGGATCGCGTCTTCAAGACCGTCCAGGATGACAACGAGCGACTGATGCGCAAGTTTAAGGACCGCATCGACCTGTGAGTACCGGGAGCTGCTAGATAGCTGATATGATATCATGCATGGTGGCGAGTGTAATAATTCTGTTGTTGCATGCACGCAGGGTTGGCATCGAGCTGCCGGAGATCGAGGTGCGGTACGAGCACCTGTGCATCGAGGCGGACGTGTTCGTGGGCGCGCGCGCCGTGCCCACGCTGCTCAACTCCGCCATCAACGTCGTTGAGGTACAGTTTAATTATCGTGTACTAATAACACAGCCAGCCACCTGCACGCTTCGTTCTTCATATGCATTCGCTCATCCTTTAGGGCGTCCGCAATGATCCGTCGAAATCGCTAGCACACGTGGACTGAAAAAAGAATAGAAAAATGAGAAGCTTTAAACGCTCTGGTGCAGTCCGTATTTTATGGATGAAAGCAAAGACAAAGTGCTTATCGGAGGACGTGCGAGATAGTCGACGAACAAGTCGCTAGTGAGGCTGTTTTCTGTCCTCTCTCTCCTCCACGCAGTATACCGATCCTAATCATCGTTCAAATAGCTAAGTAAAATCGTCCCAGTGTGGACGCCCTTACAAGCTGATGATGCTGATCCGATCCGCGATGTTGGATCGATAATGCATCATGAGGCTGGGAATAATTTAATTTTCCGTACCCGGCCGGCCGATCAACGGATCTCGCATCGGAACGCACCCCGGCCGCCAAGCTACCAGCCGCCTTATATTATATTATCATATACAGTACTGTATTTATTATCATATAAAAGAAAGTTAGTAGTAGTGCGTACCGCCAAAACCCGGTACGTACTCCCGTAATTCGTTAATTAATTAATTAATATAATAATACGATCGTGACACGTTCTGGCTAGCTTCGACTTCGAGCATATATTTTGACAGCTAGTGACATGCATGCATGTGACAAGCGCTTGTAATGACGACCTGAAGAGATTTCCTTGCACCCAAGGCGCTGTCCGGACGTGGAATTCCCGGGCATGATGATGCGTCCAAGGCTCTCGAAGCAAACTAATGGAGCCGCTGACCACCACTCGTCGCCCGACCGTGTTGTCGCACGCACGCACGTGCTTGCTTACTTTCAACGCACGCCTCTTGACCAAATGGCCACCCCAGCTTGCGAAAGCCACACCGTCGGACAAGTCGTTATGCATGTCCGATGTCTCTTTAGACCGGGGTCACCGGGAGGGGCATCTAAGGAGTACATACACTATTTCAACTACCTCTCTTTCTATCTACAGTGCGCAAACAGTGTTTTGTATCCCCATATGCCCTGTCTGGTGACCTTGGTCTTAGGGATGGATCGATATATTCCAATGGTGTGTCACTGTCGTGCTATGTGTATTGGATTCTTGTCATAGAGCGTCCATGTCCTTATTTGCGCTAATACTAGTTAGATGTGGGTGTGATTGACATTTGGCTTTTCCATCGCATTTTACAACCATCCGATGTACATCGAACGACTTTCTAGGATGATGGGAGGAATTTGATCTATCAGTCATATTTTAGACTTTCACGTAGGTGACTGATGCAATTCAATTCCTCAGTCACATATCAAGAACAACATAAGACACTACAAAAATTTATAGTGCAACAACAAGTAGTAATTTATATATAGATATGTAATAATTTAACGGAAAAAATTGATTGACCAGGAGAGTGAAGATGAGTAAATCTATTTATTTTTGCCTTCTCTTTGTTTTTAAGAAACACGGTTGATTTGTTGGATGTACTATTTTTTTTTTTTGAGCTCAATGTCGGATGTACTACTGAGCACACCATTTTGTCACTGTCACCGTTAACAGCAAAATGGACCTATGAGGTCTAGTTGGGCCGTTTCAGACAGGCCTAAACCCCACCATAGTGCTCTCCTCCAACAAAACTTTCCAGCACACAAAGCCCTCATTGTGGAGCCCCCAATGGGCCCACCGTCCCAGCCAGCCCGGCCCAGAACGAATCCTCCTTTCTTTTCCTTCCTGCCCTGCCCCATGGGCCACGGCGGCCCCACCCGCACCGCACTAGGCCCTCGACTCGAGGCGCCACCCCCGCCCGCCACCGCACCGGACAGGCCCCGCGATGGCATCCGCCACCGGCCACCGACGACCACCGGCCGGTCTGGAGATGCGGCGGTCTCATCAACGCTCCCGCGCCGTCCCGCTGCGCTCACTGGCGCTTGCGCTCGTGACTGCGGGCTCGCCTCGCTTCATCAAGCCCTGGTTTCTGACGTCGACCGGCTCGATACCAGCTTCCTGTTACGCGTCACAGCTGGCCGTAGCTGAAATTTGGTACACTTGATGGTTTATCGCAGGGTTTCCTCAGCAACTTCGGTACGTCCAACAAGAAGAGGCTTGAGATACTCAAGGATGTCAGCGGCATCATCAAGCCATCGAGGTAAACTACAGATCCTACTCTCATCGATTAAATACTGCTAGTTTAAATTGTGATAGATATGTGAATGCCAAAAAAAATAACTCCTAAGCAGGATTCTAGCATGAATACTGGATCAAGTAAATCGCAACCTTTTGCCTTCACGATCCTCATCGTTTTTTCTTGTTTTAAACCACTATGTCAGGATGACACTTCTACTGGGGCCTCCATCATCTGGGAAAAGCACACTTATGCGAGCCCTAACAGGAAAGCCTGCTAAGAATCTTAAGGTTGCATATTTACTCATGTAGTATAATTCAGCTTCTTCTGAGTATGCATGCCTAGCATATGCCACATCACTCATTTGCTGCTACAGGTGTCTGGGAAAATCACGTACTGTGGCCATGAGTTTTCAGAGTTCTATCCTGAGAGGACTAGTGCGTATGTCAGTCAGTATGATCTACACAATGGAGAAATGACTGTAAGAGAGACATTGGACTTCTCTAGAAGATGTCTAGGCGTTGGCGCCAGATATGATATGCTGTCAGAATTAGCTAGACGGGAACGAAATGCTGGCATTAAGCCTGACCCTGAGATTGATGCTTTCATGAAGGCAACTGCAGTCGAAGGAAAGGAGACCAACATTATGACAGATATTATTCTCAAGGTGAGTTACCGTAACTTTATGTAGGTTAAATATCATGGTTTGAGCCTTCTGGCTTCAACTTGGCCATTTGTTTCTCTTACTACTCTTTTAGGAAGAAAGTCTTGTGAAAGTATCTTCTCTTAATTTACTCCATTTCTTTTTTATAGCAGCACGTAAGCATATCGCTATGACAGTTACACATAAACTGAATCTCGACAGTTGCCCATAATTTATCTGTGCTGATTGAGTTTATAAATCACTGCAGGTTCTTGGGCTTGACATTTGTGCTGATACTATTGTTGGTGATGAGATGAAAAGAGGCATTTCTGGTGGGCAAAAGAAACGTGTGACCACTGGTATGCTTGCATCATTCCATCTAATATAAAACTATAAAAGAAAGGATTTGTATTTTCTCCATGAAACTCTAAAACTATTATCTACATGTTCAATCATAAGCATATAGCCGTGAAATAGAGGATTCTCCATGAATTGCAGCATGGCTACCAGTTATAAGATTGTTTCTGTGTGATACTCAACATAAGGAATCCTGATGTTAACTTTCTTGGGCCACAATAATTTCTTTGGCTGTAGGTGAGATGCTAACTGGACCTTCACAGGCTTTGTTCATGGATGAAATATCTACTGGCCTTGATAGTTCCAGCACATTTCTGATTGTCAAATACATCAGACAGATGGTTCATGTGATGAATAACACAGTGATGATCTCACTTCTTCAGCCTCCACCTGAGACCTACAATCTATTTGATGACATCATTTTACTTTCGGAAGGTTACATAGTCTACCATGGGCCAAGGGAAAACATCCTCGAATTCTTCGAGAGTGCTGGTTTCCGTTGCCCTGAACGGAAAGGAGTGGCAGATTTCCTTCAAGAGGTGACTTCCAGGAAAGATCAACAGCAGTATTGGTTCCATGACCAGGAACATTATCGTTACGTGTCAGTCCCAGAATTTGTGCAACATTTCAAGGCATTCCATGTTGGCCAGAAGCTCCAGAAAGAGTTGCAAGTTCCCTATGACAAATCTAAAACACATCCTGCTGCTTTGACTACCAAGAAGTACGGACTATCTAGCTGGGAGTCTCTCAAGGCAGTCTTGTCCAGAGAATGGTTGCTGATGAAGCGCAACTCCTTCCTCTACGTATTCAAGTTTTTTCAATTGTTTGTGCTGGCATTCATAACCATGACAGTGTTTTTCAGAACAAAGATGCCCAGTGGGAACTTCTCTGATAATAGCAAATTTACTGGTGCTTTGGCTACTTCTTTGATCACAATCATGTTCATTGGGATTACAGAGATGGGCATGACCATAAAGAAGCTACCAGTATTCTATAAACAGAGAGACTCCTTATTCTTTCCAGGATGGACCTATGGACTTGCAACCATTATCTTAAAGATTCCTTTTTCATTCCTGGACTCATTTATGTGGACATCTGTTACATACTATGTTATAGGTTTCGCACCTGCTCCAGGAAGGTAGTTGTTCTCATTTTCCGTTCTCACAACTGTACACTTTTATATATTTAGACAACAACATAGCCTTTTACTCCCAAGCAAGCTGGTCTAGGCTAGTGATGAAATCCAACGCGAACCACGAAAATGAAATGAAATAAAGGGGTTAAATAGCAGAAAGAGGTATTAGTGATAGTTATAATAGTAGTCCGCATAACGAAAATTTGTGTCAGATTTTCATGTGACATGTTCCTTTGTGTACTGATTTCAGGTTCTTCAGCCAGCTTCTAGCATACTTTTTAACGCACCAGATGGCTGTGGCTATGTTTCGGTTGCTAGGTGCAATGTTGAAGACAATGGTTGTGGCTAATACATTTGGCATCTTTTCATTGCTCATCGTTTTCTTGTTCGGAGGGTTTCTCATCCCCAGACGTAAGTGTCTCTTTGTCATTTTGGAGATTGGAGAATGAACTTTAGTCCCCATGGCTGCTAGTTATCCACAATTGTTTTCTTCTATGAATATAGTGATTTCCTTGAAGGGTGGTTGAATTTTTTTTTTTCATTGAGATTTTTTCCTTATGGTCCCTGAACTGTGAAGTACTGCTGTTTCTTACAGTGCTTCTTGATACTTGTGTGTGCAGAGGACATTAAACCGTATTGGATATGGGCCTACTGGATATCTCCTATGATGTACAGTAATAATGCTATATCAGTTAATGAATTCCTTGCCACTAGATGGGCCAGTGTAAGTTTCTGTTTACCCTCAACCAAAAAAGTGGGCAAGGAATATCTTAAAGTAACATATCATTGAACTGCAGGTGAACACCGAATTAATCATTGATGCACCAACAGTAGGGAAGGCTGTTCTGAAATTTAAAGGCTACTTTGGTGGTCAGTGGGGTTACTGGCTTTCCATCGGCGCCTTGATTGGATTTATTATTCTTTTCAACATTCTCTTCCTTTGCGCACTTACATTCTTGAGCCGTAAGCTTCTTTCTTAATTCTTTTCTTGAACTGTTACTAGGTTGATGCCTAGGCTAAATTATATTTCCTACAGCTGGTGGCAGTTCAAATGCCCTAGTTTCTGATGATGATGACAAAAAGAAGTCAACAGATCAAGACGAAATGTCCCAGGTTACCCAGGGTAAGAGCGTGCCAAATGCATCATTGTGTGTTTTCTATCCTTATTGCTTGTTTCTAGCTTTCTTTCAATATGAACCACTTGGATTGTTATTCTACAAGAATTTTGGAGAAAAAAAAGCATCCAATCTTCATGTCTTGTTCCATATGGAATTTCTATGAGAATACTGCATTCAAATAGGCCTTAAATAATGACTGGCTTGATTCCTACAGTTCACCCTGGGACCTGCAAGCATCATGATTCACAAATCATACCTTTTGTTTCTATTAATATTTTAATACATGTATCTATATCCACCTTTTCATAATCTACCCTCATGTCAGGCACGAATGAAGCAGCGATCAGGAGAACTCAGACAGGAATGGTCTTGCCCTTCCAGCCACTTTCACTCTCTTTCAACCACATGAACTACTACGTTGACATGCCTCCTGTAAGTTGATCTTCTAAAATGATGTTCCAACTTGGAGCAGAAACTCACTTTATCTGTGATGATTTTTCTTATGTTAGCTGGTGCCTTTTGTGTTGTGTGATAATAATCTTTTGAACTAAGCCAGTAACTTTACTACTTAAATCAGTAAATGCAATCCATATAATAATATATGCTGTAAAATTTTGCTTTGTAGGCAATGAAAGAACAAGGTTTCACAGAAAGCCGCCTCCAGCTGTTATCTGATATTAGTGGTGTGTTCAGACCAGGTGTTCTGACTGCACTAGTTGGTGTCAGTGGAGCTGGAAAGACCACTCTAATGGATGTACTGGCAGGGAGAAAGACAAGTGGAACCATTGAGGGAGATATCAAGCTTTCTGGGTACCCTAAGAAACAGGAAACATTTGCTCGCATCAGTGGCTATTGTGAACAAACCGATATCCATTCACCGAACCTTACTGTGTACGAATCACTTGTTTTTTCTGCCTGGTTGCGCCTTTCTTCAGAAGTCGATGAGAATACTAGAAAGGTATGTTTTTGGGAAAAGTCCATTTTACAATCTCGAATTGGTCAAGAAGTCCGGTTTTCAACCTTGTACTGCGAAACCGGACCCCGCACCCTCAAACTGGCAAGAAAGTCCGATTTTCAACCTCGAAGGCGGTTTTGAAAGCGGTTTTGCTGACATGGCATGTGGGTCTCGCCTTCGAGGTTGAAAATCAGACTTTATTGCCAGTTCGAGGGTGCGAGTTGTCCGGTTTCGTAGTATGAGGTCGAAAACCGGACTTCTTGACCAGTTTGAGGTTGTAAAATGGACTTCTCCCTATGTTTTTTAATCACCTCCCCCCTCCCCCCACCCCACCCCATTTTGTTGTTGTACGTGCTCATGTCTTGATGCTGCTAGAGAAAAATAGCTGCAGTAACTGTAGCTTTTGAGTATCTGTATTAGGTATTGACCATTAACTAATACCATACTCATCAAACCAAGTTTTATTTCTTGTACAGATAAAGTTTTATATGGAGCTCATTGAAAGAATAAATTAACTGGACAGTGTCCATTAAAAAATAGTTTGGCACATAACTCGCCAACCCTAACTTACCGAATACATCCTTTGAAGTCATGTAACCCTGCATGTAACCCCGAATAGAGTTATTTTCCTTACTATATGTATTTCAGTATGCATAATGGTTACTACACAGTTGTGCTTGTATTATTTGGCTTTATTTGGATTTGTAAAAGGCTTGCTCCACAGCCGTGGTACTAAAGAAAAGGTTGTGAACTTCCATATCTTTGGAGTTGAAAGCACTAGTTCTGATAAAGTTAATTTCACTGTAGATGTTTGTGGAGGAAGTGATGTCACTAGTTGAGCTTGATGTATTGCGTGATGCTATGGTTGGTCTGCCTGGTGTTAGTGGGTTATCGACCGAACAAAGGAAGAGACTGACGATTGCTGTGGAACTAGTCGCAAATCCTTCAATTATATTCATGGATGAGCCAACTTCTGGCCTTGATGCTAGAGCTGCAGCTATTGTGATGCGTACAGTGAGAAATACAGTTAACACTGGGCGAACCGTGGTTTGCACAATCCATCAACCCAGCATTGATATCTTCGAGGCTTTTGACGAGGTTCTTACATTACTCATATTTTTAAACTCTAATACTATCTCTTTATTTTGAAAACTCTGGAAGAATATACTGAAAATGGTTACTTTTTTCAGCTTCTGTTACTGAAGAGAGGAGGCCGTGTCATATATGCTGGCCAGCTTGGTGTCCAATCTCGCATTCTAGTTGAATATTTCGAGGTGAATTGTCTTTTATGCTTTGTTTCACTTTTGGGTAGCCAAGTTCAAACGTTACATATTACTAAATCAGTTACAGATCAACCGAGTAGTTTAGGCAAATGCAAGTCTAGTAGGTAAGTTTAGAAAATGAGAGAAGAAGTGCATAGAACTCTGCATTTTTGGTTAGGAATTACAATATTATACTATACCATTTGAAGGTCTTCTACACCATAACTCCATTAGTGTGTATACAGTATATAAATTAATTATACTAGCAGTACACACAGTCGACATTTCATGTACAAACTAACTTCATATCCTGAAGAAGCATTTTGAAAATTTGAGGCAAATTGTTTTTTCATACCAATTTAGGAATTAACTAGTAGTAGAGTCACTAATAATTTTATATGATATACCACTTTATAATGCAATGATCCTATTCGAGAAAAGAAAAATACCGTTGTATATGACCTGATCTTGAGGTGAGACAACAAAAGGATTTTTCTTTAATCTGTAGCATTCTTCTGCAGGCAATTCCTGGTGTTCCAAAAATTACAGAAGGGTACAATCCAGCAACATGGATGCTGGAAGTCAGCTCTCCTCTAGCTGAGGCTCGCATGAACGTTGATTTTGCTGAAATTTATGCAAATTCGGCCCTGTGCCGGTAAATATATGTGCTATGTTATTATTGCAGCAGTTTTGTTGTTGATTAAATCTGTTTATGATTTGCCGCTGGTAGGCTTTTGATTATTTGAATCTTAAACAACACAATGTTCCTCTTCTTACATCTTGTAATGAAATATGTTCAGGAACAATCAAGAACTTATTAAAGAGTTGAGCATTCCACCGCCAGGCTACCAGGATCTTTCATTTCCTACTAAATATGCCCAGAATTTCCTAAATCAATGTATGGCGAATACATGGAAGCAATTTCAATCTTATTGGAAGAATCCACCCTACAATGCCATGCGCTATCTTATGACACTTCTCTATAGTCTCGTGTTCGGTACAGTCTTTTTGCGCAAGGGAAAGAATGTGTATGATCCTACCCTATATTTCGATGTTTGTAAATGTCATTCATTCTGTTCTCATCGTAATCGATTCACGGGATAGATTGGATTCTGGATTGATCTGGTTTTTTTCTCCTTATATTTGTACAGAGAATCAGAGCAAGATCTCAACAATCTACTTGGAGCCACCTATGCTTGTATTTTCTTCCTTGGAGCTGCAAATTTGCTCTCATCTCTACCTAATTTTTCTATCGAAAGGACAGTCTTCTACCGTGAAAAGGCTGCTGGGATGTTCTCTCCATTGTCCTATGCATTTGCACTGGTAATTTCTAAATATCATATGTTGTCATGTGTTAAGTGAAACATGACGATTAAAAGATGAATTGATCTTGTCCAAACAGAATCACTCATACCCTATACCTATAGATCAGGATCAAGAAAACTTCAAACAACCAAGCAAATTCATTTTCTTTTTCACCATCATACATTACTAGTTTTTTTCTACAGTTGTTTTTAACCTTTGCATACCTAAATTGTCTACTAAAACTTCTCTCTTGAAACTGATTTCTGTGTACAGACACTTGTGGAGCTTGTCTACAATATAGCTCAGGGTATTCTTTATACTGTCCCTATCTACGCGATGATTGGATATGAATGGAAGGCAGACAAGTTCTTCTACTTCCTCTTCTTTATCACCGCGTGCTTCGTCTATTTCACGCTTTGTGGTGCAATGCTGATTACCTGCACCCCTTCCCAAATACTCGCAAGTATCCTTGTCTCATTCACTCTCACCAGCTGGAACATTTTCGCTGGATTCCTGATACCCCGACCGGTAGGCATCTCTGAGCCCTGGTGTTAGATTACACCACTCGTGGACAAATGGTACCAACCATGTGCCCTGAGCTGCCAATTCAATTTCTGAAAATGTCTCCCTCTTGCAGGCGTTGCCTATCTGGTGGCGATGGTACTACTGGTGTGACCCAGTGGCCTGGACCATCTACGGCGTCATCGGATCACAGTTTGGTGACATAAGCAGAAACGTTACAATTGCCGGCAGCAGCACCAATAGTAACATAACGGTGAAGGAAGTCCTGAATGAAACCCTAGGCATAAAGCACGATTTCATCGGCTACGTTGTGCTGGCGCATTTTGGCTTCATCCTCTTGTTCCTCTTCCTCTTCGCTTACGGCACCAAGGCCTTGAACTTCCAGAAACGGTAGAAGGTGACCACCAGCAGAGGATGTAACATGTAATTTGCCTGATTATTCCCAAGCCTATTTTAGCGTGTAAATCTTCTACCACGTTTTGGTTATAACATGTAATTACTCAGCTTCCTCATCGCAGTGTCTTCCCCCCTTTTTGAGTGTAGACATGCTTATCGGATGGTAGTCTCAGCAATAGATTTTTTCTTTTCATTTTCGTTCTTCTGCTATTTCTAAGGCCCAAGTGCCAAGTCCTGTTCCAAAGACAGACCATCAGGACCAAATGTGCACTCTTTAAAGATTATTCAGATGCGGTGTTGCCCCCGGCCTGGGCCCTGGCCTTAAGGAATCCGATAAATTGGTGCGGTCCATGTTCAGCGCGGCTATGGTGGTTCTGGTGGGCGACGGCCCACGGACAAATGGATCAGAGGCTCCTCAACTGAGTTGCTTGCGCCAGACGCTGCAGAAGTAGGGCGGTCTAGGAGCTGGTCCATGACTTCCTGCTCCAGGACAGAGTAATTAATGGGTGTGATCGGATGGCATTGCTGGGGCTGTGCTGCACCTACTGCTGTACAGTACAGCCGTCTACAACAGCCCGGTACTGCTGCACAGCGCCTTGCATGGGAACAGATGGAGAACAGAACGGTTGGGCTGTTCAGCTGCCTGGCTGCCGATCGACTTCACTGCCACAGCACAGTTCAAAAAGCTGAAATAATCTGTACCGATCACATTGTACAAGTTTGGCTCTGGTCATCTCTAGGCTTTACCGGCCTACAAGGCTTTCTTCCGTGGATCTGTGAAGTTTCATGGAGCAAAGTTAAAACAAAAAGAAAATTCTACACCAATAACAAATTAGGCTTACTTGGAACTTTCAGGGGGGTTTTGCGGGGAATTGGAGTGGATTGAAAGGGATTGAGGGGGGGGGGGTTGTTATGTATTGTTGATTCAAACATACTCTAATCCTTTTCATTTAAAGAGTTCCCAAACTAAACCTAAGCTACTTTTGGATTGAAGGGGATTGGAGCGGATTAGGAGAGATTGGGGTGGATTTAATCTACTATGGGTTTAAACACACTATAATCCCCTTAAACCAATACAATTCAAGAGTAACCAAAGTATGCCTCATGGGTCACCGGATCCTCAGTAAAGCACCACAATATCGAGTGCTTCAGGATTGCTAGCTCCTCTCAATATACACAAAGAAGATTCCAGTGCTCTCCGGTCTCCACATGCCTTTGTGTTTTTCCAGAGTAATGGATGCTCTGTGCCGCCCCTTTCCTCCCTGAATCATCAGGTGCTACCGTTTTTCTGCTAAATAAGTACTCCGATGCACTACCGGACCATTATATTCAGTGGCCTGGAATTCGGTGTCTGACACACCAATCTACGGCAGCGCTAAGAGCATCCTCAACGGATCTATTTGAGCCCTGCTATTTGATGATGAATAGACTCGGTAATTTGATATATATATGGAGAAAGATAGCAAAACGTAAAGAGAGATTTTACAGTACTTGAGATTAATGACAGCCCTTAATTGGATTAGATCTAATGGTGCGAAAATAGGAGGAACTTGACAGAAGGAACTAAAACCATGGACCAGCAACTAAAATTCTGTGGGACAGGAACTAAACGTGAAGGATATAACAATAATTCCATCTTATATACAGAGTCGAGTGTTCTTCGACCTAGGTATCTTCTTGCACTCGCAGATCACGGAGGCGACACCGGCAGTCGTGGTGGTGTACTAGGTCATCGTTCGCACCAGGATGCCTCCCGGCTCATCCCCACTGATGCGCATGCAGTCCCCTTCGGCTCGACGCCCACGTCTGCGACTCCGTATCCCCAATGATTGTGCCAGAATTAGGGAGGATCCATGGCTGCCTTCTGCAGAGCCACAGCGAAAGACTCAGCATGCAGTTGCTCCCGGTCGTGTCCACAACGAGTCATTGCTCCTGGTGAGTGATGACTGCAGTAGTTATAGGAAGCATTCTTCACATGTACAGTACGTGATATCACCTAAAATTAGGTGTTACATTTTCAAATTCAGTGTGAAGCGTAAGTAATTGGTGATGAATGTACACGTGAAGTGATTGTTTGCAATGGAAACAATACCAGGGTTCATGATTTTGCAGAACAAAAGCTTTCCAAGGCTCTTGCTAAATGGCAGAAACATAGGAGTCAGCAGATTGCCGATCGACAAGGCTTAGAGATGCAAGGCCCTGGCCGCCGGACGCCACCGTGCCCTTGACCTGGTAGGTGGACGTCTCCCTAAGTCCGTAGAGGTATATGTTCCGTCTCAGGCCGCGCGTCGAAGATGCAGGACCGGGAGTTCAATTTGTTCGCTGCAGCGATTGGAGATAGGAGATGGAGGATAATGATTTGGTTGCAATATTACTCCCTCCATCCCGCAAAGACTGCCGTACTACGGTTCGAAACTTGTCCCGTAAAGATTGTCGCCTGCGCAGCTTTCACCCTCTCTCCTCAGTGGGGCCCGCCACCATCCAACCCATCCCTCCACTTTCCCCACCCTCAGTCTCACTCCTCCCGAATCCTACTCCTCCGGTCTTCCCTCGCCCAGAGCGACGCCCGCGGCGGCGGCGGCTCCCGCGCCCGCACCACGCCGACGGCAGTGGCTCCCAAGCCCGGAGCAGCGCCGCCGGCGGCGGTTCCCGTGCCCAGAGTAGCGCCGGCCCGCGGCCGGAGAAGCGCCGCCGGCGGCAGCTCCCGCGCCTGGAGCAGCGCCGCCGCCTCCCGCGCCCAGAGCAGCGCCGGCAGCTCCTCCCACGACTGCAGCAGCGCTGGCGGCAGCGCCTCGCGCGGGGAGATCCCCCACGGCAAGCACGACGGGGCCCTTCTCGGTCACGCGGGCGGCAGCGGCTTGGTACGGTGGCGGCGGAGAGCTCCTTGGCTCTCGCTTCTCCTCTCCCTCTCACTTCTTCTACTGCAGCTTGGTCCCGATCTGCTCTTCTACGACGGCTCCGGTCAAGGGCGGCTTGGTCCAGGCACGGCGAGCGGGGATACCGGAGCCACCGCGGTGTCCGGGGAGACAGGCGGCGGCGGCGGCAGTGCTCGGGGTGATGGGAGGGGAGGACCGGAGGTTGGCGAGGGCATATTTGTCTTTTCCCATATCTGCTATTCTCGTCTCGGGGTGTGTTCAGAACCCTGAAATTGGTACTGTTCCGAACTGAAAAGTACTGTAGCACGTTTCGTTTGTTTGTGGTAAATATTGTCCTATTATGGTCTAATTAGGCTCAAAAGATTCGTCTCGCAAAGTACATCTAAACTGTGCAATTATTTTTTTTATTTTATCTACATTTAGTACTCCATGCATATGCCGACATTTTGATGTGACGGGAAATCTTCTTTTTCATAGTAGAATTTGGGAGAACTTTTTGGGTTCTAAACACACCCTCGGGCTGCTAAAGCGACAATCTTTTCGGGATGGAGGAAGTACTAAACTAACCCTTTGTTTAATAAAACATGTCCACATGGTTTTAGAGGGGAGGAACTTTGAGTTCCTTCCGAGCACCATAAAAACCCTCAAAAGTAAATAGCTAGTGTGTTGCTTATAAACGCATGACTCTCGATGACTGATAGGTGATAGTCCAATAAATTTATGATAGATGGTTGTAGAGAGAGAAAAGAAAAATAAACTCTTTAGTTTTTAGTTTATGAACCCTATTTTTCAAGGGATTTTGAAAAATTAAGAAGAAAATAGTTTATTTTTTTTGAAAAATAGGAATTTTTTAGAAAAATATGGTTGCCAAACTAGCCCCAATGAGGTGGATTTCTCCTATCTAGTAATGGCTGGTACTCTCTCTAGTTCTAAATATATGATGCCCAACAAGTCAGTTTGACGTGAAAAAAGAGCGGAGGGAGTACCATCATTGAAGAAGCCCTAACACAATTCATGATTCCGTATCTCTGGCCCGGTTGCTTGTAGTCCCGTGCTGCGTTCGTTGATCGTTGTACGCACCTGTGATTATGCGGCTTCTTTCGTCACCCCAGACGGAGACTGCAGTGCAGCGCTTGGTGAACTATTGCCCTGAACTCGTAGAGCTATTGTTCTTCTAGTAGGTGGTCTAGATGCGATTTTCTAGAAGCAAATAAACCCACAATTTTCTAGAAGCGAGCCAGAGTATGCAGTTTGTTTCCGCGTAAACGTATGCTGATTTAATACCGTTCTAGAAGGTCAAAAGGGAAAAAATATCTGATGCCGCCGTATTATACATACTAGTACACGCTTCTTCTCCCAATGTCTATGCGAAGTCACGCTTGTTCCCTCAATGTCTATGTGAAGTCAGAGTCCGGAAGAACTCTGAAGGTGGAACAAGGTCACGGAAAGAGGAAGGTGGAATAAAGTTCTACCGTCCTAATTCATTTTTTAAGTTTTGACTAAATTTGTAATAAATCACTAACATCTATGGTATCAAATGTCACAACAGTTTATTAATGTTGCTATGTTTTTTTAAAAAACTAGCAAAATGTCTGTGCGTTGCAACGGAAGAAAAAAAATCATTACACCTTTAGATCAATGCATATAAGAATAGCCTCACAGATAAATTCCATATACTATTGTTTTGAATTTTCTGTGACCGAAATTTATGTGGTGCCAGTTTGATAAGAAATATTATTTTTTGTTTTCCGGCAATATATAGAACATCGAAAACGGAGTCCACATACGACATGGGTATCTGTTTTCAGGTAGACTCCTCCTGTTGTCTGCGGGTTTCCGAATAAATTGTAGGTCATATTGTGTTGACGATTTCTATTAATTGCAAGCGAATTTTAGAGTGATGTCAATTGAGTTGGAAAGATTGTTATTTTAGTTTCCATCGATATATAGAACGTCGAAAACTGAGTCCATATGAGACTTGGGCGTCCGTTTTCGTGTGAGTTCCTTCTGCAATCCGAATCTGGTTCGGATTATCGGATACAAGATGGGGAGGAGCTGACCAGCCAGATCCACCTGTCACGACGGACCGTGAAACCTTCTTTGCTTTAATATTATGTATAAATTGATCAAAGTTAGAGAATTTCGACTTTGAATTGTAGTATCGATATGCGCTAACCACGGCAACCGGGGGTGAATGGTTGCGGAAGCTGAAAACAATTTTTAACACTCCCCCAAAATCCAATTAAATCTCGTTTTCCAATTTCGGACAGAATACTAGCACGTTAGTAAAACGAGTCTTCAGAAAAATACGTAACTCCAATAAATCTGAAATTTTAACTAATAAAATTTCACATCTAACCGATCTAGAATCATGTCGATCCGATGTCTAGAACTCGAGATATAAAAATAACAAACTGTTGTCCAGAAAATGATGAGAATAGATTAAGGCCTAATTCCGAAATTAACCTGAATTAACAAAATATTAATCAATTAAACTTCTCTAATCACAAGATTGATGTCCTAGCAAGATTCTAGACTGATTAAATCAAATCAAGACTTGAACACGAGAAATCAATCACACCCGAAAACTAAGCATGCAAATATCAAACTGAGAAAGGAATGAGATTACCAATGTGTAGATTGGAAAACTGATCTTTATTGCATCAGTCTTGTTTACAAAATGTCGTTCAAAAGCATCACCAAAATAACTCAACGCGAGTTCCAAAACCACATAAAAACAACCGCGACCATTGCTCTGTTCTATCTACTGTCTCTCTCGCCCGGCCGTGATCCGCCTGCTGCGGTACTGCCTCCTTTTATTCTAACGCGAGCGCAACTCCGAACGGGCCTTGGGCCTTCTCCTGCCGTGGACCCAGCTCCTGCCGAAGCCACCGTCCTGGCATTGACCACTAATGCAACCAAAACCAGGTGCACCTACACGAACGCCAGCCAAGTCCAAAGCCAAGCCTCATCCTTGACCACACACGTGCATGCATATTCATGCACACGCATGCACCATGCATCTCGGCCTACATGCATGCCCACACAAACATCCGCGCGCAGCTTCACAGGGACGCCACGTATTCACACACCCCGCGTACTGGTTGGTGGATATGGTGGAATGGAATGGCTCCATTCTTGGATTCTAGGATGGAATGGCTCCATTCCTACATTTGGTTGGAGGGACAAGAATGCAATAGCTCTAACTCCGTTTAGCACCGTTACCTGCGGGACCCACGTGTCATACAAATAATATCACATCCTAGTGTCAAAAAAAAAAAAAAAACTCATCCCTTCCATGGCGGCCGCCGCCCGCACCCTCTCCCCACGCGGCCACGCCGCGCCCGGCCTCGCCGGCGCGGGGCTGCCCGCGCCGCCTCCGTGTCCTACCCACCGGCACGGCGGCTCCTGCACCCTCCCCGTCGCCGCACAGCCGCCCCCCGCCGCCGGCGCGGGCTGCCCGCACCGCCTCCGTGTCCTCCTCCGCGGGGCCGCTGGATCCTCCCCCTCGCCGGCTTCCGCATCCTCCTCCTCCTCCACCACCGGATGGGCACAGGCGCCGCCGCCTCCCCCACCGAGCGGGCGCCGCCGCCTTCTCCTCCGCGCCGCCCGCTAGGTCTTCCTCCTCCGGGCGGACGCCGGACCTTCCTCTGCGCGGGCGTGGGCGTGGGCGCCAACGCCGGCGCCGGCTGCCCGGCTCCTTCTCCTCCTCCATGCCGGCCCCGGGTCCTCCGTGCGGGCGCAGGCTTCCTGCTCCACGCCGGCCACCGGCTCTGCCTCCTCCGTGCGGCACGGGCGCGTCGGTGGCTTGAGAGGGAGAGATGGGAGAGGAGACGGCGTCCCTGTGGGACGAGCGTGTCCGGTCGATTTTTCGGAACACGCACGTCCCGAATCTTCAGCGAATATTCCCATTCCGGAATCACTCTATTCCCGTGTCCATGATCCAAACAACGTCCAAACCGGGATGGAACGGCTCCGTCCCACAAAATCCCACCAACCAAACGGACCCTAAGTGTCGTGACCCCATGTCCCGCCGTGCCTCCAACGCAGCGTCTTTAACATGCATCGTTCTCTGCCCGAACGCCCCGCGTGACATCTTGACCGTTAGGATTTCAGTTTTTTTCCTGAATCTAGTCCCGAAACCTTAGTTCCTCCTGAATCTAGTTCTAGTCCCTTCACTGACCACGTTCGCTCTGCCTTTAGTAACACCTGCATATGAATAAACAACAAACCGTCCGAGCCTAAGTCCACGACTTGACTCAAGTTATCCAAAACACCTACGCTGCTACGAGTGTATCCAATCATCACAAATATAAATAATCAATCACTTTGCAATGCCAATTTCGATTCAAACCAATTTTTCATCACATGATTTCATATGAACATAAACTATATATTTCAGAATGGATAAAGCAATAACTTTGGATGTGACAATGTGACCAATCGATCGATCCCCTAACTTCTTACCACATAAATATAGGTGATCATATGTGCAACTGCAAAGTGGAAATACCACGTGCACACGTAGATGCGTTTGGCTGTATACTATAGTAGTACTACGTAGAAGTATATAGAGAAAGATAAAATTACTTCCTTGGTCCAAAAAAGTTTGCTCGTTCCTTTCTTGGCCTAAAATATTTTTTTCGTTCCTTCCACCCGGTTCCCTACTTGACATTTCCGTCCAATCTGTTACCTTTTCCACTGGTGAATATTGATCATTACACCATAAATGGAAAGATCAGGTTTAGAAGGATGTTCTTTGCATTGAAGCCTTGTCTAGATGGGTTTCTCAATGGATGTAGGCCATACTTGGCAGGGGATAGCACATTTTTGACAGGAAGGTTCAAGGGACTGCTGGCTACTGCTTCTGCTGTTGATGGACATAATTGGTTGTATCTTGTGTGCTTTGGTGTTTTTGATTCAGAAACTAATGAAAATTGGATCTGGTTCATGAGTCAGCTTAGAGAGGCCATTGAATGCCCAAGGGGGCTAGCCATACATACAGATGCTGGTCAAGCAGTGATGACAGGGGTAGGTGAAGTGTTCTCAGCGGCAAAAAAAAGGGAGTGCATGTTTCACTTGGTGAACAACTTCAAGAAACAGCATCGTGGGAAGGTGTTTGATGACCACCTTTGGGCAGCAGCTTACTCCTGGAATCCATATCTATTTGAGAAACATTGGAATGCAATGGAGAAGAAAAAACCAGCCTCAACTAATTATTTGAGGCAATTTCACACGAGGTTGTGGACAAAGAGTCAGTTCTTACCCTTTTGCAAAGTGGACTATGTAACCAACAACCTTGCAGAGTGTTTGAATAATTGGCTCAAGCACTATAAATCCTTGAACTTGTATGATTTGATGGACAAGATTAGACAATTGCTTATGATCAAGTGGAACCAAAGGAGAAAACTTGCAAAGAAATGGGATGGAAGGGTGCTACCCCATATAATCCAGAAATTGAATGAACAGAGTAGAGAATTGAGTTTGGAAGTGGACGAATGCTCAGAGGAAGTGGCTGAAGTAACGGCAATGGGAGGAAGTGGGTTTCGATTTGTTTTCAATTTGGAAGAGAGGACATGTTCTTGTAGGAAATGGCAGGTTTGTGGTATTCCTTGTAAACATGCTCTTGCATTCATCACTTCACTTCCCAATGCTTCTATAGAGGACTATGTGCATTATTATTACTACATAGATAAATTTAGAGCAGCTTATCATCAACTCATTCCTGCTATGCCTGATAAAAGTCAATGGCCAAAATCTACACATGGTTTCCATCTATATCCACCATTGTTAAAAGCTACAGCTGGTAGACCTAAACCAGAGAGATACAAAGGGTGCAGTGAGAATAAAAAGAAGAAGAGAATGCACCAATGTCCCATTTGTAAAGAGTATGGACATCATTGGCACAGATGCAAGAAAGAAAATCTAGAAAATATTGCTGCTATGATGTCTATTAGGTATTTTGTCCCACAATTTATATCAACCCACAACATATTGTCAATCGTAAAACTAACCACTTCTCAAAATTTTGTGTAGAGGACCACTAAAGAAGAAAACAAAGACTACAAAATCAGTTCAGTCATCAATTGTGCCCACTGAACATGATGCACCTGCTGCATCTATGTCTTTTTCACCAAGGTTTGGAATTCAGACTCAACTAGTTCTCACCTATACCATGTTATGATTCTAACTTCATTTACATCCATTTGCACCATAGTCAAACCTCTAAAACTACATCTAAGAAAAAAGGAAAGCACATCGACTCTGGTTCAGGAGGATCAAAATAGTACTTCACGCTAGTTCTGAAATTTATTTCGCACTCAATGAACAACTTGATTTCCATGCTCAATAGTTCCCTTCTCATTCTTATACATAGCCAAACCTTAGAGACTACATCTAAGACAAATGGAAGTCATGGCAACTCTAATTCTGATCCATCTAAAAGGTATGTTAGGCGCTTCTTCCAATGTATGTACAGTTTCGAATTTTTTTTAAGACTCAATGAACAACTTGTTTCCATGCATGTGCAGGCTCATGTCAAGAAGTGGTTCCAACCAACCTGAAGCAATCACTATTGATAGACCTCCACTTAAGAAGGCAACGAGCAAAAGGAAGAAGAAAGATACAGCTAAAACCATTCCAATGCTGCCATTTGATAGCCCTGCAATGGGCACTAGGAGCAAAAGGGTTGATCCTGCTAGCCCTGCAATGTCCACACGAAGCAAGAGAAGGCTGAGCATGTGATTTGTGATGATCTGTTCTTAGTGTAATGCATGTGGAGTTGTGTTTCAGCTCTAACTTTTGGATCTGTATGCTTCGTTCTATTCAACTTGTTTGCTCAAACTTGGGGGTTGAAACCTACTGTAACCTGAATGTGAAACTTGGATGTTGTGTAACCTAAATGTTAAAACTTGGAATCGTCGTCACTGCCGTCGCCGGTGAGGGGGCGGCCACGGCGCGGGAGCTCCAGACCCAGTCGGCCATCTTCCGCAAGCCCCTGGCTTGGTGGCCGCTGCTGCAGCCGGTGAAGCTGATGGTGGACGCGGCACCCGGCTTCCCGTTCACCTCCGCCTTGGCTCCCGTTCCACGGCCTCCCTGCCGGACGCTGACGGTTGGCGGCTCGTCCTCCCCTCCAGGAGCGAGCGACGCCTGTCTGAGTGACGGGTTTCCCACCCGCTGCTGCGGCCAAGCGACGCATCCCGGCGGAGCTCGCCGGAAGGTGCTTTAATTGCCTTTCTTTCAGGCACAAGGTGGCCACGTGCATGCTCGCCCGGCGGTGCCTCCACTGCCATGGCTACCATCACCTTGCCAGGGATTGTACGAGGCCGAGGTTCAATGCCGCGACCGTCGAGAAGGGTGTGGCGGAACCGCCGATTTAATACGGGCTAAGTACACCTGCCACCACTGGCCCACAGTGCACTTAGACCGAACTAAACTCGGTAGTCCGTCGAGCTACCCAGAAGGGCACTCGATGAAACCATCTCCCAGGGATGCCGACATCACACACGTTAAGCTCTCGGAAGAGCCGCAACAATTACAACAACCCACCATTTCATACAAACATAATTCAATTGATTACAAATACTTTTGCTCAAAAGGAGTACAAGGTAGTGAAAAAGAACGTCAAAATAAACCTCGCAGCGGATTACATATCGTTACAAAGATGTAACGTGCAGCGGAAAGTAAACATCAAGTATGACCTCGAGCCCACCGTAGTCATCCTTGATCGTAATCTGATATGCACCTAAAGAAAAAAAATATCAACAACAAACGGTGAGTTCGTGGGGAACTCGTAGGACTTACCCGTGGGCGGTTTCAGCCCGACACATTTGAGATTATGCAAGGCTTTTTGGTGGACTGACTTCTAACCCGCATAAGCTTACTAGAAGTGGGTCCTTAGCCATTGATTGTTTATTTAAAACATGTTATCGTAAGATAGCAGGATTTGACAGCTGCTACCCCTTAGTTATGATTATCAACAATATCATAGGGGGAAAACTTGCAGAGAAAATAAAACATGAACGCATGCCCCGTCCCAAGATTCATAGAGTCCCCATCGAACTCTTGGGAGTAGCCGTCTCAGGAGCGATGCCCCTATACGTCGGGTCATCTCTCCCTCGACCTCGAAGCATCTCCCAAATCCATCAACCTCCTCTCAGTGGATGGGCAGCACTATGAATAGTCGGACGGATCATACTTATCCAAGCATGTTGTATATAAAATATGAATATAAGCATAAAGTATTTAAGTTGTTACTACGTTGCCCGGCAGTGATATTTGGCATTCTCACACCTGGTGAGCATCAGCGATTCGAATCGATTTTTAATTCCCGGGAATAACTAAAAATGCCAGAGGCCCATATGCTTACTCACACGACGGCTTTCCCACATATGATCCCCCGCCTCCACTTGTCCCATCCCAAGTTCGATTCACTCCCGCCTGACCTCCGGGTTGTGCCCCCATGACGAGCCTGCCGGCATCCCGGTCTCCCCGTCATGAGTACCAAGCTCCCCCGGACCACCTTCCTCTCAACCAGTGGGTAGGAACGTGTTTCTGTTCTCCGGATGGCACAAGTAAGGTTTCACCGGCCCCATATACCGGATAAGCACTCTAGCAATGTTATGCCAATCAGCAGGCGAACAGCGGACGGGCCTTAATCGACTCGGACGGAGTCCACCAACACATTATCACAATCTCATCATGTCAAACCATATCTCCGCCCGGTCTCAACTTATCATCAAGTCATAACAGATTTCCTTTCGATTCCAAGGTTTTGTAAAAACATTTGTAGGCCCTATCATCTCGCGAGTGAATACCTTCACTCGTCTTCTACCGTCTAAGCAGGGCTAAGCATAGACTTCGTTTTATCCTTTCTACTTTGGGCATCAAGGATTTATGCATGTGGGGTTTCATAAAATCCCTAAACGTAATGCACAAACAAGAATAGGGTGGTGAGACTCCCTAGATAGGTGAAAATGCCTAAGGGGCCTACCTTTGTTGTTGACAACTTGAACAAACTAAACTACTGTTAGTTTGCCGGGTTGTGAGGCTGTGCCCCAGGCAACCCCTTGTTACAGGGACGGCCAACTCAGCGACACGTCGTCTTCTCGCTTCGGGTTCCACTTGTCGTCTGGCTTCTCGATCAACGGTAGATCCTGCGTCGGCTCCTCGATCCCGTGGTCTATATGCATGCCAGATATGCAAATGAGTGTAAGGATGCAATGCAGGATAGAGTGCAGTAGAAAAGTAACCCACGGTGGATACTACATGTCAAAGTAAACAAGCCTTCTTATTTAAGGTCTACCTCCCGAGGAAGGCATTCCTACTCTCCTAGGAAATCCTGCATGCCATCTTTTAAGAAATCGTATAAACCATCACCTAAAGCTAGCTCAACTAATCATATTAACTAAACTAGCTTACTCTTAGAGTGTAATTAGCAAAAGAGTTTACCTAATACAAAACAGTGGTTTAAACATGCACACATATACTTTCTGAGTCCTATGTATCATGTACAAGCTACCAAAGTTCTCCTGAAATTTTTCTACCCATTTAACCCCACTTTTTTTTATTTTCTTTCCTAGCTAGTGGCACTTTGTCTATTTCAAAACACCACTCAAACTTGACATGCACAATCTCATATTTCACCAGTGAGCTACTCATACTATAGAAGGTACATGAAAAATACTAAAGGTCCTATTTGAGCATATTTTATGTAGCTTTCATTTGCCAAGTTGATTAAATACACAAAACACATGCATAAGGGCAAACCAGTAATTAAACAGTCAATGCTAGGGCTACCAAAAATCACATAGCGCCCACACGATATAATAAACCTACTGTCCAAGTTTCATCACATTTGGAGTTCATTTGACCTACTTTTGGCTTTTATTTGGTTTTAGCATGCATGGAAGTAAATAAGGGTAAAACGGTCAATTCATGGATCCACATCATATCTATTCTATAGATCTATTCACAAGGAGTCCATAGCCACTAAGTTTGCATTTTTGTGATTTTTATTTGATTTGTTATGATTTTTCAAAGTTTCAGCCGAAATAAATAAAAATAAATGCAAAATCATTAGATCTAGGACTTATCCGTGATTATCCATAACTTCCAGGGGTTACCACGCAAAATCTTTAAGACTCAGAGAACAGTTCATAAAACAGAGGAAAAAATATGAAGAAACCCAGGGGGTTTTGGGAAAAACCCCCCTGTCTTCTTCTACCTCCGGCCAGTGGCGAACGCGCGGCGCGGGGGAGGAACGGCGGGGCTGCGCCGGCGGCGGGGAAGCCGGACTTGGAGCCGAGGCGGCACCGGACGGTGGCCTCGACCTCGGGGGTTTGTCCCCCCTAGGTCTAGTCGTGCGGTGAGGAGCGTACGGGCGGCGCGGGCGGTGAACTGAAGGCGGTCACGGCGCGGCGGTGCGCGGCGGAGCGGCCTCGATCCCGCGGCCCAGTCGGAGGCGGAGGCCTCGGAGGTGCGTCCCAGATGCGCGAGGGGATGGCGAGCCCGGCGGTGGCGGTCTGGAGGCACGGGGACGGCCCGGAGAGGGCTCTCCACGGCGATGCGGGGCGGCGCACTCGGCGAGCGGCGGCACTCGCGGAGCGGGCAAGGGAGGCGGTGGGGAGGCTCCGAGGCTTGGCGGGGAAGGTGGAGGGAGGTGCGGGTCGCGCGAGGTGCGCGTCGGACGGGACAGAGACAGCCCGAGGCGATGGCGGCGCGAAGCTCGTCGCGAACTCGGCGTTGCAGTGGTCGGGACAAGCGGGAACTCGGCGGTGGGGAGGTGGAACGGCGTCGCCGTCTCGTGCTTCGGGTGCGTGGGGTCGAGGCGGAGGCGGTCGTGGAGGTCTAGTGGCGTGGAGGGGGCGGAGAAGGCCACGCGAGCTTGAGCTCCGAGCTCAGGCGGCCATGGCGGTTCGGGCAGGGAGAGGCAGTGGGAGCGGGTTCCAGTGGAGGGGAAGGCGGGTGGAGGAGAGGAAATGAAGCCGGCTTTTCGTCCAGGTGAGGATGGCGCGTCGTGGGGGCGTCGATCCGCGGCGCGGCGCGCTCTCTGTACGCCGGCCGCCCACGCGGCGGGCGTCGTACCGAGGTGGAAGGCGACCCTGACGGGTGGGCCCCACCTGTCATAGACTCAGAGTAATTACAAATTTATTTGTGTTTTCTCCCTTCTTATAAATTGCCATTTTGACCTATTTAGAGACCGAATTTGGGAAAGTCGTAATTGGATGAAATGTTCCTCTCTTTGATCTCTACAACTTTTTCAAAAGGCTCAAAACCTAAAAGTGTATAGAAATATGAATTTCATTTGAATTTAGCTCTCAAATTTCAGTTGGCCTACAGACCAGGGTTGTTTATAAATTGTAAAAGTCCAATTTATGTCCACTTCCACTCAATGAGCTTATTGACACTTTTGTTGGGAATTTACTAATCTACATTTCATTCCACTAGGGCATGTCATGAAAATGAATTTAAGTTGGAGAAAATTTCAAATTACCAAACTGGACAGAGTAGGGGTGTGTTTCTGGGCTGACAAAATTTGTTTGTTAAGACCAATTTGAATTCATATTATGACCAGACTCATATTTACAAAGTTGTTTCCTGGATCATTACCTACAACTTTGTTAATATGATCCTCCTCTAAATCACAACATATTTTGAATTACAACCCTAATCTTGTTTAGGATTTTGGGTAAAACAGCAGATTTACTCTAAGTAAAGCTTTTCTTGTTTTCAACTTTTGAAGTATCAAATGAAGGCCAATCACTTCCACAATAGGTGCATTTGAAAGGTAAAAAGTTCAATTCCATTTCATAGAAAGGGGGAATGTAAAGTTGTATAGTGAATTCAAAAGTAATTTCATAATCAACTTTGGGGATGAGCTAAAATTTCAGATTTGGGAAATTTTGACCTAGTGGTTTGTCTACCAATCCCTCATTAGTCTCTTAAGCATGATTTAGTTTTAATTCATCATTAGTTTACGTATAATTGTGTGTACGGCTTCTGAGATGCCAGGGGCATCACAACCCACCCCCCTTAAAGAAATCTCGTCCCGAGATTTGGAGGAAGCGGGGTTCTACGGCTTACCGCGAAGGGTAAATGGTTTTGGCGTCGTGATTTGTGTGCTTCTGTCACACACGGTGACCTTAATCCTTCACCAACTTGCTTTGTTAACTGGCTCGCGAATGGTTAGTGCCTCCTTAACACAAGTTAGTTACAAAGCTTTGAATATTTCTAAGGTGGTCTTTCCCAGGTGCCCGGCAAGTCGTTGTTTATATGAGAGCGAATGGACAAACCACAAAGACGGTGTGGCCGACGCGAAAACGACAGTGATTTACTCGAATAATGGGACAGGGTTACTCCCTGACTTTGACACAAAGATTTAGAAACGTGATGAATATATAGGTCTTAGAACAATCGGAAGCAAAGTGTACACAATCGGAAGACCGAACCACGATGACTCTTGGGATTCAATGGGTAATCATTGGATGTGCTTTTGAGAGACACATTCACTTCATTCGATAGGGACTGTGTACACATATAAGATATTAAACCCGAACATTCATCAAAGAGTAAGATGTGGGGATACATAGCACATTCTACTCATTGTTTCGGGAAAGATGCCGCGGAAAGAGAATAGGACATATTTACCTAGACAAGGCGATGGTTTGTATGATTTCATAGCATTGATCAAGACTGACCAAGAGAAGTATAGGCATATGATGTGCGCTTACTAACGAAACAATAGCCAGTGTTAGTAAGCTTAACTGAAGATGATTTTCAAAGAAGAACGAAGCAACTTCTTGCAAAGGACGATATGATCAAAGCACTGGCCGAGAACAAAAAGCTTAGCGCGGCGGATGGTGCCGAAGTTCACCTTCAGAAGATAAGGTTCAATATATTCTAGAAAGGAACGTAATAGGAAGCAGCGGAAACAGAGTTTGACTGTCTCCACAATTTAGAGAGGGCAAGTTGGAAAAAGAAATGGAATGACGTAGTAAGACAGTGGGAATGAGATCAAGCATTTCCACACATACAAGATGTTAACGAAGATCAGGGTGAGCGCAGAGAAATCCGAGATTTGGGCCAATGGTTGTGAAGGTATCGTGTAGAATAGAATTGCTCATCCCCGTGAAGCATGACCAGCAAGGATAAACAAAGTCAATGAAAAGATGTGGACGGGTGGAGCCATAGATTTGGCTCGTCTCACGGATCGAGAAGAACATGGTTCAACAAGGCAAGAGAAAGGTGTGAACGATAGTGGGGTTAGGGTGGATCTTTCCCCCACAGACCACGAAGGGCAAGGTGAAACAAAGCAATGAAATGATACAAGGTGGCAGTGGAATTAGAGTAAATTATCTCCACGAATGAGATGTATAGAGGTCCACAAGGGGTTAGGAGTTGGATAGGAATGTTCCACAAATGCAGCGGTGTCATGCCTTTGCATGTCTTGATACCTGCGCGCCCCTAGCACACAGGACCCTAGGTTCCGTCGCGGCACCATAGACTACTCGGGTAGACACCCCATCAAGTGCGGTATTTCTTTCCAACTTCAGGGGATATGCGAATAACACAGGATTATAGAAAGACATAGACAAGGAGTTTTACACGCCATAGCATAATGTTTTCGGAGGTATAACTCATCAGACTTATTTCAATCAGGCACGAGGTAACCACAACAAAAGTGTCATGGATTACAGGGACTGAAGTGCCCGAGTGACAAAAGCGTGAAACGTGAGAACTACAAGAGTTTAGAATGCTCCATTGAAAATAGAGTTACATTAGCCATGAGGGTGGGACATATGCCGACTGCAAGGAGCTGGATACATGGGAGACTCGAGGGTTATGAGAGTCAACCTCCTCTTATTACACAGTTTGCGATGACTGCTAGCACACCAACTAGTATCTAGCTAATACTGCCTAAACGTAAGATTGATGCGTCCAGGACGAAGGCCTGTTGATTCCTTCAACCAAGTTGGTGTAGTGTTGGTCTTCACGTGGGAAACGCCATGAAATAACAGTCTTGACTCTCCACCGAGTATGAGAACGTCACCAGATTCGAGGTTGATCTTGGTCGCTTGGTCCTTGTCTCTCGTGTCGCCGAACATGAACTCGGCGGTGTCTCCTATGGAGATGGATATGAAAGGTAAACCTTTGGTAAGGCTACTCTCTGACTCGTCCTTGTCTTGGTGAAGTCCGAGCTTCCCGGAGTTGGTGTAGTAGTTGACGATGCATATGTCCGGGTTAATTTGAGGAAATCCACTTGCAGTAGAATTTGCAGTTTGAGCAATCATCTTGAAAGCTTCTGGTATTGCAGGGGCTCGTGCTCCATCGATTGGACGGGTTGGTCCATATGAGCGTGTAGTTGGATCCCAGTTCTTTCCAAGAGACATCATCCATAAGCTCATTTTGGCACCATTCTTGTAGCTTGGTCTATAGAATCCGCCTGGACCCATACCCAGTTGTCGACATACACGAACTATCTGGATTTGATCTTCAGGCTTGACAAATCCCTTCAATAGAACCATCCCGGGTCGCAGATGTTGAACTGAAGCTGCACTCGTGGAGGACTCTCCCGCTTTTCTCTTCTTATGACTTTGAGGTATTGTGGCTTTAGTTTTCTCTGACTCATGGTAATCCGGGCATAAGTTGAAGGGCTGCGTCAATGGTTGCGACATCTGTAGCAAGAAAATTTTTGGCTCCGGTCGATTCGGGAGTCTTGAAGGCCTAATGTGGTCATAGGGCATTTCGTACTCATGTGCTGAAGAAAATACGTCTGAGAAGTGAACTCATCACTACACTATGTGCGACTTCTATACCAAATGTTTGTAGTAAGAGAATGTGTGACATGTCTTAAACCTGAAATTTTCACAAAGGGTCGATTTTTGGGCTGAAAGATGCTTAATGTATTTGGTTTACGTTTGCTAAACCATTCATACCTAGAGCGAGGGATACATAGAAAAGTTATCCCAAGTTATGTGTTATACCAGTTTCATATGCAACGTTTTTGTTAATTTCACTTGCTTTTCTACTATAATTCAAAATAGTAGCAACATATGTACATTTACAATATGAATCTAGTTTCTTTTTAACCAAACACACAGCAAGACATATGAGATGAGATGGAATGATGTATGCCCGTCCTATCCGGTCTCACATCACACTTTCTAAGTATACAACTAGCGATATTCGGTGACATATATGCACGTCTCTCCTTAATGCAACTAGTCGAGTCCTAGTCGTTCTTAGTTTCGCACGTGGTTAGTGTACCTGCAGAAGAATGCATGCTCATACATTACCACATAATGTGGCATCCACGCGTGACCGCTGCGTGGACAACGTTGGTGGGCCGCTGCACCTTTTCCTCAAAGCCTGACTTTCCACCAGTATTGGGGATTGTCGAGAAAAAGGTGGATCCCAAAACCGAATGTAAGTGTGGTGGGTATGAAAGCCTCAAACATGCCCACCACCCTTAAAGAGCTTTTACTTATACAGCATGAATGCAGAGATTACAACTATTCGCAAAACCCAATAGCTTCCACCAGTACTAGGGATAGCTATGGCCGAATAGTTGCTTCTCAAAGCGCCCAAAATGCATATGAATTCTATCTAGGTCAGAATGTTAGTGATGTCACCTGATATCTCCTAACATCCTTATAATGGGCATATACGCGATATCTCTCATTTTCGCAAATACTCTGAAAAGATTTGGAAAATAGGCTTTTGAAATCAAAACGAAATTGTTATAATTGTTGCTCGTGCATGATCGGCTCTGATACCAGCTGTGGCGGAACCGCCGATTTAATACGGGCTAAGTACACCTGCCACCACTGGCCCACAGTGCACTTAGACCGAACTAAACTCGGTAGTCCGTCGAGCTACCCAGAAGGGCACTCGATGAAACCATCTCCCAGGGATGCCGACATCACACACGTTAAGCTCTCGGAAGAGCCGCAACAATTACAACAACCCACCATTTCATACAAACATAATTCGATTGATTACAAATACTTTTGCTCAAAAGGAGTACAAGGTAGTGAAAAAGAACGTCAAAATAAACCTCGCAGCGGATTACATATCGTTACAAAGATGTAACGTGCAGCGGAAAGTAAACATCAAGTATGACCTCGAGCCCACCGTAGTCATCCTTGATCGTAATCTGATATGCACCTAAAGAAAAAAAATATCAACAACAAACGGTGAGTTCGTGGGGAACTCGTAGGACTTACCCGTGGGCGGTTTCAGCCCGACACATTTGAGATTATGAAAGGCTTTTTGGTGGACTGACTTCTAACCCGCATAAGCTTACTAGAAGTGGGTCCTTAGCCATTGATTGTTTATTTAAAACATGTTATCGTAAGATAGCAGGATTTGACAGCTGCTACCCCTTAGTTATGATTATCAACAATATCATAGGGGGAAAACTTGCAGAGAAAATAAAACATGAACGCATGCCCCGTCCCAAGATTCATAGAGTCCCCATCGAACTCTTGGGAGTAGCCGTCTCAGGAGCGATGCCCCTATACGTCGGGTCATCTCTCCCTCGACCTCGAAGCATCTCCCAAATCCATCAACCTCCTCTCAGTGGATGGGCAGCACTATGAATAGTCGGACGGATCATACTTATCCAAGCATGTTGTATATAAAACATGAATATAAGCATAAAGTATTTAAGTTGTTACTACGTTGCCCGGCAGTGATATTTGGCATTCTCACACCTGGTGAGCATCAGCGATTCGAATCGATTTTTAATTCCCGGGAATAACTAAAAATGCCAGAGGCCCATATGCTTACTCACACGACGGCTTTCCCACATATGATCCCCCGCCTCCACTTGTCCCATCCCAAGTTCGATTCACTCCCGCCTGACCTCCGGGTTGTGCCCCCATGACGAGCCTGCCGGCATCCCGGTCTCCCCGTCATGAGTACCAAGCTCCCCCGGACCACCTTCCTCTCAACCAGTGGGTAGGAACGTGTTTCTGTTCTCCGGATGGCACAAGTAAGGTTTCACCGGCCCCATATACCGGATAAGCACTCTAGCAATGTTATGCCAATCAGCAGGCGAACAGCGGACGGGCCTTAATCGACTCGGGCGGAGTCCACCAACACATTATCACAATCTCATCATGTCAAACCATATCTCCGCCCGGTCTCAACTTATCATCAAGTCATAACAGATTTCCTTTCGATTCCAAGGTTTTGTAAAAACATTTGTAGGCCCTATCATCTCGCGAGTGAATACCTTCACTCGTCTTCTACCGTCTAAGCAGGGCTAAGCATAGACTTCGTTTTATCCTTTCTACTTTGGGCATCAAGGATTTATGCATGTGGGGTTTCATAAAATCCCTAAACGTAATGCACAAACAAGAATAGGGTGGTGAGACTCCCTAGATAGGTGAAAATGCCTAAGGGGCCTACCTTTGTTGTTGACAACTTGAACAAACTAAACTACTGTTAGTTTGCCGGGTTGTGAGGCTGTGCCCCAGGCAACCCCTTGTTACAGGGACGGCCAACTCAGCGACACGTCGTCTTCTCGCTTCGGGTTCCACTTGTCGTCTGGCTTCTCGATCAACGGTAGATCCTGCGTCGGCTCCTCGATCCCGTGGTCTATATGCATGCCAGATATGCAAATGAGTGTAAGGATGCAATGCAGGATAGAGTGCAGTAGAAAAGTAACCCACGGTGGATACTACATGTCAAAGTAAACAAGCCTTCTTATTTAAGGTCTACCTCCCGAGGAAGGCATTCCTACTCTCCTAGGAAATCCTGCATGCCATCTTTTAAGAAATCGTATAAACCATCACCTAAAGCTAGCTCAACTAATCATATTAACTAAACTAGCTTACTCTTAGAGTGTAATTAGCAAAAGAGTTTACCTAATACAAAACAGTGGTTTAAACATGCACACATATACTTTCTGAGTCCTATGTATCATGTACAAGCTACCAAAGTTCTCCTGAAATTTTTCTACCCATTTAACCCCACTTTTTTTTATTTTCTTTCCTAGCTAGTGGCACTTTGTCTATTTCAAAACACCACTCAAACTTGACATGCACAATCTCATATTTCACCAGTGAGCTACTCATACTATAGAAGGTACATGAAAAATACTAAAGGTCCTATTTGAGCATATTTTATGTAGCTTTCATTTGCCAAGTTGATTAAATACACAAAACACATGCATAAGGGCAAACCAGTAATTAAACAGTCAATGCTAGGGCTACCAAAAATCACATAGCGCCCACACGATATAATAAACCTACTGTCCAAGTTTCATCACATTTGGAGTTCATTTGACCTACTTTTGGCTTTTATTTGGTTTTAGCATGCATGGAAGTAAATAAGGGTAAAACGGTCAATTCATGGATCCACATCATATCTATTCTATAGATCTATTCACAAGGAGTCCATAGCCACTAAGTTTGCATTTTTGTGATTTTTATTTGATTTGTTATGATTTTTCAAAGTTTCAGCCGAAATAAATAAAAATAAATGCAAAATCATTAGATCTAGGACTTATCCGTGATTATCCATAACTTCCAGGGGTTACCACGCAAAATCTTTAAGACTCAGAGAACAGTTCATAAAACAGAGGAAAAAATATGAAGAAACCCAGGGGGTTTTGGGAAAAACCCCCCTGTCTTCTTCTACCTCCGGCCAGTGGCGAACGCGCGGCGCGGGGGAGGAACGGCGGGGCTGCGCCGGCGGCGGGGAAGCCGGACTTGGAGCCGAGGCGGCACCGGACGGTGGCCTCGACCTCGGGGGTTTGTCCCCCCTAGGTCTAGTCGTGCGGTGAGGAGCGTACGGGCGGCGCGGGCGGTGAACTGAAGGCGGTCACGGCGCGGCGGTGCGCGGCGGAGCGGCCTCGATCCCGCGGCCCAGTCGGAGGCGGAGGCCTCGGAGGTGCGTCCCAGATGCGCGAGGGGATGGCGAGCCCGGCGGTGGCGGTCTGGAGGCACGGGGACGGCCCGGAGAGGGCTCTCCACGGCGATGCGGGGCGGCGCACTCGGCGAGCGGCGGCACTCGCGGAGCGGGCAAGGGAGGCGGTGGGGAGGCTCCGAGGCTTGGCGGGGAAGGTGGAGGGAGGTGCGGGTCGCGCGAGGTGCGCGTCGGACGGGACAGAGACAGCCCGAGGCGATGGCGGCGCGAAGCTCGTCGCGAACTCGGCGTTGCAGTGGTCGGGACAAGCGGGAACTCGGCGGTGGGGAGGTGGAACGGCGTCGCCGTCTCGTGCTTCGGGTGCGTGGGGTCGAGGCGGAGGCGGTCGTGGAGGTCTAGTGGCGTGGAGGGGGCGGAGAAGGCCACGCGAGCTTGAGCTCCGAGCTCAGGCGGCCATGGCGGTTCGGGCAGGGAGAGGCAGTGGGAGCGGGTTCCAGTGGAGGGGAAGGCGGGTGGAGGAGAGGAAATGAAGCCGGCTTTTCGTCCAGGTGAGGATGGCGCGTCGTGGGGGCGTCGATCCGCGGCGCGGGGCGCTCTCTGTACGCCGGCCGCCCACGCGGCGGGCGTCGTACCGAGGTGGAAGGCGACCCTGACGGGTGGGCCCCACCTGTCATAGACTCAGAGTAATTACAAATTTATTTGTGTTTTCTCCCTTCTTGTAAATTGCCATTTTGACCTATTTAGAGACCGAATTTGGGAAAGTCGTAATTGGATGAAATGTTCCTCTCTTTGATCTATACAACTTTTTCAAAAGGCTCAAAACCTAAAAGTGTATAGAAATATGAATTTCATTTGAATTTAGCTCTCAAATTTCAGTTGGCCTACAGACCAGGGTTGTTTATAAATTGTAAAAGTCCAATTCATGTCCACTTCCACTCAATGAGCTTATTGACACTTTTGTTGGGAATTTACTAATCTACATTTCATTCCACTAGGGCATGTCATGAAAATGAATTTAAGTTGGAGAAAATTTCAAATTACCAAACTGGACAGAGTAGGGGTGTGTTTCTGGGCTGACAAAATTTGTTTGTTAAGACCAATTTGAATTCATATTATGACCAGACTCATATTGACAAAGTTGTTTCCTGGATCATTACCTACAACTTTGTTAATATGATCCTCCTCTAAATCACAACATATTTTGAATTACAACCCTAATCTTGTTTAGGATTTTGGGTAAAACAGCAGATTTACTCTAAGTAAAGCTTTTCTTGTTTTCAACTTTTGAAGTATCAAATGAAGGCCAATCACTTCCACAATAGGTGCATTTGAAAGGTAAAAAGTTCAATTCCATTTCATAGAAAGGGGGAATGTAAAGTTGTATAGTGAATTCAAAAGTAATTTCAGAATCAACTTTGGGGATGAGCTAAAATTTCAGATTTGGGAAATTTTGACCTAGTGGTTTGTCTACCAATCCCTCATTAGTCTCTTAAGCATGATTTAGTTTTAATTCATCATTAGTTTACGTATAATTGTGTGTACGGCTTCTGAGATGCCAGGGGCATCACAAAGGGTGCCGGTGTCGTTATGGCGCGACTTGGCGGGGGTGGCGGCGGCGACGCTCCCTACTCCGGCGACGTGAGACGTGTCGGCGGTGCAGGTCCGGCCATGGCTATCGGTGGGCGGGCGAGCGGTTCTAACGCTGGAGGCGTTCACGTGGCACATGCCAAAGGTCAAAGCTGCTGCTCCAAGGCTGCGACCGCTTCCTCATCATGGACGATACGCGACAAGGATCCCCTCCTCCTCGCCATTCTTGGTGCGACGACGAGCCAGGGCAGCTTGTCGTCGCCGGACCCTATGCTTCTTGAGGTCCTGTTGGGCTCGCGAGATAGAGCGCGGCAGGGCCTTGAAGCACTGATGGGCGATGGCGACGGCGGGGTGCGGACAGCTGCTACATGGCTTTGAGCCTCCGCGCTGAAGTTGGGCAGGAAGTTGTTGACGAGCCGCCCGAGACAGGGCTCACGGCGTGCTCTCCAGCTGGAAGCCAGCCTTTCATACCCTGGATTGAGGCAGAGATGACGATCCTTGCCATGGAGGGCGAGCAGCTTGTGGCAGCCGACAGGACGTGCACGCCAACCGAAGAGCTTACCGAGAGCGAGGCTGAGCCAGGGGAGTTTATTGACGACGCGCCGGTTGCACGCTCTCCAGGTGACAGGCCGCGTGCTGGTGCAGTGGGCATTAGCGCGGACATCTCTGAGGTTGAGTTGGGTACTACCCTGGCTGATGATGAGGAGGCGGAGGCCTTTTTTGCACCTCTGCAAACTGAAAGCCACGGCCTGCTCCGTTCTCCGTCCCCAGCTCGAGGGGGACAAACCAAGACTATGGCTGAGGGGCTTCCGTGGAACAAACGCCTTGCGGCGCAGAAGCTGGCCAAAGTCCCGGTGGCGAAGAGAGGAGAACTCATTGCCATGCGGCGCCTAGGCTACGCGGACGATGCCTCGGCCATAGCAAAGAGCGCGGTGAAGGACTACAATGAGCTTTACGAAAGCGAGTTGGGAGCTGGCCACAGAGAAGCGCTTTCGGAGTTGTTTCCGTCGCTCAACACGGCGAGGACGCAAAGCAGTCGTCGCGCAGCTGTTGTGATCGCCTGATCGGTAGATCCATTCGCCAGCTCGTTTGGTTGTTTTAGTTGTGAGAGATCGATTTTGTATTCGGGCGCGGTGACCGTCAACCATCGTGTA
Organism: Paspalum notatum; assembly: GCA_022530915.1. NCBI lineage: Eukaryota > Viridiplantae > Streptophyta > Magnoliopsida > Poales > Poaceae > Paspalum > Paspalum notatum. The sequence goes on from CM039685.1 coordinate 46,523,054, forward strand.
TTTTTCTTCTTACTTAATACAAAGATACGCAGCCCTCTTGCGTATTCGCCAAAAACGAGCGAGCTCATTGGTGAGTGGTGTGTCTTGGGCGTCGGCAGGCTAGCGTGGCCCAACGGCAAGTACGCAATCGACGGTATTGGCGGCTAACGAGACACTAATCTGGTTGTGCATATGCATCTTGCCCAGTAGATTGAATAGATATAAGCACGTTCGTTTCAATCTTTTCAACTGGGTTGCATGGCGGCTTGAAGCTTGTACTTGCTGGGTCATGGGGGCTAGTCGGTGTGTCCTATATGGGTGAGCAACACAGATACAATGCGGAGTATCTCCGCGACTCCGCTCATGAAGCCGCCGGGTGGAGTCGGACTCTAACACGGTTGTTTCAATAAACCGATGGATGTTATGGACCCACACGTACGTCATAATGGCCTCAGTAAATTCTTTATATGCCATCAAAACTCATACCAGTTCCTGCTATGCCATCAGAAAACATAGCTTGCATGCCTTCTATAATCTATACCATCAATTTAAAAATTTTTGATCCCTTGACTGCCATTGTCGTTAGTTTCGAGCTAACGGTGTTAATACTGGTCACGTTGCCGTGTGTTGCGCCACCGCCGGGGCGGTGCTGTCCTTCGCCGCGGCGGATGTGTCCATTTGCCGCTTTGCCTGAAACGACCCGGATTCCGCGATGCCGAAATCTAAGCCTTTTGCTTCTCACGATAGTCCCAGGATACATAGTGCTACCGTGAATCACATATATCAGTCGATATCACAACCAGAACTTCGATTGTTATTACATTTAAACAATATTGGCCAAAGCCGGTACAAGTCCAACAGGACTAAATCAAGCAGAAATTGTATTCTAGCAGCGGAAATTAAGTCTTCGGGTCCATCTCCACAGGCATCCTTGAGCGAAGCACCGTGATCCTTAGTTGTTCCGTCCTTCATGGGAATGATCGTCGTCCATCTCATCGCCTTCCGTCGAAGAAGAGGTCGTCATCCAGCTTATCTCCAAAACCTGCGCGCCAGTAGCGCAGGCCACCCTGAGACACTCCCCTAAGCGGCAGCGTAATAATAAAAGGGACTGGCACAAGTGGAAGGCTCTAGGCTTCCTATGCAAGCAAGTATATAAATAATATTATCCAGTTTGCCATATCATTGTTCCATTCAGGAATTTGATCACACGACCGATTCCCCTGCTCATCACTCATCCCAACACATACACACCTCACCACCATACACCTCTTCCATATCATCCACACTCATCATACTACATCTGCGGCATGACAGCTCCCACCCGTCCATGCCTCAACTGCCGCAGCCGGATTCCAAACACTCGAGGGAGAAGAGAAGGAATCCCATGCTAGTTAGAGGAGGGTCACCAAGGGATCGTCCTTTGACCGGGGACGGCGGCTATACGTATAGATTATACACTCTCGAGAGGATTTTGTACATCTGTACCCACACGAGACGGGACGAGGACAGTGGCCAACCACCCTGGGCCCGCCATACCGATAGATGAACTTCCCTTTCTGGCACTTTCCTGCCTTCCTGAGCTAGAAAACTGTGCGGAGATACTGTCGGAGCGTGAGCTCCGGCCGGGTGGCAGAATGCACCCGCCCGATCCTAAGTACTATGAGTAGTTAGGGGGAGCGATCGTTGATAGCCACGTGGTAAGGGCACGATGGAGACACAAGGATTTAGAGTGGTTCGGGCCGCTCCCTGGAGCGTAATACCCTACATCCACTAGAAGTGTGATCTTGTATTGGCCTGAGTGTGAGGGAAGTGAAGAAGATCGTGTGTCTCCTTCTCTGGATGCCCTCTGAGCGTGTGAGCATGTATGTCAGCCTATCGTCTACGTCTCGCATGCCTCCCCTTTTATAGCCCAAGGGGTGCATGTACATGGTGTCCGGGGCCCGACAGGTGGTCCCGGCCTGCTATCTCTACTCGGCAGAGTTCCCTTATGCTGACTTGGCTTCTTGGGTTATTTCCGGCGGAGGTTAGGGCCTTCGGCTACGCCTCCGTCGGTATGTCTCATGCTCCGTTGCCGTGATGACCTCTGATCCCTGCACCTTGTACCTGCATCCGCCGCAGCAGTATGGTGCCGTCCGGGAAGTGCTCCGCCGGTCTGGTGTAGTCCGGAAATGTCGCCACGCTGCCCCTGCTTGCGCTGCTCGGTCCAATCCGCCGTAGTACCCGGCGGTATGGCTCCAGGGGCAGGAGTGACAGGCGGCGTGCCGGCGCGACATTACAGGTAGGTCACTGCGGCGTGCCACAGTGACCCTACCGTAATAGCCTGGGCGTGGCTGTCGTGTCCGCGTGGCGTAGCCCACGCCGCGTACGGTGTACTTGTTTATGCGGTTTAATCCCCGATATCCGGCGGGAAGTTGACCGCTACGCCTTGTCATGGCCGCCGCTCCTCGGTAACGCGCGTCTCACAGTATGGTCACTGTCGCCTGTCAGCGGCGGTACCGGAGCCCGTTAGCGGATATTAGGGCACGCCCGCCTGCCCGCAATGAATGCGGTAGGTGGGTGTGGCCCGCAGCCGGAGGCCCCGCCGCGAGCCCGGGGGACACGTGGCGGCCCCGGACCAGGCTGTTGCGGGGGCGGGCACCCTCCGTAGTCCGCAGCTTCCTCGCTGGGTGGATGGCACGTGGCCGCTCCGGACCTCCCCGAGCTGGGCCGGCTCGGCTCCCTTCCTAGGATCGTAATGCGTCCCTAACTTAAGACCGGACATCGTGGGAACAGGTCTGGTCTTCCATATGGACCCGGGGTGCAGTCCGGCCCACAAGCGGTGGGCCAGAACTGCGAGCGGCTTTGGGCTCTTTCCTTACTGAGACATGTGGCAACACTGGCCGCTCCCTCTGGTTGGCGGGGAGGCCAGGTCCGTTGGTCCGCAAGAAGGAAAACCCTTCTTTGTCAGGCTGCGTGGAGCCTTGTTAAGGGCTGTACTTAGCTTTTGCCCTGTATAAGCGGGTACCCGGTTTGTTGGGTACCGACAGTAGCCCCTGGGCCCATCTTAGGTGAGCTTGGGAACCGAAGGTGGGTCCACCAGCGCTTATCGCCTGCACCATCGGGGGCTTCGTGTGGCCTTTGGCCCCGGCCCCCTCGATCCGCACCGGATCACATGGGCGCCTGACGGGCCCCGCACGATCTGGTCGTGCCAGGCCGTGGGAATTTTCCCGAGTTTCGAGGAGGCAGGCCTGCGCCGGTCAGACGAAGCGACGGGCCGCCTGCCCACGTCTCCGCAGTTAAGGCGGGGGCAGCGGATCGCACGCTTGGCCGCGCGAAAGCCGAGTGACGGTTCGCGTTCTTTCTCACCCGGGTTCTTACCCGCTTGTCGCGGTTAGCGGCCCCTGGGGCCCCTTGTCAGGGGCTGGACGGGTTGCGGGTGCGTCCGTGCGTGTGTGTTTAAAGTATGTACGCTTTCTTAGGCTTCGTCTCCGCTCCCTTAGCAACCGCAGCCGCGCCTCACCTTCTTCGCCGCAGAGCTCTTGCCCTCGCCGGTGCCGCGCATCCCCATCGCCTTTCACTACTCCAATCCATGGCGATAGGTCTCAGTGATCCCGCCAACTGGCAGTCTGAGGAAGACCTCGACATCGTGCATCGCCTCCTTGGCTGGACGGACTCGACGCGTCGCGACGGCGTTCGCGCGGGCTCCCTCCCCCTCCGCAATCTGCGGCCCGGGGAGTTTGCGCTCTTCGTCTCCTACCTCTACTGCGGCCTGGGGGTGCCGATCTCGTCCTTCTTCCTGCTGCTGCTGGAGGGATACGGGCTACAGCTCCAGCACCTCACTCCCCACTCCATCCTCCAGACGGCGATCTTCGTCCACCTCTGCGAGATGTTCGTGGGGGTGCCGCCCTGCGTGGCGCTCTTTCGCCACTTCTTCTCGCTGAAAGGTTCCGGTAGGAGCGCGAGCGACATCGGCGGCTTCTACTTTGTGCTGAGGGGGTCCGGGAGGTCGTCGACCTACCTTCCCCCTTTTTCCAGCGCCAAGTGGGAGAACTGGCGCAACGACTGGGTGATTGCGAGGGCGGACCCGAACGACCGGCTGAAGCTCCCGGAGGGCGGTCCAACCTCGCCCCGCCTGGAATGGGGTGCCCCTACGGACCTGCCGGGCGACTTCTCCTCCGTGCTAGTGAGGATCACCGAGCTCGTTAATGACGGGCTCACCTCGATGCACGTCCTCGCGGACTTCCTCACGCGGCGACTCGCCCCCTTGCAGCAGCGACCGAGGCGGGCGTGGAGCTACACCGGCCCCAACGACTGTAGCCGGATTGCGCGGGGCGAGGTCAACAACCTGACGCCCGGGGAGCTAGAATCCTTGATGTGCCGCGTCGTGGGTAAGGCATTCGTCCCCGAGCAGCTGACTTTGGCCGTCGCCGTCATGCCGCTTTGCAGTGACCAGGCCCTGCGGACGGCGGTGCTCCGGGACATGTCGACACTCGACGACGCCGGGCTCGCGGCGCGGCAGCTCGGGGGCGACCCCAACCGGGGGATCAACATTGGCGACGCTCCGATCGGGTGCGTCCGCACTGGGGGTTCCACCCCTGTTGGCAGGGGGAAGGAACCCGCGGCGACGGCTGGCGGCGAGGAAAGGCGGCGTAGGCTGTCCCGCGGTGACGGGACCTCCGTTTCGGGGCCCGAGCCAAAGCGCCAGCAGACCACGGAGGGGAGAAGCTCATCCGGGCAGTGGGAGCGTCCTCCACCTCCGCCGCACCCGGACCAGCAGCACCAGCCGCGCCAGCAGCATCAGCAGCGGCAGGCGCCACCAACGCCAAAGCCGGTCCATCAGCAACAGCGGCAGCATGCGCCGCCGCCATCCAAGCCGGACCAGCAACAGCATCGGCAGCAAGTGCCGCCACCGCCAAAGCCAGACCAACAGTAGCAGCGGCAGCAAGTGCCGCCACCGCCAAAGCCGGACCAACAGCAGCAGTGGCAGCATGCGCCGCCGCCACCCAAGTCAGACCGGCAGCAGGCGCCGCTGCCACCCAAGCAGGACCAACAGCAGCGATGGGCTCCTGGCCTCCGAGGTCGCTGGACGGCGCAGACACCGAGGTAAGCTATTTTGGGTTGGTCCAAGCATTTTTGCAGTGTCGCTGTTAGTTCCTCGGATTTTCCCAGTCCTCATTTCCTGCCTTGTTTAGGACCTCTCGCCCGGTCGGCTTCTCCGCGGCTGCTCCTTCTGCCGGCGCTGTCCCTCCCAGCGGGTCCGGCAGTCGGGCTGACACGACAGAGGTGGTCGCTCCAGGTGGCCCGACGCCGGGAGCCGCGACGGAGAAGACCGCACCGGGCAGGTTGACGCCAGGAGTTGCGACGGGGTCCGGGGCCCCTCGTCCAACCGAGGGCGGCTTAGAAGAGGTCCAGGGTCGGCCGCACCTGCCATTGCCAGGGGCGCCGGCTCTCCCCCGCGTGCTGCGCCGAGGACTCCAGGCTCTGGAGGACGTTAAGGAGGCGTTCCAGCTGGAATGGGCGCAGCTGCAGCAGGAGCGTGAGCGCCTGGCTGGCTGGCAAGCCCGCCTGGGGGAACAGATCCGCGCCACGTCCTCTCGGTACTCCTAGATCCGCGCGGAACTCGCCGCCGCCCACAGGGACCTCAGCGCCGACTGCGAGGCCTATGAGAAGGACCTACAGCTGTTCGTCGCCCGAGAGCGTGCGGTTGCACTCCGGGAGAAGACGGTCGCTGTGGACGAGGCGAAGCTGAGGCTCGATCGGGCCGAGCTGGAGTCCGAAATGCAGGGGATGGAGCGGCGCAGGAAGGAGATGCTGGAGGTGTCCGAGAGGCAGCTCGCCGTCAATAAAAAACTTGACGAGAAGGAGGCGGCGCTTGACCAACGCGAGGCGGCGGTCAAGGCCCTCGAAGAGACCCTCTCTCAGCGCGAAGCTGCTGCCAAGGCCCTTGAGGACTCCGCTTCTCTGCGCGAGGCGGCGGCCAGGGCCCTCAAGACGGAGGCCACCCGCCTGTCCGGTACCCTCAAGGTCCGAGAAGACTGGGTGAAGTCCCGGGAGGCGGAGCTTGATGAGCAGGCGAAGCAGCTCCGAGCAGAGCAAGCTGCTTTGGAGCAGCTGAAACTGGAGGCCACCCAGCAGGCACTGGCGGAGAGTCAGGCGCAGCTGCGCGCCGACCTTCGTCATTTTGCCGACTGGGCTGGGGAGGCGAACACCGCTCTGGTGCCGCTCGGGTTGAGCCCCATCCAGGTGCCGGAGCCGCCGTCGACCATGGCGGACGCTCTCCCCGTCCTTCACTCTGCTATGGAGCGGCTCCGGCGCTTGGATTCCATGCTTGCGGAGCGCCTTGAAGCCGAGGGTCGCGATCTGCTTCGTACCGTGACGGAGCACTTGTTGGTCTGCTTCCGGAGCCACGACCCCGCCATCTCCCTGGATCCGGTTGTCGTTGGTCCGGTGGAAGGAACGGAGGTCGCCGCCCGGGAAAGCGTGCGGGAAGTGGTTGAGATCGTGGCCGCTCGGTTTCAGCGGGCCCCTGCGGACGAGGAGCCGGATGCACTGGAGGCGGGAGTTCCCCCAGCGCCATAGAGGCTTTACCTGCCCCCTTTTTATTTCTTTTTCTTATGTAAGAAGTCATATCTGGAATGAAAATAGAGAGCGTGACTTATCTATTTCACTTCTTTTGTTGCATGCTGAGCCTTATCGGCTGTGTGGGCTATTGCCGGGCCCCACGGTCTGGCGATTCAGATCGTGGGAATCCCCCGCCTTTTGAGGCGGCTGGCTCGTGCTGACTGGTGACACGATGCCGTGCTGACGCAGCACCGGCCGGTCCTTTCCCTCTTATTAAATGCGGTCGCAGCGGTTCGCTCACCTGCACGCGGTTGTACTGCCGGTGGGGCGCTCGAGGGACGCGGCAGGTCACGCGCGTGCTCTCCGTAGGGTCTCCCCCATCCTTCTATGTCCAGTCTTGTCTCTGCTGGCGGGCAAGGCATCGGATGCTCTCCTGCTCTATCGCAGGGATAGGTCACCTCACTCTCGGGCGGCGCAGCCCCTACAAAGGCGCGCGCTCTCAGTCTGACTCAGGCACGTCAGGAGGGAATAGTGCGCCCGTGAGCCGCGCTCCTTACCACGTCTTGGGCTTGGCAGCCGCAGTGTCTTGGGCTATCCCTATAAATAGGGGCATGCCACCCGTTCTTAACACAACTTCTCCAGCTGCATAGTCAAGCAAGGTAGGGTAGAACATGGGACTCCCTCCCTCTCCAGGAGGGGCATGGCCCCTTCCATGCAGCAAGGCATGGGGAGTTTTCCCAAGAGTGTTTCCTCAGGTTGGGAAAGATACTCTTAGGATAGCCTGGGAGTGTTCCCATGGAACCCATCTTCTTTGGCTATGAGTTTCTTCATATGTGTGCCGATTTTTGGCTACGAGTGTCTTCATAGGGGACACCTACAGCCAAGCTCCCTCCCGATGACCGCGCACCTGCGTCGCTGTCGAGGGGGATCCGGCACCGGCAGTGGGACAGGGCACTCCTGAACCACTGCCAAGCGCTCCACAGCGCGCGCACGGCGGCAGCGTGGCTGGTGGCGGTGTGGCCATGGCAGGAGCTCAGCAGCTTCGACGCCGCCTCCCCGTCGCTGGTGCCGACGCTCCTCGGCTTGCGCGCCCCGCGGACCCTGAGCTGCCTGTCGTGCTCGGCCGCGTTGGTTCTGCGCGGTTGCCACCAAGCGGTTGAGCTCTCATGCCGCCTGTGGATCTTCTGCCCTTGCCTTTGGCAAGAACAGAGCCCCCTTCAATCCGGCTTCAAGTGTATCTTTTTTCTTTCTTCTTTTTTTTTTGGATGGACAACTTATGAAATGAGGGAGGACAACTTATGAAATGAGGGAGGATAGGCGTTGTGACTTATCTGTATGTTGTACCTTCCCTCTTTTCTGTTGCACTGTTGTACCTTCCCTCTTTCCTGTTGCACGCTGGCATGGTTCTGCCTGACCCCTGGCCCCCTGGTAGGTAGGCTCTAATTTTGAGGCTGGCTACCACCAAGTCAGGGATCGGACCTGCATGCAACTCATGGTAGATGTTAGTAGTAGACCCGCGGACCCCTATTCTGAGCTGACTTTTCTCGACTGACTGTGGTCCGGCGTTCCTGGGTGCATGGTCCGTGACCAAGATGCCCGGATGGGGTAGTAGGGTGCACAGGCTTAGGGTGCAGGACCAGGCTAAGGCACTGTACAGCCCCGGACTATCCCTGTTTCAGGTATCTTAGACACGGACCGGCTCCTGACGCTACAGGCCTCTTTCAGTGAAACACATCTTTCTCAGGTGCCTTAGGGCCTTACGGGACTGGACCTTGTTGGTCAGGATCTAGAGAGCTTGCTAATGGCGAGGGTGTGGTTCGGCGTGCTGCACGCTTTGCTCCTGGTACTGGGGGACTTGCGGCGAAGTGGGGAGTGTACAGTGCTTAGGGTACGGGACCAGACTAAGCAGCTGACGACTCCGGACCACCAAGGCAAAGTTCCTTTTCTCGGGAGCTGGCCCCCAGCACGGCGGACCACACCCGAGCGACTAGACAAGGTATTCCTCACCTGCTCTCAAGTCATATTTTCCCGTTTCAAGCTTTAGGCGATAATAGGGTACCGGACGGGGGTTAGTGATAACGATATTGATAGGGAGATAAGGAGATAATTGAAATCATCGTAAAGGCAGCAACAGGGGCAATTTCCTTTATTTATAAGGTGAAATCATGTGACGTCAACCAGAGGCCGGGATTACAAGGGCGGACCTCCACCGCTCTGGACCACATGGTGGTATTATCTACTTTATAAAGAAAGAAAAAAGCCCTGCTTCTGTCTACGGATAGAACTTACGGAGGTGTTCGATGTTCCATGGGTTTGGCAGCGGAACGCCCTCCTCCGTGGCAAGACGGACGCAACCGGGGCGACTTACTTCTGTCACTTTGTAGGGCCCCTCCCAGCTAGGGGAGAGCTTGTTGAGCCCTTCTCGGTTTAGGATGCGTCTCAGGACCAGGTCCCCAGGTTGGAGGACCCTTCCCCGCACGGTCTGTTCATGGTAGCGCTTGTGCGCTTGGTTGTACCGTGCGTTCCGGATTGCCGCTTGCCACCGTTGCTCTTCAACGAGGTCGATGTCGTCGCGCCTGACCTGTTCCTGCAAAGATTCATCAAAAGCTTGGACCCGTTGGGAGCCCAAGAGGATCTCTGGCGGGAGGCATGCTTCGGCCCCGTACACCAGGAAGAACGGGGTTTCTCCGGTCGCTCGGCTAGGTGTGGTCCGGTTTCCCCACAACACACAGGGGAGCTCATCGATCCACTTGGCACCGTGCTTCTTTAAGCAGTCGTAGGTGCGAGTCTTGAGCTCCCTGAGGATTTCGGCATTAGCCCTTTCCACTTGTCCATTGCTCCTGGGATGTGCTACCGACGTGAAGCATAGCTGGATGCCAACACCATCACAGTAATCCTGGAAGACTCGGCTCCTGAACTGGGTCCCGTTGTCCGTTATGATACGGTTAGGGACGCCGAACCGGCATACAATGGACTTGAGGAAAGCTGTTGCGGTTCCTTGGGTGATTTTCACCGCTGGGGTTACCTCTGGCCATTTTGTGAATTTGTCAATGGCAACATAGAGGTATCGATACCCACCGACGGCCCTAGGAAATGGTCCCAGGATGTCTACCCCCCATACCACGAAGGGCCAGGAGGACGGAATCATCTGCAGCGGCTGAGCTGGTGTGTGTATCTGCTTTGTGTGGAACTGGCACGCTTTACAGGACCTTACCAGCTCGGCTGCATCCTGGCGAGAGCAAGCCTTCCAGGGGTCAGTTGCCACCCTCAGCGGTGGGCCGCGCACCACCACACACCTCTCTCCACTCGGGGCAGAGTTCTAGTCTCTCCCATAATTTACGGTGCCGACTCCCACCACCCATTCTCACACACCATCTCGCTCTCAACCCATCCCCTCCACACACGCCAAGAGTAATCACATTCCACCACCATATCACCCAATCTCACATCATATTCATTTTATTTAGTTGCAGTAGAATAATGGTGGTGATGTAGCAAGCAAGGTAATAGTGGCTACATGGAAACAGGCTCCCTATCTTTGGGTTAACAGCAAGCATAAATAGTAAAAGTAGCAGTAGCAAGTTGCGTGTCTATAGGTTATGAAGCGAGGGAAGTGTCTGAATGGTGACCTCGGGTAGAGCTGGTCGCTCTAGAGCTCCGGTGTAGTCGATGTAGTCGTACTCGTCAGAGACCTCCGAGTCTTCTTGCCTCCAGCCTAGATTATAAATAAATCGTATAAGGACTAACACAAAGATCCAATTAAATGCGATAAGATGCGACACCAATCATCGATACTTAGTCTCATGTGGTAGAGAAAGATTTTAGGTAAGAGCTGGGGTAGATTTCGTAATTTTCGGAGTTAGGATGGATTTATTATGATTTATCCAAGTTCAATTTTGGGTTTAAATAATTAAAAGGGGCAAAGGGAATAGGGCCGGTCAAAGGGACGAATTCGGCCCATGCGGCTCCCTTCACAGGCGCGGCCCGCAAGGCACAGCCGCGGCCTTGGGCCGAACGGCGGCCCACTCTCCTCACTCTCTCTTTCCCGTGCGACTCGGCCTGCTAGGCCCGCCTCCTTTTCCTCCCGCACAGGCAGCCCACCAGGCGCATCCTTTCTCTTCTCACAGCCTGCTACTCGCCGACTCCTCCTCTCTCCCGCCTGCTCGGCCTGCTGGGGCGGCCCGCTTCCTTTCCTCTCCTTACTCGGCCTCTCGCAGCACAGCCCACAGGCTGCCTCTCCTCACGGGCCGAAGGCGAGGCCCACTCGGGTTGGAGCCCTAGCTCGCACCCCTTCTCTCTCCGCTCTGCTGCCTTCGACCCCGCACCACCTGCTCGAAGGATCGCCTCCACGGGCTCTCTCGCCTGCAGCGCTCACCGCCGGTGACATCAAGGCACGAGCGCTCGACTCCTCCCTCCTGCACAACCACGGTTTGAAGACTGGTCCTCCCAAGGTCCGACGGATCGCGGCGGCGGCGCTTGAGGCAGCACGACAGCGGCGACCCGTCCTGGCACAAGGCCGGGCTCGGCGATGACCAAGGCTCAAGGTAGCGGGTCGGGGAAAGGTCCTGGCTGCGACGACAACTACTACAAGCGCGGCAGCTCGCGCGGTTGCGGCTCAACCGGCCGCGGAGACAGGGACAAGGGCATTTGGGCAGGGCGGCTAGGTCGCGCGCCATGGCATTCACGCCAGCGCGCGCACGGCGATACAGCTTGCCGCTTGCGACAGAGGCACTGGCACAACCGTCTCGACGAGAAGGCTAGGCATGAGGTCCGAACAATAAGGCGCGGCGCGGACACGGGCACTCCCGGCCGCGATGGCGCCGCTTACTTGCCCGCGACGTGGCGAGCGCGGCGCGCGGACAGCTCGGGATAGGGGCGGCGCGGTTCATGCCCGGCACCCCGACGATGGTCTAGCGCAATGACACTTCTCTAAGGCCAGCTACGACGGCGACGTGGCCTCGAGTCACCACGCGACGGTGGAGCTCCAAGAAGGCCACGGCGCGGCACACGGACAGAAAGGGCTCGGAAGCCCGGGTCCATGGCGGGGGTTGGACTAGGGGACGAGGTCGTTCTCACCGTGCTTGGCTCGCTGACGGGTAGTCGATCTCGACTCGATGGAGGAGAAGCAGAGGACGAAGGCTTGGCGATGAGGTACGGCGGCGGTGGAGGTGTCCAGCTTGGCGTCAGCTTGGCGTCGATCTCCGGCAGCCTCCTTGCACGGGCGCGTCCCTCCTCCTCGCAGCACGTACGGCATCGGGGTCCTGGCTATATCCTCGCGTGGTCGCAGCGCTGGTTCGGCGTTGGCGTCCTTCTCTTCTTCCTGAACTCCCGGTACTTCTGCTCCTTGCCTCCAACTCCTTCTTCTTCCCCGATTCCGGTTCACCTCGTCCTCCCCGTATCCCTCTAGCGGCGGCGCGGTGGTAGGGAAGGGCAAGCCCCAGGGGCGGCCTAGGGTTCCAAGGCTCGGCGCCTCGCTACTTATAGCGGGCGGCTATGGTTGGTGGCGCCGAGAAGGCGGATTGGCTACGGCCGAAGGCGGAATCGGCCGGTGGCTACCACTCTCCTTCACCCGCGCTCGACAAGGTCACGCACCGCGCGTGACCCAGGGTCCACAGGCCGCGGGCGGTTGAAGCGCAGCTGGCAGGGGAAATCCTATCTTCTCCCTTGGCTTGGCGCGCAAGGGATCCAGGGGCAGGCGCATGAGCGCGGTCGGGCTGGTGGCGGTCGGCTCTGTTCCGATCGGGAGCAGAGGGGAAAGGTGAGGGAAAAGGGAAAGCTGACGAGCGGGTCCCGCAGTTCAGTGAGACTTCGACGAAGGCCCACCTGGCAGCGTTAGGGTGCGGATGGCCTCTGCTGGGCTGGTTTGGTCGCATCTCGGCCCAGTTGAGAAAGGGCGCGGGGCGACTGGGTTGGGCTAGTTTGGCTTGGCTTGGCGTTTGGGCTGATAGGCCTGGCCGAAAAGCCTTTCTCTATTTCTTTTCTTTTATGTTTTCATTTTCCATTTAATTTTGATCTGAGATTGAGTTTGATTTGGAGATTTGAATTGAATTTGGTTTGAATTAATTTGCAATCAATCAAAGATCCAAATAAGAGCCAAATGATGATGCACAAGTTTTAACACAAGGCACAACATAAATAAAGTTAATTAACTAGTTACATCTAGTGTTGGTCATTTATTTAACTAGTTTTTCCTATTATCTATATCAAATGCCATGCAACAATCATAATCTGGAAAAGAAATTTTTAGGTCGTGATATATTTTTTTTTTGGTTTACAAAAATTAGGCCTGTTACATTGCCGGCTTGCGCACAGCACAATACGAGGCGGCCGGACAAGACTACGCACTACGCTACTCACAAGCCTAGCTAGCTCACACTTGTAGGCAAAGCTGATGCGAACTCACCCAATGCGAAGCCAGTACGTCGCCGCCATGATGAACGTCGTGGCCATCGGGCTCGTCCTCTCGACCTTAGCCGCCGCAGGGGTCTGGTCGCCGTCGCGGAGGCGACCAAGCACGCCAAGGAGGCATGGCCGAGAGAGCCGAGGAGAACGGGGAGGACGCGGGCGCGGACAGGGCCGCGGAGACCGTGAAGGCGAAGGCCGGCGAGGTGCGGAAGAACCTGACCGACATCGCGCGGCGTGGCGTCCGACGCCGCTGCGTACCTCCTCGGCGGGCGGCCCCGTGAGGCGGCGCGCACCGCGACGGCCGTGATGCACCTCCTGGACTTTGCCACCGCCTACGGCGCCTGCGTGTGGGTGACGTTCGTGTCCAGCCACGTGCTGGCCGCGGCGCTGCCCCGGCAGCACAGCTGGGCATGCATGCTGCAGACCATGGCCTACGGGGTGGGGCTGGCGGCCTGGCGCTCGCGGCGCACCTTCTGGGCCGCGAGCGGAGATCCTTGGCGTCGCGCGCGCAGAGCTTCAACCTGCTGGCGGCCGGCGGCGCTGGCGCTCGGCCTGGTCTGAGGAAGCAAGCAGTAACGGTTGGGTCGAGACTCGAGACTCAGAGAGCAGCGCGGTTGCGGCGTGGAGCGGTGTGCTCCGCATGCGCCAGGGCGGCAGCGCCTAGAGCCCTGGACGGCTGTACGCGTCGTCGTCCTCGGTAGTTTTAACACCGTTAGCTCTCGACTAAACGGCGATGGCAGATTGCAGTTAAGGGATCAAAAATTTAAATTGATGATATAGAAAGAGAGCTATATTCTTGGATGGAGTAGAAAGAATTGATATAAGTTTTGATGGCATATATAAAATTTATTCTTTTGTTTATTGTTGTTGAAAAAGAGAAGTGAGATCACGTGGCCCATGTGTCACTATCCACGATTCCTTGTCAAGTTGTCATCGATCTCACTAAACAGGTCCGGGGGCTCACCTCTCTCTGTGAGTTGTCAATTGTGATCTTTCTTTGCAAATGGCAAAAGGAGGAGGGGATGGGAAAAGGCACCTTTTTTTCTAGGGAAAGGAATCAAATCGCAAATTGATGAGAGTACAAAGCTGCTCTTGGCAGCATTTCGAGCGCCCGTCTTTCCACACTTGCATCCGCTGCTCCTCCAAATCCGCTCTAGCATCCGGTTACTCTTGTCCCCCACTAGGAACGGGGACCAAGAACCCGAATGTGGCTTCGTGGCGCCCGTGGATGAGCTCCGCCCACACTCCACCTCGCCGCCCGTCCCGTCCCCCGCGTGGTCTTCTTGGCTTCCCAGCTCCAGCTCCCACCATGGCATTGCCAAGCAGATGGTAATTGGTAAGCACCAACCTTACCAGCAGGTCAGCGTTTTCTTTGGATTTCAAGAGCGCAGAGCTTTACTGAATTTGGTTTTGTGTTTCTGATGCAGACAAGTGATTATCCGAGCTCTACCCACGATCTCGGCCCGCGGACCATACCGTCAAACAGCTGGTAGGCGGCCAGCAAAGGGTGGAGAGGACGAGGTTTCTTGATTCTTGAAGGCTAGTGATATCTTGACCTTCTGTCCATCAAGCAACTCATCGCTCGTCCAGTTGTAGTTGCAGAATTAGCATCCGCGAAACCATAATGGGCTCTCAAGGTCCCTGGATGCGAGCTCTGTTCCCCAATCCATGCTGCTCATACTATAGCTGAAGAGGTTCAGACACCAGAGAGATGGGCTCTGCTCACTTTGCTTCCTTGCTTTTCTGTCTCTCCGTCTTCACCGGTGGAGCCATGGCAGGCAACCAGAATGGAACTGGTAACCTCACAAGGCCAGCTGAGGTGCGCATCGGTGCGTTGTTCACGTTTGATTCGGTTATTGGGAAGGCGGTGAAGCCAGCTATTGAGTTTGCTGTTGCGGATGTCAATGCTGATCCTAGCATACTCCAGGGAACGAAATTGAGTATTCTGATGCAGGACACTAATTGCAGTGGCTTTGTTGGCACCATAGAAGGTCTGAACCTCCTTCATTTACACCTTTAATTTGATCTTGATAGTATTCCTTTACATCTTGTCAGTATGCTGTTAAACTGATACCTGTACTAGGAGCTGTAGTAGAAAGACTAATTACATCAGTCTTGAATTTTGCTGTTCCCAACTTCCCATATATCAGCAATCAAGTCGAAGTCAGATATTAGCCCCGGACATAATCATGTCTGGTTTAAACTAAACTAAACATGGAAGTTCCAAGTCCTGACATGGAAAATATGAAATAAATCCTTGTAAATTCAAATTCCTGTGCTGAGCATACTTTTAGAGAGTTAAGACTTCCCTATCTTTTATATGCAGACAACAGAGAACTTTCACTTTGTCTATATATATTCTAATGTTCTGCATAGGATGCATGGAGAGATTAACAGAAGTTCTACTTGTACAGCGTTGCAGCTCCTTGCTAAAGATGTAGTCGCTGTGTTAGGCCCACAATCCTCGGCTGTTGCTCATGTCATTTCCCATGCTGTCAATGAACTCCATGTCCCACTTATATCTTTCGCAGCCACAGATCCTACCCTTTCTTCCTTGGAATACCCATATTTTGTGAGGGCCACACAAAGTGATTACTACCAAATGGGTGCTATTGCTAGCATCATTAGTCAGTATCAATGGAAACAAGTCATCGCCATTTATGTTGATGATGACTATGGCAGAGGTGGCATCACAGCACTAGGTGATGCCCTTGCAAAAAGCAAATGCAAGATAGCCTACAAAGCTAAGTTGCCACCTGGTTCTGCAATGTCTACTGTCGAGGATATCTTGATGCAGGTAAATGAAATGGAGTCTCGTGTCTATGTCATCCACGTTAACCCTGACTCTGGTCTTAACGTGTTCTCAGCTGCAAAATCTTTGGGGATGATGAGCAGTGGCTATGTATGGATTGCAACAGACTGGCTTTCTGCCATGATAGATTCAACTATGCATGGTAATCCTGATGTGATAGAGCTTACACAGGGTGTTCTTGTGCTTCGGCAACATGTCGCTGACTCTGAAATTAAGCATGCTTTTTTGTCCAAGTGGAATAATCTTAGTAGGAAGGGAAGTTCTTACTCTATGCATGCTTACGACTCTGTATGGTTAGTTGCTCATGCTGTTGAGCGATTTCTGAGAGACGGGAATGCTATATCTTTTTCTGCAGACCCAAATTTGCAAGGTACAAAAGGAAGTAGCCTTCAGTTAGACTCTCTCATGATTTTTAACAATGGAGACAAACTACTGGATAAAGTGTGGAGTGCCAACTTCACAGGGGTTTCTGGTCCAGTTCAGTTTACTTTGGACCGAAATTTGGTCCACCCAGCCTATGATATTCTGAATATTGGTGGTACAGGATTAAGAACCATTGGGTATTGGTCAAATTCTTCTGGTCTCTCAGTTGTTGCTCCAGAAAACTTAAGTTCATCAGTAGTGAACTCTTCAGTCAACAATGTACAGCTCCATAGTGTTATATGGCCTGGTCAGACTTCTGAGAAACCTCGTGGTTGGGTGTTTTCGTATCATGGGAAGCAGATGAGGATTGGAGTACCTCTCCGAACAAGCTACAAAGAGTTTGTTATGCAAGACAATGGGCCTGATGGAGTTAAAGGGTTTGCAATCGATGTCTTTAAAGCTGCGATAAGCTTGTTGCCATATCCAGTTTCATACAAGTTTGTTTTATTTGGAGATGGTTTGAAGAATCCTAGCTACAGTGAACTTGTTCAGAAGGTTTCTGAAAATGTGAGTAGCATCCCCCACAGTTTTCTCAATTCTGAAATTTATCATAGGTTAGCACCCTATTATTTCATTATACCAATGTTCTTATGTCTGTTTTCCTTCTCATTCAGTACTTTGACGCTGCAATAGGGGACATTGCTATAGTCACAAATAGAACAAGACTTGTTGATTTTACCCAGCCCTATATAGAATCGGGTCTCATTATTGTAGCTCCAGCAAGGGAGATTGAATCAAATGCTTGGGCTTTTCTAAAACCATTCACCTTCCAAATGTGGTGTGTCCTAGGTGTTATATTCCTCTTTGTGGGTGCAGTTGTCTGGATACTTGAACACCGCACTAATACTGAGTTCCGTGGACCTCCAAGGCAACAAATAATGACTGTGTGCTGGTTAGTATCTGCATTTTGTACCTATATTTCGTCCTCTTTTGATTTCAAACTTTTTATTTATGATTTTTTTGTGTGTTTTCAGGTTTAGTTTCTCTACCATGTTCTTTGCACACAGTAAGTGTTAAAGTGAAACTAGTCAAAAATATTTCAAGCGTTTCCAGTCCACTCTCATAAACTCCTTTCTCATTTCTTTACTCAGGAGAGAACACAGTTAGCGCACTTGGTAGATTTGTGCTTCTTATCTGGCTCTTTGCCGTGCTCATTATTAACTCAAGCTACACGGCAAGTTTGACATCGCTTCTCACAGTTCAGGAGCTGACATCAGGGATACAGGGACTCGATAGCTTGATCTCTAGTTCAAGTGCAATTGGCTACCAAGTTGGATCCTTTTCCAAAAACTACCTTGTTGATGAGCTCAATATTGCCAAGTCCCGTTTGGTGCCACTAAATAGCCCATCAGATTATGCAAGAGCACTAGAGCTAGGGTCAGGAAATGGTGGTGTTGCTGCAATAATCGATGAGCTTCCATATGTTGAGATCTTCTTGTCAAAATACTGCAAGTTCAAGACAGTCGGTCAGGTTTTCACAAAAAGTGGATGGGGATTTGTAAGTGAATTTGCCGCGATCAGAGATAACTCATGATTATATCTCTTCAGAATATCTCATGATTGTACTGTGTTCTGCTGCAGGCCTTCCCAAGAGATTCCCCTCTTGCCGAGGACTTGTCAACAGCAATCCTGACACTATCAGAGAACGGCAATCTCCAGAGGATCCACGACGAATGGTTAAGTGGGACAGAGTGTGGTTCAGACAACAACGGGGCTGGGTCAAACTCCTTGAGCTTGTCAAGCTTCTGGGGCCTCTTCCTTATCTGTGGCCTTGCATGTCTCCTTGCCCTCGTGATTTTCTTCCTTCGCATATTCTGTCAATACAGCAGATACAGTAGCCAGGTTGAGGTTCAGTTTCCGGAACCCCAGATTCTAAACCGGCCAGCAAGGTTAACTACCATCAAGTCATTGATCTCATTTGTTGATAAGAAAGAGGAGGAGGTGAAGAATGCTCTCAAGAGAAAACCAAATGACAGTCAGCATCCAAGCAGCACTGGCAGCACGGAAGAACAGTCCACATTACCACCATGAGTACATTATTGCTGCACGGCATGACTAATGATACCAGAAGTCCAGAACAATGCGCCGATCCTGCACTGTAGTGGAGGCTTTCCTAACACAGAGACCTAGTCCGATGAAGGGGTTTTCTTGTCTGTGTTTTGTTCTGACTTCTGACTCTGAAAACATAGCATCGGAAGCAGCTTCAGAGTGCTGTCTCCGGAGAAATACAACATCGCTTACATTTTCCATTTCCACGAGCAACAACAATATCTGGGGAACTATAGAATCTGGTTGCGGGTTCAACTTCTGTCAAGTTTGCCCTCTTTGTTTTGAAGCAACTCCTACCATAGTTCATGTAGCTATCATCTGAAGCATCTTCCAAATAAGTTGAGAAGTTCGAATCTTTGTTTGGTGCAGTGCTCTATGTGGTCAGTTGTGCATGACGTTTCATCCTTTTTAAGAAGTACTGCTAGCATAACATATCTACTCCCTTAAAACTGCGACTATGCAAGGAGCGAGACCGTTTCAGAGCTTCTGTGATGCAACACTCTGAACTAACATTCTGTTCTGAAGAAAGGGAGAAATAAAAAACCATTCAGACCAGGAAATTTCTCCCCTGACTGAGATAGACAGCAACCGATGTCCCCTACTCTGCCCCTTGACTGAAAAATAAGCCGATTCTGCGTGTCAGCTTTCAAGGCGATGACGACGCAGCTGCGGAACTGGACCAGCCTTAAACATGGGATGAGGATCTGGCAGGTGAAATGAGCCCATCGTCCTGGCTCTCCAGCCCTTTTCGCTCTGCCCCGCCCAACTCGGTTAGCATTGGTTGCCAAGACATCCAAATCGCCGACCCCAATCCTGCTCCCAACAACAATTCAGTTCTGGTAGCATTTCTGAATCCTCTCATCATCCTTACCTTGAAAAAAGGAGTCGGTACCAACCTCTGGTCGAGTGGAAATATGCATGGGCTGATGATGGGCTTCACGGAAAGGCAGAGAGATAGATAGATGGCTTGCCTAATTAAACGACGTCTAAACAATGTGTATGTGCTCGAAAGATTGTAAGAAAAGATTGTGTACAAGCACAACGTCGTTATCCGCACAACTACTTGCTGCTACAGGTGTCGTCCAAGTCTTTGGTTCTGTGAGCCACCCGGCTAGTTTTAAAATGGTGAGTTTTTGCACAGCTGTGAGCTCAGAGTTCACCCCTCGGTCAGTCACATCAGGGCGACCGACATGCTTGCCCCGAAAGATGGACGAGATGGCCATTTTTCACCATCTATCCCCGTGCCGTGCGTGAGATTGCCGACGATATGCATGCATGCATGGTCCGGGCTCCGGAGAAATCCGCACGGCATCCACGTGTGCGGCCGGTGTGCCGAAGCAGTGCCCCGGCATGCGTGTCGCCCGGCACTTTGACTCCGAGTGCCCCCCACGATCGCGTCAGCCAAATACAGGTACACCGTACACGCCATGCGCGGCAGGGACACGGCGGCGACGGCAACGGCTCAACGGACGGCGAGGTGTCCTCCGAGTCCGGGCGGCGTGATGACGATCTTTACATGCACATGTGTCCACACCGTACCAATGCAAAAATTAAAGCAGCTGGCGAGTGGAAACGGCCGGAGCGCGCGGCGATCGGACGATGCGGCACGCCGCCGACCGACGACCCTGCAGCCCCTGGACACGGCCGGCCGGGGTCGCTTTTCTTGGCTCGTCTAAAGCAGATATATAACCAACCGGCCGCGGCTGGTGCCCAACTCGCCCAAGCAAACAAGATCATGATGCATGATGGATATATTCATTCATGCATGGGATGGGATGGGACCTAATAACGCCACAGTGCCCATGTCCATGTCGTCCACTTTGGTCGTCGTCTGGTACAGTAGTAGAGAGCTAGGATGGATATGATGAGCTAGGTGTAGGCGATGCATATGAGAGTTAGTGAGTAGTACTAAACAATACCACCGGCCGGTTGGACGAGCATCGTCTATATATATCTTTGTGATCGATCTTGATGCATGGATGGATGGTGTTATGTATATATATGATGATCGATCGGCCGGTAGTAGCTAGCAATATATAGATAGCTAGCTCTTTTCATGCTGTTGTGTGCAGTGAACACACATAAGTAGCGATGTGCTTCAAGGGAAGGCAAAGGGGATGGATCATGGATGGATGGAGCTAGAAAGTACTAAGCATATATTCCCTTAATTGTGCGCTCGTGGTTTGTGATTCCGATCCACTTGTGTCTACCCAGCTGCCTGCCTGCTTTATTTTGTGCTCCACTCGATCTTCCGGTAGTGGCGGGGCTGTCGGACGTTAGTGCGTGTGCTTCTCTAAAGCGGAGATGATGATGCCATTCAGGGTTAACAAATCTTCTGCCGGGTTGGCTGCGCTGGTGTGGTTGGTTTCAACTATCGTACTAGTATTATATTGTCTTGTTAAATACGGTGGCCCCTTGGTTTATTGTCGTTTCGTGTGACATGAGTCGGATCGAACTGAAGGCTTGCAGAAAAAACGTATACGGTTATTAATAGAACTAGCAAATCCTCACTTTATGTGTTTCTTTATCAGGGTGGTAAAGCTAGCGCAAACACGAGGGGTGTGATTGTCTAGAAGGTGAATATATGTTTACTGAAAAAAAAAAGGCAGTATCAAAAATAATAATACACTATTGCACATTTAGCTTATTATTTCATTTCACTCAGTGACACAGACGACACCTTGAGGGTAGATGGTATCACCTGTCAAGTCTCAACTGAACCATTCGCCGTAATAAATAAACAGCAGCAGTTCATTAGCTAGCCCCTGGGTTTCTCGAAATCTTCTTGATTGAAGAACGAATCCAACTTTGACTAACCTGATGATTCCAATATAAACTGTATACCTCGTCTCGATCAATACACAATGTACTAATATAGTATTATTAATTAGTACCCATCATATATGGTGCCATAGCCATACCATGCAGCCTACACATATATAGACTGATGAAAAATGTCTCGGTAGGCAATATATATAGAAGTAGTCACCGAACGTACACTTGTCTGCGGTCGTCTGCTGATCAGAAAAACATATATTCTCGCGCCGTCTGGTGGTTGCAACATCAATCTCTGCGTACTCAGAACATAATCAGCCGACATACTGCTCTCTACAAGATTTCTGTTTTTCTACCATGATCCATGCACGCAAGAGGCCTTTCAGCCATGCAAGAAACGATTTTAATTTCTTCAGGCCAGGACGGTAGGTACGGATCCTGACAATCAATACGGCCGGCCGGTATGGGCATGGTTTTTTGTTGCAAATGTCCTATAACTGTTTTGAGCATTCATTTATTTTGTAGCTCATCTTATCAGTTACTAATATATAGCATAGCGGCATTGTTTAATTCTTATAAAACCATAGCCATCATCGCTCAATTCCGTTATCTAAAAAAATCATTGCACAATTGTCCCTAGTTAGATTGGTAGCTAGCTGCAGAAGAAATGGTTATCAACTGCGGCAGGAATAACTAAATATGCTTATATGAGATAGATCTTTGCCTAGTCTCAATCAATCGATGACCTTAGGTTTTGTGATTGACATGCTCACTCCACCTAAAGCTGCAATAAAACGAGTGCAATCATTCATAACGACCGCCAAGATTCATATATACAGTAGTCATTTTAGAGTAATATAAGCTGTTAGAGTTAATTAAATGAAGATCGATGAGGCATCAAGTGTAAATTTAAGTCGAGACAATCAAGGATATCATGACATGGTCCGCGTTGGCGGTAGCTCGCTGCGGTGGTTGTCTTCGCGACTGCTGACTGGAGTTGCTTGACAGTGGCTGAAGCAGCCGCGCCTGACCATGCTTGCTATATAAATTGCCCACCTTTAACATTGTGATAGATAATGCTACCTCTCTTCTTTTCTTATTTGTTGTATTTAGTGCAAAGTTGGCTTGGTTAGCGTCAAATAAAAAGGATGGAAGGAGTAAAATAACCTCTTGAATTCATATTTGAATTACCCGTCTCCACCATTACTAAAGGTAAATACATACATCTAAATTATCGACATATACTATTATAGACATTGGAACGTTAATCCTCACCAGGCGCAGTAGAAAAAAAAAAGAAAAAAAAACGTAGAAATTCTCACAAAAACCAAAAACATCGGGCCGTCCATCATATAACTCTACTAATAATAGCCACTAGATTTGTTATATTTTCTAAAAAATTATCCACCATGTCATTAGGAAAGATGAGATAAAATAACCCCCTAGATTTATATAAAAATTACCGACCATTGCCACTATAAAAGATGAAATAAAATAACCTCCTAAATATATATAGAAATTAACCACCATGCCATTATGAATACGAATTATGCCATTATAAAATATGAATTGAATTATCCCTTAAATTTGCATAGAAATCACTCGCCATGCCATTATAAAAGATGAATTAAAATAAGCTCTAAATCTGAATTTGCATAGAAATAATTTCTAAATCTGAATCTGAATTAAAAGATGAATTAAAATAAGCTCTAAATCTGAATTAAAATATGAATTGAATTATCCCTTAAATTTGCATAGAAATCACTCGCCATGCTATTATAAAAAATGAATTAAAATAAGCTCTAAATCTGCATATAAATTACCCAGTATGCTATCATGAAAGTTAAATTGAAATAATTTCTAAGTTTGCATATAAATTATCCACAACAAAAGATGAATAATCACTTCTGATATTACTAAGGATTTAAATTCTAACCCGCACGAGTTGATGATCTAGTTTTAAGTCAGAGTCAAAAGAAAATTGTTGAGCATTGGAAAGTCTCAACGTGGACTTTGTGTGAAGTACATCTCGATTCTCGATGAAGGCTCTGCATACTGTATTTGTGGTCAGTAGGCAGCATAGCCCAACCACCAGATTAGGGGTGTGTTTAGATGGTTGAAAAAAACACTGTTTCGAACTGAAAAGCACCGTAGAACCACTGTAGCATTTTTCGTTTGTTTGTGTAAATATTGTCCTAATGTGGCCTAACTAGGCTCAAAAGATTCGTCTCGCAAAGTACATCTAAACTGTGCAATTATTTTTTTATTTTATCTACATTTAGTATTCCATGCATGTACCGGCATTTTGATGTGACGGGAAATTTTTTTTTCATAGTGAATTTTGGGTGGAAGTTGGGGTACTAAACAGGGCCTAGAGTAGACGCACCGTTAACCCATCATTTTCCGCCCGCACAGTTCACAAGACGCTCGTTATGAGCTGTGGCTCTCAGCTCGACGATGTTACTGTGAATCTGTGATGATGTTCATCAGCCCCCTTTTCAGCCATGCATATATATGCATGCATGCACGCGTGACATGAACAAACGAACAGCAACACACACATGACCGCAAGCGCAAAGCTCTGCAAAAAGCCCCCGCGCCCGCGGAGAAGCAGGCGAGCGCGAAATGAATACGAGACGCACAGGCGTGTGTGGTCTGTGGTGTTCATGCATGCAGCTTGCCGCCTGCAGCTGCCCGTGCTGTGCTGCTGCTGCTGCTGAATTGCTGATGCATGGCCTCGATCGGGCCTTGTTCCTACGCGTATGGATCTATTGCGCTTGTGACGCTAACCTCTCTCGGGCGAGGAGAGCGCGCAGAGGACACGAGCGAGAACGTGTCCGTGGAAGGGTGCCTCTGCTCGGTGCTCCAAGCTCTCGATTGATCATGCATCGTGCGCATGGGCCATTGGGCATGGCGCCGGTTTCGCGCGCACCTGCACGCCTTTTTAGCGAGGCAAATTGGCAGCCATAACACCGGTCCCGAAACGGCAACGGTCGCCCGTTATTTCAGTTGATCTTGGGGGTGGTGGTGGTGGGGCCATCCCGTATGCAACAGCCAACAGAGCAGAGAGACGACGCTCGACCGACCGATCAGATCTAAATAAAAGTTGTACGCGTTTGGTGACCTCCCAGCACTTTTTTTTTTCGGCACAGGGGTTCTTGCGATAAGAAGAATCTAGCTTCTTCTTTAAAGTCTGCGGCCTCGAGCAACAAAGCCACACACGGTAGCATAACGCGCAAGGCACTCGACCCAACCAAGTATCATTTCCTCCGGCAATCCTTAGCGTGGAAAAGAGCTTCGTCCCTGCCTTGCCGTGCCCGACGACCGCTCAGCTCCTCAGCTCAACATCTCTCAAATAGTTGGAAGAAAACCATTTTTCATCTTCAAGTATCGTGTTTGTCCAACTTTAATCTTCAATTATTATTTTAGCACAAAGTAAAAAATGGACTTCTTCCCCAACAGTTCTATAACCAATCAATTTGACGGTGTCATATATATTTCACCACTCAAAAAATATTTAGTTTAATGGAAATTATAACGCTTACTGTAGTGCACAAGAGAAATGGTAATTTAATTAGGAAAAAGTAGTTAGGTTCAGGAGAGACATGTTCATTTTATTAAAAATCTTACTATTACTAATTGGATTTTTTTAGAGCTTCCACGTTAATTCTCATCAGACCGCTAGGAAAAAAAATCTTAAAATTTCTCAAAAAAAAAATAGAAACATCTGGCCATCCATCACGCGGTGAGAGTGAGATCTTTTATTTTTTTAAAAAAAATACCCAATATGCCATTATGAAAGATTGATTAAAATAACCTCTAAATTTGTATATAAATTACCCACCATGCCATTATAAAAGATAAATTAAAATAACCTCCTAAATTTCCATAAAAATTAACCACCATGCCATTATGAAAGATTAATTAAAATAAACCTCTAATTTCACATATGAATTACCCACCATGCCACTATGAAAGTTAAATTAAAATAAACTCCTAAATTTGCATAGAAATTATCCACCATTCCATTATAAAAGATTAATTAAAACAACACTTAAATCTACATATAAATTATCCATCATGCCACTATGATAGATGAATTAAAATATCCTCTAAATTTGTTTGACTTATAGTAAATCTCAAAATTTGTATATAAAGCATCCACTATGAAATAGAAAGATTAACTAGAGCATGCACATTATATGTTATATAGATATGGTAAAAAAAATGTATATAGATGTTCTATTAAAGTATAAACATATGAGAAATTTTGAATAAAAATAAATTTAATTAATTCTGCGCCTCAAACTTATATAAACTAGTCCATCAACCCGTGCGTCGCACGGGTTTGGCTCAAGACACACACCATATTATTATGTGTATATCAAAATATGGATAATTTTTATATAAAATTAAATAGTTATTTTAAATATTTTATCATAACAATTAAATATGGTTAATTTAGATATAACCTTGGGAGGTTATTTTATATGATTTTTACCATAGCATATGCAATTCAATTAAGACTTAACCATTTTTATAATTGTGCATATGTGTGTAATTATTTAAGAAAGGTCATATCTAATCACTATTAATATTTTAATCTATCTAATTAATGGTCAGGTGTTTTCGATTGTTACGAGAATTATTTTATGTTATCCATACCATTGATACTATTGCATTGTACATGCCGCTAAATTGATAGCCGGATATTTTTATTTTTATTGTGAGAATTTTCAAAATTTATCTATTTTTCTAGAACGTCTCATAATTAGCACATCTTTAGATCTTTGAATTATTAATAGTAAAATTATTTATAAACCTATGTTCTCTTAAGATTCAGAGTCGCATGAGACATTAGTGTCATAAATATGTCCTCGTAAGATTTATAGTTATACGGGACATTTGTGTTATCAATTCATAGATAAATTTAGTAGTGATGGAACTTGGAAATTCAAAACTTATACATATTTTATCTATTTTTTCTTTAGACAATTGCTATAGTGTTCTAAAATAAATATAGGTCATGAATTTAATTAATCGAAAATAGATAGATATGATGACTATTGACCTTCTCGAAGGTAATAGATGAAGTATATATTTCTCTATTTTGTTATGTAAAATAGCATAAATTTTTTTCTAACACTGTAACATGGCAAAATACCTTATACTATCTATGCTCATATTTACGTGACATTAGAAAAGTAACGTATCTAACCCTTTAAATGTTTGGGAAGATACTACACGGCTGTGCGTTTCACGTGACGTGAGGCCATATGAGCTACATGTTTTTTTATTAATTATTTATTGAGATTTTGCTCTCCAATAAATCTATTAATTTAGACATCGCTCTCTAATGGATCCGAATCTTTTAGTCTTCTAATTAATAATAGTAATATTTTTAATTAATACGCCGAATGTTGCCGGCACAGAGATTTGAACCGTGGTCTCTTACTGCTATAGGTTTTATTTTTTTAATTAATACGCTAAATATTGTCGGCGTGGAGATTTGAACCCTCGATCTCTTGCCTCTACATTTGCTGTGATTGATTTTTTTTAAATAATACGCTAAATGTTACCGGCGCAAAAATTTGAACCCTCGATCTCTTGCCTCTACATTTTTTTAGCGCGCTTTAAAAATAGTACTTCTTCGCTTTAAAAATAGTGTTTCTTTTACGACCTCCAATTAGTAATAGTAATTTTAATTAATACGCTAAATGTTGCCGGCATGGAGATTTGAACCCTCGATCTCTGGCCTCTACATTTTTTTAGCGCGCTTTAAAAATAGTGCTTCTTTTACAACCTCCAATTAGTAATAGCTAGTTAATCAACCCGTGCTTTCGCACGGATTCGAGTCTTAAATGTATTATGCGTAACCGTACAACAAATATAGAACTATTTTTATACTTAAGTTTTTATAATAGCATATCTTGCTACTTTACATGCATGCTTAATTGATTTAGATAATCTTTTATCGATTGCAAAAATAGGTGTTTTTAATATAATTTTGAGGGGTTAATTTTATCGTATTATCAGTCATAATAACTAAGGCGAACAATTCAAATATAAATTAAAAGAGATATTTGGCATTATCCTATCAAAATAGCAAATGTGAGCAATTAGATATAAATTTAGGGTGTTATTCCATATTTTACTTTATATTGGCAGAGTGGATAATTAATATGTAGTTTTAGGGATAATTTAATATTATTTTGATAATGGCAAAGGTGGGTGATTATCTAATTAGAAAACAGATCTAATGGCTATTAAGATTTCAACCTATCAATGATAGGGTATTTTTTTTATTATTGTGAGAATTCTATGATTTTATTTTTTTCTTAGCGCATCTTGTGAGGATTGACATAGAAATTTAAAAAAGAGTCTACAAAATATCTGTTTCATGGAAAGTTTTATAGCATCTTCAATGAAAAAAGAACAAAAACTAAAGGTAAATTTGAAAATGGAAAAAATCTAAAAAAAAAGATATTTGTTTTTGTTGAAAATTGAACGCAAGATCTTTTGTAATGGGAGAGATGGGTAATTACTTAGAAAATATATATAATGAAAAAAGAGGATATTTGTTTTCGTTGAGAGTTGAACTCAAAACTTTTCATAATAGCAGATATGGGTAATTACTTAGAAAACAGATCTAATGTATATTAATATTTCAATCTGCTAATTGATGGTCGGATGTTTCTGATTATTGTGAGAATTTTTAGAATTTATCATTCTTTCTAGCGCGTTTTAAAATTAGTGCAATTTTTAGAACCTCCGGTCAGTAACAGTAAGATTGGTGATATTTATGTTTCGTAACGATGCTAGCCGTACACGGGTTGATGTTTTGGTTTCATTGTCTATCCAAAAACGACTATTAATATCCGGAACGCCCGCGAACCTGTCAATTCCGATGTGCACACAAACGTCGTTAGCACTACCGGGAAAAGGTGCAGCCCCGGCTTCCAGACGGCTTCCTTCGTTCCTGTTGGCGCCGGTGGTCCGTCCATGGCGACAACGACGGCGGCAAAACCGTCACCATCCACATGACAGGAACGCGACGCACGCAGTCACTCGCGACGCACCGCGCGCGCCCCGGCGACGGCCGAGTCAAAGTCCGCGTACGATCCACCCGTCCGTGCGTGCGCCCGGCCGACGACGACTGCCCGCTCGACCCCTGGCCGCCGCCGCCGCCGCTGACCGCAACGTAACAGCCGCCGGCATCGCATTCACATGCGCCCGCAGCTACATGCAGCCTGTAGCTGCGCCGGGCTCACCTGAGGTTGCTTTGCCTCGATCGGTCGTTATTTAGAGGGTGTTTGGATTTTCTGGCTAAAATTTTTAGTCCCGTCACATCGGATGTTTGGACGCTAGTTAAAAGTATTAAATATAATTTAGTTATAAAACTAATTACACAGATGAGGACTAAACGGCGAGACGAATTTATTAAACCTAATTAATCTATAATTAGCAAATGTGATGCTACATTAACCATTCGGTAATCATGGATTAACTGGGCTTAAAAAATTCGTCTCGCCGTTTAATCTTTGGCTGTGTAATTAGTTTTCTAATTAAACCATATTTAATCTTACTATTACTAATTGAAGGTTCTAAAAGAAATACTAATTTCAAAGCACGTTAGAAAAAAGATAAATCCTAGAAATTCTACCAATAATCAGAAACATTCGATCATCAATTGACATATTGGAATATTAATAACCATTAGATCTATTTTCTAAGTAATTACCCATATCTGCCATTATGAAAGGTCTTGAGTTCAACTCTCAACGAAAGCAAATATCCTCTTTTTTTTCATTAAATCTATTTTTTAAGTAATTACCCACCTCTGCCATTACGAAAGGTCTTGAGTTCAACTCTCAACGAAAACAAATATCTTTTTTTAGATTTTTTCTATTTTCAAATCTACCTTCAGTTTTTGTTTTTTTTTTTTCATTAAAGATGCTAAAACCTATCCATAAAACAAATATTTTGTAGACTCATTTTGAATTTTTCACGTCAATTCTCACAGATGCGCTAGGAAAAGCATAGACGGGTTAGAATCTTAATAACCATTAGATATATTTTCTAAGTAATCACCCAATTTTGTCATTATCAAAATAATATTACCCCTAAAACTACATATTAATTACCCACTCTGCCAATATAAAATAAAATATGAAATAACACCCTAAATTTATACATAATTGCTCACATTTGCTATTTTGATGGATAATACCAAATATCCCCTTTAATTTATATTTATATTGTTCACCTTAGTTATTATGACTGATAGTATAATGAAAATAACCCCTCAAAATTATATTAAAATCACCTACTTTTGCAATCGATCAAAGATTATCTAAATCAATTAAGCATACATATAAAGTAGCAAGATTTGCTGTTATAAAAAACTAAATATAAAAATAGATATATATATATATATATATATATTGTACTGTAACACATAATGCATTTAAAATTCTAACCCGTTCGTGGCACGGGTTTGATTGACCGGTCCTTTTAAGGCCGAAGCCAGCAGCTAAGGCAAAGAGGCGGGTAAACGACTATTCCAACTACCTTTCTCTTTGTGAACAGTATCGCTACATTGTCATTTTATACTGTATTCGGCCATATACCCGGACTGCTGGACTTAGCCTAACTAGAATCCACGTCCAAACACCGACGTGACATCTGCTGTACTGGCAGAGATCATATACCGGCGGCACGTTGGCGTGGATCCCCGCGCGCGCGGTACAAAGATTCACCTGCCGCCTGCCGCGGCTGCAGGCGAGTAGAGAGCCACGCCATTTCTCTTGTGCTCTCTCCTCCCGCGCGCCCGTCTTGTCCGGGCATGCATGGCACAGTTGGCAGCTGCAGCTGCATGCATGGCGGTACCACTACCACCACGCCGCAGCATCTATCGACAACAACAAAATACAGTGTGTGGCCGACTGGCCGAGTGGCCGGCCGGTTGCATAGTTTAGTTTAAACCCCCGATCGATCGAGCCCAGCAGCGATGCATAGGGAGATTCCAGAGGCCGGACAGCCAGATTGCATCTTGATATGATATCGCCTGTTTAATAACGTACTAGTACTAGTACCACCAGGCCAGGATCCATCACAGATCTAGCCGCCGGCCGAGCTGATCGCCTCCATCTGCCGCTGCTTCTCTCACGCGTACTGCCATTCAGAGATGCCTTGTACTGTTTTACAATTACAGGACAGCCACCTGCGAGCACGTGATTAGTACGTGAGGAGGATCAGACGCCATGCATGGAGTTTACTGCGCTGCGGATCGGAAGGAGTATGTAATTGATGACGGGGACGGATCGGACGTGCGTGGTTTCGGAGACTTCGGATGGAAACCACGAGAGCGATCGACGATGTGACTGGGTTTTCTCTTCCTCGATCTGTCAGAGGATCCAGGGACGTGCGGCGTTGCTCACGTACTGATAGTAGTAATTTATTTAAGGAGGTGATGCAGATAGGCACTGAGAATAATGGACTTGAGTGGCGTAGTATGCAGGCCTGGGTCCTGCAAAGATTCGGCGCGCGGCTATACACATTATATCATTTTTGCTCCGTTTGGACCTCGTCTCTCGTCTCTCTTTGAAATTTCAAATAATGCAAAAGTTCTTGTTCGCTCGAGTCAGCATAATTATTATATTATATACGAGAGTACGTACCTGATGGTTGCCTGGGGAGAAAACTGGTCAACACTTTGAACATTTGAAGCGAAGACAAAACGGTCTACGTTAATTACCACCAGCAATAGTGGATCAACTGAAATCTCATCGGTAGAATCACCCACGTATGGTATCGTCTGATGGCGAGGTCAAATTAAGCAAAACTCATGTCCTAGCTAGAGTAGCACATAGCGGATTAGCGGCCGGCGCTACGGGTGATTCAATTTGAACCCAACCGAAGCTTGGATTTGGGACCGTCGTCCGTGGCGTGCGCAGGCCTTTGAATGCGCGTGCTGCTGGTGCTCCGTCTCCGTGCGACCGTGCCACGCGTCGGCCTCCAGGCTCGCTTTGCACGTAGAGCAGCAGCACGTTGCCGGAGGCAGCGATAAGTAGTAGTACCAGCAGAGCGCCATGAATCCTCCTGGCACGGCGGCCGTTGCACCGTTACTAGACGCGCGTGCACTGGCGCGCCGCAGCAGGCACGAG
The DNA here is from genome assembly GCA_022530915.1 of Paspalum notatum. NCBI lineage: Eukaryota > Viridiplantae > Streptophyta > Magnoliopsida > Poales > Poaceae > Paspalum > Paspalum notatum. The sequence goes on from CM039685.1 coordinate 46,554,203, forward strand.
CGACGACGAGCCGACGACCCCGGCCCGGCGACCCCCCAACGTCCGCCGAACCCTGCCGCATCAATGCAGGCTAGGGGGTTTCAGCCGGCGCCAACGCAACGCCTGCCCCAAACGTACGGGCTCACCCGCCGAACAAAGCGCAACGTGTGTGTGCGCGCGCGCGCTGCACGTACGGGTGCACGGCGGCCATCATTGGCATGCGCCCATGTGAATGTGTGAGCGACGGAGAGCTCTCCCCGGACCTCGATCGCTTTCCCCGCTTCGTCTTCCAGAACACGTACGGAGCGTTCTTGTCTTCTAGACGCTCTGACGCCGGGGGGCGGATGAGGAGGAGAACACGGAGCCGCGCACGTAGCCACTAGTAGTACAGACGAGGCCGTTCCGGTGGTAAGGCTCTCTCCAGCGGTTCCCCCATATGGGTTCTGCAAAATTTAATGCGGTACTGTAGACAGAGAGGAAAGTAGTTGGAATAGTGATGAGAGAGAAGATGGAGGATGGGGATGGAGGAAGGGCTGGAGAGAGCCTAAGGCTGAGTTCAATAGGTCCTCGAAATCCCATTTCTTATTATTGTTTCAACCATCTTTTTCTTTGTCTGCAGTGCAATATTTAAATCAATCAATGCAAAATAGTATTTTAGAAACCTATTTAAGAAATTCTATTGGATTCAGCATAAAGCTGTCCTCAATGGTCCTCTTCATCCAGTTTCTCAAATCACTATTCCAACTACTATCCTTACTATCAAAACAGTGTTTTGAGAAACCATTTGAGACTCGGACAACCTATAATAAACAAAACAGTGTTTTGAAAAACCATTTGAGCCTCGTACAGCCTCATAAGATAAAGAATAACCGCGGCGAGCCGGCGACCGTGCCACTGGCGGGTCGGCTGGTCAACCAACCACCGGACCGGACCGGCTCCCCCGTCGCCCGCCACGCCCACGCACACCACGCATGCTATCCATCCGGCAATCCCCCGAACGCCACCACCGCCAACGTGACATCCACCACCACAGTGCGCTACGGACACGCCCGCCCGGGCCTCGCGCTTCCGTTCCGTCTCTTCTCATCATCTCCCCCCGAGCCCCGAGTCCATTCCAACCCGGCCGACCGGCTCGCGAAAGGCGTGCGCATGCCGGCTATGGCGATGGCGCCACCGCTATAAGGAGGAGAGGGGAGAAGAAAGCGCTGCCAAAGGCCCTATTTTTGCAGGGGCCGCCCACCGTTTATACGTCGCGCGCGCCGAGGAGGGCCGCCGCTCTTCCGGCTCACCTCTTTCTCCCTCTCGCTACCTCGCTCGCCCGCCCGCCCGTCCCCCCGCCCTAGCTCGCCCACCGAGGCCTCTCTGCACGTACGGCGCCGGCGGTGCATGGGCGGCGGCCGCGCCGGGCCGACGACGACGCCGACGCCGACGACCGCCACAGCGCCGCCATGACCACCACCACGGCGGCGCCGGCCTTGAACGCGGCCGCCGTCGCGCAGCTCTGCGCCGGCGGCGCCCGACGCAGCCGCAAGGCCGCGTCCGCCGGGGCCGCCCGCGTCGACCTGCGCTGGGCGCGCCTGCTCCGCCTCGCCGTCGTCAGCAGGGTGCTACGCATCGTGCGGGACCAGCTGCTCGCATGCTCCTCCTGCGGCGGCGGCGGCGGCGCGGGTGGAGGCGGGGGCGGCGCGCGAGGGCGGTACCGCCGCCTCGGCCCGCCCGCCGCCCACGGGCACGGGCACGGCGCGCCCGTGCTGTGCCCGGTCGATAGGGACGACGATGGAGACGGATGCGCCGACGCCACCGCCGCCGGCGCCGACGACGACGACGTCGAGGACGTCGTCAGCCTCAAGGTCAGCCTGCTCGGCGACTGCCAGATCGGCAAGACCAGCTTCATGGTAATCGATCGATCAACCTCTCTAGTCCCTCCCATCTATTCTTCTTCGTCGTCGTCGTCTCATCCTTATTCTCCTTTATCTTAATTGCCATGATTCTACCTGCTATTACTGTGTTATAACAGATTATTAATCCGGATATATGCTCTGTACTGTACCCTCGACGCGTCTTCTTCGTCTTGTTGGTGTTATTGACTTGGCCTAATGCCTCCCTGTCTGTACCAAATCTTGACGGGGGATTTGGTATGGGGGTACGGCCATGCCCCCAGCACAATCTTTTCTTATTAGGCTTCGTCAGTTCCCTTGACTCAACAGAACCACTAGCCCATGCGTGCTTCGTTCTTTCTTCCTGCCATCGCCCAATCCACTACCCACTCAGCCATCGAAATACCAAACGGTGTGCATCGTCGTTGTAAATTTAACCTTCTCGCATGGGTGTTGGTTCACCTGCAGGTCAAGTATGTGGGAGATGACGGGGAGGAGCAGAACGGCTTGCAGATGACGGGCCTGAATCTCATGGACAAGACCATGGCTGTCCGGGGAGCTAGGATTGCATACAGCATCTGGGATGTGGCAGGTAACCATCAGGCACCATTAATTAATTGGCTTCGAATCGGCATTCATCAGCACCTTTGTTTCATGGGCTGCTTTGGCTCAGATGCAGATTTCCAACCTTCTTTTTTTTTTTTTAATCCCCTGTGAAATGGATGCAGGAGACAACCAGTCCGTCGACCACGTCCCAATCGCGTGCAAGGACGCCGTGGCGATCCTGTACATGTTCGATCTCACGAGCCGGTGCACGCTTAATAAGTTAGTGTTTAGACCAAATTTCAAACGACTCAAATTCAGAGCTTCAGTTTTATGTGGTGCTCATTCCTGGTTACCTGTTTGTTTGGTGCAGTATTGTAGATTGGTACGAGAGGGCGAGGAAATGGAATAAGGTTGGTGTATTTTCTGTGCTCACAGTTTCCTGTAGCTCTCGGGTTTCGTTTTCTGTTGCCTCTGCTGTTTATTGCTCAACATGTCCTACTGACTGAACATAAGGCATAAGCAAAAACTGTTACAAATTGTGGTAAACAGTCAACTGCAGATCACTGTTACAAAACAGACTCTACATAATAAAAAAACTGCTACAAAACAGTCGACTGCAGATGGGCTGCCGCCCCCTTGTATAATTGAATCCCTGCAGATCATTGTTGGCAACAATGAGATTTGCTCATATGCTTTTAGCAGTATTCCAGATGAATAATAGTACTAGTGTGTGCATCGTGCTTAGTGTTGTTAGTTTGTTACTGATCAGTGTTTTATTATTTTTCTTCTTGTGACAGACGGCTATTCCAATCCTAATCGGGACAAAGTTTGATGACTTTGCTCAGCTTCCTCTTGAAATGCAATGGGCCATTGTGAACCAGGTGAGCGTTGCATTTTGCAGTACTGGTTTGTTCTGATCGAAATGTTATTCTCGGTAGCTTTGTTTCTTGGATATGGGGCCTTCAGAACCTCCAGCGTTAGTTTTATCTGCTAGTGACATAGAAAGATGAGAACTTGCCTTGGTCGTGACGAGGCTCGCACATGCTTTTCTCATCTGAAACAGTGCAGTTCAACCAAGTGTGTGTTTAGATGGTTGAAAAAAACACTGTTCCGAACTGAAAAGCACTGTAGAACTACTGTAGCACTTTTCGTTTGTTTGTGGTAAATATTGTCCTACTATGGCCTAACTAGGCTCAAAAGATTCGTCTCGCAAAGTACATCTAAACTGTGCAATTATTTTTTTATTTCATCTACATTTAGTATTCCATGCATGTGCCGACATTTTGATGTGACGGGAAATCTTCTTTTTGCATAGTAAATTTTGGGAAAAAATTAGGGTACTAAACAGGGCCCAAGGTCCGAGAGTTACATAAAAAACTAGTACCATAACCCATCACCATGGAACTGTTCTTGAATCTTTCAATGTGAAACATTTTGGGCATGTTTCCATACACTCCACAGGGGGTCAGAGGCACAGCGATGAATCCAAGATCTGTAGTGTGATTACGGGGTTGGATGGATTCCGATGGCTAAAATTTACTCCCGGCACATCGAATGTTTCGACACTAGTTAGAAATATTAAATATAGTCTAATTATAAAACTAATTACACAGATGAGAACTAAACGACGAGACGAATTTATTAAGTCTAATAAATCCATGATTAACAAATGTTGTGCTACAGTAACTAGTCGCTAATTATGCATTAATTAAACTTAATAAATTCGTCTCGTCGTTTACTCCTCAACCGTGTAATTAGTTTTTTAATTAAACCATATTTGATATTTCTAAATAGCACCGAAACATCCGATATGACACGCGCTGAATTTTACTCACCGGATCCAGACGCCCCCGTATCCACAGACGCCTCGTCGGTTGGGCATGTGTGACAGCGACCGACAGGCGACAGCTCTGTAGAACCGAAACCAGAAACTTGAATCCAGTACAGTGGACAAATAAAGACTGTTTTGAGCAGATAGTACTCACCTATTATTCCACATTGAAGCCAGTGGGCCTTGGTGTTGATCGGAGCCATTGTGAACTAGTAGTAGTAGGCCCAAACCACCTCTTCTGGAGGCGAAAGCTTGCCGCCATGAGCGACGAAAACTTGGCAATTGGGCAATGGGCATGAATGGTCAGATTTCCATTTTCTTGTCCATCTTGCCAAGTGCCTCAGGTCGGAATTGGAGTGCACGTCAATCTTGTTTGTGGGCCTTAGGCTACAGGAGGTAGATTGATGGTCACTCCTCACCTGACATGCTAAAAGGAAAATTGATGGCAACGTTGTGTCTGATAAGAAGTTTTTAGCTGCATTTCTGTCGGTAACACTGAAACGATCAAGAGTTCAGTCTTTCAGAGGAGCACCGTTTTGCATGTAGGCTCGAATTCTTTCTTATTAATACAGCACTGCAGCTGCACATCAGATTGTTAATGAACTTGCCGTCGAACGAAACAATTTGTGCGTGATACTAATTGCTAACAAGGGGTTGTACGCGTTCCTCACAGGCCAGAGCATACGCAAGAGCGATGAAGGCGACCCTCTTCTTCTCCAGCGCGACGCACAACATCAATGTGAACAAGATCTTCAAGTTCATCACGGCCAAGCTCTTCAACCTGCCGTGGACTGTGGAGCGCAACCTCACCATCGGCGAGCCCATCATAGACTTCTGATGGCGTACCTCGTCCTCGATCTAACTGACTAATTTACTTGGTTAGGCAGCAGCAGCAGCAGCACACACGACCCTTCGTCTCTGGGGTCGTCTCCTCTTCTTGCCCTGTGTCCTGCATGCTGTGCTGACCACTCCTGGCTCCGGATCGAGCCATGAGGGGAGAGAACGAGCGATTGAGCATGTCCGTCATCCTCGTCCTCCTGGTGGCCGGCTGCAGCAGCGGGCAAGATGCCTTTGTACATAGCTTGACGTGACGTTCCCTGCTTGCGCTTGCGCTTGCGCTGCGTGCGTGTGCAGGAGCGTCGTAAAAATGGGGAAAACGCGAGGTGTAACTGTGATGTAACACCCGTATGTAACATTCGCCAGTGTATAGGAATCCATGTTAATATATCCGTTTCCATTACTACTAACATATACTAGTACGATCTACACGACGACATTAAAAATCAACATGCTGGAAATGGTTAGAAGGGCGGGCATCCGAAACGGTGAATGAAGATGGGTATATTATTCGCTAAGCTCAGATCATAGCCAAAACATGAAAGATCCGAAGGTAAGAAAAATCCAGCAAGGCAACGACAGATTATGTGATAGTGAATTCATCCCGCGAATACAAGTTTATTATGGCCGATGAAAAAAAAAAGGTCCGAACGAATTATTGCCCAATTGGTGTTATCCGGTACATTAGCAGAAGGTTTTTGTGCTAAAAAATAGCAGAAGGTTTTGGGCTGAGGTTGGACCATCATTGAATCATTAGGGGGCTAAAAAATAGCAGGAAAACTTTGATTTGGATATCCAAAGGAGGGCATATTATAGACCTCACATCAAAAAGGTACGAGTATGTTGCACATCCATAAGGATTTTAGATACGAGAGTTTGTCAAGTTTGTTTGGCTAGAGTGGGTGTACCAATAACCAAAGCTGATCGTACTAAAAACTTTAGATCCTCTATATAGGAAACTGGCCTCAGAATAGTGACGTGTACTCTTTTTGATAAAAAAATGATTGCGCGCTTAGCAAAATAAGCTACCAGCTCCATTCACGAAAGCTTATCGTCAATTAGTTTATTTTTAAATTGCAACATGTGAAACAACGGGGGGAAATCATCCGTCCAGTCCTCCGTTCTTCAGGAGTACCGGTGGATCACCACCCAAACATACTTGGGCCGAATGTAAGCGAAGGCCCATTTTATCTAAAAAAAGAAAAGGCCCATATTTGATCAGCATCACGAGTGGAAATGGCAGCAGATCAACTGGGCCTGGGCCATTCCCATTTCCGCCGAATCAAGTGAGCTGTGAGCAGCCCTAGCACGGACCGAGCGCCACCGCAGGGGAAAACGGCAGACGCCACCCCCGCCGCAACCTCTCGGCCGGATAGGGATTAGGGAGCACCCCGCCCAAGCCCTTGCGCTCTCTCTTCCGCCGCCGCCGCCGCCAAAATGGTAAGCAGCCTTCTTTGGGTCCGTTTGGATCCTTTGCTACCTCTTGCCTTGCTCCTGTAAGCAAGCCAGCAATGCCCGTCAAGGCTACCTGCAGCAATCAACATGTTTGGTTCTTTGGCCAGGTTGGGCAAGGTGATCGTTTGGTAGTTTGATAGAAGCTTGCTTTTGCCTATATGATTCTACTATCGGTTGTTTGGATCTCTGCAAACATTCCCCTGTTTTGCTTTCATTGCATAAAAGCAACGATTGTATATAATTCATAAAAAATCAACAAATATAACTAAGCTTTATCATTCATAAAAATTACCAAAATATACATCATGATTGTATATAATTTCATCCGACCAAAATACGTCATATAAATTCCATGGAAGCCAAAATATATAGCATGGCATACGGAAGTTTCATCCGGCAAAATACACATTACACCATATATAAGTTCTAAGATATACAGCATGGCATTGTATTGTTTCGGAGCACCAAAATACCCCAGCCATATATAGTTTCATACGACCAATATACAGATCGCGTGCACCTTACTCCGTGCTTCCGCTAACTACTTAAAGCATAAACTATTCAATGGCTAAGTTACTTACTGATGCTATATAACAGGCCTAAACTAGCTAGTAGCCGGAGGATAACGACCCAGAACCTACTGTGCCACCCATTGCTTGATGGCTTCCTCTGGCCGTCCCTTCAACATACTAGCAATGTTACTGTGTTCAGCAAGGAAAGTCTGCAAATCAAGCCGGACTAGCAAAGGATACTCCTGCATCTCATCAATGGCCTTGTAGATACTCTCATTCGGATCTGTAACATGAGTGAAACACATTGTGGCCGACATATTGTTCATTGCACCAGTGACTTCTTGAACCACTGAATTATCTCGCTTTGATCGTTTACCTTTTTTCTCCTTCTCCTCAGACTTACGCTTAGGACCAACAAAGGAAGGACTATCAGAACCTGGGAGAGTGTCAGAATCATAGTACCGAGAAGGATCGGCATTGACATCATCTTGTTCTTGAGTTGATCTTCTGCTGCCAATGGTTTCATCTTCACCATACTTTGGGGGATGATCAGAAGGTACTTGCAGCACACTAAACTCTCCAGTAGCAGGCTTGCCGCTGAAGACAAACTCCATTTCATCATACAAAGGAATTGGGACATTATAGTATTTAGCTCTCTTGTCACCACTCAGTAAAACAATAACAAAAAACAATTGTTTTGTTATGACTCTAAATAGCATATAAAAATATTTCTACTATTCTATTTTAGACATGCACACTTACAGCTTTCATCTTCACAACCTCTATTTCATCATAGATTATTTTCTTCTGGACATCATCAAAACTAGCACCACTAGCAGCCTTTGCTTCCAAAATACACTTCCATTCTCCCTTCAGCTTGTGGTACTTGTAATATACTTGTTTCCCAGTGAAATTTGTTCCATACTTTTCATTAATTCTCCGAGCACACTCCTCATGATGTACGTCCTTGAAAACAGTGGCCTTCCCTGATACTTGAATTTTCTCTTTGAAGTAGAGCAGCAGGTCTTCCACTTCCTTGGGCTGCCATATCACATTGTTTCCTGACATCTCCTGCACTTGAGCACTAAAAAAATCATGGCATAGCAAGAACAGCACAACAATTCGTAATTTAAAACTAGGTGCAACTTCAGTTCATAGAATAAAATACACCACAATTGTCTCCAGGATGCTACAGCTCATATAGCCAAATACAAGGGGACTATTACACAGTATCTATAACAACCAAATGCCTATTTACAAACATTCTATTGGCAATACTATCCCTAAGCTGAGTCATCTGCCTCTGTTCAGTCCTAGTGTCTTGACGGAAGTGGCTTGAGCGGGGATATAGTTGCCTCCATAGATCCTCAGAGTATACAAAACGATCAGGTCCCCCATTTTGCAAAATCCAATTATGAAGTATGCAGCATGCTATGACAACTCTGACTTGTGTAGCGAAAGGGTAGTAGGGTCTGCTCATTAGAACCTTGAATCGGTTCTTTAGAGTACCAAATGCTCTTTCGACAGTTGTGCGCAAAGAAGAGTGCCGCAGGTTGAAAAGTTCTTGTGGGGTCTGAGGTCTATTACCGATCCACTCACGTAAATGGTAACGGACTTGGCGATAAGGAGGCAAAACCCTGGCATTGCCGCATATCCAGCATCTGCGAGATAATATTTCCCTAGATATGATTTTTACAGTATCAATACAAATTTTATTTGACCACCAAAATGGATCAAAAGTTGAAGGCAAACCTTCTGGAACGCGAAGGCCATTAGGATGATCAAGGGAGTGTCTCAAGACAGTGGAATCATATGCTGATTCTTCCCACCCAGCACTCACATAAGTAAACATTAGATCAAAGTCAATGGCAACCAATACATTTTGGGTTGTGAAGGGCTTTCTGCCGCGAAAACGATCAGCCATTGTTGCTGGAACATTGCATGGTATATGGGTTCCATCGATTGCACCAATACAATCCTAAGTTGTACAAATCAGCAAGGCGATTGTAAATTTATTTATTACAAAATTAATTACGAATGTTCTCTTTAGAAAAGTTGAATCATACCTCAAAATATGGGTAGAATCTTGGGTTATTTCTGATTTTGGAAGGGACATCATTTGATCTATGCCGTAGCATCTCAGGGCCAATTTGACCGATAGCATACAAAACTTCATTGAAATATCTGCTGACCGTTTCACTAGACCTTGTAAAATGAAACTTAATGTCCCTATTTTTTTTTCTTATGACCTACCGTTTGAAGGAACATAGCGACTTGCTCCTCAACAGAGCAGTGCCATGGATCTCTCAGTGCATGCATGGTGCGAAACTTGGAGCATAGTTTGAAAAATACATGTTTGCTCATTCTAAGAAGATTAACACAATCAGAATCCTGACCACAGTATAATTTCTCAAGGTAGTTCATTATGTCTCTATTCTTCTCTATAATAGAGTAACTCACAGGATTACTCCTATTATTCAGATAGATGATTGTTGCTCAATATGCCACCATACATGCAACCATAAAAGCCAACTTTCTGTGGAAGTCCAATAGGTTCTCCATCTAGATGTACAGAAAAAAATAATTTGACTGAACTATTCTGAGGATGACCAAACGACATACCTAACGACATGCAACCATAAAAGCCAACTTTCTGTGGATGACCAAACGACATACCTAACGAGGCGACGTAGGCCACGACTTGAGCTCCCGTCCGGCGCCAATCTGCAGCAAGAAGCAGCAGCAGTCCAACACCAATCTGCAAGAAGGCGTAGCAGTAGGGATAAACAAACTTTTCAATGGGAAAGAGGCATACTAGATCTGCCTTTCTGATGGGAAAAAAGCGAACCAGACTAGCCTTGGGGAGAGAATTTTTAGAGAAAAATAGAGGGAATATTTTTGGGGGGGGGGGATCGTAAGAGTGAACCTGAGCTATAGCATCAAAGATTCGTCAGATCTAGGTTGGGGGAAAGAACAGAAAAGGCTAATCTGAGGAGAAGCCAAGAAGGGTTGGGAGACCGTAACCTCGTCACTTATGGACGGAGCGCGGGCGAGCGGCGGGCAGGTCCGCGGAGCCTCGCGCCATTTTTTTCCGCTTTCCCACCACGGCTCCATCTCTTTTCGTTCGCCCGCGCAGGAGAGCTGATCCGGCTCGCCTCACCTGGCAAGCTTTTGCTGGCCTGTCGAGGCAAGGTTGCCTGGCAAAGCAAGATTGCACTTGATCAGCAAGGCCAGCAAAGCCCTAGCCTGGCCTGGCAAGGGATCCAAACGGGCCCTTTGCTGTGTCCCTCTGCCCCCCACCCTCTCTCGCGCGCTGAGCTCGGAAAAGCCGTTGTACCTGCGCCGATCCATGTTGTTTTCCCCCACCCTCTCTCGCGCGCTAAGCTCGGAAAAGCCGTTGTACCTGCGCCGATCCATGTTGTTTTAGCTGTCGTGCGTGCTTGATTGGTGCATACGATCTATGCTGTGGTCGGTCTGCAGTTTTATGGGCAGTACGTCCCGTAGATTTGGAAGCGGATGAGTTGTTTCACTTAGAGCTCTAGAAGTGATGGATCTGTTGCGTTATGTAACTTGGTCGGTGAACCAGTGATTATTCGTTGTACTTGTTAGGATCCATGTGATGTGGAAGGTATTTCGATTTGCGTGTCGTCCGTCGTCCCTAGATGTTGTTGGATCCGTGGACTATGATGTACAACAACAACAACAACAAGCCTTTTAATCCCAAGCAAGTTGGGGTAGGCTAGAGTTGAAACCCAAACCAAACCGCTAGAAACGAGAAAAGTTCTTTTTTTTTTTTGAAAGGTCACTTTCAACAAGAAAACAAGGGTTTTAAAAGATTTTTTTTTTGAGAAGCACATAGAAGAGCCTACTCAAGGCTCGGGTACGTGGATAGCTGCTTTCCAAGCAGCTCTATCCAAGGCTAACTCTCTCACTATATTCCAATCTCTTAGGTCTCTCTTAACTGCCTCCCCCTATGTCAAATTTGGCCTGCCCCTGCCTCTCTTCACATCATTGTTTCGTCTTATGATGCCGCTATGCACTGGTGCCTTTGGAGGTCTTCGTTGCACGTGCTCAAACCATCTTAGTCGGTGTTGCACAAGCTTTTCTTCAATTGGAGTTACCCCAAGACGATCCCGTATCTCGTCGTTTCGAACTCGATCCATCCTTGTATGCCCACACATCCAACGCAACATACGCATCTCCGCAACACTTAATTGTTGAATATGTCTTCTTTTAGTGGGCCAACATTCTGCACCATACAACATCGCAGGTCTAATAGCCGTCCTATAGAATTTGCCTTTTAACTTTTGTGGTACCCTTTTGTCACATAGAACACCGGATGCTTGACGCCATTTCATCCATCCCGCTTTGATTCTATGGCTAACATCTTCATCGACATCCCCGTCTCTTTGTAGCATCGATCCCAAGTAACGAAAAGTATCCTTCTTGGGCACTATCTGACCTTCCAAACTCACATCTCCTGCCTCCTGTCTAGCGGAACCGAAGTCACATCTCATATATTCAGTTTTAGTCCTGCTAATTCTAAAGCCTTTCGACTCTAGAGTCTGCCGCCACAATTCTAGTTTCCTATTTACCCCCGCCTGGTTTTCATCCACTAGTACTACATCATCAGCAAACAGCATACACCACGGGATATCTCTTTGTATATCCCTAGTGACCTCATCCATCACCAAAGCGAAAAGATAAGGGCTCAAAGCTGATCCTTGATGTAATCCTATGTTAATTGGAAAGTCACTTGTGTCACCGTCAGTTGTTCTAACACTAGTCACAACTTTGTTGTACATGTCCTTAATGAGGGTCACATACTTTGTTGGGACTTTATGCTTCTCCAAAGCCCACCACATAACATTCTTTGGTATCTTATCATAAGCTTTCTCCAAGTCTATGAAAACCATGTGTAGGTCTTTCTTCTGCTCCCTGTACCGCTCCATAACTTGTCTTAAAAGGAAAATTGCTTCTATGGTCGATCTCCCCGGCATGAACCCAAATTGGTTCATGGAAATACACGTCAAACTTCTCAAGCGATACTCTAAAACTCTCTCCCACAGCTTCATCGTGTGGCTCATCAGCTTGATCCCTCTGTAGTTAGTGCAACTTTGAATATCTCCCTTGTTCTTGTAGATTGGCACTAATGTATTTCTCCACTCTTCGGGCATCTTGGTCGATCGTAAAATCTGGTTGAAAAGCTTTGTCAGCCAAACAATAGCTATATCTCCTAGGCATCTCCACACCTCGATTGGGATTGCATCAGGGCCCACTGCCTTGCCCCCTTTCATCCGTTTTATGGCTTCTCTAACCTCGGTCTCTTGGATCCTACGCACAAAGTGTCTGTTGGCATCATCAAAGGAGTCGTCCAGCTGAATGGACGTGCTCTCACTCTCCCCATTGAACAGGTTGTCAAAGTACTCGCGCCACCTTAGTTTGATGTCCTCCTCCTTCATCAAGAGTTGATCCCTCGCATCCTTAATGCACTTAACTTGATTGAGGTCCCTCGTCTTCCTCTCACGAAACCTAGCCATCCTATAGATGTCCTTCTCTCCTTCCTTTGTACTCAGCCTTTGATAAAGGTCATCGTATGCTCTGCCCTTCGCCTCACTCACTGCTCGCTCTGCAATCTTCTTTGCCACCTTGTACCTCTCCATGTTATCTGTACTCCTGTCATGGAACACGCGTTTGTAGCACTCTTTCTTCTCCTTAAGGGCCTGTTGTACATCCTCGTTCCACCACCAAGTATCTTTAGTTGCACCTTTGCTCCCTTTGGTCACACCAAGCACTTCCGCCGCTACCTTCCTAATGCAAGTTGCCATCTTCCCCCACGTATTGTCTGCATTTTTCCCTTCTTCCCATGAGCCCTCCGAGATAACCCTTCTCTTAAAGTCTTCTGACGCCTCTCCTTTGAGTTTCCACCACTTTGTTCTCACAACTCTGGCTTGTTTATCCCGTCTGGCACGTAAACGAAAGCGGAAATCAGCCACCACGAGCTTGTGTTGAGAGACAACACACTCTCTTGGTATTACCTTACAATCCAAGCATGTCCTCTTATCCTCTCTCCTTGTGAGAACGAAGTCAATCTGGCTAGCGTGATGGCCACTACTGAAGGTCACCAAGTGGGATTGTCTCTTCCTAAAGAAGGTGTTGGCTACCACCAGATTGTACGCTAAAGCAAAGTCTAAGACATCCTCTCCCTCCCGATTCCTACTACCGTACCCGAACCCTCCATGTACCACCTCATAACCTGCATTTGATGTCCCCACATGGCCATTGAGATCTCCTCCTATGAAAAGCTTCTCACTGGTTGGTACCGCTCTAACCATGCTATCTAGGTCTTCCCAAAACTGCCTCTTTGTTCCCTCATCGTGGCCTACCTGGGGAGCATACGCACTTATTACGTTGAAGACTAAGTCACCAACAACAAGCTTGACTAGGATGATCCTATCCCCCTGCCTCTTGACATCCACCACTCCCTTTGTCAAACTCTTGTCAATCAAGATGCCCACTCCGTTCTTGTTTGCCGTTGTTCCTGTGTACCAAAGCTTGAAGCCCGTGTTCTCCACCTCCTTCGCTTTCTGACCCTTCCATTTCGTCTCCTGGACGCAGAGGATATTTACACGTCTTCTAATCACTGTGTCAACTAACTCTCTTAACTTACCTGTGAGGGACCCTACATTCCAGCTACCTAAACGGATCCTAGTTGGCTCGACTAGCTTCCTTACCCCTCGCACCCGCCGAGTCAGGTGTGAAGACCCTTGCTCATTTATCACTACACCCGGGCGCCGATGTAGCGCGCCACTAAGGAAGCGACGACCCGATCCTTGCTCACTTAACACCATGTCCAGATCACGACATGGCGCGTCACCAAGGGGATGACGGCCCGGCCCTTGCCCATTTAACACCATACCCGGGTTCCGATATGGCGCGTCGCTAAGAGGGTTACGCCCCAACGGATTGTTTTTGGGTTTCATCTTGGACTATGATGTACGATAACAAAATTTGCCATTGCTATCAGCCATCTTTTTAGATTCTGGTCTATAGGAGTTGTGTTAGATGTGCACTACCAACTGCGCCAGTTATATATAGACATTTTCGTTGTGCATAGCTCCACTTTCTTAACTGATGGCATTCACCTGAGCACAATGGCTGCTTATACGTGTTGTAAGTGACTTATGTAGCTTCTATACGAACTTATGCGTAAGATGCACTTGGAATTTCTTTGCTAATCCTGTAACAGTTCCATAGTGGGTGATACGCTACCTCTTATGTCAGGCATTTTGTATTCCATGCCTTCTGAAAATTCAGATTGGTGCAGTTGGTATCTGTGCTTAGTGTAGCTTGCTATGGTCATGGTGTTGTTAAATGTACATTTCTAATTGTTCTACTTGATGTATAAGACTAGGCATATGGTTGTCTGATGTACTACTACCTAGTGTTACTTGATTGACGATATACATTGATTTTCTTTTGCTATCTTTAGTTTCAAATGCTTAAATGTTAATGCTTTATTGAAATACTGGTCCTATGATGGCATGGAATCTTTGAGACTTGATTATTCTCATGATGACAACCATTAACATATCTTCTGAGCAATGTTAGCCTAAACGGTAAACGGTAAACAGTCGGCCACCCACTGTTTAGCCATTATTCGGTGCTAAACGCCCGTTAAACGGTGTAAATGGCTAATTAAACGGAAACGGTGAGCCACTGTTTAGCATTTAAACGGTGTTTAGACGGGCTAAACGACCGTTTAGGCAAACAGTGCTTCTAAGGATCCTATGATCTTTCAATTTAATACTGCAGCTTATAGTGAACATGTTTGTAGAGCTATTGGGCAACTGGCATAACTTGAGTTTTTGATAGTTTTCAACCGGTATGCTTCCTTCAATCAGACATTGTTCTGACATGTAATCTGTTTCAAATATTATAGGTGAACGTTCCCAAGACCAAGAAGACCTACTGCAAGAACAAGGAGTGCAGGAAGCACACTCTCCATAAGGTGACTCAGTACAAGAAGGGTAAGGATAGCCTGTCTGCCCAGGGAAAGCGCCGTTATGACCGCAAACAGTCAGGATATGGTGGTCAGACCAAGCCTGTCTTCCACAAGAAGGTGTTGCAGCATATCTCTCTGTGATCGACCAATTATTCTGCCAATGCTTTATACCTATGCCTGCTTGATGCCAACATGAATGCCTGAAGACAATTGTGGATTTCATAAATGATTGTTATAGTTTTTGACATGATAAATGTTGTGATTTTCAGGCCAAGACCACCAAGAAGATTGTTCTGAAGCTTCAGTGTCAGAGCTGCAAGCACTATTCACAGCACGCAATCAAGGTACAGCCTCATTTTCTCTTGGATTGAGCATGGTGTTGAGCCAAGTTTTCTCAGTTTGATTTTCTCACTCTTTTCTTATTCCCATCACAGAGGTGCAAGCATTTTGAGATTGGTGGAGACAAGAAGGGCAAGGGAACATCACTTTTCTAAATCCGATCATCGCCTATCTGGATGCTGAAGTTGCAGGGTCTACTGCTTTTCTTCAAAGTTGTCATCAGATTTTAATGTTACTAGTAGTTCTTAAAGAAGAGCGTGATATGTACCCAAATTCCGATGCCTGACATTTGCTCGGAGTTTTGTCGACTTTTGGCTAAATGAAGTTTTGTAGCTTGAATCTTCATTGAATGTGTCTTGTGGTTTTTTTTCATACAGAGAGTATTTTGTGGCCGCCATTTCCTATGCGTGTCTTGTGTACCTCAATCGATGCACGGGTCAACGGCATTGAAATGCATATAGTTCTGTGCCGTTCTATATCACACAAATCAGAAACAAGGGATTTTTTTTCCTGTTTTATGTACCGATGTAAGGAAAACGTGTTTTTACTGTAATTCGTGGACCTCTTGATCATTCATTTGATCTGATAAATACATTTTCTATCATTTGACAACTTGAACAATAAAGGAACTAGCGGATTCAAAGAAAAAAAAAGTTTGGTCCACTAGCGTGCTGGACGTGCGGCCAGATTGCCAGTGTGGCATTGCACTACAGACGAGTCTTGGCCACTGTTCTTCCTAGATTTCTAGGACCAAATTGGCCATTTGGTCCGGCAGAGTAGTAGAACAGGCTCGGCCCATCTCCAGTTGAAAACTAAAGCTTGCTGCCGACCTGCCGTCGTTGGCATCAAGCCATCAACCCAGCTCGTGCCCTCCCGCGCGCGTAATTGCTCCGTTTGGGCGTCGGCGATCACCGGCGCTACCACACCGTCGATGAACTCGAGCGTCACCTCGCGGCACCACTCGCCGTGCCGCAGCTACGCCGCGTACCGGCGCCCGCGGTCCCGGAGCGAGTCCTTCGTGGCCACGGCGACCAGCGCCTACCCGCACGGCAGCGACGTGACCTGGTCTGACGCGACAAGGCGCTCTACCATGCCGTGCGCGATGTTGGCGCCGGCGCTCTCGCCGGCGAGGAACAAGCTCCTGGGATCGGCGTGGCAGGTGAGCCAAGGGTCGGAGCGGGTAGCCGCCCCAACGGAGCACCACCCCCGCGCGTCCTCGTAGGCCACGGGCACAGGGTGCTCCGGCGCCAGGCGGTACTCCACGGACACGACGAGCGCCCCGGCGCGCGCGGACATGGATGCGGCGTAGCGGTGAAACACCTTGGAGAAGGCGCTGCCGGTGCAGAACGCGCCGCCGTGGAGGTGGAAGTAGACGACGAGCGGGAGCCTCCTGCCTGTCGAGACCGCGCCGGCCGTTGCTGAGAAAGAGGCGCGCAGACATGCCGGTGGCAGGGTCGATCCCTGGTTGCTACGCCGGCTGCCCCTGGCGCCTCTGACGCCGGCACGAAGGCGTCGGGCACCAGCCGCTAGACGCGGCCGTCCCTGTACGTTCGCGGGAACGGATGCATGTCGTCGGCGATCTCAGCGGTTGCTTTCTTAGAAACACAAGTGCTCTTGTTCGCATGGTTCGCCATGACCATGACCTGCTGTTTATTGTGTGCTCGATCGGGCGCTTAACTATTAAACTATATATATGTTCAGTGGCGGAGCGTGACCGAATACCAAGGGGGGCCAATCGAGTGATGCGTTCTGCCGCCTTGTGTCAGCACTGTACTGCACCGCATGCATGCATGTATAGTTCTGTTTCCTTTGCTTTGCAGTGCATGCAGAATGGTTACTGCCGCCTCTACCACACGGATACGTCGCCTTTGCTCTGCTCTACCTGCATGATTCTGCAGCCTTTGCTCTGCACTGCATGCATGAACGCCTTGGTCAAGGGGGGGGGGGGGGGGGGGGGCATAGCCCCGTTTCGCCTCCACGACGCGCCGCCCCTGTATATGTTCATCCACTGGCAGAGCAGAGCTTTGGCCCCGGCCCTGTTTGGTTTGGTTGGCTCGGCTTCCAACCGCAGTGCCGACCTTAGGCAGTTAGGCTACTGTCTGCTTGGCTTCCAGATTCGTGTCGTGCTGCCCTTGCTTCCATGTTGGTTTAGTGCTTTTTTTTCGCGCCAAAACTCGCCAAAATGTGGATCTGATCCTCTGTTGTTCCTCTGTCATTGTGCATCATGTGGTCTGTTACTGTGACCATGGGACCATTTGTATCCCTCTTGAAACCAGCAGAGGAGGTATTTGTTGGTACATGAAAGAATTATATCAATGCTGAAATTTTTACAAACTTGTTCGGATCATCTCTGTACTTGCAGCTACTGTCTGTCCTGCGTTATCATTATTCATTGATGTGTAGTCCAAATAACCCACTGCACCAAATCATGAGTTTTTAGCTTAGCACTTGCTCAAGAAAAAAAATTCTCTTTTATGTTGTTTTATCATATCCTTTGTGAGTGCCCCCAAACATTTCATATCACCAGTCACCTAAGGGCAAACGGCAGGGACCTGATGAAGTAACATGATGGCATTACAGAAAATAAAAATAGAAATATTTGAATCCAAGAAAATCCTTCTTTAACACAAGGTCATCTGTATATATGTGCTATTAACATGGATATATATGTGCTCGAAAAACTGTCTCTTCCCCCCTCCTCTCTCTCTCTCTCTCTCTCTCTCTCTCTCTCTCTGTGTGTGTGTGTGTGTGTGTGTGTGTGTGTGTGTGTGTGTGTGTGTGTGTGTGTGTGTGTGTGTGTGTGTGTGTGTGTGTGTGTGTGTGTGTGTGTAGGTGGGTGGGGGGACCCTGTCAGTAATGCTCATGGAAAATAGAATGCTTATTCTGCTCCTTCAGCTGAAGCTCCTATGTCTGTCCTAGACTCCTAGCCTTCTAGGAGAAGATCCAACACAAAAGAAAGATGCGTATATGTATAGAGTCAGAACCAAGAAGTCACAAAATTAAATGCAGATTGAAGTTGAACATGGGATGAATCAGTGGTAAAGTATTTGATACTTGGCGTTTATATATACTGCATCCAGTAAGGCCTCCTCTCTTGTTCCCTGAAAAAAATGGAGCTTAGTAATAATGCACTAGCGTTTAATTTCAATCTTGAGACCTTTTAGCCACAATCACAAGCAGGAGACATCAAGGGATTGCTATCTCGACGATCTTCTGAAAAAGAATGAAAGAAACATCTGAACTGGAAACTAAAGTGCAACGGCCTTCTGAGCACCAGAAGGTTGGTATATGCCGCCTGCGACTTGTCTCATGAGCTGAATAGCAAAGTATGCCAGGACGGGGACCAAGCAGAATAGAAAAAGAGTAGGCACCAAGGGCACAGCAAGATTAGCTACGATCCAAAGCTGAATCCAGTGCAAAGATCTTAGTGCGCAAATTGCACAGTGCTTCCCATCAGGACCATGCTCCCCAGTACCTGTCGCCAGCAAGAGAACAAGATGGTTCACCAGAGCATGCATGGCTGCTGTTCTTGGCCTTGTGAAACATGGGTACATGACAAATGCTGTTGTAGTCCCCCATTCCCCAATGCATTCTCAACCACACGTTATTTTGGAGCGCAGAACTTTTAGGTAACACAAGCGACAAGAAAAAAAAATCTGCTAATTTTATTTAGATGGATCCATCTCTCTACATCATCATAGTCATATTGAAAACACAAAGAAACGAGGAGCTCAGGAACGCTGGAAGCTAGTCCTAGAAAATAAAATCAAATCAAATAAAAAGAGGATCTAATAATATTATACAAGGGGTTCCTGGATATGCTCATGAGTCATAAGCTGCTACGTTCGAGCACCGAGTTGATTCGCGGTGAACTGAGGCCATCAAGATGCCAAGACATTACTGCTTTGCCTGAAATGTTGAATGATTCTGTTAGAATTCAGCATTTAATTGATAGTTTTTCTACGTAGGCGTGATCAATTCAAAATAAACGTGTGGAATTACCTGGGAGTAGATGAAAGTTCCAAGAATGGCGATGGCAGCTCCAAGCGCGTTGATGGGTTGGACTGGCGTTTGGAAGATAATGATGGACGCGACAATGACAGAAATCCTCTTCATGGTGTTGCCAATAGAGAATGTAAGCGGTGAGATCTCGTCCAACGACATGTAGGATACTTGGTTGTACAAGTGGTAGAACACGCTCTGCGCCGCCACCCACCTACATCCACGCAGAGGAAGTCTTAGCCACATGAATCGAACTGAATTATCACAGAATTATCAAAGCAGCAATGAATTTAGTTCTTTCAGAACCATTGCTGACCAGAGAATTCATATCTCACTAGCATGCTCTGTCCCTACACAAGAAACTGCTCTTTTGGGGAGGCAATGCTAACAATATGCTAGACTATTTAATTACTTATGAGGATTTTTTTGATGTATATATATGAGGTATAAGTGTAAGCTACTGTTCTAAAACTGATTAAAACACTGGGAACTATCAAAAAGACACAAAAACCTCAAACAGCGTGACAGTGGAAGGCTACGTGTGAGTAGCCCAAGAAGCATGTGAGCTTTACCAGACGAAGTTGGGACCGATCTCGGCGACCGCCTTTTGCCAACCTGCAGCCCACACCTTGGGCCCCTCCATGGCGATGGCGAAGGGGAGGAGGATGACCAGAGACATCATGGAGAGGCAGGCATAGTAGTTCATCCCGCTGACGGACTTGCCCTTCATTCCCTTCTTGGAGAAAATGTTCCGGAAGACAAAGGCCAGGTTCGAGATCATTGCGCCCATGAAACCTACAGTGGGTTGAACGAGCGAGACAGGTTCAGTAATAATTATAAAACTATTATTGGAAGGAAGTTATTCAGAGTGACTGAAAGATTTTGCGATTGCGACTCCAAGGTGTCAAATCTATCAGAAAATCATTTTTTTTGTTCCCTTCGATTGGTGCTAGAATCAGCATTTATTCAGTTTCTTAGAAGGGAAACTATCTACGGAAACCTGAAGATACAATCCCTGTTGTGATATTTCTCATATACTATCAGCATAAGTATCTCCGAGATTCAGGAAATGGGGGTTTGCATGTCACTCACCAACCATGTTGAAGTTGAGCTCGGTGACGGCGGCGAGGGCGCATCCACCGATGATGGGGAGGAGGGAGAAGTAGACCGGCGCCGGGAAGTGCTCTCCGAGGAAGAACCTGGAGACGAGCACACTGAACGCCGGTTCCCCGCTCTTGATGATGTGCGTGAAGGACACGGCCACCTTGGCCATGCTCACCGTGGCCGCGACGTGGCCAATGGTGTGCGCGATCGCCACCTGCTCGGCCACGAGACGATCCGCATCAGTCAGGACGAGGCAGTCTCGCAAGAACAGAACCCAATACGCATCTAGCTAGAACAACAGAAAGGTCCCGCTACTCACCGGGGAGAGCGCCTTCCAGAAATCGAGGTCCGTCTGGGGCGCCTCGGCGATCCTGGTGGCCCAGGACGCGAGCATGATGGCGGAGCCGGCGGCGAGGGACAGCGTCGACATAAGCCACGGGTACGGGAACGCGTTGAGCGCCTTCTTGTTGTAGATGTTGAAGATCACGTTCAGCGCCCACCATGTGGCGAAGTAGACCCCGATCTTGGCGCGTCGCGCGTTCTCCGCGGGCTCCGCCGGCGCGGCGATCTCCACCTGCCGTGAGCCGTCCGCGGTGGCGGCCGGCGGAGCGGGGGACACGGCGCGGTCGCCGCGGCCCGCCGCCGCAGCCACGGTTGCGAGTGCATGCTCCTGGCGGTACAACGGCCGCGCGGAGATGGAGAGGGATGAGAGCGGCCTGGACCCGGCGGCGGGGAGGGGAGGGAGGTGGAGGGGCTTGAAGGCCGGCTTGCAGGTGACCGCGGCCGCGGTGCTGAAGGTCTTGACGGAGGCGGCGGCGGCGGCGGCGGACAGCATTGTGCCGACGGGAAGGGTGGCCAGCTGGGCGGGCGAGTTCTCCGGGTCTTGTCGGAGGCTTGCAGGCGCCTGCGGCTGTGCTTCTGGTGTGTGTGGTCTGTGGTGGTCTGAGGGCATTGGGGTGGTGGGGAGGAAGGTATTTATAGGGAGCGCGCGAAGGAGAAGGAAGGCGGTTTTGGGCTAGGGATCTGTCTTCTTCTCCAGATCTTTTCTTTTCACCGTGAGGTTTTTCTGCTTTCCTTGGTCTTTCGTTTCTTGCGTGTTTCGATGATGAAAATTTGGTTTTGGTTTTTCCATCTGTAACAAAAATTTGGTTTTGTTTTTTTCATCTGCAACAAAATTTTGGTTTTGGTTTTTTCATCTGTAACAATTTCTGGAATCATATGACTATATTTATATTAAAGCTTCTTATACTCATACTTCTACAAGAATCAAGGGGGCTAAATGCTGGAATAATTTGTTATACATAGGCATACAATCACCTTGATTTTTTAATTATGTGATGTAAATGAAAGTAATCTAAAGCAGAAAGCTTGATTTTTTAATTATGTGATGTAAATGAAAGTAATCTAAAGCAGAAAGCTCCTAGTTCCCCTACCATCACAGCCAGAAGATATATAATTCTTTTTCTTTAAAAAAGGAAGTGCAATATGATTTGGCCCAACTACACGAATTAGTATCGGTACACTATTCTATTGTAAAGTATGCGGACAAAAAGATGCATATATTACATATGATGGCAATTAATATACTATACTTGAAATACGGTGGTTTTTATGTGCCTATTTACTGCTATAATAACAATTCAATATCTTGAACTAAAAATATATACTTATGATCGGAGAAAGTAATACTTATGAAATTCTTTCAATATTCTGTACATGTACCAAACTCCTTTCGCTACTACAGTACATTACGTTGAAATTTCTGCAGTGTTGCACACATTTTTCTCATTTAACACCAATGAGAGATTGCTACTCTTTTGTTCAGATGTGTTTTTGCATGATCGTGATGTAGACTCGAGTTGTGCCAAGTCTGCACATATTTTCCTAAGAATTTGACATGAGTAAATTGACAAAAGAATTTTCCTAGCATATTCGGAGAACTTTGTTTTTATCCCGAACCACCTCCTGCAAACATGGTCGTTGAGAGAAAACATGGGCTTCATTTTGACGGCCAGCAAGACTTGCACAGTTGTACTTGTACCATATATATAGTCTAAAGGGTTTTTCCTCAACTCTGACCATGTGTTAGACTTGCAAGAGCATGTTGCTCGTCAGTCTTTTGAAGAAAATTCAGTAACAAATAAAGTTTATACAGAACATAAAAGTATATATATAGTGTATTGTTATTAATATTATTGAGAGAGAAAAAAAATCAAAAAACAACGTTTAACATATGATTGGAATTGGAACAGAAAATAGAATCATCTGCCACCTACTTTCAAGAAAAAAAAGGAATCATCTGTCACCTGACAACAAGTATCTGAACGTACTCCCAAGTCTCAATTATATGAATACTGATTCATTCGCCCAAACTAAACCTGTATCTTACGCTACAAAAAAAGAGTGAGTTTTCTAAAAATCTTTTTTTACCTAGAAAGGCATAGGTATACCCCTCACGCTGACCCCACTGCGCAGTTTGAAAAAGTTTGAAAAAGGGTGGAAAACCCAAAACCCATAGATGCAAAATGTTTCATCCACTTTCTCTTTTTATTTCTCACCTCATTTTATACCTATACCCATATGTTATTTTTCTTCTCTTGGTTTTAATAAGAAAGGAATGCCATCAATCAATCAGGTCTCCTTCTTTTAATTCTATTTCTTTTTTCTTTTTTCTATTGTATGCATGTTGCACGTACATCTATACCTCTATACCCTAATAAACTCACAGCTCGTTGTCGCTTCGTTAAAACCACAAACCAAAGATTTTTTTTTCTCTCATAATGTCCAAATATAAACTTCCTAGCCCCAATGTAGAGTGTACATCAAGTTTCCAAAGGAAAAGGACACTGCCCGCAAGAGTACAAGGCTTCCTCCTGTAGTCCTGCCACTGGAGCTGGACGGCACCGGCGTAGTGGCGTGTGCGGCAGCCCACCGGTGAGACTAGCCGACGGCGCCCGCCAACGACCACCAGAGCCCCGGCCTGGGCAACCCAGACATCTGACGGTGGAGAGGCGCGATCGAAACGCTGCCTCGTACGTGATCTCCAAGCTGTCACCGCGGCAGCCAGGCAATAGGCTGGCCTCTGCTCAACACTGGCCGGCGATGGAGCGGACGACGCGCGCGCGCCCGCTTGTCGCTGTCCGCGTCCGTCCCCGCCTGACGCTCCCGAATCCCGATGCCGACGGGCCTCCTCGTGAGTCGTGACCGCCGTCGGCTGTCGCCCCCGCGCGCGGGCCCCGGGTACAGTGGCGCGATACGCGGTTCACGGCCGAGGGCGCGCGCGGCCCCGCGTGGTAGGGGCTAGGGCGCGCCGTGGCGTCGCGACGCGCGCGGCGTGGCGCCGGCGAGCGCTGCCCACCGTCCGTGTGGCGATCCGCGGGCCCCGGCGCGGGGCGCCAGCTCGCTGTCCCGTTCTCCGGCGAGATTTTTCCCCGCGACGCGCACGTTCCCACGCGGGGTCGGCCATCGGTTTCAGGGGGAAAAGCTAGGGGTGCAGTGCGCGGTGCTGGTGCCGTGCCGGCGTGTCGTGATCGATCCAGTCATCCAGTAGCCGACTAGCCGTTGCTTGCATGGACTGTGGCGAGCAGCGAGCGCCTCAGGCTCAGCTCAGCTCAGGGCCGCCTGGAGCCCGGCCCGGAGAGACTGGTGTGACGACGTGGCATGTCTCGGTCAGGATGGACTAGATTATGGAGTATGCATGCCTGCAAGATCGCTCGTACGTCATCGCAGGTGACATGTTTGTGCAATTCCTGAGAAAATAGAATGGGTGGGAATCATATCTGTAGGGTTTGAGAATTCTCTCGCGATGTGCGCATATTCTTTTTCATGATCCATGCTTGTGCACAGATCTTTGTCAGCGGGACAGATTGTTTGATCTTTGAGGAATGGTATAGTATTCCATTTCGAGCGTCGATGATCTACTAGTTGTCATTTTGGTGGCGGCATTCTTCTTTCTTGTTCTTGCTTCCATGGATCGTGATTGCGCGAGCGGCGAGCACCTCAAGGCTTTTGATGTACATCCAAGACAACTCGTTTTCTCACACGCCATGCATGTTGATATTTACAATATATATTTTTTGTTACCTTAAAAAAACAGAAAGCAAGATTAATGTACGGTCTAAGAATTGTATGGCATGCACGAGCCATATTAACCTCAAGTATATGCACAGTGCATGGGAGTGAGAGATGCAGCACCAACACAATCCTGGAAAAAACTGTGATTCTTCTTGCGAGCATATATACTCAGCACTGTAAGCTTGAATCCCAGGCCTTTAGTAGTTAGGCTCTCTCTCCAACAACAAACCGTGCAAATAACCGTTGATGTACAAAATATTTATCGTAACGGCACATATTTTGCCATTGGGATGGAATGGTGACTAGTTCTGATTTTTGAGGAATGGTAGAGTTATCCCTGTCGAGCGTCGATGATCTGCTAGTTGGCAATTTGATGGTGTTGGTAGCTCTCTGTATGATATTTGCATTGATCGTGAGTTGGCGAGCAATGAGCACCTCAGCGTTCTTAGATTATATTCGGAGGACTAATCAAGGAGTAGTGTATAACTGTATATATATGTAGAATATTACTACTTGCGATATATATCAAAGCAAGTGGCATGTTTTGAATTCCTTTTTTTCCAAAAAGGGAAAATGGTTGAGTTTTTGTATGGCTTATGAATTTTCTATGACCAAAACTACATATATTTCTCTCCAGTACGTGTGCGCGCATGCTCTGCACCGATCTCTCATCTCTGTCAATGACACTAGCGATCAATTCCTGATGAGGAAGGGCATGCGCAGCACAGCAATGTTGACGTTCGATCGACGATGGTGGCATGCTTTCTTGTTCTTGCCTCCCTGGATCGCTAGTGTGCGAGCAACGAGCACCTCACGGCTTTTGGTGTACTTCCAAGACAACTCGTTTTCTCACATGTCATGTTGATATTTACAATTATTTTTTTTGTTACGTTACAAAAACAATATTAAGATTTATGTACGGTCTAAGAATTGTATGGCATGCACGAGCCATATTAACCTCTCAAGTATATGCACAGTGCATGCGAGTGAGAGACGCGGCACCAACACAATCCTGGAAAAAAAACTATGATTCTTTTTTGCCAACATATACTTGGCACTGTAAGCTTGAATCTTGGGCTTTTAGTAAGTTAGGCTCTCTCCATCGGACCGTTCAAATAGCTGTGTATTTTCAAAATATATATCATAACAGCACTGACAGGTGTAGTGTTTGAAAACAATGAGCGGAATGAGTAGACTGTTAGAAAGAACCTTATGGCACAGATGATTTCTTTTGGTTCTGTTAGGATAGAGTGCCAAGTATGGAAAAAAATTTTAGTGACTTTTTTGTTGACAAATCTGAAATTTACATTTCTTGGTGGGCCCTGATTTTTGCCACGCCGCCTAAACTTCACATCCATTTTGAATTTATCTCTCCCGGTCCAAACCAAAAATTCCGCTGTACATTTGGGTTGCGAGGATCGGAGCGGCCCGTCTATTGATGTCTGGTGGTCTAGAGATACTCTACATGTTTCCCTGATAAAATTGAGCCAATTGTTTTTGGATTTTGTCCAAAAAAATAAGGAAACTGAAACAAATTGAGAAATCCGAGAAACGTACCATTTGGCCGACCTATCAATTAACCTGTGACCGTCGTCGTATAAGCTGTACATACTCAGTGCACACAGTGACGCAGCTTGCGCCAGCTCGTCCGGTGCATATGCATGGCGTGTGTTTCGATTTGGTAATTGGTATACACGCTGTTCAATTGGTTTGTACGTGTTGCGTGTCTGCATGCGGATCGGACGACCCGTCCGTCGTCTGCAAATGGCGCCATAGACAAAAGCAATGGCGATTTAACTCCCCGCGAGTCACCCGTCGAACGGCCAAAACGCCAACCGGGGTTGCTGTCCATAGACCATAGGTACGTGCCGTGACGTGCCCCACGCCCGCGGTCTGCCTGCGCAGCATGTTCCGCCGTGTCTATTTGCTAGCTTCCGTGGCCGCCATGTGCTGTCACTGCGCCATGGGCTTTGTTCGCTTCTTCCGGAGCGCCCCTCCCGCCGGACGGAGAGTCCTGTACGAGATTTTTTTTTTTTTGAATGTTATCGGGGAGAGCGTTTTCATCTGAATTATGTTGATATTCGAATCACAAGACGCATTGACAACCTCGTTTTTCAGAGAAATTGAGACAAAACCCTACATCACTCAGATTAAAGATTAATCTGGGGAAATACCGGATAACACAATCACCACTTAGCCGAATTAAGCGTAAACCCCAGCATAAGGCGAAACGTGGCAAATGAGTTTTTTCTCCCTCGCCTCGCCTGCAGCAACGCTGATTAGGCGGTTGATGTCCCGGCCGGCCGTCTCAGCGCCAGCCGTTGTCATGGATCGTCACCCCGATCAGGCTCCAGCAGACCAGCACCACTCGATCGCTCCACTCAACGGCAGACCTAAAGGGTGGTCCATATATACTATAGCATAATGTTTTTAAAAGTAAAAAATACTCCTTACCTTAGTGGTCAGTAACTGTTGCTGTGATCTTCAAGACCTGAGTTAGCTTCCTATTGAAAAAGGCTAGCCGTGGTTCCGTGCGCGCGTGAACGATTTCCCCGTTCCGCACGCACGCACGCACGGCGCGTTGGCGTTGCCCGTCGTCGTCCGGCTCCGACGACATGCGGGCTGCAGCTAGCATCGATCGTGCAGTGACAACTGCACACGCGGCTGTGTGGTCCTGCAGGGCTAGAGAGGAGGAGGATCCGATGAAGCCGGCCGATCGAGCACGGTCCCCGCGTGTCCTGACTGTGTGTGCGGCTGTGCGCGTGCCGACGAAGAGGAGAGTGATTAATCGAGGGGTCCGGCAGCTGGTTATCGCCGGGCGCCACGGTCAGCCGGCCTGCGAGCCCAGCGCACCTGCCCCCGGCTCCCGGCCTGTGAGCTGCGGAAATCATGGGCCAAATGGCGTTTCTCGGCCTGCGGCCCAGCGCCAACGCCCCTCACCCTTTCCTTCCATTTTCATTTGTTTTTTTTTTCAGCATTTTCTATCTCGATTCTCGAAGGTCCAAAGCTCCGAGGTGAGACGTGTGCGGCGGCGCCCGTCCTTTTCGTTATGCGACGGCGCAAGCTTTGCAGCAGGTGGCTCCTCCAAACACTGCAGCACCAGGCCACCACAAATTATTTTCAGATCGCAGAAGCAGAACCGACCGTATACTCATCGACCTCCCCTCCTCTTGTTTTTGTTTAGGCCTATGCTTAATTACGCACTGCGTCGTTTGATTTTAATAATAAAGCGCGGTTTCCTCCGACAAACTGCCGACACGCCTCCCGCACCAGGTTCGCTGGGGCTGCACGGGAGATTCTCCGTGCATGTGATGTGAGTGCCCTCGATTGCGCACCGATTCGGGTTCCGGACGGCGCTGTTTATCGATGCTTGTCATACTTCCAGATGTTAGTTCCGGCTTATGGAGTACTAGCTCTGATTTCCAATGTACCGCGCCGGTTGATTTTTGGACATGGCTTTAACCATCCATCTTATTCACAAGATCCAACGGTGGATTCCACTGCTACAATACAAAAGTCCGCTACGGAAACACTACCCAAATAGCACTAGGAACGGTTCTAATTTAGAGCCGTTTCTGCTGTGCCCAGGATGAGTCCCACATGGTGCACCGCTCCTGCTATTGTTGACCAACCGCTCCTACAAATAGCAGGAGCGGTTGGTAAGATGCACCGCTCCTGCAGAGCTCATTCAGCAGGAGCGGACCACCTTACCACCCGCTCCTGCAGAGCTCCCTTCAGCAGGAGCGGTGGACCTGACCATCCGCTCCTGCTAAAGCAACAGCAGGAGCGGTTGGTGGCGTCCACCGCTCCTATAGTTTTCTCTAAAATTTTCGGTTTTGACGCGGAAATCAAAATATTCTTCTCTCTTTAAAATTCACCTTTGAGTTAATAGGAGCGGTGCTGCTGTCTGCTAGCGTATATCCCTTATCTTCTCGTACTCCGCTCCCTCCCTCTCTCTCCCTCCTACGCTTCTGGTCTGGCAGCGCAAGCGAGCGGCGGCTCCGGTGGCTCCGACACGGGTGCAGCGGGCGGCGGCGCGGCGGCTGCGGCTGCGGCGGGACGGTGCGCCGCGAGCGGCGGCGGCTCCGGCGCGCAGTGGGCGGCGGCGCGGGGGCAGCGACGACGCGGCTCCGGCGCGCAGCGGGCGGCGGCCGCCGGGCGCAGGCGGCAGGGCAGCTTTTTTTTTTGTTTTTTTAATCTTGCAATAGGAGCGGGGCATGTAGTAAACCGTTCCTACAGTTGGTCACAGCAGGAGCGGTGCAATCACGGCCCGCTGCAGGAGCGGTGCAATCGTGGCCCACTCCTACTGCATGTTTCACTACAGGAACCCACGAGTAGGAACATTTGCCAAAACCGTTTCTATAGAGATGTCTACAGCTGTTTTTGTTGCAATTTATTACAGTAGTGTTCCCGTTTAGAGAAATTTATCAGCAAGGGCTTCACCCTCATGTTCTCCTAAACAAATTGTGGCACGCAGCATGCCCCCGGGCACCTTTGTTCACACAAATGGTAGGAGTCTAGGACTAAGAGACTCTATGAAGTAATGGTTTCTCTTTTTGTCTCATTAAATTTATGGATCAGAACTAAAAATATGTAGATTCGGAACTGGAATCTTTTTCTTTAATACTTTTTGCTCAGTTTTCAATTTAAGTTTATGCTAGACAATACAATTGCTCTTCATTATGCTAGTAGTTGGCTTTCAAATGCTGGTTAATCTGCACAGTTCCCTCAAACAAGAGCATAGCGCTGCCATTCGTTTTGGTGACAGACGAACACAACCGTTTTTTTTTTTTTTGGGTAGCTACAGTATCAGTATGAGTTCCCGTGTCCCTAAAAGGCGCTATGATATGCTAGCCTGAATCTACAAACCGTTGGAGTTTACTAGTTGCATAAACGATTACTGTAGGATTTGGTTGCCACTGAGATTAAAAAAATACAGTATATACGACAACTGATTGTTAAATCTAGCACATAGTTAAGATTCCACAGGGAGCTACAGCAATAAACTACCGCTGACATCCCGCTAGCTTGCAGGATAACGATAAGAAACACGGCTGTAGCTTACACGGTCCAATGCCTGAATAGCATGTTAGCAGGCACGTAGAAATTAGAATGAATTATTTCTCGCACAATACCTTATACCTGTAGCTTTTTTCTATCTAGGGCAGCATTTTGACTTCTAGCTTGATAGCAGTTGGTATACGTTGAAGCCTGACCATCCTTCCTGCTCAAAACTCTTGTGGAGAAGTCATGGCAGGTGTGCTGGAACTACAAATATATGCCTGACTGAACAAGTCAATGATCCCTTTCCATGGAGCCTAACATGGGCCCCTTATTGCATAACCACTCTGCAACTTCAACCTAGTTGGGAAAACCCCATGACCTGCCTCTGAAATGTCAATAAAGGTCTCCTAGAACAGGCTAAGTTACCATTGATTATGTCGTCCAAGGCGCATTGTATTGGAGCCTAATTTTTCAATGGCATAATCACTCTATCTTGCTGAAAACAAAAGCCATGTGCAGAAGCTGGGAACCATATGATCATGAATGATGGTGAGGTCTGATCCAGACACGAGTGTTGAAAGGATCTGAACATGGATTTTGCTCTGTTGCGGTGCAGTAGGAGTTGCACACTCACAATTCCAGTCCCTTCTATACAGAAAGTTCTTACAAAGAAAAACCATGTGCCCCCTTCGGACAAGAAATTTCTTGTTCTATCACGTGGAATCTTGACCATTGAAATCTGAAAGCATTACTGAAAATAAGCACATCATGTGTGCAGTCGCTTTATAGCAACTATACTATGACAGATCCACATCCTATGTAGTACATGTATCTCTTTCACGTACACTGTCGAGTGTGGCGATGTGCCGTCTTTCCATGCCACACGTTGAGACCCAGGACAGAGATTCTGAGCATTTTGCTTTGCTGTTTTACTCATCAGGAGGCTTGAATCTGTTCTTGTTTCTTCCACTTCTCCTTATCAGATAGAGAGACACGGGAATGTCTGTTTGCCAGCTGAGAATGCAATGCAATGCTGAAAACCTGGAGGAGGAGAAGGAGATGTTGCTGACTGCTGAGTCCATACAGGCGAAGTATATGCTGCCTGAACATTGAACAATAATCTATATATGCTTATGTTGTCTTGTGAAATCTGAAAGTGCTGTTTGTCAACCAAAGCACATGGGCACCAATCATATCAAGAAACTGTTCAGGGGCGTGTTAGTCATATACCCAGCCTCAGCATCAGTCCTTTAGGTAGGCTACATATTTGGAAGTTGTGTGGCCACTCAAAATGCTGTAGTGCGTACGCGCGCTGCTGGTGCTGACAAAAGGGTCACTGCTACTATATGAATGCACAGTTAACTGTATCCAGTGTATTTCATTATGATGTGTGCTTATCTGAAAATTACTGGAACTGTATATGGATCGATGTCTTAATTATAGACAAGAATGAAAGGGAATCATTCAGGTTCGGTGCATTCAATTTCGCCGTGCCGCCGCAGATTTATTTTAAATGATACTATAACCAAGTGCCTCTCTGATGATACAACTTGCTGGAAAAGCGGAAAGGAAAAATCTCTGGTACTGGTACCCACTCGCTGAAACATCAGCTGATTAATTATAGGTTGCTTAATCCACCGGAGAATGACTAAAATTAGGTGACGCAGGCTGAATTGATAAGCCGGACAAATATTCTACTGTCAGGGAAGCTGCAGACGTTAACACTTCGTATAACACTCCCATATCCTTTCCGCATGTATGTTGTGGTCTGCACGTTGTCGATCGAATGGCAATACTTATATGCGAAAGTAGAATCTGCATGCGGCCCTGAGTACTGTCCAAGCAATCTTTCTCGTGCAGGGTATCAGCCACTGCCTCCGCTACCCTTCATTTGTGCTTCTGGCCGGGTGTACCATCATGGTGCCAACAGACATATTTTTAACTCCAGCTGCTATAAATCCTAGCGATAACAATTACAGGTACAACAATATACAGTGAGGATAATATATAAGGGCATATATAACAATACCACTTTCCTATGCAAATAATTTTCATTTATCCTTGCCAAAAGCTTGTATATATACATTCACTTAAGACCGACGCCAGCAGCTAAGGTAAATGTTCCATCCATCCACTATTCCACCCACCTCTCTTTCTGTAAACAGTATCGCTACAGTATCATTTTATTTGGCCTTTTACCTCACCTGCTGGAGTTAGCCTAAGAAAGAGACAGTGGACACCCAGGCTTCAAATCCCGGGGCGAGGAGTTGACAGCACCTTCTATACCGATCGAGCAAGCACTCGATGCCTTCATATACAAATCTAAGTTGTACTATTGTTTATATCAAAACACTACTAGTATGACTAAGTTTTAGGAAGAATGAGAACAAGGTGACAGTGATCAATTAATTGTGCAGTCTCGGACTGGATTACTAATTTAATCAACCCATAGATATGAGGTACAGAATTTCCCTGACTAATTCTCGGAGTAGATGAGAATACGATCGAGTTACATATGAGCCTGCTGTCTCAATGATTGCATGCATGTTTTCAGTCTGAATATTCCTATTCTGACACAGACGGCGACGCCGGCTCGATCGATCGGCAGCGCAGGCGCAGACGTGCGGCGCACTAACGAGCAGTGCTGCGTGTGCGCATCCGTCAGTGTTTCCAACGGTAAACAACCGCCTCCCCGGGCCAACCAACAACTGCCCCCCATGACCGGGGTCATCACTCTCGTGTCTTCCATTTCAACGCAGGTGGTGCTGATCATGATACAGAATGCCATTGCCATTTATATTTATACCTCTATATATAGCTAGCTAGCTACGATTATATCCTATCGATGCCTTACAGGATATTGATCAGTTCCACCAGGAACCTGCATATGAAAATTTGCGCATATGCTCGTCCATTTTATACTCTTAGCAGACCGGGCGCCGGGACATGCTTTATACTCCCTCCATCTTTTTTTTATTTGACGTTTTGTAGCTCAAAAATGAGCTATTTGGCGTCAAATAAAAAGAAGCAGATGTAGTACTAGTAGATCGGCCGGACTCCAAGCTCTATACTCATTCTTATATTTTCTCTCCCTTACACACATTTTGGTGAACATGATAAATAAATAAGCCACCGTAAAACTTGTAAAAAAATAAATAAGGAGATATAAGTCCATATGTATTTGTCCTAAGTTAATTTCTTTACTTTGACTAGCAATATCTTCACAAGTTGTATTATATTAAATGAAAAGAGTTAGATATTGTGAAAGTATTTCTCACAATAGATTGATAATGTGTCAATCTGTGTTACCAGTCTATATCTTATCATACTGTTATTTTCAAAGGAGCAACATTTACGAGATACTATACACTAGGAATAAAGATAAGTCCTCAAAAAAAAAGTAGAAACATTATTGGTTGTTCATCAGAAAGCCTCTAACAATAGTAGTTATTGGACATATTTTATTTTCTAAAAAAATTATCCAACTTATCATTATAAAATATGAATTAAACTAACCCCCTAAAATTTCATATAATTACCCATGATGCTATTATAAAAAAACAAATTAAAGTAACCCTTACATTTACTTATAAATTACCCACCATATCATTATAAAACATGAATAAAGTAACATCTAAATTTGCATATAAATTATCCATTGTGCTACTATGATATATAATTTTAAGTAACCTTAAATTTGCATATAAATTACTTGTTGCCCTATTGTGAAAAATAACTTAAAATAGCCTCCTAAATTTGCATGCAAATCACTATTATACCATTATTAATGATAAACGCTAACTAGAGTCATTATAGATAGATAAAGATAAAAAGTATATGTACAAGTGTTTATTAGAACATGAGAGATAGTGAAGAGCCATTTTTATTAATTGTGGGTCTCAATTTTTTATATAAATTTTAATTGCTTTACAATACACTATAGGAAAACCTACCCTGTAGGTACGCTTTATTATGTAATCGACACGT
The DNA here is from genome assembly GCA_022530915.1 of Paspalum notatum. Taxonomy (NCBI): domain Eukaryota; kingdom Viridiplantae; phylum Streptophyta; class Magnoliopsida; order Poales; family Poaceae; genus Paspalum; species Paspalum notatum. Next base: position 46,587,755 of record CM039685.1, read on the forward strand.
TTTATTTCGTATCTACATCAATGTTGACACGTTTCTTAAAGCGTGCTAGGAGCGTCTTCGCAAGCACTGTAACAAAGATTGTAGAGACTGATTACTATAGCGTATCTATAGTTGAGACGTTTTATAAAAAACGTTATATGCATGTCTATGCATTTTGATACACTTTTATAAATACATTTATACAACGTGTGTATGGACGTTGTTACATTTTATAAAAACGCTTTAATATGTGCTTAAAAATAGTAAAAATTATATACTACAGGATATGATTTTTGTGCAATGCAATCACTAAGAATTGAACTCGTGACCTCATACCTCACATAATGCCTCCCCACCACTAGACCACTGTATCGCATGTGAATAGTTAAGTAATGCACTGTTTTTATATTTACAATTAATGAATTTCAACTTCTCAATACCGTGTCAAATAACGTCTTTATGTACCTATAGACACGCTTGTGTGATACGCTTTTTGTGTGTCTCTATGCTATTGACGGTTGAAAATGTGTCTTAATTCGTGTTATTTTAAGATACTTTTAAGTTGTATCAAAAAACATATTTACATGCATATGCACGTTTGTTTGACACGTTTGATGTCGTGTTTAGATGTTACTGATGGTTAATAGCGTAGCTAACTACATGTCATGTTGAGATGATTTAAATAACATGACAACAAGTGTCACTTAATGTCTTTCGACACTCTAATCGTGTCTAACATCGTGTCAATTTGAGACATTTCAGAAAACGTGTCAAAAAGCATGTTTACGCCTTTTGTGTAGTGACGCTTTAGCCATCGTTGCTATCAAAACGTATCTAGAAGGCCTTTTTACTGTAGTGATATTAGCCCGTGCAAAAACATGTGTTGCGTACTAGTATATATAATTTCAAATGTTTATGGTTGAATCAGTTAAAGTAGTTAAATAAAGCTATATGGACTTATATTTTCAATAAGATGAAATTTTATTTTACATCTCTACAATGTTATATGAACAAAAAATTATAAGAAATGACCTATGATAGAGACATACTCTATTAAATTGTAGTAATTAATGAGATCTATAACTTTGTAGCTAGCAAGTTTTTCATTTAAGATCGTTCAAAGTTCCAATATGCAATATAAGATTAAGAGAGGTGATTAAAAGGATAATATCACTTATCCAATCACTATTGTTTTACATGTGAGATGGTAAGAGTGTTCCTGTGAGACTTGATGTCCTCGGTTCCAATCCTACGTGTGACTTGTGAATTCGTAATTTTATATCTATCTTAATACAAAGACATGCTTCGCACATTCGACAAAAAAAGCAAAGAAACAATATTTCTATAGACGAGCCTATAAAGGCATGATTTTCATACATTCTTGTATATAAAGTCAACTATCTTTTATTTTCTAACCTATACAAATGGCTTTCTTCTATACATGTTTTCATACATATGATTGGCTGAATCGTCTGAAGAAAGCAATCCTAACCCTCTATACAATCTTTTTTCTATTAGTGGTGTGTAATAATTCAGATCTCCATTTGCACCACGCTGTTTTTTTTTAAAAAAAAGTAGGTATTTTTCAATACAATTTTGGCTATAGCTGTTTTAGATAGGTTTTTATGCAACAAGCACGAATCGTTTTGGTCTGGGGTGCAAAGGAGTCGGAGAAGTGCTCAATATGTCAAATGCTAGAGGGGGAAATGCGGCTTGAAGTTGCATATAAGCTATATATTTCTGTATCATGTATGGTGTATGACTGATTAGGTCTGGTCCTCAGACCCAAAAAAATATTCTTCATTTTCCTTGTAACAGAAACGGTGCATCTAACGGTTGATTTCAACACCCCAACAACCTCTTGATGTCATGCACCTATCGCCTCTCTCTCTCTCTCTCTCTCTCTCTCCGCTTTGTATATATATAGCCAGGCTGTGTTTACCCCTTTTCAGAAGCCATTCGTTCATACACATCACCAGAACCTAATACCCTTCAGTTTTGCTTTCTAGCTTGCTTCACCTGTGAGCTCATCAACCATGGAGGATCTAGTCAGTAGCCCTTCTTTCAGGAGCGTTCTTAGCTGTAGTGAAGGGCAGGCTCAATCAGGAGAGAGCTCTTGGACCGATTACTTTGTGGATTTCATGCTATCCGAAGAGGAGAAGAAGAGACAGGCTGCTTCTTCATATTGTGCTACCGAAGGCGAAGGCGAACATGATGGCGATGGAAGTAGCCATGAGGACGACGAGGAGGATTCCATGATCTCTGATGCCGCCTCTCGCGCCCCAACTGCCGCACTATTGCCTGGCAGGTACAAGGAGCTGAAGAAGCTCAAGAAAAAGGCTTTCAAGGTCCTGGAACATGATGATTCCCTGGAGGATACTGCAAGCTCCCCAGTAAATAGCCCAAAGGTTAGTTACATCTTACAAGCTTTATCTTTCTTTCTGTTGTTAAGGCTAGGCTTCTTGTTGCATTGTGGTGTTAATTTGGCTCTTTCTGGTTGCTTCTTTAAGGTCAGTGCTGTGTCACAGCTGGAATTGAGTCCTAAAAGGAGGTGCAACATCATGGACCTCACCAAGGTTTGTTAGAATTAATCCATCTTTTCTTGAAAATAAAGGTCATCTTTGAGCTGTACAATACTTGTTTGATTACTACCTCTTGCATGCACAGCATCAATTTATTTCTTGGTTTCTTTTATTACAAAAGACTCTTTTTTTTTTTGCATGAAGAAGGAAGTCAGAATTATTGCCGACGATGGTCATGGAGGAGAGGGGATGGATTGTACAGATGCAGCCATGGAAGGAATGAGATTTTGTGATCAGAATCAGGCGAGTATAGATCCATGTGCAGAGATCAAGGACAAGGGGATTTGTTTGTTTCCCTTGTCCGTGCTGCTACACTACCATGGACGAAACTGAGAATTCAGTGAGATGTATGAACAGCATATGTAGTGTGCACGCTTAACACTCTATGCATGTGTGGGATAAATGCTAAAAGTATACACATTTGTATTTTATACTGTGGAGATGTATGTTTTTTTTCTTAGTGAAAAAATATGTGAATATTATTACAATTACTCATACTCGATCATATATGTATCCTGGTTTCATCTTTTCATTTTCATTTTGTTCTACTCAAAAATATGTTAACCAGCTATTATTGATTATATATACCTGCATGGAGCTCAGTTTCCCCACTACTTGGTAGTATGTCCAAAACGTTACCAAGACAGGGTAAATGCGAGTGCCTTCATGAAAATAAGGAATGTATTTTATGAATATGCTCATATATAGAGTTTTTTTATGTAAGATGCACCAATTTACTATATATCATCAGTGTAAATTAAGATGTCATGTAGTAGTTTAATTTGACCCAATAATTACTACAACATTTACCTATAGAGAATAGATCAAATCCTCTAAAAATTTAAGATACTATATATTATTAATATTATTCACAAATGACCAGCATATAACTTGCAAGATGAGCTCTTTCGTGTGGTAACTGCAAACCGTTTGGCCGGCCTTTTGCCGTATATGTGCTAGCTTAGATTTTTTTTTTTCATTCGAAAGAAAACCACCCTCCTAGTTCTTGCTTATGTTTGATATGGAATCAATGTGTTTCCATACCGACAGGTGCACTAGCTCATCAGCATGAATGCATGATCAAATGGTCTATGTACCCTACTCCCCCTGGTCACTTATGCGCATCATAGCTACCAACCATGCATGCATGAGTGGCTCCTGTACCAAAACTTACCAAGTTGCCCTTTCTCTCTTAATTTTGACATCATGTCCATGCCTGCTCCTTCCATGCAAAGATCAATGCTGAAGAATTCAAGGGTTTCATAATCATATTGCTAGCGACATTCTCCTTTTTGACGATGAAGATAAAGGAGTCGACAAAGATAAGGGCATGCTTATGAACAGAAAGGGTGGTTAGCAAGTAGCTTTCAGGGCACAAGCAGTTAAGGATTGACTGTTGCAAAGGGGAAAGCTGAGGGACTTTTAACAGACCAAATAAATACTAGGGGGACTCGCTGATTAACAGCATAACTGCATAAGCTTGTCTTCAGGGCTAGGCATGCACATGAGCACATTAGTTTCTACTGCATCACCTTAACACCTTTGTACTACCTTTTATCAGTATTAATTGGGAGTCAAGCTCAAACAAGAAGTCCTGAGAGCTACCTATGTGTAGCTTTTCGTCTTAGATTCATGGCTCGTCACGTTTCTGAACAATCGCCTTGTTTCATTACTGTCGGAACACATGACTAACACGCCAATTAAGCGGTGTCTGGAGTTAACAAAAAAGCATGTTGTTTGTAAATTGAGATTGCACTTAACTGGATGTGGAAGATTTTTGTATACTTTTTAGTGGGAAAAGGTCGCGCCAATCAACTTTTAGCTTAAGAATTTGTATAGCCTAAAGGTTTGACATTAATCATATACACTGTATGGTGGTAAATATTGCATATACTGAATTTTGTTCTTTGATTTCTTTACATTCAGAAGGTTTTACTCTCTCTATCCTAAATAAGAGATTTTATTTGGATATGACGATTAACTATTTGTCTTATTCAAAAAATTAGCACAAATACTTAAGTATTTATATGATGATAATTTAGACCATAACAAAATAAATAATACTTGGATACTGAATTCTTTTGAGATTACGTGTCTGCTGAACACGTAATCTCAAAAGAACATGTAAAAAGCAAGAGTACTTGCATGCATGATGACAAGTGTTGGGCTCCATGTTACTGAAGCTTCTAATAACCAACATGTAGCACAAGAAAAAACGTATATTTTTTAACTGATAATCCACAACTGAAACTAGCTCGTTCAAAAAAAAAAAAAACAACTGAAACTAGCTAGTGTCGTTTCCTTTCAAAATTCTGGCTCGATGACTAATCAACTACACCGATCTAAGTTTTAATCGGGGCATGCACATACACTGTATACATCAACGAAATTTGGGACGACAATTATTGGATTGGAACAAGAGTTGTTCAGCTTGCTTGCAGACCCCGGGAGAAGTATAAAAAAGCTCGAACTCAAACTACTCACAAATTGAAGAGAGAACCACATCCATGTGCGGGGCATTAAGGTTGGTAGAACATTGAAGTATCATACTGTACCAAATAATCCACGTCCTGGTGCTGTCCGCTTGGCGTTATTTAAATAGCAAAAAAGCTCTATATATTCTTGCACCCGTGTACTACACATATGGCCAATATTCTTCGGCCGTCCTGATTAAAAAATGCAACATGTTGTAATTTTTTTCAGGAAATAATAACTAATCATTCCGAAAGATTGATTGGTTGTAAAGTCAATGTTTCTCCAATATTTTAAACTCAGGACCAGTAACCCGGTCTCGGATGCGATAAATAAATTTTGTATATGCTCCGAACTCGAAAATGAACTAAACTGGTTAAAGTCTTATTGTCGGTCACACAACAAGAACATCTATCTATGTGTAGCTTACATGCTTCCTTAGTTTGTATTAGTCCATCAAACCGTGCTCTCGCACGGATTAGAGTCTTAGAAGGTATTTAATCATTAGTAACATGTTAGAGTTTCAGAAGTTATAGATTTAATTCATAGTAATATTAGAGGTGATTATGTTAATTCATCTTTCATAATGGCATTCTAGCATATGCAAATTTAAGAATTATTTTAATTTATTTTTCATGATAACATATCGGATAATTATATATAGATTTAGTGCCTATTATTTTAATTCATCTTTTATAATGATACGGTGAGTAGTTTATATGCAAATTAAAGGAGTTATTTAATTCATATTAATAGCATAGTGGGTAATTTTTATGTAAATTTAGGGGGTATTTTATAATAATGGCATGGTGAGTAATTTTTATATAAATTTAGGGGTTATTTTATTTCACTTTTCATAATGGCATGATGGGTAATTTTTTAGAAAATATAATAAATCTAATGACTACTAGTATTATTAGATCTACGTGATGGACGACCGGATGTTTCTAATTTTTATGAAAATTTCTATAGTTTATCTTTTTTCATAACGCGTCTGGTGAGGATTAACGTGGAGGTTCGGATGTTTCTGATTTTGTAATACCCCGGAAATTTACCCGAATAAACTATCTTCTAATCTCTCATCTAAATTCAAAATGAATTTCGAAAGTCTTGTTTGAGTGAAAGTGTACAGTTTGAGCTCATCAAAAATCATCTCATTCCTTGAAATATCTCTCAAATGTTTCTGAGAAATTCTCCATCAAAATCCATTCAATTTCCTATCCCAAATCCAAATCAGAAAAAGGAAAATCTTTTCCCCCTCACTTGGGCCGCAGCCCAGCTCCCTCCTCCCTTTCCGGCCTGCCTCGGCCCGCCTGCCACTCCTCCCTTTCCCTCCTCTCCTTCTCGCGTGGGCCACGCCCCCGGCCCACCTCTCTTCCCCCCTCTCCTTTGCCCCGGCCCAAACCGGCGGCCCAACCGGCCATCTCCTTCCCCTTTTCCCTCTCCCTGCTCGCCGCGCTTGCGCTGCTGCTCTGTGCCGCGTTGACGCCGCGCTCCGCGCCGTCCCAAGCCGCGCCGCGCTGCGACATCGGCCCCGCCACGCACAAAGCGACGCCGCGCCGTGACGCTAAGCGCCATCAGCCGCCTGCGCCCGTCCACACACACCAGGCCCCCACTCCGCAGCACCCGCGTCCACCACCCGCACTGCGCCGCGACAACGCTAGCCGCCACCGCACTCCGCGACGCGCGCACCGGGCCCCTGCCGTTCGCGCTACGCACACGCCACGCCGAGCTGCCGCCCGCGCCGCGCCTCTTCCCCCCCAGTGCGCGCTGCGCCTTTAAAACGAGAGCCCCGGCGAGCCGTCCCCTTTCCCCCTTCTGCTCCATCTGCGCCGCCCGCGCCGCTCGCCGCGAGACGAGCCGCGCCGACGTCGTCGTTCCCCCTCCTCACCGCGGGTAGCCCCTGGTTCAGCCGGGAGCCATCCGCCGCGAACGTCGCCCTCCTCGTCTTGCTCTACTCCTCACCGACGAGCAAGCGCCACGGTCGCCTCCTTGCCCTGTTCTTCCCCCACCGAGCGAGCGCAACAAAATTTCCCCTGCCCCATATCACCTCGGTCCGATTCCACGCACCTACACCACCACATCGTCGCCGTCCACCGTCGCCCGACCTCAGCCCCCGCTCCAGTCACTCCTACCGCGCCCCCTACGCGCGCCTGAAGCCGGCAGCCGCGGCGCCCATGGGCCACCTAGTCCCGAGCCTCTTCCCCTGCTCGGAGAGCCTCGGACGAGTTTGCCTCGGCCCCCTCTGTGCGCCGGTGCCCTTGGCCCGGCGGCCGGAGGCCGGGAGCACCCTCCCCCGCGGTGCTCCGGCGAGCACTGCGCGCCCGGGACGGCGGCGACAGGCGCGAGCCGAGCGCCTCGGCCTCCACTGCGCCCGAGCCCCCTCTCCCTTGTGTCCGCTTGGGCCGGCCCAAGTGGCCTCTGCGTCCACGGGCCAAAAGAAAAGAAGAAAAAGGTGAGAAAAAGAAAAGAGCCCGTGGGCCGAATCCTTTCCAAGCCCAAGTTCGTTTCTGCTGCGGGCCAAAGCCAGAGTTCACCCAAGTAAAGTCTATTCCTACCCCTTGAACTATCCAAAAGGTCTATATCTACCCCTTGACTCAAATATCTCCGTATCTTTTCCGTTCTAGCTCCGTTTTACGTGATTCTTGCACCTAAATTCTCTATAAATCAAGCTCTATCTATTCATGCACTTTTCATAATATTCCCACACACTTCGCCGACCACGACACCTGAAGATCCACGGTCTGCGTCACTTTTGGGTCGACCCGCGACGACGGAACTAGGGCACCTGTGGCAAGCCACTTGTGCGTTAGTTCCGCCCTCGCTGATCGGTTCACTGAAGACCCGGTTTGGTTGAACCGAACCGGACGGTTGTCAAGCTCTGCCCCTGTCTCCGTAATACGGGCGACAGGAGGGGATGGTTGGCACCGCCCGAGTTCGTCGTTCTCTCCCTCACCGCGATGTAAACCCATCGCGCTGCGAGAGTAGACCAAGCCCAACCGGAAGGAAGAGTTAGACCACACGCGCCAGAGCTGGCCCGTGTCATCTCTCTCTTCTCCGAATTAATCTTTATTGCCGACATGCTGTCCTCATGCTGCCGGAAAATCCGTCTCATGAGCCCGGCATGGCTGGCGCTAAAGATCAAACTCTTGATATCAAAAAGGGGGCCAAACGCGCCATTTATCCGTTTGACTCACGTTCTGATCACATGCAAACCCTAAGGATATCTTTAGCCCCCACCAAACCCATATCATAACGAGCTCAGAGTGTACCTTGATTTGGTGTGTTTTGCTTGTCTGAACGTGTAGGTTTTCCGGAGAGCCGTTCGGTTCCGTCTCTGAAGGTGGCTAACTCAGAGGCCGGAACAGGAGCCCAATGGTGCAGCGACCGTCGTACCGGCTACCTCGACAAAAATGAATGCAAGTCCACTGAAATCCTCACTTGATGCATAAATTACCCATGTTTTTATATACACATCCTATTGCCTTGTAAAACAAGAAAACTTGCATGTTTTGCTGGCTAAGGTAAAACATAGTAGGATATAGCCTCCCGAGCCACTTTAGATGTAGTGCGCTTAGGTGGATCGCTCACTCAATTATATACATTAATCTTGATGAAAATGATGGGAATATGATGGTGGGTATGGGCGGTTGTTTTTCAGTAAAACATAGGGTAAGACCCTGGCAGACGACTTCGGTTGTTGAAGCCATTTACGGGGTGGAAACCTGGTCCTTGTTGTGAGGACTGGGCTGGTGTTGCTCATGCGTGAGCATTGTGGGAGTTCCACCCTGAAGGACCGAGTTGACGTTTCATCTTGCCTAACTCATCTAGCGCAACCACTCGAGGTTGTATGCGGCAACCCTCGGTTAGAACCCGCTTTGGACGAACCAGGCGTAAGCCGGTGTGCTGGGATGCATGAGAGATTGGGTGGATGGGCGCGGTTGCATGGCTGCGGTCAGGGGTCAACAGTCGCGTGGCTGCGGGTCTGAGCGACAGGTGGGCCCGTACTCTCTCATGGCTGAAGTCTGGGGAGCGCCTTGCGGGGGAACAACCGGCGAGCGGAAAGGGGCTCACTGATCATGAGTGCCTGGACCAAACTTGTGGGTAAAGTGTGCACCTCTGGCCAGAGTATAACTAAATCTATCATGATAGTCCGCTGTCCACTGGTATGGACAAACGAGTTACAGCTTGGTTTCCGAACTAGCTTCTTATAAAAAAATATGGTTTTTGGGATGGGATCAAAATGATGGTTTTGAGGCAGCTGCGGTTGCCGAGGAGGTGTGTGTGTGGAAAATGTGATGGCATGCGTGCCACGAGCCGCGATGGACCGGCAAGTCCAGTGGCAACCTCTTTTGGGATAAAGATGTTTTCTCAATTAAAACTGAGAACTAAGGAACCCTGCATATCAAATGTTTTACTGCAAAGTTACTTTCAGCTCCAGATATATCTTGCATGTAATGATAGGTTATATCCCCCTTCCTATGGAAGAAGGTGGACTTGCGGAGTACGTATGTACTCACCCTTGCTTTGTTGTTGGTTTACAGAGCAAAGAAGATCATGGACGTGTGAGGGTTACGGCCTGCTTCCCAACTGTGTGTTGTGGGAAAGTATGGGTCGCGCTTTTATAGTTTCCGCTGCAGTGTTTTCGGGCTGCGCCCCGTTTGGTCTGTCCCGTTAGGACGGATCTGTACTCAACTGATGAACAAATGTGATTACCATAACTCCTGGGAATGGTAATAATACACATTTTAGTCCTGCTTAAGGGCTGGGACGCTTCAGGTGGTATCAGAGCCGTAAGTTGGCCGTAGGACGTAACCCTAGGTCGGAAAAAGGTTTTTGAGTCCAAAATCGGTTGAAAAACACCTCTACTCCTTATCTTACTCCGTTTCAAAACGAGTTTATCTGCTCTTTTCCCCCTTCCTCAGTCAAGTGCCCCGCTTGGAAGACCGTGTTCAACCCGTCTGCAAGAAAAGACGTGCATCCCCTATGGAAGTCAAAAGTGGCACCCTGCCCTATGGATGACCGTGACGTGCACCGGAAAACAAGGAAGTGACCCTCCTTGTGTTTCCCGCCTCCCTTGCCTTGAAAGGCCTTGCAGTGCAGCACAGAGGACGAGAGACCGCCGCAACCACAGTGATCAGCGCCTAACGCCATGTCTGCTGTCGGGAAAGGGACACGAGGACTCAGCCCCAGATATGCCGGCAAAGTGTTTAAAAGCCCACCAAAAGGCTAGAAGAACTCAAAAACCGCTCAAGTGCAAGTCACCATGGCCAAGCAACCCTCAACGCTCAAAGGCACCCCCACGCCTATAAAGAAGAGAAGGGTCGGAGACCTCATCAATGGAGTTCCGATCTTGGAAGGCATACCAGTTGAGAGTGAGCCAGAACTCTCCTCCATCTCTCCACCAGAGCTAGCAGAAACCCCAGAAGCTGCACCCAGTTCCCCGCTGTCAGTAGAAAGCCCAAGAGCCCCACCACCCAGTCCGGTTCCGCTCAGTGAGCTGCCATGGGAAGAGCTGTTGAGGACGCGAGCCGCGTCTCCTCTCGTGGAAGCTACCCCAGAACCATCAAGCTCTGCCTCGTCCTGTGAGGTAGAAGAAGCGGAAGACTCCGTCGTCTGGCCCCCGTCGTTGCAAGAGGTCAACAGCAGGTCCAGGGAGTCGTCCCCAGATGAAGTCACCAGCGCCCTTCGGGAGTGAAGCCGTGTGGTCCGTAGTTAGTTGTACCCAGTTCCCCTCTTACATGTGGGTAGTGGAATTTTTATTCCACTTTGGTTAGCACCCCCTGTAAGAGTGAATCGTGTAGTTCGCGTGTGTTGTAGTGTTTCTTGTAGTGTTTGTAGCTTTTGTTTTCCGTTGAGTCAGTGTTAGGCCGAGTTCTGCCCGTCTTGTTCAGATGGAAAGTGCCGAGTATGTCAGCTCCTGTGAAAGTGAGGATGGTTTCCCCAGGCTTTTAAGAGAGACCCTGAAGTGGTTCAACCTTTCTGGTTACCCGGAGTATCATGGAAAAGTTTTCCTTGATGAAGGACAATGGAAATGGGTTGTCGGAGTGCAACTCAAAGCAGATGGTGCTCCAGAACGATGGTGGAGCACAGTAATAGGAAACAGTTTCCTAGATGCATGTCACGTTGCTGCCCGTGACACTCTAAGGATTCTGTGCTCATCCTACCAAGGGATCAACCCTGCATCCCCTGTGAAGCTCTTTCCACCCGCAGAAAAGAACTCTCTCCGATGGATCCAACAACTCCAAGCCCTGCAGCAAATGAGGAATGCCGACGACCCGACTGTGGCCTACCTTACCCTCTACCTTCATACTCTGGATGTGGAGTATGACAAGCTCCGTTTTCAGTACGGCAAGCTAGAAGTCCGCCACAAGGGAATAAAAGCCCTCCTGACTAAAACTCAACAAGAGCTACAGTTGCTGAGAACAAAGAAAATCCTGAGGCAAGTCAAAAGGGAAGAGGAAAGCAGTTCTAATCCTCAGTGCCCAAGTCACATAGACGAAGTGCAAGTCGCATACAGAGTAGCAACAAATCCTCCTGTCCAGGCAGACCCAAGTCATCAAGTGAACGCCCACATCAGGGAAGACAGAGCCAGCATGGGCGCCTTCTTGTCGCTCTCGTTTCCAGAAGAAGGATCCAGTTCTCAGCCTGCAGTGCAGAATCAAGCCTCCAACCCGCAGAAGTTGAAAGCAGTCTTGCGCGAGTAGCCGCGTTAGTGTGTTTGTTTTGGTGTTTGCTTTTTTCTGTTTGTGGAGTTTTTCTAATAAAGAACACATCATCAGTAGACCTAACTCTTATCTCTGCTTCCTCTCTCACCTTAACCCGTCTGCTAAAGAGAAGCAAGTCTTCAGAAAGAAGCCATCTCAAATCCTCTGCCAGAAGGAAGCCAGATTCAAACCAGTCAGTACAGTCAACACCCGACAACAGTGTGCCCAAGAAAGCACAGTACAGGCAACAGAAAACGAGGAGGTACAGTGTGTACAGTGAAAAGAAATAGTGGCCCTGGGAAAAAGGAAAAGATCGGATGAGACACTTCATGCTACAATTCCTAGGCAAACTGTGCAAACCACAGTTCCCCGCCACTCTCGTCTCTCCACCGCCCTCGTCTTCCCACCTTCTCCGTTGACACCCCCGTCTTTTTCGCCGCACTCACCGAGCCTGTCCCCACCACCCACTTGCCCTTATCACCGCGCATGCACGCATGTGCACCCGCCTGCCGCTCTTTGCAGCGCACCTTCGTGCCACCGTTAGCCGAAGCCAGACCCCCCTGCCTCGCTCCTCGCATGCTTGCCGCGTGTACCGCACCCCCCCTCCACCGCTCATGTCCCCTCGATGCACAGACCACCGCACCGCAACCACTGCCCCCTCCGTGCGTCTATAAAAGCCCTGCCCGGGCATCGCACTCCATCCACCCCGCAGAGTTAGCCATCACACACTCCCTCCACAGCTGAACCCCAAAAAAATCCAACTCCCGAATGTTCGGTGACTCTTGGATAGAGCAACTCTTGCTAAGCTTTTTTGCTATTGCCCTACTCATCTTCCTTACATTCCTCCTATTTCTGTGGGAAGATTCATCAAACCCTTCCCCGAGAGCAAAACAAGAGAGATCGACCAGGGAATGAGTATAGCCATCTACATACTCCTTCTCATCCAGTGCGCCCTCCTCTACAAAATCTCCAGAGTCCTCCTCCAACTTGCACGAAGCACAGTCAGATTTCAAGCCCGCATCAGCCAAGTGCTCGCACACTATCCCCCAGATTCCTCCGAGGCATGAACCCAGAAACCAGAGCCTGTCTCCCACTTCGCTACATAATCTTTGCTGAGATTACTGTTCTGTGTCTTCTAATCCTCCTCCGGTTAGTCACCCTCCCACGGGCAGAGAAGAAGCAAGAAGAAGCTTCTTGCTAGCCAAGTTGTGCCAAGATGAAGAAGCCTAAAATAAGGCAACAAGTTATGCTTGGGATAAAAAGAAGAGTAACCAGAAGCGCTTGGGATAAAAAGAAAAGTAACCTGAAGAAGTATATCCCAAAACGCCGCTTCTTCCCCGGCAACTCCCCACTTCCAGAAGAGACACTAATCCACTTAGTGGGGTACTTCCACTCTTTTAAGTGGGGTAGTCTCTCTTCTGCTAGTTCTGATGAAGGGAAACCCAGAAATTGAGGCATGCAAATTTCTGGAGGATACATGAAGTTGCCGGTACATGCCACCAAGGAAATCGGCCAATGCAGAAAGAGAAAATGCCTCTGCCGATTTTCTGTTGCTACCTTCAGAAGCAGTTTTTTTCAAAGTGCAGACTCCATCCATCCTTAACAAAGGAGCAAGAGTCTTTTGTTGTTGAAGTTCCATCTTCTGTTTGTACAAGCTAAAGTCCCAGTTGTAAGCAGAAGTTGTTTAGCTGAAGTAAAGCTATCCCTGTAACCCTTCTAACCTGATCTCGGGGACGAGATCTCTTTTAAGTGGGGTAGGTTTGTAATACCCCGGAAATTTACCCGAATAAACTATCTTCTAATCTCTCATCTAAATTCAAAATGAATTTCGAAAGTCTTGTTTGAGTGAAAGTGTACAGTTTGAGCTCATCAAAAATCATCTCATTCCTTGAAATATCTCTCAAATGTTTCTGAGAAATTCTCCATCAAAATCCATTCAATTTCCTATCCCAAATCCAAATCAGAAAAAGGAAAATCTTTTCCCCCTCACTTGGGCCGCAGCCCAGCTCCCTCCTCCCTTTCCGGCCTGCCTCGGCCCGCCTGCCACTCCTCCCTTTCCCTCCTCTCCTTCTCGCGTGGGCCACGCCCCCGGCCCACCTCTCTTCCCCCCTCTCCTTTGCCCCGGCCCAAACCGGCGGCCCAACCGGCCATCTCCTTCCCCTTTTCCCTCTCCCTGCTCGCCGCGCTTGCGCTGCTGCTCTGTGCCGCGTTGACGCCGCGCTCCGCGCCGTCCCAAGCCGCGCCGCGCTGCGACATCGGCCCCGCCACGCACAAAGCGACGCCGCGCCGTGACGCTAAGCGCCATCAGCCGCCTGCGCCCGTCCACACACACCAGGCCCCCACTCCGCAGCACCCGCGTCCACCACCCGCACTGCGCCGCGACAACGCTAGCCGCCACCGCACTCCGCGACGCGCGCACCGGGCCCCTGCCGTTCGCGCTACGCACACGCCACGCCGAGCTGCCGCCCGCGCCGCGCCTCTTCCCCCCCAGTGCGCGCTGCGCCTTTAAAACGAGAGCCCCGGCGAGCCGTCCCCTTTCCCCCTTCTGCTCCATCTGCGCCGCCCGCGCCGCTCGCCGCGAGACGAGCCGCGCCGACGTCGTCGTTCCCCCTCCTCACCGCGGGTAGCCCCTGGTTCAGCCGGGAGCCATCCGCCGCGAACGTCGCCCTCCTCGTCTTGCTCTACTCCTCACCGACGAGCAAGCGCCACGGTCGCCTCCTTGCCCTGTTCTTCCCCCACCGAGCGAGCGCAACAAAATTTCCCCTGCCCCATATCACCTCGGTCCGATTCCACGCACCTACACCACCACATCGTCGCCGTCCACCGTCGCCCGACCTCAGCCCCCGCTCCAGTCACTCCTACCGCGCCCCCTACGCGCGCCTGAAGCCGGCAGCCGCGGCGCCCATGGGCCACCTAGTCCCGAGCCTCTTCCCCTGCTCGGAGAGCCTCGGACGAGTTTGCCTCGGCCCCCTCTGTGCGCCGGTGCCCTTGGCCCGGCGGCCGGAGGCCGGGAGCACCCTCCCCCGCGGTGCTCCGGCGAGCACTGCGCGCCCGGGACGGCGGCGACAGGCGCGAGCCGAGCGCCTCGGCCTCCACTGCGCCCGAGCCCCCTCTCCCTTGTGTCCGCTTGGGCCGGCCCAAGTGGCCTCTGCGTCCACGGGCCAAAAGAAAAGAAGAAAAAGGTGAGAAAAAGAAAAGAGCCCGTGGGCCGAATCCTTTCCAAGCCCAAGTTCGTTTCTGCTGCGGGCCAAAGCCAGAGTTCACCCAAGTAAAGTCTATTCCTACCCCTTGAACTATCCAAAAGGTCTATATCTACCCCTTGACTCAAATATCTCCGTATCTTTTCCGTTCTAGCTCCGTTTTACGTGATTCTTGCACCTAAATTCTCTATAAATCAAGCTCTATCTATTCATGCACTTTTCATAATATTCCCACACACTTCGCCGACCACGACACCTGAAGATCCACGGTCTGCGTCACTTTTGGGTCGACCCGCGACGACGGAACTAGGGCACCTGTGGCAAGCCACTTGTGCGTTAGTTCCGCCCTCGCTGATCGGTTCACTGAAGACCCGGTTTGGTTGAACCGAACCGGACGGTTGTCAAGCTCTGCCCCTGTCTCCGTAATACGGGCGACAGGAGGGGATGGTTGGCACCGCCCGAGTTCGTCGTTCTCTCCCTCACCGCGATGTAAACCCATCGCGCTGCGAGAGTAGACCAAGCCCAACCGGAAGGAAGAGTTAGACCACACGCGCCAGAGCTGGCCCGTGTCATCTCTCTCTTCTCCGAATTAATCTTTATTGCCGACATGCTGTCCTCATGCTGCCGGAAAATCCGTCTCATGAGCCCGGCATGGCTGGCGCTAAAGATCAAACTCTTGATATCAAAAAGGGGGCCAAACGCGCCATTTATCCGTTTGACTCACGTTCTGATCACATGCAAACCCTAAGGATATCTTTAGCCCCCACCAAACCCATATCATAACGAGCTCAGAGTGTACCTTGATTTGGTGTGTTTTGCTTGTCTGAACGTGTAGGTTTTCCGGAGAGCCGTTCGGTTCCGTCTCTGAAGGTGGCTAACTCAGAGGCCGGAACAGGAGCCCAATGGTGCAGCGACCGTCGTACCGGCTACCTCGACAAAAATGAATGCAAGTCCACTGAAATCCTCACTTGATGCATAAATTACCCATGTTTTTATATACACATCCTATTGCCTTGTAAAACAAGAAAACTTGCATGTTTTGCTGGCTAAGGTAAAACATAGTAGGATATAGCCTCCCGAGCCACTTTAGATGTAGTGCGCTTAGGTGGATCGCTCACTCAATTATATACATTAATCTTGATGAAAATGATGGGAATATGATGGTGGGTATGGGCGGTTGTTTTTCAGTAAAACATAGGGTAAGACCCTGGCAGACGACTTCGGTTGTTGAAGCCATTTACGGGGTGGAAACCTGGTCCTTGTTGTGAGGACTGGGCTGGTGTTGCTCATGCGTGAGCATTGTGGGAGTTCCACCCTGAAGGACCGAGTTGACGTTTCATCTTGCCTAACTCATCTAGCGCAACCACTCGAGGTTGTATGCGGCAACCCTCGGTTAGAACCCGCTTTGGACGAACCAGGCGTAAGCCGGTGTGCTGGGATGCATGAGAGATTGGGTGGATGGGCGCGGTTGCATGGCTGCGGTCAGGGGTCAACAGTCGCGTGGCTGCGGGTCTGAGCGACAGGTGGGCCCGTACTCTCTCATGGCTGAAGTCTGGGGAGCGCCTTGCGGGGGAACAACCGGCGAGCGGAAAGGGGCTCACTGATCATGAGTGCCTGGACCAAACTTGTGGGTAAAGTGTGCACCTCTGGCCAGAGTATAACTAAATCTATCATGATAGTCCGCTGTCCACTGGTATGGACAAACGAGTTACGGCTTGGTTTCCGAACTAGCTTCTTATAAAAAAATATGGTTTTTGGGATGGGATCAAAATGATGGTTTTGAGGCAGCTGCGGTTGCCGAGGAGGTGTGTGTGTGGAAAATGTGATGGCATGCGTGCCACGAGCCGCGATGGACCGGCAAGTCCAGTGGCAACCTCTTTTGGGATAAAGATGTTTTCTCAATTAAAACTGAGAACTAAGGAACCCTGCATATCAAATGTTTTACTGCAAAGTTACCTTCAGCTCCAGATATATCTTGCATGTAATGATAGGTTATATCCCCCTTCCTATGGAAGAAGGTGGACTTGCGGAGTACGTATGTACTCACCCTTGCTTTGTTGTTGGTTTACAGAGCAAAGAAGATCATGGACGTGTGAGGGTTACGGCCTGCTTCCCAACTGTGTGTTGTGGGAAAGTATGGGTCGCGCTTTTATAGTTTCCGCTGCAGTGTTTTCGGGCTGCGCCCCGTTTGGTCTGTCCCGTTAGGACGGATCTGTACTCAACTGATGAACAAATGTGATTACCATAACTCCTGGGAATGGTAATAATACACATTTTAGTCCTGCTTAAGGGCTGGGACGCTTCAGATTTTTATAAAAATTTCTAAGATTTATCTTTTTTTTCCAAAGCACGTGTGGTAAGGATTAACGTGGAGGCTTTAAAAGAGCTTCCAATTAGTGAGAGTTAGATCTGGTTGGTCCCTCGTCTCTCTTACCCACACAGGAATAGTACAGATGGCCTGTTGGATCTGATTGCCTGATCCAACAATGCTGGATTGTGTTCAATGGACAACCTACCAGCAGGTGAGAATTGTGAGATCACGATCATATAAAGCAACACATAGTCATAGTCATGTACTGTTAAGAGCGATTGAACCATGTCGATCCGATTGGATCCATCGCGCAAGAAAGGTTGTTTCGATTGGGCATGATCCCTGCCTGCGCTCGTGTCTTTCTAATTCAATCGCCCACATTGTGACTTCTATTTTTTTTTTAAATGTTCAGACTAGAACTCACTAGTTCTCATTCAAAGATTGCATTTCACCTTGCATCTTTTCAGGTTGGAATGTTCAGGGACTTTCTTAGAGGGTTGGTGTGCTGCTGCCTTTGATGCTAGGCATGTGAACAGTTGCAGGTTTGTTGATGGCATCGTTTAGTCCCAAATTGTAGGGACTTTTAGCATGACAACAAATGTATCAATCTTGTTTATTGTTTCCTCTCGACTCTCGTTGCCCTGCTGGTAGGTACTCGACTGATTGATGGGAAAACACACTTCATAATTCTATCAGTATTATTAGAAGATAAACGATCGATCGATCCTCTAGGATATTGTCACAGAAGTCCAATATCCCCTGCAATGCATATAGCAAAGTATTGGAGGAATATGAAATCTTCCGCCTAGTTTCAAAATTTCTCCCCAGTACCTTGGATAAGATTGCTCCATCTAGTTCATCGCCGTGCATGTACCGATTCATGGACAACTTTTATAAAAAAAAAATCATGGACAACCGATTTGTTTATTCAATGGACTCGTTTTTTTTAAGATCAAAGCCGGCTCACACATTAATACAAGGTCATTCAATGCTTACGCATCCTGGGTGCAGCTAGGAACACACCGCCAGACCTGAAGGTCGAGCATGCACGCTCGCTCATCCTAGCCAACACATGAGCCACTCAATAGCACTACACGGCCAACCCGTCCCCTCTGTCTTTTTTTTTTTTTTGATAAAGACGCATATAATATATTAAAACAGCAGAAACATTACAAACAAGCCCTCCGGAGAGGGCCAAATTAGATAATCACCCAAGGAGACCACTAGGCCACGCACACACACACGCGTCACACCATGAAGGGGGAACACACACGTCATTAGCCATGGTGGAGAAATCAACCACGACGTCGTCGAAGTGAAGCTCGCCGTTGAATGGGGCCACAGAGGCGCCACGGGCGCATGCTACCAGGGCGAGAAGACCACACACAGTGGAGGTTGAAACAAGGCTCGAGGGCTGTCGTTGTAGGGCACCTGCGGCGAACCAAAGATGATGTTGAAGTCACCGTCAAAAGATAATAGAACAACCTCTGGGAAAGCCATGGTGGCCGGCTTGCAGCACTTACACCAGCGACGAGGAAGAAGTTGGTAGGGTGTAGAAATTGGAAACCTGCCTACTCACCTCCCACCACTCTGCTCACCTCCCACCACTGTTTTTAGGTGGTGGCTCCCACAGCCTCACCCGCCTTCCTTGCCTCCCTTCCTCCTTCCACCTTTGGTGTTCAACAACTATTGCCATCTCACATTCCCTTCTTCGCCTTTTGCTAACCTTCATCATTGGTGATACCCTCACCTCTACTCCACCCATAGTTCCGCCCCACACATTGCCACTTCTATTAGCCGGCTTGTTTTCAATTGACGGTCGAATGAAGAGTATAGCTCTGGGTTCCCCACTCCCTCCTAACCTAGATGTGGAGCTTCTTAGTGGCGGCGAGAAAGGATATGATGAGATGATGTAGCAAGATCTTGCGCAGTGGTAACACACGAATCATGATAGGGTTGCGTGTTAGATTATAACAATTGTGCAGAAAGGTCCAAAGTTAAAAAGCAGAAAAAGCCAAGCATTTTCTGTATTATAGCAAAAACCATATGTTTTGGGTCTCATAAGACAACACTTTCTATAAAGGGACTGTCTATTATTCACTTGGCTATTTTACTTTCCTTCCACACACTTGAACTTTGTCAATATAGATGCATCTTCATGGAGGGGAAGCAGGTATCTTAGATGGGTTACGCACCCATATTAACTATGTTTTAGAAACCGGGTGGAAAATATTCTCTTCACACTCAAATTTTCAGTTACACAAAAAAATATAACTATAATAGAAATCGTCTGTAAATCTAAACTCTAAAGTGTAAGTGAGAAAACTCTAACCTAATTTCTATTTTGCTTCCCTTCTATGTATGCTAATTTGGAACGGAGGACACTGTCATGTGCAATCAGCTAATGCGTGTAAGCGTGCAATCAAAATTGCAGATGCTATTAGATACTCCCTCTGTATTTAAATATAAGTCGTGTTTTTTTCCAAAACTGTATTATTCAAAAAATTTGTATAAACATACAAGAAAATTAGTCACATTCAACCTCTATACAATGATAAAACAAATCACAACAAAATAAATAATAAATTATAATTTTTTTAAATCTAGATGAGCTATCGAAGTTTTGAAAAAAATTAGCCGCGACTTATATTTAAATACGGATGGAGTATAATATATGCGCTTTAGGCCCTGTTTGAATACCTCTAGTAAATAATTAGCTGCTAAAAATTAGCTATCTTGCATCCATACAGACTAGCTAATGTGCAGCTAATTTTAGCTCGCTCCTTAGTTAAAAAAATTACTCCCTCCATCCACAGAAGAATGAAATTCTGAGTTTTTCCTAAGTCAAACTATCGTAAGTTTGACCAAATTTATATAAAAATGCAATAACATTTATGATATCAATTATGTATGATATGAAAATACATTTCAACACGGATCTAATAATACTAATTTGGTAGCATAACATTTAATATATTTTGATATAAATTTGGTCAAAGTTAAGAAAGTTTGACTTCATTCTTTTGTGGACGGAGGGAGTAGTTGTTAGCTAATGGAACCCAACTAATTTCAACTAATTGGTGGAAATGGCCTGTCTACTAAGAATCCAACCATATATTAGCTGATGTATCAAATATGCATAGCTACTTTTTAGTTAGCTAATTAATAATTATTAGCTAGCTAAATTTTAGTTGGAGCTAAAAATTAGTTTAGCTTATATCTAAAAAGGCTCTTAGATTGCTTGATCCCACGATTATATACATAAAATTGTGTAGGATATTTTTCCTAATATATATATATAATCGTATTTATTTTCTAACCGTTTATACATTTAGTATTTCTTTAATCCTTTTTATGCAAAAAGAGACAGCATCTGGAGCCTGGAGGCGAGTAGGACACGGGGTCGGTGCGTGCCATCCCGCGCGCCGGTGAGATCCCCAACACGTCGTCGACGGCGACGAACGGAACCCCATAAAATCTCCCTTCGCCCTCTCCTCCCAGATCCCTCTCACAGTCTCACACCACACCCCGGCTGCCACCGCAGATCTGGGCGGTCATCGTCAGCCATGATCTCCAGCAAGCTCAAGTCCGTCGACTTCTACAGGTGCGCTCCCGATCCGTCCTCCCTCGTTCTCGAACGCCCCTCCATTCCTTGACGCCTTTGGCGTGGCTAGCTGGGATGCTGCGATTTTGGGGGGATTAGATGAATACGGAGTAGTTTAGTCCGATTTCGCTGTGCTTGGGCGGATTCGGTGAATCCTGAATGGCGTCGGCGTCGTGTTCATTGCGGCGAATGAGCTGTTGCGGTTTTGGCGCGGGTGCTCGGCGTTAGTGGTGAATTCGTCTGTCTATTTCTAGTTCGGTAGAGACGAGAGACTTGCACGATGAATTGTGATGTGCTCCAAATACAGTTGTTTCTTTTTTTGGGTACGTGAGTGCGACCTCTTTGTAATTGCATTTTGAATGGCAGTGCGCACATTGCCCATCGTTAGATTTCATTTTGTAGTGGGACTTGTTTGGACAACATGTTGCACTCTGAAGCTGTAGGCTATTCTAATATAAAGATAGCCGGACAGTTTTGGATTAGACAGACAGGAGAAGCCTATGTTGCCGTGTCATTGCTTTGTCCGGTTGCAAAAACTCCAAACTCGTCCTCAGTAAGCACTGTACATGGACAGACATGAAGAAATTGACATTTGGAAGTTGCACTGTACTATAGACTAATTTGATTCAGATTCACTAACTTTTATACTCTCTTATCCTGATTTCATTTTTCTAGTGATGGGTTTATATAGTTGTTTTATTTATATAATGGCAATGCTTGATTTTTTATTGTTGCAGGAAAATACCTAGGGATTTGACTGAAGCGTCACTATCTGGAGCTGGATTATCCATTGTAGCAGCACTTGCTATGGTGTTTTTGTTTGGAATGGTCTGTTCTTTTTTTCTTCAGTGTTCACTGTGTTCTGTAGTTTATTGCAGTTGTTGCTACTTTTTTTTTTGTTTTTAAGCCCTGAAAAAGTGAACAGCAACGATAGGATTGCTTTCATGTTTGAATTGCCGGTCTTAAACTAATAGGATTGCTTTCGTGTTCGAATTGCCGGTCTTAAACTAAGTGCAAGGAAACGAATTGGAAAAAAACAATGAATGGACACTCCTTTTTGTTTATGTAGATATATTGCATCCTGCCTTTTGGTTTTCTGTTGCATGGCTGGCTCTTCAGTAACCAGTTTCTGTTAGTCAGATTTTCTCAGTTAATTGATAGAATCAACTTAACTGTTTTGCATTAAGTTGACCACTGAGTTTAGAATATCGACCAGATGGGCTAGATTATGAAGGAGTCTATGATTGGGTCAACTTCAAGCTAATTTGGTCGAATTTTGGTTTAGATTTGTCAATTGTGATGTACTAAACATTGATAGTGGTGGTCAGTTATATTCTGTATCCAAAATACAAGTTACTGTAATAAAGCAAACACTGAAAGTAGTAGTTTAGTTTCCTTTTGTATCCCAAATATTTCTCTGCCTCCAATGCATTGTGGTGGGTTGCCATTGTTTAAATATTGCAATGCACTTAGTTTGACGTTGACCTAATTTCTCATTCTAGTCCTGTGAACTGTATCTTTTGTAAAAGATGAACTTCATAATTTCAACTAACTCATTGATGATTTGATATTGCAGGAATTGAGTAGCTATTTAACAGTTAATACAACCACATCTGTGATAGTTGATAGGAGTTCAGATGGGGAGTTTTTACGGATAGATTTCAATATAAGGTAAGCCCTATACCATCTACCAAGTGTTTTCCAGTTCAGTGTTAAATATATCAATAATTCAATATGAATATGTGACCTTATGTTTGCATATATATAAGTTATACGCTGCTACCTGTTTCCCTTTCCATCAGGGTTTACCATTTATAGATTTGGTGATTTCCTAACTTATGTCTGTGCTGCTGATAGTAAGTGTTTGATATTATGATTATGATAAGCCAATTGTTATGGGAGGATTGGTGGAATAATCAGAGTAGATGGCAAGGGACTAATGGTACTCGCCATCCCTAAGGAGGCTTGGAGACTTATGTTAATCCTTGCTTAAAAACATTTAATTTTGCCGAGGCTCCTTATATAGAGTCCTGCCGGCTTACATCTCCTATTAATCTGGCTAGCCAGATAATCTTATCCAGCCTAACAAACAAACCAAAGGCTAACCTAACAACTTGAATATCGACTGAACAAAGGCTAATAGATTTAACAGATTGACTCAACTCCTAATTGCTAAACTGACGCCTGAACCTTAGTCCTCCACTCCTCTTGTACTGCTTGCCGAAGGAGTCCATAACACAATGCAAATTCCAGCATAAGACAAATAAGTTCACGACTCTGAGTAGCAGTGTAGCACACTACACTCTTGTAAATTCTGTAATCTTACACAATAAGCTCTAGGTTTTAGTGACTAGTCTAATCTCTACTTTTCTCCGTTATGTGTTTGCTGTTATCTATAATCCCTTGTGCTCCCCTTTCTTCAGTACCATATTGCCTGAGATAGTGAGATCTATTGGAGAAACCAACTCTCAGGGAAACTGCAAGTAGGAGGGAGGGCACTTCTTTTTCATTTGTACCATTGTATGGTTTAATTAGTCTTGCTGTTCGGCAGTTAGACCTGCAATGTTATATGGGGCAGAGTGTTGGCCTACAAAAAGGCGACATGTTCAACAATTAAGTGTAGCGGAGATGCGTATGTTCCGCTGGATTTGTGGACATACAAGGTTGGACCGAGTGAGGAATGATGAGATTCGTGATAGGCTAGGAGTAACTCCAATTGAAGAAAAACTTATCCAACATCGGCTGAGATGGTTTGGACATGTCCAAAGGAGACCTGAAGATGCACCAGTGCATAGAGGCATCGTAAGACGAGACAATAATGTGAAGAGAGGCAGGGGCCGACCAAAGCTGACATGGGATGAGGCAATCAAAAGGGACCTAAAAGAATGGGATGTTCCGGAAGAGTTATGTTTAGATAGAAGTGCGTGGAGAAAGGCTATCCGTGTGCCGGAATCTTGATTTAGGCTCTACCCTTTAGTTTCCCGCTTGTTTCCCCCTGCCGGTGACTCTTGTTGGGTTTCAACTCTAGCCTACCCCAACTTGCTTGGAATTGAAAGGCTTGGTGGTTGTTGTTGTTGTTTGTTCATTTGAGCTCTCAAATAGTATTGGGGAATCAAGTGCCGTCTACTGCTGCTGCTGCTGCTGCTGCTATACTAGTATATTTTTATTCAGCTGCTATTGTTTTGTTTATTTCTTCCTTTCTCCTAGGTTTACATGGCTCTTGTTTGGTATCATCAGTCATCTATAGCCTACACCAAATTACTTGGGATGAAAGGCTTTTGTGTTGTTTGGGAAATTGGGATGATTTCAGCAACTCCGTGCTACGAAACTAAACTCTTGTTTCCTCAAATATTTACCGACTGCTTTTGTGTTTTGCAGCTTTCCTGCGCTTTCATGTGAATTTGCATCAGTTGATGTTAGTGATGTGCTGGGAACAGTAAGATATATCTTTGCTCATATATATATATATATATATTGTTCTAGAACATGGCAAAATTATTAGTTTGCAATCCTTTGAAGATATTGAGCAAATGGGAACATCAGATACTTCTTATGTTTTACGGAAAAGTAAAGAAATGTGCAAGTACTCATGCAGATTAGTCATCTTTTATCTTGGTTAACTTTAATTATTTGTTACATCCATATGCAGAACAGATTGAACATAACGAAAACTGTTCGCAAGTTCTCGATTGATCGGAATCTAGTACCAACTGGATCAGAGTTCCACCCTGGGCCTATTCCCATTGTCAATAAGCATGGAGATGATATTGAAGAGGATCATGTGGATGGTTCAATTTCCTTGTCGTCTCGCAATTTCGATAGCTTTTCACACCAGTAAGTATTCAGTACCAACCTACAGTCCTGCCCAATCAAACATCTTATTCATTTTTTATTTTAAAACCGTATCAATAGAATTTTTTCTACTCCATGTTCATGTCACAGTCTATATTCTTTATTTTTATTTTAAATCCATATTCATATCTCAAAATAGCTCCTATTCTTTTTGCCAGATTCTTTATGGCAAAGCATCTTTATTCTTGCCTGTTAAGATATTTCTCACCTAATATTTTATGCAGTATTTCACCCCTCTTGTATTTCTTTAACAGCATCCCTAAATCCTAATATTGCTTAAGTTGATACTTATCCTGCTTATGGCAAAGGCAAAACATCTTTATTCTTGCCTGTTAAGATATTTGCCACCTAATGTTTTATGCAGTATTTCACCCTCTTGTATTTCTTTAGCAGCATCCCTAATATTGCTTAAGTTGATACTTATCCTACTTTTATTCATTTTCAGGTATCCTGTTCTGGTCGTCAACTTCTATGCCCCCTGGTGTTACTGGAGCAATCGACTGGTCAATATTTATTTCCTAGTGTTCATTTTCATCGTTTTATATCCGGACATAATGTACAGCACAGAACAATAAATGCACCAGAATGCATTGAATGCCATTATTGTAGTTTGGTTAATTTACTTTATATGCTTAACCTTTGACGGTCTTATTCCATTTAATATATTTGTGGTTATGTTCTGTTGAAATAAATATTATATATTTTGAAATATCTGTTTTTTTTTCCAGAAACCTTCGTGGGAGAAGACTGCAAAAATAATGAGGGAGAGGTAACTACTGTTGTTCTTTACTTCTTTATATGCCCCTAATAAGGCTTGCTGCATCAATGTCTTACACTGACAATCTTATCTTTGATCATGTGCAGATATGACCCTGAAATGGACGGTAGAATCCTTCTTGTCAAGGTTGACTGCACTGAGGAAGTTGACTTGTGTAGGAGGT
The DNA here is from genome assembly GCA_022530915.1 of Paspalum notatum. Taxonomy (NCBI): domain Eukaryota; kingdom Viridiplantae; phylum Streptophyta; class Magnoliopsida; order Poales; family Poaceae; genus Paspalum; species Paspalum notatum. The sequence goes on from CM039685.1 coordinate 46,613,403, forward strand.
CTGTATCTATTGGTGCTTACATTCAGAACCATCATGATTCAAATGTGTATGATGCAATATGGAGTCAAAATTCATTGTTGGCTGTGTATCATTGTAATTTTTGTCAGCTAGCCACAAAGTCTCTAAATAAGTGGTATTGCGATGCGAGTCTAAAATAAATATTCATGATGTCATCGTCTTTCATAGAATAAAATACAATGTTATGCACTTCAATCTGGACTCCTTAGTACTTATTCCTTCTGAAACTAGTTGCATTGGGAACTATTTCTTTTGGTACTAGAATCAACTGTAAAGATCTGTTAATGCTGATGTGGAATTGCTCGAGGAAAGGTCCCATGAAATAGGGGATGATGACCCTAAGATTGAGTCCAGCAGGAGGCGCAAATGCATTTTGCACACCCTCTTTTTTCGGCACCATTTGCATGCTCCTGCTCTGCATATGCACATGCACGCTTTGCTGCACTGTCTAATCGGCCATACAAAATGCACATGTAGCCATGTACGTCCACACACACCCTATGCTGGACTCAATCTAAGGGTCTCCACCACCCCTCTTCAGTTCAACAAATTGTACTAGTTTCCCATGGAAAGTTCATGCCTTATCTCTTTTATTTATTTATACTACATTTGTTTGATATTCTTTGACTACTCGTTCTGAGATTTTATTTGGATACTGTTTTGGTTTCTTGCCTTGTTTGACTGTTAAAGCATCAGCGCGTTGGAGCTTGTTAGCATGTATACATCCTGTGCTTTACCCCCATCCCCACCCCAATCACTCTACAATTTTCCCAACCCCACCCCAATCACATGAAACAGTTTTTTTGTATTGTCCATATTGTTGCATACAAAGTGGAAACAGGCCGACAGGCCATTGACGGCCTGGTGTTGGGAATGCTGTTTAACTTTCCCACCGATCGCGATCGGTTTGCAACCTAGGTGAATGTCCGTATTCACAAACAAACGGAGGGGTGCCAGAATTATATTACTAACAGTATTTTATCATCTCTACATTGAAATGCTCTCGTTCATCTGATCTATTCTTTTCTTTGATGGTGCCATATATTCTTATTTCAAGCTACAAATGTTGATAACTTAGTATTGACCAAAAGATAAATCCTGAGATTGTTTCTTTTCCTTCTTTTCATTAAGTCATGAAACTTGCATGTCCCTTTATAACTTCTTTTTCGTTTGAGATTTTGCTGATGTAAATTAATAAATAGCTGGTATATACTTTTCATGACTTTAATTTATCAAATGCAGGCACCACATACAAGGATACCCATCCATTCGGGTTTTCCGCAAAGGGTCTGATATCAAGTAAGCACAGTTCATCTTACATTCTACTACCTCCTTTCTTTTTTATTTGACGCAGTTGACTTTTTTTTAAAACTTCAATCATTCGTCTTATTCAAAAAATTTGTGCAAAAATGTAAAAGTACAATACATGCTCAAACTAAACTTAACGATAAAGCGAATTACAAAAATGTAGATGATAACTTACAAATTTTTTGAATAAGACAAGTGATTGAAGTTTTGAAAAAAAAGTCAACCGCGTTAATAAAAAGAACTGAGGGAGTATTTAGATACCATCTGGGGCTTGATTCGCTACCTCCATGGATATGCTGCTTGGTCCTCAAACATTTATTTATTCTATATTTGTGTTTAATAGTTTCCCTAGTTCTATGAAAAAGCTCTCTAATTTTTCTTTACACAGGGAGAATCATGGCCACCATGATCATGAATCATACTATGGGGAACGTGATACTGAGAGTTTAGTGGCGGTATGTCTGATTCTTTGTACTGCTATGGCACTATATCCTAAACATCAAGCACAAGTGAAATGGCCTTTAGAAGGCAAAATTTTCTTTATTTGTTAAAATACACTGTCTATGTTGAGCCCTTAATGAATTCTATGTAATTTTGAACCTCAGGCAATGGAAACATATGTTGCAAACATTCCGAAAGAGGCTCATGTGCTTGCTTTGGAGGACAAATCCAACAAGACTGTTGATCCTGCAAAGCGCCCCGCTCCAATGACAAGTGGATGCAGAATAGAAGGTTTTGTGCGTGTGAAAAGGGTATGAGCTACCCTGTAAATTACAGAGATAGTTTTTTTTGCTAACGGTTGTTACTGTGGAGAAGGGTGTTCTGCTGTTTTTAATAATAACTTGTCCTGTTTACCAGGTTCCAGGCAGTGTTGTTATCTCAGCTCGATCCGGGTCACACTCATTTGATCCATCCCAGATAAATGTTTCACACCATGTGACACAGTTCTCATTTGGCAAAAGACTTTCACCAAGGATGCTTCATGAATTTATAAGACTTACTCCCTATCTTCGTGGATATCATGATAGATTAGCTGGACAGTCTTACATTGTTAAGCATGGTGAAGTTAACGCCAATGTTACTGTAAGTCTTCAACTTCTTATATTTCTTATCAGGATGTTTGGTCAGCCTCAGTTATTTTGAGCGCCGATACTTCTTGGTTCTTATGAAATCACATAGATTTTGTTTCTTTTGTGCTGCCCTTAGATTGAGCATTACCTGCAAGTTGTGAAGACCGAACTTGTAACACTAAGGTCCTCAAAGGAGCTGAAAGTGCTTGAGGAATATGAATACACAGCACACAGCAGCTTGGTGCACAGCTTCTATGTTCCTGTTGTGAAATTCCATTTCGAGCCTTCTCCAATGCAGGTTGGCACCCTCATTTCATTAGTCTCTCTTTTTTGTTTCATTAACAAGTGAATGATCCATGAAAACGTTTTCATTTACCATCAGGTCTTGGTAACTGAAGTTCCTAGATCCTTTTCCCATTTCATCACAAATGTCTGCGCTATTATCGGTGGAGTCTTCACGGTATGAACACATCTGCTTATTATATACATATCTTGATATCACCGAGTCCAAATATGACGTCTACTGAAAACTTACATGTGAATTCTAGGTTGCTGGAATACTGGATTCCATCTTCCACAACACGCTGAGGATGGTGAAAAAGGTTGAGTTAGGAAAGAACATTTAAATTACAATGCCTCTGCAAGTTTTAGCAGATGCACTAGGTAGCCATTGTTTTGACTGGTATCGGTTCATGGAAAGCGATATATGAAAGAGGGTGCGTGGAGTTGACAGTTTGATTTCGGGGTCATGAGCATAAATGGGGATCTCACTGTTTTGCTTAATCACTCACAATAAGACAGTGGATCGTCGTGTGTGCGGTGTGCCCCTGTGCTAATCGAGCAAGATAATATATTCGGTACTTGTCAATTAACTAGTCTGACTCGCTGTTAAGAACCCTGCCTTTTTTTCCCAAGCTGCATCGCCTGCCTAAATCTTTTGATACGTGGATACATACTCCATCTGCTCCAAATTGTCAATACCGACCGCTTTGTGCATAATTGCATTGCCCTTGGCAATCTGAAATCGTGTTCCTTTTGCAATATAAACGGTGAACCATGTCACGCCGAGTAGCCTGTTCCTGAAGAACGGACATGCCACTGCCATCCTTCCAATGTATGTCCTAGCTTTCTCCTGTGAAGTTCCTTGCGAGCTGCTCTTCCTCTTGTAGCTCTAGGGTTTAAGGGGTTAAGTGGATACATAGGGATTAAAAGAGATTTTGATTTATTGTGGCCAGTCTCTCAAATTCTCTCTAATTCGAGAGTTATCAAACAAGGACTAAAGAGGATTTGATTCTCAATGTTATCGGAGGGTCAAACATGGTTGGATCAGCGAAATTTGATGAGATTGTTCTTCACTATTTTTAAAAAGAAACAGAGTACTTCGACATGGATTTCTTTGACCCTAGGGTCATAAAATCTGGTTACGGAATTTACTTTAGTGGGCACTCCATCAGTTGTGGAATATAAGGGACCGTTTTTCCTTAGTCAGATAATTTTAATTTTGACTGAGTTTATGAAAAATAAAAATAATATTTAATGTATCATATTTGTATCATTAGATCTACCATAAAATATATTTTCATAGTTTACTTGATGTGATGCATGTTGGTATCAGTCAAGTTCGGATGAAGTTAAGATAGTTTGATTTGGAACAAACTTAGGATCCTTTAGTACATATTTTTGCCAATATTTTTTGAAATGAACCAGGCAGGAGAACTGCCGATTATATTGATAAAGAAGAAGAACCCAAATTGGACAACAACCAACTCAACCACAATGCACCACAGAACTCAACTCGCCGGTTGGATTGGAACTTCAACACGGCAAAACACTCACCACAAGAAAAAAAACAGACATAAACCAGACATGTCGCGAGCTTCCAAAGTGACGCCTCCAATGAGGAACACGACGCCACAAACACCGCAGTCGCCTGACCCTACGGTCAGGGTTTTCACCCCGGAACACGATGCACACAAAGGGAACAGGGGTGGAACGACGATGCTTCCAAGGAAGTAAATAGCGCCCGGAGGCGTTGCCATCGTCAACCCGAAAGACAGGCAAGGCTTTCGCCACCACCACCAATCCCACTGCACACCGAAAGCTGCAACAACCCCAGGTCCAACGCTGCAGATGAAGGAACTCCCGCCACATCTCGAAAACCGCAAGCGAAACAAGAGGCGCAGACTACACTACACCAAGAAGGCCATCGCCATGCGAGACCTTCCGTTGCAGAGCCGTTGCAGCCATGCACACAAACTGACGGAGTAAAACACCAGATCTAGGATCCACTGAGGCCACCTCACTACACGCAGGGGCCTCGCCACTTCTGCCGTAGCACTCACTCGCAGGGGCCTCGCCGCATCCGCCTCTGGCCACCAGGAAGAGGATCTGTTTCTCAGATTGCTGTCAGAAAGAAGAGCGAGGCCGCCCTGTCCCCACGAACACCGCAGAGCCAAACTGTCACCGAAACTCCAAAACACCACAACGCAGCCACCTGCGCCATCTTCCGACGAAGTCCTGCACCGGAATAGCCACTGCTAGGCAGGGCTAACCGCCGCAGTCCGCTGCAAGCAAAGTTGCCATACTTGTCGCCACTGCAAGCGCCGTCTTCCGACGCAGTCCCTCACCGCACTAGCAGCTGCCATGCAGGGCTAGCCGCCGAGGTCCGCTGCGAGCAGACACTGCAACGAGAATGCAGCGACCTTGATGCCAACCGCCGAAGCCAACAACCTGTCGCAGCCCGCCATGCGTCTTGCCTCAACCAAATCCGGCCGAGCAGGGCCGCCGCGGCCTCGCCCACCACGCCATCAGGACCTCCAGCGCCCGCAGCAAGCAGCACACCACCGGAGTCGTTGCGCCGTCCGCCGCCACGCCGAGCCAGAGCCGCCACCGCGTTGGAGCCACAGCGCCTCGGCCGCACAGGGCTGGGTAGCGCCCTCTCCAGATGATGCCGCGTATCCGCACGGCCCACGGCCAGGGCCCTCTGCCGCAGCCATCCCCGAGCCGCACTAGCCCGCGTCGGCGCCTGTTGCCGCGGCCCACCGCGAAGCCGGCGTCCACGCCGGCGCCAAAGCGACCAGGGGAGAGCTCCACGCCTAGGCCGGTGCCTAGGGCGCATGCCGCCCCAACTACCCGCACCGCCGTCGCCGGAGAGACGCACCACCAACAGCTCCATCCCGCAGCTCCACGCCGCCACGCCGACGCCGACGAAGCCTGACCAGATCCGGCCGCCGCCGCCGCCCCGGCCTCCTCCACACCCGCAGCTTCACGCCGTCGACCAGATCCGGCCCAGAGAGCACCGGATCCGGCCGCCGCCGTCACCGCCCCGGCCTCCTCCACAGAGGGGAGAGGACGGAGATGGAGCCGCCGCCTCGTTAAAGAAGGAGAGAGAGAGAGAGGGCCCCACCGCTGCCGTCCTGGCCCCCGCGCGGGCTTCCCGGCGGCGAGCTCGGGCGGCGGCGAGGACGAGGAGGGGGACCGGCGGTGGAGGTTGAGGCAGCGCCAGGGGTCCACCCGTGTTGCCCCTGGTGGAGCGACGCGGGGGAGAGTCTTCAGTGCCAACGAGAAGAAAAAAACATGCAATAAACATGCAAACCAGATTGGTCGTAACGTCATTTTCTTTGCTTTTTAAATGGAGGGTATACTGAAGAACGAAACGGCACAACTAGCAATAAATGATCATTTTGTATTCGTGACAGATAGCCAGAAGATGACTGTTTTCTATGCAGGAAGATTCCAAAATTACTGAATTCGATAGCTGCTACATCAATTCTCTTGTTAGTACCAATATATATAAATAAAAATAATTTGCCATTGCTGCCGATGTGCGAAAATAACAAATATAACACGACAACCAAGGAATTCTATTTTGTTTTAGAGAAGTCGAATCATGTTTTCTTCATTGACCAAGTTCCTTGCACAAAACCAGGAAACCATGACACACTGCACACCGGTGAGCAAATCTTCATGAGCGTTTCCGGTTTAGCATGAAGACATTTGCTCAAAAGGAAAACACATGGAACTCCCTAGCTTTTGAGTGCGTCCTCTGCTCCCATAGAGAAGTCGCCTTCTACGTTGGACATGCCTGTTGGTCCATTTGGAGTAGTCATAATAATGGCCACATTTTCAGAGGACTGCACCCGAATCCGATGACATGTTTTTTGAATTTCAAGAATGTTTAGCGAAGGCTGCTTACTCCCTAGACATTGATTTATGGCTAGATGACCTTATTTAGTCTTTCTGGTTTTGCTTATCAATTTTTTGTTTCTAAAGTCTCTTGCTTGACTCTTGAGACTCCTGTATCCCAAAATTAAAATAAGTCTGTATAAGCAAAACAATCCTAGAGCACTTGAGATATTAATTTTTGCTGTCTCCAAACACTCGGTCGTCGTCGCCAATAGTTTTTTTCCTTCATCAGCACATTTTGATGTTCACACCACAAGCACAATATCTGTTGAGTTAAACAGAACCACTCGTTACTACTACTTGCCTATATGGACGGTGGAGGTGCACTGGGACGTGGCGTTGTGCCTGGTCCAGTACACGCTGACCTCGCACACCACCTCCGAGCTGGCGCTGATCTTGAACCTGCCCAGCACCACGGCCTTGCCGGCCACCGCCGTGTCCGTCTCGAACGGCAGCACCCCGACGGCGGCCTCGGGCAGGAAGTAGGGCGTCGCCGCCACCTTGACGGTGTCCACTTCCACCGCGGCGCCGATGGTCTGCGTGGCGCGCGCGCCGATCTCCCCCGCCGGCACCACCGACTGCCCCACGCCGTCGCCGTGGTACCGCACCACCGTCAGCACGTCGGCGTACCGGAACGACGCGTAGTTGGGGTTGTCCACGGTGACCTCCACGTGCACCGTGAGGTTGAGGACCGGCGGGAAGACGTTGAGCGCCGAGATGTTGGTGCCCACCACCGTCGCCACCACCTTGGGCGACCGCGGCCGGAACAGGGTGAAGTAGAGCGCCACGAAGATGACGAGGAGGAGGAGGATCACGCCCACCACCACGCCGCAGCAGAGCACGGCGGGCTTCGGCATCTTCATCGGTCTCCGCCGCCGATGGACTCGCCGGGAAGGGCGGCCGGCCTCTTGTCTTGGTGATGTGGTGTTCTTGGGTTTGGAGGAGGTCAATGGGACAGGCTAGAGGTGCGGAGAGAGCGGCCATATGTAAGATGGGAAGTTTCATTGGAATTTCAGTTACATATTCTTGTTTCTTTAGGGCCCCGACGCTATGTGATCGAGCGCTTTGCCCACTGGTGTTCCTTTGAATATTGTTCTATAGGATGTCTGCTGTCTGTCTGGCTCTGGCGAACCAAGTCATCTCGCAGCTCACATCAGGGGATTTTGTAAATGAATGAATGGAATGGAGACTAGTGTTATATATGGTACTTATTTGTTTTTGCTATGGTTACAAACTTCAATTGACTAATCGAGTGGGGTTGTGGAAATTTCGCTCTATGTATAGCAGCATCTGCCTATTTCTGACCCCCAAGATGTAAGAGCATGTCCAAGAAACACGCTACCCAACCTCGTAAGAGTTGACAAATTGACCCCATTGTTTTACTATATCCACTCTAATACGAGAGTTGACAAAGAGGTGGCGTTAACTAAAGATAATTTGGCACATCGTAACTGGCAGGGTGATGAGTCTTCTTGTTTTTGTTGTACGATTGAAACTAGTTAACACCTCTTTTTTCGAATGCAAATACACTAAATTCTTTTGGCGTTCAGTATATACGACTTTTGGAATCCATCCACCACAAAATATCCAACATTTTTTCACTAGTTGAGTGAAACAAGGAGGGCCGGAACCAGAGTCATCATTACTAAGGGGGGAGTTGCACGGTTATTTTGGGCTTTTTGGCTCTCAAGAAATGATGTTGTTTTTAACAAATATACACCAAATCTTTTTTACACTATTCAGAGGAACATACTAGCTTCGACTATGGACCAAGCTGCAGCGAAGTCGGGACATTTAATTATTTGCCACTTTTACGGATGGTAGGTTAATATGTGTCGCTGACACATGAGTCACTGACGTGACAAATTATTTGCCACTCGCCTCATAAGAGTGGCAATAGATTAAATATGACCTGGTCTCATGTGGCTAGGAATTTTTTTTCTTGTTTGATGAATGGTCTTTTTGTTAAAACAATGTTAATTTGGGGTCTGATTCTCTCAAGAGATGAGAGAGATGAAGTCGGAATTTTTTTCCATTGTCTAAAAAAACCTCTTTGTTTAGCTATAGGATTTATAATTTTGTTGGTATCAGTTGATGAACCCAATCAATAAACACAGCTAAAATCGCCCTGACTGATTTGTACATACACATATCCTCCCCTTGGCTGACAAGATGAATATGTGGTAGCAATCGCATAACCTGGACGGCTGATGATCTTGCAGCGGCGTGAGATCGCTGTACGTATCAGACGTATGCGAGGACGTATTAACTGCATTACAGTACCTTGGTCACTTTCGCGATTGCATTGCTTACTGCATGGCTTATCTGTTCTTTTTCACACGTTGTTTAATTTACTCCATCCCGTTGCTGCTCGATGGGATGGGAGGACAAAGTACTCGAACTCGACCATTGGGCTCGTACGACCTCGTTACAAAACTCGCAAAATTTTGGACGGGCGATGTCGACGCGTGGTTATAGAGCAAGTGTGGCGAGAGACGGCGAGCGTTGTTTCCTGTGATTCAACAATGTTGTGCACGTAGCGTAAGCCATTTCGACGCGCGTTTTTTTCTAAAAAAAAAATTGTGAGCCGAGGTCCTGTAGCTTTCAATCTAGAAGGACGGGAGCAGCACAGGACAAAGACGAGCAGAATATGCGTCCGTGCGTGTGTCCGTTCCGTTCGCATTGTGCGCATCCGTACCGTACCGTTCCTCCTCCAGGGAGGTATCGAGCCGGTCATAACGGCCCAGCCCAGGCGTCGTAACGTCTTGTTGTGTTACGGCCCGTCCGGCCCTTCCCAGTCCCCTTTCCATTCCAGCTGCTGAACTGATGATGATTATTCGGAAACAGCTACTCCGCGCGAGAGATGCAACATTTTAATTAAACAAGCAAAAATGCAACCACACGAACTAATTAATAACCCCTCCGAGATGCCATCCATGGGCGCGGCGCACCAAATGTAATCATGCTCGCGCGCCGGACCCCGACCCCGACCCCGACGACGCGCCCCTCCCGGCGCGGACGGTGGACACGCACCGTGAGCTGCTCTCGCCGTGGAACACGTACATGCGGACGAAGCACACGACCTCGACGGCGACGGGCACCTCGAAGGCGCGGAGGACGAGCGCCTTCCCCACCACCCTGACCACGGCCACGAACGGGAGCACGCCGGCCACGGCGTCGGACGCGAAGTGCGGGTTCTCGGCCACCTTGGCGCCGTCCACGACCGTGGCCGGCTCGACGCGCGCCGTGGCGCGCCCGCCGATCTCGCCGGCCGGCACCAGCGTCTCGCCCACCGGCGCGCCGTGGTACGTCACCGCGCCCAGCGCCGCGCCGTAGCGGTACGGCGACTGGCTCGGGTTGCGCACCACCACGTGCACCCCCACAGAAACTTTTAGCGTCGGGTGCGGCAGCAGGCTGAACTCGTCGATGCGCACGTCCACCGGCGTCGCCACCACGCGCGGCGGCCGGGGGCGGTACCGGAAGTAGAAGGCCAGCGCCAGCGCGCCCAGGATCACCACCACGCACAGCGCGATGCAGCACGCCGCGTGGTGCGCCCGCCACCTGCTGTAGTAGCTGCCCTTGCCGCTGCTGCCCTTCTTCTCCTTGTCGCTCATCTTCTCCAATAAAGCTCGATCTACTCGTCAGTGAAGTAATGTGACCGTCGATCTCGGTCTGCAGAGCAGAGTTTTTATTTGCTCGCCTCGGCATCCTGTTGGTTACAGTTACAGCGAGTGGTTTGCTTGTTCATGGGTTCTTTGATTCGGTGGTTTGGAAATTCGTGTATGTGCGTTTTCGTTCTTTGACAGACTACTGATTGCTGGTGAAGAGGACGCTCGTCCATCCATCTGCTAAGGCTAAATTAGTATATGCATGCACCGTTATGCACGGTACTCTGTAATGACAACCGAGTGTTAGCTTGCCTTGGGATGTGCCAAAAACTGAAGTGAAGTGGTGGGTTTTGGTTGCCTTGCTTTGGTCCCTTTTCATTGTTGATGTAATCTCAGTAGGTAGCTCTGTATTTTTTAGGAGTAACCGCACTAGTTCGGTTCTACCAAATTCATTAACTAGAACTATGGTTGCTGTTCACTGCTACGTAAAAAACAAAAACTTTCCTCAGCGCTCCCTCTTAGCTTTTTACGTGCGGTCAAATTTTACATCAATACGTTCAAAAAAATTTTTTTTTTTTTGCATCAATCACACGTCGGCTCAACAATTCTAGCTTTGTAAGCCTAGGATCATCCTGTGGTTTACTGTCACATGACAGACGTAAAAATCATACAGAAAAGGACGGGCACTGACGTGGGTTTCTTGGCTGTGCTTGGACCAACTTTCATGTCTGATCACCATGTCCAGTACAGGGTCGTCAGTCACTCCGTTGCCACTCGCCACGGAAAACAAATAGCCGTTGGTTTGCCAACGAGCAGAGCAGCAGCTTAATTATTAACGCTCGTGCAGCATGACCTGACATGCTTGAGAACGACATGTTGGAACTTGGAAGTAATCAAGGTCGTTCAAGTGCCACTCAAAAAAAAAAAAAAAAAGGCCGTTCAAGTGTATTTTTCATTTTTCAACAAAACCAACGCCTTTCCTTTAAAAAAAAAAAAACAAAACCAACGCTACAAGAGAAAAGTATTCACTCCTGGGTCATGCTGAGCCCAACTCACTAATGACTCCTGGAGAGTTAACCGTGAGACTTTGTTTGGGTGGATTGGAGTGGGATACACGTGGATTGGAGAGATTGGAGTATGTTTAAATCTACAATAGTTCAAAATTTTCTCCAATCCCTTTCATTCCACACCAATCCACTCTAATCCATAGGTACCCAAACAAGGCTGAGTAAAAAGCGGGATTCCAAGTTACTGTCCCTCTGTCTTGGTCCTAAATTGTAAAGAACAGTTTTCTTTTTCTATGTAATTTTCCGTCCTTTTTTATTTGACGTCACACGAGTCAAATTCACACTAAAAACGACAAAGGAAAAAGAATAGAGGTAGTATGTGTTTTGTCTGTGTGCTTAACGGTTTTCTTTTTCTATGTACTTCTTCCGTCCTTTTTTTTATTTGACGTCACACATGTCAAATTTACACTAAAAACGACAAATGAAAAGGAATAGAGGTAGTATGTGTGTTTAGATTCAACACCATCCATATGAACGTGAATCGACAAAAATGAAGACCAAACCACTTACAACTTGAAACAAAGGGACAGTAGCCTCACTACCCCGGTTGATGCACTGGACCGGAGTGGGATACATTCTGCACCTGAAATTTTGAGTGCCCCTCGGTATCCTCTCAAATTATTGAACTAGTTTTTTTTTTCCAAATCATTTTGGAAATTGAATTCAATTTGCTAGAACAACTTATGATCAAAACGTTTTGATACGACTTTTGACACTCACATGACTTATCATTGTAACTTCTCTACATAATCTTTCCAACAATTTTTTGCGTGTATACTTTTTATGGACAAAAGTATCATGATAGGTTATCATCGTAATTTTTTGAGCATGGCCTTTTATGAATAACTTATACATGCAAGTTATTGTTGTTCTATGATTTTGAAAACTTATGCACACCTTATTCAATACAGCTTAACTTTTGAGCATAACCCTTTTTGAACAAAACTTCTCAAGCATATAAGTTCTTTTATCATAAGGAAGCAAATGGGTTGGTTAAATATGGGGTGGGGGGAGGAAGAGAAAAGAGAGGAATGAAAAACCAAAGAAAAGAAGAAAAATCTAATTAGAAATGGCAATTATCCTAACTACGATTTGTTCTAGGAAACTACTTACTCCATCCGTCCTAGCTTTTTTTTTCCCATATTCATATGTACGTTGATGAATCTAGACCCATCCTAAATTTGAGTTGGAGAGGACTCAAACTTGGGTGGTTAGGTGCATGACCATTCCTCCATCTAACTAGTTGAGCTAGATTTAGTTTCTGTACATCCTAAATTTGAGTTGGAGAGGACTCAAACTTGGGTGGTTAGGTGCATGACCATTCCTCCATCTAACCAGTTGAGCTAGATTTACTTTCTGTACACACATACATAGAGAAATGAATAAATCCAGCTGAATATATAACGTCAAACAAATTAGTACGGAGAGAGAGTATCCCTTCTGTGGATTTTGGTTTGGTGGGCCTGACCAGGCGACAGCTATTGATGGCTGCCTTGAAACAGGGGTGCTTGGGTAACCCTTTTGAAGTAGTGTAAAATAAAGATGAAGTGCTTTGTTATCTGCAATCTTCACACCCCGTTTTCCTTTTCTAGAAAAGGTTTACCGGTAGGTTCACTAACCCTTCTTTTTTTTTCCCTGCGGAAACCAGGGTTGCATCGAGCCCTGGCTAGGCGGCCCCTTAGTCCCCACAACCCATTTAAAAGTATAGTAATATCTAAATTAGATTCTTCCTTTGTAAAGAAAAAAATAAAGTAGATTCTTGATTTGCCAGAAAAAAAATACCTTTGTGAAAGGTTCAATCATGACATAGAAGTTAACTTGATGTGATTTACATCATAGTACACAGAAAATAATAGTGGTGCATACACATATGACATATATATGGTGCTGAGCAGCCAAAGAAGCGCTTTCAGATAATAGGAGGTAGTGCTACTGTACATCAGCGTCGTCCGATCTTTTCTGCATCCATCCTTTGTGCAGTGATCGCACAAAGACCGGCCATAGGCCCGCCACGCGTGTCCTGAATAAGGATCGACGGGATCGGCAGATCATGTCATGAAATGCATGATTGGCATTTGGCACGCACGCCTCTCCGTCGTCATCAGACTTTGGCCGCCGCCGCGGCGCCCCACGCCGTCGTCGGCCCGGCGCCGTCCGCCTCCTCCTCCTCCTCAACGTCCGCCGGCTGCACGGCCGCGGCATTCTTCTCCACGTCGCCGTCGCCGCCGCCGCCGCTGCTATCCGTCGTGTCGTCCGCCGCCGCCTGCTTGTCCTCCCTGCTCTTGCCCCACAGCACGTTGTAGAGGCCGGCGACGAGCAGGACGCTGCCAATGATGCTGCGCGCACACATACAGAGCATGATTCATGAGCCGCCGTAGGTTGCCGTGTAGTGGGGGAGCTAATAAAGCGCCTGCAGACAGCGAAACGACTGAATAGATCAACACGATCGATCCCTTGGGTCGGGGCCCGCCATGCATGATCGATCAGCTCGATCTCGTTGTTGTTGCGCTGGATCATCGGCTGTGGCACTCGCATGGCCTCGACCCGGCGCCAGCGCCACCCACTTGCGACGGATACGTTCCACAGGTCAAAAGGGGGGCGGCAGGAGCGGTGACGACGCGCGCGTGGCTGGCAATCGATGGGGGTGCGATGTGATGCGATGATATTATTACCTTCCCAGGCTGACGTCCTCGCCCAGCAAGAAGGAGGCGATGGCCATGGTGAAGACGAGGCTCAGTGGCATCGACATGGACAGGAACACCGGCCCTCTCTTCTCGATCACCCAGATCTGCAGGTAGTACGAGATCGCCGCCACCACGATGCCCTGGGACGAGACACAATCACACAACACGCAGCGGAATTCGTATGAGCTGCGGGCTGTGGGTGGCTGACACAGTACGTGATGCGTTTAATATGTACCGTGAAGAGCACCCCGGCGAGGCTCACGGCGCCGGCGAGCTTCCACCGCGACAAGTCCCTCTCGAGGACAAGGGCCACGGCGAGCGACTGGACGCTGGCGAACGCGCACTGCAGCGTCGTGTTCAGGAGCTTGGAAGGGTACTCCAGCAGCAACGGTCCCTGACACGACGGACGAGCATCATATATATATATATATATATATATATATAGGGCATGTGGTTGGCACTTGAGCATACTACGTGCAAACAGCAGGAAACTCGAGAACCAAGGCAAGATTTTGATGATCTCCACCTGCTTCACCGTCCAGAGAGACCATATCACGACCGAGCTTGTCATCAGGAAGATCCCCAGCGCCCATTGCTTGTTGGAGTACACTTGCGCTCTGGCGTGGTGTTGGAGGAGCTGGTGGTGGTTCATGGACTTGAGCTGGGGGCCCTGGTACAGCGCCAGCATGATGACGCCGCCCACGCAGAGAAGGATCCCAGAGGCTTTGGCCACGCCATGGACGCTCCTAAGCTTCAGGGTCTCCATCCTGTCAGAGAACAGACGATGGATCGATCTTCAGTGCAGTGTTGGCAGGCAGTGGCCTAATCTTATTCAGTTCTTTCAGATACTGCAAGCAATAATGGATCTGATGGAATTCCACGAGAGAGATCAGTGACCTGAACATGACGGCCAAGATGAAGGCGACCACCGGCACGATGTTGAAGATAGCCGATGAAGAGGTCGCTGAGGCATATTTCAGGCCAATGCAGTACAGGTTGATCGTCCCAGCCATCCTGAGCGACACAACGCAAACCGCGTGGCTTTTAATTTCAGAGCGCGATAAGCATACTGGACATCTCTAAGCAGCAACGTCGTACCCGATGAAGGCGTGGACAAAGATCTTGGCAGAGAGCTTCCAGTTCAGAGGTGGCGCCGGTCGCTTCCTGCAAACGTGGGTGGAACACGAACACCAGATGATGAACTACTACTGTCTCGTTCATGGTAACTTGCAGAAAGCACAGGCGCATGAGCTTCACTGAAGAGTACAGCCCATGGATGAATCAAGTAGCAACCTGATTTCAAGCAAGGTGAAAGGCAGCAAGAAGATGGCGGCGACGGCGTGCCGGTAGAAGACGAAGACAGTGGTGCTCATGCCCTCGTTGAAGGACGCCTTGGTGAGGATGTGCATGCCGGCATAGATCAGCCTGATGAGCAGCACGGTGGCGTACACCGTGCCGTTGCCCATGGTGGCTAGAACGACAGATGATGGTTGTGGCTGCCTGTGCCTGCCCCGGACTCCAGGGAAGCTCTGTAGCTATATATACGCGATGGAGCCACCTAGTTTGTGTGAATTGCCAAGACTGTGCTAAAGACTGATTAAAGTGGCATGGAAGAGAGGAGACTGAAAGTTCTCTGCATGTTCATGCTGCATGCATTCCGGATATATAGCAGCGATTTCAAGTAGAGCACAGCAGTCGTTTTTGTGGGCAAAGTTTTTTTTAAAGAAAAGATCAAGTATTTTTTTTCTTGACAAAGCTCAGGTTAGCATTACAAGATTTATCTGCTTTTGAGACAATCAACAGGAATCATTCTTAAGAAGAAAAGGGCTGAACCTTAATTGGCCAAGTGGTCATGTTTAACAGAAAAAAAAAACTGAGTAGTGCGCTGGCCACAGATGAATAACCTGCAGCCACTTGAATAAGCAGCACGGAAGTTTGTTGGATAAAGGACTAAAGGTCTGTGTAAGGTGAGCTAGCTTGTTTATGAAAAGCTGCTCATGGGAGAAGCTTCCTTGAACTCTTCTTGATCACTGTTTATTTTTTATAAAAGAAAAAAAAAATCACGTGCGTCGCCGAAATAGATTAAAGTTTTGGGACAACCGATTTGTGTCACCAAGAAGTATTGAACTCAAAGATCATTTTCTTACTGAACTAGCATTTGCTCAGCGTAAATGTTCATTGTCTTCTGCCATGTAGAGATAGAAATGGACTGCATATGGATAAATTCAGATATGTTTTGGTCCTCGAATATTACTCACTCCATCTCAAAAAATAATGCATATAAATTTTTAGAAAATCAATATTTTTAATCTTTGACCAACAATTGAGTCAAATTCATAATTTTTTAGTGTATGCATGTTACATGATTAGATTCATATTCAAACGTACGTTAATATGATGATAATTTTGAATTTGTTTATAACATATTTTAAAAGTAACTAATAGTCAAAGTTCCGCTTTAAAGATTGTGCCAAAAATCTATATGCCTTATTTTTTTGATAGAGGGAGTATGTTTTAGTCGGGATATGTTTCAAATATTCATTAACGCAAATATTCACATTCTGTTATTTACTCCATAAACATTCCAAGGAACAAATAATGAAATATAAAGACTCAATTTACATAAATAAATAAATATTATTTAAAAGCAGTATGGTTACCCATATTAAAATTAATGCTTTAATTTTGAGTTGATTAAACTTAATATTTTTATATCATCTACCTATTATATTAATATGAAAGTGTAAAAAGAAGCCACCATGTTCGCAGAGAGGGCTAAGAAATTATCACATTAATCAGAAAAAGAAAAGCTCTCTTTCGCTATATTTTATGAACATCCAAAGGTCTGTAGTAAATAATATATTATATACAATAGAAAAGGAGAGAAAGATCAACACCTTTGGTTGTTACGATCATCCAACGGTCTAATCGGAAAAACCTCTCCATTGCCAGATTTTTTGAGCATCCAACGGTCTTATTAAATCGTATATCGAATTTTAGGAACATATAAGGATTTATATTAAATCAAATATAAAATACTGCTGAAAAAGGAAAAAGATCTACGATATTGTTATGATTAAAACGGTTTAGATTAATAATAATGATTGGATTGGGACATACTTCTGTTCGTATACAATGACTTTTTTTATCTTGCTTTCCTAACCGTGTGACCCACACGTATGAGATCAAGTTTCTATTTGTACCTGAGAATTAATTAATATTTCATAGACCATAGGTATCTGAGTTGGACAGTATATAGTTCTTCGAATCCGTTGCATACGATTTTGTTTCTCAATTGATCTGCGTGAGAATCATTTTCCATGTAGAACAACGTTGATATAGTGTATGCTATTAATTAAATTTTAGACTGACATGTATTTACAGAAGCAAGTTTAGCCAGTAAAGTTTATCCCAATTGCATTTAAACAAACTAGCTAAAGTAGAGTTAAACATTAGGTATCCCATGATCTAAACATTAGAAAGTTTATCTGAAACTGTGGCAGGACAACTCTGTCCTTCCCACAGCCCAGGGGCGGAGCTAGAGGAAAATAGAGGGGGCTGCGACACTTCATAGCCAATGGCAATAATATGTATTTCTCCGTATTTAATTATTATAAGTCATGTTTGGTTTTTTTCTAAAATTTCAATTGTTTGTCTTATTTAAAAATTTATAATTTTTTTGCTTTGATTTGTTCAGTTTGAGCATAAATTGTTTCTTTAGATGTTTACACAAATTTTTTGAATAAGACGAACGATTTATGTTTTGAAAAAAAATCAATCGCGACTTATATTTAAATACGGAGGGAGTAAAATTTTCAAGCAATATAGGGCATATTACAACACAATTGGCATTTGACAAGTTTAGAAAATAATCAAGAATCACAAATGTGAGACCTAATTCAGATTGTTATTAACTTGCTGAGAGGAATTGAAACAATTGAGATCATTGACGGCCAAGAATTAGGGCAATAGGAGAACAAGAACCCTAAGCGAGACGAAATTACTTCTGTTTTTAGACAACCCTAGGTTGTGGGCTCGTGGCATGTGGGTATGCTGTCATGGGCAGCAGGCTACCGTCGTAGTATTTGTTAGACGGTAGCTGGTTCAGGGTGACTGTTTCTTAGCTTCTCTCCTGCTGGACGTGGGTGCAAAACATTTGATTTGGGGGGTGCGAACATGATAAATAATTATGGGTAATAACTAATTTTTCAAAATTCTCTGGGTGCGGCCGCACCTACACAACCCAACGTAGCTCCGCCCCTGCCACAGCCATATCCCCTCGCACACAAGAAATAAAAAAACAAAGATACTATAGATAATTAAGATCCATTAGTCTATTAAAAACCTTCTATTTGACGATACATCCATCCTATTAAAAAGTGAAAATCTATCATTTTCAAAATTTGCCTATAAAGAGTGCCAATGTAGCTATTTTAGACAGTTATTTTTCGCATTGTACTATTCATTGCTCCGGAATACAAATTAAGAGGCACCTGTGCAATTAACCTTAGCACCAATCTATTCTAAAAAAAAGCTAGATTAACGCTCTTTATGGGATGGAGATAGTATGATTGCATTAAAAACCATCGTATTTAATGATAGGATATAGAAATTATTACCACACTGATCAAAAAAGAAAAAACTGAATAGTTGGATTGAAAGAGGAGAAACGCTAGCACAGTTGACTATTAGGCATACGGAGGTCTATATTAGTCCAAAAAGTTTGTACAAATACAACCAATAAAATAACCCAATTTCGCAAGATAAAACTCTACGCCATCCATCCATGTATTCTTATTCTTATAATCCCAATATTTGTGAAAATGCAACCAACAAAAGATCACGATTTTGCAAGATAAAACTCTCCATCATCCATTCGTCTATATGCTTATTGTTATTGTTATTATCCAAATATTTTTTTATAGACAACCACAAAAGAAGACAAATTTTCCAAGACAAAAGTCTCCACCATCCATATGTCTATCCATCAATTAATCTTATAACCATTATATTATTTAAGAGAGTGTTACATAAGCCACTACATTCACCAAGAGGATGTTGAAATTACCATGTTAATGAAAAAAGAGAAAAAAACCATTCTGTTTTATAAACATCCAGTTGTCTAAATTCAATCAAATCTATGGTACAAATAATGTTTCATATGTTGTACGATTAGAAAGAAAAAATATATTGTGATCCCAACACAATATTCTAACAGAAGTACATAAGCAATCATGAGTTTTCAATCTACCTTTATTTTTACATATGTCAGCAAACATCATGAGTTTTTATGTCATACATTTAACTCAAAAAGGCTTGGCGGTGAGATTGGCTCTAAACAGTTCCCATTTGCAATATATATAACATTGATTGATACAATTAACTTGGTCCCATATTTTTTTTTCTCAAGCCCCTAGATCTCCACCAAGGCCACACAATCAGATCACTCTCCATTACTTCAGCCACATGAAAATCAAGGTTATCCTATTGTTTATGGTTCTTACGTTATAGATTTACACATTCCAAATAGCTTTTTGGTTATTCAATTACTTTTTTTTTCTATTTGTGTGTTTTTACCCAATGCTTTGTTTCTCTTTACTCTTTTCAAGATAGACCATAAAGGTGGGATTAAACAAAAATACACATTGATGTTGAATAAAGAACATATTAAGTTTTAAAATGAGCCTACAATATATCTCCCTAGGTAGTACTATCTCCATTCCAAGTGAAAATTTGAACTCTACAATAACAAATAATTACAGGGAAAATAAAATTCATGGAGGAACTACTAAAACTACTTTCATGTATAAATGTAGTGCTTTTTTCTAAAAAGTCAATTGATGTTATCGAAGATTGACTTAGGATAAAGTTCAAGTGGAGTATATTTGCAATAGAGGAATTATATTTTAAAAACTACTTAAGGACCAAATCCAATACTTCAATAGTTGTTTAATTATACACATTATAAAAATCTAGATAGTAACTATAATCTAGAATATAAATTAAAAATAACAATAATATTTGGATTATGTGCATCAATATTAGAATTTGGTATACTTTTTTAAAACATGGCCACATAGCTTAATTAATACATTTTCTAAAAATAACATAACATAGTAATAAAATACAAGGAAAAATATATTTTTAGGACCAATAGAAAATAACAACAAATATTTAGAAAATATTAAATCAAAGCAAATCCAAATTGTAAATAAAAAACTCTATCCACGCAATTTCCGCGGGCCATCTTGCTAGTTAGTAATATTTAAACTAACATTATTAGTTAGTAGTCATACATATAGCATTTAAATTGTCTCAATGGATACATCATTAGTGAGTAGTGATTTTAAATCATTAGTCATAAGCCACAGAGATAACATCGGGTATATATACATTTTTTTTAAAACATATGGATCTAGTTTAAAAATGATTACTCCCTCCAGGTCCCTAAAGATTGTCGTTTTAGAAAAGTTAGAAGTCAAACTTTTAAAACTTTGATTATATATAACTTTTATATGATTTAGTTTTGAACGTTGAAAGTCATATGTATAGATTTGTCTTAACAAGTATTTTTTTAAAAAGTATAAATTTTTTATGATATTTATTTTTATTCTAACAAAAACATTGATCAAACTTATGTTTGGGAGACCGTGTCGATGTCCAAAACGACACTCTTTTGGACTGGAGGGAGTAGTCATCAGCTCATTGCGCTCCATGGCATCGGACCGTACTCCCAGAACAGCGGAGTGAGAGGATATGGGAGTGGCCGCAAGGGGAACGATCGAGAGTGGATTGGGTGAACCTATTGGCGCTGATGTTGTCGCCGCGACCGCAGGTCCTTTCAAGGCTGGTCTCGGAGTCCAAGTTTTCCACGCTTTCGGAGCTCTCCCGACATGGAATGGGAGGAGGCAGATGTCCCCACAACAGCTACGGCTTCGGTGATATGAAGACCCGCGTTTGTGGCAGCCAGCTGCTAGTGGTAGTTTCATAGATTCTAAATATATTTTCATTTGGAATGTGTGTGGTCTCAATAGCTGTGCACTTCGCATTTCTGTTTGTGAGTTTGTTGTTCAACAACACCCGTCCTCACTGAAGTCAGTACCGGTGGTTAACTTTCAAACCACTGTAAAATCTCTTTTTAATTATAAAAAAATCACGAGACCACTAAAACCAGGGGCGACGCTACAATATCGTTCCCTGGTGCACTGGCACCGGAGTGCAGCAAAAAATCCTTAGTAAATTAAATTATTTTTATCACATATGTCAAGAAAAATTCATAATTTACTTAGTTGTGCACCACCCTTAGGCCCAGTTTAATAGCAAAGTTTTTTAATACCACGGTTTTACAATACTATGGTTTAGAGTTGTACATGATATAAATGCTCAGGTATTGTAAAACCATGGTTCTAACACCGTATTTGTGAAAACTGTAGCCCGTTTGGTTGTGTAGTATTCGGTTGAAGAAATCCACCGAGGGCACCAGGTGAGCCCCCTCTCCTGTCGCCCTCTCTCTCTACTTTTTCCTCCGCCGCTCCCTCTCCCTCTCTGCCGCGGGCGGCCACGCGAAGCTCTCTCTCTCCCATCGCTTTGTCTCCCCCATCTCCCCGGCGGCAGGCTGTCTGGCTGTCCGCGCGAGGCCGGGGCCGGCTGCGACAGGCTGTGCGGAGGAGGAGAAGGCGCGCGGAGGGACAACGACGGGTGGCGGGGCGTCTTGGAGGTCGAAGCAGAGGTTGGAGTAGAGACTCTCCCCCACACCGGTGGCTCGCGGCTCTGCTCCTCGCCAGCCTCGCTCCCGAAGCCGGCGCGGCGGCGGGAGGCCGAGCGGGGGCGGGAGGCGTGCAGCGGAAGGAGGTGGCACGCGGAGGGGCGACGCTGGAGCCGCCGTCGGCGGGGCCGGCCGTGGGAGGCCACGGGAGAACGAAGCCCCGTGGCCGGGCGAGCAGGGGCAATCGAGCGCGCGGAGGAAAAACTGTGGAAAACTAAGGTCCAGAGTTGAATATACAATACAGCAAAAATACTG
The DNA here is from genome assembly GCA_022530915.1 of Paspalum notatum. Taxonomy (NCBI): domain Eukaryota; kingdom Viridiplantae; phylum Streptophyta; class Magnoliopsida; order Poales; family Poaceae; genus Paspalum; species Paspalum notatum. The sequence goes on from CM039685.1 coordinate 46,635,363, forward strand.
TGGTTTTGCTACCTCTGACTAAAACCCTTTGTACTGCTGATATATGTGGAGCTTGTTCCGGCAACTGCGCCACTCCAACGGTGGGTAAGATCCAGACCTCCTTCACAAATAAATGAACAATCTTCGCATAGATGTTTCTAATTTTTATTTTTTTCCTATCGATCTTAAATCGAAGTATTTTGCATAGATGTTTGTGTTTCGCGTTCTCAGGTTGGCACAACTTGCGTATTGTTGGTCGTCCAAATGGTTATGTCGTCGATCAAGAATCAGTTAATCGCCCAAAAAAAAAGACAAAAATAACCTACGGTACACAAGTGCATGATCATACGACGACTACTCGCTCGGTGAAAAGAAAACAGGTGCCTGCGCTGCGCATATATATGGTGGGTATCTCCATCCGGACACGGGACACGAGATGCACAGAAGGATCCTCCTGTTCATGCATGGCTCGCTTTCTGTGGACTTCCCTTTCCCTTTATAGAAAGATGCACGACCAGCAGGTCACCATGCACCTCGGCGCCTTTTTATTTGCCGTGCGTCCGCCTTTTTCTACGCGCGTAATTTACACAATCGTGACACATACATAAACACGCCCAAAAAATGCTATCTTTTGCCCATGAAATGAATGAAGAGAGATTTCCACCGCCCACCGGTACCAAACGGTACAACTAAATATGGGTATCAGTCTCACCATTTTTAGTACCGGATCCTTCTATTTGGTACCGTGCTACCGCCTATTTCTAAACCTTTAGTTCACTTCTGATGGATATGGTAAAATTTCTAATGAATTAAGCTAAAACCAGCGGATCGAGCATCTACATCGGTGCTATAACCACCGTGCATTGGCTAAACGAAAAATATCTTTGCCTGCCGGCGGCGAATTGAATGAATGGTGGCTAGCATTCTGCTAGCAACCTTCTAGGAGGTGAGACTACTTGACTGAGAGCATCTACGTGCAAACGGTGGTGAATGGTGATGGAAGCAGGCGTAGATTCTAGGACGTAAGCGCGGCGTGCGTAGGTAATAAGCCACTTGCTTATGTGCGCACGCGTTAGTTAATTTCTAGATCGACTAGCTAGAGATGCATGCAATACTCCTGCGAGCGATAAAAAATCTAAGTCGTCCAATTTTTTTTACCTTAAACTACAAAATTAGAAACCAATCAAGCACCTCAAAATATTAGAACCAGACATATACTTAGAATATGTTGTTTTGTGTTTTTAATAACAATATATTTGATCTCCAAAAATTCATATTTAGTTCATTACAAATTAGAAAATATGAAATCTGTGCTACATTTTCTATGAAGATATAACATACATAATAAGTTTTCTGTTTAGGGTTACTGGAAATTTATTTCTTCATAATTCACGTGTTTTATTTGTAGAAAAACAATAGATGTACAAGTACAAAATTTTGAAAATCACTCCAAATAGATCACTAATAGATAGATTTTTTTAGAAAATATTATAGGTTTTGTATTTTTTGTAATTTAAAATAAATTAATTACAAATTTTTTAGTGATTAATAAATAATATTTTTTAATTTTAAGAAAAATAGAAAATCACCTTCGAAACCAGCTAATATAGGTCCAAGTTTATCCGGCTTTGGATAGTTTAAAGTGCTCAATGTCTAGTTTTGCAGTTTAAGATTAAAAATCAGATTACCTGCATATAATATGGTATAGTATAACTGTATAAGGTTGTGAAATAGTTTTTTTTTCAAAAAAATTGGAAGGGGTACTCAGCTACGGACCTGCAGGGACATGCCATTGTGTGCAGTCAACGAGTGTGAGATCTTCAATTCCTCTGCGAAGCGAAAAAGATAGCGTGCGCCGTGCCCGTGCAAAAGGAACGAAACACAGTAAAAGAAGGAGAACGACTTCTTGGGGGCAAACGAAAGGAAAATGATGGGAGGGTGGGCCAGGTAAGAGATGACGACATATATACCATATATATCGTGTAGTGCCCGGCGCTTTCGTTGGATGCTCAATCAATATTAGCACATCTTGAGTTAGATCATGTGGGGGCATGCAAGTTTTTATAAAAAAAACTGCAAAAAAGGGTTGCTACTGCTTATCGTTCCACAACAAATACCATGTATATATGCTAGCTGTCTGTTAGAGTTGACAGCTAGAAGGATTTTATGGGATGGAGCGAGAGACGTGGACTTGCAATACGTCGACGACTGAAAGAGATCCTGCAAATATCTCCTGTTCTCCATGTATACGGGGTGTGTTATGTGTGTTTGAGATGTAATAATTTTAGTCTGATGCCTCTTATGGAGGTTTGAAACATGATTTTTTTTCAATTATCTAAAAAAATTCCTGTACTGCTGTATTTACACAATAAGACAATGGTTGTAGGTCTACTTCTCAATTCTCATCAGGCTTTCTGCAGCTTACTGTAGATAACATGGATTGAACGTATTATACATATCAGTTTCGTTATAAATCGTACTGAACTACAGATCACACTCAGGGCATGTAAAAAGATAATAGAGGAGTAACATCTAGAAGATATCATGTAAGCATTTTTATTTTTTTTAAGCAGTGGTTGATATCATGTACGTACATGGCACAAATGTATTGGTGAATCATATTTTTATATTATAGTATTTGATAGCATAAATGTTACACAATAAGCATTTCTTTATAAACTCGGGTCAAACTTATGATGATTTAAATTAGGACAAAATTATAATTTAATTTTTTTTGGATGGAGGAGAGCACAGCTATAATTATTGTAATTCAGCCAGAGTACGTAGAACAAACCACCCGGACTACTTTACCTCTAGGTCAGTCCCGTCAGCTATGGCTGCAGCATGGGCAATTGGGCATATGCCAGCTATGACGACTACTGGTCTTGGTGTACGTGTGGACCAAAAAGAACCGTGTGTACCGGAGCCCTAGCTATATCTCTGTCGCTCGAAGCAAAAAAGGTGTGCATCTTCCCACACCATACGTATGAACTCGACACATCCGAGATCCGTTCCCCATTGCAACCTTCTTTTGTGCCTGCCTGCCCTGTGTACTGATGTCGCGTGTGAGGCATGCCGTCATGCACACCACACGCTGCATGCATGAACGTAACACACACATACACACTAGTAGTACACCAAGACGAAGCAAAGCTGGAGGGCGGGGACACAAACACGAAACGACCGAGACCGTCCGTGTCCGTCCACGCAAAAGCTGAGGTCCAAAAGGGAGTAGGAGTACTACCCTTACGTTGCCTGTAGCTAACTAGCTATAGACCTATATATAGCTAAGTATCGGGCGGCTATGAACCTTCCTTTGTCTGTGTGGACCCGTATTTTTCCTTTTTTTATTTTCCACAAAGAATGTAACGTGCATCGCCTCTCACGAACGTCACCGTGAGTTCGTCAGGTATCGTCGTTGTGGTATGCGCTAAGGCATGCCGTCATTCATGAATCTCATGCATGTGCTGACGACAATGCATCTAACTTTTGGGTGTTAGGAAAGAGAAGAAGATAGAGAGTCAATAAACACACAAAAGGTGTCGAGATGCATGCATATGCATCATGCATGTAGGGGGGACAGGCCACAAAAAGAATGAAGCCTAGCTAGAGAAAGATTTTTATGTGTTTCGTATAGATATATATTTCTTGCATTTTATTTTCTAGAAAACCAATGGGATTTGCAGTTTTTATTCTCTAGAGAGAAGACCATGCATGGGCCTCATTCGGAACCGAGAAAAAAAAACTTTTATACCCTGTGATAAATAAAAAATAAATAAATAATAGTAGCATATATCATGACCAAAATTGATCTTAGAATAAAACGCTAAGTATATGGGATATCCTAGCCCAGATATAGCCAAAAGGCCAGGAACAAGTTGGGCCGGGTTTCCAGCCCAGTCTATCAGGCTAGTGGCTAACTGGCTACTGCCTGCGAACCGGCCTAATGGTAATGGAGGCCCATAAAAGAAAATATCGGGCATGCCTCTTTGTCCAGACTCCAGAGCAACGCCCCACCTCCGGTCGCTTTCGCATCCACGACCACGAGTCCACGGCGCCGGTGGTTGTCGCGTCGCGTGGGACTGTTGGAGACTTGGAGTAGTGACAGCGCGCGGGGGCGACACGGCGCGGACAGGCAGGGGACAGCGGCCTGGTCGATCGATCTGGTGTGTGTGGCGCCCGATCCGGCGCGACACCGTAACGCCCCCCCGGCCGCGCGCTCTCGGCTTCCGCGCTCAACGATCGTCTCCGTGCTCGGGCCGGCAGCAGCCGGCGGAGCCGCCGCGCGTGTCCCCGCGTCCGTGATCCCGGTTGTGGCCTGTGGCGGCGCCGCACGTCGCCAGTCACCACCCTGCGACGTGCCGCCAACAGCCTAACCGGAGGTGGCGTCTCAGGCTCAGCGGGCGCGTCGTCACCGACGACCTCTCTCTGACGATCGACTCCGAGCAAGTGCGTGTGCGTGGATCGGAATTGAAGCAAAGAGTCGCCGGGTTTAATTTCTTTCCTTTTTCCGCCTCCGGCCGGGGAAAGAAAGTCCCGATCGTCTGCTTTAATTACTTTACTTTACTTACTTGAGCACCCACCCATTAATTCACTGATTCACCCACCACACAAATTAGGGTTGATTGGATTGGACATGTACCGCAGTCCGTGGTGAGATCTTGCGGCAGATCGTTCTGTCGTCTGTAGGCACAGAATCATGTGGCGGCAAACCTAATGGCGCCAATATAATAACACGCACCAACATTCTGCCACCACTTTGGCCGCCATGGCGTCGTGGAGACCACGCACACAGATCATCAGTTGCGTATACACACAGATCGTCGGAACTTGGTTTTTCTTTATTCACGGAGATGAATAAACTATGCAAGGTACAGGCAGAGATGCATTGCAATTAGCATTGTGCCGGCAGGGGTGTAGGGACAATGGGCACAACAAGGTCGTCTTTTCTTTTTATCTGAAACCAATTGCAATATATACGTGGGCTTCAACTCTTGTTGTTCCCAGACAGAGACAGCACCCTGAAATCGGTGGCTCGTTTCCACACAGTCTTTCCTGTCCACGTCGTCTGGTTTTGCTGAAAGCTCAGACCTTTGCCCCTGCATCGTCATCCGGCACCTGCCCCGCCGCCGCCGCCGCCTTGTCCTGCTGCGGCGGCGGCGTCGGTAGCTCCAGGCCAGGTTTCCCGGCGGCGCTGACCTTGTTCAGCTCGTCTCGCTCCTCGATGTTCTTGCCCCAGAACACGTTGTACAGGCCTCCAACCAGCAGCACGCCTGCGAAAATGCTGTGATGAACACAGCACACAGACAGCATCATATCATCAGCTCAACAGAGTTCATATGCATACAAGGAAATTAAACAGGATGACTGAATCACATGCAAATATATAATGCAGGCCGGTCAGGACGGAGCACGGTTCGGTACCTCCCCAGGCTCACGGCGTCCCCTATGATGAAGTTGGAGATGGCGATGGTGAAGACGAAGGTGAGCGGCATCGACATGGCCAGGAACACGGGCCCCCGCTTCGCGATCGTCCACATTTGCATGTAGTAGGAGAGGGCGGTCACCACCACGCCCTGCAAAACCATGCGTGTTCCCGTTCAGTTCAGTCTTCAGAGAAAATGCAATGCGCCATGCAATGCAACCATCTATCGGTTGGACGCCATTGCATTGGTCGTCTCTCTGCCTGCTCGGATTCTGAAATTAACATTAACATTACGCTGTAGATGATGGCGGCCAGGCCGACGTTCCAGCCCAGCCTCCACTTGGAGAAGTCCCTCTCGGCGGCGACGGCCACCAGGAAGGCTTGCACCGACGCGCACGAGATCTGGAGCGTCGTGTTCATCAGCTTCGAGGTGTCCTCTATCAGTGGCCCCTGAATGAGAAATAAAAACATAAGTAGACAGTAGCACTCTGGAGCTAGGTCTGCGTTCACGCCGTTAATTTGAATGCCTTACCTGAAGCACTGTCCACAGGCCTGCTAAGACGTTGGACAGTGTCATCAGGAAGATCCCCAGAACCCATTGCTTCTTGGAGTGTGTCATATCCGCCGCTCCAGCGGAGCCGCTGCCGCTCTGGAAGAGGTGGTGGTGGTTGAAGGACCTGAACATTGGCCCCTCGTAGAAGGCCAGCACGGTGACGCCGGCGACGCAGAACAGGATGCCGGCGAACTTTACTTTGCCATGCAGCCTCTTCAATTTCAGAGCCTCCATCCTGTCACAACAGATAGATAATATATAATGTTTCCTCGGCTCGTAAACTGAAAAAGGATACAGCTTCTTCTGACGAGTAACTGATGATTTGTCTTATGTGTACTACGTTTATGGTTCTTTTGATTGTGTAATACGTTTCTGATTTGATTCAGGAGTTTCTAGCTTACCCAAATATGACGGCTAGGATGAATGTGACCACAGGTTGAACGTTGTACAACGCTGATGACGACGTAGCAGAAGTATAGTTGAGGCCAAGGTTAAACAGGTCACCACATGCTGTAACCCTGAGAAAATTTTATAAAAAGATCAGGGAGTTCTGGTTTAAGGGCACAAACAAGAAGCTGAATTCTTACACAACAAACTCAACTACAGTCCAAGTGTTGCAAGCTTTATTCAGAATTTACAGATGTTTTTAGATAATGGAATAAACATCTAGCCTCAACAATTCAGAACTTCAGATATTGAATGACTTATTAACAGAGTCAAACCAGTAGCACAAAGTATCTAAAGGACATTTACACTGTTGTTTGCATGGATTGCGACAGCGTGCTCTGCTGCTGAAGCAATCATGACTGTATGGCCAAACCAAATCTCAATCAAAAGCACATAAACATAGACCTAGTAGTGGTATAATAAGATAGGCAACAACAAGAGAGAGGAGTTGCCTACCAAAATCTCGTGGTAATAAGAAACCTTGGAGCTTAAAGGCGTACTATTCCTCAGACGAGGCAAAGAGTAAACAAAGAACATATATATAAAGTACCCTGTCAAGAATAGTTGCATCTCATCCCATGCAAGGATATATATAAAGTTGAACTTGAACCTACCCATATAGGGCGTGTATGAACATCTTCCACCCAATCTTGAACGTAACCGGCTTAGCTTGTCGCCTGTGCACAACAAGATGATCAATCATCACAACATAAAACACCAGCTAATAAACACATACTGTAAAACAATAATCAGACATCAAATAAAAGGCATAGGCAGGACGTAATAGGACCTCTCGAAAACGAAGGTAATTGGGATGAGGACGAGCGCGGCAGTGGTATGCCGATAGAACAGGAACACCAGCGGGTTCATGCCCTGATCCAAGGCCACCTTGCTCATGACATGCATGCCAGAGTACATGAGCCTGATGAGAACGACGGCAGCGTAAGCCTTGGCGCCGCCACCCATCTTGGCAAGCATTGCCTAATGCCTAGAGCCAACAAGTCTAGCTGCTAGATATATAGTTACAGGCTTACAGCTCTGCACCTGCACTGGACTCCTCAGACCAGTGCATTGGAACCTCCTATATATACTAGGCTGCAACTGCAAGAGAAAGCCGCTGGCACCGGCACGTACTGGAACCTCGTCAGAGCATATGCCTCGCATTGTTCCGGTGTGCAGGGCAAGGACATGGATATAGTCCGTCAGGCTGGATGGGTAGTGCGCCACGCCGTCGGCTAATCGATCAGCGGTGCGCCAATGGGGGACGAGGACGAAGGCTAGGCGATGGGAAATGCTGGGCACTGGGGGGGTGGGTGACTCACGCCAGGAGGGAGGAGGGAGAAGGGGAAGGGAGTTTAGTGACGGCTGATCGGAGCATCCACTGATGGGCCTTAGAGGAGAAAAAGGACGACAAGCAAGCCATCCGAGTCGACCCCAACTTATTCAGAGAGGACGGAGGATTAATTAGTGGATCAGCTGTTACCATTTGGAGCCCCAAGGCCACTACTACTTTGGTGATCCAAAAGCTAATCGATCGATCAGATGTGTGCGTTGATTAGGAGGCTACTAATCAAGCATTATGCTGTTTCATGTCAACATTGCATGTCTGTTTTGCATATTCCTTGTTGCGTTGGGCGATGGAGGGCGATGACGGGTGACTAAAAAAGGGGACAGGCCGGGGGAAGAAGAAGTGACCGATGGAACAAGCAAACCGGCCGGCGCGTCGAAAGCATGCATGTGTAGAGATCATGACATCCACAACACAAGTGCATTCATGTTGTGCGGGTTCTGAAAGTTCGTCTCTGCAACTGTGCACCATCTCTGATCCAGGACGGTCTCCCTCTGGATAGCAGGTGCAGATGGTGGTGGTGGTGGTGTACGCGTCCGTCGTCCCTAGTTTTCCAACAAACTAAAGCTCTTAATTGAGGGATCGGAGTAGGTCCGCAGATATGATCAGGCGATAAAAATTAGGTTGGAACTGCACCTAGAATATATATACAATTAGCATGTTACTACTAGTACCCTTTAGGCCTTTACTATATGGATATGCATCTCGCCTGGCCAGGCAAGTGTTAGTGGGAGAAGTGCACGTTTCTTGCATCTAGGACACAAGGTAATGGAAAGTGTGGTTCCGTGATTTTGAAGGCACCAGGCAATGGCACCTCTCTTCTAGTCTCTTCGCTGAAAACTTGGAATGATCATGCTCATGGCTCTTGCAATTCTGCTAAGTAGCTGCATATACTCCAACAGAAGTTTTCAATGGTGCCAACAATCGAAGCGTCATTTGAGGAGTTGCAATTGGCTAAACATAGTAGCTAGTGATCTAACAGCATAGGAACCCATATGGCCATATGAAAGAGATGGCTGAATCTCATTATTTTTTTCTCTCACCATATATGTATGGTTGGTTGCCAACCTTCTCAATTTTTTTTGTGAAACACCATAGGTGTATCTAACTTACCATAATTTTGATTAATTATATAAAAATTAATAATTATGATTACAATCTTACTATTAGTAATTTGAGACTATTTTTGGAACCTCCATATTAATCCTCACTAAACGCGATAAGAAAACAAATTCTAAAAATTCTCTCAAAAATCATAAACATCTGACTGTCAATCATGTAGCTCTAACAATAGTAGTCATTAAATCTATTAGATTTAATAAAAATTATCCATCATGATATTATGAAAGTTGAATTAAAATAACTCCATAAATCTGCATATAAATTACCCATCGTGCTCTTATGAACGATGAACTAAAATAACCCTATAAATTTGCATATAAATTTTCCACCATGCCAACATAAAATATGAATTATACAACCCCTTAAATTTGCATATAATTACCCACCAAGCCACTATAAAAGATGAATTAAAATAACCTCTACATTTGCATATAAATTACCCATCATAACATTACAAAAGATAAATTAAAATAATCACATCTAACATTACTAAATATTAAATTAAATAGCATCCAAACTCTAAAGTTGTTATAAAATTTTAAATAAGATAAATATGTCTATATATATGTTTTAAAATTATTAATTGTTGCTACTATTACATACACATGCTAGAGAACAAGCTGATAGACTAGTGAACAAATCATGATTGATAAATAACCCAATCCTCGCCATATGTCATCTAGGAACAGATGCTAGCTGCAACCTTTCTGGACCGATGCCTTTTCACGTGTTAAACGATCACCACGCATCCCAAGCGTTACCATATTACGTGTCTTGTGCCAAGTGCCAGCGTTTCTTTTATTTGCTTCGCTTGTACAATGCACACTCACCAGTTATATATAGTGCAATGCGAGCAACAATGCCTTGTACAGTCGTCTGCGCACCAGTTCTTTTCTCTTAAAGAACGGACCATGATGAAATTAAACAAGGGGAAAAGGATCGAAGGTGTTGATACATGGGACGTGCAGCATAAACATTGTGAAGGGATAAGGGAAAGCACAAAAGTACTAAAACTGGTACTGCCACCAACCAATGCACGTATCATATGCGCGCGAACTTGAAGTTGCATTTGGTGGTTTTCATCTACCCAAATGTATCCGTCGCACACGTCCAAATGTGTTCTGGAAACAATGCAATTCGACATAGACGTAGTATATTTCTGTTAGTAAAACTAATCCGTGAACACATGCTTTCTGAAACATGATACTCCTACTGATAATTTAATTGTAAGCATTCTATTTCTAAAAAAAATTCACTACACGCATAATTCTTTGCGAATGAAAATTCAACATTTGGTGCACTACTATGGTGTGGACTGAAATGATTGTTCGAGTGTTTGTATTACTATAGTAACAGTGCAACCTAGGACCTAGGGGCCTGATTGGATCAAGGCCAAAGTTTGACCATGTTTGAATTTCAAAAAAAAATAAGTCAAATGATAATTTTTTTGTTTGTAGATCTTATTTATGTGCCAAATAAGACATATGAACAAAAAAATTTATATTTGACCAAATATTTTTTTAAATTCAAATATGGTCAAACTTAGCCAAAGTTTAATTTGGTCTGGCCAACTATGGCCTTGATCCAATCAAGCCCTAGAATCCATCCTTTATAAAAAAAAATTATGACAATTCAACTTTAACACGAGGATATAAAATTACCACACTAAAATAAGATTAACTTTGAAAAAATTTAATCTAAAAATCATCATGTTGAAATTACCACAATAAATGAGATTCATATATCACAACACATATTCTAAAAAAAGAGCTTTATATATTTAATCTAAGGTTTTAGCTAAAACATGTTGAAGAGATATGTACGTGCGATGAAAGAGAAAATAACTATGAATAATATAGATGGTAAAAGACAAAAAATGTATAGTAGCACATTAGCTTATCAACCAATAGAGAAAATTAACTCTGTGATACTACTATTACGTTAGTGAACACACATAATGGATGGAGCGCGCGCAAAGATCAATACTTTTGATTAGTTCTAAGTACTAAATTTATTTTCACAATCTTGTAATTTTATATTTGCTAAGATTCCAGCGTGTGCTCTAACAGACTAGTTACACCAAGTGATTATCTTTAATTAGGGATGACAATTCAAGTAACAATTTGGTGGAAGCGCAACAACCTTGTCAATGGATCGGAGCATAACGTTCACCTACTCTCTTCTAGTAGTAAATATGATCCTGATGTGGCATACGCATTAAATCATATCACCTAGGAGTATAAATTATGACCACCCTGATCAAACTTAGTTTAGGGTACATATTACTAGTTATAAAATTCAGAAGGTTTTCCAAACTTTATATATTGATTACCGTAAACAATAAACATCACTAAGAATGGACGTAGCAAAAAAAGCGTGGAAGGCATGCTAGTTCGTAGAACAAAGGCTCATTTGATTTTTTTTTTCAAATATACGATACAACGCAGACACTCACAAACACGCACATATACTCACCTCTATGAACGCACGCACATCCTATTCCTATGTACACCTCCGAAACACCGTATAAAGAAAGGCTCACTTGATTAACTGTGTAGAAATGTGACACGGCTATAGTGCTATATTTTTTGCCTCAAATAAAACACAGGAGCCAGTAGCCACACGCACACTGGTGGAGTGGTGGTGGGGCTATCTTGAGTCTACCAAAAGAAGTCTGACGACTGTTCTAACCGCACGTCCGAGTATATACTGTACTCCATCTTAAGAACACATGTATGTTTGCACGCGCACACATGCATACACAATCCTGGTGCCAAAATCAGTACTAGAACAGACCCTAGGGAATAAATGAGCTGAGTATGTAGAAGCTGAGGAGGTCGTATCAGTAGCCGAATGAACCTGAACTTTATTGGCTGCGTTTAGATCCAAAGTTTTGAGAGGTAAAATGCACTGTAGCGCTGAAAAATACATTGTAGCATTTTTCGTTTGTTTGTGGTAAATATTGTCCTACCATGGCCTAACTAGGCTCAAAAGATTCATCTTGCAAAGTACATCTAAACTGTGCAATTAATTTTTTATTTCATCTACATTTAGTACTTCATACATGTGCCGGCATTTTGATGTGATAGGGAATCTTCTTTTTGCATAGTGAAATTTGGGAGAAGTTTTTTGGACCTAAACACAGCCATTGTATGACGACGAGGACGACGACTGGGCACACTGACTCATGATCCACGACATGAACATCTTGCACTAACTGCTGTATATATATAGTACTATGATTGACGTTGACCCAGTGTGCTTCCTTTTACTTTGGCTGTGTTTAGATCCAAAGTTTGGAGTCGAAAATCAGGCAAAATCTGCAAAAATTTGGCAAAAAACATCACATCGGACACTGTAGCACACTGCAGCACACTGTAGCACTTTTCGTTTGTTTGTGGTAAATATTGTCCTACCATGGTCTAACTACGCTCAAAAGATTCGTCTCGCAAAGTACATCTAAACTGTATAATATAATTATTTTTTGATTTCGTCTATATTTAGTACTCTGTGCCGACATTTTTGATGTGATGAGAAATCTTTTTTTTGCATAGTGAAATTTGGGAGGAAATTTGGATCTAAACACAGACTTTGCCAAAGTTAGTTTTATATAGTTGACTGGGTAGCTAGACAAATTTGAAGCCAAAGGGCTTGGCAAATCCATGAACGAGGATGGACACTAATTAACATCGTATCCGTGGATGATTGAGATCCCCTGCAGTTAAAGTCGTTGTGACATTGTCGCTGATCTCCGGGCCCGGCGAGCCTTGGACCCATCTGTCAGTGAGGACCTCACGATGAAGTTCACGTCAGAGGGGGGCTGATTGATTCATTCAGTGGGGAGGAGATAAATTTTAAACTGGATCATGAATCCGAACTGGTAGGTGCTAGTACTATGTAGCTTAATGAAGAAGATCTGGAATATTCCATCTGAGGGGAAGGCATCTCTTCTATGATCCACTTCCTCGTGTTCTTGCATAGCCTATGCTTTCGCCTTTTCGCTTCCGCTGGTGGATGCAGGGTAGGCGGGGTGTCCTGGAAAAGATTGTGCCTGTTGAAGTTTCACAATCACATAGGCATTGAAGATCAGTAGTAGATATAGCAGATTGGCTGGGTGGGCGAGGATGATCGGTTCTTCTTGTTGCTGATTTTTTTTTTAAAAAAAAGAGCATTATTAGTTAGTGCGTATACTATCTTGCTCTGTTTTCCTTGTGGTGTGGTGTGTGAGTTGTGGCTGAACTGCCAGTTCACTCATGGGCTGATTGGTTCCCTGGCTCGCCCCTGGGCCAGGCCCTGTGCACGCAGCCAACGCAAGTTTGGATGGCTGAGCTAACCTTCGAGCCAGGCTGCGCGCATGCTGCCGTACGCCCGGAGCCAGGCTCGCTGGGCACGCGGACATCGGCCGTTCCTGCCGAGCCAGGCTGAGTGGAGCCGCGTACTGTGCAGCACGGGAATCAATACAACTTTTTATACTGTATTTTGCTTTTATCTCATGATTAGCATATCCGATCAACGAATAAGTTTTATATTAATGTTCTTGACTTTTTTACGAACAAAACTAGACTAGACTTGCAGTATAAATTTTTTTAAAAAAAAATCTCATATTTTTTATTTTAACTTTGTGCAGCCAACCAAACAGAAACTTACCCCAGCCTGCATACATGTTAGCCATACAACCAAACAACGATGGTTGCATACATGGATCCTGGCTCAATTGGGCCTGTATGCCACCCCTAGCCAGGCCCAAGGCTCCTCAAGCAACCAATCATGCCCTCACTGGTTTCACTTTCATAGATGGAAGCAGATGTATTGCCACACGGGTCAACCCTGAATCCCCCATGGATCGATCGATGGGGGCCGACCAACTTGCGGCCTTCGCGTCGAGAGCAGGCCAGGCAACCAATTCAGCCAGAACAGAGAATGAGCCGTAGCTCGGTTGGCAGAGCTGCCAGGTGCGCAGTCTGCCCGCCAGCGTTCGATCCCCCGGATCGACGTTGGTGTTTCATTGGGTTTATCCCTAAATAAATTCTACAGCCTCTCACATGTGGAGCTACAAAAGAACTGCGATGCGCCCGTCGTCTACGGAACCAGAAGAGTTTCGGTGATCTCACTAGAGACGTGATCATCTTCAAGTCTGAGTGTAGTTATAGGTCTGGTTATGTATGAGTGGTGTGTGTGGTGTAATGGTGGTGTAGACGTGTGTTCATACATAAACAGATGTTACAGCTGTACCCAGATGAGATGCTTCAAAATAAAAATTCAGCCAGAACATTGTTGGCTCGGCAGGTTGAGTTGAGAGAGGCCGACCGTGGTACCAGCAGCAGGACGCCTGCCTCCTCCATCTCGAGTTCTCGACTTGGGCGTTCGCGCGAAGTGGACGCGACGTCTCCCTTGTCCCCGGCTTGGTGGTCTCGGCCTCTCGGGCAGACGAGCCGTACGTCCGTCGGGCGCTTGGGGAGTTGGGGCTCATGCCTCATGCAGGGATTAGGCACGCACGAGGCCTCTGCTACTTGCTGCCGGCCTGGCCGGATCGCGCGAGCAGGGGAAGGGAAGGGGTCATGATTTGAGAACAGCAACACCTCTCTTTCGTCTTTCGTGCCTAGTAGTATGCGTGTTTCTGTTGGAGCTTTCTTTGTTTTCTTGCCCTGTATTTCAGCTGCGCTCTCTGTTTGTACGTGTCCCTCTCGCCTGAACAAAGGCAGGCTGTGCGGTTTTCAGCGCAGCTGTATATTCTGTATCGCACGCTAAGACTATGTGCACTCCTTCCCTCCATCCGTCCCGGTACCTGCATGCCGTAACTCCATAGCGTAAAATCAGCTGCAGCCGGTTACGCTACGCGTCACGGCAAAGCAGCAGAAGGAGCCGGTTCCGGCATTCCTGGCGGAAGTACGGATTCACGGCATCGTCTCTCTCTTCGCTGCTTCCACAACGACCTCATCGTTCCCGCGCGGGGGTCACAGAGCTCGGCTGTGCGGAGCTCGGCGGAACACCTCGTCCGCCTCTCTTCACATCCACCCGTCGCCGCGCTGGCATGGAAGGGTAGAAGCTCGTGGCCACCATGGAGCTGGGAGAGGAGGCCGGCGCGGAAAGGGCGGCGTTGGCCGGGGACGGGGCTGCGCCAGGCGGATCTGGCGGGGAGGGTGCGGTTGGCGCGGAGGAGGGGCTCGGCGGCATGGAGGCATGGCACGGAGATGGAGGAGGCGGAGGCACCCGGGCGGGGCGGCGGAGGCTCGGCGGCGAGGAGGCAGAGGAGGAGGCGGCGCGGAGGCGAGGTCGAGCTGCGGTGCCCATGGCAGAGGCGTCGGCGGCCGCCGCGGTCGGGTCGAGGCAGTGAAGCCCTGCGGAGGAGGGGAGGCGGATCCCGGGTGAGGTCGAGCGGCGGCGCCCTGCGCTACAGACTCGGCGCGGTGGAGGGCAAGTGGGGCGCCGGCGACGGTGGAGAGGGGACGCGGAGGACGCGGCGCGGCGGCGGACATGGCGGGGGAGGAGGAGCAGGCGTGGCGGCGGAGATGCCGCGTAGGAGGCGGAGGCCGGAGGCGCGGGCTCGGCGTTGGCAAGGCGCTGGAGCGGCAGAGAAGGGGAAGGGGAAAGGTTCTAGAGGCGGGCCCACTTGTAAGTGAGACTACAATAATATTACAGTATATGGAAAAGAAAGATGGTAGTTGTAAATAGATGAATAAAATATTGAATTATTGGATGTGGAGGAAATATATAGAGTAACAGAAGTGCAGGAGAATTTGATTTGGAGGAAAGAATCTTGCTGACTGGACTGAAATATTCTTTTTGGAGGAGAATTTTAGAGAAATAGGAGTGTAGATAGCCTAAGGCTGTGTCCTCCTCATCCACTCCCTCAAAATACTATTCCAACTACTCTTTTCGCTGTTTACAGTACAATATTTATATTAAACAGTGTCAAACCGTGTTTTAAGACACTTCTTTAGAGCACTTCGTTGAAGACAGCCTAAAAACGTTTTCCATAGTAATAGATAAAGTAGTAGTTATTTGGTCTGTCACGTCATATTTTATGGACTCCACGTGGTAGCTATTTTATCATTTATCTCCATCATGCCATGAACCCCACCATCATTAAAACAAACAACCAGCGCAGCAGTGCAGAACCCATGCGTTTGGTGGGAAGAAGAAGAAACGACGGAGGTTGGCTTCGATTTGTGTGCGAGTCTGGCGAGTTCAGTTTTTTCATTCTCTCTCCTCCACCCCATGTTCCGATCCTAGTCATCCCTCGAATAGCTAGCAGAAATCTCGTCGTTAGAGACGCCCTAACTAATGCTACAAAGACGCGCCTCGCAGTACAGCACCCAAAACTCAGTGACGGAGAGTTAAAAGTGTATTATGACAAAGTAAGAATTGAAACAAAAGTGATGTGTACATATGTAAATGAAAAATATGACGATAACATGCAAAGTGGTGGAAACAGCATTGCAAATTGCATTAGCTACCTTTCATTTTGGTATTGGGTTTGCCCTTTCCCTTTCGACCCATCTTTACTTAATCATTTTCACTAAATCACCGAGCTTCCTAAATCTACCAACCATTTACCAGTGAAATAAATAGTAAAAAAAAGCAACTAAAATAACGAACATGTAAAAAGAAAAAGAAAAGAGCAACGTGTGATATTCATTCAATTACCAAAATATGGCATAAAAAAGCCATATTCACTCCCCGCGCTCTGCACAGGCAAGAATCTTAGTAAATATAAGTATTAGATGTTTATGAATAAGTTTAGTGCCTAATTCTAATTAAAATATTTATCTGTGAACTCGTGTGCGCGCTCTCTCTCTTCTTGCTGGGTCTTGAGCGCTACTATAGACCATCTTCCATAAATGTCATAATAGGTAATTTAAATATAATTTTAGGCCTTTCTATAAATTATCTTTAATTATAGTAGAGTGGTGAATTAATAAACTGTTTTAAAATCATCTTTAATAGTGGTAGGGTGGTAATTTAAATACAAACTTAGGGGTTACTTTAAATCATGGCATCATGAGTATTTCAAAATCAGAATTAATCATATGGTTATTATTGTTAGAGTTTCACTAATAGGCGACTAGATATTCCTAGGTTTTTAAAATAATTTTTAGAATTTATCTATTTTTTACATGTGTCGTGAGCATTAGCTTAGAGACTTTGGTAAAAGGTCTCCAATTAGTAGCAGCAAGATGTGACAAAAAAAACTTTTTTTAATATACATAGGTAAAGAGATTGGGTGAAAAAACAATCGTCATAAACGATTCAATGAAGGGTGGAAAACTGTTTTTTAACTCAGATTAGATTGGATTTAGACAGATAGATATCACCAAAAGGGTAGGAAACTGACACCTACGACTTACCGGAATTACAAGTAATACTTGGCCACATAGTGAGTAGGGAAAAATACCAGTATCTTATTAGAGAGTGTCTCCGTGTCAGTTGAGTGAAGAATTGTTTTCGTGTCAGTCATTTTTTTAACCGTTGGATCTGTAGCGACAGGCGTTGCCGTCTATCCCGCTCCCCAACCCAAATAAACAAGTTGACTGAAGAATTGTTGTTGCGTCAGTCGTCCCAAAGCCGGCTCGCATTTCCGTCTGCCTCAAAAGTCGGCTCGCAAATCCGAGCGCGGCTCGAGTCCCCCTCCGGTCCTCCCTCGCTGAGCAAGCGAACAGGTACTCTGTACAATACAGTGCTATGTACGGTGCCGTGGCAGAGCTATTGGATTTAAAAAAAAAATGGCGCAGATCGAGGCAACATATTAGGCAAAATTCTGCTCGTGCTACACGCAATGGACACATAGACTTAAAAGTAGAACATTCAGACCCATACATCTACGTAAATACACACAACGATACAACCACGGATATTGACATACACCCCGTTTGTAACGCGGGAAATTTTTTCTCTGTTTCTGCGTTTTTCTGTAAAATTTCTGCATAATTTCTTTGAAATTCATACGTTCCAAACAGACCTTTACACAGACAGACACTTTTTAGTACTATAAAAACATACACAGACAAACTACTGTACACTTTTTAGTATTGTAAAAATTTACATAGACAAAGACATGGACAGACACTACCATCTATTTTTCTATTACCATAAAAACTTAACAGACACTGACGTACACTTTTCCTAAACCATAAAAACTTACACAAGCATAGACACAAACATAAATAGACACTCATAAATAGTTGTAGAACCATAAAATTTACACAGACAAAGACACAGACAGATAAATGAACAGAAGAAAAAACCACAGTTTACACAGAACAAGACACAAATACACGAATAGACACTATCATAGATAACTAAACTATAAAAACTCTCACACACACAACGACAAACAAACAAACGAACGGCCACCCCTGTGTCCTCTGCGGCTCTGCAGCTCTGCCTAGAACTTGCCGAGCTACATCTGGCCGTGTCACAGACTCATCAATGTGGCCTGTGGCGTCCGTGGCCGCAATGCTTCTCAAGTGGACATTGGTGTGCTGGCTGGCTGCTAGTGAAAAAGACCCAAAAGCCGAGTGAGTCGGCTTGCGAGCCGAATGTGGCAATCTGCTGAACATGCTGGGCACATAGAGCCGGCTCCGCAAACATGGCTCCGCAAGCCCCCAACATTTTTTAAAGCATCTGCACACCTCGCTCTGCGCTTGATCCCGCGCGTCCGCCTAAGGATCGACGAACCACGTCGTTGACTGACGCTAGAACAAACCATCAGTCAGCTGAAGAATAGTAAAACTCATCTTATTATTACTAATCGGAGGTTTTAAAAGTTACACCAATTTCAAAACATGCTAGAAAAAAGATAAATCATACAAATTCTCATAATAATTAAAAACATCCGACCATCAATCTTACTATTACTAATTGGAGGTTCTAAAAGTTGCACAATTTCAAAACGAGCTAGAAAAAAAAGATAAATCCTAGAAATTCTCACAATAATTAGAAACATCCGACCATCAATTGACAGATTGAAATATTAATAGCCATTAGATCTGTTTTCTAAGTAATTACCCACTTCTGCTGTTACGAAAGATTTTGAGTTCAACTCTCAACGAAATCAAATATTCTCTTTTTTTTATTGTATATATTTTCTAAGTAATTACCAACCTCTGCCATTACGAAACATCTTGAGTTCAATTCTCAACGAAAGCAAATATCTTCTTTTTTTAGATTTTTTTTATTTTCAAATTTACCTTCAGTTTTTGTCTTTTTTTCCATTAAAGATGCTATAAACCTTTCCATAAAATAGATATTTTGTAGACTCTTTTTGAAATTTCAATATCAATCCTCACAAGATGCGCTAGAAAAAAATCATAGAAATTCTCACAATAATAAAAAAAATACCCTATCATCAATGGACAGGTTGGAATCTTAATAGCCATTAGATCTGTTTTCTAATTAGGTAATTACACACCTTTGCCATTATCAAAATAATATTAAATAACCCCTAAAACTACATATTAATTACCCACTCTGCCAATATAAAAAAATAAAATAATACCCTAAATTTATATCTAATTGTTCACATTTGCTATTTTGATAGGATAATACCAAATATCCCTTTTAATTTATATTTGAATTGTTCACCTTAGTTATTATTATGACTGGTAATATGATGAAAGTAACCCTCAAAATTATATGAAAAACGTCTATTTTTGCAATCCACCAAAGATTATCTAAATCAATTAAGCATACATATAAATTAGCAAGATATGATATTATAAAAATCTAAGTATAAAAATATATCTATATTTGTTGTACGATTACGCATAATACATTTAAGACTCTAACCCGTGCGAAAGCACGGGTTGATTGACTAGTTACAAGTAATCAACATGCTCCTCGTCTGGTTGATGGAGGGCCGCTGAGCGCTGAGTGTGAAAAAAAACAAAGGGTGAAGTCCCGAACCGGGTGGAGGCGGTTGAGGCTTGCTAAGCTCCGTCGACCAAGGATGGGTCGGCGGCGTGAGAGAACCCGCTGACCCCACGACATGAATATGGTTGCTGGGTCGCCATGAGTGTAAGCTGCCGCCAGGGTGGCCGCCGGGGGGCCAGTCAGTCGCCACTGACACCCAAGCCGACCGGCGCGTGGTGCTAAACCGTCGGAAGGGGCGCCCCAGACCGAGTCTACGTGGACCCAGGCCTCACTCTTGCCGACTCACTTGCGATGGCTTGAGAGGAGGAGCGCTCAGCGCCTCCCTACCTCGACCGTGAGCAACTGAGAGGATCTTCGTCTTTTTGAACATTTGTGAAACAGGAAATGTGTGAAACCTCAGCTCGTCCTGAATTCGTCTCCTGTTTTCCGCAGAGCTATAGAAAGTCTTAAGCGGCTGCGGAGGTCGCTCGCGACAAAGCCGTCAAGGTTTCCGCGGAGCGGTACAAAATCTTTAGCGGCTGCGGAGGTCACTCGCGACAAAGCCGTCAAGGCAGGAATGGAAGGACTAAAGAGGATGGGGTGGAGACAAGGATGGACGGGATTTAAAATTTTAGTAATATTTTTTAAAATTCAAACATAATTTAAAATTTTAACACTATCAGTCCCCCTAACAAAGAAGAATTGATGTTTTTGCCCACGCCACGGCCGCCCACGACCCGGTGGTGGCGGCAAAAGTGACCGTCTGCTCGGGATGGAGGTCGTGCCTAGGAGACGTTGTTGGCAACCCTTACAAAAGAATTGGCTATGGTCCCTACCCGCGTTGAGGGAGCCATCTCTCTGATGGGGTCTACCTTGGCTCCTCGATGGCTCTAGGGTAGCTGGTCTCCCACTCTTTGCTGGCAACCGGACCGACAAAGAGCTGAAGGAGATCGACGACTCGGTGTGGCCCTTCGCCGGGGAGATGGCGTGCCGTATCAACCCCGTTGTGTAAATTAATTTTGCACTCACAACCCTGTATGTGTAAATAGTGTGCTTGACAACACTTTGAGTTCATAATTTTCAATGTGAATTGTGTGTACTTAGGGCCCGTTTGGTAGAGCTTCATTCTTTGTTAGAAGTGATTCTAAGAGAAGCGTTATGTGGCTGAAAGTGATTCTCTAATGAAACCATATGATAAGCTCTATGAAATAAACTGACTATATGTTGTTATTGTTAGGGTTTAAATAATCGGCGACTAGATATTCTAGGTTTTTAAAATAATTTTAAAAAATTGTCTTTTTTACATGTGTCGTGAGGATTAATTTGGATTCTTTGTTAAAAGTCTCCAATTAGTAGCGGCAAAATGTGACACAAAACTTTTTCTGATATACATAGGTAAAGCTCATGAGCTTTTGTAAAACAATGAGACTGGGTAAAATGGAAAACCAATCAGCATAAACATTCAATGAATACCACAACCTTGAAATGTTACATGCCCTCCTCCCCTTACAGCTCTCTTCGATCGTTTGTACCCATATGACCCCCTCACAACAAAAATTTTTATAGCTTGATTCCCGACCTGCACTTTCATGTCCTCCAGCCTCCCACCCTTCACTTGTACTCCTACAGTTGAGGTGATTTTTTTTTACTTACACATGCTCTGTTTTGTGCACAATTAATGCAGCTCCTCTGTTTGGGTATCGATCATCTGTGATCTCTGAACTGAAGTGAAACAGTCCGGCCGGCTGCTCCAATAAAATGTTCAGCAATTACTGTCAGTAGGCACACGCCCTGCTAAGAGTAAGATTACTCCTCTATGAATCCCATGGAGTTTTGGCCCATCATAAGCGTAAGGAAGAATCCACAAGCGCCAGGGTCATGATGACTAGCGCCGCCGCCATGAGAACCTGTCCGAGGCTCGCGGCCCCAGCCCGCCGGTGCGCGCTGGACACTTTGGGTATCCTGTCCGGCAGCGCGCACTCCTCGCCGTCGAAGTAGACCCTCTTGGGGAAGCCTTCGCCTCCGGGAATGTCGATGTCGGGCGCGTCTTTCCTCTTGAAGGAGATGACGGACTGCTGCTTCCCCGGCACCCTGGGGTCCGCCGGCGTGTTGCCGTCGGTGATGGGGTCCAGGTAGGTGAGGCCCGGCACGCCCTGCATGAAGATGGTGTTGGCGAAGTGGCCGTCCATCCTGGTGCCGTTGAAGGAGTAGACGTTCTCGTATCCGCTGTAATGGGCGCCCATGGTGACGGCGGCGAACCAGTCCTTGAACGTGTAGTCCTGCCAGTTGAAGATGGTCATGCGCACGGACCATCCCGACTTGTAGTTGTTGACGACGTGCCAGTTGATGCTGACGCCGCAGTTGTCGGCGCAGGGCGGCGGGTTGGGCACCCGCCAGTGCTTGATCTTGGCCCACGCCCGTGCCTTGGCCGTCCGGTTGTCGAAGGGGATGAGCAGCGCCTCGGACGGCAGCAGCATGGCGCGCGCGTCCGGGTCGCAGGTGGCCGTGTCGCCGCCGCATCCGCAGGCGCAGGTGTTGCAGGGCACGACGGAGTCGTTGTAGAAGGCGGAGAAGGAGACGCAGCACTTGGAGTCGCGCTTCTTGGGGCGGGTGATGTTGCAGGCCACCTGCCAGGACGCGACGGCGGGGGTGGAGGAGAGGAGCCCCGTGGGGTCCGGGAACTCTTGGGGGCTCACGCGGATGGGCTGCCCGCACACGTACTGCGGGTTGAGCTTGCCGGAGATCTTCCAGTTCTGCGGCGGGTACAGCGCCGTGCGGTTGAGGTCCGGCGGCATCTTGAAGACCTGCAGCTGGAACATGGCCCGCGACTTGGACGGGTCCATGGTGGGCGGCAGCAGGGTGCCGTTCTTGCAGCAGAAGGGGACGTTGCCCACGTCCTTGTCCTTCTCCCGCTCCGGCGGGAGGTCCACGATGACGGGGCGCTTCTCGCAGTTGTAGACGGGGGTGAAGTCCATGTCCTTGTAGTAGCCGGCGGCGGGGCTGTAGACGCAGGCGGGGCCTTCCTTGAGCAGCGTGTAGGCGCCCTTCATGTTGTAGATGAACTCGCCGCGCTTCCACTCCCAGGTGAGGTTCCAGTTGTCCAGCCGGCTGATGGGGCTCCAGTTGTCGATGGTCACCTGCGCCGTGTAGCTGTTGGCGGTGGCCTGCAGCACGTCGTAGGCGAACGTCAGGTCGCCCTTCTGCCGCGCCACGTACCGCGTGCTGTTGGCCTTCTTCGCCTTGAACTTTTTGTCCTTGACGCAGCAAACGTACATCACGCTGTCTGCATGTCATGTCATGTCATGTCAGTTCCGAATCCGATCCTCTCAACGCACGTACGTACAGGGAACCACAGTAATTGTTTGCACCTTTGTGCGTTGGGGCGGGGCACCGGAATCCCGCGGGGTTTGTGAGCTTGATGGTCTTGGGCATGGGCTTGCCGGGGGCCTTCACGCCGAACTGGGTGCCCGTGATCTCGATCTTGCTCTCGATCAGCGACGCCTCGCCGGCGGTGTCGATGGAGTTGAGGAGGTCGGCCATCGGGTACCCAGCGAAGGTGACGCCGCCGGACACGTTGGCGGGGAGGTCGCTGCCGTCCAGGAGCACGGCGCCGCCCACCGACACGAGCACCTCCTTGTGCTGGAACCCCACGAACATCTGCCACGCCTTGAGGTCCTCGGTCATGGTGTTAAGCACCGTCGCCGTCGCCTTGAACGCGTACGGCTGCGCCGTCGCGTTCTTCAGATGCGGGTACTCCTTGGTGCGCTCCATGAACGTGTACGACAGGAACGCGCCGTTGCACGACTCCTGCGCCTTGAACTGCGGCTTCTTCTTCTCGTCGTCCTCGTCGTCGCCGCCTCCATCGTTATAGTCCTGCGCCACCGCCGTGGCGACCACGGCCAGTAACGTCACCGCCACTGCCAGCGCCCACCGCCGCCGGAGCGGCACTGGCGCTGCCATGGCCATTGATTATTCAGCCCGATCGGCCGGGCCAGCAACAATGGGTGATTGACGGGGCAAGAACGAAGGAAGGTGGCTAGCGAGCTCCCTCGCTCAATCGACGGGGGAGGCCAGGCAGGCGTGGTGGGAAGCAAACGCGTTCCAACGGGGGAGGAGGCGCGACAAGGTATAATTAGGCATGCAGATTGCGTTCGAGGTTGCTAAACTTGAGGTGGCTCTCGAGCGCGTGCGCTGCTGCCATCCATGGCTACCAGCGCTTGGGGTTGCTAATTTTGGACACCGAGATTGCAGCGGGAACGTGTCCCGTTACAAAGGGTTGGTCTTGCGCGCGCCAAGCTTCTAAATACAAAATTTCTGGCCCAAACTGAAGAAGCACGCAAACTTCCTGCAACAAAATATGATGTCCATTTGAGCAGTGGCGGAGCTTGGCCACAAAACAAGCAGGGGCCAATTTTAGACTAATATCTAATCAAAGACTGTATGAAAGTAAAAACCTCCCAAAACCTATCGAGATTGTGAAGTAAATAGACTATAAATATTTAGGCTAATGAATCTAGTGATAAATGTGGTGATTGGTGAGAGAATAATGCAGGCAAGAAATGTGTTTAGCTGACTGCTAAACAATGCAAGAATGCATGCATGCTATCATGTCCTTGGAATTTTTCTCGAGAGAAGGGGGCGCCGGAGCCCACTATGGCCCTAACGTGGCTCCGCCACTGCATTTGAGCTCTCTCTACTTATCTGTTCACAAATGCACGCTACTAATCTATTATTAATGGTGTCTACCACTTTATAAATAAGGAAAAGTCCATTTGACAACCCTAAACTAACACAGTTGTCCGATTTACAACTCTGATCAACGAAACTGGGTAACCTGAGACCTCCAACTATTGCAAACGGGACACAATACACCCTTGAGCTGGTTTGTAGGGCGGTTTTCATTGACCTGGCTGTGCGGGCCCCATGCGTCAGCACCAAACCAGGTTAAGCTGTTAGCAAAAAGCATTATTTCTGAAATTAGTTTTGTTCAGTCAGACATATTATTCTTTGCAATTGGGCTATTTAACATATGTGTTCACACATGGCTAATAGTTCCAATCAGACTACAGCATTTTCTGCTCACACATGAGCTTCTTCATGATTAAATGACTTAAGGATTTTTATCAACAAATAGCATTTTTCTGAATATTGTTTAGTTCAATCACATGCATCTGTTTTCACCTTTTTAGGCATCCCTATTTTTTTAAACTTCTTGAAGAACAACTAATTACTTTATTTTACAATCGTTATAACAATTTTTTATGCTTTTCATTTCTCATCCTAAACAAACCAACACTAGATTTTAGCTTATGTGGCCTGCACTCTGAGTTTGGGAACAAAAATATCTTAGTCCTCAAAGCTCAAATACTACCATATGTAACGACAACAAAAGGCTGTTCGTCAATAAACAGCCTTTGATCACTAATACAGTAATACTCGTATATTCATCTTTCATTTTTTGTTGTTTCATGATTTCTTGGTACCTAATGACTAATATGACCTTTGTGAAATTCAAATCTTTCACATCCATTTTGTTGCCTTTTTTTTGTCATGCATTGTCTCTGCTCCCCCCTCCTTTGCTACTGGGTGTCAGATTCATCCATTACATCTGGTTCCTTAGGTATCTTCTGCATTCTCTCATTCTATACCCCATGATGCTCCTGCAAGTGGCGTCTTTTTGTCCAAAATTTTCTTTTAGTTGATAGTCATTTGAACTACATTTAAGTCTTTGCACCTAATTAGGTATTTATGTTTCTCAATTGTGGATTAGTTCATCAACCATTTCCTTATAACCTATTTAATTGAGACTTAAACTACTCAATGTACTTAGTTCCATCTCCATTCTGTGGTCTCAACATTGGTCTTGTTGTGTATTAATAAGGCCAAAAAGTCTAGAATTTTTAATTGTCATATTGGTTACTATTTTTAATTATTTGATCCTTGTTAGCTGATCCTGATCACAAGAGGATCATTTTGTGATCACAAACATTTAATTAGGCATTATGTTCATTTTGTTTCTTTCTAGAAATATTCATTTCAGCATCTTTCCTCGACTTGTTATGATATTCTCGACCAAATTGATATTGTTGCTGGGCTGGGGACTTGGACTTGCGGTTTAGGCTAAGCAATATGTGGTAGATTTGGATGAAAAATGTGTGGTTTTTCTTTGTTGATGCATGGCACAGTTGAGTTGCCTGGTTCCTTGCAATTTCTTGCGGCAAAAGAACTGTGATCTTTTCTGCATGTAAGACTTGACAAAAAATGCATTTCTCTACAGGAACACATTTTGTTTTTCTTTTATCTATTTTATAGTCTAATTGCGAATCTTAATTGCTCAGATACATATGAACCCATTTGATTAGCTACAGTGTATCGGATTAATTCACATATTTTTTGTAAATCAATCTGCTAAAAAGTGGTATCTGAAATTTATAATATATAATTGTATATTGTAGGTATAAAATTAGGAATGCTTCAAATATGAGTATTTTTTTGTTTTAAGTATATGATGTGACCATTGTCTGTTCGTTGGTCGTGTCTGCCACTATATTTAATTTTCCATTTAGCCTGTCATGTCTGAAGGTGGGAAATATACTTGTTTTGATTTGTTGTATGCCCCATTTTTCTATTATTCCGAAGTAATGAACCAGTAGTTTGTCACTTTGACTCTTCATAGGCGTTGTTTCATGAAATTCATTTAAGGAGATGACCACTGGTGGAGATGACTACTAGCGGAGATGGCACTATATTAATAGATAGAGGTTGAAGATTTAATTTGAGAATTGGGCAACCTACTAGTTTTTTAAGGTTCAGCTTTGTTCTTACAGCCTACAATACATTGATCATCTGGGGATGCACGTGGGCTGCCTTCTTCCACTCAAATGTCTCAATTTTGTATTATACCTGGGTGCATCGATTATGTTGTATTTTTTTGTAACAAGCGCTATGCTCCTATTATCTCAATTACTCCAATCTGGTATTGAGGTATATATAATCATTGTAGCACATTCATTCTAACATAATCATGCTTAATATGATGTTTCCCCTTCGCGGTGGTGCTGGCCCCAGTGCTTCCATGAGGTATGTGAAGATTGGTTTCTCTAGATCCAATCCTTTGGGTCCTAGGAGGGCCTGTGCAAGGGCATGCGGTTTCTCGCCGTGTTTGGTTCTTTTGGTGCCGGCGGTGACCTCCTTCGAGAAGGTGAAGGATTAGTTGGGTTCTCAGTTGTGTCTCAACCTGCGCTGGTGGTTGTGTGGTGGATGGACAGGTGCTCCTTTCTTGCTGCTCATCAGCGTGGAGCATCGGTTCATGGCCAGCGAAATCTAAGGTGTGTCCCCAACCAATGTGCTACCCTGGAGTCTTTCTTTTGCGGTTCTCTTCAAAGCTTGTGTGTGATGAGGTTTCTATTGGCCTGGATGGTCTTGTTCTCCAGTGATGGCTTCAACGATGGCGGAGGACGGATGCTTTGGGCGGTGAGCTTGGAAAGCATAGAAGATCCAGACAAATTAGTTGTAATTTTCCTTTTTCGTAGGGTTGTTTGTGCTTTGGGTTGGGACAGCTGTTCCATTTCGTATCGTTCGTACTGCTACTTTATACGTCTGCCTTAACTAGCATAGATGTACGTGCAACATACACGTGTTGTGAGATAATCAAGCAAACAATAGAAAAAAAAAGGAAAATAGAATTAAAAGGAAGGAGTCCTGATTGATTAGCGTCATTCATTTCTCATTAAAATCAAAATCAAGAGAATAAAAGTAACAAGTGGGTATGGGTATAAAACGAGATAAGAAATAAAGAGAGAAAGTGGATGAAACATTTTGCATCTATGGTTTTTAGGCCTTTTCACTTCTTTTCAACTTTTTCAAACTATACAGTGGGGTCAGCGTGAGGGGTATACCCATGCCTTTGTAGGTAAAAAAGATTTTTAGAAAACTCACTTTTTTACAGTGGAGATGGATAATACACGTCTTGCTATAAAAAAACGGAGGCCGGTACGATCCGGTCCCTGGACCTAGCACGTTCAGCATATAGTAATCTTATGTTCAGACTTTAGAGCACCAAATAACTAGAAGCTGTACTGACTGTGTTTGTTTTCATGGTCTTATGGAAGCTGGATTTTAATTTGCTATCCCTAATAAATGACATGTAAAAAACATGTTACAAGGTGTATGTTCACCACAGTTATACCAAAAAGATGGTATATTTGTTGGTAATATTTGTTTATGTTTATTGCAGTGATTAAAAATATTTTAGGTTAAGCAACATAAATAGAGATTAATTAGGATTATGCCAGAAAGAGACCAGACATGGAAGAAAAAAGAAGATTGAGCAACATTGTGAAGTCAAGGTGAAAAAAGGTTTTAAGATTCAAACTACTACCGGTAGCATTCTAACACATCAACGTGCACATTCATGATGAAGTGTACCCTTCAATACAATGTGTAACTGATTTTGATTTTTGTTATGCAACAAAAAAAAAAAGGTTTCTATATTGCTCGTTCGTGTGTGCATCGGGCCCACAATCATTAATTACCCATGTCTTATTTTACATGTTTTTACCTTGTCCGGAACCAACAAATCAGGCTTCAACTGCACGTGTGCGTTCCATCGGAGCTTCCGAAGGCAAAGGAAAATTGTGAGCAAAAACTAAAACAACCTGCCGTGACGTTGGGCCAAAGGGGGCATACAACATGCGTCGTGGCCTCGTGGGGAACAAACGACGGGGGCGTCGAGCCAGTCGTCTTGGCGGGCGGGAGTGGCGAGCGGCCAATCAGTACCAGGGTACTAGCGCGCATATTATATGTATGTACGTATATATACATATATATATACATAGAAAAATTCCTTTTTATATGCGCATGTAGCTACATTTGTCTATATATCTCACAATTGAGGGTATATCTGGCCAAACGAAAGGTATGCACGCGGAGTATGTAACGATACTAGACCATTTGAGGTGGTATATGCACGAGATATGCGAGTATACCAAAGGTATATGGACATAACCCGTTACATGTACTAATACGAAGGTATTACAATAATATATTAAAAACAGGGGCTGTTTTGTAATTTTTTTTAGGTGGTGATATTTAAGGTATCTTAAAATAAGTATGTGAACATACTCAAACTGATAAATGAGCATGCGGACATAGCTCTATTGGGTTATTGACGGTGAGTGTAGCTACATGCGCATGTAGATAAAACTCTTCCTACATACATATATACATATATTATATTATATTAGAAAAATTCATTTCTATATGCGCATGTAGCTACACTCGCGTATGTATCTCATGATTGAGGGCGTATTTGGTGAAACGGAAGGTATGTACATGGAGTATGCAATGATACTAGACCATTCGAGGTGGTATGTGCACGAGGTATGCAAGTATACCTGAGGTATGTGAACATACCCCGTTATATGTACTAGTATGAAGGTATTATCAAAATATAATAAAAACAGGGGCTGTTTTGTAATTTTTTTGGGTGGTGACATTTAAGATATCTTAAAATAAGTATGTGAACATACTCAAACTGATAAATGAATATGCGAACATACCTTTATTGGTTTATTGAAGGTGAGTGTAGCTACATGCGCATGTAGATAAAACTCTTCCATTATATTATATATATACATAAATTCTATTGTGTGCATGTACGCACAACTCATGCATGGTGCGTACATGCACCCGTTGCAATTTTTCAGGTGCAGTAGTCGCAACCAGTCTTTACTGTAGCAGCCGCGACAAATGCAGCAGTCGCGACTTTACTGTAGCAGGCGCAACCGGCGGTCGCAAACCAGTACTGTAGTAGGTGCAACTTTACTGCAGCAGTCGCGGCTACTGCAGCAGACGCAACCGATACTGTAGCAGTCGCAACTGGCACTGTAGCAGTTGCGATTTTTACCGCATATGTTGCGACCCGGGGGTACTATAGCAGTCGCAACTGGCACTGCAGCAGTCGAAACTACCGTAGCAGGTGTGACCCGGGGGGAGGGGGTACTGTAGCAGTCGCAACTGGCACTACTGTAGCGGTTGCGATTTTTTTATATACACACACTAGCAAAATGTCCGTACGTTGCAACGAAAAAAATGATCTTTAAGAACCTCTAGATCAATACATATAAGAATAATCTTGCAAATAAATTTCATATTATATTGTTTCGAATTTTTCGTTGCATGTGATCGAAATTTAGGTTGTGTCAGTTTGGTAAGAAATATTATTTTTTGCTTTTTCGCAATATATAGAACATCGAAAACGGAATCCATATACGACATGGGTATCCGTTTTCACATTGACTGTTCCTGTCGTCTGAATCGGGTTTTGAATAAATTGTAAGCCATATTGTCCTTACGATTTTCGTTAATTGCAAGCGAATTTCAGAGTGGTGTCAATTGGGTTGAAAAGGTTATTATTTTAGCTTTCCATTGATATATAGAACGCCAAAAACAGAGTTCGTATGTATTTGGGCATCCGTTTTCGCGTGGGCGGTTTCTGCACTCCGGGCTCGCGAATAAATTTCACGTCATATTGTTTTAAAGATTTCCGTTGACGGAGACCAAACTTTAAAGAGGTTTCAGTTTGGTTGAAAAGGTTATTATTTTAGCTTTCCATTGGTATATAGAACATTTAAAATGGAGTCAGTATGCGATTTGGACGTCCGTTTTCGCGTGTACTCCTTCTGCAGTTCGAACCTGGTTCGTATTGTAGCTGTGATTTGGATTATCCGGATACAGAACAGAGAGAGACTGATCAGCCGGGTCCACGTATAACGACGGACCGAAAAACTGAGAAACAAGAAACCTTATCTTTATCTTTACCTAATATTAAAACAAATAAGGTTTCATGGTCCATATGCAAATTTTGGTCTGTGGTCCATCTGCAAATTTTGGTCCGTCCTGACAGGTGGGCTCCGCCTGTCAGCTCTCGCCTCTGGTCGGTTGCCTCCTTTTTTCTTCTCCGAACGTCCACCGCCACCCTGCCTCTCCGTATTCTTGCGTTTCCTCTCCGCGTCGTCTTCGGTCGCCCAGCGCAGCGCAGTAAAGAAAGAACTCAACAAGAAAATTAATAATCATAGGTAGAGGACGGGCTGATGTTGGCCCAGCCTAGCCCAGTTCTGATTCTGCTCAAACTATAATAAGTATCATGAAATAACAATACCACATTGAGAATAGAACTATGCTTATGTCTGTTTATATTCGGGCAACATGACAATCGGAGCAGAGCGAACTCCTGAATAATCAAGAACTCTGAGATGAGATTGAGTTTGGGTCTTTATATATATGCCAAAGAATTAGGCAAGCTTGCTTTCGGAAAGACAAAGGCGAAGAAGTACCACAAACAAAGATCTTCCCAAGAAATTAAAAAAAGAGGCATCCAAGGAGATAAATCAGGGGGAGTCCATGTCGATTGGGAGGAGGAGAGGCCGCACTCACCCCCCTTAGCTCGAGAAGAGCACGCCCCCGGATCAGGGGAGGTCATGTCGATTAGGAGGAGAAACCTCATTGGGGGGTGTGGTGGTCCACCCTTCTTGCTCTAGCCCTGGCTGCTTGGTGCCGTGGTGCGGTGCGGTGGTGCCTGGTGCCGTGACCCCTCCATAGATGCAGCAATATAGGAAGGATAAGAAGCGGCTACTTGGTGATTTGGAACGACGAACTCTCGCTGCCTGAGGATGAGAACGAGTGGAGGCCGGAAGCTTGGAACGGATGGATAAACGGAAAAAAAAATGATAAATGGTGAAGACTCCCTTGCGTCCTTTTGACTTATAATATTGGATGTTTAGACAGGCAGATAACATTAACTCCTTGTGCGGCAGCAGATAATTAGTGAGGTTTTTGTTATTCTAAGTGATTTTATTTTCTCTTTTTTATTTTTAAACATATGTATCAAGGGTGGAAAATAGTTGTAAATTGTATACTTCCGTAGTCTTAAATTAAAAGAGATTCGAGCCTTCTACCTATCTATATTTATAAAGATGTTGATGAATTTTCTTTTCTTATTATATCCATATAATTTTTTAATCGCCATCTTATCCCTCCCGTGTCCTTACATACGGGGCCTACCAACGTAATCTATATCTAATATACTCCATCCGTTCCTAAAAACAAGTCATCCTAGGCTTGAAAAATTGTAAAAGAAAACATATCAACCTACACGTCTTCCTTGTCTTCCGTCCACAGTTCCACACACCTTATTTCCCTGAAACAATCAAGGTACATTAATTGGATATATGGATATATATATAGGATCTGTATGGTACCTAGCCGTATGCCAACGACGTTTCTATGTGAATCACTCTTCCTTCCCTTTACTCTGCATAGAAGATTCTAAATTTTAGGGGCACTAAGGTATTTTTTCACAAGAGCTTATCTTTCTGAAAATTTCTAGAATGCCTTGTGTTCTCTAAGACAGAGGGAGTAACAAACAAGGAACGGTGTCATGTAAGGGAGATGACACTGAGGAGACGCCATGAATAGGCTTTCACGAATGGTGACTATTTTATGATTATCTCTGTAATCTATATTATAATGAAAAAGCGATAGATGTTTTCGCTATTTGTCTGATATCATTTGCCCTCTCGGACTCAACCTATTAAAACATGAAATGTGAAAAAGTGTCATACAAATTCTATTAAAAATTTGAGGGTTCTTATCATGTTAGGAAACATGTCGTTAGTTGAAAATCAATCGAACACGAATCATTAATTTAAATCATTCTAAATTTCATATATAAAAATATACACACTACATGAAATATAAAGTTTAGCTTTTTAATTATGTTTAGCAATATATATATAAGTACATTCCCGTTGCAACGTACGGGCATTTTTGCTAGTATATATAATATCTATATCTACTATAAGGTATAGATATATCCCGTACGTCCCTGGTCGAAAGACGATCGGCGCAATAGATCGATGGAGGAGGAGGACACGGCGATGCAAATCAAGCGGCGGGCAGTGGATGACGAGGACGACGGCGCGGAGAAGGGGTTGTTATTCATCGTCGAAGCGACTTAAGCCGCCGCCGCCGAGGTGGTGGTGGGAAGATGAGGCCACGGCCACGACTCTGCTTCACGATGTGCGCGAGGAGCAGGCGACACTCTACGACCCCAAGCTACGGCGCTTCCACCTCTGCCGCGGCTTCGGCCATCACGTGATGACGAGCAGTAGCAGGCACGGCGCCGTGTTCGACTTCGACCATGACGAGGAGTGTAAGTACCGGCAGGCCAGTAATTAAAATTACAAATTGCTTTCCACTGCATGCACGCCGGCCAATCGATGGATTCGTCGTACTGTTGATGATGAGATTTTGTGGATCAATCGTCACTACTGATGGATGGATTTGTACGTACGTGTTGCGGCTTCTCTCGATGTCGTCTCCTGATCTCGACTCGATGATTCACACATGCAGCAACGGATCGAGTTGCGCGGCAGCTTGACACGATCCCCGAGTCTGAACGAGACAACCTCCAACTCGCGCTGAACGTCCTCCATCTCAAGGTGCTAGCCTCCGATGTCGGTTTCCCCGTCAGCATCTATGGGACTGTGTTGATGAGAGATAAGTTGGACTTCAAATGCATCTACCTATTCCAACGTGATAGGGACAACTGCCAGGTCATCAGTGCACCGGTAAGTGCGTGCAGAGCTCACCGTAATTAAGATAGTAGCTACTTACATATATACACTACATTGCATGCATGCGTCTCCGACATATATGACGACATTTTTCTTGTTTTAACATTCCCAACCCTGGTCTGCATCAGGGCGAATTGCTAACTCTGACGGGGCCTAACCGAGGACCCTTCGAGGCAATTATTTTTTACTTTGAGTTCAACTTAAAGATCAGGGGCGAAAAACAATCAATGGATAGAATTTTCAGTAGAACCTTGGCATGTGAGTATTATCCTCTTGATCAATGGACTCACAAACAAGAAATTTCGAGCTGGTTGAGTACGTTAGAGTTAGCCTGTAGATCAGTGCACTATGCCGTCGAAGCGACCGTCGGAATCACCATCTTGAGGGGGCCACGGGAATTTTACGGCAGCGTCATAGCAGGCACCTCTCAAGATTCAAATGACATGGTGCTCTACGAGAGCCAACGCTCGGGCGCTCATGTTGCCACAGCTGCTGCAGATGGTTCCGTGACTCTACCCCGTCATTTGGTTGTTCTACGTGAAGACGAATATCTAATCCTCAAAATTACTACTGTTTCCGACCGTGGCGGCCACAGAGCTAAACCCAAGACAACTGTGCTTACCGTCGGACATGGTGATACATCATTCGACATAAAACAACAGCCCTATCGTTTGCAGGCCACCATCTCTTGGGCAGGCATTTTGTAATCAATGTGGATTAACTCAATTTGCTATGATACTCCAAAATCATTGTTAATTTTGTTACATCTATGAGCAAATAGATTACAAGTAGTACAAAATACATGATCTCTTGTCCTCTTTTCCTTTTTTTTTAGTGAATGTGCATAGCAAGGTTGTTGCGGATTGCGAGTTTGGGATGTTGGATTCTTCTGGTTTCTCTAGGTCTTTAATTTGTGCATTATCGGTCTTGCTGGTTAGCTCTAACTGACCATATGTGTTGGATGTTTCACTCTTGCCTTCTTTTCTTTCGAAAGAACATGACTTTTTTTTTAGATCTATGGGAATCTCCTTATATGATCTTTTGCAAATAATGTTTTCTAGTAGACAATAAAAGTATTGAAACCAAAGGACAAGGCCGTGCCATCGTCTTGGTCTTGGACGCCATCGCCCAACTTGTACTGGAAGCCGATGATCGACGCGATCATGACGCCGAGGCTAGCGGGGTCGGGGCCACTCCAGGTGGGGACGCGGTAGGTGACGGTGGGGTTGGTGGCCGGCATCGAGGACGCGGTAGAATTTACCGGTGGCGGGGATCGAGGAGGAGGAAGCCGGCGGCGAGGACGTGCGGGGGGCTACCGGCGACTGCAGCTGGGCGGAGACGGTGAGGCTCGGCGGCGGCGAGGCGAGGTGCGAGAGACGGAGAAGCCGTTGGCCTGGTGGTTGAACGGAGACGTGGGGGACCTAACCTTATCGAGGGCGAGCCACCGCCATGGTTTTTTTTCTAGTCTACTAGTATGGTCTGTCTGGTTCTGGTCGAGGGAGACGGAGAAGGAAGCGTGCATGTGGGCCCCACCCCGTCTGTGTGGGAGGTGGGGCCTGCGCTGTTCTGTTCTGGTCTCGTCTTCTTGGGGACGAAGAAATCAAATCCAGACTGGCAATCTGCCACGGATCCTCGGCTTGACACATTTCGCACGTAGCATTTTAGTTCCGCCGCCTTCCTTCCGTTACACATTAATTATATTTCATTTGATCTAAGCTGCAGCATGTCTTCACACACCAAAAACCAGGCAATCATCCAACCTCTCGAAACAAGGGGTCTTTGGTTCGTGTGATTCTATATTACGTCCACATACATTCAGAAATAATATCGAACCCCATGACGTTGGTTGTGAGAGAGAGAGAGAGAGAGAGAATCGCCCTTGCTGCATAAAAGTGTGTATGATCGATAAAGAGAAATGAAAAAGGAAGAAACATATTTGTCAGTGCCTAGGGTCTAATCAACGAACCTTAGCGGGTGTGTTAATTGTCAGAGCTCACTAAACTAGCTATTAGCCCAAGAAGCAACACGTGTGGGAGACTATATATATATATATATATAGAATATATGTATATATATATATATATATATATATATATATATATATATATATATATATATATATATATATATATATATATATATATATATATAAGGAGCCCTGGGCTCCCAATAAGAAAGGGAAGCCCGGACCAAATCGCTTTCAACTGGTTCCACCAGACCAGCTCACCTTCGGTCTATATTGTAAGCATAGATACCAAAGTCGAGAGCGGAGATACATATGCCGCTGTAGTAGAATTGCACATGCCTACATTTATATATAAACAGAAGCTCCATCGAAGCCTCACCCTTCAGCTCATTTTGAATCACACTCTCTCTCTCCTCAGATCTGGTGCTCCACTGCTCCGCCCTCACCGGCACGGCGACCGGCACGGCCAACCCCCGAGGGTGGCGGGCGCGGCCAGTCTCCCCCAGCTCCTATCATCACCAAACACCTGCTGCTGATGCTTCTGCTCTCTGGTCGCCTCTCCTCCACTGTCGCGTGGAGACGGCTGAGGCCAACCCCATCTAGCCCTATCCGGAGGCGTCCCTGCAGCAGAGCTGGTTGGAGCCCCATCTCCTATCATTGCCAAACACCTGCTGTCGGCGATCCCTCAAGCGGTGGGATGGCAGGGAATGGTGGGGTTCGCTTCCACAACGGCCATCTGCAACTTTGAGTGGTGCTAGGGGCGGATCTAGGTCCCCGTTCTCAATAGTCAATCTGACTGCATCTGTCTAAGCAGCAAGGTGCGTTTTTAGGGTGTGTGTGTGTTTATCTTGTGTTCTTGGCTCTCGAAGTGGCTACTCGATCTGGATCTGGATCGAAATTACACTAATTTGGGGTCTAGAATCGTCTCTGACCAAACCATGATTAGAATATTTGGTACAGGGTAACATTGATGCAGCAAAGTTGGCCAGTCTTTTTAAGAGTAAAGTTGTCCGGTTAATCTTTGTTTCCTGAGAACGATGATGATTAAATCCCAACATTCCTATGATACAGATATGACAAGTACAGCTCTTTTGCTACAAACAAAGTTATATATGATATCGGCAATATGATTCTATGATTTGTGGAAAAGGATTATACTCTCTGTAGTTGCATGTATCTATGACCGCCTCCAAAAACGCACATTTTCTATGCTCACTACTCTATTGTACAAGTTCGGTTTCTATGATTTTCCTCACATCTTTCTATGCCATATCACTGCTCTATTGTCACTATGGTTATTGTTCAGAGCATACAAATACTTGAAAACAAGCATAGAAATGTGATATGCTATCATTTGTTTTGTTTCAAATTTGAAATTTGAACCCGTGCGTCCCTTTTTTTTCTTCGTGTGAGCATAGAAACAGAATGTTGAAACATATATTTATTTATGTGTGGCATATAAAGTTAGCTCACAGCTTTATATGCTTATAGCCTAGTTTTTACGCTTGTACGCCGTTTTAATATTTATACGATCCTTATGGTGCAGAATGCTATCAATTTGCCACTACCATGTGATTCTATTCTTTACGTGAAAATATCACTTATGATGATCCTTCCGGTTTTCTATAATTTGTAGGGAAAGAAGCTACACTCACCCCGAAGTTTATATGCTTAGCGGGCTATCCACGTGCTCGGAGGCCAATGTTATTTGCAATGAAATGATTTATGCCACTGCCATAGAATTATGCTACTGCCATAGGATTTTATGTTTGACGGGAAAATATGATTTGTTTGTTTCTATGACATTTCTTAAAAGAAATATAGGATTTTTACGGAGCAGACTGCTGTCACTTTGGTATTATGAAATAGGATTCTATGATTTCGGAAGAAGGATTATACTCTCCGCAGTTACATGTTTCTATGACCTTTTTAAAAAAAATATATGATCCCACAGTTGCATGTTTCTATGACCTTTTTAAAAAAATATATGATCGTTTATGGTGCAGATTGCTGTCACTGTGACATGAAAATAACGAATTTTGCTTCTATGACATCAATAATTGGATTTTATGATTTCTGAAGAAGAATTATACTCACGCGGTTGCATGTTTCTATGACAGCCTCGTTGAGCATCGAATGAAATCACCATCCTGTGAGCCTAAAGTCACGTGATCTAATTGGTTTCAAATTTTGAATTTGAAAAACAAAATAAAAGTCATTGAACGTTTATATGTTTCGATAACCTAATATTTATGATCACAACTCTATCAAATAAAGTCACATGAATCCAAGTAAGTTCAAATTTCAAACAGATGTTTCTATGCTTGCGCATACTGGTTTCTATGCATCCTAACGAATCAAGCTATGCTTGCGCATACAAGTTTCTACACTCGCAATCAGATTTCTATGCTTATTCTATAACATTAGTAGTAGAAATCTATGATTTGCGGCGAAGGATTATACTCCTGCGGTTTCATATGCTTGCGCAAACATATTTCTATGCAGAAAATGAACGTAATATATTTTTTAACTACATTCCGACCTCATGTGATAGGACGTGTCAACCCGTCTCTTGCAACTTTCCATCCACGAGCTTTATATGATACATATATGATGCAAGCGAGTTATATATGATTGCTCACCCAATTTATATGCTTATGGGGGAGGAAGGCTGGGTTTAAATTTTGAATTGAATGTTCTATGCTCAGAAGCGTATGTTTCTATGCTCAGAAATCAAATGACAGTATGCTTGTACTCATTGCTTTCTATGCTCACAACTTGTTTTATATGATCGTAGGTGGTTCAAATATTTTTTGAAAAAAATACATATGTTTCTATGACCTCGGCCTGGTAGGGTGGCACGCTGGCTGGCTGGCTCGGGCTTCCCGTAACAATTGGAAGCCCTGGGTTCCGAATAGCCCTGTGATATGTATATATATATATACATACATACATACATATACAACTAAAAACATAAAAAATAAAGATTGCTCAGTGGATAATTAACAACTAATAAGTATACTGCATTCGTTTTTTTTTAAATGTATGTATGATGCCATTCACTTTTACACACACGGCGTGGATGCGATACTATACACTAAGTTTAACCGAATCATCTTATTCAAAAAAATTTACAATTATCATTTATTTTCGGTGTGATTGAGTTTAGCATATAATATATATTATAACTATGAATTGAATTTTCCACATTAATAAAACGAGTTAGTCAAATTTAATTTGGTACAAAAAAAAGACAAACGACTTATAAATTGGGACGGATGGAGTATGTATGTAAAGGGCCATTAATGATAAAAACAAGGAGTATATTATAGCCTTTTAGTACGAATAATATATAGTAAAAGAATATTTGCGGCATGCTGGAGATGGATGAGCGCAAATGTCGTTATTATCCCGACAGGAGCAAGAGGAATTCTAAATTCATAATGCAATCCTTGTAGGCAAATAGAGACTTGTTCTTTTTAAAAAAAACAAATGGGAATAGGCTCCGAACATTGCATCGCCAAGAGCCCAAGAGTCTGAATCGAGCAATGAACTCCTGGGCTTTCTCTGTCGATCGGTTCCTGGATGCATTTCCTCAAGTCGTCGTCAGTGAGTTGAAATAATGCTAGCTAGCTAGTTAAACGCGCGTGGCGTGCATATATAAAACGGAATGGTCGACAAAAGTATTTACTGTAATTTGTTTGGGCGAAATAAATAAATAAATATACATGGCATCAATGACGACTTAGCTTCAATGCAAACTGATGAGGTAATAACACTTGATTACTGTCCCCCAGCAAAGCAAGTTTTATTTTCATCATTACTACTACGGTACTAGCTAGCGAGGGAGCTAGTAGAATGGTTTGATGGATGAGAGGCACAGCGTCAATAAGTCAATCTCGTAAGGCCAGATGTGGCCATAGCAATCCCCTGCGGCTCTTTGTATCTGCATGCTGTCCATGTCAAGGACAAGCAATCCAAGGTAAGGAACCCAGAAGATGAGGCAGCGGCTCCTTGGGCAAAACCACTCCAACCTGACCTGCAACACCGCCCAATCTTTGCAGCTCAGCCGAAAGCGTGACAAGCCTGCATCTTGGATGAGCTTCCGGGTGTTTATGGACCGCCACAGCAACCAATCACCACCTCCATCTCCATGATCGTCACCCCCGCCGACGTGCAGCCACACCGATACCTCCAGGTCCAGGCTTGCCTTATCTGTTCTCAGGACAGATAGCCGGTCGTCGTCGGCCGCCGCCGCCGCCGCCGTAGCCAGCATCAGCTTTATCTTTCCATGGTGACTGTGATGGCTCAGCGAGCACCGCTCTGGTAGCCTCGTCATCCTCGCTTGGCCGGTGGCAATGTCCACGGCGACGGTGTGCGTGATCTGACGCCAGTAATCCGACGACGCGTAGCTGCGGCAGAGCCAATGGATGGCGCCCTGGCACACCAGTGGGGCGGCAGCGGCGTATTTAACGTTGTTGTTGGGACGGAGCACCGGGCCCCACGCACCGGTCTCCGAGCGGTAGTTTTGGAAGGCCACGCCGTCACGGATCTTCGCGGCAAGCACCTGGAAATTCGACGACGACGACGACGATGATTCGCCGCCGCATGAGTGCAGCAAGTAGCTGTTGGTGACGAGCTCACAGGGGCGGGGTATGGAGGTGTGGAAGCCGGTGAAAGGGTTCACCACCGAGAGCTCCGACGGGAGGCCGCGGCAGACGAGGAGGAGGCCGTCGCTGCACGCGAGCGGCGCGTAAAGCTTCGTCTTTGTACTAGTGCCTTGCGCCGGCGATGGCATCAAGGAAGGCACCGGCAGGCCGTCCGACCAGTGCGACGACGACGGCAGCCACGATGAGCGGCGGGAGAAGCCGAGCTCCCCCGGGAACATCTCCCGGTAGTGGAGGCCCAGGAGAAGAGCACGGCGGCGGCCCATCGGGTGGTGGCGGCGGATCTCGGAGGCGTTTTCGATGACGGCGCGGCGCCAGTGCCTGGACACCGCGGCGCAGCGGGCCATGCTCACGGGATCCAGGCGGAGGAAGACGTGAAGGAGGCAGTCCGCCGGAAGACTACCTCCTCCTGCACAAACCGCCGCCGGTGGCGCCATGATCGAGGACCTCTGCCCTATTATTCTATGTCATATATATATATATGTGCACAGTGCACGATGATGATTAATTAATTGATGGTAACGTAACGTATCACACCACACCACGTAGCCATTGCCATGTAGGATCGAGTCCAACCAAATTAAGATTAATCGTCACGTACAGGCCTCCCGTGCATGCCTGGCTGGGACAATGCGCACAACACACTGCACCGCACCACCCCATGCGCAGCGCCGACGACTCCCCTGCCGCCCGCGAAATATACTCTACAGTATTCTAAGTACTAGTGTACTACAACTATTCTAGTAATACTACTGCGGGGCTATTTCGAAAGAAAGAACAAAAAAACCTCAATTTGCTCTCGATCTGCAAAATATTATATAGTCAAAAATTCTCAGAAAGGCAGGTTGAAAAAATTATTACTATTTCCTCTGGTTCCCGAACTGACCTTTCTGAAAAAGAAAACTAGTAATTCGCACAATAGAATGATGATCCTCCCCATATGGGCGCTCCTGCAAAAATTCAAGATTCAAACAACAATCACTCTCCATGCATCTTCTAACTAACCATCGGAATGTTTGTTTTTCCTTTCTCAATTTTGAAGGTATTTTAGAGGGCAAGGATACCTCATCTCACTCCCTGCTCTTTCAAACCATACAACACGCACAAAGTGCAAAAAATGGTACGAGTATTATACGTGCAACACGCATGTGCCACCAAATAACCGGCCACACAAGAAAAAGGGAAAATTCCTTTCTTATTAATTTGAAGATAAGGAAAATATTCGGTGGATATGGGTAGAAAATGAGGTGAGAAAATAAAAAAAAACTAAATGGTGAAAACATTTAATTTATTTTCTATCAATTTTACACTCTTTCCAATCTTTTTCAACCTATACAACGGGGAGTACATATGTTTTCGTTGGGTAAAAAAAGTGATATCACGAAAACTCGCTTTTTTATAGTGCATAGAGTAGATGGATGTAGATGTAGACAAGATGACAATATATATATATATATATATATATATATATATATATATATATATATATATATATATATATATATATATATATATATATATATAGAACTATTGTTCTCTAGCCGGCCACAGAATACCTTATTCTGTCCGCACCGAACACCGAGGCGACCTGGCCAGCCCGCCGAGTTCCTCCGGCTCAATTCTTTCAGGGTTGGCTCAGCCACTCAGATGTCCCGGCTCGGCTCCAATTTCCTATTGGCTTATCGTTGGGCTACAATTCACCACGGCTCCACCGACCCCAGCACGGTAGCACCCAATCCCACGAGGCAGGCCGCAGGCGGCGGCGGCGGCGGCGGCGGGATGGAGGTGGTGCTTCGCGTGGTTGGCGGCGGCCAGAACTGCCTCACTGCGCTCCCGCTCCACCTCATCCAGCGCGCATCAGGCACCGTTGCACCGACAACCTTCAGCCTGTCCTCGCGCTCGGCGGCCGCCATCCCGCCGACAACAACTCCAGTCCCTGTCCTGGTCCAGCGCCCGGTCCTGATCCTGTGCCATCAAGGTGAGCTGCCAACCTGCTCTGCGCCTTCGAAGCCCTTCAGCTTCTCCCGTTTGGCTGGATTTGTCAACCAGAATACCAGATCACCAGATGCAGCAGCAGTTTGCGTTTGTTGAATTACTGTGCGTCTTTCGTGCCGCTGCTTCCTTCCTTTTGCTGTGTACCCGACGACGTTTCTGTTCCCGTTCTTGGTGGAGTTTCTTTCGTGACGGTGCCATTCGTCACCCATGGCGGAATACTATACCATTATTCTATTTCCCAGACATGTAGCAGGTAATTTGCTCTCAGTTTTTCTTTTTAATTATTATAGTCCCTGCATTCGTGAGAGATTAACCCGAAATCTACCAACTGCCTCCAAACTTCCATGACAAGCTGTGGATGTGCCTAGATCCACAAATTGCGATGAATCCACAATTTTGTCAGTAAGCAATCACTCTCATAGTGGTATTTTCCTACCTTTATCGTAAATTTATAATG
The DNA here is from genome assembly GCA_022530915.1 of Paspalum notatum. Taxonomy (NCBI): domain Eukaryota; kingdom Viridiplantae; phylum Streptophyta; class Magnoliopsida; order Poales; family Poaceae; genus Paspalum; species Paspalum notatum. The sequence continues at coordinate 46,677,810 of CM039685.1, forward strand.
CTTTTTTATCGTAAATTTGTAATGCTTATAATGCTTATTTATATATCGTAAATTTATAATGCTTATTTATCGTAAATTTTGTTTGTCATATATCATGCACAATATTATTATATGAAAAAATGGCTATTCATGGAAACCAGACACGATATACTAAATAAAAAAATATGATCGTCTCTTATGGTAAATTCTTAATGTTTTCAACCGATGAGATCCTTCCATCCAGTAAATAATTATTCCCACATATTTCGATAAATTTCTCATATCATTTACTGCTATTTCTTTCATATATATATATTCAATGAGAGAGGGGTGCCAAAATCTAGAAACCATAACAGCTCCAATCTAAACAGGGCCTGCTGCTATTAGGACCCTCAAGATGCAGAATGTCGTCTGATGGCAATGGCGTAATCGTCTTTCAAATACCATCCTAGCACAAGCAATGATCTTGGTGGAGTTTACAAGAGAAGAACATGCCAGCAGCGCACCACAGGAGGATGGCCCAGCAGGAGGTGGGCCGAGTGGACTGAGAAGGTCAAGCCGGGCCAAGCAGCCCAACACACGCGTGTCATGGGCCCGGAGTGGAAGACCTAGCTGCCTGGATATCTGAAAGTAGTATTTAGGCCTCGTTTGGTACGGCTCCGGCTCTGGCAAAAATGGCTCTAGCTGTAGCTCCTTTGTAATTTTGGCTTCTCTAGAGAAACTGAAGCTATTTTGAAAACCCTTTGGCAAAATGGCTTCTTCTCTCTCTTTTTAGACTGAATGAATGAGACAAGTGTCTATAACAACCTCAATTTTTCACTTCTTCCTCACACTGTATGTTATGCAGAAATGTCCATAGTACACAGTCCATAAAAATTCAAAGTATCTCATGCAGAAATGTACTAGCATGACCATCAAATATTCAGAGAACAAGACACTTGCATATCGTCATTTGTTGCCAATTGCCAATCACACTAGACAACCACACAAAATCACAAACCGAAGTGTCATCATAATCATCTAAGAGGAGTTTACTCTGACAAGAAGCTCTAGTAACACAGTGAAGGAAATGACCAATCTTTCAATAATCAGTAATGGGTATGATCTAGCCTTTGCACAATATCCTGTCATCAGCATGATGGTTGGGTGCCTCCGTGGCATGCTCGATACAGATTCAAGGAAGTTGCCTACAAACAGAAAGAAAGACTGACCTGCGCATAATCGCCATGGTTTGCATACAGACCTGCGCAGCAACCACTGCGACGGCGGGGCGCGGCACCTGGTCGGCGGCAGGGCGCGGCTCCTGGACGCTAGAGCGGCTGGGCACCTAGACGCCTCTGCTGGGCACCTGGACGGCGGCGTGGCGCGGCATACGCGGCGGCGACATGGATGCCCCCCTGTGGCGGCCAAGGCAGCGCCGCGGCCGTGGCAGAGCCACCAGGAGGTGTGCCGCTAGGCCACCGGTGCCGAATCCTTCCCTCGCAGAAGCTCGATTCGCCTGATTGGGCCGTCTAGAGGATGGCCGCCGGGATGGTTCATGGCGAACCTAGCCGCCTCTCGATCTGTTTCGGCCAGGGAGGTGGCTGCGAGGAAAGACGGGAAGGGGTACGGGAGCCGAAAGAAGCCAGGTATTTGCGGCTTTCGGGTGCTAGTGAAAAAGGGCTCCGGCTCCAAAACCGGCTCATGCACAGAAGCCGTTTCTTTACCACCCGTTTGGTACAGCTTTGGGATGAGCCGGAGCTGAAGCACCTGCAGGAGCCATGCCAAAGGCACCCTTAGATCAACTTGTATGAACTGAAATATTCCCCAACTCGATGAACTAGTCCTCATCCTGCCTCTCGTGCTTGCTATCCCACTTATATTCCTGTTCTTCTGCTACTTTCCCTTGCTGATTGTTAACATAGTGGTATCAGATTCACCGATCTTGAGCCCAATTACATATTCCCACACTCCATCGATCTGCACGAGCAAAGAGTTTGGCCTGGTTTGATCCGAATTTAATTAATGAGCTGCTAAATCAATTTGGATCGCCTGTAATTCCTGCTCACGCTTGACGGATGTGTGGTGGACGAGGTCCTGGAGCCGCACCAGATCAAGCGCGAGCACTTCACCAGATTTCGCCATCACCTGGGAGCCATGGATCCCAACTTCAAGATCATGTTCGACGAGTTGAAGGCGATGCGCGGGTCCGTTGACGGCCTCAAGGGCTCCCTCACAGAGCGCATCAGTGGAGTGGAGAAATCCCTCGGGGACCGCTTCACTGACCTCGAATCGGCGGCGGCGGCGGCGTTCGAGGTGTGGAAGCCCAGTGTGGAGTCGTCTGTCGAGGAGCTGCGCCAGGAGGTCGGCGTTCTCCGCAAAGCCGTGAATCGATTCAACTTCACCTACGGCTGCGGGCATCTTCCCCAAGCCCGCGTCGGCCGCGGCGTCTCAAGCTGCCGGTAACCCGGCCGGCCGACGGCACCGCGTTGATCACATTCACCAGGGCTGTGATGCATTGTTCTGCGGTGGCTGCACATTGGTTACAGTCCGTCCAGCCCAAACTTAAGTCAGTTTCCTGGGAGGAGTTTTGTCAGTTGTTGTTGGCTCGGTTTAGCCGTGATCAACATGAGTTTCTGGTTACATGCTTATGAATCTAGTTCCACGCCTCTGCATTATACTATGCGTTTCATTGAGGGGTTGAGTCCTGCATTGAAAGCTGCTGTTATAGTGCAATGTCCTCCCTGCCTATGTGCTTGCTCGTTTGCAGGAAGAGGTGTCTGAAGCACCGGCGAGGCCGGACTATCGCCGTCCGGGACCATATCAACCTTTCAAAGCACATTCACGGGGGGAAGAAGGCACTCGCTAACCGATGGTTGAGGTCCTCCATCACATGGATGGCAGCTGGCGATGTGGGCAGATGGCGGCCTGATGCACAGCGACTGGGCGGAGCGGAGGGAAGCTGCTGAAAAACGCCGGAAACGTGCTAATAGTCATCTTGTGAAGCAATGCAACACAGTAGAAACCCCCGGACAGCCGGCCGGCGTCATGATGGCCTGGCCATCGACGAGAGCGACGAAAAAGCCTAGCCGGCGGCGGCGCTGGCCGCGCCTTTGGCCCCGCTGCCCTGCTGCCCCGCACCCAAATGAAATCGCTGCCAGCACCGGGTCCGGTGGAGAAAATTATTGTGCAGGTGCGGGTGGTTAAAATGGGAAGCACGCCGCCGTGCGCCGTACACCGTGCCGAGAACAAAACCACGTGGTCGCACTCCTCGTCCATCGCTGTACTGGCGCAACCTCGGGCCGCCATATTCTTGTCGACGCATGCATCAGTAAAAAATACTATATATACTGTAACGCTACTGTAAAACAGAGAAAAAAATACTATATATACTGTAACGCTACTGTAAAACAGAGAAAAGAATAGTTGAAATATCAGATAAATAGTGGATAGAAAATCTTTTAGACAATGGGTTGGTGAGGATCTCAGGCACGGTCCAAAATTTCCAAATTCCGTTCCACGTGTAGTACGGCAGTATACTATTAGAGTATTAGTCCAAGAAAAAGCACTCGCTCTCGCTGTATTCTGCGTTCCTCGTTGCTACGCTACCGGAGGAGGGCTCGCGCTACTATTGTAATCAGTGGCTGTCAGTCAGTTGTGAGCAGAACGCGTCTCCAGCACGGTTGGGAATCGTATGCCTCGCTAAGGCTGATTATGCAGCAAGACGTCCCCGGTCTTGCTCGGCAACAATTATATATATACTACTACACGGAGAATTTAATCATATACGAGTATGTGTCGATCTCCACTCCCGGAAAAGCACATCCACCACCGGCTTTATCCTTTAAAAAAATAGCCCAAAGGGAATGTCCGCACAGGACAGGACCCTGTGTTCCGGTGTTGTGTACAGTGTACTACTACTACGACGACAAACCACAGATCTGAACCTGCTGTTAAGTACTTTTTTTTTTAGGTGATGCTGTTAAGTACCTGTGCGAGTACACACAAGGGACCAGTAGCTGCTGGTCGGTGCGTACTGCTTATTAGTGAATCTCATACAGGATTATGGTAACCCATGCTGCAAACGTTATGTCATGTCTCTGAATTTAATAAATTGACACAACAAGCGTGCGAGCAAAACATGTACTGCATCTCTCTATAATCATAGTATCATTTAAGGCAGCAGATTATTAGTCATGAGAAAAGGAAAAGGAACTGAGATTAAATGCACATTCAGCTTTATAGTAGGAAAAAAAACAGACAGTTAAATGCATGTAATGACAAGGCCTTGTGCCATTTCCTGGAAAGTGTGTTTTACCACAGGTGATTGATGCAAACTTGTCAAATACAATATGTCTCTCTCATAATAACTCCACTCCTGAGATTTCGTTCTATTCTTGCGAACTAAACTTGGTCCCATCCACCTTAATAGACCGAAATCTTGAGAAGAAAAAACAACGAACAATTAATGTCTATGCACCTTGAAAAGAAAAGGAACCTAAACATTCTAATATGCTCACGCATCTTGAAAAAAGACAGTAGCATGCGATCAATGGGCCTACATACCTAAAAACCTGGGTTACAAATGAACTCTTGTATGGGACGAATTTTGAACAATACAAATGTGCTTATCGTGGGATAGAGGGATATCTCAGTTTTGCTAGAACCATTGCATTTCAAAGACAAGGGATATTAAATTTAGGAGTTAAATTTAACTAAAAGAATGGCTGAGCTGAGATCATGAGGCTGAGAATTAAAAGAGTGGCTGAGATCATGACGCTGAGAGAAAAGCGACCTATCACTATTCTGCTTTGTTTCATGTAAAGTCCAATGAAGAAAATTGGACCTCCACGATTATTTTGAACATCGCCAAGGACCTACAGATATAATCTAGACCTGGGCATGGGTCGCCCGACCCGGCAAATCCGATCCGACCCGCCCGAAAATAGCTCGACCCGAACCGACCCGGTCAGCTCAGCGGGCAGGCACGGGCCAAAAATCCCAACCCGGTGGAAATTTTGGACCGGGCTCGGGCTGAAATTCTAGCCCGTGGACCGGCCCGGCGACCCGACAAAACCACCAACAAGCCCAACATCTCCCCTCCCATCCCATCCCAGCCTAGCCCAGCACGTCCCCTCCCCTCCCATCCCGGCCTGGCCCAGCAGGCCAGCTCCTCCCTTCCCCTCCCGTCCCGACCTGGCCCAGCCATTGGCCTAAACCTAAGGCCGCCTCGTGGCTTCTAGCTCCCGCCCTCCCGCAGACGGGAGACGGCAGACGCGCCGCCGCCCGCTCCCACGCCGCCCGCTCCCCGGCATGGACGCGCCGCCGCCCGCTCCCACGCCGCCCGCTCCCCGCTCCCCGGCATGGACGCGTTGCCGCCCGCTCCCCGCTCCCCGGCATGGACGCGCCGCCGGCTCTCTTCCTCGCGCGGTCGCGCCCCGCCATCGGATCCGTCGCCGCCATCTTCTTCCTCGCCCGCCCTGGCCTGCCCGTCTCCGTCTCTGTCTTCCTCCTCTGGTATGCGTCCCCACGCCCCGCTCGCCAAGGAGGCCAGGAGCTTGGACTCGCACCCAGAGCCGCCGCCAGCTGCCCCTTGCTTGCCTCCTCCGCGTCGCTTGCTCCACCACCTCCGCGTCGCGCCGCCGCCGAAGCCGTCTGTGTCGGGCTGACGGGCCGACCCGCGGGCCGTCGGGCCAGGCGACGGGCGGGCTCGGGCCACGAAATCCAGCCCGACGCTCGGGTCGGATCGGGCGCGGGCCAGTACATGGAAACGTCGGGTCGGTTTTGACCCGACCCGAACCCGGCCCGGCCCGGCCCGGCCGATGCCCAGGTCTATTTATAATCCCCATCCAACGACCGTTCCGCTGTGCAACTTCACTCCACATCAAAAGTCGAAGCAAAGCGAAGTCATAAGTGGCATCCAAAACAAACACCCACCCCCGGCCTTGACACCCTGCTCCACCACCGAGCGCCGACGCCATCATGGCCTCGCCGGAGGAGGCCGAGACCTCGCCGCCGTCCACGCCCACCACCACCGCATCCCCCTGCCCGACCCCGCGCCCGCCGCGCGCCGCACCGCCGACCATGTCACCCGAGCTGCTCCGCGCGGCGCGCAGCGGCGACGAGCGCCGGCTCGTCAAGGCGCTCCTGGCCGACGCGGCCGCCCCCGACCTCGAGGCCTCCGCCACCGCGGGAGGGAACACCCTCCTCCACGTAGCGGCCGCGGGCGGGCACGGCGACCTCGCGTCGCTCCTCCTCCGCCGCGCCCCGCGCCTCCTCGCCGCGCGCAACGCCGCGCTCGACACGCCCCTCCACCTCGCCGCGCGCGCGGGGGCGCACAAGGTCGTCGCGCTCCTCATCGGCTCCTCGTCCTCGTCCTCACCCGCGTCCTCCCTGCGCGCCATGACCCGGGCCACCAACCGGCGCGGGGAGACGGCGCTGCACGACGCCGTGCGGGGCGGGCACGAGGCCGCGGCGCGCGCGCTGGCCGATGCGGACCCGGGGCTCGTGGGGATGTGCGGCGGCGCCGGGGAGTCGCCGTTCTACATGGCGGCGGCTGCCGGATCCCTGGGGATGGTGCGCGTGCTCTTGAAGGCATATAGGAACGCGGAGGAGGAGGAGGAGGAGGTGCCCGTACTGAGTTCAAGCACGGGTCCGGGTGGCCGCACGGTGCTGCACGCCGCTGTGCTCACGAGCTACGGTGAGTCCCTCATAACTACTAGTTTATGTTGCTCTGTTTGCAGTGTATTAGTGATCAATTTGGAGTGTATTTAAGATCTACTAGGCTGTTAGATTTAGTTCATAGTACTAGTTTGTTGTTGGGGATTGATGTACCGTGGGAAAGCTTGTCTGGAATCTGGACATGCTTCTTTGGATACATGATGGAACTATGCTGTGGCCTGTGGTTGGATTGAGTGGAATTTTTTCAGCTCGATGCCTCGATGATGCTTCTAGGATGTGACTTCTTCTAAAGCAAGTGGATGGAGTATGAGTCGGATGATTGAAGTCTCTGTTTGATGTGATGAATATTGTTCAATGCATCATTCATTGAACTTTAGTGTAAACCTATCTCAACACATACATTTGAAATGGTTGTACTCTAGCGATCATGATTTTTTGTTTGGGTTTAGGGTCGAGTAGCGTGCTGTGAATTGTGGCATGATTAGTTTGTTATAGGGACTATGTGGGCCTGCATGTTTAGTGCATATGAAGTAACCGGTTTTGACACGAGTACTTACGGGTAACATTGATTGTTGGGTAGGCAGTGGGCACTCATCAAATTGCCACGGTGATCAATTGTATATTGTTCCTACTGTCCCACATGTGAATCATGAGACAACAAAACAAATGGAGTACATGTGAAAAGAATCTCGCTGAAAAGGGCATTTAAGCATGGAGAGATACATTCTTGAGTAGTATACTGCGTGGGTGGGGTGAGTGTGGGGGTATTTTAAAAAGATTTGACTGCTAATGATTTGCTCAAAGAGTGAGGAGTTCACAACCTGACAAGTTATAGAACTTTCTATGAAACCTAAGAAGAATGAACTAGTTGTGTCAAAAACTACTCATAATCTATCAAATATAGGTTTCATGATATCATTATAATTAGATATCTTACAATTCAGATTTATAGTCCAAAAAACTTCTTTCTGTAAATTTTGAAGTACCTCTAGCCGCCATCTATACTTGAGTATAAGGCATGAGTGTGACTGTATTTATTTTTTGAATTTGATTAAAAAACTATACCTCCATTTTATAGCAGCCTATCCAACAACAACAAAGCCTTTTAGTTCCAAGCAACTTGGGATAAGCTAGAGTTGAAACCTAACATGAGCAATCAACAAAAAATGGAAAAGAAAGAGAAAAGGTGAATAAATATATATACACGGCATTAATAATAGTGATACACAGTCTATACAATATTATTAAAACCTCTGCAAGCAAGATAGATTCCTGAGTTTGCACAGTGCCCTCCTGTTAAGGTTTGGCCCCCATATATTGGGTAACGACATTTCCCCCACATGCTTCTGTACTTGCCTGTAAGTAATTGCAAAATTGGTGCTGCCAAATTGTAAGGCCCATGGGCCCAATGCAACGGCAACTCCACCATGGTAGCAACGGTTGGGTGTTTAGTCCCACCTTGCTAGCCAAGTTCTAGGAAGCATTGCAACCTCGGGTTAACCCTTTTACGCGAAGCGAGGACGAAAGCGTAAGCAGGTTGTGGTGGCATGATAAAGTCAAGTTTTCGCAAATCTTAAGGTTTTATTCTCTCATTTCTTTCCTTGGGACATGTTTGATCAATTTTTGCTTTGTGTACTTTCTCTTCTTCTTTATTAGTTACTTGTGACCACCTGTGGAATATTTTGCTAAGAAACATGTTTTTCTTTCCTGGGCTTGCAAGTGGTCCTTTCAGTGAAGTGTTTAGCAGCATATCTCAACAAATCATTACTATGCATGTGGGACAAGGTGTGCTTGAATTAACTGTCAGAATAATATATACCTTATAATTCTGATTGCTGCAACAATAAGGTACATCATCTTAGCCAGCATATCTAATGCTGTTTCAACTATTCACACAAAATGTTAAACTAGATTAAAAACTCGACATCATCAACAGCGCCGAGTGAGGATCAACATTGGACATATCGTTTTATTGGATATACGTCAGGAGATTCTGCCCTCATGGGCGCTTTTGGTGGGATTTCTGTTATTTATGCATCATTTCGATAAGAAAAATTAGTTAAAATTTAGCCCCTCAAGTGATAGATGATGTCCTTGAGTTCCATAAAGCTTTTTACTCCTTATTTTAAGAACACAGGGAGTGCATATGTCTTTGATTCTTAGAGTGAGTGTTTTAGGTAGTAAACTTTCTATAATAGGAACTGTATGCAGTTGGCATAGTTACTGATGTTCTTTCGTAATAGAAATGACCCAGGAATTGCTGCTGTGGAACCCAACTCTTGTGAAAGAAGTTGACGAGTCAGGCAGTACTCCTCTTCACTACATTGCATCTGTTGGAAATATTTTCGCTATGAAGCTCTTATTGCGCCTTGACACTTCTCCAGCATATAGCTCGGATTCAAATGGTCTGTTTCCTGTACATATTGCTGCTAAAATGGGATATGGTCAACTCATCTATGAGCTCTGTAGATTCTGCCCAGATTGTGATGAATTGCTTGACAGTAGAGGAAGGAATTTTCTACATATTGCCGTTGAGCATAAGAAATGGAAAGTTGTTTGGCGTTTTTCTGGTACCTCAGAGCTTGGTAGAATGGTGAATGTCATGGATTCTGAAGGCAACACACCCCTTCATCTTGCAGTCAAGAACTCAGACCAGATGATAGTGAGCCTTCTGATGGCAACAAAAGGTGTACTGTCAAATATAGTGAACAGTCAGGGTCTCACTGCCTTAGACCTCGCAGTACTGGCAACTGACAAAGGCATAAGTTATACACTGGTAAGCTTAACCTGATCACCTATGGTTGCATTCTTCTGTGCATCTTTCTAATTCATGTTCTCGTTTGATTTAAAATAAACTTAGTTTTAGTTCTTAACTTGTATAATTTGATTTCCTGAAATGTTGATTTTCATCTGGTAGAATCCACAGGTCATCATACTCCGGTGTTTGGCATGGACTGGAGCTGTCCTTAGTCCTCGTCGCCTTGACCATTTCATAGATGAGTTTGGCGTCGGCAAAACTTCTGGAAATGAGCTCAAGAAATTCACCAACATTGCACAGAACTTAATTGTTGGTTCTGTGCTTGTCTCAACGGTCACGTTTGCAGCAGTTTTCACTCTGCCTGGTGGCTACATATCAGATGGGCATCCACATGCCGGTGCACCGATCCTGTCGCACAGGTATGCCTTCAAGGCGTTCGTGATGGCGAATACTCTCGCATTTGTCGGCTCCACGCTGTCCACCATCTGGCTCACCTATGCTGGTTCAGAACACGTCCATCCACTGCTTCGTGCAATCTACATGTTCCTCTCTGTAATTTCGATGGAGCAGGCAACAAGAAGTATGGTTATAGGATTCGCATTGGGCGCATATGTTGTTTTGAGCCCAACCAACGAGCGGATTGCCATTGTGGTCTGCATGTCTACCTTCATGACCCTCTTGCTTCGCAACCCATCTAGCTGGCAGCTGTGGTTCCTGTTCATGCCGATAAAGAGGCGATTGGGGTGGAGAGGAGCTTTTAAGACCCACTTGCCTCAAGAAACAAGGAGCCGTCTTACCATAGGGGTTGGCTCCAATTTTGCTCGTCTGTACCTTCGGAGGATGCTTGGTATGTTGTTTACCTACAGCTTTATCTTTCTGTTAGCATTGCTATGATGGGAACCACAATACCGTGCCTCGGTGTAACATTCGCGTTCCTTTGAAAAATTGCTTGTTTTGTATATAAAAAGTTATTCGAGCTGCACGACTGATTGCCTTATTCCTGATCTCACCGTGACTGAAGTTATACAGTAGCTGATAGTGGAAACAAAACTTAAATATTAGTTGAAAAATAAGCTACATTGTTTGCCAAGAGGATCAAAATGACATCGATTCCATCTGATTTTCTGACGAGGAAGCAATCTCACGGACCAGAGTTTCTCTGTGGTCCTCGCGAGGACGAACCCAATCCCGTGGAGCGTGGAGGCTCAAATGCTCAACCGGGATTACCTAGAGGCCACAGATGGCCAAAAAATTTCGTGTACATCCTCCTTACCGTCATCCGTCGATCTCCTCTCTATTCCCCGCCAATTGCCTTCAGCTAGGCAGAGACCGATACGTGCTCCGACTAGCTCCTAGGAAACCATATGTATCACAAGTATTTGTACCCGCGGTCCAGGTAAGGCGCAATTTTTTTTTCGTTTACCATTTTCCTTTGTCCTTTTAATTTCCTTCTTCTGCTCACTTTCACTCGTTTTTCTCCCCTTTTCCCGTTTTATTTTGTGCGCCTGGCTAATGGTCAAAAGGCCCCTTTGACCCAGAGCTGGAGCAATATGTGTATACTTTTTTTGTAAAAATAAAACCATAAAAAACACGTGAATAACCGGGCGAGCACGCTTCTCTTCCGGGCGCATTCGCTCTACAGTCTACAGTGTTGTGCAGTAGAAACTAAATGATCGTTCGGCTGGTCTTGGCTGCGGCTGTTTCCAGCTGCTGCTACAGTGTCTACGTGAAAAGAAAACAGCTTGCAGCTTTAGCCGATTCAAGCAGCCGAACGAGGACTAAGAACTTGTTTTTGTATTATTGAGAAAAACACCCATTAAAAATAAGGAAAACAAAAAATATTCAAATCTTTAACTTCTAATATAATACTACTGTCCTAAATTATATGAGTCTAGACACATACTGATATACAAGACACATACATAGATTAATGCATTATAATCTATTCAAAATCCAAAATTCTCTTACAATCTAGGGACGAAGGGAGTAATAAACGAGGGCTGGACTCTCTCTGCAACTTTCATCTGTCCGTCCACAATGGGCCTCCGGCGTATGGTCCTGTTTGTCTGTCGTCCATCATATGCAGTGACCATGCCACGGGGAGTATGCAGAGACGCTGTGGGAAATAAAGAAAAAAGAAGAGGGGAAAAAGATTAAGAGCAGCTAAAAATAATAGGTGTACTTCTCCAAAGCTCATGTACAAGGGGCTACTAACCTACTACAAGAATACACTAGCTAAATTTGATAAGACACAGAAAACTAAAAAAAGACAGGGAGCACAAGCGCAGCAGCCATTTTTTTATGACTGCAGCATAAAAAATTAAAAAAAAATATTAATTTCGCATGCATATATAGTTTGATTTCCACTACCATTATTAATTTCAAAAGTGCAGTTAAACTGGCTACCATCAAAATGCAGCTCCAAGTTGTTACAAGGCACATGTGAGAACAAAGGCAGCAGCCATATTTTTATGTCTGCAGCAACAGACCACAGAAAGGGCACAAAAAAGTGCACAGAAGTACATGCAAACAATAGAAGTGCATGCACATGTATAGAAGCACGTAAAAATAAGTGGATGCTAGAATGATGTGAATTTCCTTCGTCAGCCACAAACCACAAAGTCTTGATTCATAGCTTAGAAAAACAACTTTCAGATTTTCATCGGAATTAGTTTCAGATCTCTATCGTCTTCCATGTCCATTGACTATCTACTAGCATTCATAATTCAGACTAGTTGTGTGCCCGTGCATTGCTACGGAGGCCGACATATTGTGTTAAGTTACATTGAGATTCATATTGCAATGTCTGTCAACATGTTATTCGTCTCAAACATCTTCTATGGAGTATAGAGGCTTAGGTTTTGGAGGGATCAACATCTTCAGCCAACAAAGAGTGTGCAGTCATGGATTTGATGATTTTCTTGGCTTTAATAGTGGTCTCCAGTGGAAATCTTCCAACCTTCCTTCTATCCACCCCCTCTTTGGTTTCTAGTGTAGACCATTTCAAAGACCTACTTGAGATCAATAACGATGGTCTGTTTTCTCTCATTTACATGGACACTCCACATTTTTTTGGAATGTAAAAAACCTTATGCAAATAAAATCCTCACATTCCTAAGTCACTATCTTATATATCTTACTCTTCGTTCTCTTGAATTTGGAGCCAAGACAGATGATGTATTTCCTATCAAGAATGGTTATGCAGGGTCAGGCCCAAATTAAAATTGTATGTAGTTTTAGCTACCAAAATTATCTTATTGACCTGCTATAGAAAAGAATAGGACCAGGACCAAAATTGCATTGAAAAATCAGAACCAAAGATGCATGGCGCATTACGGGTTTGTTTGCTTCGGCGCGTAGGAAATGTGCCTGGTGCAGGCAGCAACCTCAGGCGTCCGATTTTAGACACCTAGGGGGGTCAGATGCACTGCTTGGCCGAAGCTGTCTGGAGGTCACCATCCAAACAAGATCTACAAAGACCAAATGTGATGATAACCTACAAACAAATGTTCGAGAAGGCTCCCTCACATTGTTGAACTTTGAAATTTTGATTACGTAATGTTATTATATTTATGAGTACTGGTGTGTTGTCGTCACAATTGAGCTAAGGGCTGGTTGGTTAGAGAGGCAAAAGTGCATGCATTGCTTTCCTGGTTCGAATCCCTCCATGAGCATTTTCACATATTTTTGCCACATTTCTGCTAGCGCCCGGCTGGTGGCTCGGCTCAGGCGAGAGTTGCTGGCATTGGCTCCTTTAGCTTAGCACAGCTTGCGGCTCAATATGCTCATGCAGGTGGCTTGCCTTGGCTAAATAAATAAGCAGCTCGTGTGGAGCCAATGGGAGAGGAGTTGTGGGGGATGGCAGACCCATCCAGGATGTGGGCGCCTCCCTTGTAGGCTTAATAGTAGTAGAGATAAGCATACTACATAAATAAAGAGACTTAAGAAGCCAAGTGCTAATAAGATAAACAGCACACAAGATGCTGAATTAAACATAGCTGGAAGTAAATGGCATAAGCATCAAGCATATAGGTAAATAGAAAAACTATGTAACTTGGAAATAGGTAAAAAGGTAGCCGGCTGATAAACAGATCTAGCAACAAGCCCACAGACAAATTGTACACAACATAAACAAAACGTGAAGCTAGAACTGCAAAACAACTGAAACTGAATGTAGCACATGCATATTATTTCTGTCAGTACGGAGGCTAACTAAAGCAATAAACAAGTGCACTACTGGATGGTTACAGTAACTATTGGAGCAATCACAGAAGGATTAAACTACTAGTACTAGTCACAATAGTAGGAGTTACTATGATTCTACTTCATACATATTATTTGCATCATGCTAGAATATGCAATTGGCCAATTGCACCCTGCGGCATGCCTGGACCTTGACTGATATTGCTTTCAGTCATGAGGAAATGCACTAACACTTGCTGCTGCATTACCAATTGCTTCCATTAACTCACTTACTAACAAGCACGTAAATGAGAGACTAAAATTGCTAGCCAATTACTGCTATAGAAAACTTCAGCAAGTTTCAGTTGTTTGTTCACAATGTCAAATATTAAGACTTGGTTATATCACAGTGTAATAATATATATCTCAGTCACTACTCAGTATGTTGCAATCTGTACATGGAGTTTTCTAGCATGCTTTGAAAATAAATGGAACACTTATCCTATGAAATAAAGTGATGGAAGTAAGCAAGTAGCTGTCCCTCTACAGACTACACCATATATTTGACACAAATCTTTATATTGTCGGGCTATTCTTTGACAGTTGAGGCAGTGGTATGAACATGCATAGAACAGAATGTTCATTGAGGAGATGGCAGAGCGAGCACACATCATCACTTCAGAGTTCATATTTTTATTTTATAACCATAGCAAACAAATGATAACCATGCTCTCCATGCATCACATCATTCTAGATTTTTTTAAGAACTGAATCTGGACTGTCCAAATAAAGATTTCAGACATAAATGATTAGCTACATTGCAACCATAGAATAGGAATAGGAGCTCAAACATCATAACCACTAACCAGACTTGCTATGTAATTCTAGAACAAATGAACTCCAAGATGCAATAAAAAATCAGACTCCACTTTAATGTGTGCAATTGAATCCCAGTGCAAGCAAATTGGAATAGAGAAAGGGGATTGGGAGGACGTAAACAAGGGCTGTAGCTAAGGAATCATACAGCAAGGGGGCTAGATCTGTCTGATGCAGTTGGCTGAGGATTGAGGAATCATGGGATGGACCCAACCCCCCAACTAAACCCAAAGTGGGACAAACCCATTCTTAAATACAGGGTTGGGTCTATCCCATCCCCCTCATCCCTGAACAGAACACAAAATTCCCAAACACAGGCATGCGAATCCACCAAACACGAAATATAATTCATTGATTAGTTATCATGAATTGCATGGTTCCTCCCCAATAGCGTTAAGAAATACAATCTTACGTGGCAAGACATCATCTTCATTGGCCATTGTGCATGCAACTAGTTCTCCTTTGCAAATTAATAGCCATACATAGCATGATCAATCAACTAGCTAGCTGTTCGTGCAAAATGCTTAGACATCAATGCCAGCAGACCCACTACAAACATGGCACACTGCTCTAGTTAAGGTTTCACAGCATAATTTATGCCCTCAAACGCAAGTGTAATCATCATAGCTAGCTAGTGAGCCCGTACCATTGCTGCAGGGAGTCATCACATGCGTGGCTGTGGTCGCAGGATCATGATGAGGATGTCGATGGCCATGAACGCCACGAGCGGGCTGAGGTCGAGCTTGCGCCCGAACACAGGGGGCATGATTTCGCGGCAGAGCGCGAGGAATGGGTCGCAGAGGTCCCGCAGGGCGGAGAAGGGCTGGCGGTCCCACGGAATGTTGGGAAACCAGGAGAAGAGCACGCCGACGAGGAGCACCTCCCGGTACACGCCGAGCCACCGCACGGCCGCCGACATCGCGGCCGCCACGGGGGCGCGCAGGGGCGTGAGGTTGACGCTCCGCAGGCCGGCCTCCAGCGTCGAGAGCGGCGACGCCAGCAGCCCGCCCAGCGCTGTGGCCGCCGCCGACGCCTCCGCGGAGGCGCGCGGCGGGGACAGGCGGAGGCCGCGGGGGCGGGGCCTCCGCCGCGCGGGGAAGGCTAGGGTTCCGGGGAGCGCGCGGGCGGCTGGGCTCGGGAGAGCGCGGAGGAGCGGGGCCCGAGGGCAGGGGGAAGTCAGGAGGCCGTACATCCCGCCCGCGGTTTCTATGGAGGCGGGCGAGCGGAGTTCTGGAAAGTTCTAGAAGGGGTTAGGGAGGAAGGGCAGGCGGCGCCGGCGGGGGCGGAAGGCGAAAGTGGCCGTGCCCCGGGGAGAAGAAGAGGATTGTGGTGTTTGGATAATCTTCTCTCCCCTCAACCTCAAGAGAGGCGCTAGCGAATATATGGCCCATCCCATCACCGGTGCGAGCCCAGCCCGTTAAAACGCGGGTTACATATGGAGCCAAACAGCGGCGCTTGACTCGGCCCTCGAGTGTCATCAGTCAGGCAAGTGGCCTCCGTATCAAAAAGATACAAATTCTGTCAAAAAAAAAGATAATAGAGTACAAATCGTATGAAAAAGGGATACAAATCCGATTTTATATTTGGCAAGCATTCGTCTAATACGTGGTACTCAGAAAAGGGAATAAATAACACGGCCGTGTATATATCTTCCATTCCATGGGACGACCAGAAGACACGTGCATCCTTCCGTACATTGGCAGCGTTGTGATTACCATATTGAATAGGCATTAAGTCTCTTTAGTTAGTTGCTAAACACGGTTGTCTGCTAGTTAATGGATTTAGTGCCGGCCGGCGTCGCCGAGATCACCCTTGCTGGCTATACTAGTTTATTTCTATTTATCCTCGCCACAACGGTTTCTCCAAAGTCCTCCGCAGAGACAATTTCATTCATCATCTGTTTGCTAAGGGAGTGTTCATCCGCCTCCTTCGCCGAGGAGGACAGGATGAACAATCTTCTCACGGTATGTTCAGTTCGTTATTGCAAGATTCCCTCTCCTTTTTTTTATTTTCTAGTTTTCATGGTTAGTAGCTGGGCTTTTACTTGCTTTTCGGTCGGCACGGCGGCCACGGCCTGTAAAACGAAAATGGGAAGCCAAATTCAGTGCAAGGTTTTCGTTCATGGGCAATCTAATAATATGCTTGTTGGAATCGGTTCTTTCAATTCGATGACAGGATTCCTTTGAGAGGGATGATGATGAGAAGCCTGAAAGGGACAGGGACATTGAGATGGGGCACCGGAATCCGAAGGACAACTCGGATTATGGTCTCAAAGACTTCTTCCAGGAGGTTCGACTTTCAGTGTTTTGGACAAGTATCTTTTTTTTTTGAACTGAAAAAGCAGGAGCACTGCTGTATCATTTAAGAAAGGAGAAAGTACAATACAAACAGAGTCGATATTACATAAAATGAGAAAACCACAACTCAACAACACAAAAACGCGTGCAGGCGAAAGAAATTGCAGGAAATATCATAACAAAGGCTGTCCACACGCTGCCCTCCTGAGCGCCATCTCTTCCTTGGCCCGGGAAAAAACCGTTGTCGGTGAAGCACTCTTGCCATCAAAGATGCGTCTGTTGCGTTCCTTCCAGATGTTCCAAACAATGTACATTAGAATCCCTAAAATGGTCTTGTGATGCTCCTCCGGCTTGCCAAGAAAGGCAGTCAACCACCAATCCTCAACGCTGAGGCAATCAACAACCGGAAGCAAAATCAAATTATTAGACCATACTCATGCTGACTCCCACACCTGCAGAGCAAAAGGGCAAAGAAGACAGAGGTGTAGCGCTGTCTCCTGCTGCTGATCACAGAGTACACAGATTGGGTTACAAGGCCAATGCTTTAGAGCTAATTTGTCAGCCGTGAGGACTTTAGCTTGCACAAGGAGCCACATAAAAAATTTATGTTTGCCTTCAGCATGAGCCTTCCAGATTAAGTTTGTTTTGAAAGAGCAGACAGAACCCTTGAACATATATAATGCTACTTAGTTCAAAATTAATTATGAGAGTATGTACTTTTGTAACACTAGTTGATTATGCATGTTTTTTTATTATTTACTTACAACTCTTTTCTTGTGATATAGGTCAACGAGATTGAGATATTGTTAGATAAGATGACCAACATAGTTCACAAGCTTCAGGTAACTATTATTCCATTTTAATTGTTTGCGCAGAAATGTTAGTAGTTCTCCATGGCCGAATCTTTTCCTGATGTTCCACATTATGTCAGTTTTGGACCTGTATACTGAGAATTTATAATTTCAAAAAAATCTATAGGAAGCTAATGAGGAGTCAAAATCAGTCACTAAGGCTTCTGCAATGAAAGGTGCAACTTAATTGTGGACAAAGACTAATATCTGTCCTCTCAATAAAGAAGAGACCAATATCAGCGTTTGTGAGTGGAATGATCTAAGTTCTAACTGAAACATTCATCTGAAATTATACATATTCCAGCAATCAAAGGGCGCATGGAGAAAGATATTGATGAAGTGGGGAAGATCGCACGCAATGTAAAAGTGAAGTTGGAGCAAATGGACAGAAATGTAGAGACCATATCTTCAGTATGTCATTCACCTGTTGTCTTTCTTGGCTCATTCACGGCTTTTTCTGCTTTTGGTGCACAGAATCTTGACAACAGAAAGAAGCCAGGATGTGGGAAGGGCACAAGCGTAGATCGATCAAGGATGTCAATGACCATGTAAGATCTTAAGCAACCTTACAGACAAACGCTAGCTAATTACTGAACACTAAATTAGTTCGCTCATCCTTCAATGATGGTGTATAATTTTCCATTTTCCTGACAAATAAATTAAGGAGAACCTGTTTCAAGCTCTTGCCAGTATAACAGTTAGTTCATTATAATTATAATTTGAATTTATAGAGAACAATAATATATTGTAGCATATACCATTACCTGCCAATATATATCAAAATATATTAGTTGTCCGACAAAATGAGAGCTTTGACTGCAGAGCATTGAAGAAGAAGCTGAAAGAAAGAATGAACGATTTCCAGGTGCAGTTACCATTTACTCTCTATATCTTCTATGTCAAAAGAAATTAAAGGTTTGGCATCATATTATTTGGCATATATTACAGAATCTAAGGCAAACCATACAAGAAGAGTATCGAGAAGTTGTAGAGAGGAGGATCTTCACAGGTCAGTAACTTTCTCAAGTTGGCTTGGGGTATCTCTTATCCATCATTTTAGTTTGAGATATCCTGTTGCCATATCCTTATAAACCACAATCTTGAACTTGAACAGTCACTGGAGCAAAGCCTTCTGATGAGGTGAGGTGATGCTGGTTTTGTTAAACTTGGCATAGTGAACGATTTACTTATTCTGATCAGTGACACATTTTGTCTCAATGAGTAGGTGATTGACCGTCTCATTGAGACTGGCAGCAGTGAGCAGATTTTTGAGAGAGCGATTCAAGGAACAGGTCGAGGGCAGGTCAGTTAGCAATAGCCTATAGTTTATTTTCACCTAATACTTCATTTGTCTCGATGCGTTAAGTCTAGCTATTCTTGATTCATATTTCATAAATTGCACTTGAGGTGTAGATTCTTGCCACAGTGGAAGAAATTCAGGAACGCCATGACGCAGTCATGGAGATTGAGAAAAGGCTTCTTGAATTGCAACAGGTAGTTTTAAAAGAAACAAATCTTAGATTTTTGTGTCATAAAAGTTGTTCAAAGCTTCAGCAACATGTTTTGGTTATGAACTAAGATTCATGTTTCAGAGTTCAGGACATGTTCTCACAAATTTCCAGTGGTCATTTAACTATGCCGTCTACCACTTCGTTCCAGATTTTTGCAGACATGGCAACACTTGTTGACGCACAAGGAGAGATACTAGACAACATAGAGAACCAGGTTTCTAAATCCCCTTCTTCCTCTGACTAATCTTTCCCTAATCTCAATCACAGAAAAAAAAAACATGAAGTTCATCAGTGCTGCTGGGAATTTTTTTATATCTGATGCATTCCATCTGCCAGGTTCAAAATGCTGTGAACCATGTAATAACTGGTACCGAAGAGCTGCGCACCGCGAAGAGCCTGCAGAAGAAGTCGAGGAAGTGCATGTTGATTGCAATTATCATCCTGCTTGTGATTG
Source organism: Paspalum notatum (assembly GCA_022530915.1). NCBI lineage: Eukaryota > Viridiplantae > Streptophyta > Magnoliopsida > Poales > Poaceae > Paspalum > Paspalum notatum. Next base: position 46,697,378 of record CM039685.1, read on the forward strand.
CTGTCATCGTTGTGCTCTCAATTTTAAAGCCTTGGGCTAAGCAAGGATGAGAAGAGGGAAAACATATTATCTTCTGTCGCATGCTTTATTTACAGTTACATAACCGTTCTTGTAAGTTACAGTATTTTTTGTGTGAAACCATTCTTGTAAGTTGCAACCACTCCTCTCGGCAGCTGTATATCACTCAATCTTGTTCGTGTTCTTAATAAAGCAAAGCGTTACCGTGGATGCATTAGTAAAGAAAAATCTGCTACTGCGCCGGACATCGTGAGCAGAATAATTCAGCATTCCCTTGATGATCCCAGGCAGCCCCACTACAATGGCGCCATCCAAGTCAACTAAGCAAGCCACCCACCAGCAGCACCCATCGGCACCACACGCAACTGCCTATTGCCTATACCCTCGTCTCACTCTCATCTGTCATCTCCCCCCACCTAATCTCCATCCCCATTTTCCACACCACACTAATGGACGCTTCCACCACCTGCGCTGATGCGCTTTGGCCCTTTCGTCCCCCCACCCCGCAGGCCCGCACTAACTGAAGCGACTGTATTGTACCGGTGGCGGTGGTACTACGCTGAATTCTTGCTTGGTGGCGATGGCGATGGACGTCGGGGAGGTGATCATGGCGGGCAAGGTTCGGTCCTACGTCCGCGGCATGGTTGGTCGCCTGCTGTCGTGCCTCCGCTGCCGGCCCTGCGGCGGCGCCGACCGGTGCCACGACTCATCATTCGAGGACATCGCCGGCGTGTTCGAGGTCAGCGGCGGGAGGAAGCTCGCCGGCGCCGGAGGGAGCCCCAGGATATTCAGCTACTCGGAGCTGTACATCGGGACCAACGGGTTCAGCGACAAGGAGGTGCTCGGCAGCGGAGGGTTCGGCCGCGTGTACCGCGCCGTGCTGCCGAGCGACGGCACGACGGTGGCCGTCAAGTGCGTCGCGAGCCACGGCGACCGGTTCGAGCGGTCCTTCCTTGCGGAGCTCGCGGCCGTGGCCAGGCTGCGCCACCGCAACCTCGTTCGCCTCCGGGGGTGGTGCGTGCACAGCGGCGGGGAGGAGCAGGAGCAGGAGCTGCTGCTGGTGTACGACTACATGCCCAACCGCAGCCTCGACCGCCTGCTCTTCGCGCCCGCCAGCGCCAAGCAGCAGGCCCCCGCGCTGAGCTGGGACCGGCGCCGCCGCATCGTGGCGGGGCTCGCCGCCGCGCTCTTCTACCTGCACGAGCAGCTGGACACGCAGATCATCCACCGGGACGTCAAGACCAGCAACGTCATGCTCGACTCCGAGTACAACGCGCGGCTCGGGGACTTCGGCCTCGCCCGGTGGCTCGAGCACGCAGCGGCGTGCGGCGCCGCCGACCCCGACGCCGACCTGGGCGGCTACGTGTCGCCGTCGCCGCCGTCCCTGCGCCTGTCGTCCACCTCCGCGAGCGCGAGCGCGTCGGCCAACTACCAGTTCCGGCTGATGGACACGAGCCGGATCGGCGGCACGATCGGGTACCTGCCGCCGGAGGGCTTCCAGCGCCGCGCCGCCGGCACCGCGAAATCCGACGTCTTCAGCTTTGGGATCGTGCTCCTGGAGGTGGCCACGGGGCGGCGCGCCGTGGACTTGGCGTGCCCCGACGACCAAATCTTCATGCTCGACTGGGTGCGGCGGCTGTCTGACCAGGGCATGCTACTCAAAGCCGCCGACGGCAAGCTGCCGGCCGACGGCGCCTCCGCGCTGTCCGACGTCGGCCGGCTCATACACCTCGGCCTCCTCTGCTCGCTGCACGACCCCAAGGCTCGTCCCACCATGAAGTGGGTGGTGGAGAACCTGTCCTCCGACGGCTGCGCCGGCGACCTCCCGCCCCTCCCGTCGTTCGTGGCCCTGCCCAAGTATCTCTCCCTCACTTCATCGTCCTCTGACTCTGGCACGACCACCACCATCACCACCACCACAGACGGCGACAGGGCGCTCTACGCCACCGCTGCCGCGGACACCATTTACCATACCGCACAAGACGGAACCGAAAGATCATCCGGAGGCAGCAACGGCCGGCGGTCGTCGTCGTCGTCGCCACGACCGGTGGCTGTGGTTCTTCCGCACGTCGACACGCCGCGCGAGATGTCGTACAAGGAGATTGTCGCCATCACGAACGACTTCTCAGAGTCGCAGGTGGTCGCGGAGCTGGACTTCGGGACCGGGTACGAGGGCTTCCTGGACAACGCCCACGGCGGCGGGCGCGTCCACGTGCTCGTGAAGCGCCTCGGCATGAAGACCTGCCCGGCGCTGCGCGTCCGGTTCGCCAGGGAGCTCTGCAACCTGGCCAAGCTCCGGCACCGGAACCTCGTGCAGCTGCGCGGGTGGTGCACGGACCACGGCGAGATGCTCGTCGTCTACGACTACTCCCCAGGGAGCCTGCTGAGCCACTACCTAATAGCCCGGCGAGACGGCGCCGTCCTCCCGTGGCGCCAGCGGTACAGCATCGTCAAGGCCCTCTCGTCGGCGATCCTGTACCTGCACGAGGAGTGGGACGAGCAGGTCATCCACCGCAACATCACCTCCTCGGCGGTGTTCCTCGACCCCGACCTCAACCCGCGCCTCGGCAGCTTCGCGCTCGCCGAGTTCCTTTCAAGAAACGAGCAACACGGCGGCCACCACGTGGCAGTATCTACCAGCTCGGCGCGGGGCATTTTTGGGTACATGTCGCCGGAGTACATGGAGACCGGCGAGGCCACCACCATGGCTGACGTCTACAGCTTCGGCGTGGTGGTGCTGGAGGCGGTGACCGGCTCAATGGCCGTGGACGGGAGGCTGCCGGAAGTTCTTCTCGTCAGGAAGGTGCATCTGTTTGAACAGCAGAACCGACCGGTGGAGACGCTGGCGGACAGGCGGCTGGACGGCAGGTTTGACCACCGGGAGCTCGTGCGGCTGGCGAGGCTTGGCATCGCGTGCACCCGTTCAGACCCGGCAGCGCGGCCGACCATGAGGAAGATCGTGAGCATTCTAGACGGCAACGATGAGGCGCTGGACAAGTTCGAGCAGAGGAAGGAGAGCGCCGAGGACTGGCAGAGGAGCAACGCTGCTAATCTTGCTCTGGTTCGGAGGTTCCAGGCCCTTGGCATACACTGATGATCGAAAGTTTCTTTGAAACAGGGGGAAATATTTCTTCAGTTTCTTCTTCTATGAGTTGTTTGCAGAAATTTTTGATGTAAATACGGTTTGGGTTTAAATTTACTGTTCTGCACTTTGACAAGGAGCTGCGTCTCAGATGTTCAGATGCTTTGTCCAATGAGCAGACCATAGAAGATTATACGTCGTGGACCAGAAACACCAGCGCGCCTCGCCGTGCACGTATCAAGTATGCAGGGCGTGTTGACAGTACGTCGAGTGACCAATGCTTTATTTTACCAGGCTAAAAACGCCGTATAAAATTGAAAAGGGGATAGTCTCATCTCATGCCTTGACGAATCAACCTGAGGCGGCTTGACTACTAAACCTTTTGCGCATCATTTAATATATGCTGCTATAATGCTATTGGCCGAAACCCTTTTGATTGAGAGAGGTAGACTCTGCATATATTGCTTATATTGAAAGCACATTACAGATCAATCCACACTGGGAATGACAGCTCACCAAACCAAAAGCTACATCAAAACAACCAAAAACATCACCGCACATATCACTCGGATCTCCCTAATTGCCGTCAGAACAGTACTTGGATTAAACTCCTTCAACCATGACACAGCTTGGTTCACCAACCGTTCCACTTAGGCTGAATCTAAGGCTCCCTCAAATGATTCCCCTAAAATTAAATGCAGCGCTGTTACAGCACTGTTCTGCACTATACGCAGAGAAAAGTGTAGATGGAATAGCGATAGGGAATGGAGAATGGAAAAACCGCTAGATTCAGCCTTATCCTGGTGTTTGAGCTTGAGCAGATATTAATATATTATAAACGGAGCATGCCGCATATGTAGCACATCGTTTGGCGCAGTGATGCCTGCAAGCCTGCGTGTTACCGGGGACAAAAGGAAGAAAAAATGGTCGATCTTTTAGTGCATTCGTTTCCATGATGATGAAAGGTTTTAAAAAATATAGTAGACCTAATGGCTAACATTATTAAAGCTATACGATGGACGACCAGATGTTTCTGATTTTTGTTAGAATTTAAAGGATTTATATTTTTTTTAGGGCGCCTGATGGTGATTAATACGGAGGCTTCAAAAGGAGTTTCCAATTGGTAATAGTAAATAGGTGGAAATGTGAAAAAAAAAATTGTAGATACTTGAGGCTATCACTAGGGGTATAAGGGGCATTAGAAAAGTGGAAAAATCACATGTGTATAAGAATTTCATATAAAATAGTTAAGTTCACAAACAACACAAAAATATAGGAAAGATCCCATGTTCCAAACAAGCCCTAAAAAAGATGCCACATGCTATACTAATCCATTATCTCGGGAAGACTGGTGATGACCACGCGATAAACTCCCGTGTCAATAACCTCTGAGTAAACTCTATTCAAATATTTAAATGTGGAAAATCATCGCCATCGAACTTGAAAAGGGTCCATTTTCACTAGACATCTTGTTTAGGGCGGTGCAGTGAGCAAATGGCTCTGATACTGATTAAAAGATCAAAATATCTAAGATGAGTGAGCTGAGGCTCTAATTTCAGAACTTGGAAATTAAATTCCTGTCGAGAAATCCAATTCACCCTTGGACATATAGAGTGTGTCTAGTATTCTATTTGGTGAAAATAACTGCTAGAGTCAATCATATACACCACTCGATTTTTAGGAATTCAAATACGGAATTGAAATCGCACAAATTTGTGGCACTCTAGTCCTCGTTGGAGCACTTTGTGGAGGGGCTTGCTCTCAAGGACCAAGGATCTTGATTTGATTAACCTCACACAAGAGCTCTCTCTCTCGCTTCTCAAAGACCAAAAGCTTAGACCTTGAATCTTGAAGAGGACGAAGAACTTGATACCCCAGTGACTTGGAATGTATGAGTTGTTCCCCGTTACCAAGTGTACTCTCTCCGTCCCAGAAAGAGTGTCGTCCACGTTGATTTCAGTGCACGTTCCGACACTCATTTTATTCAAAATTTTAATTTAAAAAATAAAAATAAATACATTTTATAAAAATATTTAAGGATACAAACGTTATCATAAAAAATTAATGATATTTATAAATTTTTTTGAATAAAACGAAGGATTGAAGGTAGTACACTGAAATTGAGGGCAACACTCTTTCTGGGACGGAGGGAGTAGCAAATGAGGTCCACTTGCTATATTCAGAACTGTACTCAAGTTTTTTTCAGAACACGTTACTCGAATAAAAATGATGTATTCAGTTTCAATTGATAAATAATCGCAAAGATTGACACCGATACTTGTACTTTCAACCCAAATGATTGTTCCAGGAGGAATCATAACTCATAACTTCACTCGTGTATAATCTCAAAGATTGACACCGATGATACTTCGTTCATGTCGACCATAGTTCAGTTTGTCTTTCAGTAGCTGATCATACTATGAGGGTAATTTATTATTTTCATTTATTTAGAACCTCCTCTGAATCATTAATATCTTTCTCAGTCTTCTTCAAATCCTGGATTTGGCGGCAACTTGCAGACCACTGCTCCCGGTTGCGGACCTCGAGTCCTTGAACTGCTCTTCAGTGACTCCTGCAACAAGCACGCATCCAAATTAAACATAACCTGGGAAACAATGAAAATTATTAAACTTGGAAAATATTGTTGTGGTTTCGGAAAATGACGATGGAGGGCAATGGCAACTTGCCTTTGCCCATGGCTGCAGTTGATGAGATGCCACCCTGCACGGTCTTGAGCACCCTGTCATAGAAGTTGGCACCCGACCACTTCTGGTGCTCCAGCGTCTCCACCCCGTTGATCCTCTCCTCCCTCTGGATCCTCTCGACGTAGGCCAGCATGCCGCGTCGCGCGAAGTCTCGCGCGAACGTGTCGGTGACGAGCGCGTCGGCGTGGAACCCGGCGAGCGTGATGAACTGCCAGACGTAGCCTAGTCGGGCGACGCGCGGGATGAACGCCGCCATGTCGGCGTCCGTCATCCCGGACGCGTCCCAGTTGAAGGACGGCGAGAGGTTGTAGGCCAGCATGGCCTCCGGGTAGGCCGCCTTGACGCCCTCCGCGAAGGCGGTGCACTCGGCCACGTTGGGGCTGGACGTCTCCATCCAGAGCACGTCGGCGTGCGGCGCGAAGGCGCGGCCGCGGACCACGGCGGCGGCCACGGAGCCCCGGAAGCGGTAGAAGCCCTCCCTGGTCCGCGGGAGGTCCCAGTCCCAGAACACGTCCGTGACGCCGAGGCCGGCGGCGATGTCGCGTGCCTGCTCGTTGGACACGCAGCCGGCGGTGGCGCTGTCCCATTCCCGGAGCCTGCGCTGCTTCTCCGGCCCCGCGATGTTGAGGCCCGCGATGGCGTCCCTGACGCAGTCGGAGAAGGTCTTGAGCTGCGCCGCGGCGAGCCAGTCGTCCTCGACGGCCTGGAGCTCCCTGCCGCTCTTGCCGGCCGCCATGCCGTCGGAGAGCACGGCGGCGAGGCTCCGGCCCTTGAGGCGCGGGTTGGTGGCGCCGAGTATGAACTGGTGGTCCCGCGCGTCGACGTTGGTCTGGATGAGCGTGGCGGCAACGGCGTCGGTGCGCGCGACGAGGACGGTCTCGACGCCCATGACGTCGAACTGGAGGCGCGCTGCGACGAGGCGGTTGACGTGCTCGGAGACGGCGACGAGCACCTTCCCCGCCATGTGGCCGCACTTCTTGGTCACCGACGACTGGTCCTCGAGGTGTACCCCGGCGGCCCCGCGCTCGACGAAGAGCTTGCAGAGCTTGACGGTGGCCGTGGCGCCGCCGAAGCCCGTGTCGCCGTCGGCGATGATGGGCTTGAGGAAGTCGACGTAGGGCGCGCGCGCGCGGTCGGCGCGGGGCAGCGACATGCGCGCCTCCCGCTGCTTGCGGTCGTGGTAGAGCTGCGCGAGGAAGAGGTGCTCCACCTTGTTGGGCACGGTGTCGTAGGGGTAGTCGGCTAGGTCGGGGCCGGGCTCGTTGGTGGAGGTGTGCGTGGAGGAGCACTGCCACCCGGAGACGTAGACGGTGTCCAGGTGCTTGGCCATCATGGTGACCTGCACGGGGTCCAGCGCGCCGAAGGTGCGCGACGCCGTGCCGCCGGCCTGGTGCGACTTGAGCGTGCGCCACAGCTTCTTGGCCAGCTCGCCCGAGGCGTAGCTCTGCCGGAGCGTGCCGCGGAGGAGGACGACGTCGCGGGCGGCGTAGGGGCGGCGGGTGAGGCGGAACCGCTCCGTGCTCCACCACGACTCCACCTCCGCCACCTCCGCCTCGAACCGCCCTTCCTCCTCCACGATCTGCAGCATAGACGACGCGAGAGAAATCAAGTTACGACAGAAATCATGTACATGCGCCCTGCACGAACTAACAGTTGAAATACTACAATGTAGCATCGCATAGCATATGCAGGTCGATCGAGAAACCGACCAAGGAAGGCACGGAGAACGGCGACGCCATGGCTGGTAGCGACGAATCAGGACACGCACTCTGCTGGAGACGATGAGGAATTTCAAGCTCCAAGCGTACGTGCCTTGGTTGCATCGCCTGACGGTATGCTGCAGTATTTATAGTGAGCGGCTCGATCATATTGCAGCGTTGTGGCAACTGTTTGAGCAAAATCATGCATGCAACTTGTACGTAACGTGTTGCCTCCAGCTTTCGACGATCCTTATCGTTTTGAGAAATAAAAAATCGGCATATGGCATGGCGCACACAGACGAGACGAGGGAGTTGCGCGATGCAACGGTGAGGAATGGTGGACACGTACGTCGTCTGATCGGTTTGCGCAGGAGGACAAAAACTTGTTTCGCGCGCGCACACATGGAGGTTTTGGACAGTAGCAGTGGTTAGCTCTAGCTGCACACTTTGCACACAGCAGCTATAGCTAGCCGAGATCGGTTGCGTGCATCCTCCTCCGACCGTTTTTGCGTAGACTGAACTGCCACCACAGTACGTGCCACCGGTGAGTGACTGAACGCAAGGACTTTCTTTTGAATCATTATGGTCGATCGATTTTTGAGAGGAGTATATTTACTAAAGGACATTTCTGGGATGCAGGAATAAATAAAATACATGAATAGAAAACACACACAAGAATAGGATATAGTACAAAGTGAGATAACCTTCAGGATATAGCACAAAGCGTAAAGTCTGTTGAAAGGATATAGCACTAGTGAGTAACGCACACTAGTGCGCGTGGGACCATTGGTCTGTAAGAAATTAATTCACTCTACGTCCTCACATAATGTGTCAACGGCTAAAATCCCTTGTCCTTTCACTAATATATAATCTCTCTAGCTCCCCATAGCTTAAACAAAGCAAGTTTTTGGACCTGTTTCTGCCGACGCTAATCCTCATTGGGAGGAAGAGAAGCAACATAAGTCGTCACCGTAGGACACTGGGTGTTTTTATCCCTACGCTTTGTGACGAATACTTCCTTTGGAATGAGAAGTGGCTTTCCTCTGTTCCAATCAGCAAGATGAGAAATCATTTGCTTTTCCTTTAAAACTAGCAAGATGACCCGCGCAAATAGCGCGGATATCTAGCTTTTTATTTCAACATTTTAGGTTAGTTTGAGTTGAATACTTTTTCAATATTTTTGCTTAAGCTTAGGTTTGTTGATTTTTTTTATATTGGTCTTAAACAAAATACTTTTACTTTCTAGAATTTTGTTATATAATTTTGAGAACACATTTTATGAGTTGACATATTAAGATATGTAGGCGTATACCTTCATTGCTATTTTTAATTTATAATCTAGATTCCATCATCTATCTAGATCGTCAAATTTGGTATGGTATCCAAATATGGCCTAGGTCATATCACTTATCAGCTTCTATGCCCAATACATTCCTATTACATTGTACAATAGGAATGTATGTTAATTTACGATTAAAAAGTGTTTGAATAGTAACCTATGTGTTGCATATATGCACTTACACAGATTATCTATGTTGAATTAATCTAGTTAACACCTTCGAATCTAGATTAATTGGATTGATTAGCCTTCTTTACTCTCCAATATATAGTGCTATAGCCGCCTAATTTTTGTTTGTTATTTTTTTACTTTTTTAATCTTAATTAATAATGTGGTTGATGAATGGATAGACGGATGGTTATCTTTTTTCCTTTAAATTAATGTGAGAATTTCTTTGGAGTCCATGATTATGTATAGAAGATAGATTTGATGCACTGGATGCCTTTTTTATTTTTAGCGTACTGGTTTAGAGTTGGAATCCTACTATTAATCAATTTATCAACATCCCATCAGAGTTTGATTGAGACGTTGCACTGGACAGTCCTACGACTCAATGTCACGTGAGGGAAAGAGACATATTTTTAGTAGAAAATATTTAGTTGTATTTGGTATGGAATATTCAATTAATATAGGCCGTCCGATGACTATAACGATCAACGGTGTAGATCTCTATCTTTTTTTATTGTATTTGATATATGGTTTAACATAGACCGTTAGATCTTCATAAAATCCAATGGTGCAGGGCTTTTCTTTTTTCCGATTAAGAATTTCTTGGCCCTCTCGGCGAACGTGGTGGCTTCTTTTAACACTCCCTTATTAATATAATAGATACTCTATCTGACTCAGTTCGAGGTTAGGGTTCCGGTGTTGTTGCTTCCGAGACCACAGCGAGCTAAAGATCCCGGCGGCCTAGTGTGGTGCAAGATGACGACCAAGGGCACCGCTTGCCACGGTGTGGTAGTGGAGGGCGGTGGTTCGATAGATTTGATGACTGGGGCATCGTCAAGAGTCATTGTAGAGCTGAGCAAGTGGGGGTAGAGATAGAGATGGCATTAGCCTATTAGGGGTGAAAAAAATTCAAAATGGTAAATGTCATATATGGTAGTATTGTCTAGATGAACTACTCTTCATACAGCTGAAAATAACTGCGCGTAGGCTAAAACTTTAGTCCAAAACGTCACCTTTAACCATCAGAACGCAGCGCAGGTGACAGGTAGACGTCGAATGACAGGTCCAGTCCATATAATTCCATTAAGCATTACACTAACACTATGCAACCTGCAGGTGTTACGGATGGGCTTAAAGAGTTGGCCAACATACAAGCACATGGGCCAGCACAATTAGATACAAGGCCTAGAAAGGAGCAAAAAAAAAAAAAAATCCCTTCCAGAAAACGCGCCATGCCGTGACATTGACAAATAGTAAAGGTCAAAAATGTGGTCTCCAATTTCTGCCATCTTTCCTGGACTCGATCGTCATCGTTTTTCCCTTTTATGATGAAATCTCTTAAGAAACACTGCTCCAGTGTAAAATACGAACAGAAATGAAGGATGACATGGTTGCAGCTGCGGCCAAGGCCCGTGACGCAGCAGGAGTCAATCAGGATTGGGCCGGCGGGGGCAACGCACCAACCGATCATCGGATAAGGATTGATTGGGCTGGCAGAGAAAAGAGGGGCGACCAAGTAAGCATGGCACAAAATATTTTTCCTTCCCCTCAAAAAAAAAACAAAATGTTTTTCCTTTATATATGTTTATCCGTCCATATCACATTTTCGGCTTTTTCTTCGGTCATTTTTCTCTCTCTGGAATTCTGGATGAGCTGAATCTGACTTGCATTGCAGCTTCGTATAGCAGCTGATGTATCCTGATCCAGCCGTCCCCGGCCAGCACGCCACTGCTCGAGTGCTTCTAGAAGCACCAGACGAGAACGGGTAGTTTCAGTTGTTTCTAGTTGGGAGATTTTCTTTAGTGCACATTTACGTATGGCGGTTGCCATACTAAACCAGGGCTGTGTTCCAACCTGCGGAGATTATCCGCGCCGCTGCAGGAAATCGCTAGAAGGCTATTGCCATTCGGTGGACGGACGGTCCAGAAGCATCCAAAGTGCTTTAGCCGCTGCGTTTGCCCTCCGCGCCGTCGATTGGAACGGGCCCATAACAGGTCTTCCGCCACTGTTTCACCGGACTCGAAGCCAGGTTTTTTGAGGGGGTTCTGCGACAAGAAGTACGGTGGACCGACGGGCGATAGATGGCCCGAAGCCCCGAACCTCAATCCGACACCGACAGAGATTTATGTGTCTGTCCACCGTCGTACTATGGGCGGGCTGATAGTTTCTCAATATAGCATAGACCTCCGTCATTTTTTTCTGAAAGAAACCGGCAGCAGGAAGACTGCCCGTTATATTAAAAAATTAGAATGTCCGATGGGCAAAACCGTACAGAGACAGCACACTACAGAAACGAGCAGCGCAACAAGACGCCAAACCAGACTAGACTACACAAATAATGTTAGCGAGATGCTGCATAGACCTCCGTCATTATCTCTAAAGAAAAACCAAGAGCTGTGTGTATTAAATCGACCATGTTCAGTGCATGCATGGTTTCTAAAGAGAACTGTGTCGCCAAACATGTTATAGAATCAATAGACCATCCTCTACTACAGTAGGTGTTATATTACTGCTTCCATAAAAGGAGGCCAGTTAATTGTGCTAGGTGGAGGCTCAGGGGTGGCAGCAGGCCACGATCCAAATGTCTTTTCACAATCCAAATGAGTCTTTGATGATTTTTAAGGTCAAAAAAGAATAGGAATGTGATCCGATTCGTTTTGGATCTGATTCTTAAAATAGCTAGACTAAATTTAAGGACCCTTTACCGTCTCCATGTGGAGTACCTTGATTATATTATACGCGCTGGACTGTCCATATGTGGCTTATGGCAGTGCTAGACCAACTGGCAAATAACGCCCCGATGAAAGCTTTAAGGGCAGATTCGCGCGCTGAGTTAGAAGCTAATTAATCTTCGGTTAGCTTGAGTCTAGCAGATCGTTTATATTTAAACTTTTCTTTATCTACAGTGTATATCGATATGGTGTCATTTTCATACTATACACGACCATATATACAATCTGCTGGACTTTGTTTTTATTTGGTGGTGAGCAGCCAGGAGGCAGCCTTGAGCCTTTTGATGCCGATGAGTCTGTGGGAATGCCAGTCCGTTCATCCGTTGCCTGGTCCGGCGAGGCGAGCGAGGAGCCCCATCAACATGGGCCTTTGCTTCCAAGATTTACGCACACGCACGAACGGCCCTAGTAGGATGTAGATATTCACGTGCGGGCCATCTGAGGCCCAAGGTGGCCTTGCTGGCACTTGGGCCAGGGACTCCCGGGGACAAGGTTGGGTTGGCTGGCCCAAGTGCTGTTGTTTATCCATTGCTCCGCTTCTCGTCTCGGCGCGCGGGGGCGGTGCGCCTGCGCTGGCGCCGGCGGGCTCGGGGAACGTCTCGCCTCGCGCGCCGCTCACGGCTCTTCTCACGAGATCGATCGATGAATCGATCCATCCATCCATCCATGCATCAGCTGGCGCTGGAGGGCTGGAGGCTGGAGGCTGGATGTTGCCTGCGTCTTCGGCGCTGCTCGCGGCGTCACTCGCTCTGTCAGGCCCAGACCCCAGAGCAACGCAGCGCAGCGGGGCATTCAAGTCGTCTGCTGCCGCGAAAGCTATAGCTCGCCCGTTCCCGTTCCCCTCCTCCTCCTCCTCCTCCTCCTCCTCCTGCTACTGCGCAGGCGAGCACACCGCCGAAAACCGGCATGCACCGCCATGGCAATGGGACGAGGTGGTTGGGTGGTGCGTGGCCATAAAACACTCCCCTTCCCTCCCTCCCTGGATCACAACAGTGATGGTCAGTGGCCATGCATTGCATGGTCTGCCGTCTCACGTGCCGCTCCCCTCCAGTCCCGGCCTCCCCCCGAATCGAGCGCGATCTATGCTCATGTGGCACCCACGATCCAGCAGGCAGCAGGGCGCGCGGATGGACCACGGGTGGACACAGTCATCATGGACTGACCAATGGATCCTACATGATATATGTATGTATGTGCACGGGATCTGAGGCTCCTGCGTCTGCGTGCCAAATCCAACCAACCAACCAACCGGCGTTCCGCTCGCAAATAGGAGTAGAGTAGGTAGCAGTACGCGCTAGAGCCCGACAGTGTCCCGTCAAGTTTCAAATGCAAAAGGCCGGCTTGGATGGCTGGATCCAGAGAGCCAAGACGTTGCCTGCAAGTGCAACGGGGCCCGCGATCTTTGCACGCAGCCAGACAAAGGCCAAGCCGTCCAAGTGAAAAAAACAAATACTACTACTACCACCACAGTAGTAGTAAAAGAAAAAGAGGAAACAGAAAAACCTGTTGTTGCACGCTTCTCGAGGCTCCCCCGCCACAACTTGTGTCCTACTTTAAACCCGCAAGCTTAGCTTAAACAAAAGCGCTCCCTGCAGACCACCTGCCCGTCGTCATCTGCCTGATAAGACGCGCCGCTCCGCCCCCGCGCTTTGCCTTTGTGCTTTGCTCTGCCCCCGCTCTCCTCTCCTCTCCTCCGCATCAAAGCATCCATCTGTGGGCTGTGCCAGCTTCCAAACCCACAGCATCAGTGCGCGCGCTTCGCCTTTTGCCATTACCCAAAGCCGAGTAACGGCACACAGTAGCTTCTTCTAGCTTGGATTCGAGCCGTCGCGGGCGATGACGAAGGCGGGGTCGCGGCGGCGTCCTCTCCTTCTCGCTCTCGCCGTCGCGGCGGTGCTGCTGTCGTCGTCCTGCCCTCACGGCGCGTCCGCGGCTGCCGCGCCGGCAACGGCGGCGTCGTTCGGGGACAACTTCGAGATCACGGGCGCGGAGGACCACGTGAAGACCTCGGCCGACGGCCAGACCTGGTACCTCTACCTGGACAACAAGACGGGCGTGGGGTTCCAGACGAAGCAGCGCTACCTCTTCGGCTGGTTCAGCATGAAGCTCAAGCTGGTGGGCAACGACTCCGCCGGCGTCGTCACCGCCTACTACGTACGCACGCAACGCCTCAACGCCCTCCCATCCATTTCCATTTCCATTTCCATTTCCATTTCCATCCCCATCCGATCCGACCCGCCTGATGATCTCTGCAGATGTGCTCCGACGTGGACGCGGCGCCCCAGCGCGACGAGCTGGACTTCGAGTTCCTGGGCAACCGCACGGGGCAGCCCTACATCATCCAGACCAACGTGTACCACAACGGCGTCGGCGGCCGGGAGATGCGCCACTCGCTCTGGTTCGACCCCACCGCCGACTTCCACACCTACGCCATCCTCTGGAACACCAAGCACATCGTGTAAGTACCTTCATCCATCAATCCATCCATCTCTCATCTCCGGTTTCGTTTCGTTGCACCCACAGGCCACAGCCACAGCCACAGCCGCCCCCGGCCCGGCCGGCTCCGAGAGTGGCCGAGGCCGACGACGGGGCGATCGATCGACTTGAATGCATCCACCTACCTGCTTGTCCCCCCCGCGCGCACCCTGTTGGCCTGCACTGCACAAGCGCAGATACGCCAAACCAAACCATGCCGCTGCTGCGCCTGCGGCCTCCCTCCCTCCTCCCGTCGGCAGGGCAGCAATGCGAAACTTGGTACACGCCCCTGTTCGGTGCCCAACCACGCGCGCCGTCCCGCCCGTGCCCCGCCGCTCCATTCCCGTTCCATCCCATCCTGGTCTGGTCCCCCAGCGACACCGCACATGGATCGTCCACGCGCGGCAGCGGCAGTCGCTCTGCACGCACAGTGCTCTACTGGTCTGTGCACATTGCTATTGCAGCTGCTCCTGCCGAACGCTACAGCAGCACATGCCCATGAACCCAAGGGTGTGTTTAGAGCACCAAAAGTGCTCCAAAATATACTATGCAAAAAGAAGATTCCCCGTCACATCAAAAATTCCGGCACATGCATGGAATACTAAATGTAGATGAAATAAAAAACTAATTGCACAGTTTAGATGTACGTTACGAGACAAATCTTTTGAGCCTAGTTAAGCCTTGGTAGGACAATGTTTACCACAAACAAACGAAAAGTGCTACAGTGTATTTCGATTCGGAACAGTGCTTTTGGACCCAAATTGGGCCCAATTTCACCCCAAAATCGGGGTGCTGAACACGGCCCAAATCACCCATCCACATCCACGCACGATCTCACTCACCACCAGTGGTCCACGACGCGCGCGCCGACGTCACGGATCCGCCCGCCCATCATGGGAAGCACAGTGTTAACGCAGGAATCCGCACGCTGATTGACGTGTGCCCACTCTCACTCACTGCCTGCCTGTCTGTGCACGTACACGCTGCAGGTTCTTCGTGGACAAGGTGGCGATCCGCGTGTACCCGAACGACGCGTCGCGGCCGGGCGGCGGCGACGGCTTCTTCCCTGCGTCCAAGCCCATGTACATCTTCTCCAGCATCTGGAACGCCGACGACTGGGCCACGCGCGGCGGCCTCGAGAAGACGGACTGGGCGCGCGCGCCCTTCGTCTCCTCCTACCGCGACTTCGCCGCCGACGCCTGCGCCTGGCCGGTCAGTGCCGGTGGCGCCACGGCCGCGCCGCCGGCGTGCGCGTCGGCCACCGCGGACAGCTGGTGGGACCAGCCGCCCGCGTGGGCGCTGGACGCCGCGCAGCGCCAGGACAACGCCTGGGTCGCCAGGAACCTCCTCATCTACGACTACTGCGACGACCGCAAGCGCTTCCCCGCGCCGCCCGAGGAGTGCGCGCTCCGGGACGCCGCCACCACCGCCTCGTGAACATCCATTCGTTCGTTCGTGTGTGTGTAAACTGGCGGTGGCAGGATACTATGCATTTTTTTTTTTGGGGGTGGTAAAACATGGTTGGCATTGTCACGTCGGGAACGGACGATGCCGGCCATTTACATATTTTGGAAATTGGATGAGAGGAATTCCCTTTTGCGGCTCCGAAAACAAATCTGTTTGTTTGGCGAAGCAGCTTGTAGTTGTACAATACTAATGGGTATTGCGAGATGGAAGTGCCGACGGGCATGGGCACCGGATCTCGGTCGCCTCGTTCGGCACGCCTGCCAGGCACCAGGCCATGCCATTGGTCATGTCCTGCCAGCCAGTCTGCCACAGATCTTGCTGCCTCTGCCTTTGGCCAGATTTGCGTTTCGTTTTCGTTCCTCTGTGTGGTGCCGTGGGAAATTCGGGGAGCACGAGTGCAGGAATCCGGAAGAAAAAGGTGAAAGCGGCATCAATCAATCACAAAGGAAAAGGTTGCTCGCTGCTCCAACAAGTGCATGTGACCGCGAGGCCGGGAAAAGAGGGGAAGCTAGGGCCGCGATCAGCGATCGAAGAAAGAGCCAAAGAGGCATCAGGAGATGTCTACGTTCAAAAAAAAAAAAAAAAAGAAGAGATGCCGCGACTTTTCAACGGCATGGTCCGTCGCGGCGGATTATTAGCTGTGCCGATAACGTTAACGGCTACGAGATGATTTAGATGAGATGAGGATACGAGATGGGCGTCGCCTTTCGTTCAAAAAGAGATGGGCGTCGCCGTATTCCCGGTGCGGCAGCACCAGCACGTGGTTCCCCACGTTCGCCGCACCTGCCCGGCGCGACACATGGAGGCAGGGACTGACGATGGACGGCGACGCCCCGTCGTGCGCCTCATCTCATCTCATCCCAGAGAATCCCTGCCACGGTCACGGGCATCATCCATCGACGACGACATCAGTAACTAACCCACACTGCGTGCACAGGATCCCACGGTCCCAAACTGTAGCGTCAGCAACTTGCTCCTAGTCGACTCCTAGTTTGGACACCGGAGTGGCAGCGCAGAGACCCCGCTCGCCCTCCAACAGCCAGCCAGGAAGCCATTGCTTCAGGCTGAACTGCGATGGCCACCGGCATGCAGTAGCTTACCAACGGCCACTGTTCGCCTAAACGGCCGTTTAAACTGTTTAAACACCATTTAAACACTAAACAGTGGCTCACCGTTTCCGTTTAATTGGTCATTTACACCGTTTAAACCCTTTTAAACGGCCGTTTAGCACCGATTAATGGCTAAACAACGGGTGACCGACTGTTTACCGTTTAGGCTAACACTGCCAACTGCAAAAACGGGGAGGAGTGCAAGGTTCAACTGCTGAAGTGAGCCAGGTAATCGGCTTCACCCATACAACATAGTTAGTACAGTACCCGGCGAAATGAATTTTAGCTGGCTACGGATCCATGGAAGTTGAACGGCGAACATAATTCAGTTCGCCGTCCCTTTCGTACTTCAGCTTCGATGGCTGAAAAACAGGGTTCAGGCTGTCGGCTGACGCTTCCTTTTATTTTCGAGATCACGCAAAGGTAAACTGTCGTCAATCGTCATCACACCCGCGATTAGTACCAACAAGATCCTCATGAGAGAAAATAAAACATTAAGTCACTTGCTTTGCCGTAAGGCAAATGTCTTAAAAGACGATTTCAGATTCAGGCTTTCAGCTATAGCCCATGACTAGAAACCAACGGCGCGCTCTCGAGGATGCGCGTACCACAGCTGAACTCAGGTTGAAGACTTTCTTTCAAAAGGCTAAATATTATTTACCTGAATCAAAACTCCTAATACATAGAACTTTATGTTTGAGAAACATGGCTATTTTTTACACAATTATTCAGCCCTGAGTTATATGACCATGTGGCATTGTGCAACAATAACAGAGTAGATGCTCAACCTGTTCCACCATGCATGCAGTAAACAGTAAAGTAACACTTAAGGAGCAGAACTTAGACCATAGGTTTTAGCACCAAGATGCAATCAACTGCAGTATTCAGAAAAACGACGCGACATCTTTGATAGTATAGTAGCAGTAGAATTATCTTTGTAGCAAAAGGGCTATATACCAAGGCTAGCCACTAAAATGTTTACCTTGCCAACCTTTGTCCTGTTCCTCCTGCAAGATAGTACATCAGTTTAGTAGTTTAGTTTAACATCAGTTTAACTTACAATGTCACACTTACAGGGCCTGGTGTGAATAACCTACATAAGAAGGTAGTAGTTTAGTAGCACTACAATTTATCACAGCCCTTCTACCAATAAAAGAAAAAATTGGAGTCATATGACTAAAACTCAGAAAATGTACAAGCAGGAAAGCATTTGTCATCAAGCATCAGCGAGACAGCAGCCATTAGAAATAGGGAAATGATATAAAATGAACATTGAGTATGAAGAAATTCATCTGTTATACCAATACAAGCACGTATAGTAATATGAGAAGGCATACTATCTGTGGTTGAAAATGACAATCAGAGAACGGTTTCAGTTTTATTGTTCAATAAAAATATTAAACCCATAGCATAGTACACTGAGAGATTTTAGGTTGACAGAAAAAATGAGACAGCTTTCTAACCTCTCATTGTCCATAGTAAGATAGAATGCCAGTTATCAGATTTGCTAACACCATCAAGGAAGATTTAGGATTATAAAGTTGAGAAAAAAGGGCTACTGAAACCGAAGCAAGACCTCATGCTTAACATGTAAAAGGATTAGAGAGATGCAGAGTAATTTTCCTTTTTACTATTGCACCATGCACAACTGGAGAGTCCATTCCACCAGCACTGGCATCTGCGAAGCAGCATGAAAACAAATGAAGAATCACGGATTGAAATTTTTTTTTGAAGCAATGAAATTAATCTTGAAGGTATGTGGTTAGCAAAGAGTGAAGGTATAGTTGCTAGACTGCATTTTGTGATGTAGCAATTGTCTACATAAGAGTGTTCACTGAAATAAATTTAGTTGCAAAGTTACTGATAGACTGATAGTTTGACCATGTGCTCATGCCCCTGATAAGTTACCTGAGTACATATATTCGTTGGGAATGAATTTGCCAATTGGTACAGATGAAAACCCCATCGGAAGAGCCATCGATGCTCTGGCATCTTTTCCTGAGCTGCAACTGAAATATAAAACTCAACACATTAGAGTTTGGCAGTAAGTTGGATCAGAGAGGTCTAATTTGTAGTATAAGTCACTTAGGTCATAAATCCAAACTCGTGATAGAAACTGTACAAAAAATGCTTTCAGAGGAGAACTGAACCAAACCGATCACTACAGACTGAAATGTAGATGATGTTGGCACTGCGCGTGGCCAGATGCTGAGCGAAGGAGCAGCTCACCTCCGTGGCCGTGGCTGCGCTAAGGATGGGGGCGAGCGGTCAGCAGGGGAAGGGGCCATGTCGTAGGTGTAGTGTAGATGCCCGATGTGCTCAGTGCGGATGGCGGCGAGGCAGACAGCGGAAGGCGAAGCGGAAAGGCTCAGCGTGGGCGGTGACGCCGCGACCCGCGAGGCATGGAAACTCGGCGCGCGCTGCGAGCTGGGCTGCACCTCGGCTGCTCCGACTGGTGCAGCCCTCTCTTCCGTGAGAGGGGGAGCAAGGTCGGGGCAGCTAGCGTGTGGCCCTGTCCGACGTGGCGGAGCATCGCGCATGATCTCACGCCGGCGGCTGCCGCTTGGCTCGGCCAGGCCTCGCCGCCGCGGACCCATCCGCTCCGTCGCTCCGACCCCGCCGCCTTCGCGCACTCCGGCCACGCCCCGCCGCCTCGGCCCCCCTCCGTTCCGGCGCTCCTGCTCCGGGCACGCCCCATCGCCTCGGGCCTCCTCCGCTCCGACCTCACCGCCTCCGCGCACTCCGCCCACGCCCGAGGCACTGGATCCGTCTCACATACCTAGCGTTGGTGTCATGGTGCTGGGAGGGAAGCGGCTTCGATCGACGGAGGAACGTATTTCTTGTGCCTGCAAGGAGAAGGTTCCGGCAGGAGTCGCAGGGTCTCTTCCCGTTGCCTCTCCCCAATGTGGACCTGCTCCATTCCGGCATTCCGCCGCCGTGATCTACTGCCGTGAGCTAACAGGCACGGCAAGGGGAAGTGAGACGGGTTGATGGCGCGTTGCTCTGCCGCTTCCGGCGCGCGCGCGACGGCTCCTTCTCGTCCTCTGCACGGGTGCCGCCTCCTCCTCGTCCTTCGCGCTGCTCCTCCGACGCGGGCGCTGCCTCCTTTCTCCTCCGCGAGGGCGCCGCCTCTCCCTCCTCCCTGTGGACGCCATTGCTGCTCATCCGCGCGGGCGCCGCCGCCGGGAGGGTCGCGGGAGGGGAAGGTGGTGAGTCGCGGAGAAGAGGGGCGCGGACCGCGGAGGAAGGGGCTTGGGAGAAGCGGGGCCACCACGGCTGGCTGACGGGGATGGAAGAGAGCACACGACGTCGGCGTCGGGGCCGCCGCGGGGGAGCGGAGAGGTCGGGGTGGGGCGTTCGACGGAGACCGCAGACGGGCGCAGACATGTCGGGAGAGTTCTGGATCATTTGCGGGCGCAGACCCGAACCAACCCACCATCGGACGGTCAAGATCGTGAGTTGGGCGGATCTGACGGTTAGCGGGTTTCGGGCGACGTGGATCATCCCATTAAGCGAGAACGGGTGCTGATTTCGTTTTAAGGAGATAACTAGAGCACTGAACATTCAGAACCTATTGCATCCAATGAACCCACCACTACTGAGCCTCCCCAATTTGAACGGAATGAGATCCTCATTTGAACACCCTTGCGTAAAGCTCAGCAAGAAACGCACCAAAAGCGCATATCCCTGCCTTCCATGTACAAGCGAAACGAGGCAACAGAGGAGTAAAGCAGGTTCAGCAAAAACATTCGAGCAGCATCATAGCAAATATAAGTAGTGTTTATTCAACCTTGTTCTGATAGAGAAGCAAGCCATCGAACGAAACGACGGAGCTTCGTACAAGATTCAACACAATGGTAACAAGCATACACGCAGGGAGGCAGCTATGTTTTATGTGTATAGTTGAACGCGCAGGCATATATATAGGCCTGCTTGTACACAGCCGGAGGATATGCTCCACCTCAGATATATAGATCGCTGCTTTGCATGCAGGATTTGCTATGGACCTGGCAATTGCTCAGAAACCATGAATCTTGATGTGTTCCTTCTTCACAATGCCGGCCTGGACAAGGAAATTTGAGACGTTCTTCCTCTGATCACCCTGGAGTTGAATGACCTAAAGTAGCAGAACATTCGTCAAGACATACGAGGTTAAACAATGCATCGGCATATACAAAGAACACAAGTTCTTTTGGCAGAAGTACCATACCTGTCCAAGCTCTGGGTCCTGGACCACTGTACCATTGCAGCAAAACTCTTTCTTGAGATCTTTAAGGATCTTGCTGTAGCTGAATTCCTTCTTCAATCCCTGGACAGTAGTCAGACTCTTGCGACCATTACGCTGCTGGATGCGTACATGAACGTAGTCCTTTGATCCTGCTGCCGCACCAGAGTCCCCAGCATTCGCCTCAGCAAAGGGATCTGTAAGGGGTAAAACAGATAGAATAAACTACTTGCATTTCTGGGCATTGCAATGCAACCCAAAGGGATCTGTAAGGGGTAAAACAGATAGCATACCGAAGGCAGTTGGGATCTGAACGTTGAGATCAGACATGAAAACTTGACTTGTGGGAGTGGCAAGCTACACCAAGAGCTGTACAAACGAATGAAATTGATCATTAGAACATTCAGTGTAGACCGAGCCACAGTTTGAAACATCTACGTTTTCCATGATCAAACAGACAAAACACTATCGAAAAAAACATGATGAGTTTCTGCTGACGCCAGATAGGGGGTGCACACAGGCAGTGGCGGATCCACCACCCGGCGACCCAGGGCAGCTGCCGGGCTCGCCGGTGGCAGGCCATGCATGCAGCAGTGCTAAATCGTGTGGATAAATAAGCAAGCTAGGGCAGCAGTGTTAGAATTTGCATGCAATCATTCGGTATACTTGATTTATCTATTCACCATGCCCAGGCTCTAAAAGTTGTCTAGGTCCGCTACCGCACACAGGTAAACAATAGTGGGCAATACAATAGTGGGCAATACTGAACGCAGCTGATGCTGCTCTTCTTTCATATAGAAATCAAGGAGTAATTTGTACCAATCTCAGAAAACCTAAACTAAAACTAAAAAAATAAAGCTAGGAGAAATGGGGTATGTTGAACTAATTTGTACCAATAGCTTTATATCATTGTTCGTGCAACTGTCTATGACATGTGCCACTGTAATTTAATCTCACAATAATTCTTCTCAGCATCTATTAACTCCTAGCTACAATCCAGCCAGCTTTTAATCAAGTGGTCCTTCCTCTCAGCAACTATTTACTTCTAGCTACAATCCAGCCAACTTTTAATCAAGTGGTCCTAAGGTTTTATGAAGGCATCTCAATTATAGACTATAGTTGTGAGGGAAAGAATGATGTGATGAACATTAGAGAAGAAGCTACAATCAAATCTACCACCCCAAACAGAAATCGAGCGCCTGGAAGCTTATCGTCCAGTCTTTATACTACTATATCTTACAAATAGCATACAATGGATAAACATCTAAGAATGCATCATTGATGGTACGGATATGCTTAGGTGTCACAATCTGAAGCTTCACATAGCTGTAGAGCCAAACAAAGAAATGGCCTTAAGATGAAGACATCCTTTCATCTCATGAATGATGTCGTCTAAATCATTTCTGTCAAAGCTTAAATTGTTTCTGTACAGTCACGATCAAAAATTTCCAACATATAACTCCTCAAACCAGAGCAAGCTGACTGACGGATCCAGGGCCAACAACTGTACCCAAACTGATAATAACTACTACTTGACAGCACCGATAGCAACCATCATACTAAGATCTAGATAGATACAGTATAATTGAAGAAGGCGTCATAAAGCAAAATTCAATTTTGATTGCAAGCTTTTGCACCTCAAAGGCTTGTTCATGGTCATAGCAAAAAAGCAAAGCTCAATACCAGTTCAACGCAACAACCGCACCTATGGAATAAAACAGTTCTTTTTTTTTTTCTTAGCATCATCATAACCAAAAGAAGTGGAACCGACCCTAAATCGCGAACGGTTTATGAGGATACAACTAGGGAACGGACCCTAGGACACAAACCTCAGGAACAACCACGGAACGGACCACCCTAAATCACAGATTTGTTCATCAAAGAAGAAAGAAGTAATAAAGGGGAAAGGTTCAGAGGAAGGGGCGAAGATCCGCATACCCTGGAAGGTGGTCGAAGAGGAAGAGATCAACCAAGAACTCGCTCGGGAAGGTGTGGATCCTGAACAAGCGCCGGAAGTCCTTGGTGCTCTTCCCTCTTCTCCTTGGCCTGGTTGCCTCCCCTATATATGGAGGGGGAAAAAGGAGGGGAATTTTATAGACGGGAGGAGGAGGACGCTCCGTAGTTTCTCGCCCGCCCTCCTTTTTCTTCTGGCCGCAAAGACTGCTGCGCTGGGTAATGGTTGTCCTCCGTCAGAATATTGCTGTGCGCCCAACGACTCTGGTTACCCCCCTGTGGCCTGTGCAGCCTGTGGTGGAAACCCATGGTCGCTCGCACGAGGAAAACACCCTCGGCTTCGACTTTTGTATATATGTAAAATGGAGCGCACAGAGGATCCCGACCACAGGACTGACGTACGCGAATGGTCATCCGAAGCAGCATCAGACGATGCATGCCTGAACCCTTTTAATTCTAGCTGTGTTTAGATCTAAACTTTCTCTCAAATTTTACTATGCAGAAAAAAATTCTCTATCGCATCAAAAATATCGGTACATGTATGAAGTACTAAATGTAGATGAAATTAAAAAATAATTGTACAGTTTAGATGTACTTTGCGAGACGAATCTTTTGAGTCTAGTTAGGCCATGGTAGGATAATATTTACCACAAACAAACTAAAAGTGCTACAGTGCGTTACAGTGTCGGATGTGATGTTTTTGACCAAATTTTGACAGATTTCGCCTGCTTTTCGTCTCCATTTTTTAGATCTAAACACAGCCCTAGTTGATTGTCTATACAATGCGCGGTACTGTTTATAAAAAAAATAATAGATACATAATACATTTACACATAGTCTTAATCGGACGGCAACGGCAGTAGCCGTGGCCGTGGCGTGCACCGCGCCGGCGATCTCCCGAATCGGGGAAACAGGGCCTGTTTCGTAGCCGGGGCCGGGGCCGGGGCCGGGGACCCAGGGCGAGAGGACCCGTCGACCGGACGGGGGGATGGGATCGGATTGGATTCGCATTCCCTGGCGGGGGCGCCAGCGGCGGAGGAAGATTCGCGACGGCAACGCGCCCACCGCCGCGTTCCCGGACCCGCCCGCCGGTCGCGAGGATGGATAGGATAGGCCGCCGATAGGCGATAGGGAGCTTCACGTGGTCGCGGAGCATCCGCATCGCGTTCCCCGCTTCCCCGGCCGGGCCCGCCGGGGATTGGCGTGGGGCGCACGCGGGGAGGAACCGAGGAGAAGACGTGGGCGGGCGACGGGGACGTGGCGGGACCGGACCGGATCATCGGACATCCAAGCGTGCGCGCACGTCACGCGTGGGCGTTCTGGTAGCGCGCCTCGTTTCGGCCCTCTGTTGGCTGGGTGGCGCCGCGTTGGCGAGTTGGCGTGGCGCTTTCCGTCCGTCGCCGACACGCGGGCGGTATGTGCAGGTGCAGCGCCGCGCCGCGCCGCGCTTCCCGTGAACCGTCGGAGCCGCCGGCGCACGCGTCACCGGTGTCGTTTGCGCCGCGACGGGCGAGACGTGACGTCTGACGTGCACCGTCGCGGACGGTGCCGAGCAAGCCGCACGCGACAGCGCCATGCTTTGGGAGCCCGCGGGCGCCGACAACGCTTCAGTTCAGCGGTGGGTTGGGTTGGGCAGGGTGAGCATGAATCCCATGATTAGGAATTGACAGCGACGCACAAAAGCAACGATAGCCGCAAGGATCGGCTCAGGGTATGCTTACACACTAACTCTAACTCAAATTTTAGATCGCTCTTTATGCAGGAGTATATGTACCATGCTACGCACGGAATAAATTCGATCAGGACAGCTAAGGTGCATTAAACCATTAACACCGCAGTGGCAAGCAGCCAATGACAATTTGTTCACGTGTCACTCATCAATTGATGCAAATAAATCAATGCTTCAACAACCTGAAAAATATCCAATCCTACACGGCCCACGATTTTCGCCAGAGAAAAGACATCATAGGACGAGAGGAATCGTGACCTGCCTTGCCCTGCCGCCCTGCCGGTGGTTCGAAGTAACCACCGCCGTTGACAATGGAACAGGGTTAGGAATCGTCTTTGCGAAATTGGGATGATACAGGCACAGCGTAGCTACTAGCTAACTAGATTAGCCATGGCGTGGCCAGACTGAACCGTACACATCCTTCTTTGTGTACCTCCGATCCCATGACCATGGGACATCTGAAAGCAAAACAACAACTTAGGGCCTTTATAATAAGAAACAATATAAAAACATACCTATGAGGCTATGATTATTGAGGGAATGACTGACCCTGTGTGCCATAAGGTTGCGGAGGAAGCTGGTATGGTACAGGTAATCTCACAATAGATGCCTCCTCTTCATCGCCTTTCCAGCAAAGTGTCACCAGCTTGGTCTTGATTGTCTTGCCAAGGGCGAGGCCATCCTGGATATGAATGTAAAATTACAAAGCGTGATGAAGGGAAGGGATTTGCATATGTGACAATTAAATTATACTACGATGAAGCGGTTTGCTATTACCTGGCTTGAGCGGTTCTTTTCCGTGCACGAAAATTGCGGTATTAATTGGAGTGTTTGGGGCAAGAATAATACACCTAGCTGGCAAGAGGTCAAATGACGAGGCATAAACGCAACAACCTTGATCATCCATAACTGGTAATAAACTCTTCCTGGCTAGGTTTTAAAAAGCTGTATAGTGTTCCTAGTTACAAAATCTGAATCCTGAATGCCCGGAAAGTATCATGAAAATGCAAGAAAGCACCTCATATGAACGTATCATCAGCTGTGTGTTGTTCTTCTGCAGCGCGCCCCACGCAGCTTTGCTTAAATTTGCCGAGGTAAGCAGAAACCATCTGATGGGAATAGACTAGAGTTCAAATGATGATCATCCAGTGTTATCTAGCACTGGAGAGGAAGGAGGTTGCATGAATGAAAACTTACGCAATGTTTTGGCCACTGTAACGAGTAAAAGTTTTTATATGAGGCATAGCCCGACTGGTACAGGGAAAAAAATCAAGGTCAGAATGTTTTTCCATGCCAACAGTAAGCACCATTGAATGATTTACAAAGGAAAAGGAGGGCAATCTTTTGGGGGCCATATAACCTACTAAGCACAGGCCTACTTGAACGGAGTACTCAAATATAGATAAAATCATAATCATTACTCACTAGTCACTAATACCGATGCTGTTTGGTTTACCAAGAGATTATTCTCTACCCTGTTAACTAGAGCCTCTTCTATCAAGCTATTGTTTAGTGGTAGAGGAACATGGAGACCCTATCTGCTACCTTCAGAAAATTGCAAAGAAAGGCAGGGCCAGAAGAGCTACTCGTTCCTAGGCTCTTTTACTCACCCTGCCCCATTGGCCACTACTCAGTAGTCAGTAAAGAAATATTTCTCTGGAGAAGCTATGCTTGTGCAGGATATTTTAAGATGTGGTAAAAAAGCATGGTGGTAGGGTGGTACATGTTACAACGGTCCAATAACTGCCATATAACAGCCAACTGGTGGTGTATCAATCGTGGCAATTCTTTCAAAATACATCATAGGTTTTCAGGTATTTGCAGGAAAAGAGAGCATACCAACGTCCTACATGGTCCGCTTTCCACCTGGACCAATATTTCTTCAAGAAGTCTTTCTCAACATTCTTTTGAGGGCTTGGAATGCAACTACCAGCTGCATAACCCTACATTTGAATATGAAACACAGAGTAGCAGGAAAATAAGGTGGTAGAAAGGTAAATATGATCATTAAAATTCATGTCATAGATCATGAAAACATTGATTGCAGTGAAAGATCATGTGTCTAAGTTTGTGAGGCCAGTACAGATCCATCTTGGAATATAAGAAGGTACTGCATGTTTTCAACATGTCAATAATACACAGAAAGCAGGGAGCCTTCTTTTCAATGTAATTTCATACATTCATGAATCAAGAAGAATGCATTTGAGCTTATGTTTCTACCTCTATTGAGCACCGGACATCCTCCACCGTAGGCCAGACAATCAATGGTTTCCCGATACCTAGCTGTGATCCATCATCTGATTTACCAGCTGACAGCGAGCATGCAAATTCACTCATCCATTTCTCATCAAGTGACCCCAGGGAAGAAAACTGCATCCAAGAATAGACAAATGCTGAGCATCCTACAAGTTACAAGTTGGGAGGTAATAGACGATAATCTATACATTCAAACTTTTCAATAAAAGATAAATGAAAGATGAATTCTGGATTTTAACTTGAATTGCTAAGGCATTCAATACACTCCTATGCAAGGAAAATGATTTATGCTTTTTTGTTCATCGTTACAATTTTTGCACAGCTTCCAGAAAGACGTTAGTATGCTACAAAGTACTAGAGTGACTTTCAAGGTAAAACTATGATTGAAACTTGAAACTATATCAAGGAACAGAGTTTTGTATCAAGCAATTTTATTTCTTTGTTTCAAACATCTACACAACAAAGACAGAATGATTAATTTAAGTACCACAGTTTGCAAAGTTCCATGCCCTAAAATGGAGCCTGTTCGCTGCCGCTGCACTGCAGCTGCGGTTGCAGTACCATCAACTACGGACTACGGTACTGTAGCATTTAGTTGTGCCATTGTGCAGTGCACAGCCGCAACAAGGGCAAACGAACAAGCTCATGGTGAAATTACAAAAGGTACCTGGAAAATCAGAGGGGACTTGCAAAACTGTTTATCGAACATGCATTCTTCAAGAACATTCCTCATCTTCATATGGCCCCACTTTCTAATATTGGGACCCACGTGATAACCAGGAACCGATCCAATCAACCTGACCTGCAAACAATTTAAACCAGTTAAGATTAAATAATGGATAAATAAATAGATAGAATGGATTGGATGGGCTAAATGTGTGCAGGCAACGGAAATAGCAGACCAAAGTGAGTTAAAAAATTATATATGTTTTTATGAATCAACACCAAATTTCTTCCACTCAATGAATATTTTATGGTACACAGCCAAATGAAGCTCAAAACGATGCAATATGTAATTCATTTCGCATGATAAAATACCTACTGGACAAGCTGTTAATAATATAATTCAGTGCCGATGGTCACATGATTAATAAATTTCCATTTCTCCGTTGTCCATCAATATAAGCATCGAAACTTCATATAACCCCCAACGTAATATAAGTGCTAACTTAATTGCATGTGCCAAATATTCTCTTTGGTTATTTTTTTTCATGTGAGACTAGTTGAGAGAGAACAGGAAATTAATTGTTTGAACACTGCATGTAAGTCTGAAGAAACTTTGGGATCAAAGGATTATACTAACCATTGAGTTACTATAGTCAAATTTCCTAAAGAAAGCTGCATTGATGTTGACATCACCAACCTCTGGGAGATTTACCCTGAACTCAGGCCACTGCATTGTCATGAAGTGAACAATTCACTTTACTACCTAAAATAAATAAGACAGTAGCAGTCAGGATGAACAAAAAGAAGAGAATTCTCATAATCTAGACACTTCAAAGATTATTCTAGGATGGATCAGAGAACAAGAATGCAACTTATCACAGAATAACCAGTCGTACACTCGTATATTTTGTGCGCATAGAAACATTCAACTTATTCAAGGCATCTAACAGGCATGATTTATTGCTTATAACAACAAATATGACAAGGGCGATCTACAATGTTGCAAACAATTCATGACGTTCTCCGTGATATAAAAAGTAGAGATCCCTATTTCCACATTCAACAATATTTAAGTAACATGGGGAAATTTTTACTTTCTTTTCTTCAAGTAATCATTTGGTTATATGGAAAAACACAATATTCCAACTTGCTGCTAAGAGTAGTTTAGTGGATAAAAACACGGGTTCTTGTGTCAATTGGAAGTGTAAAAAACACACATAAATATTTTCCAATTTATTTCTTAAGATATGATTGAGAAACTGGTGATTTTAAAACTTCTAATAATACCTTTTAAGGCATCAGCAGGAACAAGATATTGGAAATTTTAAAAGATTATTGAGAGCACACAGAAAACACCATGTCACCTTAAGTGCACTGAGATAATCAACTAGATCATTCTCAAAGGGAGATCTTTTATTCATATCATATGTTTCTTTCCAAGGAAAGTCTTGCATCCACAGCCCCTGACTTTTGTAATTCCAGTCAACATGTATCAAATTTGCTGTGTGCACAACAATTCGAATTCCTTGAGGATATACAAGCAACATGGCCTTAGAATGATGTGTTCCAAATGAAATTGGGAGTGGAGGTTTGTGAAGGATCCAATTGGCAGGCTTCAGTTTCTGTTACCCAAGCATGAACATGTATAATGAGAAAGAAAGCAAGAAACACACAAGATAACAAATATTTTTCACCATTTTGCAACCTTCATAATCTCTAATGAAGCACCATCTTGTCCATGTAGAACTAGGACATGTCGAACTTTCCTCAGACTTGGACATGCTGCACAATGGGGGCATCTAATTAGTATTGCATTTAAAATAAATAATGTAAATACCCCGTAATGATAAAAAACAGAACATTGATATATTACTATGTAGCATATTGAACACAATAATGGGACCATTATTTATAGGTTGTGCTTTGGAGTGACTTCTCCTGAAGCAAAACCAGCAGTGATTCGAGCAGCTAAAATCAGGTGGTTGTGGCTTTTGCGGTTCAAACATAGGCAAATGCATTGCATTTAAAGGAAATTACCCACCTCTAATGAATCTAAAGGTTTGTGCATAGGCTAGCCATATTTTGCCACAACTCCAACTACTCTTGTAGTCTCAGGTGACAGTGCGAATGGCCAGCTTCAGGAACCTCCCTCACTCCCTCAAGTATAGTAGTCCAGCACAGCCACCAAGGTCCTGACTACTAGCTTCAATGTCAGCAACGGCATCACAACTGCTACTAATGTAGTTGGACCCACAATCAGCTTCACAGTCACACCATTGCTTCGTCCTCATTTGCACTTACTGAAAACCAGTTGATGTGGCCAAATTTCTCACCACGCCCTTCCTCCCCGGGTTATCATCCTCTGTTGCCACCCTACCCATCCTGTCCCGTTGCCTCCTGTTCAGATTACAGATATGCTCAGGGGCAAGATCCTACATCCATGTGCAGCTGACTTCACGACTTCTAGTTGGTTCTCCATTTTTTCAACATAGGTTTCTGTTGGTTCCTTGCATCTAAAATATTATTAATATTTCAACTGGTGTTAATTGGTTAAGATTCATATTTCAGAGGACTGAATTATTGATGTAATGGTGTTAACTGGTCAATCTTGATTTAGCTTTAAGATCTTTGAACGATCCAGGTTTCAGGGCTTTGAAGTTTGAACGATGGATGGTAAATGTATGCAGGCATGAGTGTAAGACAAGTGTTAATGTGTTATCAACCAGTCCTTAAATATATCAGCCTTGTGAATGGAAGCCAAGATGCTCTAAATGTTTGGATAGAATAATATTTCTGATTGACTTCGTAAGCGCTGCAGTATTGGAAATTAAGTGGAGTTTTCAGTTATGTATCCATCTAGTTTACACGTTTATCAGCTGAATACTTCAGTGTTTAGTGGCTTGCTCTCCTTTTAGAAGAACAATAGGGCCACTCTTTGGTGATATGGTAGGATTTCATACTCCAGCTAGAACTCAAATAGCCAGCAAACTCAAAAAAAAAAAAAAAAAGCCACACCACTGGTTCTGGAGGGAAGAAAAAAACAAATATTTCTAGGAACAAATGATTTAGTTCAAACTCGAGGTCCACAAGCATCTGGGGGCCTGCTACCACAAACATAAAGTCATACATATGACAGTCACACTACAAGCAAAGCATTTGAAGAAAATCTATCTGTAACGAAACTAAATAAACAAGAAATTTGGCAAATTACGATAAATAATTATGGAGAGACATGTTCAACCTACCCTCGATACATTGTGCAGTACAAATAGAACATTTGGAAATTCTATTAAATTGAACAAATCCTAGTAATGTCAATGGGGAGGTAGAGGTTAGCATAACTTGACATGGGGTGAGGGTGAGGGAACAAAAAAGGATTAGAGAGGATGGAATATACCCAGAGTTTTGTCCTTGGATAGTTGTGGAGGGAAATCAGATGTTTACATGCCTGAACCATTAATAGCCTTTATTTTTTTTTCTCTTTCATTTCCCTTGTTAGTGGTTCTTGTTGGGTTCCAACTCTAGCCTACCCCAACTTGCTTGGGACTAAAACGCTTTGCTGCTGCTGTTGTTGAATGTGTTTCAATATAGAGTATGCTAACAATATATGCCACGTTGCCATTAGCACAAAGATGGCCTCAAAGTGCATTGTTTCAAACTGTAAACACAAGTTTTTCTCATTTATTTCGAAGAAAAAAAACTAAAAATTGAACATAAACAGAAAACAGGCAGCCTTACACTCATAACAAATCACTTACCAGGAAGCAACCAATCAATGTCCACCATGTAATTTGAGAGTACAGCAAGAAGCACTTCACCCTAAGAATACGTTCAGATGTAAGAAGCTTAGAAGCAAGAACTACTATACTTGTCAGCGAACTAGGAAACATAGAAATATACTGTGACAACAAACAACAATTAATACCATTTGTTTTTGAGAAATGGTTGTGACACATGGACCAAATGTCCAGTACCCTAGTCAAAATGCTTGTGCAATAATATGAAATAAATGTGCAGTATGCCAGTATATAAGTGAACATTGCTGCTCAGAAGTGATTTTTTTCTGTTTGCATTTGCATCATAAATGTTACTCTTGAGCACAGTGATGGTAACAAGAGCATGACGCACAAAAGTTCTTTCATGCATTATTTAAAAGGTTAAAGAAATGGCTCATATGCAACAGTAACGTAATAACTAACTAAGGTTTATATTAGCAGAATTGGCATGTCGAATGAGATGAATTGATCATACATATTCCATCAAAGACTTCATGCCGGTTAAATGAGCAAAACCTGAATAACATCCTGAATGGTAACTGAGGAAGCATTAGTCCACGATGGAAGCCCTTGGACATGCATGAGCCGAAAATTCAATGAGAGCATATCTTTAGAAGGACTAACTGAGTGCATTCTCTCTTTTTTTCTTTCAGAATAACCAGCACTATCAAGTGAACTTAGTTTTTGGCCAGAAGTCATGCCAGAAACAGTTGTCTTCTCTTCCGCGAAGCTTTCCTGTTTAGATAGGACAAAACATAATCATGCATAAGAGCACAATACTATGTGCATAATTTGATGGTGCACTGTGATGTTTACAAAAGGAAAGACAGTATACAAGAGAACTCTGAGACTCAGCAAGAAAAGGTTCACAAAGCACACGTATGCACAAAAAAACATAGAAAAAAATTGCATTATCAATTGTACTCAAACCACAAGGATTTACACCCATGTGTCGCATGATGATTATGGAAGATTTTTTTTACTATTAGAGCCTTTCCAGCCTTCCTTCGTTGCTCTACCTCTCACTCTCATTTTTAGTTTAAGTGGCGAAACATGGAAAACTGTTTGTAAAAGTGCAAAAAGGAAAAAGACAAATATCATTTTATAGTTCCAAGTCACCCGTGCATGCAGTCATGCTTCATTGGATTTTTTAAGAGCATGAAAAATAACAAATGCATTTACAAGAATCGTTTTCAGACCTTATATCGAGATATTCATCATCGAACTTAAACCTAAAAGAATAATGACTCAAATGCGTCCATTCTGACAAGTTATGACAGACACATTGGATTAACACATAACTTTATTCTCTGTTAGCAGTAAATAACTCCTGATCTGTAAGATACCAACAGTTTGCCATTACCATTTATCAACATTACACGGCAATTCTGGAAGTATGTAAAGCATGGGCAAGTCCCTTGTTTTTCAAGTCTGCTACATTGGTCACTAAAATTAGTTTTAATGTTTTAAGACCCCGGTATTTCCCCAAATAAACAGATCCCCAAATCATTTAAATTCAGTTAATAATATTAGGAGAACACTCCAACATAATTATCAGAAATATCAGATATTGGCTTGGTTTCAGTTAAACAAACGTTATAAGAATGGACTGGCAACAAAGATAGAACATTAGCTAACCTGTAGTGTTCTAGCCAAAGCCTCATCTTCCATAATCTGTCGCTTCCTCTTGGCTGCTGCACTATCTTCGTCGCTAAGCCTCTTTCCCTTCTTGATGCCACTGGAATCCATTGGTACAGAGCTTTTATGTTCATCACCCATATCCACATACTTCATGAAATAATCCCCAGGGATCAGTTCCAGGACATCATCATGTTCAATCTTGGATTTCTCTTTAGCACAAACCTTCCTCCTCTGCCCCTTCGATCGCACAACTATAGGGTTTGGTCCTTCCTGAAATCCATTATTGCAGAACTACAACTTATTACTTCCCCGAATCAAAAGCCATCGAGATACAAATGCATGACACCATCAGCAAGCAATTCCCCACATCTTATCATACCACAACAACTTCAGCAGAGCCGTCAGCAGAGGTGTGGAGGCTCAGATGCTTGCGGCTGATCCTCTTGTCGACATTTACTAAATGATCCCTCCCGACTACATTAGGCCCCTGGAAGATGGGAATGCTTGAAACGGATCCATCTGATGGGCCAGCAGTGTCCTTGGGAATGGGAACTAGAGTGCCAACCCTCACCTACAAAAGCAAAGGCGCCGCAAATCATCATCATTTCAACGAAATGCGAGACATTATGCTCGAGCGCAATGGATGAAATCATGAAATCAATCCAATCCAACCCCCAATATCCCCTGAAAACGGGCCGGAGAAACCATGATTGAGTAATAGCTGCCCTGGATTTTGCACGGAGATAAAGCAGGGCTGCGACTTACTCGAGATGCCGACGCCATGGTGAAGGCCTTGGAGAGGGGGGTTTGAGCCTAAACTCTAAACCTAGGACTCCAGATCATCTACCCATGCCTTCCTGATGACGTGGACACATTAGACAGGACACAGGGTGGAGAGGTGCGGAGGGAGGAGACGAAGGCGAAGGCAGGTGGCGCCGTTTTCGCGATGGGATCCCTGTTGAACTCTTTATTAGCTCCCTGGAAAACATGGTTGTACAGTAAAGGATCTATATGTAATTACGCTATTTGTATGGGAACATTGATATCCTTCATTCCTTTGAAACTGGGATTTGCCTTGGAGCTACCTGCAAACTGTCGCCGGGAAACCAGAAGAGGATTCAGGAGGGCGCTTTATCCAATCCGGAGGCGGCCGCAGGCTGGGACGCGAGAGGCGCCGGCGTTGGAGCTGGCGGTTTGGCCAGGGAAGGGACTGAGCGTCGCGGCGGCTCCGGAGGTATTTGTGAAGACCTTGCTTCTCGTAATCCCTAGTTTTACTCGATTCGCTCCAAATTTCGAGCTGTAGCTGCGGGATGTGCCGTCCAAGTATCCTGACTTATTCGGTTTTCACTGGCCGTGTAAGTCCGTTTCGTTGTTCCAAGTGGATCGACTTAAGCTTGTTGCACGCCTGCACAAATTGGGGAACTGGTCTTTTCTCCAACAGCAAGAGCAGTTTGAGGACTCGAGCGAGCGAGCGACAGGAAAATTGGGGAAATTCACTAAATGCTCTTATGCGGAGCAGGTAGCTGAAAATTAGAAAGTTGATGAATACTTTCATGCGATGAGCCTTGGTATTGATCTCACACATTGCCTGGGTGAGCTATCATTGCTCCAAAGGCAGCGATCTACATACACAATGGAAATTTAATCCTTTTTTTTTTTTTTTGAAGCAAGGTGGCAGGAGCTCTGCCTTTCATTAAGGTAGAAGGAGTTTAAGAAACGAAAACCCACAGGACCCACAGACAGAAAACACTCAGCCGAGCAGTGGAAAAGAAGAAAGAAAAAGGACACACAGAGAGAGGGCCCTGGGGAGACAAAGGTAAACACATTGCGCGCCCCTGCTGAAAAATAATGTGTAACGCAGGTCCAGTGTCTAGATATTCAATGCGCACAAGTATCATCTATTGTTCCATTTCTTTCAAAGAAACATTTCCTGACTGGATGGAATCATTATACACATGCCAGCAAAAAAAGATTCATGTTTTGTAAAACCTTGATCCCAGATTTGTTGGATATTGTTCGATTCATCCAATTAAATTCTTCAGATTAGTTGTAAGACCTAGGTTTTGTCATGCTTTTTGTTCTCGAGACTATCTGCATGTAATTCTGTTGAGATGTTGCCATATTGGCATTAAAATATTGAAGCCCTCACTTGTATACATTGCACCAGCCCTGATTAGGACTACAATTCTGATAGCAGAGCATTTGTAGAAAATTGTTACAAATTCCAGGAACAAAATGGTTTTTCCACTAGTATATGCTGGTACATGTACAATCTCCACTATAATGCTTCTGCATTTCTCACTTCAATTTTTGATTAAATCAGTTTTACTTTTTCTTATTGGGATTCAGGAAAATATATGTGATACTTTAGAGATAACATTCATACATTCACAATTTCCATCTCTTGATTTACAGCACTATTTGGAATACAATTTTATTGCCTCTTTTTTTTTTAACTTTAGCATGTATCCATTAGCATTCTTATGCTCGGCCTTTTTTACCTATGAAGCAGGCCTTTTGGAATCACACTTCTTGAAGAACTGCCTTTTCCATAGCCCAAGTTAGGTTCTGGTGTTTGTATTATGGATCAGCAACCTAAAATCGATGCTGATTTTCTTGAACCATCAGTACTCTTAGATGAGACACATTACCAGGAGGGGTACAAAAGTGGTTACAATGATGGCTTGCCATCTGGAAAGGAAGAGGGAAGGCAGGTTGGTTTAAAGATGGGTTTTCAGGCCGGTGAAGAACTAGGTTTCTATCAGGGCTGTCTGGATGTGTGGATGTCTGCAACTTGCATTGATCAGAACGCATTCTCAGCTCGGGTCAGGAAGAACATTGAGCAACTAGCTGCACTGGTGAGGAGTTATCCACTGTCTGATCCAGAGAATGAACAAGTTCAAGACATGATGGAGAAGATAAGATTAAAATTCAGGGTCATCACTGCAAGCTTAGGGGCAAAGTTGGAGTATGAAGGTCGCCTGGCATCATCGAAGCAGGAGATTGAATATCTCTGAGCATGATAGAAATTACATTTTTGTTCTCTGTTTACCTTTGCTGTCTTGAGTTCTCTGAATCCTCTCTCCAGCTCATCGGTATCATGAAGAACTGTCACAAGACAACGACAATCGGACATGATTCAGGTATGTAGTTTTTAGGTTTGAACCATGTCTTCAGATCCTTTCCTTACCTGCCATCTCCCACATGTTCATGGTGAGAGTTGTTAGGGTTCCGGTGGTAACTTTGTAATTGTGGAATGATTCCCTTTAAAAAACTCAAAAGGCATCATAGAAAGTACCAATAGTCTTCCTTTCCATTTGCTTTTGAAGTAAATCTTGGTATCCTATATTATTAAATACAAGCGATCGCCCTTCATCTCATTTTGAAAGCATGGACTTATGTTGTAGTAGCTGATTACCCGTGTATATTCCTCTAGCAAGTCGGTAACACATTCTGTATTGACAGATGGACTGATGGACACATGGTCACTTAACAAGGGAAGTGGAAGTGACACAGACACAACTGCTCCTCTCCAGCCCGTAAACATAACAGCACCTGCTGTTTTTTTTTTTTTCATATGGCCTTTTATACGATAGATGCTACCTGCTGCCTTGGGCTGCAATGGTCCTACTCCTTTAAGTAATTTTAACGATGTCTTTGATTTTATCTTCCCTGATCTCTTACATGTTTTTGGAATTGCAAAAAACAAATGAGTTATTGATTGTTTGTGGAACATTGATTCCCCTTCAAGTCAAATGCATCATAAGTACCATATTACTGAATAAAGCGCCGATTGTTTCTCTCTTACCATATTACTGGAGGAAGTACATTCGCACTATTTTAATGGTTGAGCACGAATTTTTATCAGTGTTTAACGCCAGATGAAAAAAAAAAAGGAAATTAATGGCGTTATGCGCGGAACAACACGTTCCAGTCAATCCAAATGAGTTCATCAGCGGGTAAGTACTAGTACAATACAGTCGCTACGTCTCATGCTCTGTTCAGTTTTCCTACGTTGCGCTCCCCGAAACTAACGCTAAGGCTAAAAGGGGGTGTTTGGATCCCCTCTGCTTGCTCAGTTGCTCACACTTGCATCGCCTTCAACCTCTTGGTGAGCACCTCCGCCTCGTCCTCATCAACCTGCAGTGCGTTGAAGCTCTTGGCCAGCGCCTCCGCTTCGCCCTCCTCCACACCCACCTCGGGCGCAGCCACAGCAGGCGGGCGTGCGGTCATCATCAATTCGACTCGGCGGCGCTTCTGGAACCTTCCCCGGCGCGCGATCACATCGAGGCTCACCTCCCGTTTCATCTGCCCCAACGCCGTCCACACCCTGAAGATCCCCACGACCTTGGGCCCCCTGATCCGGTGCGCCCTCATCATCTCGACCATCGTGGCCTCCACCCGGACCGCCGCGTCCAGGCGCGACCTGATGGCGTCCACCACCCCGCGCAGGCCCGTCCTGACGACGTCCGGCCGGGCGACGTCGTTGTCCGCGCAGCTCCAGTAGTCCCCCCGCGCCCCGCCGTCGACGCGGGCCATGTAGAGCGTGCCTAGCGTGGCGTGGATGCGCGTCCGTGTGAGCCGGTGCCTCGGCGGCCAGCCGGCGGCCTTCGTGTTCGGGAAGGTCGGGAATAAGCTGCAGGCGGCGAACTCCCCGCCGCCGGCGCCGCGGGAGTGGTGGGGGACGTGGATGCAGCAGTGCCTCGCGCTGGCCTCGACGCACAGCAGCGGCGAGTCGGGGTCGCTGGGGTCGGCGGGCTGGCTGGCCACGACGCGCGAGCCGGCGCCGGCGTCCTCGGCCGGCGTATCAGGCGGCGCGCGGCCGTGCATCCGGAGCAGCGCGGTGTACGTCTGGTCGATGATGACCAGCACCATGTTGTCCAGCATCTCCCATGGCCGGTGGTCCTCCAGCAGCTGCAGCTCCCGTCGGGCCGTCGGCGAATGTTCCGTCAGATCGTGCTGCTGTTCCGAGGAGGATCGCGACCTCTTCTGGCTCTGCACGGGGCAGGCGCGGCCGGAGAAGGAGATCGGCATGCTCCTCGTCGGTGACTGATGCTGTTGTTCCCCGCCGGGTTGTCCGATGTACTTATAACCAAATCTAACAAGTCCGATCCGACTGCATATCGTTAATCATTTTTCCCTTTACTAATCTCTAATTCCCTGGGCTCCGGACTCTGTCGTCGCCTCTATCACCGACACCACCGCACCAGACTGCCCACGCCGTCTTCCATTGGGACTCGGCTGCGTGCAATGCAATGGCGGGATCGGAACATGGATAATAAGCCCTCCAACATGTGTTTCCGTCAGATTTCTCGATTTTTTTTACTTGCCATAGCACGATGATAATAGGATTTTTTTTATTATTTTCCACAACCACATTCAGGTGAGGGGGAACATATGGCTGAGCTTGCATCTGCACAAACGCCGCTTGGCCCTCGTGCTCCACCTTCTTCCTTTATTAACAGTTTTCTACTGTGTCTGGAAAGGGATGGGTCCAATATTTATCCATGGGAAAAAATTAATTACTTGGATTATTGTTTTTTTTAGGGGATAATTTTTATCGGTGAGGCTGGAGAGAAGGTTCTCGCATACAAAAAAGACCGCTGTATATTTGATTCGTATTGATCACCCTCTCTGCAGTCTGCACACGGTGGCTCTTCCACTTCCAGTCTTCCGATCGGGGCTCATGAGTCACCCTCACCCCTCATCGCCGGCGACTAGCGCACACCGCCCTCCCGCGGCTTGCCCTCGGTGATCAGTTGCTGAAACTGAAAATCGGAGTGCGTGCCATAAGCAGGTGAGGATGCCACGACAGGAAACCTAAAAAAAAACGTTCTATCTTTTGCGATACGGCCGCACACACTAGTGGATTCCAAAATGGCAAAATCTGTATGCGAACAACGGCTGAAACACGTACAAGAACGCTGGCCCCACTATAAAAATACGTACTACCAGTACCATGCAGCCGATCACCGCTTCATCTGAAAGCTACATCTACGATGCGATGCGACGAACAATTAAAAAAAAGGAAAAGACGCCACAGCCACAGTAGAAGTAGAAGGACAAAGCCGAAATGGCCACGAAGGCCAACATGATGAGATTCCCCACGGCGGGAAACCAAACCAGCTTCGCGTGGCGGCGGGCAACCATCTTCATCGGTGCTGCTGCTGCTGCTGCTGGTGGTCCAAAGTCCAAACCCGTTGGCGGCCTATGTTTCCTCCGACCGAACCCACGCGGCTGTGACTCCCACCCATCACCGCCCCCGCCCCGGCGCCTCCCCCTACAAAGAAGGGAAAGACGCCTCGAACCTCCACCGCTGGACGCCAAGCAACGCAAATCCTCGCAACCACTCCTGCCCGTCTGCCGACCACAGCTACCAAGCCCCCGCGCGCCAACAGCGAACGCCGTCGCCGCCGTCTCCCGGCTAGTACCTCCTCTGCTCTGCTCTGCTCAGACGATGATAGAGGGCGCCACGGCGGTAGCGGCGGCGCCGCCGCAGCGGATGCCGTGCGCTCCATCTCCGGGGCCGGGCGAGTCCGACCCCGACTCCGCCCCGCCACCGCCACAGCGCCCTGACGAGGCCGCCGCCGCCTCTTCAGCGGCGCTGCGCGCGAGCCCGCAGCTCAAACGGTGGTCCCGCGGGCGGGCGCTGCGCCTGGGCCGCCGCCTCGGGATGGACCGCGAGGCGCTCGCGTCGCCGACCGAGCCGCCGGAGGCCAAGCCGCAGCCGCCCTCGCCGCCGCCTGAGGAAGCGGCGGCCGCCGAGGACGATGGCGGGGGCGTGTGCGCTGCCGCCGAGAGGGCCGGGAAGGCCATCTACATGGTGTCGGACGGCACCGGGTGGACGGCCGAGCACTCGGTCAGCGCCGCGCTCGGCCAGTTCGAGCACTGCCTCTTCGACCGCGGCTGCGTCGTCAGCACGCACCTCTTCAACGGGGTAAGCAGTAAGCAGGTTTTTTTTTTGGTTGCTGGAAATACTTTCATGGCACAGAGGGAGTAGCTATATCATTGGACTTCAAATTAGCCAAATAGGACGCGTTGATGATTTGGACGGTACTGGTAAATGTTGTTTTTGATGTTCCCTATAGGTGACAAGTAGAGAAGGTGCTACGGAGTAATTTAAAACTTTAAGAGAGTGATAGTATTAGGGAAGCGTTGGATCGTCAGGGACAAACCAGTGATTGTTAGTTTCACAGATGGAATTTAACGCCCTGGGAATACAACGGTAACCCTGTGATCTGCTCTGTAGTGATGTGCCCACCAATATGATCTGTTTTCAGGTGATTAGTAACAACAAATACGCATCAATTACTGTGCAGCTAGAAGCCTAGAAGTGTTAGATTTGAAGTGTAATTTTTTCCATATATAAGTTTTGTGTTTAGTACACTTTCTTTGAGTGAAGATAAATTCACAGTATGCAAGGGTATGTATATGGATCATGCAATTGAGTAGTGGCAGAAGTTCTGTGTAAATCCATATCGGCAAGGTTGCTTCACGCACATCTATTTATTTCATTGGTTCAAATTTTGTCTGAGACTTGTACACACATTGTTTCTGCAGAAAAGACAACTTTGTATCAGGTACTTGGGAAGTTGGGATATTAGTTGGAGTGGTCTATTAGCTATTAACTTATGAGTAGGTTATACTTATTGCCACGACTAGTTTTCTTTTCTTGTCTGTTTGTTGGAGAAAAGCAAATACTTGTCTTATTCTTGTCTCAGAAAAATCATGATTAGATTCTAGTTATCCACTTTTGTACCTGCGCAGGCTTGTAAAATGTTAGCTGCATATCACCTTTTTGGTAACAGTCTGCATCTTCAATGAGTAACAGCAAGTTTCTGCTAATGTGTTTTAGATCAACAACATAGATACACTTCTTGAGGTCATAAAGCAAGCAGCAAAAGAAGGGGCACTGGTTCTGTATACCCTTGCTGATCCTTCAATGGCTGAGTCAGCTAAGAAGGCCTGTGACTTCTTCGGTGTTCCATCCACTGATGTTCTTCGCCCTACTGTTGATGCCATTGCTTCTCATATTGGTGTTGCTCCTTCTGGGATTCCACGGAGTTCGCCTAGCCGACAGGGTCAGCTAACTGAGGATTACTTCCGACGAATTGATGCCATTGATTTTACCATCAAACAAGATGATGGAGCTCAGCCACAGAACCTCAACCGTGCAGACATTGTCCTTGTTGGGGTTTCACGTACAGGGAAGACTCCATTGTCAATATATCTAGCTCAAAAGGGATACAAGGTAGCAAATGTCCCGATTGTGATGGGAGTGGATCTTCCAAAGCCTCTTTTTGAGATCAATCAGGACAAGATTTTTGCATTGACAATAAACCCAGTGGTTCTACAAGCAATTAGAAGGGCCAGGGCCAAATCTCTAGGTTTTTATGGGCATAGGAGCAATTATGCTGAAATGGAGCATGTGAGGCAGGAGTTGAACCATGCAAATCAAATTTTTGCCCACAATCCAGTGTGGCCAGTCATTGGTAAGTCTAGTTAATTGTCTTCTCAGATACCTTTTGTTCATTGTTTCTTTATTTAAAAGCACTCTTTCGTACTGTTTTCATGCAGAGGTCACTGGTAAAGCCATAGAGGAAACAGCTGCTGTCATTGTAAGGATTCACCATGACAGGAAAATGAAGTGCTCCATGCCACGTATATCAAAACGGTACTAGCATCATGTTCTATCCCTTCTAATGCACCTTGTAATGTGTTTGTGTTTTGATGAACTCTGTGTCAAGCACCACTGCCTTTATGCTTTTTTTTTGTTCGACCACCTTCTAGGTGGCGTTTGTATCATAAAGATAAGTTTCTACTTAACAGTGCAGCACAGTGGAAATAAATGTATATTGCATTTATGGCATTCCATGGGCCTAACTTTATCTGGTCATTAGGGAATTTCTTTCAGGTAAAATAGTAGAGTGAATTGCCTGTCTGAAACAGTGAAACTTTCCAGAAAACCAGAGTAATGTATTTCATGTAGGAAAGTCAAACCCCTATCATCACAAAAGTTCTAGTTGTCTGGGTGGGTACAACTATTTAAATGTGGACCTGAATATCATTCCTTTCCTCCTGAACAAGTTATTTTCTTCTTAAGAAAGTATGCTCAAATACTCACAATTTTTCTTCAAGTATGCCCCAAAGATTATTTGATGGTTATTTATAAAATGAATGAGATAGGCAAAACCATTCTTAGTAGGAGTTCAAAATATGTTCCTACCCTCACTTGGAGGCTTTAGTTATTCGTTTTCTTTTTTGCTCTTTCTTTATTTACTTGTGTTTAAGTTTTATTGTTAGGGTTCATTTAGCTTGATGGATCTTGCTGTTTGGTCCCTATGCCTTTACAATAATTGCATAATGCAGAATGATGTTTCCTACTTTTTTTTTTGTGGTTACTATTTGTGCATTTGTGGACGTGGTTGAAAGTACCAGGGTGAACTTCTGGTAGTGTACTAGTGTGTGTGTTTTAAACAAAATGGTTTATCTGGTGGGCCAGGACACCCTTGATTGTGATCCAGACATCCAGATTCCAGTCACTGAGAGTCCGGCTAAGTGGAAACTGCAGCAGACTCAAGAGCTGGCAAGAGGATCGTTAAAATGATCTTGAGATAATTCTTACTTGATTTTGGTTTCCGTTTGATACTTCAAAGATAAAAACATGATACGTTTCGGCAAATGAGTGGAAATGAGTTTGCATTTTTCATGTCAGACTACGGACTAGCTTGTTTCCACTCAATTGCAAATCTGTCATGTTTCTTTCTTGTGCTTTGTGTGATTTAAGAAAAAAAGGAATTGCTTTTATGGGAACTGTTGCTGTCGAGTCTAGGAAAATGCCGGATATGGGTCTCTGCTGTTTTCATTGGGTTGCAACTATCATGTTTTGAGCCTTCTAAACCGGTGTTGATTTTAGGTTGTTAAGGCAGGCATCCCTCCTGAATTTTGAGCATTAAACTGAGTAACTTAAAGAGATCCATTTGTGTTGTTGCAGGGTGGCTCCACTTCTAGTCTACGATTACCTGTCAGAGATGGTTAACACCCGTGTCGAGTATCAAAAGGTCTTTTCTAGGGAGGTTTAAGTCTGTACTCTGCTGCGGCGAAGCTATTATCAATAGTTGAAAACCTACCCAATCCGGCATTTGTTTCCCTACGTCTACCTGACTAGATTAGGGCCACAGTGCATAGAGGGTTCCAAGTCCATGGGTCACCACTTCGTGGTCCGTGGCATTCTTTGTTCTTTCAGTGAGCTTAGGTTCATCGAAGCTATGTGTACCACTTTATAAGAAACAGCATCTGAGCAAAGACA
This sequence comes from Paspalum notatum, assembly GCA_022530915.1. Lineage (NCBI taxonomy): Eukaryota > Viridiplantae > Streptophyta > Magnoliopsida > Poales > Poaceae > Paspalum > Paspalum notatum. The sequence goes on from CM039685.1 coordinate 46,740,728, forward strand.
AGAAGTGGTTGTCGCTGTAAGATATATTTACCACAATTTGTTCATTGTGTTTGCAGCATCAGGACAAAATGGAAAACACAGTATCATCACTTATTACCTCTCTGAAGTGACATGTATCTTTTTTTTTTAGCAACCAGAAAAAAAAGAAAGGAGGATGACTAGCATCAAATAAAATTCTCAGATAAGGCAAAAAAAAAAAAAAAGCCTTCGCATTCGACGGCCGGCTTTTCAGCGGGCGTCGCTGGTGCCACCGCCATTGCCGCTGGAGTCTCCCCTGCTCATGGACAGCGTGAAGTAGAGCAGGATCAGCGTCCCCACGCTGGATCGGCAGAAATTCAGACAAAGGGCGTGGGTATGCTAAACACCAGGAATCCAGGATTGCAACTGAACGATATTTTGCCTTGTTTCATATCCCATGACGTGGTGCCAGTCCCATGGCAAAACCTTTTTAATCGAAGTCTAACCTCATTTTCAAAACATTCCATAACAATGAATTCACTAGGCATCAATACGTGTGGTATTTATATCAGTGATTTGTTTTGTTTTAAAAAGTTTATAAAATTCCCTTAGACACCAATTAGAATATTTTAGGAATTATCTAGACATTTCCCATGTCCTATAGCTAAATCCAATTTTTGAAAGCATCAGAGATATTTTTGTGATCTCAAAATATTTTATTTGATTTATTCATACCTTAATGTATCTTTAAAGTTCATTTAACAATTTCAGGAACTCGAATATATTTTTCGTGATTTAAAGACATATACGGTGTTTACTACGGTAGATTTCGTTAGCACTATATAAAAAAAAAAGATCATGTAGCACTGGTGGAGCTACGTTCAGGCCAACCCGGGACATGGCCCTTCTACGAAATTACTTTTCTACTACAAGCACTGCTGCATGATCCAATTATCACACATGCATCAGTGATTAAATACCAGTTGACACAGGTCTACATATATATACAAGCAATCAATTACCACCAAGTCAAACACACACATATGTACCGCTTTTTGTCATTTTCTTCTAGGAGTAGAATTTTTCTTCCGATTTGCTTCCTCCCATTCACTGTTGGATGGCCCCTTTCTGTACATAATTCCTGGCTCTGCAACTGTCATGCAGCATAGAACCACCTATGAAACCACATGAAAGAGGTAGTTTAAACATTTTTGAGAGCTGAGGGAGATATGTGCCATGTTTTGGAAGTCTAAAGCAAAAAAAAAAAAAAAAAAAAAAGACTCAGTCAATAATTTAGGGTGGTCCAAATAGAACTTGCCGCATGTAATTAGTATTGACGTGCTGTCACGCCCGTCGCCGCGGGGAGTGTTCGCTTGAGCGATAATTTTGCGGCAACAACACAAATGAAAACAAATGTGAAGTTTGTAGACTGCACATCTCTCCTATCGTATCTCGTTGAGGCAAGCCGACCACAATCTGTTGTGTGGCGGGTAGAATTCCCTCTATGACGAACGCTCTCGCGATATTACCGCGCAGAACATTTCCAGAGGATATGATACGCAATTTCCAGAGGATTCCAAGCTTTCTTTGATGTTGGATTTTCTAGACAAACATCTATCAATCGACACATCTCTGTTTTGCGGCACGGATTCACCCCGCAGCCTTGTAAAATGGAACTATGCTGATTTGCAACGGACAGAGACCGAGTGCAGCGGATTTTGTTTATGGTTATGTATAACACTGTTTGTAATTTTCAAAAGGGCCCTGCGTTTTGTAAGAAAAAGAAAAAGGAAACCTGTGGCGTGTTGCGCTGCGTTGCTCGGGCCTCGTGGGGCGGCAAGCAGGTTCAATTCCATGATGGACACGCCGGCAACCGCGTCGACGATGGCCGAGCTCAGCGGCTGGCCTGCCGACGTCCACCGGCACAATTGCACAAATCGACAAAAAACGCCACGGTAGGGTAGAAGCACAAAGCCGAAATGGCCCAACATGATTTTTTTGCAGTACAAGAAACCGGCGAGGGCTTCCGGCCGCCGAGGGCAGCTCCGCCCGGCTCCCCGCCGCCGGCCGTCCGATGGCGCGTCCCATGCTTCTTCCTACCGAACCCACGCGGATGACTCCAATCACCGCCCCCCACCACGGCGCCGCCCGCTACGAAGAAACGCCTCGAACCGCCACCACCGCTCGACGCCAAACCGCTTCGAAAGCAACGCGAAATCCTCGCAGCCACTCCCGTCCGTCCGCGACCAAGAGCCACACGACACAACCCAAGCCCCCGCGCGCCAGCAGCGGAAGCCGTCGCCGCCTTCTCCCGGCTACTACCTCCTCTGCTCCGCTCCGCTCCGCGATGATAGGGGGCGCCACGGCGCTAGCGGCGCCGCTGCAGCGGATGCTGCTGCTGCGCGCTCCTCCGCCCCCGGGCCGACGCCCCGGCCCCGGCCCCGGCCCCGCCTCGTGCGCCCCGAGCCCCGGCCCGGCTCTCAGCATCAGCCCGGGCGAGTCCGACCCCGCACCACAGCGCCCGGAGGAGGCCGCCGCTGCACCCTCCTCCTCAGCGGCGGTGCGCGCGAGCCCGCAGCTCAGCCGGTGGTCCCGCGGGCGGTCGCTGCGCCTGGGCCGCCGCAACGGGATGGACCGCGAGGTGTTCGCGTCGTCGACCCGGTCGCTGGTGGCCAAGCCGCCGCCGCCGCCGCCCTCGCCGCAGCTTGAGGAGGAAGCGGTGGAGGACGACGACGACCTGTGCCCCGCCGAGAGGGACGCCGTCGCCGGGAAGGCCATCTACTTGGTGTCCGACGGGACCGGGTGGACGGCCGAGCACACCGTCAACGCCGCGCTCGGCCAGTTCGAGCACTGCCTCGTCGACCGAGGATGCGCCGTCAGCACGCACCTCTTCAACGAGGTAAGCACCGCGCCGCGCCTTCGAATTTTATTTTATTTTTTTTTGGTTCCTGCAAACCCGTTCGTGGCACAGAGGGAGTAGTTATCATTGCAAGATTAGCCAAATAGGACGCATTGATTATTTATTTGGACGGTACTGGTAAAGTTTTTTTTTATGTGCTAGGTGACAAGTAGAGAAGTGGAGTTGTGCGAAGTGAGGTGCTAATTCAAAACTTTAGAGAGTGAAATTAGGGAAGCGTTAGATCATCAGGGACAAACCAATCATTGTTAGTTTCACAGATGGAATTTAACACCCTGGTTCAAATTTTGTCTCTGTACACGCATTGTTTCTGCAGAAATGGCAACTTTGTATCAGGTACTTGGGAAGTTCGGATATTAGTTGGACTACTCTATTTGCTACTATTAACTTATAGGTTATGCTTATTGTTTCTTTTTCCTGTCTGTTTGTTGGAGAAAAGCAAACACATGTCTTATTCTTTGCTCAGAAAAATGATGATTAGATGCTAGTTTATCCGCTTTTGTACCTGCTCAGGCTTGAAAAATGTTAGCTGCAAATCACCTTTTTGGTAATAGACTGATAGTCTGCATCTTCAATGAGTAACAGCAAGTTTCTGCTAATGTGTTTCAGATCAACGACATGGATACACTTTTTGAGGTCATAAAGCAAGCAGCAAAAGAAGGGGCACTGATTCTGTATACCCTTGCTGATCCTTCAATGGCTGAGTCAGCTAAGAAGGCCTGTGATTTCTTCGGTGTTCCATCCACTGATGTTCTTCGCCCTACTGTTGATGCCATTGCTTCTCATATTGGTGTTGCTCCTTCTGGGATTCCACGGAGTTCTCCTAGCCGAAAGGGTCAGCTATCTGAGGATTACTTCCGACGAATTGATGCCATTGATTTTACCATCAAACAAGATGATGGAGCTCAGCCACAGAACCTCAACCGTGCAGACATTGTCCTTGTTGGGGTTTCACGAACAGGGAAGACGCCATTGTCAATATATCTAGCTCAAAAGGGATACAAGGTAGCAAATGTCCCGATTGTGATAGAAGTGGATCTTCCAAAGTCTCTTTTTGAGATCGATCAGGACAAGATTTTTGCATTGACAATAAACCCAGTGGTTCTACAAGCAATTAGAACGACCAGGGCCAAAACTCTAGGTTTTGATGGGCATAAGAGCAATTATGCTGAAATGGCGCATGTGAGGCAGGAGTTGACCCATGCAAATCAACTTTTTGCTCACAATCCAGGGTGGCCAGTCATTGGTAAGTGTAGTTAATTGTGTTCTCAGATACCTTTTGTTCATTGCTTCTTTATTTAAAAGCACTCTTTCATACTGTTTTCATGCAGCTGTCACTGGTAAAGCCATAGAGGAAACAGCTGCTGTCATTTTAAGGATTTACCATGACAGGAAACAGAAGTGCTCAATGCCACGCATATCAAAACGGTACTAGCATCATGTTCTGTCCCTTCTACTGCACCTTGTAATGTGCGTGTGTTTTGATGAACTCTGTGTCAAGCACCATATTTATGCTTTTTTTGTTCGACCACCTTCTAGGTGGTGTTTGTATCATAAAGATAAGTTTCTACTTCACAGTGTAGCATCGCGGAAATGAATGTATATTGCATTTACGACATTCGATGATCCTAACTTTATCTGGTCATTAGATAATTTCTTTCAGGTAAAATAGTAGGGTGAATTGCCTTTCTGAAACAGTGAAACTTACCAGAAAACCAGAGTAACGTATCTGATAGGCAAACCTTCCTCGGTACCCTCTATTGGAGCCTTTAATTCTTTGTTTTTTTTTTTGCTCTTTCTTTATTTACTCGTGCTTAAATTTTCTTGTTTGTGTTCATTTAGCTTGATGGATCTTGCTATTAGGCCCCTATGCCTTTACAATAATTGCATAATGCAGAACGATGTTTCCTACTGTTTCTATTTTTTGTGGTCACTATTTGAACTACGCATTTTTGGACGTGGTTGAAACTTGAAAGTACCAGGGTGAACTTCTGGTAGTGTGTTGTGTTTTAAACAAAATGGTTTATCTGGTGGGCCAGGACACCATTGATTGTGATCCAGATGTCCAGATTCCAGTCACTGAGAGTCCGGTTAAGTGGAAACTGCAGCAGACTCGAGAGCTGGCAAGAGGATCGTCGCAATGATCTTAAGATAATTCATCATACTTGATATTGGGTTCCATTTGATACTTCAAACAAACAAACGGGATATGTTTCTGCATTTGGGTGGAATTGAGTTTGCATTTTTCATGTCAGACTACCGACTAGCTCGTTTCCACTCAATAGCAAATCTCTATCCTGTTTCTTTCTTGAGCTTTGTGTGTGTTTAAGAAAAGGGGAACTGCTTTTATGTCAACTGTTGGTGTCGATGAACCTCAGCCTCTAGAAAAATGCCGGATATGGTCTCTGTTGTTTTCATTGGGTTGCAACTATCATGTTTTGAGCCTTCTAAAGTCTAAACCAGTGATGGATTTTAGGTTGCTAAGGCAGGCGTCCCTCCAGAATTTTGAGCATTAAACGGAGTAACTTAAAAAGATCACCATTTGTGCTGTTGCAGGGTGGGTCCACTTGTAGTCTACGATAACCTGTCAGAGATGGTTAACACCCGTGTCGAGTATCAAAAGGTCTTTTCTTAGGAGTTTTAAGCCGGTACTCTGCCGGGGTGAAGCGATTATCAATAGCTGAAAACCTATCCAATCCGGCA